>OX424575.1:173996322-176951322 GCA_949152435.1 Gastracanthus pulcherrimus | reverse complement strand
TCATCGCTCGAGCTAGTGCTTTTGATGAAGTATAGAGGTAAACACTATCTACATTTTCTAGCGCATATAATATGTTAATTTTTCGTTGATATTTTTCGACTCTCTAGTTTGAGAGCATCGAAGAAATTTTATTGCGAATAATTATTACAAATTTTAAAGTGAAATAATCGATAAAGACAATATAACGACTTAGGGTGGATTTGAAACATCGTTCTCCTTACCGGGCAATAAAACGTTACCAACTGCACCTCTGGGCTGACAAAGGATTCATATCGTCCTACATTGTTATCTCTGCATTTCTCAATTATCTCAATTATTAAAATAAAAAAAGGTTTGGACTTAAAAAAAATGTAATTGTTTCTTTGACTGATGTTGATCAAAAAAGGTTTTTATATGTTATATTTTGCGTTCCACCTCAAGTTTTTGAGAAAAAATTTTTCGAAGTCGTTAATAAGCCACAAAATAAAATTCAAAATATCATAACTTTGTTGATGTTGATTTTTGAAACAAAAACCTTACAAATTTTTTCCCATAAAATAACCTATATTTTCAGAGAAAAAGACTTCCGACCAAAACAATGAACTTTTTATACTCATAACAATTTATGATTTTATCACTAAAATAAACTAATTTTCGTTAACGTATTTTTTTACATTAATCTTTAAATATCGATTTGACTTGCTAATTTATTTTTCGGTATAGATAACTTTTAATGATTACAGTACAATATAATTGTTGCACATTTTATGGATTCTGTAAGTGTGCTGTCCAATAATCACGTTTTTTTAAGCAGGTCACGTTTTTAATGGTTTTTGGGATCTGTGTAAGATTATTACTATCATTGGCATGCTTATTGGGCAGGAGTGTTTTAATTCGTTATACTGAAATAAACAGTTTACCACTAACAAAACTTAAATTTCAAATGTATAAATTTTGAAAAATGTCTGTATAATCAAAATGAGTTGACCATATTCGCTGAAATTTTTAAGCCCACACTAGGTATAGATAACAAATATGCATGCAAAGATTGGTCAGATTTTATCGCGGAACACACACACACATGCACATACGCACGCACGCTCGCATGCACGCCCACACACTGTAATGGTATCGTATGCGAGAGAAAGAGAGGGGAGAGAGAGATGAGCGGATCCTGAATAAAATATGGAAGGAAAGAAAGTAAGTGAGAGAATAATTAGCAAAAGTAAATTGTCGTCAAAACTCGGCACTCGCATTTGGAATATCAGAGTGTCGACATCTTTGGGCTCTGTCACTCTCGCGGCGCGAGTCGCTGGCTCGCTTACAGCTGTTAGCAAATACAGCTAAGCCAAGCAAAGCATATTGTGTCTCTCTTTTTTATTGGAGATATCCATTCAATGTAACGCAGTTCCTAGTCATCGTGCCCTGAACATTTTTAGATAACTATAACGTCTGAATTTCGAACAGAAAAAGAAAGATTAAGTAGAAAGAAGAGTATGAATGTATTTTGCGTAAGATTATAATTATTGCATTGGTATTGTTAGGATAATAATTCACAATCGTAATCCATGACTCAATATAACTTGAACAATATAAGAATGTTTGATTTAATATAAATAATCTATGATTTTATAATATTTATTATTCTGGTCTTTTTTCTATTCTCTACAACACACACACACATCTATACAGCGAACATTTTTTACGAGTAGCTTATTTGAACTTCCCAAGTCATATATTATGTTTTTAAGCTAAAAACTGTGAATTTTTCTTTTTTATCAAAAGAATGTTTTCTATCTGTACAAGAAAATAATTGTGTACATAGTTTTTAAGGATTTTTCTTTTATTCCACAAAAATTAGCGAGATTAAACGTCTAGATAAGGTTACAAAAATCATTTCTTACTTCTAGGTTATTTTTAACCTTATTAAGGATCAGCCATATCTTAGGGACGGATACTTAGTTTTAGATCCTAACGAAGCGATTTACACAAAAAAAATTGAAAATATTTCCACACACGTTCCATACTTCGTCTACATGATAATCCACATTTCTTTTGTATATATTTATGAAAATGCAGAAAAAAAAGTACTGTAGAGGTACTACGTCCTTAAATATTTCCTTAAGAACCATTAATTGACGAGCTTCAATAGTGCAACTCGACCGGCCACAAACGTCTGTAACAAAAGTAAGTGATTGAAGGCACTTAGCAGTTGAAACGAGCTACCGTGGTGGTAATTGCCGTACGCGTATAGGCATCGTGCGTACATGCGCGCGAGAGAGGAAGAGAGCTCAAGCGAGCGAAAGAAAGAGAGGACAGAATCGGCCGCAGAAGCGAAAGAGAAAAAGCGCCTTCGGACAAGTACCTTTCGGAGAGCGCGAAAGAGAAATGCGACATGCCAAAAGCGACATCGCGCAGTAGCCGCACGATGAAAAAAGGATCAAGGCGAAGCAAGAGGTATAAGCTTCCAAACAAGACCTGCACGAGGAACGAGAGAGAGAGAGAGAGAGAGAGGTAAAAAACGATGACGGCAGAGAGCGCATACCTTTTTTTTCTCTCCTGTTAGTGATCCCTCGTACGATCGTCTGCAGTGCCTACATAGCTGCGGCAGGTAGTTGCCGATTTTTCGAAGGTTTGCCACCTGCATCTTCCTCTTAAACCGCGCTTCTGCGGACCGAGACAAAACGAGATAAATGCGTATTTTCGTTGAGATTATGCGAGTTAAGTTTATAGGTATGATACGGGGAGGAGTCGTGCATATCTTCAGTATTGGGAGTATAAAATGAGGTTCGCAGGTACAAAGATGGCGGCAGACAAGACACGCGTTACAGAATTTCTATTGAGTGGGTTGGAAAAATGTATACATATAAAGCCTAATTGTCAAAGAATATGCTTTTGGTGCAATTACATGTTTGCGCAAGTATATTTTACATTATATGCATTCATTCTGGCATGATAATAATATAGTATGGTACTTTTTGATGTTCTTCTGTGCTGTGGGGAAAATTCCGTTTCTGTCTAAAGATGCAAGACTTTCAAGCTCACAGTGCTTAATTTATTTCGCTATTTCCTATTTTTTAAAATATAATTTTATGTTTAAACAGTTATATTTGAGAAACACATGCTGAAAAATTAAAAAAAAATTCAGGTGATTGAGAACATAGAGAAGACTAACCAGTTAAATTTTCGAAGCTTGATCTTTTCATTTTCTCAGAGAAAAATCGATTTTCTTTCTCCGACGATAACTAGAGTAAATAAGCAGTATTTTGTACGAATTTTTAGAAATGGTAGCTCTTTGTAATATCTTATCTGAGTTCTTTGCTTAGATCATACGGACCTTCATATTTCAATTTTTTTCGAAGAGAAAGCTTTGTGATAGTAAAAAAAAGTGTTTTGAGACTTAAGAAATCAAAATACACTATTGTTAGAGAATGTCTGTATGGATGTGTGTGTGTGGGTGCGTGTGTGTGTTTCTGTGTGTATGTGTGCGTGCGTGCGTGTGTGTGTATGCGTGCGTGTGAGCGTGTGTGTGTATGCACGTAGATCAACGTTACTTTGCATATACATGGTGAAACTTAATGTTTCAGGGCTCATTTTTTTGCTTTCTTTAGAGGATGGGGGACAAGTACATTAAAAATAATATTATCAATCAGCTTTTGCCGAAACAGTATCTATCCTATACTTAGTCATGTATATATTAGACGCGGCGGCCACAACGACAAAATGACAAAGCTATAACCACGAAGGATAAGTATACTCTGCAGAGGGTAAAGGGACACGAGTCGAGCTATCAGTGCGCCATCTCATCACCGATTAGACGCGGAACTTGGTAGTTTCTGGTATAGCACAAAGTGAAAGCCACACACTGCAGAAAGCATACAAGTCTGCGACTGTTTCATGTGTGATAGGAAAAGATTTTTCTAGAAGATTACTTGGAATACTATATTTTACAGATATCTAAAAGAGAATTTAAGGAGGTTAGATAGATCTCTCGTGTGGGGCGAGGAAAGGAGAGTCCTCCTACACCACGCACCGGCTCCCCTCTTACTGCGCACCTCCTCGCGCAGCCAACAAGTTAGTGTTTGTATTAACGTTTTGGTTTAGTACTCGGAATCGGTGTTCTCATTCGTTCCAAAATTTCGCGTACCCGATCTTTAATACTTTTCCAATATATTGCACAGTGTTTCATTTCATTCTTATCATTTTTAAATACTCACACACTAAGTTTATTGTCAGTTTACAAGCTGCTCTCATAAGAACCCGTGTATGAGAGTTAATCTTTGAAGTCAATTATCTATGAAACAGAAATGCCTAATGTTTTCAAATTTCACATGCTATCAAGAACTTCATAGAAGAATGACGTATTCAATTTTCAGAAACATCTTATTATTTTGACTTCACTATCCAACCTCCTTAAATGTACGGATTTGTTAAAAAATCATTGAATTTTAGGTAAAAACGAAAATATTTAAAAAAATTAAAACATCTTAAAGTCAAATTTTCTTTTGCAATTTCTTTCATTATTAAGAAATAAGGTTAAAAATTAGTAAAAAAATAAAAATAAAATCGTTTTTTTTACCAAACACCTGTATCTTCTTCCCTTCAGGACAGTACTGCCCGTATATGTATTAAAAAAAAATATACGAAATTTATAAATATTAAGAAAAATGTTTTCTAAAAATATTTTTCTAAAATTTTTAATTTTAGAAAATTCAGAAATCATTTTTAAGCTTTTCTGGTACACGTGATTTCTTTTTGATTGATATATATATTGCAATTATTTTAATATATTTTTATTAATTTAACAAAAAATTAAATCAAAATTTTTAATAAATATGCTTTTGTAATTAATGAACTCTCAGTATTCAGACATGTTGAACATTATTTCGAGTTATAATATATTTTTAGAATGGCTTGTGTTTAATAAGTTAATTTTAGCATTATTTAATTTAAAGCGAATTTCAATTAGAAAATCCTTAAGGTCGATTTTTCAGAACATCTCTTTGAGAAAGCATTCTGCTACAGCAGTTAGCAGCAGTTTTTTAGTTTTTTACTATCACAAATCTTCATCTTTGAAGAATCAATTATTGACCAAGTCACGGTGGCCTTGAAGAAGGAAAAGGTTTAATTAAAATGGATCCAAAATCTACAAAAAATCAACATCACAGCTGATCCCTTCACGAGATATCGAATTTTTAATATTTAAGTTCTTACACTTACAATTAAGAAATCATATCAATTGATCTTTTCAAATTTTGTGCTAAATTTTCTTTCTCTCTTTGACTCATAGCTGTCATACAAAAGAAGTTGTTATCAAAAAGTATAAAGTAGAGAAGGAATTGCAAATTAAGTAACTGGATATTTTGCACTGTGAAAAAACCACTCCCATACTGTAAGGTGAAATCTCACTATTTGAGACTATATACTAACCCTTGATTATTTAACTCGCACACTTCGCATATAACTTTCGTATCATGATAGTTTGCAAAATGATTTATGGAGAGAAATGTTCTCATAATTAGAATAGGAGAAAAGTTCATGGATAGAAAAACTGCAGTATTAGCGTTGTAGTGGTAACGTCGAATCAGCGGTAGGATCACACCGCCAGCGCTGCTGTAGAACAAAGTAGTTTTAGCTTGACTCGCTCCCCAAAGGCGAGTAGCCGAAATGACAGATATTTGAGGTTAGCTTTTCGAATATTCGAATTTCATACCTATTAACTTATATTTTGCAATGATTAATGGTTAATATGTTTGAAAAATCTATTTCCAACGTAAATTATTAATTTTCATCGTAAGCCATTAAGGCTGTAAGTACCGGGGACTCTGGCAGATGTAGACGAGTTTTTCTCTCCGTGTACGCGCCCCATGTGGTAAAAAGATAATTTTCGGAAAAATTCAGCCTGAAAAATTTCTTATAAATGAAACAACTAAAGAACTAAAGGGTTTTGATATGACTAGCAAAAAATACCCTCTAAGCATTTGCAGAACTTGTTATCTGACGTTAGTTGATGCTAAAAAATGTGTCTTCAAAAGATCCTTAACATTTATGCCGAATTATAAAGATATCGTATTATCAAAAAATACTCGTATAAATGTTACATGTAACTGTTATATATGTTTGACTGGTAGGTTTAAAGGCCACACCAAAACCGTAAAAGGCAAAGGTAACACGCGTATTTAAAAACCGTGTATGATACATCTACTGGGCTTTTCGGATCTTCAAAAACAGAATCACTTTCGATTCCATCATCAGTAGAAAATGAAAAAACCACCAACTCCATTCTGCCATGTAAAAGATGTTTTCAGGAAATTGGTAATCCCATTTGTAAAAATGCCAAAGAAAATGTAAGATCGTCAAAAAGCTCTCTGCTCTTCTACAACTCCCCGCTCCACAAACTAGCATTACCCGCGATATGGCCAAAGGGCCGAGAAACTCAGTCGCGCGCGCTCGCCCGCGAAACTGAGCCGCGCCGCGGCGCGGAGGAGTCCGACGTAACGGGACAAAACGGACCCGGTCTCGGCTCGCGTTATACGTCCCGGTCCTCGGCGAGATCCTCGCCGCTCGTGACAGCGAAAAGAGAGCTAAGCGAATATATATACACACACGCACACACGTATACAGAAACTCACAGCGAAAGGTATACGCGCGCGCGCGAGCGAGAGAGAAGAAGTGGGGCCGAGGGCGCTCGCGTGCGCTCGCGATCGGTCGCCGAGATTGCGCGCCGAGTTACGTCAGCGTCTTATTGGTACGCGCGCGTGCGCATAGGTACATTAAGCGGTCGATCAAAGGGACTCGACGTCGCCCGGCTGCTGCACGCCACTCCGGCTCTGTATCTTTAAGCGGATTGGCTTTATGCCGGGCTGCTGCACGCATCTTGTTTCTCTCATTTTGCCTCCTCGGTTTCTCGATGCATTTTTGTTTATTTACCCGGTGAGCGAGCGGACTTCTTTTTGGAGAAGGTGCGCGCGGAGTTGCTCGGTGTGGCTGCGCGTGGAGCTCGTCCTTATTTCCTGATGGGGAGCGCGCTGGCTAAATTGATACGTCCTCGGGGATTGCTATCTTTAGCGTTTCATCTGGGGGATTTTTTGTCTCGATGCCGGCGCTATCTTGTATCATCGGGATACGTTGCACTGCATCATTATCAACGGGGAGTTCAGTGATGAAACAAGAGTCGCAAAAATCATAAAACCAAGACGAGACATTTAAAGGTCTCGTCTTCCCTCGGCTTGAGGCAGTCCTAGAAATAAGGTAATCGATCAATTTCGATGAAACTTTCAAGCGCACGCGGAGTAAGGCTAGCAGATATCTGTGCAGCATTTGGGAAAGTTAGACAACAAATTGAATGAATGCTGATATGGCACATACACACGCATACGTACATGCACACATACAAAAAGACTCCCGAACACGCACTTTTAAACGTCTATTTTTCTGACTGAGGAACCTCGAAAACCTCGAAAACGAACATAGTTCCTTTAATACATATGGTATTGAAAATAGTGTAATAAAAATAAAAAAAAATAAAATTCATCCGCCGTAAAATCTCAAAATCTTGATCCTACACGTCGCAATAAATCACTATTTTCAATACTATATTTATTAAAGGATCTCTGTTCCTCACACGATTCTAGGTGGCATGATGAACAAAAAATGTTTTTCGACGGTTATTCGACTCCTTTTGACATGTAGTATGAAAAAGTGGAGCACTTTTTTGTTAAATTTTTTTATTATTCTTTTTCAAAGATCTAATCGATTTTTGGCTTTAACCTAGGCCTGCCCCCTTATAGAGCACAAAAAACATCAATTTTAAAAAGATTTATCCCTATAATCTTTGGGAAAGCTAGGGAGAAGCCAATCAATTGTTCATCCCTTAAGCACACAGTTTTTAGAATAAAATATAAATACGAGTTGAAATCCAATTAATTTTCAATAAATAAGGATTCAAATTAAAGATCACACTAAATACTATGAATAGAAGTCGATTTAGAATAGAATCCACCCCGTTTTTTAAAGGTTGAACGGTTTCCAAAAAACTCACCCGTAGGTTTTTTGTAAAAAGGGTGCCTTGGCAGATTTATTTTCAGACGGTGGTACGGCAATCGAAAGATAAGACCAAAAGCCATTTTTTAAGTCCTTACTGAATTGGGAGTCGTATCATTTAGTATCACTATTATTAAGATTAATAATTGCGGTTTTACCTACCCGTTATCATTTTCACTCATATCAGCCCTTTCGTAAAATTTTCGAAGGGGTACTAAAGGTAAAAACTGAGGACTAAAATTAATACTACAACAGGCAGTAGTTTCGGATTGAAAACCTGTCCTTTAATCGATTAAAATAAGGGTTGAACGGATTAAAAAAATTCACCCTCTAGATTTTTAATAAAAAACCGTGCCTTGGCACAACTTTTCTCAGTAGAAAATGAAGACTAAACTTAATACTACAACGGGCAGTAGTGTCGAATTGGGCAACACCCCTTTTTTCGATTAAAATAAAGGTTGGGCGGATTCCAAAAAACTCACCTCCTAGGATTTCTGTAAAAAGGGTGCTTTGGTACAATTATTTTCAGACGGACGGTACGGTAACTGTAAGCTAAGACCATAAACCACTTTTTAAGCTCTTACTGAATTGGGAACCGCATCATTTAGTATCACTATTATTACGCTTAATAATGGAGATGTGAAAGTGGAATAAAAATTTCTACCTTACCGGCATCACACTTATATTTTCTTCTCCCCAATAAATAAGTATTTCTTAAAAAATGCCATACTATGCCCTCCGTACTCATACTATGAATCTTCAGTTAAAGGTTCAAAAGCTTTTATTATTAACTCTCGGAGAAAATTGCGCTTGAAAATACAGCTATAGTTAAATGCAATTATTGATGTGGAAACGAAGTCGTTGATAACGAAAAGTATAGAACCAAAATCTTATACGGATACATCAATAACAGTTGAATATACAAATAACTTAAGGGGGTGCCGGATACCGGCATTAGTTTTTCGTTGTATTTAATGAATAAATGAGATTTTTAAATTTCGCGAACGTACGCACAATTTATGTATCACTAAGAATGTGCGTATGCACGTAAAATTTTATTAAAGTAAAAATTGACTGCGTAAAACAAAAAATCGATAATGTCGGTAACTTGATATAAGGCATAGGACTCTGGCCTCCCCTTAAGGCTGTTAAAAATGTCAGACCAAGCTTCCATACGTCACTTGGCTTATACGGTGGTATACAGTATTCTGGATTCTCCATGGTATTCGGAGGCCGAGAATCTTGAACATTATCGCATGGAGGTAAGAAAAAAATTAAATCATTTAAATTCAATTCCTCATATATATGAAGGCGATCTGTATTGATGACAGACAAATTAAAATCCTGTAAATTAAGAATGTATTTATCTCCATGATCTACATAATAATTCTTAATTTTGTACAAATTAAAAAAAAATTTTCCCTCCTAACCTTTAATGTTATTGTTCTCTAATATATTATATTCTTTGAATATTTCTCACTAGAGAGTTTTAAGTGGACTGTCACCAGTAGAGATCGATTTCATATAAATGAGGAATTCATATTAATTATACTCACGAGCAATAGAGTCTCTATAGAATTTCACTAATGTTTATTTTTAATTTGCAATATAGATCTTGATTATAAGAGATTGAAACCTTCAGCTGAATGTATACCGATTATATATCCGAAGCCAGACAACGTGGTTTCCTTTGACTTCCTCTCATCTGTTGCTTTAACTGGCACTAATCATGAAGCAGATCATCCGGTACATTTTAACCTTTATGGATGACACGGTACAAGTCAAAAGAAATTTAGCAGCATTCGACGGTCCTGAGGGAAGATTTGGTCCAGCTGGTAGATATTTTATGTTTCTTACTTGACTTTTACTATTTTCTTGCATATAATTATTCAAAAAACCTGTAAATCACAATTAAGAACTTTAAATCTGCAAGCAAATTTTTCGAATCGAAATGATACGTATGATTCATTACTTTGCAGGAGTCTACGAGTTTGTACCATTGGAAAATAGTAGCGGAAAGATACTGCAAATTATTGCACATAACTGTAATCATTGCAAAACCTGTGATATAAAAGATCCGAGTCAAAACATTAATTAGGTTGTTCCAGAAGGAGGTGAGAGTCCAGCTTATAACGGAATGTAAATTTGCGTGCATATTTATTGAAAAACTAGATGCCGCATATATTTATAAACGCCCATTTTCTGATTGTTAAAAGTGTTTGTAACAACGTTGAAGCATTTAGTTTTACTAAGAACTCACTTAAAATTGGCATAATAGAAATGTAAAAAAATGTTTAATTTTGAAATAAAGTCTATGATCTCCAAGAACTAAAAAGATTCTATTCAGTCTCGTTCAGAAGGTAATCCATATTTGTGACAGACGACTTAATACCTTCCGGCTTGAACCGAATAGTAAGCCAAAAAGATAATTAAAACAGAAACATTATAAATGATATAGGGTGTATACCAAAAATTATCGTTAACTTTAATAATTCGTTTTACCCTAAAAAGAAGCCTGATACAAATGGTATTTTTAGTAAAGGTGGAAACCCACTAACGGTGTATGAGAGATACTAAAGAACTTTTGACTTTTTCTTTAAAAGAGAGTATTATTTTTTAAAGTTTTAATGTCCACAAATAATAATAAAAACTTATTAACACATGCTACACAATATACTATTCTTTTCAAGACAAAGAATTTGTGATATAGTACGCCTAAATCCTTAATGATTTCGTAAAATGGCAAGCGGTCAAACATAACCTAAATAGCACCAACTTTTAGGTTTATATTCAGCTCTGTATATGGTGGTAATCCATTGAGTTGATTAGGGGGTGTAATATTATTTTTCTTAAAATTCGTAAAAAGACAAAATAATCTATTTTAGTACATTCAAATTGGTAGTCATTGGGAATTTTTAAAAAATAGCTATTTTTGGCCATTTTGAAAATTCAGAACACTCTACGATCGCACACGGGACCTTACGGGCTACAACTTTTTTTAGAGCTTCTGTTGATGGTTACTTTCGACGATCCCCTCCGCCATGTTTTTAACAAAGTAAACGAATGACCACACTGAAAAAAAAATTTGTTATATCTAAGTAAACGTTTCCTTGAATCGTAGTAAGAAAAGATTTATTTGATAATAGTAATGTTCCGAAAACTGCCTAGTTGCCTCTACCGCCGTTGGATTCAGACATATACAAACACACAAACACACTCTTACACATTCCAACGGCACATTTTCTTTCCGATTACAGATCGACCGCGACAGTAATCAGCGAGACCCGAACGCGACCACACCTAATACATACACGACACTATACTTTTATTTGCCTACTTAGACCTTTGTATATTTGTAAGGTTAGAATATAATAAGAGAAAATCAGTGCCTTATGATTTATTTAAACCTCCCTCCACAAGACAGCAAAAAATATTTAATTATGTTTAGACTTATATTCATCAACTCAATAAATATTTACTTTACTTAAGTAAATCTTTTCTAAGTACGATTCAAGGAATCGTTTACTTAGATTTAACAAATTTTTTTTTCAGTGCAACACACACACACATATATATATTCACATGAATGATATCAATGCTTACAAGAAGCATTACAAAAAGACCCCAATTAACATTTAAATATCTCATACGCTAGCTAACGCTCGCATCACCCCAGTTTAAAAAGTCCGGGCAGCAGCTGCTACTTTAAAACGCATAGCAGTACTTTCCGCGAGTAGCTTCGAGGCAGGCCAGCTCTTCGAAACAGCCGTTCGAAAGGTCCATAGACCTCCATCGAGAGCTCGCGCGCCTTCTAAGCAGCTCTCCGCGGCGGCACACCATGACCTGACCTTCATTAATCAGGGCTCGAAGAGCGAGTGGCGCTTCCTGGGGCGATAAATAACGCGGCCAACTAAAACCTCTCGGGCGCGAAACGAGCCCCGACGTTTATTAGTATCCAACGCGACGCACTCTTTTTTTTTTTGTTTGTTTTGTACACACACGCGGCAGCTCTCGTTCACGCGTGTCGCGCTGCAATTACGCGCGCGCACGGGTGTAATAGTCGGCTCGGTGGAAAATTCGCGCGCGGGGAAATAATTTTTGCAGTGCTGCGCGCGCAATCTGCCGGGCGCGCGGTGTGCAATTGTGCGCAGCGGCGCGGCGCGCGTGCACACGAGAGAGAAAGTACAAATGACTCTTTTTTCACGCGTAAGGAACGTAATAACAGCGAAATTTCACACCTTGTACTTATGTAAGATTGACGGCTATTTGCGCGGGGCTGTGCATTTTTTCTTTACGATTGCAAATCTCTTTGTAATTATTGGAAAAGGAAATGGTTTGCGTCTTGATTGTGTATCAAGTCGTTCTTGATGGATATTGGAGAACGAATTTCTAACTCGTTTCAATGGAAAGTGAGGTATTATCGTTTATTGATAAGATGTAAAAATGGTTGTGCATAATGATAAAGCAGGGCTCGTATCCTTTAGCTAAATCAATTTAGTACTTGATATAATTTAATTAATATTCGAATTAACAAATGGTTAGTTAAAGATAGGGTATTAAAAACTCGTATATGAATATAGTACACGAGACGTTCTCTAGATTAAGTGGTTTTACATCGTTGCAACAATCAAGAAGTAAAAGTGTAAATTAATTTATAAGCCGTTATACATATTTTAATAATCTTTAATAGTTGATAGGAGTTTTTTAAATACATGTATAATAACGTGTAAAGAATCTTACAACGGCATAAGCCGATTATCTAGAGAATGACTCACGTATCTTTTCGGTTATAGTACCTCGTAATTATAGTTGACCTCGAGTATTAGTAACAAATAGGTTGGTTTGGTAGTCTGTTACTACTCGCCAATGAATAAAACACATTTTCTTTGTATCTATTGTGATCTACGTTTGTTATTACTAATACTTTAGCTAATGTTTTGTTAATTGTTTGTCTTTACACGCAACTTAATAGTCTAATTAATTTATGAAAAAAATTTGATAGTAAAAAGTTTACAATAACTTTAAATTTCATGTTTATTTAAATAAATAATTTACAATCAGCATACGTTTAAGTTTATGAAGAAAATCTACATCCCTTGCACCAATCTTGTATTGCTTTAACGTCCTTCCTTGATCGTGATTTGATTCTCAATCGGTTCACAAACCTGAATTACATGTCAAACTATCTAATACATTCGCGTTTTTTAAAAGCTAATTATATCTAGAATTATTTTTCATTCAACGGCGTTCCGTTCAAGGCCGACAAGATTATTTCTAATCAAAACATAAGGTAGAGACCTTCTTATCTCGTGTTAAAATGTCATTATGTAATTCGCTTGACCGGTTCTTTAAGTTGTGTAAGGACAGCTTCTAACTACAAATTTATTGGTCATCAGGACCAAGTCTTCGCTTCCTCATGACGATCGTGATCATCAAATATTTGCTTCCTTAGAGAAAATGCATTAACGGTAAAGACAAATTTTTAAGTCATTTTTCTTCATGTATAATTTGACTTAAGGGCCATGAAGTGCATAAATTGATTGTCTTTTCTTTGAGATTATATACCAGAATTTATTAAATTTTCATTAACAGTTATACGTGGACCATTAATAACATTCACTAGCGAATAGTCAGTTTCATTAATATTCAAAAACATGAAGGTAATATAAGTAAATTTGTTTTTCATTGAAAATCACTTCCGTTTGTAAGTAAAATAAGTAAGAAACGCATAATATAAAATAATATAAATTAAACATTTAAAACAGAAATTGAAGTGTATAATATAAAATTAATATTTACTAGAAAAATCGATTTTAAAACAATATTATACATCTATAGAAAAATGTTGCTATATTTCTTTCGCATTCAAACCATATACTGTTATTTTCATATCACAAAGCAAAGTCACTCGCATCCATTTAAATCAGCACCTTACGTAACCCATTAATTCAATAACGTATCACTTAGCGTTTTTCGGACTCTCGAGTACCGCGAGTGCGAGCGAGAAAAGTCCGCTCGCGCGCGTGCGCATAAATACGAAGTGCCGCGCTTACGCCTCGTGCGTAAGTGTGAAAACGTGTTCTGTAATACGGGATATAAGTAATCCCGCGCGCCTCGAAAGAGAATAAAAAAAAAAGGAAGAGGAGACCGCGCCGCGCGTCGTGCGTGAGATCGGCAACACCCACACGCGGCTGCAGCGGCAGCTTTCACATTTCCCATAAGCTCGCGCGGCGTGTTTTCTTTTCTTCGTGCGTGCCTATAAAGATGAGTGCGCGAGCGCGGATATATACCGTTTTTTCGCACTAGCGCCGCGAGAAACTTGAGCAGAAACTCGACCTGCGGGGATAGGTAGTTTATGGTTGGAGAAATATGCTAAACTAGTTGAATTCGCGAGTGTTTGAGCGAATTGTATATAATGGAAGTTATTTTGGCCTTAATTAGCGATAACAACTGTTGCGTAATGTCGTCCTTAAGAATGTCGAAGTAGTCCATAAAAGTTGTTTTTAAAATCACTTAAATGTGTATTTATGGTATTTATTATTGTAATTTAATTTAATTTCATTTCACTTTTCACTTTTTGCCTTAAAATTTCGGTTCGTTTATCTTTTAATACCAGTTATTATTATAATATATAGTATTATGCAATATGCAGGTAAATTATTAACAACACGAGTACAATTAAACCTGTTTTTGTATTTTTCAAAAATGTAAAACATACATTATTTAAAGCAAAGAAAGAGAGAAATCAATGGGGAAATAATGAAATGTAAATATATTGAAATCGAAATATAATGGATTTTATTTTTAATTTACTTATAGAACTAATTTATTTACGGACTGGCGCGCTTATACTGCTTTCGAACTCGTTTATCATTCCTCAAATATCTACATAGAAATTATATTGTCAAAAGTGCCGAATCATTCCAGCATGCCTGGAATATAACAAATGTATGAAGGATATAATTTTCCTTAATTAGGAATTAAACAAACTTAAATCAAATTGTGTAGAATATAGATATTTCTTATGCAAGGGTCATACCTTCTTTTAGTAAGAAAAGTTTAAAACATGTAACATATGTCTAAAACATATCGGTCATACTTTAGCTGTTACATTTTCTTCTGGGTTCAACAGCTTAACAATAACAAAAATAACTTCTCAACTAGTCCCGCAACTCGTTCGCAAAATCCAACGTCAATCACGCTAACGACAACCCAATAACGACCCACACCGACGAAATATCCAGCGTGAGGCGCGGAAAATAAACGACTCTCCCGCCCAAATCCAGCCTCGTTTACGTAATCCACGCCATGCACCGATCACCTCGTAACCGCAGCGTGTGCACGGACAGATCGCGCGAAGTCTCCCAAGCCGCGCGTCGCCTCCCCGTCGTCGTCCTCCTCCATTATACACACGCGGCAGACTGGATACGACGGCGTCGTAAATCGTGCACGCCTCTTTCTTTCCCTTTCCGTTTGATAAGCACGAGCCGCAATCGTGGGAGCTAATCGCGTTTTCACCGCGGCGCGAGAGCACAATTTGGCTCTTCCGCGGCCGAGCGCAGCGGAACCGCTCGTGATCATCATCCTGTCTCTGCGAGGATCGAGAGAGAGAGCGAAAGAATCGAAGGCACTGGCATTTTCCGTGGATCGAAGCCGGAGCGGTTTTGATTTATGTTAATGACAAGCGTGGAATGAAAGCACGAGATTACCCGGGGAATAAAGATGTTTCGCGCGGTTGTATTCATGAGTGCGCCGTTTTGATGAGCTGGATTTTGCTTGTAATATTGGGTTATATAAATTTTATCGGGAGAGAAATGGGGAGTGTGTAGTTAGATACTTACTTTCAATCTGAAATGTAGAATACTAGGTAGAAATACAGAAATTGTGAAGGAGGGAAATTAGGGTAAAGTGAAAATATTAACTTTTAAAGCAGAAAAAATGTATTTTTCAGACTTAAAACATTACGTAATAAATATACTAGCAAATTAAGAATAGTTAATTGTCATTTTTAATATTACCGATTCACTTTATCCCAAGTCATTATGGCAGGGTTAAAGTGCACTAGAGTATAAAATATAATATTTTTGTAAGACATTTAAGTTAGGTTTTGTACGTACAATTTTCTCGTGAACAGATAAAAATATTAATTTAGATAATAAACAAAATGAAATATAATCTAAAAAACCTTTAAAATATTATAATATACGAAACAATTACATATGGAAGTAATGTCGGAATATTTTAGTATACATAAGGAATGCATAAATAAGGAATATTTTGTAAAATTTGGTAAGTTTATTTTATTGTTTTGTTTTCAAGGCTACTTTACCCTGATTCATTTTATTAAAAGAAACCTCTTTTGTAAGTTTGAACTTTTCACCCGATTGCGTATCAACAATGAAGAAGAAGAAAAAGTACACTGAAAAAAGAGAATCGCGCAGTCGGCCAAATTCTCGCCGCGCAATCAATACAAAGTTTGGATGTCATAGGAACGACTCAGTATTAGCTATACAGCTATAGTTACTGTTATAGTTAAGAGAACAATATATAGGCTCGAAAAAGCGAGACGATTACAATATAATATTTAATTATTTAATTGTAATTTAAATACAATATTTAATACATCTAATATATGAAAGTACAAAATGAAAATATAAAAAAAAATCATAAAATTAAGTTTGTATATCAGTCTTAAATAATTTTTAATAAATTATCTTAAAAAGTTCATAAATATAGAATAATGAAGTACATTTTATATTTATGTATACAGTTAGTGAATATTAAAAACTCTTAATTGTTAACAGGTTATGCTTCGTTGAATAGAATACTAATATTGTAGCTGATAAAGCTAGCATGTTTCGAAAGGGTATTTTTTTGCAAATAATGCGCGTTACAATGTTGCAATTAATGTAAGGACAGAAAAATCGTGTGGTTACAATCATATTTCAAAGCGGTGAAATTTTGATAATCACCGCGTTGCCAAGGGGTATTTTGTTATGGTTATGGCTTTATCAAGTAACCAAAATTATTATTAAACTAAACAACTTTGAATTCTGTGTTAATAAATCAAAACGACAAGTCTATTTTTTTAATGTAGAGATACATAGATATAAATGTTTTAATTTCCATTTAAACCTATGCAAAAGAACATTATAGATAATGAAAAAATATTTAAATTGTATTAAAAATTTTCAATTATTTGCATATCGAGTAACATTTTTTTATATTGACAATAAATTTTGCAACACTATAAAATTGTTGATTAATTTTCTTTTTATGCATATAAGAAAAGCATACTACTTTTATAAATATTTTTTTTCGTCATTTTGTAATTTTATTTCAGCTTATGAACAACGCATTTATTCACTGAATAAAAAATATCATAAAAATTGAAAAACGCTAGAATCAAAAATGAACCGATGTATTTTAAGTTATTAGTGATTTCAAAACGTTATAAAAAAAAATCTTTAACTGGCCAAAAATGACCATATGATATCAAAGAGAATTCGGCGAAAACTTTTTGGACATAAATGAATATCACAAAAATGAGAAAAACGTTATAAATCAAAAACGAATCGATAAATCTTAAAAATTCTATTTGATTTCAAATTTTCATAAAAAAAACGTCAAAATTTGGCTTTAATAAATAAAAAATTACCGTGTAATACCTAAGAAATCAGCGATTACAGAATGTTTTAAAAAGAAATCTGTTGGATTTTTTTATTTATTCAAATATAGATTTATTAAATAAAGAATACATTGGAATTTACACGTGATCTGGTATGATATATAATGCATTGTAATTTATATAAAAGTCTGTTAAATATGTATGCAAAAATCTTTTGTGAATACACTATGTTTTCCGCTGCTTCCATGGTGGTCGCCTTGACGGCTAGCTTCGAACTGATGCTCCTTCGTCCGGAAAACTGTAGTGGGCCTCGTATTGGGCAGCAAGGGTGCAATAAACTGCAGGTCAAGAAGGACCCCTTTCGCTTGCACTTTAGGCCTGCGTATGGCTGCATGTATAGCTATATACGTGTTGGTGTACATATTATTGGCGTATTTCATCAAAATCATAAAAATGAAAAATCATTGTAACAAATAGAAATATAACCTAATAAATAACTTATGCGTTTCGTTTCAGGTTTGTCTACTGGACTCGTCAGTAAAGCTGTGTACACAGACCCTGCCTACCTAGTGAAGATTTTAAACTCGAAACTTCGTCCCCTTTCAGTTCTCGATTGATCAGCTGTGATCGATATCACAGTCGTAAATTGCCGAATAACGTATTTACATTCGTTTGACGGTTGCTATGATTACTGATTCACAGTTTGACCTCGCAAAAAATTAAATTCTTCTCAATTATTGCGAATCCTATTATTTCGAATTTCCTTTTCGCAAAAACATACGTTTAACACATAGTAAACTTATCTATCTCTTACAATCGTTATAATACGAAAACGAATCGATGAATCTCAACATTTTTACTTTATTTCAAATGTTCATCAAAAGACATAAATATAAGCGACCATTGATAAAAATTACCGTGCAATACCTATAAGAAATAAACAATCAAAAATTATTTGAAAGAAAGTATAACCTCAAATATCTTGAAGAATAAAAGTCCTCATGATCTGGACAAATAACTTAGTTAAGAGATAGATAAAAGCTTTCTGGAAATTTTCAAAAGGTATAAAGTCGTTGTACTCAAGTTATCGGAGAACATGAAAAACGATTTTTTTTACAAAATGATTCTATTTTGGGAAACAAAATAGTATTGAGACTCAAAAATTCTTTCAATAAATTTTCATAATATATTTCTGAGATATAACTGTTTAAAAAATAATTACGTTTTCGTGTATAATAAAAGAAGGAAATTTCGAGGCGGAAAATATAGGTAATTTAATTAATAGATTATATTAATTTTAACCTATAAAAACCTTAACAAATAAAACCCAAAAATTGAAAAATTGCTAAAATACAAAAATGCAACGACCAATCAAAAATATTATTTGTCAGCCGTCTTCGTGTTCCAAAAACAAAAATAATGAGCCCTGAAGTATTAAATTCAACCGTGGATTACTCTAGTTATAGAGGGATACATACATGCACATACACACATACACACGCGCACACACACATACACACGCGCGCGCACACACACACACATCTATACATACACACATCCATTCGGACATTTTCTAAAAATAGTGTATTTTGATTAAAAATGGCCCAAAACATGTTTCTAACATATTTTCTAAAAAACTTTTTTTTACTATTATAAAACTTCTTCTAGGAGGAAGCAAAACATTATTTTTCTTCTTCTACGAGGAAGCAAAACATTGTTTGTATTTAACAAAATAAGTGTTTCAAATACGACGTAAACTTTCATCTTTTCATAGTTTCTCACATTTTTTTTATCTTTTTGGACATTTTTTTCCAGTCGTAAAAGATATTACATAACTATAAGTAACACTTCCGACTTAAAAATAAAATGTCCAAGTGTAAACGCTTCCTCGCCCTGAGAGCATAAAGCTCATATAAAAATATTTTCAGCAAAATAAAGATGAATCCAACAAGATTATCCTTATAGCAACATTTCCTGATTCGTTCATCCAAGACTCGCGATTTTCAAAGCAAAGCAGACAGCCCGTATGCAGCGAACCTCGCGAAACAAACTACATCCTGCGGCAGCTAAAAGTCCCCTCCAAGTCTTTTCGCGCGTGTTCTCTCCCCGACAGCAGAATCCAGCCACCCATTATCGCCATTAGCGCGCTAAACACATGCACCGAGCCTCGCAGCCCGAGGAAGACTCGACCGGGCAGATCCTTGCTCCGGATCAGCGGACTTTGACGAGGTTCACAGTTGCGCGCGCGCGCGCTTCTTCAACCTACAGACGGGCGCAGTAGGCTTCGACAACCTGATTTTACCGTTCGTTAGGCTGCTGCTGCTGCTGTTGTGAACTGCAGAGCGGCGCCGCGCCGCGCCTCGACCTTATCTCAGGTAATTTCCAGCTCGTCGCGCTTGGCGTGTGTACTAATTCCAGCGTGTGTAATCCCGCGCCATTACCTATGCACGATGGGGCCTCTCCGACTTCCGAATGCGTGAGACCGATCGCTATTGCAGGCCGATCGTCTAATGATACAGTTGCGGGGAATTGATCGGCTAACTCTAGGAGATGCACGCTAGAGTGGGTATTCATGACGAGAGAAGGACGGCTTTGTACGCGGTCCATTTCATTGTCGAGATCCGTCGCCGATGAGATTCCCTGTCTTCTCAGAGCTTCCAATTTGGCTGACATCAGGAGACATCATTTTCTTCAAGGTTCAAGTCTCGAATGTCGAGGAAGGAAGTAACTGAAATCATACGAATAAAAGCATGTCGATTTCATTTTTTGACTACTTTTTGTTCAAAATATCTACGTGTTAATTTATTCTGTCCAATATTAAATATTTATGCAAGTTAATTTATACAGGGCAAAAAGTCAAATATTTTTCCCGCGGGTGAGTTTACTGTACAGTATCACCCGAGGGAAAAATCGACTTTTTCCTCGAGTTACATAGAGTACTTTATGCCCATCTCAACTGTGGCTACTTTTTGACTTGGAAAGTGGGACTAATGGACTGTTATAAGACAATATTGTTAAAAGACAATCGAAAATCAGGGTTATTGGTAGAACTTGATGAAATAAAGGAATTTGGACTAGTTTCTAGTAAAGTCACTTTTTTCCCGCAGTTGTGGGAAAAAAATTACTTTTCTCCCGCATTTGCAACTTTTCAGTAACTTTTTTTCCGCTAATCATTTTTGCGGGCAAAAAGTGTGATTTTGGTCTCGCTTTTCAGGGCAAAACGTGGCCATTTTCGTTGAGATTATTTTGCTTACCTTCGTAACGAGCCATTATGTGACACAACTCTGTTAATAATGGTTGCTGGAGGACATCCATGGAGCAAATGACAGTCAGCTAGTAAAATGCAACTTCGACTACTCGCTCAGCAAACATTTGTTTTTTCAAACAATTCGCGGCGCTGCTGAGTATTGGAGAAGTCACAGGACTGCAGGAGGATTGGAAAAATTTTGGAGCAGTCGTATCAAGTCGTCGCGCGGAGAGCTGTCATCGTCGTCGTCACCGTTCGTCCCTGGGGTGTTAAAGCCTTTCCAAAATACTGTGTATGAACGTGTTATGGATGTGAAAGTCAGGAGGAAGTTCTCTTTGTACTACAAGAGTTTTCCGGTTTTTCATTGTCTACAATTGCAATTACTTTGGTTCGCTCCATAATTTTGCATGTAGTTGATTGTACCATGTTTGATTTTTTCCCTCATTTGATTCTTGTAAAATAATTTAAGTATTGTTTTTAGTTTCTAATATATATTATTAAATTTTATTTAATAGAATTAACTTAAATATTTTTTTGACAATTAGTAAAAGTCTTACTCCTTTTCTTTCCTTTGGACAATTCTTCTTTTCGATTGTAGATCTTAGTTTTAACTTGTCTGATTTAGTAGATGATGGTTCACTGTTACACTCTTTTTTGCTTTCTAAAATATAAAAATAGGTTAAATTTTATTTTTAATAGTATTTGCAAAGTGTAATATTTATAAAATGAGAATGTTAGCTTTGAAATAGGTGGATTTTGGGATAATTTTCCATGTAGTGTGAATGGTTTAGCTATTAGTTCCTCAAAGAGGGACCTTTGTGATAGTACAAAACAAGTTTTCCTAAAAACATGTTAGAAACATGTTTTGAGATATAAAGAATCAAAATATACTATTTTTAGAAAATGTTCGTATGGATGTGTGTGTGTCTATGTGTGAGCGTGTGTGCGTGCGTAGAGGCGTGCGTGCATACATGCGTGCGTGCAAGTTTGAACTCGACCACTGAGGTATAGTACTCCGAGTTTTAGGCATTGATATAAAAGTTAAAGAGTGAAAATATTAAAATAAATTTTGGATCATTATAATATTTAAGCTTTAAATTTTTTCCCTGTGTCATCGCCTGCAGCCTTGTTTACCGGTTTTGGACGGACGCCGTGACCCGAGGGCTCGTCACTTCCGTCGTATTTTAGAACCTACTCAAGAACTGTATGGTGACCACAGTTCTTGAGCTGCAAATACTTTAATTCATATTTTCAACAGTTCTTTAAATTGCATTTTATTTAGTAGTACTTTATTACCTTACTTCAAGATGTACTTTTAGCAGTACTTCAAAGCATATTTTCAGCAGTACTTCAAAACATATTTTCAGCAATACTTTAAACAATATTTTTAACAGTACTTTTAACAGTTTTATATATTATTTACTTATTACTTTTATTAAGTGGAAAAACAGCTTCAAATGATACTTTAAATTTGAAATGAACATGCGGAATTAACTAAAGTTAGTCGATAGTGAGAACGAAAATTTAACAACGAATTCATCACTTGTTTTCGTAGTTAAATTCATGTTTATTCCAATAGGCCCTTATTTCGAAATATAAGAATATTATTACTATATAATTACTAAATCCGTGTATATTATTTATAATAATAAGAAGCACATTTTTTAAAATTCGTTGTTATTTGATTCATTCTGAGTCTACATCTTCAATTGTTCATAACTTTGGATCAAATTAATATTTTTATACGAAACAAAGCTTAAATGAAATCTATTTCCGACTAATTTTATTGTTTTTATGTCGTTCATCTACTGTAAATACATGCAAACTTATGTTAACAAGGCTTCTTTTAACTAAAATTATATTCATTTGGGGTATAATGACTTATATCTCTATAAAGAGGTCTTATTTGAAAAAACAATGGGTACTAAGCTTTATCTGTATGTACCAGAAGACACTTTCAAAATTTTCTTCAGAATACATCATATGAAGGTATGACACTCTCCTTGTGAGATAAGTTTATAATATCGGTTACTTAATGTACTAGAATTTCATTTTCTTTATTATTTCATTTAAATAATGAGCAACTATTAATTTCAATTTTAATATACAAATATCGTGGGTGAAGTCGCGCCGGGGATTCTATTTATTCTATATTAAAAAAGTTATACATTTAATAGTGCAGAATAAGAATTAATATTTTTCTTTTCAGCTTGATGTTCTGTAGAGTTTAATCATTAATTGCACAAATTTAGCAAGGTTATTATAGTCATTTTTATGTTTACAATACTTCAATAAATTTATGAACGTAAAATGCATTCTATCTTATATTTTTAAACTGTTTACATGTATTTTAGTATATATAAATATGATGTTGATATTTCTAACTTTTTATACGAAGTATAATTTGAATCTTATTGACTAAAAAATATTTTAAGCGAATGTTTTAGCGCTGATACTGGCTAAATGCTATGCGAAATGAAACGTTGGCCAATTTCCGCCGTTCAAAATTATTGCAACTGAAGAAGCGCGATGATGCGACTTACAGTATAGCGTATGTACAGAGAATTTAATGATTTCCTTTTACGTAGAGTACGCGCTTATGAATATAAAGTTTCTTGTAAGAAGTTCGTGAAGTTTATCCTCAGGGTACCGAGACGCGCACTAACCTTAGACTGCTATTTGTCCGAAGAATCCCTTACCTTACCTTCGATCACTGATCATTAAATTTGTTTTGATTGGAGAGCAATCTATTCAGAGATTCCAAATCTACCATTTTAATCAGTCACTTATATGCATATATTTCAATTATCATATTAACAACTTTATTCAACGAAACTCGAAATGTAAAGTTAATACATTGTTATAATTAAATACTGAAATAAAATTTGTTTCTTTTATAAGATTATATATATCCAAAATGTTTGAGAAGCTTCCTAATTCATTTTTAATCTCAGCTCTCTCACTAGATGACAAAAAACAAGACATGCGTTACGAATCCACACTTTCTGGCGATGAGACCTCAAACAGTCTTGGAATGATCAGTGCCTTATACATCTATACGAATACTCCCCCACACGGGTATGGAACTCAAGGGTCTAAGGTTTTTGATACAGTTCGTCGATGATATCTTTACAATCTCAAACCTCACCGAAAAATCATGGATCTAGAAGGATATATCGTGTCTCGATTGTAATGGGAACCAGAAGATGGTCCTTTTTCCTTCGGTCAGGTTCATGGTAATTACAAAACAACTCAAGACATGATACCGATTTTCTCGAAAAGCACCATCAAGTCATCGACAAAGCTGTAGAGAGAACTATAAACAATTGTATGGAAAAGAATGCTGATCTCTTACCAAACGGACGCGAGACTTTAAACAGTTTCACTGGCCAAAGTGTAACTGCAAATATTGCATTAAGGTGGTCCAAAATTTTGCAAATCTCAAATTTTCTTCTTGTAATCCGTTCAAACTGTTGTAGTTGGCTTAAAATGAGATATTCGTCTCATTTCACATTTCAAATTTTTAAAGAAAAGACGTTTCCATAAAACTTAATTTCTTCATCTTTGAGAAGTCACACAGCAAGTAGTAGGGGCGCATTTTACTCTTTAAGACTGGTACTATAATGTACATTTTCAAGAAAATCGATTTTTAAAAATTAAACCAGAGAAAAATGACTGAAAATTTAGTACTTGTTTTCTTATATAAACAAATGGAATACATTTTCATTTTTCATCGTAGCAAAATGATTCATACACAGTTCGATAATAGCTCTTGATTTACGAATTTAAAAAAAATTACGTTACGTCAATTAGGAGTCAAGATAATTTTTATTTTTAAATCACTGTACGTATATTTGTTAATATTAAGAGCTCAAAATTAGACAATGTTGATGGGCAGAGTTGAACAAAGTCATCCTAAATTTTCAAATTAATCGGTTGAGAAAATTAGCTAGACGAAAGTCTCAAGTTTTGACAGGCGGAAAAGACGACTGACGGCACGTAATGTGATTCCGTGAGTTCAAATCGCCCGACCATACTATATCTCAGCAACTATACTGGACATAAAGCGATGATTTTTTTTCTAATCTGGGGTAGCTCAAAAAGATATTAACAACGAACGTAATCAATTATGCAGAAGATGAATACAAATACTCAATTTTTACTTTTTAAAATTTTATTATTTATTCATCTTTATAATTTCACCTAAATACTATTTAAACTTAAGTGCATATATGACTTAATTATTTACTTTATATAAAATTTATTTCATTTTTTAATTCGGAAAATATAGATTTTATTTTTATATACATTTTAGAAATCTGCAAATTCAAAATTTTACAGCTTGTAACAAAAGTTCATAAAGTTCTTTGCATAATATAAAAGTAAGTATTATAAAATTATTATATTTATTTGTTATACACTTAAAACAATCTGTTTCTCTAAATGAAATCTTACCTTTTTAATAATGAAAGAGTAATAAGAAATAATTAAAAAGTGATGTATTTGTATTACAAAATTTATTAGAATAAATATTTTATATATATATATGAATAATTGTTATTTATATTAATTATAATTCTAAGCGACGGTTTTTTGGTTCTCTTTTTTGCTCATAACATTCTTGTTCATTTCGTTCTACTACGTCCTTTTTTTCTTCTTTCCTTTCTCCTTCAGAAAATATTAACTGTAATTTAGAAACAAAACTCAATCTTTATTTACTTATTAGAAATATAAACTGTCCATAAATCATTCCTATTTAAATATATTTCAGATTTGATTTTATAAATATTTAGATTGGACCAATCGAATACTAATTACTTAATATAAAGTAAAACATATAAAACAAATAAAAATAATAGAATATATTTCATATACAGTAAATTACTAAATCGTGTATGCACTTAAAGTTTAAATAGTTTTTAACCGTAATTATAAAGATGAATAAAAAATAAGTAAAGTAAGTTTAAAAAGTAAAAATTGAGTATTTGGATTTAACCTCTGCCTAAAAGCCTTCTTTGACTAAAATTTCAAGTCACTATCTTTAAATCTTTATGCAAAATAACTAATTAACCCATCTTAATTTAATACATCTCATTCTGTAGGCATTTTTAATACCTACATTTTATATATAGAATATTTTCTATAACATTGTTACTTTTTTTTTAAATGCAATAAACAGTGTTTTTACACTTTTTTGTTTTTTTTTTAAATGTGTTTGCGAAATTTTTGGTCTTAAATGTATACATTTCAATGTTTATTACCTTCTAAACCATAAACTGTAACGATACTGAAAATGAAATTTAGTTTACAAAAAGAGCTCTATTTGACTGGACTATTATAGGTGTATGTATTATAATTGGTTCTATAAAGTTTTGAATTCATTATGCCGCGCGCTTATAAGTAGCAAACTGCTATTTAAAATCATGAAAAGTTTAAGTATTGAAAATGCAGATTAGAGCTCGTGGTGAAGTAAAAAAGTTCAAATAAATAAGGTTATTATTATTTAAAAAATTTAAATTCAAGTTGGCCCCTGAAATATGTGCGTTTAAATAGAATTGAGGAGCTAACTAAATAAAAAATTGTAAATAAATAATCGGTTGGCATATTAAACCCAAGATATCCTATTGTCTCTTAATTTTTTTATATATACAATTCGGTTTACTCTTCTAAATATACTGCCATGAAAATTCGTCGATAATAGCAGGGTTTTTATTGAAAAATGAGCAAACTATAATTAGTAGCTGGATAAATTAACATACAATTATTTTTAGTCACCTAATGTTATAAAAGTGCTCAAAATCAAATGTTAAAAGCTGTTTGCTATGGTAGAGACCTTTTAATGTTTACATCAAGCAACCGGCGGATAAATATCTCACTTTTAAGCTAACTCCAACATTTTGAACGGGTTACAAGAAGAAATTTGGAGATTTGGTAAATTTTGGATCACCCTAGTATTGCATAGACAAGAATGTATAACTTTTTTAAGAGAAATTTAGGACAATCTTCTTATAATTTCATAGAATGGGTGCAAGCTTATTTCCGGTATATGGAACTAGAGAGCTTAAAAACAAAAAACTAATGACTGTTTAAATGAGAAGATTAGTTTATAATACTATCGCCAAACGAAAAGGGTTGTCCACTATAAAAGTGAAGGTGTTGAGGGATGCCATAATAGAGGGCAAAGAAAATGTCTTCCGATATATGATGAACTTATATAGGTCTCTTGAGTCTTAGTTGAAGCATAAAGAGCATGGGAAAAAGGATAGAAGAGCTATTGCTTCAGATAACATGATTTTGAGAATGTTCCTTTACATCATTGAAGAATTACACTTATTATTAGGGAAATCACTTCCAGGATCCACTATATCCATAGGAGGCGAATAGAAGATAGCCAAAATCACTGAAGAAATAAATAGTGCCTGTCTATTGGGGGGAGATAGTCCTTTTTCAATGCTGAGTGCAGAGGATGACACCATACAAATACTACAAATGGAAGAGAGAGAGCGAGAGAGAGAGGATAGAGAGAGAGAGAGAGAGAGAGAGAGCGAGAGAGAGAGGATAGAGAGAGAGAGAGAGAGAGAGAGAGAGAGAGAGAGAGAGCGAGAGAGAGCGAGAGAGAGAGATTTATTTAGATTTATTTGTTTATTTCCACCCTGGGACTGAAATTGTCCCATAGGGCATAAAGAATAATATATACATTAGCAATATGCAATATGAAATAATATAATAATATAATATGTAACGTGATCGGTACGCTCGCAATAATAGTGTTTAACAATAGTATGTAGAGGTTCGAACAATATTCGGTGTATAAAATAAAATAAGACATAAAGTAATCTGAACGGTTCTTTGGCCGCAAAATATGACGCAATAACAATATAAAAATATAGAGATATACAAGTATAATTAAAGCTAAGATTAAAATTAAAGCAGCAATATGTACGTAACATTAAAGCTACTAGGAACTTTTATATTTAGAATTTTTTAGTTTACTTGTGTGCAGGGTCAGACTTGAACATCACAACTGTTGAGGTAACTAAGTAATAAGGATTTGATGGTTTGGAAAGAGGTAGGTTTGGGAGGCAGGGAGGTAATGTGTTCTGGTAGGCTGTTCCAAAAATATGAGGCGGCTATTACGAAGGAATTGGCACATAAGGAAGTTTTGAAGTTACGGATAAGGAGGGGTTCAGTGCGGAGTCGAGCTGATCTACGTACATCACTATCTGCCGTAAGTATGAAGTTAGACTTCAAATAATCTGAGAGAGAGAGAGAGAGAGATCCATTCAGAATAATTTCATAAAGGATATCGATGCTTTCTGGCCAATGGCGTTTTCGAAGCTCTAAAGCTTGACATAAAATGTCTTCTCTAGATGAGAAATTGATGATTGTACCTAAAATTTTGATCAAACTAATTGTGATATTTTAAAATAAGTTATGCATTCATATAGAAAAATCATTATTTGTATATAACAATTTTATTGGTTCTTAATTCTTATTGATGATTTAGATTTTTGGTAATTTAACAAAGTATTTAGAGCACGCTTAAAAATAATTGGTTTTTAAAAACAACAATGTCGAACTTTTTTGAAGTTGGTGTATTTGTCTTATATTTCAGAGAGAAGGTACAAAGTACTTCGAATCATCTGTTTATATCGTTGGGTAAGAAGTAAAACCAGACATCCCTTATGTTTATACAGAATAGATGTCTGATTGTTTATATATCAACTGTTACAGATAGAATGTAGATTAATGTAAATAAAGCGTAGAAGCCGTGAAAAGGAGAAGACGCGAAAAGAGAGAGAAAGATAGAGCGAGTAGCTATAGATTGTGATGTCGATAAGAGCAAACTCCCGGTGCGAAACCGTCTTGACGGTTTCGTGGCATTCTAGCCCTCAGCTAGGGATGAATTTCTCATCCCGAGGCTGCATTGACCCCAAAGGGAGTTCGCTTCCATGGTTCTGAGGGTCTCACGTATATGGGAAAGCCGAAAGGCGGGCCGTGACACGTTCTCGGCTGAGGAGTAAAGCCATGCGACAGCGACCTTTGCATATAGTATAGAGCAGTATATTCAAATACGCGTGCGATAATTTCTGATGTCATCAGCGGCAACTTGGGCGGCTAATAAGCGTAAGTGGGGGGCAGCAACAGATACGACCGGCCGAAGCCGATGAAGAGCCAGATGCACTCTGACCCTTGTGCTGTATAGTAGTCGCATTTACCTTCTACTGTACCTTTGTTTCGTCACTCCTACATTATATATATAAACTTAAGACCAATTAAAGTAACACTTATAATACCTGTGTTTTCATTAATTATTTATTCCCACTTTGTTTTACTTTTTCCTGAACATCAACAAAATTTATACAAAAAAATAAATTAACGCATGATGATTGTACACAGCACGTGTCTCTAAAAGTCGATACGATTCTCTATCGCGGCGATCATTCCCTCTACCCACTTTGTCTGTCGTAGCTGTCATCAAGAGATCTATAATCCCAAATAAATAGAATGTCAAAAACTGTTACTTATTTTGCGATAAAAATCTCATTTACTACTTACAGCTAAGAATGTTTATAAATAATAATTTTGCTTAGATTGCGACTGATTCTTAAACTATTTTGTAGTCCTGCTAAGTCTTGCGATGCACTGCATTAAAGTTTCAATGCTTGACCTACACAAAACATCAGTTAGTGTCAGTTTTATAACTGACAATATGTAATTTCTAATTTTGTATAATACCCGTGAAATCTCACTGCTAAGGCTCATGCTCCAGTTTATGCGCCAATAATTGTGCATTGTAAGATTTGCTAATATTATGCTAATATTAATGGTATGGTGAGTGATGACGTATATGCTGTAATCATGAGGTTTTTACTACGTCCAGCTAACAGCTTTCATAATAATGAAATAATGGCTGCAATTGGCTTCGAAAGACAGTTCTTAACATTCTTCTTAATGCGATTGTAATGATATTATATGCTCAACATGAGAATTTCTTGTTTAAATACATTAAACATTAATATAATTATGTTTATTTAACATAATTTTTTTTTAGTTATAAATAATAGAGTGGTTTATAACTAAATAAAGAAATCGATTCACATACTCTGAATTGTCGCCTTCATAACATAGTAATTTGTAGTTGAACGTGTCATTCGGTGGAAAGTTCGTGCGAATGCTCTGCGAAATAGGGGAAAGTGGGGTCAATAGGACGAATCAGAATTCCCTGTCAACGTGAGGAAGTCTCCAAACAAATTGTTATTCTAGTCATGCCTGTGCGAAAGGTCGAGTGATAGTCGCGCCCTAGTTTCTTGACCGATACACTGAGTCGAAGTGACGATGCTTGAAATCCCCTCCGCTCTGTGGCACTCGCGTGTATACCCTTTTCATTTATCACTTTCCCAAGCGCTCGTTCGCATAGTAATAAGCACAGTAGTTTTAAGTAGAGTGCACATAATTGTGACTTGAGTAAAGTGCACGCGGGCTGAAAATATCAAGAGTGCAAAATGCGGTCGCTTTGCGCTTGGCTTTGCCTTGTAATCTCGGCTCGTCGACGACACTAGAAAATCAGGTTTCGGCTATCGCTTATCGGCTTGCAGCTTTATGGTTCAAAGTATGCGCGACTCGTTTCTTATATGGTTAGACAAACGGGGATGACTAAGAAGTGTACGTTTACTTCAGATGTTTCAATATTGCATATTTATGTTGCACTTGAATATTCAAAGTTTTTATCGAAAACTTGTTTTATTAATAAACAAAGCATTAATAGTGCAAAAAATCGTATTATTAAAAGTTGTCAGGAATTTAAGTGATAAAATGTAATCAAAAGTGTACATACATGAAATGATGATTATTAAGCGATGAGAACTTTTGATATAGTATAACAAATTCAGAAAAAATTGCTTGGTATTAGTCAATATAATTTTTGATCTTGTTTAAATAAATAATTTTTAAAAAATGACCACTAGGGCCATTTTTCTTATTCTTTACAACTGGACACACGGAGCGAATATGTTCACATTTTTCGACGTGGGGAAATTCTACAGTGTAGACATTGTCACTCATTAGCCGCTTGTAAGCCGCTTTTAGTTTTTCGGATTAGTTTTTGTTTTTTTTAGCTGTATTTCGGTTTTTTGGTTTTAGTTTTTCAGGCTTCTCGCACGCTAGAAATAATACCATTAAACGAGCGAAAATGCATTTGAAAGAGCATAAGATTTCCTATCTACCCCTAAATCGATGTATACTACTATCGTAATAAGGCAAAATTTACTATAAACCGTGTGGCATTTTCTGCTCCAGCATTTCTTTCCGTATTATTATAATATTTCAATTCAGTGAGTATATGATTAATATTCAATGTAATTTTAACTTTAAAAGAGTTGTTTACAAAAATAATTATTGCATATTATATGGTAAACGATAATTAATTTTTTTTCTTTAATAAAATTTGTGTTATTTTGTTATCCATGTCTTTAATATTCAAATCTCTCTGTACGTAACTGCAGTTAATAAATTCATGTTTCTTTCGTTATTACATCTTAAAAAACATTTTGACTTATATTTATTATTGAAGCAAGTGGGTTATATTATAAATAAGTAATTATTACCTTTTTTATAATAGGTTTATAAGCACTTTAGCAGTTTTTTAGTTTGATTCGTTGTAATGCTTGACGCAAGGAGCATTTTCTAGAATGTTCTTTTTGCTGAATATGTAACGCAATAGTTAAAGTGATTGTAGTGAAAAAGTGCATACGAACATGACCTTCTAGCAATTGATAGAGAGCACTTAGTCGAATAACTGAATAAACTGCTTAAATTTCAAGAGAATTTTTGTGTGAAACGCTGCTTTTAGATAATGTGTGAAATTGTAGAAAAAATTTGAGCAATACAAAATAAGAAGGAAAAGTTAAAAAAATTTATATGTTGTAATATTAATTAAATGTCAATTAGAATGTTATTATTAACTTGAGTGTTAACATTGTTAATACACAATATTTTTCTTTTCAGTTTTTATTAAAAGGATAAGGAGGATTGAAAATAACATCATAGTAATATAGTACAAAGTCTTTTTATTTAACCCATATACAAATCACAGAATAATTGTTGTAATCTGAAGAGTTCTTTCTAACAAAGATATGCATTACATATTAATAAGTTTATTTTTTTCTGCGATAGTGCGTAAAAAATATATTTTGTTGTGCTAAAAGTGATATTTTATAAAATCTATATGTATTCTGTGAATAATGAATAGAAAAATGAGAAGTTGCTTTTTTCATTTACAGTTTTATGATATGTAATTGTACTTTCTCACGGAGGACCTTTTATTTATAGAATTTTACCTTTCCAATATCTTAAGCTGACTCATAGACCATCAGTCCGCAGCTTATAAGAATCACGAAAACTTTTATCATATTGCGAAGTTTAATGTCAAAACTAGTCTCCACGCCATGGACTTGAAAAAGTATAAAAGTGCTGTATTTAATAATCAATTTAACACACAAGCAATATTCAGCGTCATTTTATATTTTCTCTCGAACAACCTTTATTTTTAACATGCCTATATACCACAAAACCGGCATTTTCATCCGCGCTAGAGATCGAGCCAGTGCGTCGGCATACGCAAAATCCTGCTTTTCCTTTCACATCGTGCGTGCCGCACACATTGCGTCCGCGTACCTACGCAGTTAGGCACTTGCGTGCCTCGCACGTACGACGCCTTGGTTATAGGTGGTACAGGATACTCCAGCTGCCCAGTATGTCATTGTCGCGCGGACGCATGCTATCTCTCCGCTATAACGCGCGCTCGCGCCCGTGTAATACGGCGAATGTTAGCGAGCAGCATACCTCCATTTTCTATTAAAAAGGTTATAAATCAGTTTTAGCCCCGCGGGTCCAGGCGATCTATCGCGGCCACGCCAATGCGCCTGGACCCACGTGCAGTGCCAGTGCAGCGCGCGCGTGTACCGTACGCCCGCCTTATATATGCATTCCCGGCGCTATGTCACTGTCGCGTGACGTTATGGTCTTCATGCATCGTCCCGAGATTTTATACGCCGAGTATGTCCTACGCACGTATGAGTGTTTCACGTGAGTATGACCGAGAGTTGAGATGAAGAGGAAAGGTCGATGCATATATGCGCATAATCGAGCGCGTACTCCGGGCTGTGGTGCACGTGTATCTATATGGGTGGTTCTCTGAAAACATCTATCCTACTGGATGTCCTGGTCTAGATTTTTTGTTTCGGAAAAGGGCTGCAAGGTATGATGAGTTGCTTCATATTAATGGACAAATGAACGAGTAAATCGATTCTACTAAAATATTTTGCACTTTACTGTCACAAGTATATAATAAATAAAATATCACGTGCTTTATGGTTAACAGAGTATAGAATAATTTTTTTATTAAATCAACAACGTTTAAAATAGCTTTCTTACTATCATATTATTAAAAGTATTATAATTTTTAATTATTTTGACTAATTTAAGTAATTTTATTATTTTTATACACATAAAACAGTTTCTAGATAGAAGTTGACACTACTTCGTGCAAACTTTGTGAGCTAACTTTTTCGATCCTTCTAACTTATTGTACTGATATTATGTATAATATTCATTTTTATTTAGAGTTCTTAGCTGGTTGTGTTTCAGAACTAGAAAGATTTTGTTAAAAGAGCAGTTCCGTCGTCATAGAAAGTCTCGTTGATCACACTGCCGCCAGATGGCATCGACAAAACTACTAGAAACGTCTTCGTTGTCCGATCATATGAGGCTTTGAAAGCTAGATCATTAGCACAAGGAAAAGGGAAGCACAACTTTTTTCTGCACAACAAATACACAAAAAATAAGTGTCGGTTGAGGTATGGTGTATGTGCAATGGTGTTCTGCGTGTAGTGGTGAGCAATATTGTGTGGTGCATGTTTTCCGAGTGAGATTGCGGTGTTACCGCTGCTGTCCACCGCCCCTTCGCGTTCTTCCTAGACCTTTCTTTCTTTTTTCTGGGCGATACCAGTCTATAGGACCCCCGACTCTGTCATACTTTTTGTTCATTCGCTTCCGGGCGATACCCGTCGATAGGGCCCCCGTAATACTGGCTTTGACGTGATACCCGTTCATAGGGCCCCTGCACAAACATTCTTCTAGCATTCTGTTTCTGATCACGCATCAGGGCGAAGGATGGCGTAGGCGTCGCGGAGATGGGTCTCCGTTATCTCAGGTTCGTTGGCTGTTGTCTGCATATTAGAGTGATATGTTGTCGTGTGCTTGGTTACCATTTAGTCACCTTCTGATTGTCAGGCAAACTGGCAAATCATCCAGCTACAAGCCCCGCCGGGAGGGCCGTTGCGCTTCCTTATTCCAGGAAGGTCGTGCACCGGACACACGTCAACCTAGACAACCGTGGCGGAGATTATTATTATTATTATTAATATTATTGTTATTATTGTTGTTAATATTATATTTTTTTGGAACATTCTGTACGATGCTCTGATGAGACTTGTGCTACTGGATGAAAACGTGTCAACAATCCTGGACAAGTACAAATAAGGGTCAGCCAGGCTAATGGACCAGTTGACCTCTTGGATTAACAGAGACCATGGGGAGGTAAATTACTACCTGACCCAATTCCTGAGTGACCACGGGTACTTCTGATCCTACCTCAAACTTATGGAGAAGGTTCGACGATGCGTTTCACACGTTTTTTGTCTGCGAAAAGTGGAACGAAGAAAGGCCAGCGCTTCTCGGCTCGGTCGGACAGTTCATGCAATGTGACGAATTAGATCTGACGGCACCACGGGGGGATAAAACAATAATTCTATTTTGATTTTAGATGAAGGCAGGAGTCGTCTAGGCGACGAACGAATGGCACCACCCTGAGGTAATGTGATAAACAGTTCCAGGGTGTATTCCGCCAGAAGAGGAAAAGGAGTTAGGTTTTAGTGGGTCGGTTGGCGAGGTAACGACCGTGTAGTTTTCTCGCGTTTTTGTTTATTTTATTTTTGGTCACTTATCGTACACACGGCGGATGCAGCCACAACCAGCCCCACACTATCCGGCTGTGCGGACCAAGTCGGGTGTACCTTAGATGGCTTCTCTTACACACCCTCAAAGAAAAAAGTATAATAATAATTATAATCTCTTTATAATTCTTACAATAATAAATAATAAAATAACCTGTTTATGTTAAATAAAACTAAGAGTAAGTATTATCTAAAATAGTCTTTTTTCAACTTATCTATAAAATGATATATTTTGTTTTCTTATTTGAGCAAATATTTATGAATCCTTAAGTAAGACGTAAACGTGATTTGGCAAGCATCATTACTGTTCGTGGCGTTTTGGCGGTATAAAGTACTATTTCGAATTACAGAAAACTTAATCTCTAACAAAGTGCTAGTTTCATTATAAAATCAATTTAAATTTATTATATTCATCTGATATAAGTGCAAAATGAGTAGTAATTTATTTTCAAAGGATAGGTTTCGAAGTTTTCTTCCCTTAATTAACAGCATGGATATTATCAAATTCTTCAAATGTAGAAAATACCGTGATTATGAAGTCAAGCCATAAGGACGATGGCTTCATAGAGGATGTTAATATTGTTGGACAGAATTAAGAAGAAGGTTGAGAATTAAGAAGGTTATACGTAGAAAAAGGAAAAACATAACTATAAATATCTTATATCCGCAGGCATTTTTACTACAGCTTCATTCCGTACATATGATTTTCATTCCCTCATTTTCGCGGAAACTCACGGCAATTTACCTCTTCCCTTTCCGATAAAACGAGCTAAAAAAAAATAAACGCGCCTATCTCGGTGCGTACGCAACAGCACGTGGATAAACCATTTGTAATGAGCATCCCGTACAGTAGCCGCGCGCTATTGCAATCCTCGGAGGTGCACACCCATCGCAGTAACTCTCTTCTCTCTCGCTCAAACTCAGAACACAGCTATATAGCACAGTGCTCATACTCGCAAGTTATATAGCAGTATAGCCACTGAGTCAGAAACGCGCAAAGGTGTACGCGAGCGCGCGCGTACGTCCTTGCCTAATTGCAGCCTTTGATTATAAAGCGCCTGGGAATTGTATATAAGGCTGCGCGAGGCAAAGGCAGCATTACGTCAGGCCGACGTGCACGCGGGAGCTGCGTCCTCAATTTCTCGGATTGCGCGAGTGTATACGGAGATCTGCAGCTTGACGATCATCCGACTTCTATCGAGGGTATTCGTAAAATACCAGCCTTATCGAGATGTGCATATATGGATGATTTTTCACACAAATACGAATTCGTATCTCCATTCAATAATATTTTAATAAGCGAAACTTTAATTGCGCAGCGTGTCACAAGCTATTGTTGCAACTTACAAAGAAAAAAATCTGTCGATATTTGTATATTGAATTCGAAATTTTTAGTTATTTATTACTTAAATGCAATCAATAATACTCCTTGCCCGTATTATAAATAAATATAAAAAAAAAGAAAAAATGCGACCTTCTTTTTTAGAGTAATCTCTTTATCCCCACAACAATTCTCAGCATAAATCTCTGAACCCAAAACATTAATTTTTGGGATCATGCTGAAAAGATAAAGGAATTCGTAAAATACAATTTAGCACTGATTTGCAGAGATATTTTCTCAAAGTTGATAATAAAATAAAATAAATGTATCCTTCAGTGTCGACTTCAATGTTCCCGTAAGTGCTGTCGCCGCCTAGCGGAACTTCGTGAATTACACGTTCTGCGTGAAACACGCGCCGACCACATTAATAAATCGCCCCATGTTTTACTATAAAAGATAGACATAAATTCTTAACGCGCGCAAGACTTTATTTCAATTTATGTCATTAAAACTACCTATTCTCAAGTTATTTTTAATAAAAATATAGAATTTAAAAAATTTTTAAGAACTAGATATTTCATCAGATCAATATTTTTTTTCGACATCGTATATTAAAGGTATATTAAAGATAAACATAAATTCTGAAAATGCCCGTACTTTCTTTCAATTCGTCTTTTAAAATTATTCTTAAGCTATTTTTAAGAACAAAACATTTGAATTTGGAGAATGTATCTATTTTCTCTTCATCTTCTTCTTTTAAGCTATGGACTGCGTGCCTACGTTACCATTACCTGGTCTCTATCTATTTTCTCTAAAATAGCTCTTTTAGAAAATCAAAATTAATTTTGTTACACGCAACTGTTAGAGAACCAGTGTATAATGCGCCAGTTGTAATCGATAAGGAAAAGAACAAAAGTGTATTGAATGCAGCAAGTGGAAGCGCATTAAACTTGAAGCCAAGGAAGATGCCAAAACTTGATGCTTTTCGTTAAAGACAGAGAACAAACAACGAAGGACTTCATTCAGGGATTTAATGAAGTAAAAAATATCTTCATTAAAAGTCAAACAGACAAAGCATCTGTCGATGATAATCCTAAAAGCGATATCTTACAAATTATAAGTCATAAATTGAAACAAGTGCCAAAAGTAATTAACTCAGATTATTTTGATTTTGCTCTGTATGAAGTTGATAAAATTGAGAACGGAAATTAATTTTTGCAATTCTTTTCAATTTTGTATGCATAAAAATTTATTATTTTGCTTATAATTTGTTTGCAACCACTTTAAAATACTATTGAAACAAACTTTTGTTATACTTATGAGAATTGCGATGTGAATATTTAAAATTAATTTTAGACATACGACAAATATTTTTGTAATTATTGGACTAACTTTTTGTAATAATGTACATACTCAATTCATTATAATGTGCTATTGCTCTCAATACGATTTCATTTAACATTTAAAATCTTTTATTTTTAGTCATTGATTTAAATACTATTCTTTTCAATATTATTTAAATCATTTTTTTAAATCATTTTTCTGAATAGCTTTTTATTTAAACATAATTTAAAATCATTTCTTTTAATCATTGTTCTCAATACTTTTGTTTAACATAATTAAAAACCTTTTTTTAATGATAATTGACATTTTACGCATAATTAAAATTACTTTGACTCATAATATATAATATAATAAAAAATATTTATTAATTAATTATTTACTACATGAGTAAACATATAAATTAAATAATGAAACTTAAAATATACAAAAGTATTGTCATCTTCTTAAAATATGCAACAAGCATTATCCATTTGCCTCATCAGCTGCCTTGCTTATGCTCTTTCTTCAAGTATTTACTATTTTTATGAATTTCTCTTTAATTATGTCACATGATCCACTGTCATTGATTGTGAATTTTACATAGTAGACGCATACTTATATCCCTAAGGATTTATATTTTATTTCATTGCCAACCTACGTTGCCTGCTGGTGAAACAAAATAAGCAGTCAATCTTTCTCGGATTTCAATCGCATTTAATTCATCAACTTCAGGATCATTATAATCATCATTATCTCCAGATTCAGAACCATTATCATTATCATCATCATTATCATCCTCTTCATCTTCAACATCATCACCTTCATCATCGTCGTCGTCATCATCACTATTGTCCTCACTGTCATTATTAAGATTATACACACCATCATTATCGATTAAATTGTCAAGGTCATCACCATTATCATTATTATTAAGCTTATTTAAGTGCGTTATTATTAAATAATTATGTAAACAAACACAAGTCATTATTATCATTTCAATTGTCCTTAGTTTGAAATCCATAACATTATCAAAGATTTTCCATTTTTTGCATAGGACGTCAAAGGCATGTTCTATGGTTCTATGTGCATGGGACAATCTTACATTAAATATCTTTTGAGCAGCAGTTACAAATCGTCCTTTTCTATATGGGGTTATGAAATATGACTTCAGGGAAAGCCTCCATCACCAATGAAAAAAATGGGCAGTTTATGTTGCTTCCTGGTAGCCTTTGACTTTCAGGTATTTCAATCTCATTTTGCTCCAAAGCATTTCCTAAATTACTCCTCTGAAAAACATTAGCGTCATTTGTTGACCCTGTCAATAAATATCTTTTTTATTAAAAATTGTATGCAATATAATCAATGACATTCTTTTTATGAATTACCAAAATTGCCTACATTAGCCTGTGTAAATCTGAGGTTTGCATCACAAGTTGCCATTAACACTATACTAAAAACTTTTTGTAATTATAAAACATTGATCCAGAGTGTGGTGGTGCTATTACTTTAAAATGTTTCCCGTCAACTGCTCTCGAGCAGTTTGGAAATTGATATGAATCGAGAAACTCATTGCTTATAGGTATCCACTTGTTACGTTGAGGAAATGCTAAGTAATCATTTCTGAGTGCCTCGTATAATACACCTCACATACTTCTGGAACCATTGAATACATGGTCGACCTTACAATTCTAAAGAACCACGAAGAGTGTCTGATACTTTTTCCATTGGTGAGGAAGCTGTAAATAAAGCATTAAATTTTTGTTATATTATGTAATTATTAGACATACTTCCACCATAGTATATTATTATTTGACGATTTAGAGCACACAAGGACCAAGTTGAAAAATCAAAGGGGTGTCTGTTGTACATTCAACTTAATAATTATTGTTTATAAACGAAAAAAGTTTTCTTAATTTAAATAAATTGATAACTGTTAATGTTGTGTCACTTATTTACACATTGACATTTATCAACATTTATATCATTATTATGTTACTGATAAGAAATAAATAATTACACTTACTTCAATACAGCAGCTAGCCTCTACTCTGTTGGCAAAGACCTTCTTCTACTGTAATTCGTCAATTGGTTCCTCACTAAATTATGAAGATGATTGAAATAAGACACCTACATACCAACAAATTTTATAAACTGTTCTTCATTTTGCAGTTTGAAGTACGTAAAAATTGTTGCAAAAACCCCAAATCATTGTCTCATTTCTTCATGTAAATCTGGACTCGTCCACCATCGACGAAAATGCATAGTGCCAAGTATTTGGCTTAGTGCTGTATACACGTATGCGATGCACACCCACCTTACTTCCGTAAAATTCATATTTGTTTATTTATTTATTTAATTATTCTAATAGTTATTTACTGTCCAAGACTTTGAATAACTCATGAACAATTAACTTGAATACTTTTTTTATTCACTTAACAATTTTAATTAAAAACCAATTCAAAAACTTAATTGTTATTTTTTTTTTAATAATAAACATAATTATTTATCTATGTAGGTAATTATTCAAAATACTTTTAAAGGTTATGTTTTGGTAAACAAACAGTCGTTGAGTTGACAAGTATGGTATTTACTAGCTAGACTGATGGAGCCATTTTTTGTATAAAATGTTACTAGATTCTGCACATGATCCGCACGGAATCCGCAGTCGCAGCAGCTACGCAGCAGCATACGCATTATTGTGGACTCAGCCTGTGTGTACTTGTGCGTGTGCGTGTGCTTGTGCATGTATGCGCGCGCGTGTGTGTGTATGGATGAAGATTTCTGTTTATTAGCGGATTTTTGAGTTTTATTTTTTCCGGTTCTTCCGTTCTTTAAAATGTTTGTTTAATTCTTTCTTTCTTTGTATTGAATGTTCATGTGTCCCTTCTTTTTTGAGACTCCGATATGTCATAATGCATGTGTGATTTTATATTTTACATTTGTATTTTATATACTTATTTGTCGTGTTGTGCGATGTCGGTAGAGCGAAACCCATCACCTGCTTACTATTATTTCAGACAGTTTTGAGGAGGCTATAAGGGCGCATACGTCTTGTATCAAAGGACAATGCGTAGTCGGAGATTTTTTCCATACGAAAAACTCGAAGAAAAAATTTTTCCTTGACAGCTTCAGCATCTTGTATCGGTAGGCAAGCATCTTACCCACTGTGCCAATGGGGGGCTCTATGATCGCTTCATTTTTCATTTGAAAGAGTATAAAATTACTTATAAACGGTGATATGTCTGTTTTTTTTATAACTTTTCCATTAATATTTTGAAATATTGATCGAAAAAGTATTTCAAGATTAATGAAATGGGGTCTGCGGCGGCTCAGTTGGTAGAGTGTCGGATTCCCACGCCGGTGACCCGGGTTCAAATCCTAGTCTCTGCCGATTGATACAAGCACCTCTGTAAAAATTACATGTGCTTTGTTTACATACACACCGCAGACCCCCGTCGTCGATTAGCACCACATGGAGCACAAACATGGCGACGTTAATTAAAAAAAAAAGATTAATGAAATAATGTATATCAGTATTTTTTATGTTTTATTTCTTATAAATCTGGGTAAAAATGATTCGTATTAACGATTTAATTCTATGATATTAGATGTTGTTGAATTCATATTCAAGGTGACATGTGTAAAATTAAAATTATTAATTTAAAAATATAATGGTACCAAAAACTACTTAAAACAGATTTAATTAATATATAAATGTAAATTAAAAATATAAATATATAATAAAAATAAGATTATGGCTACAGCTAGTTGAATTAACTGTTGTGAATTAAACCATCAATGATAGATCAGCACACATTTTTTGAGCTACTACTTAAAAAGAGATATAGCAATTTAAAATTAATTTATTAGAACAAAAATTTTTATATTAGAACAATTAATTTAGTTTGAGGACGCTAAGCGCCAATGAATTGGCAGCAGTTTTTTAGACTTGCATTCGGAGGCCTCACTTTACCATTAAACAAAAAAATTTTCCCTTTTTTTTTAAAATTAACATTTTAAGTTTTGGTTCAGTCATGTGCTTTGTAACGATCTTGAGTTATAGCCTTTTGAATCTGAAATTTTCGAGGGACACGAGATATATATCAGTTGCTGAAAGTAGAAAACTTAGTAATATTACAATTTTTTGAGATTTTACTATCGCACTTGTAATTTGCTCGGTATCATCTGATTTTCTGATTTCGATAACAATTCGTCATTTAGGACGTACTTTCAGTCATATAAAAGTGTTTCATCAACTGAATGCACTAAACATTGTTCAACTTGATATCTTAGATCCTACGCAAGAACTGTAAGGTGAATACAGTTCTTGAGCAGGTGACTCCAAACCACGCATCTACCCATCCGCCTACTTCACCTAATGATGTCCTTGATCAGTACCTCCAAATTATTATGAGAATTAACGTATATTGTATATTTTATCACGTGTTATTGTTTACGTACAAGGTCCTTTGAAAATTGTGCATGGACAGTTATCCGGTGGTTTCGGCGCGGTGCCGGCCATTCGTTGCTTCTCATATTCACGCATAGTTTGCAGCTCCTTCTAACTTTTTTATTTTGTATTGTTCGCACATATAAAGGCGGTGGCATTCCTTTGCTTGTACTACATTTTTTTCGAAATTAGCCAGTGATACCGGCGACATTCCTGGGTCTGCCAGTGATCGTTCATATTACTTGAAAACATGTAATATAAAATGTAATATAGAATATTTGTATACAAAAATTTAAAGAAATATTTAATAACTACTTCGGAGGCTTTAATTATCGCTTTTTTTAATTGCACTTTATTTCCTGCTTTTGTATGTACTTTTGGTATGACGATTAGAAGCCTATGAAGATGTGCACACACTCTGCAAGGCAGAAAAGAAATGGAAGGTCATTAATTAACAATAAATCCGCGACAAAGAGTGTGTGTGTGAGAGAGAGGGAGAGAGAAAGAGATTTATTTGGAATTCTTTACAAATTAATTCGTCATCTTGAGAAATTTCTTTAATTTTCACATCTTGCAGCAATATTTAGGCTTTTGTAACAAGATAAATTCTTATGCTGTCTTTATATAATTTCACAATGCCAGCGTCTGTAAAAATATAAAAGATTGGGATTAAAATTTAAAAAAAAAATTCTGAATTAGCTGAGACTCTAGAGCGTGATGCGCGATTTTTCCGGATAAGTATTGTCCGACTAGAGAATAATAAAAATTGATAGAAATTAATTTTTAAAACCCAACCCAATCCAACCCTTTAGGTTCCAAGTGTGCCTGCAGACACACGCGATTTTGACCAGCATTAAATGTTATTATTTGATTAGTAAAGCATCTGGAACCGTAAAAAAGTCTAAAAGACAGCATTTGTTTAAAATGATAATCCAAATAGTGATGCCATAACGAGAAAGCAATGCGTATGGCAGAAAGAAATGCGTATGGCGCAATAGATTTTTTTTTAAAAACACAACGAAAAAATTATTCTTTTTAATCTTTTTGGTCTAGTTTGTTATATCCATCTCGATAAATCATCCTAAGAATTTTTTTTCCTTTTGGAAACCATTCAATAACTCCCTTTAGGCCATTTTTGGGCTAATAAATAAATAACTCATTCGACGAAAAACCCCTTTAACGAAAAATCCATTCGATAAAAGATGCATAGATAGAAACATTTTCTATGAAAGGTAATTGATAAAAAGATCTGTAGTCCATATAATCCACACAACAAAAAGGAAATTTGACTTTAAAATCAATTTTGATCTGAAATGGCAATGTAACAATTTTATGATTCGCCTTGTTTGAAATGCCTTACAGGGGCTAGTGATTTAAATTTGGATGATCATTCATTCGCAAGCACGCGCGCGGCGCATTTGAGAAACCACACTTTTTCAATTGGCTTTTTTCAATGAAATTTTTGTTTTGCACATTGGGACTTTTATGTATTCGTCTGAAATGTCATTTAGCATCACTGAAGCAAAAAAAAAGATTAAAAATACGCCTACTCGTGGGTTAAGCTTATCATCATAATGTTAGTTAAATATTTACTAAAAACAAGTACCTAAGATTTTTGATGTTTGCGATTGTTTGAGTATTTTGTTTGCAGCACTAGGAAACGCTCTCGCACATAGACAATCTTGATTTAAAATAATATTAAAGAGATTATTTTTAAATTAAAAATAATATAAAAGTACTATAACTATTTACACAGAATTAGTCGAGGGTTTATCGGAATGTATCTTAGAAAACGCTTGAGGAAAGGGTTCGCTCACAAGGAGAGCTACCACCATCTGGGAAACGGATTTTTATGAGACTCTGGAAAATGGTTTCTGATACCTAAGAATGAGCTAGCACACGCAGTTTGATCTCATAGGCTCCTCTTCCTAAGATATGACCTATTTGTATCTGAATTTGCGTTATTTTATTAAAAAATGGTACCTCTTCATTTGATCATAACTCTGCATGTATTTAGATGTATACATTATCCCAAAACTATATGAAAGTGGTTGGAAAGAGCTTGAATTTGAGACCTGTGGCGTCAAAAAATATAATGTTTTTGGCAAAGTTATTAATAATCAAATGAAGTGACCAAAAACACATAAAAATTCAAGTCATTTTTTATCTTTGGAATACTGTGAATTTTGACTATTTAGTGTCACTATCATTGATTGTTAGTAACTTCGAAACAAATTAATATTTTTTAGTGTTACATGTCTCAAATTAAAGCTCTTTCCGCCAACTTGCATACACTTTTTGGTCTTGTTTTAAGTCTGCGCATGTAGACTTATGCATATTTTGAGTAAAATAGGTCATATCTTGGGAGGAGAGGGCTACGAGATCAAATTGCAATTGTTAGAGTTTATCTTTAGGTATTAGAAACAATTTCCCAAAGTCTCATAAAAGACCGTTTTTTGGAGGGTGGTAGCTCTCAATCTTACTTTATTCTTAAAGTTAGGGTTAGAGTTTTTTTAACCGATAACTTCATGCTTCTTATCTTTTAATAACAAAACTAAAAAAATATGAAAACTAATTTCTTTCTCCAAACATGTGAATAACGTGCATATCATGTATTAAATAGCAAATAACAAAAAACATGCTGTCGGGCAGCATAACACGTTATTAAGAACTTAACACGGTAAGATTATCTGCCATATAAGTGTAATTCAAATTTAAGTGCAATATGAATCTAATTCGAGACATCGTGCAATGTAATGCTAACTCGAGACATCGTGCACTGTAATGCTAACTCGAGACATCGTGCAATGTAATGCTAACTCAAAACGCGTCCACAGACACCTTAATTCGGCGTTTACACTGAATTTTTAGGTGTTTACACCCAATATTCGGTGTAAACACCGAAAATTTGGGTGTTTTTTTCGTGAAGGTAATTCCAACTCGAGGCTGTGTGTATATAATTATAACTTGGGCGTGTGTGCACTATGATTCTAACTTGCGCGGCCGTGGATTAACTATTACTCTAACGTTCGTTCTTAATGTAAATTTTTTTCGATTCAAAAATTAATATAACTATAGTCTGATGACATATATTTTTTAATCTGTATAAATGAGAATATTTCAACCCCCTTGCGCACGGGTGATACCTGTAAATGTCGATTCAAAATGCACTTACTTGTTTTCAGCAGCATTTTAAAATGAGTACATTCACTCTAACGATCATTATACCGAAATACAATTGTCGCTAGACGAGCGGCAGTTTCCATATTCTTATAACAGCGAGATTATAGTGCGTTATAAATAAAACTATATTTGCGTAAAAAGACAAATCATTTTTATAAATTCGTTGCTCTATCAACTACAAAGTTTTAATTCATTACGACTACAGATGTACTTTTAAATTTTAAATTATTGATTAATACGTTTTAAGGTAAAAACAAGTCGTCTTACCCTCATGAAAAAAACACCAAAATTTTCAGTGTTTACACCGAATATTTGATGTAAACACCTAAAATTTCAGTGTAAACACCGAATTTCGGGTGTTGACATTGAACACTTGAGAACTTTCGAGAACACTGAACTTTCGGTGTCTACGCAAAAATCGTAGGTGTACACACCTAAAAATCAGTGTCAACACTCAAAAATTTAGTGTACGCTTTAAATTATCGGTGTGAAACACCCAAATTCTGTGTTAACACTCAAGCCTTTAGTGTACACTTCAAGTTTTCGGTGCGGAACGCTAAATTTTCCAGTGTGAATACCAAAAATTCAGTGTCAACAATCAAACATCCACTGCACACTCACAGCTTTCTGTGTCGCAGTTCTTACAGGTAACAGATTTTTAAATAATATTTTAAAATTTTATTTTTGAACGCATCGATTTATATATATATATATATATATATATATATATATATATATATTTTTTTTTTTTTTTTTTTTTTAATAAAAATACATATTCTGTCTCAGGTTTTAAGTTTAATATTTGACAAAATTATAATTTAAAATGATTAAAACTGACCTTTCGTAAAAGAGATTCTTGTAGTATTACTCTTCTATATATTTCCTGTAGATGCGTCCTGCTACAGAGGCTTCGGGATGGAGAGAAGATGCGGCTGATGGAGGAGGTAAGGCTAATGGAGGAAGTAAGGCTCACGGAGAGGACCCGAGGCTGATGGAAAATTAACAAAGTTGATTTTCTGTGCTCACGCACACGCCCGTTTCTACTTGCCGTGAATCCGCAAGTTCACTCGTGACATTGTTCTTATGACGTTATTTATTTCGGCAATCGAAAGTTGTAGAACGTTTTATAAAATACAAAGGTCAAAGCGCGACGAACGCGTCTACTCAGACGCAGCCTAATTAAACCGATTCGTACGTAATATCGCACCCGTAACGAAGCAGCGCGCTAACGCGGCAGAAGTAAGAAATCAAGCAGACAACCCGGTAGCGTTTCGTCACACCGGCAGTCCCACGAAGTTATGGCAACAATGGCGCCGTCTATTCGATAACAAAATACCGAGCGCGCTCGCTGCTCGTCGAAAGATGAATATCGGATATGGGAATCCCTCGCGACTCTCTCCCTCATTCTATGCGCGAGTGCGTCTGTGGCACTGTGCCATCGCCGTCGTCGTCCTCTCCCCCTGCACAAAGCACGGTGTGCACACATCGAGCAGACAAACGCAAGTGGTCCCATGGTCGTCGCACGCTCTCGCGTATTGCGCGTAACAGCGACGGGCCGCAACAAAGCAAACACGACAATTAGGCACTTTTCTTTGGCTGCCGACCCGCAGCTCGAGCCGGGCCGCGGTCGAAGACAGTTGCGCGTTCGGTTTCTCGGCTCGTTTCGCTCCGTCTTTGAAAAGTTCTTATGTGGGTGTAGACTGTAGTTGCGGGGATATGCAGATTTGCGAGAGGCTAGACAAGATATGTTCCTGATTTATAAAGGCGAAATTAATGGAAGTATTAATTTACATTCGCTCTAGAAGTCGGCTATTATGGAAATCATTACTTCAAATGTGGAGGATATATTCTTAAAGTTTAACATTGAAATTCCGGTCGAATAGATTGGAACAGGTAACAAAGCCTTTTAAATATTATTATAAATAAAAATTTAACTTTTTTTCTGAAGAAATCAATAATTTCGTATGTGGAGAATACATTCACGTAGATTGAAATCCAGTCTCTATAAGTTGAGTTTAGAGAATAGAAGATCTTTAAAACATAAAATCAAAAATAATTATTTACATTATGTGACTAATTCTTAATATTCATATTTGACACATTTGACGTAATTTCCTTTCGATTGATATATGTTATAATATCTAAAATCGAATTATCTAAAAATCGAAAAAAATTGTTTTGTCATTTTATACGTTGAACTTGTCAAGATTATATACGTTTTCATAAAGTTGGCATAATTTTCTTTCGATTAATATATTTTATAGTAACTTTAAAATTATTTTTGTGAAATAATAACAAAATATTGGTTTAAATAATTGTCTTTTGTCTTTTAATACTTTAAATTTTTGCGCGAATTGTGAATTTTCGTTATAAAATTCCTTAATTAAATCGATTAATCAGGACCTTCTTTGAGAGAGCATTATGCTAAGACAGTTAATAGCAGTTTTTTTATATATTCAAAGTACAAATTAAACCACTTTTGGTCACCATTATTTCTTTACATTATTTGAGGAAGCCTCAAAACGAGTTCGAGAGGCGATAAAAAAATGTGTTAATTGGGAAATGTATGGATGGGCGAGTAATTCGCTAGAGGTTTCGAGCAGAATAAATGCTAATATTGACTCGACTAATTTGATAGAAATCGATATGAGTCAAAATAGTGACGAGAAAGTTTCAGGATGGAAGTGGCTTAATTTATCCAACGAGTTAGCGTTTAATGTTAATTTGCGAAAAGTCTCGAAAGATTTTTATAATGAACAAAAAAGACCGAAGAAAAAACAATTTTTGGGAATGATTATGTCTGTGTTCGATCCTCTCGGTTTTCTTACACCATTTACAATACAGTCCAAAATTTTAATCCAAGAAATTTGGTACAGTAGTATAATATGGTACCCTCTCAACTTCAAAGAGTAATAATGTGACGTGAAAAAGTATAAAATGAACACATTACTCTTTTATAGAGAGTAAAATGTTATAATTACTCTTTGTAAAGAGTAAAACTCGAACTTTACTCTTTTGTAAAGAGTAAAACTCGAACTTTACTCTTTTGTAAAGAGTAAACTTCTATATTTCTACTTTATAAAAGTAAAAAATTTAAAGGGTCCATTTAAAAAGAGTAAAGATTAAGGATTACTCTTTTGTAAAGAGTAAATATCTAAATTTCTACTTTATAAAAGTATAAAACGGAACCCCGCAATTGGAAAAGAGTAAAAATTAAGTATTACTCTTTTGTAAAGAGTAGATATCTAAATTTCTACTTTAAAGAATTATAAAACGGAACCCCGCAATTGGAAAAAAGTAAAAATTGAAGTTTACTCTTTAGTAAATAGTAAACTTAAACATTTATACTTTATAAAAGTATAAATCTCAACCCCGTAATTGGAAAAGAGTAATAATCGTTGTTTATAAGTTTACTCTTTACTAAAGAGTAAACTTATAAATTTCTACTTTATAAAAGTATAAAACATAACATTATAAGAGTAAAAAATGTAACCCCGCAATTGAAAAAGAGTAAAAGTAATTCAGGGATTAAGCTTCTTAATGTTTATTTAGCCACGTAAGAAATTGCGTAATAACCTAAAAGAAGCAACCTAATAGAAATAACCTATAAAGAATATAATAATTTAGCATATTAATTTCTTTAATTGCTTTCCTAATATAGAATATTTCCTTTTTCTATTTCTTTCACAGAAGGTAACATAGTATTAGAAAAAATTAAGAGACCATTTGTATTTATTATACTTAGATATTTATTGTTCAAATATTTTTGGAATACATTATGCAAACTCATACATAAACGCTATAAAACATTACAACGCACAAATTGCGTTTACTTATTCCTACAGTATACACATAAAATATGTTGGCATTTAAAGTTTATTCTTATCCGTATATAAGAATTTCCACTTAAAAAATCATATCCTAGTGTCAAGTATATCAAACTTCAACGAGGGTTCGAAATCTACAGCGAGGTTGAGGTGGCAATCTCCGTATGCGAGTGATCGTTGTCAGAGTTGAGCACGCGTCTCGTCGAATTGCCGTCCAGTTGCACCCCGTTCACCTTCATGAAATTGATGACGTGCTCCTTGAGGGTGACCGCGTTGTGCTTGTGCGCGAGGACCAGGCCGCGGAACGCGTTCTTGATCGTCAAGTTCCTGGACATCCACCTCTCACACATTGGCTTGAGATCCTCGAGGGCGTGCTTGTCCGCGGCGGCGAGCAGTCTGTCGACGACCGGACCGAGCTTCTCCACGCGGCCCGTGTAGAGGAAACGCAGCAGTTGCTCGAGCACCTCCTAGTCGATGTCCAGTATCTCGACCTCGCTCTGCTGTCGCTCCTTCGTATCGTGCTCGAACATGGCGGCGAAGACTGGACTACGCGCCGACAGGATCGCCCTGTGCACCTCGAAGCGCGCCCGCCAACTAAATCGTCCTGGCAAGGAGTGAGCTAATTTATAGAAAGTTGATTGTACAACACTTTGTATAGGGGTATCCTAATTACCAGTAATTGAGTTGATTACATTCAGCAGGTATACATTCAAAATCATGGTGGAAAGAAGACAAGGCGTGCTTCTACAAGTCTCCCCAACCCTCGCCATTTACGGCTAATGTATTTTTAATGACCATCAATCGTTTTGCCCTTTTACAATCAACTTGTAACTTTGGGACACCTTGTCTTCTATCCACCATGCTTTTGAATGTCAATTAACGGTACAATCAACTTTTTATGAATTAGCTCACTTATTGCCAGGACGATTTAGTTGGCGGGGCGCGCTTCGAAGAATAAGTAAACGCAATTTGTGCGTTGTAATGTTTTATAGCGTTTATGTATGAGTTTGCATAATATGTTCAAACACATTTGAACAATAAATATCTAAGTATAATAAATACAAATGGTCTCTTAATTTTTTCTAATACTATGTTACCTTCTGTGAAAGAAATAGAAAACGGAAATATTCTATATTAGGAAAGAAATTAAAGAAACTAATATGCTAAATTATTATATTCTTTATAGGATATTTCTTTTAGGTTGCTTCTTTTAGGTTATAACGCAATTTCTTACGTGGCTTTTAATTTGTGATATATTTTCTGAATCTTCATATGATTTATTATATTTCAAGATGTAATTTCACGCGATTCATAGATTCGTACTTGATCTGCGTAATAATTTTTCATATAATTTGTTACGCGATTCCTAATTTTTCACGTAATTTATCTCACAATTACTAATTTTTCATGTAATTTGGCACATTTCCTTATGAAAAAAACCTGCAGGAAACTATGCAGGAGACCTGGAGGATTCACTGCAGGATTTCCTGCATGGTTTTCGTATTGTTTTCCTGCAGGAATTTTTCTAGAACGGGAAATTGTTTATAATATTATTGAAAACGATAAAATAAGTGAAAAATGTACCTATTTCAGGTGTTACCATCCAGATGATAACACCAAAACTCAGGGATTGAGCTTCATAGATCTAATATTAAAAATAATTTGTTTATTTAACCATTTGATAAATAAACATTAAGAAGCTTAATCCCTGAGTTACTTTTACTCTTTTTCAATTGCGGAGTTACATTTTTTACTATTATAAAGTATAAAGTATAAATGTTTAAGTTTACTATTTACTAAAGAGTAAACTTCAATTTTTACTCTTTTCCAATTGCGGGGTTCCGTTTTATACTTCATTAAAGTAGAAATTTAGATATCTACTCTTTACAAAAGCGTAATACTTAATTTTTACTCTTTTCCAATTACAGGGTTCCGTTTTATACTTTTATAAAGTAGAAATTTAGATATTTACTCTTTACAAAAGAGTAATCCTTAATGTTTACTCTTTTTAAATGAACACTTTACATTTTCTACTTTTATAAAGTAGAAATATAGAAGTTTACTCTTTACAAAAGAGTAAAGTTCGAGTTTTACTCTTTACAAAGAGTAATTATAACATTTTACTCTTTATAAAAGAGTAATGTGTTAATTTTATACTTTTTCACATCACATTATTACTCTTTGGAGTTTAGAGTGTTGGCTTTGCGCGATGATGGTTTTTACTCTGATAAAAATGGTTGCAGGAATTACAAAGTGCAGAAACATGTCGTATCGATCGATACTATCAAATTTATGATTGTCAGATTAAAGCTGCGGAATTACATATTTTTTGCGATTCAAGTTCGAAGGATTATGTAGCCGTACTCTCTAAATTTGAACCAATGAAAACTCACAAATTGATAGTGAATAATCACTCATTGAAAGAGTGAAAAGTATGTCACTACAAAATAGTGAATATTCACTAGTTGAATATTCCCGATGTGCGTAAGCTGCTCGATTAAAGAGACAGTGAACCTCTGCGGATGAGCGTTTCGCCGTAGTCTCTCATGTAAGAGAGTACGAAAGTCAATTTAAAATTCAAATTTCGCGCCAAAAAATTACCTACTGAGAAACAATTATTTTAGCTGTAATTAAATATAGAAACCGAATTAAGCAAAATGACGTGATACTTGTCCTTCGTTGTGTTATCTACCATTTTACAAATTTTCAAGTTAAAATTTCAATAGCTCGACGAATAAAGTTTGAAAAATGCCTCTATAACACTTCAATCAAACTTTATTCGTCGAGCTATTGAAATTTTCAATTGAGCGAAGGGTTAAATACGATTGTGCGAGAGCGAGGCAGATTTGCTGCTTGATGTTGCAGGAGTAACGTTACTCACCGTAGCACTGTACATAATTTATTTCATTGCAATACATAATAATTCAGTCTAATATTCTTCAATGAAATTATTTCAAAAATCCTTTTCAAACTATTAATTTCTTTGAACGCGCAACTATAATAATAGTAGCTACACCCGCATTACTCCCGAATGCAGTATAGGATTTTTTCTCATACCCGGCGGACAGTGTTTATGATTAATCGTCGATTTCAGGGTCGAAAACATCACATAACCTCACTTCTAGAAACTGCGACGCGTATCTCGTGAAGAGACGCGCATGCGCGTGGCAGTTCCTAGGCGTTAGATAATATGGCGTTTTATTTCCTGGATACGAGGAAAAACAATACTGTACGCCAGGGTATGAAAAAATAGTATATTATGAACCTAGGGAGTAAAGTAGGCTATTGACGCCCGCGTGTGAGTTGCCGCCCGAACGAAGCGTGTGTAGCAAACTCGCAGGCGTTAGTAGTCCCCATTACTCCCGCGAGCAGTATAGGATTTTTTCTCATGCCCGACGAAAAGTTGTTTGTATTTAATCATCTAGAAACTGCAACGCGCAAATAATATTATAATTAAAAATTATATATAAAAATTTATTTACATTTTGTTACTTTTAAAAAATATTTTGCAGGATATTATTTACCCATTTAGGCCAAATATAAATAAAAGTGATTAGTTATGAGTTTGTACGATTGCGTGTAATATTCCTGGAAGTATGAGGAAAATAAATCGTAAAATACAAGTTTATCAAAAGGAGAAGAATTTTTTTTAATGATCCTTAAAATAATTTATGTGCTTAATTTGTATATAGGTATGACAAATTTTAAATATGTAATATTATTTTAAAAGATTTATTATGAAAACTTCTATCAATATATTTACAGCTATTGCCCACATATTGGTTAAATTATCGGGATAACATTGGTAATATGTTTCCCCACATAATTCCCACATGTCTTCAACATATTTCCAGCATATCGCCAACATGAATCCAATATATAAATCCAAAATGTTGGCCACACGTCCCCCATGGTTTTAACTTTTACACGGTCGACTCCAAACAACTGACATTTTCAAAAACGGCAAACTCTCTACTTCTCAGTCTCGTAAAATTTCACACACAAAGCCTAACAATTTCTCCATCAATATTAACGTTTACTCGATCAATACCTCAACTTCTCAAATCTCCCAAGTTTCTCAAAAGACCCAAGAATTCCCCTTCCGCGCGGTCCTGAACTTCTCTCGATCGGCTTGCTTCGAGATCTCCGCGGAGCGGCGGCGGCGGCGCGGCGCGTATAGCCTTGAACGTTTGGGTCGTCGAACTACCAGAACGACGGACCGGCGAGCAGCACAACGGCTATGCGGCAGTTCGTCCTCGACCGCCGCCTTTAACGACCTCGTGCCACCTCTCCGCGTGCAACTTTCGCGTCGGCGCGCGCCGCTGCAGGCCAGACGTCGACCGTGCAGCAGCACGCTGTTGCGCTCTAAGTGCAGCGCGATCCGCGTCCCCTGCGCTCGGTTATCACTACTGTTAGGTCTGGAGAAGTATCCGAGGAGAATTCGGATGCATTAGTTATTGCGCGTTATTTATTTAACTTTGGATGCTGATTTTGATGATTGTGGAGTGTCATTTTGCGGAATGGGATTTTCAAATGTTTGGAATAACTTTTTAGTAGGATAGTATTGTTATTTATTATTAAAGATAAACTAAGCAAACTAATATATTGTGTACAATTGTAGAAATTAATATGAAAGGAGTTATTTTTGCTTATACTCAAAAAGAATTTTATTTTGTGAGTTTTCAACGTGGGTAGGGTAGCCTGGGCCACGTAAATAAATAGTTTGATATTGTTTTAATTAATATTACAAAAAGTTAAAACCCAAGCGAATATCAAAATAAAAGTTATTAATAAGAAATGTAAAGGATAAATGAATTTTCTGGGTGGAAAGAGCAATTTGCGTGAAGTCATTTTAGATTATCCGATAAGTAGTGGTGGGTATCCTGGGTCACCTGGTAAATATCATGTTTTTTTTTTCATTTAACGGGCTTACTTAGTGTGACGGGTTGGAAAAATCAAAATTGTTTCCATTTGTCGAAAGTTTAATATCTGCAAAATAACGTCGTGAAGTATTACGGTCTGATCCTAAATATTTTTGAAACGGCAGATATCAATATATACATTTTTGTTTATAATAAATAATTTAATAGTTGAAACTTAAAACGCCATTATGTCGAAACTACGTTTTCAAAATTTTGCTACAACCGAGGCTGCAACCATAACTCGTAAATAAACTAATAAATTAACTTCAACGTTGATACGTATACTCAGTACATATTTCCTCATACAATAATCTAGGATCTATTCAATTCGTCAATAAATGTCATTTTGCAATGCGAAAAACGACCTTTGGTTTTATTTGCAAAATTCCAAATTTTTTTATACACTGCCATTTTTTTAATTTTAAATTTTCTTTTCATAATTCTAGTTTATTGCATAGTAAAACTTATTTAGTTTAATGCCTATTTTGTTGGGGTTCTTTTTTCTGAGGATGACTTGCGTCAAACTCTCGCCTGTAAATGGCGCATGTGAGATAAGACTTCAACCAATCAGAGCGTAGGAATCTCCACTCCAGATTGACTGGGGTCTCATATCTACCGTGCTGTCTTCTAACACAAGTTGTGTCAATAATTGTTCTTGACATTTTTTGTAAACTTTTTAAAATGTTTGGTTTTTTAATCTCCAAAAGTTTGCCTTACTTTCATTTGGTCACACTAGATAAGTGACTTCAACGTTTCAAATGAGCATATTATATTTAAAGGGGATGGGAATGAAGTAGTTGGGTTATTTCATGATTTTTTTATATGATATTCTGATAGATTCTAACATATTTCCTTTGTAAACTTTTCAAATGTCATGGTTCGTACGCTGAGCCTTTGATATTGCATGAATCTTGACATTATAAAGAAACTTTCGATAGCTGTAACTCTCCTAAATCTCGTTCATTTTGCAAAATGCTAACAGATTGGTGAATCGGCTCTCAGATTGACCACGGATCACTACAGGGGCCTGAATCCAGCTTTACTCGGGGGCCCTTGGACGAGTACCCAGAGGTGAGAAGCGCAATCAATCCATCTTGTAGGAATACAAATATTTGGGTGCACCCGTCAATTCTGCTGTGATCTCTGTCGACGTCCCGGAGAGTCATCGATAGCGACGCAAATCGCAAACAACATTTATATTTAATGTAAAATATTATTATTATTATTATTATTATTATAAATAAATATTATTATTATTATTATTATTATTATAAATAAATATTATTATTATTATTATTATAAATAAATATTATTATTATTATTATTATTATTATTATTATTATTATTGTTGTTAAAATAATTAAAATATATACAATGTACGTTTTACCAGGGGAGACGATGCATGTTTTTCACTGGTACCAAAAGCTGCCACAGATTTCGACTTCGACTGTTTGCTTGCTTGCGAGCAGCTGGCACCTGGAATAATGTTATATTTTATTAAATTTATGTACGTTTAGAAGAAGACGACTCTGCACTCTTGGCAGATCGGTCTCGGATTCACTCTGTCTTTTGAAGCCAGCAATTGTAATCTTCGTACCCTCTGCCATTCATGTACCCAGTACCTTTTTGCACACATAGTACAGCAGCAAACATAGTCGCATGGATAAAACACTGCGTGACCAGTCCGGTGATGCTGGCAGATTACGTAATTTAGTTCTGGGCTATTAGGAGCATGGGGCTGAGTCAGAGGGTTGTTCCTTGCTAATTGTAGTTACTCTCTGAGAGCATCACGTTCTTCATCTACTGCTTGTAATCGCCGGGCCTTCTGCTCTCGTTGTGCGGCTTCTCCTACAATATAAAAGAAACGCTACCAATTCATTGGTATTTAACTTCCTCCAAACTTATTAATTGTTCCAATATGAAATTATTTATTCTATTTAATTCTGTGGTGAAAAGTCAAACCGTCAAGTCCTTTGTTTTAATTGTCGAGATAGATTTAAAATTTTAAATTACCATTTAAACATGTACAGAAGTATAGCATAGATTATGAAAAAATATTCAATATAACGAATCCAATATCATGGACCAAAAAATATCATAACAACCCCGAAAACTCCCGATTAATAAATTTCAAGTAAATCCAATTGCTGTTGATAATTTTGTCAACCATATTAATTCCACCATTTTGAATTTTGTATTTTTGTTATCAAATTCATGATCAGCGAGCCCAAAAACTCCCAACTTTGAAGCAAATACAGTTGATTTTACAAAAATGAAGAGAAATGTTATAAAACAAGAACGAATCGATAAATTTAAAAGACATTTTTTTTATTTCAAATATTTATCTAAAGACAAAAAAACGAGCGTTGAAATATCACTGTGTAATACCTAAAGAAATATAACCTCAAATATCTTGAAAAATAAAAGTTCTCATGATCTTGGCAAAGAACTCCGCCAAGAGATAGTTAACCGCTACCTTGTTGAAAATTTTCAAAGAAAATAATGCCGATTTACTCAAGTTATCGTACGACGTAGAACATCGATCTTTTTTATAAAATGATTTTCTTTCTCGATAGCAGAAACGTATTAACAAGGACAGTGTTACACTTCCGAGTCACGGATCTTGATGGAACTACCCGTAGTTCCGTCCCATTTGGGGACAAGATATGACCGTTTGTATTAAAAACACGCGTTATATCATTAAAAATTGGTACTTATACTTCGTGTCATAACTCTGCAAGTTATTTTGCTAGATAAATTATGCAATAATATAAAAAAGTTGACTAAACGAGTTTTAATTTAAGTTTGTTTTTATAAAAATATTCTTTTGTTGTAAAGTTATTTACAATCAAAAATGATGACAAAAATGCATGGAAAACTACTCAATTTAAAGAGCTAAAACTCCTGAAATTTTCATGAATTTTTCGTGATCATTTTTGATTATTCATAGCTTTGCAACAGAAAAATATTTTTATATGAAACAAAGCTTAAATTAAAACTCATTTAGTCAACTTTTTTTTATCTTATTACGTCATTTCTCTAGCAAAATAATTTGCAGAGTTATGATATGAAGTACAGATACTACTTTTTACTGTAATGACGCCTATTTTTAACACAAACGGTCATATCTTGTCCCCAAGGGTTTATGGGATGAAACTACGGGTGCTAGACTTCATTTTTAGGTACCAGAAAACATCTCCCAAAGTTTCATCAAAATCCTTGATCCAGAGGTGTGACACTCTTAGTATTACTAATAGCCAGAAAATTTTTTAAATAAATTTTCATGATATATTTCTGAGATATTACCGTTTAAAGAAAATTACGTTCTCGTGTATAACAAATGAAGGAAAATATTGTCAAAAATTTCGGGTCGGAGAAGGTAGCTAATTTTAAATGCATTTTATTCAAATTGATTATTTTAAATTTAACTTATAAAAAAACCCGAAAAACTAAAACCCAAAAATCGAAAAACCGCTAAAAAGATTAAAAAGCATAGATAAATAAAAAATATTATTTGTCAGCCCTCTTCGTACGTCAAAAACTGTATGAGCCCTGAAACATTAAATTTAACCGAGGATTACTCGAGATATAGAGGGATACATACATACATACATACATACGTGCATACACACAGGCATGCGCGCATACGCACGCCTGCATGCACACACACCCATACACACCCACATCCATACGGGCATTTTCTAAAAATAGTGTTTCTTGGTTTCTAATGTCCCAAAACGTGTTTCTAACATGTTTTGAGAAAAACTATATTTTACTATTACAAAGCTTCGTTTAGGAGGAATCAAAATTAGTATGCGGTAAAATAAAAGAAACTTACACCCAAGTTTTGTTTAAGCCTACTGAACTCGTTTTAATTTATATTTTATAAAAACTTTTTTTTAGTTTATATTTTATAATTATGTATTCTAGACTATATTGTTAAAGTAAATTAAATAGTGAACAAGCCCATATTAAACATAAACCACATAAACTCGATAAAAATCATAACAACTATAAACCCCATTAATCCATCAAAAACATAAACTATATAAAACTCATAAGAATCATAAAAACTATAAACACTATAAAACTCTGAAATAAACCTGTAAGAATCATTATCCCCATTGTCGTGCGTACGTGCATGTGTGCGTGTGTGTGCGTGTGTGCGTGTGTGTGTATGTATATGCATTCGTGCGTGCGTATGTGTGTGTGTATATATACACTTTTTGTAGGTATATTTTACGTGTTAAGCACATTCAAGAACAAAATTTATTTTTTAATCACATCGGCACACACATGTCACGCTAACACGGGCAATTTTAAAACAATGCAAACATCACTGACTTTCGAATCCTCGGTGCACGTGAAAATAACGGTACGGCGCACGCATGCCCTGACGAGTAATTAAAGCAAATCAGGACAAACACACACGAGAAATCGAATGCACCGACTCGCCCGACAGCCGACAGCCCCGCGTACATACGCACACACCGAGCAGCGCTGTATACGTTATTGCAACGTGTACGAAGTCGGACTCGTCGGACCGTGAAAATTCCGGGTCTGTCCGCGCGCGGTACACCAGTGGTATAGCAATGTTCGCGTGCGCGGATTTATTAAGCCGTCCGGCGTATACGGCCCCCTAGATGCCGTTCTGCATTTATGCCGTTTTTCACGACTAAATACGTAGCGTGGTCGCGCGCCAACGTCCCGCTGGACATGCAGAAGCCCGTCCGGCTACCTACGCGTATCGCTGTGCACCGGGCGATAATCGCTCGCGAACATTGTCTCGAGCCGCGCGGCGCACCGGGCCACTGTACACTTTACGGCCCTTGGCGAGATAGCGCGAGCGGTTGGCGAAAAATCGGCGGTCCGACGAACGAGAGAGAGAAAGAGAGTGTGTGTGTGTAGTAAGATATACAAGCCAACGCGCCTTCCGACTTCAGTGGGTATACGTATATACCCACCCCTAGCGCGATTTATATCTGCGCGACAAATGTCATTTACTTATCTTTTACTGCTGTATTTTATTAATGTACTTATTTATATATATATATATGTACCTTTTTTTTTGCTGTATTTATAGAACGACTTTTTAGAACAAACTCCCCGGCTCGCGCCTGTCGATAGTAAAAGTTGAGATATTTATTTGACCCCTCAAAATGAAATGCCGATGTAATACTGGTTGCAGTATGAAGTTTATGGGCTGTGGAAATAAATTTTGAGGGACTATTTTTGAAATCGGTGGAAAGTAACTATGCAATGTCGTAAAATAGTTTCAAGTTTAATGATGTGTATAATGAAGACTAGTCGAATAATTAAGATTTATTCAAAGATAACAGCTAAAAGTCGGCTTACAAGGCAATATAAATCCAATTAGGAATGAATTTTTAATTATTTGTTGAAAGTGTGTATAAGAATAAAATGCATTTATTGTTTTATTCGCATGCTAATTAAGCATAATACTTTTTCAAAGCATGAATTTCATCGAACGTAACTGAGTAGATCAAATATTATAAAAGACAGGAAACAATTTAATTTTTAAACACTTTTTTCATCGGGGTTTGTTCATTTATAAGGAATTCACTTTTGATACGCCATTTGAAGAACTCGCTCATCATGCAAATCTTTCACAATTTCGAATAGAGTGGCAATGCATTGACCTTCGAGCATCCCAACGAGCAGGTATACGACTAAAGAGCTACGAGAATGATAACGTTAACTGATGGAGATTATTCCCGAGTTATTCATTATTCCGTCGGTGCTTTCCTTTTTCAATACTTTCAATTTCTCCGCGGGTATAAGCCCGCACTCATCGTAATGGAGCGTTTATAATGACCGGTTTTGCATCATGTATTCCGGTAGTGGCTCGCGAGGAGACAGAGCGAAGCCGGCAACAGGTTCACCGGTATAATTTCCAGCTCCGCGATTCCAGTGGAAAGGAGATACAAGAGAGAGAGAGAGAGAGCAAGAGCAGCCTCGGCCTTCCACGTGCGAAGCTCGGTGCACTGGCTATCGCGATGCAGAGTAATGGAAAAAAGGAGAGAGATAGAGGGTGGGAGTATATTTATAAAGAAACGACTCGCGCGAGCGAGGAAGAAAGAAGGAATGCACGCGCGCGTCCATTTGCCAGGAGAGAGAAATCTTCATAAATCAATGAAGTATCTTAAGAGCACGAGTGCGCAGCGGCGGACCTTATGTCATTTGTTTGGTCCTTGCTCGCGAGAGAGCGAGAGAGAGAGAGAGACTGCATACCGGCGAAAGTGAGAGTTTCACGTTCGGCGTAGGCGACCCTCGTCGTCGCGGTTTGCGCAACCGCGTTTATGCTCGCTGCGAGCCGATCCCCGTATAGGGGAAAAAAATCCGCGGAAACATATATAGATGGGACCAGCAGCAATAATGTAAAAGGGTGCATGAGAAATTTTGGAAAAATTTGGTTTACGAAACCGACGTCGAGCCGCGTAGATTGTGCCGCGATTCCGATTCTTCCCATGGCTTTGAACGCGCACACTCGAGCGTTTGATTCTCGTTTATGTAACGTGGCTGCTCGAAATTGTAAAAATGTCGAACTTCAATGTGCTACAATATCTTAAAAATTGATAGAGTAAATATGCATAACATTCGCGGATAGTTTGCATGACTCGTGTTGTACATAGATTTTGGGCCTGTGGTTCTTGAGAACGACTAATGCTTGTGCCTGGTACAATATTCTTCGCAGTATGATAAGGCGAGTGATCTTATAATTGACCGCCTAGAGATCGATGTAACGTATTTTGTTGATTTCCCACTAATTTTCTATTGCAACGTGCATTATTATTATTTGTTTTTAAATAATAAATAAATATACAGATATTAGTGAAAACGTTAACAAATAGGTGAAAACAAGGTATTGGCGGTCACCTAAACGAACACCACTTATGTTTCTTATTTATAATCGTTTTCATAGTAATAATTATATTGTTAGTTTTGTGTATATTTAAAAAACTTATCAATATTTACAAAAAGATTATCTCAAACGAAGAATTCATTGAGTTGTGTTTTACACCAAATATTATGGGTGTACACTAAATGTTTGAGTGTTGATACTGATTTTTAGATTCTACACCGACGATTTTGACGGAGACACCGAAAGTTCTGGGTGTAAACACCTAAATTTGAGTATACACACTCAAATGTTCAGTGTCAGCATTCGAAATTCCGTGTTTTCACTGAAATTTTAGGTGTTTACACCCAATATTCGGTGTTTACACGGAAATTTGAGGTGTTTACATCCAATATTCGGTGTAAACACGGAAAATTAGGGTGTTTTCTTCGTGAGGGAGAAAAGGGAGATATGGAGAAGGCTCTGATTCTTAGATGTAAAGAAACGTGCAATAACGCGCATAAATCACGTAAAAATAGCGAAAAATTCCAAAAATTAGTTCAAAATAACGTAGAAAAACGGAAATATGAGGAAGGGCTTCGATTCTTATACACGACGGCGACGAAATAATTTTATAATATAGAGAAGATATATAACTGTATATAAAAATAAGTATGTTAATTAATAGGCTACTATAGCAAATCTGATATCATTATATTTTAAAAAATTAATCTGATTTTAATAAACATAGTATTGAAAAACGTATATATTGTTTCTATTGTACACGAGACATTTTTCAAGAATATAACTTTATAGTACAATAAATTTGGTACTTTTACTGCTCTAAAAGTAATAATTAACTTTGTAACTCACGACATACCTGCTATATATACAACATTCCATAATAATACAGAACAACAGATAACATTTTCCTAACACAAAATTTCTATCCACAAAAAAAGTCCGTTTCCGTCGTAAACTTAATAAATTAACAGCTCAATAAGCGGTATGGCATGTTCATTTCGACACTGTCGGCGTTACACGATAATTTTGCAAGACAATTCGCCGACACAACTCATTAACTTCTAAATTTTCTTCAATTTTTCATGACCTTACGCAGCCACAATCTAAACGCCTGTCCGCGCATATGTATAGCACGCAAACGAGCAGAAAAAGAGTACTCTCGTGCATACTTGTCATTACGCAAAGTGCGTTGTGCTGCGAGTTAGTCTTTTTCGTTACAATGTTTTGCGTGGGGGTTCCGGCGGTGGTGCGGCGCTTATGGGGAAAATTAAAAAACACAGCGGCCCCCGGCACACACGAGTCTGTTCTTGCGGTCTTACTCTAAAAGTGTATTATTTGCATTTACCTGTGGTTAGAAGAATATGCTTATATGTTTGATATGCTGCAGTGCGACTTATTAACATACTTTCGAAAAAAAACAATTTGTCATCACATACTAAAAGTAGGCTTCAGTTCCTTTTAATTTATAATCTAACAATTACATTGCAGTTGTTTTTTGTAAAAGAAAAATTATTTGAAATTTTAATACACTTTTTTCCAAAAGTAGAAACATAATAGTACATTATGCAACAAGGGAGAGATTGAATTTTCTGAGCGAGAATGGTGATTGAGTACTAGTGGAACATAAGTATTTAGATCATCACCCGGTCCTGAAAAAGCCCTATTCCTCTGTTACACACCGTATTTTTTGTGATAAAAACAAGAGTATTTAAAAAAGAAATTTTAGGTACACCTATTAGACAAAATTTATTTTAAAAAATTCAAGTAAATTTTTCTCCTATAAATAAACCAAAGTAAAAAGTTGTATTTAACAAGCAACTTAAAAAGTTTTGCATATCAACTTATATTTTTTTTTCAATTGACAATAATAAATTTTACAACAGTATAATTGTTGATTAAATGTTTCTTATGAATATAATAAATGCATACTACTTTTACAAATAATTTTTTTTCGTACTTATGTTCGAGTTTATGAACATCGGATTACTTTATTACAAAAATATTATAAATATGAGCAAACGTTATAAAACAAAAACAAATTGATCAAATTCGAATTTTTTTATTTCATATCTTCATCAAAAAATAAAAATAGAGTTTAGAATGGTTAAAAATTACCGCATAGATTCGAGAAAAAAGATATTGGAAATATTTTGAAAAAAATGAATATCATAAAAATGAAAAAAACGTTATAAAAAAAGAATCGATAAATCTTAAAAATTCTTCTTCATTTTAAATTTTCATCAAAAAAACGTAAACAATGATCTTAGAATGACTAAAAATTACCGCAATATAATACTCAAGAACAAAACTATTAAAAATTAAGAAAATAAAAACATAAAACAAAAACAAATCGATAAATCTTAAAAAGTGTATAAAATGAGCTTTGTTTGGTCAAACATTACTGCGTAATACGCAAGATATCTACGATAAAAATGTATTCAAAAAGAAAAAAGTATTTTTATCAAATACTTTCGATCATGTATTTCAGAGAAATCACAGTTCAAACAAGAAATGATGTTTTCGTGTATAACAAAAGAAAGGAAACACCTTATCCGAAATTTTGAGCGGTAAAAGAAAGGTAATTTTATGCTCTTTTAAATGCATTTTCAATAGATTTATTATAGTATTTCTAATGTATCAAAAAACCCGAAAAACTAAAAACAAGAAATCGGAGGACCGCTATAACACAGAAACGAATCTCAAAACATGTTTTTAACATGTTTTTGGAAAAACATTTTTTTTACTATCACAGAGCTTCCGCTTTGAGGAAGTAAAATTGGGGTTCAACTATATCCCTATAGTAAAATAATCATTATAATCACTCAAATCGGAAATAGCCGTAACGCAAATTAAACATATTATTACTTTAATATAGTGCTAAGAGGATTAGTGTCGAGATGATGAATGGATGGGATAGGATAATGGGACCAGTTTAGGGTAGGTAGGAAACAATGGGGCTAGTTGGTGGAAAGATATGGTACCATAATGGGATACAATTAGGATGGGTGGTAAAAATGGGCGGGGGGTATGGGAAACGTGGGGGGGGGGTATTCTTTTCTTAATACAATAGTGAATATAGTGATATACCTGCAGTGCTAAATTAAACGTGTTGTGACTTTAACATAGTACTAAGAGGATTAGAGTGGAGGTGATTTATGGGTGTGGTAGCATAAGGGGACATAACTATTATACGAAAAGTGGAGGGGGGTATGGGTGATAACTGGGTGAAGTTTGGTAGAAGGGATTAAATTGAGTTTTGGAACAATTTTTTTTTTATGTTTTATATTTCTATATTTTCTTTTATATTTTTAGTTATGAATTATTATTAAGTACATTTCATTAGTTTTACCATAGGACCTTTGTAAACTCTCATATAATATTTTGTTTTATGCCCTATATCTAGCGAAAGACCCTCCTTAATATTGTATAAAGAAGATTTTTCATTTTTTAAATATTACTTTAATGCAATACCAAAAATATCGATTCTTCGTGAAAAATCGATATAACATTACCTTAAAAAGAATCAAAATAACTAAAAATACAATTTCTTTATTTTTTGAAATTACGGACCTTTATGTTTCAGCTGACAGGATTGATGATAACAGCTGGCATATGTGTATTATAATTTTTTTCTGATTCTCTATTGCAATTGCTTCCGTCATTTATTCTAGTTCTATCCTTTCGTGAGTAGATATATAAAATGCGATAGGTGCATCAATCGTCCAAGTGAAACATGCGAGTACGTAATAACAAAAAAATACGAAAACTAAACCTGCAAATCATTCAGTCTCAAGAAGCAAAATTTGAAACTACAGTGTTCAAATGTCGCTTTTTTCGTATAAATAATGATTTGTATACAAGCTCGAAACGAGCGCGAGGTATGACAGCATAATTGTTAAAAGTCCCAAGGACATCTTGACATTAAAGCTGTTGCAGGGCGACGGCGCGGTCGGGTATCTACGCGATCTTTTTGTACCTCGCGTTTGAAATACGCGAAGGATGGTGCACACGAAACTGCGCCACCACAGCACGTGTATACGATGTTGCGGCGACGGCGGCACCGGGCAAAAGGTTCGCGCGCAGTTGATTGCGCCCCGAGCTTTACGACGTATGGAACGATCCCCATTTGGAGCACGGAGAGGACCCCTCGAGGTGGGAATCGACCTTGCATAAACTTCAAGTTTGTTATATGCCCGGCCCGACCTCAAGCTATCGAGGCGAAGTAAATTCTTCGGCCGGCCGGTGAAATTGTGGCGCACCTGTTGGCTAACAGCTTTCGAAAAGTATTTTTTTTTCCAGTTGTTTTAAAGCTCGCACATTTTCTTACTCTCGTGTCTTGAAATATGATGAATAACAAACATTTTGATGAATAACTACAATGAATATATATTGAAGATTATAAGTTGATTTTTATTTGCTTGAGAAATATAGCTATTGCAAAAGAAAGAATAATTATCTAGAAGGTGATTTTTAAAAACATATTGCTGTATGAATTTTAATGTTTATTAATAATTTGTCCATCATTGAAGAGAAATTGAAAATTTCGTAACTAGCTGAAAGAAAATAAATTTGTTTTGTACTTAATAAATAAATAATACATAAATGTATTTATTCATAATGTGTTGAGATGTTAATTGTTTCATTATTGCATTTTCTTTATTTTTACTCATAATTCAGGACAAAGTCGTTGGGTAACATTAAAAAATTGTTTTATACACACATGCAAAAACATACATTATAATCTAAACTACGAGTACATTCATTCCGATGAGATCTGAAAGCACATTTCATGTTCTTATCTCAAAATACAAGACTTCCTCTATGAAAAAGCAAAATAACAGAGAATTATTAGAATAAAAATATATGGGAAAGAGTTGTTCAAATTATCTTCTCTCTAGAAACTGCTTCATCTGAATTCGCCATCCAAATTCACCTTCCAAAACATGCATTCTTTGCACTGTACACTTTCCACTTTCTTATCACTTCTACATCACGATTTCGATATTAAATCCATCTCAAAATGCGACAATAAATCTTAAAACCAAATAAAAACAACCAATCTACCTATACGTAACACTTTTCATTATGAATAGCATCATGAGAAGTCGTTGCCTCGCAAGCATGGACCACGGGAACGCCATACCTATATACACTACAGCACAAATCCTAAGACCGAGAGAGAGAGACGCCGGTAATTAACTTTTTCAATGAGACTATAAGCTGCTCGGAGCCTCGTTCTTGCGGGGCGTGAATCACGCCCGAGAAGGCGGCCGATGAGCACACACTAATAGCCCGTGCGCATAACACAATCGGTGCTGCTTGCAGAAACGAGAGGACACGCCACTCCCACCTCGGCTCCGAACGAGGGATGTAATCAATTGGGAGTTTTTGCTGCTGCTGCTGCCTCGGCGCGCGTGCGTCCGACTTAACAGTAAGCGCTGGATGCTGTGGAGATAATGTTGGATGTAGTAACGGGTTTTCGCGAGCTTGTATCGCGTTGCGTGTGGTGCGCGCGGGGACACTTAGTGCTGAGCGCCGCGACGTCGGTTGGGAGCGAATTTCCTGTATTGGGTTGTGGTGGGGGTTTTGCATATTTATAGAAAGGTTCTTCGAGTATCACTTGATATTGTAGGGGAAGATGAGGTTCGCGAAAGTAGAAATAGGAAGAATTTTGTTTTCTATAAATATCGTAAAATAAAAAAAAATTGTATTTAAACCTTTTGTACATAAATGTATCATTTTCAAAACAATTATTATTAGCAATTTTTTACGATATCAATATAGTAATATTTTATGATATGGGATTTTTCAATGTAGTTAGAAAAAATCTACTAATACAGGAGTGGTTTCTATTTTTTCGATATACTAACAATGCAAAGCTTGTACCCACAAGTAGATTATGAACCAATAATATCAGTGGTGCATAATGAATTTTAAGAATCCATGTTTTTTGCAGGTCTTTCTAGCATAGAGACCACAGTATAAGTAAAATGTACTTAATTATTAAGGGGGCACACCATCTTTAAAATGTGAAACAAAAAAATATAACACTTATTTTTTAATAATTTAATCAATTTTATAGATGAAAAATATTTTCTACTGGTTCAAATCAAAATCCCTACGTTCATACTAAAATTACTACTATAATGAGTATCTCCATAAATTTTTAGCTCAATCCATCCATGCGTAGACTTGGAATCTTACGGACAATGCTTAAAGTCTTCGAAAACAGTCTGGTTTGCCATGGAGGCATAGAAGGTCCAACGAAGGAAAAATATATACAAATTAGTAGGTTTTTATGTATACTTTCAGGAAAAAAACTCTTATTAAAATAAATATCAAAATAAAAATTCATAATCAATTTTTTTGTTTCACATTTTAAAGATGGTGTGCCCCCTTAATGAAACATATTATTTTTGTACAAGATTACTTATATTTCACATACAAATTTAATTTATTGGCAATAGAATTCAAACGGTATTAAACAATGTCCTATTTCTACACTTCTGATTGAATTTTTAAAATGTTTAGAGAATATGTATTTGTATATGATGAGAAATATACGTTACTTACTTCAACTGCGAAAATGACACTCCGTTGGATTATTGAAATGGAACTGAAAGGTCTTGTTTCAATGTAATAAATGGAAATTGGCTTTTACTTTAGAAAAACATTTGACAAAGGATTCAAAGAAATTAATTGTAAATGAAAAATTATGGTGACTTACATTTTAATATAAATTAGTTTCAATCCACTCATAAGCATATTAAATCAATTTTGAATATGAATAATCTCTAATTGCAAGACTAGTTTCAGTATCATAAATCATTATTACAAGATATTAAAACAGAAAATTTATGAATTAACATTGTAAATACGCTTTCATTGTCATTACTGATTTAATACATTGTGTGTTGAAATAGAATGCAAAACAATTATGAAAGTCACTCTATTCTACCCATTCACTGCCAGAACATACATTTTCAATTTAAATTTCTAAGTTATAATAACTCTAATTTATGTAAAGTTCAGGATTAAGAAAAAATTAGTTAACAATTTCTCAACATCTCAGATATTATTGCAAAAAACATTAACCATAGTATTTATAACGTAAAAATTTTCCAAAATTTCACCACTAGAAAACTCATTGATGGGTTATTCGGATACTTTTACGATAAACTTAATGAAATTTTGATATAATTATAAGATGACCTGCGACTCGGTGTCGTAATAACTTTCTCGACCCCTTATTATAAGGTCTGTTGTAAGGCCTGAGCCCGCTACATGCTACGGAGTAGCTGATTGCTCATGCAGTCGTGCAAGCGTGTGTGCCACTAATGCATCTGTATCTGCTTTCATAGTCCTACTGGGTTTGCGCGCTGTGTAATCGTCAATGATTACGAATTGCATGTCGTCGTCCCACTCAACATTTATTGGCGTCAATTATTCACTCTGGTACTTTACAGCGATTTAATAGATTCAATTAATTGCTTCAAACCATTTAGCATTTTCTTCTCCGACTAAATGTTGCAAGCTTATTATAGTTTTTCGTTTATTTTTGTAATTTTTGTATAAACCTGTATGTGTGACCTAATATAATTTTATTAAATATATAAATTTTAATAAAAATGTTATTGGATTAACATTATTAGTCAATAGTTTTTCTTTAATTTTTGTCATTCTTTTATAACCCTGTATACATGGCCTAATATAATTTTATTAAATATATAAATTTTAATAAAAATGTTATTGGATTAAAATTATTTGTGTAATTGTACAGGTCGAATCAACACTCGAGAATTTAATGAAAATAAAATTTTCATCTACAGGTTAGTATTACATTGCCCTGATCATATAGAAAACAAAATATACTTTAATTAAAAAGCTTCAATTGTATATTGGTGGCGTTAAACTTATATATCTTTGTTCTAATAATTTCAATTATTTTCTTTTGCAAGCAAGTAAAATCAATAGGCTAATGTTATTATAAATTATTTAGGAGGAAAAATAAATATAAATATTTTATTACATTTTTTAATTTTACATTTAATTATGTCTAATGACTAATGGTATCACTTCATAGCACTGAAAATAAATAAATATGTAGATTTTTTTGATTAAATATGTATTTTAATCGATATTAAATTTCTTTCAATCATTTAAATATCATTTAAAAGTTAACATTAAAAATATTCTACGAATATTTCCTAATAAAATTTCTGAAAATTAAAGTATTTCTAATACCTAAAAATGATGCCTAGCACTCGTAGTTTCATCTCATAGGCCCTTAGGTTCAAGATATGACCTTTTGTACTCAAAATATGCGTGATTTCAGTAAAAAATGGTACCTATACTTCGAATCATAACTCTGCAAGTTCTTTTTGCTAGAGAAATGATATAATACGATAACAAAGTTGACTAAAAGAGCTTTAATTTAAGCTTTATTTCATATAAAAATATTGTTCTATTGCAAAGTTATGAACAATAAAAAATGATGACGAAAAATGCATGGAAAAACTACTCAATTTAAAGAGCTGAAAATTCTCTGAAAAATTTTCAAGCTTTTTTCGTCATAATTTTTGATTGTTCATAACTTTGCAACAGAATAATATTTTTATATGACTCAAAGCTTAAAATAAAGCTCTTGTAGTCAACTCTATAATCTGATTGCATCCTTTCTCTAGCGAAAATACTTGCAGAGTTATGATTTGAAGTATAGGTACCATATTTTACTGAAATATCGCGTATTTTGAATACAAAAGGTCATATTTTGACCTCAAGGACCTATGAGACGAAACTACGGATGCTAGGCATCATTCTTAGGTATCAGAAACCACTTCCTGAAGCCTCAGCGAAAATCGCTCCCCACAGGTCGTGGATTCTCCTTGTTAGTATGTGACTTTCAAATGTACGTAATCTGTGTTCTATTGAAACTTTTAAGTTTAACTTCTTAAATAAAATAATAATAGTAAAAATTAAGGAACAATAAAAATAGTTACCTATATTCCAAATGACTATGAATAAGAAAAATTGTTGTATAGATATATTTATACGGCATACCTTGAAAGCAGACTGACAGAGTAGCACAAATTAATATAGAAAGCGACATTATTGAACTTCAATTTCAATTAATACAGTATACATTATGGTAATAAGAGTTAGCTTTTATATATACAGATCATAAAGTTTAAACAGGTGGCACATACTATAATTTAAGATGTAGTTTTTAATTCAAAAGAAATGAGAACTACCATATCTATGACTAGATTGATAATAAAGTTTTTGGGGATCTTAAACGTATGAGTTTAAATTAAAATGTATCCCATTGTGTGCCATGAATACGCAATAAATATGTTCCATTTCACAATTCTACTGGTTCCAAGTACTGTGTAATCATATTGATTGTAAATCTTACGTTATCGTCTTACTAGACATTCACTGACACCGATTTTTGCTTTCTCAAAGAGAAAGCTTTGTAACGATGATTTTTTTGAAATCTGAGATTACGATGTATTTTGATGTTTTTGAGGTTGCTGAATCGAAATATATAGGTTTTAAAAAATGTTTGTATGTATATGTGTATGCACATATGTGTGTGTGTATGTGTGTGTGCGTGTGTGTATGCGTGTGCGTGTGAGTGCGCGTGTGTGTGTGTGTACGTGTGTGTGTGTATTTGTGTGTATGTGTGTGTGTGTATGTGTGTGTATATGTATGTGTGTGTTATGCGGTCAATTTTTGTGATTACCATAACTTTTGAAGTCCACAGTATTTCGGGCTGAAATTTCGCAGGTACATTAGATATGACCCAACATAGAACTGACTCGATTTTGAAGCTAAAATATCAAAACTTACAGATTATTTAAAAATTTTAATTTTTAAAAAAAGACAATTTTTCAATTACTTGAAAGTTTGTTAAAGAATTAAAATATTTATTTTTAAAATTTTTAAAACTAGCAAAAAATATTTTGTCATCCGCAAAGCTCATGGAATTACCTTTTGATTGGTGTATCTTACAGTTACTTCAAATTTGTGTTTGTTAAAGAAATGCAATTTTGAACTTTGACAATTTTTCAATATTGATATAAATTTATTGTAAATGAATAAGTGCATTAGATATGTAAAAAATGAGTACTTATTCATAAACAGGGCGTAATTTCCTTACAATTTATATATCTAACGAATACTTTAAATTATTTTTGTGAACAAAATACGAGTTTAAATTTTGAATATATGCATTTCATCTGATCACATTTTGTGGTCCTCATCACTTTTGAACGCATTTGTAATTTTCAACAAAATTTTGTAGTTTGATTAAAAATAACTCCGCATATAACTGATCATGTCTTTGAGCTAACAGTGCACCATTTTAATCTACTTGACACCGTAGTGTATAACGTTCCCTATAGCATTGTCGTTTGCTCATAAAGTCACTTGTATCAACGTAAATATTCAATAAATAATTGTACATTAAATCTCTTTGAGAAAGCATTGTGATAAAGCAGTTAGCAGGGGTCTTTGAGATTCTTACGCTGTATATTGAATGCATGGGAAGATGTGTAAAATTCTCAAAAAAGCTTTACATAATTTATGGACGGCCCATAATAGATTGAATTAATTTATTTATTGTTACAATAATTGTTTTCAAAATATTAGTTTACAATAAGCTTAACACCACGTAAATTTACTGTTTCTTATGGTTCTTTTATCCCTGATCCACGAAGAAGAGAGTGTATCAAATTTGGCTTATCACTATTTCAATATTCATATTGAATGCATTAATTGCCTAGGACAGCATACCACATCCCGCTTTATCTATTCTGTTCCTACAAAAAGTTTAAACATTAACTCTTTAAAATCTGGAATATGTAAAAAGGAAAATTAACTGTTTTCGCCTCGGAGCCACTAAACTTAAATTTCGCTTAAAATCACCAAAATCAAAAGCTCTCGGTATTCCCATAATACCACCCTGCCAAGTTTTAAGCATTTATCGGACAAAGCACTTATAAGCGGTCGGCCTTGCAATAATTCGCGTACACGAATACACGCAGCTCGTACACGAGTGCAAACAGCATACACATGGCGTTGCACAAGCGATTTGCTCGCGATCGTACGATACAATACTCGAGCACTTGCAGTATCAGCGGTGGTAAAACAGCTAGGTAAAAGAGGAAACCGGCGCAAGGTAATACCGGGGGACTGCTACCTCTCTAGCCCATACACCGCCTATATAAACATGGGAAAGAGCCGACGCAGCTGGGCTCGCCGCGCGCAGAGTCCCTTGCGATAATTCGCGCTGTAAAATTCCGGTTTACATCGAGCGTTATGGGGCTGTGTATAGCTCGACGATCGGATGCGCGATGACGTCGCGCGTGCGCTTCGACTTCGGCTTCTTCTTGAGTGCACGCGCTCGTTAACCGACGATTACAGCGAGTGAGAGAGGTAAGGTATCTCGCGATTCTTGCTCGAGTTAGTGCGCGCGGATCTTCCGTTTATCTTTTTTGCGCGCACGGTGCAAGGGTATAGGAAGAGTGGAAGGAAATGCCTATCGTTTATACTAGCGGGAAAGAATTAGTTTGCGGCTACTTCTGTCTGCTTTGGTTAGGGAGAAACAAAACTAATGCAATGCTGGTGGGAGAGTTGAGTGCTGGGTTTATGCTCAACGCAGTCGTTAAGGGGGATCCTGATAATTTTTTTACAAAAGATTAAAACCTTTCTTAACACAGAAACGCATTGCATTATTGATTTTCATCATATTTTCAGCTTGAAAATGACATTTTAAAGTACGATTATTCATCAAGGTAAATGTGCTTTTCTTTTAACAAAAAAAGTTATTTTTAAAGTTTATGTTTTTTTTTATTCAAAACATTCCAGGTGCATTAGCTTTTGTCGAAACGTTTTGAAATGAATTGGACATAATATTTTTAGCATTATGAAGAAAATTTTGCATCGCCAAGGTACTGTATGTTGATCTAAATCAAATGAAAAATAATTATTTATAAAAAAAGCTATTAGTTACGCAATAACACTGTTTTCTTATTTAAGTAAAATGTTCTCATTTTTAATTACGGATATTTTTGTTCAATTTTGGTGATAATGCACACATATTTTCAAAATAGTATAGAAAGTAAGTAGGAATTTTCCTAGACTATGTACAAAATTCTGTATGCACCAGGAACGTTGGCAATCTATCTCATTTTGACTGAAGAATTCACGAACTTTTCGTTGTACACCTAGCGGTAAGTGATTCTTTTTTGAACGTGACGTGGTGGAAGGTAATAATCACCTAGCGGCAGTTCATCAAGCAAAGTTTACGTTTCGGTAGGGGCTTCCCATCTCAACCATATTAACTAAATTAATTCAAATTTTGGAGGTTAGCGAGTTTAGCTGGTACATATTAAGATGGGAAATCCCATCTTATGGGGATGCGGAACGGGAAGTTTGCTTGGTGCACTGACGCTAGGTGACACTAGATTTCAGCCGGTCACGTTCGGAAAAGAATCACTTTTAGGTAGGTGTATATCAACATATATACGGTAAAATAGGTAGAAATTTTTCAAAAAACTTTTATTTTTAGTTATATATGTGAAAATATATGTGAAAATTTAATAAACAAAATTGAAAATAACAGCAGATTTTAAGAAAAATGATAGGGATCCTATTGACAAGGTGCAAGATCGAATGTATATTTAACTAAACCTTTATTTAAAATAATACACTGCAACATTATAATATTCTTATAGAGTAATAAGTGCATTAGTGTAATGTTAAAATGAACTATATATAACAAAATGAGTCTATTTGTCTATTGTTACACAGAAATCTCTTATAAGCTCAATAACTATATGTCGTGGGTGGCCTGCTTGTGTCGGCGATCTGCTTCCGTATGAAGCACTGGTCCTTATTTGAGCTTACTGTGCACGCCGTCGCATGTATATTCCAACAGGTCTTCATTAAGCAGTGTAAGTTAGTGGATCAGCAAGGTATCTCTTCAGTTTAAAATTGTACTTTGGCAGTAGTACGTAAACTATATAATTTCTTTAATAAAATTAAAGCTATTGTCTTATATTTTTGTAACCAAACTTATGCAATGGTGTGTACGTAATTTAATATAATTCTAAGTGATATTTGTGTACGAAATAAAGCTCAAATTAAAGTTTGTCTGTTTACTTTTATTTTTTTTTGCATTAAGTACTTAAATATTTCTACTTTAATTGTATTATTACGTATCATACGTCTTGAGTATATAGTTTAATTGCTTTTCATGTTGTAACCATATTTTTGTAATAATTTTCATTTTTTAAGAGGGGTTTTTGGTCCTGACAACAAATAAAAAGAATTTGAGATGTCATAGTTTTGCTCTGAGGGTGCGATATGTTCTATTTATTTAAATGATATCATTTTGCAAATAAATCAACAAACTATTTTATAAAAGTAGTTAAAATTAATACTTTATTAATTTGTTCACATGTTACTCAACGTCAATTATTTCTAATTATTAATGAAATTATTTTTATCCATATGAGCAGATATCCAATCGATATAAGCTGAAACTTTAGTAAATACTTGGGGAAGGCGTTCATCACTAGTGGCACAGCCTCCATAACGAGAAAATGACACTATTCCTACAACTTTGCCTTTAACAGTTAGCGGACCACCAGAATCGCCCTAAAAATAAAAATAAAATTTATAAATCAATATAAACAAAATATGTTCTCAAATAGTCTCCAAAATAAATGTATATTTATATGTAAAAGAATCTAATGATCCAAGGCAATTAATGTATTAAAATATACCAGAAAGTTTAGAGAGCATACGTTGTTTCATTTTCCACCAATTTTAAAAACAGTGAACGATTAAGACTTAAACGAAGGATTATTTAGATATTTTAGCTATATATAGCGATACAAAAGACCAGGGCTTTTCTTCAAATACAAATAATAAATCGGCAAGCAGTCACGTTAACTTTCTACTGATTAAAACTCCTTTAAGAAATAAAGTTTTAAAAATTGACCCTCTTAGGGGTACCTGGATATAAAATTGTAAAATTTCCTTTCAGAAATTAGCGTGGATAACCCTTTTGAACCAAAATCAATATCATAATATCTAAAATACTTTAAAGAATCCATAACAACACTTTTTACTGATTTTAACGCCTTTAGTTGGTCATTGATGAGTGAGTCAAACAGTCAGTTAAAAATATTTAATTTATCAAGAATATTTAACTTTTCAGTAGAATATTATTAAAACTTATGTCTTAAACGGAAAATAATAATAAAATATGAGTGAATTTAATACATCTACAAATCCTTACTTTACAAAATCCAGTATCTTTGAAAGCATTCAATGTGCAAACGTTAGTAGGCCGTATAGTGTCTTCATGCTTGCTTTGACAATATTCTAAATCTACAGTGAAGACCTTGGTTTTCAAGAGTTTTGGTGATAATTTGCCATGTCTCTGTAAGTGGATAGTATTTGAATAGTTTTTAATTTTTCCATTAATCTAAGTATTAGTATTAGTATTGTAGTATAAGTAAGTATTACTATTGTATATACAATATAGCGAATTATGTTTCAAAATAAGAATTACCTTAGTTCTTCCAAAACCAGATATAATACCCATTTGTTCTGGATTAACTGTTTCATTTGCTCGAGGAAGTATTGCTGGCGCTATATACTTATTAAACTTGAAAGGTGGATCAACCTAAATGATGATGATACATTAATAAATGAAGAGTAAAACCGTTTTCTTTTTAAAGTCGACATATACTCGTTCATTTTAAAATAAGGTAAGTAGTATCTTACAATTTTTGAGATTCAAAAGCAACATTTTCGAATCTGGATTAATTTAACTCTCTCGTAGTTGACAGAAAGTGTTCAATAGGTTAGATTAATTTTTATATTTTTCTTAAAATGATTCCTACTTTGAACAATTTTTCTATGTTCTTAAACTTTGTTAAAATACTTATTTTAGTATAGAAAAGAAAATGTAGTATAATGAATGGGTCATTTTAAGCAAAATTCAATGTTCAGAAAAGATAATAATAGAACCGTTTTTAAAGAATGGTTTTTGCAGTTTTAATACAAGAAATACTTGCCTAATTATAAAAACAATTATAGTAACAAACTAATTTTAATTTAAAGTAGACAAATCTAGTTTGAATAATATATTTCAAAATATCAAGAAAAACTGGATCGCTCTTTAGTGTATCCTTTTCTTAACATAGAGCAATATAATATTCATAGAAATATTATAGTAAACTCACTTTTAATAATGCTATATCGTTATTCCAACCGTCTAAGCTCACATATTTCTCATGTGATTGAATATCTGTAACTGTGTGGTTTGTAGCTGAATCGCTTAAATGTTTTATATTAATTGTACCCGCTATAACTTTCAAAATGTATGGTGTGTCCCTATTAATAAATAGAATAAAAGATTAAAATTAGTTTTGAAATACTGCGCACAAATGAATTCTAAGATAACTATATAAGATGTATCTACCTTGGAATACAATGCGCCGTAGTAAGCACGTAATTTTCATTTAAAATCGATCCACCACATTCGTGTACATCATTGATATATAAAGATATCTGTAAAGATATAAAAATGGCTATCAGATATATATATATATATATATATATATATATATATATATATATATATATATATATATATATGTATATAAAATTATAATTAAAATTATAAGTAAACCGGCATCAATGCTCATAACTTACACAATAAATATATAAATAAATAAATGATTAAATAATTCAATACGAGCATTTATCTGACAACTACTATCGGTTAAACAATGATAATCCTCTGACTTTCTTTGTTAATATTTTTTAGCATGTTCAGGTAAGAGAAATGCCTCTATAGATATTACAGTTTGTTTTATCTCCTATTTTGTGTATTGGAACTATGATTAGGTCTCTCCATTCTCTCCATATGGTGCAAATAAAATTATGAATTATTTTCTTAAGTAGTTCCCCTATTTGCAATAGCTACTGAAACACATTAGCTGGGTTTTTCAATCTAAACTTCAAACGAACATCACTAAAAAATTAAACCATTTTATTAAACCATTTAAAAGTTTTACAATTTCTTAAATTATGAAGAATTTGTAAGCTTTGTGCGAACTTCCTACGTCCGTTTGCAACGGAGATAGTTTTTTCTTTATTTGTTAATACTGTTCGAACAATTATTGATATTAAAAAAAAAAATTGCACGATCGTGTAGTTGAATCATTAAAGTAACGTAGAATTAGTTCTCGATCACATAAGAAGGTACTGAAGTTATTCTGACAATAGAAAATTATAAAAAGAAGCAAAATCCCAAACCATTTACTAATTAGTTAATGTATATCTTTATTTAAATTATAGTTGGTCTAAAACGTTTATATTTGACATCAAACCGTATATATCATGTTTAAAAGCAAACGTTCCAATGGACCTAATGTCGACCAGTGAATTACAGTCGGGACTAATTATCGATCAGTACTCCTGGCCCAGTTCTCGATCACAATTATGGGTGAAAAGTGGGGTTATGTTTAAGGTTATGTTTTTGAAATCAATCTTTTAGCTATGATTACAGACGAATATTAGTGCAGTTTTATTGTAAAATAGTAGATAATAAATATTATATCGTTATTATGCGTTAAAAAGTATTTGAGTTGGTCGATCGACAAATGGTGCAGTATACACAAACCATGAGCCTATCTTCGATCACTTAATTAAAATTGTAAAAATAAACTAATTATCGTCTACGTTTGTGTTTAAGGTATTGTCGATCTAAGGTGACTATTAAACCTTTTTACGTGACTTAATAAGCAACAAAATTTGTTAAAGCGTCTTATCATTATACACGTGTTCGTTAGTTCGGCAGCTAAGAATGCCGCTCATGAACACAACGAACGAGAAGTTGCTGTATTAAATAATTTTTTTCTCATAAATAAAATCATTATATCATTTGAAACCTTTTGACAATTATTCACATATAAGGCTGCTATTAAAATCAATTTAAGATTGTACGACATACTTTAAGTAAAATTGCGAAAAATCGTATTATTTCTCAAAGTGATCGAAAATTGTAAAACGGCAAGTACTCAAAGTTCGGCATGAAAAAAAAAACAGTAAAAAACCGGCATTTTTTTCCCTTTTAACTGTCCTGGTAGAAAGTTAGCTAGAATGTCTGGTTAGCTTATTAATTATTAGTCAGATTAATAAGCTATCAATACGACAAATTATAGCTAATATTTGGTTAGATTCTGCTTAAGAGTATGCTTAAAGCGAGTACGTATTTTGTCTTCAAATCTAACCTATTTATATTCTGTTTCCACAATTTATTAGTTTTTAAAAATATATATTATTATACTTTATTGAATGTTGAATAAAGTATAATAACGCAAATATAAATATTTTTATCAACAAAGAACAACTTACGACCATATAGACATACGCATATGCAATACTAAAAGTATTTCATAACTATAATTATTTCTCTTCAAAAATTAGTCAATCATAATTTAGTGAACAAAAATTTTGTGATTTATGCCGAAAATATAATTTTAATAAAAAAATTTATTGTAAAACTACAAATATTTGTTTGTCAATTATTGTTTCTCTATACATTCTTCAAAACTTACATTATTCTGTTTCTACTATTGTTTTTAACGTAACAATAATTATATGACTACATGCTTTACATTATTAATAACATAAATTTCTTTAATAAAGACACTTACAGTTATTTTGTACTGTTTCTACCGCTAGCGGTGCGTAAAATTTTATACACACTGTTCATCGACGGCTCGTGAAGTTAATTTTATGCCCTTGTTGCTTAATATACTATTTCTACCCCAGTTAAAAATGCAAAGGTTAATTTTGCATAAAACTAGAAATCAGCCAAAACGCGCTTTCGTCACACCATGACTCCCCTAAGACCACTTCATATGACTCCAAAAAATTTGTGCACGTTCTTTATAAAATTCTCCCTACCCTTTGAGAGTTTTCACCGAATAGACTTAATATGCCCCTCAAATGGACCGTGTAATCTGTACGTATTATTAATTTTTAAGTTTCAAAACTATTATATTGTAAGTTGTGTAATATTTTACCTGATAAGGAAATTCAGCAAGTCTTGCTTCTGATCCATGGACGATTCTGGTATGCAAGCCCAATCTCGCCGACCCACCTTAAAATATTTTATAAAAATTTGTATTAAATTCCCATGGCTCAATATGTCACTTTCAAAGAAACATATTTCTAAGGTAAACTTATAACTTTTGAAGGCGCTGTAAAATCATAGATCGATAAAATAAGGAATTTTTCGTTTAAGAAAATACCAAAATCGGTAAAAATCTGATTTATTATGTTTCTATCGTTTTTTGAACAAATGACTATTGCTAAATAAAAAAATACCTTCTTAGATAACATTAAATACAAAATAACACAAAAATAAATAAAATTTATTGTTTTCAAAAACTGAAGCAATTAAATAAAATAATATTTATCGATATTAAAGAACAATAATAATAGTTGAACACGAATAAATTATACTAGAAGTATACTAAGATTATACCTTGAAGCGAAATCAAAAAAACAACACAAAATATAATAGAAAACGACATTATTGAACTGAATCGTTTACACCAGGAAAAGTAGAATTGGTTTTTATATATGAATGATAAAGTTGAAACAGGTGGTATATATTATTTAACATGATGATCTTCGACATCATGAAAATTAATACTTTTTAGCTACAAAGAAGAACTTCTATAATCTATCTATGACTAAATTAGCAATTAACTATCTGATAATTCAGAAAAAATTCCTTTTAACATAGAATAATTATTTATTTTAATAGAATTTCAAGAAAAATGTCAAATACTTATTATTTCCAATGTTTGATCAGTTTAACTGCAAATTTCGGGTTCACATAACAAATACAATAGTCATAGTCCACGGTATGACGTCATGCCTTTATAAGAGAGGACTCTAGACTTATGTCTTCTGAGAAAATTGTTATCATGTTATACTTTTATTAAAACAAATAAATGTGTGCTTCACACAAAATTTCCCCAGACTTTCCTCATATTATTGAGATCAAAAGTAAATATATAACATCATTTTTTCCAGGATCCCGAGTAAAAATGATTTTATATGTAATTATACATGGTTATATATGGTTATATCTATCACATATAATGATATATGACTATATATGATTATATATAGTTGTATACAGTTATATATGGATTAAGACTATATACAACTGTATATAAATATATATAATAATATATAGTTATATATAAACACATATATATATATATATATATTAATTAATTTTTTTTAAAATTAATTTTTAAGAAATTCAAGAAATTAATAATCTTAGATTTAATCAATTATATATATATATATATATATATATATATATATATATATATATATATATATATATATATATATATATATATATATATATATATATAATTGTATATGATTGTATATTAATTTATATAACTATATATGTTTATATATAAACTGTTATATACAAGTATAGATAACTATATACAATTATATATAAAAGTATTTTTTACAATTGCAGTCGGTTTGATAAACTGTATATATAATTATATGATTATATATGTTCGTATATAGTTACATATAAAACATTTTACTTTTACGATGGGTTTTTATATAGTTATATGCGATTATATATATTTATATATAAATACATATTGAATTTTCAAGTGTTCTTAAAATATTTTTTTTAATGCATGCATTCTTCGAGAAGTATGTTCATATAGACACAAGAAGCTACGAAGTGCGCTACCTAGACTCGTCATCGGCAACCAAATCATCTGGACGCCTCCTCCGACGAGTTCATATATATAGACATTAAAAACTACAAATCGACCTCGTCATCGGCTATTATAAGCACCTAATAGACGTCATCTGCAGCCAGTACGTACATCTAGATACAAAAAAATTCGGAGCGCGTCACGTAGACCTCGTCAACAGCCACCATAACCACCTGGACACCTTCTTTGATCAATAGTTACAGCTAGACACCAAAAACTACGGAACGCACTACGTAGACCTCGTCGTTGACGATTATAACCACTTGATCGCCTTCTTCGACCAGTACGTACATGTAGACATTAAAAACTAAGGAGCGCACTACCTAGACCTCGTCATCGGCTATTATGACCACCTGGAAGCCTTCTCCATTTATATATAATTGTATATAAGCCTACCAATATACCTTATAATACATTTCGGATACTACTTTTACAATAAGAGATGTTGGGGTAGTGGTTAAGGCAATGGCTTCATAATTAACTCAAAGATTTTGGGTTCAAATCCCACGCGGGCCAATTCTTTTTTTCTTTTTAATAATTTTTCGTAATAAGAAGTGCATAAAACATTGCTAATCTTCGATAAAAACTATTATTTATGTTAAATTTGCATAAATTAATTATTATATTATTAATTTATTTCATTTAAACTTTATATACAAGTATATATAATTATATATATATATAATCGTATATGATTATATATAACGTTTTTCTATATACAATTCTATATAAGTTACTTATATATGATTATATATGATTATATATAAGATTCTTTTACTCTGGATACTAAAATGAGATATATTTATAGTAAAGTAAAAAGAAAATCATAGAGAAAAAGGAATTAAAATTTTATTTTTGTTATTCGATAAGAAAATATTTCATGTACGTATAATTAGATAAAAATTGTAAATTTAAAACAATTTCAAAATTTTTTCTTCTATTTTTGTATACTTGATCAAATTTAATGTAGGTTGTCCTGAAAAAAGAAATGTAATTTAATTATTCACGTAAATATTAATCATTAGTCATTTATTAAAAGATTCAGGATGAATATTCTTCCCCACGCATTTATTTTCCTTAATGAATAAATAAACAAGTAATTTAGCAAATGACATATACTGTATATTTTGCTCCCTCATAGAGGAAACTTTGTGATGGTAACAAAAAATTTTTACTATAAACATGTTAGAAACATATTTTGGGATACTGGGAATTAAAATACACTATTTTTAGAAAATGACTGTATGGATGTGTGTGTGTCTGTGTGTGTGTGTGTATGAGAGAGAGAGAGAGAGAGAGAGAGAGAGAGAGAGAGAGAGAGAGAGAGAGAGAGAGAGAGAGAGAGAGAGAGAGAGAGAGAGAGAGAGAGAGTGTGTGTATTTCTTTAAAGACGGCGGCTCAATAAAGTTCTTTTTTGTTCTTCGCTGCGTTTTCGTTTTTAGCGTTTTTTTTATTGTAAGAGTAATATTTCTTATTTAATTAAGTTATATAATGAAGCCGTCAATTGCCGATTTGACACTCTTTAATGTCTCTCATTTATCAGATCCAAGAGAAACTAGTGTAGGTGAGCGCGTGCTTAAGGTTGCTCATAATAGTGCTAATATCATCATTCGCAGATTCTGAGTAGATATACTTCCTGATGAATGACTGTGAAGTTCTTAACAGCACAATTTATCAAAATATTATTTTTATCCAAAGTGATCACTTAGCAAATAAAGAGTCAACTACACTTATATCGCGTTCTAAAGTTTATAGCACGACCTAGCCCATACAATATTTGCTAAAACATGTTTCAGAGAGTCTTCTTAAGATTTGTATAGAATTTCAGGCTAAAATTAATTTTTAAGAAATTCAAGAAATTAATAATCTTAGATTTAATCAATTATATATATATATATATATATATATATATATATATATATATATATATATATATATATATATATATATATATATATATATATATATATAGCACTTCCCTGATAGAAACCGATAATTATTTATTTGTCATTTATTCGCCTTAGCGAAGGTAGCACTAGCGTCAAAATCATTGTTAAATTCACATAAGGTGGTGAAAGTTGGAACTATAATAATGTTGGTACGATACATTACAGAGATAGGGAAAATGACAATTTTATTACGTTGTACAATACCTAGAGATATTTCTAAAAAATAATGATGTGTATAATATATCCCTGGCTACAAACAGTGTTTTTAAGATGAATACATTACCCTAGTAAACATTTCAAAATGTGATAATCTATGACAAATCTGTGAAAAAGCGTGTAAAAGCATGAGTAATTTGTGAAAAACTGTAATTTTAGTATTACATTTGGAACAGGATTTTAATAATATTATAGAATATTTCGCTAATTTTTGTCACAGTTTCTCATAGTTTTTCACAGTTTCTCATAGTTTTTCAGTTTCTCATAGTTTTTCACAGTTTCTCGCATTCTATCGCGATTTCTCATAGTTGTAATTTCCTTTATCTAAGAGAATAAAAAGAAACAGAATGTGAGAAGTCGTGAAGAACGTTGAATAAAATGTGGAAAAGTGTGAAAAAAATGTGCGCATTTGCTTGTCATAGATGTTCCAAATGTATGTGAATTTTCACATTTTTTCATAGTTTCTCACAATTTCTCATAGTTGTTATTTCCACTAGGGTAACTAAATATTTTATCTAGAAATGTGCACGCCATAAAGTTTTCTCAATAAATATAGCATTGACAAAAGTAATATCCTTTGTCACGTAGGAACAAGATTTTGAGGTTTTGTTAAGTACTTATAGTAAAAGAACTGCTGCTAACTGCTTTAGCAGTATGCTTTCTCAAAGAGAGGTCCTGGAAAATTGAGATGGAGAATTATATTGGAAATTCACATTAACTAAAATAATGCTAAAAGTAATTCATTAAATACCTATCAGTCTGAGAAACTATTAAAATTTGAAATAATTTTCAACATGTCTACACGTGGGAAATTCATTATTCTTACAATTTTTTAAATTAATATTCTTATCTTTCTTTTACAATATAGCTTTAAGATGATTGTTAGATATAAAAAATTATAAGGAAATTACATCTTCTTTTTGAAAACATACATATATTTAACATATTTAACGTACATAAGAACAAAAGAAACATTTACGTTTTTAAGTAAATTTTTTTAAATTAATATTTCATTTTTCATTATTTAAAATAGTATTAAGGTAATTCCTAGACATATGAATTGCACGGAAATTCCGTCTATTTTATGAAAAAGTTCATATTTTTAATATGTTTGATGTACAATGACTCATTAGTGAATTTCTTTTTCCATTTTTACAAATTTTTATAAAGTTTATATTTTATGTTTCTTTCACAAAAGTAACAGGAAAATAATTGTACTAATAATATGTATTTCTAGCACAATTAGCGACTAAAATAAAATGTTTTTTTCGATTTTTCCACACTTTCTAAAATTAATATTTTTAATAAATAAATGCACTTTTTATTATCCAATCAGCACCATAATTTAATCAGTTCTATTTTGAGACATACCTTACATGTTTGCAGAATTTCAGCTTACAACATGCTTGCCTTGAACCGTTATCGTTCCACAAATTTTTTGTCTCATTCATCGTACATACATACATACATACATAGGAGAGAACGGGGTCAAACCGATTGGGTGGGTCAAACTGATAACTTAATTATGAGAAATATTAAGTTTATTGAAAGGTGAAAATATTTTTATATTTTTTAGAATGTATCTTTCAACTTAATAAATGCTAAAAATCAAACATATAAAAGATTTCTATAAAGATATTCACATTGATACGTTGTAGCTACTATTCGTATAAGAAAATTTTACGTTAAAACCAGTTTGACAATTTCTTAATTTAATTATTGGAGGTTTTAAGTGCGAAATAAGAAAAATATAGTATTTAAACTTTCCAATTAAAACTTTTTTATGTACCTAGTGATATGTAATATTTCTAAAATAAATTTTGAAATTATAATTGGCTAAAGAAGACGCCCTTCACGCGATATCTGAATTTATCTACTCTTAGGGCGCACTCCAAGTTAACCTCTTCTTCGATTGCGCATCGAGTTGATCGGTTCTTCCGCTTAGTCGTCGATATCTAATGTTATTCTGACAAAAAAATGTTTTTCTCAAAAAGCATATTTTTTTTATTTAGAAGTGTCTTTGCGACGAAGTTTTATACGGATCTGAATGAAACTTGCAGGAGACATAAAATTATCCTTCTGCAAATTTATCATTCGGTACATTTATCCCCACCCATTTTTCATATAACTTCCGTATACAAATTTTACTCACATAAATAAGAAAGTAATACATAATTATATTTCATAAGTTCATGTGGAAAATGTGTATACGAGGATTATATGAAAAATCGCTTTGGTAATATGTTCTTAATGTAAAAGCAATAATCTTGTGAAATTTCAAATTATTTCACCAAGCGTTTTTGCGCAAGGAGCATTTTTAAAGGAAAAAATGTAGTTCTTACAAGAAAGACTTTAAAAATTGCTAATTGCATATAAGGCAATATAATTAAATACTATAAAAATATTCAAAAAATTTATAGGATGTTTTAAAAAAAAAATTGGAGCTTTCTAACGAATAAAGTGAGCTTAAAGGACTAGTTTTTTAAAGAAAAAAAGTTTATTTTTTAACCCCTTTAGGTGTACTTTAGACTTAATCAGACATACTTAAGTAAGATAATTACCCATAAGATCCACCCACCCAATAACAGTATAATTTTATTTTGTAATGATAACATTTTTAAATAATACATAAAAAATGTCCTTATTTTATGATAATTTAATCAGTTTTATTTAAATATTTAAAGTAATAGTTAACATCTAAGTACAAAATATAATCAAAACAAACAAACAGGTCTTCTTCTAAGACCTTTCAAAGTTAGTATTTCACACAACGATACATCAAACTAAATGAGATCATCAAATCTATAACAATTTTATTCCTATATATAAATACGTACTAAAATAACAAAAATACATATCTACGGGTATTGCGTAAAAAAATAAATATCTCCCTATTCATGTAGTTGGCTCTGAACGGGACTTCCAATTCAGTCCTCTTTCTCTCATATTTTACAAATTGGCACACGTAATTACAATACAGCTCTGCTGTGTCATTCAGTCAGTCGTGGCAATGTGCTCGCGCTTTCGCGCTTTCGCGTTCTATTGGGCCAACCGTCTAGATTGCCGCTATTTCGCGCTCCAACCGAAATCCCAGATTTAATCTAAATTTCTCAATACAGTGTTATGGCTCGGGGTGTCACTTGGTGGGAGTACCTCCCTGCGTGGTGAAAAATTCGCCTCTCAATCTAACAACGTTTGTTTATGTCCGTGCGTGGCAGCGAAAGTCGCCCACTGTGGTGCGAAATTCGCCCCACGGCTAGCAATGCGTGTTTATGTCCACGCGTGACATTGAAAGTCGCTCACTGTGGTGTGAAATTCGCCCCACAAGCCAGTGTTGTACGTTTCCCACTCACATGTGGTGCGAAATTCGTTCCGCAAGCCAGCGTTGTATGTTTACGCTCACATGTGGTGTAAAAACTTCCCCACAACTAAAAATTTACTTATTATATATTATTATAATAATTATACCATTTAAATTTTTAAGTAATCAGATATATGCTTAACCTAAAAACGTAAAAATCGTCGTAAAAAATGTAATTCTAACACATATTTATTTTTTAATTCATTACTGTACAATAGTCGAAAATACTATGTAAGCTTTTAAAAGAGTAAATTGAGAAATTTACTCTTTTGAAAAGAGTTTTTAAAGTACATTCAGAACTTTAATTTTTCAAAAGATTAAAAACCTCTATTTATACTTAAAAATAAAGATTTATACTCCACCTTTTGAAAAGTAAATATATATACACTCTAAACCTAAAAGAATAAAGATTGACGTTAGGAAGAATAAAAATAGCATTTCATTCTTTTAGAAAAGTATAAAAGTTCGATTTTATTCTTTAGAGAATTTGACAATGACTTTGAAAGATTAAATTGTACAATTTATTCTTTTCTAAAGAATAAAGTTCAGCTTTTATTCTTTATAAAAGAATAAAATACCACCCCTCTATTTTAGAAGAGTAAATAACGGATTTTATTATTTACAAAAAGAATAAACAGAAGATATTATTCTTTATTTAAGATATATATATATATATATATATATATATATATATATATATATATATATATATATATATATATATCTTAAATAAAGAATAATATCTTCCGTTTATTCTTTTTATTATTCCTATATATATATATATATATATATATATATATATATATATATATATATATATATATATATATATATATATATATATATATATATATATATATATATATATAAATCGATTTTTTTAATAAACGATTTTTTTCTCGACAAGAGAAAAATAAAACAACTAAAAAAATTTACTAAATATTGAACACATTATTACTGAACATCTCATTTTTATTTCACACATAAATACGGACATTTTCTAAAAATAGTGCATTTTAAATCGAACTGCCCCAGAACATGATTCTAACACGTTGTTATAAAAACATTTTTTTTTACTTTTACAAAGCTTCTTGCAAGAAAAAAAATAGTATATTGTGCAACAAAGGAGGGGGGGGCAAAAAAAATAGGTGTTCATATATATATATATATATATAGGAACACCTATTTTTTTTGCCCCCCCCTCCTTTGTTGCACAATATACTATTTTTTTTCTTGCAAGAAGCTTTGTAAAAGTAAAAAAAAATGTTTTTATAACAACGTGTTAGAATCATGTTCTGGGGCAGTTTGATTTAAAATGCACTATTTTTAGAAAATGTCCGTATTTATGTGTGAAATAAAAATGAGATGTTCAGTAATAATGTGTTCAATATTTAGTAAATTTTTTTAGTTGTTTTATTTTTCTCTTGTCGAGAAAAAAATCGTTTATTAAAAAAATCGATTTTGTACGTCGTACGAGAACATGAGTAAAATTGAATTATTCCCTTTATAAATTTCAAGAAAAGTAACTTTTAACGATCTCTTGGTTGAGTTATTTGCACAGTTTGTCAGGACTTTTATTTTTCAGAATATTTGAGTTTATATTTTTGACAGAATTTTTGTGATCACTTATATCTCGAAAACGGTACGGTCATTTTATTTTGTTTTTTGATAAACGTACGAAATAAGATTGCTTGATTTATTTTTATTTTATAACTATTTTTCTATTTTACGATATTTTAAAAACTATAATGCAATTTATGATCATAAGCTTATACTTTTCTGTAATTTAATTTTTAGTAAACGATTTTTTTAAAAAAACACCATTTTGAGGTGCGCGATGCGCGTGTTGTATCATATCAAATCGTTTTATATATACAGGTTACATTATACAAGTTATTTTCACCTAAACTTTATATACATTACCATACTGATTTCAATTTTAATAAGTTAATAAATTACTGTCTACAAAAAATTTATTTCAATTTGTATTTTTAATATTAAAAAGTTATATTAACGTATATACGAATCCATATATTACAAGTAATTTAGCAAACATAATGTACAATAAATGTTTGCATTAAAAAATTTGCAAATATGAAAAAATAATTATTAAAATCACACTTACGACTTGTGGGGCAAATTTCGCACCACGGTGAGCAGCTCACAATGCCACACGTGATCGTAAATATAAGTTCTGGCTTGTGGGACGAATTTCACACCTCGGATGAGAGACTTTTGCTGCCGCGCGTGATCGTAAACATGCGTTGTTATTTCGTGGGGGAAATGTGGCACCGCGGTAGTCATTACATTCAACCACTGTCTTAGAGTGGGGATATTTGTAGACCACGCACGATGTATAATATGCCTTCTTAAACCGCGGGGATTATTTTCGCGCATGGTTTTCACGGTTCATGGTGGTGCGTTTTCATGTGCATCTTAAAGTCACCCCATTGGACTAGGACCTTGCCACAGAGATCGCACTGGTAGATGCTGTCGCCGTCGGCGTGCAGTTGCATGTGCTTATTCAGGTTGCTTGGGTCGCTGTAGGGCTTCAGGCAGTATTCGCACTTCAGTGGTTTGTCGCCGGTGTGCGTCCTAGAGTGATACAAATTGAAGATTTATAGATAGAGAAAAAACCATATTAGATTCACTGAAAGAAATTGTTAAATCTAAGTAAACGTTTCCTTAAATCGTACTAAGAAAACATTTATTTGATAATAGTAAATATTTAATTATGTATAGACTGGTTTTCATCAATTCAATAAATATTTACTAAATTTAAGAAATATTTACTTTATTTAAGTAAATCTTTTCTTAGTATGATTCAAATGAATATGGAGGGTAGTTTTCGCTATTTGTTAACTGGGATTACGAAAGATGTTTTGTGACGGGTAATGAATGGTACCTCGTCACATACTCTCTCTCTCATAAAGAAAACATGTATTAATCAATTAAGTGTTACAGGTATCATCAGTGGCGGCATGAGATACAGAAGGGGTGACTAACGAGAGAGAGAGAGAGAGAGAGAGGGAGAGAGAGAGAGAGAGAGAGAGAGAGAGTATAGGTAGGCCGGTGGGGGGACGGAGGGCGGCGAGAGTGAGCCACGACGTTCAGAGCAGATACGCTTGAACTCCGGAAAGAGCACGTCGTAATACACCGGGAGTGTGATCAAGCATCGGAGGTTTATCCTGCGATTAGGAGTAGTCGTGCGAGACCCGCTCCGGCGAATTATCGAGAGCCGTGACACCACCCTATTCACTCTCCCTGGACTGGTGTTTTGGGACAGCGCAGGGACGAACGCAGCTGGGGATAATTGTGAGTACCGTTTCGACTCAAAACTCTCTTTATCTCTTTCTCTCTTTTTCGTGGCATCTTCCCTACCGGCGACTAGCCTGCGATAGCGCACGATCATCGGCGTGTATTTGTACCTCTTTCCATACTATAGTAGAATTACACGGTATCTTTAACAAATCTCTCGAGTTATCCTTGACTCTACCTTCCCCAGGCATATTCATGTTCGAATACTTAAGTACCAGTTCATGCGTAGAAAAACTACGGAAAATTCCCCGCCATATTCAAAGTTATTTTGTCCGTCTACTGTACGTATCAGTATAATTCCAAATTTGATTGTATACGAGAATATGTATTCTGTATTGATCAATCGTAAAATAGGAATGAACTATACATATACATTAAAAAAAGAATAAAAAGTGCATGCCTTATATGAATCTTGAGTCCATACTTTCTCGAGTACATCTTTCCGCAGTATAGACATAAATGTCCCGCCTTCTCTTTCTCCGGATTGCTTACAAATGACTCGATGTGTGTAACCGGCTCATCGGGTTTCATGGGCGCCACTGCGTGAAACGTCGGCAGAATCGTCTTCTCGCTCGGCGGCATAACACTCTTCGGTAAGACCCTGGGCTTATTGCAATACGGCTTGAAGACGGAGTGCCTCCGAACCCCGGCGTGCTTCCTAATGGGCGCGTCGGAGACTCGAGTCACGGACGGCGAGGAAGAGCAGTAGCTCAGTTGTCCCGAAGAAGTCGGCGACGCGTGAATAGACGACGTGGGCGAGGTGCGGTTCGAGGGTGTTGGCGAGTGATTGTTAATGCTGTACGTCGAGGCGCTGCTGGACAGAAGAGCCGGTGTGCGACGGTTGCTGCTGCTGCTCCTTGCGAAGCTCGCGTCCGGTAGGCTCGGCAAGCTCGGAAAGGTTGGCGAGGTCAGTGGTGCGCCTGCGCCAACCATTGTAAAGCTGGACGGAGGAAGATTTTGGAAGAGGTTGCTCGAAAGAGCTGGGACCGGAGTAGCTTTGATCTCACGGGCAACCTCGGACCATAGGTGACTGCTGTCCAAGCGGTTGCACTGCATAGCGATGTGGATTTTCAACGGATTCGGAAACTCGAAGTTATTATTGCATATGTGGCATATGTAACGATTTTCACCTGGAATAGAAAGAGTAATGCTTAGCCCTGGATTTGAAGATTTGCTTCATATTTTGTAAGTACGAAGATTTATTCGATTTAATTTAAAGATACCCTGGTAAAAAGTTAGCTAGAATGGCTGGTTAGATTATTAATTATTAGCCAGATTAATAAGCTATTAATAAGTTAAATTATAGCTAATATCTGGATAGAATCTGCTTAAGACTGCTTGAAGCAAGAACGTATGAAATTTGAAATTTAAAAAATACACAAAGAATCAGAAATTAATTAATTATAAAGCTTTAAAGAAAAAAGTAACAGGGAGTAATTTCTGATCAGCTAAATGATATATAGGGGCAATTTCTTTTCAGATCAAGACCCTATTTCTAATCAAATTTTGTTAACGCGTAATTATCTTATACAACAAGCAAAAAGACATTAAACAATATTATAACAGTAACTATGATAACTAGTTAACATTTTTTGTTTAAGTAATGGTGATTAATAAAATAAATATTCGATTATTTATGCTCAATCGACCGCACAACAGTCAATCAGCTGAAATGCGCGTCTGATCGCTCGGTCGGTAAGTATTATAACCTACAAAGTGAACCTATAAGACGTGCGATGTTTCGGTGGATTTTACGTGACTTTGAACTAAGAAAGATGTTTGTGTGCGTTAAAACAACTTTCATTGCTGTTGTTTGATGAGATTAGAACAATTAAAGGTCTTTTAATATTTAAAATAGTTGTAATAAAACTGATCAGAAATTGCGGAAACTCTAAAAATTCGGAACCTATTTCTAATCACCCTTTATTTTCTAAAAAAGTTACATTTATTATTAATGTTTTGATTGTTTTATACAAAAAAGGTATTAAGTAACTTAGATATACAAGCTTTGCTACGAGGGTAGTTCAATAAGTCTTTAGAATAAAGTATGAAAACAATTTTTTCAATAATAATAAAGAAACGATCCGAAAATCTTAGCGTGCTCGCTTGCAGTCGGCAGAAGTGAAATGGCGAAAACGTGATGTATTTGACAACAGTGCAATAAAATATCTTTCTTCTTAAAAATGTACGACATTTTTAGCATGTGAAGTTTTTAAACGTACTTGTGTGATAGTTAGCTATTAAATGTTTTTTTTTTCAAACAATTTCAGAGTTAATTAAATTTTATATCGTAATATATGTGACAAACTGATTAAAAATTGGGTACTGATTAGAAACTGGGTCCGTGACGGTATTATACTTTATTGAATGTTCAATATAGTATACCACCAAAATAAATATTTTTCTCAACAAATAACGACTTACGAGTTTATAGAAATATGTATTGCAATTCTAAAAGTGTTTGATAACTAATAATTTCCTTTCCGAAAATTAGTCAATCATAACTTAGACAACAAAAATTTTGTGATTAACGTCGAAAATAAAATTATGTAATAAAACTTCATTGTAAAACTACAAATATTTGTTTACCAATTCTCCAAATTTCGTCATAAGGTACATGATTCTGTTATTATTTTTATTTTTAAAATAACAATAATTATATGACTTCATGCATTCTATTATTTATAACGTAAGTTTCTTTAATAAAGACACTTAAATTTTACTCGGGGCTTTAGTACTTTTTGTGTAAATAATACTTTTTAAATGCACGTGCCGTTATGTAAACAAATAACCTAACCTCCATTACTAGTAGACATTTAAGGTACATTTTTAACTTTAATTTAGTAAAATACTTAATATAGTATGATTAGAATTAGGTATTACTTTGATTATTATAAAACTGTTATTATTTCCATTATTCATTAATACATAAATTACTTAGTTTATCAATTTTATGTTAACTAGAATATTAAACAGAATCTAGCTAGAAATTAGCTAAAAAGCATGTCGTTTTTAACTGATTTCTGGCTAATTTCTTAACCAGAATTAAAGCAGATTTAGAAAATCTAGCTAATATCTGGCTAGAAACCAGCTTAGATTTCTACCAGGGTATATACACAGCATTAACGAATACTTTTGCTTTCTTAAGTGGGAGATCAAAATCTTTAAAAAAGACGTACTCCTCTTTTGACTGCGTAGGGATCGTCAATGGGCGCACGATGATCCGCCGGGTGTTTGTTGTGTGCACGGAGTCGCGTTGCAGTCGATGGCTAGGTGCATGGATAGAGGTTCATAAACTTGGCACTCAGAATTATAAATTTATAACTTATGATAATTTAGTTTTGTTAAATCGTCTGCGCGTTAAAAATTACGAAGAAAAGCTTAATAACTTTTGTTTGCGCGAGTTTGCGTTTTTGAGTAATATCAAAATCAAAGTTGGGTGCCGCCGAGCCAGCACCCAAAAATAAATTCCGCTTTTGGCTTCAAAATGGCAGTATTTCATATGTTTATTTATCCATATCGACTGCGCGTATCACGCGCAGATGGCACCCGAAAGAATCAATGAGCTATAATAACTCAATTAATTAATAATTAATATTTTATTATTTTCTCTCTGGCGGGTGCTAAAATATTGTTCCGGTTCCATATTTCGTCATTCTAATAATCCTCAATATGCTATATATATAGTTTCAGACCGTTTCAGCTAGGGAGATTTTGAAAATAAGAAATAGGTTATGTCTGGCCGTCTGCTGTTCGAGACGGCAGACGGCCAGAAGGGCTCAGGTTTTTCAATTTTCCATCCGTCGGAAAATTTATACGTCTCAGTACTTCAATTATAATACAGAATTAGAGGCTGCCTATAGCTTCTACACGTTTACAGGAGTAACAGAAGAGACAAAATAGAGCTTCCATAGAGTCTACTACTCTCCCTATAGTAAAATTGAGTATAGTTAGAACATAATCGAAGTACCCATATATAGGGATAATTCTCTAGTATTATTGGAATGGCGGAATATGGAATTGAAATGACGTCATTCAGCACCCGCCAGAGAGAAAATAATAAAATATTAATTATTAATTAATTGAGTTATTATAGCTCATTAATTCTTTCGGGTGCCATCTGCGCGTGACACGCGCAGTCGATATGGATAAATAAACATATGAAATACTGCCATTTTGAAGCCAAAAGCGGAATTTATTTTTGGGTGCTGGCTCGGCGGCACCCAATTTTGATTTTGATATTACTCAAAAACGCAAACTCGCGCAAACAAAAGTTATTAAGCTTTTCTTCGTAATTTTTAACGCGCAGACGATTTAACAAAACTAACTTATCATAAGTTATAAATTTATAATTCTGGGTGCCAAGTTCATGAACCTCATGGATAGGGGGGTTTCCGTACCCCCTCCCCTTCCCAACGCTTGCTCGGGTTTAGCTTGAGGTTGGTGCGTATTAATCAATTAAGTGTTACAGGTATCATCAGCGGCGGCATGGGATAGAGAAGGAGTGAGTAACGAGAGAGAGAGAGAGAGAGAGAGAGAGTATAGGTAGGCCGGAGGCGGGACGGAGGGCGGAGAGAGAGAGCCAAGACGTTGAGAGCAGAGACGCGTGAGCTTCGGAGAGAGCACGACGCATACACCGGGAATGTGATCAAGTATCGGAGGTTTATCGTGCGATTATTGCAGTTGCACTGCAAAGCGATGTGGATTTTCAAGGGGTTCGGAAACTCGAAGTTATGGTTGCATATGTGGCATATGTAACGATTTTCACCTGGATTAGAAAGAGTGATGCTTAGCGCTGGATTTGAAGATTTGCTTCATATTTTGTAAGTACAAAGATTTATTCGATTTAATTTAAAGATACCCTGGTAAAAAGTTAGCTAGAATGGCTGGTTAGATTATTAATTATTAGCCAGATTAATAAGCTATTAATAAGTTAAATTACATCTAATATCTGGCTAGAATCTGCTTAAGACTGTGCTTTAAGCAAGAACGTATTTTGTTTGCAAATCTAACCTATTTATATTTTGTTTTGAAAAGGTATTAGGTTTTAAAAATATACATTATTATACTTCATTGAATGTTCAATATAATATGCTACCAAAATAAATAGTCTTATCAACAAATAACGACTTACGAGATTATAGAAATATGTATTGCAATTCTAAAAGTGTTTGATAACTAATAATTTCCTTTTCGAAAATTAGTCAATCATAACTTAGACGAGAAAAATTTTGTGATTAATGTCAAAAATAAATTTATGTAATAAAACTTCATTATAAAACTACAAATATTTGTTTACCAATTCTCCAAATTTCGTCATAACTTACATTATTCTGTTTTTATTTTTATTTTTAAAATAACAATAATTATATGACTACATGCATTATATTATTTATAACGTAAGTTTCTTTAATAAAGACACTTAAATTTTACTCGGGGCTTTAGTACTTATAGTGTAAATAATACTTTTTAAATGCATGCGCCGTTATGTAAACAAATAACCTAACCTCCATTACTAGTCGACATTTAAGGTACATTTTTAACTTTAATTTAGTAAAATACTTATTGTAGTATGATTAGAAGTGCGTACTACTTTAATTATTATAAAACTGTATAGGAATATACCAACATACTTTGAGAAAAAATAAATGTGAAAAACTGATATATCATAAAAAATACAAGCGTGAAATTATTGTTTAGGATGTGAAAGAAAGAAAATAGTTTGTTGCAGTGCAATGTTTTTTGATATAACTTCTGTATACAATTTTTACTCACATAAATAAGAAAGTAATACCGTAACGGACCCAGTTTCTAATCAGCTAAGACGCAATGTCGGGATATTTGATGCATTACAATTTGAAAATGAACTGTTTACTCAAAAGAAACATTTCTAATGATAAAAATAACTCTTAATCTTTCATCTGAAATTTAAAAAATACACGAATCAGAAATTAATTAATTATAAAGCTTTAAAGAAAAAAGTAACAGGGAGTAATTTCTGATCAGCTAAATGATATATAGGGGCAATTTCTTTTCAGATCAAGACCCTATTTCTAATCAAATTTAGTTAACATTTTTGTTTAAGTAATAGTGATTAATAAAATAAATATTCGATTATTTATGCTCAGTCGACTGCACAACAATCAATCAGCTGAAATGCGCGTCTGATCGCTCGGTCGGTAAGTATTATAGCCTACAAAGTGAACCTATAAGACGTGCGATGTTTCAGTGGATTTTACGAGACTTTGAACTAAGAAAGATGTTTGTGTGCGTTAAAACAACTTTCATTGCTGTTGTTTGATGAGATTAGAACAATTAAAGGTCTTTTAATATTTAAAATAGTTGTAATAAAACTGATCAGAAATTGCGGATACTTTAAAAATTCGGAACCTATTTCTAATCACCCTTTCTTTTCTAAAAAAGTTTCATTTATTATTAATGTATTGATTGTTTTATAGAAAAAAGGTATTAAGTAACTCAGATATAAAAGCTTTGCTACGATACATTCAATAATAATAAAGAAACGATCCGAAAATCTTAGCGTGCTCGCTTGCAGTCGGCAGAAGTGAAATGGCGAAAACGTGATGTATTTGACAACAGTGCAATAAAATATCTTTCTTCTTAAAAATGTACGACATTAATAGCATTGAAGTTTTCAAACGTACTTGTGAGATAGTTAGCTATTAAATGTTATTTTTTTCAAACAATTTCAGGGTTAATTAAATTTTATATCGTAATATGTGTGACAAACTGATTAGAAATTGGGTACTGATTAGAAACTGGGTCCGTGACGGTACATAATTATATTTAATAAGTTCATGTGGAAAATGAGTATACGAGGATTATATGAAAAATCGCTTTGGTAATATGTTCTTAATGTAAAAGCAATAATCTTGTGAGATTTCAAATTATTTCACCAAGCGTTTTTGCGCAAGGAGCATTTTTAAAGTAAAAAATGCAGTGCTTACAAGAATGACTTTAAAAATTGCTAATTGGATATAAGGCAATGTAATTAAATACTATAAAAATATTCAAAAATTTATAGGATGTTTTAAAAAAAAATTTGGAGCTTTCTAACGAATAAAGTGAGCTGAAAGGACTAGTTTTTTAAAGAAAAAAAAGTTTATTTTTTAACCCCTTTAGGTGTACGTTAGACTTAATCAGACATACTTAAGTAAGATAATTTTTCTTAAGATCCACCCACCCAATAAAAGTATAATTTTATTTTGTAATTATAACATTTTTAAATAATGCATACAAAATGTCCTACCATCTTATTTTATGATAATTTAATCAGTTTTATTTAAATATTAAAAGTAATAGTTTACATCTAAGCACAAAATATAATCAAAACAAAGAAAATATTTCAAGGCGTTTTATACTTCATAAGCTCCTATTCCAAGACCTTTCAAAGTTAGTATTTCACACAACGATACATCAAACTAAATGAGATCATTAAATCTATAACAATTTTATTCCTATATATAAATACGTACTAAAATAACAAAAATACATATCTACGGGTATTGCGTAAAAAAATAAACATTTCCCTATTCATGTAGTTGACTCTGAACGGGACTTCCAATTCAGTCCCTCTTTCTCTCATATTTTACAAATTGGCACACGTAATTACAATACAGCTCTGCTGTGTCATTCAGTCAGTCGTGGCAATGTGCTCGCGCTTTCGCGCTTTCGCGTTCTATTGGGCCAACCGTCTAGATTGCCACTATTTCGCGCTCCTACCGAAATCCCAGATTTAATCTAAATTTCTCAATACAGTGTTAATCTAAATTTCTAAATATAGTGTTATGGCTCGGGGTATCACTTGGTGGGTGTACCTCGTCGAATAGAGACGCTCAACAGATGTCCGTCCCATCGGAGGATACGTCCGAGATGACGGGGTGATCGGCGTGGTTCTGGTGGCGCGATCTGATGTGCCTCTCTAGGTCACGCCTTCGGACCAGGACCTTGCCACAGAGATCGCACCGGTAGGGGGTGTCGCCGTCGGCGTGCAGGCGCACGTGCTTGTTCAGGTTGCTTGGGTCGCCGAAGGGCCTCAGGCAGTACTTGCACTTCAGTGGTTTGTAGCCGGTGTGTGTCCTAGAGTGATACAAATTGAAGATTAGATAGAGAAAGAGCATATTAGATGTATATATACACCGAAAAAAATCGTTAAATCTAAGTAAACGTTTCCTTGAATCGTACTAAGAAAACATTTATTTGATAATAGTAAATATTTAATTATGTTTAGACTGGTGTTCATCAATTCAATAAATATTTAATAAATTTAAGAAATATTTACTTTATTTAAGTTAATCTTTTCTTAGTACGATTCAAATGAATATGGAGGGTAGTTTTCACTATTTGTTAACTGGGATTACGAAAGATGTTTTATGACGGGTAATGAATGGTACCTCGTCACATACTCTCTCTCTCATAAAGAAAACATGTATTAATCAATTAAGTGTTACAGGTATCATCAGTGGCGGCATGAGATACGGAAGGGGTGAGTAACGAGAGAGAGAGAGAGAGAGTATAGGTAGGCCGTAGGGGGAGGGGCAGAGGGCGGAGAGAGAGAGAGCCAAGACGTTGAGAGCAGAGACGCTTGAGCTTCGGAGAGAGCACGACGCATACACCGGGAGTGTGATCAAGCATCGGAGGTTTATCCTGCGATTAGGAGTAGTCGTGCGAGACCCGCTCCGGCAAATTATCGAGGGCCGTGACACCACCCCTATTCACTCTCCCTGGACTGGTGTTTTGGGACAGCGCAGGGATCATCGCAGCTGGGGATAATTGTGAGTACCTTTTCGACTCAAAACTCTCTTTATCTCTTTCTCTCTTTTTCGTGGCATCTTCCCTACCGGCGACTAGCCTGCGATAGCGCACGATCATCGGCGTGTATTTGTACCTCTTTCCATACTATAGTAGAATTACACGGTATCTTTAACAAATCTCTCGAGTTATCCTTGACTCTACCTTCCCCAGGCATATTCATGTTCGAATACTTAAGTACCAGTTCATGCGTAGCAAAACTACGGAAAATTCCCCGCCATATTCAAAGTTATTTTGTCCGTCTACTGTACGTATCAGTATAATTCCTAATTTGATTGTATACGAGAATATGTATTCTGTATTGATCAATCGTAAAATAGGAATGAACTATACATATATATTGAAAAAAGAATAAAAAAGTGCATGCCTTATATGAATCTTGAGTCCATATTTTCTCGAGTACACCTTTCCGCAGTATAGACATAAATGTCCCGCCTTCCCTTTCCCCAGATTGTTTACAAATGACTCCATTTGTGTAACCGGCGCATCGGGTATCATGGGCGCCACTGCGACGGTAGGTGGATGCATGTGAAACGTCGGCAGAATCATTTTCTCGCTCGGCGGCATAACACTCTTCGGTAAGACCCTGGGCTTATTGCAATACGGCTTGAAGGCGGAGTGCCTCTGAACCCCGGCGTGCTTCTTAATGGGCGTGTCGGAGACTCGAGTCACGGACGACGAGGAAGAGCAGTAGCTCAGTTGTCCCGGAGAAGTCGGCGACGTGTGAATAGACGACGTGGGCGAGGTGCGGTTCGAGGGTGTTGGCGAGTGATTGTTGATGCTGTACGTCGAGGCGCTGCTGGACAGAAGAGCCGGTGTGCGACGGTTGCTGCTGCTGCTGCTGCTTGCGAAGATCGTGTCCGGTAGGCTCGGCAAGCTCGGAGAGGTTGGCGCGGTCAGTGGTGCGCCTGCGCCAACCAATTTAAAGCTGAACGGAGGAAGATTTTGGAAGAGGTTGCTCGAAAGAGCTGGGACCGGAGTTGCATTGATCTCACGGGCAAGCTCGGACCACAGGTGATTGCTGTCCAAGCGGTTGCACTGCAGAGCGATGTGGATTTTCAAAGGGTTCGGATACTCGAAGTTATTGTTGCATATGTGGCATATGTAACGATTTTGACCTGGATTAGAAAGAGTGATGCTTAGTGTTGGTTTTGAAGATTTGCTTCATATTTTGTAAGTACAAAGATTTATTCGATTTAATTTAAAGATACCCTGGTAGAAAGTTAACTAGAATGTCTGGTTAGCTTATTAATTACTAGCCAGATTAATAAGCTATTAATAAGTTAAATTATAGCTATTATCTGGCTAGAATCTGCTTAAGACTATGCTTTAAGCAAGAACGTATTTTGTTTACAAATATAACCTATATATATATATATTTTGTTTTGAAAAGTTATTAGTTTTTAAAAATATACATTATTATACTTTATTGAATGTTCAATATAGTATGCCACCAAAATAAATATTTTTATCAACAAATAACGACTTATGAGATTATAGAAATATGTATATGCTAAAAGTATTTGATAACTAATAATTTCCTTTCCGAAAATTAGTCAATCATAACTTTAAGTTAATAACAAATAATCTAACCTCCATTACTAGTAGACATTTAAGGTACATTTTTCACTTTAATTTAGTAGAATACTTAATATAGTATGATTAGAATTAGGTATTACTTTGATTATTATAAAACTGTTATTATTTCCATTATTAATTAATACATAAATTACTTAGTTTATCAATTTTATGTTAACTAGAATATTAAGCAGAATCTAGCTAGAAATTAGCTAAAAAGCATGTCGTTTTTGACCGATTTTTAGCTAAGTTCTTAACCAGAATTAAAGCAGATTTAGAAAATCTAGCTAATCTCTGGCTAGAAACCAGCTTAGATTTCTACCAGGGTATATACACAGCATTAACGAATACTTTTGCTTTCTCAAGTTGGAGATTAACATTTACGTCTTTAAAAAATAATCATAAAGTAACATAGTATAATTGGGATGGGGATAAATGTACCGAAAGATAAATTTGCAGAAGGATCAATTTATCGAACGGTTGAAATTACCGTAAAAAATCAATACCTAAGGATAAATATGCCGAAAGTTAAAAGTGTCGAAAACAAGAATCCCGAAAAAGAAAATGCCGAAGGTTAAAAATGCTGAAAACGATAATTTGGACATAGAAGTGCTTTTATTAGAATATGCGCCTGTATTATACTAATGTATTAATTGTTGCTACGTCGTTTCTTTTCAGTATTATATATTTTTAGTATTTACCCCTTGCCATTTATTGGCACATTTCACCCTTCGGTAAAAAAAATCGGCATTATTATCCATCTGCAGAATTATTTTTCAGCACATTTATCCCCACCGTATAATAGTTAAAAAATGAAAGAGAATTTAATGAATTTGTTATATATTTTCAAAATACAAATATTGATCCAAGCATAATTTAAAAATACTAATAGAAAATGAACGGGACTTTACTTGTACTTGAAACTAAAACCGAAATTTATATTTAATAAAATAGCATTCAACGAAAGCATAGGTAGTCATGCTATGAAAAGAAAGCGAATGTATGAAATATGACATTTATTTATCCTAGTGGACTTATAAAAATTAACGAGCCCTTACCTTTTATATTCAAATTGGTCAAATATGGCATGTTTAACATGGCTAGAATATTTTCCGTAAACCACATTAGAAGAGGCTCGCCAGGAACGATACTCCTAATAGTTTTCAGAACAATTCCCTTATCGGTAGTCATCAAAAGGACATTACAACTCTGGCAATCTTTAGCAATCGTTACGATTTTCAGCCAGCAGGCAGTGCTCACGTGTCGGTCTACGCAATATAATCTGCCGGCGACATCGGCAATTTCGACCTGTTATGAAAATAATAATCGTATTATGTTAATTGATGTAATATAAAATGGATATGTAAGATAATCATTAGCCGACTAAATAAAATCAGATAGATATCCGTGATGGAGTTCCTGTATTCATTTCATTTGATTTTAATTATGTTATTTCTGGGTGGGAAGAAATTTGCCGAAAGATAATTTTGAAGACGGATAATAATGCCGAATTTATTAGATCGAAGGGTAAATTTGCCGAAAGGTGAAATGTACCATATGGTAAAGTAGTTGATTAACAAAAGTGCCGAAAAAAGAAGTTTTGACGGGCAAAAGTGCCGATGTATAAATATGCCGAAATTTAAAAATGCCGAAATGTTGAATGGCAACGGGTAAAAACTAAAAATATCGAATATTGAAAAGAAACGACCTAGAAACAATTAACACATTATTATAATACAGTGGCATATTCTAATGAAAGCACTTTTTTGCCAAATTTTCGTTTTCGGCATTTTCTTCTTTGGAATTCTTGTTTTCGGCATTCTTACACTACAAAAAGAAAATCTTATTTTAAGATTGACCGATCTTAAATTTGTTGCATCTTAAAATTTCAAACGCTTGAAAAACATAAAGATAATATTTATATTAAAATAAAAATAATTAATATTAAAATATTTAATAATTAATATTAAAATAATTAATATTATTATTAAAATAATATTAATATTATTATTAAAATAATATTAATATTATTATTAAAATAATATTAATATTATTTTTATGTTTTTCAAGCATTTGAAATTTTAAGATGCAACAAATTTAAGATCGGTCAATCTTAAGATAAGATTTTCTTTTTGTAGTGTAACTTTCGGCATATTTATCCATAGGTATTGATTTTTTCGGCAATTTCAACCGTTCGGTATTCCCACCCGTTTTGATACCGCATTTTGCATTTTGCAAAGATATTATTCTTTGCAAAGAGATACATTAAACTGTATTTCTTTCACGTAACTTTTACACTTATAGTCCAATGAGTCAAATGTAACGACATCAAAAGGGATTCAAACACTTTCACTCAAGCTCCATTCAATAAGAACTTCAGCTATCTTCCAACCCCTTCTTCTCAATACAAAAACGTCGTAAATTTTCTTCGCACTTCCCGTACGTTTCAACGTATTCCACTTACGTATTGGATGAGGGACGAGGGCGCCTGCGACAATCCCGACACATCGACGACCTCCGTGGAGGAGTGCGGGCCCAGCGTGGTCGCAGCCTTGACCACGGGATTGTTCCCGCCACAGGTCGATCTCGCGTGCGCCGCGCTGGCAGGTTTGCCCAGTGTGGTCAAGCTCATGACGAGCGAGTTGTTCTTGAGCAGGGTTGGATACATGTTGAAGTTGGTCCTCCTCGTCACGTCCAACATGAGTGCAGCCTTGCTCGCAAGAAAACGAGTCCTCGTCCAGGGGTGAAAAATATGTGTATATACCCGAGGTATATACAATCACCGAAGCCGGCGCACTTATTTCGCTCTTGAAGTCGAAGGAGAGCTGGAACACTTTTGGCACATTCACGATCAGCTGTGTGTATATGTAAAAATATCCTTCCGGGTTAGGATTGGAGTTACGAATGCGAACTTCGTCTTTCTGTGCTACTCCGCAAGCTCTGTGACCAGGTCACTAGTTGGGAAGGACTAGGTGATAACTGACTATGTCTCGTTCAGCGCAAGTGCTTAAATACGTCGGGGCGAGGGTGGCAGGGTATTGTAGAAATTTTCGCTGGTGCTATGGCTAGAAACCCCCTCCAACCCCCCCTCAACCATCCCCCTCCACCCTCCCCCCTCCGCCCCGCCTCCCATTCTCGCAGTACGACTCCTCTGGTTTGGGCCACGCGTAATTGTATTTAAAGAGCCAGAGTCTGCTTGCAGCGCCGACGCCACGGCGCCGCCAATGATATACGATGTTGCAGCAAAGCTGCTTCGTCTGGCTCCCCTTTTGACGGGGTAGGGATCCGTGTAGCCAAAAGCGATGCCCGGCGCTACACATTTATAGTATATATAGATATACTTTTACGCGGGTCGGGCGTCGGATATAGCTGCACTGGTAGGGATCGTCAATGGGCGAGCGATGATCCGCCGGGTGTTTGTTGTATGCGCGGAGTCCCGTAGCAGTCGATGGCAAGGTGCATGGATAGGGGGGTTTCCGTACCCTTCCCTTTCCTAACTCTTGCTTGGGTTTAAGTTCAGGTTAGTGCGGGCGTAGTAGGTTTCCTGGTATCGAGATGGCTGCGACTGGCGCCGTTGGTTTATGGCTTCGTGGAACGTGAAGGTTAAGGAATCAGAATGTTTAAATGGAGATGTCATCGAGCGGAGGGATGTGGACAGTACGGTTGGCGTATGGTTACCGTTTCATGATACTCGGAGGATTGGTATGGGATGGTATGGGTTCATTGGATGTAGGAGATTCAATTTTGATGATTAAAAGGAAAATCATCGGAGGATCATAATGGCGAGTCTTGTAAGAACAAAGCAAATCCTAAATGTGCTAACTGTATGAGTTGTAATTAAAAATATAAAACAAACAGACCTATAGATCATTGTGCAGAATCTAGAGATAAATGTGAAACATACAAACAATACTTAAGAAGTACAATAAAGAAAATTGATTACCCTATGATCCAAAGACAAGAAATGGATAATGAAGAAACAAAAAGTCAGGACGTGAGTAAATTTAATCACGTAGTGTCTAATGGTCAAGAAAACAACGACGAAGACAGCTGGTTTGAAAGTATACAGAAATAAATTATACACAATGACATAGAGACACTAAACAATAACATAAACACTAGTGATTCTGTGATAATATATGTAAACATAAGAAGTTTAAATGCTAATAGGGATAAAGTTGTTTTGCTTTTAAATAGACTCAAAAATAAACCTCTTATTATTGTTTGTGCTGGAACTTGGAAACTTGTAAATCATATTAATAACGATGACTATAAAATAGAAGGCTACAATTTATACTATAATGAGAGTTTTATTAACAGGTCGGATGGTGTTGCTATCTACATACTGCAGGGAATGGTGCAGGAGACTGAAATAATTGAAATAGATAGACTGAAAATAATAAATGCGAAGATACAATTAGAAAACAATAAAAATTTGGAAATTTCTGCTATATACAGATCACATGATCTACCAAAGACTGAATTTATATGAAATCTAAAAGAATATCTACAAAACAAACTAAATAGCAAAAACCATCTGATACTTGGAGATTATAATATAGATCTATTGCAACTGAACTTCTTAAGTCAGAAACTATTAATTAATTTTCTGGAACATGGTTACATACCGTGTTTTCAAGGGGTGACTAGACCTTCGGAAAATCAATTAGAAGGACAAGACTCGTGCATTGAAAATGTTTTCATTAATATAAATGCCATTAAATATAATTCTCATACAGTTGAGTACCTACTGGTTGATCACTATACGTTATTTATCAGCATGAATAACATAAATTTTATAAAGGAACAAGATAATTGCTATACTTGCGTAAACTATAAGAGACTAAAAGATGTTGCTAATAAAGTTAATTGGAAATCATTGTTATTGCAAGATCCTAACCTTTGTATTGATCTATTAATAAATGAAATTAAAGAATGCGTAAGAAAAGCCAGGACCAAAAGTAGAACTAAAAATATTACCAATGCGCCAAGAAAAATGTGGATTACTAAGGGAATTATTATATCTTGTCAACAAAAAGAACATTTATACAAATTATGGAAATTAAATCGTAATAATGATAAATTAAAAAAGGACTACAAAGATTATGAGAAAGTACTAAATAAAATAATAAAAGATGCCAAATTAAAATATGAAAAATCTCTGGTTGAAAAAAGCTCCGGAAACATAAAAAATTTATGGAATTTTATAAACATGAAAGTAGGAAAATCTAAGAAACAAGATTCAATAAGTTACATTAATTACGAAAACAGAGAAATAACAGAGCTTACTGAAATAGCTAATATAATGAATATATATTTCTGTGAAATTGGAGAAAAGCTAAGCAAAGTCTCTCAGTCAATGACTCCAGGCGAATTAAAATTACCACCAGTTAATTCGAACACTATATTTCTGAATCCGACAGACCCCCTTGAAATACTCAGTATTATTAACAACATGAAAGATAAATCGGGTGGAATTGATAATATCAACACAAAAATTTTAAGGAATTTATCTACATTCATCATTGAGAATCTAGCTTACGTTTTTAATTTGTGTATTGAAAAATCTATTTGGCCTGACTCGCTAAAAAGAGCTGAAGTTGTACCTATTTTCAAAGCCAAAAATAAAAGCAAAGTATCGAATTACCGGACCATTTCATTAATATCAAATATTGCAAAAATTTTTGAAAAAATCATATATAATAGACTTTTTAGCTTTATAAGTACAAACAATATTCTGTCAAAGCTACAATTTGGTTTTATAAAAAACAGAGGAGCAACAGATGCTCTAAGGCATATAACAAATATTATATATAAAAACTTGGATAAAAGTAAACTAATAATAGTGACTTTTCTAGACCTGGCAAAAGCATTTGATACGGTAAACCATGAAATCTTACTTAGCAAACTTTATCATTATGGTATTAGAGGTAATGCATACTTTTTAATAGAAAGCTATTTAACAGATAGAAAACAAAGAGTAAAAATTAAACACTCAGTGAGCGAATATAAAGACATTAAAATTGGTATTCCACAAGGAACGATACTAGGTCCTTTACTGTTCATACTATATGTTAATGACCTTTTAAAAAGTTTGCCTGAAGATTAAATTTTGTCATATGCTGATGACACAGCTATTATTTCCTCGGACATCACGTGGAAAGCTGCAGAAAACAAAATGAATCCATTTTTGGCACTAATCAACAATTGGCTTCAAGCTAACAAACTACACTTGAATATAGACAAAACGATTTATATGACTTTTGGCAACTACTGTGATAGTGTTCCTACAAATGTTGAGATAAAGATTAACAACAAATGTTTACAGAGGGTTGAAGAATGTAAATATTTACTTAGGAATAATTTTTGATTATAACCTTAAATGGAATAAGCATATTGAATATATCATTAAGAGAACCAAATATCTTGTCTATATATTTTATAAATTGAGTAAAACTATGCAAACCACAACACTCATGTTAATATACTACGCGTTTTTTTATAGTCAAATAAAGTATGGAATTATTGCGTGGGGTGGTGCGTGTAGGAATTGCTTAGGAATACTACAAAATGTACAAAATAGATTGTTAAAGATAATAAGTAGAAATACTTTTATGACCGAGAAATACCCGATGAATTTAGAGCAATTATTTAAATACGAATGCTTGATGTATCACTACGAAGAACTAAAACAATTGTATAGTGAATCTAATAACAGGCCTAGAAACAAGAGTATTATTCTGCACAAGTACAGCAAATTAGTAAGTAACAAGATCAGTTACGTTGTTGCTATAAAATTATATAATAGTTTACCAAACAATTTAAAAATGTTACACGAGAATAAAAACAGAACCAACAGGAAGTACAAACTAAAGCAATGGATACTACACTGTATCTAACTAATTATAAATTAGGAAATTTACTTCGTAAATATAAGAATATAAATAGTGATATATATATATATATATATATATATATATATATATATATATATATATATATATATTACACATATATTTTTTGTTACAAAATGGAAAGTCTAATGTATATATTATATATATTTTCTTTTTTTTAGTTTTAGTTATAAATTATTTTTAGTTTTGTCTTACAGTAAGTTTCTTAACTGTAAGTTAATTTAGCTTTAAGTTTTTTCTTGTATTTTGTTAATGCCAGGCTTGCGATCAGGTAATTTTATTTACCTCTGCGAGATGCATACTCATTTTATTGAGTATGTATATTATACTGGTTGAATAAATAAATAAATAAGTAAATAAATAAATGTTTATATCGATAATATTAGTTATACATAGCATTGTAACATATTGTAGCATTCATTTCTGAGCGATTCTTGTCTTCTTAATCTATAAATAAATATATTAAAAAGGCTTTTATTTATCGTCGGAATAAACGGATTACCTTTAAATTTCCATTTAATTTTAATAATCCATTAAAAATATCAAAATAACAAAAACTTTCTGCCGAAACTCGTTTTAAATTAAATCAATTTCTTTTAAAAATCTGATAGCTCCTTAATATTTTATTGTTTGGGTATTCATTTATAATAATATTATTGCATGTTATGATTGAAAAGTGTAAAATTATTTTCATTGTGATTTTTTCACATCGTAGACTATTTTTTGAATAAAATCAACCTAGTACAACCCAATCTTATTGTATGATTTTAAGAACGTCCGATGTGGATTAGTTAATTAAGTATGCACGATAGTTAATCATTTGGGTCGCATTGGATGCAAAATGATTATTTCCAGCAGTGAAAAAAAATAATAATTGAAAAACAAACGCTCGAACAAAGGTATGAAAAAGTATATACAAAAATTTACATCCACGAATTGCGTGAAAAGTGTGGAAAAATTTAGTTTCAATGAGAAGGAACAATTAACCGTGTTCTTCACTGCAATTTAATATGATAAGTAAATGCAGTCTTATTATAAAATAAAAGTACACTTACAATACTAACTGAGTGCGATTACTAAAATATGATAAAACCAATCATCAAATTAGATTAATTTAAACCACAGTTTCAGTATCGTATAATTTATTCCCCACAAAGGCAAGAAAGTAGGTACCTATCTGCATTTTGCACACATATTAGGACGATATAAATAATCTTTTTAAAGTAATGGCTAAATCGAGTTCGGTATTAATGAAACGATAATTGTTTTTTCAACAAAAATTGTACACAAACAGGTGCAAATGGCAATGAATCTTATAAAAAGTTTGCGATTCATTATAATATTATAATTCATTAGCGTATACATACAGATGCTCCTTTTCTCATTTTTACGGCAGAATCTTCTACATTCTCATAATGTATTTTCCAATATTTATTATGCTACTCTATGCGCATAGAGCCCTTGATAATTATATAGTTTTTAATAAAATGTTTAAATTAAGTGGTATTTGTTGTAAATAATTATTGTTAATTGTGGTTTGCTGTTTGATAATAAAAGAGTGAAAAACACCTAAAATTTCTTGATTCATAAGATTTTAATAAACAATTAATACAAGTTACCCAATATATCTATCTAATAATCCAAAAATAATCCTCAGGAACCACAATATATACGACCCCACAGGTTGACAGGCTTACGCACACACACAGAGACACGCCCAGTTACAAGAGGGGTTCAGCCCGCGTACGCATGATGGGTCCATAAAAGCTTCACTGGGAAAGGGCATTGTTTGGCTCAGCTGCCTACTCTCCTGTACAGGGTATATATATATATATATATATATATATATATATATATATATATATATATATATATATATATATATATACGCACGCCCTACGACCATCAATCGAGAGTGGCGGTGATTACCGACGACACGCGTACACCCGGCCTCCCGTCAAGCCCGGCGAAAGGTGTATCTGAATCAACGATTGATTAGCAAATTAAGATCTTTGAATTCTTTGGTCCGCAGCCGTGCGCAGATCAGGTAGGTGAGATAAGCCCGCGGGGATTTGCCTAAATCCTGATTGGTTGATCGGATTGGGTATGATGTGCGAGGGTAGGAGCTTTGATTGTGTAATATTGATTGCAAGGTGACAATTTTTCTTTATCAGGGGGGCAGTTGCAGATTGATACTTTAGATAGAGAGCGTGCAAATGTAGTTTTGTGTTCGAGTCTGGAGATAAACATAACGGCGAGCCCCCGCTGTACCGAGGTGTATATGATTGTTGTTGGGGTTTGATAGTGAGCGGTGGTCAGTGTGCTGTGAAATAGAGGGATATGCTGAGTTATTGCGAACATGGGTATACTTTTACTATTAATTGTTTCTTTTCTAAAGAAGATTATTTATATGTTATAAATAAAAGTATTTATTGCACGTGTTGATGACTTTAAATTTGAAAATTATAAAAGTGAAAATTTTTAGAATGTGGCATAGAAAAGATAGTTATAAGCATTGTATCTCGTCTCTGACAAAATAAATACAATGGCTATCTATGCATTCATCATTCGTAACGCAAACTACATTGAAATCTTATTTTTTATATTATTATTGAAAAATGAATATGGGTATTAATTAAATATCACAATTTAGAGAATTTTTAAATATATTTGGCAAGAATTTACGCATCTTCTGTGAAAAATAAAAATCATATGCTTAATGACTAGAACTAGTAATGACCATCAGCTTGCTAATTTTAAAAACATTACGCGAAGCAAAATCGTTAATTTATGAGTTGGTAGATACGATCGCACTTCTAGTAGACTATACCTTTTCGAATTACCTTAACATCTATTTCTTAGTGTCTAGGCATAGTGTCTTAGGCATATAGTACACGGTCATATTTATATTTTAAAAATAAATAATACCTAATAGAATTTACAGTCTTAAAGAGCCTAACTTTATCGAATTATTAGTCATGAAAACAGTTATGTTCCCGCGTCATAATAAGAGCCACGATATAATTTGAATTTATAAATATGATGTGCTTGAATTCTTTTGTGTACTGATTTCGTTTTAAATATATGTTTACAAACAAACGCAATGCTTTATTTTTATGAAAGCAAATATAATTTGCAACATTTGTAAACATTAATTATAAGATACATAAGCATAATAACAATTCTTAAAATTTGTCAGGAGAAGCGCCTGCGGAAATTGCTATTTTAGCAAGTTTTGATTATTTATTTATCATTGGACCTTCAAAAGGTATAAAAAAATGAAAAACATGTATTATTATATTTTCAACTAATACAAATTTAAAGACATTTTTTTGATACTATATTTATTTACGTGTTTTAAAGATGATTTCAAAAAACCCTCTTGGATAGATTAAGGAATACCTAAAATATAAAAAAAATAAATATTAAAAATTGTTAAAATAACAATTCTCACTGGCACCTTTCCTCGTACACGACAATAGTCTAAGACATGGGTTTTCCAATAAAAGACGAATTGTAAATTGTACGAGGAAAGGTACCAGCGAGAATTGCTATTTTAACTTTAATATTTGTAATTGATGTAACAATATTGTTCTTCATTTAATGTAATATTATGAAAGGATCGTATTTTTTATTAAGTGATAAAAGAGAGGATGGGCAAGCCAAAATTGTTATCACTAAGCCATTAATTTAAACTTACGTGTCAATATTTCGCACATCAATTACAATTTATTGAATGTTAATATACAATGCCACTCTAATATATATATTTATATCAACATCAACTTTTCAAAGCATTAAAAATCTCTCTCACAAGTGCGCACCTCGCTAATGCGCTCGGCCACGTCCTAACCCCGTGCGCATCTTCTCCATCGCAAATAGCGCGCTTGTACGCCGTGATTCATCCTCGCAAGTGCGTACAGTAAAAGAGACCGAGCGGTACCGCAGCCGGCTACAGCGATCGCCGAATGACACGAGGTGTGCGCACAAGCCGCAGTCCTCCAATTTTACCCCTCGCGAGTCCGCTGCCCCCCCCCCCCTCGAAATTCGAGCATCGAGTGTGTTTCGAAACGTTTTGCTACACGTACCACTTGGTATATACGTGTGTGCGTGTGTGTGGGTGCGCTCGAGGCTCCCTTATACCTACCGGGAGCTACCCTATATGAACCCTCGTGCGCGGATGCATCCGAGCATCCCGGCAGCAAGTGTTCCGCGCGGGCCACTTGCCTTTCTCTTTATCTTTCGCCCCGGTATAATGCTTCTCTCGCTTGCTCTCGCCGAAGCTCGCTTTCGCTCTTTTCAGCTGTCGCTGCGGAGCCTAATTGAACGCCGAGAGGAGAATAAACAATAAACAATTTGGGGGGGACGGGTGAATGGTTTTTCTGTTATGCTGGAATTCAATGTCGTTTAACTTTAATATTTGTAATTGATGTAACAATATTATGCTAAGGATCAGTATTTCATTAATTGTTCTTAATTTAATGTACTATTATGAAAGGATCGTATTTTTTATTAAGTGATAAAAGAAAGGATGGGTAAGCCAAAATTGTTATCACTAAGCCATTAATTTAAACTTACGTGTCAATATTTCGCACATCAATTACAATTTATTGAATGTTAATATACAATGCCACTCTAAACTCGCACACACTCATACTTTACACACTTCACACACACATTCACGTGACGGCTACAAAACCGCTGTCAAATTTTGCTACACAGAGGTATGTCCAAAATCGTGTTTAATATTCGTCGCGTCCGCGACCGTCAGATCTACTACGGTAAATGATTTGAATAAAAGTTTTGACCAACACAACAAAAAGGAAATCTTATTTTAAGATTGACCGATCTTAAATTTGTTGCATCTTAAAATTTCAAATGATTGAAAAACATAAAGATAATAAAATTATCTTAAAAAAATTAAGAAAAAAATTAAAATTATTAATATTAAAATAAAATAAATGTTTGATTTATTTGTTTTGCAACAAATTTAAGATCGGTCAATCTTAAAATAAGATTTTCTTTTCGTAGTGAAGAGTTAAAAATACCACTTTGAATTTTTCCGTTACGATGACAGTTTCGCTTTGCTTGGGCGATATCTACAACTTAGCTGGCTGATGTCCTCGAAACTCGTTGTTCAGGGACCAAATGTCGAGCTGCTTCCAACGGTGCATACGACTGCTGTCGATCGCTCGTCCTGCAGATAGCTTCGTGCTGCGGCTCGTTCTTATGGTAGGCCTCGAGAGAGAATTTCGAAACGGAGCTTGTCACCCGACACAAACACTACAATAATCGAGAATCGACAGGGTTTAAATAAAACGAACTAATGCAATTTGTCCATGATTCGCGTGTTGTACAATTTACCCCAACTGGGTTTTGACGCCACCGGTCCGAAACAAGTATTTTTGCACTTTATCGTCGCGGAGCCGTGCTCATCGAGGGACTCCGGATCTCGATCTGACGCTCGCAGGCGTTGCCGATCGTTCGCTTGCCTCGGCGCGACCTTTCAATTTTCGCATATCATTCTCTCGTCGTCCTAAACTCATCAAATTCGCACATTTTCCGCAATCACTCATATCTTGCTCTCATACCATTCGCGCGAAATTTATATCTTAATTTATACCGTTACACATGGAACCACCCACATGCATGTATATTTTACATATAGTTAATATATCAAGTCAACAATTTGTCACTATTTGCCAACTACCAGATATAGTTGTTAAGACTTTGCAAAAAAGTAGTATCGAAGTTTCAGATAATATGAACATGGTGTATTAGTATAAGAGACACCCGAAACGTTGTCAAAATTTTCATATAAATGAAAACAATTTCGTCTACAATTTGCTGTTAGAAGCAATCATTTAAATTTTATCAAAGTTAAACGTTAGAGTCATTTTTTAATTAGCGAATGTTCGTATGAACATCTTACATACATTCCAATAAATACCTATTTATGATTTGTATGAATAAAAAAATCCCCAATTCGATTACAATCATCTGAATTCTTAAAATTTTAATTGAAACTCTTGAAACTTAAAAAAAGTACCCTTCCAAATTCTAATACAATATATTAAAAATTATTTAAAAAGTAACACGCGATGAATGATTTATTTTTACATCAAAATACGACAAAAAAAGTAATTTACAAAAAAATATGCTAATCTTTGAATTATTTGGGTTACATTAAATAATTTGGCTTAACTTTTTCACATTTTTGTCATTTTCCTCAATTATTGGTAAACTTTGTTGAAATTAAAATACTTTTGTAACTATACTAAACTCATTTAACCTTTGCGCTTATCGAATCTCGTCAAAGTTTACATAATTTTGTTTAACTCGAGGTTTAACTTTTCTATAGTTTGTCAAAGTTTGTAAAAAAACTAACCATCCTTTAGCATAAAGCTCCATAAAATTGTTTTCGCCAAAATTCCTTAAATACTTCACACTGTCAACCCAAACTTTTCAAAGTCTCCAAAATCTACTGGTTAATAAGTAAAATTTAGTAAAGCTTAGAAAGGTTTGACAAAGATAAATATATTTTGGCAAAGGTAAGCAAAGATTAACAAAAAAATGTTACTCACTTAGGGATTCAATTATATTTTTATTGCAAGCTTTATCATAATTTCCCGCGTATTCGTGCTTAAAGAGAAAGTATCTATTACAGGTCTCTTGATATTCAGATACAAGTTTCCTTGATAAATAAGACATAGCGCGTTTCTTACACATAAGTATTATACACGTAATTATTGTACACAATTTAGCATTGGTCAAATTATATATAGATATATTTGACCAATGCTAAATTGTGCACAATAATTACGTGTACAATTCTTATGTGTAAGAAACGCACTATGCCATAAACAAACATAAAATAATTATAACTACCCTTTGTTCCAACCACGTAATCTTGATTACCTTTTATTAAATAAAAAATTATCTCAATACACCAATGAATATACACTTTTGTTTCCCAACAGCCAATCTACAATAAGGCTGAAATTTACGCGAAGAACACCGCAGCCGGAGCTGAAAAAGCATATAGATCCTTATCTCGTAATCGCCCTGCTGACCTTTCGAAAACGTCCTTCCCCTCCAGCCTCGCAGCTCTCGCACCAGGAACCTCCTATACTACACACGAGACACACGCAGCAGTTCCGCATAACATATATATCTCTCTCTCTCCCTTTTCCTCGATCCGTCTCCCTTTCCCCTCTCCTGCATGTGCACGCCATTCACTCCCCCGAAAAATCAGGGAGCATCGCGCAAACCGCAAGCCGCGCGTATAGCACAGCAGAGGGGGAGAGAAGGATCCGATGCAAGTGTTCCGCCGTGACCAATGGGCGCTTGCACGCATGTGTGCCCACACGCTCTCTCTCTCTCTCTCTCTCTCTCTCTCTCTCTCTCTCTCTCTCTCTCTTGCTCTGTCTTTCCAATGCGATATTAATATCGCGATTATCATCTACGTATTATCGCGGGGTTGGCCTGCGTGCACGGTGGTTAGGATATAAGCCGAGGACCCTTCGATGTGTCGCTGTCTCTTTCTCTTTTTTGGTTGTGTGTAGATGGTATTATTGGAACTGTGTGTTGCGCCCCACAGCTTCCATTGCGCACGTTCAGCCTTGTCGAATGCAATCGTCGTCATTTCTATTTTTGCTTTTTCAGGTTGACACGAAAACGCTTGGGCGTCGGTGATGAATGACGAAGCTTCCCTTCAGAGTGATATTGAGGTTTTTATTTCTTCTGTACTTTTTCGAGATAAGGGTATGAACGAATGGTATTGTTGATTTTTAGCATATATTATCTTGAGTAGTGTGTTTTATAATCTTGCTTTTTAGCTGAACATAATTTTACAACAATTTTAAATTGAGTGCATATATTATTTTAAACAATTTCTCTTTAAGCACGAATACGCGGGGAATTCTGATAAAGCTTGCAATAAAAATATAATTGAATCCCTAAGTGAGTAACATTTTCTTGTTAATCTTTGCTTACCTTTGTCAAAATATATTTAATTTTAGTGTCGGCCCTTTTTGAGTTTCAATCTATCTACCCTTTTTTACACATTTAAACACTTAATCAGACATACATATAAGTAGTTATTAACAAATAGAACTCGACGTGCGATAAAAGCTATTATTATTTAATGATACAAAAATAAGTGTATTTAACCTTCACTCGCCTCACACATTCCCAACTCCTTACGCACGCGAATTAACCACGGCAAACGGTGTCTCGCTGCACCCGCTCGACGTTAACACCGCGCTGGAATGCCAAGATCAAAGTTCAGCCGGTTAACGCGCGATTCATTTTGTAACAAATAGAGTCGCCTAAAAACGTCTTGAAAAAACGTCCATTTAGGGCTTAATGGGTTAAATAAAAGCCATATATTTGAATTTCTATCAAAGTTTCGTTGATTTTGTTTTATAAATGTGTTTAGCATGTACAAATTTGTTAAAAATATTCTTTTTAAACATATATTTAAAAGAGAATTAATTATATATTGTAACGGTATAAATTAAGATATAAATTTCGCGCGAATGGTATGAGAGCAAGATATGAGTGATTGCGAAAAATGTGCGAATTTGATGAGTTTAGGACGACGAGAGAATGATATGCGAAAATTGAAAGGTCGCGCCGAGGCAAGCGAACGATCGGCAACGCCTGCGAGCGTCAGATCGAGATCCGAAGTCCGGCGATGAGCACGACTTCGTGACGATAAAGTGCAAAAATATTTATTTCGGGCCGGCGGCGTCAAAACCCAGTTGGAGTAAGAGCTGTGTGTGTGTGAAGTGTGTAAAGTATGAGTGTGTGCGAGTTTAGAGTGGCATTGTATATTAACATTTAATAAATTGTAATTGATGTGCGACATATTGACACGTAAGTTTAAATTAATGGCTTAGAGATAACAATTTTGGCTTACCCATCCTCTCTTTTATCACTTAATAAAAAAATACGGTCTTTTCAATATGCTGACTTTACCCCGACTACGGGACAAAGTGAGCCCAAATGAATTTTTTTATTATATTCAAATTTAAAACTGGTTCTATTTAATTTAAGAGGTTAAAAATTGTAGGTAACATTAATGAAAGTCCAAAGTATAGTTTTAAACTAATTCTTTATTTCGACCAACTAACTTTTTCATGCTTACTTTGTCCCGGTCTCCCTTATACATAAAATATAATACAAGTTTATATATAAAAGTTAGATTTAACGCAAAAATTAAAAAATCAAATGATTTTTAATTTGAATCTAAATTTTACTGTGCTATCATAATAATCATTGCTGTGTTATGATAATCTATAACTTTTAGTATTAATTTCATCATTGGTACCATGTATCATCGTCGTACATACGACATGTATGATAATAACAAACATTATTGTTACTTTCAAAAATGCTTACTTTAGAATGAAACATCCACACACCTAATCCACGCCTATCAAAAGCTAATTCTAATCCAATACTCCCCCCACCAAAATTCCGCACGCGCACTTCTCAATTACACCTCGCATTGTCGCTTATACAACCTCGCTGCAGCTACACTAGCGGAACAGCAACAAAAGCCGCAAAATAATTCTGCATGGTGCAAATGCTCGTCGGGCCGTCATTATGCTCCTATGTATCCGTCTATCCGCGCCGTCCGAGTCGTCACGCTTGTACGGCTCTTCCAAAAGACGCGGGGGGTGCGCGCTCGCCTTTGTAGAGGGAGAGAGAGAGAGAGAGAGAGAGAGAGAGAGAGAGATGAAAGCGTGAAGGAAATTTTATACGTGTATACGCGCACGAGGCGCTGCCATTGTTGTTTGGTGGTCTCGTGGCGCGGGCGATGCCTGAATTTATGTACGATCGGCGTCGGGGAGAGCGAGTCTACCATAAAGCCAATTCGTCGCGGTTCTGCAAGTGTCAAAAGTGCGAGTCTAATGGCACCGCGTGTACGGGACGCTGCTGCGCGCTCGATCGGGATGACGGCGATGGTGGTGCGCGGTGGCAGCAGCGGGCTGCACGCGTTATTAATAATAATTGACCTCGGCGAGTCTTCGGCGCATCACCCATCCTTGCTAGTCCTTTGTGTGTTGTGGCGCACTTGCTACCCTCGTTTGATTTATTTGCAAGATTTGTAAGGTTATTTTGCTTTTGGTGGAGTGAGGGTGGAAATACACTTTTTTAGCGTTTAGTTTATTAGTTGAATTAAAGGTGTAAGTAAGATTTAAACATAGGTTTATAACTATGAGCATGTCTATGCGGCCCAATCGAACTTGAGCAATGATATATATTTTGCGGTAAATTATTATGATTTGTTGAATGATGAGTTGAAACATAGAATTACAATTACGTTATGCATTAGTTAACGCAGAATAGATTTCAGGTATGCTAGATCAAAAAAGATGAAATATGTATGTTGTGTTATTTTGAAAATAATTCGAATAATATCGTTAACTCAGATTAAAAAAATAATTTATATTATTAGCATCATGAGTCATAAAGTGATTATACTTAATTTTGGTAGTTATATTTGCTATTTTACGCTACCGTTTATTTGTATTACAGTATTACATTTCTCCAACACGCTAAACCCGTTAGAGTGAAATAAATCACTCTAATTAGAGTGGATTATTCACGCTAAAAATAGAGTGGAATGTTTCACTCTTAAATCGAGTGGAAGCTCACTCTATTTTAGAGTGAATACTTTCCTAATGGACATCAACGAAAATCTAACCGATTTTTTACTTTTTAAGTTTATAATATTGCAAGCGTGATAGTAGATACACTTTTTCAGTAATAATAGGTTTACCAAAATAAACAAAATAAAGTCGTAGTAGTTTATATACCCAAAATTAATTCTTCTGCATGTTTCATTATATAAATATTTTAAAGTGTTTTACGTTCCAACAAGAATATTTTAGAATCAAATAAAACTTATATAGGCTATTTATGAACATGAAATGTCTCCCCTCGAAAAGTTTTACATCAGGTTGCCGAATAACTTTTAGAGAAAGAATTACTTGAAAATCGTCTACTTTACACACATCTTATATGAGTCGACGTGACTCTGAGCAGAAATATTAAGATATTTCTGAGCAAACTAAAAACCAACTATAAAAAAGTGCAATATCCGTACTTTCTAACGACTTAATGAAAAGTATGGGGAGCCTAACTTATTAAAAAAATATTTACTTAAAAAGTCCGAAAACGCTGAAATTCTAACCTCAAAGCGTGAAAAAGTGAGTCATTCCAGCCTTAAGAAATCATTTTTGTAACGAAAAAAACATATTATTTTGTATTATAGCAATCTTAGATTGTCTTAAAATTCATAAATAAATTTAATAAATATTGCTTACATACATTACATAAGATTTTCATAATATTTCTTTATGCACACTAAATTGACCTATAAAATGAAAATATGCAGTTGGTCTAAAATTATACGAAATTAAAGTTGCCGGGTCAGATAAATCCACAGGTTCGTACCAATGCTGCACATAAATAGTTTTGATAGGGTTAAATAGTAACTAGCGTAAGATTTGCAATATTATTTATAGCTGTAATTGTTGATCATTTTTCCGATATTATTTTAGATAATATGTTATCCTAAGCAAATACCATTATGTTATTTACCGTATGACAATGATGTTTCGGTAACAATAGTAACAAAAACAAAGGAAGAAAGATACGAATTTCCGATCAATCTCAAGCAAATGTCATTAGTTTAATCTGTAAAATTAAATTAAGTACATAATTGATAGGTGCCGAGAAACATTCTTGTTTTATCACAATAAAATCACCGGACCCGCTTATGCGTGAAATTTCAACGCAGCCTACGACGACATACACCCGACACGTGAATCCAAACATATCAGCTACATACACCAGCGCAATGTGTCATTATGCAAATCGGGAAAATAAAAGTCCGATGTTTTGATTTTGTTTGTACGTCGGTAAACACTTTAGCGGGCGTACACGCGGGCACGCGCCGCATATCAAGTCTTTATTTGAAATACTGAGTCACGTGCCGCGAACATATTGCCCGCGTTCCATTGAGCTCGAGTGTGTAGCGCGCGCGCGCGCGCCGGGTAACGTGACACGTGACCATCTGATACCCTTCAAACAACTTGCTGCTGCATTGCCGCTCAGCACTCTGTTACGGCTGCACGTTAAACCATTAAGTTCTGTTTGGCTTGATTTCGAAAGTCAATCTTGCCTGCATTTCACGTATTTGCACGAGTGTTGCACGAGTTTGCCTCGTAAATGCACTTCTTATAGCTTGATGGTATCTTCTGTGTGGAACGTTAGCGAGCAATTAATGGTAACTTGGCGGTATTATGGGTGCAACGCTTTGGTATTGTGAGGTGAATTTTTAACTTAAATAATAGACGCATGCTTTTGATAAAGAAAGTAAGTATTTCTATGCTCCAGTTTGATTTTAAGTGATAAGGTATTGTATGATTCAATTGTTGCAGTAAGGATACCTACTCAATTCTCTAATGATCCAAATATATCTGAACCAAAGACTTTAATTCTCAGGAAAATTCTTGGTTCGAAGGAAATTATTAATTATCATTAACCCTGGATCACACCTCTTAACTTATCATTACCTTTATTATTATTCATTTTTTTCGGAAAATAAAAACACTGTGATAAAGTTAAAGTTTAAGCGTTAAAGAATGTCCCGTGCAGAAATATCCCCAGGTTGTCCCGAGTTTAAGCGTATTCTGGTCTGTTTTACTTAAATTTGCCATACATCGGGAGTACAAGCCAGATTCTGACCCGAATTCTATCTGATAATCTAAAGTTTGCGCTTTTTTATTTCTAGCTTACAGTACATGGAGAACTCTGGCCAGATTCTGACTGGATTTCCCTACATACATCTAGTCACCCAAACAAATCTTTGAACGTAGGATATCCGAGTCAAAACCCTATCTGATATTCTAAGGTCCGCACTTTTTATTTTTAGGTTATAGCTAAACTCGTTTACAAGCCGGGAAAAGTTAGGAAAAACATATCTGAATCTAACCCGTATATTCTATCATCTGCCATTTAATTAATTAGATCTAAAATTTGTATTCTTATTAAAATAAAATAATAAAAACAATAATAATAATACAAAAATTATTCAAATTACAAAGCTTACGTTTAGGTAACAATTTTCGTAACAATATTTTGAGAAGAGGTAAAACCCGTTGAACGAAACCTGCTTTATCTTACTAAGCAAATAAAGGTCTAAATTGTACTATACGATATTTCATGTAAGAAATAAACTTTAATGTACGTGATAGTTGTAATATTCACCAGAGCCTTTTTCAAAATAGTTTAGTTAAATGCTAATATTTTAAAACTACTAATGAAAAGTAAGTGGAACACTGCCCAGTCGAGATCCAAAGAGATCTCCCGATCGGATCCCAGCCAGACTTAGCGAAAACTGGCCAGATACCTTGCGCATTTTCTGCACGGGGCGTTTCTCCACTATACAAAATTAATATTCTAATTTACGTAATTTTAAAAGGATATTTGAAGAAATGATTTGTAAAAAATTGTGAGTTATTTGAACCACATGAGATAACCTAAGGTTAATAAACTGAATTATACTCATTACAGATTATACTCATATAAAAATACTTTTATAATTATTTCAATGTTTTATTACAAAGTGTGAGAATAATTGTCAGAAAGGTAAAATATATCAGTAAATTCTGTGTCTTGTCAATGAATGAATGTTGAATATTGTTCATCCGGTGATCATCGCATTAACAAAGAAGCACGTGCACATAGCAAAAGGAAGATCGCACCGCTTGATACATTTATTTTCTTCGTCCTGCATTTTAAGTACATACATCACTTGTATATACGCGCTATTGTATCATGCTTTATTTGCCATTGAAATTATGTGAGCGCACCTCAGAAAGTACAGGTGAACGACCCTCAATCGAAACAAAAGTCGACATCTACAATTAACTGAAATTATGTTCATCAATATATCGCTGAACAAACTTAATAAATATAAAATTATACGGTGCACAGTGCCAAAAAATCCGAACTGTACGAATCACTCTGCCATTCGCTTCGTATGCGGCTTAACTCATCCAAGCCACACATAAGCCGCCGATTGTCGAACCACGGAAGAAGAAGCTACGCAGCACGTGCACCCCTGCAAAAAAAAAAGAAGAGAAGATCGCACCTCTTGATACGCGAATTCTTTCTCCTTTTTCATCCTGATCATATATGACGCACTTGCGCGTATACCCTATTTATCCGTATGTATTATATATACGCGGGTTGCGGCATTACACAGAAGAGAGAGATAGAAACAGGAGAATCATATATATATATATACGCAAGAGGCAGGTGACACAGCTTGCATGACAAAATAATATACGTATCGCAGCAACCTACCCCTCGTGTAATATGCCGCATCTCGGCTCTACCCCCTTAAAAAACACGATTCACTTGGCACACGAGAGTTTTCCGAGGTGGAGCGTGCCTTCTCTCCCCCCTGCTCGATTTAATCCAATATACAATATGCCGGCCGTCCCCACTGATCGGCATCTCTCTCGCTCTTTTGGTGCATGGGGTGTAGCGTGAAACGAGGGCAGCCGCTGGCTTTTTAAAGGCGAGACGCCACCGCCGCCGACCTCAATTCTCCATTAAACCTCATCCTATTATGATTGATATCGCAGCGGACGACGATTGATTCGGGGCTCTTTTTGTGTGTCTTTGCAGGCGAGAGCGTCGCGCACCATTTGAGTCTGGAGGATGTCGTCGGGTTATTGTACCTTTTGCGCAAATTTATGTGAGGGTTGTACGTGTGCGTGTGTGGTTGTATACGCGTAATTTGTCAAATTCGGTTAATGTTTTGGTCGTTAAGGGATGGTTGTATACGTATACGTACGTCTTTCTTCGACGGTCGTGAATTCAGCTGTTGTTTTTCATTCATATGCTAATTTGTAGTGCGGCGGTGTCTGGTGGTGCAGTAGGGCGTGAACACGGAGAAATACTTTTATTAAAAATTGTAATTGCGTTTCTAGTGATAATAAATAATTTGCAAAGAGAATTTACTTTAACGAATAAACTCGTACCTACTCTGAGAAAGAAAATGTGTAAGAAAAAAGTGCTAGATTTGTTATAGCATGAAATTGGTAAAACTAATTTTTCTTCGGTAATTAATACTTACTAAATAAGGTATGCTACAATAGAAGTCTTTTTGACATTTTCTTAGATAAAAATTAATCAAAATAAAAGTTAATCATAAAAGTTAAACATAAAAATCAATAATATTAGATTTATATTTTAAAATATTTTTTGCTATATAATTATTATCAAAAATTATGTTTACTTAAAGCATTTATTTTACACTAGTAAACTAGTAAATTGAAAGAATAAATCTAATGTATAAGGATACTAGAAAATCTAGTAATTTTAAACAAGTTTTATTACGGTATTTACTAACTATTGCCAATCGTTTTCTTCAGTACATATCACATTGAGTTGGAATGCAACTATTATTTGACATTTTGTTATATAAATATTATATATCTGCAGTTAGCATACTTAAAGTTTTTGTTTACCATAGAATATTAATTCAAATTACAGCTATAAAGTCTTAATGCTTATTTAACAAATTTATATTTATGAATCTTTTTAGATATGCACAACGCACATATTATAGAGGGGTCTCATTTCAAGTTCATTTGAAAGGTCTCGAACCCTATCTTCCTGCATTCAATAACAGCAGATGAATATTTATTTTTTTTAACATCCTCCTATGATATCTCCCCTGTTTATGAAGCGTAAGTACTCGAATTGCTAGAACAAGTTATTTCAGAAAACCATTATGTATCTTAAATATCTAAAATGATATATGGTGTAACAACATTGCAGTTTATAATTGTATTGAGTTTGTTGCTCTAAAAAATTTTCATGAAATTATAGTGGTATTTGTAAAAAGATATGAGCGTTTTTAATAAAATAACTTGCATAACTTAGAAACAGCATGAAAGTATAAAAACTTGGGTAAAAAAATCTGAAAAAATGTGATTCATGGAGGACTCTGCAGAGGATGCTTTTGTATCAATATTACCAGAGCAAAATAACTCTGTCATTGGTCTAGGTACAGGTACGCTTTGAACTAGAAAAATATTTTCAAGAAAATTCTATAACTACTATTTCATGAGTAAATTGCTGATGTAAGTATTATAATATTCTTGATCTTGTAACAATTGTAAACATTAATAATTGACAATAATTTTCAGATAATTCAGCGTTTCACTTATTATTTACGTTGTGTTTGTAATTATGTACATATTTATTGGCACTCTTAAGTAGTTTCATAGGTTTTGGACCATTTAGAATATGTATTCTATAAGATGTTGTTTTTCATATAACCTGCAAAATTGATATCACGTAAGTAATCTAAAATAAACAAAGTGTGAATAATTTACATATACAAAAATGTGAGACTAACCTTTCAGAGCTGTATGTATAATTTCCTTAGTAAAATGTGAAATAAAATGTCTTTCTATGTAAAATTTCTTTTGGAAAAAGGTATTATTTACTCTTAACATGTACCTTATTTCTGTTAGTTATTCTGAAAATAAAAATAGATACATAGAAATTAAATCTTTTGAACACTCAGATTAGTAATTACACTTTCATACTTATCTTATTTATAGTATATTTCGACACTGATTATTTCGAAATTACAGAACAGATTTGGATAAACTTTTGGATTTGGATAAATAAAAAGCAATAAATTAAAAGATTTTTTCATCGAAATTGTTATTCTTTATTTAATGCCATATATAATTACAAACTAATATTCTTTACAGAATAACACGAAAATAATACATTTTAAGAATATAAAAATCATCTTTAAATTTTATAACAAATACTTAGAAATCATATGTGAAATATATGAAATATATAATCGATCTCCAAAACATTTAAAGAAAATAAATATTCTCTTTTAATTTGATTACAAATACTTAGAAATCAAATATAATATATGCTCAAACTTCGAAATAGTTAAAGAAAACGTAAGTATTTCAACTGTACTAAAAATATAGTAAAACTACAACTTCAGTAAAATAAAGGTTACTATATGAAATTATCCATCGAACAATAAGTAACTAACTAATGTTATTGATTATGAAACAAAGTAAAACTTATGATGATTCATTAGCATTACTGGTTTGTACACTAGTCTCTTGTACGTCGATATCTTTCGAGTTTACAATTACTTCTGGACGTTCTTCATAATTTTGTTGCTCATCAGAATATATACTTGTACGTATCGAGGGAGATTCCCTGACTACGGTAGACGAAATAGACACTTTGGGAAGCTCATTTAATGGCCACTGTGATCTTGAAGGAGTTCTCACTGGTGACGATTGACTAGGTGATGGTCGATTTAAATGGTTTTCCAGAGAAATTGCATGCTATGATTTTGAAGAATACGTTCTCAGTGGTGACTCTTGTCTGGCTAAGGATGGATTCCTGTGATTTTCTAGAGAAAATTCATACTGTGATCTTGAAGAAGCTCTCAATAATGGCGATTGACTGGATAAGAGTCGATTCGAATGATTTTCCGGAGGGAATGCATTGTGATGCTGAGGATGATGTTCGTACTTTGCCCGCGGATGTCTCAGTGTTGATGATTGATCGGATATGGATTGAGTCGGATACGTTTCATAACGCACTGCTGTACTGTGATGTTCGATACGTTGATTCTTCTGTCGGAAACTCTGAGTATCATGAACATATCCTCCATTGCCACATCCGCTAAACATCGGTTGCATCACATTCTTCTCTGGCAGAATTGATCCTACATTTACAGTAACGAGAAACATGTACATAAATAAATAAAAATAGCAGTTTCAAAGTTAATATTAATGCGACTAAATCTTAGCACACAATTTAGATACATATTTAAATGCAGCAATTACCTATATATTGATGTTCTGAACATCCTTCGTTATACGCAGCTTGTTCCCAAGTGCTTGGCTGGTATTTTTTTCTTGCTTGATAGGTTTGGGTACAAAATTACTCTTCTTGCATTCGACAATTGTTAGAGCCCTTTTATTTTTCAAGTCATTTTTATTTATAAACTTTTGTAACGGTATAGGTTAGAGCCTACACGTTTGATTGCGTTTACGTTTTGAGTAATAACTCATACGTTGGTTAATGCCAAACGTAAATTTTTATATATCAAATAATATTTCACACATAGGCCTAGTGTGATATTTTCGTCGTTTTTATGGCAAAAGCGCAGTACATATACTTACTTACAATAGCTAGAGTAAGTACGTTACATATACTTTCTTATACTTTTTATGCTTGCGTCTCTTGGCCTTGTTCTTTCGCTTAAATTCTCGTACATCCCATGAATCCTCCTCACTGCTGCTCTCTTCCCTGCGTCTTTTTTGGCCCATATTCCCTTCTTTTCTTCTCGATAAATTTTTCTAACCTCTAATTACATGTGGTTTTATCGGCACTAAGCGAAGGAATGAGGTAAGAATGGGTGCACCGCAGCGCCGGAAGCCACGTGGCGCCATCGGCGGCGGCTGGGGAAACTACGTGTATCATTTCGGAAGAGCCGCGCAAGACAATTAATTAAGATTTCATTAAATAGAAATAGAACTTCTAAAAGTAATAAATATTTTTTGTAGAAAATATAAATATTTTTCTTGCAACTGACAGCTGGTATTTTGAAGGAAACGACCAAATGAACGACAAGTACATGCAGACGTTAGCTATTAGAACGACCCGAGGAGGAATTATAAATCGACAACCGGTAATTGTCTTTTAAGTACTTTGGTAGTTTGGTAATGATAACATAACTTAATCGTAAAAGAAGTAAAAGGCATTATGCATTTATTCAGCAACGAGTTACGCTGCCTTAAAAGCGTATCACTCAGTAGCCAAAGAAACCAGCAAACACAAAACTTAATATTTAAGTAAACTACATCGAATTACTGGTAGATCAAGGATAGAAAAATAAATTCTCCCGATTAATAGCTCATCACTTCAAAGACAGCAATTATGCAACCGACAAGTAAACACTTATTAAAACGCGGTGGCCACCGTCTCTCATCCCACCACATGTCACTTTCTGACAATCTGCACAAGACAATCTGCATTAGTCTCTCTCTCTTCCTCTCATAAACAAAGACGAGTCACATATAGACACACGACATCGTCTGTATCTTCGAACACTGTAATGCTAAACTTGTAGTCGGCATTGTTGTCGCCATGGAAGGATTAAAGTGTCGGTCTAAAGCAATACCAGTCTCGAAACAGGATTTAACGGTATACCCTCTATTATCCAAGTCGAGACACTTGTCACATTGCAGACAGTGATATTTTAATACCACCGAGCTACTTGTATATCTATACACTTGTCCTCTCGGCCGACCAATGCCATGGGTTCGTCGAAGCCTCATTAATGCGTTGCTGCACCGTAAATATAATGGGAGGGAGGGCGCGCGTCGAGACTCCTAAATCCGACACTCCCACTCCTCGTCTCACTTACGACTCAAGGAGGGCCACATCAGAAGGGAGGACGAGCCGGACCGGCGCCAATCCGTCTGCTGCAGGTACCCACTGCCATGTGCTCTTGTACACTCTGCGCACGGCCACGTTGTCTCATATCTGCGGCAGTGGCGCCCGCTAAACGTTGTCGAGAGTCAGAGGCGTACTACGCGTAAGCTCTGTATATGGATTGCCGGAAGAGAAAGAGAGATAGTGAGAGATAGTAGAGATAGTGTGTGAGAAAGAGAGAGAGAGAAAGAGAGAGAGAGAAAGAGAGAAAGAGAGAAAGAGAGAAAGAGAGAGAGAGAGAGAGAGAAAGAAAGAGAGAGAGAGAAATGGGTGGCTAAGCTCGGTGGAGACGTCTGGCGTCGAGACGCGTATACCTTATACAGGCTATCGGGAATCCATATCTTTAACCATATATATTTCTTACTTGTTCGTCACAGGCAATTTCGCGCGTTTATGAGGATTGTATATGATGGGAGGACGATGATTCCGGTGATCGAGCGTAGACGAGGATGTATCCGATACGTTTGCCAGCGTGTAGTGTATTCTTCACCTGTGGGTGGCCTGTAAAGAAGATGGTCCCGGAGACAGGTTCGTCCAGGTTTGGATAATGTTGTCTACTTAATATCGACATTTCCGTGGAATTGTTAATGTATGTGACTGGATCCATGCATGGATTTAAAGGATTACTCTCTGTAAGGTGAATTGATTTTACGAAATGCACATCTGGGTTTATTATAATGGTAAGAGAAAAAGTCATGACGTAGTTCGTAATTCTGATATATATCGATGGGTACTAATAAGAAAGACGTATCTCGGGATTCTCCAATTAGAAAAGACCGAGTAAAAGACGTATCTTGTATTTCGAGGTTATTAACACTGATTGATTTACGATTTTTATATTTATGTTATTTAACGTAAGATTTTAATCAATTGTATAACAATCTTCAGAGTTAATAATTATTTTCGTTACGTTATTATAGTAAGCAACGAAAGTTTTGTTCCTTTAGTTACGTTATTTAGGCAATAATATTTTTAGTTACTTTCGGTATTTTCGTTATTTTTAATGTAATTTCAGCGTGACATACATTACAAGCATTATACTCTATTTTTGACGCACGGTATCGGGATGTGTACACAGAGAGAATTTTCTAATACAAATTATATCGAAATTCAGGGTAAAAATTACCGTAAATAACTATAAAGCTGGGACAGTCCTACTTTCTGGCACTTTTTACTGATATTTTACTAAAAACTTTACCTCATTGACTATAAATTTTACTGCACAGACTATAAATTTTACCGCAATGAATGGTAAAATTTGCCTGATTTGACAAAAAGATGACAGCTGATAAAGGAAACAACTGATTCAAATATTGCCTTTAAACACTTATTAAAATAAAGAAAGTTATGATCGCTTTACATAGTATATTTGTAAGTAATTTATTGAAACATTTTAATTCAGGTTAAAGTAGTACAAAAAAATTATTTTATGCTAAATTTTTTGGGAAAATATAATACACTAATAGATATTATGTTAAAAGGTACTGCTTTTCAATTTTTTTTATTATTTTGTCGACAAGGGTACTAATTATGTTTAATAATGTTACTTAAAACTACCTAAATACAAGATCTTCTTTGCGCATTGAATTGCAGGTTTCTGTGGCCATGAACATTATTGTAGTAGCTGCGAATATTATATAAGTGCGACACTTCTTATTTCTATGTATATTATATGTATAAGTATATTTGTAAACATATGTGTGTGTATACAGTGTATGAGAGTACGACATTCCAGAATCATGTAAGTTTACACGATACCGTCGTGAACACGCGCCTCTCGCACTCGAATAGTAAAATATATTATAGTAAGATATGCTGTGATAATTTCAATTCGATACCTATATCTAAGATATCACAAATAGCGACGAGGATAAAAATATAATGGATAAAAACGAGTGGATTAACATTAAACAGGGTATAAGTGAAAATAAAACGTCTTGGATACAGAATTATAAAAAGGCGGAGTTTCAAATAATATGTCATGAACTCAAAATTGATTTAAGTGACATTCAAACAGTGAATGAGATCAGAGAAATCTTACGTGAATGAGTAAATAATCCTCATAACAGGGAAAGGTTGAGTGAAATCAAAATTCTTCAAAACATAGAAGAAAGCCCTAAAACTAAAATTAAAAACAATACAAAAGAAACCATGGCATCTTTCACTACCAATATAGATCCATTTCAAAAAAGTAATAAATGGAGTGCATTCGCTACACAACTTGATGATTTTATAGTATTACACGACATACCCGAGTCAAAAAGACCAGCGTTATTGTTAACAAGATTATCATCTGAAGTTTTCGCAGAACTAAAAGCAACGTGTGATCCGATAGAGATTCTTTCAATGGGTTATGAGGAAATAAAAACCAAATTAAAAGAACTGTATGAACCCAAAACTAATGATTGCTTGCAACGGGTTCAGTTCAGAAATAGGAATCAGAAAGATTCAGAGTCAATTTCTGATTATATGATAATATTGAGAAGCCTCGCACGAAAATACAACTTTTCAAACTCCGAATTTGAAAATAATATTAAAGATCAATTAATTGTCAGAGTAAAAAGTAAAGTTATGAGATATGAACTATTAAAAGAATCAAAAAAATCATTGAGGGATATCATAGAAGAAATGTGCCCACTGAATAATAATAATTCGAGATCTGATTTAAATGGTTCAATAAAATTAATTGACGAAAATACAGAAACTTTAGATGAGATATCTGAGAATAATTTGGAAAATTCTAATAATGTTTACGAAAGAAGTCGCTACGAAAGTGACATATTTACTATAAAAACTTGTAAAATAAATACAATATCGAATAATGATATACCTCCGCAATTTATAAAGATTTGTGTTAATGACATTCTTAAGGATATGGAAATAGATTCGAGGGCTTTTATTTCAGCCATTTCTTTTGATTTTATTAAGAAAAATTTTGCACACATACCCATAAGAAAGTCACATTTGATATTGCGATCATATGATAATAAAATTATTCCATCAGAGGGGTTAATTATTGTTACGATTAAACGAAATAAATCAATTGAAAATCAAAAGTTATATATAATAAATAGAGGAAGTAATCCACTTATAGGTCGTGATTGGTTAAAAAAATTAGATTTGTGTCCATTAAAATTAAATAAAAAAAATCTCCAACAAGTAAATAATATTGATAATAACATAGAAGATAAACTAAGATTTTTACAGAAAATTTAATAATGTTTTTGAACCGGGATTTGGTTACTTTAATAAAGGCCGTTTAACATTAGAATTAAAACCAAACACAAAGCCAAAATTCGTTCAACCACACAAGGTACCTTTTTCGTTAAAAGCAAAAGTAGAAGCTGAATTAAAACGCTTACAAGACAATTCTATAATCGAACCCGTAGAATACAGTGACTGGGGAACACCGATTATACCACTTTTAAAAAAAGACGGCACGATTCATATAGTTGGAAATTTTAAAATAACTGTTAATCCGCACCTTAAAATTGATCATTTCCATTTAGCACGGACAGACGAGATATTTGCAATTTTAGCAGGGGTGACAAATTTACAATAATAGATTTTTCATAAGCTTTCTTGCAAATACCTATCGATAAAAAATCTCAAAAAATGTTAGTAATTTCTATGCACATCGGATTGTTTAAATGTCTAAGAATGTTATACGGCGTTAATAAAGTTATAACGACACCGACTATAGCAATACATTTTGATAGGTTGAAGGAAGATCTTAAACAATTGAATGATGCAGGACTAAAAGTCAACAAAAATAAATGCAAATTTTTACAAGATGAAATTTATTATTTAGGACATAAGATAACTAAAGTAGGCATTTATCCAATAAAAGAAAAAATGGATAGTGTAAGAAATGCACCAAGACCAAAAGATATTTCTCAATTGCGTAGTTTCTTAGGTTCTATTAATTGTTATAGTAGATTTTTGCCAGATTTAGCCACAAAATTAATATTTCTATATGAATGTTTAGAGAAAAAAATGGTTTCGTATGGACGAAAAATTGTGAAAAATCGTTTCAAAACGTAAAAGAAAGCTTGACATCCAATCAAGTATTGGTGTATTTCGACCCAAATAAAAAAATTGTTTTGACATGCGATGCAAACGTCTGTGAGCGCAACTATACACAATTAGACCGTGAAGGTCTTGCGATTATTTTTGGGGTTAAATCATTTTACGAATACCTTTACGGAAATCTATTCCTACGATTGCAGCTGCGCGTGTGCAACACTGGACGGCATTCTTATCAACTTTCGATATGAGATCAGACATATAAAAGGGAAAGAAAATTATGCTGATTGGTTGAGTCGCATGCCGATAAATAATGCAAAAGCAATAGAAAATAATTTTTAGATTTTAGAAGAAATTCCAAACGCTTGTTTAAATAATATAAAATCATTCGCAAGTTTGGACTGGAAAAAAGTTCAACAATGTACGCGGGAAGATAAATTATTATGTAAAGTAATTAAATTTTGTATAGACGGGTGGCCGGTAAAAGAACCTAAAAATCATGAAATAAAAATATTCTGGCGTAAAAGAGACGCATTATTAGTTGAAAATAATTGTGTTTTACGGGGGCATAGAGTAGTTGTACCGGAAAAATTAAAAAAACTAGTTTTAAAAGAATTACACTTTAGCCATTTTGGCATTACAAAATATCACAAAATCATGTTTGGCATGCATGCAAACAAAAAAGAATCCTATTAAAATTCCATTAACGCCGTGGGGATGGCCTTCTACACCGTGGCATAGGGTACACGCCGATTTTTTAGGTCCGATAAATAATAAAATGATCTTATTATGTATTGATAGTCATTCAAAATGACCCGAAGCTTTTATTGTAACAAATATGTCGGAGGTTAATACAATCGCAATGTTTAAAGATCTTTTTTCTCGTTATGGGTATCCTTCACATTTAGTTACGGACAATTTCCAAAGTTTCGTTGGACAAAAGTTTAAAGATTTCGTAAAACAAATAGGAATACGACACAGCACAAGTCCTCCTCATCATCTAGCTACAAATGGCACAGCGGAAAATCTTGTCGATACGCTGAAACGCAAAGTAAAATGTATGTTCATAGACGGATTTAACCTACAAGACGCGGTAAAACATTTTTTATTCGACTACCGTACGATTCCGCACTGCGCCACGAATCAGACGCCGGCAAAATTATTTTTAGGGCGCGAACTGCGTACTCGATTTTCTTTATTGCGGCCTTGTGAATCAAATGAAATCATTAGTAATTCTTATGAAAGACAATGCCGTAATTACAGTGGTAATCGAAAAACTAATTTTGCACAAGGGCAGATAATGTCAGTCTAAGATAATGTCAGACTAATTATAGACGTGAACTTATACCAGGAATAACGTACTTAGTAGCAGTTACCCCTGATGTTATATGGAAAAGGTATAGCAATCAAATGCGTGATATTGTTGAAAATGAAATAATAATAGAATAAACTAATTTGATAACGCGATATATACATATATATATATATATATATATATATATATATATATATATATATATATATATATATATATGGGGGAGACTGTAGTAGCTGCGAATATTATATTAGTGCGACACTTCTTATTTCTATGTATATTATATGTATAAGTATATTTGTAAACATATGTGTGTGTAAACAGTGTATGAGAGTGCGACATTCCAGAATCATGTAAGCTTATACGACAGTCGTGTGAACGCTATCGTCGTAAACACGTGCCTCTCGCACTCGAATAGTAAAATATATTATAGTAAAATACGACTGTGCTTATTTCAATTCGATACCTACATCTAAGATATCACAGCTATATTTAGTGGTATGAATACTTGAAATTGTCAGAGATAGAAACCCCAAAATGACTTTTTAATATATGAAAATTGAACTAAACTGACCAAATAAATAGACATGACACCTCCTGGCATTGTTTTGGATCAGTACGATTTCTTGTATTAAAGTTCTTCACATTACTAGAACGGTTTAAAAAGGAGCATTATCGTGTATCGGTGAAATTATTCAAATATAAGGCTTTAAGAAATCAAGCTTGGGCGATGTATTACTCTCCAGGCACTTGACTCATATTGAGTACCTTATCTCGATTTCCATTGTACTGGGATTTTGTATAACATGGGAGCTAATAGTTACAGTGACTTACATGACGTTAAGTTTGAAATTTTTTGTTTTATGAACGGGGCACTGAAACGATTTCGGCCTTTTTAGGCCATCACTTTCTGATAAAAATGTAGTATTTTTTAAGAACATTTTTATGTCTTTTTTATGCAAAATAAGTTATTTCCAGATTTATTTAAAAATTGTTTTGACAATTTTAAATAATTCTACAAAATACTAACTTATATTTATAATTTTAGAACTTGTATCAAAACCTAATGCGTGACAAGCTTCTAGTATTTGAGTGTTTTTGTAACGTTATTAAACGTGACCTATTCAAATGTACCAGAAATGACGTATTTTATGAAATAAACGATGGATGTATAAGATATTTTTAGATTAATAAAGATAATTAATTAACGAGACACTCGACATATTTGTAGTTTCAACTTTATTATTTGTTATTCTCTTATACAAACGCATATAAAACTTCTAGCTCGATGTTCTTTTCGATCAGTTGCCGGTGTATTATCCTCTTCTTCGTTATTTAAAATTAGTGGTAAATATCGTTGGTCAAGATATATTGCGGCTAAGAGTGCATCACTTAACATAAGTTTTTTCTCTCTTTCAATCATTGCCGTTTTAAGATGATTAGCAAATGTCGTTCTAATGCCTTCAAGTATTAATTGGCAGCGAATCCATGTTGCTAAAAAATCGCCTGGTTAAAGTTGCTCTGATTGAAAGTGCAAAGTCGCTATTCTAAGCGGTTCTAATGCCTTTAAACACTTTTCTAGCATTGATCACTCATGCTCAGTTAAGTGGAGTTTTGATTCCAATGCTGATAATTCAATGCAAAAGCTCTTCACATCAAACAATGCTTTTAACATATTAGCTACGGAATTCCATCGCGTAGATACATCCAGCATAGGCTTCTTTAAATTGCGACTTTTTAAATATTTCACCATTAGATCTGTGCGCAGATACTTTACAACATTACGAGCCTATAAGAAATGAATTAATGTGTACAAAATAATTCTAAAAATGATGATCGGTAAACAGTTAACATCGTGGGAGGGGAGAGAATGAGACACAAAAAACTTTGATTACCTTTTTTTAACAAATATGATTAAATATTTGATTGAATATGATGTATTCTTTCGAAGGAGAGTGTATCTTATTTTATTTGTATTCAAATGTGTTTTATAGTCTCAGCCTTTTTTAAGCAAAAAACGTTTCTTTTTCATAAGTTAACTTTAAAAATTTTGACCTTTACAAAATATAAAAAATAAATTTGCAAGCTTGTTCTTCTTCAATTCCTCTGAGCGTATGAGATTTTTTACCATGAATATTTTATCTTAAATAACATAATTTGGATAATCTATATCAAATTTCATAATATTCCTATTTTTATTTGTTTATTGTCTATAGTCCGTAAGTTTTATGTCAGTCTTTTAATTCAGAAGATACAAAAACGTAAAAGTGAAATTTTAAGTTTAATAGCTAAAACCCCCCTTTAAGAATACAGTTTATCCAAGATTCGGAATATGTGATTATCGCATTTATTATGAAATATACTTCTATGATACCTTTGGCATTATCTTTATAAGAGATTAATGCACTAAAATATGAATTTTATAACATTTTTATGTTATCAATCTTAAATTTGTAAGTGCATTTAGCGATGAGTTTTTTTAATATACTCACTTAAAACTTTTTTATCTAATTATCGGAAGATTTGGCAAAAAAAAGATTATTAGTGTAATTATATTTAAGTATACTTGCAATCATATATGCCAAGAACGAAAATTGACACGTGTCTTGAATTGTATTTATATATTCTGTAATTATGTATAAATATATTTAAATGCAATACTATTTAACCACATTATAAAATTGACATATGATAATCTTTCTTATTTATGTTTACATAAAAAGATTCATATGTAATAATATTCAAAAATATAAATAATTGTATCTAAACGTATATAAACATACAGGAATATTATATGTTACATATTAACTTATTTTCAAGCTCCATAGATCATATGTTAATTCGAATGTGATTGCATATTACGGTACATAAATATATTTCAAGATACACAATTATACATATATATATATATATATATATATATATATATACGTACTTCCACAAGAAACATGTACTAAATTTTTTGTTTATTTACATGTGTTAACATATAATATGGTATAAAATTATATGAAAGCTATACCATTATGGAAGTATACTGTTGTTTAAACTATTATTTGAAATACTGGTTTAACTACTGGTTGAAATACTGGTCGAATTAATGGTTGAACTACTGGTATAACTATTGCTTAAACTACTGTGAGAATTAATTGTTCATAGTAGTAATTTTGCAACTACAAGAAAACTACTGATATATTTTATTATTTTTTAACTGCAGGACAAATACTGTTTAACTAAATTTTGTATTAATTTTGAACTCTTAACTTCATGATGTATAATATATAATGAAATATATAACTCGTTCTATTTAATATTATACTTTATTTGTTCCAAAGGAATGAAAACTATTACAAATCTTTATATCCGTAACATTGATTTGTTAAAAATATGCTTATTAGCAAATCGCCAACCTGTCACAGTACAATTTTTCCTCGCTTCGTTATTCGCATCGCTTCATCGTATATTCACTAGTTAATGTTTTTTCGCCTCGAGAGCCTCTCCATAAAAGTACACCACGGCTCAAAAACCAATTAAAATCAAATAAAAATCCTAATTCCATTTTCTCTTAATACCCGTCATTTCTCTTCCCGCACAGATCTCCCAATTCGATAGAGAAGCCCAAGACCACTCGGCAATTTCCTACGCGTTCCGCAGTTCTCGCGCGGCAATTTTTCGTCCCTCCTGCGCCACGCGGTAACTTCCTCTTCCTCGGGCCCGCCAAGTATATAAACTTCCGGGAAAGCTATGACACACCGCGTCGCGCGCAACGGGTGCACTGGCCAGCAGCAACCGGGCGAACACCGACACGGACTTAAAGCTAAGATGTCATTAAGACGATGGTGGGACCATGCATTGGCTGGCGTGAGTACGAGTTGTACCCGTGGACAATCTCCCCGTCTCTCTCTCATTTGCTTCAGCACTCATAAATGGCTAAGATCTTAAGGAAAGTTACGAACTCCCTCCCCCCGTCTGGCGTATACCAATCTGCAAAGGGTATATAGGCACCACTGCTATACTTTAATTTGCCCACTACCTCGGCGGCCGGGCTTAATTGTTTCGCAAATGTTTATTATTTTGCGGGCCGTGTCCTGTGTGCCTTTTCCAACTGCCCGTAGAGGATTAGGAAATCGTCGCCGTCGTTCAGAGGAGGACGTCTTGATTTTCGAGATAAAGACATTAGCTGCTGCTGGCTGCGAGATCGTCCCGCTGAGATAAAGACTTTAACGATTGGTTTATATTGCAGCCAGCTCGACTCGACACCAAGAGACCAAGTATTTACGTCTCGTGGCCTGCTCTGTTTTCACTGCTGGGAAGGTGTGTACGTGGTTTTCATTGGCGCGAATGATTAAACGTGAGCCGGATTGTTAATTAAAATACTTGTTTTTAAAGCGGATGACCTAGTTTTCATTTTTCTAGTGTGAAAGGTGGATTTTGTTTGTTTTTCAAAGATTATCAATAGGGAAATTAATAAAATTATTGGCATCATCAACTTTTCTATGGATTTATTAATGTTTAAGAGAATTTATACAAATGTTTTAATTAAAAATAATTTAAATTAATTCCGTTCATAATAAGAAAAGGGAGGTTTATCACTATTTCTATTTGGGATGCTCTGCTAATATACAATATAGAATTAAAAATGATCAATAATTTGTATGATTTTAACTATTAACTCTACCAAAATAAAACAAAAAATTTAAAAACTAAAAAACGGCTTTAAAAGTTAAATGAAGGAATGCATTATTTTACCGCAATTCTTATAAAAAATAATGGATGAGGGCCTATAAGACCCGAAATTGGCCACAATTAAAATTTTCGTAAAATTAAAAATTTCCAACAAAAAACTATGTTACTCCGTAGCGCTGTAGAGGATCAGTACGATTATCTTTTTAAAAATTCTTCTCATTACTAGAAAAGTTTAAAAATATGCATTTGCAAGTATAGATGGAATTTTGCCAAAAAGGCTTATAAGGAAATCAACTTCACATAATGCATTATTTTTCGGGTAGTTGACTCATATTTAGTGCTTTATCACATTTTTTCTGACGTTACCCGGGGTTTTCTAAAATTTTGGACCTAACTAGAGTAGTACCCTTCATGGCTTTTAGTTCAAATTTTTCAGTTTTTTGAACAGGGTACTGGTGGTTGATTTAAGCCCTTTTAGATCCGCATCCTTCATGCTAAATAATAAAAGTTTAGTGGTAGTTTGTTTCATTAAGTAGATTAAACCAGGTAAAATCAGCCATCATAATTTTTATACTGCCTGTTAAATTTCATTATTTTTATTAAACAAACATTATAATTACTTTTAAATGTTGATAAAAGAAAAAACACTACTAACAATGAGACAATTAGCTTTAAAAATCAACAAAAAAGGCAAATAAAAATACCAGAAGAGTTTCAAGAAGAAGAATCAGGATACCGACTACCAGTCCATGTAAGGATTTATAAATTCCTTAAATCCTTAAATTTTTGTTCTTATTCTTCAATAATCCCTCAATTTGAGGCCTTCTTCCATCTTTTTTATATTCCATACATACATCATATATATTTTTGTTTAATTTCCAACTATTATCAAGCTAAATAACATCAATGTAGAATTCAAAAACGTTACGCACGTATGCTTAGTAACTACATTAAAGCTTCGAAAAAAAAAGTATTTCCAGTACTGTTTTTCTACGGCAAGCAAAGAAAAAATTAGATAAACAATTAAAAATCAAATGGACGGGCGCAGTGCACCCGCACCGCACCGAGGCTTTGTTTTTCATCGAGGGGGAGAGACCACCGCGCGCACATCGCAGAGAGCAGGAGACACAAGCAATCGCGAGGGGTGGCGCGCCCGAAAGATGGATTTGTCCCGCAGCTGTGTACACTGCTTAATGTAGGAAATGCAGATACAATTGAGGAGGGGAGCAGACTCGTCGGTCCATTGCTGGTTAAGGTGTCCCTAAATCGAAAGCTAACTTGCCTTCCCGTTTAACGCAGAGTGCAAGGCGCGGCGCGCGCATAGCAGGGATTAACGCTCTGCTTCAATTACACGTTCGGGGAGCAAGTCAACAATTTGCGATCGGATCAGGCTTGGATATTTTTTTTCTTATTAACGCGGTTAGTGCATTAACGGGTTCTGGGTAGAAAAAATATGAACTTTAAAAAATGTATGTGTTGCGTAGTTTCCTGGTTGGAATGAAGCGGTTTTGCTTGGCGATTTCTGAGTATTTTTATTTAGTGTTTTACTGTGTTAGCAAGTAATAGTCTTTTTTTAATAAAACACATGTTGTTAATTAAAGCAATGATTATATTTATTTTCCTAGCGTATATTCAAAATATTCAGTTATTTAGCTTGAAAGTACCCATGGTGAAAATGAAAACATTAAAAATGGCCAGAATACTTATACGGCAGAAGAAATAGCTAGTGTCTGGGTAGTAATAGAACGGGGTTTCGAGTAGTTTTCGAGCATTTCTTGTTGCAACTCAAAAATCGCTCCTCACCTCAACATTTTTCAACGTGATTTCCATCATTTATGAACTAAAAGCAACAAAGTTTTAAACTACAATGCATGTTTTCGAATGCTCCTAAAAATAAAAACTTTCTTACATTAATAATGTTTTAAGGTTCGAGGACTATTAAATAAGCCTAGCCTTATTCTTTAATTTTTCTTTTTAAATTCCGAACCTTACCCATTTTTTATAGATTTTTAAAAGGTATAAAAATGCCCAGTAACAGTTGAATAAGAATGTTTAGTTTGACGATTCCGTTTTTAATATTGGAATGATTTTAGAGAAAAATGTTTCATTAATGCCAGAAATATGTATTAGTACTGAACATTTATTATACCTTTTTCATGTATGCAAGGTATCTAACAAAAAAAAATTATTTTCTGCAAATAATGAGCATTATATAACTGATTGAAAACTGCTAAGAAAAAGCTTTTCATTCTTTATCAAATTTAACGGATACAGTTTACATTTATATAATATAAATACATTGCAAAACATTACCCAAAGTTGTTTTTTCATTTCATATTTAATACAAATAGATTAACAAAAAAGAATAGTGTTACTATTTTATTAGGTTTATATTTACAAAAATCACGTAAATGTATGTTTTGATTACAATGGAATGAGTATTTCGAAGAATTCTGCATTGAATTTAGTTAGCAATATTACGGATACAGAACATGCTAAGTATGCTTTGTTGATTTAAATTTCCCATTTTCTTAATTATTGATTGTACACTGTTGTTATTCTTTTTGTTCGTTTTCTGTATCATTCTCACCCTCATTTAACGAAAGTTCGGAAACATATTCTTTCACGCAAACTTCTTCAATACTTTCAGCTTTCAACTTTCTCGAGGCATCGTAGCCTTCACCCAACTGTCTATAAGTATTTGCTCTGTTCTCGATGATTTCTTTCACAATATCTGAAAATATATTAAATTTTAATAATAAATCTCATGTAACATTAAACATACAATTTTCACATTATATATATATTTTTGAGTAAAATAAAAAAAAGAGAAAAGGTGCAGGTTATTCAAACTGTACAGAATCATATAAATAAAATTTGTCAAACTCTGAAATCATTTCAACATGACATATGATTCACATCATATCATATTTATATGACATTTAATAGTAACTTAAGTAATTTAGACATAGTAATATATTTATAAAAATAATTCAAACCGTCACATAATAATGTGATGTATAATAAGTTAATAAATTTTGAAATGGTCATGCATAGCTTTTCAAAATTTACTTGATTTGATATAGACTATTCAATTCAAAATACTAATTACAATTTCAAGAAATCAAGCATTTCAGTATTGTATTAATACTTCAACTCAAATTAAAATTCGTATCAAACACCAAGATCCGTACACCTCCAACACGCGCGTACAAAGTAACGAAAGTCTTGGCGTAAACGTCCGATTTCACCCAGGGTAAGCCCAAAAATTAGCGTTATAAAGGACGAGTCACCTGTTCTCGGAGTTCGTTTATAAAATCTCTGTTATCTTAATTGTACTACGATTATTTACGATAGTCGACGGAGGCCCTTCGAGGACTGCGGATTTGGGCTTGTCGCGACACCGTGGCACCGGAGCCACCCACGCCAGACGGGCCTTACTTGTATATAATTTGTAGTCGACGGGGCCCTGCGTTTTGGCCAGAGTACCTGAGAGAGCGACAACTACACCCCTCCGGGTTCGAAATCAGGTACTAATTGTTGAAACGGAAAGTGGGTGCATTTCTCTAATTTGGAGTATAATTTGCCTACAGGGGGCGGAGGAGGCCGCAGTGAAAACGATCGTTTTACAACCGCAAAGCCGCGCGCACACAAGCGTTCCCTTTAATGTTGCACTATTGCTAACGGTACGACGTGCGTAGGACACGGCCACGTGAACAATTGAGATGATGATTAGCGATTTACGACTGTGTGTGTGTGTGTGGGCAAAAAATAATAATGTGATTTATGCGTTTGAAAATGTATTTTCTTTTGTGATTGAAAACTATTTATCTGTAGCATTTACGGCATTTAAAACAAGTTTTGTAAGAGTTAAAACATGAAATGGAAAATTAGTAGTACATTATTATGCTTGATTTCTTGTTGATTATTGGAATATTTAATATTGTAAATATTAACAACTAATTATGTTGACAATACATGAATGAATTCGCCTGGTTAAGACTTACCGGTGGCGCCGCCTGTGCGGTCAGTTTGGGAAACTTAGGTAGTGGGTTAAGAGCATAAGAATACGTAGTAAAAATGAAAAATAATGCAAAAAAATAGATTTAAGACAAAAATAAGTACATATTGAACTATTATTTAATGTATTTTCACTACATAAATTACCAAAAAAAATACTAATTTAAATTTTTTATTTTTTTTTGCTTATTTGTATAGCCAAAATCCTTAAATAACTTAAACAATAGTTAAATTGCTGAATTTTATGTCTGAAACCTCTGTTTTTGTAATATTCTCCATGTTTACTATGTGTTCTCATAACCAGCCGAATTTAGATTCATTTGGTTGGTGGTGCTATACACCACCGTAAAACACTTATTTGCACTATATTCTTATGAACTTTGCGTATGAAATTAAAATGAATTAGCAATAGTGCTTATATAACCTTAATTATTGAATAATTTTTTCAAAGTAAAATATATTTAATAAGTACACAGCTACAATTAAACCAATGAAAGAATATAAATTTCCTTTTAATTATTATTAGTTAGCCGTTTCTTAACAGAATCTTCTTATAATTATAATTGTATAGTATGCTTCATATATGTATTATCTTATTAATGTTTCATAATACTATACATCTATATGGTGGCGATATTTTAAAATAATCAAATCTACGTTGCATTTCAAATGATTGATGGTCTGTTTTCATACACTGAATTATTCGCGGCGAATTGATGTATTGATGACATATTGTTAACGCCAGTTGATATAATGTTAAAATGAAGTTAATTCATCGCGAATAGGTAATGCACTGTAAGAAAACGTACCTTGAGAATTAGAAAATTTATGAAATCTTTCATAGGTGAGATATAGCTATGTACGTATAATATACATATATTAAAAGCGCTAAAGAGTTAACGAAGTTTAAAATCCATAGCAATACAAAAAATATTTTCTAACATTCTTATAGTTACGAGAAACATTTTTCTCAGTATATGTAATGATAAGCAATATTAAATATAAATATTAATTATTAGCTATTAAATATGTATACAACAACAATATTAAAATTTACCTTCTAATATTTCTCTACTATCCACCATAGTTCCCATTTCTCTCTTAACTTCTTTCATCAACCATGGCATAAATCCTTCTTCCACATCTAAAAAAAGTGTTAATATATTAAAATTTACACTAAATTTGAGTTACATAAGAAAACTTCAATATACATTTTAATTGAACGCTTTTAATTCTTAAATTTTTCGTAAGTAAATATGTTTCTTTGTCTATATACAGGTGATTTTCGAACAATAAATAAGCAATATAAATATCAAATTAAATAATATTGTCGATGAGTTAATATTCGTAACATATCTAAGGCATTATTAGTAAATTCTCTTTTGGTTGTTTCGTTGATATAAGTAAAAAAGTTTCATATACATTTGCAAGAATCCTCTAGAGCATGTTAAACATTAATGGGTTAACGCTACTTTATAATGCAACCTACTAATAACACTCCCAATTATAATAGTTACAGAAGTCAGTCCATAAAATTACAATAATTCCAGCGTAAAACGCAATAAATGAAAAATGTGCATTCAGCGTCAATTACCTGCTTTTATTTCATCAAGTAGGAAGCCTGATAACTTGAGACTCTCGAGAACCGTCGGAAGAAGCTCGGCGATGTAACCCGTGAGAAGAACGGCAGCGGCTACGCGCTCCTCGGTCTCTTGTTGCGTTTTTATCGCCTCCTCGTGCTGCTTCACTCGTCGATCCTGCCCAGACAACGACAAAAAGAAAAACGAAAAATCGACATCGATCGAGAACCAGAGAAGCTATAAACGCGTTCGCGTGGATCTTGTACATTAATTGATAACAAAAAGAAAAAAGAAAGAACGGTGCGTACCTTTTCCTCTCGTAGCCGTCGGTCTTGTTCCTCGAGCCTCTGCTGCTCGGCCTTCTCCGCCGCGCGCAGTTCGAGGAACTTCCTTTGCTGCTCGCGCAGCGTCGCGATTTCTTCCTCCTCGAGAACCTCGATCAGCGCTTGCTCGATTGTTTTACCGACTAAAACCTCGAGAATCGGTTGGACTTCGACGTCGTAATCGAAGAGCTGCGAAAATAAAGTATAATTGTAACGTGGTGAATGGTTTTGTTGCAATAACTATTTAAGGAATCGTATGTATCGAAGCGATTATTTTTATTTAAGTATACATTTTTATGTAGATGTGGAAGAACACATTTTTTGGTATCCTTTTTTAGATGAAAATGCATAACACAACGAGTAATAAAGCGTCTTGGAATTTATTTGCATACATTGAAGGATACTTCTATTTTTTGTAGCTTCTTTGTTTACGTATACTGAGAAATTGATGGGTAGTGCTGACTACCACGAAATAAAAGGTATCGTGTTTCTAAAAATAGAACGCGTAGTGTGATTTAACCACCACGCGTGCTCGCTCATATCGACGCAGCTACGTGGTGGAGATTCTCCACCATTTTTGGTGCTCAACGCAGCCCATGAATTTTTCAGTGGTAGTCTTAAATAATAAGTGATGCGTCGATGACAAAATATGAGGTGAATATGATGTAAACAAATTATTTAATATATTTTATAAAATACTTGTGCGAAATCTACGTAAGAAATTAGATTAGTTATATTATAAAGCAAAAGTTTCGATTAACAAACACATCTTTTATTTAACATTTTTTAATGAAAAATTATAAGCCAAAAGTATATGCCAGTCATCAAATTTATACTATTTTTTATACAACGTTATTGATATAACAACCATTTCTACAGTTTGCAAGAAATGATTCGGCTTTTTATTTCAGATAAGTGAATCTCGAGTTTTATGTTACTGTTTATCTATCCAATTTTTTGAACATCATACTTGGTGGTTTTTGCAGTGTATATTATTATTAAATTAAATAATAAAACTCTTCAGACATAAAATCTTGAAAAAACCGTTTTTATAGCGTTTACACAAGAATGTACACGTAATAAAATCGCAGTATTTAAGAATAATATTCTGTAACGAAATAATATTCAGTAAGAATAACGAACTGATTCTTTATTTCTTTGGAACTAGGTACTATTCATCAGAATTTATATATTCTAAATTTTTTTACTTTTTTACTAAGATTTTATTTTATTTGAGATTACGCGATTTTTTTCAATATCTTACGACGATTGGAAACCAGTTTTAATAGTTAGGAAGCTTTGTGATAGTGGTAGCTATGTGTATAACTTACGTCTCCAGGTTCAATTTGTGTGCTTGCATCTTCACCTGTTTTTGGAGGACAATAAGGCGGAGTAATTGGTCTATCCAAAAAATAATCTGTTTGAACTGCAACTTCCGATTCGTCTGGTTTTTCAAATAACTGTAACAAAAGAAATTTAGTAGATGGATGCATGTGGTACTTGTAATTTATTAAAATTAGCAGTGAACGTTTATCTTTTCATTTGCTAAAAGGCGTATGCGTAAGAAAATGAAAATCTTCAAAGAAGAAAGTAAAACAGAATTAAACCGCAAGTGCGGTAAATTTAATTATTCTGGTAAGCTTATTATACAACATGTGCTGACAGTGAATTTAAATAGCCGCAAGAGGAAGTATACAGGTGAGAAGTTGAAATAATCAATTTCTAGAGTAATCCATATATATATATATATATATACACAAACAACTATATAATATAGGAAGATATATATATATATATATATATATATATATATATAGTTGTTTGTAAATCTTATAAGATTTACGCCCTCCTCGCCCCTCCACGCCCCTCATTTTGCCCTTCTCATTCTTCTCCTCAAAACAAGGTAATATCGTTTCAAAAAATACGTTATTTTGGTCTTATTTTTTGCCCTCCCAGCCCCTCCTCGCTCCTCCTCGCCCCTCCTCCCAGCCCTTCTCATGCCCTCCTCATTTACTTTTTTCTATTAATTATCATTTTTTATTTTTGTTTTTTTTTCTATATACATATTATACATATAAAAATTGTTTATAATAATAATTGTGAATGTTTATAAATTTATAAAGTGTTTTATTCATTATACATATCAGTGCAGTTTATTCCATTTTACTGATTTTCTGATTCTTTGTTTTCATCAATAATTTCTTGGTTTTTCTAAAATATGATAACTTTATAAATAATATTCAGTTTTCAAATAATATCAATAGTTGATTTTGGTGAACTAACCAAATTTATTTATGGCGACGTTTCGACGACCATTCGTCGTCCTCATCAGGCTAAATCTTTATTACAATTTTATTATTAATATAAAACATCTTAACACAATTATATTATTTGGCTAAATACTCACTATTTGTCAATATTACATATTAGAATGTTATAATTTCTCTGATTCGCCACCCTATTAATTAATAAACTAAGGTAATGATAATAATAATTATATGAGGACAAAATATTTACACAGATAAATTAAGGTTATTATCTTTACCTTTCCTTTTGTTTTGTTCAATAATCAACATGTTCAACAACTATGTCTGTATTTATTATCATTAAAATTTTTCGTCAAAATTAAATTCTAAGTACTACTGGACAACACGAATAAATTAACAACAATTTTTTTTTGTTAATTTATTTTTTTCCTTCAATTGTTGTTCATTTATTCGTGTTGTCCAGTAGTACTTAGAATTTAATTTTGACGAAAAATTTTAATAATAATAAATACAGACATAGTTGTTGAACATGGTGATTATTGAACAAAACAAAAGGAAAGGTAAAGATCATAACCTTAATTTATCTGTGTAAATATTTTGTCCTCATGTAATTATTATTATTATTACCTTAGTTTATTAATTAATAGGGTGGCGAATCAGAGAAATTATAACATTCTAATATGTAATATTGACAAATAGTGAGTATTTAGCCAAATAATATAATTGTGTTAAGATGTTTTATATTAATAATAAAATTGTAATAAAGATTTAGCCTGATGAGGACGACGAATGGTCGTCGAAACGTCGCCATAAATAAATTTGGTTAGTTCACCATAATCAACTATTGATATTATTTGAAAACTACAAGCGTGAACAAGTAAAACAATATATATACATAAATAATATTCAGTATTGAAAAAAAGTTTGTTTAAAAATATACACAAAAATATAATTCAAATTTATAATATATTATATAAAATTATATTAATGATATTAAAGAAATTGAATTATTATAATCTTGTCCATTTTATTATATACTCTTACAGATCTAAATAATTTGCAAAAAGTATGCATAACTAAAATACATGCAATTTGTTTAGATTTATAAGACTTATGTATTAAATGTTATATTTTTGATTAATATAATATAAATTATTCTTATGAATCTAAATAATATGCAAAAAGTATGCACATTATTACAAATAAAATACATGCTACCATATTTAGATTTATAAGACTTAAATTTTATAAAATACATTTTTGGATTCATCTTCATTATTACTATTATAAATCTAAAAAATATGTAAAAAGTATAACACATAAATAAAATACATGCAAATTAATTTAGATTTATATCAGTGAAATTTTTAAGTTTTTCATGATATAATATAACAAGATATATTGTTAATTTAAAACAAAAATTAATGTAATGTAAATTCTTATTACATTCAAAAGAATTATTTTTTTTAATTATATTCATTAATATTAAATTTACATATATAGATTATTACATACGAATTAAAAAGAGCTTTACAATATTACATTCAAATAAAAAACAAAATTAAAATAAATATATATGTTAAAAAATACAGTACTTAAAACTAAATATAAATAAATGTAAGTATGAGTTACATATATTTATTTATAAATGAATTAAATAAAACATGAATTTGAATGTATAAAAAAGCTTAATTAACAAAACAAAAAACGCGTCAATCTATTTACCTCCCGGGTGGTGTGGAAAAATAGAAATCCTTCATAAAAATAAAAAATTTCATGATTCTTTGGGGGTTGGCGAGCGAAGCGAGCAGGGGGGTACCCCCTAGTATATATATATACAAGGTGTGTCTCACCTAACTCATTTGATACATACTACGTTATAGACGGAGCAAATTGATAATAAAGTCACAATTAACCATTAAAGGTGCACCAATGACATGTCTAGAAATCAATAGTTCGGCCCTTGGAGGCGGAGTTTCAGCCGTGGGAGTAAGAAGATATGAAATTCTATGAGTGTAAGAGTATATATATATTATACATAAAAACATGGTACTCTTAGAACAAGCCACTGCCCTACTGTCGAGATTTATTACTCAGTCCGGGGCACGGAGACGGGGACGCGTATACGCAGAGACCATTTAAAGGCTTTGACTATGCAATTAAAAGGGACCAAAGTAGAGGAAGAGAGACACTTTTATGCGATTTTCCACAAAGCAAGCCTCTCTCTTGCACTCGTAGAATTTCACATCTTCTTACTCCCACGGCTGAAACTCCGCCTCCAAGGGCCGAACTATTGATTTCTAGACATGTCATTGGTGCACCTTTAATGGTTAATTGTAACTTTATTATCAATTTGAGAACGTTTCGTTTCGTAAGATTTTCGATTCGTCTTCGCTCCGTCTATAACGTAGTATGTATCAAATGAGTTAGGTGAGATACACCATATATATATATATATATATCATATGAATTCGTATTTAACTTACACAATTAAAAATCTACTCAAAATACTATAATAACCAATTAGCAACATGAAAATCATACTCGGTGAAAGTATCATGCCCGTACAATAATTCATTAGCATCTGTTACACCTTCAACCCGCACTCCAAACAAATGTATACCCAATAAACCAGCAAATTACTACTCCTCGCTTTACGTGCCTCAGCCGTACCCCCACCCCAGCAATCTTACACTCGAGAACTCGTATAATCCATAATACGCTCGTAATGAGTATTGTCGAGCAGTCGATAAAACAGGTGATTAAATTAAGTGCATCAACGAGCGAGTGGCTTTGCGCTGCTGTGCGACGCAAGCGCAAGAGAGGGAGTGAGGTGGGTTTGTACCATTGTACATTACAGGCGCTTAAGAAAAACGTGCCTGTCGTTACCTCCTCGAGGAAAAGCTCCGTCTGCACTGGCTCGTGCTTGCGGCCGGGGGCCGGTGGCGGGGTGCCGATTCGCACCAGCGTCGCCTTCGTCGCCTGCAGCTGGGCGCGCTTCCTCAGCGCCTGTCGCCTGCGCGTCTCCGCCTGGCGCGCCGCTCGAGACTGCTCGCAGTCGATCTGCGAATACGAGCGTAACGAGCGATTGGTATAGCAATTTTCTACCAGGGTTGTGTTAATCGAATTGTGTAGGATAAACTATTTTCATTTATTGTTGACCCTTCGATGACTTGCTCGTTATATATCTTTATTTTCTACTCTCTACCTTTTATTGGTTGAAATGACACTCCTCGGGAGTGAATTCTCACTCCAAACGATCATAAAAAAACTGAAAATAGTCGTTTGTTTTGCAGTTAATCTTGACTTTTATAAAGAGCGAATAATTCAATCTATTGTAAAAGTGACTTTTTCACTCTATTTACGGTAAAAGAATACGCGTACAGAAAAAATAATTATTCAAGTTGTTTTAACGCTTTAGAAATGATTTGGTGAATGTTATAGTATACTGGAAATTAAGGTATGTAATTGAGAAATAAAATAAATAAACTTCAGAAAAATTGTTAGTCGGATTTGAACCTAGGTCCTTTACGTTCTGGTGCTGAACACTAGCGCTAGTAAGCCGCCGTTGCATTATAAATTCGTACGCACTGATTTCTCCTATGTATTTGAATTTGTTGACAAACTATTATTAAATACTAAAAACAGTTTAAGTCTTAATAACTTAGCTAATAAATAGAGCTAATAAATAGTTATTGCAAAAAAATTATATAATAATTACATTTTATATAAAATTAATTGTTTTAGGGTATGTTAATATTTGGCGAAAAGTCTAACATTTTCTCAATTTATGCATTTTTATGAAAACTTTGACATGTAAATACTAAAATTTTAAAAATTAATAAAACTTTTGCAAGTCAATAAGGGGATGAAAAATGCTGACCGATTCCCATACTATACCGGTTTATCATTTATTTTTTTTCTCTTTATTAAATAAATATTTATAAAAAAACAGCATTATATGCCTTTGCCAGTAATGTTTAGTTGAATTTTCATAGAGGTGTCATTAAATTTCTTAAAAAAAAGTCGAAAAATGTTAGGAGTATGTTATAATTAAAATAGTCGCCATAAGCATTGCTTACGACGGAAAATATTTAAAACTTTTTTCCGGTTACAAATAATACCGGAATCTTAGGAAATTTTATCCAATTAATGCTAATATAAATTTGCAGGGCATGCTAAGTCATATTTATCTAAAATATTTGTTTAATCTCGTATAACTGTTTAAAATAAAGAGATCGACAATACAGATCCATGTAAAGAATTCTATTTTTGAAACAAAAATGGTTTTCCTATTACCGTTGAACTTGTAAGAATATTATCTGGTTAAATTATTTAACCACATAGTCGTATATTTTTCAACTCATTTTTTTTGTACATTTAATAATGAAATCTCTTGAAAATTTAATTGAAGCTTCCTGACATAAATCATGTTTTAAAAATAAAAAGTCGGAATTTAAAATATTGATTAATTTATAGGTTTTATAATATTTCACTCCAAACTAGTTTGAAAATTAGAATGAGTCCTTAATTACTCTCTAATTTTGAGTGGTAAAATTAACTTTTTAGACTGAAGCGACCGTATTCACGCTTTTAGACCCCTCTAAAACAAAACTTCGAAAACTTTAGAGAGTACGTTTTGCTTATACAAGATTTTAGCACAGTATCCTCGTTTACAAAAATATCACCTCAAAGTTACGAGTACATAATAGTGTACAAAATAGTGTACAAAATTGATTTTTATTTAAAAATTAATTTAATTAATAAATATATTTATAAATTAAGTTATGTTGTTAATAATTAATTAATTAATTAATTGCATTTTTTATTTATATAAATAATAATTGAAAATAAACACAAATACCATGTAAAATAAATAAATATAAATTAATTAATTAATTAATTAATTAATTTATATTTATTTATTTTAAATGTTTATTTTCAATTATTATTTATATACATAAATAAATGCAATGTTTAGAAATCGATGTTTTCATATAATCTTATGACTAGTATAGCTTTTTTAAATAATTTATCTCAAGGTCAGGAAAGTGTAAAACATTTTACAATGTTAACACCGTCTTTCTACATTATTTCACATTATATTGTTCATTATATTTTTTCTGTACTATGTTGTATAATATTTTTATTTTGTACAAACAAAATATAATATGAGATAATATAGCGGATCATCATTTACATAATAGTAAACTATTTTACACTTATTTAATCTTGAGATAAATTATTTTTATAAAAATATATTATACAACTGGGTAATATAAGAATGTGTTAAAGTCATTGCAGTAACATCAAATAAAAAAGTTGGTGTTAACTGAATGACAATTAAAGATATATAATTTTATTTAATATATTTAAAAACTCTTTGTAAATATATTATACATTGAGCTTAATTATAATAAATAAAAACTTACGAGCGCAGGAGCAGCAGCAAACATACTCCCCCGTACGATTCTTCGATCGAACATAAGATTTCCAAATGGAGGTGGTTGATCCCTTGAAGAATATAGAAAATTAAAATAATAACCTTGGACAATTAGTGCCTAAAATATTATGCATATATTTATGTTATAGGATTATGTAACAAAATTCACTATTTTGGTTAGCACTTTAGGTAAAGAAAAATATAAAACAACAATTTGTACGGTAAAAATAGAATTTGAATAGGTTCACACCAATTTTACTATGTAATATACAGTAATTTTGTAGAAATTAAAGTATTCAATTAATTAGCTAACAATTTAATATTTTTTGCTACATAATGTTCTCAATTATGTACAGGTTTTTCAATTTCAAAAGATTAAGCATATTCGTAAAAATAATGTTTATTCAATTTTATTTATTCATATATTTTAGTATTATTAGAAACTTATCTAAGTTTGTAAAAAAACTATTTATTTTAAAAGCTTCATAAATGAAATCGGATTGCAGAATACATGTAAATAATAGTAGATAATTCGACGGTTGTAAAAATAAAACACTCTTGGACAAATTAATCAGAACAGAATTAAAATCTCATAAAGAAAATTGATTTTAAATATAAAATGATCTATAATGATATTTTTATAATTATTTAGCAAGAAACATGCATTAGTATTTTTTAATATGTTTAGATAAATTTATATCATCACAATTAAATGTTTTAAAAAATTTAAACAAGTTTTATTCAATATTATATAGCTCAATTACGCATAATTGTACTATAATTTCCCAACTATTGAAACGCTAGCATTTTTTTTACTAGTTCACGGCAAATCAATAGTGTTTTAGGACAATCAATAGTTAAAAAACCACAATATGAACACTCTCAAGGCAGTAGAAAGAAACATAAAAATTTAATATTTTCTTACAGAAACGTACAAATTTACGTACACAGCTTACAAAAAGCTAGGTTCGGCAAAATTAGAGAAAGAGAAAAAATGAGTTTTCAACCATATACTTTGCTATACTTTGCTACCTTTCTCTACTAAATCGATTTCTTTTTCTTCTTCGACCGTTGATTTTATCTGTTCGACGATCAGTCATTCGTCGTGGAAAGGTATTTTTGTACCGAGCTCGATTTTACGCCTATACTTTTAGCGCTTCCTGCCCTACATACCTCTCCAGTGCGAAGCGACTTGTCAGCTGAATTTTTCATTCGAAAGAAAAAGAAAATAAATAAATGAAGCTTGAGATGGCAAAAGAAATTACGTGTCATCACGCAGAACGAAAAAATGTCGAGAGTAAAAAAAAGATGAATATTTGTAGCAGTGTATGCAATTCGTTACCAGGGCTTCGGCAGCATTTTCATTGCGCCCTCGATTGGATCCAACTTTTTCGGTAACGCTCGTGGCGTCAACGAGGTGGATCTAGAAAAATAATGCCCGCATTTTTACGCAACTCGGTTTATTCATTTTACATAGGAAGCCATAAGCTGCGAGAGCACGCCAACTCTATATATGCATGTACGCCTCTACCTACGGTTGCATGCAGCAAAAGCGGGCTCGTCAATCTTGCGTACAGGAGAATTTAAAGCGAAAAGCTGTAATTAGTTTGCTAATGAGCAGCGATACACACTGAGAGAAATCTTCAGATAACGTTACTCTAAATTTTGGTTGAATTTATTGCTAATAATAACTGTCGTCTAGATTTTTTGACAGTAAAAATAGCTTTTCAATTTTGATATGCTTTCTTATTCTTAATGTGATTCTTCTTTCGAAATAGATTTTTAATACAGAAAAATCACATTAAATACAAAAAAATATATAAAATATTGTACAAGATATAACATTTTTTTAAATCAATAAATAATAATTAATTATTAAAATGAAAGTTGTATAATTAATTATTTATCTATAGATTGCATGCCATAATATTTCTTTAAAACATGACTATAAGTAAATCGATTAGTGTAGGTGACTAAATAATTCATCAACATTATTAAATATTTAAAATCTTATTTTATGTAAAACAAAAGAAATGTGAAATAAATAATAATAATAAGTATTAAATTTTTTTTAAATATATTAAAATTATTAATTTCTTATAAATTATGATAGGGCATCAAATAACGTTAGTGAAAAATATTTTTTTGTGTGGCATCCGACATTCCTTAATTGAGAATTAATTTTTAATTAGCTGTGCTATATTTTCAACTAGTTTATTTATATCCATATCAAGACAAGAACCTTGAAGGCAGTTCATTAAAAATAGCACAGCTTTGTCATTGCCTCGAACAGGTCTCTATTTATACTTCTCAATCCTAATTTTCTACAAATTAATATTTTAACGCTATTTACGAAACTTACACAAGCATATATTAACTCTACACATCGCTGCAGCAGGTGACTATATCTATCGTGCAAGCTCGCGCAGTCTACTATAATTGACGTTATTAAAAGGCTTTTTACAGCAAAAAGATACAAAAAGATAAAGAAGAGGGAGGAAGTATTCGGTCAGAAAGATAATAAATTATTAGATGGACATTTTATAAAAAATTATATTGACATTATATTAAATCCACAATTCAAAACAATAATTGTATTGTATAAGAATTGAAGGTCTATTTTGTATTCGAGTGATGATTTAAGAATAAACAAATACAATAGAAAAATGATGTTAATTTAGTAAAGTCAGCATTTTTTGCGTTTATATTTTGATCTTTGGCATTCGTGAATTTCTATCTTTGTACATAATTTCGGTAAAATTAATTTATACTCTATATTATTAATCATTCGGAATTATAATACTGAGAAATAACTAGTTCGTAATGATTGCTTTATTCAGTAGTAAAAGATATTTAATTGTGCAAACTATACTTTTAGAATCATTATAACTATATTTAAATAGTAAGGGATATAAAATATATAGAAATAATTATACAAATTTTTAGTTAACCTGCAAGAAGGCGCATTTTTCGGTTGAACTAAAATATTAAAAACATTTATAATAATTTGTTTATTAATAACAATTCTTTTCATTTTGTTAATAATTTGTGTATCAATTAATTGATATATTTCTTTCGGGTCTATTTGAATCTAATTAACATTTCTGAAGAATACATAAAAATTCCAATGAGAAAACATTTTTTGCTAAGGATAATCTGTTTAGAAAATGGATAAGACGTGGCACATAAATATATTTAGTAATTAGTATATACATTATAATTTCATACAAGAAAAGCGTAACATCCGATTTACTTTAAGTTAATAATTCATATTTTATTCAATTAATTTGTAATAATGACTATAATTTTTAGAGTTGAGATAAAATATAGTAGCTCAAACTATTTTTTAAGTTAACGATTACCATGCTTTTACGGTGACATTTACCATACACATATTTTCAGCTACATTAAAATTCAACTTTATTTTTAGTACTTGAATACAACAACAGATACCATACACATTTTCCCTCATGCAAATTCCGCATCGCGACTTGGATCATCCCGGCTTTCTAAACCACTGTCCACCCAAGAATTCCGCCTTCCGCCCGAATACCTACCCCCAAAGAAAAGAAACCAACGACAGCTAGAAAAACAAAACACAGCGCCAGCAATCGATAGCGCGTCAAAGACCAGCCCCACTGCACTACCCATCAATCGACCTGCACTCCCCTCCCACAACTTACATCTGATGTTGCGAGTAATCCCGCTTGGCGCTCTTCCTCGCGGTCGTCAACGCGGAAGCGTTGGCCGTCGAGCCTAGGCTAAAGTCCTCGGTAGCCTTGAGGGCGGCCACCTGGCAGCGCGCGTTGTGCAGGGGGTGTCGGACTTCCGGCCTGCTCGGCCGATTCAGGGCCACGAGGTGCTGGCGAAAGCGCGTGCGACACTGGGCGCCGTCGGCGTCCTCGGCGTCGGAGGCGAGATTGGGCGCGATGCCGAGGAGCACGGCGACCTCGGGGGGCGGCATGAGGAACTCGCCGGTCTTCACCGTGGTTATGAAGGGCTTGGGATGGTGCGCGTAGTTGGCACGGGCCAACTGGCGACGCTGATCCTCCTCCTCTTGCTCCTGGATGCGCTTGAGCTTGGCGCTGAGGGCCTCGTTGAAGTCCTCGGTGGAGAGGTGCATCGTGTTGGTCTGGGGGTGGGGTGGTTCGACGTTTTCGTGAGGTGGGAGGGTTTTTGGGGGTGCGAGGGTCGAGGGATGAGGGAGAGATAAGTCTTCTGCAAGATTGACGCTGGCCGGTTCGGTTGTATGTATGGCGGTGTACGTTGAGAGATAGTTATTAAGGTGATGCTAAACCCTCTTGTTACCGTAAAATACAGGGAACCACTTTTTTCATTCAATGTTTAATTTTTAGAAAATATCTCTCTGAAAAGTTCTTGTTTTTGACTAGAACAATAACGTTTCATAGATATTTACTCAAAAATAAAATAAGAAAAGTGGTTCCTCATATTTGTCGGTGACTGGTGCCTTTAGCATCACCTTAAGGAAAATTGGTAATGATTTGTTGGAAAAGTACTTTTACAATTTTTGGCTCAGTGAATGTGTAGGAAATATTCAATTAAACAAAATGAGTTATGTTAAGTTTATATTGGACCAATGAATTATTTATTTGATATTATTTCACTAAGCCTCCTGTCGAAAAAGTATTTTACAAAGGTTTTTGTAGAGAATCGTTATCGAGTTTATGTTTACAATTATCGCTTATTCTATTTTCTACGATGTCTTAATACGATGTTGAGAATAATATATGCTTTGTAAAAAATGCTATATAAACTTTATGTTTAGTGAATCAATGGAGAATTCTTCATAAAATGATCCATGTTAAATTTAATGAGTAGTAAAAAGTGGTATTATTTCATACGATATTGAAATACATAGCAAGAATTACGAATATAAAAATCAATGAAACGAAACATATTCATGATTGCTGAAATTTAATTTAATATGGCTCATTTTGTTCAGTTATAAGCATCTTTTATAGATTCACTAAGTCGAAAATTGTAAAAGTTTCTTTATAAGGAATTATCGATTTTACGTAAACTCTAAATATTAGCACTGAATATATAGTCGTTAGTACTTGTAGATTTAAAGGCCTTACCTTTAAGGGGTCAAGCCTGAGTCAAACCGAAAAAATTATTTCTTTTTATGAATTCATAAAAGTTGTTATAAAATGTAATCATTCTGAAAAATTTTCGACTATAAATATTTGATTATATCTTTAATTTCACCATTGTAGAACCTCAAAATCTTCACTCTACAGGTCAAGATAAAGCACTATTATTAACACCAAATTCTAAAAATCTCGTCTACAATTTGCTGTTAGATGTAATCATCTAAATTATTAGAGGAACTTAACGGCATGCACGATTCTACGTGACACGATTAACAAAAATTGTTTTTACGATAATTATTCTGATAGAAGTACTATTTCGTTAAAATTTTCTTATATAATTTTCTTTCGGAGATCCAACAAAAAAATTCAAAAATTCATCGTGTCATGTAGAATCGTGCACGCCGCAAAGTTTTTCCAATAAATATGGTGTTAATAATAGTGATTTATCGTGACCTGTTGGAAGAAGATTTTGAGGTTTTATAATTGTGAAATAAAAGATATAATCAAGTATTTATAGTCAAAAATTTTTGAGAATGATTACTTTTGAATATAAAGTTTTATGGACTAAAAAGAAATTTTTCTTTTGTTAACATAGGCTTGACCGCCATAAATATAAATGATTAACCTTCGGTTTTAATTTTTTTCGGGTTATGTTAAAAAAACAAGTTTTTAAAACGTAATTTTACTAACTTAATGTGATTGAACTAATGAAACATGTCAAAAATGTTAGATTTCTAGTATATTTTAATATTCTTTCTTAATTATGGGGAAGAAGCGATTAATGTAGCACACTTAACTCCTTTTTTTCGGCACAATAGCTACTTACTAAATTACTAAAATATTGCCAAAATTTATGTTATTGGATTAAAAAATATTAAAGGAAACTAAAAATAAAATTTGTGTAAGTTATTATTCTCTTCTAACACTTTTTATCGCTAAATTTTAGTGAAATACCGTGATTGTTCCTATCCATAAAGTCGTATCTAAGATATATGTAAGCAAGACAGTTGTATTTCGTCGTTTCGTTGAAACAGTGACATCTCACAATAAGATATGTTGTCCAGACCCAGTCGTATTTCAAATTTAATTCGACAATGTCGCATTTTACTTTCTAATAAAACAAAGGATAGAAAGTTTGTAGGTTAAAACTCCTAGTAGTGAAAAGATATAGTGTAAAAATTGATATTACAATCTAGTAATGTGAATCTCAAATATAAAATACTTAAAGAAAAAAAATGTCCGACCGAATTAAAATTTATATCATTTGTTTTTATCGGGAAGCAAAATACGATTCTGATGACTCACTAGGCTGCATTTCTCCAAGATACGATTGTTTTAAATGAAATAGCGAAAAAGTACTGTCTTGCTTGTATTTCTGCGATGAATTTGTGGGTGGGAGTCGTCAAGTGACATGATTAAGTTCAAAACTTATGAATTGTACAATTAAGCGAAAATTAATAGAGGTATAATTTAAAAAAGATTATTATCTCTAAGAACTCTAGAAACATAACTTACATAACACTGATGATATATTTGATAAGTTAAATCGCATTCAGTTAGTTAAATGAAGTTTTAATTACTATTTTAAAAATATAATTAAATAATGAAGTTTAGGAGCTACGGTGGCTATGTTAACTAAAAAGTCCCGAGTTCACATACCGAACATGTGAAATTTTCAGAAATCATTATTTCATATTCACGATGGCGGTTTCGGTGGCTCAGATTTCATTTAAAACTGTAGGGCCAGTAATTCTAGAATAAATGATGCATCCACATTTCACCAACTACATTCTCCAAATGTAGGAGAGGGGAATGGATGCATTATGACTATAGCGAGTCAGGTCCATTGCGCACAGGTATTAAATTACCTCTGCAAAGTTCACTTAAACTTCGATCTCGGATGAACAATAAACAATAAACAGAAATCATTCAAATCCTCATTTAGAGGTGGCGTTCATCAAATCTCAACGAACAACTCTAGGCTTGCAGAAAAATTATTCCTCAATCATTCATCAACCTCAAAAGTGCCAACACAACGAAAAACCAAACTTCCAAATGTTCAAAAATCACTCAACTACCTTGCATCCATACTCCTGGTGCAGCAGCAGCCTATTCGCCCTGTCCTCCGCCCTATGCAGATTCCCGTGGCTCCTGCTGTAATCCCTCCCTCGCATCCTGCTCCCCGGCAGACCGACAACCGGCACCAGGTGATCATGCGACTTGCTGATCTCCCTCCTCGCGAACACGGACGACTCATTATTCCTAAAGTTCCTCTTGATCATCGTCAGCCTGGACGCCACGGAGTCGTCGTCCTCGTCGTCCTCGTCCCCGCCCTCCTCCTCCTCCTCCTCCCCCTCGGCGTCGCCATTCATGTGCAGCAGCGGCAGGGAGGATTCAAGCCCGTCCCTCTGCAGTATCGTGAAGGCCTTGGCTGCGCTGCTCAGCTCCAGTCCACGATCTGTGGCTCCGGTAGCGGGGTCGTAGGAGCCGGGCGCCGGCGCCAAGGCCGAGATTCCAGCCGGCATGTTAGCGACCTTGCGAGCCGGCCGAGATTGATGGCGCTGCTGACCGAGGCTGCTGGAACTGGTGCTGCTGCTTCCGGCTGCTGCTGCTGCTGCTGCTTCGGCACGAGTCTCATCACGAGACTAGCTCCTCCCACCCCCCCACTCCGGCTCGCTCGCTAGCGACGACGACGACACGTCAGGATGTCCGAAGGCAAATCACGTGCTGCTGCCCTTGCCGTTGGGCTGCTTTTTCGTGCGGCTGGAGGGCGACGCGGGGATGGCAGGTCCGGCCGATCCGAAGGATTCACTCGATCGATGATCATGCATCTTTAATGTCGCGTGACTCGGCGAAGGCGCGCGCGCGTGCTTTCTTGGGAGGGCTGGCTGACTGGTGCCGCTTTACTGGTGTGCTGGCTTCGGTTTCAGATGCTCGAGAGGAGTTGCGAGTCGCCGGGGAAGCTCCTGTTGGACACGCGCCGTCACGAGCGTTTAGTGCGAGTGTGCTTTTCGCCGGTGGGAGGGGATCATTGGGGTTTAAGGATGATGGTTTGTGGGTGGGGGTACGAGGGGCACGGCTGATTTGTGGAGGTGGCTGGTTGTGATTTGTAATTAGTGGTTGCGTATTTACGGGTGGTGGGGGACGTATCGTAATTATCATTGTGAAAGTAATTTGCTAGGATTCTGAAAGTTTGAGAGAAGTAAAAGTTCTAAATTTTGTTCCAATTTATAAACTGTTATGACAGATCTGTCGTAATCTGTCATAAGCTTTGACTAAATTTCTGAGGTCGAAATGTTTCGTTGGAATTTAACAAAATGTGGATGCCCATGGATGACTTTGCGGCTTTATAGGTAAAACGTAAATAGAGAAGCTATAAAACTGATATGAATATGAAGAATCCACAAAATTTTAAGCACTGTAATAACAATTTCCTTCTGTATAAAGTAGAGAACATGAAAAAATTGCATTTTTTAATTTTCTACTACTAAATGTCTGATAAAATGTTAATTTTTTCACTTATTTTATAAAATTTGATCCTCTTTCTTTTGAGTTTCCGTTCACTTTCCCGAATCAAATTATACATTTCTTTTATCTTTTCATAAGATTTTAACAACAGAGTCAAATTTGTACGTCTGCTTGCATTCCTCTATTTACGACGCATCCATATGTATCCTCCTTTGCTAGAATTTTATAAAGTTTTTCAGCATTTGACTGTATTTGTTAAAATTTAACTGAATTCATTTATCAGAATTGGACGTTATTAGTCGTCAAATTGGAACAGATTTCAGAATTCATATTTTGGACGAATTTTGTAAAAATCTGATGTCATTTTCTTTGGAATACTTTTAAAGCTCTTTCAAAGTTTTTAAATTTGTGGTCAAATATCATTTATTATCACTGAATGCTAAGTTAACATTACATTACAAAACTACACATTTTCTTTTAAACGAGAACAAAAAATAAATATCTGGATGAATCCTAATAATAAAGACATATTTCATGAGCTCCAATGAGATTTGATTAGAAAACACGTCTCTTTTTGGGGGTTATTTTATTTATATAGCTTTAGGTCATAAAACTATTACAAAACAGTGTAAAATATAACTTTCATTTATTTATTAATACCATTTGGTATACTTTAAATTATTATGATGTTAAACATATGATTTCGATCAATGTTATAACGATTGTTTCTATTTAAATCAAAAGAGGTTACCAAATTACATAAAAAGACCTACGTCTTTTCTAATTTCAGCTCACGACATACGCCTTTTTTATTAGAAACCATCGCTTTAGTGAATATATTTATGTTAGTTAATAAAATAAGAGTAGAATGAATTTTTTAGTACGAAAAATAATATATCAATTTCTATAAGATATTTAAAAGAGTTATTTATTTAGTTATGGTAGGACAGTTGTATTTATTATCAAGTAAATCATAAATTGTTACTATACAGTATTTGTAATCTGCGGTGTTAGAATATAGATTTTTTGAAAAATGTATTAACTAAATATAGTTCAAAATAAACTAAAGTAGTTTTCCGTTTATTCATACTGATCGATAAATTCTTCGAAATTAAAATACGAAAATATGAGTACCTTAACTACACTGTACACTTTACATAAAATTGATTTTTTGGAGGAACATAATGTATTGTTTCACTGAATTGTAGTGTCACCGCATTAACATTTCTAAATTTATACACAAACGCGTGACCATAAAGTAGGTCCTATATTTAGGCCAAATACAAATTAAATATTTCTTGTCTATTTACGCAAAACTTAAAATATTTATTGTTTATAAAATTTAATCAACGAATAATTAGACTAATAATTTAACAATCTAAATAGAAATAATTATAGTTTTGAAAAAAGCGTCATTGGCAGCATTCATGTAATAAGAAAACTCTAATGTGAAATAAATTAGTAAAATCAATAATAACCGAAATCTGTATGAATCACAATTATTCTAATAATTTTAATTTACTATAATTCAGTTATTTTGGTTTAAGAAATTGCGCTAGTAATAAAGAAGGTCTTTTGCTGCTGCACTTGATTCTAAAGCCCACGGCAGCAGTTTAAAGGTCGGAACATTAGGTATACATAAGGCCTTTGTAAGGTCAGTGACTTTTGAATTTAATAGCAGCTCGATTAGTAGTATAGTTTGTGAAGTAAACTGACGATTTCTACTGAAGTAGAATTACTTCCTTTATAACTTCTGCTTTTATTTTTATTGATTTTCAACTTATAATAGTAAATGTATTATTTTAAAACATATAAACTACAATTTTCATTAAAAAAAATTATTATTAATTTAATAAGTAAAATTTAAAATTATTACATATGAACCTAGTTAAAATATACAATAAATTGAGGAGAGGCGAACAAAACCGAATAATTCCACTTTTTGTGAAAATTGATTTTATGTACTTTCATCATAATACAATGTTGTCTTCATATTTATGGTGTTGATTTTAATCTAAACACAAAAATCAGCCATTAACAAAGATTCTAAAATACGTTATTCCATTTAAACTGATGCAGTGAAAAAGAATGCCGTTTTTCCTATTTTTTCAAAATTAAGAAAAGTGGAATTATCCGGTATTGTTCGATCTTTCCGGAATTAACCTCTAATGGAATGTAATATATAATAACTCAAGCAGTATTTTGTAAAATATAAATGTAATAATAATGATAGTAATGCATATGTATACAAATTAAATGTTCAATAATATTCTACAAATACTACGAATAAAATAATTTCTCATAAATCTAGCTACATACTTATCTACACAACTGCTAATCTCGACAGAATATTATTTTTTAAAGTTAAATTTAATTAACAATTATTTACGTTTATAAAATCTTACTGCAACCATAACTAAATAAACTTCAATATAACATTTAACCTACACAACAACGCAGCCCTTACACATCCACCCCCTTTTATTTTTAACTTTCATAAAAACCACGATACTCCGAACACAGCAACCAAAAGCGCAACCCCACCATCCACACCTAGAAAACCAACCCGATGCCCGATAAAAACCCAAAGCACGAGGTAAAGAAAGAAAAAAAAATGCCTACTTACATGGATCGAAAGCAGTCGCGTGAGTCGGCCTGGTCATATCCATACCAGCACCAGCAGCACAACGCACGAGAGCCACCGACTGGACTGCGAGCGACGTGCGCTCGCGCCAACAACTGGACAATGTCCCGCGGCTTTAGCCTTTAGCCGGCTAGCTTGCGTATCACACTATACTCCGCTCTCACACAAACACACACACACGCGCGCGCGGGTGTACTTTTAACGGCCGACCATACACCACTCAATACCACTGACCGCGCTGCGCGCATGCCTCGCAGGTGTGTGTATATATAGCCACGCGTCGGCTCGGTGGTATAGGTACCTAGTGTGTATAGAAAGAAGGGGAGGGAGGAGAAAGGTGGTACACGCGAGAGACACATCGCCGGTAGGGGAGACACGGCCGACGGCGGTCAACTTCGCGGGGAGCTGCGAGGTGCTGGCGCAGCATAGCCTTCTCAAGGTGAAATTTTCCTATCGGCGCCGGTTATCTCGGGAGTGGAATGGAGCGGGACGGTAAGGGCTCGCTGCTGGCATTACTACGATTGCTGCATTGCGTTAGGCCGTGGTGGATTGGCGTGCGTTGGTTTTCTTGTTCTTTTAGGGGGTAGGGGGTTGGTAAGTTTCTTACGGTGACGATCGTAGTTTGGGGGTGTGATATGCGTGCAGCGGTATTATGTTGATTGCCGTTGTTAGTTTCTTTGAAGTTTGATGGGCGATCGATGTTATGCCGCTTAATGAGAGGATTATTAGGGTTGGAAGAACGATAAATATTTGTGTACGTAGTTAATATACAAAAGGGATTAATTTTACTTCAGAACAATAAAACGTAATTAGGATTAGGTTGCTACTAATCGATTGTACGTATGGTTATTGCTCCATTGAAACATATCTTGGAAAGAAAGACAAACCAAATAGTTGGGTATTATTCTCTTTCATACATAGTGTCGATTGCGGTAGAGATACCCAAAACTGGTAATAAAATTTAAAGGTAGAAACTGTTTATAATCTCGGTTGATTCGAACATACTTATCATGCAAAATATTCGGATTATATTCAATAATTGTATAGTCAATATATGTACAGAGTTATACATTGATATGTTGAAGAAAATTTTTTTTTACAAACAAACAAATATACTCTATAAAGTGATGTATCATAGCTAGGTGTAATTCGGTCCTGAAAGGGTTAATAGCACCAGTGTGTTTCCTCTGAAATCTAAACTTGAAAATGTCACTATTTAATTTTGTAACAAATCAAAAGAAATTTCTTTATGCAATACAAAATGTCACGTGGCATCTTCGTTCACTAGACTTAAATGTACATTCATTGGCACGGTTACCATATATGTTAAATTTATTTATCTCTTTAATTAATTTACATTTAGTAAATTTAATAAAAAAGAACTATATGAATTTAATTACAAATATTATTACTAAGTAAAGTTATTGTAAGTAAAGTAAGTATTGTTATTTTTTATTGTTATTTTTTTTTATATTTTTTATATATGTCATTTTGATACCGGATCTGCGAACAGGTAACCCGTTTACCTCTGCAGAATTTATAGATATGTATATTTCTGTAAATTTTTCTAGTCTTTAAATAAATAAATAAATAAATAAAATGTATAGTTATGAAGGGCATGACAAAATAATTTGCAGCATGTTTAATGCGAATGAAACCCTGGAGTAAAAGATTATTTGCTGCATAATGTTTATTTATTATTAATTATTTAAAAACTACATTTTATTCTTATATAAATCACATAGTAAAAAAAAGTCATATTACGTAAAAGGGGAATAACCTTTGTATTGTATTCGCACGTGCTAAACACGCTTTATCATCGTTACATTGATTTTTACCTCTACGTCATTTATAGAGTTATTAATAAAAAATACATATAAGTCGTTTACTTAATTGTCTAGAATCGTGGATGCTATTTAATGTTCATAAAACCATTCAAAATAATGTAATTTATGTATTTTGTAAAGAGCTATACTAAAATTTGTAATTACATTTTCAGTTATACGATTAATAGAGAAAAAAGGTAAATAAATATTTGTTTTTATTTGTAGTACCTTAAATCAATCATTCTTACAGATCTATACGCAATTTGAAACCATAAAAAGTTATGCTGTAATGCTCTTAAAAATGATTTATATGCTATAAGAAGTAAAAATATCATACATTGTATCAATTGTGATACGTAGTCGTTGTCCATACAAGTACAAGAATTACATAAAACTGGTATAAAAAAGTCATAAGATAAAAAGTCGTCCTAAAATAAACTTATTACAGATATACGTAGACACATGCATTCTAAAAGACATCTATTTTTCATCTCCGAGTAATAAGTAGCAAGTAGTGAAATAAATGGTTATAGATAATTATTATGTATAACGGAGAGAATTTCACGGTAAAAATTTTACTATAGAAATACTTTAGAAAGATTTATCCAAATATTCCATTATAAAACTTCATACATTTCATTTTTCTGTTAGTTTTCACGCAAATTTGATCGTTCGGTAACGTAAAATTTATTGTAAACATAAGTAAAAATGTCCCAAACAGTTCTAAGAATTCAGAGAATTTCTTAAACACCTCGAACTCACACCCCGCAACTTCACAAAATCTATAAGCAAAACCTCGAGCACATATGTATGTCAATCTCAGCGGCTGGTTTAACATTATTTACGCATTTCGATTTTGCGTACTCGTTAATAACCATACAGCTCGCCAGCTGCTGTGTACTTTATATCGATCGTCTTCTTATTTCGTGACTTGAGACTATTCTTGATTTTACAACCAACGCGCGGGCACACTAGGCTCTCTTTCTTTCTCCCTCTCTCATTCTTCTGTAGCACTAGCGCGCGCGCGGCTCCGACAAGTGGGATGATAAAATCGCCCTCCCCCGTGAGGTCATTCCCTCCCTTTCGTTCGGACGCACGAAACGTACTCGCCTCGCGGTTGAAACCCCCCCTTTTTTTTCTCCACAGTCCGCTGTACCGAGCTGAATAATTATCTTCAATTTTTGCGCAACGCTTTTCACGCCGCGAATTGTTTTCGTCCCCGCGCGGCAATAATTCTTGCGTGAATTTTTTAAATCGCCTCGTTTATTGCGTGCAAGCTTAGCGGCACGCTTGTCCACTGTTTGCGCACGCGTTGCGACACTCGAAATCTGCATTAAAATGAAAATTGCTCAATTTGCTCGACTAGTGTGACCAACAAATAAAAATACTGGCTAATCTGAAAATCGATGTTTCGACTTTTGTTGGGTGGCAAAGTGGTAATGTAATTAGGGGGAAGAGAATAAATTGTACAGATGCTAATCAATTTTTATTTGAAAAGTTTCGGTAGTACGCTTTGGTTATCGCTCAAGGAAACTTATTAAACTTACCAGAAACTACAAAATACGTTTATCTCAATGTGAATTTGCAGAAAATGTGAGTTTATTTTAGGAACTGGAGGTCTCGTGAAAGTTATTGTAGAAGCACAAAGCACTGTATGTCTTTTTGTCACACTTCAAGATACCACACGATAAGTGCCTGTAAATTCCAACTTAACCTCGTTTTCTTACTTTTAGTATATCTATACGTGTATTTATGTATACATGTACCTTGCGTGAAGTATGCTTCCTCTCTAACTCTAATTCTTACTAAGAATAAAAAGTTTTTTTTGCATGCACAAAATTATATAATTTATACTGTTTTTATTTTGCAATATAGATTGTTTATATTATAATAATGTTCTCACGCATAAATAAATAAATGTGATACGTTGACTATAATAAATTTGCGAATATCTACACCAAAGGCTATTATTTACTAAAATCTAATTTTGATAATTTTTAGTGAAATCCCATAAAGGTTCTCATTTACTCTAAAACTAGTGAATTTTAATGCAGTGATGAAGTACAGCATTTCATTATTTGTAATGATAATATAATTCACCGATTCATGCGTTGTTATAAAAATGAACAAATATAACTATTTCTAACAAATTTTTAATGTATACACATAATGTTTTGTTTTACTATAATAGTTTAAATAAAATTGAATAAAATAATTTTTTTTATGAATATTTATTGAATAGCAAATCATATAGTTATGTTGAATACGGAAAGTATTTTCATTACTTACACAGGTTGACATTTTCTCTGTACATTCGTTAAATGCACAGTAGCGCATGGACTCTGCACAAGAGTGTACGTCTGTGTACCTCCAAATTTGTCGACACCATTTCCAAAAGGTCCCCTATTGCACATTTGGCACTGCTGCGTTTTCATGGCCATTGTTCTTGACTGACTAATGTATCCTGCGTCACTTAACTAGAAATCATCTTCTGCGCGCTACTGATGAAAGTAAATTAAACGCGTTCAAGCATTTATAACTTGACAAATTAAAAATTATTATTCACTGTAATATATTACGATGGGTAATTAAATTTGATTATATTTTACAAAAATGTAAATATTGCAATGAGGTTATTGTTACGACGCAAGCAAACTGAAGCTTATTCGATTCATTCGATGACGGACCTGAAAGTTGGCATGGAAACATAACAAGAGAGTTCGATCCTTTGCAAAACCATGCGCTTATTTTTATATTAGTCATGCAAAACATTACAGAGTAAACTGATTTTTATTTTGCTTAAATGACAGAATTAGTTAAGCAGGTAGTAAACTAAATTATTTATTCAAATAAAAAATTAAAAAATGTACTAAATTGTTAATGTTTGAATTTTTTATATAACTTTATACATTAAAAAATAATATGAAGCTCTCTTTGTTCGATATTATTAATAAATTGAAAAATTGAATTTATAATCAAATATCAATTTTTTTACACTCAAATCTATGTGCTTATTTCTTACTCTAGTGCCATCTATCATTATCCGAAAAAATCAATCACTTACCTCTTGTACATACTAACAAATATAGATGATATAAACCGACCATTATTACAATTGATGTTTCCTTAAACCATTTAGCGTATACATATATATTAATACTATACAGTGAATGAATATGGATACATATATATACAATAAATACATAGATTTATACCAGAGTTTCAAATTACGCGTCCTACTAGAGCCTGCGTCGATATCTACTCGGTCCAAGGTAAGGTAGATTTCGTTCTTACCATTCACATTCCCTATTGCCATCTGCATCCTCGTAACCTACCTTACCAACAGTTGTAGTATACTTGACTAAGCACATTATCGGCAACAGTTAAACTGTTCTGCTTTTAGAACAATTGGTTATTGATTTTATACAATTTTTATTTAAACTATGATAATGAATATTTATAACGAATACAAATCCAAAAATGTTAAAAATTTAAATTATTTAATGCGAGCTTCAATAAATTATGTACAAAACACATCTGTTTCCTGAAAATGTTTACAAATGGTATATTACTTAAATAAATAAAAAAATTATTATTAATTAACAAATCTTTGTATGTTGTAACATTACACAAAAGGCTAAATCAAACCTAGATTTCTTTTACCTTCAGTTTTGCAGTGATGTCCTTTTTACTCCTCTTTGTCTAGTTCAGTCATAATTCGTCAGAGGGCGAGGAGTTGAAGTTAAGATTACTATTTTAGAATAGTATACATTAGAAAAAGCTTTGTGTATATTTTTGTATATAATTGTCGAGATTAATTATAGGATAAATGGTTCAATTGTTGATTGAGATTTTATTACTGACACTCTATACATTTCTACATTTATTGTATTTAGTAATATATAAGCACTTAAATTTTGTACAAAAGCTGTAATTTAAGAAGCGTTCATCAAAAAATATACACCCAACGGTAAAACCATTTTTCCGAATGTGCTACCAAATAACAATTTTTTCGTTGGCGTAAGAAACAAAATCGCATCTAAAGTCATCCTTCTGTTGACTTTTTGGTGACTTGACATTCTTACACCTATGAAAAAGTTGTTATTGAAGGGCACGTTCGGAAGAATGTTTTTCTCGTTGAGTGTACAAGATTACGATTGAAATGAAAAACTTAAATGGTAATTTTTTCAAATTTTGAGGCTTTCAATTGGCAATATTACACCGGCAATTAACATGGAGGCTCTCTGTAGGAAAATTATACACAGAGTTCGCTTACAGTATATGCTTATTATCGATTTTTTATTAATATTTTAAAAATTAACAAAAGATTTACACAAATTTTATTATAACATACAGAGCATAATTTTACAAATTTTTTTATTATAAGTATAACTAAATATAATTTATCAAACTATTTAAAAAACATGTACGGTGGAGTAATAAAGTGATTTAATTTATTTTTTCATCAGGGCAAGACTTTATAGCTTCGTGGTGCCATTCTTTAAATAACTAGTTTGTAAGTGCCTACTTGTGCGGTAATTTGGTGAAATATAATGTCTAATTAGCACTCAAATTTTTGAAAAATCGATTATTTTATTACGTTTTTAACAAAGAACATTGAAATGAACGTAAATTTCAATTTTTATAAGTCTCATTTTAGTCAGAAAACATGCAGTTTACAGGTGTATTAAAATGCATTTAAACAGTTTTCTGAAAATTATTAACGTTTAATGTAAGGTTATTTATTATGTTTATATCGCTTGCTGTATAAAGAGATACTTTACCTAAGAAACAACCCTATAAACTAAATGAATCAATGTCCATGCGCAATCTATTACCAACTTATTTGATTCTATTAATAAAACTAATTGAATTTTTATACTCGCCAAGTATGGAACATCGACACGGATTCCCTGAACAGAAGTGAAAATATTGAAATACTTAATTATCACGTAACAAGGCGCATTTTTCAGACAGCTGAGCCGCGTAAAAAATGACTAGACGATTATTCCACGTCATCGGGGATCTCCGAAGGGCCGGGCAGTGAGCGGGCTTCCTGGCAAACATTCAATCACTCTCGTGCTTTTGGTGGGCCCCGAAAGAATGCTAACCGTAAAGAATCATTGGCATTTTAATTTAGGGTTGCGGCAAAACGGAACGAATGGAGGTGTGTCGTGTCTCATCAGTATCTTTTTTGTTTCACTATGCCTCTTCCACATTCGAACATTTCAGTTTTCCAACCTGCCTCCACGGATTTTCTGCTCTAACGACCACCTTTACGAGTTAATAGATTGTAATTATGGTATACATAACTAGAAATAAATGTACCTGTTGTTGTAAAAAATACATAAGGGACATGTTTGTACTAGATTTTTACCAACTATTTTAAATGTTTTCTCATGAGATTTTTATAGAATGAAGTACTTTTAGAATCTTTTAGAAGGCGAACGTACGTTGAATAATATTTTGCTATTTGTTTATTTTACTATTATAAAATACATTTATAAAAACATAATTTTAAATGTGTAAATTGCTGCTAATGATTCTAGTACTCTGCATTTGAGGTGATAGGTACAATGACAACTCAGTTCGAATGATAAGTAGTTTTTTGGCAGCCACTTACATATTTACTTTTTGACCCTTTATTTATATGACTCTATGTCAAACAAATTTTTTAGGATGTTTGTAGTTGAATTTTCAATTTTTGTTTGTACTTCCAAAAGGTGGGTTGTTAAGTTGTAAATGCACAACCGATCAAAAGAGAAGCAAATATATGTAAATGCATGATTAAATATAAATTATATCTGTTCATGCACAATCATATATGATGTTATCGCATCATACATGCATATATGATGCAATTATACATGAATATTGTCTAACACTAACGAGTATGATTATAATCTTATCATGTATATATTGTATATATTGTGATCGTATTCTACCATAAATGACTTTATATACGTCTCATTATATATATTCTGAACTTGCATAACTGTCAGTACTATCATGCTTCAATTATACTGCCAATACTTATATTACATTTAAAACAAATTTGATATTGAATCATTACTACCAGAACCAGAACGAAACTGTTTGGTCAGCTCACTCTATATTTGTTTTGAGATCTGCATGAAAAGAACACAACCAACCCTGCCTACCCACTCTAATCCACGAAATTCCATTTACCGCGTCCATTATGTAGGCGTCAGGCTGCTCGTTCTCATCCAGCGGAAGCGAATATCAATTTGACGAAAACCGAGGAAGAAAAGGAGTTAAACGGGCCCACGCTACACAGAAAAACCCGCATTCAAGCTTCACCGTATAGTACAAGAGTTTGATGATCAGCGGGGATGCATATATACCTATACGCGAAGGATCGAAAAATAATAAAAAAAAAAGAGTACGAGAGTGGGAGGGAGCGAGGTGGGAAGGAACGCGCAAAGATTTTGGCACCCCGCTGGGTCTTCTAATTGCCTCGCCTCCTTGCTTCGAAAAATCTTCGGGCACACACACACACATGCGCCCTTGAACCTTGGCGGGTCCCCCCCGAAACCCCACGGATCGGCATATCACGCTCCGAGTCTCGCTTCTTTTTTTCCTCCTTCGCGCGCGCGCACGCCCGCGTCGAGACTTCGTCTTATTCGTCTCGAGCGCGTTCCTCCACCTTCAAGTCCTTACTCACTCGCCGAACTTCGCCTCTCTCTCTCTTTAGTAAGTCTCTCCATCTACCAGCCGAATAAGCATCATCATCTATCACCCTGTGCGAAACGATATATTTGTTTTCGTTGCGGCCTGCCGCTCTCTCTCTCTCTCTCTCTAATTATTTATTTACCAGTGGAACCTCGGTAGAATGTATGTATATGCCTCTATAAGTAATCTGTATGGTATTGGTAAAGAATTTTGGAAGTTGAATGGGATAGAAGAAATTTCGCCTGATGAGTTTGCTATTACAGGTTTTTATGTTTTGTTAAAATAGTATATCTATAATTAAGCTGTTTGGGACCATAGCGGAACAAGTTCATTTTGAAATGGATCTAACCGTTCTTGAGCAGTATAAAATTCACGACGCATGGCGCATTATCAATTGGAATGAGTTAATAATAAGAATAATAATAATTATTATTATTATTTTTATTATTATTGTATTATCAATTTACTGTATACAAATAAAGAGTAATAATGGTTACTAAACGGTCTTGTAATTCGGATATAATATGAAATATAAGAATTCATTATAAGAGGGTGGATAAGTATATTGATTCCGAGACGGGTGCGAATGACGGTTGGGTACGTATATTTCATTTTTGAACAATTAAAAAAAATCATATTATCGAAAATTAATAGTCTTATTCCAATTCGGTTTTAAATGGTTTAATTCAGAGTCTTCAGAGTATTTTAGGCTATGATAATGCTTCAGTTATCACAGTCAGATCTATGAAGTAGTTTTCTCCTTGATAATAGATACTTAAATGAAGAATAATTCATTTCGGTTACTTACTGTGAACATGACATAGTTACATCATCAATTACTTTAAACGTACATGTAAATGAAAGAAAACAAGCTGTGCCTTTGCACTGAATAACGCGTATTGAGATATTCTTACGTAATGTTAGATTTCAATTCAATTAATAGAATGAATGATTATTTTGCGTAAATATTTTATTTAATTACAGTGACCAATTGACCATTTATTTAAATCACGTAGTAAGGATCCATTCAAAGAATAGTTGGTATAAATTTCATTATTGTTTCAGTAAATTTAATTTCACTCACACTTTCGCAGAGCACTGAAAAGTGCTCCAAAGCCAACGCTATTTTCCTCCTTTCAAAAATCACAACAAACCTTATCCCAAATTAAAGCGGAAAACCTGTTATATCTGACGATTATTCAAATTTTTTGCAAGAAACTAAAGCCACAAATTAAGCCAGATAATGTGCACCGTATGCATCAATCACGAAGCCATTATCCACAGCGTTACCTTATTTTTTCCTACCTCTCTGAAGAATAAAAGAGAAACCTTTAACCAACACACAAAATGAAAAAACGAAAACAAGAGAAAGAAAGTAGGTGTATACATAGGCGATAGGAGATGCCACAGCGACGAGAAAAAATACGTGGCCGGGGCCGATGGTATTCGGGGGCTCCACAAATCGCCCGGATAATGACTAGGAAGTGCGGAGGCGTGGTAATGAGGGCCCGATCGGACACTGGACCTGCAGCTCCAGCTCCAGCCTACTCGTTGGGTATATAGGTAGATCTTTCTCGCTCTTACGCGCGTGCGCGAGCTCACGTATATACGTACGTCTATACGTCGAATTAAGGATCTCGGGTGATGTGTAAGAGTGTACGAGCTCTGCTCTCTTTTCTACCTTGGTCTCTCGTGGAGCTATAGAGGAGGGAGTGATGAATTGCGCCCGAGATATCGGTACCTCCTCCTGTCGGCTTGCCAGTCTGAGTTACCATTCGTCTATCGCAAGATGTGCCTTGATGTGCTCTTTTGCGTCTTTAAAATGCTTTTCCGATACTCGTCTGAATGACTTATTTTGATGGAATAAATAAAGGAGGTTTGCGTTTCTTTGAGTTTAAAATGGTCAATTGGTATATTTGTTCGGTTTTATATTGAGGAATCTAGAATGATAAGTCATTTTGTGAAGTCGAAGTATCAAATAATTACTTTATGAAGTTCTATTGCACGAATTTTTACAAAAAATGTCTCGTCTAAATATGAACCGTAGAAGATTGGCGAGTACAGTACAAATTTTTTTTATTTTGTATAGGGTCCTCAGTTTATTTTTTGTTGCGTTCAATATAGCAAATAAAGAAATATTTTGAAAAATACATATTTGTAATTTTATTAAACACATTTAAGGCGGAGATTTTGACTAATAACAAAATATTTTGAATATGTATATGTAAATATTTTTATACATCTTTTTAAGTATATGCTCCATACATCAATTCATCTGTTTTTAGTAGAAGACTCGCTGAGACAAATTTTTTGTCCATACACCCAACCGTTCATCGTCTGCATAAATAGCATTATTATATAGTTAATCATTGTATTATATCGATTCTGTTTTATTAAATAATTAATAAATACTTAATGTTTACTTATAAATCTAATATAAATAATTTTTTTTATTAATTTTTGCTGACATATAGTTTGTATGATATATGAAAAAATTAACTAATAATACAAATAAGTTTTGATAAAAATTATACAACATTTTTACATTCATATAAGGTATATAAGAGAATAAGAATTATATGAAGCAATAGTTAAGCATTGATTGACTCAATGGTAAATTGATTTTGAAATAGGTAAATCTGAAATCAGGTAGGTGATTTATACAATACTTAAAAAAGATTTGGTTACAACTATAAATACACGTTTACAAAGTTACAAAGCTATTCTTTGCAAAATTTAATATTCTTTCTTTTTACATTCTTAATTTGGCCAGACAAACAAAGGTCAACATAAAACACATTGATCTAATGAAATAATTCCGGCGCTAATGAAATGCCGAACGGCGGTTCGAAGGGATGAAAGCAGTGGAGCAAAAAACAATGGAGCCTATTAGCATCTACCTAAAAGTCTCCAATTCTCTCTCTCTCTCTCTCTCTCTCTCTCCTCTGTCCTTTTACCTACATTATAACAGCGAGCTATTTCGCTCTCTTCTCCTCGATCTCATCCTTTCTCTTTCTCTTTCTCCTCGGCCCATTCTCGGAGAGCCACTAACTCCTTTTCAGCCCGTCGAGGCTCCGCGGCTCCAGTTTTAGGTGTCGGCTGTCGGATGAAATATTGCAGTCTCTCCCCGAGCTTCTGCCACTATGGCCACTCGACTCCTCCGCGTGCCGATTGTTTTCGCGATCGTTTTCCGAAATTTCTCCTCGGCCGACTGTGCGCGGAGAGAGTGAGAGCTCGTGTGTATATATATATAACCCTCCGCAGGGTTGGTGCAGTGGGCGCCCGTAGATCATGCCGGAAAATCTCGCGCGCAACCGCCGCCGCCGCAGTAGAAACCATATACCATTATGTATATATACCCCGGGCCTGCAGTGCGAGATTCGCCTCCTTTCTCTCCTCCCGCGCGCTGCGGGCTCTCTCACCCCTAATATATATTCGAAAAATTACCTAAACGCCGGATCGTTGCCGGCATTCCCAAGTGGGTTATGCTTTCGCGCGCGCTCTATTCCGATGTAAGGGATATGCCCTCCCTCCGGTAAACCCCTCGCCCATGGTACTAATTATTTCAGAAAGAAAGTGTATAGTTTATTTACGTTGCGTAATTTATGGTGCTGCGGCGTTCTGCGCAGGTTATTTATAGCACGGAGAAAGTCGTATATTATTTCGCACTTTTCGTTGTTCGAGTGAATGTGATACATTTATTTATTTGCTTATTGTAGTATTCATAATAAGGCTGTTTCGGTAAGCTATACCAATCGTATACATGAGAAAGGAGTTTAAAGATAATAACAAATGTAGCGTTATAATTAATATATAATTTTTCATCTTTCTATACGACCGAAAAGATACATTTTTGAAAATATTTATTAAAAACGTATATTTTCTAAGTGACAAATATGCTTTAAATCTGTAATGTACATTGTATCTCGCGAAACTATTATAACATAATATGCTTTTGCTTACTACTAAAGGAAGCTTTGTAATAGTAATAAAAAAGTTTTCTTAAAAACATGTTAGAAATAAGTTTTTGGCCATTTGGAATCAAAATACGTTATTTTCAGAAAATGTCCATAGGGATGTGTATGTGTGTGTATCACCATATCTTGAGTAATCCGCGATTAATTTGACTGTTTCAGGGGTCATTTTTATTTGTTTTTTTTAAGGAATTAGACTCAAAAATATTTTTTTTGTTTTTCAATGCGTTTATTATTATTTATCGTTTTTCTGATCTTTGAGTTTTAGTTTTTCGGTTTTCTTAATACCTTAGAAATAATATCATCGATTTAGCAATAATGCATTTGAAAGAGCTTAAACCTATATCTTCCGACCCGAAATTTTTTATTACCTTTTCCTTTTTTCTGTTAGATAGAAACGTCATGTTTTTTTAAACGGTTCTATCTCAGAAATATATCATGGAAATATATTGAAACAATTGAGATGATCAGTAACATCGAGTAAAATATTTAGTAAAGTTATGGAGACATTTTTTTTCGTGAAGCATTGAAAAGAAATTTTAGATTCATCGACTCGATTTCGTTTTACAACGATTTTTCTCTTTTACGTTATTCTGAAATCAACGAGGTAGATTAATTTGGTATGTAGAAATAGTATGATGGCTTCAGAGTAAATGGATTTGAAAGAGAATATAATAATCTATCTTCTCCGACACGAAATTGTTTATAAGCTGTTTTCCTTTTTTTCTATTCATGAAAACGTCATTTTTCTTAAACAGCGATATTTTGGAAAAATATAATTGAAAATCTTTATAAATAAATTAAGATAGAAAAGGTTTTCACTATCTCTTGGCAGTCTTGGTTGAGCTCTTTGACCAGAATCTGAAATCTTTTACTTTTCAAGATATTTGCAGTTATATTTTTTTTATTAATTTTGTATTGTCTATTTCTTGGATATTACACCGTAATTTTTTATGAATCGATCATTTTTATTTGTGTTTTGTGTAAAGAAATTTTTTTTTAGATTCATCGACTCGTTTTTCTTTTATAATGATTTGTCATCAATGATACAAAAACACACCATTTTTGAGATATTAATAAGAAGGAAATAGAGCAATTTAAAAAAAATGTATTAGTATAAATAAATTTAAACTGGAACAATTTATTTAGTTTAAGGAAGCTAAGTGTTAATTAATTGGCAGCGGTTTTTTATTTTACATAGTACACTTCCGAAAACGTTTACGAAATGAGTATACAATAAAGATAAGTGATTCCGGTGCATAACAAAAATTCATAACAAACGCTACTTTCGTAAAATATTCTTAAGGTGGTATTGTTAATTGCAAATTTCTTAATGCAAAAAGAAACATTAAAACATTATTTACCGTAATTTTTGTAACAATCCCTGAAATCAAAATAAATTTTTTATATATTCTTCTTCTACCCATATGGTTTTTATAAGGGTTATTAATAAATATTTAACAACTTTTTGCATTTAATAGAAATGCATAATTCACTTGGTTAATATAACCGTAACAAGCATTGCAAGTGAGTTTTAAAAAAGAATCCTTCTTTTTTGAGTAAAATTCATTTTATGTAAAAATTCTCGGCTTAAATGAAATAAAACCATTTTAATATATAAAATTTTATTTATTGTATATATCTTTGATGAGTTCTGGTTAGAAACTGGTTAAAAATTCGTTGATTTTGTCACATTAGCTAGAAATTGAATAGAAACCCGAAACGATTTATACCAAGAGTAATATAGTACTATAGAATAAGCATAATTGTATTCAATATAGAAAAATAACAAGGGCATGAATATTAAAAAGAAAACTTAAATCATTGAAACTCAAATAAAGACTGTAACTATAAGCATTGTGTATTATTAAAAACTATTAAATAAATTAAGACGGTTTCTAATTTCTGACAAATAAATTTGTATCGAATCAGCCGCCAGCATCATCACACTCATCATTTAAAAATTTGCTAAACATCCATCAAAAACGTTTACCCTACAATTCTCCACAAAGCTCACATCTCACCGATCCAAAGATCATTCGCGCAACCAGGTCAAGCTAAACTCACTTTCGCCCAATTAGCGGCCCTTTGCCGTCCTCGCCGAGAAAGAAAGAAAGAACAGAAAAAAAAAACCGTCGCACGAAGCCCCAGAACCACAAAGCCACGTAAACCCATACACCTCGTGCGCGAGCCTCGCGGTAGCCATTACAAAGCGATCGGCCATTCCACCTCGGGACTCAATCTATAGCTACAACACACCGCGCGACACTGCGCACGTCGCTTTTCCGCGAAAGTCTCTTTCTCTGCGATAATATCGCCGCGCTTGGTCGCTCGCAATTTGGCCAATCGGTGCTCCTGGTTGCTCCGTTACTTTCCTGCGCGAGTGCCACGATCGCGAGGAGAAAAAAGAGTCTGCCGATCGTCGACGACGTGTCGCCCGAGCGCGAGCGCGAGAAATCGGGTCCGCGTCGTGGAATTCGCAGCCGCGGAGAACAACGACGACGAGCCAATCGTTCATCTCCGATCCCGTTGGACTTAATTTCGAAGTCGCGATTCACCAAGCTTTTCTCACGGCCCCCCTCTTTCCAGTGTGTGTGTATAGATAGACGCGCTGCCTAGATCCATCGGTATACACCGCGCTTTCTCCAATTGCGTGACGATGATTTTGTGTGTGTGTGTGTGTGTGTGTGTGTGTGTGTGTGTGGAAGAGAGGTCTTTTTGAAAATTGCTTGAACGGTACTGACTTTATACGGGTACGGCATCGAGGTTCGCGTTTTGTTGTCAGGTTGAGCTGATTGGCGAGGTTTCACTTTGCGGGAGGAAGCGCTTCATTGTTTTGCGTGATTGCTATTTTTTTGAATTGTGACTCTGGGATATCGAGGATTATGGGTATCTGAGATTGAGTGGAAATTGTACTTTGCATAATCGTCGTGTATCTTGAGTTGGAGTATTAGTATGAGTTACTTTTATGCAAAATGAATGCATTTTTTAATTTTATACGAATGGCTATATATTGTTAATAAAGAAAGACTACTCAGGCTTATAAGTATATATAAGAATCATAAAAAGCACATTGTAATGAGGCTGATTAAATTATTGTATCAATTTTTCTCATGTCAATGTCGTTTTAAAGTTATTGTAAAGCTATTATTTTATTTCATTTTATATTAGTAAAGTAAAACAAATTATACCAGAGTTAAATTGAGGATGAATAAGTCAAATTACAATTAATTACAAGATATAGTTTGAATAAAATTAATTGGCAGTTTAATTTTTAAAATATTTGTTTTCATAATTTAGGTGTGTCTCATTGCTCAGGTTTGCCCAATCCAAATATAAAGATTTTATGAAATTTTAGCAAAATATATAACTGAATTTTACGTGTTTAGCTAAATTATTCTCACACGATTAATTTGTATGCGGAAATTAAACTTTTTAGAAAATTAAGTTTAAAAAATTATATATCATCTTACTATACGTTAGCTTATTTTTTCTAAAAGGACAATAAACAATGATTACTTTTTCTCCTGAAAGATTAAAAATTGCTTCTTCCGATTCTGAAACAAACGTTTCAATAGTGACTAAAATAAACTATAACCGCTCAAAGAGAACAAAAATTCACCTTTCATTCAAGTATATAATTTATGTATATTTAAAAAAAATTAAATCTGCAGTATTAAAATTATGAAATATAACTAAAAATTTGGATTCAGCAACCATGAAAACATAAATATAAATTAAGGGAGCAGGCCTGGGTTAAACCTAAAAAAGGATTTATTTTACGAGTCCAAAAAACTTTTTATGTTTAAAAGCAGCTCCGCTCATTTTTTAATACATGTCAAAAGGAGTCAAATAACCGTTGAAAAATAAATTTTCGTTCATCATGTCACCTAGAATCGTGTGAGGAACAAAGTTTCATTACTAAATATGGTATTAAAAATAGTGATTTATTATGACGTATAGGATCTAGATTTTGAGGTTTACATCAACGGTAAAATTAAAGATATTATTAAGTAGTGATAGCATACGAATTTTGAGAATGAATGCTTTTAAACATAAAAAGTTTTCTCGACTCAAAAAGAAAAAATTGTTTTTTGGGTTTAACTCAGACGCCTACCTTCTAAAGCCAACTTCCAATAATCAATTTCTATATTCAGTCTGTCTAAGAAATTGAAGTTTTTTTAATGCGTTAAATTTTTAATTTAAGTTTAATTTCGATAATTATGGCTTTAAATAATCTTTAAAATCGGAACGAGCAATTCTTAATATCGTTGAGTAACCACACTTTTTATCGATATTTTAATCAATTTTTCAGCTCAAGTGATAATTGTTTAGAAAGTACAGGGATCAAACGCAACTCGCTTCGCATTACAATTACGTATACAAGTAATCACTAAAATCACAATATCATCAACAATTTCGATCTTAATAATTGCAGCATACACGAAGAAACGAGAATACAAACAGCACTTACAAGGTGTGCAACTTCTTGTCCGAAACCAATTACACTATCCCACTTGCTATGCTCTCAACGCAACATTTATCGCCTCGACAGATTTCACGCAACTCTCCATCCCAACGAAGCAAAGAAGCCAAGCCGATAAGTCGCATGCGACACACTCGTCATTTCCTCTACACATCCTCTCCACCCTCATTTCTCAGAAAGCTTGTAAACTCGGTCGTGCAGCCTTCAGCCTCCCTCGTGTTGCACGTCGCGCGTCAATACCCCGGGACGATAATTTCGTCAGGCGCTCCGTCCTCCACGTGCGACACTTTTTAAATTGCAACGCGCGCTTCCACGAAACACGTGTATCCCAGCTTGTACCACAAAAAAAGAAGAAGAAGAAGAAGAATAAGAGGACCAGCCCGAGATAAAAGACGTTATCCCTTATAGGAAGCAGACGGAAGAACGTGAGCACGTAAAATCTACAAGACAGATTCGTGGTACACGCAGCTGAGGTGATAAGCCCCACCTAGCCGGAAAATAACAGTACCGGCGAGCGTGCTGCGCGCCCCTTTCGATCGCCACCCTCAGGTAAAACACATCGGCAGATCGTGTGGTGCGATCGCGAGCTGTCCTTGAGAGGCCGCCGCTGCTGCTGCCTGGCCGATAGGATCGCCCGGTTACAACGAGAGCGAGGATATCGCAGTTAATCTACGGAAAAACACGACCGTGTATATATAGGGCCCAACCTGCTACGCGCGCAGGGACCAGGTCGAACGTCAGGTACACACCGCAGACTCTCTCTCTTTCTCATGCACCCAAGGGAGATCCTCGTCTGTGGCTCTATTCTTCTGGCTGGCGCTGAAAAATGGCACACGGAGAGAGAGAGAGAGAGAGTTTTGCGCTGTCGCGATATTGAAACCCACCACCGCCGCGGGGGTATGCGAATGCGTGACATGGACACTTTCACCCGAAGTATTGCGTGAAAGGGAAGTGAGAACGGAAAATGGATTATGAGATGGGCTTGACCAAGCGAGGCGAGGTGGTTTTCACCGCGGCGGACGGTTTTATGACGGGACGAGGGGGGATCCGGAGAGGGGTTTGTCGAGGAGACACCGTTGGAGAGTATTGTCTGGATTCTGACCTGGCTTTCTGATGTATGCCGTGTTTTGGCGTTGCGTGATTGTTCTTATGATTGTTTGGTAAACAGTGGCTTTATGAATATTTTTGCTGGAGGTTGGGATGGGAAATGTGCGTGGAGTGTAGCATTGGCTTGAGAATTGGGGATTGGCGGAGTGACGAAAAGTGTAATGGTGGTATGCTGAAATATTAAAATTTGATGCACAGTACAGTTTGACGCTAGGAGAACTAATCATTAAATAATGAAGAAAATGAAGAAAAATATGGAAAATAATCAAATATGTATACCGGAAAATCTAATTTTTAGGATTTTCGACAATAGGCACGGAGAGTCAACTTGGGTAAACATCTTTTTTATGATAAATAATTAAATTAAAAGTAGGATTAAAATTTACAAAGAATCAATTCGCAATTCATTTATTTATAGTGTTATTATGCAATTCTTTCCATGAACTTAGATAGTCCTTAGATTATTTTACAATATCTACTTCTACTTTTCATGCATAAAAAAATTAATAGTGTAAATAGCGAAATTATAATGGTGCCTAAATTGGTCCGTGTTTACAGAAATAGCTTAAAGATTCAGAATAGTTAAGCATATTTCGTCTCGATTACCAGAGTCTACTAAAGAAATCCTGAAACAAGGGCTCGTTTTTTAGCCAAAAAAATCATTGCCCGATTAAACCAATTACTCGCCCTGTAGCTTATTGACTCTTTATTAAGAGTTTCAAATTTTTATAAGAGTTATATAATGATAATAATTGTATAATATAACGATTTTTAAGAAAGTCTAGTACTCGTTATTAGAAGTTTCAGGAAAATAGCATCTTTAAAGAACAAACTTATGGATAGCTTTTTTAATTAATTTTAAAATTTCTAAACAATACATTTCTCTTTTTGAATACTCATTCATATATAATTTTTGTATAATAACAGCTATATAAAAAACAAATCTCAGGTTATTTTCCTTAAAAATCTCATAAATGTAAAACATTTTTAAAGCAAAAAAACATAATTCACATTAAATAAAAGTGTCCCAAAAATCGTTTGTTTTTAATAATACTGGCAAAGTATCGCAATAAATGTAAGTTCGAGTGTAAATTTTTGCGTTTTAGAATTTCGTATTAGCGTTTTAAACTCTTTCTACAAAATGTTGAAGTGTATCAAAGGCCTTTATTGTCGTATGTGCTGTTTTGTATACAAAATCAAGTTGAAGAAGCTTCTCTAAACAATTGACCACTCCATTTGACCATTTCCACCCAACGCTACTGCTGCAAAGACACAAAGCTCCGAACCTCCTTAGCATGAGACTATTCTACGCAGCAGACACACCACGTACATCACGCAACCAACATCTCCCTCTCCTCGTCTCCTCGACAACGCAATTTTTCCTCCCATCTACGTCCAACATACGCTCTCAAACGTATACAATCCACCCCAGATGAATCGCTCTCCTCGTCGAATCCGTAATCGGCCGTCATCGCGCTCTCCAAACATATATTCTCACGTCCACAGACGACTCTCCTCGCGATCTCGATCCTCGATTCAGACGCGCAATTCGAATTTCGAACACCATTGCACACGCGCGCGCGCTCGGGGAAAATCCGAGCCTCTCCTTCGATCCCCCTATGAATATTGCCCGAGCTTTTGTAAACACATGCACGATGGAAGCGGCCCGCGCGATAGTCCTATATAAGTCGCGCGATCCCGCGATACATAAATACATCGGTTAGAGGTGGTACACGCTCGTATACGCCGTCGTCCTTTTTTCCTTTATATACGTCGCGAGTCTGCGCGACTATATCCGAGCCCATCGACGCTCCGCTCCGCGCGGACGAGATACGTATGCGCGCGGACGCGGACGGAAACGATCGCGGCCGCACACGTGGCTGAGATAAGGCACTTCGAACGCATACATAATTCACGTATTATTCGCATTACGGGGAGAGACGCGGGAGTTATCGGCAGGTCGTATCGACGTCGTGGCACCTTTATGTAACAGGGAGGGTGCGCGGAGAGCAAGGAGATTTGTGCGCTCGACGCGCGCCCGTCATTAGCGCGTTGAATCGCTAGCCCCCTTTTTGTTGTAGATTTGCGTATATTGGTGGTGTGTGTCCCCCATTAGCCAGATGTATTGCAAATTGTTAGCAATTTGACATACACGTTTTGCTATCGATTTCCGTAAGTTTGACGTAAAACTGCGTCCGTATATGCTGGAAATTTTGTATCAAGTATTGAAGTAAATTATGAGGGCAAAGTGAAGGCAAAATTACAGCAACTATTGCTCATGATGTGCAGGCGTATCATAGGCATACATTCACATCATATTGTCGTCACATTTCTCGATTTTTGTGTTACACAAATTTCCATCAATATCCTGTTATTAATTTCTTCCCTTTCTCTCTTGCACTGTCGCACATATGAGTAATTTTATTGAATATTACGTGAATAATATTGAAAATAAAATAATATAATATATTAATAATATTGAAAACAAGTTGAAAGCAAATTGATGTACAAAACTTGCAGCAACAGTTACACATCAAATGTAAGTAAATCTGCGTCCGTATATGGCAGCAATTTGGTGGCTAGCATGTGCAGTCAATTTTACGGCACATTGACATCAATCCTTGATATTCGTCATTTCTTGAGCGTAAGTTGGAAGCAAATTGCTAACAAACATTGTACAGCAACTATTGCCGCGATTTTGCCGCGGCAAGCCTGGTTAATGGGGTCTGGACGGTACTGTGGAGTGCGATGGTGCACGAGCGGAGTTGCGTTTCGTTGCGGGGATTACGTTGTATTTGGCCTACGCGTTTTAAGCGTTATGCATTGTTAGAGCAAACGTAGCGTTTTAGCGCTTTGATCTTATTGTTAGCTTTGAGCATCCATTTTTAGCTTTTAGAAATTTTGAGATTTTTGTGATATTTATACGATGAAAGGGTAAATTATTTTTGTTGCAATGCTGGTTAGAATGATACTCTGAAGAATATATATACCGCTGTGACAGCACAACCGTATTAGATATAGAGTAATTCAAGTAAATAAACTAAGTTTTGGCTAGATTAGCAAGTTTATTCTCTGGAGTAATGAAATCTTTACCTATAGCAGTGATCTTTTTTAACAAGCGGTTTTTTAACCAGCAATGTTTTTAACCAGCGATTCTTTTCTCTGGCTTGATTCTAAAACTGACTAATTGCTAAGTAATCGAATCATATTTTTCGCTGTTCTAGCCAAGCAGTTTTTTCAGTGGATATTTGGTGAAAATAATTACCCAAACTTTATGAGTATCACAATTTCTATTACTGGGGAGGCCAGAAGTACTTTGTATACTTTTTTAGAGGGTGAATTTTACATAGTTTCTATAAGTTTAAAAAAATGTTACTTTTAATCGGGGATATAGTTGTTTAAAATTATATATCCATTTTGCAGGGGTTGGAAGTCCTGCAACTTTATTCTATCTTAACTCTTTTAATTCAAACATTCAGGAGATATAGTAGAATAACACCTTACAATTTCGTACAGTATATTTGTTTCATTCGGCAGCTATATAGGAATACATTTTTCTAGATTACTTTTGTTATGTAAAATAAACGTGTCATTAAAATTTATTTACGTCACACTTATTGATTTACATATTCTTATGAAAGCTGAGATCAAGACCTTAACTATGAGAGTACAAAAGTTTATTGTCCAAAAAATTTGTCTAAATAGACTTTTTCAATTTTGATTCTAAACCAACCATATGAATATATTAAATTTAATAAAATTGATAACATCAAATTTAAAATATGGCTGTAGCATCAGTTTTCACTATAAAATAAAAACCGCTGCCATTTCATTGGCACTTAGCTTCCTCAAACTAAATTAATTGTTCCAATATGAAATTCTTTGTTCTAATAAATTAATTTTAAATTGCTATATCTCTTTCTAAATAATACCTCAAAAAGGGTGTGCTTTTTATCATTGATGGTTTGATAAACGATAATTTATTACTAAAATTACAGACCGATTTTTTCTCCGTACGTAATTTATTAGAATTATTTAAATGTGTAAATTAACTGTAATCAGATGTTAGTACGTAGATTCACTGAATTCCTAATCAACTAAAATTTTGTGAACGATTTGACATCATAGATTTCCGAAATATATTCATTTAAACTAAATATGACTTTTTAGTATATAATAAAAGAAGGAAAAGAGACTATCTAATATTTGCGGTTGTAGAAGATAGGCCATTTTATGCTCTGTTTAATGCATTTACACTAAAGTGATCATCATATATCTAACATACCAAAAACCTCGAAAAATTTAAACTCAAAAATCCAAATATCGAAAAATTGTTATAAAAAAAACGAGTCGATGAATCTTTAAATTTCTTTTCAATTTCGAATCCTCAGCAAAAACAAAAGAATAAACCCTGTCTGGCAAAAAATGACCGTACCATTCTATAGATATAAGCGATCAACAAAAATGTTGAAAAAATACATAACCTCAAATATATTGAAATATAAAGATCAAAAAATTGTAAAGAACTACCATTCTAAAAAAGAGTCAGTTATATCGGAAGAATCTGCCGATATATTCCAGTAATCGCTACTGAATAACAATCGATTTTTTTTACAAAACAAATTTAAAAATCGGTGTATATGCTAAGCAGGAGCTCGAATTAAGAAAACGAACCGACTTTGAAAAGTTCTCTAAAAAGAATATAAATATAATAATCGATATAAACCTTTTCGAAGTCAGCGCCGAATTTCACCGTGTTACGGTGGTCTGACTTTAGAGGCATTATAAATGTTTGTGTTTAAACCCAATCCAATATAAGTTCTAAATCATATCTATACGAAAGATACTATAAGTTAGTTTGAAATTCGGTGCCCACTTCGGAAAGGTTTATATCGATTATTATTTTATTATTTTCAGAGAATTTTTCGAAGTATGGTCGGGTTTTTAAAATTTTTTACTTTATACTTTTTAGTTATACTGGCAAAATTTCGTTTTATTTATCCAAATCCAAAAGTTTATACAAATCGGTTCAGTAGTTTCCGAATAATCTGCGGACGAACATAACAAAACGCCAGTTCTGACGTAGTACTGGCTTAATACTGGCAAAATGATGCAAGGGAACCACTATGGGATCATCCTCTTTCATTCAAAAAAAGTTTATTTAAATCGGTTCAATAGTTTCGGAAAAATCTGCGGACAAACATAAAAAAGAAAAAAAATAATATACAGGTCGAATTGAGAACCTCCTCTTTTTTCGAAGTCGGTTAAAAATATTATTTTCCCTTTAAAAGAAAAACATAAAGCCTACAAAATTTGACATTTATTAGAATATTTTTATCAATATTCCTAATCATCTCATTTTTTTCAAAATTTTTCATTATTATATTTTACAGATATAACTGTTTGAAAAAATGACGATTTCGTGAATAACAAAATAAGGGAAATAGCTTATTCAAAATTTCGAGTGGGAATAGATAGGTAATTTTATACTCTTTCAAATGCATTATCACTCAATCGATGGTATTATTTCTACGGTATCAAAAAACCCAAAAATCTATAACTAAAAAATTAAAAAACTGTTAAAAAACAGAAACGCACCCAGAAACAAAAAAAAATTATTATGCCACCGTCTTTAAAGAAAAACAAAAGAAATGAACCCCGAAACATTAATTTACACTGTGTATATTCAGAATAAAGTTGATTCACATCCATACGTACACACACACACTCACACACACTCACACACACACACACACACACGTACACACGCACGCACACACGCACGGACGCACGCACGCGCACACACATATACGCGCGCACATACACGCACACACATACACACATACAGACAGTTTCTAAAAATAGTGTATTTTGATTCCCAGTATCTCAAAACATATTTCTAACGTGCTTTTAGCAAAACTTCTTTTTTACCATCACAAAATTTCCTCTACTCGGAAGCAAAATAACATATACAAAAATCATATTCTTCCAAATACGCGATTCAGTTTACATTTAAGTGCAGCATCAATATCACACGAACCTGCAATTTTCATAATACACCTGACCATTTGCCTAAGAATCGACTCTCGCAACAGTTTAGCCCCACCGAGTTAGACATAATTCTCCCGCGGCCCCTCCCTCGAGCCCCGAAATTTCTCCAACAGCTTATCACCTTCCTTTCATCCCCATCTTAATCGCCTCCAAAACTGCGGAAAATAGCGTCACGCCCAGCAACCGCCAAATACTCCCCAAACCAATCCCCGAAATTCCGCGAAAACCTGCAGCGCATAACTCAAACGGCGCCTACGCTAAGAAAAAAAGAGTCTGGGCTGGCTATTGTTTCGCAGGGCGTGCGCGCGCGCGACGATGATCGTCGTCTCGTCGCCTTGCCTTGCGGCGCGCGCGCCGTACGAAAAAAAAGCACCTGAGAAAGAGAGAGGAGAGTTATGCAGTCGACACGGCTTCCGTGGTGGGTTGACAGAATCTTCGGCGCGATCTTCTCTCCCCGTCAAGATCCTTTCTTTTTTTTTTCCTTCTTCCTTTTGTTTTTGGGAGGGAGACGGACCGGCGCGACGGCATGAGCGTCGGGCCCCGACGGTACGCATCGTTCGTGCGTCGCGTCTATCGGAGTCAGGATCTTGATTTTGAAGCTGGACCGAGGAAAGTTTGAGAAAAGCGCGCGCGCGCGCGCGTGCAGCACTTTCTTGCTGTGGATTTTTTTTTCTCGACTGTCTTTCGTGCTTGGCGTTTTTCTTTTTTTTCGGTTGGGAGGTATAGGTGTAGTTTAAGCTGATCGTCGGGCTGGTATTTTGTGGAGTCACGCGAGGTGCTTGGGCAATTAGTCGAACTTGACGCGGCAAAATCATGCTGGAAGTATATGATCGCTTACTTATAGGCTGGATAAGACAATAGGGCCCTGGTATTTATGGATCTTCGCTTTGAGAGTGACGGGAAGGTGTAAGTCATGTAGAGGTTAATCGATTGCTTTTTTAGCTTTATTATGAATTCTTGGGATTCTTAAATTCTTAAAAAGATATTTAGTTATTAGAGTGCGTATAGGTAAGTGCTGCTAACGTGTACATTTTATGTAAACTTCGTGGTAGTTTTAAAGTTTTTCGTATCTAATTCTTCTGATGCTTTTTATTGATTTGACCACGATGTTAATTATTCGATAAGGCATTCGAATTTCAAATTGACTTATTAAAACTTTTAAAATATATCTGTAATAAAGAAATATTTGATGACACGGAGTTTACAGAAATGTGCAGGGACGTGAAATTTTCTTGAACAACGTAATAACTGATACAGTTTAAAATCAATACAGATAAGTAATTTCAGGTTGTAATTTATGTTTTAAAAAATGTATAATGTACTTGTAAGAATTTTATAAGAAGAAAATGGTTTAGGAACAGCCATTGAGTTTACAATTAATTGGAAGCTAAATTATGAACAGACCAGCTACAGCATGAGTTTCTTGGGAATTTTACTGCTGCGATAAGTCAGAACAAGTATTTACAATAGAATTAATTTAGTTTTCGTGCAGAATCACTCACACGAGGTATCATATATACGAAAGACTTATATTATTTAATAGCATAGTAGTATACATCAAAATCAAAACCAAACTACTTAAATTATATAATAAGATATTATATATAAGTATAATGTAACGTCATTATACAATCAATATTTAAGACACTTGACCAAAAGGAGTTTCGGAAGTAAATTCAGAATTATCTGAAATTCAGAAAAAAAAGTAAATTGGATGTTGATATGTGCGAAATAACGAAAAAATATAATCTTACTATCATTTTTTTCAATCATGAAATAGGCATAACAAGTCCTACATCGCTTTGATTTTGAATAATCTCTAATAAATTTACGTCTCCATAAATATTCTTAAAATACTGGTCATTATTAACCTCTTTGATTCATATTCTACTACTGCAGGTTGTTTCTATTTATTGATCTACAAATTAGTTGCAAATAAAACGTTATTGCTTTACATCAATAGTTATTTCATATCATACATACTAATATATTATAGGTTATTTATAAGTATATTGTGTAATTATTTAAAATTCATTTATTTTAGAGCTAGAATATTTATTTTAGCTACGTAACATTTTGTCATAGTACGATAAAAATATTGTTTGAGTGCTTTATTGGTAAAAGGATATTAATGTTAAATTAAATACCTACCGGTTTTTATCAAAAGTTTTTATATAAATGACTTATTGAGTTTGAAAACTTAAATTAAGTTTCATTTGAATATCCTTTATTGCAAAATGCAAAAAATCTAATTTTTCAGAAATACAAAGTGGTTTAGTGCCCTTAATTAACTACAACCAACATTTTTTAAAAGTTCAATTGAAAAGAAATTATCATTAATAGAGTAGTCTAAAACGCACAAAGCAACATTTTCAAAGAATGTTCATAAATATTAATCTCCAAATCAAATAAACGAAATAGAAAGCATGCAATAACGACCCTGAACGACACTACAAAAGTCATTTGAAAATTAGAATAATTTCCCAGTATCCCCAACCTGCCACAACTCTTTAAAATTAGAATAACGTCCCGTCCCATTGTAACCTCCCTACCGCATTATCACTTGAATGAGCGAAAACTCGAGTCTCCCATCCCGAATAAAAGCCACCCAAAAACTAAAAACCCCTCCGAAAACGTTAAATATGAAAAGCAATTTTTCCCCGATCCGCGCGCTCGACTGTCGTCTTCGCGCATCCATTGTCCCACTGCTCCCCCTCGAGCACGCAGGTGCTCGTCTCATTCTTCTCACCTATCCCACCGTATAGGTCGGTACCACTCGGGCTCCGTCCTCTCCTCGCAACCACAGGGCACACTCTTTAAAGGGTCTCACCTCGGCAGCGATACAAGAGAGGCGTGGATGCGTTACACAAGCTCGAGAGCCGGAATCGGAACGCTCTCTTGGAAAGTGTGTCGAAATGATAAAGGAATCGTTAGCGTCGGGGTGCGCGCTTGTAAAGAAACGTGTCAACTTTCAGGCCGCGAAGTGTTAAAACCTTCGGCAGCAGTAGGAAGAAAAAGCGACGGAGACACACATACACACGCGCGTGAAAAACGCCAAAGCGGGGAGATTCGAAAGCGTGGGAGCTGTACGCGCGCGACGTGTGCACTCGTGGATGTGGGGTTATGCGCGCGCGCGCGGGCACAGGAAGAAAAAGAGAGGAGATACAGAAGTGGGGGAAACACGAAGATCCCGCGGCGAGGCCATAAATTGTCCAGTTTAGGTATTTAAGCGATAGATCATGTTTTAAACAAAAGTCCAACCTGCGAGAGCTCCTCACTCGCGTTGATCCGCGTTCGCTGCGGTCCAGAAAAATATGCCAGAATGTATTTAAGCGGGTGCGTGAGCGCGCGGGGTCACGCGAGCGACCGAGAGAGAACAACGGTACGCCCTTTTTTTACACACACACACATATACGTACACCGGGAAAGCCCATAAATCCTTCACTCTGGGCCGCGCAGGTATTTTCTCCCGCTCTCGACTTGTATTTTGATTTATGCCGCTTTCACTGGGCCAATTTGATGCCCTTTATCCTTTATTTGCGCGTGTTTAGGGATGAAATTTGTCCGGGCGTCACTCCGCGCTGTGTATATGCTAAGCAGGAGCTCGGATGGGACAATGGTCGGTTGCACTCGAGAGGAGAGGGCTTTCTTTCGGCCAGCTCTTGACCGGCGATGCGAGGTTGTTATACGGACATTGTGTCCGAACTCGACGCTCGAGATCCTGGGGAATATAGAAAACCGCAGAGACATAACAGGAGAGAGAGAGAGAGCTGAGATGCACGCGAACTTGTTATGTAAGCCGTCGCTTCTCTGACGTCCTCGCTCTGTATGCTTATAGATTTTTCATCTTCTTGTTCTGCGCGAGAGAGCTGCTTCCTTCGGACTTTTTCTTCGGGGAGCTTTTCTTTACGGAAATTTTGGACTATTTCCAGTTGGAGAAATATTCCTTTCAGCGATTATGCGCGTCTCGTGGTTCCACTTCAGGGTGGTATTTCTTGCATGAATTGAAGTATTCATATAGTGTCTTCTGTGTACTGAAGAGTCAAGTGTGAGAAAAACTTGAGGTTTCGAGCTATACGGCAACTGTTGATAACATATGTTTTTTTTTGTTAAAGTAATTTTGATTCGAGGAACTCTGATACTATTATGACGGTGACGTACTATTTAGATTTTTCACACGGTTGCCATAGTAAATGAATTCCCGTAAAAGAAATGGTAAAAATAAAACTTAAACGTTAACTGATGTCTACTAATTGAAATCCTTTAGGTATTGCAGTGAATTTTTCATAATAAGCCAATGAAAATTTCATGAATTCAGTTTTTATTACACTGAGGGAAATAGTATAGTAAAATTACTATGTATCTTGTAACTTGGGGACAAACTCGTCGTAGTTAAAAAAATTACTATAGTATATAGCAAAATTTACTATTTTATATATCAAATTTTAAAACATCGTAAAGTAGCTTTACAATATAAAATAATAAATTTTGCTATATACTATAGTAATTTTTATGATTTAGACGAGTCTGGTTCCAGGTACAAAACAAAAGTAAATTTGACTATTTCCATTCATATAGTCAATTAATATATATGATAAAATTTTACAAAACTCTAATATGAAAAATGCAAATTTTAATAAAGCACCAGTTAACCTACAGTCAAGTTTAGAAAATTCCTTAGACAATGTTTGGTATAATTTTATCTTTGTCAACTACAACGAATCTCACTTTTCGGTGCTGAATCAATAAAGAGGTTTTATTGTTTTATTAAGAACGGGCCAGTAACCAAAAATCTTCGTTGGCCAGAAAAAGGTTTCAGAGTTCCAGCAATGCTTTTCACCGGTATTGAAAAAAGTTTTAACAAAATCTTAATTCAAATACAATTACAAATTTTCCGTGAAAAATGCGGCCATGTGATAACAATCTGTGTTTATGATTAACACTTAACTTTGTGTGCAATGTCTAGAGTTTAATAGAAAAATAAAAAAAAATTTTGTTAAAAAGTAGCTGATTTCAAGTTCTCATAAAATATTTGCACTGAGTTAAGTACACTACATTGTAGCTATAAAAAAAAATATATAAAAATACATAAAGGTCATTATGACAGGGAAAAGAACTCAGCCAAGAGATAGTAAAAAGCTACCTTTTTGGAAAATTTTATTTTCAGAAAATCGAATTTTCTTACCAAATTATTTTTATCTCTACAAAAGAAAAAGACCAATACTTAAGAATTTTACTAATTATTCGTCTTCATGTTTCTAATTACTTCAACATTTTTCAAGAATTTTCCATTTTATAGAAAGAATATGTAATTTTATGCACTTTTAAATGCATTTACACTGAATCGATGATATTATTTCTAGCATACTAAAGACAAAGAATGAAAAACTAAATTCATAAGCCAAAAGACTGCTGAAAAACAAAAATACATCGAAAAACCAACAAAATTATTTCTGAGTCCCCTTCCTTTAGGAAATAAACATTATCTTTTCCCAAAAAATGAGCCATGAAAAATTAATTTTAACCATGTATATTCATAGATATACTGATCTACATCCGTACGCACATGCACACTTACTCACACTCGCGCACACTCACTCACTCACATACACACACGCACACACATCCATATTCAACGGACATTTTTGGGAGTAGCTTATTCGAATTTCCTAAGTAAGTCATATAGTATGTTTATACATTAAAAATGGCAAAACAAATTTTTATCAAACCAATGCTTTAATTTTGAGAAAGAGAAAACAATCCCATTCAAAATTTTAAATGCAAAGAACTAATGTCGCATTCTTGATCGTGATTTAGTTTAAATAAATTCAGAGAGAAACCACCACAGATCATCCAGCAAATACAAACGCGCCAATACGACAAGCCACTAATAACTTAATTCACGGGGCAATAAGCCCTACTCACATGACAAACGCGCTCGTGAAGTCTTCATCAATGGCTCCCCCTACCACCCAGCCAAACAGTCATCCGCAAAGTCTACACTCACATAAAATCTCATTGTACAAGTCGATTCATCTCGGCGATCTCGCGATCATTTCGCCACGCGCTAATACGCGAGCATTCCCACTCGAAAGGGAACGATCTCCACTCGCAGTCCTACAACTCATACACGCATGACCAGGAGTAAGAAGATCCACGCGCGCCAAAGAGGGTGGACCGAGATCCAAGGGAGGAGAGGGGGACGCAGGGCCGTAAATCATTCGCGCCAACGCGGCCCCGTTCGGATTTGGATATCACGGAGCGCGAAAAAAAAGAGATCCTCTTCCTCGCTAAACTTCCTGAGACGGCGCGCGTCCCATTGTGCGAGAGCAAAGGCTAATGATTCGTTCTGATCCGGTGTGCGCACCGAGGATGGATTTGCCCGAAGGGGGATGCGTCCGTGTCATTGTGTTGCAGAGGAGATGGGGGAGGCGCGCGCGCGCGGCAAAGAACTTTCCTCGAGATTGTGGGAGACGAGTAGTGGATAGTTGGGTGAAGAGGGGCACGGGGTGGAGATGTGCGGGGATGGGTGACGCGCGGATGTTGGAGGATACGAAGTCGACATTTTTTAGTCGTTGGTGGGTAGTGATGGCACGCGTGGAAAAATAATATTCTTATTACTAATTTTGAGTTACTAATCTTATTCGTATTGAACATTTATAGCGACAAATGTCAATTTTACTCGTACGTTTAAAAAAGACCTTGGAAGGTTGAAGATGATTTGAATCGTATATCTTTAAAAGGGCTTTGGTCACATTTTTATTACAGATTAACGATTTATCAATTGTTAATTGCGTCATGTGAAATTTAATTCATGTTATAATTACCAGTATAAAGAAACTATAGAGCCATTCTTTTAGCTCTACTAAACTTCAAATTTTTAAGTTAATAATGAGGAAGTATTTTTTTTACTATTTTCGTACATAAATAACTCATACAAGTTTAATATTCATGACTACAAAAAAAAATATTATGCATCGTTCAATTCGTAAAATTTATTTTTTTTTAACTTTGAAAACTTACCAATAGTGCATTTAGGGACGAATATATTAAAATAAATTACGACTGTAACATGGAAAATGTTGAGAAAAAATACTTTTTTACCTTTACAAACTCTGGGTAAGCTCGTCGAACTATTGTTAGAGAAAAAGCTATAATTCAATTGTCTCAGTTAGTAAAACAAGCGATTCATTGATTCATAACCATTATGAAAATTTGCTTAGCGAATCAATTACTTTTCCCATTTTTAATTATTTAAATTTTTTTTATCTTACATTCCCATTTATTGTTTGTTTTCTGTCTAAAGTATTTTTACGTATGAAAAATTTCTGAAACATTGTAATTCGTCTGCTATACCTACATATGTATTAGACAAAATTATTAAAGTTTGCTCTGCTTTGCTCAGTATTTTCTCAAACTTTTTTGTCACGTTGTTTCACTTGTATGGCCTATTTATTTCTAAAAAAAATGTAAAGTCTATTTTGGAATATTTTTAAATGACAGTGGATTTAAATTAGCAAACAAAACGCTCAAATATTAGGTATCAAGCTATTTAAAAATTAGTCTAAGGTAGAAAGTAGTTGAATGCCAGGGAAGTAAATTATTATTTTTAATACAGCCACATAATTTATTGATTGACTTAGTATTAATTTATTAAGAAAAAAACTAAATAATAATAAAACTCAATAAAACATAATAATTACTAGAAAGAACTTCACAGCCGATATGTACGCATCAATGTTTATCAGAGGAACAATAGAAATACAAAAAGTTATAAGCATCTATACAAGCTCTTTTTAATTACACAAAATTGTTTTCTTACAAATTCAAGTATAGTAACTAAATCATTATAAAAGTCAGAGATACGCAGATAAAGAAACAATAAAACTTAAAAAAAGACAAGTCAGATCGTCGCATCGACATGGAGATCCGGCCTCGCAAAATGTGCGCGCAGGGTAATGGCTCGGTAATACACACACATACAGAAGACAGCACGTGCCGTCGAGCGCTGTGCACGGGCAACGATTCAATCCCTTAACCGGCGTTACGCCGAGCTTCCCCTAATTTATCGTCGGCCGCGTGACGCAGCTCGACGTGTGTGTGTATTTTGCTGATAATATGACCGGAACTGCCGTGTGCAGCCGTGAAGTGCATCGGCGGCCGATCGCTCCGATGACGCTCCCAATAAAAGTCCCTTTATTGCCCTTTCACGACGGCGCGCGCGTTCTTCTTTTTTTGTGTGTCCGCTGTGCGCCTTCCGGTGACGCTGGCTCATTGATGGAAGAATTTATTTTTGATTGCGCTACGATTGTCCGCTCACGACGATAAAGACGTTTTTACGAGCGGGACGCAACGCGGCCGCTTGCTACTGAGCGCCAGAGGTCATGTGAATATTCAGCCGGCGAATGTATGCGCGTATATCTTTTGCGACATTTTGGCCTTTTAATTCACGTGAGAGTATTATTTTTACTCTTTGAGTGAAAACATGTTTGTTATGGAATTTTTATGGGGGTTTTTATTGAGAACTATGGCAAACAGATAAGCGTAGATTTTATACATGTGTGGGCTATTCGGAACTGTGGTGGTATAAGTCAATTTTGACAATTTTGATGAATGCTGATCATTTTAAAATTTAGTACATATATTGCATAATAATTTCATTTTTTGAATTGTTAAATACCGTTGGGAATTTAATACCAATTGAATCTATTACTCTATTTAACTTACTCAAATTAGTCAATTTAATATATAATACATAAGGAATTGATTATGATCATTTAAGACATTTTCAAAATGCACTTATTTCACTTGAGTTGTAATAGGTCCATATAAAACTTAATATTTCATCATGTATGTAATTAATTTTTAGTTTAGTATTGTGATGACTTCGAGGATAACTTTTCTTTTGACGAATAGAAAATTTAAACACAAATTAGAGAAAAAATCAAAATAATTTTTTTTAAATCTACGAAATATTTAATATTTTTTATATGTGTGTAAATTCTGTAAGTATGTTCAACCGGTTTACCAAATCGTATGTAGTTATTTAGAGATAATTAATTTGATATCAAAGTTTTGCATCATCCAATATCATAATATATTCGGACTATATATTTTCTCTATTTATTAAAACTTAACAGTGATTATTAATACTTCAATGAAATTAATTAATTAATTTAATTCAATATAATAGGCATAGCGCGTTTCTGGCACATAAGAATTATACACGTAATTATTGTACACAATTTAGCATGGGTCAAATTATATATAGATATATTTGACCAATGCTAAATTGTGCACAATAATTACGTGTACAATTCTTATGTGTAGGAAACGCACTATGCCATATAATATACATAGTATTTAAATATTGAGTTAGCCGAGTGAAAATAACTAAAACTGTTTACTTATTATGATTAATAATCAAAATATTATTAAATTATTTATAATTGCAAACCTGTATATATTACTTGAATATATTATATATCAACTATTCAATAAATCAATTGCTGTGACATTTAAATCTCCAAGCAAACCACTATACAGTAACAAAATTACAAAAAAAAATTCTAATGATCTACGCACACAATGGAATCGCCGGAAGAAAGAAAAAACCGTTCGAGAATTATATATCGAGCGCAGCAAACCCTCTCCTCGAGCTCACAGCGGAGCGGGGACAATAGAAACCAAGAGCCGTGGATTTCGCTAATCAGTTTTTTACTCGCGCACGGGCTACTGTAAATTCATACCATCCGCACAAAGAATCGTCGCGCAGAATCTTCTCGATGCATTATCGGCGAGCGCGATCCGTCGTGCACTGAATGGCCCGCGTGATCAATTCGTTGCCGATGGCTTTGTAGGCGCAAGACGATGACGAGGAGCTCGGAGACATCTGTCATTGCAGGATTTATCTGTGCGTGCCTTTTTCTTGTCATTCAGGCTTGCCTCTCGCGTGTTCTCTTGGGCCGTGTAAGAGGGATTCGATGTGTCCCTTGCGGCATTGCGCGATCGCGTGTGCTGTGGATATGCGGCGTTCCACGTCAAATGTCCTGGCTAGAAAATCCACCATAAAAATAGAGCCATTTGTTGACGTATATGTCACTTTGATAATAAATGCCGGCACAACTTTCGGTACTCCGACCACTGTTTTTCGTCCAGTCCCGTCTCTGTAAAAAGTTTATCCCATTCCTGAAAGGGGACGGCAGACCTGTTGCCCTGGATCAGGTGGGTCAGAGTTTCCAAGATAATAAGGGGATCTTTTGACCGCAGTTACGACGGACCCATGATATGTATATGTACAATACACGTATAATTGCATACCTTGGCGCCGAAGCTTCTTGTGCAGCCCCGTATTGAATTCGAGCAGGGGCTTGCAATTGCAGCATATCTTAATGAGTCTGAGCGCCTCAAGGCATCGGATTGCCCCATCGAATGGTTTCCATCTGGAAGAGCTGATTGGCCGCTGCCAAACCTATCGCACTTTCGTACTGACGGGACGCATTCTGTAAGGGGTACGGGAGAGAGAGAAAGAGTGCTAGAGAGAAAGAGAGAGAGATAGAGAGAGAGAGAGAGACGCTTGTTTATTGTCGCGGGCGTGAAACGACAACGAAGCGGCGATATATGTAATAACAAAGCGTTAGAATTCATAAGATAAGATAAGATTTTTAGACGCGGCAAAATTAATTACTCTCACTCCATTATCATTACTCACGTCATGTAAACTTTCTTTTCCTATGGAAGGTCTAAAATTTTTCTCCCTTCCAATTTTCGCGTTAAAATCTCCTAGCAATATTTTTGCGTCATATTGGCTGAAAATCTATCAAACACCAGCTCTAGTTTTGTTTAAAAGGTGTCTGACTGTATCCTCCGTGTCCTCCGTTGGGTAATGGACATTAATAAATACGTATTTGTACCATCGGCTTTTGACGGTTAGGAACCCTACGCGATCATAAATAGATTCAAAATTAATACCCATGCGCATTACTCTATTACTTACTAATAAGCCCGTCTCTAGCTCTCTGCCTTTTATAATCCGGTATAATAAAAGTGTGTATTTATTAATATACTTTACGTCCGGGCCTCCTCGTCGTCTAACCTTCTGTAGAGCTACTATATCTAATTTAGACCTACCTGCCTCCCTCATTTACACCTATAATCGCAAATCCTGAGCTAAGCTATTAACGATCCAATGTACCCACCCTCAACTCCGTTATGGTTCTTTTGCATGCTTCTTCCTCGATAGTCCCCGGACATCCTAATGAGGGACATGGCTTATGTTTGTGAATGACTCTCGCAATCGATTACGTGGTAAATCCGGTGTAGGTGTTATTACGCCTACTACCCGCACTTAATGACCTGTATAACATTTCTAGATGCTCCGCATTGGATCGCATTGGTGACCGATCCGGTGTGGGTTAATCACTCCTACGACCTGCTCCTCCGTTTTATTTTTGGTTGGTAGGTTTGGGATTAGCCTGGAGAGGGGTGCATTAGGAGGCGTAATGGGAGGTGTGGTCCGTTATCTTCGGATTTAGCGGGTACTGCGTCTACTTTCTTGACCTAGCGAGTAATGCTTATTAATGAAAAGCGGTAGTAAAGGGGTACTCAAGTTTTACGGCTTTGAACTGTAGGCCTAGACGCTGGGTAACTCTCGGTCCGCGGCCTCGCGATTTGATGTCTGCACAATATCTGCATACACACTCACTGCATAAAGTATTGAATGTAGTCTAAATGTTTGTCGCGCGACGTTTCTTTCCGGCAGCATTCCGCAGACTCGCGTGTGACTTCTGGGGAATAAGAAACCCTCAGTTACGCTGGCCTTAAAACGAAATTAACGAGCTTCGGCTTTTGCTGATACACACATAAATACATACACACACTCATCCATATGAACATTTTCTAAAAAAGTGTATTTTGATTGCTAATGTCTCAAAACATATTTCTATATGGTTATTTGCATAACTTTTCGTTCACTATCACAATATCACAAAGCTTCCCCCATAGAGACGCAATAAAATAAAAGCTACAAAGACTAGCTCCCATATTTAAAGAAGCAAAATATATCAATGAGACTCGATATATAAGTTTCTTTCTCTCTTTCTCCGACCAAGTACAATCAGACGCTTCGAAGAGACTTGCATACGAAGTTAGAGGATCGAGGGTGGCAGGAGGAGAAAGAGAGAAAGTAAAGAGGAGACGAGATATAAGTCAGCTTACCTAATGCGAGTGAGGATAATACATCGGACCCCGAGACAGACCTTGTTTATAATGGGTTGAACAAGGGTGCTAGAAGTCAGCAGGGGCTCGGGGCCCCCCTAAGGCGCGTCCGGCAGCGGGGCCTCATATGCAGACGAGGAGAGGAGACCAGCCGCGGCTGCGGTACACGCGGTTTGGTTACCTCGCTGGGGCCTCGCCGGTCGCTGTTTGCTCATGAGCGCCGCGCGGTATTTAGGCATAACAAGGGAGCCACTTCATCATCTCTCTGCAGACCGCGGTTAAGAAAGGGACAGAGTGAGAGAGTGAGAGAGATAGTCCAGTCGGGGGAGCAAATAGAGTGGGTGTGGCTTGATGTACAGAGGGTTTTTCTTGGAATTGGTTCATAACAATGTGTAGAATAATAATATCGACCTGCTACGTGCGAAATACCACGGGAAGTTTGTTTAAATTAACGATATTTGCAAAATTACTGAAATTGTCTCGAAAAATCGGTTATAACTCGAGAACGAAGCCTCGGACGAAAAAATATCACTCTTTCTTTTTTGTTTATCTTGACATTTTCTACAAGATAAAAGTCTTGCCGAGCAAAAAATTTTGAAACTCGCGTTTGCAATTGCAAAAAACCGTGAAAATTCGTTACTTTTTTCATCGGCTCTGTAGTCAAGGTAAATATTATCCAATATCAATAAAAATTTAGGATTGTATAACTGAAGGGTCCTCCTTGATGTATGCGCAACCCGCTCGCTGTGCGACAAATAGTTTTTTGTAGAGAGAAAAGTTAATTAACAAAGTGCGCGAACCTTTGATTTAATGTAACTTCTATAAAAATGATCTCAAATTCCACCTGCAGCTTTGACACATATTTTGAGACATAAGGAACCACAATACATCAAAAGAATTCGATTTTTTCATTTTTTTGCAACTTTTTTGACGGTTTGAAAATTTTTGGTTAATTAACAAAATGAATTTTGGACTGAATTTCGACCGATCAAAATAATTTTTTTTTACATTAATAGTCCTTCGAAATACGCTTCTTTTAAGCCCCGAAACAGTCAAATATCTCAATTAGGTCCAGAGATATCGACAGTCAAAGTTTATAGCGATTTGCAGCTAAACTATACGTCGTATCGAAGTTTTACAAAACTTAAAGTAAAGGTGAGTAGTGTACTTATTAGTGATATTTGTACCAATATTAAAGTATGTAATTTACCTGTACAAAAACCCGTTTAAAAAACCAAAGATCAGGCGAATTTCGCCGCGGCGGCAGTGTGCGCGGTGGTGGGGGAAGCCCTCAAGTCCCCGCGTCAAAGTGATTGCCCGCGCTTAAAACTCGCACGCGCTGAAAAATTATCGATATCTCGGCAATGGAAATAGCAAATGAGATGATTTTTTTTTTAAATCGATATAGAAAAGTGTAACAAACTCAAATATCAGCTTATCAATTAAATATATTGATAAACTTCGGCTCAATTGTTAATATTTTACATTATCGACATTTCGTGGCACTTTTTTAGTTAATATTTAATATACAATTTATTTTTGTTGTTAGTAAAACCACATTGTTTGCTTTTAATGTTAAAGTTATAATATTTGGTTGTTTAAAATGTTAATTTAAATATTTATATTTAAAAATTTTTAAACGTATTAAATAAATAGTACTTTTTTTGCAATATAATTGTTAAACTTTTTTGTTTCTTAAGAAGAGTAATGTATATTATATATATAATTTCCTAAGAAACCATAAAACTATATATATATATATGATATATACATTATATTTATATATATATATATTTATTTATAGATAGCTATATAATAGGGTTCAAGATGTATCTTTTATGACAGGGTTATATGGCAGGTAAATTCCCATATAAACCGTTTAAAGGGTGGAGTCGGGTCTTTCCAGGTATATTTTAGGGTTCAAGGGGACCATTCAAAGAAATTTGGCCTGGACAAGAATTGCAAGAGATCTGATTGGCTAAAAATTGGAGGTGTGGCTACATCTAAATTCGAAAAAGTACGTTGCTTCGGTTATATATAGATTTCGAGAGCGTCGTTTTCGGCAGTCTCTCGAAAGTATCTGAGCAGAGAACTTATATTTTCGGTCGTATTGAGCAGTTTCCTTGTTATTTGTTTAATTTTTGAATAGTTACACTGTTCGAAATTGATTTAAGTGCTGTGAACGTCTGGATCCTGTTTTGGTAAGTTAAAAAATTTATATAATAGATTCATTTTGTTCTAAGTAAATTGAATGAAATTTGCTATACTGTCGATTAGCACTTGTAATTTTTCGCAAAATAATTAATTATATATATAGGAAATAGTAAAGATTGTATGTCATATTGTGTAAATTATATAAAATCTTAATATTAGTATTATCATTTTTTTCTATTAATATAATAATATATATTTTTTCAATCTGTTACTGTGCTACTTGAAAATATAGTAATTTTTAGAAAATATTTGTTTACTCAAATATTTTCTTTTAAAATATGAATATATATTAAACAATTTTTAATATGTTACACTTTTTACAGATAAATACAATGGCTGAAGCACAAGAAAATTGCATTATTTGCGATAAACCGTTGGACTGTGGACCTGTTCGAACAATTCAAGGGGAGACAATAAAAAATTTCATCGCTGCAAGTAAACAGAGAGCCGACCAGAAGCATGTTTACTTTCGAAACAAAGAGTCATTGACCCTCCATACTAATTGTTGTAAGGCATACACAGCACAAAGGAACATCGCCTATGCAGTGAGAAAAAGAGTCTTGCGGCGATCCGTGCGTGAAAGGATGGGACCCCGCAGCAGTTGAACCTGATCTTCTGCTGTAAGCCACAAGTGGTTTCTGTGAGCTGTGGCTTATACCGATGGCTTGACGCGCATTATTAAAAGTTTTTTTTAATGTATGATCGGCTCATTGAAAATAACTTTGGTGTCGAATTCGTTTCGTTGAATTAGCCTTTGCCATTATAGTTTATTACATTTCATAGGTAGTAGTATAAAAGATGCAGTTTGTCGAAAGTACTATTATCCAAAATATTAGTATATTGTTCAATGGAAAATACGTGCTTCCGTGATTCGAATTTTTTTAATCGAAGATTTTTAATTCAATGAGTTATATGTATGAGTGTGTATGTTTTTCTGTTAATATCTCGAGAATCACTCCATCGATTTTGACTTGTTGCGTTTAGCTTAGTATCGTTCAATATAGGTTACGAAACTTACATTTACCAAACCGACATGAATAAATCTCCAAAACTATTTAAGATAATAGAATACAATTTATCAAAATATAACAGAAAATAAATTCTTATTTAAATTTAATGGTTGTTAGGTTGCCGCTTAAGGTGGTTTTATACCCAAAGTCACTCAAAAAGTCAATTTTTTTATTGGATTATATTATAGTTTATAATCAAATGAATATTTTAAGACATCATAGATATCATAACTCTAAAACTAAATAAAGTTGTAATGATTTTAATAAAATAATTAACATTATGTAGCATAGAAAATAAAAACTTTAAACTTTTACATACGTTTTTCTATGTTCATGATGCTCCATGCGCATGAGGTTTAATTTTTTTGATAAGATAGTACGGTAATAATTATTTCATTCACATTTGAAAACTTTTGCATGTTTCAATTTTTTCATGAAATTCATATTTGAAAAATAAGAGCCTCCATATCAACAACATATCAGTTAAAAGAAGGTTCAAAAGCATTACATTTTTACGCTTTATTGAAATGTTTTTTAGTAGGCCTTATACTAAAATAATTTTTTTTTTTGAAAATGTAAACCATAAGTACAATGTTTTTAATTTTGCGTTAAAAATATAAAAAAAATACGATAGAAAAGACTTTGAAAAAATTGTATGCGCATGGAACGCAATGCAAAACGTCTATTTTGTCCTTCTTTCACAATTTGAAATGGTTAACTGTTCATAAAACCAAATTATATTGATTAATTGAAGTTCAAAATGCACAAATGACTTTTTGATATGCTTATATTTAACATACTTGAAATTCAGAGTATTGTTTCGGAAGATGGTAGAATTTGACTTTTTGGGTAAAGAACCACCTTAAGGGAATGTCGCAGCCAAATGCAGATTCCTATATCGTATTTACATTATTTCAACTTAACTGTTTGTTTTCATTAATGATTTCGATCAACCGGTGTTTGTAATACCTCCAGGAATACCGTATAACCGATATGGTCAATAAAAATAAAAAATGAAACAAGAATAGTGGAAAATTCGAATATGTCGGTAAGTATACAACGGCATAATAATCATAATAACAACCTGTAAATTTCTTTAGTAGTTTTAGATCTATCATGATATGTATCGGTTTATTTAATAATAAATAAATAAATAAATAAATAAAATAAAGAAAATCAATTTCTACATTTGTATTTGAAAAAATCAGAATTTTATTTCAGAAAACTTGGAAATCCTTATTTTTTTCAGACATCAACTATGACCCAATATATAATTTGTTTTATTTTGCTTATTATATATTTTAAAAAGTTTTTAATTACAATTTTTTTAAAATATGCATATATTCTCAAAGTAGATATTTTTCTTTCAATTATATCTTAAAATTACTTCTACAGTATTTTTGTAAAAAAGAATACGATTTTCAATTTCAAAAATTTATAAAAATCTAAATACATTTATTTTGATATCTCAAAACTGGATCCGTCATATCTAATTTTAAAGAATGATTACCAAATGGTAGGTATACATATGTGTGCTTTCTCCTGCAGTAAAAATAATTTTGTGTAATTTAAATTAGAATTTATAGATTCAAATTTTAAAATTTTACGATTACTGGAAATACAAGGATCATGTAACTAGCAGAACAAAAAAGAATCTAAAATAATTTGCATACAAGTAAGGATTTTTATTAATATTAACGCGTTTTCAACAATTTTTAAGAATAAATTTTTTTTTAAATATTAGTCTAAATTTTCTAATTTTATATAAAAATATATTTATATCAATATCTTGATTTACACAAAAGTTACGCATTTTCAAAGTAGGTGGTACATATATCTATCTGCCACGAAGGCGCAAACAACTTATTATTTAAATAAATAGCGAAAATTCCGCAATTAGACAAGTTTAGAGGTATTAGGTGTTAACTTCAGATGTGCATATTCATTTACAAAGATAAAAAAAATTCCAACTTAGCAGAGCATGGTTTCGATCCACGGACCTCTGGGTTATGGGCCCAGCACGCTTCCACTGCGCCACTCTGCTTGCTTGACGGCGTTGAGGTATTCCTCATTCTTAAGGAGGCTCTCCAGTGCAAAATAAAACTTCCGTAGCTTTAAGCCTAACAAAATAATATTTATATGGCATGGTTATAATGATATTAATAATTGATACGCATATTTTTAAAAAAATTTATCAAACAATATTGATGTTATTGAGAATAATAGGTATATTTTAAGTAAAATTAGGCTGTACGATAAAAGTTGTTGGCGCACACCACAATGACATTTGTTAAACATAAATTTAATAGTGTTTTTGACAGTAAAATAAAAATAAGCTAGCTGTAACTACTAATTTTTACGCAATTATGTGCTTTTAAAGATTAATAAATATTTGTTGTTCAAAAATTGTTAAAAACAGTGTAAATTTGTTAATAAAATCATTTAACATGAGCTTTATCATGGATATTCACAAAATATTTCAGCTAACTAATGTTGAAAATGCTTCAAAGAACGTATCCTAAAAGTTTCATCAAAATTGATTATTTTGGTATATGCCAACAACATTTTGAAGATTGAGAACTGAAATAATGAGAAAACAGCAATGATGAAAAATAATGTAAAATGTACCGTTATTTTATAATACGTTAATACAAATTTACCAAACTTTATTTTATTTATAAAAATAAATAGAAAGTTTTTAAAAGAAAGTATAGATGAGTTTTAACCTAAAAATGAAAAAAGGCTTTCTTTTATTTAATTTACACAGCCTTTAAACGATCGAAATTTGGAAAAATAACGTGCAATTGCAATAAATAACTTTGACTAAACTATTAAATTTTTTAGCTTAAAATGTAAAATACAATTATATTGCTGTCTCTACTTGTTAAGGGAGAGTTGAACCAACTTTTAAAACATTAAAATAATTACGAAATTTTTCGACCAAATCACCGGAGAGCTACCTTAAACTAATCAAAAGTGAAAGCGAGATAGTATTTCATATCTCACAAAGTTTTAACAAGAATGTGTAATAAATAAATGTTTAAATTTGATAAATAATATTGTTTAAATAAATAAATAAATTATTTAATAAGATAGTTTATAATCATCTGTTAATTGTAAAAAATTATAAATATAAATATAAATTAGAAACTGAAAAAAATTAATTTAAAACAGAATTTAATATTGTAACATTTCTATTGGGCTATTTTACGACGTGTTACGTAATGCTGGGTGTACACTGTACCTCGCACAGCAAAAATTAAGAGTGTTATCTATCATTCATTAATATCTACACTAATCCAATGTTCTTCATGATTGTTTCACGAAACTAATATAAACCTGCTATAATAATGTTAGAAAACTGGGTATTTAAAAAAAAACGCTCGGAAAAAGCAGAGTATTAATGTTACTGTATAATTTTTCACAACTTTTCGGCAACGAGAGTGCTAAAAAGGTGTACATTTTTATCAAAATTGCTTAGAAACTACTAAGTACCACCTATATTATACTTTACAATATTTTAAATTATAAATAATAATGCATTTTTTGTCTTCGCAATTTCATCAGCTTATTTAGTGTGTAAATACTATCTAAAATATTTTAGGAATCTTCACGAATATTTTTAAGTTTTATGACAGTATCGTTGTTATCGACTGAATTTGTTTGCGTTTATGTCGCTTGTAATACTGTTTCAAAAAATGGCATTTTATTAGAAATTCAATGAAATATAAACATTTTTATTTTGTAAGTCTTAGAAATAGAGAATCAAAGTTAGCATGTAAATTTTCAAAAAAGAATAAAAGTATCCTAATGGCCATTCTCGTTCAAAATAATGTGTGTAATCCGTATGCCGTCCACTTTTTCAAACCGCACGCATCGATCGGATGTATTCTAATTTGATTTTAAAATTATCCAAGGGGTCGATTCTATCGTAGCCAAATGCAAATTTACGAAGTAAACCCTCATTTAGCATTTGCATGGGAAAAATTTTTCGTCAAGATTTCACAGCCGTGACATTAAGATTAAACCAAACAAACGTTCATTCCTAAAACAATATCAGATACGTCGATAATTTCGATAGCCTTCTCAAGAATCCAAAACTCGTGCGCTCAGCGATTCATTTGAAACTCGTGTTTTCTCTTTGTTTTTTTTTTTGACCGCGCTAACGAATTCTCCCAACAGCACGCGATAAGACACAAGACGACGATGTCCACACGCGCGCTGGTCATCGCGCGGAGCAAATGTCAGCCGCGTCAGAGGCGAGAGCGAGAGAACGTTCGCGCGCCACTCATTGAAATGTAAATCGATTCTTTTCGACGTTTGGCCTTTTAACGCAGACTCTGCGGGATCATTGTTTCTCGGCTGTCTTCCGTCTCTTACCCTTCGCCGCCGCTGCCTGCTCACCTTTATCGGAGTGGATATCATTCACGATTGATTATCGGGACGTTTAGGTCAGTCAACACTCGCACGCTCGCCTAAATGTAGATCGGTTTCTCTTCGTCTCGGAAAATTTGAAGTGTAAACGTATGGATAGAGATTGTGTAACTTGTTTTATTTGTAGTTACGCGAGTAAATTATGTAATTCAAATTTTAATATCAATCGCATACAAATGTGTACTTATAATCCATTAAAAATAATATAAGGGGAATTTTGAGGGCAACCTTACAAGTAATCCTAGGTATAAGGATGATAATAAATTCAATACATTTTTTCAGCTTTCGCTTATTTTTATTTATTGTGACTGATTCGCAAAAAATACCAAAAAGAAGGTTTTCTTTCTGGCCTTCTGACTACTCATGATCTATGATAATAGTGTAAATATCTTTTTCTGTTTATTTATATTTGGAGAGATATGAGAAATATTAATTTTTAATAATTTAAGTAACGTCTTCAATTTAAGATAAGAAATAGATAATTCTTCGTATTTTTGTAGGGATGATTCATAATTTTACATTAACTTTTTTGAAGAAGAGTTAATTGTATTGCTCAACAAATATTAAAAAATAATCTGAATTGTTTAAAATAATATTTAATGAAGTTAATTACAATTTGAAACATTTAATATATTTTACAATAAAATAAAATATATTATTTAAAAGACCAAGAAACTTTCGTATAATTAGTTATAATTAAAATTTTTCCAGGTAAATCTATAATAGATCGTAATTACTATAATAAATCGTAATTACTATAATAGATCGTATCTTTCAGAAATTATGTACTAGCTAAAAAAAGTCATCATGTCAACATGTTTAGCCTTCAATTTGTCAAGAACGTTTTTGTCTTTTAACGGCAACAAGCTTTGACATAAAACGTCGATAGCCCTGACAGGGGCTAAGACTGTGAGACGACAAAAGTCATCCTATAGTGAAGATTATCGACGTCTTCCTCGAAATGAGATTGCATCTCGGGGGGTACTTTTCCCAACATCCCTATTCTCCCCTTTTTTTTCTGCTCACTTTTCTCCGTATTGACCAGCAGAAAGATACAGAACGCGCTCCTTACGAGACACCGCTTCCAAAATCTCGCTACTCCGAAGTTTTTCACATCCCGAAAGCATCGAAGTCGCGCGAGCTGCCATCACGGAATCGATCCCAGCGCGTCATCAGTCCCTTTATGTTAATTCGACGTTTATGCGCTGACAGTCCGTTCGCTTCCGAACGGGAAAAGTATGTAAATTCACGAAAGGCAGAAGATTGAATTTCAATTGTGGCGCCTAGGCTGTTGTGTAGTCTCGGGGCCCGTGTGGCTTCTTTTTCTTTTTTTTTTCTTTCGTACATTTATTATTGCTCGCCTCTGTCAACTGCGATGACTCGTCGCGCGAGCCTTTGTGGCCATATCGACCTTTCGACACTCGATCGACTATAGACGGTTGACCTGACCAGGACGACATCGGCTTCTCCGTCTCTCTCGCTCTCGACTTCCTCTTTTAATATGCATTAAGCCAGTCGTTGACGACTTTCGACTTTGACTATGGCACGCGATGCTATATAGCCGCGCTGAGACCCACCACCGGACGTCTGCCGTTTGCCGATCTTGACCCGTGGTTCAACAAGCAATCACACTCTTTCGAATGTCATCGAGTATTGTTTCCGTTTTCACAGATTTTGACAATGGAGAAAGCTCATTTGCTTTGTTCATTTTATTCTACATATGGCAGTATAATACTGAAATCATATTTATGAATATTCATTTACGTTGTATTTTTGTTATATTATTATAAACTATATTAGCGATATGCTTACTCAAAGAGATTTAAAGTGTTTATTTTACATGAAAAATTCTTTTTTCACGTTTTCTTGTTTTAACGAATGATAAAATATCAGAAGAAATGTAATGCAATAAAGTTAAATTCAAAGTCGATTATTAGCAAAAATATAATTTATATAATTTTCAAAAATACGGTGTATATAATTTGTACAAAATTGTACAAACAATTTTGAAGATTCATCGAGTTGTTTCTGTTTTATAAAGATCTTTCGATTATTCTATTTTTGTGTTTTAGATTTTCGGGTTTTTAAGCATCTTAGAATAGTAGTTTATACAACTAGTGCGCACAGAGAACTTTCGTGCATGGGTGCTATTTGACATGCACGAGTCGCTAGCTTGCTAAATGTCAAATGTATGTCAAAAGCACTATCAAATATTATTGGATTATAAATGTCATTGTGGTGTGCACTAACAACATTTACTGTATCGCCTAATTTTACTTAAAATAAACCTATTATTCTGAATAACTTTAATATTATTTGATAACATTTTTGTAAAATGGGTGTATTAATTGATAATATCATTATAAACATGCCATGTAAATATTATTTTGTTAGCCTTAAAGTTACGGAAGTTTTATTTTACACCGGACAGACCCCTTAAATAAATTGAGTTAATTAGTGAAAAAGGTAGCTTTTCAATATCTCTTGGCTGAGTTATATGCTCAGACTACGAGGTCTTTTATCTTTCAAGATAATTAAGATTAATATTATTTTATTATTATAAAATTAACGATTTTTATTTTTATAAATATACGTAATCAGAAAGAAAGTTAAAAATTCATTTGATTATTTGATGATTTTTCTATTTTACTTGCATGACAAAATCCATTAGGTCCGTCAGATAGAATATCCAAAAATAATCGACACGTATTTTTTTTATTGCTTCGCAATGCAATGTTTGTGTAAATTGTAGGTTATTTATTTATTTATTTATGTACGATATAAGTGTGCTACATAACTTTATTCGTAACTGTAATTTCAATATATATCATAAAAAGTAAGTATTTGTCATTATTCTATTTATTTTATAAATAAAGTTCATAGATAAACAGCATGGCTTTTGACTATGTATATACTTATAAATTTTATTTATATTTTTAGTACTATGATTTAAAAGCCAAGTGGAGCATTGCTTTAAAACAAGATTTTACTGATATGGATTAGGGGAGAACGGGGTAATGCCGGTCACTGGCTAATTCCGATCACCCTTATTTTCAATAATCTAAACATTTTTAAGTAATAATTCGAAAAGTATATTAAACGCAACATAAAATGCAAATAATCTAATGTCCAAACAACCTTCTATTAAGTTTTATTAAGGAATTATACACAATCAAAGTGTAGGCCTACATTTCTTATAAGAAATCTGGTCTATACAATAAGCTTTTATACATATTATTTGTTGCTTTATGCAGTTATTTTTTGAATCTTTATTAATTTCAACAATCTAAGAATACGAAGTAATGAAGAAAAAAGAGTATAAACCTATTACTTTTTTATCGTTTCAATTTATATTACTAAGCAGAATGGGGGTAATCCCGGTCACAATGTTATTTATATGACGCTCCCGAAAGTAAGGCTAAGAAAACGTTTCGCTATGCTCTCAGTTAGAGCAACATTGCTTAAGTGTTTTTGATTGAACAGTGGTTATGTTATTATATGTTTCACTATGTAAGTGCGAATGATAATGCGACCGGTCATATAAAAGTACATATAATTGATTTAAAGAAATTTTTCACCTATAAAAGTAACTTTCTAATAGTAAACCAAGGATGACCAGTATTACCCTTTGATGTGGAGTAAAATCGGTCAAAATGCTTTTTCTTATTTCGACTTATAGCTTCGATGTCTTACATTTTTATATTAAACCAATAAGAAATATTTATAGTTAATGGTTTGAACTAACATAATAATTATTTAAAGTTAAAAGAAACAATTTGAAAGAGGAAATAACAAGCACGTTTGCTTAGGTGACTGGCAATACCCCATCCTCCCCTATGTGTGTGAAATTACAATTACGCGCTACTACTATTCAAAAATTTGATGAAGTATTATTCACGAAATTGCATATAATCCAATGGAGAAAAATTTATTTCACAGAAAGAGAGATATACCCTCCAAATAAATACAATATCTTATTGTGCTGAAATATACCAGGCAGTGAATACCTAGTAAAAATAAAATGTTATTATTATTGCCTATTAAAAAATTATTAAAAATAGTTAAGAAATTTGTACATTTTCTTTTAAATGAATTTATTTTCTAAATTTTTCCTTCTTTTAAATGAATTTGTTATATATTTTGATTTTGTTGTATTTGTACTGTACTGTTATAATACCGTTTTTCAAAAGAGAATTGTATATTTACTAAAAGTGGATCGTTTTATTTCAGTTACTGTCACAGAATACGCTGGAAAATCGAGAGAAAGATCATTTATTGAACGTACGTTTCAAAAAGTGTTTGATCTACAGTCAAATCTTCAAACAGAAACTGAATCTCCTCGAAAGGAAAATAATTCAAATGAACAAGTGCTTCATGAAGTGTCCAATAAAGAATCAATTCATCATGAATCAACAGCTGCAGCGTCTCAAGATGAATCACTTAACTTACTGTTAGACAATAGTGACAAGTCTCCAAGTCGATTAACATCCTTAGTGGAAGAACCCTTAATGGAACAAACAACTACTCACAATGATTATAATTTTGTTTACTTTGTTTAGACTAGAATTAATGAAAGGAAAACTGAGAATATTAATACTGAAGCAATAACCTTTGAGCAGATGATAAACCAACTAAAAACCCATCCATTGCCCCAAGGATGGTGTTAGAATTATATATCTGCAGAAAATACTGTCATTTTTACACAAATTTTTAAGTGTAAAATAACATGCTATATTAAAGTAACAGAAGATTTTTCAATGATGGTGAACATTATTTTATATAATGTACCATAGATAATCTTCTTTTGCACTATTATTCATGACCGATTATTACATCATTTTCCTGGAATTGTCATTGTATTATACTGTTAAATAACAAAATAAAATATTAATTTTGTATAGCTTTTACATAGGATGAAAAAGTACAATTCGAGATTGACGCGCAAATACAATAAATTAACTATATAAATAATGTTTTAAAAACAGTATAAGCTGCTTATTTATGCTCGGGAACAGGCATAACACGATAATAGGTACAATTTGTTAAATAATCATAAATTGTTAATTACATATTAATATTTTTATATTAAATTACAGTCGTGCAGAAAATTGTGCAGCTATTGTTCCAGATAATCAGTTGTACAGAAAAGAAATGGATTTCGAAAGATGTCAGAATTGTCGAGCTTATAGAAAAAGAATTTTAAATAAATTATATAAAAAAAGTAAGAAAGTCGATTTAAAATCTAAATCTGAAACCTTAAGGGGTAACACCGCTCTGGTTCTCAAGAATGAGCGTTTTGCGTAATTTTTTGTGAGGAAATGATAAAGTTTACAGGAAATTCATTAATAAGGGGTTGTAGTGCATGTTTTTAGGTTGTAAAAAATTTCTTTATTGACACTTTAATACATTAAAATATCGGCTGCACTGTGGAAAGTCCGAAAAATATTTTTTCGAGATAGCTCCACTTCGGGGCACCTAACTCAAACAATTTTTAACCTGGAACACAAAATCAAAGTTTTTCTGAAACTTAATATAAAAATACATAAGTTGAGGTTGGACTTTTTTAAAATATTGATTTTTGACAAAATTAAACTATTTTGAAAAATAATTTGCGTTTTTGACCAAATATTCAGCGGTAAAATGTTTATAAAAAAAATAAATAAACATGATATCAATCCCTACGTCCTCTTATGGGGAATGTTATTACCAAATTACAGTACAAATTTCAAGTCAATCGGATAAAAAATGAGGACACCCCTTATGCCTCATTTCCACTGGCAGTTCAATAGAGACGTTATTGCAGTGTGGTTAAACATCTCAGACAGTTAAACTGTGCGCCAGCTACACTACATATGAGTTTTTAATCGCCCGCATGTAGCAGAATTGCTTTCTTTCTTGCTCTGTGTTGTTATTACTGACTTTCTAGGCTTATCTTTCTGCTTAAAACTGCCAGTGGTGAGGTAACCGGATACTTTTTGTATATATATACGTGAATATGAAAAATGATTTGCTACATTATAACAGCGGCCAACTTCACAACGAACTTTAAGATATTTTGTCTAGCTACACCAAAGCTCAGTTCAATAGTGCCTCTATATACCTGGACGTATATAATTGTGTTGATCATCTTTCTAATTCAATTATATTAATGATAAATTTTATCATAATAATAATTATATATCATAATAGATTTATCAATTAGCTGAAATACATAAAATTTAGCATCCAATCGTTGAAAACCTCGAACCAGTTGGCCATGAAGACTATAGTAAAGGAGTATGTACATCGACGTGGAAATATTTGATCGGATGCGTTTGAATTTTTTTGAAATACTGTAATTTCATTGGTTCTCGTTGGATCGAACGCACGTTTTCGCGAAGCTCATTGGAGGGTGTATGATCGCAATGAGTAAGGAATATTCAATATTTTAATACAGCTAAGTAGAAACTTAAACAGCAGAGATCACTCAAATCGCCTGTTTCCTATAAATATATATATACACAACATTTGTACATATATATTTACGTTCAAATACAAAAATATCTATTATCAAATCAGAAAAATAACATACAGTTCAGCTGAAAGTAAATATGTTTGCTAAAAGTCAAGTATAAACCAGCTACATTGGTACACATTAATTAGTGTAGTTTTCCGTAGTCACGGTCGTATTATAAGACTGTGGTCGTAGTCCAGCTTGCCATTCGACTATTCCATCAGCATATCTATCACTTTGACATTTATTCACAGCATAAAATCGCCTCATAATAATTATATTTTTTACAAACAAAAAACTTTTTTTACGTTAAATGTTGGTTAATATTCCCAATCAGCAGAATTAAAAAAGTAAATAAATGATTATCATAACCTAAACTGATTCAAACACTACCTACTAAAGTGCTGCTTGTACTACAAAGTATCAAACGATTTTATACAAATTTTTGTCTTACAAATCTAGGAATATTCCTATCTCGTTCGTACTCCTTTACTCTAGTCGTTATGCAGTTGGCTTTATAAAACAGCCTACATTCTCTAACACTCAACGTTAGTAAAATGGCGTAAGTTTGGATATATTTTTATATCGAATCTAATAATTAAGTTCCATGAAGTCAAGTGCCAATGAATTTGCAAATACAGTCGGACCTCGCGCACTGTTAACCCCTGCGCACTGTTACGGTTCAATAACTATGCACTGTTACAATATAATTCCATGGCCAGGAATGTATCAAGCTCACGGGGCCCTTTATAAAATATTTATAAACATTGCTTTTATTAGATAATTGAGGAAATTTATTGAAGTTTTACTGCTGTAGATACATGATTTGTAAATTTTAGTATGATGAACCTGCATACAATTTTCTATTTATACAATAATAATTTATATGTTAAGAACAATATTCTAAATTCTGTGATTTCTCTAATTTATATAATTTATATTTACAGAATTATTAATTATTAAATAGCCTAATATTGTAATAAAAAACACAAGTTAATTTTTTCTAAAGTTGCATAGATTTTGTAATTTATTTGATATACCTAACCTCAGAATGTAATCTATCTTTATTAAAAATATTGAAAATTTGTCAAAATATTATTGTTATTTATTAATTTTATAAAGATTTGAATCATTAAATCTAATTTTCTTGGAATCTTTAAGCAACCTACTTTTTTGTAATGTTGTTATATGTACGGCCGTGGCCTTTCAATCTGATTGGTTAACATGGCAGTAACAGTGCCCAGGTGCGTCGGTTACGACTTGTAATAGTGCGCGAGGTCTCACTGTAATTATAAATTACGCATAATTTTTATTTTAATGATGTTAAATCTACATATACCAATTTAAATTATTACATAACATTAAGAGCACTATCTTCAACCTATAATAGGTATATTCTTACGACGCAGTACTTGTCCAAGTGGATTGACTGTAGTTTCTTCAGTTTCTGTAGTTTCTGTAGTTTCTGTATTTTCTGTAATAAGAGGATATTGAATTAGAAATTCAGTGAAATAAAGTGGTGAATAATAAATTCAAATGTTCTAAACCAGTAAAAGCTTTCACAGAAGGAGGTCAAACAACTTTAAAACAGTAAAGATATAAAGCCAAATTACAAAGAACTTTAAATAGTAAATAAAGTTATAAAGCACTTTTTGCATTGCTCAAAATAGAGAGCTTATGAAAATATCAATCCTTAATTAAGGAGGTTGTATGCTTAAATATGTCAAAACAAAAATTATTTTCTATAATTTAATCTCACATAATGATATGAAAGTCCAATATATTATGAAATAAAGGGTTTTTATCAAACTAAAAAAATTTTTTTTTATTGAAATTCCATTAATTTAAAATTAGATTTAGTCAACTACAGCAACGTTGACAATCCAGTGGAGACTTGTTTATTTTTTATTTGATTTATATTCTAAAGATATCATTCTGTTCCTTAAACAATTTCAGGGGGATTTGCAGATATAAAAATTTTAAAATTATCGAACAGCTGCAAAGTTACGTCCAACTATTTCTAAATTCGTATATGTCTCTTATAAACAGTCGGACGTATCTTCACAGGTTTTGATAAATTTCCAATTTTTATATCGGTAAGCTCCCTTGAAAATATTCCAGGAATAAAATGAGACCTTTAAAATTCAAATCGGATAACAAATACAAAACCGCTGTCAATTGTTTGGCACTTAGCTTCCTCAAATTGAATTTTGTTATCGAATAAGTTATTAGTTCGATTTAGAAATTTTGCAATTAATTTAAAATTTGTTTGCTTTTTTTATTGAAAGTGTGCATGTGCGTGTGTGTATGTGCTCGCGCGCGAGCGTGCGTCTGTGTGTTTTTCTGTGTGTGTGTGTGTGTGTGTGTGTGTGTGTGCGCGTGCGTGTGTGTGTGAGCGTGTGTATGTGTGTGTGTGTGGGTGTGTGCGTGCGTGCGTGCGTGCGTGCGTGCGTGCGTGCGTGCGTGTGTGATATGGGTATGTATCTCAGATAATAGATAGTGGAAAGCCACATTTTTCAGCTGAATTTATTTTAAAGATTTCCCATCATATGTTTCCGAGATATCGTTGTTTTAACAAAAAATGATGTTTTTGTGAATAACAAAAGAAGGGTGAGAGCGTATAAAAAATTTTGTATCGAAGATGATAGGTAATATTATGCTCTTTTAAATGCATTTACACTGAATCGATCGTATTATATAACATACCAAAATAATTTACATAATTGAGTTCAGAATATCATATAATAGAAAAATCATTATAAAACAAAAAATAGTGATGAAACTTGAAATTTCTTTTTAATTTCGAATTATCAATAAAAAATGAAGATAATGAGCTCTGTTTGATAGAAAATGACCGCGCCGTTCGTGAGATATGAGCGATTAAAAAATGTTTAAATAATTATATAACCTCAAATATCTCGTAATATAAATGTTAGTTATTATGATTTGGGCAAATAACTCAGTCAAAAGATTGTGAAAATCTACCATTTTTAAAAGTTTCAGATAAAATGCTGTTGACTTACTTTAGTTATCGTTGCAGACCCTCTTTTCTTAAGTATAGAAAAATGATATGACTCAAAAACTTTACAGACTAATTTTCTCCATTGTCCTAATCACCGCGGATAGTAAAAGATGGGTAATAATATTATGCTCTTTCGAAATCATCGAAAAATAAAATTAAAAAAATGATACACAAATTCTTGAAAATATGTCGAAGAGAACCCTACCGACCCCTTAATTTTTACCGTGTATATCTTGAGCAAAAGGGTATGCACACACGCACACGCGCACATACACACGCACACACGCACAGACACACACACACATACGCACGCTTTCACACGTACACACATCCATACGGACATTATTTAAAAATAGTATATTTTGATCACAAATGTTCCAAAATATGTTTCTAAAGTGTTTTTCAAAAAATAATTTTTTATACTATCGCGAAACTTCCATCGGTGTCGAATCTTTATTTATTTGTCGATAACTAAACTACCATTGCAATATGAAAATTTTGTTAACAAAATTTGATTTCTTCACTTGAAGTGTCCTAGTTTAATATATATATATATATATTGTTTTTCATATTATAATACAGAAACAAATCATTACATACATTTTTCTTCATCCTAAAGGAAGCTTTGTAAATGTAAAAAAATGGATTTCTTAAAAACAAGTTAGAAACATGTTATGGACTATTGGAATCAAAATACACTATTTTTAAAAAATGTCTGTATGGATGTGTGTGTGTGTGTGTGCCGTGTGTGTGCGGGTGCATGTGCGTTTGCGTGTGCGTGTGCGTTTTCACGTGCGCGCGCGTGTGTGTGTGTGTGTGAGTGTGTGTGCATGCGTGCGTGCGTGCGTGCGCGCGCGTGGATCAACATTACTCTGAATATACATGATGAACATTAATGTTTAGGGCATTTTTTTGGTTTTGTTTAAGAAAGGCGGCTAAAAAATATTTTTTTTTTCGATGCATTTTTGTTTTTTAGCGGTTTTCTGATTTTTGAGTTTCAGTTTTCTGATTTTTTAACACCTAAGAAATAATATCATCGAATGAGTAATAATGCATTTGATAGAGCATACAATTACCTATCTTCTCCGACCCGAAATTTTTAATAAGCTATTTCCTTTGTTTTGTAATTGACAAAATCGTCATTCTTTTTCAAACGGTTATATCTGAGAAATATAAGAAGGAAAGCTTTTGAAAAAAATGAGATGGTTAGAAATATGGAGAAGAATATTATGTAAAAATTTTGAGACTTCATCTTTTTCTTTTGAAGAGAAACAAATCTATTTGTAAAATAAAATCGATTTTTATCGAACGTGTTCTTTGCCCAGAACACAGCAACCTTTTTCAAGCAGTCTTGCAATTTTCCTTTTCGCTTATATGGGCAAATCCGCCAAACTTTGGACTTTTGAGAATTTTAGAATAAATTCTTTTTTTTAAGGCACATGTTTGAACAAAATATTTTCTCTTTTCTTGTATAACAAATAACTGAAAAATTTTGGGTTACTCATTTTTAACCTACGATGAAGCTTATGAGTATACGAAAATTTTTATATCAAAGATTTTGATGAACTTTTATGTTTCCAAGATTCAAGAGTTAGAAATCGCTATCAGCTGTTTCAAAATAAAAAATCTTTAAATTAAGTCTTTCATATTTCCTTTAATTCTAGACTTGTTAGAAAATGGTCTCAAGATGAATATAATTTTTGAAGAATTTTTAAATAGCGAACTATGTTTCGGAATTTCTTTGTTACAAACCCATGCATTATGATGTATTGTAAAATTCAGATTCTAGCAGATCGTCATCACCTTTTTCAAAGCAAAAACTATTCAAATTTAGAATTTCACATCAGCTTTCATTCTGGACCTCATGCACAATGGTTTCAAGCTAAATATAATTCCTGCAGAACTTTTAAATGGTGAATTTTTATTACAGTCACAGAATGGAAATACCGATAAATAGTTCGCTATTTAAAAATTCTTCAAAAATTATATTCAGCTTCAGACTATTTTCTAACAAGTCTAGAATTAAAGGAAATATGCAAAACTTAACTTTAAGATTTTTTATTTTGAAAAACCTTATGGCGATTTTCTAGAACCTTAATATCACAATATATCACGATGCATGGGTTCATAAAATATCACAATAGGGTGTAATAAATTTTTTTTAGATTCTTTACCTCATTTTGAACAAAAAATGCTGTTACACTTTGTCTCAAAAGTCTGTATTTTTTTTATTTAAAAATCAAATTTTGTTGGGAAAATGTCAGAATATTCAGAAAACGCATTTTTCAACCTTCAATTGCCCTTGACATATACCACCTTAGGGTCTGAAATTTCTCTTACACATGCCACCATATTTTCAGTTTTAGAAATTTTTCTAAACAAAAGAAATATATCTAAAACGCTGAAAATATGTTGGTATGTGTACCCAAATTATGTAAAAAAAATTATATATGGGTAATTCTCTGGGACATAGAGATCACAACAATTTCTATTTCTATTTTTTCTGTAAAAATGTTCTTGTTGGTATAGAGAATGTATATGAATTTTTTCAGATTTTTTGAAACCCTTAAGTTAGATTATGGTTTCTAACTTAATATAATTTTTGCAGAATTATTAAATAGCGCACTTTTTTCTGTATTTGTTCTTTATAAACCCATGTATTGTGATATATTGTATTATTAAAATTATAGCTGATCACCATCACCTTTATCAAAGAAAAAAATCTTAAAATTTAGTATTTCCTGTCAACTTTCATTCTAGACCTTGTACAAAATGATCTCAAGCTAAATATAATTCCTGCATAGCTATTAATGGTGACTTTTTATTTCAGTCACACAATGGAAATACCAAAAAATGGGTGCTATTTAAAAATTCTGCAAAAACTATATTCACCTTGAGACCATATTTTAACTAGTTTAATATAATTAACTATTATATTAACTAGTCTTGAATTAAAGGAAATATGAAAAACTAAATTTTAAGATTTTTTATTTTGAAAAATAATGTGGCGTTTCTAGAATCTTAGAATCACAATATATCAGAATACATGAGATCACAAAATATCACAATAGGGTCTAGTAAAATTCTTTTTAGATCTCTTACCTTATTTTGAACAAGAAATGTTCTTACATTTTTTTCTCAAAAGTCCCTAGTTTTTGAGTTAAAAATCAGGCAATGTTGACGAAATCTTAAAATATGAAAAATGGAATTTTTCAACCTTTAATTGCCCTTGGCATATAACACCTTATGGTCTAAAATTTTTTTTACATACTCTGGGTACACATACCAACATGTTTTCAGTTTTAGTCATTTTTCTAAACAAAAAAGAAATATATCTAAAACATGTTTGAAGAGTTTCAGACATTTCTATTTTTTGACATACTCTCTTAACATGGAAGTCGTCATTGGCTCGCAATACGCACTCACCTTCGGCTCGTGCGTGCTCCCCTCGCCTCGTACTACAAAAACAACACGAGGGCAAAAAGAAAACTACTTTTCACCCTAGATACACAATATACTATTATATAAACTGCGGTATGACAACTAAAATTTTTCGATGAGTTTTTGTAGATTCGACGGTTTCTTAATTTTTGAGTTTTCGTTTTTCGGGTTGTCTGTTATATTAGAAATAATGTAATTGATTCAATGAATATGCATTTCAAGGAGCGTAAAATTATTTATAGCCGTAGCAGTGAGTATTAACATCGCGTTGTCTTGCTTTCTAAGAAAAAGTTAACAAATTAATGCAGCAAACCCTCGTTAACACAAATTCGAAAACCGGGATATTAGTTCGTATTATCTGTGTTTTTAACGCCAGAACTTTTTAACCGTTAAAAAATTAGTTGTATACCTAGTTTATCTAAATATATTTTAAATCTAAGAAATCAATAGTTTTAGTAGGTCGGAAATGGCAACAAATATTTTTTTTAATATAGTACAGAAGTCTTTATAGATATGTATATATTCTGTAAATTTATCTGGTTTTTTAAATAAATAAAAAAGTATAAAATGTAATGAATTTTTCATATCTTCTTTGTCTACTGTTTTTAGTCTGTTTTACCTTCTGAACAAGTGGCAATACTAAAAATATCTGCGGCTACACCTGATTGCAACAAATCTTACGTACACAAAATAAAACCAATTACTTTTTCCAAAATAAAATAGTACTTTTCGTACCAAAGGCGTAAAGTAGAACTTTATGGCATATAATTTCTTCGCCAGAGGTACGAACAGTTTTTTTCAGTAATAGTAAGAATAGATTATAGATTTCACATAATTTTTGTATTTTATGCGTAATGAAGTACATATACGCACACTGGGCATAAGGTTCAAAATCTTGCATTTTCACTAGTTGTGATCACCGCTCACGAGGGCTGACGGAGTCGGCCTCGAGTGCAACTTTCGGAAAGTGATACTTTACGCCCACTAAACACACATAAAACTAAGTACTTTTAACCACTACTTTTACAAAAACTTAATTTTTTGTGAAAGTGTAGGCCTACATTTCTTATAAGAAATCTGGTCTATACAATAAGCTTTTATGCATATTATTTGTTGCTTTATACAGCTATTTTTTGCATCTTTATTAATTTGAACAATCTTAGAATACGAAGTAGTGAAGAAAAAGGAGTATAAACCTATTACTTTTTTATCGTTTCAATTTAAATTACTAAGCAGAATGGGGGTAATCCCGGTCACAATGTTATTTATATGACACTCCCGAAAGTGAGGCTAAGAAAACGTTTCGCTGTGCTCTCAGGTAGGGTAACTTTGCTTAAGTGTTTTTGATTGAATAGTGGTTATCTTATTATATGTTTCACTATGTAAGTGCCAATAATAATGCGACGGATCATATGAAAGTACATATAATTGATTTAAAGAAATTGTTCACCAATAAAAGTAACTTTCTAATAGTGATCGGAATTATACCAAGGCTGACCGGTATTACCCTTTGATGTGGAGTAAATTCGGTGAAAATGCTTTCTTTTATTTCGACTTATAGCTTCGATACCTTACATTTTTATATTAAACCAATAAAAAATATTTATAGTCAATGGTTTGAACTAACATAATAATTATTTAAAGTTAAAAAAAAAACAATTTGAAAGTGGAAATAACAAGCACGTTTGCTTAGGTGACCGGCAATACCTCATCTTCCCCTATACATACACTTTTCTAAGAATAATTAATTTCTTTACTTTACCATTAATTAGTTGATTACATCATTTTCTTTAGGTTAATTTTGTATTCATTACTTGCCACTCCGTTAGCATATGAAAAATAAATAAAAACTATGATGAATAATATTTTATGCAGATATTTTATACGAAAATTTCTTATAGTTACTTTTTTATTTAATATTGTTTAATACAAATCATTAACAGAATATTTTATTGTTGATGTCTATCAGAATAAACAATTATTTCTGAATTTCAAATATATTGTCAATATGATTGGCATATAAAGAGACAAAAAAAATTTCTTGATTTTTACAAATTGTTTTAAAATTTATATTTTTCTTTTTCTTTAAACAAAATACTTTAAAATAATACCTAGATATATCAATTAAAAGGAAATTACGTGTACTTTATGAAAACATATATATATATATATATATCTATATATATATTCAACATATTTATCGTATATATTTAAGAACATTTTTTTTCAATTTAAAATTTTTTTTAAGTTATCTGTTTTTATAAAAAAAAGTACTTTTAATTATTCAATCAGCTCCAAAATGTAATTAGTTTTAAGTTAAGCAATCAATAATAACTCATATGTCTGCAAAATTTAGCTCATAACATGCTTCTCTTGAAGAGTTATCGTTCCACAATTTTTTTGTCACATACATATATACATATATACATACAGACAGGCAATTTTTTAAATTATGTTTTTCTGACTCAGAAATCTTGAAAACATAAAAATTCATCAAAATCTTTGATAAAATTATAATAAAATATAAAGCTTTCTCTTTCAGAAAGTAATAACGCTTTATATACAGAGAATACAGTTTTGGTTTTAAGTTAGTTATAAATTGAATCCATCTTATAATTATCTCTGAAATACTAAGAACAAAATATAAGAGAATCTTATGATGCAATACCGTTTTAAATTTGTAACGCAAGCAATTTAACTCCAATGAATATGATAATTGAATGACACTTTATTATCAGAAAAATTATCTTTCAAACACGAGGCATTCGAGTGAAAATGGCTAAATTCCAGGAAAAAACGAAACCGATGAAAATTTTCCCCGTACAAACACCACCGACACACATAGCACCTCTAAAACTGCTTGTCCGATAAAGAAAAAAAAAAGCGCCGCGCGTGTATATATAGCAGCTTCCTGACTACCGTCGATTACCCGTACCGACAGCTCCCTAATGTAAATCGACGTATAGACGCTCATGTAAATGTACAAAGAAGCGAGGCAGCGATTTAAATAAAGCATTCCCAAGTCGGCCGCCGACACAGAGGGAACTCGGTGAGCGCAATTTAAAATCAAATTTATTTTTGAGCGCAAGATCGACAAACAAGATGACGATCATTGCTCGCGCGCTCCTCGACGTTCGCGCGTCCTACTACGTGTCGAACCGAAAAAACAAAAGGAGAAAAAAAGGGAAAACGAAACGTTCGGCAATAATGTCGACCGGTGTCACGCGGTCCGATGTAAACTAATGGCCCTGGGCTCGCCTCCGATGTCCTTTATCTCGCACGCGAGATAAGCCGCTCGTGTCGGCAGCAGCCGGGGCAAGGGTAACGCCGTTAATATACTCGGAATCGTACCCTGAAGTCCGCCACCCTTGACGAGCGGACGAAGACGAAGAAGAAGGAAGAGAGGCCGATCTCTCACCTGAATTACACCGAGGACGGGCGCGCGCTCTCGCTTTCCCTTTCTCCGGGGGTTGCCTCGGGTCGCGATGACGATCGGCTGTCCGAGCGCCTGGCCGTCCGTCACGCATCTTACGAGCCCCAGATCCAGATACCGTACGGATATAATGGCTGCTGCTGCTCTCACTTGCGCTGAGGGAAAATGCCGGGGAGACGGATCCCATAGGAGGGAGAGGGCAAGGAGAGACGGTACCGGCAGATTTCGAAGATATTGCGGAGAGCGGCAATTTTTCACCCATTTTATTAATACCCGCTCTTACGTGGGACTGCGTTTTCTTCAGGGGGGTGAGCGACGGAGTCACCGATCGCTGCATTCTTTTACGCTTTTCTTGGGTATTGTTTTTCTTTTCTTTCCCCTCTTCTCCTTTTGTTCTACCGTGTCGCAGCGCATGCTGAACTTTTGCTTATCTGTTTGGAGTTCCTGTCGATCCCTCGTCATTAGCGCTGATACTTCTCTCGGTTAGTTCGGTGTAACGTCTACCGTTGAACAAGGGGATTTATATGCTGATGTATAAAGGGCTTTTTTATACAAATCAGAGCATCGACTGCATATATTTTGATTTTTCCAAGAGCGTATAATTAATTTGGATGCGGCTGCGACTTATGCTCTTTCTCTTGTGTTTAACATTAAACGACAGAGAAGATATCATATCTATTCTTTGAATTACAAATTAACGCATGCAGTACTAATAATTATCCTTTATTTAACATAAAGCCGTGCACCGAAAGAGTCTTTAATGCCTACTGATGTGTTCTTCTAGGAACTATTTTGTTTCTATTTTCTGAATAGCTATAAAAGATCAAATATATTTCAGGCAATGGTAAGAAGAAAAGAATCAATGATTTTGAATATTTGAATTGAATTTACAAAGAAATTAAATATACTATCTCCATCTGTAATTGTACATATTAAGTATATTATAGAATATGTACTTATATTAAATATTTCTGTATTTATGTAACATAAAATATAGCATCTGAAAGTATAAATCTTATGGAAGTATGAAGTTTTCTAGTTATCAGCAAAAAATTAACTTTAATTATCAAAATCACCAATAATCCATATGTATATTTACATTAGATTAGATTCGGTATTGATTAACCTTATAAAAGTAGTCACTAATGAGTATAATTGTTTAAAAATCTTTTTTTACTTAAGACAAAACTTCAAACACATTTCAAAAATCAATTCGCTAAAAAAAGATAACCGAAACTGAACACAATACTCATAAAAAGAAATATATGTTATTAACATAAAATTTAATATGTATTTCAGAATGTTGATGAATGGGCTCTTATCAGCTGTTCTATTCAAAGTAAAATTATTTCAGTGAAATATAGTATATGTACTTCTAATCACAACTCTGCAAGTATTTATGATAGAAAAATGCTTTTAAAAGGTAATAAAAGTAGACCGAAATAGCTCTCATTAAAGTTTTGTTTTACATAAAAATATTAATTTAACTCAAACTTATTAACAAATGAAGAAATGAAGATAGTGACTGAAAATTTATAAAGTTGAGTTTTAATGAAATAATGCATATTTGGTGTAGATAATCCGATATCTTACGAAACACAGTCCGATTTACAATAATATTGAGACACGGGCTAAGAATTTATGATATAATACAGCATATTCCAAAGTTTCAGAAGAAGACCCACATTCCTTATGCTCTCTTTGTCTATACCCGACCGATCCTTTTTTCAGATGCTTTTACAATCCACAAATACACTGTAAATTTCGTGCTAATGAAATTTTGATCGAAAAATTCCTTTTCTAAATCCATAAACCGAAGCCCATTAACTCTCAAGCAACACTTACTCGCCCCTCCTCCGTGCCGCGTCCAAAAAACAAACCCCAGAAGAAAAAAAGATCAGTGCAACCAATAAAATACGAACTCCTAACGCGGGTTAAACTACACCCGTGGAATCATCCAATTTGTTAGTTATTTCGGCATCGCATACCGGCTCCTCGCTCGCACCCTATCCTTTGCCCAAATTGATAAAAATAGAGCTGAACCTCGTACTTTTGTGCCTAAAAATCAAAACCCTCGTGCATCCTTTCCCCAGAACAAAAAAACGACACAAAAAGGAAAACCACTGCTCGCAGACGAGCGGTGTGTCGTGCATCCACGTCCACAGCAGCGCGTGCGGGCGAAATGAGCGAGTAGCATACAAGTAACTCTCCGGCTCTCCAGAAATCCCGCGTACATTCGTGATACCCTTTGGGCCTCGGCGTGCAGCATTCGCACTCGCGCGCGCCTTCGGAACGAGGCGGCCTGTAATAACCAATTATTTTCGAGTATATAATTAGAAAATTACGGAGTCAGCGACGCTCCGTTGATCCTTCCCTTGTTTATATATATGTATATATACATACATATACATATATATACATACATACATACATATATATATATATATATATATATTATATATATATATAAATATACAACGCATATATATACATATTATATATATATATATAACGTATGTATATACATATAAATATATAACGTATATATATACATATAAATATATAACGCATATATATACATATAAATATATATCGTAACCTGGTAGAAATCTAAACTGGTTTCTAGCCAGATATTAGCTAGATTTTCTAAATCTGCTTTAATTCTGGTTAAGAAATTAGCTAGAAATCAGTTAAAAACGACATGCTTTTTAGCTGATTTCTAGCTAGATTCTGCTTAATATTTTAGTTAATATAAAATTGATAAACTAAGTAATTTATGTATTAATTAATAATGGAAATAATAATAATAGTTTTATAATAATCAAAGTAATACGCGATTCTAATCATACTACATTAAGTATTTTACTAAATTAAAGTTAAAAATGTACCTTAAATGTCTAGTAGTAATGGAGGTTAGGTTATTTGTTTACATACGCGTGCATTTAAAAAGTATTATTTACATAAAAAGTACCAAAGCTTCGAGTAAAATTTAAGTGTCTTTATTAAAGAAATTTATGTTATAAATAATAGAATGCATGTAGTCAAATAATTATTGTGATTTTAAAAATAACAATAAAAACAGAATAATGTAAGTTATGACGAAATTTGGAGAATTGGTAAACAAATATTTGTAGTTTTACAATGAAGTTTTATTACAAAATTTTATTTTCGACATCAATCACAAAATTTTTGTTGACTAAGTTATGATTGACTAATTTTCGGAAAAAAAATTATTAGTTATCAAATAGTTTTAGTATGCATATACATATTTCTATAAGCTCGTAAGTTGTTATTTGTTGATAAAAATATTTATTTTGGCGGCATACTATATTGAACATTCAATAAAGTATAACAATGTATATTTTTAAAAACTAATAACTTTTCAAAACAAAATACGTTCTTGCTTCAAGCATAGTCTTAAGCAGATTCTAGGCAGATATTAGCTACAATTTGACTTATTAATAGCTTATTAATCTGCCTAATAATTAATAAGCTAACCAGCCATTCTAGCTAACTTTCTATCAGGGTATATATATATATATATATATATATATATATATATATATATATATATATATATATATATACACATATATATATATATATATATATATATATATATATATATATATATATATATATATATATATATATATATATATATATATATATATATATATATATATATATATATATATATATGTTAGTCCTCGAAGGTGTATGCGGTATCTTCCTTCTTCCTCCGCGATTCTGGCAGCGCGCAGGAGCAGGAGCATCAGGAGTAGCAGCAGTAGGTAGTGGCTCCTGCTCTTCTCGCGCGTGTATACGTTCTCACATATGTGCGTAGGTTTTATATATATACGTGTAGGAAGCGGCGCGGGAGGGAATTGAGATAGAGATACCAGGACGCGCAAAGTATAGGCCCCCGCGAGCGCATAAGTGCAAGGTGCTCGCTCTCTTATATATACTCTTCTTTCGTTCTTTCGTTCTTTCTTTCTCTCGCCGGGTTTGTTTGTGTGCGAGGGAGAGAGAGAAAGATTGTGTATATGTGTGCGAGTGAGGGTGTGTGTGGGGGAGGGCCGACCTTATGGCCCAGGGCTACCGGGCTTCGTACGATGCAGATACGCCGACCGTTCTAAGCTGCTGCTGGATGCGGTTGCATGCGGCGGGAGTCTGGTGTTGTTGGGTATTTTAGAAAAAACTTGGGTAAAAACGAGCTAAGTTGATGTGAAGCAGGAACATGTCGCATGGAGTTATGATTATTTATTACAGGGATTGAATTTTTTGTATTTAGGGCTGGTTAGACCTATCTGTTGTGCTTTTTTGAAATTTAATTTTTTATTTCATATCGGCAGCTGAGTGGAAGAAAAGGATATCTCAAAAGCGCTTGAAGAAGACGCTAACTCAGCTTATGCTTAAACAAGAGGCTAACTCGACGTTCATAAGTTGAAAAGAGGTTAAATCGGAAATCGTGTAAAGAGCTATTTTAACTAATTATTACTACCCAATGATAATTAATTTATTTAAACTATTATAACTTTGTTAATTTTTGGAATTATGACATCTAATTAGTCTTAAAATATTTCTCTCATTAGGAACTTGAAGACAAGTCAATGGAAAGAGATATCGAGTTTTTTTGTCAAACATGGGTAGAGCTCCACCTTACATTGTTTAATAATTTACAATAAAATAAAGATCTTAGAAAATATACTGACGATCTTTTCATTTATAAAATTGTCAGTATATACATTATTAATGAATATGCTTTGGATTAGCTAACAAAAATGAAATATCTGAAAATTACCAATGCGCTGATAAATAAAGATGACATTTTTATATTCAATAAATAAAAAGTGATAAATAAGAGGATATTATAAATTTGTATTCGTTCTAAATTAAATTAAATATATGCGATAATTTTTTACTTATTATTTATTTTACATAATCTATTGTTTTATTATTTTACATATTTTTGACTGACTTTTACTTAAAATAACGATTTTAATTTACTGTTTAACGTTGTGAATTGAATGGGAGCGTGTTTGTGCAATAAGCGCAAAATAAACTCACTAAAGATTATTATTAATAATTTTCTGTTCTTTTTACAAATATATGGATACACCATGTTTCTATGTGATAAACATTTAACGAATCAATAAAACGGACATATAATAAACATTGTAAAGAACTGAATATAAATATATGAAGTATTAATATAAAACCGAACGTGTCGCTGAAACGTATAACTCCCAAATATTTGCTTGATTGGCTTGTATTAATCGATCATTTAAATCTTATATAAAACGTCGCAAAATCTGATAATCTATTTTCATTAAAATTTAACATTTGGTTTTCTTATTCATTGAAACAACTTAAATGTAATGATCTTCTATCAATACCGACCCTCACTACATCTTCAATATTCAAATTGGAAAAGACCAATAATTTCCTCCCAAAAGCCTTTGTGCTCGAAAACGCTCGTTTTCGCGTTCGCCGTCTCAACTCCTTAAAAACGAAGTCAAAGAAAGCACGCGAGATCATTCGCTTCCAGCTCCCCCCCTCTCTCTCTCTCACCGCGTTTGCTTTATCCCTCGGTCGCACCCGTTACCGCACCACCCACACGACCGGAGGAGAGCAGCAGCCGAGCGTCTGTCGGCGCGGATCGTGATACCCCGCGGACTAATGCCGATAATTGCATTTTGCAGTTCGTGAATTCCTTCTGTTCTTTCTCTCTCTCTCTCTCTCTCTCTCCTTCTCACCCCCTCTTTCCGCACCTCCGCTCGACTGGATTTGCCGATACTCCTTTCACGTTCAGCGCGATCGATCTTTTTCGTATAGCCTCGTTCTTTGGGTTTGTTTTTTTTATTGCGGAGTGGACCGTCGTCGACTTCGCGATCGCGAACATGTCTCTGGAGATGGGGTTGGTGTGAGAAGCCTCAGTATGGCTACCGTCTCGTTGATTTGGTAGGAAGAGAAAAGTGAATGTACTGCCCACGCGATTTTTTTCACGAACACGTACAACTTGAAATGTAAAGAATTTGGAGATATTTTTATTGTTATTTTAAATATTTCATTTTAAATGAGCATTTTTAAGGAAATATACAATATTTTTTTCATTAATTAACCAAATACATTTTTTAATTGTTGACTTGATTCTACTGATGACAGATATAATAATTAGCATTAAAGAATCATGATCAGAACTCAAATGTATCAATTCTCGCCCTCTTTCCTCAATCGTTTTCAAGCTTTCCGTGACGTTACCATGGTATTTACATCATGTACTTATACATAAATATTAATTATTGCTAGCCACATAAAGAGTCTACTTTACCAAAATTATGTCAAAATTATGTTTATTAAAAATGTGTCCGAACGTGTGTCAAAATGTTTTTAATTCGCTCCAGAATCTTCTGGTAACGTTTCTTTCAAAACTTATAAACTGATTTAGTTTATTATATCACTGAAGAATATAATACCCTAAAAATTTCAAATGTCTAGATATTTTAGATTCATAGGTAATATATATTCATAGGTAATACTACTACTACTACTCTTGTATTAATGTTTTTTTTATCGAAAACTGCATGTGCGTGCTTAAATGTAAAGAACTCAACTTTGACCGTAGGTTAAAGCGCTCCTATGACAAAATTTTGTTAATCTAGTGGCGCCATATTAATTTTTTTACTAATTTATATACTTTTCGTCCATTATTACAAAATTTTGAGGTTTCGATTAAAAATACCAACATTCTCCAAATTTCGAGATTTTCTGAATAGAAAAAATGACGAATTTTGGTATTTATTTTATATAATTATTTTTAGTAGTTTTATTTTAAGAGTTATTCATTCAACCCAGTTTTCTTGCATTCTCCAAGGGAACCTTTATCAAGGAAATTATCATTTGATAAAAATGTTAGGTAATCCGGCTGAAAAAAATGCTATTGACTTACATTTGAGCACTAACCCAAATTCGAATACCATACCTTACTATTGCTGGTTTTCATCAGTTTAACACCTGAAAATTGACAAAGATATATAGCTTTTTATTAAATAAAGTCATACAAAAATGCGTTTAAACATATACGAATTATACTTTCAAACAAAGTAAACTCCACCTGTTTCACGTGCTATTACTGCACGACTAAAAATTTTATTCCCCGCTACAGTAGATACGGTTCGCCTCGTAAATCGATCTCAACACCACTTTGTCAAAAACAGAAGTGAAGCCAAATAAGCGCTGACTATTCGCATACAAGGGATCCCTAGCTCGTGTACCTACAGTCGCGGCGAATAGAAAGCATTTAAGTTGAACAAAATCTATAACGTGTAGCCAACTTGTATGCGCGCACTCCTGGCATCATAAATACGAGCTGGACACATCGAGGAAGGTACAAGTGCTTCTCTCTCTCTCTCTCGCTCTCTCTTTTGCATTCGTCCTTTTCTTCGCTTCTTATACCTATGGGATTTCCTCCTCGCCGCAGCGAATAGCTCCTCTGTTCTTTCGGCGAGCACGAGAACCAAAGGTAGGTGTACAAGGACTGTACACGCGTGTGCGTGTATATGTGAGCTGGGCCTCTCGGCGCTAAGCAGCATCCTGTCCGAACAGAAAATACGCATATAAGCACGCGAGGCAGAGCGCGCTGAGGCAAATTTATGTGCTCATAGGATGTTCTATGCTGGAAATGTAGCGGAGCTTGCCTCGGCGTCTCCGTCTGTGTGTATTTGTACCTATATATGCACGGTGTTGGGAGAAAAAAGCAAAGCATCCTCGCGAGGATTCTGCTATTTCCACGTTGCGTGCAATATCGAAATTAAGTTGAGTAAACAGAGTTTAAGGTAGTATGAGCGGTAAGCACTGAGAAATGTATTAACTGGTAGCGTTCAAATTATGGAAGGAATTTACTGTTTGCATAAGTAAATTATGTGAGGGATTAGATATTTTTTAATGAAGCAAAGTCGACATAGCAATTAAATTCGTTGGAGTAATCGTGGAATGCACACTAATTTTTGTTGATGATAAACTTTTAAGTTGCAATTTACGTTATTATGCAGAAAAGGTGTATATTGTAAACCTTATCTGATAGAAATATAGATCAAAATCTAAAAGTTCCTATTTAGAGTTTTGATTATAACAACAAATGGTCTTTAATAAGTAACTCTATAGCATATTTGATACAACCTATTGCTAAAGAAAAAAAGGACACAAAAAGAAATTGCCTGAAAGAAGTACATAAAATAATAACAAATTTCTTAAAATGAAAGTAGGTATCATGAAATTTGCAGTAAATGCTATTATTTATCATGAAAAATGTTGAAAATTATGATCAAAAGTAAATAAATCATTTACGTACAACATTAAATATTTAAAAAAATTTTTAAATTTGCTGTGCGCAGTTTTAAAAGAAACATCTTTGGAAGAAGTCCTGAAGAGTTCAATTCAATCCAATAAAAATTTATCTTAATATTGCTTGATAAGTAAATTTTGGTAAGCTTTATGCACTTTATGGATTTACTATCAGGTTATTATATATGAAATTGTGAACCTACATTAGTTTTCCAGGCTTTGAATTATCTTGAATTGTATCATTTTTTGGCAATATGCGCAAATTTTACAATGCCTACCAATATTTAAAAAAATTGTTTAAAGATATCCTTTTATGTTTTTTTCCAGACTGTAAAAGAATTTTTTATTCTAAATTGTTAATTAAATAAATAAAAGAATGCACAGTGTTCTTTCAACTATAAGATTATGTAATACATTTATTTCAATGATAAGTTATTCATCGTTAAACCTAATAAGTATGATCAACATCTCCATACAGTATTATTCAGTCATAAGCAGTTCTCTGTTATCAACTCACTTAAGCCACGCAATGAAATAAAATATCCCCAGGCGTTCAACGATATTGATACGTCTCCGATATATATCACATCCAAAAATATAATATCTCACTCTCAAAGCCTACGGTCTGATTACAGATACCGAATTCCCCATCGAATTTACAATACGCGATCGAGAAAAGCCGAGCTTTACCGTAACTTTTCTTACATACCGACGCTGCACCTAAGAAAGTAGCCACGAAGATGGTTAGGTGTCCCGTCTCTCGTTCCTCCCCGCTTATGGATATATACCTGCCGATCGCGCGGCCACTTATATGAAATATATCGCAAAGGTCCGCGGCGAGGAGAGGCCGTGCAGTGTTGCCTCTCTCTCTCTCTTGAGGGGGGGCTAAGCCTGTAATCACGAGATTGCCAGGAGCTACTGGCAGGCTGATTGTTATCTTGTATCTACACCCACCACTTTATCGTCGGCCATCTTATTACCCCTCGACATATTGACGTCGGGCACGTATGCAACACCACTACGGGCGAATCGCTCCTTGGCGCCCTTTTCTATACCGCGCTCGTTTCTCTTCATTCGTTCCTTCTCTCGCGTATCTTTATATTTTCCTCCTTCGCGTCTCTTTGCGTGTGTGGCTGCGTGCACGCGTATTATAGAGGAGAGATATTCGTTCGGGGCTTTTCTCTCCCCCCACCGGTGTACACAAGTGCGTTTTGCGCGAAAGTCGCCCCGAGGAGCGTTCGACGATGTGCCGTTAAAACCGGTCTAATTTCATCTCGAGAGCGTTTACGCCATTGCTCAGGGTGCTTTTCCGATTTTACGCAAGCCGTTGCCCCGATGATTCGGTATTTATGTACGGCGAGTCGAGCGCGAGCTGTGCGGTGAGATGGAAAACAATATTGATCGATGAATTCCAGTAAGTAATTTGTGGATACAAAAATATTGTGATAGATTCAGAGGGCAAGCTTTGGTTAAAATTTGAAAAGCCATATCAATTTTAATTGATGTAAAGAGGAGGTACCGGCGAAATTTTAACCATCGAAAGCGAAGTCGTAGAAGATATATATATATATATATATATATATATATATATATATATATATATATATATATATATATATATATATATATATATATATATATATATATATATATATATAGATAGATAGATATATAAATGAGTATTTTCGCTACCAATAAAAGGTAGCGAAAATACTCATTTTCGCTACCTTTTATTTTCGGTAGCGAAAATGAGTATTTTCGGTACCCTTTATTTATTTTTGCTCCATTTCCTTAATAAAGTGGACGACTCGAAAAACTCTATTCTCAATCCACTTTGTAGACGACAAAGAATGGCCGTCTTTATGCACTTGTTATAAAAAATACGGTACGCAATTTGGAGCAAAAGGGTATTTCCAAGCGACGATGATGATTGACCTAGACTTCCACTCGTGCTCAATCATCATCCTCGATTGGAAATGCCCATTTTCGCCCTAGTTGCGTAATATACTATTTATTTATTACAAAGCAAACTATTTGAAAAATATTTTGCACCATGCCTGGTAGAAAACAGATACAATAATGCACTTTCGATACTTTATGCATGTATTTCGGAAAATCAAGTAAACATGATATTTATCTTATGCACAACAGTCTCGCATAGTACGACACTATACACAAATTTTCTTGTTTTTAACTTAAAGATGTTGAAAGAAATCTCAAAACCCAACTGGACAAGAAAAGTCGATACCAAACAATATAAAATGATAAACGCGAGTGACAAAAAAACTATATGTGTAGACGCACGTGCACACGTGGAACATAAAATTGTAGTTGGCTTTAGTATAATTCAGCAATTGTAAACGTGATTAAAACGATATTTTTTCCGTGTGAAAATAAATTCTTAAAAATAAATTAGATACATTGTGCAAAAATTCATAATTGCTATAGTCCTTGTTAGAAGTTTCGCCTAACTCAAAATTTCGATACTTTTTAATGAAATAATACACTAAACCCAACTATTTCTAAATTTTATTTCATAGAATAATGTTTAAGAAAATGATGTTATGAATATTTCTTAAATATTTGAATTCAATTTATTAAAAATTGCTTCTACAATCAATTAAACACAACAAAACCAGTGTAGTGAAAAATGTTAAAATATCGTATTTAAGCGTGCTCATACTTGCGCGTAGTTTTTCCTCTTTCAAATTATTTATGGAGGAAATATTATTAGTTTATCGTTTTTTGTATAATTAAGACAATATTTTCCAAAGCCTAATCAAAATCAGATTCTCGGAAGGCGGTAGCACTTCTTGTAAGTGGAAATAGTCATTTGTAGTATAATAGTTTTTTCAGTTCCCACGTATAGGCCATGTCAACACAAAATGTTTAAATTAATAAAATATTATTTGAATCTTTAGATGATGCTACATATAATATTTCACGCTCCATACAAACAACTTAAAGTATTTTCGACCATGTGCGATGAGGCCAAGTAAGTATTAGTTATTTCATTCAAAATGACGAATAAAGATTAAACTTTAAAATAAAAAAGTTTTTACTAAGTAATACGTCGAGAAGTGTACTTCGGTTTTTAATTCAATAACTTTTTTGATTCATTATTACAGAACAATATTCTGTGTCAAGTATTCTGTTACTTATATCAGCCTATTAAACAATCTGAGGAGAGATTTTACGTTAATTTTTAAGGTCTTATTACATATTATGAGTTTATTATAATTACGCAATATACTTTTAACATACCTGCCACCTTCTTCCTTATTAATTTAAGGTGGGATTATAGCAAAATTGAAAACTTTTTTAAAATTCAATCTTTTATTCCCAAACTTTGTACACATATTTGGCATCAAAAAACGAAATTTGATTTTTAAAGTTTATTTAGCTATTGTTACTGAATATTTTGAGAATTACTACAGATAATGCATTCATTTTTAATAAGATTGCACAAATTTTCTCAAGTCTTCTGCGCACTAGATTTCAAAGTAGACCAACAAAAAGTTTTTTATGTTTTCTTCAAAGCAATTAAAGTGAACATTGTAAAACAGTCTCAGAATTTTCTGTTATACCCGAATACTGGGTTTAAAAATACAGGATTATAATAAACAATTAAAATAACAAAACAACACTATTTTTTATTATACTTACGTATGCTACATTCTTTAAAAAAAAATTATATTATGCTTAAGAAAATATCCTGAAAGTTTCAGCAAAAGACTTCTAGAATACTGAAAAATATAGTTTTGAAATAAGCACACTTTTGTAAGGAAAAAGCCATTTCGCAACAATAATTTTTATTTATACTTTACAATCATCATTAGAATCATATTTTACTTTTATTTTACTTAAAAATATAGTTTTCTTCGTGAAAATGGAATGGGTGATACGTATATTTAATAATCTAATTAACATTACTGTACCAAAATTTTACATAATGAATATTAGGACATTTTTCGAATTTACATTAATATAAGAAGCTCTAAAACATAATATTTATAAAATTATAATTCGTTTTATATTAAGTCATGTCTGTCAGCCACCACGACGGTAGTTAAGGGTTAAGTTTAAATGTTAACTAAAAATTAAGTTTTTGCACATACATTGATTAGATTATATCCACTGGTGTTTGAATCCAGATGAGTGCCATATGTATACATAAACACAACACACGCACACGCACGTATATTACACACACAATATACATACACACATTTATACATACTTACACAAAGCGTAATTATTCTGAAAGAAACATTTCACTCCCGGCATAAATTCCGGTTTTACGTAAAAAAAATTGCAAAAAAATTATCAAAACCATGCTAGTAGGCCTATATTTCTAAACTTAACAAATTATTACTGTAACTATCAAAGTAAAATATAAAAAATCTTTTAAGGTGATGCTAAACCCCCCTGTTACTGATAAATACGGGGAAACACTTTTTTCCTTTAATTCTCAAGTTTGAGAAAATATCTCTATGAAAGGTTGTTGTTTTTGATTGAGACAACAACATTTCAGAGAGATATTTATTAAAAATTGAAAATCAAATGAAAATAGTGGGTCCTGGTAATTGTCGGTGATGGGTGGCTTTAGCATCATCTTAAGATATCGTTGTCAAACAAAATGCATTTTCTTAACATTTTAGTTTCTTTCTTAAGAAGCAATAAGTCTTATGGCTTGAAAATTTGCAAAATTATAGTTCTATAGAAAACTATACGTTATTCAGTAAAAATTTCATTAACTTTTATCCTTTAATTTTCGAGTTATAGAGGTTAGAAACAAATTCTTTAACGAACGGTATATCAAATGAAAAACGGAACATTTTGCATCGTATTTGGTTTGTAATTTAAGGATATTATCAGTACTTTATTGTAAAAAAATTTGCTTCCTAAAAGCCATTTTTTCATCACAGAATTTTCAAAAATCCAAAAATTTCATAGTTTTAAATTTTGAAAAATGGCTATAAAATTAAAATGAGTCGACCATTTTCGCTAAAGTTTTAAAGCTACTCCTAGACATGGATAACAAATATGCATACGAAGTTTGGTAAGGTTTTACCGCAAATATTCGAACACGGATGAACTACTTACACACACATACACACGCACCCACGCACGAACACACAAATATACACACACACATCCATACATCGGTCACTTTTTGAGAGTAGCTTATTCGAACTCCTTAAGTCATTCAGTATATTTGTACGTAAAAAAATGACAAAAATCTTTTTTTCTCAAAACGATGAATCCCTTTGAGAAAACCATATACTCAAGCTTACTCCATTTGTCTAACGTTGAGAATTAAACGATATAGCTGTTCTATACATAAGTTAACTATTTCGAGGTTTTGAACGATTGGAAGTTAATATTTATACACACACACACACATACAACCATACAGACATTTTCTAAAAATAGTATATTTTGATTCCCAGTATCTCAAAACATGTTTTTAACGTGTTTTTAGCAAAACTTCTTTTTACCATCACAAAGCTTTCTCTATGAGGATAACAATAATTATAAATATAACAATAGTCGATACGTATATAATAAACGCGACTTTTCAAAATTTGAAAAAAACAAACATTTTTTCATATAATTTAATAAGAAATTAGAATTCGAAACTCGTCTGTAGTTCGCTATACGCATTCGCCTTCGGCTTGTGTTTACTTGCCTTCGACTCGTAATGCAAACCCCACACGCGGGCAAAAAGGGCATACTTCTCCCCCATGGAACACAATATACTATGAATACACAATTTCTGATATCTTTTGATGGATTACATCATCTGATCAACAATTGGGTCCACAGTTATAGACTGATCAATAAATGTTCCCGTGCGGTTATTTATCAAACGGTATTTAAATTTTTTAAAAGTTCATAAAGTTTTAGTGAAACCTGTAACATTAATGTTTAATTCAAGATTGAGCATGGTCCTGCTTCAATTAATACAATAAGATTCTAATCCATTTATTAGTGCGATGAATTAAATTTCTTGTATCTTTAATTTTATGAAAAATATTAAAAAGCTGTTAAATAATAGCGTTAAAATATGCTATAATAGCCTTACCTTTTCGCACGAGAAAATTCAGCTCAATTCTTGGCATCTTGTTTTTGTACCCCCCCTTTATAATTCGCCGTCGGCTTCTGTCTTCCCTTCCCTTACGCGAACGTTGCTTCTCTCCTCACAGCTACCATAGAGAATTTAAAGAAAAAAAGGAGGAGAGAAGCGACGATAGAAGTGCGTAAAGCAAACTAAAAAAAGAATCCCGAAAGCAGCCGCCGCCGGTAAATCTGTGCCTCGCCGTTGTTTTTGTTGCGCGCGGACTTGCGCGGCGGATATACGTCGAGGGGCTACCTCGCGTCAGGCTCCGGTACCTCTTAATAACAATTTTGATCGCGGGCAAATTGGTGGCGGTGCATATTTCAGCGGATCGATCGCTATCTCGCGCAAGTTTCGGGCCTTCTTGCGCTGCGGCTCGCCGCTGCGGTTCCTGTGCACCGTGCGATATTCGCTGCCCCCGGGGGATTTGTAAGCTTTACGTTGGGATGCGTACGTGTATATAATATAGTTCGGTAAGCTGCAGCGCGCAGATTCTCGAGAAAGTACGAGTGAATTTTATGGCCGATAAATGCCGGCTTTCGTTACGTTGTATCGGAGTTAATTCTCAGTTTGAGAGACTACTGCAGGAGACTCTGCTTTTATCGAAAATTCTAGTTGCGGTGGAAAAAAAGAATTATATTGTGTACCTGATGATTTTATAATATTTTAATGTATTTATTTTAGATCGTTATTTATGGGGGAGCTTGATCTAAAATATACATATTAGATCGTTTTATTCTCTTTTGTTTGACGTTGGAATAGGAAAAGTACATTTTAAAAAGATAAATCATAGAATCACTAATATCATCTGAAAAAGCATACAAATATATATGAAGAACTCTTATCAAATATTAGTATAGTCGTTATGAGATTTTTTCACACTCAAGTGGTACAACCTTGTCTTACTTAAGGGTACAATCCATGAAGTGTCAAGATTTTGTCGGATGGGCTTTAGCTTTGAACACAATGGTTCAGAATTAACTCTGTTTAATATTTATGAATTCTGCTCCGCTGGTATGGAACAGAAATATTTTGCGTAGGTTTCCCGAGAGTTTCAAGTCAATCGAATTAAAATAGTGTTAGAAACCGCGTGGTAAGTAAATTTTCATAAACAGACAGCCTTTGCACTTCAAATATATACCATTAATCTATATTATGAAGATAAATAAGTTTTACAGATCTCAAGTCAACTTGAACAGGGTAGATGAGTCAGTCCTACATCACTTCGTGTGCCCCTCGATATTTTTACTTAAAAGGTTATAAATTCGTATAGTAACTTGATGGAAAAGTAATTTATATTAAAATCTACTATTTTATAGAGTTTCTAAATCTTTTCATTATTTTTTAAATAAAAATATCGACGGGTACAGAAACTGATGCTCGGTGCAGTAAACTAGCTTGCATATTCTAGTACTATTTTTAGATAATAACATTTTTACAATATTTAATTAGTTCTTTTTTGTCATTTAAACTAATGTTAGTAGATATGGTTACTTTTTCTTATACTCTCTTGATTTTTTGCATTTTCATTTGAAAATATACTATAATGGAAGGATATCAAAATCGCACAAAACTCAACTTCCAAAAAATCGACTCATTCGATTATGCCTGGAAGCCACAGAAATAAATCAGAAATAAAATTCCTCGGAAGCCAAGTTTTTCAGTCTTTTTACACTTTCCTTTGTATTCCGACAAAGAATTTATTTTTATACAACTAGAAGTATAATTATACGTTTTAACACAAAGCTATACCTTTTTTTTACAAAACACGTTCTGAATCACACCGTTATTATACGGTTATTACCATACTTCCCATCCTCACATTCATCCTGCCTAAATACCAACCACCCGCAATGTTCTCCAAGTCCAAGCCCTAATCCAAACAACTCCCAAACTCGATAAAAATGATAATCGCCCCATGCTTTTTCCGAACTATCCCACCCACCCCCCCCCCCCCTCTTAATTCAATTTCGCGCAAAGTTAAAGAGGCATAACCACGGCGCCAGACGAATTCAAACGCAAATTCGCGGCCGCTCGCTCGCGCGTCTATATCAGACAGCCGAAGGAGAGAGGTTTCTAGCTTTCGATTCCCAGGTGAATTTCGACCTATCCCTCTCTCTCTCTCTCTCGCCGATTGCGGTCCGGAAAGTTAGCCGCGTCGATTCGATCCACCGCCGCCGCGACTACTATAATCCAACGTCTGCGGAGATACATATAACTACGTTGTCTACTCGCTGCCGACGCTGAGAGGTGCACCCGCGGGCGCTCTAATGATTAATCCATTTCTCTCAGGACTAACTATCGAGTATCTGCCTAACCGAATAGCACGGCTGCTGGTGCGCGCTGCACGCCGCGCGAATAATGCCCCAGCCGCGTGGGTGCTGCTAAAGTCTCCCTCTCTCTCTCTGACTAGTTCTCTTACCAATTAAAGGGAAATGTCCATACCTATCGCGAAGTCGCGGGTGTAGCGCGCACCCTTGAGAAATCTCGAGAGATATGTGGATTTTCATATCGATGCGATGAGAGACTCGAGGTCTGGTGTGCTTTTTTCGCTCGGTTTATGGCTGGGAAAATTTTGCGATTAGCGACGGCTGTTTCACGCTTGGAATTCTGAATTTGCGGGTGAACTGGCATTAGTGCGGTGGTGTGTGTGTGTGTGTGGTTTGCCTTTGAAACTGAAGTTTAAGTGGTATTGAAATGCTAGTTAGTTATTCCGTTGCAGAAATTATTCGTGCCTTATATGCTATTAAATTTTCGTTCCTGGTTAATCTTTTGAGGCCCAATGTTTTAGTTTTTATGCGAATCATACTCGATTAATTCTGTATTGAGTAGATATCTTTTTATAAATTAATATACCGGACAAAATATGTTACTTTTTTATCAGTAGAGAAATAGATCAATGCTTTTGGTTAATTTGAAAAATTTAAATTCATTTTTTAGTTATGAAACAAATGTATGACATTAAGTATATATATAAGTTCACTTTGGAAACTCAATTGATAAACTAATAATTATAGAAATAAACTGATCGTGCACCTGTTGTTTAGGACCAAAAAGTTTGATAATCGAAAGAATTGATGTAAAGCGTTAGAAATATTATATCGATTCTACTAAATACATATATTATACTTATCTAATAAATCTTCTTAAATAAGAGATTATCATTCCACTTGGCCGTTACCCATTATATAAAATATTTATGTATATGACAATCACAACAAAATTGATAAAAAACATGATATTGGTCCTTAACAGATGAACTATATTCTTATCTGTTTATTATAGATTGTTTCTAATGAAATGCATATCTTCCTTAATAATTGTCATCTATCTGTAAAATAAGTGTAAATGATTAAAAGAAAAGGTCAAACTGCTGACATTTTGCGTCTGCAAATAATGAAATTTTAATTAAAAACGATTAAAGAATGGGAATAATATATATTAAATAACACATGTTGCTAAATATTAATAAATTTTAAATGTTTATCATACCTGAAATTACATTATTACGTTAATGTTTCTTGACACAAATATTGATCCATTTACTGATATGTATTATAATAATAGAATCATTATTTGTGAAAGCACTGTTAACTGTTTCTATTAAATTCTTAAATGCAATTACCATTATGTTATCGATTAGAAGAAACTGACAAATTGTATAGTGCAGATAGATGAAAGAAATATATCAAATGATATACTGTTAAACTTACCATTACCATGTAAGTTAGAGTAGGGTAGTTCATAGACTTGTCGAGAGATGGCAGCACATCACCGTGGACTGCAGAGTACAGTGACAAACATTTTATTATCGTTCGCATAAAAGTAAAAGAATTTGGGTTATTTATCAATTACTTTGTTTTTCTACTTCTAATTTGATTCGTTTTTAATATTATTTAAAAATAATTATGTTATTATAATATTGTCAATGATCGTTGACCTGCTGTTTACTCACATAATCAATACAATTATTACAATATGATCAATTCGATTAACTTTTAAAATAAAATATTATCTAGAGTTAAGAGAATTGTAATTTCTAATAATTATTAATTATAAATCGTTGCAATTGATTTAATAATTTTGAAATAAGTACATAATGAATTCATCATTGAAGCTACTAACATGATAACCAATTATATACTTAATTCGTTTCATAAAAAATAAATATTGGTTAACAGTATTTTCTCTGTAAGAAAAAAGAAACATAACAGTATGCAACATTATATCAAACGTTATTGCTTAGAAATGACCCATAAATAATCTATCAAACATCCTATGCATAGTATTCCACTATCAACGCGTTATAAACGTAACGAAGCGCTCCTAAAAGTAAGTTGCCAAATCAGCGCTAAAGAAACAATTTAACGAAATATCGTTAACCGCAATCGCTCAATTCCTCGCATCATCACCCCGGCATACAACTAATAAAGTAAATAAGCAACAGGGACATATAAACACTCGGGCCGCAGGCAAATGAAACTTTTAAGTAGCGATAAATCTGGCAAAGAAAAGCAATAAAATAGCGAGTAAAGCAGACTACTCTCGCTACAAGTAGCTTACAGCTCCCCAGCCAGTATAGCGGCGGTGGCACCAGCCAAAGTGTCGATTCCTTACTGATAGCCACGCGCTGCTGCCACCTGGTATTCAATTGCCGCACTGCCGAGCTCCATCTCTCCCCTCCACTGCACTCCACTCTCTCTCTCTCTCGTTCATCCCCGGCTATGTGCGTGTATATATAGGTATATATATTTCTCTTTTTCTCTCCTCTCCCCCTACCGTCGCTTTCTTTTCCTCGCGCGCTCCCGCTCGATCCACTCCCGTACGAGTATACCTACCCGTAGTCTCTCCCCTCCCTCCCCTTCCAGTACGATCGCTCGGTACTGTGCCGAGAGCTGCCGCTGTATATGTACTCTATGTGTCTTTGGCACTTTCATCCCCTCCCTTCGGGCGCGGAGTCGTTCCGGCACGGCGCACGGGAGCAGGCTATACTTGCTTCGCGATCCCTCTCGCTACTCGGGCCGTCGGTACACGTATACCTCTTGTAACTGAGAAATGTAAAAAGTATTTTGGTAGTAAGAAAAAGTAATAGTTTTTTTTAATGTGTAATTTTGGTACAATTATGAAGTATTCTAGTATTTCTGTTTCTTTAACTGTATAATATGAAAATTTGAGAGTTAAAAGATAAATATAAAAATTGTGAAACGTTTAATTTCCTGTGAAATTGATTTTATTTTCTACTTCAGTTTTAGAATTATTTACCCAAATTAATACTATTTTACCAGAGTTTGCGTGTATATGATGACTGAGAAGAGTATTGAAGTAAAAATGTATATCCTACGCAGTAAATGAATTTTCAGTAATCTTAACTATTATTGTTTTCTTTACTAAATTTTAGTTATAATCACAAAATAATTATGGAATTATATATTAATGCTAAAATAATGATGTTTTCCAATGACGGTTCGGCCTTTTAACTTTTTATGAAATATATTGAGAGTATAATTTACTACTAGAAAATGTACTTTTAATGTAATGTGGAAGCTTGCCAGATGACATCAAGCAAATTTACTTGCATTTTGTGAACATTTTAAAAATATTGTATATCTGCAAATTTAATAATTATTACTAATTTATCAGATTTATCTTTTATTGATTAAAATAGCTAACCTAAACAAGAAATTAGCTGTATCAAATTTTCACCAAATGTTCAGATCAAAGTTTAGTTAATCTTACTGCGTAATAATTATCGCCGATCAAGAAGAATGCAATTAGCAATAGCTACTGAATACTGTAATAAAATATAATTTATTAGAGGTTACCGGATATTTCATTGAAAATCACTATTTTATTGTAGTTTATTGAATTTATGCTTTTAGTAAAAAAAACAATAGTCCTTATTAAAATTAAAGCTGAAATATTTTAAAGTAAATTTAACTTCTTCGATTTTCATCGGTAACTTTTCATCCTCAACTTTATACGTTTACACGACAGAAAATGCTGCAAAATACTTTCTATTTCAGTATACTTTACCAAACTTTTCCTCGCAACTGCCAATGTCAAAATTCAGTTACAGGAATTTTCGCTCTATAAAATCTTCTGCTATTTTAATAAAAAAAATACTTTCCATCTTTATCAGCGCACGCTCAGTCTACTATCCCCTTTCTCCTGAAGCCTCCTCATAAACTAACTTCTTCTCCTCGCACGCATCTTCGCTCACGCCCATATACACCGTTGCACTCCCTTTGCGCTCCTTCGCCTTTTCGTACATAAGCCACCAAAGACACACACACACACACACACACACAATAGGGAAAAGCTTGCTCGCGCTGCCATAGCTCTCCATAAAATCCCTTGCAGTAGCCCCGGCTCGTATTCCGCATTAAAATATTAAAATATTCATTCGAGGCGCGCGCTGCTGCCATTGGCTTCCCGCATTCGCGCGCGCGCGCTCTCTTTTTTATGGGCACGTCGTTGTCACGACCTACGACACGTTCTAAATACTCCGTTTACAAACTCCGTTCGCCGTTCGCCGTTCGGCCCGATGGGGCAGTATAATGCAGTAACGATGCCGTATTCAGGTAAACGGCCCTCGTCGAATCAAGCGTGTGTACGGGTGCGTTGTGTGCGTGCACGTAGGTGGTGCGCGAGCGCGAGCGAGCTTTCTCCATTAAAAAGTATGAGAAGAGGGGAAGGGATTTTTTTTTTTATTTGTTCTTTAGAGTTTTTTTATGCCTCGTATAATGTAATTTTATAACGCGCGGGCTTTTACTCTGTGATTTTAAGATTCGTATTTTCTGGCTCTTTTCTTTTTAAGGGTGCCGTTTATAGTTGGGGTTTTATGCCGATGTGAGCATGTGAGAAAAGTTTTTAATGCTGGCTCTTTTAAATTAAAGTTGCTGGGATCTAACGTTACGTGAATTAGTGTAATTGTGAAGAATAGATTCGAACGTTTATTCCGATATGGAAATTGTAACAACTTATTTTTTAATTAATGGGAAATAAGCTTATTGATCTCCTCGAACCAACCATTTCCACCTTTTTTTTTTATTAGAATTGACTTAAAGTATTACAGATTTGAGTCTGATTCTTTCATAATTTCGTTAATCTTAGTTTACACTGATAGAAAGAATTCTTAACAATGAAACGAATTTAGACTATAAAGAAGCGAGTCTATGAATACAGTGAAAGAAGTAGTTCTTAAATTTAAGACATAGTTTTTAAGACCTATATACATTCCTTCATCTTTCATAATCTGGCGTCTTAACAGCTAATTTTCTCGCTCACTATATCAATACTAGTAGAAAAAGTTCTAAACACACGAATCGTTATTTCTAAGTAATCCTTTTTCTCAGGCTACCTATTTTACAAAAGTAATAAAATATTTCGTATAAAGAATATGATTCTACATAAAACGCATATTAATTAAGCGAAAACAAGCCTCACGTACACCCTCCACCGCAAAAAAGCTGCCTGCCGCGCCGGAAATATAAATATGAAAACACTGTGTATTGTCAAAGCCGCGACGACCGTAATTACAAGGTTCTTTTTCGTCAACGCAAACCACCACACAGACCGACTCTTTAATTCCGCGCTCGTCAACAAACACTTTACACCATATAGGTACCTCCCCATCGCGTATTTCTCTCTCACTCTCTTTCTCTCTCTCTCGTTATACTTTTAATTTTCCGTGTCACGCCTCTATAACGCGCGTGCATGTTTATTGTCACTCTGCGCGCGGTGACGTGACGCCTCGCGTGCATCGGGGTTGCTCACACACAAACACACGCATACATTACTAAACAGGCATCCGGCGCTCTCGCACTTTTGCGCAACGCGCCGCTGGTCTCTTTTTTTTGCGCGCGCGCGCGAAATTCGACGGGTCAGCGAGGCGAAAGTTTGCGCGCCGCCGGAAATAATGCGCGCGCGCGCTTGCGTGAAAAGAGACATTTGTTGTCGTCGTCAGATGGAAACCATTATTTACTTTGGAAATTTTCAACATTTCCGAGTACGCCGCCGGCGGCGCGGGACGCATTGTCATGTAAAGCGAGCGCGCGCGTATATGGGTGTACACGCGTTGCGCGAATATTGAAGCGGCGTGTTGTGCTTTTCAACTGTGCGGGGCAATTATATATATTGTCGTGGATTGGAGAGTGTGAGCGGCTGTGTAGATAAGTGCAGTGCGTGTTCGGGGTTTTGTAGGTGGCCTTTTTTTTCTCTTTTTTTTTGAAAGTAGAGTTTGGTTTGGGTTTGATAAAAGTTGGGTTGGAGTTGTGTTTAGCGAGGATGATAAGAGGAGAGACAGAATTTTCCATTGCGAGAGTGTGATAACAACCGAACTTAGAATTCGCTTGTGTCGGATTATTTCACTTGTAAAATATAGTATTTTGCTCCATTTTTCAAATCAAGATACCAATCAATTATTTATAAATTTTACACAAATTAAGATAGTTCTTCTATGATAGTCAAAAACAAAAGGATAACATTAAATTAAAAATGTATTGTGATAATTAATACTTGAAGAGTTTGAGTTCAGATTGACCATAATTATTTAACATAATTATAACTTTAAAAATTGAATTATTCGAGAACGTTAACAATATACGTTATTTCTGTTCCACTTTGTTTATTCAAAAAAATATTATATAATTTTACTCAAGGAAAAAATTATAAATGTATATTTTAATGACTATCAGAAATCAAATTTTATGTTCAATATTGTAAATCATTGAAGTACCGAAAAAGTTATTTGATCTTAAATTTAAAAGTTAACTAATAGAAACAAAAATATGAATTATATACAGCTTTACATACAACTCTCTAAATTACTCATAAATCTTAATCTTATGTACAGATTTGTACCAAAGTACACGAATAAAAATAAATTAGAAGTGTAATAAATGCTCGGTCCACAAAAATAATCACCACGAAACTATACGTTGAACAGCGCTCTTAAATAATTTAAAATTATTCGGATTCCCAGTACAGCCGAATGAAATTCAGAACATGCACAGAAATCGCAGGTGTCAGATCATAAGCAAACGCGTGTCTACACATCAATACACCCACACACTCCAAACTCTCTCTCTCTCTACATCACCTGTACAAATGAAAAATTCAATAGCGCGTACGCTCCTCGGAAACAACTCGGCTAACTGACATTAGCAGCCCGACCGAATCCTCCAGATACCGAGCGAAGACACGAGATTCGAGTCGCAAGTCAAGCACAACTTACAAGGCACCTTACACCGCATCTGACTTACGGAAAAACGTGAAAACCGGCCTAATCTGCGGCTGGAGATCAGCGCCGTAGCGCCTCGCAGTGGCCTTGGAGACTTCGGACGAGCACCGGGACCACTGGCGCCCTATGGCTCGTGATGTTTTTCACAAATGTTTTCGCACCCCGAGCCCGCTGTGGTCGTGCATGCTATATACCGTAGTTTGGAGAAAGAGAGAGGTGCAGCGTGTACTTGACTGGGGCCTGGTTATACCGCAGCTCTCCGTGTGTCTGTTCAAGGGTGAAAGGGAAAAGGGGCGCCTTAAATTATGCAAGCGAACGTTCAGGTAGCAAAGTATATTTTCCTTCTTTCTCGCTCGCTCTCGTTCCTTGGCCTGGGTGTAAACGCAACTCTTCGATGACGAAGCTGCGCGTTCGCACTTTCGCGCTTGTATACTTGCTGGCTAAACGACTTTTCTTACGCGAACTAGGAAGATTGTGCGTGTGATAACGGCACTGGCATTTTCTCAGCTTTTTTTCTTTGCAAGTCGAGTTATCGACATTAGGAATCAAAGATTCGATGTGCATTCAATGTGTAGTGGAGATTATTAAAAGGGATATCACGTAAATTGGATTTTATGTAATATAACATTATGTACAAGTGGTAAAAATGTAAGGAAGATTTACAGTTCCAAAATCGAGATACAGTACCGTTACGGACCCAGTTCCTGATCAGGACCCAATTCCTGATCAATTTCTTACATAAAATATTAATTTAAACTTGTTGCTGCAAAAACTTATTAGAAGATTGCAGATATAACTATCTACTATTTAGATTTTGTTGTTCAAAGTCTACAAAGTTTAATTGTAATTGACTTTTATGGAAATTAGGTTGATCAGGAATTGCTCTTAGCTGATCAGGAACTGGGTCCGTGACGATACTTCAAGTTTCTTTAGCCAGGCCGCTAAATAAAAACATTATTTTTTTTAAGATAACCTGTTCTTACAACTTGTTATAAAAAACAAATATGTGATGTAATGTTTGTAAGGTATACTTACTTAAAAATAGTGCTCTTATATTGTATAAGATTATAAATTAATATATACCGTTACTTCTCAGTTTTTAATTGCTTAAGGGCAGCTTCGTATTTTGATTATTTATATAGAAAAGCAAAATATAGTTATGGAGAAAAATTTTATTGAGATTAGTACGATAAATTATTTATCACCTAATATTAAAGATTCAAAAAAATAGATTCATGACAATACCTACTCTCTAAAAATGAAACAGTGAGCATATCACTGCCTAATTATAGCACACACAGATTTGCAGTGAAAATTGTATAACATTCACGAATGAATGAATAAACTTGAAGTATTCTTCACTAAAACAAACAATTATACAATTATCAATAACAATCTGAACTTCTGCAGCCTATAAATTAATGTACATCGTTACTTCTCAGTTTTCAATTGCTCAAGGGCAGCTTCGTATTTTGATTATGTATATAGAAAAGCAAAATATCGTACTAATCTCAATAAAAATTTTCTCCATAACTATAAATTATTTATCACCTAATTAAAGATTCAAAAAAATAGATTCATGACAATACCTACTCTCTAAAAATGAAACAGTGAGCATATCACTGCCTAATTATAGCACACACAGATTTGCAGTGAAAAATTGATAACATTCACGAATGAATAAGTAAACTTGACGTATTCTTCCCTAAAACAAACAATTATACAATTATCAATAACAATCTGAACTTCTGCAGCCTATACTTCCAAATACCCCTCCAACCTCCCAACATTACATTGAACACCGGCACTGCACGCACACCTCATTCCGCGCGTTTCGCACATACTGCACCATACACGTCCTTACACACCCAACATACACCCGCACTATATACATCCGCACACACCGCTGTACGCCACCAGGCGCGCGCGCTTGCGTCCTAAACAAATATTTCGCTCCGCAGCTCCAGACATCCAATCCAATTTGACACAATGGCGAACGCGGAAATCGAATTAAAGGGGCATGTATAGGCGAAAGCGCGAGCGGCGCCGATCGATCGGCCGCTGCGCAGTGCAAGCCGCGCGCCGGCCGGCGATGCTCGGTTATTAGATGAGGTCCTACGCTTTGCGCGGCTTGTTTATGTTTATCGTGGACCGGCGTGTTTAACGCGGTAATAACGCGCGGGTGCGTGGTGCTTTTTCGGGGGGAGGGGGAAGAATTGGGTGCAAAGGAGTTCTTTGCTGATTGGAAGTCAATACGGGGGGGTTTGTTATTGGGGTATGTATGTTGGGCTTCGGGTCGAAATGGGATTTGATTGAGAGAGGATCGGAGGTAATTAATTCTGCGGCTACGTGTGCCGGAGAGCAAGAATAACTGTTGAGATGGGGAAAAATGTCTGATTTATTATTCAGTCATATATATATAGATATGTGTTTACACTAAATAAGTGTAATATTTATTTATTTGTAAGGATGTTGTAAGGATTTATTTTATACTTTTTAACATCTTTATTACAAAAATGTACAGATAGCGCATTCTACAATCTATCAAAATACGTTTCCACCTAAAAAGGAGTAGCTAACCAAATACTTTTTTTTTATGAAAATGTAAAGTATTGATATCGAATCGAATCAATATATGATTAAAATATTAACGAATATAACTTTATCATAGCCTCAATAAACGCAATCTACCTAAATAATATATTTCGCATAATCCTTCCTATCAAACGTTCATCACGCAAACCAAACCTCGCGAAAGGAAAAATCAGCAAACCTCATCTAAATTATAATCTCCGGTACTCTACTTTAAACGTCAAGCTACTCCCGCAGCCAAACCCCCTCATTCAATTTACGACATATACCTATACAGGTAAGCTTAGCAAACATAAGTTTTAGAAACCCGCCACGACGTGATGAATGGCGAATAAATAAATCGCTCCACGTAGCTGCGGCTCTCCACACGTGCACACACGTACGGGGGAGTTCGATTACACTTGCCGTTAGCCGCCGTCGCCGCCGCTGGACTCATCCCCGAAGCGCCGAGTAATGACAGTTTTATATAACTCGGTGATTTGATTGGTAGCTTTTAACGGGAGCCGGCTACAGCTCCGCAACTCCGCGATATATCAATTCGTCCGTATGCCTGGGCGCGTGTGATGGTATGCTAATGCAATTGAGCGGTAGCATCATTTTTAACGGTATTCAAGCTCGAGCGATGCGGAGCTCTCTCTCTCTCTCTCTCTCTCTCTCTCTCTCTCTCTCTCTCTATGTTATTCCGCGAAAGCAGTGCAGAAGAGTTACGCGCCCGATCGGCACGCCATGTTATTATGCAATTTTGCAATATCTGTCGCTCGCGCGCGCGCGCAAGAGAGAGGAGCCGATATCGCTCAATGTTTCAAACGTCCTATAACTGGGAGAGACTGGAGTTGCGCGCTGAATGGTGCTGCCGCCTGGCGGTAGAACGCCGAAGTAGACGGAAATGCTGTGTATACCGAGACGGAAATTTTCTTGGTAGGTACTTTCTTTTTTGTGCGACGGCAAGCCGATGGGAGGGATATATATATATATATATATATATATATATATATATATATATATATATATATATATATATATATATATATAAAGTGGTATGGCTTCATAAATCGATGGATGGAGAGGAGATGATGATACGTATTGGGGGTTTTTTTAATTATAGAAAATATTTATCACCATTATGTGGGGAATGGCGTCGCCAAGTATGTTAAAGTGGTGTTTTCGCTTTGTAAAATATAATCCGGGTAAAGCTGTTATCGTAAATCGTTTTTCAAAGTCTGTGTATTAAATTCTTATATGTTAACGTATTTTTATGCCCTTCTGCTGATGTATTAGTGTGATATAAAGCATTTATTCAAAGAAAAGTAGATTTTGCTTATTATTATACAAGGCACATGTGTAATAAAAATCATTTTTTAAGTATTATTGCGTTTGACAATACTTTATTTACTGAGAACGTATTTACTTGTATATTGTTTAAAAATATATATTTTGTTCGATATCATTTTTCTTTTCAAATTATGCAATTACTCTTATTTATAAAAAATGAGTAAAAACGTTTATTTCATTATCAAAATCTTATACAGTTACACTAAGTAATACTTATAAGCAGAAATACTTAATTATTGTTACATTACAAATTAAAAACTGTACAGCTCTTATTAGATTTATTCTTTAGTTATTTTATGAGTGTAATTTTCTTGTCCTTATCTAAATATCATATCTAAATCAAAATAGAATTGAGAGTCTAGTAATGCTTAACAGAATTCCTTCGTTTCTAATAATTATATTCTTATTTATTGTATACATTAATTAATAACATAAACATTAAAAATACTGCATGCTCTTAGAAAAAAAGAAACTGTTCTTTTACCAAATGATCTGCCATTAAATATCGGAAAGCAATACCTTTACCGAAGCACTGCTAAAGCATGCTTGAACTTATCTGTAAAAGTACAATATAATCCCATTCTTACACAGAAAGCTGCCATGTTTGCTTTACAAATAAGAGCTTAATAATTTATTACCGAAATCTTATGCGCCGCACGTATCTCGAGCACAACCTGTTTTACCGCGCGCGCTAGCCTCGCTGTATAAAAAGTGATAAGATTAGGTACGAAGTAGACAAGTGGCTTATTTACTATGGACATTTAAACGAAGCGAGCCAGAGCCGCGGCGGCGGCGGCGAAAAAAAGAAAAGAAATCGGCAGAAACGCTTATGAAAAAAACATTGTCGTGAAAATTTAATGCATGCGCGCTCGGCCCTCCGCCGTATACGCGACGCGCCGCGCGCTGTACATATACACGCCGCGCGGTGATCTAACTCACCCCTCTTAAGGGGCGGCTGGCACGTAGAGCATAATGCTCCTACCTGTGGCTCTCATTTAAATGTATTAAAGCTCCGCTCGCTCGCTGCGCGAGAGCCGAGCGCCGAGCGCGAAACAGACTTGTTTCATTCGTCTACTCTTATTGACATCGCTCTCTCCTACGTGGTAATTAATCACGAGGAATAATGAGTAACTACCTGTTGCACGCACACGCACGCACGCGTCTGCGCTGGTCAATTCACGCGTGCGGCTATGGAGGACCTACGCACTCCAAGAATCGCACGAAAATGAGAATATATGAATTTTTGGGTTGCCTGTATTTTGTATTGCTTGTGGACTTGTGTTCTGTAAATGTATTCTTGTTCTCGTGTTAATTTGATGAAGTTGATGTTTCATAAGAAATACATTTAAATATTACTGTTTGAATATTAGGAATTAGTATCGTATGAAAACATTTTTATATTATACCTTCGATGCAGCCCAAAAGAGTATTATTGAAGATCTTATGTCAAATATTGTACTTTTATTACAGTAACTTATTTATTATATACTTGAATATTTTTAATAATAATATTGTTTAAAAAGCCAAGAACTAATAAAAAATATATATCATCACTATACCTGCATTGAAACGAAAAATCGAAATAATAATACAAAACACAGATCCACCTCCCACAATTTTCCATCTATTTTCACTATTTCACAGAAATTATATCTCTCGAGATCAGACAAGATGCAGTGGAGCTATACAGGCAAGCCCGGCGCTGCCGCCGCCGCCGCTGCTGCATCATAGCGCGTTTATCGAAAAGGGAAAAATATAGTAAAATAATATCACGAGCCAGAGAGATGCAGGCAGGCAGAAGAAAAAGGACGAACCGTATACGAGGGCGGCTGTGCAGCAGCCAGAAGCAGCAGCAGCAGCAGCAGAGAGTATAAGAAAAGCCGAGCACAGCGCTCGCTCTCTCGCGAGTACAGTGAGGAGGGGGTGAGGAGGAGGATGAGGAGGAGGAGGGCGGAAAGAGAGTGAGTCGCGTGGCGGGTGAAGGGGCGGGGGGGGGGGGGGGGAGGGAGAGCGAGAGGGAAGAGACACATCCAGCCGAGAAATCCAAAGACCGCGAGGGAGATAGAGCGCGCGCGGAGGGTTGGATCTCGCGCAGTGCCATAGCATAGGTACAGAGAGGAGAGCGAGAGAAAAGAAAAAGGAGAAAATAAGGAAAGATCGCGAGTGCTGGTATAGGCAGAGAGCGAGCGAGCGAGCGAGCGCGACAGTGCCACGAGCAGACTGGCTGTCTCTCTCCCTCTGCGGGCTGTACGCTCGAGCGAGCAGCAGCCGCCGAGCGCGACGAGGAGGGACAGTGCCCCGGGGTAGCCGGCGCTCCGGGCGCGAGAGAGACGGAGAGAGCGCTCTAGCGCGGGGAGAGCGAGGAGCGCGCCAGGCTCGAGTGCGCGGGCAGGCGCTGCGGTGGAGGGGAGCGCTTGGCTCTCGCGCCGGGGGGCGGTACCGCGGCGGCAGCGGAACAACCTCCGCGCGACGCGCCGAGCGACGGCCACCTTGCCGGGCCGGCCAATGCGCGGACGGCCAGGGGCCCGAGCGCGAGTGGTGGGGGCTTCCCCCGAGCGCGCGACGGCGGTGGCGCGCATGACGGCGGCCGCCTCGGCGCTCGCTCTCGCCGCTCGCCTGCACGACCGAGTCGGGGAGCTCGGCCGAGCTGCGAGGCGAGGCAGTCAGTCGCTCTCACTGCTCTACGACATGCATAACGCATGAGAGCCAGTCCGAGATATCTTTTCTCTTCGTTCTCTCTTTCTCTCTCTCTCTCTCTCCGTACCTCGTCGTCGTCGTCGTCGTCGTCGTTCGTACTCTCTCGTTCGTTCGTTCGTCCTGTCTACGTGCACAGTGTTCGTTGCCCGCGGTGCTGACCGCCAGCTGAGCAGCCACACGTTGCTCTCGGGCACGAGCGGACGCGAGTTTTTGCTCCCGTGCGCGAGTCTCTCGGGGCACACTGCAGACGACCAGAGAGAGTCGGAGAGGCGGCTGCTGCTGTCGCTGCATCGCCCACTCGGCAGTGCGCCAGTTGTGAAACCGTAGTCGCGAGAGTAGAAAAGTGTTCGCGAAGTCGCAAGTCGAGTCGTCCAGGAGAGCACGGCGAAAGAGTGCGCGAATGTAGGTGGAGGCCCAGAGCCGTCCCTCCCGGACTCTGCCCTCCCCGACCCCGGGGCTGGAACAAGTGACGGAGCCCAGCGCAGCTCGGAGCATGAGCCCCGGCAATCATGCGATCAACGTCAACGACAGCCGGCAGATCCGAGGCAAAGTGTTCGTCCTGCGTAAATAGGACCGTGTCCAACGCGATCAGTGAAGACAGAGTGTGAGATACGCAAGAGGAGACAGTGATCGGGGTCAGTCGTACGACCAGGCGGGAAAACCTCAGCGCGCTCCGGAACGAGTCCAGCGCAGAGCTCGCGCAGCCCGTGAGCGGACGGAGTCCCGAGTCGACAGGTGCGCAGGACGGGAGCCGCGCCAGCGGAGCACCGCTCGTAGGAGCTGCCAGCGGAGCAGCGGAGGAGATCCTCGTCGTCAGTAGAACGAGGAAGGAGAGAGCGTGCGCGCCTAAGAGTAGATGGCTGCTACCACGTACATGCCGATCAGCAGCGCAGTCTCGTCCGACCTGGATGGCGGCACGGGATCGGCGAGCGGGATGAACATCGGCGTCGGCGGCTACTCGTCGGGCTCGCCCCGCAGCGCGGCCGACGCCGGGGAGATGAAGTACATGCCCGCTCCCCAGCACCACCACCACCACCATCACCACCACCAGCTGACGTCGTCGCCCTCGCCAAACGGACTGTCGCACCCGGCCTCCCTCAGCTCGGCCAACCCCTGGGCCAGCCTGCAGCCCGGCAGCGACCCCTGGGCCGCCTCCATGGGCATGCACCACGCCACCCACCACCCGCACCACCACCCGCACCAGAGCAACTCCTCCCTGGACGTGAAGCCCCTCGCGGCCGCGGCCGCCGCCACCGCCAACGACCAGGGCATGCACCACCGGGGACCCCACCAGTCCCCGGGCATGGCCTCGCCGCACTCCTGGCACGCGCCCGTCGTCCCCTCGGCCCACTACAACCCCGGCGGCGGCTCGCCCTCGCCGGCCACCCTCCAGCAGTACCACGCCGCCATGAACGGCATCCTCCACCACCAGCCCCACCAGCACCCGCACCAGCTCCACAACCACCAGTCGGGCCTGCCGCACCACCTGCGCGACGCCCACAACCACAGCCCGCCCGCGGGCCACCCGCTCCACCAGGGCGGCCACCCCCTCGACAGGGATCACAGCGCCGGCGAGGAGGACACGCCGACGTCCGACGACCTCGAGGCCTTCGCCAAGCAGTTCAAGCAGCGGCGCATCAAGCTCGGCTTCACCCAGGCGGACGTGGGCCTCGCGCTCGGCACCCTCTACGGCAACGTCTTCTCCCAGACGACGATATGCAGGTTCGAGGCGCTGCAGCTCAGCTTCAAGAACATGTGCAAGCTCAAGCCCCTGCTGCAGAAGTGGCTCGAGGAGGCCGACTCCTCGACGGGCTCGCCCACCAACATCGACAAGATCGCCGCCCAGGGGAGGAAGCGCAAGAAGCGCACCTCGATCGAGGTCTCGGTCAAGGGGGCCCTCGAGCAGCACTTCCACAAGCAGCCCAAGCCCTCGGCGCAGGAGATCACGTCGCTGGCCGACAGTCTGCAGCTCGAGAAGGAGGTCGTGCGGGTCTGGTTCTGCAATCGCCGCCAGAAGGAGAAGCGCATGACGCCGCCCAACACGCTGGGCGACGGCATCATCGAGGGCATGCCCCCGGGCCACCAGGGCCAGGGGGGCCAGCACATGGGCTACCACCCGCAGGACCACCTGCACGGCTCGCCCATGGGCCACAGTCACAGCCCGCCCATGCTGAGCCCTCAGGGTCTCACGGCGCACTCGTTGGCGGCCCACTAGCGTTCGCCGGGGCCTCCCCCGTTGGGCCTCGTCGCCGCCACGACGCAGGCCAACTCGTCCGGCACGCCGGAGGCCGTCTTGCCGCCCTTCTATCACCACTACCTCCAGGCGCGCCAGAACAGCTACAACGCGGGTAGCTCGTAGCTCGCGCCGCCTGCGTCGCCGCCGACGGCAACTTGCACTGCCGCCGTCTACGATATGAGGGCCAGCTGTTACCTGCAGGACCAGAGGACGAGACCGATCTAGTGCACCGGGGAGGCTACTGAACCATGGGCCGGGTACTCGACGAGCAGCACCGTCGGATGACACGCGAGCACGAAGGACCAGAAGAAGAAGAAGAGGAAGAAGAAGGAGACGAAGACACCGGGGATCCTAGCGCCGGCGGAAGAAGACAACTCGACAGTGCCCCGTATAGTGAGTACCAGTGCCGCTGATGTACACACGAATGCGGGATGCGAGTGTCGCGACGGCCGCGAAGATCTGCGGGGGCTCGTTTTTTTCTTTTCCTCTTTTTTTTTGTTCTCAAACACACACACAAGACAGATACATTGTGCGAGTCTCGAGAGTACCCCGCGAAGTTTCGCTAGAGAAACGGACAATTTTACACACTCTATGTTTAGCGATACACACTGACACGCGCGAAATACGCGCGAATTGCATACACTTACACACGCGAGAGAAAGCCGCGATTCCCGGAGCCGGAGCCGACGGTGAAAAATAGAAACACAAAAGATTAATTAACGATTCGCGAAACTGATGCTGATAGTCAGGTGCGTGGTGCGTATAAGGGCTCCGCGCTCCGGGGATTCTCGAGCGCTCGCTCGAAGCGGGCGTGGACGCGCTCGCGCGAATGATTGTAACATAAGTAAATATGGACTGTAAATAATGTACCAGTTAAAGCTAGTAAGTTCTAAGTGATTAAGAGAAATGAAGCGAGAGCGCGACGAATTAACTAAGGATTTCGGAAGTAAATCTCGGGGGATAGTCGCGAATTTTGAGCGTAGCTGGAGCCGACTTTCGTCGCACGGGAACGCGTTGAGCGAGGGCCGGACACACGGAGATACACGTCGATTTCCGGCGAGAGCGAGATATGTTCGCGCGATACGCGAATGTAAGCGACGAGTGCGAGAAGTCTTGGATCGAAACGCGAGTATATCGAGAAAAGCAGAGAGGTGAAAGAAGGCGGACAGTCGCGCTCTGTCCCCTTACGTACACGACCCTTCTACCCACGATTTAAGCTAAACAAAAAAAAGTCCCTTCTGTATAAAGAGTAAGTATATACGATGAAAAAAAAAGATACAAATATAAACGCAAAGATGTCGACAGATTTTAGATATATTATTATTAATTATTATTATTGTCCTCGTCGTCGTCGCGATTACATTATGATTGTCGAGCCCGCGATTTATCGTTACAATGATAATTGTCGAATTATTATTGTCACTTATTATTACTTATTATTGTCATCTCTATCGGTACCATTATAATTATTATTACTATTATTATTCACCTTGTTCGGGATCGAGTGCAGAATGAGCAAAGTTTCTTCTTCCTCGCGATAACCGACATTCCATTGTCTCTCCTTCGATCCAGTGCTTTAACGTCAAAATTCATTAGCATAGTATAAATTTTTACCCTAAATTTTAACGAAATATATATTTGACGAATACGTACTAAGGGGGTTTTCTGCTTTTTCGCGCGTCGATAATCCAAAGTGTTCGAGGCCTCAATCTGCAATCGATCTCGCGGTGCATACTTCATATTATATTTGTGTAATATTAGTATTATAATTTTGTTCTGTCTTGAGTTTATGCGACCGCAAAACACGGTTCTCCTGAGTTTTCTGTACATACTAGGATCATTATTATCGTTGTAATGGAAGAAAAAAAGCAAACGTGAACAGGGGGCTGGGAAAAATAATGCGGAACTCCCGTCGACGTGGTAGTGTAACTATTCGACGAAAAAAAGCATATTAAAGTGAAAAAAAAAATTAAATATCACCGATGTCTGTTTTCTTTTCTTTCACTTACCACCTTACACCTGAAACGCCGACGATGATCGCGTCTTTATTTTTTTTGGATTTTTGACCAATTGTAATAAAGCTTTGCTCGTTGTGTAAAAAATTTTATATCTGTTTTCACGATGCGTTCGGCTGACATGAGAAACGAATCGAATAAGTCTCTACTTTGCTTTCCGCACGATCATTTTGGTTGGCCCAATTCTCGCATGCAAATTGCCTAACGACGTTTCTCGTTCTAAAAAAGAAAACTAGGAAAAAGAAAATTGCGCACAATCAACGTTAATAACGTAGAATTAAATTTAAAAATTGCCGCGTCGACTTGGGCCCGCCAGAATAGTCGCAAACTCTTTTCGCAGACTTCATTTCAACGAGAAGGTAATTCCGCTGATCCCGGAATCGACGGACAGTCGCGATATCGCTATTATATTTTCGTTCCAACTTTATGTTCAGTTCGTTCGGCAATTTTTCTTTCTCGATCGAAGAGAAAATGAAAAGACAAGAATAATCCTGAAGTCCCGAAGGTCCTCGAGTTCGAGGAAGGATATGTTCAATCTAGTTGCTTATATAAATTAATTGATTGTTCCGCGAGGATGCGCGTTGTAATATTTTTGTTTATGTATATGTATATTATTGCTGCAGCAGGCGAAGAGGCTGAGGAGTGATATAAAATAATTAAAGAAAAATAAAAAAGATGAATGAAATACGAAAGAGAGAAGCTCGAAGAACAGAAACGCATCGCGAAAACGCGCCGATCGATCGGTCGTTCGTTCGTTCGTTATTATTATTGCATTATTATTAATATTATTATTATTGCCCAACTTTGGTTTTTGTTATTTTAATGAAACGTGCGAGAGGAGATGTGAGAACGTGTACAGACGCCGAGTGGTAACATCGTGATGATGGCGAGTGACGATGTGATTGGAATTACGGGGAGCGAGTATGTCATTGGATTATAAAAATATATATATATATACATAGAAATCGAAAAGCACACTTTGTACGAGATTGCGATCGATAAGAAAAAAACACAGTCGAATGTTACAAAAAAAAGGTACAGATAACGAAATTTTTTCAGCTCGACTTGCGGGTATGTGTGATCGTTTGCGTTGTCATAAGCAGAATATAAAATATGTGCTTCGGATAGCGACGAGCCTCGAATTACAGCCCTAGAGTGATCTGTATATTTTAAATCACTTCTCTTCTGTATTTACCTTTCGAAAGGATGCGATTCCTTCTTTTTGCCTTTTGTTGCACTCGCAAGAAGCGTCGAAATCTATATGTTACTTTAATGTTTGTTTTCGTAGAACGAATGGCATTTTGGCACTCAGGTGCGTAATTTTGGGCTCCGTCGCTTTCCGCATTTCCTTTTACTGTCGTAACGAGCATGGACAATTTAGTGCAAAATTATAGCCAGATTCCGCTGGTACGGGAGATTGCGCCGTCACACTGACATGGAAAAATACGAAGGAAAAAGAAACGATAGACACTAATAAATGAAAGCAATCAGCACACACACCGCGCAAACAATACAGCCGACAAAATTAATTTGTAATACACGTAAAAAAGAAAAAAAAATATAATGAACGAACAGCCGTTGTGTGAAATCTGACTCCTTCCCCTGTATATTATTATATTAAATATTAATTATTATTAACGTAAAAGTAAACGGAGAAAAAAAAAGAACTGGCGAGTGGTAACGTTTTGTTAGAATGGCAGAAACTAAATTACTACTGAATTTTAATTAATAAACGAGATGAAAGTATACAACAGTATAAAACATGACTTTTTATACCCTTAATCACCACAACACCATATACCAATACCCTTATCACCTTATAACATAACCTCCTCACTCTTGCGTATATCTATTAAGTTGCATGTTACTTTTAAGCTATATATATATTTACAGTAATATAACATTCAAGTTGGAATTAGTAGCATATTTGACTTTTTGATTTTTGGTTTGAATTTCTTATTTAACTTGCATGCGTCAGCGGCGTGAACGTGGTTACGTTCGCGCGTATTCGTTCTTTTTTTTTCTTATTTCTGCGGCTGCTCTTTCCGACTATACATATGGATTCTCTCGGCACTCACAAATTCTCCGGCGATGAGGCTTCGCCAGGTTGTGTTTGAATTTATTCAGCTGGGCCCGCGTATCGCCTCTCTTACCTACGTACTTTGACTACCGAAACTCGATAAATCAGATCAGAGGTGGTTATACCGTGGATGACTGTCGATTTCTCATTTTTTTTCTTATTATTTCAAATTTCAGCGAGTTTTCGCACTCGTTGCGTCAGGATGAATTTCGCACGCGTGATTAAACTCGATTGTCACGCATTAGCAATGAAATTACACAACTCGGTAGCAGTTACAATCCGCATGATTACGTTAACTCTAATTCTTTATAGCTCTCTGATTCGCGAGAAAATCGGCCCGACATTTTTGACATTCTCCACGCCGGCAGTATTAAATAACACTTCGATTAAATATTGATTCACAAAATCATTCGTCGCAACGATGATACGACATATTGACACACATCGATAAAAAGAACGCTAGCCTAAAGTTAAAGACATTCGCCTCGCACTGCCAGTTAGACACACAGCCAAGTGGAAATATTTATTTTTCCAACCTCGTCCCACACACACACACACGGCCGTATTCATCCGTTCAATCGCGAACATCTCGTGTCACAAAATTTTCCGTCGGAAAAGTTCGCCGCTCGAGCATCAAACTTCAACGCGCCCGTGTGCGTTACACATCTCTCCGAGTTCCCTCGAATAAATTACAGATCGGCTCGCCGCTGCTGCACACACGGGGGCTCATACCCACTATACCTCCGAAAAGCAGAGAGAGAGAGAATTGTCTCGTAAATCTCGGGTGAAACGAGCGTCGCTTCTGTCGCGTCGCTGCAGCGGCAGGCGAGCTTTCGTCGGTTTCTTTTCGCCTTCGACGTTGCAAAACGCGCGAGCGCGAGAGCCTGTTTTTTTTTCTTCTTCTCTGTCGCTGAATGCCGATTGTGCGCGCGCGCGCGCTTCGGTGGATCACGTGGACGCGAGACCGCCTCCTTCTTCTTCGTTTTTTCTTAATCTTCTTTTCTTGCTGGCTTGTGCGGCTTTTTTTTTGTTTGAAAAAAAAAGGTTGAGACTACGTGCTTACGCGTTCGCGATTTATTCTTGTGAGCCGGTGTGCAGTGGTGGTATATATGTGTTTTAGTTGTGAACATTCGTGAAGTCTTTGACGCAAAGTTGGTTAGTTTAGATTCGGTCAGCTGAGTTGATTGTTGATTTGAAGTATTATTGTTGTTAGAATTGGAAAAATCTTACATTATAGACAGCAGGATAACGATATATTATATATACATCTTGAATCTTTCCATTTATTCGTAAAAATAAGTTGTTATATAAATTATATATATAATGATTTCATACAGAAATTCAATATTCATATTATATGTCAAATTTGAATACAACACGTATATATAATATTAATTTAAGAGTTAAATACTTTATTGATATTAAAATTAATATAAAGTTATCATGATATGATTTTATGCATACAAATGTACATAAATATGAGCTCCTTAGTTGAAAATGAAACGTTTAAGAGCAATGCTTGAGTAGTATTGATATAAATACCCATTTATGAAGAAAGTAATTTTTAATGCTAGAAAACTGTGCATAATAACAGATAACTGTTTACTTAGTAGTTATAGAGTTTAAACGAATATTCGTTGTGGATAACTTGAACAAAAAAACTGGTTATTTATAAGAAATATGTTTAGCCAATAAATAATTATTTCGATTCAATTGAAATCATGTCTTTTATTTGCAAAATACTATTATCTTCTAGAAAAATAACAATTCAAACAAAAATGTTCAAACAATATTCTGGAAAATCGTTTCATTTCTAGCCGAGTAGAATTTAATCATGTATGTACCTTACAATTGCTTATAATATAAATTAATAGTTAAGATTCATAAGAAATAACTAATTGTAACTTTGAAGTAATATCTAGGAGTATTTTTTATAATTACAAAAGTCATGAAAGCTTTAAGTAACATACGGAACGACAATTAATTTATGACTTTTACAGTAATACGAATTTTTATATTCAAGTAAACTCATTGACTGGCAAGAACAATTTACTACAAGGCATTTTTCCATTTCAAAAATATACATTTTTCTCGTGGATAGCAGATCATTTTTCTCAGCAGAGATAAAGGCATTTGCGTGTTACTCGCAACTTTGCGTCACCTTCAAATAAAACTCAAGCGCCGGCTGAGATCGGCGTGACATTACAGAGTACCGACGGTAGCCATTTTTCAATTGCACGCTCGCGCGATGTCATTCTTCAATTTCACTCTAACCTGAAACACACACATGGATTCGTTGTAAAACAGATTTCGTGCTTCTGGAAATAAATTTAATTTTTATACCTGTGCAATTTTAGATAATAATGTTGTTACATTTTGTATCTTTTAAGTAAATATTTATTTACTTATATTAATTCTTGCTGTTTCTTTAAAATAAGTATTTTAAAAATTATTAGTTAATTACTTAATAATTTATTAAATAAATATATTTTTGAGACAATAAAGTAAATTTATATCTTTTTAGAATCATAACAACTATGTGCTGTACAGCTTTAAACCTACGAATTAGGCTTTTATAGTTAATTAAATTATTTTTAATTTCATTTAAATGATAATAATATACATACTTGTAATGTGAAAAAAGTAGTTTTAGAAGATACATACAAAAATATTTATTATAAATTGTATATTTTCATTAATGTTTCGTATTTTCTAGAAATGTTTCTTATAAAATACATAATTATGAAGATAATAGGTTTAATACCTTGTTAACATAACCCTTTCATTCCCAAATTATTATCTAAACAAATTTGTCTATAAAAAAGCCTTTAAAAGAAAATAATTCATTCAAAAAACACTCTCTACTTATTAAAGTTCTCTGAACGCATAAGAATGCAACGATACCTTAAAGTTTTATACAGATTAAATACAAATCAGCTAATAAATGTAATATATTTTTTATGTGACAAATGTGCCATAAGCTACAATGGGAATTGTAGGGTTAATAAATAAGTTTGCTAGATAAAAGTGATGTTTGTTTTCAACATTCGAATAATAACCAATCGATTTTCTATTTCAATTAAATTATGTAAATGATTTAAAAGATATCTTAATCTAATTTTTGAGAAAAGGAGTAAAAAGAAAATAGTTTCCGAACGTTTATTTTAAAATAATTTTATTACAATTCATATCTTTAATTTACAATAATTGTCTTAAACAAGTATTTATCCACTACATCCATCAATTATAAGACTTGTCTCAATTTACCGACAGACCGTTAACAATATTTAGCGTCAATACGTCAAAGCCAAATCGCATTTTCACGAATCCAGCGAAAAATCAATCCCCACACTCACGAAACACTTTGTCTCGATCATAAGCATCCGATACAGTCAATAAAGCTCTCTCAAATTACATCCTCTCGCGGCTCTATACCTACACACAAAAAAAGTCGGCAAAAAAAGGAAAAAAAGAATTACATCCTCCACCACCACGGTGTCGATTCCCGCAACAATACCGCATTCTCGCGTGCGGCATACACACCACCTATATAACTCCCCGGCAGCACGCGTCAGTCTCGGCGGCGACACTTAAGCCGCGCGCACCGCACACTTCTTTATAAACATATACATCCCAAAAGAAACGTCGATAATAACCGTACAGTCGTCGTCGCCGACAAAACGCACCTATACAGACGACAACAGAGGGAAAAGCCTCTTGCACTGCACTGCACTGCGGCCAGGTGTCACTCCATAGGAAATCGCTCGACCATCTATGCACGCACACACACACACACACACACACACACACACACACACATACATTTTCCTCGAGCCGGTGCGTGACACGCGCTAACAACGAGACGCATGCACTCCACACACATACACACACACACAGATAGAGTGAAAATACGCGCGAAAAAGAGAAAGCGACGTGTGCAGGGTTTTATGAAGATAGGCTATATACAGCTGGTATAGGAAAAACAGAGCGTAGGAAGAAAGAGAAAAGAGAGAGAGAGAGAGAGTGCCCGAGGGGTAGTGTCTATAGTGCGTGGGCGTTGGTGGGGTGATGGATCGGGTGGAGTCGTACACACAAGCGCACGCGAGCGCGGCGCGCATGCGCGATGCGGGGGCCGCGCAGGCGCGCGGCAGTACACCCCCGCGACGGGATGGCCCTCTCGTTCACACCTACCCCCCCTCCTCCCCCGTAACCAGGCGTCGCGACGCTTGCGTAGTGCTGTACTGGCGGCGCCGCGGCCGGGGAGGCTAGCTGCCACTCGCACGGGGAGCCTCGTGGAAGGAGCTGCGAGCGCTGGAGATACGGTGAGGAATTGTAGGGTTAATTTCTGTTGAGGATGTTTTTGAGTTTTCGTGTTTGTCGGGGAGTGTAGTGATTTGGTTGTTACTGTATTTTAGAGCATGGTTTGTACTTGCTTGGGGTTTGTAGTGCTAGCATTTTGACAGATAGAAAGTGCGAATTGTTGAGCTTGCGATTGTAGGGGTTCTAGCAGTTCTGAGTGTAAGTGAGTTTACGCTTAGGGGAATTGTACTGTATATTTGAGAGGAATTTTCATTGTCGCTAACGTTTCACAAATTTTGACATATTCGTAGATTCGTAAAGCACTAAAATAAAGAAAGAACTTAATCGATCGCATTATGACATATCGAAGATTTGAAAAATATATGGTACTAATGCGAGATTGAAGAGGAATAAATCAAGTTTTGTAGGTTAGATTCAACGTAAAGTATTTATATTGAACGTTGCTGTTGTCCAAAATTCAAGAACGATCATCTTAGTAGAGAGTATAAAATATATAATTTATTTTAATGTAATTTTACTTGATAGTATAATAATTATTATCTTTTCGGCAGTCTGTGTCCAAATCACTATAAATTCTGGCAAACATTAGAAAACTATTTATAAAGTTTACTATACCTCCGTGTACGTCAATTCACAGCTGATTTTTCAAAGGTTAAAGAGATTCGGCGCTGCACTGAAAGTCATTCATTTTTTTTCTGGTTGGTTTGTCCTGATTTTTATTATCTTTTATCCATTGAGTATTTTCTTTTCTTTTCTTCGTCGTTGTTACAAAACTGCAACGCTGGATCGACGCATCGACATCGACGACAACGAGTTGAGGCTGTACCTTCGATTTTTGTGAAGAATTGTCATCGTTTCTCGTTTGTATTGCGTATTTTTTATGTACGAGCGATGGAAGGAAATCGTGCACAAGGTTAGTATAAACTTATATTTTATGAGAGGCCCGCGGTGGCGATGAAGAAAAAACGTGGTTTTTTGACGCAAGTGTTTCGAAAGATTATATATGTTTCAAAAACTACTGTGATTAATGTGTGCCTGTGCGATCGAGCAGAGTGCCGTAAAACATTTCTAATTTTAATTCCAGTAATAGCAGCTGTTTCTTACTTAAAGATAAATTTTGGGTTTTCAAAATTACTTTTCAGCTTATTAAAAATTAATAAACGTCAAAAGTTGTTTTTGAGACGTGTTGTATTCTATTTACTGTTTGTTTGTTTTATTATCGTATCATTATCATATTATAAATACAAATTCTGAAGATTCATAAATAATCTTCTCGAAGTCAATGTACATAAAAAATAATTAGATTAGATACATTAATTTTGTGAATAAATGACTTTGAATAAAGCTAAATTGAATGGGTACGTTGAACTGTGCATATAATAAAAGTGAAAATTATAGGTTTGGGGGACATGTCCTATAAATGACTCATGAATTTGTATTTAAATCTGTTTAAAATTTACATCACAAACTAAGTAGATGTGAATGTCTGATTCATAAAAAGTAGCGTAAGAAAAAGGCACTGTCAATACAGCTTAACTATGCAGTGGTATAATCTGATATTCTCATTTGAATCGTTATGCATAATATTGTGTGTACTTTGACATCTTGTGTTTATATTATTTGTCGAAGCATTTTTATTGTATCATTATTACACAATGAAGTAATATCACCAATTTATGTTCTTTCTGTTATTTTGTTTTTTAGATACTACAATACGTTGAATATTAGTAATAATATAGTAGCGTATTGAATTCTTGCATACTAAGCAGTAACTAATTAACAAACAATATTTACGACTTATGAGTTGATAAAACATAGCTTGTTTGAGTGATTGCTTTTTTCTTAATCCATCGATTTTTCCTATAGTGACCCTAAAAGAATTATTACTAATTAGATACAATTGATTAGGTACAATTGTATTAGTTACTTGATGAAATATGAAGCCCATATAAGTATAACTTATAATTTTACAAAAATTTAATCTGGTACTTTTTATATTTAAGTACTTGACATATGTATATAAATAACGTATAACTAGGTGTACAATAGCGATTAAAAATTGTTTAATGAAATTAACTTCATACAATAATAAAATGTACTACGTTAGCAAATAAGCATTATATATAACACACAAATTTGTTTAAACACATGTTTCGCATATTTTATATTAATGCATAAGATAACATTGTTTTATACATCTTTTTACTGTTAGGTAATACAGGCGATGATGTGTAACCTCTTACATAATACATGATCAGTTTTAAGTGACTCGATCGTTACCTAGTGGCATATTTAGATTGAAATCCTGCATACGAAATTCTAGCTCTTCAGAAGTCATTTACCCGAAACCTATATCTTACAAAATAGTTTAATTTATTTTATTAAGGTTCAGCTCACTATGTATAATTCGTGCGCTTACCCCGCTAGTGCCTTGATTTAAATTAATTTCACAACAGCCGTAATAGGTCCTGAGGTCCGCACAGCGTGAAAAAGGCGCACGAAGATCGCGCGCTCGCGCACCTGTCTGTCAGTCTTCTAAATACAAAAACAAATGCCTCTCAGTCCCAAAAAGCACCGTGGCCGGATTATTAATGACACGGTCCAATTACTTTCGCTCTCCTCTCCTGAACCCGTCGATCTTCTAATACACATATGGTTTATCCACCGTTTCTTCTTAATTTAATTTCATTAATTATGTACGTATTTTGTGAGAAAATAAATTATAGTGTGTTGAGTTAAATGCATTGTTTAGAGAAGTGTAATATTTACGTTAAATATTTATTTTGTATTTTGTATTCTTTGGTATAAATGAAATGATTTTCATGAGTAATTACTGAGTAATGTTATTCTGATAGCAAATAGTAGCCTTCTGCTAATAAAAAATAACATATTGTTAATGAAACCATATCAATATTTATTGAACAAACGTATTAAATTAGTTTAAAATAATATTTATATATCTTTGTATCATCTACCCACTAATATATAGGTTTGAGTACTGCAACTATTAACAATGAGATGCTATACTTTTCTGGTCATGGATCTCGCTGATTTCCTAGATATAGCCCAGCATAATGAAAATTCATGTTAAATCTGAAAATAGGTCACTATTTATATATTCTATATAAATTACATTGAAAGCTTTCATTTATGATGTATTGGATGTCGCAATTTTCATCGACTCCAAAGTTATAATTAATTTACGATTACAACAAGATTCATAAGAAAAAAATCAAATAAGTGTAAATTTAATTTCTCTGATTATTATACAATTTTTATCAGAAAATCTTTACCAGCTCTAAAAAAACTCAGAAAAGATCATTTATTGGAGTTTCAACTTGGTCAGCTGGAAGGTTTAGTCTCTCCTTCTGTGATCAATTATTGTATTAAAAAGTCTAGACTAATTACCATTTTTCATATTTATTCCTAATTCTTGTCAAGAACTGCTAAGAAAAACTGTTTTATTTTGTACCAGGGTTACAATGAAAAGAAAATAAAGTGTTAACATTGATCACATATAATGTAACACAATAATTTATTTGTCAAAAATTTAACAATATATACTCAGATATTGTATGTATGTACTAGTTTGTATATAGTATACTAACGCCTGCTCATCCTTCTCATTAAAATAAAGTTACTTCAAGTTCAACCACCAAATTTTTCTAAAAAAAAATCAATCCTACATAACATTGACCGTAAATTCGCACATAATAACACACTACCTCTACCCAACAACAAAAATAGACAAATACCTATCACATCCCTCCACATCTTCCTCACCCCTCAACCCCACGCTATACATCCAGCCAACATCCCGCTACTCCCCCAACCTCCCTCCCCAAATCCTCACTCCTGAAACCACCCGCGACACCCATACCCACGATCCGTCATCGTACTTCCCTACGCCTGCCAATCGCTTGCTCGCGGTCCGAGTCCGGCATTCCTCGGACGGGGCCGTATTGTCGAAGGCGCGAACGGATCGCAGTGTGTGCAGCGAGGGCCGCGGCAGCGCATTGATTTAATAGTCAATGCCCACACCAGGCAGCCCAGTGTGTGTGTGTGTGTGTGTGTGTGTGTGTGTGCAGCAGGAGCGAGAACGGACGTGGATACCTACGTGCGCGGCTGGCACTTGCGGCACGCGTGGTGCGGAGGAAACAATTGAGGTCTCTCTCTCTCTCTCTCTCACTCTTATACGGCCGAGTGTGCCCGTCCTTTTCTACTTATATACGCGCGTACGTCGGTGCGAGTGTGTGTGTGTCTCTTTCTCGTTCTTCCTTCTCTTCGACTCTCTCTCTCCCTCGCTCTCCGAGGAGAGCTTAATAAGCAACGCTACCTACATTCCATTTCCGGCGAACGAGTGACGTCACTTGACGAGCTGCCGACTACTGCCGGCTAACACTGTAAGACTAACACTACGACTATGCATAGCTTGCATTTATACCTACATACGCACACGCATGCACATGTACACGTGTGTGTATATATATACTTATCTTATATACGTATAGCTAGTGGTACCATATCGTTATATATCACACACACACACACACACACAGATGCTTACATGCACACACACACATACGTATGTGTATACATATATGTGTGCACGTGCGTATGTATATACATGAATGTATCTGCGTGTGTTTGTATATACGTGTATATACGTGTGTGTGCGTATGTGTGTGTGTGTGTGTGTGTGCGCGTGTTTGTATATACGTGTGTGTGCGTGTGTGTGCGTGTGTGCGTGTGTGTGCGTGTGTGCGTGTTCGTATGTATGAAATATAACGAGATGGTACCACTAGCTATACGTACGCGCGTACACACGTATATTCCGTCTGGATGCACTCGAAACTACAGTGCGCATATAGGTGTATATATCTGTATGCGGCGTGTGCTCGGGGCACGATTCTCGGAGACTTCCCGGAACACCTCCCGGAGAGAGGATTTCCATCGCGAGGCGTGCGCGTGTACGACTTCCCCGAGCGTGAAAGCTTAAATAGCGCCTGCGCGATAGCGCGCCGTGGACCCGTAGCAGGATATACGAGTTCTTTCTTTTTTTTTATTTAGAAAGTTTTTGCTTTTGAGGTGTGCACGATGCGCCGTCGAGAGTGGGCGAGAGAGATTGAAAAAGAACGAGCGTAATATTTGCTCGTGCTGTGCGTTGTACTTACCAGTTGAGTATTGTTTAGGTAGCGCCTGCGGTTTCTTTGCTGTAAAATGCGTGTTGAATCAGTACCATTGACGTAAAGTAACTTTTCTAAAGGCTTGATAAGAGGCTAATGTTTCAGAAGCTGAGTATTGGGTTTTTAATTTTCTTCGATGAAATTCAATATGGCTGCTCAAAATTTATTGAAATTATTTATAAATTGTTTATTTTCTTTTCGATTTTGAGTTATATTTAGTCCCAGTAAAGAAAAATACAAAACTGTAACTTGGAATTTGAAACAGCAGATATTCAATCTTCGAACAGTCACTCTAATTGTTAAGAATTTTAGTATTTATTAACTTTTATTAATTTACTTTTTTTATTGAAATAACCACTCGTTATCTGTAGCTTCTCATTTGAGATAAATTATAACTTATTTGGTCATCCTATTGTAGTACAAAAATATCTTTTATTTGTAAAAAGTAGAAAAAGAAATTTTGATTGGTGAAATCATCCATCGATGAGTAATTTGTGTCCGAGTTCAAGTAGTTGATCTATCCTCTTAGAACTGCAGATAAAAAGAATGATTTCAATTTAAAAAATAAAAGTAGTAACTTATTTTAGGTATATTTTAATGTACAGTATCTAAAAATCAATTACCAACGTCATTATTATAAATAGTTTCTAAAACTAAATTTCAAATTATAAATAATTAACTAAATCAGTAAAGTATTCACTATTTAAGCATATTAATAATAGGTAATTTAAATATATGTCTAAAATACATTTGTATTTTTATTTCTTACATTAAAATGATATCTTTTGTCTAGTCATTAACGAGAATTTATTAATTATTTGGACGCAAAATCATTTTAAATGAAATTCGAGGCATCGAAGAAATTATGAAAAGGATAATTATAGCGATTCAAATACATAGAATACATTCGTAATAATTTATAATATTAAAATTAGAACAAATACTACTCAAATAAGAATGTTCAAATATCTCGAACAATCAACCGTACCCTCACCTTAAATGGAATTGATTAACCAGAGAGCAAGAGAGGAAGCGGAGAGGGGAGTATATATATATAGACGCGAGGAAGGAACGTCGCGCGTCGGATGTACAGTGTATTGCTGAATTGTGGCCTTTGAGCGTGGCGATTCGTGTCGTGCACTTTGATTCGGATCGTTTTGTGACGCCTCGTCACGATGATGCAACGGCTATTACTTTATGGGCGTCGTGAAATACGATACGGGGATGTTCAGTTGCGCGCGCGCGCGCACGCTTTTTTATTTCCTAGTCGAGCGAACTGCGTGCGCATGTATTTAGATTGTAATAAACTTTTCGATTAAACTTTTTTGTTGCTTTCGGTATTCGAGTTTAACGAGATTTTTCAATGTAATGTTGTTTTACATTTTTATATTGTTTGTAGATGTCGCTTAATTATGAATAAAAATGATCTGTGTAGTTTTTATTTAAATTGTTTATGAATAATAATCGAAATAGATTCAGTGATCTATAGGTATTCATTAAATGAAGTTTAAAAATTACAGTTTAATGCAGAAAACAAAAAGGTATATAGAAAGATTCACGTGTAAGAATATAAAAAAGTTATTGTATTATAAATATTAAGAATAACAATAACATATTTCTTTGGAGAGATCTTGATAAATATTCATGAAATCAGCTTGAAAAATTACGTTTTAACATAATAGAAAAAATTGAAAAGTAGATATAGAAATATCCAAGTGTAACAGTGTCATATGCACCTGAGCATTCATATGTGGATGCTGACCTAATTTCGATTCACTTCTCTCTCTCTCAACTACGAAAAAAAAAAATTATTGAAACACCTCTATGAATATTTTAACCATAATTCAAATCAATCGTCTGCGCGCGATTTCCTTGTGAAATCACGTATCCGCGCGCTCGGCAGCGGCCAGCAATCGATGATGGCAGGTAATTAATATTTGCGCACGCACCGCGCACCGTTTTACACCCGCGCGTAAATTACTGCCTTCCGAGTAATAAATCTAACCACCATTATCCTCGAGCCAAATCGAAACACTACCAGGCTCTCCGCAGTCCTACGCACGCAAACGAAAGAAAAAAAGCCACTTATCGCCACACGCGCGCACAACAATAATTGTCACCGCGAATTTTGTTTTTCTTTTCGCGCGCGCGCGCGCGCACGCACGGCGCAAATTGCCGCTCGTAAAATAAGGAAGTGTCGCGCCGCCGTCCGCAATCCGTCGTTTTGGCGCGAACGTCCGTCTCGGCGCGCCATCGCAATTTTATAATTAAGAAAACGGACGGCAAGAGCGTCACCGGCTACGCTGCCGGCTAAGAGAGACAAAAGGGCTCTTATGCGAGAGAGAGAGAGAGGAGGCCATTTCGGCTCATGAGATGAAAATTGCCGGAGCGCCGAGGCGATGCTTTAGGCCAATTATTATAGGAGTCGTGAAAAGACGCGCGGGGGACCTCGTTTTCGCGCGTTTTTCACGCGTTTTTGATTTAACCTAGTTGGAGGGGAAAAGATGTGGGCACGTTATGTTAGAGATGTACGTTGTTGAGTGTTACAGGATCGATCAATAGAAATTTACACTTTGGGTACTTAAATATTTTGTGTATTCAGTGTACTAAATACGTTCAAAAATTAGAATCTATAAAATAATGTAAATTTGATGTTGAAGTTAGGAAGTATCGAATTATCATATCTGAAGCGTGGAGTCTAGGCCAGTAGATTCAATATTTATAATATTAATGAGTTGATAATTATGTATATTGTAATAATGGGTACATATAGATATAACCAATTGTAGAGGAAGTCTCAGCATAAGGTGAACAACCTGTAGCATTATTAACATATTAGTATCCCAAAAAGTATAAGTATAATTTTTCTTACAAATAATACAATGTAAATATTGTACGTACATTTGTAGATGTATAAACGACACACATTACTTTATAAGGAAGTGGATGTATCAATCATTTTTATGGCATTCAGTAATAAACAGTAGGACCAAAATAAAATACCAATCGATGGTGTATAAGTATTCTCTAGGTACAAACGCAAATCTTTATTAAATCGCCAAAAACAAGTCATCAATCAAGTCCAATAGAGTTTCAAAAAAATAAAGTCTATAGAGCGTATACAAAATATTCAGACTTTTCCTATCAAATCTATACACTCATTCAAAACAAAATAAAATCAAGTATCAAGCCGACAGAAATTCCACTAAACCGACGAATTTCTAAAATAGTCCTCGACCCATCATCCAAGCATCCGAGACCAGATCCACATCCAGTCCTCGCCTCGCTCGATCAGCCTCGAATCTTCGAAGAACAACAACACGTAGAAAAAATTTCAGTAGGAGAGTGTAGTGCTATTCGATAGAGTATTTTAGCTGAATCAGTCACACTGTTTTGATAATAGACAAATAAATGATATTAATAAATGTATTTGCTGTACCAGCGAAATTTCTGGTTAAATCAGTGATTTGTCTCAATATCCAAATTTTAATACATGTAATGTAATGGGCACTATACGTTATACACTGAAAGAAGAGTTTGGTTGTCAGTACCTCGAAGATCAGGACTCATTGCTCAGCTTTGGGGGAAGTAATTAAATGTCACGGATGCTCAAACTTTTTTAGCTTTTTATGACTTTTTATTAACAAAGGAATTACATTACAATAATTCAAACAGTATGTATTATCACCTATTTATATTTGCAAAGGCATTGTTCTTCGGTAATACTACACGTGCAATAAGTCAAATGTTTAATTATTTTCCAATTATCCAAGGACATTGATTACAAGCATACACTAGGATTCAGGCCAAGAAATTTACTCATCCTGCATTCATACTGACTCCCAACCAAGTCTATCAACAATTACTACATTTCCCTCTCTAAATCAAGCAAAACCAGCTAAAATTCTCTGCTGCCTCATCCAAGTACCCAAATCCCTCTACTTTTCACCAACACATCTCTAGCTCTCCTCCTTTTCTCTCCTCACAAACACATGTCAGCCGTCGCACACTCTTATACAACACTCGAATCCGCGTCCACCGCCAATATTGCGTAGTAGAGTTTCCGAGCTCGACGGAGCCGAGCCATTGGCGATCGCGACCAGATATACACATACACCTATACACACACACACACACACACACACACACACACACAGACACGAGAAGCCTAAAGCAGCAACAGCAGCAGCAGCAGCAGCAGCAGCAGTCGCAGGCCTTGAACGCCGCCGCGCCGGACCCACGCGCGCACACTTTTCTAGGAGTGCTGCGCGCGCGCGCGAGAGCGAACTCCACGTGTGCACGTATATATGCGTGTGTATAGATATATATAGGTATTCCCGCTGCCGGGCAAAAGACAGATAAATAACTCAGCTACACGGCGTTGGCTAAGTAATCGAGCCTACGCACTCGCCTCTTGTACCTACACCTGCGCGAGAGAGAGAAAGAGAGAGAGAGAGAGTGCGAGCCTATTGGATTTTTCTTCGACGCGTCGTGCCGCACGCACCTTATTTCTCGCAGCGCGCGCGTGCATTCCCTTTGCTGTGTGTGCGTAGCCCCGTGGAAGCTGCGGATGCTGGGGCTTTTATATTCTATACCTTTCGGTGTTTTTGTTGTTTAACCCCCCTGCGCAGAGAGCCGAGTATACTCGTCCAAGCCGCACGTCATTTTTGTATACATTTTGTATCACAAATTTAAATCTTTACTTTGTTGGGACATCTACAACCTCTCAAATTGAAGCTAAATAGTATAGCTATTATTTAGAAAATGTTACGAATTTGCAGAAGATATTGTTGCAGACTTACATTTGATCTAGTCCATATACACGAAAATAAACTTCTGCGCAGGAGGGTTAAGGAGGTGTTGGAGTTAATTGAGAATTCGAATTTTCAGGCTTAAGTCTTGCCGATCGAACGATAAGGAATTATAGTTGTTGATTAATTGAGACTATTATGGCAACATTCGAATGTTATATTTCGTAAACGTATAGATTTTTATAACATTGGTACGATTTAAAATTGTAGGGGCTCAATTACTCGCGAAATAGTAAATTAGAGATGGAAGAGAATATGATTGATCTGTACGAGTTAAAACGTTTATTGACCTACGTTTCTGACACATTTTTCAAAACGTCCCCTTTGAATGCAAGTTTTCCATAATTTTTAAAAGTCATTGACAAGGTTTACAAGTAATAATAGCGTTGGTTGGAAAGTTACAACAAATTATGAAAAACTGAGATATTATTGTCTTCTTTTATTTAATAAAGCACACTACACAAAGTCTCAAGTAAATATTTGAACACTTATATTATAATTTGAATACTATTAGAATATTATATCCGGGCTAGACTCTCAAGACTTCATTCAAATATAGTAATCAACAAGTATCGAAATATTATTTTGAAACTTTATATAATGATATCTTAATACACACGAAGGAAATTCAATGGTATTCTGGTTTCACATAATTCCGACCTATCACTTATTTCTCGGCCACTATACCGATTCGAGTCAAGCATCATCAATTCCAAATTGACTCCGACACCCTCTCAACAATTATTTGTCCCAACTCTATCTCGCAATCTCCTCTTCCTTTTACGTTTCCATTCAACCCCCCGCTCGCCATACACACTTCTACATCTCTCCGTCCAACTGTCGATTATGCCTCTCGCATTGCGCGCTGCACGTGCGCGAAGCAACATTAAAAAATGCGCAATGTATACACGCGGAACGACGCATCGGGACCGTGGACGTCCTTACCGCGAGCACCGATACGCGCGTTAATCGGCCGCCGCCGCACGGCGATTCTTCCGCGTACAAGTGCACCTCAAAGGACGGACGGACTTGTATGTATTCAGGCGCGGTGGATTCTCTTTTGCTCTCTCTTTCTCTCTTTCTGCGCTGCATTAACGAGCAGCCGCGCGGGACGATGAATGGACTGGCCGTGCCCCGAGTATGAGAGAGAAGAAGAGATAGAGGGAGAGGAGAGGAGAGGAGTTAACGAAAATAGAGAAAATAAGTAGAAGTCCCTTCTACTTGGTTGGGACGTAAATTTTCTTTTTAAGACTATTAATTAGGTACTTTACGGTTAATTTATTATTTTCGTAATGGTTAATATGATTTAGATGTTCCTTTCTGGATTTTTCGAGATAATGTGAGTTAGCGTCTAGTCCTGTAGTATCATGCACCTAGTAATTGCACCCAGTTTTTGACAATTTGTTACGACTTGTTATCTTTAATTTACTGATCGAACTATCTGTTTGAGTATGAAAAAGAACAATAGTTATTTGATAATTTATATCTTTAGTTGGGTAATGAAGTTGTATAAGATTCATTTTTATGAACGTAAGAGTGTGAACTAAGCTCCAATTATCAGTACCACTGTTTCATACGTTTATACAGATCCAGAATATATTTCTGTAGGTTCTCGGAAAAACGACATAAGTTTATTTTTTTTTAAATTTAGTTTCGATCAATTTTGGCATTCTTAAATAGTATATTTTATATTTTCAGATAAAACTGCAAAAAATTAAAGTGTAAAAAAGAGTAACTTTATCTACTATTTACTCATTTTTTTAACAATTACTTTAAATGGAAACTAAAAACTTTGAGCCTTAAAATCCCAAAAACATACAAAGTGGACTTAAGTCGTTTTTCCGGGAACCCACACATTTTAATTACAGTACAGTACAATTTTTAAAATACTAGTAAAATCAAGTATGCCTTCCGTTTTTTTCTCATACCGTACTTATTACCTGATCAGTACTGAATCATTTTTACATCTTCCAAACGTCAAAATTTTAAACAAGTATCATTCCGTAAACGTTCAATTCTATCACATAATTTTCCACAAATATCTACGACATTAGCGTAAAAAAATATAATCATAGCACCTAACGTACGTTTAAAAAAGACAATCCGATACGCTTTACAAAATTATACGTCCACTCAAGCTTCCACAAGAGAGACAAAGAAAGACCGAGACAGAGACAGAGCGTGTACATCTTACATGTCGTTCGCTCGGCTCGGCTCGCGCGCGTCAGAGCTGCCTACTCGATCTCGCGTAGGAGAGCGCGAATACGCACCGCTCCTAATTCCGACTCTTATAATCGTTCGCCATCTCTCTTCGTACAATTACTCTATTGTCTCGTGGTACGCGAGCGCGCGGGCGTGTGTATGTGTGTGTGTAATGTGCTCTCTGTCGGCCACTGCTTGTCTGCCTGCCCTCGAAGTGACGTTTTCCTTTCTTTCTCTCTCTCTCTTGCTCGTACTCCGCTTCGCTATCTTCTAAATTTAGATGACGATTTCAGGTTAGTGCTCGGGCTCTAGCGTTGTTCTTGTTCTGGGCTTAATATCAATTACAAGGTTGGCTGATACGGGAACTTTTGGAGCATTGGAATTTTAATCGTGGCGGAATATTGGTGTATGAGTTTGGGGAATTGGAGCTTGTGAGTTTGAGGTTTTTTAGGGGTATGGTTGTAATTGATTAGATTATTTAATTAAAAGTATATATTTCATATCATTAGCAAAATTAAGTTCGCTAAGACTTATGTAAACAAAATATTCTTATTTTGGAGAGCTTTTACATTCACTGCTAGTGCGATGCATGATTGCAAATTTGGAATTAATTCGGAACTCTTCAGTATGGTAAGTATCATATATACTATTGTAAGTAATACCATCGTCCAAAATTACTTATTAAAATATTTTACAATGGATGCGTATCATTAATACGTAAGCATTATGTAGATAAAACATTGAAAATGCGAAAAGTTTATAAAAACTCAGTAAAAATTTTGAAAAGTATCTACTTTTATTTATGAGATAACTTTTTTTGCCTGCGCAGTATGAATTATTTTAGGGTACAATACTCTGAATCTTATTAAAATCTTCGAGATATATCTTGTATAGAAAAGTAAGAAAATTACTTCTTCAAATATCTTTTGTTAAAGTGAAGTTCTGGAAATTATTTGATACCAGCTAAATTAAGTTGTTCTACTCGGATAATTTATGCCATAAAAAGGTGTTACAAGTGATTATAAGATATTTTACGAAAGGGAAATTATTTAAATACATCCACAGAGTAACGCCTTCAAAACTCAACTACGAATGGGTCCACAAAAGAACTTAGTTGATTAAACCCAGTTTGTCTAATAAACTTATCGATCAGACACAGCCTTACATTTTTGTAAAACAGCACCCCCACACCTACATCAAAATTCTCCAAAAGTCTCTCAAACCTACAAAAACATTACTCGATTACTAAAGTGCATGAACCGCACACAATCAAAAGAATCACCGAACCGTATATCATACCAAAGCCTACTAAGCATCAACACGTGCTCGGCAAAGTGTCACGCCATAAGACTCTCGAGGGATTTTTTTCCCATTTCCGTGATTCGGCACTTGCGCTAACGTCGCGGGTTATAAGGTAACTCCGCGCGAGAGATGCGGATGGACTGACAGACGGACGGGCGCGCGCACGCCTCCTTACTCACTTATGGAGTTAATTGAGGGCAAACGCGTCCATCTCGCGCGCGCGCACCCACCTACTGACTGATCCGAAAACATTGTCCACGCAAGCGAGGCTCTTGATGCTGGTTGTTGTACGGGAGACGTGCTAGGTGAGCGATGGAAGATAAAAGATTTTTATAGGAGGGAAGGTGTTTATTGTATTTTTGGGAGTTGATTAGGTTGGGTTTGGTGGGGAAATTTTGTATTTGGTTTGTAGGTTTTATCGACGGATGGTGAGATATACTCACTTGGAACCTATTGCTACTCACTTGCTATTTTTGCTGTAATTGGTATTAGGCTTGTCATAATGATCACATAAAATATAGTTTTCAATTGCTTGAGCCCTGAAATAAATTTGATATTCGTAATAACATAGAAATGCAAAGGGAATTGAAATTGAGACATTCATCATAGGTATTATTATTTCTTAAATTTATTATAACTGCCTAACGATAAATGAATAATTATTGGAAAAGTTCATTCAAAGACCGTTCTATGAAAACAATAGTTGAAAAGTTTTACAACGGTGTTTTTACAACCGTAAATTCTTTATATCTTTGGGAAACAACCATAATTAAGAAAATTCAAAATTGAATAAAATTTGTAATACTTTACAAGACAAAAACAAGTTTCTTGAAAGTCTAAAATCCTTTATTGGCATAATTTAGCTATCTGCTTGATGATTTAAGGTAAATATAACAGTCGTTCTTGTGGGTATGATCACTTGTTTTATGAAAATATATGTGACGAATCGGAAAAATGCACCTATAATTTATGAGTTGCATACAGAAACGGCTTAAAATGACTTTGATCTGTTGATAAATATTACATATAAGATTTTACACGTAATAATTCATGTATTGTGCAATTAAATACAATGTTACAAAAGCAAATTCTATAGATATTGCAGAGTAGAAAACGATAGCAAGGATTATTTAAAATCATTGATGTAATTAAAAACACTTCTTTAATCGACTGAAACCGTTTTTGCATGCGATTTCTCAATTTTTAAGTAGTTGCTGATTTGACCACAGTATAGTCAGATCATATCTGTACCTATCTTTATTAGTCATATTAGTGCGTTTAATAACTTGCATACCATCATTACCCACCATAATAACATTCACATATTACATTTCGTATTTTAACATCATCCACTAAGCTATTCGTGCAAGAAAATGCAATATAACGAAACGAGAATGTGTATAATTGAATAGCATAATTAATTCAATTAATAAACATACTTTTTAATGAACTAAATAGCCATTTTAAGTTTTATTGAAGTACCATACAATTATCGTTCATATAAATTAATTACATTAAAAATTGCACGCGGCTCATAAATTAATGACATATTTGCACTTCTATTTGTGACTCATTACGACTATGATCTTCAATAGCTATAATTTCAAACTACCCGAGCGCAAAGAAAACTACCTATTAACGTCGAATAAAAAGGACAACCACCGCCCTATCAATGATCCATCCATTAAATATCCTCCTCTTATCTATCGTCTTCTTACACCGGTTTCTGTTTTCGCGGTCTTATCGGCCACGGTAAACTGGTCAACTCGGCAAAATAAAGCAGGCCAAGTGGCAAGGAGCTGCAACTGCAGAAGCTGCAGCGGAAGATTTAAAGGGCAGATTATCATCGCGCATTAACGTCTCTTTCGGTTTGAAAGGCGCCCGGGCGTCCGAAGGGGCGTGATCGCGCGCAAACCGCAACCGCTAATGAGTCGAGAGGGCGAGAGATTGCACGTCGGGCGTAATAAGGGAAGAAAAAGTTAGGACTTTGAGGTGGTATTACGCTATTGGTGTGCACTGTAGTTGAGACTCAGTTAGGATTTTTAGATTCAGGAAAAGTGGTTTATTCAATTATAGTTTTGATGCAAGTTTTGGCCCAGTTGCTTTTATTAAGAGCGAGTTTTGGAAGGTGTAAAGAAAAGGATATTTTTATAAAGATATAGGAGAGATTTGCCCACTTCTGAATGATTAAGAATTATTGTAATTTTTGTAATTTTGTGTATTTAATGCACTATTTGAAAGTTAAATTTAAGATTCAGCTTAAGGGAATGTAGTGATTGCAATTTATCGTCGGTTTAAGTGACACCTATGTCGGGAGACGATTACCCACCATGATATTATTATTATATTCTTTGTTTAATTTAGTTTTAATCACCCTAAATAGATTTTATTGATAGTTTTTAGGAGTTTTTAAAGAAAATAAGACCTTATTGTAGGAATTGATGGAAATAAATGTATTGCTTTTTTATGTTATGCAATATAAGAAGTTGAATAATCCGTTGTGTTAACTATCTAAACCTCTTGAATTTTGTAAATAAGCTTCTTTCATATAATGAAGTTTAAAAGTCGAAACTGCAAACGCTGCGCTTAGTTGGACAATATTAGAACCAGTATATAGTGTCCCGAAAGAGGCACTATCCAAAAGTTGTGTACTTTTCCATATAATAAAATTAGTTGCAAAAGAAATATTGACAATTCACGATAATTTTTGTTAACAATTGACTAAAAAATCCCAAACATTTTTTCTAGTTTTAAACTATAATATATTATAGTAAACTTCTTTGAAAGAAGCAAAAGTTCCAGTAGCTTAATTTTACAGTAGAATAGAGAAATATTATGACGATTGAAAGTTGAATAATATTTGAAATAGGTATTGTGAGTAAAAAAGAAATTTATGCAATCGGACACCTTTTGTGCATCAGAGCAAATGTTCGGTAAACAATATTTGTATTACTATCAACAACAGATATAGCTTGAACATGACATTTTTGAACAAATATGTTTCATAACTGATTCCACATTAGACTCATAGAATATAATTGAATAATCCTGATTATTTCCATAAATTATGTAACATTTATTAAAGCCGAGTCATATTAGAATTAATCATTTCTATTATACTACGTTCATTCCACCGTAGTGTAAAAGTTGGTATATTCGAAGATTATAGGAATGTTTTAGTTTTCCTATCATGTAATGCAAAACAGATAGAGCAGCGCTGTCATAAAAGAAAGCGAGATCCAATTTCGCGAAATTTATTAAAATTAAATATTAGCCTCAAATAAAGCGGTGCAGCTGTTTAAAAGCAAGTGCAGATAGGCATGCTAATTCGCGGCTTATCTGCCGTACACCTCAAAAGCTAAATTCTCCGTCAGCATTAATTTAAAATAAAAAATAGTGGGGTGGTCTAACTCATACGTATTTCTGACGTCTTCGGGTTTACCCGAGTGGATGTAATTCAAATGAACATTTGTTACAGTGGTACTTGAAGAATTACACAAACTGATAACGATAAAAATAGTTACCGAGAACGTAGTAATAACATTTCTTACAATATCTTGATAAATTAATAATTAAAATGCAGATAAATACTAAGAGAAAAATGATAGTTGCTCGAAACATTACTATATTCTCTATACTAAAATGCAATTTCTGTTGGTTTTGCAAGATTTTTAATAGAATTTCATAGTTTATGTTAATACTAAGAAAATGAATATGCTTTTTTGTGAAAAAATAACTATTAATTAATATAATACCTATCTATAATAAATATCAACTTAATTATTTTAAGAACTCGAGGGTTCTAACTCTTTTAAATATGGTGATTCTTTGTGTATTTGTAACCCTTTCTTTAAAAGTTAATTACTTTGGCCCAAATAAATATTTTTGTACAAAACAAACCTGAAATTTAAGCTATTTTCATTTGTATTTATTCACTTTTAAATTATTTCTTCTACCGTAAAAGTTTGTAGAGCTATGAGCAGAATTAGAGGTACCATTCTTACTAAAATAACGCACAATTGAGGTCAATTGGTCATTGGTTAATATCTTGAGAATAAGGACCCATTGGAACAAACTAAAAGTGCTACATTTCATTTTTAGATGTCAGAAAACACCTCTCACGAAATATCGATTTCCTCTGACACCCTCCTAGTTAGTTTTTCTAGATTCTCATCCTTAGTTTCTATTTATTTACATTTCACGTTCATAGATAAAAAAATAGTATTAAACAGATGGCTTTAATATGCATTCACTACATTATCTTACTCACCAAAAATTCAGCACTTATTCAGCTCATAACATCACATAACACAGTACATTTATTTTTCTCATCAAATTCTGCTTCAACTTTCGTATGTACCGACGCCATCCATATATGGCCATATAGAGTTTGCACCGTTGAACAACTAATTCGAAACAACTAAACTAATTTTCCTCCTACTTAACTGGATAAGAAAACAAACAGACACCAGCCAACCACAGACACTCCGTTGTCTGCTAAAGCCGCGATAAATTGACGAATAGACTCGCGGCTAGCTCGCCGCGATAAATTATAGCACCGGCGTGACGAGCTACACATATTGAATCTAATTATGCTAATGACGCCCTGCTATGATCTATTTGCATGGCTGTATAATGAAGACACAGGTGGCGCGGAAAGATCCCACCCCGCGCAATGCGTACGTCTGACTGACCCAGAGAGACCATCGAACTCAAGATTTGTCAACTGTCGCAAAAAAAATCCCTTTTTCTCTGGATAAACAAAACCTGCGCGAATAACAATATCTAAGTACACATTCTCCTACGTCGACCGCGTAAAAATATGCATCTTGTGCTTCCCATCGCCTGCGATCGCCTGACTTAACGGCCAAACAGCTGTTTTGTAGACGAGCACACACACACACACACACACACACACACACATGTGTACAAGCTAATCGCGTGTATACGCGCGAGAGAGACTCATTGTACTATTTTCCGCCTCGTCTCGTCTCGCGCGCGAATATTTACGTGCATTTAGCGGCGCGGCGCAGTGCAATTACACGTGATGAAAGTATGCATCACGCGCAGGCGCCCGAGACACTCGACGTTCTGGTGTTCTTTCTTTCTCGCGTGCACGCACACACAGATGCACGAGCTCGTCATTCTTTGGCTCGGCTATGCGGCTTTCTCGCTTTTACGCGGATCGCGAATAGGCGAAGTTTTGCAGGCCGGGGGATCGCGTGAGAGACGAATCGTTGACGCGCATGGCGATGCTACAGTTCGGTGTGGTACAAGCTCGCGTTTATTGGTGAAAGTGCTTGTGTGTATACGTAGTTGTAGACGAGTGCGGTAGTTAAGCGTCTGGCGTGACACGAGTCTTCCAATTTCTGGGATGTCTTGTGATATAATGGAGTGTGACGTAGTGTCGGGCTTTTTAAGACTGGTGATACTTTTTGCATTTGTTTTGGTAAATTTCTTTAAAAGTTAATGATTGGATTCAATGTTAACTTTTCTTGTAAGTAGCTATTTATTTTTCAGTTTTTATTTGACGGTAATTTAATAAGCTGGCTGTTTTAGAGTTTGTAGAGAAAAACGATAAAATTTAGGTCGCCAGTAATATTTTAGTATTTTTTCTTGATGAGCGTGTTAAATCGAGTTTTTTTAAATAACAGAGCTAATGGAAGTTTATATTGCAACTTTTTGATGAATTAGATTAGATTCAAGTTTAAATATATGAGAATAAATAAAAATGTAGGGGGCTACATAGCTTCATTCAATGCACTTCAAACATGTTAAAAAATAAAATCATGGATGAGAAGGAAGTTTATTGATCACCACGAACTTGGTAAAATTTAATTTATTACCACCTGTTAGGGAGTTTCGCTACTTCATTTCAAGACCAAAATATAGACTATTGTCATCACTTAGAAATATTTTTACAATAACTAACAGATATTTTACATATTGTAGTAAAAAATATAAAGAATCAAAAACTACCGTGAAGTAACAAAACCATCGAATGGTCAGCCATAAATAAATTTTGACTACTTATATGTGAATCACCGGGCTCTTCTTCATCCACAACATTACACCCACAAACAGAATGAAAATATCCTCCCCTCGACACTCGCAACACTGTGCAATTCTTACACCTCGCGCGCAATTCCTCAATATTATCTTATCGGAGAGCAGCGTCGGCGTCGACTGGACAAACAGCCGCGCGGCGCGTCTCCTACGCGCAAAAAGTCATCAATTTGTATATCCCGCACTATCCACACGCATACCCATAGCCGCGCGGCTTTGTACAGCGCGGCGGAACACGTCGCCGTACATATATAATACACGGGGAGTCGTGCTCGCATGCGCGCGGCACGGAGCGAATGGCATAAAGCAAATAGAAAACTGTTGGTCGACGGGAGATGTGCCTTAGAAAGGGAATCGCGGAAGGTGAACAGGCGCATGTGTAATGTGTGTGTATATAGTGTATAGGTGCAGATCGGGAAGGAGGTAGAGGAAGAGAGAAAGAGAGAGAGAAAGGTAAACCTGTTAGAGTGGATTTCTACTTGGTCGGAATGAGTTCACTTTAGTAGGAGTGAGATTCCACGGTAAATTGAGAATTAACGTAACAATTGACCTACTAATTTGAAAAGTCATTTATAGTTATGCTGGTTAAGATAATAGTCGTGTTATTATAATTAATTCGTTACATCTCTGACTGAATTTGTGCTACATTGTGTATATTTGTATTTTTTTAATTGCTTTAGTTATTTTATTACTCTTTAAGCTTCGTAGGGTGGAAAGGAACACTTATAAAATTAATTTATGCTTATAAAAATATTAATATTTTTATGAAACTAATTAGACGAAAAATGCACAAATTATCTGTAGCGAGTAAAAGTGCTTTAGTCAGTTCATTATTTTTATTAAATCAAAATTCACTCGGTTTTCTGAGTAACAGTTAACTGTGACTATTATTTTCATATAGCAAAAATTGACTGAACTGTTCTTATAAGAACCAACAATTAATGTTTTGTATGCCATTTAAGTTCTTTAATTAAGTGTAGATGAGCTTTTTGAAAGCAGCAATATTTATGAAAATTATTGAAATGTAAAATTATTGTTTCATCAAGTAAAATGTTGCCTTCAATAGCGTTAGTAGATAAATTTTCACTCTAACTCGTACAAGTTTTTCCAAATTACCCTTTCAATCAGATTCATAATTATAATCCATTGTTCTGACAATTAAAGTGCAAATTTACATGAATATGAAAGATACATGGATAAAATTCTTCTAGCTCGTTACAACCCTGCAGCTTCACTCTACATTACAGTCAAAATTTGACCGAAATCAACTAAAATTCGCTCTATTTCCGATCCACTCAGTCCATAGAGTGAACTTCCACCCTAACACACTTATCTTGTACATCGTACGCAAAAGCGGAAGAATGCCGGTCCTCTTGACCACACCGAAGAGAGAGACCCAGAGAATCCTCAACACAGAGAGAGAAAGAGAGTGGGCCGTGGAGAAAATGTAAATCCCGATACGGCGTATACAGTATACACAGACGACGATTTAAGTGCCGGTTCTTCCGCGACCTTCGCCATCATTAATACTCTCCTTCTCTCTCTCTCTTGCTCTCTGTCTGGACTGACTCCATCCCGCTCTACTGCAGGCGCGAGCCGGGCCGCGTGGATGTATGCGCACGCGCCTCGCATGCTCCGCGCGCATTCCGCCTCGCGAGAGAGGAGGGCGATAAAACGTATGCAGATTAAAACATTTTATTTGAATGATAATATAACACTTGTTGATGCAAGCACGTTGGCTTAGCTTGGCATAATAAACATTATGTAGATCTCGGTAGCCGGTGTGTGCGTGCGAGAGAGAGAGAGAGAGGAGATAGATACGGGGGTATGACGTGTGCGTGTGTACACGCGGGGTTGTCGCGAGCGTGCGGGGTATGAGGGCATTTTTTTGTGGTATTACGGAGTTGCCGCGGTGTAAGATTTGCGTTGTAACAGGTAAGGTCTTTCTTTCGTAAGTGGATTCGCTAATTACAATAAATGATAAATTATGAGTCAGCGGAATGCAGTTACACCTGTATAATTATGCTTTTGTATTATATGTTACGAATGGACCAGGAACTGTCATAATATTTATAAATAAATTCCTTAAACTGACAACAATGCACTGTTAGCAATTTCATAAATTTTCTGCTACTTATGAGTAAAATTTTAATTTATGCAATTAAAAAGTTAAATCACATCGTATGAAAATCTACCTGAATCTTCAGTATAATCAACTGAATTTTGAATCACTATCTGCACTTGAATTATCAATGATTGTACAGTTATTAATTGAATTATCATTTGCACAATATTGCCAATGAACTTAGCAATTATTAAATGAATATTCTGCAGTGATGTGCTTTGAAAAGACTGCTGATATAATATGTACACCCTTTGTTGATCGAGTGACAAAAATTGTTTGAAATTTTTAAATATCAATCCAAATCACCGGAGGAATAGTACTTTAACCATTAAGTTACAATTTTTTTTAACTTTTGATTACTGTGAAATTTTTAGTAATAGTTAGAAACTGAAACTTTGATACAGAAATAAAATATCAAGTACAAAAATTTGAAAATTTGATTGGAAATAAAACTGTATGAAAATATGACTAAATTTTATTAATCAATTGTCGTTTCAAATACTATCCGCTTGGACTATTAAATACAGTGCAAATACATGTGCTGCATAGTCAGGTACTTGAAAAAAATTCAATTTATATAACTGAAAGTTTAACAAGAAATTTTTAATTAATATAACTGAAAAACATCACTGTACAAATAAACTTTTAGAATACGATCCCACGTTTCGTAATATTCTTCTTCTCCATCCTCGAATTCTCCTTCTACACACTACATTTTCTTACTTCTCTCTTAATTGATCCAGTCTCCTTGTTTGTTTATTTACGCTCATGAAGCCTCTCTCTCTTTCTCCCTCTCTCTTTGTCTGCACTTAACTCCGTCCAGCCTCACTTAAAGTATCCGCATGAAACGTACCTCATTCTTCCCCCCTCTCTCCCTCTCCGATGCTGTCTCATTAAATCCGTTTTTCTCTTTCTCTTTCTCCCTTCTCCCTCTTTCACTTTCCTCGTCCGCGCCGAGAGACGTTCATTCATTAAATCGAGCTGCAAGCGAAAGAGAGAGAAAGAGCACGTGCATTCGCAATTTTATCGATACGCCGATCGACTTACTTCCCGCGAGACCTGCAGCTTCGCCAACTCCAACCATACAGCGTATATATACAGGCACATCCCTATACGTACATATGATTATCTATATGTATACACGTGTGTACTTCCATTCTGAGCTTCTCGGCGATCTTCTCTCCTTTGTTTCTGCAGCTCGTCAAGACAAGACTCGTAAGTACGTACATGGGATTGCGTGTGCACTTGCGCTTGCGCGCGTAATTGCGCGGTCAGCTCGTTTTCTTGCATATCGTTGAATTGCGCCTGCGCGCGGGATTAAGAGGTCGCTGAAATCTATAAATCATTCGCAAATAAATTAGCGTAGCAGGTAGCCGCGCGAGGATTTATTTAATTATACGTTATTACCACGCGTTTACATTGAAAAACGAATTGCACTCGCGAAAAGTAAATTAAATACGAATCTCACGGGGGCCGAATGATGAATGGAGGAGTGCGAATGCGCGTAAAAAAGGAGCAAGCTGATTTATCTGGAGGTATTTCGGTAATGTTGCCTTATTCGTTACAACATAAGCAGTCACTGGTCGTAAAATAATCGTAAATTACCGGGTGCCCAAAAGGACGATCGCGCCGAGGATTTGCATAAAGCGTCGAAAACCTGCGGCCCGTGTGCGAGTGTGTATATGCATCGAGAGCCGCAATAAAAACATTAACAGCGTCAATTCGGAAGTTACAAGAGCAACAGCTCGATGCGACGCTATGCCCCAGCGCGAGGCATTTAGCAAAGTCACTCAACTTGTCACCTGCGAGATTTCTTTTGCGCCTTCGCTTCAATATTATATGCCTGCGTCGATATAATAAGCTGAAAAGAAGCAGGCGCCCGTCGGCAGGTTTTCGAATACAAAGTAATAAGAAGCACGATTTACGAGGAAACAGACACAGTTGTCGTGTTTAAATGATCGCTGCATATACCAAAGAGTGCTGCACATGTTTTTGTACGGTCTGAAAAGAGGTGTTTTTATCGGGCAAAATGGAACTCGTTCTTTGATATTAAATGTTTTTTGTCCGGTGGACCTTCATTTAGTCTGAAATTTATAATTCTCAAAAATGCACATATTTGCAAATATAAATTGATCGCTTGGTAAACACACGATAATAAAAAAAATACTAATGAATCTATCATACAAATTCTACAGTAATTTTTTTATCATGAAATTCTTTTATTTATAACATTCAACTAAATTAATCTATTGATTTTTACTGCATCAACATTCTTAAATTTAATTGTATTGTAATAAATACAAGTATATTGATTTTTATTTTCTCAAAGTGTAAACTCTCAAGAGTGATCCAAAAGTTTTCTAGAAAGCATGTTAGAAATGTGTTTTAAAGTATTTAGAACTGACATACATTATAATATAGAAACTATGTCCGCAAATGTACGTGTGTGCATGCGATCATGTGTGTGTGTGTGTGTGCGTGTGTGTGTTTGTACGTGTGTGTTAGCGTCTGTGTATGTAAGTGTGTGTGCGTGTGTGTGTAAGTGTGTGTGCGTGCTGTGCGAGCATGTGTGTGTGTGTGTGTGTGTGTGTTTACGTGAATATGTGTGTGTGCAGTGTGTTTATTTATTTCGGTGTGCATATGAAAATGTACCTACGTGTACATGCAGGTGTACGCGCATGTGTACGCGAGCGTGCGTGTGAAACTTCTGTAAAAAATCCGCATTACAGTTTCTCCGTCAACGGATAATAAAACTCTCGACTAGAACACGCCTAACAAATGTACACAACGTTTCTCAAAACGAAAGAAAAAAAAAGAACAAAAGCACGACACCGAGACAAAACAACAAGACAAGACATATCCAGGCCGACCTTGGCCAGCCCCATAGACAGCCGGACGAGCTCGCGAGAGAAGTGGCGCAGCGTGCACTCTACTCCACGGGGAAAGGTTATGCGTCCGCGCGCATACACAGCGTTTAAGCCCGAACAAGAGAGAGACATAGAGAGAGAGAGAGAGAGAGAGAGAGAGAGAAAAGTGTCGACCGCGCGAGAGAATGCGTGTCGCTCGCGCGCTAGAATCGCGACTATCCGCCTAGCCGAGGCGATAAGAGGAACTGCGGAGCGGCTCGGCGCGGCGTGCACTTGCGGAGAGTGCACAAGTGGCCGCGAGATAATGGCCGAGAGAGCCGCTGGAGCTATGGGCGACACGCACATATATGCGCGACACGCTCTTGTGTAGCCCCGCGATCGTTGCCGTGTATAACGCGATATATACGCGTCGAGCGAGTGTTATACCGCTGGCCGATATAGCCCAGGTATGCAGATGTGTGAGTTAGCGCATTTATGATGTCAGTGTGTGTGTGTGTGTGTGTTTGTGTGAGTGTGTTTGTTTGTGTGTGAGAGAGAGAGTGTGTGTTTTTGTGTGTGTGTGTGTGTGTGTGTGTGTGTGTGTGTGTGTGTGTGTGTGTGTTTGTGTGTGAGAGAGAGAGAGTGTGTGTTTGTGTGTGTGTGTGTATGTGTGTGTTTGTGTATGAGAGAGTGTGCGTGTGTGTTTGTGTGTGTGTGTTTGAGAGAGTGTGCGTGTGTGTGTGTGTGTGTGTGTGTGCGTATGTGTGTGTGTGTGTGTGTGTGGAAGGGGAGGAGGTATAGGGTACTCGAGACTGTGTCGACGGGACGGTGCGAATTGTCGCCCGCTCTCGTATTATATGAGCGTCAAGAGAGTTTTGATGTCTGTGCGGACTGCGGTGCGCGCGTGCAGGATTCTGAGTGCGCGGTGTGCGTTGCGGAGCTTGATGGAGTTGGGTGATTGCGTGGATTTAGTATGATGCTATTTATGAGGGATTGTGATTTGGGATATGGCTATTTTAGTGAAAAATTTTAATCGATAATGGGATACTTAAAATAGACCATATGATTTTATTTTACAAAAGGAGAAAAATGAAACTCGAATATTGAGTTTTATATTATGTTTGAAGAAATATCTATTGAATATACGTTGTATCCGGATGCTCGGATATCCGACTCGTCAAGTCGGACAGCTGCGGTCAAAAGCTGCATGGACAACACCTCTGATGCAAACCAATTCTTTTCTTTAAATCTCGAATTGAATCTAAAATCAAAATAATAATCTAAAATATATGTGCTTATAAAAATTTAATTCATTTTATAATCTTAAGAATTACATGTAAGATTCTTGTGAAATAATAGAAGGATTGTGCCATCATTTTTAAAACATATGAATGTTCCCTTATTAGAAAATAACATTTTTGGTTAGCAGATCTTGATCAGATAGCTTTGTTAATAATGTTCATTTTTATCAGAAAATAATTTTTAATCATGAATCATTTCATGTTTAAAATAAATGCTAATATGATACACATTCATTCCTAGATATTTTAGGAACCTCAGAGGTCAGAGGGCGGATAATATAGTTGAAAAATTGAGCATTTTTTTATTTGATGATATATCTTTCATTAATAAAAATACTGCCCAGTAAAACCATTTCATTCTTACCGGCACAAGTTCCCCAAATTTTCAACAATTATACTGATCCATAGGTAATACTAAATCGATACAATCCCATCGTTCCCCAATACAATAAATCCACCTCAAGAAAAGCGCCGTGAAATATCTCTTCCACCTTCCCTCCAATCCCCATTATAACGCGAATCGGATCTCGGACTCCAAAAGCCCTTCAAATCCATCTTCGGCAGTCTCCCCGAAGAATGCGTGTGAACTCCGCACCAACAGGTGCCCCCACAATCTCTCTCTCTCTCTCTCTCTCTCTCGCTCACTCTCCACCCCAATGCATAAGATCAAACGTCGAGACTGTCCAGGCAACGCACACACCGCGGCCCTATAACGTCCGGCAATTTCGATCTGCGGCTCGCGAGCTGCGAGAGCAAAGCTGCACGAGACCCCCCGTCCGCAGCAGTAGGCCACTCTCTTGACCGTATAGTCCAGCCGTAGGTCATTCCTTCCTTCCTGGCGAGAGGGACACGGTATATATACACAATACGAGCGTGTGAGAACGAGAGAGAGAGGGAGATGCTGTGGAGCCGGAGGTCTTAGCTTACACCTCGACCCTTCTTCCTTGCCGCCACTGCCCAACTCTCTTCTTCTCCCTCTCCGCGTGTATACGTATACACGAGCTCTGCCATTTGCAGGCGCAGCCGCGATTGCAATCGGATGTAAATGCGATGCAAATTTCCGCGGGCAGCAGGGGCTCGCTTTCGCGTATTATACACACACACACGGTCGAGGCTTCAGGGGGTCGCGCGTGTATATACTTCTGGGAGCACGTGGAAATTCATTCACCTGACGCGTGTGTGTGTGCGTGTGTGCAGAGAATGGAGGTGATTGTTCGCGCCGAAAGTACCGGATTAGAATTGTGCGCGGCGCTTTTAAGTGGCCGCGGAGAGCTGGTGCTTGGAGTCCATTGACGGAGAGTGCATTCGTTCCTTTTTTGCTTTTTTGGGTGCACGGCTGAGATATTTGCCCCGCGCGAGTGCATAATGAGAGCCGGCCGGCTGACCGCGCGTGTATACGGTGATAATTGTATGGAGTTATAGAGCTGTATGAATTAAGGCGTGCGGGTCGCGCGAGAGAGGTGTGAAAAGTCGGATTATGTAGTCATTAGCGGCGAACGAGAGCTGATATTAGTTAAGAGTGGGTTGTGTATTATTATAGGTGGGTCCTGGAATGAGGTACGCTTTTATTATGCAAGGTTTGTTCTGTGATATTTATTGGGCTACGGGTGTTAATTTTTTTTATATCTCTAGATCATGAATTTAGTGTATATAAATTTATATGGTAGAAATGTAGTTTTACATATTTATATTGTCATAATTATTGTTCGTAATAAATTTAATCTTAGATACAGAAATATAATAGGATAGGTTAATAGCTTTATTACATTTAAGAATTATTACGTTATTAAATTAATTTGTAGCAAAATAAATATTGTTTCGAATGAATTTAAAATTTTAGGTATATGTATTATCACACGAATACTTCATGCAATAAAATTGTTGTAGTTTATCGAGCTTTTTTCATTCAAGTTCTAAAATTTCAAACTTCTTTTATACTTTGACAAATTTACAAGTTACATTCTAAATAACTAAATTTTATTCCACTTGGTATGCATTAGTAACGCATCGCTCGTCGTACACCAGTTTTTTACAACTCATTTTTCATCGACGTCGCAACCGCAATGCCGATATAATGAGGCGAAGCACCAAAAAAAAAACGAACCTCCGAATAAAGGCACGACAGAAGGCTCCGAAAATTGGCACACTGTGAAAAAAAAGAATTCCCTCAGCTCCATCCACTGTTCATCACCCGTAATTCTCCATTAATAACGTCATCATTTTCCCAAACTATACCATCATCATCATCATCTCGCCCATCGTCTGCGAAAAACTGACCTCGTCCACGGCAAAGCGAATCGCGCGCGTGGCCGCGCCGGGTTTTTCACAAAAGCCAATCAATTACCGGCCGAGTTGTGTCACTCCGGGGCCCGAATCGGGCTCGATGATGAAAAATTAATGTTGACAAATCGTCGGCGCCTCATTGTGCGACGCGACGCGTGCGGCTGCACGGTGTCCGATAAATGCGAGCCTCGCGCCCGGCTGTCCGATATTCTCTCTCTCTCTCTCTTTCCCTCGATGCACGCAGTTTCGTCTCTCTTTTGAGTGCACAATAGCGGGAGCCGGGGAGGCGTTTTGCGGCAAAAACTTTGAACAGAAAGAGAGATGAAGAGAGAGAGAAGAGCGGCTTCCTGAAATCCTATTCCTAGTGTGTAGGGGCGGGAGGTGCGACCGCTGTATGTGCATGTGCGCATATGGGGGATGGTGGGGTGATGGGGTGTTATAGGCGCACGGGGCCATATGGTTTTTTTTTTGTAGTGGATTTTATAAATAATGTATTGGGTGATATAGCGAGATTTTTTTGGTTGATCGTAAACAAGTGATGAGTTACATTTTACGTGAATAACTTACGGCAGTCGATTACGATTAATATTAAGGAAATAAAGTGTCTATAATGACCAAAATACTGGTTTTATTTCAGTATGATGCGTTTTCTTGCTCTTGTTCAGGGTTTAGTCACAGAATAAAAATTGACAAATTAAGATTTAACAAAAATCAATTATCCAAATTTGTTAAGGAATTATACACAGATTGTAGGTTTACATAATGTATTATTTAGGGATTTAAAGAGAACTTGCAGACTCCATTTTGTAGTTAATTTCTTATTCACAAGTATATTTTATACTTATATAACTTGGGATCAGTTTTTCATAGTAAAATATTGAAATTTGAAAGAGTAACGGCTACTCTAGGAAATTTTGTCTTTTTAAAGATACTGCATGGTACACGTGATATTTTACGAACTGCTCCAATTTTATAAGCTTTTTTTAAATATCATGGGTCAGATCGTGAACAAAGAACTTAAAATATAAACTTTTTTTAATACAAACGAATGAGAAATCATACTTTTATAAAGAAGTTTTCGGTTTGTTTATAACTATTATTTGTGTAAAGGTAACCCTTTGTTTTTGGACTTAATAAAGTAATTGTTTTTGGACTTAATAATGACTTTGGTATAAGTTCTAATATACTCTTCTCGAATTTTTTATTTTACTTGATCCAGCTTTGAGAAATCATGTTCATTGCGTACCATCTTCAGAAAATATCTGTTCATACTGGAGAAAGTTTCATTTGAAAATTTTATATTCGTGATCACTTTAATACTTACGGCAATCTATACCACTGTATTTAAATTACTCAAATTACTTAGTGACATATTATCATTAATTTCAATACGATTTTATCGTTTGCACATTTTTCAAAATTGACTTGTTTCACTTGCGGTTCTCAACGGCCCATGTATATCATTAAAAAAACTGATTGTAAAATTATATTTTAGAGTTAAAAAAAACAATATCGCAAACATAACGTCCTTCTCGTCCATCTAACTATGCGACTACCCCACTGGTAAATATAATACACTACCCCGGGTACGACTATTTATCGAATCATCCCTATTATCTTATTAAAAAACAAGCAGAATACAATCTTACAACTATCAACCTTTAACCATCCACACAAAACTAAAAACCACCGCACCGTTGAAAAAACTGTCACACAACCATCGCACCCCAGCATCCCCCGCGCCCAGCTTCATTCTCAAACGGACACGACAGATTTTCGCGCTTCGGCTTCCAGTTCGGGCGCGTCGGAGGGTGTAAAACGCCGCGCAGCAGAAGAATTAGCGGTCGAGCTCAGCTCCACGCGCGACGCACGCTGCATTGTTGTTCGAGCGCATTAGCCGCGCGCGCGCGCGCGCGACACGAGGAAAGAAAAAAGAGAGATGGGACTATGTACTGTATTTCCGTCTCTGTCTCTCACCCTGCTACACGCGTATGTTTTTCGTTTTTGTTTGCTACAGCTACGACTGCTGCTGCAGGGGAGGGGGAGAAGGGACTTTTTCTGCGATCTGGCGCGTGGTGGTCCTGTGTATCGGTGATGGAGCGCTTTTCCCCGTGCTGCTGGAGCAGCGGTAGGAAAGATTTTCATCCCCGTGCGTGCGTGTGTCTGTTTGGTGGTGCAGGAGGCCCCCCCTTGCTCAATTTGTCTCCCCTCGAAAAGTCATACTTTTAAAACCTTATATACAGTTTCTGTCTTTTTTGTGTCGCCTGCGCGTTCCTTTATGTTTTGTGTTTTTTCTTTTGCGCGCACAATGTTCGGCATTGTTGGGAGCCGGCGTAAGTCGTAAAGACTCTTAAGTACGTTTGGGCGAGTGAGTAACAATGATAGCGATGAGGATTTCTTTTTAATCTGAGTAATCAGACACGGTTATTAATGGTCGAGGTCGTGGAGGAAATATTTGGAAATTTATTTTGGATGAGTGTGTGTACGATTTCTTTTCTGACTTATATTCACTGTTTTTTTGTGAAATTAGCTGAAGCAGAGATACTGTATCAAAACATAATCGGTAAAAAAATATAGAATATTTTAGTGTAGTTTTATATATTTGTTTTTATTATAATATATGTACGTAATTGTTATATACTATAGATAATCGACGGAGTTGGCAGTTAGTAAAGGAATATATATTTTTTCACGATTAATTTAATTTATAAAAATATAAACGTTTATAAACTTAAGGTTCATAATTAACTATTAAGGTTGCATTTTAGTTAAGTGTGAATTATAGATAATCAAATATTAGTGACGTAAACATTACACGTTACAATATCACGTATAATTAAATCACATAAAGCAGAATATTATAGACTTTAAATGTAAATATAGAACGAATTAATTTTTTATTTATATATTGCTTATCTCTAATTTCTTGAAAATTATTTTTGATTTATTTTTTACAGAGAAAATGATTATTCATCTATCGTCATAGATCTAGTTTTCGGTCAGTTATATAAGAGTTGACACGGATATAGTTTTCAGTAAGTTTTATACTCAGAAGACGAATCGTATTGAAAATTTACACGCTTTTATATTTTTTCGGTCATTATAACCGTTTCTACATTAAAAAAATGTATTATATTGTCATTACAATTATAAATACAATAATTTATATTCTCTAAGTTCATAACTGAATATTAAAATTATGCTTTGAATTAGGAATAAATAAGGCTCTCGTACATTACTCAACATAATCGTTTTATATAAATAAAATAAACCTTCTATTTAAACAAATTCACCTTTCCCCCACTATACCAATGAATCTCAACCTACCAACCCACCTAGACATTCGACCATCCATCCCACCTATACATCTCCACTCCATCCACGCCAACTACCCTACTCCACACATCCCGTCTGCCAAACAGGACCAGAAACCTCGAAGCGCTCGTATATACCAGTCCGATCCAGCGTACTCTTTGTGGAGAGAGAGAGAGAGAGAGAGAGAGCGCTCGTCAGCTACACGCACAATGCACCGTCGCCATTGTCGCCTCTCCGTCCATAGTCTTTCCTCGGACTCACTTTTTGTGCTCGCAGCCCTGCGTATACCCCGCGACATTGGGGTGTATTATACGGCGTCCGGCAAACAAGGTACAGAGAGCGAGAGCAGCTGGCCATCGCAAGCGGGGCTCACCTCGGATAATAATCGAATGTCGTCTAGGTGTCGCGCGTGGAGATAAGGTGAAGGGCAGGGGCGATCGACCGGCCCTTTCCGTATGACTATTGCTCCCTCCCTCTTGTGTTGCTGGCTGTCTCTGTCCGTATGTCTATTGCGACTCGCCCCCCCTCGTGACCCGTTTATGTTCCTATTTGCTGCTAATGCTGAGGATGTGCGCGTCGCTCTTCACGGCTCGTTGAATCGATAATTGTTTATGCTGGATGTGTATGGGTTGTTGGCGAGCCGGTGGATACAGATACGAATTTTATTCTCGATTTGGGTGGCGGTCGTTGAGTTTGGAGATGTGTTTTGCTTGTAGGTGAGGAGGAATCGATAGTTATGGTGTAGTTGATATTTTGGTAAAATGGTGCTTGAAGTTCTTAGTTGTATTATAATGTTTGAAGATGTTTTACAAAAAATTGCGATTTATCAAAGCGGGGAGTTAAAATAAAGATCACGATGACATTATTGATTAATGCATTGAATTTATCCTTATAAAATTTTGATGTAATCGGAATTTGTACGATGCCAAAATGAGTCAGCATTTTTTGACAATATGATTTTAATACATAATTAGAAAAAAACGATCAAAGTATATATATACTGCGCTTGATTTTTCTAGTTGTTAAATAATATCATTGTATTTTAATTTTATTTTATCATAATATATGGATCGTTTAAAACTATAACAGAATAAGTCAATTTTTTTAATTTAGCAGATACTCATCAAAATCTGGAATTTTTTTTATAATTATAATAATGATAATCAATAATGATATACAACTTATATAAATTATGCAAGTGATGAATAATAATATATTATATTCGAGTTTTAGTTACAGTGATAGGATCAATCAGATTTTACTTTTTATGCCACAGTAGTGTTAAAACGTAAGCGACAGCTTCCAATATTTCCAGAATAGAATAGTTTTGCTATGGTTCTAAATACTCCTTCTAAAAATCTGTCAATAAGATAGGCCAGAAGCCTGATTTTAACCAATAAAATTGCTATATTTCAATAAAGTTCGACAAGATCTAGTTACCGCTGAGTGCAATGTTACTAGTTTATAAAAAGACATAAATGTCATCCTATCTCATTATGACGTGACGATTTAAATTTGAAACTTTGTTGACGCTACCATAATCCCCCCAAGATTCCATATTTAACCTTCATCACTTAAAAGGCATAATACATACTTCTGGACTCCAAGAAACGAATAACTCGATGAACTCCATAATCCACGCGTGTCACCGCTCAAAAAACTCGAAGCAGGTCGAACTCCGTCCGAACCTTGACGTCGCATCAGCGCTCGCTCGGCTCCCAGCTATAAAAAAGCTTAATAACCATCGGAATTTTTACGCAAAAACCAAGCGCAAAAAAGAAACCAGGTAAAAGCCAGTCGGGACTCACAGAAAAAAAAGCCCCGCCGTGGAATATCCATCCCGCGCGTTACGCAACGCCATCGCGGCGCGCACAGCTCTCGCGCACTCGCCTCGTGACGTTGATCGAAAAGCGGGAGATCGCCCGCAGCCTTCCTCAATAACGCGATCGCGGATGCGAGAAGGCCCAGCGGGGCGCGGACTTAAATGAGATCCGAAAAACGCTCGGCGCACCGTGTATAGCTATATTTTCGCGAGCGCGGAAACACACAAGACCGGTAGCTCGTGTGTGTGTGTGTGTGTGTGTATGTGTGTGTACAGTGTGTATAGCCGGCAAATCCGTAAAAGTTAAGAGATCACGTGAATGGGCCGAGCGGAGCGTAATAAGGGGCGTTTACAGGATTATTATCTATCCCTCTCTCTCTTTCTTACTGTGTCGGCCTCTTTCTTGGTCGCAGGTAAGCGCATTTTCGTGTATTTACCTTGGCTACGCTGTGAGATCGAGAGTGTTATTGCTGGTGCGCGGAGAGCGGAGGCTTCTGCTTATAAAACTCTCGTGTGAACGAATTTAGGACGGATTCCGAAAGATCCTCGCGGCCGACGCGCTCTCGTTCGAGCTTTCTCGCGGCCGAGGATGTCACTTTCGTAATAGCGCGCTCTTTGGCCTTGGCTGGGCTTTTCGTCTTCGGGACTTTCTTAAAAGGTTTCGGAACTAGCGCGGAGTGAATGCTGTGATGGGCTAGTTTTTATTTCTTGTTTCGTAAAATGAGTTTTCGATTGGGCATTTTGTGATTTTTTGTCCGTTTCTTGAGTATAAATATTGGTTGTTTGGCTGTTGATCGAATTCATTAAAATTTTAATAGTTTCACTTGCGTTTTATGTTCTATATATTAACGCGTAAAGCAAATGTAAGGTCCAGTTCACTGAGATTTCTGAACCGATCAACGTCTCTCTGTATAACACATATTATAATATACTTGTATTTTCTACTATAAGTTTATTTTATTTATTCACAAGAAATCATTTTCTCTTCATTTACTTATTACGAGAAAGCATTTTTAAAATAGTGCAAAATATTCCACGTTTTTTAAAAATAATTTTGTTGCTATATCAGAATATATGAACATTAAATATAATGTATTAGATACATATACCGCGTGTCACGCGGTTCTTTTTCTTTTCTTCTTAGGTATCATTATGTTTTATAAAATTACATAAACATTCAGTAACGTCCCTAAGTTTTTAAAAACATGCCATCCTTTTTATTGATTAAAAATGACACAAATGAATTACGCACAATACCTATAAATAGAATTCTGTACTCTAAACTGAACTGCCCCAGAGACAGCAATTTTTAAAATAAAAAAACGTTAAGAAAAACGTAAAACCAAACTATCCTTATTGTATACCACTGTATTGTACCTTATTGTAACCTTATTGTACAACCTTAGACACAGCATTTTCCAAATATTAAGACATTTAAATAAAATCGTTAATTATTTTATTTGAACGGTTTTCTATTAATAAAATATTGCTTTCTATGAGATAATAAGTGTAGAGTGTACTATTTTATTCGAGATTTTATTTGAATGTTTTTGTATTTGGAAATTGCTATATATATGTACTTCCATGAAATCTATATCATCGTGTAACTTTAAATAACCAAAAATCACTAAAACACGTTCTCGTGAAATCATAAATGAATTGGCAGTGAAATTGTATGAAGTGTGCAATATCTGAAGCACTTTTTTGCTCGAGGACGATGTGCATGTATGCATAAAAAGGCCCACACAGCGTATAGCCCCTCGGGTAATATACACGCCGTACTCAAGGACCATGTCATCAAAAGTCACAAAGCGCACTATCTAAACTTCATTTTTCTCCGTGCAAAACACCTGGACCTCAACTCCTAGAGCACCTGGTGATATATACGCCTCACTCGAAGAGAATGTCCACGTAAACATAAAAAGCCCCGAAGCGCGCTATCTAGACTTCATTTTTCTCCGTGCATAACAACTGGACATCTTCTCAGAAAGGCCTGAGTGGTACTCAGGTATCACTCAAAGGGAATGACCATGTAAAAATAACAAACCTCGGAGCGCACAATTTAGACTCGATTTTTACTGGAGTGTAGTACCTAGACCTCATCTCCGAGAGCAACTGGGGGTATAGACGATTCACTCGAAGAAAATGTCAATGTAAACATCAAAAACCCCGAAGCGGATTATCTAGACATCATTTATCTTTGTTTGTAACACCTGGACACCTTCTCCGAGAGCAACTGTGGGTATACATGCTTTACACGAAGAGAATGTCCACGTAGATATCAAAAACCTCAGAGTGCACAATCTAGACTTGATTTTTACCGATGCGTATGACTATAACCTAGACCTCGTTTTCGAGAGCTCTGGTTATATACACACCTTTATCGAAGAGAATATCCACGTAGACATTAAAAAGCCTCGGATCGAATAATCGAGACTTAATTTTTCCTGGTGTGCAACACCTGGACCTCGTCTCCGAGAGTCCCGAGTAATTTATACGCTGTATTTGAGGACACTATACACGTAGACATCTGGATATCGCGTTTTACACATTTATGCAAAATGCCACGGAGGAGACACCATCATCGGTGACCTTTCACACCTGAATATCGCATTTTACATATTCATGTAAAGTCCACGAGGAGATCTTTTCAGACACCATCGTCGGTAACCTCGCAACCTGCACATTGTGTTCAATGATATTTCGTAGGCATGTATACTTACAATGTTATACCTACAATTTAAAGTTACATAAAATCAAATTTCGCGCTCTTTTCTGTTTCGTTGATCGATGTGAACATAGCTACGTAACAATCTCGATTATTAATAATAACTTAAAAACTAATATCATTATATCTAATAAAATTAACTATATTAATAGTTAGAGGCAAGGCAAACATGATTCTTAAAATTATACATAAAGCAAAATAATATTCAACAAATGTAAATAAATATAGAATAGGTACCTTTCAATTCGATATACTTCGATACATATCTCGCAATCATTTCTTTATATAAGATGTATTTATGAAGTAGAAAATTTGAAATTACATACAAAATAGATGGAAGTCAGCATATTAAAATTAAAAAATAATAGAAGTTCAATTTACGATCGCCGTACATAATATTCCAGATTAATTAATTAATTAAAATACATTTAAACGCATAATTAGAATATAGTTGCTAGAAGGTTATTATACCAAATCATATAAACAATATAACACTTCAGTATCTTAAGTAAAATCTCAGATTAACCATACTTATTTCACCAATGCTTCTAAAAATAGATATAAAAGCCCCATTAACTTAATTGTTAATAGCCGGTTATCAGCTTATTACTTACCAACTCACTCTACATAACAAAGAAAAAACGATCACCAAGGCAACAATTTAAGATTTGTCACGCTCATATCCCACTGCATATATAAAAAACCAAGATCGAGTAACGGCCGATTTCGTGGACCGTAATCGCTTCTGGAATTGACTGAGCAGGCCACTACACAAAGAAAACACACACACACACACTCAAACCCCGAGAAAGACAGAAAGCAAGAGTGAGAACGAGATCGGCAAGACTCTCTCGAGGAGCGTAAAACGCACGCAACGATCTCCACCACCGATTCTCATTTCTCGATCGGTCAGCCGCGCGCTCGTCCGCGGATATAAGGCGAACCTCCTGCGCCCCACTCGATCCGATTAGGCCGCGGTCGAACGGCGTTTAAACCGCGGCTAAATACGAGCCTTCGCGCGCGCGCGCGCGCTCTACTCGTCCCGGTAATAGCTCGGCAATTATCGCGTTAGTAGGTATATTTCGAAGGCATCCGTCGCTTCGCGCGAGAGAGTATACACCTTTCCCCTGCGAGTATGTATGTAATTACGTCTCGTTAAGATCGGCCGCTGCGAGCGCGGCTCACCTGTCCGGTCTGTGTGCGAGTGTGTGTCCGACGTGCGTGTGAGCTACTGTGCGATCGAATTGGCCGATCGTGCAAGTGTGCACACAGAGAGAGAGAGAGAGAGAGAGAGGAAGAATTGATAGGTTTTGGAACGGTGGATACGAGCGAGATTGGATCTTCGGAATCTTTGTTGGGAAAACGAGTTAGAGATCCAGTTGGGAAATTTAAACAGATTTCTAGGTTAGTTTTAGCTGGATTTGATTAGATAGCAGGTGATATTTTAGCTGGATTTGATTAGATAGCAGGTGATACTTTAGCTGGATTTGATTAGATAACAGGTGATATTTTAGCTGGATTTTCTGATGGATTTTCTTCTGGATTTTTAAAAGATCGATATAGGATGTTGAATGGTGACCTATGTAGATAATAAGACCTGTATAGGGGTACATGGCTGGAACCATTTAATTTCATGGGACCATTTTACGTAAGAAAGTGATTTTGTAGGAAATAAAAAGGACGTAATTAAATTGGAAAGAAGACCTGGAATTCTATCCAGCTGGAACACATTCTAATCTATCCTAAAAATCCAGCTCGATTTCGAGCTAGATTTCTTCAACAGGAGATCGTCGTCAATACTGCAGCGTTCTTGATTTTTAATTCGGCTGAATATAGTGTATGCATATGTGTTTGTGTGTACGCATATGTGTACGTGTGTGTGCATGTGTGTCCATCGAGACTTGAGAGATTCGTCGCGATGATAGGTTGGTTGCATCAGCGGGTGGTCTTCCAATTATATATAAAAGGAGAAAATCGAGCTTTCGAAACGCATTAGAGTTTTATGTACAGTTAATGGTTATGGGTGGAAACGATTAGCATCATCCAGGAGGTATACTCAATGATACAATTAACAATTAACAATTAGTATGTTGAAAAGGACAGCTTATACATTAATTATATAATACCTGTAATACCATTTCGTGGGTGTGATATCTTGCAAGACGAATTGTACTACAATAATATGTTATTATTATTTATTTATTTATATATCTTTACTTTAATTTTTATAAACATTTTAAGTTTTTTATTGTTAGAAGTAATATATTTTCAATTAAGTGTCGTTGTGTAGTTTAGGTTTTACTTGACTTTACCAGACATCATCCTTTATATTGCATAATATAATCTCATGCGATCAACGAAAAATAATGGAATATTATGGTATGATTTGATAGAAAAAATTTCTTTCCCGTTTTTTTATTTTTTTTTAATAAAATGGATAGACGATTTGGTTTATAGTTGGTACTGACCGCATTGGAATTTCGTAATTATTTTCTAAAAAGCCTTGATAGCCGATGTTTCGTCGAGACACGCTGCAAGAGCTACATTTAAAAGGTTATTCTCGTTTTCATCGACACATTCTGTCTCTTGGGAAAAACCGTGAGCATTAGCGTTTAAACGTGCATAAAAAAATACAACTTGCAAGAGGACTTTGATTTCGTTTATAATGAACTGGCATTCACATTCCGAACGCCGCATGAAACGTTTTTTATAAACTTAAATAGTAAAAGGATTAGGATTCTGCCTAATTTCAACATTTTGAGATAGAGAAATTTATGAACATACTATCATTTTATCAAATTAATGAATGGGTTTTACCCGTATCGTTATTATATTTGCAAATTCTAAGAAGGCCAAACATTAGAATATCGTTATCAAACGAAATTTATTATTTCAGGACTATAACGTAAATAAATATAATGTTTATCTTCTGTACTCAACAACCATATGAATTAGCTACTTCTACTACCAAAACATTATTTATTTATAAATAATTCAAGAGATTAACCCTTAGATGATTATCGAAGGGGAGGGTGGGGGTAACTTGTTGGTATTCGAATTGCTTTTTTTATGAAAAAAAAATTTGTAATCTGACAAATTTTTGTAATTTTATATTTAAATTTATGTTAAGTCATTATAGTATATTATATGTATTTCCATATTAGTTAAATATTAGTAGTAGATCAACTCGAAAAACAGTATGCTAGTCTCGAAAACTATATTATAGTCGTATTTAAATCTTTGCGATAGTAACTTTGCGAAAAAAATTTAATACGAAGGCATTCGAAATTTCAGTTTAAAACTGGAGATGCCATATTTCTTTCTAATTATTAAAAAAACAACAGATTTTCTGCACTTAACAAAAAAGAAATGAATAAATAAATTAATAAACAAAGCCTATTAAGTCATTTATTTAATAAAGATAAATTATTCAAATAAAAGTCAAAAAAATGTTCAACGTCTGAAAAACTCTTTGTACTGCAATTTACACTTTTAATCCTATCTTTGAAACGACATTTGAAAAGGTGATCACTCTCATCATCCCTTTACAAAGGTTAACAACAATATTGCAAATCACCCGACATCCAGCCTAAAACAGAACGATCTAAGAATTAAAGCTCTCGTCTCTCAAGTCCTCCTTTCTCATTGCCCACTGCTCCCGACGAGCAAAGGTGAGCCTCGGCCAGCAATAACGCGCCAAAGGTGATAGAGCGGAGAGAGAGACGCACAAAAAAATCTCTCTCTCTCTCCCAGCTCCAGGCGAAGAAACTAAACGAAGAGGAGCTCCGCACAACGTGACGCCTGGACAGAGAGAGAGAGAGAGAGAGAGAGAGAGAGAGACTGAGGTCAGAGGGGATACGTAATCCTTCGGCTCGTCCGGCAGTCACGATCCTTTTCGGATGCGTCCCGTCGCCCCCGGCGCACGCACTCGTACACAGTCGCGGCTGATTCGCGCCTGGTGCATCGTGTGTATAATACTCTAACGGTGGGACGGGGAGAGCTTTTATAATCGCTTCTTGCTCGCGATACGCGGGCATTTTAGTTTTGCGGAGACTCGAGGAGAGATGCGTTTAATTTGTTTGCGCGCGCTATTGGGCTTTGGCTTTGGTGGGATGCTGTGTCTAAATATTGGTGGTTCTAATTTGGGAGATAAGGTGTACTGGGGAAATATTTTTGAATGGAGTGATACTTTTTTATTTTGTGGTCTTTAATATAGTCTGTGTCAGTTTACTAACGGAATGTGGTGTAATATATTAATTGATTTATTTACATTTATCAAGTATATTTTTATGGACTCTTAATATAATTTATATAAATCTCTAATAATTACATATTATTCATGGTAAAAAGGTAAAAATGGGGTTTAGTCTATGTTTAATATTTTATTTGTATAAAATGCATTCTATTACTATAAAAATAATTATTTATCTACGTAAGTTTATTCTTGTAATTTGCGCTACCATTGGGAAATAAGTGTTAATCTATTAAATACTATATCTAAAAGACAAATTCAGCTTGCGAATTTACAATAAAAAATAAAAAAAAAATGCTTTTTTAGTAAATAAATGATGCACACTTTAATTTGTTTAGCATAATTAAGTATAAATAACAATTTATCAATCAAACATTTATAAATGTCTACCTCAAGGTTCAATTTTGTGAATGTCGTTACAGGCCGAAGAAAGTACATTGTACCTAAGTCTGTACATTAACCCCAAAAAATTTCAATAACTAATTTTAATTTTAAATGACGAGCATCAAGTGTTTAAGCAACTGCCGTAGTAAATTTGAAATTTCTCCGAGAAACACGTGCACGCATTTCACGCAATTAAATAGTGCAATTTATGATGTAACATAAGAATGTATGGCTATTTTATAATTAGGAAGCGCAAAATAAGAACTGCGTTGTCGACAGACTATTTTTATCACACGGAGATTGTCTCTCCTTCGCGAAAACGACTGCGCTTACGTAACGATGATGCATGAGGTTCCATGGAAGTGCCAGGTACACAACACCTCGACTGCCGAATTTCGCAAAGGAATAGTGACAAAATACGTTCTTCGAAGGAACAAGGATACTTTTTCGCAGTTAATATTTTGAATAAAAAATTGTTCTTATGAATACTTATATTGTAGTTTAGAATCTATCCGGTGCAAATTTAGATGTAGATCAGCAGATTTTATAATTTTGGTTGTAACAAGATTTTTTTTCTATACATACTTACAAAGACAATTTTCTTATAAAAATTACATAATTAACATACGACACCCCGAATTTAAAAAAAAATTTTCTGATAACATTAAGGCTATATTCATCATAATATTTATTGTGTATTTAGTAATGTAAAGGAACATTACTTAATGAACGAAGGCAATTTTTAATTGCATCAGGGTAATCTTTACTGCAAAGTCCGTCTATCAGAATGGCCCCCGTTTATTATAATCTACAGGATAACGCTTATAAAAATATTCACTGTGTATTTAAATAATTAATTAAAAAATTGTAGATCTAACGTTCAACTGGTGCTCTTTAAATTACCGAACAATATCTACATAAATACGTTTTCTATCAAAAGCATCGCACATTCGCCATTCACAGCTCCATCGTTTCGCGACAAATCATCCCACACCCACAGCTCAGCCAAACAAAAAATTCCAAAATTATTGACCAATTCATAAAGCGCAATATTACGCACCAAACACAGAGCGCTCGTCATAAAAGTCAGTTTACGCAGCGCGCAGCAGCACGCAAATTTCCTGCGCGTCGCGAGAGAGCATGTAGCAGCAGCGGCAGAGTCGCGTACGCGCACGAGCGCTCAAGTACACAATGACCAGGTCACGAGAGGTCGGTCATTAAGTAACGAAGAAAACGAGCGAGCATAGCAGCTTACAGCAGCAGCGGCCAAAGCGGCAGAGAAAGGCAGAGACAGAAAAAAAGAGAAAGAGAGAGAGGGGTATACGTTTATGACGAGTAAAGCGGATGATGTCGCCTCCTCCTCATCTTGGGAGCCCGCGTCTGGACGCTTGTGTGTACGTTTGCATGCAGTGGCCAGAGATGTATAATATACGTCATCGAGCATCTCTATATAGTAGTCGCTACTGAGTGTAGGGAAGTATCCCTGCCTAAAAGATTCTATTGGGAATGGGGTATTTCCCCGTACAAATTCCCAATTAAAACCGATTAATTGTACATTAAATATTTATCGCTACATGATATATTCATGTGAAAATGGTTATTTTTGCAAAAGTTTATGTGTTCTCTAGATATCATTCGTTGTTCTTATATGAGCAACTTTTTTCATATTTTTAACTTATTTTTAATAATTAATAATGTTTTTTACAATGTACGTTTAATGGGTTTAACTTTTACATTTAATGGGACATTATCCCATTGAAAAAATAATGAAACCCATTCAACATATATTGTAAAAAGTGCTATTAATTGTTAAAAATAATAAAAGAGTGGTTCATATAAGAACAACGAATGATATCTGGAGAACACATAAACTTTTGCAAAAATAACCTTTTCCACCAAAATATATCACGTCGCAATAAATATTTAACATAAAATGAATCAGTTTTAATCGGGAATTTGTATCGGAAAGTACCCGATTCCCAATAGAATCTTTTGAGCAGGGATTAGATGTTTAGGTAGCGATTTTGATAAATCTTTGAAGGATGTATTGAGACACTTGATATTGAATAACGAAAATCTGAAGAAACATTTTATACGCATGTAGATAGCTTTACGGAAAAAGATCCAGACTAATCTTTGTCAAGTTAATTAATATAAAAACAGGCATGAAGATCTTTAATTTAAAACACTTACTATAATTAACCTTATTCAACTACTTAGTTTAAAATATAACGAATTGATAAATTTTTACTTTTCACGTTATATTTTATCATAATTAACACGTTAAATCATATCTTACAACAACCTTGTTCTGCAATATAAAGAACGTGGTTCTTATACGTTATAAACAGTCATAGATACGTATCTAGATACATAAAATATCTTTAAAAATGTATCGAGATACTTTTGTAAAGACACTTATTTTAGACACAATATCTAGATCCTTCTGTATCTAGATGCCGTTGTATCTATATACTTTTGTGCCCAGATACTTTCACTCGTACTTTTTACATGAAAGTAAACAGAAAAATATATTAAAAAAGAGTATCTAGATACTTTTTACCTGGACTATTTTAGGCATTTTTCTTTTAGATACAGTATTTAGATCCAATACTAACTGATCTAGATAATGATTCTCGAATCACCTGTTAGGTAATACCATCTACATGGTATACAACTAATATAATTACTTCGTTTACACATATATTTCTTAATTCTCTACCAACAAAATGTTCTACATAGCTGCAGCAACATACCTACAGCGTACGAGACTGATCTTTTGCCAAGTTTATAATTTGTCAGAAACGTTCTAGAGCACATTCCTTAGATGACGATTTTTTTGCCAATACACTCGACATTTCAACGTTTTTACAACGTTATAGTAATAAAGTCCCAACAACGCTTCGTGCTACTCCATCATTTGCTTGAATTTCAATACTCTTCTCCAAAGTGACCTAAGAACCTTGGCTCAGTAGCGTTCGACCACGATCGAGTCATCGCGTCCCATCATTTCTCCGTCGTCCACCTCCTTCCTTTACACACTCCGCGATTTCGAATCGTCCCGGGATGCGGAAATGGGATCGACGGGTAACCCGTGTAGAAGCGTCACTCGAGCAGTCGTCGAACAGCAAAAGGCTTCGAGTCCTCTCTCTCTCGCGCGCATACGCGTACGCAGACATATCCCCCTGCGAAACATTCGGCAAGGATGCGCCCCGCGACTGCCTATCCTCGCCGGAATTTCTCGAATTCCCCAGATACTGCGGAGTGTGGAGAGAGAGAATGGGTTGGTTGTAGTGTCGAAGCTCGCGCCGAGCGCGGTGATAGAGTAGATCGAGTATGGAGAACGCAGATTCAGCAGTGGGCGAGTGCTACGGCTAAGCGCATGTGGGATTGGAAAGTGTTGATGGTTGATTTTGGGAAGAAGAATTTACTGTGGATTATGTGAAGATGGGTTTTAGACTCTTTGGCATACTTGTGGTCTAGAATTAATAAATATTATTCTTTTATACTAGTTTGGCTGGAGGATTTTGCTGCAATGAATACAGTAAAACTAACCAGCACTTTTTATTTTTATTTTTGTTGTTAATCCGGACCTGTGAACAGAGAATACCAATTCCCTCTGCAGGATTTGCAGCGTTATAGTGTGTTATTGCGTAAATAATTTTTACTCTGTATTGAATTTAGCAAATGTTATATGTAACTCTGGAATAAATAAATCAATAAATAAAAAAATAAATATACTCTTACTAAGAGAATTTAGAAGTATTGATCAAGGTTTTGCTAAAACTTTGAAGAACGTTTTAGAGCACTTGATGAATGGAGAAAATACATGTCTTAGAGTTCGTCAATTGAATTTTTATTTTCAGCTCAATTTCATCGCAACACTGAAATTCACATTATTCTTTAGGGATTATGCTTTCTATATACATTTATTATATAAGAACTATTCATGTCTATTTTCATATATTATGACAAATACCTTGTCTATGAAAAGATTCCTATTTCTGTAATGTTAATTACTCTTTGCCAAAATAATTGAAATTAAAATTAAGGTAATAGATATTTACAAAATAAAAGAATATTAGTCTCTAAGGCATAATTTACGTTCAATCATAAAAATATCCTTCAAAATTTAGTAAAATCCATAACATAGAGTTCTGATACTCTCCAAGATAGTTGGATCATGCATTGTAACGTGTTTTGAAGGATAGAAAGGTATTGATCGAATGTATTAAAGTATTATTATAGTTTTATACAATTGACTCACTAATTAAATCAATCAACGCTGTCCTCAAAAAACAGTTTTTTGTTACTCATTTCGACTGACAAACACTCCACTGACAAAAAAAGTAAACAGTTTGCATTCACCTTATTATCCATGCATACTCATTAAACTAAAAAATCAGCAAATATTTTCAAGCAATCGACGTGTTCTCCTCTACGCACGGTAAACAAACGTCAGCAACAAAAACCATGCCTCTAAAACAAACACCGTTCCAAAAAAGTCCCTCACCTCTCAAGAATCACATTTTCCATCAACCCCGAGGGTCGTGCAAAAAAGCAGCCCAACCTCCGCGCAAAAGAGAGATAAAGCGACGCGCACGCGCACACGGGCACACAGCTCAAAGGCGAACAAGCGAGTCGACACGTAGTCGCAGAAAAAAGTCCAGCGACAAGAATAGCGCCGAGGCAAATAACGTGAGAGAGCGCGTGTAAAAAAGAAGCCGTCGCCATGGCATCTCTTATACCCAGCAGCCGCGCGCATGCAGCAATAGAGAGATGGATAGAGAGGAGACAAGCCCAGACACACACACACGCGCGCATATATACACCTACCCGCAGAAAGAACGAGAAGATATACCAGAGCTGTGTTAGCTAGCAGCGGGTGTGCTCTCGATCCGACTCGACCGGTTTTACCTGGACTCGCGCGCCGACGTATACACATTCCCTCTAGGAGCTGGAGAGCGTATATACCTTCAGCTTCCTCTCTAGCCTTCGGGACTCGACGACCTCTCTCTCTCTCTCATGCCGAGAGAGTGGTCACTCGTTACCGGTTAGCTTATGCGCTAGCCTTGCGCCTTTTTTACACACCTAACGACGACGAGAGAGACTATATAGCCAGCCAAGTGTATTTCTCACCCCCTGTGAACACAGCGAGTGGAGGAAGTTCGCGCGCCGGGGAATCCGCGCCGCTACTATGTAACGTTTCGACGAATCATTTATCACCGAGCGGTGCTGTGCACGTATGCGGCGCATAGCTGCTGGTGGTGTGTACGAGCACGCGAGAAGGTGCGAGTCATTCTCTCGGACGTGGACGCGGAGACGCGATGATTGAGTTTTGCCGGTTTGGACGTGGGCCGTTGGTGGTGTTGTTCGGGCGCCGGCGCCTCTCGGCTTGTACGACGATGATTGTTTTTAGGCTGATGATTTCGTTCGCGCTCGTGGTTGAGTTGGCCACGTGAGCTACTCGCGAGGCGCTTGTTGAAGGAGCGCGAGCCGGAAATTATGGAAGGCGCGCGCGCGAGCGAGGCATTTACTACCGATATGCTTTGGTTTGCCGGCCGCGTGAATCGGCTTGAATAAGACAGATATATGGGGAGTTGTGTGTGTGTGTGTGTTGGGAGGTGATTGATTTTTCATTTAGTGAGATGAGTTTTTGGGGTGTGGGTTCGTTTTGTTTCCTGTGTTATTTTAATTGGAAGAGAGGATGGTTAACGTGTGTCCAAAAGTTAATTTCGTTAATGTTGGATTGAGTGTCTGGGCGATTGTGGTGTAGATGCATTGACGGGGGTGATACAGCACAATTTGGTATTTATGTCTGTGCGTTGCTTATTTATAGTAAATATTGACGTATTGATAGTGAAATGTAACATACGAAATATAACATTCGTTTGGTAATTTTTACGGAGAATCAAGGTAGGTCTTTTGAATGACAAACAGAAACAATAATCTCGTACAACAAACAGTTTATTCTTAAATTTACAGTGATATGATTTTAATAGACTTACAAACTAACATTTACTAGCTAACAATTGTAGTGAATTATTTCTCCAAAAAATATGCAAAATTTAACATCGAAACATTAGAATTATTACTCAATAAATAGATCTTCAGTAACTTACCATAGTGATAAGATATTTAAAAAAATATCTTAGTTTTTCCTTCAAACAAAATTTTGTTAACATTAACTCTATAGAAGTAATTGTAACAGTATTGTGTGAAAATTCTTTTCTGATGATTCTTACCTTTAAATCACAGATGAAATTAATTATTCGCTTAACAATTCTTGGAGTAGTAGTTCATTCATGAGTCCCTTGTATAATCATATTAATATTAATTCCATTTTATCATTATGCAATTTATCTGGATGCAATTGAGATATTATGTTAACCGGTCATTGACGTGTATGAACAATTATTATAAAATAATAATTCATTTTAAAACGCGTGCCATGATTGCACAGGCACTTCACTGGGTCATATAAGCAAAAACGTATAATATTCAGCATTATTTCGTTTCGTTACCATAATCAATATTTTCTCTGTATTTATTATCGTTTTAACAGGTTCGTACAACGATTGTAAGATAAGACATTTCAGCGCGCCCATTATCATGCATTACGATTTGATGCCCATGATAAACTGTGATCTTCGCATTATGCCCCTCGAGCGATTTCATAATTTTATCAGCGCATTATTTATTAGCGACATTTAATCGAGTACTGGAAAATGTGTTGCCCATGTATCGAGTGAGAGGGAGTGAGAGAGGAGGAAATAATTATAATTTGTAAATCTGGAACGGAAACATAAATCACTGGTTATTTCAATGGTCGCACGCGTGCGCGCGCGCAGGGAGAGTTTGCACGAAAAAGTCAGGTATAGAAACCTTAGCGCCTCTTTCAGGTACGAATGTAAATCATCGCGTCGTCGACAATGCGTAGTAAAAATGTGGCAACCAATCAACAAATCTTAAATATAAATCAAGCGCACAACCGCCGTGCATACATATTTTAACAACCGCTACAAATATATTTCACTTCGTAACTTGTATCCCAAAAATCGGATATTATCGCATCGACTACAATCATTAACCCTTCAATCTTCGTGTACCTTATTATACGAAGAAAATTAACTATTTGGCTCGTAAAGTATTGATATTCAAATTTTACTTTTTCAGATTTTAACTATATATATCACAAGATTAGTACTCAAATTGTACTTTTTTTTATTTAAGTAAATAATAAATAATTTTCTCGAAAATTGTTAGTTGTATTTGTTCTTAAAATTGAGCAAACATTTCACTCGCTGAAGTTCAGTGTGCGATTAACCAAAGCGATACTTAAATGAGTAATTAAAACTTTGCCATAAAATGACTTAATGTGCTATAAAAAAGATTGCTAATGGAAGTGAGAAAATCGAATCACCAATTGAAAAAATCATTCATTTCACAACACTGTTTTCAAAATTTATTTTTAATTTAAGAATCATTATAAAGCAGTTCTTATGTTTAAAAATTTATATACATTCAAAATTTGTGACGAAATTCTAGTTTTCGCATCTAACTCCTTCTTTATTGTGTATTCATCGTAAGTGTCCTCAAATGTACAAAACAGTACAATGAACAAAATATCACCATTACATTCCTCAAGACAAAAATACTTGCGACAGACAAATCTCAACCCTTTTTTTCCGAAATAAGAACCCGGCCTTTAAAAACTTTTCTCAACAAGCCACCTAAAGACGTTTCTTTACTATCGACGCAAACGTGAGCAAAATAAACTACCAAGTTCACGCCGATCCTCCTCGCCTCATCTTATTAATCCTCAGCCACGTCTGTGTCACCTTTATCTCTCTCTCTTTCTCTCTCTCTCTCTCACTTCCAAAAAAGAAGAAGCCAGCTCTCTCGCGACGCGCAGTTCCCGGCTAAAATAGAGGACGACGCGCACCTTCGGATTATTTACTTTTACGCCGCGCTCAAACGGGATACCAAAAATCCAGTTTGAGAATCGAGTTCCAGTTCCAGCTCCAGGCTCAGCTCCAGTTCCAGTTCCATTGCGTCGCTCGTCTCTCGTAAATATACAGATACATGCGAACGGTCCAGCTGTTGGGCCGCTGCAGCATAATCTCCGCTGGAGAGCTGAAACCTGCCGCTATTGTGGCTGCTGGAATGGTGGAATTGTCCGCAGGTGTAGATTCGTGTGTGGTGGTGTGCAAAGGGGTTGCAGGGGGGGTCGGGTGTGTGTACCCCCCGCGTGATACCGGATTTATTTATGCATGGTGCGGAGTGGAAGCGAGGATGTAGAAATTATGCGGGGATCTTGGAGGAGCGATGCGGCGGAAGTTTGTTTTTCGAAAGGGTCGGCCGACTGAATGTGGGAACGTTTTATTGACGGAAGTGGCATGCGCTGGGGATGAGATGCTGGTTTGCATTAATTTTGGGTGATGGTTATACTCGTGTCTACTTAAGTTATTTTTTAACCATACTATAATAAATATAAAGCATATTTTTATAGTTAATTTAAAGAGAGGTGTCTAATTTTCATAATTGGCGAAAAAATATTGTAATTTTTATAGATATTTGTTTAATATAATTGTTTAGTATATTGTATCTGGCAAATGTTCTTAAGTCATTATTTTATGGATGATTTCGTTGAATACTAATTTTGATAAAGTAAGTAAGCAACATATTTATCGGTCTCTGTGAACCAGGGTTTACATAACTTTTTTTATTTTTTCATAAAAAAAGAATTTCCCTTGATAACTTTAGAGAAATTAATGGTTTTACTACTTGATTTTAATTTTTAAATATAAATTTATAAAATATTAAAATTTTCTGCTTGTAATTTATAAATCATAATAAAATATACTGTTTTGTAAACTAGACCATGTTTTTAATATTTATACATAACTTATATAAATTATATATATATATTTATAAAATTACACTTGCTACTATTAAACAATAAAATGTCTAAATTTAAAGAACAACTGTGTAATAAAAAAGAATGTTTTAATCCTGTACCTACATCCTACCTGCATTGATCAATTATTTATCAAAGCTCAACAATATCATTACAACCTTTCACTCTTCAGTCATAATTACTGCTCGCATTCTTCGCAAAGCACTTGCAAATTTCGCGGCGGCGCGGCACTTAATTTTTAATTGGCCGAAAGCGAAGGGAGAAAAAAGGCCAAAAGGGGGGCGCAGAAATTTCAAAGTCGATCCCTTATCAGCTTATCACGCGGCGCTCGCCGATAAATAACTCGTGCGATCACGCGGAGGGCAGTAGCTGCGGTCTCGCTTCGCGAGGGTAAGTATTATCGTTCCCAGCCGGTCGGCCTCTCTCTCTCTCTTACTCTCTCACTCGTTAGATCGAGGCCCAAACGGTAATTAAGCCTAACAAGAGCCGTCATTAGCACGGCATTACATAGTTATTAGGGCGTCAGAGGGAGTGAGAAACGTTCGATAATCACGAAAGCGAACGACAAAGTTCAAGTTCACCGAAGAGAGAGAGAGAGAGAGAGAGAGAGAGAGAGAGAGAGAGAGAGAGAGAGAGAGAAAATGGCAGAGTACCTTTTTTCTCGGTGCAGTCGCTGCCAACCTTTGTGATTCCGAATTAGCATTTCAAATTTCATGCATTCCTTGTGGCTATATACGTTACTACTATATATGCTTAAGTTCACTTTTTTTGAAAATTGAGTTTTTAGTGATTTTCGTATCTTTTCATGGTATACTTTCATATAAAAAGTCAAAAGTTGCAAACGTTCAACTATTAGTATTCCTTTTTTTATAATCTATGTTTTTCTTTTGTATAGGTTAAAATCGCAATTGAAAAATTCAAACCGTAATATCCCAACATTTTCGAAAATGGACGTAAGTGGTTATGCCTGGAAGCCACATATTAAATTCTCTTACTCGTGTATTAGTTACTTTTGAAACATATTTACAGATCGGAAATGCATTTATATATAGATTGGATAAGTAAGAAATAACGAAACCGAAGAGTCAACTTAAAAACAGTCCAATTTGAAAAATAAGGAGGTATTATGACTCTAGAGTACGAGCTGTTTCAAGGATGAGATGAGTATGTATTAATGTTCGAGGCGTGTAAAGTCGGGCTGCGGTTGTGTGTTCTTGTATACCGCAGGGATCGCGTGATGAGAAACGAGCAGAGAATCCGCAGAAACGCCCAAAATTTCTTTTACTGCTTTCGTATTGTTAGGGGGGAAGTAATACATACTGGCGGCAATTACGCGGGTATTTTGAGAATTTCGGCTTTTTATGCCCGATGATTGCCATGGATTGGGGAATTAAAGCCACTAATGGCACATTCACGTCGGTTGCTGAAATTACTTCTTACCTAAGATGTCGAGAGGTGAAAGAACTTAATTATGCAAGATTTAGTTAGATTCAATATTTGTAATTCTCTACTTTTCTTTATACTTTGTAGTAATAAGTGACGATATTATGGTAAATAGAATTTTATTATACATAAAAGAATTAAGTAATTCCACTTACGTCACTTTATTATTTAACTATTATCTGTGAAGAATGAAGTCAGTATTTGAAGTTTTTTTCTAAATAAAATAAAAAATCAAAGGGGCTTTATTCATACGATAAAAGTTTGTTTGAAAGCTAGGTCACATTCATGCAGGAGTTCACTGAATTTATTCCCAAACTTTTTTTACCAAGGTGTTACATGCAGCATTAAATTCTTAGAGTGCTCTTACGTCGAAGAATAACTTACTTTAAAAAAAAATATCTTCATTCATGCATGAAAAATGCGCGAACCGCTTTCCAAAAAGTAATAAAAAATGTATATAAAAATTTTGCAAAAGTGCCTTCCCGTAAAATAGCGAGCCCCAAGCAAGAAATGGGTTAACGACGTATAAAGTCAAGGTCACGAGTAAAGTATAATACCGCAAGAAAGAGCGAGAGGGACGAGAGGAGAGAAAGAGGGTATGCATGCAGCTGGACAAGAAGAAGCTGCATCAGCAGCAGCGGCTCCCCGTCTCTAGTCCCTTTTTTTTCCCTCCTTCGCGAGCACACCGCAGCAGCCGCTAACCCTTTCATTATAAATATATCTTTCATATATACTCAGTATATATACGCGATGTTGCAGCAGCAGCAGCAGCAGCAGCGAGGCGAAGTGCGCGGAACGTATAATGATATTAATCAGGGCATCGTTCGGCTTCCTTAAAATTGCCAGAAGGCTCAATTTCTCACTTAAAGCCTAATTAGAGTGTGCTTTCTTCGACGCTGTATTGCAACGCCGTCGTTGCCGTTGCCTCTATACGCACGGCCCCGTACGTGCCTATCGGTATATGTGTGTATAAAGGTAGATTCGACTTTCTTCCGAACATAACCCCGGGATATACGCAAGGGAGAAGAGATGCGTTATATACAAGACCCACTTTGCGAAATTGCAGTTTCCTGATTGTCGGGCGCTTCTTCTTCTCGCTCGCTCTTTCTTAGGTGGTGTGCAGGATCGAGGCTCGGGTGCGGCCAAGTCCTTGAATTTCGTCAGTTTGGGATCGCGCTCGAGAGCGAAATTACATAGGCAGCATTCTTCGGCTGGGTGAAATAGCGCTCTATATAATATTGAGCTTGGAAGAAACTTTGCGAAGAGTGTATATGTTTTTGAGAAATTCAATGATATTATGGAGGAATGCTATGTGACCCACCTTAACATTTGATTGGGGATTCTAGACTGCAAGAGAAGAAATGAAGGAGGATGATATACCGAACTATCATTGAAATCATATACTATTGACAGTAATAACTTGAAGTATCATGTACATGTTCTAATCATAGAGTTTCAATTCCTACGTTCCGTTTGGAGGAATTCAGATATTGCTTAATATTTGCCTATTCATCAAATCAATAGTCTCGTCTCATTACTCATGATAAAGGTAGACAATCTCGATTACATCTTCTATACCTACATTTCACTGGATGATGGTGGCAAATTTAGATTTTTCGTACTCATAACGGTGGAGTATTCAAAGGTTCGAATTAAGGCAGTCCACCTAATTCAGGTGGATGAATGAGTTAACAGTTTTATAACTCGTGAAGATCGATGGCGATATATTTTGATATTTTTGCTATGGAAAGCAGCTCTTTTGTGTAAAAAATAGTTTACTTTGTTTAGTATAATAATATAATTCTCGCTTATTTGCAGTGATGGACCTACATTTCTATAGTCCATTTTAGTATATTGGCATCTAAATAAATGGTTTGTTTTTGTACTTATACGAAATTTATCAAACAGACATACTTAGCAGATGTAATTTATTATTCCTAATTTAATCTTTATTCTTTTTTATTCTACATTACTTATAAGTTTATGTTTCATAATTTATACCAATTTGGATTTCCTTCTGAAATAATAGTTTTGTTTTTGCATAAGTACTCGTCTAGTAGAGTATTCACCGACTGTAATAAAGACGATTCAACTTCATCAGAGCAATTAGATAAAATATTGATGTAGCTCGTAGGGATCGAAAGATTCATATTTGAATATAAACTAAACTATTATCTTTTTGACGTAATACATAGGCATATCATTTTAAAATTAGTTTTACTCTCAGTCAACTTTAACGCTAAATAACTATTACCTACAACGATCTCAGCGCTCAAAGCCTCCAATTTTTTTTTCTTCTTCTCCAAAACCTTCTTACCTCATCACCGCAGTTTTGATATCCCCCGCATCCATCCCCCTCAAAAACAGCCATCGCAAAAACCTCTGTTCGAAAGGCCGTTTCGTACACGCAACCGCACCTCGCACTAGAAAAATCCCCTATATAAGAACCTACCTGCAGTGCAGTGTGTGTACATTCTGCACCAGACTCTCTCGCGCAAGAGCGAAAAAGAGAGAGAGACACAGCTCGCTCGCACAGCTTTGTCGAGTGAAAACATTCGGCGCCGTGTATATAGCGTAAACCTCTATATACCTGTATATACACAAGAGAGCAAGCGCGAGAGAGAAAGAGAAAGAGAGAGAGAGCAAGCGATCGAGGCAAAAAGTCCTGTCGATCGTTAGCAAGGTACAAATTTCGCCATTTGCAGCAATAAACTTGCGTTGAGCCGCTTGTAACTTCTTCTTATGGGAGGCATGAATAATCGCCTTGTTAGCCCTTATGGGCTATGGGCCGCGCGTGCGCGCGGCATACCTCTCGCAACCTCATACGCAAGAGAGAGAGAGAAGAAAAAAAATTGCGAAACACTACATGATACGCCATCGACATTGCGTAGGAAACGAGTTAAGCGATGGACCAGCCGGAACACGAGGGAAAGAGAGAGAGAGAGAGGAGAGGGTGCACGCGTGTATATAGGTATTATATACACCACGAGCGGCGACCGATAGCCGCGAGAGAGAGACCTGCACGCGCTATACGCGGGGAAATATGACCGGGCCGTGCATTTATCACCTCTCTCTCTTTTTTTTTCTCTGCCTCTTGCTCTTTCTTTCTTTCTCTCTCTCTCTCTTCTCCCCCTCGCGGTTGTACGGCGAGTGTCGATAAGTTTGCGGACGCTGATTCTTCCCCCCCCCCACTTCCCTTTTTCCGTCTCGTTGCACTTGCGACTGATGCTCGCTCGAGCTTATCTCATAGTCTCGCCTGTGGGCGCGTGAATCTTGGTTTTTTGTTGCTGTGGGAAGAGCGTAATTAAAATTTTCGAGATTTTTGTTCGGTGGGGCTGGAAATATTGGATACGGCGTGCTGGCGGCATGAGAAATGATAACGGGGACGAGTGATGGGCGTTCGTGCGTGGTAGGGAGGTCTTTGAGAGATATGGTTTTATTAAGCTTGTTATGCAGAGATTTAAAGGAGCTGGATGCAGGTACTTAGCATAATTAAGTTTGGACGTTTATTGATTTATATTAGGGGGTGTATACTTTTAAGGTGTTACTAGCGTGGCGGTATAAGTAAGAAGCAACATGCGTGGTTACAGGTCAAAGTATATATGATGAATCCTTATTAAATAAGCCAAATGCAATAAACTAGCGTTATCCTTTGATTTCATATTTACATCGACTCAATGATACCAAAGGGCTATTGCAGGGTCTTGTGGCATTTTCCTATTTTTGTTTGTTAAATTTGTTTAGTAAATATAATTCTACCCAAGAAAATGAAATAAAAAAATAGTTATACATTTTTAAGACTATAACAAAATCAATTTAACTTTGTAAATTGTTAGTCATTCATGATTACAAAAAGTGAATAAAGAAATGTTCAATGATGCCAAAAATGTCTAATTTCTTTCCAACCTCATTTCTTTTAAGTATGATTTGTATGTTACTTTAAACGTTAAATTAGTACTTATGTTTTAAACATCTTAAGAGTCGAAAAATTAATAAAATCTTTTGGGACCCACGACCTTACTGTTACCGACCTACCTCAAGTCTTCCCGACTTGAAAAGAATACTAAATTCTCCGATTCACAAACACCTACTATCTGTATTGCAATAACTTTAACAAATCTTCAAAGACCGTAAAAGAAATTGTGACATTGCAATGTGACGTTCCGTGATAAAAATCATACACCACCCATAATTCCACGCACCACCGACCTCACCGTCATCCTCCACCCCGACTTCTCGCAGGCCTGCCCACAAACTATATATCCACTCTCTAAATGTGAAATAGTGAAAATTTACTAATTTCTAGTGCATATTCACTAACAGAATTAGTACAAAGTATGCAACTAGAAAATAGTGAATAGTCACTAGATGAAATAGTGAAAAACCTTCACTATTTGAATTAGTGTAAATGAACTACTTACTTTAGTGATTATTCACTATTTAAATTAGTGAATCGATATTAATAAAAATAATGAAAGTTCACTATTAAAATTAGTAAGTTTTTACTATTTAAATTTGTGAATCTTCAATATTTAAAGTAGTAAAATGATTGTCCCTTGAAAGATTTAAATTAATTGAAAATCTTAAGATTATAGAATCTGTAACAAATAAAATAATTAAATAATAAAATATTATAGAATTAGAAAAAATCTAGCTGGAGGCATGAAAATTCTTCTAACCTCTTCCACGAGGTGTGATTGAGATTATGTAAAATTTTCGAATAAATGCAAAAATTATACATAACCACTACACCTCATAATTATATATATTTATATGATTATTTACCAGTATTAATTAAATTCAATGCTGTGTTTTTTGTATTATATTATGTAGCTCCCAATTCTCACTATCGACGTTCGGCACGCTTCCGGACTTTTGGCGGGTTTCACTGTTCGCGGATTTTCTCTCGTAGGAATGCGCGCGATTTTTCTCACTATTTTAATCGTGAAATTTTTCACTAGATGAAATAGCGTTTCGGTTTACTAATTCGATTAGTGGTTTATTCACTATTTTAATAGTGAAAATTTTTCAACTTCTGAATTAGTGATATTTTCACTATTTTACAAGTGAGAAATGGGTTCACTATCCGAAATACTGACAATTTCACTATTTCACATTTAGAGAGCACTACACACGCGCGCACATTCAGTACACATTCCCGATAAACAAGCAGCCTCGCGTCGAAAGGCCGACAACGAAAGCAGCAAAAAGCTCTTCGTGCGCACGCGGCGCCGACGTATAAAGCATCTTCTCGCGGCGCGCGATATCGTCGATCCTCCTCCACGCTCGCTTTTGGCAGCGCAACGCGCGACGTTGTTCTCTTTCTTTCCTTTCTCGGTGCGAGTGCACACGCAAGGAGTCGCAGTCGCGTGGTCTCGTATCTTACGCGCGCGCAGCGCGAAGGGAGGGAGGACGAGGCACCCAGGGGGTCCCGGCGTACGGGGACGAACACTGTTTTATCTTGTAGCCAATTAATAATTCTCCGCGCGCGCGCTTTCCTTGCGCTGATATTATATTATATGCCCCGGCATTGCGGATAGATTTCAGCTTGGAGATATATGTATATAAGAGTGTGCACGCTGTGTGAGCGTTGAGAGTTGCTTTCGCTTTTTTTTTGCTCGCTTTCTCGCTCATTTTTGTGTAATTGATACGCATTTTATGGGTGGCGTGGGTTGGGTGTTTAATTTTCTTGGAGGCTTTTCGTCGCGTGAGGGGGTAAGGTAATAAATGGCGCGAGCGATGATTGTATGGTGAGAGGTTGCTGAAATTATGATTTCAATGTTTTGTGAATATTGTATTGATAAGTTTAACGACTTTTAGTGATCTGATAATTTAAATATAGTAATTTATAGAAGTTTAAATCCATTCTTTAAACCTTTTTTAATATTCTAGATATTTTATTTTGATAGTATAAACAGATACTATAAACAGATTAATTTGTTTTCATTATCATATCTTGTTGAATGAAATTATATTTATATTATTATATATCCCGAACAAAATCGGAAAAAACTTTAATTTTGCAATTAAAATGAGATGACTTTTAAGAAAATAATTGTTATGTGTCAAAAATAAAAATGGAAATATTCCGTTTTATTTGAGCACTTCTTATTTAAAAATATTGTAGCTTTATTTCATAAAAGGCCTTATATTTGATCAATAAATTCATTGCTTTACCCGACTTGTTAATTAACGTACGAAATAAATCATAAAAGTGCTAACTTTAATGAAAATATTGAGTGTTAAAGGGTTTTAAATTATTCTCAGTACGGTGGCGTACAGAAGTTTAATAAATTCAATTTTAATGAAAGAAAGAGATTCATGTTACTCAACACATTTAATAATACTTTAAAAGAGCGCTAAAAACTTTTATCGAGTAAGTACCCCCTCATCTGCAATGCGTAATTAAGAAAAGAAAGGGTTCTACGTTCTTTTTTTCTTCCACCGGTAGTTTGATTTATGTTTCATTTCCTAAGTCGGGTGCAAGTGTCACCGCGTTTTCTTTTACGGGATTGCAGCATGTTGCTCTATAATATAACCTTAAACTTCTTACGATCTTGGTAGAAGTCTGCGTTTCTTTTCTCTAGGGAATATCGCTTTTAATTGCGAAAGTTATCCGAAAAGGAACAAGATCAGGATGATAATCAATTGAGATTTCTAATTGCACGACAAATTGTATCATAATTACTACGTAAAAAGATCATATGACTAACAAGTTTAACGTCCTTGTGCAAAGTGCAATGTCTTAATGAAATTTATACTTGTTTCTTGGTAGAAAATAATGCAGTTTTTACCAGTTTTATTAAAAATGATTATTTCTGCAGAAAAAAATGTTTTAACACTAGAAAACCTTGTATAAATTAAAAGAAATATAATATGCATTGCTTACCTGACAATTTGTTTAATGTTTACCTTTAAAGGTTGGATACTTTTGGTCTAAATAATTAACTAATATAAATTTTAAATAAATGGATTTGAAGTATAAATATTGGTATAGTTTTTATTAACATTTTGAATCTTTTATTGAAGTAATATTTAATAAAAATGCGTAGAAAGTGCTTAGAAAATTCTTTTCATTTTCATCAGAGTGAGATTGTTAAGAATAATTTACAAAATTTAATATCTTGCAAATACTTTTGTATTTTTCTGTAAATAAAAAATATGACAACTAACTATGCTAAGGCGAAATCTAATAAAAAAGTTTTCGAATGATAATAAAGATCAATGTTGCAGTAAATCAATTCCATACGTAAAGTTATTTTAATCATTTAAACTACATTCATAATCTCGTAAACAATGCATACTCCATCCACGCCAAGCCACATTTAAAACTTAACATTCATAAACTCTCGCACCTTCCTCCACCCCGCATATCATTTCCAGCCCATTTTAAAACTCATCCCCATTTCCAGCCCCACCAAAAACTGCATCCCACAATTAAAGCACCGCGAGAAAAGTGACGCAAGGATTTTTCCATGCCGCGGACGCCGCCGTATTTGCACTCAGTCACGGGGGGGCTTCTCTTTACACACGGCGTAGATAGAACGCACCAGGGACACCGTGAAAGTAAAGATGCAGCGTACATAGGGGGTTGGAGCCCTGGGACAGACGCGCATAACTCGGGATTCGAGAGCGACTAGCGAGAGGTAGTTGACCCCTCGACGCGCGGGGGGTTTATACGAAATGACTTTATGGCAGATCAGAGGCTTGCTTTAGATTGCGTAAAGGGGTACACGCGGGAGCCGGAGCTTTGGCGTTGTAAGCGAACGCGGGAGAGTAGACCGAAGGAGATGGATGTATACGGTTAGAGGGCCCTACGGCGATGCTCTCGCTTATGGCGGGGGTGACAAGAACACTGTCAACGACAAGATTCGCAGCCAAGATCTACGAGCTGTACGATTGCGCTGGGCCGCGCCGCTGCAGCAACCATAGGAGAGCTGATAATTTCGAGAAGTTTCGGCTGGAACTTTTTGCGGGGGTATGGAGGTTTAATTATAGCCGGGGGGTGACGTTTGTATTCTGCGGATTTAATTAGGTTAGAATGTAGGATGGAGCGTAAGCTGTTTCGTGAGGATAGTATTGAGGAATATCAACGGGTTTAGGTGTTTGTTGGAAATTTGACCTGCACGAATATTGTGGTAGTCAAAATTCTGGGTATTTGGGACACTGACTGGGAAAGTGATTCCTTTCATGAACTATAATGCTTACGCATTGTTGCATTCTGCATCCGATTGTTACACTTCAAATCGTACAGTTCATTTTAAGAATTTTCAAATAAGAATAGGTATTATTTTGTTATTCATATGAGTAATTTTTGTGGAAAAGTAAGCTTAAAAGTGTTGTGTTGACACATGTTACATTTTTTAATTCCTCTTTCACGAGCATAAATTTGTAAATTAGTTTATTTTCGCATTAGTCTATTTGTCGATAGCTTCGGACCACGTAAGCATTTTTCTACATAATAGGTCAAATCATAGCATACTGCATCTACATAATATTTTCCGTTTTGAGGCAACTACAAGCTGAGTTATTACCGTCTAAAATGATATACATTTTATACAATAATCTTAAAATCAGTAGTATAGCTTTTAACATGCAAAATAATAGAGGTTAGGATGAACTGGTTTGGATTTTAAAATTGTATTTGTATCGGAAGACGTATTTCAGTATTTTAGAACATTTGGGAACAAAACAAGTGACATCCCTTGCAAGTAAAATTATTATGAGCACCTGAAATATATTAAGAAAATATGAGATAAACGAGGGTTAATGAGTAGTGTGTATTTATATATAAAGAAGTATTAATTTCAGCTTATTCTGTGCGTATCATAATATACCAAAAAAGACTACTACGGTTACGATTTAGTCATTCAGTAATTAATGTGGACGTAATATTATCATAATTAAAATACTAGGAACACACAGTAAATACCATTACAATGGTTTACGGGGAAAAAAGATTTCGGTGGGATAGCAAATTGTTCTTAACTGGAGTAGTCAAAGTTAACTAGCTAAATTTATTGATGAATTAGTAAACCTATTTGTTGGAATAACGAAATTGCTGGCTAAAACAACAGATGCTCTCGCACTGTTTCTGCACAGTGCTCTAAATCACATACACAAATGAAACTCATTGCTGCCCCAGCAAAAAACTCCATTCTACCATCACACATCATCAATTACTCGCAATCAGCGAAAAATCAACCAATTCCTCAGGCTCAATAATCAACGCAAACTCCGTCCACTCCAAAACACATCCAAGTTCGCGCAGACTCGCGCGAGTATACAAGTTCCTACGGTTTGAGCACCTCTTTTGTAATTCCACCAAGCTTCTCTCTCTCTCTCTCTCTCTCTCACCCACAGAATCGCTAAAGCCAACGCTGCGCGCGTGTATATATATCTACGCGGGGGTAGAGGTCGGTCGGTTGGACTCTGCAGCGTCCTACCAGGCGGTGGTGGTGGTGTATGCCCGGTAGCCAATTCCCTCCCTCTCCGGGCGCGCTCGGCTCGGCTCGACTCGGTGGGTCCATTCATCGCCGGGGTGCACTACGTGACCGGTTTACCAATCCACCTCGCGTCTATCTATATCCCCGCGTGCACGCTCCCCGGCATTTCGCCGTGTGTATAGGTGCGCTCGCCAGCGACCAAACAACCCCCCCAGCGGAGTTATATCGACCGGCTGCGAGAGAGAGAGAGAGAGCTCTGCCGAAATACTCGTAGCAGTGAACCTGGTGTGTGTGTGTGTGTACGCGTACAGCGGGGAAAAAGAGCGAGCGGGACGTGCCGCTGCAGGATGAGGGCAGGGAAAAAATAAAATAAAATGTATAACCGGATGAAAAATTTTGCGCTGTTAACGACGCTGCTTGTGCGGAACGACAGCGGCGAGCGCGGACTGAGGCAGAGGCTGCCTCGAGAAGTCGATATGAGTTGTGAGCGATCGAAGAAGGAGATAAGTCGTTTTTGTTACTGCGAGAAAGAGCGAATCGAAGATCAAGATTTATTTTGGAAGTTATTAAGTATAAGTAGTTGTAATTGGTGGCGTCTGGTAACTTGCCAATTTGTAGATTTACTTTTACGGTCAATATATGGGCAAATGTAAAGGAAGCTAAACATTTTTGTGACAAATAATTGTCATTTTTACGGGACGCGTAATTAGCGTAGAGGAAATTTAATGAATGTAACAGCAAGATGACTTTTTAGTCGTTTTTAAATTCAAGGCCTCTAAAAATCATATTTAAAGCTTGTTATTCCGTAAATATACTACTCGAGGTACATGCATGTAGCATTTTAAAGATTGCAAAAAGTCATCAATACTTAAGTATTTATTATTACCACGCTTATTACCCATTTCCCATTATTCGAAAGACTTGAGATTTAACACACTTGCGTGTATAAGATGACAATATATACGTGATAGTGGTCTTTAATATATATAAAATTGTCAAATTTAGGAGTGATTTCGAGATCAACATTAAGAAATGGATAGAACTAAGTATTTTACGATGAAATGTATGGTAATAATATATGTGTGTGTGTATCTGTTCAGGTGTGTGTGCATGTGTGCAGCTGCTACAGTATCTGGCCATTCTGAAGTTCCTGGGCGAACAAGTGACCGAGGACAACTCGAGAGAGATTAAGAGGCAAAAAATCTTCCAGGAATATTATAAACAGTGCGTGGATGAAATTGAAAGGTTGAACGAGGTGAGAATCTTTGGAAGAGTACGTCTGTCAAATATTTTGGCGGAGAGCATTGATAAAATCATTGGGTACACTTGGAACGAGGAATTGACGAAGATGTTTGAGTCCAGCAATTTGACAACGAAGTTTCCAGTTTTCGCAAATGTGATTAAACGCAAGTTTGATAACACTGTGAAGAAGAGGGTATTAATGGATAATATAGTTAGTGTACTGAGTTGCAATCTGTCAATCCTTGAGACTTTTGAGCTTGTTATGAAAAAGATAGCACGTTATTTGGGGATTGTCGGCTTGCGTAAACTGATATAAAACATTGTTTGACTATAAGTTTGGAGGATACTACTATTTCAGAAAATGAATCATGAACATTAATTGAATAATAATTATGTAATAATAATGTTGTTTGCTAAGATATTTATTTCAGTTTTCAAATTCCCTAAAAACATGCTTTTAATAAATTGTTTTTTATTATAATATCAATATCAATGCATTCTAATTTTCATTACTCTTCATAAAAATTATTAAATGCATGCTACGTGTGATACAGATTTCTAGCAAAATACAAATTTTGGTTTGATTTAAATGACTTATACAAATCATCTGCAAAATAATTATTGCATTTGCATTTAAAGGTATTTTAGGTACTACTTAAAAATAAGATACTAGAGGTTAGTATATAGGGTTAACTGAACAGTTTTCGGAGGATCCCGCAACTTCTTAAATATAAATGTTTTATTTTCTTCTAGAATAAAAATTATTTATTCCGGTGGGGTATATGGAGACTTTTGAATAAGTACAATTAGTTAATTATTGCAAAAAGTATCAAAGCTTGATTTATATAAGAGAAAAGAAAATGCAAGTTCTGTAATTCGCACTTTTTTACTAAATAAAGTACACGATGAATAGTGTACGAGACACTCAAAGCATTGTAAAATGAAGTGAAATTAAGTGCTGCTATTACTAAAATCTTAAACATTATTTGATTTACGATTTTGCGCTCAAACTTAAAAATAAAGTAATCTAATAAAAATTAACTACTCGGATGTATTAATTATGGCAGTTTTTAAGCGAAAAACTAACTTTTGTTGTACCCTCTATGATATAAAAATCGTACCGAATTTATTAATATTATTTGAAATATTGCAATAAATTTCATTGGGTCGATTGCTTGTTTTCGCTAACCTCATTGAAAGATTTCAAATAAATTCAAATAAATTCATCGAGCGTACTAGGGGCAGAAAACATTCACTGCGGTAACGGTGACACTAGAGAAAACCTATGCTCATGCTGGTTATGTTTTTAAATGCTCTTATTTATTTATTTTAATATAGGAAACTATTCTTATGAAAAATGTTTATCAAGGGCCACTAGAGGTCGCATGGTAATTGTACTCGTTCCAGTCATACAAGAAAGTTAATTTTACGCCCTCGTTGCATAATCTACTATTGTTGTGAGGTCATTAAACGAAAAATAAAAAAAAATACAGCTAGACACTCAGCTTAACCCTTTAATCTAACGTTTAATACTACTTGTTACCGACAGAAATAATGATAATTCTTCTAAAGTAAAATTTACGGCGAATATAATAATGTTAAATTGATAATAAATAAATATGCAGTGCTAAAGTGATGCAATGTATTAACTACAGCGTTATGAAAGAAAGAGAACCAAATGAAATCAGCTACGCGTAAAGGTTGAGCATGTGTTTTTGTCTCAAGTGCATTTCCCGGAAGAAGGTCGTAAAAAAACAGCCTGCATTGGCGCTCTCGACAACAACAAGGCAGTGCAGTTTAGACTCTCGTATGGTTCACATCGTGTGACTATTAGGGAAAGCATCGACTTTTAGCGTAAATGCGTCACAGGAATATATCGGCTAGGCATTTGAATAAATATAATTTTGAAAGTTTAAACTGCGATTCAATTATTAATTTCTCCTCTCGTGAATCCTGCTTTGTGTCGGAACACTACTATTCGTATAATGCAAAATAATTGTTATTTATTTTTATATAAGAATTACATTTTGTCGCATGATCATGGGTAATAGTGTGCTCCTATATACCTAGTCTCCTTAAGACCCGACGATCTAGTTTCCAGTGATTTTCTCATGCCTCAGCGCAGCTCGCTCGGCGTACGCTACCTGTACACGATGTTTCGTACGAATCGGGAGCGACACGCAGCGGTGTTACACGACTCGCGGGAAAGAGAAAAAGGGATCCTGTGCACACACACGCGCGCGCGCTTGCTGCGCTTATAAAACTTTCGAATGAGAGCGAAACTCGGTCAGTTTGACGTGTAATCGGAATGACAGGCCGACTGGCTCGCTGTCCCTATATCTGCCCAGCGTCTGCCGCGATTTCGTGATGGTATTTCGGGCTCGAATGACGTATAATATAATACACGGGGCTATGCACAGGTCATCCTCTCTTTCTCTCTCTCTGTCTGTCTTCGTTGCTCTCTTTCTCTAGTCGCGGCTCACGGATTTAGTGACAAGTTAATTTAGAGCGCGAGCCATTCAGTTTTCATGCGCACACGAAAGTTGGATGGATTTAGCTTTCGCGCGAGGGATTCGTTTTTTTTACGATTACGTGTTACTGACAGATGCGGATTTGGAATTGTGAGCCGGTGTGGTTTTTGAAAGATGATGAAGGTTGAATATTTTTTTGTTGAAATTCCTTTTGTAAATCTAGTGTTTATCAACACTTCAGCTTCGATTATTTACGTGATCAAATATTACTAAAACTTTGAATGATTTGTGACAAAGCATAAAATTATATATTCAGTATCCTTGAGATACTATAAAAATAAGATGTGTTATACCTCAAACTTGTTCTGCAAAGTTATTCGTTAAAACTGCAATAGTTGAAAAGCAATCACTTTTGTTTGAATTGTGTACTATAATAATTTCATTGTTATAATTACGTAAGTTTTAGCTTGAACTAAATTGTAATAAGAAGATTATCGATTACGACTATAGTAGGATTATAGACACGTCATTGGTGATATTAAAGGTTCGAATATGGTATTTCACAAGGTAGTATTGAAATATTTCTAGTACATTAAACCAAAATAAAAATCAAGTATAAATATAGGTCACCTATTATCATGACAGTATTAAATCAAGCATAAGTTAAAATGGGTTGAGCATGTAGTTAAAATGAGAATGACATATCAGCCCATAGGGTGTTAATGAGAAAACTAGAAAGTAGAGGTAGAGATACACGTAGGCAAACCAAGACCAAAGTGGGAAGATACTATTAAATTATAGGTTTAAAGGAAACAGGGCGTGGACAAATATCTCAAGTATAATTAACTCAAAATAAAGCACACCGGCATTCCTGTATTGATGAGGTCACGAACTTCGAGTTCCGAATGCGACAAACAAATCACTCCCTCTCACAAGATCCTTTTAAAAAGTGACAAAAGAAAGCCTCAGCACTAAAAATCAGCCACCTCCAGCTGAGCCCAAACCAAGGCCCATGATCGATTTCACGAAGCTCAAGAAAGAAAAGGCAAGCAAAAAGTCATAACAACGTGCGATGATTGACTGCGGTCGCGCTCTTTGTGTCTTCTCTCTCTCTCTCTCAAATATTCCTGATGACATGTTAATGTATGGACACACTCTCGGCGATACACGCTTGTACGCGTCCGCGCGCGAAGAGGGTGGTGCCGCGTGTATACGCGCGCGCGAAGTGTCCCCGAGAGAGGAGCCCCCGTCGCATTGTCATCGTCGCCCAGCCTTTTTACATCTGCATACAATGCCCCGCGCCGAGACATCCGCGGCTGCCACGCGATCGTTAATATGGCCGCCCATCGTCGAAAATTACAGAAAGAGAAACGCGCCGCATACCGCGCGCGCGCGAACGCAGTTATATAGAGACGAAAATTCGTATGCGTAAGAGTCGAGAGAGAGAGAGAGAGAGAGAGAGAGAGAGAGAGAGAGAGAGAGAGAGAGAGAGAGAGAGAGAGAGAGAGAGAGAGAGAGAGAGAGAGAGAGAGAGAGAGAGAGAGAGAGAGAGAGAGAGAGAGACGAAGGCGTCAATTGTCGTTATTTATGAAGGATATGGTAAGAGTGTGCAGTTGTTAAAAGAGCGCGTGCCTTCTCGTTCAAGGGCAGCGATCTTGAGGAGCTTTGCTATAAATAAATGGCGGATGGATGGCTTATTAGTGATAGGGAATGCGGATTAAAAATTGGCGGGGGTGTGGGTGGAAATGATAGGATGCAAGGATTGTGGAGTTTATGATGTTGATGTGTCAGTTGTTGAGGTTTGTAGTATTTATGAAAAAAGAGTTACTTGGTAGAAAATTTTCCAACAAGCGAAATAAAGCTGGTGCCACACTTTTTTTGTATATCAATTTTTCTTATGGGAACTTAACATGGGAATTATGAAGTAAAAATGGCCATTATTATCAATGTGGTGAAGAAACACGAAAAAATAGTCAGAAATGCGAAATCTTGAAATGTAGTGGTTTTTTCGTATTTATTCACTATATTTGATCGTTCATAACTTTTGATATTGTTCATCATTTTTAACGTGGCACGTCTCAAATTAAAGCTTTTATTCTCTACTTTACATTCTATTACGTGAAAATTTGTTTGCACCCTTAGAAGTCAAATGATAGGTATATCAATGATAACCGATTCTAGTCCATAATCCCCTGTATTAAATTCCCATAAGAGAAATTGGTATACAAAAAAGTATGTCACAAGGTTTTTTTAACTTGTTGGAAAATTTTTCATACTTTCTAGGACATATACAATAAGAAAACTCGAGTTGCAGAGGCGTGCCTTATCATATATTTTTCGTCACTTTTCGAAACACTTATCGGCCGATTTTTTGTAGAATTCTCCATATAAGATTTTTAAATTTCGTAAGCGTACGCACAATCTATTTATCACTTACAATGTGTGTACGTTTGTAAAGTTGCGTTAAAGGAAAAATTGTCTGCATAAAACGAAAAGTCGACAATGTCGGTAATAGGTACAAGGTATAGCTTCACTCTCCCCAAAATAAAGATATAACTTGAATAAAAAACGACGATTATCTATTCTGTTGACATGCTCTTTCTTTGTACAACTTTCTGAATAATTAAAAAGTAGAATTGTTCTTACTGATTTGATTATTCACTTTCAAAAAGTACAAATAAAGTGATGTTCAACATTTATTTACGAATACGGTATCAAAATATAAAATTTCAATAACTTGTCTTTAAAGCAATAAGAGTCAAGAAATATCTGTTATTACAGTGGATTAGCGCGATTGTTTATGAAAGAAATGTCAGGACCGTAAAAACAATAGACAGTAATAAACGTTAAAATGTGAAAAAGGAGGAGTATAAAAGCGGGGCGCCGATTAGAGGAGAAACGCACGCGGAGTGGATCGTAACTGTTAGTCCTGCTTCGTTTTCAGCTGAATGGAGGCAACAGTTGCGGTTTATGAAATTAAGTCAGCCTCGACGACCGAAACGAGCGACACATTCTATCTTCTCTTCCTCTCCCCCGTCTCTTCCTCTCTCCTACCCCACGCAGCTTTTCTCTCTCACTTTTCTCCCTTTAGTTTTGCCGCATGGGCTTTACGGACTATACAGATACGCTAGGCTTAAAGCGCGTTGCAAAAGAAATTTGTAAAGGAACTTTTTCTATAAAAGAAATTTTGAAGCCTAAAACGTGATAGATATTTAAAAAATTTTAAATCTATTTTACAATTGGATTTAAATACTTTTTTAAAATAAAATAATGAATATTTATTTCTTCTCAACTATAGTTTATATATTTTAAGATTCAATAAAAAATTAATAGTGAAGGTATTTTAATGGTTCTGCATAAGAAAAACTTCAATCAATTATGACATAAATAAGCAACTAATGTAAACAAGAACTTTTAAGGAGTTATATTAAAAAATAATGAATTAAAAATAATAAGGCTGCTTTGAAAGAAACTCGTCATTGTTTTACCATAACATTTGGTAAGTATTTTGACCACTTAATATCAGTATTACTATCTTCTCTACTTGTATGACAAGTAGGTTATTTGCATATTTAACACCCTAAAATTTTACGATTTAATAGTACATTTACAAATGATGATAAATACAGAAAAATGACATTATTACACTAATTCCGACGTTATGTGCCTATTTATCCACACAAAGAAACAGTAGAACATTACACGCAAAGCTCGCAACTACCCACGCATTAATATACTCATCAAAATACGAGTTTCCTCCAAACAGACGCCAAAGAAACAAACCAAAGATCACCCCGATCTCGAAACGAGTTTAACGCGCCGAGACCCGTAATGCAGCGTGAAATTCGCGCCGATTCCCTCTTTCTCTCTCTCTGTTCCGACCGAGTTAATCCTCGCGCGCAAAAAATTGAGCTATCAAAAAATCCGGAGCATGAAAACGGCTCTCCGCATGCACCTCGGCCATCGTACGCGCGCATCAAGACCGTCTCCACGGATCGGCATCGAGTGCGCGCAGTCAAGAACTCGGCATTTTTCAAGTATTAATTACCGAGGAATTTAAATTTAGCGAGACGACTTCCAAGATTTCCATCGCGATTAACCGCGCCCGGGGGCCCCCGAGGCGAATTCTCTCGCGTGCCTCCATCAGCCCCCCCTCAAAAAATACCCTCTCTCTCTCTCTCGCTCATCTCATCCTCCTTGTGTATATCCGTTCCCCCCTTTGCGGGCTCTGCTTCATTGCGCGACGGCGACGGCGACGGCGAGTCGGTCTCGTTGTGCGCAGGAGGATGCGGAGTGTACGCGTGTATTATATCTGCAGCCAGCCCGGCCACTTTTATCTCTTCTATTAACCCCAGCGAGGTAATTAAATTAAATGATCCACGGGCACTCGATCATGCGCCGCAGAGTGTAGGAGAGCGGGAGCGTGCCGCATTGTTGGCCGGGCGGCAAGTGTCTATTTATTCCCGGCCGCCCTTCCGGCCGTTGCGCGTGTATACTCTTCCAGGCGCCGGTAATTTGGCCTTTTGAACTTTTGATTTGGCTTAGTTAAGTGCGTCATCTTTTATGTTAGATTAAATTTTGACTATTCGTCAGTCATATTGTACTTATCTGAATATAAGTGAATTCGTTTTCTTCTAGAATTTTGGATAATGATGTTCTCGATACTTAATTTCTTTAATAAGATAATTAATCCGTTGAAGAAAATTGTTTGTATTTACATCTGTGGGAAGATTAATATTATAATTGATATAAACCTAAACGTTAGTAATATTTTTCTGTAAAAAGAAAGTTTTCTGGAAAATTTTATCAGTTTTTAAGTAGTACAACCAAAGTTATGCAAGAAAATCCATCAATTTTTTAAATTACGTAACATAATAAATTGAAAAAAAATTATATTTAGTTTTCACAGTAAAATTAATAATAAGACTCATTCTTTCAACAATATTTATGAGCAACCCTTTTTAATATATATATTCTCTGATTAATCAAAGTTCCTAGTAATACGATCAATAAAACAAACAGTTTATTCTGAATGTTTTGCACTGATCCGCTGTAATCTATTGTTCAGAATATTTAACAAACATCGGAAAACAATAATTAGGGAACAAGTGATTTTGTCAAATATATTTGTTTTTTATGAATAAATCTGATTAACGGCAGAAAGCTATAATTTAAATATTGGAAAAAAAATTAAAGAAGCAAATACATGGTTAACAAGAGATAAAATCCATTTTAACGTGACCCAAGTGTCACTATATAGATATATAATTTACAAAATCAAGCGTGTTTTGACAATAAAAATCATGCTTACTCATATTATCTTTGACTTTGTATCCTCATCTCCAAGCTAAGCAGCATCAAACAAAACAAACACTCTCCTCCACTTCTGACATTCTTATTGTCCCCGCAAACATTTCTGTCGATCCAACTCAAAATCAAAGCCGAACTCCACCACGCGTAAAGACAACCATCGTTTCAACACCAAAACCACTTGTAATCTCGTTATAAAAACCTTATTCTACTAATCAATCGCAGCACGCGCGCGGAGAGCTCTCAACGATGTACAAATTATGCACGACAAATTTATGCCACCGCCAAAACAATATATATTCATATGCGAGAGGCACAAAACAGGCGCGAGCTCGCGCAAAAAAGCAACCAGAGCGCGCGCATCAAAGGCTCGTTCGATCCCCGGAGTCTGCACAGCACCACAGGCGCGAACTGTCAGAGCGCATCGGCACACGCGCTTTTGCAGGCAGCTGAAGAAAGTCGGACAAAAAAAAAGCGCGCGCGAGCGCGACCCTTCCACGACGGGTGCACACGAGCATTTTTTCAGCAGCGGCACAAAAAACTGTGAGCTAGATTGAGGGTCGCCGTCAATAGCATGGTGGCTTGGTCTGAATATGGCTATGTCTCGATAAGATATTAGAAAAGCCCAAAAAAGAGGTCAAAAAGACCCTGTTCCGGCACAAAGCAGGATTCACGTGAGAAGAAATTAATAATTCAATCACAGTTTAAACTTTCAAAATTATATTTATTCAAATGCCTAGCCGATATATTTCTGTGACGCATTTACGCTAAAAAGCTGATGCTTTCCCTAATAGTCGGACGATGTGAACCATTCGAGAGTCTAAACTGCACTGCCTTGTTGTTGTCGAGAGCGCCAATGCAGGCTGTTTTTTTACGACCTTCTTTCGGGAAATGCACTTGAGACAAAAACACATGCTCAACCTTTACGCGTAGCCGATTTCATTTGGTTCTCTTTCTTTCATAACGCTGTAGTTAATACATTGCATCACTTTAGTACTGCATATTTATTTATTATCAATTTCACATCATTATATTCGCCGTCAATTTTAATTTACAATAATTATCATTATTTCTGTCAGTAACAGACCTTGTACAAAAGTTTATACACGTTAGTTTTCATATAAGTATTGGAAGACATTGGATAAGTCTAGGTGAGAAGTCTTGTTACTATTTAAATTTTAAGATTTTACGCAACTAATGTTCATTAAAATGTAATTTGTATATTTTATCTGTCATTATGTTTGTTACTACTTGAGAGAAGATTATAACAATATTTGAAATGTAATACAGATAACTATTACGAGGAACGCTATGGACATGGGAGGTGCGTATTATTGATAACCGCTAAAAACGATGTCTGACAAATTTACATTTCCTTGTATTTCTGCATCAATTAATTGTAAACGAAGTATTTATGTTTCATTATATACAAAAGGTTCTATACCTTAAATTAAATTGTTTTATTTAAATTAAAATGAATTTCAAATGATGTAAATTAAGCTACGCTGTTAAATACTTTCTTTTTCAATAAAATTTGAAAAATAAAATTTATTGCAATTACAATTGTCATACATTACATTATGAGTCATATAGCTAAACCTATTTTACTTAAATAATAAATATAAATATAATTCCATTTTACAACGTGTTCAGACTAATAAACAATCGCAACTGCTTTTCATTGAAGTATTTATAAATTGTTTCGTAGCAAATATCTGGCAAGCTTAAACCTGTAATCAACATCAGGATGTCCTGTGCTTGCTCAAGCAAATTTCTTCTGAGTACATCTCTTCTAAATTGAGTTTTAACAATATTACCCGATTTTTGATACACTACTTTAAACTTTTCGGGTTTCAATATTTCCAGCAATTGTCCATTTCGCGTATGAACCACCATTTTATTCATATCCACTAGCACATCGTACATCGTCGTGTACTTGTCTATCTGGTAATCCTTCATCTTCTGAGCTTCAATTTTATCCATAAGCAAGTGATTGATCGGGGTTAAACCTTCGTTGTTTTCAATGTCAAACCTTGCTCCAAACTTTAGAAGCTCATTGATGCTGCAAACATCTCCAAATTTGCATGCCCAATGAAGCACTGTATTACCAGTATCGTCCTGGTAATCACCGGCAACGTCCTTACCATACCTCAAAAAGGAAATGATTATTCTAAAGTCTTTGTACTTCCGTACATTGTCACTTGCCATTCCGGTTGCTGTCTGTCCATCCATGTCTGGAAAATTCACATAGGCTCCTTCCTGCCTTCAAAAGAATATCTACTACTGACACGTCTCTGGCGATGGTCGCGAAGTGAAGTGGTCGTACTGGATTATGATATTTTGGATTTTTCACGTCAGCTTTGAATTCCAGCAGGAGTTCGATGATAGCAAAGTGTCCAGTAAGGTAGGCTAGCATGATGGGTGTAAAACCACCACAAGGTCTGCGCCTTTTTCCAGCAACATTCAAACAATGTTCTTGTTTCGCTTAGTACTTGCGTAATGTGATTGAATTTAACGTATCAAGGATGCAACAATTATCCAATAAATAATGCAAGGAAGTCTTTTCATCAGTGGTACGAAGTTTCAATTTTAACTCCATGATTCATAACAGTTTCGATGGTTTCTTTGTTCTTCAAAACTGCAGCCAAATGAAGTAGTATTTCTCCATTTTTGTTTCGGGCATTCGGATTTACTCCTTTAGCAAGTAGTATCTTTACAACATATGCACTTTTTGAAAAAATAGCGTTATGTAAATCCAAGATTGTTTTAAAAGATAAGCCATCGAGATCGATGGACTCCATTTTCTATAAAACTTCTTTAATTACGATGTTTAATTTATCTACTTTCAAGCAGTATAATTGCACGATATTCTCTTTCGATTCTTGATGTAAATATTGTTATAATCTTGGGTACACTACTACAAAGGACGACTGATTGAAAATTACAGATGCTCTTATTTATATTACAAATGCTGAAAGTAGAAGATTTAATGCTTTGATCATCAAACGGGTCGAACATTATAAGTTAAAGAGGGTTTTCTACGAAAGTTCACAAAGGGTTGCTCTAGCAAGACGTTCATTCGAATTTTCTTTTAAAGGCTTTCTAACACGTATTATTACTAGATTCTTGAGAATATTATTCAAAGTATTTTGAATGTACGCGAGACAGGTATCATGATCAACTGAAGAATATCATTTATTAGTACACTGTAAATCATATGTAATTTAAAAATGGATCATTGTCATTATTAATAAACTATGATTTGAGTTATTGATCGCGTTGTTTCCATTGTAGGATCTCTTTTTATAAACATGTCTTATTTGTAAACATATTACTTATTTATAATATTTAATCTACAAAATTGCTACACTATTTTACACTATGAAGAGAACCTATTTATTCTGAAATTCTCTTGGAACTGATGATTTTCATAATGTAAATCCCCCTAATCCCTTTGGTTTAAATAGTTTAAGGTACTTTCTACAAACGTACTTTACGCTACATTGTAACCTTCTTAAACTCAGACGCATTATACGTGCGTAATGGTATATATCATCCTTCCTCAATAATATGCACGTTGAATATGAATACGTAGCTGCATAGTATTTAAACCATTCTATAGGAAAATGTCATATTTATTAAATACATTGATTTTAAGGTAGTTATCACCTGGTCCGTGCTAATCTATGTATTTCTTATTTTGTAAAAATCTAGAATTTTCATTTCATTTTAAATTTTCTAAATTAATTATATTCTTTACCAAACACGGGAAATATTCGTCGTTTCAAAACTCTTTAACTAATTTATTTTAACTCTTTCATTTAAATATTAAAGGAATTATGTACATTTGCAGAAATGATTTCTTAAGACTATTCTACAAAATAATGATTTCTTATATAAATGAACTACGAAAATTTTAAATTTGAAAAAGACAGATACTTGAGAAAAGATTCGAAATAACTAGAGATTGTAAGGTTAGAAGTTAACTTGGCAGCGTATCAGAATGTGCCTCCTCAAGGCTCTACACAGCTCATAGGTATCGGTGCGGCCAGAGTTGAGTTAGCTTATAGTAGCTCCGCGCAGCTCTAGCCCTTGCGCGCACGTGTTAGATTGAAGAGGGGTGGCTTTCTCTCTCTCTCTCTCTCTCTCTCTCTTTTTCTCTCTCTCCTGGCTGAGAAGCTCCCAAGGGAGCTACCGCTACAGCTACGTGCCATTTTGCATAAATCGCGAGACACCCCGCGCGCGCGGGCCGAACCATCGGAGAGATTCCGCAGGCAGAATAGGCTAAACCCACGTTTTCTCTCTGCGCGCGAGAGAGAAAAAGGGCGCGAAAGTGTAGAGAAGAGAGAGAGAGAAAGACGGGGCAACTTGATATCCTGTACTTACTACGTTCGGCGCTCGATGCAGTCTTTATCTCGGGCGCATATCCAGCGGGACGCGCTCATGTGTGTATGTACGTGATGAGGACTTGTGGCAGTAGCGGCAGAAGCTCGGGAATCTACTATCCTTCTTAGCGTGGAGAGATTTTATTTGAATTATGCGAGCGAAAGAGTGTTCCTTTTTTTCTGTATCGTATCTTGCGGGTGCGCTTGCTACTGATGCTCCTTTGCCTGCGATTGCTTACCCCGACTTGTATTCGTATTTCTGTTCTTTCTTGGGAGGGTTTTGCGTTTGCTGGATGTATGTATATGCAGATGCAAATGTGGGAGAGGTTGGACGACTAAGTCGCCGGTATTTTGAAGGATTCTAAATCAATCTATTTTTTTCGTTTCTTCCGGATGTGGATATATGATTATTTAGATTTTTCTCATTTGGTGAATTTAGGTTGATGGACTTGTTCGGCTTTCTGGGATTTCCCCAAAACGTGTAGGCTGGAATAGTCTCCACAGAACTATAGATATCTTTATTTGACAAATTTGGGATTGGTCATTTTGTTGTAAATTTTGTATGTAAATAATGGAAATTGCTATGCATAGATATTTTGTCAAGACAATTTATGTAATCTCGTGTTTAAGGTGGTCCTATGGTAAATTTTGAAAAATTTGCTAGTTGCATGATAACATTATTTTAATCTGGTGGTTATATTTGTTATCTAAAAAGAAAGTATTTTGTAAGTGTTCATACATTTTTAGACAGTTTACCTACAGTTAAATGTAGGGAAAGCTAGCAATTTTCAATGAAAATTAATGTTTTTTCAAAACTGTCCTTGCGCATGGGAATGAATTTGAAAAAAATTATTTAATATCTAACACCTATACCACGCAGAACTATGAACTCCAATTTAAAAAAACACAATTATGAAGAAAAATAAAATTATATTTAATTTTCATTGTAAAAATAACCTAAAAACACATTTTTAACTCTATTCATGGGCAACACTTTCTTAATAATGATTTTTTGAATAAATCGGAGTTCATGGTTGTAATGAGAATAAGTTTAATAAAATATCCTTAAAGCTTCAGATTAATTCATTGTAATGCTATGTACATAAGACTTGATAAACATTGGAAAACCATAAATGAAAAAAACCGCACTTTTGTAAAAAAAAATAAATAATTTTCTGATGGTTTAAAAACAATTTTTCTATCACGGAATATCGATCAAAATTTCTTTTAATAATTTCTATTTTACACCTCAATAATCATTGTACCATTATTCAAATGTGCATTAAAAAGAAATATTCTGCAGTAACCAATAAATGTACATGTTTTAAGCATAGGCGAAATTCGATTATTATTAAAATAGTAACATTACTATTTTAAATTAAATTAAATTAAATTAAATTTAAAATAGTAACATTACTATTTTCGATATATTCTATCCATAAAGTCGTATCTCAAAAAAACTTATTTAAATAATTGTAACTTGGAGAAGCATTCTAAGATGTCGTATCACAGCTTTTGAGATGAAAGTGTGAAGAAATTTATATCTTTATTATTAAATTTATTTTATTTTCTCTTAGTTTACTAACTTTAACACCATAAATAACAGGAATATTTATATAAATAAAAGATGCTTCTGGATTCCTAAAAATTGTGCTTTTGAAATAGATTTAAATGATTATAAAAGAGATACAAAACATAAAGATATAAAAATATTCTATATTGCTGAGATGCGACATTATAAATAGGAAAAATTGATTAATCATCTCTACATCCTTTCAATCATTAAGAAAATAAATAAACTTAGACGGTTCCTTTTTATTTTATGAAAAACCTAGCGCAATAATAGTACTTAAAATTTTCCTACAATCCCTATAAATTACCCACAAAAGTATAACAATAAATGTCCAGGTCACGTAGCCGCAATCCCGACTTTTATCCGCGCAAAACGGCTACCGAAACAACAAAACCTCGCGCGGAAAGTCTTATCGAGCTCCCCATAAAATTCACAAAAGGAAACGCTAACCCCCCCCAAAAAAAAAGAAGAAACGAACACCGAGTTCGCGCGCACTTTGAGAAAGCGCACCGACCTCAGTCGCGCCGCAGTCAATCCGCATACGCGCACTTCATACTACACGTAGCTTCATACGCGCGAGCCGCGCGAACAAAGACTCACCTGTGAAATTTGTAGTTTTAGAGCCGCGGTGAGTTATTGATGGAGATAAGTCTAACACCTCGGTACAGCTACGGCATAGCATCGAGAGAGAAGGGCGCGTCGAACGCGCAGTTAAATTCCGCGGCAGCGGCAGCATCTCTCGCGAACTACCGCAGCGTTCGTCGGCTTAGACTCAACAATAACCGCAATATGCCTCTCGTCTCTGACTCTCTTTCGCTCTCTCTCTGCACTGGCGGTAACAGGGCTGTATTGTTTTATAGCCGGCGCGATAACTTCTCTCTCTCTGGCATAGGAGCAGCGGGTGCAGTGTGTCTCTGGTATATACTCCTCGCGGGGCGCGAGCGTATAGCTGCGCGTTGTATTACGGGGGTGGGACGACAACGGAGCGTCCGCAGAACGAAATGGAACAATAGCTCAGGGTGTAGTTAATGCTTATGCCTTTGGCGGCTGGCGGAGCTCACGTATATATATATGAAATTGTAACACGCTGGAAATTGCAGAGCACTAGCGGGGGCCAGTTAGGAAATTTTGAGAGAGGGAGAGTTGGTCTGGTAAATTCGGCGCTTTTGGACTATCGACGAGAGTTAGTTTGCAAAATTTATGCGCCAGGTTTGGGAGGTAGGGAGAGAGAGGAGTGGTGCTTTTATGGTGGGACGGCTGCAGGTGCGTTATTAGGATGAGAGTTTTGAGGGAGTTTTCGACTTTTTGGTAAAAAGTTTGGATCGGTGATTATGTTGCTCGTTTGGAGAAGTGAGGGATGTACCGAGCTGGTTATGAGTTTTCTATTTCATCAATTATTAGCTGCGTAATTATGGGTAGGTAGCTCGTAGCTGGAGTTCGTAAACTAGAATATGCTTATAAGGAGAAAATGTATAAAATAAGTTTATAACTCAAATATTATGAAAGACTATATTATTATGTTTTAAAAAATTATATAACAAAAATTACCTGTTTTGTAGCAAAATTTATTATTTCCGATTGTATATGCAGGTTACCATTTCTAGAAAAATTACTATTATATTTATAGTACAAATTATCATACTCAAATGAAAAATTAGTATTTGTTTCGTAAATTATAATATGAACGTTGTCAATTGTTCCACTAATATAGTATTTTTTTATAGAATTTTGTCTTTGTCTCAAATGTTCAAACAGAATTAATAGTTTTTGTTGTACAATATATTATATGTCAGTACATATGTTAATATTAAGCATTGCTCCATGTGAAGAAAATATAACAACATTCTTCATAAAATCAAATATAATTTGAGAATTAAATATTTGGATTACATTTATGATTTATATATTTATTAATCATGATATTTGGTAACTTAAATTATCAACTTGTGAAAGTATGTTGCTAAATATAAATTAAGGTTTTTTAAAAATGAAATAAAATATACAAAGTTTAAAAAATGAATTACTTTTATATTTCCTGCACTCAATCTAAATTCTAAATATTTATTTCTTTTTATACAAGATTTAATTTTTGATATTTTTTGTTTTCCAACAAAGCAGTGATGCGTAGCTTTTGGGTCGCTCCAACGATATACTAGAAGAAGATTGCGAATGACAAACAAAACGTCGCGCGGCACAAAGGTGTTTTTTTTATTGCTTTACACCTTTCATTTTCAAGGCCTGGCATTCAGAAGGAAGAAGGCTACGCCTACATTTCCGACGATCTCTCGCTCGCTCGCGCCTAAGTGTAACCCATCAGCCTACCTACGGTGCGAATGACTCGCTCGAGCATCGCGTCAGCTCGCAGTCATGCTGCAGCGTCGGGCGTGTCATATATAGTTTCTTTCTGAAATTACGAAAAAAATAATGTGGAGAACCACCTTGGACTCGATAAATCAGCTCATAAAGCAAAGGATAGAGACAGCATACGTCGAGAGTTCAAAGCACATATGACGGATATAAATTTTTGTTTACTGGAAAAGTACAAAGAAAATGACTGGATCTGTTGGTATACAGCTAATATTTGAACGATAACAATGAAAAATATTAACTGACATACCATAAATATTTGTTGTAGTACAAACAATGCAGTTGTATTAATCCAGCTATTTTTCTGGACAAAGAAATAGAACTTTCAAAATATTCTACAGGATTTTCTGTAGGAATAATCTGTAGCATTTTTTGCAAGAATAACCTGCAGATATTTTTGATCAACAATTTGCAGATATTTTCGCTAAAACAATTTGCAGGTATTTTTACAGAAACTATCTGCAGATATTCTTACAGAAACAATCTCCAAAAATTTCGCGGTTGGAATATATAATGGAATAGAAGTGTCTCTTTAATGGTAAGAACCTTTTCTTTATAGGTGAGATCCAAATAATAACGTCCAAATGGAGCATCGTACTCATGAAAAGTAGGACTTTTAACCATTCTTCTGTATGCGTCTCGTCACTTGCAGCAAAACGTTTGCCTCAAGTGTTGTCCATGTACACAAAGGCACGTTCTTTGTCCATCATTCCCCATTTCCATAAAGACCGTAGCTCCCAGTCCAGATCACCTGCTAGCATCCGAAAACGCGTACATTTACAGTTATCGCTCACTCTCGCGGCAAGTTACAGTCCCATTGGAACAGTTGATCCAAGCTCGCAGTCAAGAACACTCGAGCAGCGATCAAAGTGCGCGCGTGTATATCGATTACCCGAGATATAACCTCACACTCGGCAGCGCAGCCTAGGACCGGCTTGGCCTCTGAGAGAAAACTCCGATGCACGAGCAATAAGCGGCGCTCGAAAGGAGGCTCTCTCGCGCGGGCCGGGGAATTTGACCCACTTCGCTCCTCGAGCTATATACGCTAGATTTCAGGTGCACCTTTGTGCGAGAGCGAAGGGAGCCTCTCTAGCTTATACACATCCGCAGCCCTGCCGTGGCTCGGATCGAAGACGCGGAGCGTATAGTATCGCGCGGACGACGACGACGGGCTTACGCAAGCCCTCATACCTATAACTTAAGATTAACCTTGCTTAGCTGCTCGCTCTCTGACTCACTCTACGTGTAGCGTAGAGAGAGAGATGAGAGAGAGAGAGAGGCTGTTTCGGGACCGTGTGGGTAACGAATGAGGACACTTGACGGGATTAATTTATGTCCACTTTGGTAACCGAATGCTGCTGCTGCCCGGCTCGATACCGCGGCCAATCCCCGCGGCGAGAGAGATAGGTAGAGGAGAGAGTGGATAGAGCAGAGGGACTGGATAGTAAGCACACATTCGGACGAGAGAGAGAGAGAGAGAGAGAGGGAGAAGATGATGAGATGGTAAGACAATAAATTATATGGAAACATAACGAAAATGCGCGCGTGTGTGTAGGACCTTGGATTGGATACATAAAGTAGAGAGGAGAGAGGAGAGAAAACTATAGATAGTTACATGGACCGACGATATTTGGATTCTTTTCCCCTTTTTCGATGATTGGTGTGGCGAGTTGGAGATCATGGGTGGAGCTGCGGAACAGTGTGTGTACCCCGAGTGTGTGAGAACGTGTGATTTTTTTTAATTAGATTTGATCGAGGAACTTGTGTTTTGGTTTTGAGTAAGAAAACATTTGTATTGATTGCTATTTACGAGCACAGAACGGTTTTTTCATTGTTAGTGTATAAATCAATTTGTTTTATTGAGGTGGCTGTATGAGATTGAAGCTGAAAATTTAATTTTCGTTTTAAAAGCACAAGTAATAGAATAATACATGAATTCCTGTAATTCGAGTACTAGCGTTCAAATATTTATTGATTAGAAGCCTAAGTGTGCACTATATACACATACATATATATGTAATTAGTATAAGATATATATCTTAGATGTGATAGATTTCAATTTCGCTACTCTCTTGAAGATTTTGTCACTTTATGAATTGAAATGTCGAAATTATAAGTTAATAATTAGTTCATTATTAATTATTAAATTATATTAAGCTTGAAAATTTCGTTTATGTCAAAAAATGCGCATCTGAATCAAATTTCTTTTATAGGGTAGTTCTATTTATGGAAAATACTTAGCAGAGCATACGAATTATTATCAGAATAAAAAATCGCATAATAAAGTAATTATTAATTTTAGATTATGATAATAATTCGAGTATTCCGCTTTGTATTCTCTGTAAATAAAGTAATCACGAAAAAAAAATCTGATTCTGATCCGTATTTTTTGTGAAAAATGAAATTTTCGAGTATATTTAACGGCAAGTAAAGTAGATCTGTCGCATCCCCTCAAAGAGGAAGCAATATATGTTAATTTTAATTTAAAAAGCCTTTCTTTATTTTGTAAAATAAACAGCAGATAATTAAAAAATGTTTTCTCACAATATGATATAATAATTGCAAAAAATATACTACAGGATATAATCTATTTTTCTGATCGCAAATAAAAGAACTCTATGATTAAAAAACAGTTTTTTTTTACTTTCATTGGCGTTATAAAATAATGTACATCATATTTCATATCTGGTGACAATAAAATAAAAAAATTAAAAAACCAAATCAGCACATTATCTTCACCTTCTTGCGATATCTCCAGAAAAGAAAAAGCACGTAATTTATTCCTGCATGCTTTTATTAATCCTGCCAATCGTGATACGCCACGCATCGAAACGTCGATTGCGCAAGGATCCTCCGTCCATCCACACGGCGCACCGGCAATATAAGAACTGGACGTCTTTCGAGAGTCAACCCGAGAAACTCCAACGATAAACCACGCGACACGTCTTGATTGATTTTTCTTCTGTCCTTTTTTTTCTCTCTCTCGAGATTACGACTTTCTGATCCTAAGTCAAAGTCGCCTGGCGCGCGGAATTAACATAATTGACTCGAGAACGCGGGCCGCGCATTTCTATATTTATATACATCGAGAACGCTCGCGCGCGCGCGCGTGCACGTATAATATACAGGTGAAGGTGAGCCGTTTTCTCTGCGCGCGCGCGCGCTATCGGACGAAAAATATATGAGGGTAGGCTGTGGCTCGCGCGCGCGTCGTCCTCGTCGTGCAGCCGGCTTATAAACGCACAAGTGCGATATTGCCCCGGCAAATCGGGAAGTTAAATTTGCAACTTTACGAGCGTCCCGGCAACGCGGAATCTCATTCCCATCGTCCTTTTCCCCCGGTGGAGTCGATATAGCTTCGTTCGGCGCCTTCTCTCTCTCTGTCTTCCTTTTTCTCGCTGCGGCTGTCTCTCTCGGACGCGATGACCGACTGAATATCAGGTTTTGAATCTTTCTTTCTCTCTCTTTCTATCTCTCTCTTGCGGACGATTCGGTATTAAAGTAGGTAACCTTCGTCTTTTTGGGATTTTTTCTCTTGATCTTTCTCGCATTCTCCTTCTCAGTCTGTCTGTCTTTCTTTCTCTCTCTCTCTCTTGCTTTCTTGAAACTACACGCGCGTCGGCTCTTTCTCGAAACTCAGCTGTAAATTCTTTCGAACCGGTGCATCGATTCCATAATATTAGTTTTCTTCCCTTTTTGTCCTGCATTAACGTTCGCCTTTAAATTGATCCGTGTGACGACTCAACGACCACTCGGCGCATAAAATATTGAAAGGAGTGTGGCGCTTGCAATCATTGACGGTATTTTATTTTATCCTTATCTCGAGGAAGGGCATTTTATGAAAAATCTTGTCCGATTTTTGAAATACCATAATTTGCACGTCGTGCACCTTGTTTAAATTATTAATATATATTAAAGTCACACGTTTTATTCAAGGATAAGTTGTATTTCGCGTGATTTTTTAATTTTTAAGGTATTATGATATCTATAGCAAGTATCGTATTATTCAAATATTGTATTAACTATCTTATGTTTTGATTGTTTGTCATTGACGAATCAATTAGAAATTTCTAGGTTCATCAATTTCTGAGATTATTCTGAATAAAAATATATTGTTTTATTGTAATTTAAGACAAAAACTTTAATATATTCTACTTATTATTGAGTAAAATAATCAAAGTTTTAAATGTAATACATTCATAAGACATGGAAATAGGAATAGAAATTTGAAATATAAGATTGATTAATATTTGTCACTGTAAAATTTGTCGAAATACTAATTTATGTGAAATATGAGTTGTATTTTTACTCAGCTGCTACATTTTTTTACTTGCATTGAAAAATAATATTTATTTCAATTAATTATTTAGTGCTATTTTAAGTTCATATTTTTATTAATTTATGGTAGTGTTCGTACTTTCGTAGTTAAATAATCAGGATTTGTGTAATGAATAGCACACCTGTTCAATAATTAATATACTTGTATTGCTTCCCTATAACAAAAGTCAAAACAACATTAACTTAATATTTTTTAGCTTCATTATGCAAAAGAAATTGCAACTTGGTAAAAATCAATAAAAATAGATAAACGATCTATAATGTGAAAATGAAATTCAATCCGAACCATTTCAGCTCATAAATATGAATGTTTCTCAATAAGTTTTCAAAAATGCATAGAACTTTGATACATAGCTTCGCCCTACAGCTACGGTGTGTAAAATTCATTAACAAACATGCGCGCACAATTTAAACTAAAAATTTGAAAAAATCTGATTCACTGGTATAAGCACCTCATAAACATACTTATATCTCCAATTACTTCCCTACACCAACCAATATCGATTAGAGAAATCCCAGCCAAGCTACATCCCATCTCCCTCTCGCTGAACCTCAAAACGAAATCACCAGATAAGCTTCGCCTCGCCGATCGACTCCTTCTACCTTCGCGACGTCCTGCCGCGCGCCATCGAACAAGGGGAGCGGCTCGTTAAAATGACCGGCAACGCGCGCTCGCGATCGCAGCGGTAATTTATTTATATATATATATATCTCTCTCTCTCCACACACATGCCTACAGAGTGGATCGGATTATAGGCCAGTGCAGGATTGGTTCAGCCACAGCTTGTATACGGCGAGAAAAGTTTAACCTCGGTCGCCCGGTAGCATCCGGTGTGTGCACCGCGTCTGGAGCAGACGTTGCGCGCCGCGGTGATTGATAGTGATTTGGCAGATAGCGATCGGGAGCTGAGAGAGCGCGTGCACCTGACTTTAGTCGGGGAGAAGCAAGAGAGAGAGAGAGAGAGAGGCGATTATCAGGCGAACGCGCGCGTCTACCTACATTTTTGCGCGACGCTCCGGAGCTTTCGTTCGGTATGTTGCCCGCGGAGAGGTAGAGGCAATTTTTTTTTTCGAGGTGTGTAGTTGTATGGGAGTATGTGTGTACGGAGGAGTTTTATTGGAGAAGGACGTTCGGCCCATTCATTCGGATTTTCAGTTCATAAACGGGTATTAATATTCAGACTTATCATTAAAAGGATCTTTTTTTTTGCAAAAGATAAATCGAATCAAAATGGGTATTCGCCAGTAGTTTACTGGTTTCTACATTCAAATTATTATTTTGTTGTTGGAAGTTTTTAATATATAGTAAAGTTATATTTTTCATAAGTTATTCTTGTTTATGAAGAATATCAAGCACGCTACGTACCAATTTTGCCTTTTCTTCCTCATTGTAACTGATAAATTCTTATGAATAACGGCATCTTTGACGAAATCGTCATTAAATAATGTTAAATGCATTTTTTAAATTAAATTATTTATTTTATAGATTATACTGTCGAAAAAATCGATAATTAGAAAAATAGTATATTTCGTGAAAGAAATTCTTGACTGTCATTTATTGAAACTTCGATAAAGCGAATATCTGATCGAATTTCTTTGAATTTTTTTTAAATACTGGAACTTCATTTGATCGAATACTTGTTAATCGCATAACGTTATTCGTTAACGTTTCGCTAATCTAGGTATTTTGAGGATTTAAAAAATAAACTGAAACAAATTCGATCAGTTGTTTGTTATATCGAGAGTATAAAAAGGATATTCAGTGAATCACTTTGTCATCCCGATCTCATCCAACTTTTAAAAAGCGATAAGAACATTTTTGTTGTCGTAAATATTTCTGCAATGTAGCTTCGCTGCTTATGCTGCTCAACAAGTAAATTAAAGAAGTTGAGCAATATCGCATACTTTGCGTAAATAACATAACAAATAAGTTTATAGAAGTATCAGAAAGTGAAGTAGTATTCGTGTACATTTCTTGATTGCGGTTTATAGTTTGCTCTACTGGTTTAGATTTTATGGTGTGTGAAGTATTTCTTTAGATTTATTACCTGCATTAACGTAACTCTACATTAAAATAAAATTAACGATGCCTGCAAGCAAACTTGGTTTAACTTGTTACAGCACTAGAAAAGGATGAAAATTCCTATTTCTTAGTAATATAATATAGTTTGATATTCTTTATCGTTATCTATTTATACTTAACCCTTTCAATCACAATGATACATATAAAGGACATTAAGTATTTGGCTTGTCAAATGCATTTAAATATGATTTTCCCACAACATAACGATGGTGGCTTGCTAGAATTATGTTTTAATAAGTAATTTATGCTTCTAGCGTGTTAGCTTACTATAGATATTAGTTGAAGCAATACAAATTCGCACATGTTTTTAAACTTGTCGTAAATATAATGGTTTCATAGCACTTTCATTCAAGTTCATTTTTTTTTAAATTTACGCAGCCCGTAAATAAAAATATACACGTATATTTAAAAATATTTTATAACCCTTAACGTAAATGATTTGTCCTGTACATAACCATTTTATTCGACCCCTTATAATTTGTACATAAGAAGTTACAAACCAATTTGGAATTTGTACCACAACTCTACTTCTTACTCGTACATCATCTTTTCATTCTACCAAATACAAACATTACTATATATTCTTTAAGAGCAAAGATGCTTGATATGATTACATTTTAAAACAAATTTTGATCCGAAAACCATTGTATCAACACAAAACTCTATACACAATACCCCGCACCATAATCATTACTTCTCGTCATACACACCAAGCACCCACAAAGCCATCAATCCATTCATCCTCCCATACACCCATTCAAACGATTACGATCGGCAATATCTATCTGTCGACTCTTATCCACAATTGTCTCCTCGTATACCCAGACTCGCACCACATCGCCAGACCCATTCTCCCAATAATAATCCAGTAGCCAATGAATCCACCTCCCAGAGGAGAGGATCCTCCACTTCCATCGCCCCCCCAAAAAAGCGCGCTCTCCTAATCCCGTATCTCAAAGACAACGGCCTATATACCTATAAAACTCAAAAGATCCATGAACTCTCCATCAGCTCCCTCTCGTTTCGTCCGCCCTGGCCCGTGCACAGCAGAGGTCAGAGCGAACTTGCACGCGCATTGTGCGCCCGCGGGCCATTGTATATACCTACCACGGGGCGAGGAAGCCATTATCCGCGGTGGACTGCGCTATCAGCCGGCACCATCTCGGATAGTGTGTGTAGCGCGGGTGGCAAGAGAGAGAGAGAGGGACACCCCGTGGCGAGGAATAACCGCCCCCGCAGAGCGAGAGAGATAGAGGGAGTTCAGTAGACACCTCCTTAGACACCCTTTCAATTTCCTATATACGGTTAGATAATCATCTTCGGGGCCGATCCTCTCCTTTGTGCAGCAGCGAGCAGCGATGATGACGACGGAGGGTGGAGTGAAGATCGAACTTCGCCGAAAACGTCGATGTGTGTGTGTGTGTGTGAGTTCGACGATCAAAATCAGCGGAAAATCGAATCGTGTCCCGGAGGGTGACAGTGCAGTGTGACGAGGTTGTGTTTTGATTTTTTTCAGATTTCCCGGGAAGGATCTGAGCGTTATTTTTCACGAGGACTGCACACGTCGATTCGGGTCTATAATACGTGACAGATTTGTCATTAGTTTGAGGCTTGGACGTCGGGAGTTTGGAGGAGTGGGTGGTAAATCTGTGCATATGATTGATTTTATTAAGCATAAGTAGAGAAAACACTCTCACCAGGATACTTGAGAGCGTAATATGAAGAATGAAGATGTTACGTGAAGATTGGATTGGGCTTTTGTGATTTTTCATGATGTATTATGCTTTAACGAGAAACTGAATCGGTTATAAAAAAGAGGTGGGTCGGTAAAAATTGTTTTTGAGGCTAGCGAAAATTCATTTTCAATTTTTTCTCACAATCATTAGTCATGTACAATGAACACTTTATGTAATAGTAAGTGATATTACAAAGTTTCTGGAATAAATAGTAAATTATACCTAATTAATTACAATAGTTTCATTAATGCGTACTTGTTGTTACGTTATATCCGTAAGCAAGGGTTGATACTGTCACCTACCCAGTGTTCGGTTACCTAAGAAGGGACTACGTTTTTTATCGTATTTATATTCATAAAAATCCAATTAAAATTTTTGTTTTGTACATGCGTTATCAGTGAATTAATTGCTATTTTCTGGCCCAAAAAGAGATTTTTGTAGTCATAAATTAATTGTATAAAACTTTATATTGTCAAAAATTCTATAATAAAGTTTACTTATTGCAGTGATCTATAAATTATCCATCCTTCCTTAATATAAGAGATTAAAGAAACTATCATTTAAATAAAATTTTTTTGAACAGTTTATGGAATAACAGAGTTCTAATTAAATACAAATACTAATTTGAGTTTTACACAACGTGAAACATACGAAGAGTACTATACGACGAATAAACGACAATTTGTTGCCGGAAATTAGTAACCCATAACCCGTTTACAGTTGACGCTCAACGACGGTTACGGCATTGCGTCGCGCGCGCACTCCGGCAATCTTTATGGATAGACTTGTCGCCTGTCTGTTAAAATAACATTGTTAGCCGGTTGCACCCCTAGGTACACATATAATCTATCGCATCTAAATTTTCCAAAGTGCCCAATCACTCTCCCCGTGCATTTTTATGCAAAAATCCTCGCTCGCTCGGTTACTCGCACGAGATATCCCCGCGGCCGTATATACCTTAACGACACAATACCGCGCGCGTATATAAATTCACGAGCGAAATAAACTTAGCGGACGCGCGCGTTATTACAGGCGCGCTATGCGTTCTATACGCATGGCGTGTACTCGTATGTGAGAATTCTGCGGACGAGTTGTGCGGAGAGAGAGAGAGAGAGAGAGAGAGAGAGAGAGAATCAATGCTGTTTTTCGCGCGCTATACGATAAGCGTGTATATTATACCTGCTTAAATGTATCTCTTATGAAAACGAGACATCAATCATTTGTCAAACGTGGGATATATTTAGAGGTGCGTGGCACTGGGTAAGTTGAGTTGCGGCCAATCGAGGCTGATAAAAATTTAAATGGGATAATTTAATGTCAATAATTTACGGCGATGAAAATATTTATCATTTTAATTGATTGGAATATAAATTATTGTGGAGAACGAATTTTCACATCGTGTATTTATGAAGGTTGATTGTCGTTTACATGTTATATTAGTTTTTCTAAAAATAATCCGTAAAGTATGATTTTCATTCAGGTAATGTAACTGTGTCTGAACTGTTTACTTATAAAGCGTTCAAGTTAATTAATGTTATGATTGATGGCAAATGAATATAATAAATGGCAGCTGTCCAACAAATTTCTATAAAAATTTTAAACTTGACATAAAATACAATTTCAATATTCAAGTTTACGCCAAGCAAAGTAAAATTATTGTCATTTAATAAAAGGCGTATTGAATTATACTTAAATCTCGTGTAAGTAAAGTCTAATGGCTTCCTGGTGAAATTTTCTTATCTGTACTTTTGATATTAATAAACTAAGAATTGTATGTGATGTTTAATTTGATATTTGTCCTCATAACGATATTTAAAATTATTAACAATAGTGTATTATTTTTAATAAAAATAATACATTATTATACTATTGCATATTGACTTGCAGTTCCTAATACATTTCTTAATAATTGTAACATATTATCCAAGTTAGCAACAACAAAAAGGTGCTTTTTATATATCACTTTATAATTTATGATTCAGCAAAAATATATACTTACATGAAATTTACTTTGAAGAATTTAAAAAATTGAACTGTAGTTGTTGATAATTAAATTAATTATTATCACACATGAGGATCATTTTATGTCCAAATTCTAGGCTTCAATTGAACAAATTGATTAAGAGTACATAATATATAAGTCTCATAAACATTTATAATTTAAGTAAAATCTTAGATTTGTTTAAAATGTATAATGTACCGAATGGATTTTAAAGTAAAATAAATGAGAAAGTAAAAAATATCAACTAAAAATGATCAGAATAATGAATAAACATCCTTTCAAATACCCACCAGATATCCACCTAACGACATTTCCTACTTAATAATTCTTCTCTCAGCAACAAACCAAAGCCTCCCGATAATTCCTCCAACTATTTACCGAATCTCAAAAAGACGACATCATTCAACTCCCACGCATATACCAAAAAAGCACTGAATAACCACCTCTCTCTCTCTCTCTCTCGCTCTCTCTTCTACCTCGCGCATGCGTGCGCCCGTGTGAAAGACCCCTCACTACAGCGGCAGCATCTCAAGTCTTGCTCGCAGCAAGAGCGAGCCCGAGCCCGAGCGCAAAAGGAACACCCTCGCTGCACAACAGACAAGAAAAAGGAACACCTACAACCTACACACGCACGCGCGTACTCCTCCTCGACAGCAAATCGAAATAAGAAAAGACCTCGCAGGGAGCACACAACAAGCCTACCTATACGCAGAGAAAGAACCGCCGTGTACAATCGAAAATACACAAAACGAAATTATTATCCCTGCAGGTGTTTCTCTCCCCCCACCCCCCGAAAATTATCGCAAGCCATCACGCTTGCGCGTGTATAATACGCGGGCATCGCGCGGGAGTTACGAGCGGGACTCGCCGCGTGTAAACTGTCCAATAAGTAAGGCCCCGAACACGGCCGTAGCCGTGGCTTGTAACCCCTTTGCTTCTTGTGTGCACCTTGTACCGGCGGAGCGCGCACCCGCGCGACCGACGCGGATAAAGAGAAAGAGGAAGAGGACGCGGTGCAATAAAGAATGTCTCTCGAGGAGACGGGAATAAAAGGGCCGCGCGAGGCCGCGGGGTCTGAGTTATCTCGACTGGCGACCGGTAGGTGGGTTTGGAGCGCGATCGCTTGGAGTCCGCGAGCGGTGCACTGTATACTTGATAAAGAAGGGAGAGATATGATGGACGCTGGTTGAATGTTGCGCGCGGTGTTGTGGAGGTGGTTCCTTTTTGATCTGTAACGCGCGTGTGGGTATGTGTGTTGGGTCGTGTTTTGGGGTCTGGTGAGGTGGATGCAGGGAGAGAGGTACAATTGGGTGACAAATTAAAAGATGCTTGGATGATGTAGAAGACAGGTGCTGCTGTTGCAGGTCATTTGTGTGGTAGTTTTATGTCTTCCTTTGCGGTTTGGAGATCTTTTTAAGGTTCTGTTTCTGTAATTTTGAGACTTTCTGAGAATTTTTAGTAGGTATCAGAAATAAATATTGTATTATAGTTTCTTGTATGTGTAATTTTCCATAAGGGAGAAAATAGTCAGTTTGCGGGGTAAAATAGACATTTTAGATTTAAAAATATAGAAATCCTATTTCAAGCAAATCTAATACTTCTAAAGTATATTTGAAGATCTCAGTTATAATTACCAATAGATACAAACCATCATATTAAGTGTAAATATCCGAAATTCTTAATATGAAAAAAGTCTTTCTAAAACCATGCAAGTGTCTATTTTGCCCCTGTATGGGGCAAAATAGACATTGATGAAATAACAATTAATATAAAAAATTGGGGCAATTTTATCAGTTTTCAGGGTGACATTCTTTATTTACGGGCGAAAATGAGTACTTTAGTACTTATTAGATTATGTTTATTTAATTTTAGTTTTAACATAATGTAAAACAATGAAGACAAATAAGGTGGGGCAAAAGAGACTATTATAGTGAGGAAAAATTGTCACTTTATTTTTTATTCGATGCTGGTTAATTTTAATCTTATTTTCACTTTATCAACATTAACTATATACATCTGTGTATTAATAAAAAAATTTTGGGCTTTCAACAAAGCCTGCTTTTATTGAACAAGCCAAGTGTCAGTTTTGCCCCGTGTCTATCTTATCACTCTCTCCCCTAGATAGTGGGAGTAAAGTTAGATTTTAAGAAATTGAAGTAGACTGAGGGAGAATATGACTAATTTAATAACTGTGAAAAGCACATAAACTGAATAGTAAAATTCAGAAACGAAAAAATATTTGTTAAACAGAAACTATGAAAGATATTGTGCTGAAATAGATACATGTTTGGTAAGAGAAGAAAAAAGGGTTTTAAAAAAGAAAGTTGCAGAGCATATAGGGAAAATCGATGTACACCATGTTTTAAGCTACAAAACGACGAGAAAAGAAATACAAAAAGTTAGACGCAAATTAAATATAAAGATTGTTTCATGAAACTTGTGGGAAAGATACAAGTGAAATGAATAAAGATTTTTAAATATATAAGAGTTGTTGTAAGGTTAACTAAGTCAAGAATTAAAGAGTAGAAATAATTACTACTTAATACAATACTATTATAGACTCAACTCTATTAAGTTTTAATTTTATTTTGAAAGACTACTCGCAGATACTTGTTTAAAGGAGAAAGACTCTTCTTTACAAGTAATAAATAGCCTTACAAAGAATACAGGACTTATATAGAATTCAAAAAGTTTTACAAAAATATTGTTTGCAATGAGAAACATTCTTAAAAATTATTCTTGATAGAGTATATAAAGGCATTTAAAACTATACCAAATAAGAAGTTAATCAACTGTTATTTTATATGATTTTCTATGAAATTGACATGTAAATTCGCAAATTATATCGATCAAAATATTTCAGAACTAATAAGAATTTTCAAAAAATATAAACATAACTGATGATGAAGCATTGTAGTATTTTTAATTTATGATATTGTACAACATATTATTAGACTAATTTGTAGTCAAATGCAAAAACTTGAAGATTTTTCTGAAGTTATAAATCTGCATAATATTCTAAAATTAAACTGTACGTAATATACCATCATGCTTTGGAATCGGTTTGTTTAAAATAAATGAAAACTCATGTAATATTATTACTACGAATTTCTACATTACAAAATGTTTGTTTCGATTTCAAACCCAGACGCGAAAGAGCCCGCAAATCCGCAAAGCCATGAAAACAGTCAAACGTAGAACGTCGATTGAAAGGCGCGCGCTCAGGATGAAAGGAGTCAGCGTGCAAATGTAAGTAATAGCAATTAACACAATGCTATAGATATTTTTTGTTCTCTCTTTTCTGCGCCGCCGCGGCGCAGCGCAGCACACGGCACACCGGGTATTACATGCGTTCTCCTCTAGGCAGTTATTTTTAGAGGTCGACTCATGTCAACCGGTCTCCCATAAAGACTTGCGCACATTTGCGCTAGAGCGCTCGGCTGTATACCTATATGCCCTCGCTCCTCGTGCACTTAGTGTAAAGACGGCGCGCGGACACGTGAGCACAACTGGACTTCCTAGTTTTCAGAAATTGACTTTGCCTGTCGGCTTCGCAATCCCTGCGCCGCGAGACGCTCCTCTACACGCGACGTTTATTTGCAGCTTAGCACACCGAGACGAAGAGAGAGGAAGATTTTCGGTGAATAAATCGCTCGCGTTGCTTTATTGCTTGGGGAAATTTGTGAGTGTTTGGGGATTGTGTTTAAAAAGAAACTGAGTGAGAGATGTATAAATAAGATGTTGAGTTTTTTCCGTCTGTGGTGTATAATTTTCAAAGACTTTTGTGAAATATGAACTTCCAAATTGGTAAAAAGTAGTATGTTTGAAAATATTTTACGGCGGTCGTTACCTACGTGTTAATAAGGAACTAATAATAAGAATTTTTTTTCCGCGGAACGTTTAATTTCTAATCATCGGCGAGCTCTCTAATTAAAGCAATAAATATAAATCTATTTATATAAGAGAACATTCTAGCGACTAGTAAAAGTCTTAAATTACGTATCATTAAAGCGGCTTTAAGAGCTTGCGGTTTATCTAGTCAATTACTGCAACCTGTAACCTGCGAGTTTCAACGTTTTATCCTGCAATTCCAGTATTCTTTACGCTGCATAAAACGGACACTTTGAAATAATTTCTTAATTATTAATAAAAAAGGAAACACGCGCTTCGAGTATCATCGATATATTCAGTATTATAGATTAGCAAACTAAGTAAAATATTACGTAATCGTACATCTAAAATTTTAGTGTTGAAAGTTTACATTATATCGCTTTACATGTTTGTTAATAATCATTTTATGTAAAGTGAAACGTTATTAAATCTTTTACTAATAATGTAAATCATTACTTATATTTTAAACTTTGCATGTTATCGTGTAAACTATTTCTTCTCAAATTTGCAGTTAGTGTGCCTCGAATAAATTAACACAATATCTAATATCCCATTATATTGTTTTAAATAATATAATAATATGACAAATAAAAGTGATTTACCCTTTTAATTCTAAACTTTCCTGTAAAGAACATACTACATAATAATACTGTTTTCAGTTTATGTTATACCAGAATTTTATTAGCTTTCGTAATTGGAAAAATTCAGTCCTACCGATTTTGCATTAAGAAGAATTTGTTTTACTTCAGTAAGAGATACTCTATACTTTTCTCAATGCTCTTAATTGATCTATAATTTTGTGACATTTCGCGACATATCAAAGTTGTTCAAGAACACCAGAACAAGAGCTAGAATACGCAACACGTTACTTCATAGCATAAACCGCTCAACTTATCGGATACTTCAAACTGCATACATCCTCGAGCATCTAACAAAACAGCATCCATTCGTGTACTTCATTATTCTCTGTCGATTCACAAGCCCGGCGGCAAAGCTCTCTCTCTCTCTCTCTCTCGAGCCAACCTAGAGCGCAACACAAGCACCAACGCACATACGTATTCCGAATCAAAGCCATTTCTCGTTTGCGACACGGTATCCTACAACATTTAACCACTTGCAGCAACAACAGCCGCTCGCTCGCTCGTGCGCTTGCGTAGTACGCAAGCAATTTTATGGGGACCTGCGCGTCTCTCGCGCACGCTGACCCTGAGAAACACGTTCTTCCTCCTTCTCTTTCTCTCTCTCTCTCTCTCTCTCTGTCTAGCTGTCAAGAACGTAAATCCACGCGTTGACGACTACCAGCGTATACACACACACGCGCGCACTCTGCGTACGTGCACGCGTGTGCGTGAAATAAGAAAAATATGCCGCAGCGCGGCTGAAGAAAACGTTCGAGCCCGTGGCGCACGCCTGCTAGCTAAAAGACAGAGAGGGAACGCATCTATATGGATGGATCTACAAGCGGATCCTTTTAGAAGCAGAAATATTTATATTGACGCAATATTTGCGCCGGAGCGTCCGTGCATGTGGCCATTTGTTTAATTTGTTACAGGCGTTAATTTCACGATAATTCCTAGGCCAAACATAGCGCGAGTGCGCGAGATACATCGGCCGGTGTTCGGACGGACTGAAAAGTTGGCGATGGGCCTAAACGGCCGAGCAAACACCGGGAGCTCGATAAAAGCCGAGGTGCGCGACTGTGGGTCTATTGTGTCGTCGCGTTGCGGGCAGGATGTGCCTTATAGTCGCTTGCGTGATCTATGCGGAATTCACGCGTGGCTTTGAGAGATGCTTGTATACTGCCCACGATACGTGTGCTACGGAGGCACACTTTTTTATGGAGGAAAAGGAGCTGGGTCAGTTTGGTTGAGTGGTGGTTCGTTTTTGGAGGTTTCGACTTACGTAATGATATTCTGAAATTTGTGTGGTACTGTATTTATTTTGTGAAAATTTGTCATTTTCGAAATTGGGGAATATTCATTTTTGTGTTTGTTTATTTTGTAAGTGAAAATTTGTCATTTTCGAAATTGGGGAATATTCGTTTTTGTGTTTGTAACTTTAATATAAGTTGATGGTCAGTAGTACTCCAGGAATCTCGGTCACTTTTGAAGCAATTATTTAGCATAAAAATGGTTTAACGTTTTGTGCATTCTATGTATGCAGCTCTTCAAGGACAAAAAGGTGCTGAAATTGGAAAATTGCTTTTTATATATTTACATCTATAGTATAAAATGTTAATAAATACTGAAATAATAATAGATATTTTAACAATTACTATTACTTATAATATAATATATAATAATCGATTTTCACATTTCGATATCTTCACGTCCTTAATAAGATTTTATTATATATTATAATCTTATATTTATAAGATCCACAAAACATGAAACTTCTTTCACAGAAACATTTACTCCTGGAAACCACACTCATTCGGTTTTATTCACCATAAAATAAGTGTTCATATATAGCTGTATGTTCAATGTTGTTGAAAAAAACAAGATTTATTGTTCTTTTTTAGCAATTAATCTTACTATGTCTTAAAAAAACAAATTAATCACCTTAACAAGTTACATATAACATTCTTTGTATGACTATTATTAAAAAAAATGCGTAACAGATGATTAAAAAATGTATTAAATACTGATTAATTACCGTCCTACTTCATACTCATTAAACGCAAATATTAACAAATCAGGAAAAAAACAAACCGTATTAATGCAGATATACACCAGGATGCAATCAAACATTACTAAATTACCAACCTCTTCGGATTACCGCACATTACCTAGATAAGCGAAACTAGTATTTCCGTTGGCGAGCCACCTTCGAGAAATTTTTCAACACCACCCTTATTATACAATATTCCATTCATCATATTTTTACGCAACGAGCCGAACGTTAATCCCGCAAAAGCTAACAAATGATCGCAAATGCCGTATTAACGCGCGCATAAGCAGCCTATATACACCACCATAATACGCAACCAGTAAATCCACATGCGTCGCTCCGTTAAAGAAACACGCTCGCACAACGAGATCACACGCACACAGCTACACACACTGCACACTCTCGAATCTAATATCATACCCAGCTATACGCACTCGTAAAAAAACAAGAAAAACAAATAAGAAACTCGCAGCAACTGCACTCCCGTGTCCGCGTCTTGTTGTCGTTATTAAACCCTCTCCTCGTAAAAATCAACCTCACACACACACGCCGAATGATAGATGGCTAATTGATAGCAACAATCTCGGGCGCATTAGCGCGGTGATTGTGGCCGTCCGTCTCTCGCCACGCAGCCTCAGCTACCGTAGATACATACCTATATAAAATGTCCTTTCGCAGCGCGACTACCGCTCGTTATCGGGGCGGCTCTATATACGTATATATACATACATAGATACATATATACGAAGGCTTCACGCCCTGTCGAGCAATACGGAGTCTGCGCTCGCTCGCGAGGACATTTCTGCGTCTCGGCTGCGCGCGGAGAAAATCGAATTAGCCTTCGAGACATTTACCGAAACGAAGTCCCGCGCGAGTTGCGCGGCGTCGAGGCGGCCTGCAGACACCGTGTTGTTGAATTAACGTCGTTACGCGGAGTCGCGGAGTCGTGGAGCGCGCGGGTCCTTATATACGAGCGTCCTGCGACAGAGAGAGAGAGGTTGAATTTCGTTATCCGAGCAGTCCTCGGGATAAATTGGGGATATTGGCACTTGCGCAAAATGTGCACTCGTTTAAGTTTAAAGGGGATAATTGTGTCTTTTTTTGTCTGCAGGGACTTTGTTGCTGCTTTGGTACGTCGCGAGGTTAGGGGAAATAGTTGGTGATTGGGAGCTTTGAGACGTGTGCGCAGTATTTATTGCGAGGTTCTTAGTTTCTGCTAATGAGGTCTGCCAAATTTATTTATGATATGGGAATGGAGGATTTATATTATTCGGGAAATTTGGTGCACTAGACGCGACTTTATCCTTTTCTTGTTTATTTTTTCGAAGCTATCTAAATGTATAATAAAAATTATGTTCATATCGTCAAAAGTTTGGGATCTATCGGCGTCGCTGCACATATGAAAATTTCAAGATACTTGAGAAAATAAAATATGTAAATAATTTTACATTCACTGAAAAAGTAATTTTCATACTGTATGCAGCTAAACACAGAGTGTACATTATTCAAATTTCATAGTTATTTCGTATAAATATTGCTCATATAGCAAAAATGTAACAGAAATGCCCTGTTAGTGATAATCGTCCATATAAGCTGATTTATCTACAAATAAGAGAGTGAAAATTACCTTATTAACATTGCATTAAAGCGGCAATGAAAGATTAATAGTCAAAATGTATACTAACTTATTATAATTTCTTGTGCGTAATGAATATCAATTAATTCGATTAACTTGCGAATTAGCATAGAAAAACCATAGACGTTTGAAATGTCTCTTTCTCCTGTATTATGTAGGTACTGCAAAAATTATTCCCTATTTTATTCAAATTTATGTAATTATATGCTTATCGTCAAAATTATATAATTTTTTCACGCCTCGATGAAGAGTCAATGTTTTGTTTCGTATCAAATAACTTACTTATGATTAAAAGAATGATAATTTATTAAAAAGTGGAAATACCTTCTAAAATTTCATCAAATTCTTTACATTTAATTATATTACTTGTATAAAAACTTATATTTAACAGTAAATAAAAAAATCTATAACATTTTTATGTTACAAACATGTGTAGTATACTTTATAATACTTCAGACAATTCTTTTAGTATATTTTCCTCCTAATATTATGTTTCTGTCATAAAGTAAACGAACAAAATGTTAATGTTTGCTTACACTTAATGTAATAACGTAATATAATATATAACATAATAACACGATCATTTTCTTCAATCTTCACTTACAAGCGCAATACATCCGAAAAATCATTAGACCCTCCATCTTTATCCCTTACACCCGTGCATCTTGAATTTTGAATAAATAAAACCACAATTAACACATACGTCAAACGCTTCTTCTCAGCTCTCCGATCGCACAAGCCAACACTACGAGCTTCTTCATAAAGCCTCGCACCTGACCTCTCGCGCCTCGTAACAGCCCTTAAACGTCAAATCCAGCCTGAAGAATTAAGCGCGAGGCGGAATATATATATATATATATATATATATATATATATATATATATATATATATATATATATATATGCCCATAAACGTAAAAGCAACAGCAGCAAGCTGATTTTTCATACACAAAAAGCAGGACTGGCCCCTCGTCACTTTTATGGAACACAGAATTTTAATTAAATCCTCCGCCAGCAGGTGGGAGAGAGAAAGAAGGCGTCGAGACCGCTGTATATATAAGGTGCGTATTATGTACGTATCATGTGCTCGGATGTCCGAAAGGACCAGCCGTGGAGGCACGCAGCCTCGTGCCGGCGCACCTATTCGCACGCGTGTGTGCAGAGTGCATGCGTGCGTTTGTGTGTGTGTGTGTGTGTGTGTGTGTGCAATGCCCTGTTTCCACCGAAAGATCAATAGAGATATGATTTTATTTTGAATGTTGAGTAACATTCACGTGGCGATTGTAAGGCAGCATTGGGAATTTTCAATATATAATAGAGTGGTGCTAATAGATATTTTTAATAAATAGTAAGTAATGTAATTTATTATTTGAAAGTCGATAGTTCTTTCAGAATAACCAAAATTTACATAATCCTGTATTTATTGTATTGTATCTTGTTACAAAGTCGATTATTCTATTATTGTATGAATAATTGAAAACTGTTACAAAGCCTTTTGCGAGTTGTTGATTTTGATTTCGTTGCCGTATTATCGTGCTTTGAACGGGAATATTGAGTATGTACATTGGTCATTATTCAGTATAGTAAACAACTTTAGCTTAATTTTAAATAAAATAAACGTTAAACGATGAGAAAATTTGAAGCGGATCTTAAAGATACTAGATATAAATAAATTTTTTAAGGTCGCAAAATAGACGAATACTTTTGAGACACTAATTGTTCGCCCCGAAAAGTATAACAACATAATTAATTTTGTTCACAGTTTCTGAATACTAATTACCAGACATACCGTCGTATCTAAACACTTCTAGCAAAAGTTGCTCATGAATCGCGTATATTTTTGACAATCGTGTCCTAAATCTCTTATATTTTAAATTGCATTCTCAATTTTCAGAAAAGGTACTTTCTGCATACACACCTATCTACAAATACCTCAAACATACGCACGAATCCACAGCACAAGGAACTACAACCTTACGCAAAATCCTGCACGCAGGCGCACGCGAGCTAAGCTATTATACGCTGGACAGGACGAGGCAGCCTCGCGTGGGGAGTATATACTTGCGCACATTTCGCCGCGCGCGCTGGCTTATGAAGATACGCGCGCGCGGAGAGGAACTGAGCCAGAGGTAGAAGAAGGACGAGGAGGTGGACGAGGGTGAGGATACGAGGCCCCGGGCTACAGACGGCGATCGTCGCCGAGACTCTGCTGCCCAAGTCAGCTGTATCGGTATGGGTATAGGTATATATATATACCTGTATGTATGCAGGTGAGGATCGGTTCGGCTGGACTATTCTCGTCGACCTTCTTTTTTTCTTCCTCTCTGCGTATGCGGCTTTTCGTGCGTGTAAGGAGAGCAAGGGTATGGGTTAATGAACAATCGTGCGGTGAACGGGAAGCTGAGTTGATTTTGGAAATAGAGGTATTTTGTGGAGATGCTGGAATATGGAATAGGTATCACGAATCTAGTAGAAAATTAAGTTAATTAAAATTGTAATGTGTAAATAGTTTTAGGACGCTTATATGAGAAAGAGTATACATTAATTGTTGTTTATTTTAATCAAGTTTTTTGTTTTCATAAAAAGCACAGTGAGCTCTGGATAATATGAACGTACAATGTGGGTTATTTTTCAGAAATTTAAAACTTTGTCCGTGCTAAATAACTTTATAAATAATCTAAATAATATTTAATAATATTTAGATTACTAAGAAATTATCTATATTTATTAGCTAAATTATTATTATTATATATAAAAATTAGCTAAACGTCCGCTTGAAGGGGAGAATTATTAGAATTCACTTTTTAACGAGAAAAGATTAGTTAGCAATAATTTAATCAAGATCGATATTCAAAATTCATCATTGGAACTTGTGTGCTCTTTTCCATTACAAGAGATATAGAGAATTACAACGACTCATTTTGATCCATTGCAATACATTTCGGTCTGAATTCGCTAATATAATAACAATTCTTAACAATAATATAAAAATACTGAGACTGCAAAATTATATTTTAAGTATCCGGCACGGTTAAAGAAATTGACAGGCGTTATCTGTTTAATGGCGTTAATAGGCATTTATCAGTCATTTTTAACAGACAGTTTCGTCTAAAGTATGCAGATTTTTATAATTTTTACTGATAAACGATTCACTGGCAAAAGCATTAAGAGTTTACACGCGTCTTCTTTACTGAGTTTAAAAAAAATAATTTTGATAAAATACTCTGTCTTATTGCAATCTTTTAGACGACATAAATTAAATGAACTGTAATATATACTTAGTTAATGTAGAAAATATGTCAAACTCCGCGCTGTCTCATATCGTTGAAATGAGCACTCGAATAAAAGAAACTTTTTTTTTCTTAATCGAACCTAGAAGTTAAATTATCGTAAAATAAAATAAAAACATAATGTTTATAGTCTTTTGGAAATGAGGTAAGGATCTCCTCGGAATGCCGCATACAGCATTAATTTATTCCACGATTCTAGCCTACACAGCATCAAAAGCGTTAAGAGTTAAAATCCGCTGGAAAGACATCGTTTCATCGTTTTTTTTTCTCTCTCTCTCTCTCTCTGGCCGCGAACTGCAAAGACCCCGCGCTCGCGCCAGCACTCATTCATTATATCTGCACGTGTAATACTTTCTTCGAGTTTCTCAACGAAATCTACGATTCGAATTTCATTAAGCGAGGAAGGTCGTTGGCTGCCGGCTGTCATAAATTAAGCGTGAAACCGGGCGAATCCCTGCCTCTATATACACGTATATATATATATACATACACACGCCGAAAATATTTGGCCCGAAATATAAAATCGAACGGGTTCTCCATACACACACAAACACGCGCTCGCTCGCGAGTCTAGAAGCTCGATAAATTAACAAGAAATATAGACGAAGGCAAAAGAACGAGTATTATAGAAGAGGAAGGGGGAGGACGAGGAGGCCAGCGAGAGAGATACGACGACGGAAAAAAAGGAGTGGAAGGAAAACGAGAATATCCCGTACGCACGCGCGAGTATGTATGCGAGAGAGAGAGAGAGGCTCGGTGACGACGACTCCTAGAGGTGATACTTCTAGCAGCGGAGCCGATGGACCCAAGGACCCGGAAACGGGATTCTGCGGGGACTTTTGATACAGGCGTCGCCCCCGGGGTTCGAGTGTTTGTCGGTGTACAGCGTGCGCACGAAGTGTAGATTGAAGATTCAGGCGTTTATATGGATTTTAATATGCCGCGGTGTTTGCGGTGAAGTTGTATACATTTGTGGAGGTGTGTGTTTCGTCTGCACTGTTAAATATATATGATTGAAACTTCAATAAAAGTTTTTTCCATGCACGTAATTGAAAAATTCAGTTACATTTCTAATGAAAATTCAAGAATGAGTTATTGAAAATTCAAGAACTGAATTGAATTTTCAATAGCATTATGCACCACAAAAATTAAATATTATAAAACGTGCATAAAAGTACTTTTATACAGCAATAGTTTTTCAAAATGATTAAATTAACACATACTTCCAATCAAATTGACTGATAGTATGACTGAAAATATTTTACTAATCGACATAAATCGAGTTTTTCTGATACTTTAATACAAGAAATTAAATAATTCACTTATTGAACCTTTAGATTTACCAATATTGTTAAATTGTACAAGTTTTATTGCTCAGTATTGATAATAGCAATAACATTACTATCATTAGAATATTAATAAATTATAGTCTGTATAATATAAAAGCAGGTTTCACGGAATAGAATAAATGACGATTGAACTTCTATTTTCTTTTTAAAAACAATTTTATTTCTTTTTTGAAAACTAATATTCATCCTGTGACGTGTTCGCGTAAAAAATCAAAATGAGAATAATTCGGCTCTATTTAATCAGTACACACGATGTGCACATCTCGCAACTGACTCGCTCTTTTGTCGTGGACCATTACATGCTTACAAATTCCCTTCGAGGAACTCGCTCTTAAGACAAACATCTTAATTTTTTCGCGCGAACGATATCGCGTTCTCGAACTTACTTTCTACTCTGATTACTACATTAAATTATTCAATTGTATACTGTTTATTTTAAAAAATAAACTCTATTTCTGTTCGTAACATGTCAGTATATTAAGTCTCAAAATTCTGTACTTATTAATAAAATATAATCTTGTATTCCCAATCTCGCACTACATAGTTCAAAACTATTAAATGCTGCACTAATTAAGTCAGTTAAAAAAGTAAATTAAACAGGTAAAGTGGGTCCTCGTAATTATCGTTGACAGGTGGGTATAACATCATCTTAAAAAATTCCCCATAGCTGCATCTTCCATCTGTACACAAACATCTCCAACAAATCTTTAAAAATCCACCTTGCTATCTCTCCCTCGCTTCCTCATCTTCCGTCAATCCAAACGTCCGGCACGCGTGCGCATCCACATTACATCCACGCGCGATATACTCACCTCCGCGGCATACATTACCATTAGTTTTGCGCCTCGTGTTCCACTCCTCCTCTCCACGCGAATTCTTACACACCGCTTCTCGACTCTCCGCAGCGTTTACCAACGGGGCACGCGACCGCGAATTCTCGCGTTGGGGCTGCAAACGGACGCGCACGCGATTATTTCCGCAAAAAAAGAAGAGGACGAGGCGAAGGGAACTCGATCCAAACAAAAACTAGCGAGCGGGCATCTCTTCTCGGCGTGGAATTCGAAAACACCGCGGCACGTGTGTGTGTGTATAAGAGAGAGAGGAGGGAAAAAGTTTCGGTGCGATCGCGCGCGGCACAGCTCTAATGTTATGCGGGATTCCCTACCCCGCGCGAGGCGCAACAGTGCAGAGGTCTGAGAGAGATGGAGAGAGGGTGAAAGTGTGGAAGAAAGAGAGAGAGAGAGAGAGCGAAGCCGAGCACCAACCCACTTGTTCTCGCGCGCGTATACTAATGAGAATGAAAATGAGATGAGTGCGTTTATTTTAATTTCATCAGGTGCATAAGACTCTAACTCGTTTCTGCCGTGTATACGCGACCACCTGTCTGTCACTCGCTCGTAGGTATTTGGTGTCTACACCGCGAGTGTAATTGTTTGCTAATTTATGGGGATCAGTAATTTGGTTTATTGGTTGTTTGTAGATTCGTTTTGTTTTGTGGGGATAAGTCAGACCTACTTTACCCAACGATAAATACATTCGAAATTTTCGGTTTACTAAAGAAATACGCATCAGAATCACATTTCCTTTTGAGGGTAGCTTTCTTTATGTAAAATACGTAGCTGAACACTCGAATTATTATCAGAATCGACAATTAGCATAAAATCACTTAGTTGCTCATTTTCGATTCTGATTATAATTCGAGTATTCCGCTATGTATTTTATGTAAATAAAGCTACTCTTAAATGGAAATTTGATTCTAATGCGTAGTTTTTGAGAAAAACGAAATTTTCGAAAATAAATTGTCGGCAGGTAAAGTAGGTCTGACGCGTCCTCTTATAACTGTACATTTTTGTCGATTGATTGTAGCAAAAATTGAAGAGATCGGAATATGAGATATACATAAATTGAACATATTTGAATCTTTGATTTTCAGGGTAGTAGTCCTTATAGAAGCGTAAACTGTGAATGTTTTTATTGCTTTATAAATAATCGTTGTATTAGTATAGTCGTATGGTTAATAGATCTTGGGTGATATAGAAAATTAGAGCTGTATACAAGCAATATAAAATTTTATCAATTTACTTATATTGGTATATAAAATGATCTGTCATCTATTCCTTTAATCAGTATTTTCTTAACATTTTTAAAAGTAAAACTTGAAATTTGAACAAACTAGGTCGATCTACTTATACTATTTAACACTATGAATCCATGAAACTAAAATCTGAATTTTGCAATATTTTTTGTAGAAACGATTTTTCAACGCGTTTTTGGAAACTTAGAAGTGTGGTGAATACGCAAAATTCAAGAACGTCGCAAGAAACGTAGAAGGGAGATTGAAATGTCCCCTTTGCACGGCAGCAAAAATATTGCATTGAAACGTTTCTATAACGTTTTTTGGTATGTGGACTATAAATATTCGAGAAAATGGTAATTCAAAATAAAAATATTTGTTATACTTTTCTTTAAACATATGTTTTTAACAATACAAAATAAATAAATTATTATATAATAACAAGACAGCATATTCAGCCGCATGGAAACATCAAAGCGTACATTAAGGGGAACACTTCATGTAAACGCTTAAAATGAAGATAAATTTTCGTAATTTTTTAGTATAAAAGTGATGTATTAAAAAAGATTTAAGTTTTTATGTGTATAAGTACCTACATATTTGAGGAAACAAAAACAAATTGGTTGACCTACTTCGAAGGCATATATATAGATATACTGAAGGCATTCACAAAGGCTTTGGAGTCAAAGGTGTGAAGTGATGGGACGTGTAGCACGTACTGTAAGTGTCTAAAGCTAAAAAAATAAAAATATTTCGTTATTTTATGATAATGCATACCCATCGTACCCATTTTAACTAAAACAGTATAAATATTGTTAATAGATGAGAACTAAAAAAGTTTCAATTTTTACAAATAAAAATTGCTTATAAAAAGTGCAAATAATTGTGCAATAAAACTTATATACTGTGAAGAACATAAAAAAGTATATATCAGAACCGATTTACCTCGATTGACCAAACATTTTTTACGTTATCTGTATCACCAGTTTGAAAAATATAATTTTGTGAAAATCGCATTTAAAGTAATTGGTTACCTGCTCAACCCACACGTATCTCAACTGTAAACTCATATAAAGATTGAATTTCAATTTATAACTTTAAAATATTTTATGCCCATCTGAACGAAAATGGCCACTTTTTTCCCTGAAAAGCGAGACCAAAATTACACTTTTTGCCCGCAAAAATGATTAGCGGGAAAAAAGTTACTTCACTAGAAAATAGTCAAAATTCCTTTATTTCATCAAGTTCTACCAATAACCCTGATTTTCGATTGTCATTTAACAGTCCATTAGTCCCACTTTCCAAGTCAAAAAGTGGCCACAGTTGAGATGGGCATAAAGTATTATATGCAACTCGAGAAAAAAGTCGATTTTTCCCGCGGGAATAATATTCGACTTTTTGCCCTTGTTACATAATGTACTATTCTTTATCTGAAAAATTATTATACTAACTTATCTATCTAATTTTTTTTAAATAAATAGAAAGAAGCAATAAAATAAAAGAATAAAGATTTGAACTTAAATCTTTGGGAATATATTCTCTACATTAATAATTATTGGTTTATGTAAAAAAAAGGAAAAAACCATTTTTATATACAGCGCTTCCCTTAATGATTTAACAATTACCGTGCATAAATAGAATTTGTAACGAAGTAATCAGTGGAGATGACTGCCTATAGTGTATATTATTAATCAATTGAACTGAACAAACTAATTTGATAAAAGTTTATTTCGGAAGAAATATTTCAATATCAGAATATTTTCAACTGTCATTCTCAATTTTATTGTAGAATCATAAATTAATCAACAAAAAATTTTCCTTTATTTGAAAATTGATTAAATAAAAAGTAAGAATATTACGCATACAATTATGTAACTCTCTCACGCGACAAAAAATAAGCAAAGAAAAAAACCTTCCTTCCTCACTCATCATCCCCTAAATCTCCATAAATCGAACCAAATGACACATCCATCTCCCAGCAATCTCAATCTCATCATCGCTCCTATACCTCACCTCGTATATTCATCTTCTCCCCGTGCGTACGTTACATCAACATTACGCATCCTCCAAGATCGACACTCGTTACCTCATCTCGCGTCTTGCACACTTCCGACTCTTCCATCCTCGAAAAAAAGCACGCCCCGCGAGCGTACGCATCCGTTACTACACACACTATCCCCCCGCAACCAAGTGTCAGCGTCGGCATCCACACTGCTCGCGCAAAGCAACAACAGAAGAAAAAAAAGAAACTCCGAAGAAGACTGCATACACACCGAGACAAAAAAAAAAGACGGTTGAGCCTAAAAAAGTCCGCTGCTTTGCCTAACAATGGAAGCTCTCGCACCGCCGCGCGTGCACGTGTATACACGCGAGAATCCCGCGCACGGAAGAGCAGATAGGAAAGCCGAACGGCAGCCTGTTTACGTATGCACGATTGTCTCGCAACGAGAGAGAGAGAAGCTGGAGGAAGGAGGGATGCAGGAAGTGAGAAGGACGAAGGGCGGAGAGTAAAAAAAAGCAAGAAGGCCCCCCTGGGGAGGAGGTGGAAAGGGTTGCTCTGCTGCTTTCGCTTCTGCACGCCCATAGCCTCTGTGCGCGAGTTTGGTCACACCTTTGGATTGCGCGATGTTCGCAAGGACTCGGAAGTCGTAGCGAGTAGCTGTGTGATCTTTTTTTTCTTCGTCGTTAACCGCGGCGATTTGCAAATTCTTGCGTAATAGATGGAGTGGAGGTGGCTTTTTTTGCAGAATTTTTCGGGGATCGGGAATCCACCTGTTTGGATGCGCGCAAGGTAGATTCGTTTGACGAGAGGCGCATAATGTAAGAATATATTAGTATAAAAAACTGAGGATCGTTTAATATTTATGATGTGTACAGGTTTGACGATGGTGAATAATTTAGAAACACCTAGCGGTGTGTTAGACGCTTTATAAAGTAGCTTCTAAATGCGTATAAATTATTTTGATTTGTATAATGAGCGCGGATTAATAAAACAAACAAGGCGATAAGTTGTGATTACAGCAATTATCGTTTTTATTGAAATTAATGAAAAAATGCACGTAGAAAAGCAGTATATTTCGAAACTCTCTTTATTTATGTTCAATACAACATTTTAAAATAAATTTAAATTTACAAGTTTGCGATCAGTAATATTTCTTACTCTATTTACAGGTATGTAGAAGATATTTGAATCCTTTAATAATAACCAGATGAATGAGAAGAATAATTACATTCGTGCGTAAATAATAGATATAATGGGATTTTTAATATAGAAAAAATAAAATTACGAATAATCAAAACTTCGAAGATCAAAATAGTGAAGATTAAACTCAGAAAAAACACGAATTGCAAAAATGAAGATAAACAAATCAAAGAAACAAACAGCGGAAATATGATCTGTGAAAATTCAATTTATGAACAAAAAACTATGAAGATCAATACAACGAAAAATTATAACAACAAATTTCAAAATTAAGATGAACAAAACTCTAAAATATAAATACAGAGTATTTAAAATCAATGATAGATTTTTATATTTTGGAGATTTGTTCATCTTAATTTTTCATTTCGTAGTATGATTTTTCCTTGCTTATATCTTTGTAGTTACATTATTTTATGATTTTGTATATGTTGCTTAAAATGTTTTTTTTGTTCATTACACTTACTTAAATTTAGCTTTTTCATTATATAGCATCCCACTTAGTTTTTAGTCTATCGTTTTGAGTGTTCATTCTCGGGATTTTCAGTGTTGTTTTCTTATTTTGTTTATTATCAAATTAGTTATTTTTGTTAATAAAAATACCCAGTAATATAATTAGTTGGTGAATTTCTTAATTGCTCCTTTTGTGGTGTTTTTATCCGAATAGAATGTATATTTATGCTATATATAGATATATATAATAAATATACACACACACACACACATATATATATATATATATATATATATATATATATATAGATCTATATATAAAAATCATGTTTTATTAGATATAATCTTAAAATAATCTTATTATAAAGTAGCAATATTACCTAATAAAACATGTATTTTTTATAAAAAAAAATAAATAAAATTGATTAATTCATAATTGATGATTATTATTTCTATTTTGTTTTTTGTTTGTAGTAAATATATAATATAAAAAAAGTATTATATAGTTAGTAAATAATCTATAAGTTTATAGCTCATGCAAATAAGAAAATAATTTAAATAACACTCATTGAATCGATTGATAAACATTTTTCAGTTCTATTTCAGCATCATGTTAAAATTAAAATTAAAGTACTGTTATATTACCTACTGTTTAAAATTAAAATATATTTAAAATATTTATGTCAAAAAATGTATTTTGTTGCAGCAATCCACAAAAAAAACATAAACAATTATTTAAACACCTCGCAGATACCCATTTCCATCAAAGCATTGCGCAACGCGAGCGAATCGTGTTCCACACAACAGCTCGCCCCAGCGCACACACGCGCACACCCGAAGAAACTCCTGCGCACAATGCTCGAACGTGGAAGAAGCAAGACAGGAAGGCTCAGGCTCGCAGCGAGTCGTCGTCCTTCCGTCGTCGTTCGATCGACTGTACGCCGTATACGCCGGTGCAACAGCAGCATCAGCCTCGCCAGCAGTAAACTCGTCTCTGCATCGCACAGATCTATCTCAGGGGTGTGATCTGCCGACTGTCTCCCCCCCCCCCTTCCCCACCCTTTACACACCGGGTAGCATCATCCTCGCTCCTCGCTCCGCAGCATCTTTCGGTCGCACGCATCCAAGCCCACGAGTGCGAGCGAGACGGAGAAAGAGAGAGAGAGACACACACAGCGCTATATATCGGGCCGTGGGGGTCGACAATGCGTTTGCATACACTTTCCCATAGGGATGACACCGGCTCCTACAGATACCTGGACTTTTAAACGCCCCGGAGAGAGAGAGAGAGAGAAAAAAAAGGATAACATATGGAGATCTATGCAAAATCGGTCTTCTCTTACCTGTGCAGAGCGGACGAGTATCCGTCCGAGGGGTTGCAGCATGCCGTCCCATTGTTCCAGATCCTCTCTCTCTCCACATACGAAAGGGTTGCGTCGTCGCACGGGCCACCCTTGCCAAGGGACAAGAATTTAAATATATGCAAGCCGAGAGACAGCGCGCCGCGTTCTTCATCGTGACGAACCCAAAGGTGCTACTTGCCTTACGCGCGTATATATGTGTGTATATATTCAAATCGGGGCGCCCATTACCTGCCCTCTTCCTATTCAAACACGGCGGAGCAACCTAAGAGAGAGAACAGTGTACGCGTACACGCACGCAACCCCCGGTCGCGGATCATCGAAGATTTATAATAAAACAGAGCGGCGACGGCCACCGCGAGCGGCCACCCAGCGGACTGTGGGAAAAAAAAGAGTTTTGGCCGAAGCTACTTTGCCTATCGCGTATACGCGTACGCCTCAAGGGGGGCCCTTACGTTCCTCCTTCCGGAATCGAAACGCGGATGATTCGCTTCTTCTCTCTCGCATCGACGATTTATTTATTGTGTATGAATAGATGTGTATGTGTGTGTATCGGCTGAAGAGCGAGCTTTAAATGCGAGGAGGAAGAAGAGACCGTTAGCTCGTTAGGCATGGAAGGAGGATGTGTGTTATAACGGATTTTTTTCGTACGGTGCGCGCGCGTGTGTGTATATATATATATATATATATGGAGAGGCGATATCACCTGCATCGGACGCGATTTTGGGATTTTTAAATATATGCACCGCGCGCGCTTAGAGGTACAAGAGGTATAATGCGGAGGTTGGATGAAAGAGAGTTGCGCGATGCGATGCTCTTTTGCGAGCGCGAGTAAAGCTACCGAAGCTGATTGATCGTGAGTTGTATAATGCGCGAGCGAGCGTTTTTTGAGACGGAGCTGTTTGTTGAAGGAGGAGGTTTCTATGGGGAAAAGGGATGGATTTTTATATATGCACTTTTATTATGCAAATCGGATTTTCTGTGGCTAATTTTTTGGCCGTTTTTTTTCTAGGGCTGACGGCGCGTGTTGCGCCTCAACCGACAAGATTGAAAGAAGAAAGTCACGCTTTTTGTTGAGTTTGTTATGATTTTTTTGTAACGTATTATGGAGCTTTCTTTCTTATCACCTGTGATGTATTTAGTACAATGTAAGTTAATATTAAATATTATCTAACGGTTCTATTAGTATCTGGTAATTTATTGGCTACTATAATAATTATATAAGCTGCTGACTTACCGAGAATATCGTAATAAAATATTTAATGCAAACACTAACAAGATAAGTGTCGAAGTGTAAAATTTAATATTTATGGCGATGCTTTCCATGCACAGGGTCAATGACACGATGATTTTACTATGAATTTATTTCTTCTTTTTCAGAAAAACAGTCAACTTCTCCTTTACAGGTTTTTTAAATTAACGATTGGATGCAAGGCATATTTATAGGCAGCGAAAGTTCGCCTTTCAAAAACTTGAGGAAGACTCTCTCGAAGGCAAGTTATAAGGTATAAAGAGTTTAGAATCATTTAAATGAGATCCTCACATGAATAACGTGATTTAATTATGTCTCTCTCGGCCGATTTATGGTGGGTTTAGTATAGTATTTTAAGTGGACTTACGATGAGTTATGTGTTTAAGTTTCCTATATACGAACTGAACTATTAAAGTGGACTTTCGAAATACCTGTCTACCCGGGGCGTAATTCATCGCCAATTTAGAAAATCTTTCGGGATCGCTTTATGACGTCTTTAATTAACAGGGACATATACATTTTCTATGAAAAGAAAAGTCTTAGATCCTCTCGTCGATACGTCGTCCTTGAATTCATTTTTGCGGAAACGTCGTAACGGTATCGACGACTAATATCTTAGAGTTGTAAAATGCTTGTTTCTAAAAATAAATATTCAATCAATACGCGTAAACGTACAAGGTTGCAACGTAAACTTCTATTCGATTACATCAGTTTTTCGCCTACTTCCTCTTCACTCAGAAATATCTATTACCCGCGTAATAAAATTCTGTTAATGTGAGAAATACTGCAGGTACATATGTACATTATTGTATATACATATTGTACAAGAGGAATATATATTACTTATAATAGTTGAGCACTTGAATAATTTGTCTTGAAAGAAACCAATGATTCTATTCATTTCAAGTTTTATAAGATATAACGAATTCTTGACGTTATCACATCGTTGTTTCATCCTATTGCTATTATACATTAATACTACGTCATATTCTTTTGAAAATGTCAATGTACTATATATATATATATATATATATATATATATATATATATATATATATATATATATATAGTACCCGGATATGTCCTTGGACAAAAACTGCATATGTCATAGATATATCGAGTAATTTATATCTATAAAATAATAATTTTTTGAGAGCTTTTCATAATTTATTGGATTGATAAATATACATCCAAACGTTTAACTGGCCAAAATTTACAGGGATAAAGCGTCTGCATGGTACTTTTACTTTAATTTAAAATCAAACAATACTGTTAGCGTTAACAGTAATATCGTGTTTATTATATTTTATACAAACGAATTCCTTTTCTTACTGTTTTATTATGTTTAATTACAAGTGAATAAAATTCACGAATGTGGATACACTTTACGCCCAATACAAAAGAACATCTTCTCAATTATTACCGCCTCCCATTTCCCAAACCCTCAACCACGAAAACCAAAACACACTCTCAATCACACCATAAAACAGAGTATATAATACCTCAAATAAATTACCCAGTTAATCGGCGCCCGATGGAAATCAAACCCACTCTCAAACCACCACTTCACACTTCCACCTTAGACGCATTATTATAATGCGCGCGCGCGTCTGCCTCATTTTATTAGTCCTCCACGCGGATCTCATTAAAAGAAAAAAAGGAAAGAAACCAAAGAAAGAAACAAGAGCCACGGGTCGTCGTCGTCGTCGTCGGAAAGAAAGAAGAGAGCCACAGCTACAACTACACAGCAACATAATAGTGTGGCGCCAGTGGCACGCGACCGCATGCTAATGCTTTTCCTTGAACGATAATTAGATGCCCGAGAGAAGGTTTAAGGTCACTCTCTCTCTCTCTCTCTCTCTCTCTCTCTCTCCTTCTCGCTCGCGCCAGGATCGAAAATTAATGCAATGCACCGCCAACAGGGAGAGATGCCTACAGACGCAGCGTATGCAAATGCAGCGACAGCAGCTCCTCGCGCCCAAAGTAGTAGTAGACCACTCGCCGCGGCGTCGAAACAAGGAAGAAGCGAGGCATCGTCTCCGCGCTGCTCTTCCTCCAAAGGACTATATATATACACGCACATAATGCGCCACCTTTGCTATGCATATACATGTATACTCGTTTCTCTCTCTCTCTCTCTCTCTCTCTGCGAGCTTCCTTTTTTTTAAACGCGCGCGCGCGCGACTTTCTTCTCCGTCTTGTAGTCGTTTTTTTTCTTCCGCGGTATACTCCCGGGCCTCGCGCTCTCTTCCGACAGATAAATAATTCATCGAGCCTTGCATGCTTTATGACGATTATGCTAATTTCCGCGGCACCATGCGCGGATGGAACCTGTTACCTTGTCCGAGAGCCGCCGCCGTCGCTGCTGCTGCTTCCTTCAACTAGGCTTATACTGCCTAAATGCTCTCTCTCTCTCTTCGAAGGGAAGGCGGAACTGACGTATATACACACGCGCGCGCGTTTGGAATCACGCCTAAGCGACATTAACATTTCGCCTGCAGCGCGGAGTGGATTCCAACCTTCGTTAGGGATTCGCGAGAGAGAGAGAGAGAGAGAGAGGTCGTTTTGGTCGGCTTCTTAGAAAAAAATATTAAGAGCTGGTGTGGTTTTTTATTCGGGGAATAATAAACAGGGAGGAGAGAGAGAGATGGCGGTGGTGTCAGAGCGATTTGTAGAGGCAACACATTGTTTGGGTTCCAATCTGAATACGGAATAAGGACATTAGTTTTTTATGGCGATATGTGGTGTATCTTATGACTGTAAACATACTTGATTATGTATATGATAATTTTGGTGGAGCGAGCGCTTGCGTGTCGTTAGCTAATGTTTTGATTATATTTACATTTATATAGCGTAGCGAGGGAATAATATTTTGATGATTTTCTAGCGTTTTTGAGCGAATTACGTGCTAAATGGGATCATAGTGTAATTGATGTATAAATACACGTACTTTTGGAATTAATTTAATTCATACAGATTTTACGAGTTTCTTGGGGGGTTTCTCCATAAACTTTTATTATTCTTCTGATTTTGGAGTGAACAAAGAGATAAATTAAATCAGATCTTGTTTGATACTCGTATGTTTCTACATAAATTGTACCAGAATATTGGCGTACAACGCATTTAGAAATTTTAAGCACTCCTGAAATTAGCGCCATTAGTATTTATTCGTCAACGTTCAACTTAAATGAATTTTACAATCTTTGGTTGACATACAATAGTTTTGATAGATTTTATGTTTAGTATAATGTATAGAATTTTACTATTTTATCACAAAATTTAGGTTAAAACTGTAAAAATTATTGAGAATGTGAAATAGTCAACACAGATCTTCAAGAGTGTCTCTCACTTGATAACCTTTTACTGAACTAATACCAACAACAATATAATTATACAAATATATTTCCATTTCACACGGTAAAATAATTCTCGATTTAGCGAAAGACCATCCTCCAAAGAAAACAAGTCAATAATTCAAACTAAAAAAAAAACTACTGCCACTAAAGCACCGAAAAGAAAAAAAAACCATCCCAACGCAACGGTGAAAAGTGAGATAAATCGATGAAGAAGAAATATATCGAGTGCCGAGAGACACAGATCCCAACCCAGCGCCGCCTCACCAGTATATACACCTATACACGTGACGCAACGGGTGTCTCTATCCAGTTTCTGGAAAGCGGGACTTTTTTTCGAGGGGCTTATAGGTACAAGATATTTTTTCTTCCAAATCGTCTCTTTCTCTCTCTCTCTCGTAAAGCAGCTTGGCAGGCGGAGAAGCGGAGAAAAATGCGTACACACGGCTTACAGGTGCACGCGTCTGCACGGGGCCCCCGAAGAAGTGGGTAAGGCCCATTATCGAATAGTGGGAAACCGGTGACCCACTCCAAGCGCGCTGCCGCCGCCAGCAGCCTCTCTTTACCTCGGTCCTTTTCTTCTTTAGGGAACGTCGACCCCAGAAATTCCATTTTACGCCGTTTAGTGCTGCTGTGTGTGTGTGTGTGTATATCGTCTTTCCATCCCAGACGAGGAGGAGTATAGTGGCTGCGGTTGTCGCGATGTATATGTACGGTTCGCAAGGTGCCAACAACTCGATGCTCGTTAAGGAGGCTGAAAGAAGTATAATGGCGTTATACTGTTAGTTTCTTCGGTGGTGGATTGGGATTTTGGAGCTGGCTGATGATTCTAGGTGTTTTGAGGAAAATTTCAGCTAACTTTTATGAGCACTGGACAACGGAGCCTTCGTGTAGCGGACACGATAAAATGACGCTTAACGATTTGTTAAGAGTGATTTATTATATAAAGTCATTGATATTCTACGTTAACTTGATATCGAATGTGTGTGCGTGAATTTGTATAATTTGTGGTTTTATTCATAGTTTATGAATATGTGACACTAGAAAGTCCATTGTTTTGATACACCGTGTCTTAATCTGTCAAATTGAAAATTATAAATACAGGTACTGCATTAATGCTTTTTATAACCGTCTAACCATATTGAGTTGATTTAAGAGAAATTTAAGGAGGTTCGATTGAGGTAAATTGTCCCGACAGAATCAAATTTTTACTATAGTTTAATAACATCTGCAGGTAAACCTTATAAATTATTAGGTTTCTCTACGTACGTACATATAATTTATTTAATAATTCTGTGTAGACGATTTATAGATAACTAATCAACGATTTCAATAAGACCCGAGACATTTAAGTTATATGAAAAAGAAAGCATTCACCTTTTAACGTAACTGTTGTTTCAGTAAATAACATCCACTTATAGGCTTGGGCTATCATAATTTTTGTTTCATATTTTTCTTTAATTTCTCAAAATACATTTCACTTACACGTATATAGGTATATTATTACTATAATATTGGTATTAGCATACTATTGAAAACATTCGTTTCTAATCCCAATCTATACCTCTATCGAGCCTTCTCAAGTAATACCACCAGTCAATAATCAAACAACAACCTTCATTACCCGTACATTGAAAACAACATTGAATGCGCCACAGCCTACCGGAAAAATGTTCTTTTCACATATAAAAGAGGCCTGCAATTTCTGTATAAATATAATACAGCACTCCGCAAAACTGGTATATACACACACACACGCCAACCACAGCTTTCACGCAGCCTCTAGCATTCCCAACAAATATTTTACCTCTCTTCCACACACACACAGCCTCAACTCTGTACACATCGAAATCCACATTAGAAGTGTCAATATATACCTTGGACTATCCCACGATTGACAGAAAAACCCCACTACGAGCGAATCCGCTGCCTACATCTAAGTACACCTATACACTCGCCTCCAACGTGTAATCGAAGCTCGAACACCAGAGCCGTATAATCGATGCCGAGGATCATCGGCGTCTTGGCGCTGCACCGAAATACTCCCGGGGCTGAGCGAGAGCCTCCTTATCGCGCGGGCATTCGACGTCCGTCGTTATTAGCACTGGCGTTTATCCGGGCCTATCTAATAAATTGTCCGTACGGGTGGGAGTAGGCGAGTCGCGAGTGTGTGTGTACGCGTGTTAACGGTTAGATGTCCAGGTCCGTTTCGTGAGAGAGAGAGAGAGAGAGAGATTTCCGAGGAATGTGGGGACGCGCACGCCTCGGTGTTGGTTATATACGCAGTCTAAGGTAAAAGTGCGCGTTGTTTGCTGAAAATTGCTTAAAGGTGATTGGAATTGAGTGTTGCTGGTATTGGTGGGTTATAAATTTGGAATGAGTGTTGGGTGGATTAGATCATAGAAAAAAAACCTTGATCCGGTGATGAATTGACTATAAATTCGTGTATTAGAAGTCTTTTTTTTGGTTATTTATTGCTCAGCAGTTGGATTTAATTTGTAGCTGTGTTTCACGTAGAGTGTAAACAGTGTGCTTTTTCGTAACTGGTTATATTATTTATCCCATAAAGTTTGTGGGAGATGAGTAGACATAAGTCGTACAATAGTGAAAGTGTTTGGACGAAAATTAAAACAATAGAGGCAACTGTGTTATTTTCATTTATTAAAGGACATCATTCACATTCACTATTAACATTCTAATCAGGTCACTTTGAATAATATAATTTTTTAAAAGGAATGAAGATTATTTAATTTTGTTTATTAAAGCGTTTCTTTATAATGTTTTTGTAAAATTAACGCAATTATATATAATTATAAACTGAATAGTTACAAACAAAAAAGCAAATAAATAGAAAATAAGAGAATACAAAAATCGTAAAAAAGTGTGCAAGTTAGTCTGAGTCTACCCTGTAGATACTTACTATTTGATAGCATATACGAAAATGAAAAGTTTTATATTTACCTTATTAGGTGCTAAAAATACATTACACACGCATAATTTTGGCGCAAACTGTAATAACCAGATCAACACTACAAACAGCCTTCGATCTCCTACCCGCACTCATCCACGTAACGCATCTCCAGCAGCAACTCTGCCCGTCAGACGACTTTACGACGATTTCTCTCTCACCCTCTTATATTCACCGAAGCATATTTCGAGCACTCGCGCGTGCACACACGCGCGCATACGACTCATTCCATTACGTGTTTCTCTCATTCTCCGGCAAGTACATAGTAATTATGCGCGCGGGCACGCTGACAAGTATACGCCGATTTGTAGAAATTATTGGCCTTGCCCCGCGGAAATTACTCCTGCATCGATGCACGCGCTGCAAAGTTGCAGGCTCGTCCGAGTTGAGTTTCAGTTTCGGTTTCGGTTTCAGCTTCGGTTGCGCGCATCGGGCGAATTCATGTGATTACCCGCATTATCGCGGGGATATTTATTTTGCCGGCTACTCGGACTGGATGCGAGGTTTATCTTTTTCAGATGGTGTGCTTATGACGAATAACGAGTTTGCGCAACTGGGATCTGTATACACGCGTCGTTAGTTAATAAGTGTGTAATAAGTGTCAGAATTATGCTAAGTTATTATTAAATAAGTGCGCGTGCTTCGGTATTGACCTTATTTTAATGCTAAATCGTACATTAGTGAATTACATTTTAGACGGTGTATCGTTTTCAGAATAAATTGATATATCTAGCTATATTAACTAATGAAAAGAGGTTTCTTACAGTGTAATTAGTAACCCTGCGTCTTTGTTGTTTATTTAATATTTTTGACTTTACATATGTAACAACTTATGTTAGCATCATACTTTACACACCAATACGATTTTTCCCATAGTTCGAAAGTATAATAAACAATTTTAATAGTAATTTCAATGATGATTTAATAACAAATTGAACCTCATACAAAATAAACATTATTGTTAAAAATTAATTTGAAAAAATATAACCTTTTTCCAGCAACTGTCAGTGAATAAAAAATTGAAGCTACAGTATTACAAACTAATATTCTTAATAATTGTATTAGTATTATACTCTACCCAATTAACGTAATAAATTACTATACAGAAAAATCATTACTTTATCTTGTCGCCGCTTTCCCCGGCAATAAAATACCTCAAGGAGATTTTTTTTTCTCCTCCTTCCACGCTGTCATAGCCGCATCCCACTCCGCGTCTGCGCCCCGCGACGAGAAGCAAGTATATACAACACAAAACCTACGCGTACTCCGCAGCACGCGATGCATCGTGCCAACGCGTCTCTAAAAAGGAAACCGCGTGTCCCGCGCCAAGACGCATCAAATTTTTTACTCCAAATCCCGTCGTCGCCATCCAGCATCTCCAAGAAAAAAAAAGAAGAAGAGAATACGGGTCATCGTCGCACACACGCGCGCTTTTCTCCGCTCGAGATAGACGGAGATTCGACAAGTCCCACTTCCGACGTGTCTCCCATTCATCGCCGGGGCCTTGTATAGAAGATACTTGATTCCCCCCTCTTCATCGGCCGATCCGATCATTCCCATTTCTTTCTCTCTTTTTTTTTCCCAAATGCAACCCCTTGTGTAACCCTGGACCTTTTTTGCTCCGTCTCCTTTTTGTCGACACCGGCGAGCCAGCGCACACACAACAGGTAGAGCAGGTAGCAGTAGCGATGCACTTCATCGCAGCACCCCTGCATACACACACGCGTACACCTATGTATACGTACCCACATGAGCTCGTGTGCCGCCTCCTTTCCAGCCGCGTTAAAAAAAAGGGCGAAGAAGGAAGGAAGGAAGGGGGTAGAGGAGGCGAGTTAATGCGTTTCTTTTATTATGCAATACACACACATTCGAACCTGACCTGCTGCAGGCCCGGAACCGTTTAGGGAAATTTTTTCAGTGTTATTCAAACGAGGGTCCGACCGTGTAACAAAAAAAGCAGCAGCAGTACACACACACAGACGCATCGCGCTCGCACCTCATATGCATATCGATCGTTCTTCCTCGCGCCGCGATCAATGGCATAAGGACGAAGTTCTCTATTCGCGCGAGAAAGAGTGGAAAACCCCTCCATTACCGCGAGGCGCGCAACGGCTTTTTTTTTTGTCTGTTGTTTTCTATGAGGTTCTCGGGGGCAGGAGGGGTGTAGACGAAGAGCGACGTAGACGAAGAGCGTCGAGCGTATTTCGTCGAAGAATTTGCATAAATTTAGGCCGCACTTCTTCCCCTCGTCCTTTTGACATTGGACTTGGGAGCTGCTGCTGCAGGCGCGACGACGATTTTTCGGTGGCGGGTTGTTACTTCGAGGCCCAGGGTGTACTGGGAGAGCAGTTGCCGTGGTAGCAGCTTGCGATTCGGTAACCCGCGAGCGATGTTAGTCGTTTTGTGTGTGTACCGGTGAGGTAATTTTTCTTGGAAGGAGATTTTGCAAAGGAGGATGTTTGCTGAAATGTGCGGTAGTATTGGGATTGATTAATGTGTGTTTGGGTTATTTGGTGGAGGGTTGATTGTCTGAATGTCAATGGTTGACAGTGCGGCTGTTATGGGGAATATTATATTATTCGTATATTGAAATATGTTAAACTGTGGTAGGGTGGATGTACCATTTTAGGTTATCTTGCCTTGGTTACCGTACATTTTTGGTATCTTGTCTGTACTGAGTAATTGGTTTACAGCGGGTTGTCAAATTATTTAAAACACTTATAAATGTAATAAAGTTAATGGATACGTACAGATGAATAATTCTTTTAAAGATTTCAGCTCAATTTAAGATGAGTAAAGAAAAGAATTCTGGTCATTAATTTCTATAGATAAGAACTTCTTTAATAAATGTTGAATGTTTCAGTGCGGTTCTGATTATTTTAATGCTGAAAAGTGAAAGTATTTAGGTAAATCAAATTCTGATAAAATCAGTTGAAACTACGGTCTAACATGGAAACACTGAGAACGGTTAAAATGTTCCTGTTTCTTTTTGTAACTTATAAGTGTTTCTAATAATGTGACCTCTTTCTATATATCAATTGTTACGATATTATTTTATCGCCTTATTAATCAATGACTAGAGATATTTTTATGTATATTCTTGTATGTTATTATTTAAATTTTGCACGAATGGAGCTATAGCAGTAACTGAAATCGGTGGATCACCCTAAAAGAAAAGAAAATAACATTGAAAATATTTCAATCTCTAGCAGAATCTATACATCTTATGTGTATACATATTTCAATTTTCCAATGCTTTACATAGGTAAGTTTGCACTAGGACTAATCCAATTTATCAATCTTTGCAAAAATCATAAAACGCTGTTAATTCGTTCAATTATCGTAGCAGCCTGTAATACCTAAAACAAACGATACCCAAAACTACCTCCTTCCTCCTTTCGCTCAGCCACTAATAGAATCAGCAATCGCTTACACGGCCAACTGTTCCCACAAGTCGTATCAGAAACAAATCCACCATACAAAGTAGCCGCCACTAACCAGCCAATCCCTCGGGTATACACCACCGCACCGCAGCGCTGCGCTCTCCTAACACACGTTCATTCCACGTCAAGAAAAGAGGTACCTATATAGAAAAAGGGGAAAGAGAATCCGGTATTCTCGCCAGTAATAGGCATGCCTTGCACAGACATTACGTCCATAAGATATTCTGACGTCGGAGGCTCAACTTTCGCCTGTATCTTGGATTAACCCTATCGCGCCGGAACGCCACAAGCGAGTAAAATAAGGGCTCAATTGTTCTGTCTTATAGAGTAAAAAAAAAATAAAGAAAGATGGAAGAATAGAACGGTTGAAAAATGTCTAAATAGAAAGATTGAAAGATGACAAAATGACAGACAAAAAGATAGAACAATTGAAGGATAAAACATAAAAATGTAGAAAGACAGAAACACTGATATCAACATTGAAAGGTGTAAAAATGACAGGATAATAGATACAATAATTGGTAGATAGAAATATAAAACGATCGTAGTGTAGCAAGATGATGCGCCTGCAAATTAAAATATAAGATTGTTTTATGAATTGAGAAAACTTTTTTCAACAATCATAAACGAAACATTAGTCAATTTACAGAAAATCATTGTTTAATAGATATATTAAAGTAACAATAATAATTAATAATGCCAATTAAATTGTTTTTCTTGATTACATCGAAGAAAATTTGTATATTTATGCACGTCTAAAATAAGTATATGTGATTGTATGTACACATAAATAGTTACACACGTACTACCGTAGTCATTGTAATGTAATCATTATTAACGTAACCAATCAATCAATGATTCTCTTGTTAACTATCTAATATCCCTCTTAAAATCTTGTAATAAAAGTGTTTTGCTCAATTCAAAACTGTATCTCATCATCGGCTTACCAGTTATTCAATATTTCTCCTCGAGCTTTCGAAGAATCTCGCCCCAGTCACAGTACAACCCATAAGCAAACGAGCCAGAGCACCGAGACTCTCCTCTGCCCCCGCGCGCCCGGGCCTTGGCAAACAAATGTCGGCGAACCCGGAGAAATCCCCCGAAGTTCGTTCGACGCGTGTAATGCGAGTGTTTGCGGTGCGCGTCGCAAACCGCACCGACGCTCTTTCTCTCTCTCTACTCTCCCCCGCACTTGCAGACGCGCGCGCGCGCGGTTACAACACGTCTTTTAACCCAGAAGCAGCGGCGGGGAAGATATATATCCCGCGTGCGTCGGCGCTCCTCCTCCTCTCCGTGTGTGTTTGTGTTTGAGAAGTAAATTACAATAATTGAATAAACCGCTAATTCGCCTCTCCCCCCTCTCTTCGCGCGCCACGAAACATCTCTTGGTGCGCGCGAGAGACCGGTAATTCGAATACTTTGCTGCTGCGGCAGACTGTCTGTGTTTGTATCCTTCTCTTTCTCTTTAGCTCTGTTTCGTTCTTTCCTGTACGGTTGGAGGTGGTGCTGCAGCCATGCACATTTGCCTGGACTTGTACTTTGTTGGCGGGTGTATACGGCAGAGGCGCCCCGAACAAAAGTCATATTTTTCGCTTTAATCTCGTTTGGTCTAGATAAAGCCGCTGGCGCTGGCGCTACAACGCAAGGCGGATTAAAGTTGGACAAAGGCTTTTTCGAAGATTATATGGTCAGGCGTCTGGCTGGGTTGGAGTAGAGTTTTGTTTGATTATTCGAGGAAATTTGATTTTGCAGTGGGCTGAGGGGGCTTTAGTGCGCTGTGTGTTTGGGGTTTGAATTGTATTGAAATTTTGAGAAAAGAAATATTTAGATGAAATAATAAAACGTCATTTATTTATCTGTCAGGCATGACTTAATATTGTATTATTGCAAAAATTGTAGCTATGGAGATATGTTTTAAGCCATCTTTTGCAGCGTGCTTAATAAGAATATTTTTGATGATTCACATCACATTATTTTATAAATTGTACTAAGGCTTAATTTATAATATTTATTATTATAGTGTAACACACCATATTGGTTTCATCGAAATTTTGTTTATTTGAATATTGATATTTAGATAAAAACTATAAATTTTATAAAAATTTATAAATATCTCATATTTATAAATTTAATGCATCATCATCCTGATTTAAACAAATAAACTTTAGTTGGATGTTAAAAGAAAACTTAAATCCTATAATAATTGTATTCTCGGTCACATTTTAATAATTTAGCGAGAAAAGCGGGGAAAAACATTAATACGGATGTTTTCAAAAGCATACAGAGTTTGTCGCAATAACACTTAATTAAAAGATTCATCGTACTGAACGTCCGAAGGCCGCAAAGTAAAATGTTTTAATAACGCTTAATGATTCAACAATTTTGCGATCCTATTACGGCAAAGTGCGTCTTCATAAACGATCCTCTCCCGCCTTCCAACCGCAGCGCGAATAATAGCTATAATTGAAAGAATCTAGAAAATAATAACCAATCAATGACTCACATATAAGATTACGATTACATGCATTAGCGCAAAGGTAAACATTATAAAAAGACAGCCGCAGCCGGCCATCTCTCCATCTCCATCCTCCCCAACACTTATGAATTACAACATTCCGCGGCGTCCACATCGCTCGGGAATAAACTCGTCTCTCTCTCTCTCTCTCTCTCATGAATCATAGGAGTCGCGGTGCGCGGTGTACACGTGCATCAAGAAGCGAGCGAGCACGGAATGCAAAATCGCATCGCGACGTCTCGCACGCACCGAAAAGTCTCGGGTGGAAAATTTTGCGCGCGCGCATGCGGGGGGATTAACAAAACAAGACGAGCGAACGAGCGGTTTTTCGGACGCGACAGTTACGTTTCAAAAAGTTGCGCGCGGATACGCGCAGATACGCCGCGGTGACTTATATATACTACTAGCGTGTGTGTATGTGTGTGTATTTGTGTAGAGGTGGTTGTAAGAATACGTGCTGCCGCGGCTTTTGGCAAATATTCAACTGGATGCGTGCGTTCGCTTCATAGCGCGTGCACGGAGGTGTTTTTTCTTTGCCGCTGGACTTCGTGAGGTAAAGTTCGCGGGAGATTGTGTGTATGGATGAGGTGGGTATAACGCTGGAAGTCGAAAACAAGTTTGAGGTAGGGAGCGGATTTTTTGAGTGGCCGAAATATGACGAGCGGGCGTTCGGTGTGAAAACAATTTTTCCACTGGTGAATCGAAGGAGTTTTGCGAGTTTTCGTATTATGATGGAGATGAAGTGGTTTATCTGGGTAGTTTCTGAACAAAAAGTTGCTTAGTAAAAGAAAAAAACTATAATACTCTGTATTAGTTGCTTTGACAATATATAAGCACTATACCCTGTTCTGTATTACTATACTAGTAATAAACATTTATCATGTTTCTTTTCTTTAAGTCAATAATTTTTCTGTTAGAAAAATTATTTTCTTGCGTTAAAGAGCATTCAACAAAACTGGCTAAAAGCTGCTAAATAACTATAAAAATAGCGTGGAACTTAATACAGAAAAAATAAAAAGCAATAATTATTTAGAATTATTAAAGAAACAAAAAATGTAAATATACATTTTGGTTCGATGAAATTACAGTAATAATTATTAATAATGACAAATTGAGGATGTGTAATGTTAGATATTTAGATGCCATTTATTATTGCAAAATGTCCTCGTTAAATAATTTCCGTTAATCGTCATGACTTTCCGAACTTGCATTGAATGGATTCTAGGTGTGGCGACTAATAGGACATTGTAGTTAGTATTTACAAAGTATTTATTAGTATCTTTTAATATATATTTAAATTGGTCTGTTCATACCATTTATTTAATACAGGGTTTAAGCATTCCAGCGATATCGCATTGAAATAGAATAAATAACGGACACAAATAAAAAAATCGTTTATAGGATTCATAATATTATTCTGCGATCTGTTAATAAGTCATTACAAACCGGTTAAAATGATACATTTATTAAAAAGAAATTAAATCTTCGTCAATAAGTTGTACGCGTACTTCTTACTTTACTATCCGTTACGCAACGTCATACGTACGTTTCCAGTAAACCTGACAGTTCTTATTTATTATATGAAAAACCAAGCCATCGTAAAAAACAAAACTTTTAATATATACATTCAAAGCAGCAGAAAATAACGTTAAGGAAAAAGTATTATACACATAGAAAAATGCCGTGCAACACACGTACACACACGCACGCAGAATTTTTTCTTCTCAGGTGGCTTTTTTTATCAGTGGAATAAAGCACTTGTACAGCGCTCGCTAGCTCGCGAGAAAGAACACACGACGTCTCGCGCGCGAGCGTACCTTTACATAGGTGATTCGTTCAAAGTTCCGAGTATTCGTTATTTGTTTGTCGGACTCTTTCTCTCTCTTTCTCTGTCTCTCTCGTCGGAGTCGCTCGGAATGGTTTGACTATTTCAGCTGCTTCTTCTCGCTTCTCTCCTTTTTGTCAGGGGCTCCCTCCTCGTCTCGTTCCCTCTTCTTCTTTTTTATTCCTTGTTTTTTAACAAAAATCCATCCTCTCTCGCTAGTCGCGTCATCCTTTGAACCTGCAGAAGAGAGAGAGAAGCCAGGCATACAAGCCATTGGGAATTTCGGAGCCTTTTTCCATGGAATTTAGCACCGGTCTGCGGCATTTCCGTATTGGAAAAAATAAGATTCGCCGCGTCGTCCTACGGCCAAGCTCTATGCAAAGCAGCCGGGCCAAAATGTGAAACCGTAGAAGGCTTTTTTCGCGTCTCGCGCGGTGCGTTGTTTTTTACGCTCTCCCTTTTCATCCTCCTTCTTTACTGGCCAATTGTGAAAATTTCGCCCAGCCACGAAACTCGAATCTCCAACGCTGTACCCCCTCTCTCTTTCTCTTTCTCTCTCTACACACAAATAATGAGCAATTGATTCACAAAAGCTAAAAAGGCCTTGACTGCGCGCTATACGCAGCCACAGCCGCATATCAAATAGCGAATTTTCAAGTAGCAGCAGCAGCAGCGCTCGAGTCTGTTGTTCCGATTTTATACCTGCGGTGCGCCGCGCGCGGTCTTTTCATTTTTTTTTTCTCCTTTTTCTTTTTCATTCCCTCGATGGCCAGCCAGCAGCGGAGGCTCGAGCCAAGTCGGTGTATATATACAGGTACACACAGGAGCATTTCCGTTTAGCGATATCATTTCGCATGTGCAGTCCGCGCATGGACGACGCCGACGAATACACGTATATAGGTATATATATCTGTAAGAATGTCGATGTGTAGCCGTAGCGCCGGGAATGCTCGCGGCTAGAAAGAGAAGAGACGAGAGAGAGAGAGAGAGAGGTAAAAAAATCGGGAGAGAAATACTGCGAAGGAGAGCGAGAGAGAGAGAGAGATCGGGGTTCGGTCCCCGTTGTACGGACTCTCTGACGATTATAAAGAACGGTAAAAAAGGAAGGAGAAGAATGGAGTGGAGAGTGTGTAGCCATCGTCGTTGGCTCTTTCTCTCTCTCGCTCTGCGTTTAAAAAACCAGTTGTGCGAGAGCTCGAGCCGACAGCGACGATCTTCTCTCTCTCGCTCGCTCTGTTTCTCGGGTCCGAGTGGGCCCACCGGTCCGGATGAACGAGAGAAGGAGAAAGAGAGAGGAGAGCGCGTGGGCCGCACGGGCCCTTAGGTACGATGCTTTTGGCTTTCTCTCTCTCGCTCGCTGTCTCTTTTTTACTCTCCGCGTCGCTGTTGTTTCTTATTCTTTCTTTCTCCCTCTCTCTCTCTCTCTCTCTCCGACTTCTCCTTTTCTAGCTGTCTATACATCTTTCTGTCTTTCTCTCGCGGGCCCTCGCCTTTTGGTTAATGAAAGCACTTGATAGCTTTGCGCCTCCGTGATATTCTTTTCGGTAATCGTTATAGGAGCGGTGGAGAGAGGTGTTTGCGTTAGTCGAAACTTTGACTGAAGAGTGCACCAGGGAAGTCGATAAATCATGGGAGGTCGTTGATGAATGGTAAATTGTGTTGTGGAAATATTTGTAATTGATTGTTTGTTCAATAGAGCCTAGAAAATTAGGGACATTTATCTATAATTAATTTGCGTTTGGAACGATTATAGGTCTTACTTGCCCTACGAGTTCAGCGAGGATGGATTTTTAAGTATTTATTTACTTTAATGTTGGTTGTCCGTTTCTGCTTACGTTTTTGGTGTGTACCTTCGTACACACAATTTTATTCACACGTGATTCCCAAAATAAATGTACTTAACTGTTGCCATACTTGTGATTTTAAAATTGTAAAGTATATTAAGATATCATTAAGGAGAATATTCGAGTGCAACTTCATTAATTATTATACATCAGGAAGGCTATATTTTCTCACTTTCTGTATATTTATTTTCTCACGAGGAACGAAAAAAAGATACGTTGATGGGTTGTTTGATTTGATTGTTCCAATTAGCAGTAAACAACGGACTTTATAATTGCGATATCTTTTAAGAAAACCAACACTTCGAAAGGGCGCCGTCCTTTCGGTCGTTCACTGGCGTCAGCATGGTAACGCTTTTGGAATTATGGCGTCATACCTGTACAAGTTTTTAAATCCCTCTATCTTATTCTCATTTCTTCAGATAATGAAGTCAGAAAAAAGTTTACAATATATAACCAGTTCGCGATGAAATAATAACCACGCGAGGAAAAAAAGGATCGTAAAAGTCTCTCTTAATCTCCTATTAGCCGTTTTTGCGAAAACAAATCTGTCATGATAAATGCGACAACTTATTTATAAAAATATCAATATCAACTTAATAACAATTAAGTGTTGTGAAAAACACATTTTCTCGAGACTACGAAGCCATTTTATCCTTTTTCAGAGACATTAACTTTTTCACAAAACCTATTTAATAACTTTTCTTTGTGATATATAAAAATGATAGTTTGAATGAAAAAGAGTTTGGAATTTCTTCAGTCTATAATTTAAGAAAGTTATCCCGAATCGTAAATTAATTGTTTTGTAGTTACATATATTAATTTTGTTGTCAAATTCATATGTGTTTTGGTAATTAATTACAAAAATAAGAAGCTCAAAAGATGTCATACTTGTCCAAAACAGACAGACTCATCTGTCTCATCAAACTTTGTACCAAAATTTTAACTTAAACATGCTCTTCAAAATTTCTGGAGTGAAAATAATCTCACTCCAGTGACTGTGTTTTAAAATTATTGGAGTAAAACTTCACTTAAAAATTATGAAAACAGTCGTTAGAGTGATATTCCCACTTCAATAATTTTAAAGAGTTCACTTTCGACATAGAAAAATAAACACTAAATGTCTTGAACTCATAACCCATTACCAAAAGAACTAAATCAGTGCACCAAACGTTATAAAATAAACACACTTGCTACTCCATTTCCATTTCCATCCATTCACTTTCATGCACTTTTCGTCCAATCCTCTTACGCTTTCCTCCCTCCTTACCTTGCATTTTCTTCCCCAGTTCCTAATTCCCAATCAGTCCACCTTGGAACACCAACCAAACCCAGTGTAACAGTCCCCACCTAGACTACCGCGCAACCAAATCTTTTCGAATTTCGCCTCTCGCGGTTCCTCTCGTCCGTGGGCTTGGCCCTTGTGACGTCATCCGCCTTCGCAGTTTCGAACCGGCGCGGATTACCGGCGAGATCGGACTGCACGGCAGCGGCAGCCGAAAATTATGCAAATACCATGCAAATCCCGACACACTTCGCGACGCTAATCCGCGTCACAATATTAGAGGTAATTGGCCGCGAGTGCGCTGACATCTCGCTTTCCTTTTATCGCAGGCGCTGGTGTATAGCAGTGTTTATGCGGCCCTGGGATGATTCTTGTGTAATTGCTGCTGGTGTCATGCGTGGAGTTAGAGAATGAGACAGTGAGTGATGCTTCGGATGTTTGGGGGTGATGTTTATTGTTGGATTGAGATGGATGCACCTGCAAGGTTGGTAATATATAAGAGTTGAATGTTGTATTTTTAGGAGCGAAAATTATTGCATCATTTTAAAATATCGAGTTGAATGTACGAGTGCTATACTACAAATACTCTTATTTAATATTCTGTTCATAATTACAAAAGATAGATTTTATTGACACAGTATGGTATAAGTTTACTTTAGTATATTTGATAAGAAAGTTTAGTATACGTACCTATAGTGTAATAATTAAAATAGTTAGATTTATTAATTGTTTTGAAATTAAATTGCTTAAATAACATATTTTATATTAAATTTTAATTTGAGTGGACAGATTTTATTGTTCATTGATAATTAAGATTGAAAGATAGACGATTCGTTGTCAATTGATTGCCACGAACTATTTAATGTGAAAAATGTACTCCCAAGTTTATCAACAAAAATAAAATCATCCAGAACCTAACTTTGACTATATAATTAAGTGTTTGATAGTCAAAAATCACTTTAATTATTGTAATGTCTTTTTCTAAACTTTCTAATTATATTTTTTGTCTTATGATTATGGATTTGGTTGATTAGTTCTTATAAATCAATTAAGTATTTTGCGTTTAAACCTTCATTTCTATTGTCAATTAAAATATTATTGAATGCTAACCTACAGAAACAAAAATTACAGTTGATTCATATAAAATATTCACTTTCCATACATAATTCAAGTGCAAGGGCCTCTTATGTAAAACAGATAGCGATGTTAATCACGTTCTCGATTGCAAGGCTGATTAAAACAAACATTTACATAGACCATACTCGATTGAGCTGCTTTTTCTCGAAGCATAATAATTATGTATTCTTCCGAGGAGCTATTTTGACTTTTCACTCTTTGACATCACGCATAGTCAAACAAACGTGATATACGAGCCGAATGTTCACTTGAACCAGATCATGGAACCTTTGCACACCGAAATAAATCAATACCGAGAATTCCACACAAGCGAATTTTAACAGAGATAAGAAAATTTTCCATCCATTTCCGCGATTAACGACGTATACGTAATTCGTGTTATTGTGACAACTCGTGACGAATTCAACTGCCTTATCTCCTACAAAAAATTGATCAAATTTGCGCAATTGTACGTCGTCCGTAAGTCTATCGATGCCTATGTCCACACGAACCATACGTTCGTTAAAAACCCATAATTCATCCATCCTCACCGACCAACGACAGAAAACGCTATACGCTCGACTATCACCGAGCTACCGGTCTTCGATCTCATCGACGAGCTCTAACCCAGCTCCAAATGCACGCAACTCTCGCGATATCTCGATCTCCGGCTTACAAAAAGGCATGTATATATCCTCCACGTGCGTGTCCCGGTGTATTCACTTTCCTCGGCGGCTGCCCCGCGGTCATCAATTTGAATTTCTTCATCGGACGACAACAACAGGTCTTGCGCATTTTCGGGGGCCGGCGCGTCAGGTTTTTCAGGTCGGCGACACGCCGGACTCCCCGGTGAGGCTCTCCCTCGGTGCATCGAGACACGCACGCACGCACCGCGCGAGAAAGGAAAGGAGCCTGCGTCGGGAGAGTATTTCATTCATGCATTTCTCTCGATTTGCGTGTGTATATAACCCGCGGAAAGAATTATCTCGTTTGGCGTGCATTTCATTTAACGCGAGCGCACGCGCGTCGTTGTACCTTCTCTTTGGGTATTTCATTCAGGTTCGTGTGATCGGCTTGTGTGCGCGTGTGTGTGTGTGTATGTACTTTGAAATCGAGAATGCTGAGTGGAGTATAAGAGGTCGAGAATGAATCGAAGGAAAAGTAATTGAAATTTTGCTTTCTATGGAGGAGCTGTTTATACCGGGCGCGTAACCGCGGTCATTACCCGCAATTTGAAAGTCAAATGTCATTTAAATTTTGTAGGCAGCTGATGTTACATCATTGATTTATGAAAAGAATAATATATAGAACAAAGAGCGCTTATGTGACATACTTAAGTTTCTTTTTCTTTGGAATTTCAAAATATTCTCTTTGCATGAATGACACTAATAATATAGAGCACGTAAAATAACTTGCATCAGTAATTATATTGAGAAAAATTATATAGTAAATAGTATGATATTTATATTGAAAAAATTACTAATTCTAGTTTTACTATATTTAAAGTAAAAATTACTAAATGAATATTAAATTTAACTATGAATGTGGCAATTTTTACTTTAATTATGGTCATTTTTATAAAAAATCAAGTATAGTCCTTTTTGCACATTACAGGAATAGATAATAAGATATAAGAATAAGCCAATAGTAGACGTGATTTAACAAGAAGAAAAATATAGTCCAGTTGAAGCTAGTCTCTCATTGACCCATTTTTATATCTTGCTACTTATTCCTATAGCATGCAAAAGGTCTATATCCCCAATATACAAATGGAAAAAGTAAATTTTCCTGTATAATTTTTTTCTTATTGAGGACATTCAATAGTTTGAATAACGGATTTTATTCAAACTATAAAGTTTCATCTCGTTCATTTACGTAAAGAAGTACCGATATAACCAATAAACCAATATAACTATCCACGAAATTTGTACACAATTAATCAATACTTCATGAAAAGATACATATTCGTGTGACTTCAATTAGTTTTCTTCATCTCTATCCTCTAATCGGAAGAGATATTCAACCCTATGTTTGAATCAAACCTACACACGCAATACAAGTGCACATTAAACTCTACATTTACAAATTCTAAATTTTTCGGATCCGAGTAAACCCATCGCTCTTCGTAATCTAGTATATAAAAAAACCCGTAACCTTCGGTTACCAATCCCACCCGATCCCTCCCATTTCCAAATCAGCCGCGAGGACTGCACATGGCGCGGCCTCGCACCACACTCGCCCATAAGCAAGGAAATGAAACAAACCAAGCGAGCGGCCGAGCTCTTACAAGAGGCGGCAAGGAGTCGGCAAGGTTGATGGATGATGGGCGGTTAGGCAGTACCTCGCTTAAAGTTATCTCTCCGTAATCTGAGAGCCTCCTCTCTTCTCTCCTCTCCGCTATCTCTCGCGGTCGGCAGCAGCAGGCTCTTGCCTCTCTTGCAAGGGCGAGGTCAGGACTCTATACACACGCGGGGGTATTAAGCCGCTCAAAGGAGGACTGGGTCAAGACGCTCGCTCGCTCGCGGAGAGTTGCATCAGAGAGAGAGAGAGAGAGAGAGAGAGAGAGAGAGAGAGAGAGCGTGTGTGTACACAAGCATCGCGAACGGAGCGTCGAGTGCTGTATGGATGGATGGATGGATGGATGCTAGGTTGGCCGTGCTTCTTGCGCTTGATGCTTGATGTTGCTCTGTTGCTACTCGTTTTGATGGTGAGGTGTATACGGAGAGAGAGAGAGAGAGAGAGTCCTTGACCCACTCTAGCGCCGCGGTTGTCGTAAGGAGACGTGTAACATGCCGAGCGCGCGGATGGCTGATTATCAAAAAAAACGGCACGCTGCAGGTTTGTGTAATGTGAAATGTTATGAGATGTGTGATGGAGGACGGGCAAATTTGGGTACGAGTGTGACTTGGGCGAGGTGGACGACTGGATTTCTGCTGGTTTTTCGGTAGATTTTTATCGGCTGTGTATGTGTGTGGTTTCGAGAGTGCTTGGTCTTTTACTTGTGGTTGTAAGGTTTATTGCATGTAATGAAATTAACGAAAATGATGACGTGTATTATGTTGTATGTAGCTTGTTACTCTACATGTAGCCTCTTGTAATTTTCTGTTATCACTCTTGAATAAATTCATGTTTTCGTACAGTTTTCTTGATTTAACGTTTTTTTAAATAAAGTGGGAATTAATGCAGTATTATGTACAACAATAAATACTTTTATCTATCGAACAAAAATCATCAAGATACATTATTACGTGGCAGAAATCTCTATTTTTTGCATGAATACACTCAAAGAGCCTTTAAGTTTTTAGTAACAACAAAAGGTACTATAAAAAAACCAAATAGAGGATAATTACATTCATAAAGTTTCTGAGTAAGAATAAATCTAAGGTATTTTTTGTCTTATTTTGCTATTATATTTAAATAACATATTTAAATTTGATCTGCACTCTTAAAACTATCTGGGTTAGTTTATAAGACTTAAGAAACGTATTTCCAATCTTCTAGGTGAATGAATTCATCTATTTATTTGTAATTTGTAAATCTACAGCCACTTCTTAATTTTAGAAGTCTAACTAACAAAAGCATACTGATTTTTTGATCATGTGTATATGAAAATAACATTCTACTTATGTAATTGATTTAATATTCCTAATTACCTCTTAATCAGATGTTCAAAAGTATGTATTTTAAATTCTTTTATTTATGATATAATCGTTGGATCTGAAATGTGAATTACTTCCATTATTCTTTAATATAATTGTTTAATCACCCAATTGAATTATTCATATATTTACTAAATTTAACATTTTTTTATTATTAAAATTATGAAATCAAACATTAAACAATATCAAATTCACTAATAAACGTGCCACTTTTCGCTTACAAGCAAATATCAAAGCGACATCTGGCGAATCAAATGCCAAGAATGCCACAGGTGAAATAATCGGTAAAAAGCAAAAGAATAGCAATTCTTCTCTCCCCCAGGGACTCCGCAGCGTACGACACACGGGATAGGGCCCAAAAAAGAGCGTCGCGGCAGATGCTGCATTACCCTTCGCGCGACCCCATCAAGGGGTAACCATCACCAGCACACTCAACTACATAACCACCGCAGCACTTTCCTTGCACCCAACTCACCTGGGGAGGAAATCTAATCTCTCTTCTTCTCGTACCTCGAAACTGGTTGGGTTGGTACTGCAGGGTACTGCAGGAAAGAAAAAGAAAGAAAACACAAGCACCGGTGCCGATATAAGTTCCCTGTAATTTTTTGCTCCCGCGTGTATACGTGCTCTTGCCCCTGCAGGAATCTGCAGCGCGATGTCGTGATCGAATCCTACGTACACACGGACACACGTGAGCCTCTAAAGACTCTCATCTATCCGCTCCGGGGCGTCACGATTCGGCAATTTTCAATACACGAGAATCATCGGCTCGACTGCGCTACCACACTGCGGCTTCTCGACGCTCTTTTTCTTCTTCGTTGCGAACCGTCCGTGGCTGCTGCTGCAGGATACACGAGCGACTTTCGGAAAGGTCAGACAGGTTTTCGCTACTATACCCGTTAGCCAAAGCGGCGGCGGCGGCGGCGTAGTCGGCTTTAGATTTTAAGGCGATTACCCACGGGCGCGCATAGTTTGACCCGCGAGGGACCGGTTCGTTAGATCTCTCTCTTTCTCTCTCGGTCTGTCTCGCAAAAAAGAAGGTAAAGAAACGAAAAACAATGTGTGTCTCGTGGTCTTGCGTGCGCTAGATCGTTTTCCGAAAAGTAGCGATAGCGAGGAGCCTTGAACGAAGGTGAATTTCGCCGCGGTCCGGTTAAACGCTGCCCGCGTTCGGACTTTGTATGTCTATCGTGATGCGTTTTAGGTTGGTTAAGTGCACATTTTAGAATGTTTAGGTGGGATCTTTGATTTTTTTGGTGGCGTGTATTCTTGCTCGGTGGTAATAGCTTAATTGGGTTGTAGTGGTTATGATTATGATGGTTAAGAGTGGAGGAATTATAACCTTTTTTTATGAATTTCTAAAGGACATGATTCTATAATATATCTATACTTTGAGAACGATGCTCATATATCCTAAGAGGATATAGTAAGAAATTTGTAGGTAGCCTTACCACTTGCGATTTGAATAATTATAATTGAGTTTACAAGAGAATTTATGTGACTTTTCATTGCAATTCAGTCATTAAAAAATATCTAATTACGTTATTCCATTTAAACTGATAAAAAAATTACATTTTTTAGTTTTAACAGAATATTCGGTTTTCTTTCTCAGTCTTTAATTGTTGATATTGCACTAGATAATTGTAGATGTGATAGTTACACTTGTAGAATAGATCAGTAACAATTACGTAAACAAAATAACAAAACTTTAACAATCAATACAAATTAAACTGCACCAAAAAGTTTCCATATTGATCTCCTCAAAACTAATCTATGCGAACAAAATTCAGTTCTTTTATTAAGAGTTAAATGAAAGTTTACGATATAAAATAAAATAAAATTATTAACTAGACCCTAATGTCTTCTATAAGTCGTCCATTAGATCGTTTAACTCCTCTAGCTCAGAAACTATAAATATTGTATGTTCAATCGCTGATTATTAATCACTACTTTCCGTAATTCATCTACTCCTACTTCTCCTGAAATATTATATTTTAATATAAAATAATAATATCCAAGATGGCGGGCTCGGAATTGACGATGGCGACATATAGTGGAAACAAATACAATTTATAATTTCTAAGAGCAATACAAGGAAATTTTTTCGAAATAGTTTAAACAATTTTTTTTTAGTTTTTTTTTTAGAATCGAGTATTGAACGTATTGTGAATTTTTCCTGTATTTTACTAACAACATCATATTCAATCAAAGTTTTACGATTTTAAAACGATAAAATGCACATGTTCCGAATGTTCGAATAAGACTGCGGTATTAAGCTAGAGCTGAAGCATCGTTGGCTCAAAAATTTAATCAGTTCTACACTTAGTTATTTCTAATAAACTTACAAGATTTGAATAATAATTACAAATGTAGTTAAATGATATGATTTAGAAAAGATGATATGATTTAGAAAAAAATATTTATTAATATCCATGCGAGCCAAATTATTCTCTTGCTTGACTATAGAAAGATTCCATCTTCTAAAACAGATAGGTATACTGTTTTAGTTATAGTATTTAAGAACCCCCGTCGAAGATATTGTGAATATTACAATCCGTAAGAAACGAAATTGAAACATGGAACAATATCTTATAATAAATAATTCAGACTAAAAAATGTATTCGAAAAGAATAGACAGGTACTTAACGTGGAATTGTAATCAAACGTATAAAAAGACAAAAATATTTTTTTCTAATTTTTACAAATTTTGAAAATGGAAAATTGTAATTCTTTAGGAAAAACCAATTTTACAATAATTGTTAAATACACCAAACGAAAGGTAATTGCATGAACTGCACGGATATATGTATATTTAAAAAAAATGTTTTTTTTTTAAATTTAATATTTCAAAAGATGCATATATATATATATATATATATATATATATATATATATATATATATATATATATATATATATATATTTACATATTAAACTTAAAAAAAAATTTTTTTTAATTTTGCTAAATTATAATTTTCTTCATATAAGCAGTAGGTTTCAACCATTTAGCTCTAAAATCTAATAAGCACTATATTGGGTTATATAAAATATAACTCCAACACTTCTGCTCGAAATACGGTGGCCTTCAAAAGTTATGGTGATCATAAAATTTTACCACATTCGCACACACAAACATACACACATACATACATACAGACAGACAGACATTTTGAAAAACCTTCGTATTCAGACACAGCGACCTCAGCTTCATTGAAATTCATCAAAATCTTGGTTATTCGCAAAAATCATCGTTACAAAGATTTCTCTTTGAGAAAGTAAAATTCCAATCAGCAATCTTCTAACTCCTACAGCTATAGTAATTTTATTTATATGGACCTAAATATTTTCACACTCAAGAGTTAAAGAATCATAAAGAATATTTCTCTAAATATTTATTTTAATAGGACATTCTCTTAGAACAAGAGGATTATAAGTTAAAATGTAATTGCCCATACCGGTATTTAAATAAAAGTAGCATTCTATGTTTTAACATCTACAGATATTTTGAAAATTATTACCAAAATTCACGCATAAATATATCTTCAGGCAGTTTTGTCCCCTTTTTGCATCTATATATAAGTACACGATATTTAAATGGAAACGAAGCAGCGATTCTGTTATTTGGATTCCCATAATTTATATACTGCCTCCGGATAATCATTATCCTAACAACCTGTATTTTGGACATAAAGAACCAAAGAAAAAATGTTTCGCTCCTCGAACTTACTCTTTCCTTCTCAAGTCTTACAAAAAGTATTTATCAGCAATTCCTAAAGCCAGGTTAAAATTCTCATTTCGAACACATCAAATTTCCGGCGTAAATTTGGAAAGCCACGACCCGACCAAATCTCTCAATAAACCCATCGCATAAACATCGCTAACGGCACCGCGCGTGTCCGCATTACACCGTACATATATATATATATATATATATATATGATATCCCTCGTCTCCTCCTGCGCTCCGCGCGCGCGCTTATATATCCCAGAAAACGGAAAAGGAGCATACAGCAAGCCTTGCTCAATACGTCCGATAAAATCTTATCGAAGCCCCCAACGCGCTATTAGTTCTACGGGCTCCCGCCAAGATTTAAAACCCGCAGCCCATACAGTCACGCGAAGAGTTGAAATCGTGTTGCGCAACAAACGTGTACACACACACACACACACATATGTACCTATATACACACACATTGTAACACTCTCATGACGTCACTTGGTCATGGAACCAAGAGCGCGCTCCGGCTCCTCGAGATCCGCGACGTCGAGCCGCGGCAAAAAGCGTATGCATGCACACAAACACACACACGCGCGCTGCGGACTGCATGACAAGCTCGTACTTTACGGAGAGGCTCCGGCGACGACGCGCGGCTACACAGCCCGTGGCTGCTGCACCCGCCGCGAGCGCAAGAAGGTCACGTGCGGCGAAACAAGAAAAAAAAAAAAAAAAAACAGAGGAGGCGAAAAAAAAAGGAGGAAAATCCTGCGGCGACCAGTTTCTCGGAGCGCTAGGCTGATGTCATAGCCTGGTTGCTGCGAGCATCGACGACGACGGATAAGTCGGCTGGTATTCGCGGTGGTTTTTCAATGCGAGTCGCGCGATGCTTGGCTTTGAAGCGAGATGTCGAGATGATCGGCCGCCTGCTCGTGGAGAGTTTTGCGCTGATAATCGTGCGTGATTAAAGATCGATCGGTTGAGGAATAGGAGCTGCAGCGTTGCTGGAGAATACAGGAAACTTCTTGGCTTCGCTCTGGTAAAAAATGTAATTTCATGTAATTGCGAGGACAATGAATGTTTTGTGTAACAATGTATTTGGCGTTGTTAGTGGAAAGAGGCTCAACGTGCTCTTCTGGTAATTAACTGTTTTAAGTTGGCTTTGAAAGATAGAACAAGTTAGAAGTGCAGGAATAAAATATAATGGATAAGAAAGACAATTATAGTTTTATTAATATTGTTCGTGTTATTAATATTGTTTAAATGGTATTCATATTCATGTAGTACTTTTTAGATAATAAGAAAGAATATAATTTCAATGATTATAACAAATATGAGATATCTATCTATGGTAAATACGATGAATTCATTAACCATATAAACCTTAATCTTGCAGCATAAGCAGAGCACAAAATATATGAATTATAATATAAAATGTAGTTATGACGACAGCTGTTACAAGATATATTATAAGATTAACACCGTAAAAAATGTGTGTATAAGATTTTTAAGACATGATGAAGAAGTGAAACAAAATAACAATTACAAGCTGTAAAGACAAAAAGAAAAAAAGAAAGGGAAGATAACTATCAAACCTTGATTTTAATTTTTTTTTTATTGTTAATTATTACTCCCTGGTAGAAATAATCCAAAGTGATAAACTGTAACCTACCCTAGTGTGAGAAATCTATTAAATCCTATTAATTCCTTTTTCCAAATATAAAAAGATCCTATTTGCGAATAGGATGTATATGCAATTTTTGTATTGGTGTTTTTAAATCGCTTAGATCAGTCTTTTAGGTACATTTTCTTTTTGGTCTTACACCATCGACATCAACAATAATTTAACGTTATTCCGTTTTATAAAGTTTATCAGAATCCCTGTTCAGAATAGACGAGTACAGGTCAGATTCAATTGCTATCAATGGTGTTTAAATCATAACTTCTTTGATACATACAAGATACTGAAGAAACTCAAGAAAATCGAAAAGTGAGTACAATGAAAAGGAAAAAATATATAAAATTGGAGCAAGATGTAGACAAAGTCCGTTATTGCAAAAATTTTTTTTAGCAATTTTGTAGTTAACATATTTTTAAAAACTAACTTTGAAAATAATGATAACATGTATGATATTAGTTATAAATGTTATGCAAGTACAGTGATAAAACGTTATCTATCATATGTAACAGCTATATTGTACATAAGTAGCTTTCATAATATAGTGATTACTGAGTTATTTTCATCTTTTGAGTTCTTATTATTATCGCTTATTACTGCTCTATTGAAAATGATTTACTAAAGCTGTGCAGCATTGTTATTCCGATTTTTGTTCCAATTTAACATCAAATTGTGACTAACTCCAGTGAATTCTGAAAAATTATGACGAAATTTCTAAAACCGGAATATTTTTCAATAATCCAACGCAATTGACACTAAAATCAGAATTTATACATTTTATATAAATTGTGTACAATTTCGATAATTATTTCGATGATCAGTGGTTATAAGTCATTAATACTTGAAAAAAAAGATATCACATAATATATTATAACTTAATATAATTACAAAATAATGATTCAATGAATTTTATTATATTAATAAGGGGGGCGTCGGTGCTATATGGCAGCCAACAGCCCCGCGATCACAAAAATTACGTACTGGGTATGTCTGGATAGCCATACCCCGCCAACCTACATTAGTAAGTCGACGCGCTATTGAAGTAGCGAGTACCCTTTTTATTGAATTCGCCAGCGCGTGGCCGCCTTTATGTCGAGTCTCGTCAGCTGATTCTTCTGTGCGTTGAGTTTACGCGACGCCACCAAGCGGCAAAGCTGAGACTCACTCGGCACTTACGTACGCGGAACTTTGAGATCCGCACGAAGGATCGTTCGGAGTCATCGGGGGGCGATCGGTTCGGTATACATTTTTGAATGCAGGTAAGTTGTGGCAGGCTCATTTAATTTAATGTCCATTGGAACTTTTATTAGTGACTTTATATCGTACGCGTCATAAAAGGATCGGAGTCATAGACAAATAGGTGATGTCATCTATACGTTGATAATTAATGTTTGGATAACTGCAAAGCTTTATATGTAGGTTGAGTGTAATACATTTCATGATGTAAGCAGATAGGTATTCAAAAGTAGGAGAAATAACAATTACACTATATATTAAAGCCATTATTATATGTTACATTTAAATAAGAATCAATTAATTAATTAAGAATAATTAATTATTCTACTCAAAAATTTTTTTTCGTCATTTTAATAAAAAAAATGATCAACCTAATCGCGCGATGTTATTTATAATTTTTTTATTGGCACACAGGTTGCAAGTACAGTAAAATATATATTACTTTTACAAAACAGTTTACGTTTCTTCCAAATTTGTTAATTAATAAACCTACCTGAACATTAAAATTCATCATTCACAAAATTCAAGCGGTTCCACGTCAATTTCGCAAAGACCCACTTTACACAACCCAACTCACAACAACACCATCTTCTTGCGCAAGTGTCAACCGTGTAACTTCCCCTGTACCACCGACGCGAAAAAAGGTTAAAAGAAGCCTCATACGCACGCGTATATACACGCCTACGCCACGAGGACAAAGTAACATGCCACCATACGGCAGACAAGGCAGAAGAGAGCCGCGCGGCACAGCTCGCCATTCAGTTATTCCTCATGAATGAACGCGAGCGCCGCGGCGAAATGACATCTTCATACCCGAGTCCTCCCGTCTCTCGTCAAGTAGGTACACACACACGCAGATACATCCTGTATACGGGCGCGGTGGCGGTGTACAAGTCGTGCCTTATTGCGCAACGTACACACGAACAAGCCGCGGAGAGAGAAAGGATCGCACAAAGCGCGAAAGGGAGAGAAAGGAGAGAAAGGAGAGGCAGCACATCCCGACGCGCGCGCGCGTATTATAGAGATAATAAAGCCGCGAGAACGAGCGCCACGAGATGAAGAGATATTATATACATTTCGCGTTGTGTATAATACGCGCGAGCGCCAGTGGCAACGCTCGGCGGTATATATACGTATCGCAGCGTCGTCTGTGCGTTTTATCTAAGCGCTCGGCGGACGTGTGTGCGCGTTATTATTGTTGTTATTATTCGGTAGCAATGGGGCAATTGATCTCGGAGTTCTCGGACGTGCCGAGTGAATGGATTATACCAGCGCGGCCGCTTGGGACGAGTATTATACACCGCCAAGCGCGCTCATTGAATCGATCACTCGACTTATTAATCCTAGCGGATGCGTGTGATTTTTCGATAGTCAGCGTGATTAATTACACGAGTGGCGAGGATACAATTGCACGTGGCGAGGGTTTTGTGTGTCGGCGTTGCGTGAGGTGTGCGGTGCAGTTTGTGGGATTCATTTCGAATGCAGTTCTTTCTTTTTATGAGAGTTGTGTTCGGTAATTGAGTTTTTGTTTTGGGATCGTTGATGTTTGATCGGGTGTGTGATTGTTGAGGTGATGAATGTAGAAAACGTGTAATTATGATCGAATTTACACATTGAATTAACTGGCGTAAGCTGGGTGCATTAAGAGGTACTTTAAACCGTGTAATCATGTAAATCTAAATGCAAGAATATTTAGACTAATGTTTCATTCATTTATGTGTATACAAGATGTAGGCTTAGGTATCTAATGTTACACATAGAAGTTTCGTATCTTAACGCTTTGAAGCTAAAAATTGTCGGGCTTGCCAATTATTTTTTAGAAATATACCTACCGTCAGATCGTCATTGACCTAACTGTAAATCGTCATTTAAATATAAATCATTTAGATATTTAAATATCATTCAAGTTATAATGCAATAATGTAATTGTTACCAACGAGAGGAGATCAGGAAGTTTGGATCACGAATTTTTATAAAACTTTGGGGATCCTTTTCAATGGGTCTTTGTACTGTAGAAAATACCATATTTCATAAACATTGATACTATATTTATATTCATATATTTGTTTAGCAAAGTTTCATCGAAATCTGTGACCCAAACTCTGTGATCTCCCCTTATAAGTATAATCAATTGATCTGACTCTGAGATTCTTTTGTTTACTCGTAAACGTGTGATGAATCAAATTTTATCTGAAAGAACTTCTATCGTCCCCTTACGAACAATAGCATGCTCAAAAGGACTCTAGAACCAAATGTTACGAATTGGACGTAGTCTGAATTGATCCAAAACTCAAAACCCACGTGTTGGACTACAGTATTGGATTATTGTTGTATATTGAGATTTGGATATGTGCAATTATTCTTTATTTTTGTATTTTTAAGGTTTTCTCGGCTTCTACGCAGTCAAAAATAATCTCTTTGATTTGAAAATCAGATGCTTTTTAACCTGATGGCCATACCTATTTTGCATAATTTTAAGTATAATATCACATGAAAATTTAAGAAAAACAAAAAATTGTTTGGGCAGTGCAGATCCCAATATATACTATAAAATGAGAAAAATGAGAAAAATTTTATGAGAATTATATATATATATTTTTTTTATTTTCATTTTTTTATGAGAATTAGATATCACCACATCTAATTCTCATAAAAAAATGGGAATTAAGTTCTATACTTCATCGCACAGTGCAACATCGCAATCTCCAACCTCCAACATCCTATACCACAAATTAAAAACTGTATCACCGTTAAAAGAATCTCATACCCAAATCACCCCTCTCTTCCCCCCGTATTCAAAGGGTGGCTGTAGAAAGGGGGGAGAGGTAGAGGAGCTCCGGACCCGAGCTCCAGAGGATGAGAAACGGTGAGGTGGCGGGGGGAGGGAGGGGGGGGGGGGACCGACGGGGAAGAGACAGGTGATACTGGGCCCGAGGCTAGAACGCGCGCGCGCGAGCTACAGCTACTCTCACGGCACTCACACACGCGTACGGAGCTGAGGTATTTTAACACACGGCATTCCTGTTGTCGGGCCTCCAGCTCCAGCTCCAGCTTCAGCTTCAGCTTCGGATGGTTTCAGCTGGCTTGGCTGGCTGTGGCGTTAAGTCCGCCGCTGCTGTCTCGTCTCTCTCTCGCTCGCCAGGCGCGAGGAAATAATATTCACGCACTGCGTGTGCGTGTGTGTGTGTGTGTGTGTGTATATACCTATGTGCGTGTAGTGCGGAGAGCGAGAGGGAGCTCAGTGCCATTATTCGGCCTGTCGTTGAGATGCGTGCACGAGGCGTCGAACTCGTTGCGCCTGTTGGGATACAAAGGTAATTTTGCTTCTTTTTCTTGCTTGGGTAGTTAGTTGAGGCTGTGGTTTTGAAGTTCGATTTGACGTGTTTATGCTGAAAGAGTTTGTCAGTTAGCGCGACTTATAGGACAGCAGACGAGAATGCAGCTTGTTAACGATCTTCTAATGATCTTTCGTTCAGAGAAGTTTATTTATACAGATGCAGGATAGCAATGGTGGGTCACTTCATTGTACTTGGTAACAATTACATTATCGCTGAATTAATTAGATGTACGTTTAAAGAAGAATATATTATTTACTTTAAAAGTAAAATACAATCCAATGGAGTTGCGACGACTGTCTAGAACTCGGATTTCTTATCAAGAGGACCCGGGTTCAAATTCTGGATATGTGAAATTATTAAAAATGATTTTTTCATATATTTGTTACCATGACTCCGGTGGTTCAGATTGCATCTAAAAAACTGTGTAACCATTTTTGATGCACTTACAACATTCTCTACTAAATGTAGTAGAGGGCAATGGATGCATCATGACTATAGGAAACCAGGTCTAATGAGTATAGGTATTAAATGAACTCTGCAAAGTTCACTTCAATTTGAACTTCGGATCTCGCTTCGGATAAACAACAACAATAACATTAATGAACAATACTTGTATAATAGTGCTTTAAATAATAAAATAATCCGTAATCGGATACCGATTCAAAACTGGGTCCGTCACGGTATTTATGATATATTACAAAACCCCGCATCGCCCTACTGCCCATTACGCCCCACCCTCCCCCCTATACATACCTGTATAACCTACATGTTGCGCAGGGTACACACAGCTCCTTCGCCCTCCCGCTGAGGCGAGGCCCAAAACATTCAGCCGCGCGCGCGATACGCAAGGATTATCGCGAGGGGCCCTATATACCGTCTTTTTTTCTCTCTGTCTCGCTCTTCGCTCGGGCCCGATTAGATGGCCGGTGATTAACGGGGGGCCTCTGCCATGCACGCCACGAGGCTTCGGGAATTCGCTCCCCACTCTCGCTTGGCTCGCTTTCGTTTTGTTTGGCGCTCGTGTGTCCGTTGTTGTCGTCCTCGGGGTCTTTTTATTCGATTAGGTAATGAGACGTTTTAATTATCCCGCGAAAATACATATAAGCATGAGTCTCGTGCGCGAGTGTGCGAGAGCTCGGGGATTTATGGTTTAATTAGCGCGTTGTGTGCACTGGGTGGGATGACGGTGCAAGGATCGTTCGGAGTCATCGGGGGGCGATCGGTTCGGTATTTCGTGGCTAATTACCGTTTCCGTTTTCTTTTGGTGGCTTTTTTGTTTTCAGCCGACTGTGGAGATGCTTTTTTTGATGCGCGGAGTGTAGATGTGTGTCGTTAAGTATTTTGCATGATGATGAGCTACATTGTAAGACTAAGTGCTGTTCGCGGGGTTTTGATCGGTATCATTATTGAATGCAATTCATTAAGATTAATAGAACAATTATTGATTATAAGTAATATTATTTTTTATGTTAATTTTTTGTCAGCGGGAGTATTAAACTTGATTTGAAGGTATAACATACAGTATGTTAATAATTTTAACCTGTTTTAGATATCTCATGAAATATATTTTAGATTTGTACTTAGTAGATAACTATCTATTTATGTTGTGTATGTTAAAAGGATGCCTATGTAGTTCAAGATATTACTACTTGTCAATAAAGGTGTCTATTGTTACATTCTGCATAATAGCGCTATAATGAAATTTGGTGAAATAAAATTAACTTTGTAGTAGATAATAGAAAGACTACGATGGTTAGTTATAATCATAGAATTTAGATAGTGAAAGTTTTTATCTGCTAACGTAAAAGTTTTGGAAAGGAATTTCATTATGTTACCGTATGAAATATTAAGAAGCCATAGTAATTGCCATAATTGTTCCATTATTCGTACCAAAATCACAGATTCATATTTTATTACATTTCGACATTTATGTGATTAGTTTTTGTGGTAAATATTATCTCATAACTGCCTTGGTGATTCCAAATCTTATTGATTTTTTAAGGGGGGGGGGGGGGGGGGGGTATTGTTAATTAATTTAAAAACAGAGCCTTTTTCAATAATTTTTTTAAAAGATACAGGTAATGTATTTTAAATTAGCTAATTACAGTATTGTAGTATATCATTTAAAAAACATTTTGTTAAATTTTCAGTGAAAAACATCGAAAACTAAGCCGTTGGTAGCCAATTTCCAGAGACGTCTCGAAAAAAAGATATTCTGCGGTGTTGGTCTTTTCTCGGCACTCGATCATCTGAAATCAAAAAATCAAAGTGTTTTTCTTATTTTATGAGTTTCCCCAGGTAACTCTGTCGAGTTTTTTTTCAAATTTGTTGTTATTTTTTATTTTACAATAACAATTTGACCGATTTTTTAAGTGAAAATTGCGTTTTTCGCTTTCTAGTGTTACTAAAACTTGAAAAATCAGTAAAAGAAAAAGAAACTCGACAAGGTTACCTGGGGAAACTCATAAAATAACAAAAACACTTTGATTTTTTGATTTCAGATGATCGAGTGCCGAGAAATGACCGTCACCGCAAAATATCTTTTTTTCGAGACGTCTCCGGAAATTGGCTGCCAACGGCTTAGTTTTCGATGTTTTTCACTGAAAATTTAACAAAATGTTTTTTAAATGATATACTACAATACTGTAATTAGCTAATTTAAAATAAATTACCTGTATCTTTAAAAAAAAATATTGAAAAAGGCTCTTTTTTTAAATTTATTAACAATACTTCCCCCCCCCCCCTTAATGCATTTCACGCTTCGATGGCTAGTTTTTGCCGTCCTCTTCAGAACATAATTATTTTAGTGGTGTTTTAATTATAGGACTACTATATACTGTTCTTTTTTCTTCCCCATTTCCTCTGTTACAAAGATCTAAATTAGTAACAAATCGATTACACCGGCGAATTGGCGTCCGAGAAGCTTACGGAATGAAAATTCCAACATTCTACTGTCAATTGCTCTTCAAACCTTCTGTCAACTATAAAAATAGCACCATCGGTCGCCTGCCACGCAAGGAACACCAATCCGCGATCCTCCAAGGAAATTATAACGTTAGACAGATCGGCATCACACTGCACCGCAACTCTCTCTCTCTCTCTCTCTCTCGTCTATATATTACCGGCCACTAACGGAGACGCTTTGCGCAGCAGCAGTGCAGTGGCGAGGAACGCAAGAAGCGGCGAATAAAAAGTGCGAAGATTCCGCGCAAGTCTCGCTCTTTTACTGCGCCTCTGCGGTTTTGCGGCTTGTTGCGCCCGGATCCTGGTCGTTTCGCTCGAGCCTCGTCTCGTCTCTATAATATACTTCTTTTAGCGCCCGTCCGTCTGGCCGAGCGGACGCGCGTGCGTACACGTTTTACACCTTGCGAGCATGCGCTAGCGTGGATCAGCTGCTTGGATACGGTTGAGAGAGAAGGGAATTGCTCATTGTTCGGGTGTTTCATTATTTAGCGCAGTAATTCAAATGCTTATTATAGTCCTTTAGATTAAAGGTCATCTTTAACGTAAGTGTTCGAAGATGATCTTATGATGAAGGGTTTCGAATTTGCTATATATAAATTGCGTGGCTTTTGTACGAGCACAGTATCAATTCTTGAGCTTCCATGTATCGTAAGTACTTTCCATCTTACATCGCTTTTAATTTTGACTATTGTCAATGAATACATTCTGTTTTCTAATTGGCATCATACTTGAATTACAGCTCTAAATTATTTACTCCCACAAAACACAATACCTTACAACCTTATTCACTTCCAATTACTTAGATTTTAATTCTAATATGGACCTTAATATCTCTAAATCAAATTTACTACACTCAAATAACATCAAATATACCACCAATCCGTAAGGAGGCTAATTCTAAGCCTTGGTTGAGATATGCCCTAGCTAAAGAATATAAGGAACGCAAAGAACTAACGTATGTGCAGGTGGCAACGACTGAAATAGCGGGAATCCTATATAATGTATATATTAGGTACCTTCTACTTAATATGCGCCAACGCTGTATATGAATTGTGATTTCCTTAACCGGTTGCGAGGTGTATAGTAGCACGGCCGCCGTTTGCGCACCTCCACTTGTCATTTACTTTTTGCAGCACACGGGTGCGATATATATGTATAAGCTGCTACTGCTACGTACCGCCTGCTTATTAATTGCCTTTCTTCTTTTAACGCGCGCGCCAGAGCCTCGTGTAGATTTTCAATTTGTCGGGATGCTCGTTTCGTTATATAGCCGTTGCTGTTGCTGCCCGTCTTGCGCGGTTACACGCGCTAATGGAAATTATGCGCTTGTAATTTCTATTATTCAATGATCAGCGAGTGGGATACGTTGCCGTGTTGCGCCTTTTTTTCGAGTTGCGCGGTGACTCGCGGGATTCGTTGAATAGCGCAGTAGGTTAATGATATAAGTAAAATCAATAGAAACTGTAGTCGTTTTTCTAAATGATATTCAAGAACGACAAATTTTACAAAGATGAGTAGAATTTAAAAAATATATTCATAAAATCTCACTGTTAACAGTTTTTTGAATTAACAGTTATAATATGTTAATGGGTTTTTTAATACAATAAAAAACTGGAATCGCGTCTTTTATTAAAATGCATTCTTATAAGTGTACAAATTCTTGCATTTACTTTTCAAGACATAAGTTTTACGTATGCAAATTATAGTAAAAACATGCCAAAATTTACTATGCAATTAATTCAAATTTGAGCTGCTATCTATCAATTACATTGCAAATAAATATTAATTCTTAAAAAAGGCTCAAGAAAGGTTTTATGACTGAAAAGTGAACAAGAAATTTTCATTACTGCTTATAATAGATTATTACATGAATATATTTGTATGCTTTAAATGTAAATCAAATAGCTTCTTTTAGTTATTTAGAATTTTAACCATTTAAATTATCTGCTAAAATATTTATAATGCTATATTATTTAACTAGTTAATAAGTATCATATTAAGGTACCATTACACCAAAATAATTAGTGGTAATATCTCAAAAAAACACTTGCGGTTACCCTATTATTGTACGAAACATATAATATGCTTATCATTAGCAAATAATTTAAATCGATTTTCAGTGTAATAATCAACACATTCTTCCATTTTACAAAAATCGGGTGGGGATAAGTGTGCCGAAAGATAACTTTGCAGACGGATAATAATGTCGAACTTATTTTACTGAAGGATAAATTTGCCGAAAGGTGAAATGTGCCAATGGGTAAAGTAATCGATTAACAAAAGTGCGGAAAAAAGTTCCGACGGGTAAAAATGCCGATGGATAAAAATGCCGAAAGTTAAAAATGCCAAAATGTTGAATGGCAATGGGTAAAAACTAAAATTATCTAATAATGAAAAGAAATGACCTAGCAACAATTAACACATCATTATAATACAGGCGCATATTCTAATAAAGCACTTTCTTGTCCTCATTTTCATTTTCGGCATTTTCTTTTTCGGGATCCTTGTTTTCGGCATTTTTAACTTTTGGCATAATCATCCATAGTTATTTATTTTTTCGGCAATTTCAACCGTTCGGTAAATTTATCCTTCTGAAAATTTACCTTTCGGTAAATTTATCCCCACCCCAAAAATCAAAACAGATTGCATCCTAAGTAATCAATTACCTCACAACTTATTCGAATTTCCACTTAAAACTTTGCCAATCGGCTACCGTACCACGCAACGCACCTACGAACCACTGGTAGTTTACCATTTTCCTTCCGTAAATCTCCCGTGCAACTGCGACTCTCCAGCCACAAAATCAACGCAATTAATCGACCAAGGGGAGAGAAAGTAACGCGCTTGCCCGAGGAGATCGCAGCGCGCAGATAACGAATCGGCGAGCCGCGCGCAACTCGAGAAGCCATCGTCGTACCCCCGTATACTCGTACGTACCCTCGCTCCATCTCCTCTCGGTGGTCAAATTGATTACGCGTGTCTATTAAACCGAGCCACGAAGAAATTGAGAGGGATACATTTTACGGTGGTTAAAAAGACGCAACGAACCGCGTTGCACACGGGAGGCTGGTATAGGCTCTTAAATCGAGATGATGTTCCCGGAGGATTTTCGAGGACGCAATATAAGGTAAAGTGCCCAGTACTTGGACAAAACGAAAATTGTAACCGGTACTTGGAGTGTGACGAAAATTGGAATTTCTGATAAAGATGATAAAAAGATGTATTCATTGGCATTCATTCGGATAGTTTATGATGTGTAGTATATAATTTAACCAAAATTATGTTAATTTTCGTGTTAAATTTGTTATAAATGTAAATATAACATTTTGAGGTTATGTCGAGAACTCTAATATGTCGAATGTATAGTCCGAGTTTACGTCCACTGCTTTTTCTGAACCCAGTAGTTGGACACGTTTAATTCATATGTCCAACTTATACTGGGTCCTAACTATGTCCAAGTACTGGCACCAGCTTGGCATATGATGTCCAACTACTGCGACATATAGTTGAATTTGTAAACTTACTTTCTTAGTATAAAAAAGTATGTAAGCGTATTTCTTCTTGTTCTAATAACAGTAAAACATGCCGAATTAACGATTAGATCAAAGATTCGGGGAAAACATTGAGTTTTTCTCCCTCGAGAAACTAGAGAACGAAGAATGGCGATTTATTCGCACATCCCGCGCGGAATATAAGAAAAGGCAATGGTTAGTGTGCATCGCCTCTCGACGCATTGTTCTGCGAAAAGTCTCTCCTATTCACGAGAGCGAGACGCAGTCGCGGTCGCATTCCGCGCAGCGTCACCAGATCCATCGCGGTATATTTACACGTGGATTGGATTCCTGCGACGGCATTTCTCTTTATCTTCTTTCGGTTTCATCCGCGGAGGATGGGGTGTCGAGGGCCCGCGTGCAGTTTGGAGGCCCCGGAGGCAAGTGCGCCCGCGGTCCGGATGAAAGAAGAGGGCCAGTGTCGTTGATCTAGTGCCGCGCCGAGAGCTTAACTAGGGTCTCCGCGAGCTCCGCTCTTCGATACTCCTCCTGGATAAGGGGGATATTGAGTTTAGGCCGAAAACGCACCGCGACGGTATTGGGACCTACATCCATTATACGAGCCCGGGAGGGAGAGAAAGAGAGAGAGTGGACATCGTGTATTGCGTTCCAGACGAGCTACCGGCTATCCCTTGTCGGCACTTCTATACGGGTATTTCGCGTTTCTCTTCTTATTGCTTTGCTATTCGTTTATATAGGAGTTGGTTTAGGGGTTCAGGCTAGAAACAATAAGCGGCGATCTTGTGGGGGCTTTCGGGAGCTGAAATCGAGAGACTTGAGGGAGTAAAGGTGAGTTATGGACCGTGGGGAATGGTTGTTTATGTAGTGCTAATCAGAGATGGGAAATTACAAAGTTAAAACTGAATTGTGGATTAGTTTAATTAATTGCGTACTTAAATACTGATAATACTGTCCTGAATAATAAAATTAATGCATACAGGTGATTACGTCAGCATTATCTATATTATCATTACACTTTTCTTCGATAAGAAACATTGTTGACAGATTCAAATCGTCGCTAAGAAGTTGTAAATTCACATTATATAATTATGATAACGACAGGAAATAAATTTATAAGTCAGTCGATTGTTTGATTATGACAAATCGTTTTCCACACTGTTTGATTCGTATGCTTACACCAAGTACTCTTTGATGCATAATAATTTTAGTTAGAACTAAAGACGCTTACTTATTTTATAAATTATCATGTTACAGATCATGCGCGGATAATACTTTTATACATTAAATTATATACTTTTTAAAACGCCCATTACAGGTAAATTAAAAGTTCGTTCAACAATTTAATTAAACAACTTTATGTCTGAATGTAAGTAATTGTTTTTCTAAATAATTTGGAAATTTTTTGAAAAAAGCTCTATGCAACTTTCGTGATTGAAGGTTTGGTTGCTTATGGAGTTGTTGATTTACGCGTGCGTACATTAAATTGTCGTATGAGAGGATGACGTATGAAAATTGGTTACTTGATGGAGTACTTTTTCTTGAGCTCGTAGTATTATTAATGGAGACCAATTATACTGGTCTTCGTAGCATCATTATATACATAATCGTATGCGATATTTTATAACAGCAATTACTATATAGTTTAAATTGTTTAGATACCTTGAAATTTGTATTGAGAACAAACAGTAGATCAGAAAATTTTCATGCTTAGAAAGATCATACTTCATTTAATCAAGAGTGAAATCGCTTCGTACATACATTATTTCGTCAGATTGTCTTTCATACCTTATTTGCATATAGTTACTCGGATAAGTAGCCACAGTACAAGATATCAATTTCTAAATAATTAAATAGAAATGTACTACCGTTTTGAGAAGGGCGATCGTAAGATTGATTGATGTGTCAAATATGAATCCCAACAATTTAGAGCTGGCCGGTCAATCAAGATATTTTATCTTGATGTGTAAGAAGCGACGTAGTAAGATCGGCGCGTAAATTCCGGTAGGAGCCAAAAAGACAACTGGAATGTTGAATTCGGTAGGACGAAAAAACTTCAACAATACATCATGTACCTTGCGCAAGTCTTCATTTATTTTCATATTGTCACATGAGTTAAAATAGATTAAAATTAATGACGCTACGGGTTGTATCTCAAAGGAACGATCTTCTCGATTTTAACAGTTCATTCAGGTTCTTACATAAGAAAATATTCATTGCATTATTTCTTTATATTTGAAACTTATATTGCAGTTATCATTATTCATCAGTAGTTGCAGCTGTAAACTATAGCTACAAAGCTACAAACTGTATTTTAGCTGTAGTTTTACTTTCTTTCATAAAAGATCATTAGCCAAATTACGATAAATAATGAATTACATTTGTCGCAAAATAGACCAACGTCTGATTATGTTCCTATACAGATAATTATCAATAAAAATGTCATCTATATAATAATCGATAAATTAAAAATAAAATCCGTATATAAACAAGCCCATTCCAAATTTTGCAATCTCATTCCCATTGACAAAAACAACACAGCCGTCGTTCAATCCAAACGACTCACTGAACTACAACAAGAGAAAAATCGCACTAGTAAGTACCAGCCCAGCAATTCTAAGCTTTTTTCCTCTCTCGGAGACCGACAATTTTCTCGCCCCATCGCCTAGCATTCGCTTTTAATCGCGAAGAAAAGCGGCAATTAAACATTCGCCTCTCCTCCTTGTGTCTCTTACCTCTGCAGCCGCGCATGTCTGAGCTGCTCTCCGACTCGCGTAAAAAAGCGTGAGAAGCTCACACATATACCACACGCATCCAGCTCCGTGTCGTACACACACACATACCCCCGTACGTTTTACGCGCATACGTTCGCGTTCGCGTTCGGCCTGGTAAGTGCACGAGAGCACGGCGCGGTTATACGTTCCTTACACTCTCTCTCTCTCTCTTTCCCAGTCAAGAGAAAGAGTATATAGGTATACAACACGCACACGGTGACTTTTAACTTGGCAGCCAGCCGAGATTCAAAGGATCGCTGCTGCTGCTGCGGCGCGCGCGCGGCTGGTGTGTGCCACTGCAGTGTTGTAACGTTTTCTTCCTCAAGGTTCTGGGACGACGGCGCGGCGCGTTCTCGCGGCTGTACGTGTGTGTAGAGGCGTCCCGTAGGCGTCGAGCGTTAAACGCATTCCACCTTAGAGGTTATGCATTGCGAAAGATCGCGAGAGAGAGAGAGAGAGAGGTATATAGCGAACGCGAATGCGCGGTTGTTCTCGTTAGCCGCGATTCGCACGTCCTTGATTCAAGTTCACGCTGATCCCGTTTTCTGTCCTGGCTGTATCGGCTCCCGCGTGTAATACACTGCGACATGTACGCCAGTGGATTGCTTGTGAAATATCCATAGATTATAGCGGGGTGATATGCTCGTCTTTTGTTACGGGCTTGTGTTTATGTTGATTGGGAGTGGTGTTCGATGATTTGGTGGGTGGTGTTTTGCTGAGTGGGAAAAGATAAGTACCGTCATGGACCCAGTTCCTGATCAGCTAAGAGCAATTCCTGATCAACTCTGATTTCCATAAAAGCCAATTACAATTAAACTTTTTAGACTTTGAACAGGAACATCTAAATAGTAGATAGTTATATCTGCAATCTTCAAAATGTTTTTGCAGCAACAAGTTTAAAGTAATATTTTATGTAAGAAAATGATCAGGAATTAGGTCCGTAACGGTAGTTGAGGTTAGGGGATCTCGTCAGTATTGCTCACATTTTAAAAAGTTACTTTGATAATAAATTTAACAAGTTAATATTAATAATATTCATAATATTAATATTAATATAAATCTTTATTAATATTATGTGCTGGATCCATAAAATATTTAACATGGTGGATGTTAACGAAATTTACCTGTTTTACATGCATGTTAAAAGTAGATGCAATTATGTTTGAAATTTATTGACAGTACATACCTAACTTTTTTATACAATGTGCTAGGAATGTTTTACCTAGTCCAAGACGTTAGTACTTGTCAATAGTAGCTTTTAGTCATACCTTCTACATGGCCTTACCATAATATTTGAAAAAATAAAATAGAGTTTTTGTTGGTGCTGATGATGACAAGTTACGTAAGCATACAGAACTATCCAGAGTGAGTGATTTTATCTTCTAACTTAGAAGTTTTAGAAAAGATACTTTGTATGTTGGTTATAGAAGTACTGTTCACAGTTTTAGATTAGCAGAAAGGTATTGGACAAAATAACAAATCCAATGCACACAACTAGTTTCGTTAAAATTGTCTACATTATGGTTATACTTTTCTTAATAAGAAACATTGGTGGTAGATTGAAATTCTAGATAATATCTAGTAAATTCGTATAATATATAATTATATGATAACAACAGGAAATAAATTTGTAACATAGACGAACATTCAGTTTGCTTTTTGATTGTGATAAATATTTTTCCAGACAGTTTGTTTCATATGTTGGTGCAAAGTGCTCTTGGATGTAAAATAATTTTAGTTAGAGTATAATTTCGAGTTTAATGATTAAGGCGAGTAAAGATCTAAAAGGATCTCAAAAATCGAGCAGTGTGAAAGGGAAAGTCTGACTTGTCATGACGACTTTTGGAAATCGCGGTATTCGATTTCGATTTCGTTCTGTAACATTACGTATAAGACTAGTATAGACGTAAAGACTTTCAACCTGTAATCTGTTCCTCCAGTGATACAGGTAGACTAAAATATTAATATTCACTTTATTATGTATCAAATGTAATATTATTATAAAATTTGATATCCGTTTATGTATAATATGTAACTGACGCTAATGTCAATTTTAAATTTATTCATTCTTTAATTGAAACGTATTCAGTGAGATTAACTGTAATTTACACTAATTATATGAAAATTATATGCACATGTAGTTCTTAATATTATTTGCATATGATTAGAATAGCATTAATACAGAATATTATAATATGTATTTAACACCTCGATAATTTTGGTTACAAATTAAATAGGAATTACTTACTTAAAAACTCAACTATAAATGTTTACATAAAATGCGGTGCATCACTACCATATAAACACCAGGAATCTCAAAATGTCAGTCAACCATACATCCTTATTATACTTTTCTCAGCGAAACATATTCTATTTACTACGCCAATAATCGTTATTAAAATTAAAATCTAAATAAATTCCAGAATCTCCTATTCGCAATCAGCCTAAAAACTGGTTTAACCAATTACAGTAAATTCTCCGTGCAACCAGTTTACCCTATGCATTAAACCACGTCCCTCCGCCATAATATCAAAACCTCAACCAAGAAAGAAAACAACCAAACCATCCAAAAATACGATCCCAGTCCAGTTTTCCCGCTACCCCGTCCGGTAATTGGAATCTACCGTCTCTCTCGTCGTAAGAATCCCCGATGACACCTTCGCTCGTCACATCTCTCCCGTGTACACCCCACTTATGCACAATATCTCCGGCCACAACTCGCGGCAGGTATAATTTCAGCCCACAAATTTCTGCCCGATATGCTTACGCGCTCGCTCGCTCGCTCTCGAGGGACACCTTCTTAAGCTCGTTACGGCCGAGCAGCTTTGCGCGTTCGCTCGCTCGCGACAACGAGCCGACCAAACAACTTTGCGCGCGCGCATTACGTAACGCTGCCACTCGAAGGCAAGCAGGATCGTACAGTCCACTTCGTTTATTCTCTGTGTGTCTTTGTACGTGTGTGTGTTTTTTTTTCTCTCTCGACGCGCAGCAGAAGAAGATGAAGAGAAAAAGAGAGAAGCACAGCGTGGCATTTATCCGTAATATACTTCCGATTGGCGAACGCGCGCGCGCGGCACTTTTCGAGATCGCAGCCGATAGATAAGAGGCGCGCGCGTCTCCTTAGTTTTTAGTCCGGCAGGACTGGAAATTTCCTCGAGCTGTTTCTTATCTAGCCTGTGCTACGTACACAGGTACGTTATGAAAAAGAAAAAAAGAAGGATAGATAGACATACTCGTCCGAGGATTATCGCGCGAGTATATAGGACTGCGAGAGCAGGATCCTCGCGGTGGTTTTGCGCGTATTTATAATGAAACGGAAACGCGCGCGGCGCGCGTGCGTTTTCTAGAAAGTAAAAGCATCGCGAGATTTCTATAGCGGTATGCGCGAGCCGCGCGAGAATCGAGTAGGCGTGAGTGTATATACACGTATGTATGTGTACCAGCGAGTGCAGCGGCGGCGAGTAAGCGCGGCTGATGTCTTCATATTGGCGCGGCGCTTTCCGAGAAAAGTGCGCCGGGGTTTTAGAATTCTCTTATAGGTTTTATCGGCGCGCGGTGCGCCGGAGGAGGATTATAATGGGGACTTGATGATTTTCTTTTCAGCGGAATTATTTAGATTGTAGTGGGTGATCGGGGAATCTGCTTGATTTGCATAATAGGAATTTCGTTATGGCTTTATTAGCGAGGCTGTATTGCGGGTGTTGGCGTAATTTAATAAAATGATGGGTATTGAAAAATGTATGTGTGATAGCAAGTCCATATCCGTATTATATGGAAAGTTCTAAAAGCTGGTAAATTATTTTTTAAATATGTTCGCGAGCGTGCATACAGCTATAGTGGCTGAACAATTTTATAACTTTTATAACTTTGTGCAGTGCGTATAGATTATAGACAGATTTTTATAAGAGATTACATAAATTTATTCTCGTGATACTCGCAGATAACATTTAAATTGAGAAGAATTATTTTGAATTTAACAGGAAATAATCTTAAATTGGTTTTTAAGATGTAATATATTATAGTTGATAATCGTTGCCAAATTCACTTATTTATAAGGAGTCTTTTTTTTAATAACTGTAAATAAAATTTAGGTAATTATACTCATGTAAGAGAAATCCGGATTGACAAGAATAATAAAAAGGGTAACAATAGGAATCCGCATCTATAAGAAACAATAAAATGAAATTAAACTTCAATCTGAGTCTTAAAGTGATGTTAAATCCTCTGTTACCGGCAAATATGGGGAATCACTTTCTTCATTCAATTTTCAATTTTCAGAAAATATCTCTCTGAAAAGCTTTTGTTTTTGATTCAGATAACAACGTTCCATAGAGGTATTTACTAAAAATTGAAAATGATATATTAGAAGTGGATCTTCGTATTTATCGGTGGCAGGTGATTTTAGCGTCACCTTAATACTAAACTTACGCATGTTATGAATTCAGAGTGTAAACAGATTAATGACAATAAAAAAAGGCCATCACCTTACAATCGAACCTCAGTTAAAGATTACAAAATCTATGCCTTAATCTGTGCACTACATTAAAATAAATTGCATCGAGCTTGTCAAATTACTGAAAATAAAGTAATTGATTTGGATCTAATAAATTACTTTGGATTATTTAAATGGAATAACTCATCTTCAGTAGCTTGTCTTCAGTAGCTTATAGACGAATTATACATATTTTAATGTAGTGGTCCGAAAAACTCGACTGACCCAAGAGATCCCACTTACGGTATTAAAATAATTTTATTTATCGTAAGATGCATATGCAGATTCAAAATTAAATGCATTTTAAACTAGAAGGAACAATTCTTTTCATTAAAATGAAACATTTTTTGTATTTAAAATAATATTGTTTAGTAGAATAATTTATATTTAAGGTGATGGCTTGCAATTTTTTTATCAAAGAGATTTAATCAAATGGAAAATTCTCTAGTGTCTAACAAGGAGAGTATAGAGGCTTTGGGTTACGGATCTTGCAGAAACTTTGGGATATGTTTTCTTGTACTTCAATATGATGAATTTGCATGATAAAAGCGTCTAACGCTGCCCCGATCATGATATATAGCTGTATACATTAGTATTACCCACAATTTAAAAAGAATCACATATATAGATATACGCGCAATGTTAAAGTTTCCACCTGTATCTCATAATTGGCAAGGCGTTAAACTTTCTTAATACGCAAGGTGTTTATTTTGAGTTACAGGAAAACATTGCCTAAAGTTTCAGCAAGATCCATGACCGAAACCCCTGATACTCTCCCTGAAAGTTGATGAGTTATGAGAGTGATTGCCGATGTAATTATTACTCTTCCAATTTTACGATTACTAAAGGTCCTTAAACATTTTGAAATGCTCCAAAAGATGCACATAATAATAATATGAAAGATATCCTACGGCTTTTATTTGTTCTAAAATTCTTCAAGAAGTCGTATTAAATCCACTCAAACACCTAACAACTAGTCAACAGTCAACCGCAACGCGTGGACTACACCAACAGCAAATCCAACACGCACCATTTCAAACCGCAATCAACCCGTCAGAATCGACATCAAATCTCTTGCACACATCACCATACGTCCACTCGCAGAAACGCGATTCGGCCCTCCAGCACATACACCACCACACGTCTAAGTGTACATATACAGCTATATAGCCCCCGGCGCAGATCTTCGTGTGCGCGCGTCAGTCGTGTCTCCTCTCGACGGATCTTCCGGCATGTCTTGTCATTGGTGGCGCGTGAATTATATTCCCTCGGTCCTGGGCGTCCAGAGAAACTGGTAGCCGGTCCGGTCTCGATACAGAGAGAAAGAGAGAGAGAGAGAGAGCGATCGAGATAACGGGGGTTTTAAAGGTATATATGTATTACCGAAGGCGGTTTCTTCCGGAGAGCGTGTCTTTTAAGAGACACCGTACATTCTTATTAATTAGCGCTTTTCATTATAAATCATGGCGGCCGACGCGGAGTGGCGCGCTTTCATAAATTCGAGACTTCGACGGACGGAAGACAATAAATAACCGATCTTCGGCAGCGGGCTTGATTAATCGTTCGGTTTTTTTTAATTATAATTATCGTAAGATACGTGCAGTGGTCGGAGAGGTGAGTTTGAGGTTGTTAATAAAGGTTTGGGTGGCGAGTTATGTTTTTTGGAGTGATTGGGGTTTGAATTGGATCATGACATTTGTGGAAAATTAGGTATTTTGTAGTGGTTTATGTAGATGGCATTATTGAGTTCACAATTTAGTGGGCGCACATCATAAATATTTATAATTGCATAAGACTTGGAATATATATATATATATATATATATATATATATATATATATATATATATATATATATATATATATATATATATAAGAAAGTTTAATAAAATAATAAATACATGCTGATACTTAAGTTAAATTTTAATATATATATTCCTCGAAATAAAGGAATGAATAAATGTAGAAACGTTTATGATATTTCGAGTTTTTAGAAAAGCATTTCTAAAAGAAATATTTAAAAAAATACCTGGAATAAAAATGCGAGGTTTATTCTAGGAGAACAGAGTCGGTAGTTTCTCTCTTGGGTCCTTTCGAATGTTGTCATTCTTGTAGTGAAGAGTGCACAAGTTGACCTTCGTAATAGAGTGGCACGTTGGGCACGTGTAAACCCACGAAAAGAAATGGCTTTATCGTTATCTGAAATTGAAACCCGACGTGTCTGAAATTTCTGCATAATTAACGTTGTTTTTTTTTTCGTCCTCAAAAAAGAACCTCGATTTGCTATTTTTATCTTTGAAAAATACCTATTTTGTAATCTGTTTGATATTTATAAAAAGAAACAAGTTATTTAATATCAAACAATTATTATATTAATAGTCATGGATTTTATGTGAAAAAGCCGAATGAAAATCTACCGCCTCTAAAATTTATACTTATATCGACTATATTATCTACTCAGGTGGACCATAGGTAAAGGGAGAATCTACAAGAAACACATTTAATTCAAACGGATAAGAAAGAATTTAAAAAGGAAAATGTATACAATTAAATGTGTTAATATCGATGCTCTCCTTACGAAGAGTATCATAGTTCCGATTTCTTGAAGAATATTAGTTCTTTGCAAAATCTTCTGATACAAATTATCACTTTTTATCTTCCTCGGTAAACACTGATAGTTTTTTAGAATCTTCGAGAAAGTGATAATTTTTATCGTAGAATTCGAAAAGAGTTAGTTTTCGTAGGATGCTTCTGAAAAGAGCTATTATGTCAAGAAATATAAACTGTACCAATCTTTGTGAAAAACATCCATATAAACTGCAAAAGAACAAATAAAAGATTTGATTTAATTTATATCTCTTTACGATAGATATTTAATCTATTTTTTCATACAATTTCATATGCAATGAGCCAAAACTTTGCAGTTTATATTTTATTAACATCAGCAATAGAACATGAATTGTCAACTCTTCTAATTGTAAAGTGCTATTGCCCGTTTATAAATAAATAAATAAATAAATAATTAATAAATTAGATGCTGAATCACTATCATCAGAATTTTCTTCAACACTACAAATCACAAATGAAGCCCCAAGATTCTACTTTTCAATCATCCCACCACCAAATACCCACAAATCTCACCCAAAACCGAAACCCCCAATCACTCCCAACCTCGACCCTTCAAAAGAACTCTCGCGCAAAATTTCCGTCCTCTAAACCATCGACGCTCCGCTCGCTCGGAGATTACCATAAATCGTAACGAATCCGATGACCGTGTGGGTGCGAGAAAGCGCAGCGCTGCCGCGATCGAAAGCCCGAAGGCCGTGGTCCGCATTAATAAAACAAACACATGGGCTTGACGCAATATTGCATACACACACACGCGCGCGCCGGAGCTTCAGCTTCGGCTCCAGCTTCGCCGTGTATATATATATACAGGATCGTGCAATCCGGCTCGTCCCTGAGGCGATTCGACTGCCGATTTTTCGTGTTTGATGGCCGCGCGAGAGAGGCATAAATGCCCGAGCCATGAATAATTGTTCCGTAGCACATGAAAATCCTTCTGCGTGTCTGCGTACGGTTACGGTTAATTCGACCGTACTTTCATTGACTATAATATTTGCGCGTTTCGTACGTTTGCTTTTCCTGTTTCGCTCGCTCGCGTTTTGTCGCGTCGGTGTTGTTGCCCTTTTTTGTTTTGTTTCGTTTTTATTTTTAGGGGTGCGGGTTGTGTGCTTTTTTTTCGCGTTTTATGGAGGTGATACGCACACAGTAAAGCAGAAACACTTTTTTCTGCTCGTAAAAAGATATATATTTTATGCTGAAACTGCAGTTTTGCTGGATTCATGTGGTATCTATGCTGGATGTAGAGTTCCGTTCAATTTTTATGCTTTTGCGTTTGATTAGCAATAAACAAATATGATTGATACTAAAATTTCAACACTTTTTTGGATGTGAATGAATTTTACTTACGTATATTGATACTCGTACGTTGAATTTTACTTACATATATATATATCGGATTTGATACGTTGAATTTTACTTACATATATATTGATTCGTTGAATTTTACTTATTTTAATAGAGTGAAGGTAAACTGTGAAAAGTATCGATAATTGGGTCACTAACTGTGTGTGCACAAAGTTACGGGTTTGATAAAAACATAATATGCATAATCTCTTTTAATATTATGTTATCACGCTTCGAGTTTTTCTACTTATATGCCAGACATGTATGCAAAGTAGTAATCATTGTTTTTTTATAGCAATCTTTTTTATACAAGATTTCCTGCGACAAAAATGACCGGCTACAATACAGTGATAGATTGACTCTAAGAAAAACGTATTTTAGAAAAGTAATAAGTTTCTATTCTGAATTTAAGATCAATTTCTGTATGAAAATTGAAAATGATAAATTGACTAGTCTGATATTTAGTGAGGTAAAATATATAATGGGTAGCACATTGTGCATGAGATTGAAAAACTTATAATTTTTAGAACTTTTGACTGGTAAATAAAATCAAATACTATAATGAAATTTTATCTACTTATTAAAATATGTTTTGAAGTACAAAATACATTTTTTTAAGATTTTCCGAGTTGCTATATTAAAAGAAAAATAGGCTTTTGAACAAGATATCTTGAAAACGAGATAAATCGCTGTCAGAGGTGATTTCTCAAAAACCAGGTGTCTGAAACAAAAAAATTTTAAAAAGATTATTAATTTATTTCTACTGCTATATCCCTCGCAATACTGAAGTTGATTTTTATAAAATTAACAAAATGGCACAAATTCGTAAAAAATGTTGAATAATAAGAAATTTATTACATCAAGTAGACACATGTAGGTTGAACATCTCAATATAGCTCTCCTTTTCTCAAAGGCGTCAACATAATTATCTTCTCAACAACCCAATCATAAATAAACGACCCTTACAAACTAAGTACATTAATTGTACAACACTCAACTCTGAAAAACAATCATGTACATACAACCCACACACTACAAAACAAAAATATATCGTTTACTCGGGGCGCAGCGCGTACACACAACACGCGAAAGCTACAACCAACCAACCCACACTCACCCCAGCAAAGGGGCTAATTGCTCGGCAAAAGCGAGAACAATAGTCGACATCGTCGTCGTATACACTGCATTCGAAACTAAAAGCAAAAAGGCACGACCCAAACGAGCAACCTGTCTTTACAATACACACTCGCGCACACACACAAACAAACGCACGCAGCGGGGGGTGTTACATACGCTCGGCAATAATGATTCGCCGGCGCGTGCGGGGCGGGCCTCTCTCCTCCTTCGAGATTTCGCGAATAATCGATCGACGCACGTCGAGAGCAATAAACGGTGCGGAAAAAAGGCTTGTCCTTCCGCAAGAGCGATCGCACGAGATCGCGCGGTCATATTCGCGAGGCTGTGCACCGTTCGGCTCGTGCCGGGGTTATTATCCAATGCATTCGTAATGGGCCACGCTCTCCTTTTTTCTCTCTCTCTCTCTCTCAATTCTATGTACTACACATATACGTATACATGTACGTGTACAAGGAGAGAATTTTCTAATAAAAATTATGACGAAATTCGCAGTAAAAATTACCGTGAATGACCATAAAGCTGGGACACTCTAACTTTCCGGCAGTTTTTATTGATATTTACCGTACTGAAGGGTAAAATTTGCCTGCCGTAGAGTAAAAGTTCCCTGTATAAATCTTAGAGAAAGTCAAAATTTGTGGAAAATTTGTACGAAATATTTTTTAAAAATCTGGATTTTCTTCCAATTGTTGTAGCAGTATCATTAATACTTAAATAAGTAGTACATTATACACATTTATATGTGAGTTAACGTAAAATGTGTACACGCTCAGTTGTTTTCTTTATCAGCTGTCTTCTTTTTCTCAAATCAGGCAAATTTTACCATTCAGTGCGGTAAAATGTATATTCTGTGCAGTAAAATTTGTAGTCAATGAGGTAATTTTTATAGTAAAATATCAGTAAAAAGTGGCAGAAAGTAGGAGTGTCCCAGCTTTATAGTTATTTACGGTAATTTTTACTCTGAATTTCGTTATCATTTTTATTAGAAAATTCTCTCTGTGTACATGCACGTACACTTACACTCGGTTAATGAATGGCCGGGCGAGACGCTCGCGCATAATGCACCGCGAGAGCCTTCCTCTTTCACCGTGTAGGTATATACCTACTCCCAACTCCGCTGCTGCTGCTACTGCTGCTAGCGGATAATGAGAGAACGAGGCAAGAAGTAGGGGGGTAAAAGGTGTACGTACAGGCGCGAGTACAAGTGTAGTACGTACTCGCTCTATTATGCGCGAGAGATGATCATCGGTGTGCCGTCAGCCCAGCAGAAAGGTCAAAGCCGATCTCGGCAGCGAGGTAAGGAAACGCATTGTCCCCCTTAGCGGGACTTTCCAATGGCTTATACCTGGCGGCGCCGCGCGCGCGCGAAACCTCGACCCTCAGACGCCGAGCGCGCGTGCGCGTCTATTATCTTAAATGGAAAGTCTGTTAATTGCCTTCGCGCTTGCCAATCTTCGCGCCGGTATGGGTAATGTGGCTGGAGCAAGAGGTGTACGGGTGTACGGGCGGTCATGGGCGAGTGGTTAAGCGGATGAGTGGAGATGCTTTGAAAAATAGTGGGGTTTAAGTGAAAAATTGGGATAGGATGTATGTTATTTAAATGATGAAAAAAGTTGAGGTATTGATAATATTGGTGAATTGTTTTTAATAAGTTTAAGTTTTGTGTTAGTAATTGGGGGGATGGATGGAACGACGTTGTAACTCGATTTTGAGTTGGTCCCTGAATTACATGGAAGTTGCATCGTTCAATGGGCCAACTCAAAATCGAGTTATACCGTTGTTCAATCCATCCCTTCAATTATTTATTGCTTTCAAGCTTTAAAGTGCATTGTTCCTGAATAGTAAAAGAATATGTTGAATATGCTGACTTTCAGAGAATATTGTTATATATAAGGGTGATATTGTTAGAATTGTAAGATAGTTTTGGCCTTGGTCCTGACCATATTCTTGCTTATTTTGTATAGAACACTCTCATTTTTCTATTGTTGCATCTGAAATTATTATTTAACCAATATTTAGCTGTAGGCATTTTTCATCATGATTAGGAAACGTCATTTATTTACCCCCGTTTATAAATCTGGATCAAGTCAGGTTATTACAAACTATTGGCCCATTGCGATTAACGATAGATTTGCCAATCAATGACAAATTAAGTGTAATTATTGATCAGCTTGAATCATGCCTTGGTAAAACTGTGAAATATCATTTCAAAGGACCCCGCGCAAAACATAGCTAAAAGAGGGTACAGTGAAATAGGCTCAAATGAACCATGATTTGGATTATGAAATCCCGACCAAAGTCTTCATGTACTCAAAAACTGGCTATTTTTAGATCTTTCGAGCTCAAATGACAACTTTTTCTCGGGATTTCAGGAAGTGTTTCATATTTTATCCAAGTCCATTTCACTGTAACCTCTTTTACATTTGTTTTGTGCGTGGTCTTTCTTATTGTATTCCAACTTTATCATGTATGCTTTAGAAAGTAGTGAAGAAGATTCTATGCATTTAGATTTTAGTGAAACTTTTCATCTTATTAATCGTGTAAGACTGATAAGTAAGTTTTATAATTTTAGTGATGGGTCTTACTTCTGCAGTGGCTCTCGTCTTGTCTAAGTAACAGACTTAGCTATATAAGAGTGAGATCGATTTCTACGCTATTTTCTATTTCTTCTTGTGTATACCTCAACTTTCGTCTTTAGGACTTCCATCATTTGCTGACTTTATTAATGATATTTTAGAGATAAATTATTGTTACTGATCAAGACATCCTGCAAGTGGATTTAGTAATTTGGTTGAATAGTCATTATGAAATAATTTTCTAGAAACAACTCAAATATTGTGCAATCTAATAAAATTGTAATATTCCCTTATTTTTGCATTGCACTGAATAATCATTATTAAATGATTATTTAATGCACCATCATTATTATAATTCCAATGTTCGCTATCTTATGGAAACTATACATTGCTTTTTGGCGCTAATGCTAATCCTGGCGCTATAGTGGGTGCTGCAGGCGTGTAACGCAATGATGATACAAATAATAGTATGCATCATCGACCTGTATTTCTAGTCTGTAAATGCAGACAAATTCAACTGGAATACAGTTCAACCATCTAAAAATCTACGCGAAAATATACTTAGATCAAAAAAGGTACTTTTGGAAATCCTTCTTAATAGATACTGAAACATTTCAAAAGTAAGAATATCTTTTAAATGTCTCTTGAAAATGATTTTATTTAAATTCGATTGGCCATAGTTCCTAGTACCTAGCTTTTAATAGCAATAAATCCTCTAGTCCAATAACTTTAATTTGGAGTTTCTAGGTTTAATAGTAAAATTCACCACTTTATGAATGTATTAAACAAATGCTTTTAGTAAAAACAACTATTGATTACAGATAGAAAATTAATGATGATAACGTTACAAGCTATAACTTTAGTATACTTTTGTTCAGTAACTATCCATTCCTCGCAGTGTGAACATCAAAGTTCGGCTAATAGGTGGATCGAGCAGATGCAGGCTCCGAAACTCGCGGGACTCACACACCAGAACTAGAATGAGTAATGACATGTTGATTCTGAGGAGGCGCAGAGAGACGGGCTTAAAGCGCGCGAGCTTCGGGAAATTTGTTACGGTTACTTTAATGAGGCAATTTTTTAATCCGCGAAAAGTGCATAGGCAAAGCGAGGCAACGAGAGCCTCGCGGATGATTGAGCAAATCTCGTTTGTTTTCTTGATTGATGGGGGGCGAGAGAAGGAGGTGAGCACGATTTTTTAACCTGTCATTTTGGGCCTGCGCTGTTTGTTTCGTTTAATACGTGAGTTATTAAGCATTTCATTTTACTCTGCTATAGGTGGAAGATTGTTATGAATTGTGTGATAAATAATCCTGTTGCATTAGATAAATAGAATTACTTGTGATACTGGTTATGAATTATAATGATGCTTGTATAATAAATATGTACTTACAATGTATTATATATATTATATAGAAGCAACATAATAAAATATGTCTGGATAAACCAGTATTTTATTACATTTACGTAAAAAACGTAATTGAACTAGACATGACAAAAATAACGAGTTTCCTGTCGTTCTAATTCTACTAGTTTCAGCGGTAACATCTGATGCAACGGAATGTCCGCTTGTAGAGCAAGAAAAGCGGAAGAAGCAATTATTCGAGACGTCGCGACGATATAATGCGAAATCACTGATTATCTTGCGTAAATCAATCATTTCTCTTTCTGTCAATCTTAATGCACTTTGCTTGTCCATAAATAGTCCCGTGATTCATTAAGATGAAGAAAAAAAAAAGAAACGAAGCTGCCCGAATTTCATTTCTTTTTCAGCGTCGCCTCACTCGAATTTCACGCGATCGTTACGCATATTATATATATAAATTTGACTTTCTCTCCTTTTTCTCTTTCGGCGTATATCTCTTACAGCGCCAAAAGTGTGACGCAATCGGCGTCACGAAACGCGAGCGAGCGAGCGGCTCGCGCTCGCGCGCGCTTACACATGGTCGATCACACAAAATGCGTGCAGTAGCAACCTCAACGCGACGGCCAGACGTGTGTGTATAATACGTGTCCTCTAACCACTTGTCTCGCGCTGATCCCCTTTCTCTGCTGAACGATTGCCTCCTGTCACCTTTCTGCTGGACAAGAAACTGACATTTAAATGAAATTGTCACGAACAATTTTCTGGAATACTTTGCTCCGATTATGTTGGTTGAAATTTTATCCGATATATAGGGTAGAATTAAATATTTTACGAACACTTATTGTAGTCTAACAATATTTTTAAGAGTTTTCTATACTCACAGTAGGTCCTTCCCGTTTTCTAATTAAAATTATATAATTATCATTTTAGGATTATTATTAAGGTGAAAATAGATAAGATTGCTTAAAAAATGTGTCTTTAAGTAATAGTATGCACCATAATATTGTATGGTCAATATTTAATAAATTATTGTTTTTTTTTTATTTTACAAAAAAACGCTGCTCAGTACTTATATTCTTTTCATACTTTTTTCTTTATTCCATTTTGGTTGTGGCTGGCCTTTTCTTCAGGATTAAGTCTTATTTCGAACCATTAGAACCCTAGTAGACGCAATTGAGCAATTTTTCTTTCGAAAAAAAGTCAAAGGTATTCAGTCGGATTTCAAACCAGACCTACCCATTCTTTTCTTACTTATTTGTTCTTATTATCCTTATTATTTCAAACTAAATATTGTATACAACTATTACCCTGATCAACACTGAACTATTTTAGTATCAGTGTCACATACTAAGTTCATCAAAAAGATAACATTTCTAGCTATATCAACTACATATTTCGATCTAATACTACTTTACATGCATTGAAATAGCACAAATAAACATACAAATATAGCATTGTATAACAAAGTCCGCGACCAAAGGAAATATTATCACTCTCGTTACGCGGCATAATAAACGACACCATTCCAAAAAAATCCTTCGTCGTTATCTCCTCCGACGATATTTAAGCTCCATTGATTATAAGACCGAGCAAGTCCGCTAACGATTGTCTCGTTATCCGCGGCACCTTTCCTCCTTCTCTCTTTTTCTCTCCGTCCCTTTATCTCGAACCGCAGCAAGCGCGCCTGCAATCGATCTTTGGTTATTGAGAATGCTGCTCGATCGAATATGGGGGGCCTTCGCGATAGATTGCTCGTTAATGCCCATGTGGCACGTATATGCCGCACAACTACACGGCGCGGACACAGTGTTCACGCGCTCGGCGCGTTGCTGCACTCACGGTTGTGTTCAATGGGAGAGTTGCGACACAAGAGTCTTCCAACGCGCGAGTCTCTCGTAAAGGCAGCCATCCTTGACTGCGTGGCAAGTTGCTCGTTTGTCTCTCCCTCTCTTTTTCTCTCTTTTTTTTGCTCGGTTCGTTTTTTTTGTGCGCTCCTCGTCGCGTCTTTTCTCTTTTTTCTTCGTGCGCAAGAGAGCTCATCTCGACTGACGCTGAGCAGTTTGCCGCGGAAAAAAAAGGAGATGGACTTCTGCGCGTGTTTTCTCGAAAAGTGCTTTTCGCAGTTCCATAGTTTAAATTTATTAAATTGCCCGAGACCTCTGACACGGAGTGTGAGTGTATGTTTGCTCGGATGCGCGACGAAGGTGCTTTGATGAAGTGCAGGTTTTTACGTCAATAAAGTTGGGAATTGATTGCTAAGTTGTAGTTTTGCGTGAAGTATTTGAGAGAGATTAGTTTGTTACTTGCGTGCTTACTTGAGTTTTAAATTAAAATTTTAATCAATATTTGCGATGTTGTTTCTTATATATACGAGGACTGAGTTTTTATGCTTGAGTAAACTAACAATTGGTAATGCTAAAGAAGAACTCTGAATACTCATTTTCTTTGTTTGTATTTATATTTTTGAATATTCATGAAGCATTGACACCTTTAAAGTTAACAGAAGATAATAGTAGTGATAGTTTTACAAACGGATGCCTATGCCATTATTTATATTATCAATGTGCTATTTTAATAGTCTTGTAAAGCAAGGTTAACGATAACCCTATATCAATTAAAATACTTTTTCATCCTGGTTTCCTCTATACCCGTATTCTCTTTATAGTTTTATACTAAGCCACACAGCACGAAGCGGTACAAAGTTAATTATTTCAATCGCTTTCCAAGTTCAATCATCATAAATCCTTCTAAATCACGCATAACTTAATACTTTTTTTCTGCCTATGATCGATTAGTCCACGTCCGAAAAGTCTCCAGTAGAGAGACTCCCGCGGTTATAAATAAAACGGTCGATTGAATATGTCAAGTATAACGAGACAACGGCACAAAAAACTCATTGACGAAAAAAGGCATGATACTTCTACCTCAAACTAACCAGAAGTGACAATTATCAAATTGTTAGGAATGTGAACTGCTTCAATTCGAGGCGCCAAATGACACGCTTTAAAGACATATTACAATTTAGTACAATGATTTATTGACTTGTATTTTCAGTGCGAAAACTGTTTTTGCATAGTTTCGAAACTTGTTTCAATGAACTAGATAAATTGACTTTTATAAAAATAATTTTTATTACAACAGTGAATAATTTCATTTAACAAATAAGTAAACTTTCAATTAATAAATAAGTCTTCATTTACTTTTCATTTTTAATCCTCGCAATTTTAATAAAATTTAGAATTATATATTTTTAGCCAAAAACGTTTTAATTAATATAATACTAATCATACAATCCTATCAGACATAAAATCATTTTCCTGAGTATTCTCTGAGAATTTATGTTTAAAATATTGGTTTGCTATAAAAAATCGTTTTAGTTGATAGAATACTTATTGTCAATTAAAGCAATACGTTTGTTTATTGCTTAAGCATATTTATTTAAAATACCTAATTAGTTATTTAAAATTATTTACCCTATGACACATATGTTTCAGCGGTATAACTATATACAAAATAACTGCAATTACGTAAGAGAACACAAAAATATAAAAAATTGTTTTTTTAAAAGCAAGCATTTAAAAAAAATGATTTGAAACTGCTTAGAAGAACTGTTTAACTATTTATTTAGGAAAATAAAAGTGTCATCAGCTGAACTGATTAAATAATTAACTTTCTAGTTTAAAGGATGTATACCAATATCCGTTATACTATTACGTTATCTTTGTATTTTGTACATTAAAACAATTAATTAATTTCAATCATTCCACTAAATCGACTATAAGAACCTGCATACATAACACACAAAACCAACTTTATTAAAAAAAAACCCTCGGGTGGCAACAATTATCGAATGTAAACAGCATTAAACTCATAGTAGTTGTTACTCGACGTAACGACGCAAACGCGCTCACATACTTATAAATAAACCTACTTTTTTCACGCTTAATAAATAGGTACATAATAAATGCGTTATACGCTCGCGCAAATTTTTTCTCCTCCAACTTCCAGGAGATCGATGCATTATACTCTGTATACACCCATGCACACATACACACATCCTCTTATTAAAACTCCTCAAACGGCTCATCGAATGTGCTATGTCTGTATTACACATACACACACAGACACACACGCACATGCACGCAATCATGCATACACTGCTGTATATTACACAAACACATACACAATTGTGTATTATACACACACGCACACACATGCATACACAAGCACACACGCACTCACACGCACACACATGCACTCACACATACCTTCACATACACTCGTATGTATTAAATACACATATACTAATGTGCATTACAAACTCACACACACATGTGCATTACAAACTCACACACACATGTGCTTATACACACTTGTGCACACACACATTCACATATATGTACACACATGCACACACTCATATAACACTCATGCACACATACACACACTCATATAACACTCATGCACACATACACACACTCATATAACACTCATGCACACATACACACACTCATATAACACTCATGCACACATACACACAAACACGCACGCGCACACGCACACACACAAGCACACGCACACACACACGTAATCAGACACGCAATCACACATACTCACACACACACACACAAACACCGAATCACCGTTGCGTGCGCTTACGCGAACGTGAAATAAGGCGCTATTATGTATATAAGGCGGTAGCCGCGCGCTTGCTACGAGCGATTAGGCGCCAAGATACTCTCCCGTATAGGTGTGCGTGCGAGTGTACATATGCGCTCGGGGACAGGTATGGCGCACATTAACAGTGGTACCACACCGCGTCTCTCTCTCTCTCTCTCTCTCTCGCGGAATATGCTCTTTTCTGCTGCGCTGCGCTGAGCGAATGAGGTCTCGGTGACAAAGTGAGCCTTGGGTGCGCCGTCGCCGCCGCCGCCTCACATATGCGCAATCCGTGCCGCTGCTACCGCTTGCCGGAGTTGGTCTTCTGTATAGCTATGTGTGTATAATGTAACGCACAACGATCGCTCCGCTGCGGCGCACGCCTTCACTTTGCCGCTGCCGCGTGTTTTTTTTTTCCTTCTTCTTCTTTTCAGGAGGCGCGCGCCTGAGTGCGACTTTTTCTCCGCTGCGCTGTGTGCAGCAGCAGCCTCGCGTCGTATCGTTTACGCATCGCTGAGTATTAATTGTAGGCACGTAAGTCTCGCTTTTAACCTGTTTTTTCGGATTTTTTGCGTGTTTTTTATGTTGGGTGAGGTTTTTATTCTAGGTGGAGTTAATTAAATTATATGAACTGCGAGAGTGCTTAGAGAGTGGTAAATGGGGATTGGGGATTTGCGGAGAGGAGATTTTTATTTGTAGAAAGTATGCAGTAGCATGCGATTCTGAAATATGTAGTCTTGCCATCCAGGAATCTTACTACTTAGTGCGCGTAATCTGGCGTTTTATGTTACTTTTACTAAAAGCGTGTATGTCTTGTAGAACATGTAATATTTAATATTCTTTTTAGGATTATTAATATTAACAAAAACAAAGCTGATAAGGCTTATTATAGATTATACAATGCGTAATTACAAGAGGCATAGTTTACTTAAATATTACGCAACAACTAATTAACTTATTTATAGATTTTATAGGCACTATTAAAACTACATTAAGTAAAGATTAATTTTTAATCATTATTATTTTTATCAATATGATAATAATCTATGTATAAAGATATTCGGATGTTATCACTAAAATAAATAATAATGCTCGATGAGAAGTATGCATGCTCTTTTTGCATAGAATTGCGGATTACGATATTATATAAAAAAGCATAATACTCTACATAAAATCATAGCTTTTTATTATCGTCAAATAGTTACATATAATAATTAATATTTTGTATCAGTTTTATTGCCAAATCAAAATCTTGAAGTGTGTTTAATGGAGATATTTTTAATTTCAAGGATGCCGAGCATGTGCATTTTATTATAGCTTTTATCGGGCAATAAAATTTTTTTATACGAAGATTGCATTACAACATGCGCCAGTTAAATGCCCGTGGGGACAATATAACTTCCGTATTGATTTAAAGTGTTATTTTATGTTTTGTAGTATTTTAATGCATGAATCACGGGAGTTGAGTGGATGGCTTTACATCACATGTAGCGGAATATGCTAAAACACAGCGAATTAGTATTCTCAAATGTAACATCTGTTTACAGATGTCAGAATGGCTTGAATAATGCTGTTGTAAATTGTGGTAACTTCAATTGCATTATCGCACCCTTGAGTGGTAACTCAATGTATCGCACCTACCGTAGATTTTCACTATATCAATATCAGTATTTAACTTTAAAATGTAATATCAGATATATTTCGTAGCATTGTAAAACTATTAGTACCTGGATACTATCAGAAAAGTACATTATGAAAAAAATACTAGAACAAATGTAAAAAATGGGTAAAATAGCAGTTGAGTTACAAGCAACTAAAATAGATTCGATAACGTAGTTTTATTAAAAAAAGTATTATTTAATATCTTTATAATTAATCATAAAATTCAAAGATGTAAGATTTTCAAAAATCGTGTAAACTAAAATTTACTTTAGATATATCCCCTTTCAAAATGATTACGGTGCTATAGTAATAATTATTATTTTTACTAAAGCATTTATAGAAAATCACAAGAAAATTGTAAATTTTATTAAAACATGATATTTGTTAGCCTATTTATAAACTTACTGTTACTACTAAAGTCTTCTGCACCATAAATTCTACACCTCGCATGCAAAGTAACCTGCTAACTTATAATCACTTGACAATATCCTAATCGATTCCCACATTGTAATCCTCATCAGTTCGCAAATACATATGCTAATCGTCCATCTCGCCGTGCATCGACTTCTCCAAAAGAGAAATCCGCCCGACAAAAAAGCCCCTCAACTTCCTACACACACCTCCATCAACAACTCGCGACTCTCCCTCCAAATTTACTACCGGCCACATCGCTGTAAACATCATTGATAGGAGGATTCACCTAGATAATACGCGTTTGCGCGCGCACCGCTCGAATGAAGAAATCGCGAGCAGCGCAGAATTGCCGAGGTCGAGAGTCGCGAGACGCCGCGACCGCGTTATATGCAGGACCTGTCGTTTTACGGCTCAGCGCGCGACTATATTTACAGCTTCGGGAAGTAGTAGCCTCGTAGTGTAGGTAGCGCCATACGGCGGTATATATATGCAGATCGTATGGTAATCGCGGCTACTCGCGAGTTGTGCGTGCGCATACGCGTGTAAGATACGCGTTTGCGGTGTCCTCCTCGTTGCATTGTTTGACCGGCTTTGCGCCGGCTTTGAAAAGAAAATGACGGAGGGCGAGAGAGAAAGCAACGTAATGACACCGCGAGGAAGGAATAGTAATGATATTGTCGTGCGCGGATATCATATGGATGGTGTATTTTTGAAATTTGTGTAAATGCTGGTCAATATTTTAATATTTATGACATATCAAATAGTAATTTTAGACATTTTTCCCCTTTGCGTAAGAGTTTCTACCCAAGAAGTTAGTTCCAAATGCAGTAACTTTGTATTCTCTGAAATTACTTTTCTTCAATTTTTTTACAATTTGCAATAATCTTTGTAAGAATCTGAACTTTAGATCACTGTAATAATGCGGGATTGAATTGAAACTTGCAGGGTCTTAGACTTTTTAAAGTTAGGTAGATCAAAAGTTATGAATCAATATGCTAGGACGAGTACATTCGTACTTCTGACTATAGAAACAACTCTGTGCATAATCTGAATAGATTTTGTTATATTTACTCTGTATAAATGAATAGGTTTATATGTTACTAAAAAGCGCACTGGAGTATATTAAAAGAAGTATTTCCTTAAACTAATTGTACCTTTGGAGAATATAGTAGGTGAAGTGCGTATGCGTCATAACTGGCCATATAGTTTTAATATAGACCAAACATGAAAAAATCATTTCTGAAAAATTCACATCCCCGGCAATTGAACACAGGATCTCTTAATTAGAAGTTTGAGTTAAAAACCACACAGCCACTGCGGCTTATTATGAAAGGTAAGAATTAAAAATTAAGAATTATAAATGAAATGTTTAATTTGTATTCTTTAAAATATTTTAGCTTTAACTAATAATAAATAAATTTATGTCACATTACAATAAAATAGTATACATTTTCTTAAAAATGTAGTATCACCAATGAATTTTATGTCTCTAAAATGTAAAGTATACCCTGTAAAAATATATGATTGAAACTTCAATAAAATGTAATTGAAGTTTTTTCCATGCACGTAATTGAAAAATTCACCTACATTTCTACTGAAAATTCAAGAATGAGTTATTGAAAATTCATGAATGATTATTGAAAATTCAAGAATTGAATTGAATTTTCAATAGCATTCTGCACCACAAAAATTAAATATTATAAAACTTGCATAAAAGTACTTTTATACAGCAATAGTTTCTCAAAATGATTAAATTAACACATACTTCCAATCTTATTATAGGTACTTAAGATAGATTTATTCAAACAGATAAATATAAAGAGGATTCGAGCCTACTTAATTTTGTTATTAATAATAGAAAGTATTAATGGTAGAGAAAGAGTATAAAATCTAATCGGCTATTTGATATTGTTTTTATGCTAGTGAAAATTTTATAAGTTTTTTCAGTTACATGTACTTGAATTTACTTAGCAATGCATGCCGAATCATAAATTCAATAAAATGTTACTGAATTTGGTTTTCAGTTACTAAAAGTTGAATTTTCAAATACAATTTGTAATTGATTTTTCAAGCAATTTTTAACAGTGTAGATATAATTAAACGCTTTTTTCTCAGAGTATAGATTAACTTATAAGTTCATATTATACCATTACAATTTATTTTAATAACAATATTATCCTTCTCTCTTTACAGAGCATAAAACTAAAGGTAAGAAAGGAGGGAGCGATCAAGCGAGATAGAGAGATGCATGCATATATTTGTCGCGGCGTAAGTGCGTACGGTGAATGTCTATTATACGCTCGGAGCGTATGATTATATACGCTCGTGCGTAATATGTAGGTGAATTTTTAATGCGCCATATATACTCGCTTCAAGGGCGCTGGATGACGGAAGACGGATGTATCTCTCTCGATAATCGGCTGAAAGTTATTATAACAGCGCGCGCGAGTTTCTCTTTTGCATTATTGTCTGTTGCTGTTGTTGTTGCACAGCGGCTCGATTTTTCCCGGACGATTGTTGTCGCGCGGCGAGAAAGTGTCGTGAGTAATTGCTCCTGGATAAAAAGTCTTTGATGACTATATCATTTGCAAGTGCAGATGAATGAGAAGACTTTGACGATTGTGTCATCGATAATGATAGGGTGTGCTTATCCTTTATTGTTGTTTGATATGATGTGTGTTTTCATGTGTCGGTTGAGAACACAAACTTAATTATTTTAATATTAATTTAAATTGTAAATGTGAAAATTGTTTTGTGTTTAATTTATATGGTAAGAAAAATATAAAATGTAAAAATTAGATTTACATTACTATTCAAAATAATTGAGATGGTAAAAAACTGAACTATATTTCGGGAAATTTGTAAAAAGAAATGAAGACTGAAACGAGAAAAATAATAACTACATATTTAAAAATTGCGCAAAAAAAGTGTAACACAGAATTTAGGGCTGCATGAAACCAAGATAAGATGACAATTTCAAAAATATCGTCTTGGTATCCAAAAAATTCTTGAAGCATAAGGTATTGTCTTGGTCTTGAGGAGCCCTGTCTTGTCTTGGTTTTGTCTTGTCTTGAAGTCTAGGTTTTATTTTATTAACTTTTATTTCATTTTTTAATATAAAAACTATAAACTACTGCATTTTAAGTTTAAATGATACATTTTTTAATTTAATTGTTAGTGCCTAAACTTGCTCATTAATGGAATCGAACTTGCTGAAAGTTTCTATAGTTATATTACTTATTCAGTTTTATAAACATTGCCATCCATATATTGAAAATTCTTGAAATTGTAAAGTGTTTGATACAAAGGTTTCGACTCCTTGATATGAATTTGGTTTTATTTATGCATATAATATTTACAATGTATATACAATTATATTACAATTACCTGCTTAATGGAATCAAAGCCGTTATACCTCGCTTAAAAAAAAATAAACTCATATATTTTAAGGGGTCACCACGCGTAAGCGGCTAAAAAAAAGCTAATTTCGAATGAATTTTTTAAAAATATATATTTTTTAACCTCTCTAAATTTTTTGTCTATTGATAAGATATGTTAAAGAGGTAAAAATAATTTTTTTGTTAAAAAGTAATGCGACAAGATATATAGATATAGGTGGATGTAACAGCTCTGGCGATGGAGCTGTGAAACGATGGATACTCTAGTATTGGCTGAATTTATATATAACAAAAAACCAAACGAATTTGTTTTCTTTATAAGATTGCACAGCGACTTTATCTAGATTCATAATAAAAATGCTAAATTAATAAAATATTGGAACTGCAGTCGCTGTATAATTATATAAAGAAAACAAATTTGTTTGGTTACTTTCGTTAATTTAGCAATTTTTTTTTTCAAGAGCGTTTGATTGTTCTGAAACTCTAAGAAGTACGTGCGAGGTCGTTTACGTTGATCACGCTTGTATTATATGATTTTCGTTGTTCACTATGTTTTTTCTGAGCAATAAGCTTCCTGCGGTTGGATAACTCGATTTTAATTTCGTGCGGTTGTTGCACTTCTTCCGGAAAGCGAATCATTGATCGAATTTTACTTGTCGGAGACTCGCCATAGTGCAATTCGAGAGGTTTATAGCTCCAAATTTAGATATGCATAATATGTTTAATATGCCGTGCCCATGCCGAGTGCTGATCATTGTACTAAGTTCGGAATAAGCTACCCAATTCACGCATGATTTTTTCCGCCGGGTTTGATTGTGGATGCCTGACGCTGCCAAAACAGGCATAATATTATTATCACACATAAATCCCTTCCATAAACCCGATGTAATCACTCATTTTCTTTATGCTAGCCCGTATCCTTGCTTTTTTTAAAGTGTAAAGTGTCACAAGTTTTGATAAGGGCTTATTTTCTTTATTTTCATTTTGTATATTGCGTGATGCTTAGTCGTCTTGAGAATCATCTTTCCCTGATAAATCCAGGGTTACAAGATTATCCGAATCAATAGATTTTTCGATATCTTTCTTGGTACATGCTTGGCAACGCACATTATCAAGGCAATATCTGAATCAAGAATTAATTTGCGTAGCATACTTGGCAAATAATCAACAAAGACTTGTAGATTCAGGCAATTCCGCGAAAATAAATCTGTATGTATCTATATTCAGGGGTTGTTTGGCTACTGTGGAATCTAGAATATAGTTAACAGAATACAGATCTTTCCTATCTTTATTTTCCTTCAGTTAAAACTATGATTTCTTGGCCAAAGTGTAATCTGCATGTGTACAAACAGTTGCACTTAATTGCTTGACAATATCCTCAATAGTTTAAGAAAAATTTGTTCACACTTTACGTCATAATGTCGAAACATCGACAATATGTTATCGACGCCTCATACGAAGACTAACAGATTTCAGCTTTTTCAAAAGACACCATTTCATTTTACTTTTATAAAGAAATAATGCATCTGGAAGATTCGATACTATATAAACGTGTTCACTCTATCGATATGTTTCATTTTTGTACTTTACGGAAAATTTCTTTATTATTATTATCAATTTTTCACCTCATAAAAACCACCTGATATTTCAAAAAGCTGAAATCTGTTGGTCTTCGTATGAGGCGTCGATATGAAGTGCAAAAGTAAATAAATCGCTACGAGTCAAATTCTCCTATTATATATAGACAATAGAATGATTCAATCTACCTGAGATATTGCGAATATTCCCATCTAAATGGGGCAAAATTGAAACAAGGAACAATGTATGGAATAAAAATATTCAAATTAATAGTATATTACGCATCTAGGGAGGTAAAGAATTGAATCCATTTTACTCGTGCTATGGGGTCGCCATTTTACCTCCCATGGTGCGTATACTATTTTTCTCCACACCTGCACCGAAAGTGCCACGTTTCTCGCGAACGCCTAGAGAGAAATGTGGTACTTTCGGCCAGGGTATGGTGAAAAAGGAATTTTTGAAAAAAGAATATACAATAATCAATGTGTATTTCGGCTCTGGGAGATTCGACTATGAGACATCGAGAGTACAATCAGACATGAAACCCCTATTGTAGATACACAAGATGGTAAAAGTAGAGTGGCTTACTATATAGAGAAATAATAAACTTTTATACTAGAGGAGACAAAAAACTGGCCCCTATCTAGCGGTATTAAATGAAATTCCGGTGTTTCGACAATATGATGTAAAATGTGAAAAAAATTTTCTAAAACTATTGGCATTGGATCACAAATATGCCTTAACAACTATTACGTCGGTTTTCTCGTAGAAAATACAAATAAATTAGATTATGCCCCACGTTGGGCGCTAATTATAAAATTATTTATTATTAAATTTTAAATGAAATGTTATACTTTTTTAAATATTTTTTTACGTTTTCTAGTTTATTGCTGTGAAAAACACTGAAATTACTTTTATACCATTTTAAGGTTTCGCGTGTTATTTTAATATCATTTTTAATGTTATGAAATTTAAGAAAATAAATTTTTACCGAACATTGCGTAGTAAATAGGCTATTTTCTTTTTGAAAATTGGATAAAACTTCTACCAGGGCAGTTATTTATGAATATATTTTAAAGTTTTTTTAAAATTCATACTAATAGATGATATAAAATCAAAATTATTTGTTTAAAAAACTTCAATATAAGATAAAAATGACTATTTTTAAAATTTAATTTTAACATACGTGCCAAATCAAAAAAGTGAAACTTCATAAAAATCTGCATTTTTCACCTGACTACGCAACGAAAATCCTAAATAAGCAGCCTGAGCAATAACCTATTGACACTGGAGGCCAAAAAAAGCGACAAAAACTAAAAAAAAAGCCATACACGGCAATGCGCGCGAACAACGCACATACACCTTCCACTAAAAACTAAATGCGACGAAGCTTTTAAACGACCTCTTTTGCATTATTTTTAGAATAACGACTCCTCTTTTCTCTCTCTCTCCCAAAGTTCTTGACATATGACCCAGTGCGCGGCTGCCGACTCCTCTCTCGCATGACAAAAGTTCACACATGACCGGCTCGCTATACGCGCGTAAAAATGCCAGATATTAAAACGCGCTCGTAACGCCGCGCAAAGCGCTATACACTCTCTCGAAAACTCGCGCGGCTCTCGCGACCGTATATACGTACAACGCATGCACGCGCGCGCTCGTAACATTTCGCATTCTCGGTATTATAAGTTGTCTGTCTTATACTCGCTCGCAAAAATTGCTTCCACTCCGGTGCGAGGATACGGGAGAAGGGCAGGTTTTAAGGTGCCGGGGAATACCGGATTTTCTGGAAATCCTAGGAGAGCAACTCGTCGTAGCTGTACAGCCGTAGACCATAGATCAAGCCTTCCTCCTCCCTCTTTTTTCGCAGGATCGAGGTCGCGCTTTTCGCGACGCGCTTTGAATTAACGGCGCGACTTCTCTCTCTCTCTCTCTCGCGTGCACGTCGACGTCCGATCCGGAGGCTGCCGAGCGCGCGGCGCACCATTAAAGCCAAGTGTCTACTGACACTTAGTCCGTGACCCTAACGCGCGAACGATCCTTCTCCCATGGAAATGGCTTTGTTGTCGCGCGCGCGAGCAAGAGAGAGAGATGGAGAGACTTCTTGCGGCTGGCGCTGCGCCGCGGTGAAGAATTCTTCGCCTTCGTCTTTTTCTTTTGTGCGGAGAGTGCGCGCGAGAGGCTCTTTTCTCGCTCTTTTATGGATTGTTACGGCGAGGCTGCTGCTGCTGCTGCTGCTGCTGCTGCGGAGGCTTGAACGTTTTCTTGGCTTTTATTTCGAGGTGCGAGTGTGTAGTTGGCTGCGGAGCTTATCAGTGTGGAAGTTGAAAATTTTAATAAATGAGAATGCAGTTTGTTGTTGTGAGCTGGTTCTGTGAAAAAATCGCTACATTGAGTTATTTTTCAGCTGAAGTAGAATTTTTCCGAAAAATTATTAGCTGTTTTAATGAAATTATTTTATAAATGCGCCGATAATTGACAACTCTGATATGTCAAAATAACGAAATTAGCGAAATTTTTGGTTAAAAGACTGGTGAATTTTATTATATTTAAAAACTAGCACTGGAATATCACTATTTTAGCGTATTTAACTTTTTTCTAGCTTTTTAGATCATAGATTATCAAAACAATTAAAATGTATTCATTGTGTCGTTAAGTATATATGGCATATATTAATTAAATTGTTCAAACTAGTGCTTGTCAATATTTTATTCCATCCTTCCTTGCACTTTCAATATCCTCTATACCTACTCCATAAAGAATATTTTGAATTTATATAAATTTATATAAAATCTTAGTTGTATGCTAATATTATGTTTTGTTATTTGAATTCAATATTTATTAAGTTTCTTACACTGAGTTATAAAATACGTTAATTATAGGTTACATATATATTATTGAACTATACATTTATTATATAAAAATATTAGTTATAAATATGTAGCTCTGAAGATGATGACAATAATAAAAAGAATATCCTGAATACAAAATTGATACGAGACCTAAATTTAATTCCAAAAAGAACTCCTATAGCTTAGATACCAATTAATACATCAACTTCTTGAGAATAGAGCGAAACCAATTCTTTACAAATTCAAACCACTATACAGCACTACTTAGATAATGCTGTCCTCATTGAAAAATCAACATAGTACACAAGCGTTAATTGAGCTATTTCAAAATCCCCCTACGAAAAATTCAAGCATTTTAATTACTCATTAAGGCTTGAAGCTGCATTAAGATAAATCCAGCGCGCCGTATCGACGAGAGCGGATATTAGACAACATAAAACTCTCATAAGTAATGAGATTCGCGAAGTCGTCAGCGCCCTCAAGCGATCAATCTTCGCCTCTAAACAAACAACAACAAAAAAAAGAAGGAACGCCACCGCGACGCTTCCTCCACGCGTTAAACATATCGAAGGTGCATCGCTAAAATCTCCTCCTTAATGATTCGGTCACAGCGAGCAAAACGCACACCTACATATATACGTACATACACACTCTCCGTCGATCGGTTTTAAGAGCACAAACCGAAGACCTTTATCATCCTGGGAATTTTCTCTTTGCTCGCTTTTGTCTATCCGTCCGCGTGCAGTGCAATGCAGAGCAGAGTACGTATAGGTACGTGGCGCATGGCCACGGCGCGATGGTCACGGCTTAATCGGGAAGGGATTAATTATTTATGAGGCGTGTTTCATTCATTCATTAAAGCACGCCGAGAGAGAGAGAGAGAGAGAGAGAGAGAGAGATCATTATGACGTGATAATGTCTTAATTAACGGTGGTTAATGAATCCCTATCGCGCAGATCATTTCGCCTTATAAAGTGCTGCTGCTGCTGCTTCTGCTGCCGATCCGCGGCTGCTATCTTACGGTCTCTAAACTGCGAATTGACCTGCGGTTAATAAACCGATCCGATGCACACCAGCGCTTCTCTCTCTCTCTCTTTTTCTCTCTCAGGAGCTGCCCGATCTTCTGCTCTCGGTGTGAGAGTATGTAACCTATCGACTTGCTCGATCCTCTCTCTCTCTCTCTTTCTCCTTCTTCTTCTTCTCCTTCTGCTTCTGCTTTTGCTTCTGCCTCTGCCTCTTCTTTTTCTGTCATTACAAGTCTGTATATGTGTTCCAGGGGGAGTAATGTGTTCACTTCGCGGCAGCACGTGTACTCTTTTAGCCCCGGCGATAAGTGAAACTGGCATAATTTTCAATCGACGTCGCGCGCCGCGGCTTTTATTTAATTATTATTCTCGACGTGGCACCTTATATCAATGATTTTATATGTTTGTTCTTGGCGAGGACGAGTTTTTAGAGTGTGCGAGCTTGGATAATGTGGAGCGATTTGTGTAAGTTACGGCGATATTAATAGCGCGAGAGTGAGATTAGGAGATTCGAAAGTATTAAGCGAACGGCAGAGGAGACCAAGACGTGTTAAAGTAAGAAATTTACACCTAATAAGGAATGCAAAATGAGATGAGTATTTTCACCCCTTTCAGCGCGTGCTTTTAAATTTTAAGTGGTTTAGAAAATTGTTTGCTTGAAGTTTACAGTCGTACTTTATATTTTTTTATTTTTGTTATAGCTTTAGAAATTAGTGAACATGTTCATTTCTATTCAAGTTAGATTCAATATTATTAGTTTTGATTTCATTACTTGCTAATTCAAAATATCATTAGTTCCTATTAAAGCAAGTTTAAATTTCGTTTATTAATTTATGAAAGAGATATCGTCATATACCCAACGGTCATTTATAATCAAACCCAATTTTACAATATAGCCCAATAAGAACCATTTTATTAAAAAGTATAATTATTATGAAATCTTTTCATTATTTATTTTATTTATTTTGAAAGTAGATATAATTTAACTTTTGAGGTGTATTTGATTGATTTGATATTTGAGTCTTAAAGTAGAATAATCACTTAATTTTTATTTTCCTTGCTTTCTTAAGGAAGTAGGCCTGGGTTGAACCTAAAAAACAATTTCTTTTTACTAGTCCAGGAGACTTCTTATATTTAAAAGCAATTATTCGAAAAATATTTGTATTATATATACTTAGTAATATCATAGATTTTTCCGTAATAAAGCCTCTTAATCTTGACCCTAGACGTCACAATAAATCAATATTTTCAATACCATATTTATTAAAGTTAGTGTGTTTCTCATACGATTGCTTGTGATACGATGAACGAAAATTATTTTTTCGACGGTTATTCGACTCATATTAACATGTAGTACAAAAAGAGCGAAGTACTTTTTCGTTAAAATTTGTATTAATATTCTTTTAGAAGGCCTACCCATTTTTAATAATTTAATGAAAAAGTGCCTCGCTCTTTTTGCAATACATGTCAAAAGGAGTCGAATAACCGTCGAGAAAATTATCTTTGTTCATCATGTCAACTGAAATCGTGTGAGAAACACAGCAATTTTAATAAATATGGTATTGAAAATAGTGATTTACTGTGACGTGTAAGATCAAGGTTTTGAGGTATTACAACGGTAAAATTTAAGATATTACTAAGTATTTATGGCATAAAAATGTTCAGAATGTTTGCTTATAAACATAAAATGTTTCCTGGACTAGCAAAAAAAAAAGTATTTTATTGGGTTTAACCCAGGCCTGCCCTCTTAAGTGATTTACAATTAAGTCCATGGCGGTATTTAACTATTCTAAGATACCTATCCTCGCACATTTTCTTTCTACCCTAACAAATTAATTGTTTTAAAAATACGTTTTACAACGTACGTCAATATTAGCAAAATCTAAAATAAACCCAACGTGATAAATACTTCAAATATTTGAAGAAATTCCACTTCACTCCATACAACCATCCTCTCCGATTAAGCGACATTAAGCGATTCGGACTCTCGCACTTTCGTTTTCCAAGACCCACTGCATGCGTCAACGGAATCTCGTTAAACAAACACTCGGTCCAACTCTCGCGCATAAGGAAGCTTCTCCCATATACACACAAGCCGAGCGCGAAAAGGAGCAAAACAAGAAAAAGAAAAACGACTCCCTCCTTCCACACACTTTGAGCACAAAGTTATTGAGCATCGCCTCGGCCTTGCCCCTGAAATAAGCATCAGCACGAGCGTCCGCCGCTTCTTTTCCGTCGATAATTCTATTATGTACGGTTTAATGTACAATTACCCGATCACTTAGGGCTTGACGTAGTGCCGAGTCACGACGTCTTATTAAGTCCCTTTCCGCGCAGGGGCAGCAGCAGCGCCGGCAACTCGCGCTCGGCTTTTAACTACACACGCCCTGTCTCGATCTCTCTCTCTCTCTCTTTCTCTTTCTTTCGCTCGCGATATATATATAAGATTGAGCGGAGTGAACGGAGAGGCAATGAGGAACGGGATCGACGATCTATTATATGAACACACACAGGCCGGTGATCGAGACTGCGGATCTACGACGGTGTGGGCATTTAGTGATGTGTGCATTCCGGGAACGAGTCGATCTTCGTCGAGATATTTGAGAACGGAGAATTACCGGGAAAATCGCGGTGGTACTTTCTTGAGTGTATTTCGTGATTTCTAGCTGCTTCGGGTTTTTAGAGGAGAGATGGACTTTATTAATAGTTTTAGCTGGAAAATTGACATGTTGGTTGCAGAGAGTTTCTTTTGGAATAACTCCTAATTAAGTGTTGAATACATGTTTCTTTAAAAATGTTAGAAATCAATTTTTGAAAGGTTTATGTGTGAAGCTTTTTCTCGGTTTTACAGCAAACTCGGAGGTAAATCATTCATAGATCACGAGATAACGAAGACTTAATATTTTTAACCGTTTAAGTAGATAATGCTGAATATATTCAGACAGCCTTTACTATATTTGGTATTTCTTCTTTACCTCACAAATATTGATCTCATTTCTTCTTCTATGTATATAGATTTTATACTGTAAATCCAAGTGTGTTGTTGCCAATTTTCAACGCTTCTACGTAGCATTTTCTTATATAATACAGATATAGTAACCCACATAAGAAGAACGCATATGAAAGTGTATGTGATTCACAGTATATCTGAATCTGCCGCTTCCAGATTTATTAAGAGACGATAATATCAGAAATTAATAAAGGTACGTATTCCATTTATTTATACGTCTATAATAGCTTGGAAACTTAAATCAATAAAAATGACTTTATTTTATTAGATCGAGCTTCATACTTTGTTATGTAATGTGTTTCGTATTTAGCTATTGACGCTATTATTCGTCTTGTCCGTAGTAAAAAAAGAACATTACCCAGATACATTATTACAAATCAAGTAGTAAACATTTTCACATATAAATTATATATTGTAAACTCAGTGCCACCCCTTTGCACATTGTGACGTTGGCAGAAGTAAATAGAAGTAAAAAAAATAAAAAATCAAAAATCAAAACAGATGAACCGAGTTACTTGTTAATATTTTAAAATTATTACTATTATAAAGATTATTTAACTTGTGGTTTCGTGTAAAATAAAAACAATTATTAACAATTCTTCACATTAGTTTAACCATAAATCAAATTCCTCCTAACAACGTACAAAACCAAAGTACCCCTCATTATGACGAGCTCCACCTCCCGCTCTAATTAAAGCAAAAAAACGCGCGCCAGCATACTCACCGGTACCTCTCGAAAGCCCGCAGAAATAACGAAAACCCCCGGAATCACGAGAATCAATTAAAAAGAGGCGAATGTTAATTGGAGCCACCGTACAGCGCGCGCGCTTACGGTCGAACCCTTCCTCACCATCATACCAATACCTATCCAATACAACACTGTCCTCGCCACTCGCTAGAGAACAACGCGACCGCAACCTCTCTCTCTCTCTCTCTCAAGGGCCTCTGCAAGGGACCACACAGATGATATTTCAATTTTAATTGCGAGCGATATCCTGACTTGGAAGGATCGCTCCTGCCGGGGACAACACAGGACGATTTCTAATCTCGGGAGTTCATTAGGGATGAGCCGCATGCCGAACTATTTTCAGCGCAGCCTCGCCCATGCTACCACGTATATAGGTATATGCAGAGACACACACTCGGGGCGAACTTTTAGCTCGCGCGTATTCTGGAAGCTGGCGTGCGTGTGCGTGCGAGCGCGCCATCACGGATTCGGCGAGCTGCAGGAGGTGTATAACGTGTAAATTCAGCGAGAGAGGTATAGTAGGCGACAAAGTGAAGCTGAGAGAGAGAGAGAGAGGGAAAGGATCTCCTCGATTTCCATTTTAATTGAACTCAACGCAACATCATACTTAATGCCAGAAACGCGTCAGAAGCTCCAATTAAATGCCCGACGCCATTTCACTTTATCTCGTGCATGCGCGCGGGATTGCCCCCGCACTGCTGCATCGGCGATGCAGCGTTGCAGCGCGGCGGTGATGGCCAGTGTCCAGTGTTAAAGTGAATCGAGGTTGTAGTGGTTGTATACAATCGATGGCAAAAGTTTGTTTTTCAGTTGTAGAGTAATTGGACGATGGGTCTTTTTCGAATTTTGTGTGTTAGAACTGTGAAGAATAATTGTCTTTTGAATGGTATGGAAGCTTTCAAAATCGTAAATCAGATAATAATTGATAAACTTTCACTATTTCTGTTAAAATTGTCAAGCTTGTATAAAGTAACAAAAAATTTATGAAAACGTAGATTTCAAGTATGGGTTCTGCAGGATTCACTGAGACTTGGAGGTAAGTAAGAATTGAAGTAGTATCACCCAACTCTCATTAAGTATACTATCATCGTCATCACATTTACGATCTTGATTCACGACTATTCAGCATCAAGTATACGTAATTTTCATTATTTGAATAGCAACATGACATCGTGTTGCGATAGTGAACGTGAAAACCTAAAAGTACCTATGAAAAATACCCTGTTACGTACAATTTATTCATTATTTCTTTTATAGCTTTGGGATATGTTTGATTCCTGCTCAAAATAAAGACTTTGCATGATAAGGGCATCTAACACTGCCCCAGTCATGAAATACAGATTTAAATATTAGTATTTCCCGTGTCCAAAATGTTAAAAAATCTGTATATATCTGTGTCTTATAATTGGTAAGGTATTAGACTTACAAAATCTTACTCCGGAATCCCAGTGAGTTAGAACCCATACATTTGAAAGCGACAACTCGAACATAAAACTTCACAGAGTGACTTTTTTGCAGTCAATGAAGGTACACTTTTGAATTTTGATATACATCAACAATTACTTTCATCCATAAACGATCATTTTTCTTATTTTATTTTACGTAATTACGTGCATGCATTATGCATTATGCAGTAATATTTATTTTAGTAATTGGATGATCACTGATATGCTCGCATCATCACCAGAAATTCTGCGGATGTTTGGTCCATTACTTCTGTTAATGGTTAATACTCTGAATTTGTTGTTCCGATGCGCGCCAAGACTGCTTTTATATAGGAATTAGGACAAATGAAATGTGTGCGAAATTAATGAATCTAGGGTTCAACTTTAATTTATTATTTACACTAGTCTTCCTACAGTTCTACTAAATATAAAATAGAAACATTTACATAATAAATTAATTATTGCAGTTTTCAAGAGAACAATTGACTTTTGGCGTGGAATGTATAGCCAATAATGCAACTGAATATATTATTTATCTAGAGATCCGCATAGCGTAAAGCGTTGGACTGCACTCATCACCTCAAAAGACATATATCTACATTTATCATTCGTAATTTAATCTACGGATTTCTAGTCTTCGCGGGAAAAAAGGCAAAAGTTGCCGCACGCGATAATATCGAGAGGAGTATCGATAATTTAGATGCAATTGAAACGTTATACGACGACTGTATATACGCGTACAGGTATGATCTATCGTAAAATAGACATTTGAATTTAATTTGCTCATCGATGTTTCGTTTCGCGGAAATCGCGATTCAAGTGCGTCGTTACGCGCTAGGTAAATGTCTCTGTTACCTCGTTTTACAAGCACCAGAGCGGCCGATGCTTTGAGAGCCGAATCGTCTTTTTGTTATTCGTTATTACGAATGAAATTGATCGTGGATGTAAAAAGCGTATATCGATACATAAATATGCAATCTGAGATATGGTATTAAGTTTTCGAAGTAACGTAAAATTCACATACTTTTATGGACCAGTTTATAGTATCGATTCGAGTAACTAAAATTTACATTAAAATCATCATTATACTATTCTGCTATATGTATTAAATCGATTTAAAAATCGATTAAGTTTTTTATATACTGGAATATTCAGTAGATTGATAGCAACGGACAATTTTTTTAGCGAAACGCAATTATTCAACCTGCAACAAATCTTAATCTTTTTCTAGGTTTTTTTGTCTTAAGTATACACATATCGACTATTAAGTGTTTGGAATGACTAAAGTGATAAATAGCTTTAAATTTCAAATTTTCCAGAGAGGTTCATTGTTGCTAATACTTCATGAAAAATGATTACTTTACCTGTACACTAGTATATTAAAAAATACATTTATTCAAAAATGGATTATGAAAAATCAGGTATTAAATTTACTAACTTTTTTCATTCTGCATAAAATTTCGCAACAGCTCAGATAGAAATGTATGAATCATTTTCAATAGACTAATTTAGGTACGCTGAACAACTATAGATGTGACAGTTTCAAATGTACAATAGGTATTGTAAATGTGATTCTTTAAATTATGGACTAGGTTTTACAAAATACGAGTATAATATCTTATAGTTCTTTTTAATAATTTTTTACATGGAGCAAATATTATACGTTGTTCAGATCAGTGCATTACAATTTGTATAGGAATTATCTAGGAATAAACGAAACTATTTGAAGTAAGTTTTCAATCACTCTTGTCATTATAACATTCAAATCAACGTACAACGCTGCTTACAGTGATTCCCATCAAAGTTAATAAGCCATTTCATCTTCGTTAGTCTCAAATTATCGCAATCGCCAGAATTTTTTGCACCTAAACGGACCGCAGTACAAAAAACCAGCTCTCCTCTTTTTCACAACGCGGAGACCACTCCCGCATCGTACCTACCGCGAAACGAGCCCATCAATCGAAAGCGAGTACATTTTTTCCGCAACCTCCTCCACCACCTCGCCACTGGAACAAAAACGTTCCCTCAAACTTACGACGCCATTAGAAAGGCACTCCCGGCCTTACAATCCTCACAAACCCGAGAGAACGTCGCGCTCCTACCTTACGCATCAATAAACGACCACAAAGCCGCGCTATATACACCAGCTACTGTCGTCCCGTGCGCAATTTCACAGTACCAGCGCAAAAAGCGTCGAAGGAAAAAAGAGCGGAGCATGCAGCCCCAGCAGAAAAAAAAGGACAACCGCGAATCGGAAGCTGAAGAACGAAGAAAATCAAGAGCAGAGAATCCACACGCTGGCGTACCTATATATATACACACACACATTCGCGATCGCCGAGGGAACGGATTGGCAAGTCGCGCGACGACGGCCGCAAGACGGACGGTAATGGAGGATGATGTTTTTTTCAGACTTGGTAGCTCTCTCTGTCGCGCTCGCGCGCATGAATAAGGAAGCAGGGAGCGGCCCTCTCGGCATCGGTGGCGGACTGCACCGCGACTGCCTATAGGCAGGCATGAAATGCCGAGGCCAGTCTCCATACCACTCGCGTTGATTTATTGACAGGAAAATCTAGTCGGCGTTCGGGACGACGACGAGGACGACGGACGGGGCTTACCTCACCGAAGCGAAGCACAGCGAAGCACACCAAGCGGCCTTTGGCGCGCGAAAGAGAGAGAGAGAGCGACGCTTTACAACTTTGCGGGATAGGTGGATAGGCAGTGCGTGCGGAGTGCAGAATGTGGATGGGGGAGGTGATCGGGTTATGATGGAGGAGGCGAGATAATAAACTGTCGATTTTCGATATTATTGGAAGGGGTAGGTGCGTTGGTGCGGTGGCTTTGGGTCACGGAGCACGATAAAAGTCTTGCGGGTCTTTTTTTTCTGGTGCTGCGAGGTTTATTACTGTGCAGGTCCTGATTGCGCAGTTGGGTAGAGTATATATTTTAGAGGAAATATACACATACCTCGTTAATGGTTTGGGATATTACGGAGAAAAAAGAATAACGGTTAGTAGCAAAGGATTGGACTGATTAATAAACTGTCTGCTAAACGAAACTCTATTTAATAAAAGCGTAACTGGGGTCTACATGAAGAAATTATTTGTAGCGCTTGTTTCCTTAATATAATGTAAATGGATAAAAATCTTCGATCAAATAATTTATCTTACAGAAATTGTTAAAAACTTAAATTATCTGTTCATGTGTTAATAGTCTTTAATGTCTATCCATATAGAACTCAATACCTACGTTATTTTAATGAATTCTTAATCGTTCGGTTTATTAAATACCTATATTACTTATTCTATTCGAATAACTAAATATTCGAATCGCTCCGAAATAGATAAAATAAATTTTAAATTTATTTCTGTATAGTCTGTAGTTTATTTCTATATAGTCTAATAAGCGTTTCAATAATAGTTTATTTCTATTAGGAAGGAGTTAAAAATCAAAGGAAGTCACTAGAAAGCAAACTTCTATTTTATTGATGTAGTTTGCTATGCTTCAAGATGCAATTATATCAACGACAACGGTAGATTTTTCACAAAAGCTTTATTTACATCTTGGTTTATGAAAGATATCATCTAGAATACATACTACCTATATTTTACAATGTCCACATCTGATTTTATCTAATGCTTTTAAAATCTTAATTGTTTACCCCACATTTTTTTAACCACAAACTGTAGATATAAACTGGTATCATGATCTTGTAAAAAATATCTCAGAATTTGTTCAATATCTATAACTTAGAGGTGTGACACTCTTGTACCGTGACGTGGGCAGAGATAGAAAAATCATTTGGTAAGAATCATTAGCGGAGGAGTTAAGTTTTATAATCGTTTTGCGCAATTGTAAGGAGTATCGCAAAGTGTGAATAGGAATCGCATTGCAGAAAAACGCTATTGATAGAGTATTAATGGAAATCTAACTAGTTTTTCGTTAGTATCATTAGTGATTTGCGCAGTGTTTAATCCCTGGTAAAAAAATCACGCGATATGTAAGGATTATCGCATGATTCATAGAAATATATCTTCTTGTTTAAACAAAAAATCATGAATCGGAAACTTGTATGTCGGTTCCAATATCCATAAAATATTAATCTTCAATTTCAGTATAGGAACTTCTTTTAACTTAAATTCATATTCATTGAAATAATGACAAAATTGTATAATAATTTTGTCAAAATGCAGCCTAATTTATACAGTCTAACAGACTTATTTAATTATATTTCATTCGTTTGTAAGATTAAAGCAGAAATACTGAAATAAATTTTTGAAAGTTCCAAAAGTATGAAACGTAGATAACTGAAACAAATGGCGCCCGAAAAGGGACTTTAGAATATTTATAATAACCAAAATTTTTTAATGTTAATTCGTAGACACAAGATCAATGATAATGAATTTTATTTCGCAAACTTCAACTGAAAATTGGCATTTAAACACACTGGTTTCAACAATTCGCCAACACATTTATCTTTCAAACCTGACCCCCTGCAGTTTCTTTGCACCAAAAATCCCAATCTACCGATCCTTCCCTCTATATCTCCGATTCTCGCGTGTTCACCTCTCGTGTACACAAGCCACCGCATCACCAGCACCATCAAGCACACACCGCATTAACTCGGACAGTCCATCGGGCTTATCGACTCGAGCCCCGAATCACCGCGGTTCGCGTGGAATCTTCCTATGCCGCGCGAGCGCGCACGTTGCCTCGATCAAGGCCGAAGATCGCGAGGTGCCGAGAGACCTCGACTCGAAGAATTTCGACGCCGTCGCCTGTGCGCTCACCTAGAGGAGGTCACGGTACAGTTAAATAGCCACGGCGACGCGCGCTGCTGCTGCTCGGACACCGTCGGACGTTGGCTATACACGTATAGGAGCCAAGAGCTCGTTCGCACGCGAGGAAATTTCGGCGAGCGGTGCTTGCCGATCGATCTTGGTCGACTGTATTTTTGGGGATCGATCGCGGGGATTCGGGGGATTCCCTGACCTAAGTGAATTTGTGGCGCGTGCGTTGGTGGCGTGATGCCGTGATCGGAAGTGGAGAGGTGGTCGATATGGCGCAGAATTTATGCGCTGGGAGGGAGATTGAGGCTATTGTAGGAGGATAAAAGTGCATTTTGAGTGGAATTGGAGGGTCTTTTTGTCGGTATCGAAGTATTGTCATGATTCGAAGAAAAGTTTTTTAGGCAGGAGGAATTGTAGTTGCCTATTTCACGGATTTCTTAGTGAACAACATGTTTGCTGTTTGTATGAAGAAAAATTCACTACGAATTCAATAAATTACAATTCAGTACACAGTTAATGATGGGTGAAATTAGTGAAACTGACTTTTCCCCGGGATACATACATTGACTATTCACTACATTTCGTAGTACATACGTATAATTAATTTAATCAGTGATTATTCGCTGATAGTTAGTGAAAATTTACTTATTGTAATTGAAAGAGTAGATTCAAATATTTGCATAATTGAGTGAATTAATTAAAATATTTAAGATTTCATAAACATCCAAAACGATTTGGACTAATTTTAGCTGTATAATTTTCATGCCTAAGATATAAATGCATACCGAGTAAATTAGTTCAGACATATACATAATTGTATGTTTAATGAACAGTGTTAATATTGTTAATTAAGCCATTAAACATTTTATTTACTTTATTAATTCGAAAAGTATCTGTAATTCAAAAAATGTTATAAGGATAGAAACTTTACGTTGAAAGAGTAAAGCTAAAGACACAAAATTTCATGTTTACCATTCTAATTTATTGTGTGCGCATAATTCAACAGTTTTTTTTAAATAAAGCAAGGTAATTTTCTTTATTTATTTTGTATGTACGACTAACTGTAACTACCAGTTCATTATAAACATAATTAAATACCGCAGCTCTACTTTAAATCAATTAAATAAGCGAAGTATCATTAGAAATTTTGAACAGTTCATACTAAGAATAATATGTATCTACAATACACTTGATTAAAATTATTTGTAATCAATGATTAAGTATTAGCTTTTATCAATGAAAGGAAATGTATTATTAATTAAAAATAAATTTACTTTCTCTGATTAAATTTTTCGGAATTGAACGAAAACATTAATTTTTTTTCTTGATTCTTCCCAAGTGAATACCCCTATGAAAATCAGATTATTAATAAAGTTTTTTACAGTTGATAGATAACTTTGTAGTGTCGCATTATAATTTCTTGCATTCTATTAAAACTGCTAATTCTAACATGGGTATACTTAGCTTCTGTTTCTATAACATTTCGCGACTATAATACCGTAAACTAGGATGTACGCAGTTAACGCTCGCGATAACTTGAACACGATATAACTTCGTACAAAGATATTTTCACAATTTAAGTAGGAATTTACACGATCTCCGTTGATAACGTTTATACAAATAGAAACGTACATGCACATCAAGCATGCGACTCCAAACGACAAGCGCACCAATCTCACAAAACCGCCCTTGCGAAAGTCAGCCAAACAATTTTCCCCCGTCAAAACGCCCAAGTCACACTATTAAAAAAGTGTATCCCCGCGTGGCTCTCGGCAGCGCGTGTAACGAACGTCCGAGCAATTTCGCACAAAAATCAAAAGGAAAAACGTCGCCCGCGGAACGGACAGTCGTCGCTCAAGATTTATGGCCGGCGGGCGAGTTTACGCGCGTACTTAAATTCAATAATCAGCGCTCGGCATCACGCAACGTCGTCCTCTCCTTCGCGGAATCAGTGGGCCGTGTATATACGTGTACACACGCGGCCGTCCGTGTACATATATAGGTGCATATATAGACAGAGCAGACGCAGCGGCGCATATATGCGCGCCTTCAATGATCGAGAGCTCATTAGTAGCGGCGCGCATCGGTCCTGCACACGTATACGCACACACGTGCGCTTGTGCCATTATACGTATGGGTAAACATGTGTATATATGCGCGCGGAGCGAGAGTATAACGTCATATCGGGTGTACGCAGGAGAGACGGAGAGCGAGAGAGAAAGAGAGTTGCTATAACGAAAACGCGAAACAAATGCAATTCCCTTTATAATTCAATTCCTCGGCTTAATCCGCTTAAGCTGGCCATTAGCGAGTACAGTGGTATCGTTCGTGTGTGCAGACGTACGCTCGACGCTGAAAACTTCTGGTAGAATGCGTTTTAATTTTTTTTAAATACTGATGATTCGTGATCGGATCGAACGCACGTTTTGGCTGACTTTGTTCGCGGATTTAGAAAATATTCAGACGTATGGTGCCAAAGGTTTTCAACGGCAAGTGTAATACATACAAATACATGTGAGCAATTCTACAGAAAATCGGTAACAACTCGAACAAAAAAATTTAAAAAAATTTTTGATCGCACACTTACCAGACCCGATTTTTCCGAATGCTTTTGGCATTCTAAAGACGGGAAAAATAGTGAACAATACCCTTTCTAGTTCCAAGTTTGATCTGTGGTCACATTACCATTAAGCAATTTGCGTTTAATAAAGACTCTTATTGAGTCGCTAATAACTCGGTTTCTATTGTTTTCTTTTTACAACAGAGAATTAAAGATAGTGATAAAAAACGTCAAAAATATGTGAAAATGAAAAATGTCGTTTTTTCGTCATTTTCGACATTTTTTTTATTTTTAACGTTTTTTATCACTATCTTTATTTGCGTATAACTTTGCGTGGAAATAATATTTTTTGATCGTTGGCATCTCAAACTGAAGCTCTTAACATCTACTTTAATTCTCTGTTGTAAAAAGAAAACAATAGAAGCCGAGTTATTAACAACTTAATAAGAGCCTTTATTAAACACAAATTGTTTAATGGAAATGTGACCGAAGATCAAACTTCGTACTAGAAAGGGTATTGTTTACTATTTTTCCCGTTTTTAGAATGTAAAAAGCATTCGAAAAAATTGGGTCTGGTAAGTGAGCGCTCAAAATTTTTTTTTATTTTTAGTCGTGTTGAAGTTTCCTACTTTTTGTAGAATTATTCATATACATGCCGCGATTAATATAGAAAATATCGTCCATTGCCAGGAGCAGCGGAGACAAATTTTATTGGTGGGCAATGTGTTCATTGCTTATATTAGACTAAACCACCTTACGTAAACCCAATCTCATCTATTCTTTACGAAAAATTGTTATGGGCAAAAAATTCTATCTACAAATGTGTTTGTTCCCATAGTATGAAATTGTTATTGTCGTTTACTTGGAGAATTTTTATTTTTGAACTGGTTGTATTTCTAGATAATATTTTAATTCGTTATAGAATTTACAATATACTTATCGCTGCGATTTTACAAAATATCGTGTGAGTGAGTATTTTACACAATCTCCAACTGTAAAATTGTTGTATGTTCTATATAGAAAATTAAAATGGCACTTCAGAAAAACCAGCGGTTCAAAAATTAAAATGCATTAAATTGAAATTCATTACAAATCTCATACTTAAGGTATGAGATCAATTGTTGATGTATTTTGTCCAACCAACGCTATTCGCAAAGAAAAAGGTTCATTAGCCTGAGACATTTATTATACATGAGAATAACATAAATTTTTCCCTTTCCCAATGAATCGAGCTCTACAATAATATTTCTACCTTAAACCCGCGCCGTGCACCAGATCTCCGCGGCCACGCGTATTACCTGATCCCCTTTTCTCTCTCTCTTCTCTACACTATAATGGTCGCGACCAGAGAGAGAGAAAGAGAGCAAGATAGCGAGGGAGAGCAGAGGGGGCTAATGGATTTTTTAGATTGAGATGTGCGAGTCCGCAACGGCGCGGCGCGCGACGCGCGATCCTTTTCTCGTTTTTTGTACGATAAAAATCCTGGGCGCGAGTCGCGCGGCACACGGTTAGGTTATACGGCGCGCGCTTTTTATTTTCAGCCGCCGCGGCGCGTGCTCGCAATCAGAGTTTCGTCGAGTCATTGAAAAAAAGGACTTTTTTAATGGGCGTAACTGTCCTGTTAGTGAAATTCATTGAATTTCGTGAAGGCCAAGGCCAATTGCGACGAGCGTCGGGGAGGGAAGTTATTTTCTTCTCCTTTCTTGCGCGGTGGCGTCTCGTTTGTTGCGCGCGGCGACTCGCGTTCTGTAATTATGCTTAATCGAGTTAAGAGGAGTATTACTTTGCTTCCGTGTAACGTCTTTTGGGATGGTGAACGTAGCGGTAGGCTTGTAAGAAATCAAAAATTACTTATTTTATAAAGTATTAAATTTTCAATAATGTATGCATGTACTAAATATGTTCGTAAATTTTCACAGTAACTAATATTTGCGATAATTGTGCTTTTGATAGCAGATTATTGATATGAGTCTCACATGTGTAGGTTCCCATAAATTGTAAGTGATACCTTTACTGACTCCTGAAATATTAATTTATGCGCAACTGAAAAAAATTATAGGCACTTATTTTAAAAAATAAACAATATTCTTATTTGCTTGAAATAATTGTTTGTTTTTAACATTACTCGTAGCCCTCTTGGCATTATACAGATGTATATAATCGACAATATATATTTTTAGAATCCCTAGTTAATACGGAAGATTTTATTTGAATTTTAACATTGCCAATCGTGTTTCTTTTTTACATTTTCTTTATTTCTCAATTAGTGTATGTTAAGAGTTTGATCATGGTATCACTGCATAGTTTTATATAATGTATTTCTAAGGTATTATATCAATTTGTGATATAACTAAAACGTTTTTAGACTATTATAGTGCATCAAGTACAAAAAGTTCCTAGAATTCTAAAGGTTAATCTGAATAAAACCCTTTTAATAATCAAATTGTAATTTTTGCGACATCTCTAATTTACGCATTTTCCAACGATAACAGCATATTTAGATTTTGAAAACAAAATAAATATGTTCTGTTTCGCTAATTATTAGCCATGTCCCTCTAAAAATCTAGCTAGATGCTACGTATGTAGTACAAATTCGAAAATCTGATACAATAGATTTTCAAAACTAACGGAACATCTTCTACTTGATGCATTATAACAAAAGCTCAATGTTTTTGACAATCGCCCATATATCATAACGAAACTAGCAAATTGTACTGATCGGCTCAACATCTATTTATAGTAACTACCTTTAAGTTTTGTTTAGCTAATTTTCATTGTAAAGCTATGATTTAATATACCTCAAAGTCGATCTAATTTATATAAATGAATATTTTATAACAAAAATATCTTTTACTTTACACACTTTGAAAACGACTGTCTTTGTCTCGAGTCTCTCGAAAATCATTTTACAAAATCACTCCTTATGAAGAACTAATCAAGAATCCATCTTAGTTATCCCTATAAATCGAAAAACATTAATAAAAAAAAAATTTTCATCTGTTGCGATAAAAGAGCAAAGCTTTTCGAATTCGCATAAATCTGACTCATCCAAAGCATAAAGCAGCTCGCGCATCGTTCACCGAAAGCGCATTCACAGCCAAAAAGACCAATGCGACGTCAACCTCGCAGTCGCCTCCTAAATAAAGCGCGCGTTAAAAATCATTCTCCGAATGCTCGAATCTTGTATCGCATGTATATATATATAACCCCCGAGGAATGCACACGCGAAAGAGCGCAACCCACCTCGCCAACTTACTATAGCGTGCATCCGCGTGTGTCCGCTCGCTGCTGCTACCTCGCGTTCGCCCCCGACCACCACATACCCCACACACACACATACACACTCTCTCCCAACTCCTCCCTCTCCCTCGCACACATACACGCATGCGACCTCCGTCTGGTTTCCAGAGCGAGCCTCGCGTGCAAGATCAAGGTAGCAATGTATATCGTCGGCGTCGGCGGCGGCGAATCGGAAGACAACGCCGCGGGGGCTACCGGTGTTGTCCGCCGCCTGGAGAACCAACGAGCAAAACGAACAAGAGAGAGAGAGAGAGAGAGAGAAAGACGAAGATATAGCTCGCAAGCAAGAGAAGAGAAGAGAAGCGAAGCCGGTAAGCACTTTGCTCCCGACTGCTATTGATCCCGAAGGGATTCGCATCGCCTCTCGCTCTTGAAGCCCACAAGAGAGAGAGTGTGTGTGTGTGTATGAGAGAGGCCCAAACCTATCAGTCGGTCTCGCTCGCGCAGCAGCAGCAACGCGGCTACGGCTACAGCCAAGCCATTGAGATGCAGAGAGCGTGGTGCTACCGTGCGATGGTCCCGATACCACCTAATGGACTGTCCCGCCCTCTTTTCCCTTCTCGTCCTCCACCTCGTCCTCCTCCACCTCCTCCTCCTCGTCGCCCTTCGCGCGCAGCCACCTACTTCAGCGTCCTCCTCATCCTCTGCGAGCGAGCCCGAGAGCCCGAGCGTTTATTAACAAATGTGCAGCGCGAAGAAAAAAAGCCGAGCGGCCCTTCGTAATTCGACGAGATGCGTGAAAATCGGCCCGACTGCGCGTGCTTCTCAAATTTTTAAATTAGAGGACTATATACCCTGCGTTGCCTTCCGTGTGGTTTCTTTTTCAGAGAGAGAGAGAGAGTAATCGCTGTGGTGTTGTACTGGGTTATTGGGTAGCGCTGTGTGCTTTTATTGCGCGCCTCGAGAGGAAATGTATATTATAAATTGAGGATGAGGAGAGGCGGGAGAGACGATGTAATCGCGAGGCGAGACAAGCTTCAGACGCATGGACTGGTAGGAATCAGTAGCGGGAACAGTGATTGAGCTCAATATTCGCGGTTGATATAATGTACAAGCGATGGAATTCTTTCCGGGAAGAGCCGGGGATGCGAGGAAGGAGTCGATTCGATTGCGCGCCCAAATTCATCGATGCAGTGTGATTGAATTTCATTTATTGACTCGTCTGCTTGTTGACACTAATGCAGCCGAATGATGGATGGCTTGTGTTTTCGGGTTTTTATTGGTTCTTGGTAATTTGTAAGCGTTGTTCTACTTCAAGATATGGACGGTTGTTTTGTGTGTCTGGGTCTACTAAAAGCATCATTTACTTAGCAATCACAGTCATGAAATTAAATTTTTTCTAATTGATAAAGACTATTCTCTAATTCAATCATATTCTTGTTGTTCAATTTAATATAGTAATATAATTCCGTTTAATTGTTTTTTATTTGCTTTTAAGGATGTATAAACTGTATTATAGCAATTTTGAAAAATCGATTATTTTATTTTTGTATTTTCTGATAGGGTTCGGTATTGAAAATACGTGTGTAAAGGGGTTTGGCTCCATTTGAAATAGCTTCAAACACGTAGGTAGGCAACGTGATAAATAGTGTTCTTCGCACGGGCAGACGCAACTTTGAAAACCTTAAACGAGTTTTTCTCAAAACAAGATTTTTGCTTCTGGAGCAAGTGTAACATGATCAAAACTTTATGCAAAAACCAAACATTTTTCTTTAAAATGCTTTTAAAGAATTTTTCGTCACTTTGCAAAAGCACGGAATTGGGCTCCGAAAATCGGAGTTCTACTTTATAATACCTCCTTCAAGCACGTTTTACAAAAATCATAAAGCCTAAAATATTGCTACAGATAAGATTTATTTTTATAAGATTATTTTAATTCATAATTTTAGGTGTTAAAAATACATTGCAACTTGATCTCTAATTTGTAGAATGTTTTACATAATACTGTAGCTTTGAAAGCTACAAGATTGTTGATTAGCATTTGTTGTGTAACGTATGTATCTGTTACAGCTACAATAGCTTACAGTTAGTGTGATAATTGCGCTGTTGGAATTACTTATGGTATATAGTAAATCAGAGTGTGGCTGCTACAACTGCAGACAATCAAACTAAAGCCGACTACACAAGAACATTTCTTTTCATATATGGTTTGTATTATATTGCTTAAATCTAACTCTACTGCTAAAAATAAGCCAGAGATCTGCAGATTTCGTTACATGATATGAGGATATTTAACATTTTTCGTTTCCTATCAGACGCGAATGAATTACGTACGAACTAAGAATATTGCAACTGAATCTTCATTGTTCGTCCAGCGATTATACGCATTCTATAACTACGACTCATTAAAATCAACTTCACGTGACTGTATTCATGCGATCCATTACGAATTAAAAATCACTGCACTCGGATAATGGAGTTTTAATCCTATCTGTTTCATCAAATGACAAGCACTATCTTGCATCGATCAAAAGCCTAAAAATAACTTGTTCAGCGTTGCAGCAATATACATCTAATTACAACTTTAACTTCGTATTCAAAATCTCTTTTTCGAAACTTTTCAAACACCAACAAAAATTCGAAAAACCTTATCATGCCGATCGCACGATTGCACTCACACAATCGACAACCAATCCCTCCATTTGCATTCGCAACACACGCATTTCGGCAGCCGAGAAACCACTCGAGCAATCCTCGTCTCTAAACCGTTCCCATCGACGACTTAATTAACACCCGCTAAATTCGTGACATCAACGTGCACGCGATAAAACAAACGAATACAATATCAATTAAGCCATTCTCCGATTGGCGCGCTCGCTGACTATCACCGCCAGCGCACCATGAGCAAGCGAATAATATATTCCCGCGCGAGCGCGGACTAACAAGGTAATACCAAAGACAATGCACGCGAGTGTGTCGGCGCGACAGCAGTCGTCGATGCACACGTTCATACCGAGCGAGCACGCGGTAGCCGAGAGAAAGGATAAAAGCCAGAGCTGCACGACGATGGTCAAAGAAGCTGCGAGCAACGAATCGATCCGGCGTGTACACGTATTAATATAACAAGCGTTTAATTTCACGGCGATTGCTCATCCGCTTCGGTAATGCGCAGCGCGGTACCTGGAAATGTTCGAGTTGCGAGTAAGTCTGGATTGCCGCGGCGCCTACGATTGTAATACTTGTACTTGTGCGTTGGTATCGCGGCAATTCGCCGTTAGACACGTCGAACGCGTCGATGTGTATGTAAGTGCACGGAGCGCGAATAGGAGTCGGGGATTTATGCAGTCATTGAGCTGAGAGCTGCCGGCGATATATTGTGCGGACGCGTGAGTCACATAATGCACCTATGGTGATTAACATTATGATACGCGTGATGTAAACTGTACGCTGCTGGTGGAGATTTTGAATAGCGATAGGTTGAGGATAGATTGGGCGAGATGCTCGGGGGAAGTCGTGTCGATGTTACGTAGTTGTTGGGTCCTTTATGCATTTTTTTGATGTGATAATTTATTTTGTGAAATAATTGCATTGAACTTTTGATCGTGACATTCTGACTTCAATGTTCATTGCTCAGTTTAATTTGTATGTACTATTTTATGTTTTATGTTGCCATTATTTAATAGGCAGATATATTCAGTAACAGCTATCAAGACAGTACCATAAATTTATTTTGAATATCTTACATGTAATAAGAATACAAATTTAAGATGAATGAATAATTCTTGTAACACATATAATATTTGCATAAATCTCAATACTTTCTTCACATACTAAAATCCATTATGCCTATATCTATCACGAAATGATAGTTCCACCGCTTCTGATACTTTATAACATGTCATGTAAATACGAGATTACCATTGCTCAGGATAGATTTGATTGAGCGATAATTAATGTAATACTGTTTAAATTCAATCTTTAATGTTTTTATCAGTTAAAGGGTTTACTGCTTTTCAAACATTGTGAATATCGTCTGAATATGAGACTATAATAAATTGTTCAAAAGATTTTCTTTGATCGTTGATCAATATAACTATTTAAAATCAATCGTTATTGTTTTGGATCTATTAAAGTGTTACTGCTTTTAAAACATTCTGGTTGTCATTTAAATAAGAGATTGTAATTTTTATCGAACAATGATCGAAACAACTCTGTTCAAAATGAATTTTTACTGTTCCTAATCAAATAAAGTGACATTGCATTTAACACATTGTGGTATCATCTGAATAAGTGATTATAATTCTTCAAAATTATTTAATTCCCGACTTAACCGTAATGGCCACTTTATTGACCTTAAAAGCGGGATAAAAGTAGCATATAATTCCCGCAAATCTACTTCTTCCCGCAAATTTTTTTCCGCAAATGCAATTTAAAATTTTTTTTCTTTATATTAATATACATTTTCAATAAATTCTAGTTCTTACCGGTACCCCCTGTTTTTAAGTCAGTAAAGTGGCCACACTTAAGTCGGGAATAAAGTTCTATATGAAACACGGGAATAAAATCGAGTATTCCTCTACAAATATTAATCTTCGACTTTATTCCCTTGTTACATAATGTACTATTAATCCAATAATGATCAGTCTAACTTTGTTTAAAATTAATATTTTTGATCAATTAAAAGTATACCGCCATAGAAATATATATATGTATGGTATCATCTAAATGAGAAATTGCAATAGTTAAAGATTACATACTTTAATCGAACGATCATCGTTGTAAGTCTGTTTGAAATCTATATTTATTGTTATTAATCAATGAAAGTGATACTGCTTGTGAAACATTCTGACATCATCTAAATAAGAGAATGTAATTCTTCAAACCGACTTTAATCGAATGATGATCAATGTAACCATAAAACGATTATTTATTGTTCGCAATCAAATGATCATATCAATTGAAATACGATCGATTTTCATCGTAAATCTACAACCATATAAAACGCGTTAAACTATAAATTTGTTCACACGTCCATGCGCATACATTTGTTTACAACTTCTACATACTTTTCCTTTCGTCTTATTCCAAAACCTCGTTTTATAGTCATCGACATCACATTTTCCACATTCACACACACACACACACACACACAAACACGCGCATCGCGCAGGAATTCCCAAGTGCAGAAATAGCTCCAAGAATCCGAGAAGCCCGCGAGATTACCTCGTTGCAAAAGACCGTTAATACACCTCTTATACACCTCTCGCTTGCTAAATCGAATCAATCGTCGCTCTCGCTCACTCACGCGCATTGCACAAAGGCCCCCGAGGGCGCGCGATCACGCATTGTTCCCGATCGGCGGAGGAACACAAGCACCTACAAGACAGAGGCGAGAGTGTGAAAATATATATATATACCTCCGTACAGTCTTCAGCTACAGCTTTGGCTTCAGCTTGCTGCTGCATCTCGAGTCTCTCGGGCTCTTAACTCGCTCTTAGCACGCTCTCCCGCCCTCGGCTATATTCTACCTTGATTTTTTCTGCCCTCTTCCTTTTTTCTTTCCACTCGCGCGCTGAGCTCTTCTCGTACATGCACGCGTGCGTGCGTACGTGCGTGTGCACGTATATACACGTGGGGGTATATACGCACCGGCTACGCATCCGCGAGCGATATACATATACACGTATATATAGAAGAAAGAGAGATAGAGAGAGAGAGAGAGAGAGAGAGAGAGAGAAGGAGAAAGAGGTAAAAGGCACTCACGTACTTTCGTACGGTAGCCGCGGCTATAACCGCGTCGCGGCATCATTTATATTTACGAGACATTGCGAGTCCGAAGCCTGAGAGAGAGAGAGAGAAGGAGAGGAGGCGAAGAGAGAAAGAGAGAGAGAGAGAGTGCATTGTTACTGCCCAAGGGCCTTATAACCGGCGTCTGGGCCTTATATAGGGCCCCGCACGATCTCTCGGACGAGGGTGCAGAGCTGCTGCTGCTGCCGTTGCTGAGATACACGTTATACGTGTATGTGTATCGTGTACGTGTATATATAGAGAAAGAGAGAAGAGCTTCTGCTGCTGGGAGAGAGATTCTCATCTCGATTGATCGAATTTATACTGTGTCGGGGAGGTAGCTGTGGCTGCGGCCGGAGTAGATCCCGTAGGCGAGCAGAGCACGCTGTATAATTGGGTTAAAATGGCTTTTAATAGGCTCTTTCGAGCTGTTGTGTATGTGTGTGTGTGTGTGTGTGTGTGTAGTTGCTTTTGCTTTGGATTCGTTTTGTGAAGTTGAGTGCGCGTCCTCCTTTTCAACGTCGTGTTATAGATTTCACCGGGAGTGCAGTGTCTAGCTTGATGCGTTGCTGGTGAGGCAAAAGATGCGCGCAGGATGGATGGATGGATGGATGTGGTTGCGAGCTTAATTGATTTTGGTTGTGAGGTGATGTGGGTGTGTGTTAAGGGGTATGTGTGTCTAGAATTTGATAAAGGATTGAGTGGATTCAAAGATAGTTTTTGTCTTTGCAATTGTTTGAAAGAGATGGAAGGTAGATGGTTGTAGAGTAACACGCTTATATTTATAAAGTGGAGTTTTTAGACTTTTTTAGTTAAAAGTCAGCCTGGAACCTTTTGATTGAATTTCGGTGATATCTTTATGAATTAAATTATTACTAGATTTAAGTCAATTTTTACTTAAATTAACAAACTAAATTCCCTCTTTATTTTGAATAAAAATTTCACTTCGTCAACTTAAGTCTGGATACAGGTTTTTACTAACAGTTAGCTACGTGCAAAATATCTTTTATCTTTAATCAATAACCTGCCCAAAAGTGACTAAAATAATTAAAAATGGTTAATAAAAATATATAATAATGATCATTGTAAGTTGAGGAAATATAACGGAAAAATTAAACATAAAATTCGAAATAAATGTTACTGTACACCGAATTTTCATATGCAACTAATAAATCTATACGAGATGTCAGAAATATTTATTTTTTATTTATTTATACTTTTATTTATTGTGTCAACGAAAGAGTTATGTTAAAAGTACGTGTAATAATCTATAAAAATAAAAATTGTTTAAGTTGAATTTGATTTTGAATATAAAATATACTTGTGGTCATAAGGAAACAGCAAACTTATTAAAATTAATCTCAGATTATTCTAGTCATTTCTGAATTATTATACGTAAGTAGATATTAATATTCTCAACATAAAGTATGCTATAATCATTCGTAAAATTAATAAATAATGACAAATTTAAAAATTACAAAAATTATTAGATTTAAATTCATACCAGTCACAAAGAATTTATCTTTTTTATTATATGTGCTAAAAATTTAAAGATATTTATTTAATTTTTGCCTGATTTTGAAGCAGTTCTGAAAAATGTACAGTAAATGGGCAAAGGCCCCACGACGTCCCCAACCTACCATTCCCCAACCAACATATTCATTATTCCATCATAACGCGATATCTTCTCCCCTCCCCCTTAACATCCGATCACCGTCCAAATGACGATGCAATGCACCAACGCTCGCATCTTTCCCTCTTCACCACTGTCAATCAGTCCTAGTGCTCCCGTACCTACCCAGCACCACCAACGGCACACCTCCGCGAACGCATTCCCGAGTTATGAGCAGATAAAGCAGGACCTTAACCACGGATACACACATCCCTCTGCAGCCGTTTGGGGAATACTACACACTCGCGAGCGCTCGCGCATCAATGATGCAGCGTTATGTTGCCGGCATCGAGCGTGCGTCTGTCTTCCTTTGCGGAAGTTTATAGTCAAGAGAGAGAGAGAGAGAGAGAGAGAGAAGTGCGCATTCCCGCGGCGAGTCCCGCAGTATATTATCTTTCACGATCGTCCCGCGCGAGCACGAGGAGACCGGAGAGAGTTCAGCCTTCGAAGCGAACGAACGAATGGAACGCTTCTTTCCGCCTTGCGCGCTGTATACGCGCGAGACTCATGCTCGAGGATGTGTAAGGTTTGTACGCGATGCGCTTCACGCACCGACTCGGCCGCGACTTCGCGAACGGAATATAGGATATACCATTTCGCGTGTGTATCCGGGTTTCTCCCGCGCGAGCGCGCATTCCTTCCCGGAACTTTGAGGTGTCTTCTTGACGCGCGTGAGCGTGCCTTGGGAATTTGTATTCCGATTGGAAGTGTGGGTGCTTCTTGGCTGGTGATCGAAATGAGAGATTTTGGGGAAGTTGGTGGCTGTGGAGGAAAAGTTTTGCGGTAGATTTTCGTATATTCTATTGTGGTTTGCATGTTTTGTTGGATACTTTTAGAGTTATACAAAGCTGTGAACAAATGTAGTTACATATTTGGTTATTCAATACTTGTCAGTGGTAGTTATTCCTTTTAGTGCTTACCCATAATTCCTAGCATGTGAAATTTTATTAATTAGATTTTGATGCATATTGTGATTTAGCCTGGTGGAAAACAATACCATGTTCGGATCAGTTAATATAGCTAGTCCAAAACTAAACTGCTCGCGATAAGGTTTAGGTTTAGTTTCTTGGTCGTGAAGAAACGCTTTTTTCGCATTATTGGAACATTTAATGTAGTAGAGAAATCAATTTCTCGATCTCAACCCATTTCTTAGTTATTTTCAAGAATATAAGAAAAGTTCAAAGCAAAATTTTCATTTGCTAAGAAATAAATAACGAACACGCTTATTAATAAATGTAATAAATACAAGATGGCGAAATAAGAGCCCTTTAATATCCACTCACACAATAGTACATTATGCAACAAGGGACTAAAGTCATAGATTATCCCCGCAAATGCGAGAGTAAAATATATGAGGGAATTAAAAGATACTTGTATCAATATATTTTATTTTTAATTATATGATTAAGCTTTCTTATATTAGAAGAGGTGAGGCAAGGTAAGGTTTTTGTCTATTCTTTTAATGCTCAGAAAATTGAAGAAAAGAATTTTAGCGCAAACAAAAACGACGTGCATCATAACAATTTATTAGTTTCTAGCTAATTTTTGACGGACGAATTTCTTGGGAAAAATAATATAAAAAGTTTATTTTTTTTTTAAATTATTTTATCAAATGAATCGCAATAATACTTGTTTAGTATAATCCAAAAAATTTGAAAATATTCTGGGTTTAAATATGAAATATGATATTATCATGCATATTAATACAAAAAAAATTGAATTTCAAAGTTTAAATAAGGTAAAATGTTCAGAAATAATTTATTGCATACAGAAATATTCAGTTTCACTCTAAAAATTCAAACTTTGAGCAGGATCTGCCGGATTGCACAAAAATAAGCATACCAACGTGCGATACTATTTTTAGTCCAGATATTGAGAATAAGTCAATAAAACATCGCCCACATCCTCCGCAAACAGAACAAACTCATCCGCGACATTATTCCAATCGTAAGCCCAAAATAAACCCATTAAGCAACGCATACAAATGCGCTCTCCGCGCAAGCCGAAGAAATCCCGACCACTTCCACCCAAAAAGAAAGAGAGCACACAGACCGTGATTTTGCCTATCACACGAGGATACGAGAAAAAAGGAAGAAAAGAAACAGCATATATTCATCCCCGCGATAAAATACGCATATATACGTAAATACCTCGACGATGGAAAAAAGGCACACCGAGAAACTGTCCCCTTGTTTCGTTCTTTTTTTCTTCCTTCCACCTACACGCGCGTACACCCCTCGCGACTCTTCGGGATCCTCGTATTTCTAAAAATTCCTCCTGTCCCTACACACTCGAGGCGGTTCAATCAGCCGCTTCTAGGCGTGTTGCAGGACATTCGGATTCTGCTGATCCTCGCGAAATCCTCGCGCGCCGGCGACCATCAGCGCCGAAAAGGGAACGACGTTTTAAACCGCAGCGATATCCGCTCGTTTCGAGGAGAGAAGAGGCAGACTTTGCGCGCACACGTACCGAGGAAAGGAAGGGGAGAGTCCCTGCGGGACTTTGGAGGAAAACGAGGGGGTCGCCGGGTGAGAGTCGAGGCGTTCCGTGTAGCCAGCAAAAATTGCAAAGGGTTTTCCTCTTTTTTCGCTCTGTTTTTTTTTTCTTCATATGTGTGTGGGTAGGGCCTTGATTTCGAGGTGGGTGTAGGGGATGCGAGGCGATGCTCGTGGAAATAGCCGAGTCGTCGGAAGGAGAAGAAGTCAATTTTGAGGCCTATGGCTGGGGATTCTGGCTTTGAATGATACGTAAATTAATATGTGGTTTTATATGTATGATTAACTAAAGAAGGAGGAAGTTAAATAAGAGTTTTTGTAAAATATAAAAACTTTGTAGAAACACTGTGGTTGAAACAAATATATTAAATAATAAAAACAAATATATAATGAAATATATAATTTACTTGAAATAATTTTGAATTCAAATGATAACCATCCCAAATTTGTTGAATACATATGAATACTGAACACCGCATTTTGGTCAGACTTACCATTTTTAAAAGAGTAGATTTTATGGCTTTGAATTGCCTATACAGTATAGTAATTAATTAAACTTATTTTATTACTTTTTTTCAGTTGATGTTGTATTTTCATACATTTTTTATATCAACGTAGTGTAATATATATTTCGTATTTTATTATATCTTTACGTATATATACTATGTTTAGTGAAATTTGATACAAAAGGTAGGTAGGGTGAACCCTTGTCATATTGCCTGACGATATATGAAAAGGGTAGCGTAGTATTGAATGAAAAAATTTTATTTTAAGGTAACTTTCAATTAATGGAATTATAATGTACTAGCGCTCAAATATGGGTTTGGACTATAAAATAACTTTTTATTCTCGATATATACTAAATATTATACGTGCCTCTTTTTATAATGGCGACGATGTAACCAGGGTCCAATGTATATGTATATATAACATTTACCAGAACAAAATTAATTATATTATTTGCCCAAAAATATTCCTAAAATTATAAATGATATGCAATGAAATATTCGGGATGGTTCGCATATTAATTTAAAATGATTTTAGGTCTATAGTGTACGATAAGCTGTTATGAATCGTATAATATAATGAATAATGAAAATATATCTTAAGTATGGATTACAGAAGTTTTTAACAAGAAAGTAAGTCATATACAACTTGCATCTATAACCATGTTTAAGAAAGAAATTTTAGCACCATCAATTTAATATAAATGCATTATTTCTTTGATTTGTACATGATGTAAAAAATGTGGAATATTGCATTTACTCTGTGTATAAATTATAATATTGGTGTTATAACAATATTTAAAGCCCATGTTTGTAAATAATTCATCTTAATTCAAACATCTCATCACCAGATAATATCCAGATATAAAATACTCCTCAAGTTTGATTACCCTTTCAACAAAACACAAACATTTACCGCAAGCAATGAGAAAAAGTCTTTTCATCGCACAACTTCTATAGAGAAATTTAAATACCCTCATAACAAAGAAAATATATCGCCAGCCAAAACGAGCCTCGCCATCTACAACCACATGCCAGCATCCCTGCGCTACACCACGCGCAGCACATCCAACTTGGGCAATGATCAGAAGGGTAGTTAGGGTCGAAAGGGCCAGAAATCACGCAAGGAAATATAAAATTCCATCAATCCGCCTAGGACGTATAGAGCGCACAGCTCGGCAATACATTTTTCTGGCAGACTGACCGCGGGAGCGCAAGATTTTTCTTTATGGTGTTTGGGGTTTCAGGCCTTATTAATGATTGATCGGGGGATATCGACGTCTCTCCCCCTCGCCGCGACTGATATATGGGGTGGTCGCGCCGTGCCTTCGCACGTGACGCTATAAAACAACGCGCGCGCGCCCGCGCGGCAGTGATGCCGATGCCCTTGCGAGTGTTGGCTCGTGGTGAGGATTCGACGTCCTCGCGCTGTCCTGTGAGCTGGCGTTTTTAGTTGCTTGTTCGATAAGATGCGACACGCGTAATCGAAGATTGCACGAGAGTGTAATTGCTTATCAGTGTATCGAAACGATTTGCTCGCGTGCGACGATTTTTTTTATCGATAGGGATGTGTATTATTAGGTTTGTTAAGAGTATTTTTATTAATAAACTGAAAAGTATTTTGTATTTCGTATATTACAATCATATCATACAATTTATATAAAGAATAATTTATATACATTACTTTTGCTTGGTTTTACAAAAACATAAATTTTTGATTTGTCATTATCTCGTTCTGAGATTGCGATGTAATCTATTAATATATTGTAATTGTCATTATATCGATAAATTAATATATAATCAATATTAGATGGGTACTTTCCCAATTCCTAGGATTCCTTTATATTTAAAACTATATATTTTTTAAACACAGTAAATGTCTGGTCACCGTCAATGATGCTTTTTTAATTAGTCGGAGCAGAAAGATTGAATCAGAAATTTACAACCGATCAGTCGATGAGTTAGGTTATATAATATAGACTCGGCGGACAAAATATCTGATTCGCACGATTTGCATTTTCTCGTAATCCTCCAATTAGGTAAGCTAAAACGTGCATTCAATCCAATGAAATTGAAATATTTAAAAAAATTCAAATCATTCCTTTCAGATGTTTTGTTCGTCGAATGTACTAATACAATGACCCATATCAAGAGAATGAAAAAAGCTTAAGAGAAAGAAAAAAATAAAAGAGTAAAGAAATTGTGTGAGAATTGAAAATATACCATTCTGTCTGACACTCGAAAAGAAAAATAGATGAAAACAGTTCATTTATTTTCTGAAGCGGTGCAAGACGCCGACTAGGGTAAACTACCCAATAGATAGACGCTTAAGGATTGTCTGAATTTATACATCAGATTTTTGTATGATAATATCGTTTCTTTAAAACAATTTGACACTTATCGAATGTAAGGAACTTCAATTTATCAGTAAAAAGCATTAGAAGTGTTAGAAGTTTTTGTTTAATTAGAAATTACAAATGTAGTGCGAAAAGCACATATATCCCAGTAGATAGACGATTGTCAATGTCCATTTACTTTGATAGTCTATCTATTGGGTTTTTAGGTTATACATAGCGAAGACCTAATAGATAGACGATATTTTCAAGCTACTTTATTGCGTATAAAAAGAACATTTCGTTCAAGAATATCATATTTAATCTAATCGTAACAAGCTTTTATGCAATTAGAATTTGAAATTTTGCTTGAAAAATCATTAGTTTGGTAGATATAATCATATTTATAAACCGTCTATCTAATGGTCAGTGTCTATCTACTGGGCAGACTACCCTATCTTGTGGTCAAAGAGCATTGCTGATGACGAGTTCAAAGGTCACATTTAGTTGATAAACCTTTTGACTCTCATAGCATCTCCATTCGCCTTCGTCTTTTATCGTTATCATGGCCCTGAACTTCATACGAGATAATTATGCAGAAATTCGAAACTCAAAATTGCAAAGTTTGATGTCCCTCCTTTTTCTTCCGTGAACCCTTCGTGTATGCAAGAGTGTACTATGGACTCGGGTAAATAAAAACGATTATATTTATAATCGATCCATGACCCGATTGAGGTTCAAATGACAATTAATTATTATTCTATTGAAAACTCAGATTTCTATTTTTATTTAGTACTGCAGCCTTATTTTTTACAGGGTCAGATCCTTATCTAGTGCCAATTTAATCCATCCCCGTCATGTTTAACAGTGCCAAAACTTGTATTCTAAGTGCATATTGTATTGTAATAATTGAATTACTTCTTTCTCTTGAAGCTAGTGGATTGATTTCATTCTCAATAAATTCAAAAAGAAATAAATCTCACTTCGACCATCCATTTTATTTTCAAGCAATTCAAGACCAAAATAGAATTTATTTTTATACAACTAGAGCCCGCGATAAATATCTTCCAAGTTTTCCCTCTCCAGAACTCACTTAAAAAGAACTTTATTTTGCCTTCTCCTCGGGGATCACCTCTAACTCTAGCAACCTTCCCGTGTATCCACACGACACCTAGCCCCACAGCGCACGAGCGTTCAACCCCGCTCATCTTCCTAAAAGAGAAAAAAAAGTAAATTAACACCGACCCACCGATCTCCAAAAAATCCACCCAAAAAGCACGATATATCTTCGCCCCCCGGACAAACCCCAGACCCACACCCACACTCTATAACTACACCGGCACACCGTGGGCGGGCAATTAAGAGCGAATCTCCAGGTAGTTGAAAATAATTCTCAGCCGGGGGAAGAAGGCGGCAGCAGCAGCAGCAGCAAAAAAAGGAAGAGCGAAATCGGCTAAGGGAAATAATACGCACGGGGCACACACGTACACATATACATACATGTATATAGGCAGACACACGAGGGTTAAAGGTATATATGGTAGGCGCGCGGGCACGTGGATCCCCGAGGGTGGCATTAATCCCGCTACGCCGTGGCGTTTCTCTTATACCGTACCCCCCCTCCCCTACGGCACTTTGGCCCGTTATACCTAGACAGCGGCGAAGCAATCATATTTTCCGCCCCAGAGGCTCGATTCGCGTCAATGCGAATCAGACTTAGTGATCTAATGTGAATGCCGATAGCGTCTGATTTACTCCCTCTTTTCTCTCTCTCTCTTTCTCTCCCTCGATGTGTTCGCGTTCGCCTTTGTGGCGCGGGTGCAAAGCCTCTTTTTCCGCGGTATCGCCTCTCTTCTACTTCTTCTTTTCTGGTGAGGCGCCGCGTGTGCGATTGTATCTGGCGCAATTACGGAAACCCCTCGTTTTGACGTGCATTATACACGTTCCGGTGGATGTGCGGTGGGAAGGGAGGGAATTATCATAATGCATTGATAAGTGTAACGTAAGAGTGATGCAATGAATGGGAATTCGCTGGGAATGAAGGTTTACGCGTGAATTTGTATTCATACGGTGGTGAACTTGGGATAGGATGTTTTTAAGAGAATAAGTGAGGTGAGTGTCCCAGTTTTTATTCACTTTGTATTCATTGTAGATTTTTAGATAAATTAATTTTCTCCATTAAGTATTAATGGAAATATAAGTAACTTTGTATAATATTAAATGAATCAATGTACAATATATTGATATTAATTATGAATTAGATTTTAGACAATTATGCATACTAAATATTTTAAAATCTTCACACGAAACAAAGAAAATTCTGTTAGTCAAAAAGCAATAAATCCGGAAAATAAGCATTATTACAGAAGGTGTTTAGTAAATAATAGTGGTAATTTTATATAATTCCTACCATTAATAAAAAGATAATCTATTTTTTTATTCAATTAATTGCCAGAATATATTTTTTAACCTCATTGAACTTTTACTAATTGCCTAATTTTTTTTCACTCTAATTGAATATTTATGCTGCACTCATTTTTTGTATCTTTGCTAAATTACATTTGAGAATTGGTAATATTTTATAGAAAATTGTATATTCGTGTACAACGTACAGCGTACACGAATGCAAATTATGTTTACGTAAAAATCTTTAATTGTCCGATCAATAATAATGTTACCGTACAAAATAAAACTTGAGCAGTTTTGTAAATTTCAATTACAATAAAAATAAACTAATGCAGTAATCTCTTAATCTATGATATCACCATTAAGAAAAATGCACTCAAAAGTATAAATATTACTCAATGACTCTCTATACAAGCCTCGCCACAAAACTCACCTAGAAAAACAAAACCCAAAGAAAGCAGAATCGCGTCCGATCGCTCAGTTCCAGCCTCGAAACGGCACCTCCGGATTTTCGCTGATCGAGTATCTAAAATCGCGAGCTCCACTCACTCCAAACACACATACAACCTGTACACCGCACACGCATCTCGTACACACTATTCCCCCTTGACTCATCTCATCTCGTTCCATCGGTCCCGCTCTCTCCTCCCGCAGTTCCAAACTTAAATTCGCGCGCGCACGTTCGCCTCCGCTTCCCCTACCCCCCCCCCCCCCACCCCCTATACCAGCCCTTCAACCCCCCAGCTTGCTCCTACTCGGCTTTTTTCCGTTTTTCATTCGGATTCCCGTCACGTATGTGGCGAGAAAAATTGCAGTCGAGCGCTTTACTCGGTTCGCGTTCTGCACGCTCGACTCTCTCTCCCTCTCTCTTTCTTTCTCTGGCGTGTTTCGTTGGGCTATATATGTCTATCTCGCTCTCGGCCCCAGCTCCAGCTCCAGCTCCAGCTCCGTAGATCTTGAGGCCTTATAAGGCGGCGGCAGGCTGCTCGCAAGGGGGTTGCAGAGAGGAGAGAGAAGCGGCGTGCTTGCGCGAACGGGGGAGTATACGTATACGTATACATATACGCTGGAGAGAGAGAGAGAGAGAGAGGGATTCTCGATATATATCAGGGAGCTCGTATAGGGAACTCCGGCGAAATCATTCGATAACAGACCGAGTGGAGAAATTTCTCATCGCGGCGGCGGCGGAGCTCGCTCTTGACGCGGGAATATTTTTTGCAGAATGCCCGGCCGAGCGCTTTTCGAGGAGAATTTTTCCTGGGGATGGAGAGGAAGGGAGGAGAGGGTTTTAGTATGTAGCCGACACGTGGATTTAGTGCTGAAATGCCAGTGCTCTTTTTGGGAAATAAGAATTTTGAAAAATCGAGAGGTCGCTTTTTATTTGGATATGTGGTTATAGGTATGATGGATGTAGCGATGGAATTTAAATTGAATATGACGGAGTTTTGGGGAATCTGTTGTCTTTTAGTTTTTAGGAAGTAGCTTCATAGCATGAAAATTTAAATGAATGACTAATTGCTTCATTTTCCTGCTAGATATTGAAATCTATCTATCGATCTTGAGTAGTAATTGATTACGTTACTAAATTTTCAGAAGTTGATGTGTAACATAATAGGCTCAAACTTAAAATCTATAGTTATACTTAGCTTGCTCTTCGGCATTTTGATTACGCTCAACAGGATTGAAGAATACGTTTCAAATTGTTAATATCTGTCAAAGGCGATTCTTCATGACTACTTTAACAGTATACAGTTTCATTGACAAAGGCATATAGTATTTGTAACTAAAGAAGTACGAGAGTTTCAAATTACTAAAAAATTTGCGTAACGCATACTAAAATAAAGAAGTATTATTTGTTATTTTCATGAAACCCATCATGAGAAGTTACGAATTCAAAGTTGGGATTGAGTAAAAAAATTAAGACATTCAAACATTTAAGTTTCAGTATTATTATGAAATAATTGTATTTTTGCATGCACTTATTTTACATTGTAATGAAATATATAATGTAAATACATTTTACTATAATAATAACTAAGTTATAGTAAGTCGAATGACTCAAGTAGAACTTACATTTATCAGACAATTTAGTATTTATCGACAAAAGTTTTTATCTAAATTTTCACATAAGATAGATTTTTATATATAAGATCTTCATGAATTGATTGAATATATTCAATATATTTTGAACTTGATTTAATGTTTTTAATATTACAAAAAATTATGATGGTTATCAAGTGTAAGTATACAATTCTGTAACATTATAATTGGTCCAATGAATTATGAACTCGATCGTGAATATAAACTGACAATGAGATGTATGAAAAATCAACTCTAGTTGGTATACCGTGACTGCATGTCATAAATGTTTTAAGACTGAATTTAAAATGTGTCGCTACATTACCTTCATCTACTACTTGGATATAAGGATTTCCATATTTTTGAATTGCAGAACTCGAGGTTACAGAACTCTGCTGAATCGTGTCATATGCTACTGTATAGTAATTTTTTAAAATTGACTCTGTTGCTTGATAAGCTTAGATAAAATTTTATAAGTCTTTTTTTGTATATTTACAGTATATTTTTAATAGAATTTGTTAAGATTTCCATAAGCTTTTGTTAGTAATTGTAGAAAATATAAGCGTTTGTTAGAAAAACACAATTATGTTTACAAAATTTGTATAAAATAACTTGTGTAATAATTCGGATATAACTTCGAGCTACTACAAATAAAAAATTAAATAAAAGCGTTTAATTAAAATGATCGATATTATATCGAAAAAATGATAAATTAATTAAATGCGTTTAAAAAGAGGTTTTCTTATGCCTTGTCTTCACTGATAGTTTAATATCGTCTCGCTTTAACTTTAAATATTGAATAACATTTATGTTGTTTAGAAAAGCAAAACTCTTTTAGTATGAATAAATAGAAAAAACAATTCTCTACGCAATGGAACTCTTTAAAATTTTCTAACAATTATCACTGTAATGTTATTTAATATTAAAAGTTAAAGCGAGCCTGAACTAAAGTGCCATGAAGACGAGGCATTACATATCTGTTTTCGCCTATCACAATCCACTGTTTAAAAAAACGCGTATTTTACCATTATCATTAACATATATATCTTCTCTCTGCTTAAAACTAAAAATATTGTAAAAATTCTGTATTAAATTTACTAATTAATAAATTAAGAATGAACCTAATAATGGTCATTGCTTGTATATATTTATGCTAGTATACATAATACATAAATCATATAAAATCCAAATTAAAGTATTCAAAAAATTTGATAAACACCAGAAAGTTTGATCATTTTGAAAAATATGAGCTTATCATTAACAAATCGGTCTATATGTTTATATTAATAATAATATTATTATTACTATTATTATTATTATTATAGTGGCCAGCCATTAATGACTAGTAGTGATAGTGCGTGACTGTGATCATGTTCGCAATACAAGAATAAATTAAATTAAAAGTAACAAAAATGATAATCTTCAGGAGAAAATCTCCGTAACCAACCATATCATCCACACACCACAACAACTTCAAAGACCATCCACACCTATCTCTTCGGTAGCTCTTCGCTCAGCTCCATAAAACCCAGCAGTGTCATCTCGACTCAGCGCAAGCACCCTCCAATACACCAGTCCCATCGCACAAAAGCAACGCTCCGAGTCTCCAAAAGACCTGCCGTAGACGACGAAAAAGAGACTCACAACTCGGCACACGAGGTAATCGGCAGAGAGCGGAAGTGGCCGATCGTCGGGCACGAACTCGCGACACGGCCTGTACGCGACGTACGTGTCTTTCCCTGGAACAATCTCGCCGCGCGCGCGCGGGTCCCGCGGAGGAAAGACACGCGCATCCTGCGCGCGCCGTGACTACGGTCGTTCTCTCTTCTTCTTCCTCCGCGTCATTCTCCTTTAACTGCACAGAGGCCAGAGAGCTTCGACGACGCGTCAAAGACTTCCAAACTATTATATTCCTCGTGGGCTATAAGCTGTATATTGCGTTTACCGTTTGAAGAAAAAAAGGTTGCGGGGTATGGATGGTGATGGCGACTTTTGTGCGAGAGCTTGTTTGCTTGGGTTGCGAGGTGAGAAAGGGAATCGGTAGTTTTTTTTAGCAGCGCTTTGTGGAGTTCCGTTGAAAGTGGAAAATTGAAATTTTGTGCTTTACGTGAGTAACTGTGAGAGCTAAAGTAGAAATAAGAAGATTTCGTTGAAAGAACCCAACCACGAGTGAGGAAACAGCGAACATCCTAATAGAACTTTTTTTTATAATGTAATAAATGCAGCTACTAAAATTCTTACAAAACCTTTCTCTGATTTTCATTAAGCGCGAAACATAATACGATTTAATTATTATGCTCAGCGTCATTTGTAGTTTTGATGGAGGTGTGAATGCGAGGAATGTTTAATGAGATGCATAATATTGGAAGTATCCAATTGAAACTTTACTCAAAATCCAGCTGGAATCCATCTGCATTTGATCTATGGATTGCTAGTTATATCGAAATGATTTCAGGCTGGATTTGATTGATCTTCCAAGTCCAAGGTTTCTTGGATTGTTACTTTACGCTTTTCCAATGCTTACAAAAAGAAAATGATAGTGCTTGCCGCTATACATGGTTAGAAATGAGTACAGTACATGATGAATAAATCGGAGAAAATAAAAATCACTTGAACTGAATTCTAATGTATCCTAATAATCAATTGGGCATAGAAAATTAAAAAATAATGAATAATTATTTAATTTTTTACTTCCTATGTATAAATAATCTACCTAAAATTACTCATGTAAGTTTACAATATTTTTTTGTCGATATTTAAAAGCCTGAAAATACGTAGCTGCTACTTACAATTTTTTCAGTTAATAAAATTAGTTCTTTTTTTATTGTTACTGGAAAGACTGTGCATTACAAGTTTAATTACACATATACGGGCACCTTATATCGTTGTAATGTAATTAACGTAACCTGTAGTTGATTTGATTACGACAAACGGCCATTTTAACTATATAATTAATCCCTATATACTTGTAAATATTAATTTTCTAATACAAGTTTTTATGTATCATGAAGAAAAAATATACTACTCATAGTTTAACAACTTGTTTTTAAATTAGTTTAAATGTAGTAGTTATGAACCATTTGTTATACGTATTATATGTATTATCGATGAGAAAGGTCTTTGTATTTAAATAATTATCATGAAATTTGTGTATAATATACACACATTTTGTTAGAATAAAAGCATGAAAAGTCCAAAAATTGGAGGATACCCGAATTTGTATTGATTCCTACGAAGCTTACTACTGAGTTCGAACCTAAGTGGTACCGTTAATCTACTTTACTCTTCACTGTCGAATTATTAATGATTTATAGATACCATTACTAATTTATTCTTTCGTACATATTTAAAATAAGGACTAATTTAGTTCCTACAATCTGCATAGTAACCCTGTATAAAAAAATACCTATAGTTCTAGTTGGAACTTAATCTTAAAAATAGGATATGATTAAATACTATTGTTAGCCAATGTCAAGACTAGGAGATAAGCGGTTTATCTTTTCTTCTGACTTGAAACAAAAATTTGATAAGTTTTAACGTCAAAATCAAAATTGTCTTGCAAATGTTTTCATACTGCAAAAAAACCAATAGACCCACGTAAGTAACAGTAAAAATTGAGAATTTTAAGTTGGCGTTAACATCATTATATTCTGTTCAAGTCAATATAAAACCCCGTTAGCACAGTTCTCTATCATCAACGATAACAAAGTTTACCAAATAAAAGATCAAACCAGAAAAGTCTAATAAAAAAATCTTCTTCAAAAACACCCCCCTCTAATACCCCCACAAACTCCCCACTTATCTTACTAACAAGCAGTACCCCCAAGTCCAACTCCAAAACACCTCCACCAACAACCCGCATTGTCTGTACAACCGAAGCACGCAACTCACCGCGCTCCTGGACCGCAGTACTCTACTCGCGCGACTACGCGACAAGCATCATCATCTCACCTCCACTCTCCATTCCCCTGCACCTATATGCACAGAGCGTGCTACACGGGTCGCACAGTGGCAAGGCCAGCGCGCAGCGCGAACCTCGGGACCGGGTGTTGCTCGCGCGCGCGCGCTCGGAACGCGGCATAAATATGTAAGAGCTACCCCCGTGCCGACGCCGCCGCCGCGTATACTCACTGCTCTTCCGCACTCTCTCCTCCTATTCCGCTCACGAGCCGCGGAGGGAGGATATAGATAGAGGCGCGACGTCATAGAGCGAGCTCGTGACGTAGCCGTAGCCGTAGCACTAGCTCCTGCGTGCAACGTCACACTGATCGAAGTCAGCTGTGCGAGCGAGCGAGCCAGGAGAACCTCCCCCTGGAGGAGACGGTAGCCAGCCAGCCCAGGGTCGTCCTCGCTCCCTCTCTCTCTCTCTCTCTCTCTCTCTCTCTCTCTCTCTCTCTCTCTCTCTCTCTCTCTCGGAGCTTCGAGTTCGCGGCTTGCATGTATTCATGAGGCCCGCCAGCGCGTATATAGTCGGATTCAGCGCTGCGGAGAGAGCTTTCTCTCTGTCTCTCGCTTTCGCCTATCCGTTTCATTGCCAGGCGCTGCCGCGGAGAGGTGGGTATAGTGCTCTTTAAAGGTTGCGGGGATGGAGGGATGGATATCGTGTATGTGTGGAGGGGCGACGTTGCGTATTTTTACGATTAATCCAGCTGAGATCGCGGGTTTTGTGGAGGAAGCGCGAGATTGGGGCTTGGTGGTGGGTTTGATGCGGTGGGTGAAGGTGTTGCGATGGGCTGTTTTGGTAAGTGCTAAGTAAAGCGTTTTTAATGGATAATTTAATATATTAAAACACAGCAGTTCTTATAAGCTGTCATTCATAATTAATTGCATTGAGGGAATGATACATTCTATTTGTTTAGATAGTACGTTATGAGTATGCAATCTTTAATTTATTATTTATCAAGATGAGTAACCTGATTTTTAATAATTACAAGCCAAAATGTATCATAATATCAAGAGCAAAATCATTATTTTGAGTATTTACATGATAGGTATACGGTATATTACATACATACATATTACTAAAGATTAGAGATTTAAAAAAGAGTGTTAACGAATACGCTTGGGCGCCATTTGTAACGCGTTATCTTAAACAGAGGTGTAATTAGCAAATACATTGTGTATTGAAAAAGTGCAAATTTTTACTGACTTAATCTGAAATGAATGGAAAACATGAAAATGCTGTTTCTGCTACCAAAAGTGAATTACATAATAACATAAAGCTTCGAGCATAGAAATTGATCAAATACAGATTCAATTTACTTTAATGGATATCTAACACTCCTAGATGTTGCAATAGGCCAGGCTTATCATACATTAGACGAGATATCATCGGTATCAAGTCACCTGGGAAAGAATTGTCTTTTAGTATAAATTATATATTAAAAACAAACATCTTGATCTTTACCAAATTAAATAAATTTAAAATACTTTAACTATTACATGAATACATCAATTAATGTTTTAATGCGCAAATCATGAGAGCATTCATCTTCTATATAAAAGAAAAACAACAACGCAACAGAGTAAAAGAGCTAAGAAGTGAAACAAGTTAGAAGAACAGCTCGTAAAGTCCAATTATAGATAAGCTTCCTCCCCGCGCATACAGAAAATATAGTAGCTCAAGCAAGAACCAGTAGATAGCAATATCCGGTATAACGCGCCTTTCCTTAAGCAACCCATGCACCACACTGCACTATAAGCTAAAATCACCGGACAAACACGTACATTCGCCGCAACATCGGCAACGCTAACATCCGGCGAGCCACAGGTACACCATAGGCTCGCATCAGGTACATCTGCATATCAGAAGGGCCCATCTTTCATCGAGTATCAAGCTCTCTCTCTCTCTCTCTCTCTCTCTCTCTCTCTCTCTCTCTCTCTCTCTCTCTCTCTTTCTCTCTCTCTCACTTTCCGAAAGGACGACATCCACATCCGCTTGAATGAAGCCGGAGCTCCAGCTCCTAAAAGGAAGAGAAGCAGCAAGAGAGAGAGAGAGGCGCGAGGGAGGAGAGGTAAGGTGCCGGCGCTCATTGTGATGAAGCATGAGTCTGACCCAGTGGGGTAGTGGGGCAGGTCGCGGATGATACATACATATTTATGTCGCGCAGCGCGGCGCACCCCCGTGCCCCCTCATCCCTTCTTCCTCTCTCTCTCTCTCTCTCTCTCTCTCTCTCTCTCTCTCTCTCTCTCTTTGCCTCTCGCTTTCTCTCGGCCCCCGGCTCTGCGCGTGTGTATACGTACAAGAGAGAGAGAGAGACACCCCCTGCGACTGCCATTGGCCTTCACGTTCGCGCGCGCATTGACTACTACTACTACTACTACTACGTATGCTCGAGCTTTCTCTTGCTCGCTCGCTCGGTCTTTCTGCTGGCGGTGGTAGTGGTGCTGGGCTGTGATGCTAATCAGGAGAGCTCTGCGGAAGGTGTGCGGTGCATCCAAAGCACGCGCTACGCGTTGTATAGGACAGTGCTGGTGCTGGGGAGCTTGCGATTTTGAAGAGGGCTGGGGTGGAACCGGGGGCAGTGGCCTGGACGAAGTGTTTGTGTAATGTCTGAGGGTGATTTTCGTGTCTCTTTAAGCTTGTGCGGATATTTTTGGGTATTTGAATGTTATGCGTGGTCAGTCCGTAAATAGTATGTATTCTTTGTATTTGATTTAATAAGACATTCTATTCTGAGTGAATATTGAGAAGTATTCGAAAAAACAACTATTAAACAAAACGGTTTTTACATATTACGCTGTAAGATATTTTATTTTACTAATGATTAAATAGCGTAGATTTATTCTTGATTATATAACTTATATTATTATTATGCATACACAATTTATTATCACTGAAAAAAGAGAATCGCTCTCCCACCATTATAACTCTGAATATATTGTCGCTCGTTACTTTGAAAATCAGTATAGCTCCTAGAGAAATACTGATTGCTGTGACAGCTATATGACAGCTTCGGCATTAAAATGTTTTTAAAGTATTTAGAAATAAACATGCGATTAATTCGTGCAATTGTTGTTAGCAATATGTTGTTTAAATCTATAATATTTCATTCAAATTTTTTTCCGAGATTAGTTCATCAAACAGAATGTAAAACTTGTTATTTTTTAATCATTATTTTGGCTAATTGATAAAACCATAACCATGACAAAATTGCCCTTGGCCCTTGGATTTTTCTGTTCTTACATTAAGAAAAATCATTTATTCTATTACTTATTACTCTATTCAACAAAGCATAACCTATGAACACTTAAGAGTTTTTACTTATATACTGTGTTATTTAAATATAAAATGTACTTCATGATTCTATATTTATGATCTTTGTAAGTTAATTTATTAAAAGATAATTTAAAAATGATGACGTAAAAACTTAATTTGATGATATTTTTTTATATTTTAATTTTATATTTTCATATATTAAACGATTCTTTGAATATAAAACCGTTTAAATCATATAGAAGTATTAAATATTGTAATTAAAATAAAAATATATTCTAATCGTCTCTCTTTTTTCAGCCTATACATTGCTCTCTTAACTATAACAGTATAGCTGTGGTAACCATACTGATTCGTTACTATGACATCCAAACTTTGTATCTGTTGCTCGGCGAGAATGTAGCCGACTGAGCGATTTTCTTCTTTCAGTGATCTATAACTAAAATTACTTTATATACATAAATAATAATTTTAGTCAGAAATTGGCAAGTATTTGACGGTCAAGTTTTGACCGCATAATTTTTTTGACATACTTTTTTATTTTTGTTATTAAACTTCCAAGAAATAAAAAAATTTTAAATAAAAAGTTTCTAAAGATCTTTCATGGTAAATAAGCGCATTATAGATTAGCATAAGTGCGATATAAAAAGTATTTGTGGAAACTGTTCGAAAAATTGTTCAGGATAAATACTTGCCGATATCTGATTATAATCATAAATGAAATATGTATATAGATGACAAGATTACTGAGATTTTATTATCACATAAACTATTATTAATGGCATTCTTTTGTTTTTTCCTTTGTGTAAACTTAACAAAAAAAACGAAGCGAGCTAAGCGTGCTTATATATTTTTCGCATTGTATTTATCAGTAATCGAAACTAAAGATCTGTATAAAAATAATATTATCAAGGGAAGCACCTCATGTAAATGGCTTAAAAAAAGTTTGCGGAAATCGATAGTTTTTAATGTGGAAAATATGTTCCTAAAGTTTCAAACTGTAACTCGCGCTCTAAAAGTATCTACAGTCTAGTTTAGGCGTGCGCGCTCGCATGCGCGCCGAACAGGTCTGTAATTTTAAACGCGTTTTTCTTAAAACTACTTTTTTCAAAATGGTGAGACAGATTGAAAAATATGCAGTCAATCGTGACCAAACGACGCATATATACATATATATACTTTATCACATTCTTCACCGACTGAACCTATAAAATGAACAAGTTCTTTGAGTATTATAACTTTTATGACACAATTAATTTTTTAAATTCGTTTGACAAATTTTATACTTTTTTTTTGTAAAAATAAGTTTAAACGCTGCGTATTATCATAATATAACAATATATTTTTGATTTTTCTATTTTAGACACTATCAGTGGATGCCACATGTCCCACCGTTTCACCCCTCTAATGCCGAAGCCATTGCAAGCGTCTACAATACATCTATATACATACTTTCAAAAATACTCAAATAATTTTTGTTTATGTTTTCAAATATGTATCTAATATACATACAAATTTTTAGCGCTTTTTAACATATTGTTTTTGTATTAAAAAATCATGGTACATTGCCTTCATTTTAAGCGTTTATTCTAATATCATCGGCACATAAAATTTTTAAGATGGGATAATAACTATTTTTAATTTGATGCGACATGTGAACGCTGTAAATCTTTATCGAGTGCAATGAAGTAATTTAACGAACAAGGATATCAAACTCGGTGTGTTTCATCAAATGACGCCTTTCAACTTTTTATCATCCGCAAAAAGCAGCAAAATCGCTCGTAAAAACTCGAGCACATCTGCGTCAAGATTTTATTCATCAACGTGGCAAAAAGCTAACGTCAGCCTCTTAAAGCCTCATTAACTCGACTTGCTCGCACCGCAAACAAAGTACAAGAAGAGCAACAAAAAAATGCCGCGCAAGATGCCGTTGACTGATCTAATAGGTGCGGAATTACGTATGGAAAACTGGGTAAACTCCTGCGCTTGATTTTGCGTCAATCCAGGTAAGAATGCGGTTGGTCCGAGGTGGAAAAACGAGGTGCAAGTCTGAACGATAAACACACATATATAGGTAAGCTAGATATATAGAGACTAGTTATTGATATTTACAAAAATTACTTTGATATTTAATATTCTTAGGGCTGCACGAGACTCAAGATTTTTCTTGGTCCTGTCTTGGTCACTTTTCAATTAGGATATCGAAAAATTGAGCTAATGAGCTAGATTAATGACAAAAATAGTAATAATTTACGAAATATAGAGTAATTTAAATCGAGTCGAACGTAATTGAAAATATTATGCAAAAATATTTGTAATTTTCACGATTTTATAGGTAAGTATATAGTTATCTGGAAAATTCAAAGTAGGCTGCCGATCTCAATAGCAAAAAAAATGTCTTTAGTGGAACCACGAATTCTTATAGGTGTTTTTCAAATCCTTAACTTATTTTAAAAAGACGACATTAAGATATTACATTAATATTGCACAGTAACTGTATAAAATATTTCAAATTGTATATTTCCTAAAATTATTGCATACTTAATTTAATATTGATAATAAATTACTAAAACTTTTCTTAGCAGTATGACATAAGCATTGAGACAAATAAAATATTTGAAGCTCATTAAGTAGCTATAAGATCTCATACACTTCACACCTATGCACTAGAGCCACCTAAAATTGAAATAACTTTTTAATAGAAATGATTACTATTTAGGTTTGTTATATTTAATCCACATGGTAAAATAAAAATCGCTATAGATCGATATAGTTTTTGGGACTTGATTTAATTAATTTATAATAGCTAATATTACTTTATGGCGGAAATTTCGTCGATATAATGGAAATACGGAAAAAATTCTTTTTCTGTAATAGATATATGATGTGCAAAATAACTACACAGCATTGATTAGATAAAATGTTTCTATCTACGATAGAAATTTAACAACAAAAAAATAACAAATATGTTCCTATCCGGAGTAAGAAAAGATTTATGCACGTTTACAAGCCAATAAATTTTTATTTTTAAACTTATCATTTTTTTAAGATGCTTTTTAGAATCCTTACACAATTTACAAGACCTTCGCCGTTTCAATTTAAGAAAATACTTAATCAGTGAAGAACAATATGTATTTGTTTATAAATTTATAATACTTTTGATCGCCGTTCTCACTATCGTGCGTCAAATTCTATAAACAAATGTACATTGTTCATCACTGATTAAATATTTATAAAAAATTGAAACGTCGGAGGTCTTGTAAATTGTCTAAGGGTTCTATAAAGCATGTGAAGAAAATCATAAGTTTAAAAAAAAAGTTTGTTGGATTGTAAATGCGCGTAAATTTCTTCTTACTCCAGGTAAAACACATTTGTTGTTATATTTTTGTTATTAAATTTTTCGTAAATAGATATATTTTATCTAATCAATGCTGTGTATTAATTTGGCATATATCTATTAATCATATATCTATTACAGAAAAATAATTTTTTTCCGTATATCCATTATTTTGATGGAATTTCCTATTTAATAGAATAAATATTTATTGGTCTCCATTGCCATATTTATTTGAATAAAATATTTTTTTCATTTTTATAATATTACATAGTGAATATCGAATAAAATTGTATACTTTAATCGATTAAGATTTCTTTGATCGACTTAATTAAGTAATTAAAAATAAAATGTAGTCGCAAAGAACGTTAATTTGATTTAACTGTATAATTTTGTTCAATACTCCCTAAAAAATTGAATCAAACAAGGATTTCTCTAATTCAAACAAATATTTATTTAAATCGACTACATCCAATCCAAATAAATTTGTCACTCAGACTTCTACTCCTTCAGCCAATTATCAAACTAAACTCACACAGGATATCCCGCTCTTCTGCCAACCTAAACAATCATGTATATCATCGATACTTCCCTCGACACTTTCCCTGCGCAGCCCGCATTATCTCTCTCCACCAAAAAACGATGAAAACGAAGACGATCCACCGATCGCAGGTTCGCGTGCATACATACGCACCTACCAGACTTACAGCGAACCGAAGCCCGAAGCGCATGATCGACGATAGGCGGTGGCGCGCCGATAGACCGCGAGGATAAGTGCCTGGACATATATACATATATGTACACGCGGGAAGGGAGACGAAGCGACGCGCATGTGTAGGCCCCGATTTATCGAACGATAATAATCCTTACGTAAAGTGTTTATGTCTCGGGTGCACCATTAATAAGCCGTTTACCGCGCTCGCACACATATAGACGCTTTTCGATACGCGTCTCTTTCTGCGTATATATATATACAGTCGAGGCGCGAGATAAGGAGCTATGGAAGAGTTAGACTTCTCCGACTGATCACCCCGCGAACGAAGTCATTATCGTTGCTTTTTCCCCGCGCGCAATGTCCGAGATGACCGCTCTTTTAACTAGCTTTCGGATAGCCGCAGCCGTCGGTGCCTTGGAACTTTCTATACGCGCACTTACCGCGGACAAGTTTATATTGAACTTTTCGCGGACTGGTCGGGTGGCTATGTGCATGCGTGGAGTGGAGAGAACGAGTTTCCGCGAGGAGAGAGATGATTAATTTGCTTGTTTTCGACGTAATTTTTAATTAACGATTTATTGAAAATGTGTCAATTAGGCGGAAAAGTGTTGTCGGAGATGCGATTGCCGAGATGGCGGTTTGATCATGTGTGTAATGCGCACGTCATGCGGGTTTGAGGTGACGATGTAGGTTGCGTTGCACCCTTGTTTGTAATTTTTCGATTAGCAATTAGGAAAACGTGTTTTTTTAATGATTTGTCGAAGGGTGAATATATTTAATTACGTGTTGTAATTATTTATAGTCTACTGCTGTTGTAAGACAAGGTTTCGCACTCATCCTTTGATTTTTCTCGTAGCTATATAGCATTTTAAATAAAAATAATTCATTCCTCGACGCTCTTTTTGCTATGAATAAAATTTTTTAATTTTAGAAAATCTTGAAATTACTAGACTTTTTTCTTAGATACTTAGAAATGTTTTCACAGCCACAGTGAAATACTTTTGCAAGCTCTTGATGGCTACCATAGGTAAATATTCCAATCTATCAGCCTAATGGCATATAAAATCAGCAAAAATATTTTACGGAACAACAAATGTTTTTACAATTTTAGCAAATTATTTATTTTTGAGGGTGGATAATTTCAAGATTAATATAACAGATTATTATGAATAATGAGAATTCAACAATGCATGATTAATGTTATACAATATTTAATTAGCATTGAACAACCATTTTTTGATAGCAGAAACTATATTTCAAGCAACAATTCCAGAATTTTCCCAAGAAAATCGTTTCAATTCTTATACTATTATATTGCTTAGTTGTATTTCAAAACCTTGTGCAACAACTAGCAGAATTTTCAAAATAATTACATAATATAACAATTTATCATCAATATAAAATGTATCTGCGCCATCAGATGATTCACTTTAAACTTCACCTACACATTACGTACACCCAGATCACTTCATTATGTTTCTAAACAGCTAGCAAGCCCACGTAAAATACTCAACGCAAATTCCTTCCTGCAACAAAAAACGGAAAAAACTAAAAAAAAAATACACACACAAGCGCGTATAAAAGCGCCCGCGCGTGCGATAAAAGCGTTATACAAAGTAATTTTACGTAATAGCGATTTAGGAAATTCATAAATTACCGAGACCTCCTGACTCGCCAAAGATACATATTCATGAATCACACGTGCGACATCGAACAAAAGATCGATTAGCCATAGCCGCAGCCGCCGATCGAGATTGTCCCCCTCTCTCTCTCTCTTTCCCTGTCTCGCCTTAAGCACCGTACAATACGTATACACGCCGAGAACCGCGCGCCCACGCAGAATCGCGCGCGCGCGCACCTCTTGTCGCGCTATGCCGCGCTACGAGCAAAAAGAAGGAAAAAGTTCCAGGTGCGATATAAAATGCTCGAGAGAGAGAGAGAAAGAGTACGTGCAGCGTCGTCGACCTCCCGTAATTCGACGTCCGCGAGATATATACCCACACACGCACACACAGCCGTGCTTGTGTATTATACGGACACTCGCGGGCGCTATCGTTTTTCGCCAGGAGAACTTTATTGCCCGCTTCGTTATTTTGCTGATCCCTCGGCTGCAGTGGGAGCTTCTCAAGGCTGATCGATGCGACGTCGCGTGTCTTTATGTATGGACGCACGAGAGAGGAGAGATTTTCTGTATGTGCGCGAGAGGAATTATACGACGTCATATTTTTTGGTGTAAGGGCATACGTGAAAGATTATATTCGGAAAGTGCGCGCGTAGCCGAGCGTGAGATTGCGGATAGATGCAGCGCGTGGTGCTTTTGCGTGTGAAGGTATATTCTTTAAGGTCTTCTTTTATATGGTAGTTTTGAGGAGTTATTGGAGTTTTAGTTCACAGCTGGGGGTTTAGAGTTAGGAGGGGTGTAATTTTAGGTTTGTGTAGGCTTTAGATGTGCATTTTCAGAGAATGAAGAGATCTCGTGCAAATAGAATGATGTAGAGTGACAGATTTACTGGAATGATGTGTAATAGTTGCTACAAACGATTTGAGAACACGTTTATTAAAGACTGTTGGTTATATTTTACTTTTTGTTTTTAATTATTGCTTAGGTATTTAAATTTCTTTAAAAAAAAGGTTTGTTAAGTTAAAAGAATGCTTCAAGTATTCATGCAGAAAGCTATAAAATAATAATCAACATTATGAAAATAGTCATACATAATACGAAAAAGTTATAAAGTGGAATCGCGCTAATTCAAAGTCCTTAATTAAAGAAAATTTCTATAGCTAGAAATCAACCCAATTTCCCCATTTCTTTATGTATAATTGGTATAAACATTTGTATAATTGGTAAAATTTTTTGGATAGTCTAACCAGCATTTAGCTTGTATAATTTTAGCTCTTTGGAACTCAACTTCTATCATTCGAAATTTTCCAAATTATTGCATAATCAAAACATAAATCATAATAGAATACAAATACATGCCATATATCTTACATTTTTTGATTAGTACATTGTTTATGAATCATTAATAATCATAGAGTTCTAATTCAATTTTTTAAATGATTCTATCTCGTACGTTAAATGTATTCAACAAACCATAAATTAAGCCTCTATAATTTAAACATTTCCTCCTTTCCATCTATAATTCGATAATCTGTCATTCTCTTTGACTTTTGAATTAGGAAGGTACCACTATAATTCTTCTACAATTATAACACAGTATTTTAGGTAATAAATATAACTACACATTATGCACAGCCTCTCAACAGAGTGTTTGATCGCATATGAGTTAGAGTTAATTATTCGTCGCTTTATGCTTCGAAAGAGAGACGTGTTGATGCGCGGCGTCCGCCCCATTTAAAATTCAATCGCATTCTAATCGTAAAAGGCTCGCGGCGCGCGCGCGCGCGCTTGCTTTTACATACATCAAAGTAATGTTTATCCGTGATGCCGGACGACATTAGCATAAAAGGATAAACACTGTCATCAATTAAACTTCTTTTTATTGCCTTATACTTCGCTCCTCGCCAATATACCATTAGCGCGAACGCGTAAGCATCGAGTTTTTACTGTTGGGGTGCGCGATTGCAGCTTTACTTCCCTTTCGACCGATTGCACACGCCAATCGTGCAGTGTTCTTCTGCCAAAAATGCCTGCCGCTGGCACTTTAAAGTGAGAGATCCAGCTCGCTTATGAGGATCAGCGGTGGTAAGCCACTTCGAGTTAAGAGAGCTCACTTTTTTGGCTGTGCACCCGAGGCGGCGCGGCGTCTTGGAGAAAAAATGGATTCCTGCTAGTGCTGGTTTAAGTTTCAGCTGCACGTGCAAATGAATTTACATAATTGAATGGGTGAATTAATTTTATTGGAGTTTATAGAATGTGTTTGTTTACTATGGAGTTCGAATGTGACTGCACCAATAATTTTTATGAATCACTTAGGGAAGCAATTTGTCGTTCATGCAACTCGTTGAATGAAAAATGTAATTGATTGTTATTTACATACATTATGGGTGTATTATTAAACGATTTTTAATTGCAAATTTCCTTCTAAACTAGAATACATATATATTATAATTGATACAATGTCAGAAAAACGGTATATAAGGTGATTCAAAGAAATACTATTTTCGCATTAAAAAATTTTGTTGAATAAGACAGAATTTATTAATATTTGTTAACTTTTATAATATTATAATTTATGATAAAAAAAATGGCAATTTAAATAATTATGCGATAGTATTTTGTACCATTTTTAAGATTACTACTATTCGATCACTATAGAATACAAAAAATCATTACTATTTTAGTGTTGACATATGTAAAATAAATATTTTTCAATTCCAATTTTTCCCCTCGACTCTATTACACAACGTTATATTTTCAAAAATAATTGATTTATTATGAAATGACATAGTCGCGAGCGAATCTGCTTGTAAACAAAGTTGTTAAGATATCATATAAAAAAAATAAGTTTAAAAAGAACTTGTTCAGCAGTGATTGTTGACAGAGGAATTCTTTGTTTTTTCTCTCCTACGATAAGATTTATTATATATCACGTAACGACGTTTAAAAAACGTGCATCAAAAGAATTAGACGCCAGCGAGAGCGCGCGCGCGATGAAAGTATCATCCAACCAAGAAATGCCAAGACTTTTAATCGCGTCTCCACGCGAGTCCATCCCGCGCTCCATGTCTTCGAAAAAGAGCAAAAGAAAAAAACATACCGGCAAAAAAAGTCCTGCAGCTCCGCAGAAGCGCGCTCGCTCGCTTATATATAGACACTCGTACCGCGAACAGTCGCAGCTTAAAACTCGTGTACCTTGACTCTTATAAAAGGCTCGCAAGCTCTCTGCGCTCGAAGCGCGAGCGCCACGTGATCAAATTCCACGATGATAGTGCAACGCGCGGCGCGAGTCGCCTAATATTACGTAAGCATCCTCTAGCGAGCTCGCGCACACACGTACGCATTCCGCGTGGCCTGAGTAATCCTTATGTATTTTCTTCTTGTCCGTGATCTTCGATGGAGAAGCACGCCATCGGGCGACGAGGAAAACGCGGATTAGCTTGAAAGAGGAAGAAAATCCGAGTAAAAATTTTTTTTATGTAATTGTTTGTAACTATACGTAATTGTGAGGCAGTCCAAATTTCAAAACCCGCATGCCATGTGGAAGTCTACGAGACACTCTTTTTACTTTATATGGTAGCGACGTATAAAATCATATATAAAATTATGTATAATGTACATAACTAGTTGGAATTTGATTAAAAATCCTGTGGCAGAATGTACCGTGTGTAGTAGTACTATCAGTTTGATCTAGAGGACGGGGCAGAGAAGTACAATTTATTTATTATTTTCATGGAACTTTGACCTGAACATGTATCCATTTGCCGTATTTAAAACTCACAATTTGTTTTTAATAATACACTTTATTGAAAGAGATGAAACATTTTTCTTACTCAGTTACATTATAAACAGTCTCGTTATAAACATTATTATGCAATATTTTAATGCATAATGACGCAAACTCGTGTAATCTAATGGTATCATAGTAGTCCTTATTTATCTCACATGTACTCCTTAGTTATAATACATAAAATCAAAACACATTGACTCATTAAAATAATATTAAATAAAACAAAATTGTATATGAAATGACGTATTATTACGTAAGAAATAGTTCTAAATAATAAGAAATAACGCAAAGTAACGGAAAATATTGTGTGAAGAACGTTATAAAATAATGCAATGCAAAATGATGTAAAATAATGCAAAAAGAAATTATGAGAAAATGCGCAATATTATAAATAACGTAATATACAGTGAAAACGTCGATCATACGTCGACACCTCATACAAAGACTAACGCATTTGAGACTTTTGAAAAATCGTCTAGTTTTGATGTGGTGAAAAACTGACAAAAATAACACAAATTTTTTCCAACAAAGTACAGAAATAAATCATCGGCAAAGTGAATGCATTGATATAGTCTTGAAATTTCCAAACATATTATTTATTATATACTTAAACGTAAAATGAAATAGTATCATTATTTGGAAAATTGAAATGCATGAGTCTATGTACGATCCGTCGAAGTATTGTACAAAAATATTCAAATCCTAATAAAAGAGGGCGGAACGGTGAGAAGGAGTTGAACAGAGGTTGACGAAGAGTTGAAGAGGAGTTGAGAAGGGGATGAATAGTGGTGATATCGAACATACTTTTGTATATAATCATACATATTTATATATAATTACGTATAAAATCATTTCTCTCCAGAACAGAGAAAAATAAGAAAGAAAACAAGTCAAGCAGTGACCGGACATCGAATGCGCAACAAAAAATAGCCTAAGAAGCACATAAGTGGCGATCTCGAGCGGCGTGCAAAACGTCGAAAAATGCGGTTGGCACTGGTTGCGCGACAGCTCCCAGCATACCGGCAGCCTTACCACCGATATAATGTCAATTAACGCGATTATATCGTTCGATTCTTAAGCATTAATAATTCCGATCGCCAGGGGTAATTACGCTCTCTCGCTCCCGACGATTTATTGCGGGTAATGGCGCGTAATGAGCGACCAGCTGAGCTACTGCACCGCGTGGACGTCTCTTGCCACTTTGCAACAGTGCGCTCCGAGAGAGTTTTGCGCGCGAAAGAAGAGAGTATGTTACATGCGATCGACTATACTAGCTGTCCTTGCTGAAGGAGGTTTTAAATTTAAAAGAGAGAGAGAGAGAGAGCGCGCGGCTACTCGCTTTTATCGCACGCCTACGCGCGCGCTTTCGATGTGTGCACGCACGCAGCGATGCACGTGTCAAAGCGTTATTGCGAAGTCCAAGCTGGAGCTCCACTTAGGGCAAGCGACCTCGCGGGGATTGAGAAAAGCTGAGCGCGGGAGGTGACTTTTTTTTTTCGAAAATCGACTTTTCAAGGACGAGGTGTATAGGCTGTTGCTTCATGCTGGACTATAAGTTACTTGGGAATGCTAGTTTATGACAAAATACATAGTTTCTGTTGTCGTTTGTGCGGTTACATGGGAAAATTGATAGACTAAAGAAAATTTATTTCTAAAGATGTGGAGAGTCTATTGACAGTAACGATCTATATTTATAAGTTAGTACTGTTAATTACAGAATTGTATCAATCACAGAATAGTACTTTTAATTACAGGATTAAGTTTTGAAGATGATTTTTTTTGCAAAGAATTTAATTAGTTTTAAACAATTGATAAAAGAATAAGTCTAAATCTGAGTTTTGAATTTAGGAACCATTCTTTTGAATTTTTGACAAAAAATTAAATTTTTGTACAGTGCAGTCTAAGCGACAAAATCTTCGTAATATGATTAAAAGCATAATTATTATATAAATATTAGTCTTTAAATCTATATTAAGGCAAAACGAAAGATAGAATCGATTCAATTGAAAAATTAATTTAAAAGTTTAAATTCTATTTCTTTTGCGACAGTTGTATAAAATAATTAAATGTGTATATGAAATAAGAAAACGTACGTATATCTACAATCTCGTAAGTGTTTGTTCAATAAAATAACATGAACAAATATAGAATGTTATACTAAGTTTCAGTACAAATTTTCGTTTGTTATAAATGCCGCATGCAAGATTTACGTTAGCTATCACTATGGACTAAAGCTTTGTTTCTTTCTGTACGCAATAAATCATTCACAAGTTTTCCTCATCTCGCTGTCTAGAACATAATTAATAGTACAAACGTACTATTAGGGTAAACGTATAAGTTTGCCCCGTGATCTCAATCTAAGAAAAGCGAGTAACTATTTTCTCATTTTGGCATGTCTCTTTCGATTTAATATAGTTTTAAAAAACTTTTTCTATAAGAATATATCTTAGTATTGACATCTCCTTTAGTTCTGATATTTTAAAGTAGTTACATGAATATAACAATAATAATGGTTAACACGCCAAAGCAGTAGTTACTCAATGAGTTGTTATATTCATGTAATTACTTTAAGATATATTAGAACTAAAGAAGATGTTAATATTAAGATATAATCTTACAGAAATAGTTTTTTAAATTTATATTAAATCGAAAGAGACATGCCAAAATGAGAAAATAGTTACTCGTTTTTCTTACATTACAAAGTAGTTTATACATAAATATAAAAATGACAGTAGTGAATACAAAAAACAATAGTCATTTGATTGATAAGCAATCAATTTGACGTAATAACTTTCATTATAGTCATCAGTAAAAGAAAAGCAAGAACAAGTATCCCCAACAGTAGACACGCATTACTATTTCTAATTACTCCCAATCACAAATACCTCACGAAACCGTGCATACCTTATTATGCACGTTAATCGATCATGCCTTCCAAGTCACAAAAAACCTCCCCCCCTCGCACGTATCGAGTTAATGCGATCAGCGGCTCTTATCCTTGACTTTGGCTCGAGGGCACGACAAAGCCAACGCACGATTCGAAAGAAATAGAAAGTAACTTTACAGCTCCGCGCAGCTCCGCGCAGCTTCAGCTTAGAAGAAAAAAAGGCGTACAAAATCAAGCCTTGAAAATCGTCGCTGCACAGATGGGATTATACTCAACGCGGAAGACGGCTAGCGCTCTCCACGCGCGCGATCGGCTCCGTACAAAGGCGGAAGCTGCGCGCGGGAATGGGAAATCCCGAAGGCAAAGCAGCAGCAGTGTATATAGCTGTAGGCAAAAGCCGATCATTGGCGGGCGGCCGCACCCCAATTTTAATCAGGAGCGATCCTCCTACAGGCGAGAGCGACGTTCCTCGCTTCCTCGTAGCGCCGTACGATGTGCGTGTAATTTATTTTTATTGCCGGCAATTTTTCCTACCCCTCGATCGCGAGCGCGCGCGCGCTGCTAATTTCGCGCGCGAGCCCTCTCGGCGCGCATAAAAGCATTTGAAAGCGTGAGCGTTTGAGAGTGGGACAGGCTGAATGTCGAGTGTTTTCTTTTTTGTAGGAGTGTGTGCGAGTGGATGGAGATGCCGTGGGTGATGCGGAATTGGGATGGGTGGTGTCTTTGGGAGGTAATGGATTTTTGGGAAGCAATTATAAGTGGAGGATGAAGATGCTTTGTGTGGGAGGTGGATTTATTGAGGGGTTTAATCATGGATTGGCGTTATTGCTGTTGGATGAGTGAAAATGAGTTTGTCATTTGAGATGATGGGTTTAATAATGTCTTCATGGGCCGTGATAGAGTCAGGTAATGATTTGGACTCGATTCATGAGCATTTTTTACGGCATTTAGTTAGATGCAAAAAATATAATCATTGACAAGTTTATGTAAAATTTGCCTTTATTTTGGAAACGAAGCTGATGAGTAATTACTTTTCACTGATCAAAAACTGATTTAGTATAAAGAGCGTACAATTTTTTTTTAAATGATTGTGTATATATCGAAATTAGTTGCAAACCAATTAAATAATAGATCTTACAATGTGACATTTTTTCTTATGCATTTCCAGTTAATCGTTAGCTATATATTTTATACACAAGTAAAATTTAAAGCAATATTATAATATAATTGAATTAAAATAAAACTAATCAGTTACGTACCAGTCAATTATACATACAAAACATGTATCTATTGAATTATATACATCATTTGTTTCTTCAATTACTTAGAAGGTCTATTTTTTAATATTTTCTGGTTTTAGATAATGTGAGTGAATATCTTTTAATTCCAATTTTTGAATATTTCTCAAATACGAATAAAACTTTTCTAAAAGTTAAATAGAAGTTGATTATTAATTTACGAATTATCGAATGCGATTATTCCAAAATTTGTGAAACAATCTTTTAGGTATCTATCATTTACATAAATTTTCCCGAAAACGAAAAGGCTGTTATGTACCATTTAAAATACGACTTAAACCCATTACATTTGTGCCTAATTGTGCAATATATTTTGAACGTATCAACACCTTAATAAAATAACCTTAATTCTGTATATTATCTTACTCTGAAAAAATATATTAAAGCGTTACCATTTCCCCCATCAAGCAGACAATCGTTCGCGGCACCTTGCGAGAAAAAATACGACAAGCGCGCCGGGGCAAATTAAAGGGCGGATTCTCGGGGAAATAAAATTTTTCCCTCTTCCGCCACACTCGCATACACGTATAAATAACCCCGGCTAAAAGTGTATATAACTCCTAATAAAAGCTCGCGCGCCAAGGAATATAACGGCATGCGCCTCTTCTTTTTTTTTCGGGGCAGATTCCATCTAACCGCGCGCGCTGCCACACTACCGCCTATCCTCTCCTCTATACTCTTATGTGGCGCTTCGCGGTTTATGCGCCCTTTCTCTCTCTCTCTCTCTCTCTCTCTCGCAAACTCCTGTATTTTAAAGGTGCGGAAGATTTATCGCGAGTCGCCCGAGCCCCGTACACACGAAAAAACGCGGAGAGATAAGTATATATATATATATATATATATATACGACAGCGTGTGCGTATATACGTATAATGTTGCCTTTTTTTCGGGGGCTCGAGGCACGCTTATAAGGCTTGGCTATTATACACACGCGCATATATATACCCGTACAGATACAGACAAGTGGCTTGGCTTTTCAGCCCGGTGGAACCGTCGGAGGTTATTGCAGTAAGCCTTCTCTTGGGGGTTCAAGAATATTACTATCCCAAACGAAGCCTATACTCCCCCCCGCTCCGCGAGCTAGCTTTCTCCTTCTATCCCTCGAGCTCGAGCCTTTGCGGCCCTTTCTCTCTTCTTTTTTTTTTTTACGAGGAGGCTCTCTTGCTCCTGGGTGGTGCCGGGCTGTTTTTTTGTCTCGCTCTGATTCTTTATCGCTCGCACTTTATTCTCCCTAAATTTGCTTGGAGTGAAAGTAGAGCCACTCGAGGAGCTCGAGTGAGTTGTGGTGGGGTAATCCAATTGGAGGAAGAAATTCACTGGTTAATAGATGAATTTTACTGCGATGGAATCTAGTAGTAGAAGAAATGAAAAAGATATTATAATTTTACAAATTTTACAAGATAAATTACTTAGGAATAATATAAAGTATCATTTAATTTATATATTTTTTAATAAATTTTGAGTTTACTCATAGGAAGCAGGGGAGAACCACTCTTAATTTATTGGGCTATTTTGAGATACTTCAGGAATCATTATAGCAAAACTAATTAATATAATGTTAAGTACTTGCAGTAGTAATAATTGAATTGTACTGAATTTCACAGTATCCCACTTTCTATAATGTAGTTTTAATCACCTTAACATATGATTTATAGTTATTTTGTATACAAATGTACTATTAGTGATGCACTTATTTATCGTTCATCTAGTTATTGTTTATCAAGCAATGTCTTATCCAATTTAAATATAAGTCTACAATTTTTCGAATAGGCTACCTTTACAATAAATGTCTTTACTATCCACATTTAAAAAGTATCAAACCCGGAGTATCATTTTATCCAAGTAGACCACTACCCCCTATCATTGACTGTAAACCTAAATTCATGTACCATAACGCGGCAAATGAACGAATAAGCCTTAATCGACTTTATTAACTCCTCTCTCTTACCTCCACTCTTTCCTTAGCTTTCTATCACTCTCCGGAATTAGGCATATACCTCCGTCATTTTTATGTACCCCCGCACCCCTCTCACTTTGATTACGCCTCCTCTCCCTCCTCCTCCCTCTCTCCACGATTCGTCTCCAGCTCCAGCTTCGGCTCCGCGTTTATCGCTCTCTCGTGCTTCTCTCTCCACGTAGGTATATATATATACACGACAGCCACCTCTCGACGTCCTCGTCCTCGTCGTCGTCGAATCCCCTGCAGGCCGGGCGATCGCGGGGGAGAGAAGAGAAGAGAAGAAAGGAGAGGCGCTCTTTTTAAAGGCGCCCCACTTAAAAGAACACGCTTTACGTTTATAGCCACTCATTCGCCAGTACGTGAGCTGCGCGAGCGCGGCAATTCCGTGGGGCGCGAGCGTGCAGCGGCTTTTCCAGAGAGAAAGAGAGAGAGGAGGTAGCGCTGGGAGTGTGATAAGCAATAACGACGACGACGAGAAGGGAGGGAGAAGGAGCGACGTATGCCACGGATCGTTTCGACCAATTGGGACCTGCGAGTGTACTCTCTTTCTCGTTCTTTTTTTTTTGTTCCTAGACGCAGTTCCTTCGCGCGCAATTGACGTTCATATCCTGTGCAGGCTGGATCGTATACGCGCGGGGATCTAATTCTATGACGCGCTCGCGCGCGGGGGGTTAGCTGGGCTGTAGAGTGGAACGAGCGAGTTCTTTCTTATGGGATATGAGGTTCCTTTTGGCGAGATGGGTGTATGTAGTGAAAATTTTAAATGTTGTGTCTTTTTTTGGAGTTTTTCAGTTGGAAGTGTTTTTTATGGAGTGATGCATTAAAGTTGTAACCAGGGTTTATAGCGAGTGTTTAGTAACTGATAAATTGAAGTTGTCGCTAAAAGTCCTTTATCTATTGATAAGAAATAGTCACAGATACTGTACTCAATTTTGTTGTAAACATGCAAAAAAAGCTTGTCTTCATTATTACTTTATGGTTGTTGAATTTCCATTTCCATACTTTCTAAGTGAGTGATGTTTTCATTTTAAACTATATTGTATAGAAATACATAAGTCAAAGACGAACATTTTTAAGTAAGTTACAAAGGCGTTTGACTACGGTTGCGTAGCATGTAAGGAGTCGCGGGGGGGGGACATACAAAACTAGCTATGTAAAGAGGGTTTCATCCGATAAAATAAGTGAGAAAAATCAAGATTTTATCAGCCTTTTAGTAATAAATATTAAGAGAATTTTCATTATGTATTTCACTTGATACAAAAGGAAATTTTTGTTTAAATGAGTAAGATTTTATAAATTCTTTATGCTCATATCAGTTTTATAGGTCCCCTATGAATCTTTTCCCTGGATTCGACATAGGCAATCTATGGGCATCCTTCTTTGTACAATTTTTCTTTTTTCTATACGAAAAATAAATTAGACAATACTTTTGAAACGTCACGCGATAAACATGTTTGACAAGCATTGTCTATTAAAGAATATTATCAGGTATATTTACCAGAGAATTGTACTATAACCAGGATTATTTATATATATATATATATATATATATATATATATATATATATATATATATATATATATATATATATATATATATATATATATATATATATATATATATATATATATATATATATATATATATATATATATATATATATATATATATATATATATATATATATATATATATATATATATATATATATATATATATATATATATATATATATATATATATATATATATGGTTTCATACAAATTTTACAGATATTTGACAGTCATTTTCGCTGACAAATGATTTACTGTCAAAAATGTTAACAGTTTACACGTGTACTTTTTATTGTGCAAAAAACACTGCTTATGCATAACTTCAGAATATCACGACAGAAGGTAATATGTATGGGAATAACATGAATATTTAATACACAGATGAGAGAAAAATCATTTTCATAAAGAAAAATTTCAAATTTATATTATTATGTTTTTTGAAAATAATGGAAAAAAGATTGAGTTATTTAATTACTTTGTACAAAAATTCTTACGTTATACTGCAAAAATCAAAGACATCTACAAAAATATATCTGAATAATATAATTCTGAGATAATAGACTTTAACCATAATGTTAGTGATCGGTAGCCCATAATGTTATAATGTTAGTGATCGAACAATCCACAATTTACTCTATACGTACAACACTGCTTACATATGAAAAATCACGCTCACCCTTTTGTTACTTTACAATTGTATTTATCAACAGTCAAATCGAAATATCTACATAAAACTAATATCTACAAAATTGCTAAATCATATCCTCACCATAGCCATATAAAATATATTACCTTATACAAAACCAGAAGGGATAAATAACCTATCTCATTCCCATCACACCCAAAAGTATCATAGACGTTTAAAACAATATTAAGCACATCGCAAGCCAAAATAATCTTACAAACCTAGACTCGAGCTCGAACCATTCCCCGCGCACCGAAGAAAGAATCGCTCGGCATTCCCGCACCTCGACTCCCAAGTTTTATTCCCTCTCCGAGGGCTGTATATAGCACGCGCTCCGCACGGCGTTCTTGGAAATTAAGCTCTCGTCTCTCAATTTTCTGATTGGATGGCGCTCGCGGGGCGCCGTAGCTCTGCGCTCGCGGTCTCTACGCTTGAGTTAGTTAAAAAATGAATTAAAAGTGTGATCCGGCAGTTGATCGAGAGGACGCAAGGACGAGGGAGAGAGAGAGAGAGAGAGAGAGAGAGTGAGACGAAGAAGAAGAAGAAGAGCTATACCGCCGTCGCCGGAGAAAAAGACTGGATCTGTTACGGCTCGTGATTCTCTCTCTCTCGCGCGCTCGCAAGAGAGTCTTCAGTCTCTCGGGAGAGAGGAAAAGGAGAGAGGATCCCGTGTGCCGCTACCGAGAAAGAAACGGTCTAATTAAAGAAGAAGTCGCTTCGACAGAGTCCGACTCGATCTTTTTCTTCCTAGTAAGAACAACCTTCCCCCTCATTTACCTACGAACGAGAGAGAAGGAGAAAGAGAGAGAGAGAGAGAAAGACGACTACCCAAGCCGCCACCTTCTTCTCATCAGTGCGAGATCGCTTTTATTTTTTTTAATCGCCTACCCGTGACATAACTTTCCCGCGACAAATTACACCCTCCTGAGCGTAGGTAGTCGGAAAATTCCGTCGATTTTAAAATCTATTCAAATAAATATTTGAAGTGAGTTATCATCGTACAAAAAAACTACAGTGAGGGTGCTTTATAGGAAATAAGATTTAATTATATTTACTGATGCATAATTATATTCTAAGGACATTTTAATGAAATAATATGATGTTATTTATTTTATTTTTATAATCTTTAGGAATAGCTCTGTTCTCGTTTGATGATTTTCGTAATTAATCAAGAAAACTTGTTTTTCTATAAATTTATTAAAAAGAATTAAGTTATATGGTTATTATACATAACTGATAGATTAATTCATTTGAAGAAAATTCAAACCTTATACTAGTTTAGTACTAAAACGTTTCTTTTCACTACAACTAGCCATTTGATAGGTACCTATTTCTAAATAATTTGGCAAGAAATGACTACTATGCTGAATTTTCTACCAGGGTACCTGTATCGAGCTTTTTATCAGAATTTGATACATTAATCTATGATAAATCAAGGTTTAGTATCTCAATTTTTACTATTACATAAATCCATATTAAAGAATAAAAGAAAAAGAACACAAATAAAATTACATCAAAGAATACAAATACAAATACTTTTAAACCATCTGACGCAAAAGAAACATCGTCTCCAAATGAAAGAAAATTGAGCCTATCAAAAACGCGGGAGCCCCCAAGCCACGCAAGAAGGCCGCACGCGGCTCGTGGGTACAATTAAGCCACAAAGCGCGAGTCAATCTTCAAGAGCCCGAGAGCCCGAGCGTAGCCGCTTAGCCTCGCTTTATTTAACGCGTGTTTAAAACTAATAAAAGCCGGCGCGCACGGCTGCGGCCCGCGCGACGCTCGCAAAACTTAGCCGCGGGAATCCGCAATCAAAGTCGAAACTCCTCTCTTTTCGCGTGTAGATATTTCTCCGTTTGCCCTTTCGCGTCGTGTCGTGCCTGGCGCCCCGTGCGAAACTCGAAAGAACGACGCTTGGATGTAGTGAGCAGTGGTAGTAAGTAGCAGCATGCCACCGGTGGCTAATGCCCCGATTAGCCGGGCGTTTGAGCTAAAACTTTAAATCGCAGGGGTAAATGATTAGCTCCGGACGGTGGGCTCGAGGAATGGGGAATTTGAGTGCGATACAGTTGAGGGTACTGGGTAACTGGAAGAGTTGGACATTTTGAACGATTGAGGTGTGGATCTGTTTGCAATTAAAAGAGTACGTGAAATTTTAACGTATAGTACATATGTAGCATCTTATAACTCAATTTAATTTAATTTTTCTTTTAGTAAAATTATTCCAGTGCCGAATTTATAATTTGTTGAATGAAAAGTAGAGTTTAATGATCACAAAGAAACTAAAATATTGAAGTTGTGAAAGTCAAAGAAAGATTGTACATAAATATTAGAGAATTATAAATTATGAAAAGTCAAGAAGATTATGCATAATAAGTTTGAATAAATGATACTTATTTCCATAATTTTTTACAATAAATTTTTATTTTTATGATTTTATTTAACTTGTTTTATTCTTCTGTAATTTTCTTGTGTAATTTTTCTTTAAGATTGACGTATTATTACTTATTATTATGATATCATACTTTATTTGACAATTTCATTTTATATTTTACAAATGGCATCTTAATTAACTCAATGAAGTGGGACTTTTTATTTTTATTAGAAACATAAATAATCCTTACAGCATTTAAATACGCCATTTTGAAGTCGATCTTGTCAATAAAATTTTTTTTTTAATTTTCCCGGCTTAAATAAGTGAGTATACGATAAATTGTAGGTAACTTCCTTACAAGATTTGAAAAAGTCATTACACGAAATTAAATGAAGAAATAAATGAAACTAAAAGAAAGTAACTGATTAATTATCGTTCATGTTATTATTTAAAAGAATGTAATATATGAGTAATATACAGGTCTTTAATAATTCATATACTTCTGAAGGCTTCAGAACAGGTAATAAATAATAAATTTTCTTAATAATATTAAATAAATATAAAAATAACACAAGCTTAAATAAAAAAAAATTATTGATCATAACATATATTTCGATTCGTATAATTACAATTGTTTGAGAAATAATAATAACAACTATACTTTACAATGCATAATAATCTAAATTTTTCATATGCAACAATTCATGCAAGAAACTAATTCCCTACTAACATTCAATTTAATTATCACGACATTTAATACAAACAAAGATAATATAAATACTCGCAATACCAAACGAGCATAAATTATCTCCAAATCTTCGAAACACACAACACCCAGCACGCTCATCCACGAAATCTCTCGCTATACTCCAAAGAATCCCCCGTCGCACTCAGCAGACTCAGGGGGCCGCGCTCGCTGCAAATCGCTCCTGCGCAAACACCCAACTCCAAGCTTGCGAAATTTTACGATACCAACTATTAAGCCTCTGTCTCTTCATCCCCTCTCACTTTGGAAAATCCTCCGCCGTCTACTCTCTCTCGACACTTGAGAAAATGCGTGCGCGCCAAGTTTACTGCACAGCGCACATCAAACAAACGTCGAGGCAGCGTCGCCGGCATTGTCTGCACTTTAATGCAGGTAGTTAAAGTGACCTGCCGCTACGGCTGGTGGTCGTATTGACACGAGTCAGCGGGTGGTGGTGCAGCGCGCTGTTCTGCCCCGCCTATACCTATATATCGGGGGTCGTACCTACGTATATATATATATATATATATATATATATATATATATATATACCTATGCAGCAAGCGCGCTGTCTCTCTCTCTCGACGCCCCGTGTTTACCGAGACTGTGCATGCGCTTATGGATGTACTTGCGCGGCGTTTTGCTGCTGCTGCTGCTGTCGCTGCGGAACTGAACTGCACGGGCTGGGAGGGAAGGACTCGTTAAGCGCTTTGTTTTTGGATGTTTACGCTGCTGCTGGTGCGGGTGCGGGTGTTGCTGCTGGCGATTAAAAAGAAGACCAGAAGAGTGCTGATCGTTGTGATGAGATTTGGGAGGGGGGTATTATTTCGGGGTTGGAGTGATAAGTGGATGATCTTTGCTGTTTAATATTATAGTAAATATAATGATAATAAGAATAGTACTTGTAATCATAGGCTACAGCTAAACCAAAATTTTAATTAAATACTTACGTAATCACCGATATGATAATATAGAATTTATATTTATTTTGATTTGATATATATACATTAAAAATGAGTAAAAACAGTTTAAAAACTTACTAAAGAAAGTAGTAAAACAATTCAAGCGAAATAATTTTGATTAAAATAGCTTGTTTCTCAATTGGTTTCCCAATAACCCAGAAATTTAAGATTTTATAGAATTGTTTGTAGGGAGCACGGTGCAATAATGCTCTTTTGGATTAGTGTTATTTTCATGAGGAGTTTATCGTAAAATGGAAAATAATATATACTAAACTTCACAGTAACTAAAACCTTTTTTAGAATTTTTATATGACCGTTGTATAGAAATAATTGTTATATGCATACTATTATAGATTTAAGTACTGATAAATGCCATACAAGAATAATAAAGGCGCATGACGCACACTTGCAGCGTTGCAGAGGCATAAAAATACAAAATGAATTTAAAATAATTATTGACAGAAAGCTTGTATTATATTGAGTATATTTAAATATAATTTAGCCATTTAGTCAGTTTTTGGCAGTTTAGATTATCATTTGGTCAATTTAGGTTTATTAATTATTATTAATCGTTATTTATGCTCGATTTGCTGAAAATAATTCAGGAATAGAAAAGCAAATTCGGTCAATAATACGAAAGAAGATTGGAAAAAAATATGTATATAGAATAGATCAATGGTAACAACTCGAATTAAATATTTTTAATATAATAAGAGATAATAAGATTTATTTAACACGATCAAATATTGTTAATTTCATATAAATTTTTGTCTCATGTGATTTTAAACAAGAAAATATGAATATATTTTTAAAATTTAAAAATGTAATAATATGATAAGCAAACTGAATATTTTGTATCGGAGAACATCAGAGATGCTTCATCCCATTTATTATTTATATTGTATATAATACTATGTATAAAAATCAATTATTGTATTCTTTTAAAGCCAATTTACTATATTATTGTACGGTGATTTGGTAACTTTTTGTGGACACTTTCAAGTGGCTATAACTTTATTATTATGTTCATAATGCGTGTACCCGACATGAAAAAAATTTAATTCGCACTCGATTCGAATTTCTTGTAATCCTCTACTAGCTTAAACCTGCATTCGATCCAATGAAGTATTTAACAAATTATTAACAAAAACGTTAACAAAAAACGTTTACTAAATATTCAACAAAAAATTCAAATTGTTCAAATCCGACGTTTTTTACGTAGTGTATATACTGTACATATATATATATATATATATATATATATATATATATATATATATATTTATATTACAAAAATATTTACTCCAATATATGTATTATAAATAATTTGTAGTCAGTGTTATTATTAAACTTGTTGGCATGTGTATTTATGATCAAATTAAAAAAAAAGAGAAGAAGTACTGCAAAAACTTTTCCGCAGCTCAAGCGAGATAATGCCTCCCTGTCCTACAGTAGTTTATAGACAAACTTGTCATCGTTTTTTCACGCCGTACACCAGCATAAACATAAACCATAATTCCTACAATAAACCAATATACAATCTGAATTTGTATTTGCCGAGAGAGAGAGAGAGGACGGGTCCTCGGAAAAAGCTTAAATTCGTCCGTGAGTCCATCCAGCCAAGAACAACAACAGCAGCACAGAGGCCGTAAGGTACGTGCGCGAGGTGCGAAAAACCTGCCGGCGCTGTCAATAAAACAATTAAACCTCCAGATGTGAGCGGCCGGAAACCGAGCAGTGTCCTTTCGGCCACGCTTTCCCACGTTTCGCGCGTCCGTCGTCTACCGGCACGCCACCCCCGTGCGTTTACAATGCCACTGCGCTGCGCTGCACTGCGCTGCCCAAGGTGTACCCGCTCGCTAATACGAAACACATGTTTGCCAGACGCGCACCTGAGACCAGCACCGGGCACGTGCACCTTTTTCTCGGGGGGGGTGGACCATACTGCGGACGCTGTGTAGGTATGTATATACAGTTGCCGCGTCGCCCACGTGTTGACCAGATGTGCGTGCACTTGCGCGAGGAGGACTCGCCGACGAACAAACAGGTACCTGAGGAAGGTGTGCGCAAGCCGGGTGTAGGTGGAGGTAAGATAGGAGACGGAGTTTTGGAAAATTTCGGGGAAGGTGCAGTGCAGTGAGAGCTAAACTCGATAGCATCGGATTTATGGTGTGTATAGCGGTAGGTATGGTGGAGTGCGCGAGGGGGAAAAAATGTGGTGTGGAGTTTGCTGCGGGATGACAGTTTTCTTTTTTTTCTTTCTGGAGCTGGACTTGTGTTTACAGGAGGGATTTTTTGATGGTGGACAGAGCGTTTTGCTGGAGGTTTATCGGAGGAGGGATCTTTCAGCGGGTTTCGGGGGTCATTGGTTGGTATATTGCGTGTATTTAGCGTGTAAGGGAATGTTAGGTGAGGTATAACGTGGATCAGGTGTAAAAGAGTTGTGGGAGAATGACGTATAAAATGTGATTTGTGGAAGAATTTGATTTCTAAGTATAAGTGATTCTGAAGATCTCTTTACATTTGAAACGTAAACATAAATTTGAGCTGTTTATTAAAATTGTGCAAACCAGCTGTTTGAACTGTTTATTCAAATTTTGCAAAGATATAAATATTTAATTCAATGGTCTTGATAAGTAATTTAAAGAGACTAATAAATTTATTTGGTAGTACATCATTAATGACAATATTTGAAGGGCTAAAATAAGAAGACAAGCACTTTCTTTGATGATTTTTATTTCTAATGATAATTTTGGTATAATAAAGAAACGAAAAATATAGTGTTAAAATAAAGAATGAGATTGATAATATCAAATTTTTTGTTACTTCAACCAAATATTAATATTTGGAATAAATATCGTAATCGTAATAAATATCACGATCGTTTGCACAGTTATGAAATCCGACCTTTTGCTTAAAAATCATATTATAAATCTTTTAGGAAATACGCTTAGATCAAAAGATAAAATTAGATTAACATTTATAAATGCAATTGTAAATTTATTTTATTGAATCATACAATCAATATAAATATATATTATTTGAAGTGTGTATTGCATACATCGTGAACAAAAAATCATAAAAGATTCCGAACGTAATCGTAAACCAACTACACTACAACTACTAAAGCTAGTTTTACTATCACATAAACCGATTATTGTTTTAAAATTATATTTCACCCCTAACTTATCAATTACAAACCAATTTTTATTAATTCCCCCGCGCACAAGTCATAATTAAACCTTCCCCACTCTCACACACACATTAATTCCCGCCATATCTGCATTTAGCTCGCAGGGTGCGCCCGACAATTTCTCTAATTTTATTTCTCGCTCCCCTTTTTATTTAATAAAACGGTAACAGCGCGCGCGCCCGTGTACCTGTACACCGATACGAAAGGCACAAAAAAAAGAGCGCAAAACAACAAAGTGTACAAAAGAGTCCCTGCGAAAGGGGGCGGCGCGGGCAGCGCCTGCAAGTAACAGAAAGCGGAGAAAAAGCTCCGGCGACCGAGCCAGGCTATATGCGCCCCGGCAAAAAAGGAGAGACGAAGCTGGGGGCAAAGGAAGGAAAGGGCGATAACGAGAAAGAGAGAGGAGAATCGCACCGATCGCGCGGGGCAAAGAGCACAAAACGAGAAAGAGTAAAAAGAAGAGGAGGAGGAGGTGGATCGTATCCGGTCGGTCGTGTGCAGGCCGCGTGTGTGTTCTCCCTTAAAAGCAATCGGCTGTTCCGCGCTATTTTGAACATTTCGTCGCCCGGCGCGAGGCGCGGATACTCGAGGTGGGTATATACGGTACGTATACCTACGTCCCGGCCGCCCATACGACGGAATTATTGCCCTGCCACTGTGAAGCGTGCGCGCGAGCGGGCTTGTCGACGAATTACGCGTGTGTAGGTAAGCGATGGTGAATTACGCAATGAGTACGGCCCTCGAAGCCTTGTATCTGTATTCTGTATGGTATACGCGTGGATGCGAGGGGAATTATTGGATGTACATGATGTTATCGCGGAATGTTATGTGCATGCTTTCAGTTTTTCGAGGTTTTATTGGAGAGGATGTGAACATTCGTTTTGATGAATTTTCGGTGGGTTGGATACGAGACGTTCAAGATTTTGATTGTGTTTGTGTATAAAGTGGTATGAAAAATAGTAACGTTGTATGAATATTATTGACGGGTATATAAACATGACATATTAACAATCTTAGGTGTTAAGTTAATTTTTATCTTTATTATTGTCAGTATCGTCTAATTTTTTATGCACAATAAATGATTCGGTTTTTATTAGCACAGTAATATTGTTAGTGTATACTTTTTATAATGTAAAAAATAGGAACACTAGTCACAATAAAAATTATACGGATCGTACATAAAAACTTGATTTCTACAAAAAAATCTATAATTGAGAACAAGAATTGTGTTATGCACTTTTTTCATAATTTTTGTATTTTAAAAATTTCTTACAATATACTTTGTCCTCGCATAATTATTAAGTTTAGATATAAAAAGTAAATATTTTTTTATGATTAATATGTAAATTGTGATAAAATAGTAAATTTTTTTACAAGTTCATTTTTCAATTGTTGGAAATAACAATTTTTTTTATATCGTTTGGTACTCGAGAAACTAACATATATACTAGATGAAAAACTAATTTCAATCAAACATTTTAGTTGACTAAAAAGTATATTTTATCCAATGACATTATACTCTTAAAATACATTTAATATGATCAATTAGTTAAAATTAGATGTTTCATTAAATACCTTACTTTTTAAAATTCTAATTACCGGTATATTTACGACTATTTACAACAACAACAATTGGTTCAAAGAAAATACATTGATGATGAAAGTAGTATAAAGATATATAGACATGAAAGAACACACATAGTACCAATAATTATAATAAAATAAAAGTATTTCAATAATCTCTGGTGCTGTTAATACTATTTGGTCCCAATTATTAATTGTTTCTTTTTAAATCATAGTGAAGGTATCATACTTTCCATATAGTATTGGTCTGCAATTTATTGTAACAAATAAAGATAAAAATAAAAAGGTTCATACCGCCATAAACCAAGTTTTTGATTAAAATTTCATTTTCACAAAAAAACCTTATTGACATTATTTGTTCATCACATAATACCGAGCATTTTTGACCACAAATTGAATATACGTTAAATATCTCGTCAATACGCCTAATCAAATAAGTATTTATTCTTTAGAAAAATATAATGCACAAATTATATTGCACTTCATTATCGCCTATACATATTTCCATCATTGCCTTATTATTTAAATTATCGAATATTTTAATCCATCTCTTTCAAAGATATGATTTCCTGTTTAAATTGACAATTTTTTCCCAAACAATCAAACCATTTTAATTATCAATCATCGAAAAACTTTCGTACGTTAACTTCATCTAACCAGCCTCTCGCGAAACGCATAAAACGCAAACAAACGACCATATCTCCCGTCTATTTTTCTCCTTCTCAACTCCTGGACACGTAGCACCATATTTTTTACTCTCCAGTCCTCTCCCTACTAATGACCGTCGCTAAACTCCCGAACGACTCCTGACTTTTTCCTCCCATCAATTCAAACCCGCAATTCACAACACAAATCGATTCGCCTTATCTCCCGCAAGCGCGACGCATATCTCCGCGCACGTGTGTGTCTATATACAATACACACCACGTCGCGCGAAACATAACGATTCGCCATGCGGACTCGCTACATTACACGCGCGACACTGCAAGGTGCAGGCATAAATTAAATCAATAATAACGCGCGTGTAATATATGCAGCGTCGATCCAACGGTGTCTACTCCTGCTGCTGCCGCTGTGGCCTCTAATCCGTCGCCCGAACCTTTCAAACCAGTCCTTCTCGTTCCTCGCGCGCGTTGCGCTCGGATGTGTAACTCACCTAGGCGGCGGCAACATTGTGACATAGACTCGCGAGCGCTCGGTTTTACGCAACGTATGCCTCGTCGTCCACGCGCAGCAGCAGCGGTGGCAGCGTTTTGCTTTGCAGCTTGGAGTTTGCGAGATGGAAGGAGCTACTGTTTTTATGGGAGGGATTGTGCTGGGAGACTGAATGTGCGCAGTTGTGTGTGGTTCGATGTACGGGGGTCGGGGGATCGTAAGGTGTACTTTAACGGAGAGTGGGAATTAGAATTTATATGCCTGCTTTAAGTTGAAATTGAGTAGATGGTTAATTTTAAACTTGTATATCGACGCTCCGGATAAAGAGCTAAGCACTTAAAAATTTTCAAAAAATACTACTTCTCTTTTTTTGGAGCCTTCTGTGATAACACTTTGCAGGTTCTTCGACGAAATTTACCGCTTTCTCAGAGGTTTTAAAAAAAGTATCAGTCTTTATCGGAGAATCTAAAAAGTGCTAATTTTTATAAGATTTTTGTTTGAGATTTTTATAAACTAGTTTTTGCAATGGACGCCGCTTTTAAGTAACTCGCCTATGCATTGATTTATTTTTAGATATTTATATTGGCTCTAGTGTGAATTTGCACGTTATAAAAACATTTAACCTCTTAAATCAAAGCTCTGTTATTCAGATTTAATTTGAGAGTTCGATAGTGATCATATGACGAAAGGATGTAAAAAAGTGTTTCAAAAGATAGATAAAAGTCTCGTGTATTTTGGTTAATAATATCATCGCCATGTGCAGAAGGTTATGGCAAAAATACAAACTAATTTAAAACATTTTTTTAATTGCTGATATGCAGTTACTAAAAAGAATTCTTATCGTTTTGATTGAAAACTTTTAAGTGATAAAATTATCACATTTTTATTGCAAATAATATCCTTAGTTAAGCAAATGTTCTAATTACTATAATATTCATTTAAGTCATTTTATAATGTGGTTGATGAACTGGTCATAAAATGGTTGTAAAGTATTATCCTGTAGCAACTGCATTAACTAATAGAAAAGTAATCTCCGAATATTCTAATGTATTTATAAATATAATATTATAGCACACTAACCTCAAAATGCCAACTTTATTGTCGATTTTGAGGTTGTGCTATAAAATATCGTATGAGACTGTTGTGGGAGGTGTTTTTCTACCGTGCTCGATTTTCTCACTCGCTTCGCTCGTGCGAAAACCATCGAGCAAGGTAGAAAACCATCTCCCACAACAGTGTCATAATATACTATTAATAAATATAATTCAATTGAATGACATTAAGTACACCTAAATATACTCATATACTAAAAAGATACAATTATTATATATACGTGATTTTGTACGTTTATTTATTTGATGCTATATCTCTATAAAGAAATCTGCATTCGAAGAATATCCCAAATAAGCAGGTATTGAAAAGTTCATCTCACTACATAAAAGCAATAATTCTTTTAAAAAATCAAAACGGATTAAATTTTTGATCTTGCATCCTGCAACGCCACACGAACCCAAGTCGATTCCACGCGTTTTATCAACAAAGCAGTAAAACCCACGAAACCTCCCAGCTCCGTAACAATTTTGAAATTCGGGTATTATACGCGTCCCGGATTACCCCATCATCCGCAGTCCGCGCATAGGCGAACCAATCTCGGGGCACATACATCCACGTCCCAACCAACGCTGAGGACGACACGCGCTTTGGCCAAAAGTGTATATAACACATACTATCCTTCTCTCTCTCTCGCGTTTTAAAAGCCCAAGGAAATTGTGACACAGGCGCGTCGGCTATTACGAAAGATCGTATCTCTCTCTCGCGCGCGCGGTGGGCGTATTGCATCGCTCGGCGTCGATCCGTTCAGCATCGCTCTTTCGCTCTCGACTCTCCACCTCCTCCTCCGCGCTCTGTCTCTCTCTTCCCTCTCGACCGAAATAACAGCGAACGTAAAAAAACAAAAAAATATATAATACGAAGAGGAGGAGGAGGAGGATCAACTTCCGGTACGTGGGATTGCGTTCGCGTGCGCCGCCCGCCGAAAATTCATTTTATTGTTGGTGTTATCGTCGCGCGTTCACGGTTGCCGGAGCACCAATAGCGCGGGCGAGAGGTGGCGAGGGGACAGCGAGTGGAATAGGAGTATGGAGTGGACCGTACGCACCGAGAGATGTATTTAGTTAGAATAATTATTGTTTTAATTGTATTTCTTATTATATAACATTACTTTTTACATAATTGTTTTTTTTGTATAGGTAAGTACATAGCCTTTGATAATTACAATGACTTAAAATGCTTCAAATCGTACAGGCAGTAATAACAGTTTTTGTATTAGAAGAAAAATGTACAATCCTCGAAAGTTATTAAGTAATGACTATCATAAATGAGATCATCATTTAAATATATAAGCTATCATTACAGGAAAATAATTTAATATTATAATCATCTCAATTTTATTAGAAAATTTTCCATCATATATTTCAGAGAAACCACCGTTTAATCAATGACATTATTTCTAACATACTAAAAAACTCAAAAAATCAAACTCAAAAATCAAAAAATCGTTGAAAAATCTAAAACGCATTGATAACCGAAAAAAATTACTTTTGTCCCTCATTAATTTTACCGTGTATATCTCGAGAAACAATGGTATACATACACATACACTCACTCACACACACACTCACACACACACAAACACACACACACAAAGACAAGCACACACACACAAACAAACACACACACACACACACACACACACACACACACACACACAGACACATTGTTCACAAAGTGTTCCAACCTCGGTTTCAAACATGTTTGTAATCCTTACACGTTTTTGTGAATTTATTTTTTGCTATCACAAATCTTCTTTTTTGAGGAAACAAAAATTATACAATGATTTAAGGTGCTGTTTAACCCCCTTGTTACCGGTAAATACCGGGAACTACTTTTCTCGTGTAGTTATCAATTTTCAGAAAATATTTCTATGCAAAGTTATTGTTTTTGATTAGGACAAGAACGTTCCATAGAGATATTTACTAAAAATTGAAAATTAAATGAAAAAAGTGGGTACTTGTAATTATCGGTGACGGGTGGGTTTAGCATTGTACATGTGTTACAATTACAATTTTCGAACAAACTTAATTTATTTTGCTTTTTGTTTGAAGTCGGTTTTATTATTTTATTTTTCTTATTAAATTTTTAATATTAAATCTAAAAATATATTCAAAAACATTTAGAGCTATTTGCCGATTTTCATTTTTAGTTACAATACCGTTCATTCGTCAGAGCAGTGCCGATCTGCTTCCTAGATAGCAATAGACTTATACATAGTCCATTTTTTCGAGCACAATATCCTCCTTCTCTCGAAGGCGATATTCATACCGGTACGCACGACGAGATCTTCTACACGAAGTTTCTCAGAGTGTGGGCGGATGCGCGCACACAGAAAAGGGAGAAGCGAGAGCGCGCGCGCGCGAGTCTCGAAGAAAAATGAAAAGAAGCCTTCCGAGAGTGAATGAAAGAAAAGGATTGAGCAGTCGAGAGCAGTTGCCGAGAGACGTTAGCAACAAAAGGGGTGTCGCGAGAGAGAGAGAGAGAGAGAGAAGAGTGCGATGGCCCTTACAATGCGCTTCTGATAAACGAGGCGAGATTGTCTGTCTGACTGACTTCTTCTTCTCTACTCTCGCTCGGGCTTCTTTTCCTTTTCTCTATATGTGTGTGCGTGCGCTTCCTTTTTCCCGCGCGCGACTTGCTCCGAGTGCTTCTCGTAGGATAGGTATTTCTGGGCGATGGGAAAAAACGAGATTTCGCCCGTCGATTGTCGATATATTTTGGAGTTGCGTAGGTGGAGTGTATTGTATTGAACTGAGTTCGTTTTGTCGTCTATTATTGGAATGCATTTGTTGGAGTTTGTAAGGAGAGGAAGCACTTTTAAATGCGAGGATGTTATTTGCGTTTCAATGACAATATTTTAGTTTGAAAAAATAGTTTCGCAATTTACCCTGTTAAAAATGATTTATTACAATTCTGCAAAGTTTATGAGTATAACGAATTTGCTTCGATAACGCACAATATTGTTCTTGTGAAATTCTAAAAAATGTTGTCAAATTTGTATATAAATTTCGTCTTTACGCATAATTACTCAGAATTCATCATAATTAGTTGTTAAATTAAAATTAATAGGAGAATATATAACAGTATACTGCTGGAAAATATTGCTATAAGAGAAGGAGATAGAAAATACTAAAATAAAAATAAACCGATAATTTCATAAACTCATGGAACTTTGCGTTTTTTTCTATAAGTGTCTCTACTGCACCCATGAGTAAGGCAATTTAGGTAGACCCTGTCTTAGACATCAAGAATTAAAAGAATATAAGCTTATATATAATTATGTATACATTAGAATTCCAATGCGTCCGAGTGATAATCCTCGTTCAGCGATTTGTGGCCTACACCGCATCATAAACATCAAATTAAATTGTATCTACACATATAAAAATAGTTTTAATATTGTTACTGACAACAATCTTTAACAGGCTATTACAATTGTAGAATTTTTAAATAAAATGTTTATTTAGAATTTAAGTTTATTATGTTACAGTACTGATTTGTTCTAGAAAATTTGTTTTTATAAATTTTCATAAAATTGTTGGCGTTAATGAACGATTTAATAAGATGATATTATGTAATTTTTATATTCATCCGCGCTGCGTAAATAATCTAAATATATATATAGTACTATAAGTACCTATACACTTATAATGTTCTTTTTTAATATAGAATAATATAACTCATTGTCTAAATTAGAAGATTTTCAGCTAATCCAAGAACATTATTTGTATGATAACATTTTCGTAACAAATCACGTTTTATCAGTTGCATTTGTAGACTTTAAAGATATTATCCGAACATAAAAGAGTATAATCAATCACTCAAGACTTAACTAAACAAAGACTTTATCAAGAGCCGCTGTAAATTTTCCATAATCGCTGCGAAAACTAACAAAAACTAAAAATAATACAAAACAAAATTAAAAATGCAGCGCCGTGCAGGTTTCCAAAAAGCAGTTATCAGAAACATTGATAAGCAAGAACAGCAGGACTTTGTTAAACGTTTTCAACGCTCGACATTTTTTGTTTACTCCAAGTTATTCAAATCTCTCTAGTCCACGTGTCAAGATAATCGATAACGACACGTTCTCCACTATACTCACCTTTTAGACAAAATTTTATGTAAGTCTCTTAATCACGTTCAAACGAACCGAAAGTAAATCGTGCCTTTTTTTCTTGCCTCTCGGCCTCCTCTATAACTTCCTTACTTTATCTACGCTTTCGGCGTCCTCTACTCGGCCAGAACCCACTCGCCGAGAGATTAGCGTCCAGATGAACTCTCGGTATATAATCCGCACGCGTGTGCGTAGGCTTTCCGCAAGACAATTACGCAAGCGCGCGCGATATCGAATCCTTAATAAGACGCGTCGAGTCGTCGTCGTCGCGCGCGCGATGCGCCGCGCACTTTATTCGCGATCTTTATCGCGCGCGTATAAAACTATGATTTACAATGCAGATGAGGTTTATTTTTTTCTCGCGCCTCGTTTCGACGGCTGATGCGAAGTGCAGGGTGATTATAACGAGATCGATATGTGTTTCGCTTTGTCATTTTGTCTCTGCGTGCAGGACATATATGGTGTAAGGTGCGTTATTAGCGATCGTAGCGCGATTCTTTGTTCGTTTCTTTGTTTTATTCAGGAGTATTGTTGTTAATGATCCTTTTTCGTCGAGTTGTGTATGTTCACTGGTAAAAAGTTGTAATAAAAACGATAATTTGCGAAGAGAAGATTAATTACATAAAATAAAACTTTGTTGAAAAAATTAATTAATTTTAGGATAGACTGAAAATTGCAGTCTATTAATTTTGTCTATCTCTTTTGCTTATTTTACTTTTCTAGAAAATAAGGATCTCTACATAAATAATTTTTAAAATATAAAATAGAAGTTTTTTCTTCGAATATTTTTAAAAGTCAATTCTGATACGGTCAAAATATAATTCTTAAAAAGATTAATCAATGCATTTGATTTTGTATAGCAGTGTTAATTTATATTTCGTAAAGATAGGTATACCTAGATAAGAAAAAAATAATTGCAGGTCATTAACAGTAGTCAAGAGAAGTAAAAACAAATTGCAAAAAAGTTTGATAAATCAATTATATTTTACGTAATTACGTAATGAATAAAATATCCTTTGTAAAGAGCAATGAACCACAAAAAGGCGTTTTTTCTCCTCTGAGAAATTACTCATATTAAATTACAGAAAGGACTGAAACTAATATAATACAATTTCTTAAGCAATCATTTTGCGTATATATTAAGTTTACACAATAATGCATACATTAAGCATCTCGACTCAAAGTTTTCAGTGTTAACCTCTATAATTTAAAAAGCTCTATAAAACTATATTAATAAAAAACTTATATAATTCAAAGAAATCATCCTTTCTCTCTAATTTCAAATGAATAAGCTTCCACTGTAATTCTAGTGAAAAAGAAAATAAAACGATTTTTATTAAAACTAATAAAATAACTAATCATTACCAGTCGTAACCTTTATCCATAATTAACCATTGATTATATTACATTTTGGTTAAACCTTATGAACAATTTCCTAAGATTCACGCAATGTACAATTTGTTAAACTTCAAATTTTTAAAAGCTTCCATCCATGCCATAACACACACTCCCTACACCCAAAACAATTAAAACATAACATCTTACTCCACATCAAACTGTAAAACACACACCAACATAACGTTAAACTCACTATAAACTCCAGCAGCCAAATCCCCCCGGCATTCCCGTGCATCAACTTTTACGCACTCCAAGCCACGCGGTAATTATCGTCCAATAAAACCCCCCCCCCCCGCAATACAAAACCTCCTCTCCAAGGGGTTAAAAAAAGCACCCATACCTCTGCGAAATTAACGAGGAGGTACAAGTTTTTCGGAATCGACTGGACCGGCGCTCCCTTGACAGCGAGTAGGAGGAGGACGCACACACACGCGCGCATCTCAGCAGCAGCCTCAGTAAGTTAATCGCAAAAAGAGTTATATAATCCATAATCTTGGCAGCTCCAGCTCCTGCTCCAGGCTCTCCTCGCAACATGCTGCGGACAGGATGTTACCGGTCGTTCTTGCTCGCGGGCGCGCAAAGCATTGTCGTTGGAATTCTCGTAAAATAATTAAGAGGCGCGCGCGCGCGCTCGCGGTAGCCGGTGGGACGGTATTTTAAAGGGTCGTAAAAGGGACATTAAAATCTCGCCGCGCGTCTCGGCTCCTCTTTCCGTAAGACAGCCGTCGCGTCGCTATACCGCGCCGCTGTAGCTCCTTGCGGAGGATCGCTCGAAAGCTCTGCTATTGCTGCTGCTGCTGTTGCTCCCGCGGCGGTGGTAGCTTCTTTCTTAGGAGGAATTAATTGAAGCTGGTGCGTATAAGAAACTTGCGCGATCCGTGGTGTATGTGTGCATGTACGTTGGGGATTGCTTGGATGTGGGATGCTTTAGGTTATATCGCTTTATAATTTGGGATGTAGGGACTCGCGCGATTTTCAGTTAACCTTTTTGTTGGATGCGATAAATCCTGGGGGGGTGAGTTGTTCTTTTTGGTTGGTTGGTTGGATCGAGGAATCTTGTTTAGGTTTTTTGAGGGGCTTTTCGGGTTGATGTACGTGTCGTAAATTTTTGTTGCGATGTGAGAGGTGTAAAAGTTTATAATGGAAGTTATCAGGATGAGTGTGAGGCAATTTGTAAGCTGTGAAATGCGGTTGGGGTCAGGATGGATTTATAAATTAGGATGGCAAGTGCAATGACCAGTTACTATAGTGCATTAAAGTTAATTCCTTATCATATAGAAATAATATTTTGATCAGAGATTTTATGTATGAATGTTTATGGAGTTTTAAGTATAGGTACAGCTATTTGCAATGTGGTTTGTTATGATCAATAAAGACTTAATATGTATAACTATATTAATTGACTTCAATATACAAGCGATAGAGTCTATAAATGGAAAAATTTAATATCGATCATTTCAGTTACATAGCGATGACTAATCGAAGATTGCTCTATTCGAGTATTTTAATTAAGCCCGTAAATTACTGTTGAAAAAATGTTTTATTACCTGATTAAAAATTCCTTTACTTACGATTTTCAAACTTACGCAATTTCGCAAACAAACATGTACTCTAAAAACCCGTTAATTTATTCAATTTCTTTGACTCTTCGAGATTTCTTCTAGTTCTTGCTTCGAGTTTCATTAATGCAGACGTGGCAAAATTTATGGTTCACAAAAAGTGATTGAGAAATGCAAAAACAAAAAGATTGCGGAAAAAGCACTGATAGAATAAAATGCAAAGTCGCAAAAAAATAGTGTGATACATAGCGAAGCGTCGACATAATGAACCGGCGCTAGTGGACTCTGTTAATTATGCGTCTACGTAAATTTCAGTAATGTAGTTGGCGCTTTCCTGGTTATATACCCAGGTTGATAGAGGATGCACAAGTTTATGTTGTCTGATAGTTCATTATGACCGATAATTATTGGACATGTGCATGGCTGAATGTGCCGATAGAGAGAGGCAGAAAAGCGTTAATTGGATCACCGGGTCGTTAGAAGAAATTCCATTATTATATTTTCGATCATTGAGCACTAATCAGCGATTTGAATATTTTAGAAGATAATGAAGTAATTTACACATAATTTTATTATGTATCTGCTTTCTAACTTTCATTTATATAACATTTTATTAGTCATTGTTAATATTATTGTTAATGCATTGTTAATATGCGTTTATCTATAACCATCTGTAAATTGAAGTGGTATCGATACATATGGTGAATTTACCTATAAATCGTTAGAGACACGTAACATTCCATTAGTTTTTTATCAAAATATCTTGAGTTTGATCATTGTAAATTATAACTTCCAAAAGCTGTTGATTTTACTCTCAAAATCATAGGATTACCTCCCATAACATCCCACGTTATTTTAATAATCTCTCGAAAGAAGCCTATAAAACTCGGGTCCTCGAAGCACTCCCGCGGTGTAAAATACGACTGTTCCAGCACTCGCGCGCGCGTAGTTTTCTAAATCCTGTTCAACGCGGAAGCAATAAAACACCGCTCTAAGGTAGTTCTTCAAGACATAATTAAAAAAAAAAGGAAAGACAGACGAAAACGATGAAACGATCGAGGAGAGAGAAAAGTACCGCTATACGCCGAGACTTTCCCCACTTGGCAGATCGTCTAGAATGACATTTTTTTGAGAAAAGCAGCAGCATCCGTGAGCTGTAGCATCACGAGTGAATATATGGGTCGCTCTACCGAAAAGGATGTTCATAGTTTTTATTTTTGTTCTTAAACTGTGTAGTTTATTAGGTTTAGTTTATTTTACGAGTTGATGCAGTATTCTAATGTAAAATTATGTGACAAGCAACTACTTACAAGTTATTACAAGCAGCTATCAGGCATTACGGAAAAAGTTGTACACAAAATAACCAAAAAGGCTTCAGATTTTACAATGTCTCTAAAGAGCGTTAGATTTGAATGAAGTCTTAGTTTCTCTAATGTAACTGATACTCAGCACTATTAGTTTGCATAATTTAAAAAACTAAAGATTATTTATTGTACGAGCTTTTATCCATTAAACTTTTCTACTGTAGAAATAGAAGTCATAGTAGTAGTGCATATACAATCATTCTTGAACAGTAGAGTACATAATATAGACCAGGTCGTAGATTTTGATAAAACTTTGGGGATCGTTTTGTGGTACCTAGAAACGGCTTTCGTACAGCAGATACAGGGTATTTTATTAATGATGATAGTATAACATTAATGCATTTAACTCTATTATAAATTCTAGAACCCATTGGATAAATCTGCGGATAATTGTGCTTCATTATTAGATATCAAAGAATGTTTCCCAAAGTTTCATAAAAATCCGTGATCCAGGCTCCGTAGTATATTTATGTAAGTTTGGCAATTGCTATAATATAGCATTTGCAAAGACAAACGTAGAAGATAGAAGTATTAGATGTCAAAATTTAGTCCTCTTGTAAGTCAGAAGATTAATACGTACATTATACATGAAATTATGAAATAATCTTTTGAAAAGCAAACACAATGCCATTAAACGTATTAAAAATTAAATACCCGATTAAAAAATCTACTTTATCGCTCTATAGTATAGCGCGATAATCTGGATGATTATTGCTTACGATTCTGCCATTATTATACTTATAAGTGTATCATTTTGATCCCTGATTTGTTAAATATGAATTTTCGTGACATCATTCCTCTATAAGTGTGTCATAGTGGCTAATGCCAGACATAAACTAGACGTCTTCCACTAGACGTATATATAGCCAGACTATTGCCAAACTAGCCCCAGTCCAAAATTTTTACACAGATATCGTTAAAGAATCTAGCATGCCTATAGCAAAATGACATCCATGCTATCCAATTTCAGTAGAATCACCCATATACAACCTACTGTCGCGAGAGAAGAAATGACTGAGTGAGAGCTGGCCACTAGCTGAAAAAAAAAAATACATTCGAGGTCGGGCGTGTTATAGAAATGCACGCCGCAGGGGCTATGACCGTTGCCACGTATTAGGATATACACCGAGCCGCGAGATAACTCGCGCTCCCTCATATATATACACACAGGTATACGTTCGTGGTCCATGTAAGTATATATATATTATATATTACACAGCAGGCTAAAATAAGTGGGCTGCTGGCCTCACCCAAAGCAGCGCGACGCGATCACGAAGGAGTGAGAGGGAGTGTGTGTGTGTGTGAGAGAGATGAAACACCAAACCTTTTGGCTCGGCTTTTGGTTCCAGCTCCGGAGAGGCGAAACTAGTTTGGTGACAACCGAGGAGGGCCGCGGCTCGATCTTCGCTCGCCTTTGCGCCTCGCCGCGCGAGAGCAGCTCTCGTTCTTTCTCTCTCTCTCTCTCTCTCTTCTCTCGATCTTCTCTCTTTTAATAGCTGACTTCACGAAATCCTGCACACGATACTAGAGGCCTAGAGAGAAAGTACCCGTGTGTGGGAGAGAATGGGGTGAGATGGACACATCTGAGTTCGATGCTGTGTATCGGGGTATTTATTAACAATAATAGAATGAGCACAACGCATTTATATGTTGTTAAACCATTCAACTACAAATTGCACTTGCTTTATAGTAGAATTATACTCCTATATGCCAGGACTAAGAGGAATACCCTTTTTATCCTAATAAAAATAACATTTTAATACCAAGAATGTTTACAAAATCGATATATAATTATTAATATAATTGTTATAAGTTACACTATATTAAATGTAAATAGCATTATTTACAAGTACAAATATTAGCATTGAAATGTAAATTTTTTGAAAACCTTTTTGTTAGTATTACCAAGCTTAGGTAAAAAATGGCGATGGTATGTTAACAAATCGTTTCCATTGCATCATAAATATGAACAAAATACTTTCCTTGTGTAAAAATCGGTATAAATTTTTGCAGGACTTTTTGCAAAGCTTCTATACCTTGCTAGGTTTTCTTCAAGGTTTCACCTGAAAACTTGTTTGCAGAAATGTATATTATAACCACTTGCTTCGGTGACACGTTTTACTTCAGAATATATTTCTGCAAACAAATTTGCAGGTGAAAACCTTTCAAAAATGTGTAGATAAGACTTGCAAGTTCTAGAAGCACTGATGGAAAATTGTGCACATAAATTCTGCAGAAAATCTTGCAGAATTTTCTGCCGATTATATTCCCTATAATGCCAATTATTTTAATATTTTAATATTAAATTCAACGTAAAGAATACTTTGACATACCTAGTCGCAAGTTATTAAGTAACTTATTTCTATTAATTACTAATAAATCTATATACGTGCATACCTAATTTATTCCATGCACCCGTCTCACCCCAATCTCTCCTACGCACAGGTATATCTGAGCCTCCGAGCCCACGCGCTCTTGCGGCTACAGCACCGAAGAACTAAGAGAAAAAAATCGTGCCGCGAGAGAGACCCGTCGCTTTTTCGATAATTCGATCTGGTCCTGCGCCTATATACCACGCGCGTTCGACTATAACAGTGATCGCCGTGAGAAAAAATCTTTGTATATTATAGGCGCCCGAGAAAGCTTTTATGCGCTGCGGGCCGCGATACCTATGCATATACGAGTTTTCTTTATCGTTACATTTCCCTTAATCTCGGTAATTGAAAGATAAGTGTGCTCAAGTGTAAATCACTCGCGCGCCGGCCGAGGAAGTCACGCGATTAATGAGGCGAGTGCCTTCCTGCCTCGTGCGCAGTACCGCGTCGATGAAAGTAACTTTATTATTGGCAGATGTGGACGGGTGATTTATTAAAGTAGTTTAAAGAAATTTATAAAGTAAATTTTGTGAATTATATTGTAATTTTTGTTTATTTCTTGTATATTCTTATTTCAGAATACAGTAGTAGAATTAATTAATTATCCTATTGCTTCTAAATTCATTGTTTGGGTACTAATTGGTTTTCTGAATAAAAAAAAAGTAATTAATAAAATTACTTACTATAAGTAACTTTTTCGAAGATTTCAGGTATTTGATCTTATATATTTATATGTTAAAATTATTTCACTCAAGTAAAAAGAAATTGAATAACTGACTGGATACAACAGTAAAAAATAAACTTTGTAAAGTATCTTAAAGGTCAGTAATTTGATTGAATTAAGTCACACCTTTGTTAGTTGGGAAAATTCTTAATACGGTAACGAATTTATCTCAAATTATCATACATAGCGTCTTTAAATTTTTAAAATTTTAGTAAAAGATCATACGGTATAAATTTTGCATTATCTTTGACAAAATCATGAAATGGTATCAAGCACGTAATACCTAGAAGTATACAGTGACTCTTATAATCTACACATCTCCAAGCCAATAATTCTCGCTACCAAAATCGGCCGCAAAAACGCAGATCCAAGCACAACAGCCTACCTTTAAATCTCCCTTAATTTATAAGTATATAGCGCTCCTCCGAGACCACGCGCGCGCGTTCGTTCGCTCCCCCGACCACGACAAAAACCTCAAAAGAAGGCCCGCGCGCTCTCTCGCTGCACACAAAAGCAAGAAGAAACAAAGACGAAATAAAAGCGAAAACCGGAGGCAGGCGCGCGCGCCCGGAAAGATACACATATAATACGTATAAAAAGCAAAAAGTCCTCACTCTCTCCGCTCTCGAAACACCTGAAAAAAAGGAGGTAGAGAGGAAAGATAAAGGAAGGCAAGAAAGGGCGCAAGTGTGGCGAAGCCAAGTGTATATATAGGAGACACAAGTCGCCGCCACAACGATATAAGACTCCCCCTCCTCCATCTTTCTCTCTCTCTCTCTCTCTCTCTCTCTTCTTCTCCCTTTCGCCTTATCTTGCATCGAGCATTGTCGCTCGCGCCGGCTGACAGTACCAGAATTACCGCTCTCTCTCTCTCTCTCTCTCTTGGACGCGCGACTCCTGCAGAAGCTCCTTTATACACATTCGCGCATATACACATACACACATATCCACACACTGCACATACACATACACACACTCATACACACATACATACACAAATATACATATACAGATGCATATATACTCAGGCACACATGTACACACACACACACACATACACACACATGCCCTGTCTCATATTCAAATCAACATAGACTCACTTTAACTTTCAATATTGTATAAAGCCCGTATGAGGATTGTATTGAGGACATTTTTTAGTATCTATATTTTTCTTTATTTTTGATGGTCAATTAACGTGCTAACGTAGATCGGATAAGCATGATTCGACTAGACAAGTTACATAGAGATTATACTAATACTGTATGTAAAGAAAGTGCAACACATATACCCACACACTTACACACACTCACTCTCTCTCTCTCTTTCTCTCTCTCTCTCTCATACACGCACACACATACACACACACACACGAGAGTGAATCACTATGTGATGCTGCACGAAGGAGATGCACGAAAGAACGAGAAAGAAAGACAGAGAAGAAGAGAGATCGGAGAGAGATGGGTCCAGCGCTCGGGCGAGAAACAACTGCGCGCAGGGGGGGGGGGGGGAGGGGGGACGTCGTGTGCTGCACAGCCGAGCGCGAGATCGAAACACAGCCGCAGCGTGCACGGAGAAGAGGAGAACGACGACGACGAGGACGACTCGACGCGCCCCGTCAGGGACACTCGGGACCGCGCAGCGAAGAGAGACGCCCGAGACAAGTTGCGGCCCCGGGACGCGCCGCTGCAGATTCTACAATTACTCACGGCCTTTCTGCAAACTTACTCGGTGAGAGGGAAGGAGAGAGTCGGGACCGCGTGCATAAAGAGCAATGAGCAAGCTGGACTTTCGTGGTAGGGATGGGTATTCTTTCCTCTTTTGGGGAGTGTAGTGTACGTAGTGGGTTAGATTTGGAATTGGAAAAGTGATGTATTACTGGGTGGAGTTGTCTTTTAGAATTTTGCCTAGGAAAGTGCGGGGCCAAAAAGCGTTGGAGTGATTCATCACTAGAGTATCAGACCTAGTTGTTGATCAATACCTAATTGTTAGCTCAGTTCATGTATGAATAATTGTACTGAAGTTATAATTGAAAGGATGTATATCAAGGTATTAGAATTAATCAATTTATGTTTTTAAATCTATATGGATAGATTCCAAGTTATTCCTTGAACTATTCATCGTGTAAACAAAAGACTGATAAACAATGTCTTCTAGTTGTAGTTGATCAAGACTTGGTCCATGGTACTATTTAAAAATTGATATTTTTAAGTCATACCAGACAGTTATTTGTCGATTATCTTCAAAAGTAAATAACTATCTTTATGTCTTTATTGTGTAATTAATTATAATTATACGTCATTAATTCTTGAATATGTATACCAAGGGATTTGATCTAAATTCTTAATATGCTACAGATTACTCGTTCTGTGAACTAAGAACAAAAATTTCCATGTAAGTTAAAAAAACAAGAAAATTTATTTATGAGTTGACAATTGGCATAGTAATTTGATTGATATTAGCACCACTCGATTTGTTACAGTAAAACTTATCAATTCATTCGAGTAATTATTCAGAAGAGTAATTCGAAGACGAATTTTCTAGATTTAGAGATTTAGCGATGACTGAAGGACAGACCCGCTGAATCTGACGTTTCAATGCTTCTGGTGATAAGTCGTCGTCGGTGCCACCGATGTTGGACGCTGGACACTTGCATAATGTTTTTATTTTCTGGCTGATTGAGCAATCTTGATAGGAGCGAGCTCACGGTATACTGCGACAGGATTTATCAATCTATTTTTCGCTGTCTCTCTCTCTCTTTCTCTCTTTCTCTTCCTTTCTCTCTTTCTGCGTGTGTACCTATTAAGATTGTGACTTTGTTTCGACCAGTAATATATATGATTGTGCAAATGTACCAGTTTTTGTAAGGCTTATTTTTGTCGTTGATCTAGAAGGGCTGCAACAGGAGAACTCCGAGTGCGATAACATTTTCAATTTGGAAATGCCTGCAGGCCATAATAACATAAAACTAATAAACCCGGATGAACTTAACAAATGAAAGACTTGCGTGTTTGAAATAACGATGGAGTGATAGCATCAGTGTTCATGAAAATATAAAATCTTAAGTTTTCATTTTACTTCTCCGGTCCAGAAATGGACTTAGTTTACGCATTTTACTTATTGTTATAATACAGCAGCAAAATTTATTCACTAATTCGATCGCTAACATTTTTGTTGTTATAACTAAAATAATGGCTGAATCATCTAAGACGATCCAGCCAATTGCTGTTTCAGCAATAAAATTTCTATCCATGCACGTGCAAATTGCTTCTCACTCATTCAAGGTATGCTTTTGCGTTTCGGTAAACACTTTCAGTTACAACACAAAAGTTAATTTACCGAACCTTTTTACAAAACTACTTAAAACAAGGAAAATTCAGCAATATTCTTTTTATAAATTTGTTTTTGTATATAATACATTAGCCCTGGAGCGATTGAGATACTGATTTCTTTAACTACAAAGTAATATTGTAAACTACAAAATCAATTACAAACGGTATTACTATTTAATTACTGAATTATGAACTCGTGCTTACAAACTTAATTGTACTTTTTAACAGTAAAACTTTATACCATATATCTTTGTTTATTTGTTTGAAAGCACTCGCATAAAACAATTTCTTCCATCGTACTAAAAATGCTGTAAAACATTTATAGCAATGCTGAAGCATTCAACGTTTATATGTAAGATGCACTTTGCAGATTAAAGACTACTATACCATTCGGTAAACAGCAAGGCAAATACGTAAACAAATTTCACGAAGTGTGATTTATGACATATTTATCACCTCCATACTTAAGATACATAAAAGCATTATATGATACAATAAATCATCACCTGCTCTAAGTATCCCATCACGACAAATCTTTCAAAAATCAAAATTAAAACCCACTTATTGAGTCAATCCAAAATCAAGCCATTCCATTAAAAGTATTCTTCCCTATCTCTGAATCCATCTATCCAACATTACAAAACATCAACTCACTCCGCTCAAACTCTCAGCACAACGTTATGCAAGCAGCAGCAACAAAAAAGGCAAGCGTTCCCTTATCATCCGCCGTCCCGCACTTCAGAGAAGTCACGTTCCTTTTGCTTCGCAATGATCGTATTGCAAATTTAGCGGGCAAAGAGGAGTGGGGTCTATCTGTATAGCGAGAAAGAGGTTCTCTCGAATCCCGCGAAACGATCGGTTAGGCTATATATGCACACACTTGGAGGCCGCACCTCCTCGTCGCCATAGGCGTTTCGAATTGCCGAGTATCCCCCGGCGAATTTACTCTCTCTCTCTCCCTCTTGTTTCCTTTATACATACATGTAGGTATATACACATACGTGTAGAAGCGTGCGGATAGAAGAAGACGCCTGTGTCCCCGAAACATTCCGTCCCGCTTGTTTTTATCGGCGCGCGAATGGGACTTTACGATGTCTCGTCACTCCGAGTTATCCTTTCCTCGCTTTTACGTCCCTTTATATCCAGCCGCCCGCGACACCCTATACAGAGGGAAGAAGCGTCAACCCCGTTTTTCTTCTCCGGGCGCGGATAACGCGCTTGCCAACCTCTTGCACACTTGGCACCTACGTGGAGGCGCCGATATACGTATATACCTACGCATCCTCGGGTTCTTATGTGGCCGTATGAGGGCAACGACGTGTCACTAATACATCTGTTATAACCTCTGGGTGGTATTTCAGCGAGTGCGAGGAGTGCGCGTCGAGGGATCAAATATTTAGACACGCAATTTTGCTTTTATCGTATGCATTGGAACTGTAATAATGTATGTTTAGAGCGAGATGTTGATTAAAATTTAGGAGGTCTCGAAATGGTATTTGAATTTTATGGGTGGCTGTCAGAAAATTAAGGTGTGTCATGGTTTTTCCTTATTTTGTAACAAGTATCGTACTGATAAGATGGTCGTCATCACTGCTTTTAGAAATAAAAGGTACGACCAAATTCTTTTATTTTATGCTACTTAATACCTTTAATAATTTAATTTTTTATTTTTATATAACATTTCAATTATAAAGAATATATTGTTTTTATGAAATTTTAGAATAAAGAATATTTTGTTTTTATGAAATTTTAGAATTTTTATACTATTTTGTATCAAATCTAGTTACTTAGAATGCAGTAAGATAGGCTGAACCTCATAAATCCATCAATAAACAAATCTGAGTGATCTAAAAGAATATCATAGATTTGACTAAGATATGCGGGCAGCTGTAATCTAGCGGCATACCTAATTCTGAAATGTCAAACGCATAAATATGCAAATTTTCAAAAGTGAGATAATTTTAATTCTAATACATGTAAAACTAGCATGTTTTTAAAAATATGTTATCATTCTCCTACGCGCTTACACGAAATTAGAAACTTTATAAATTTCTTAAATTTAAAAATGCTTGTTAAAGAATTCCATCTTACTTTCATAATTGCATATATATACAAGTGATAAAGGAAAAGCATGAACATATAAATAAAAAACACTTTTTATCCTTTTACAGTATAAAATATTTATTACCTAACAAACTCGTATATCCTTATAAAAATATAAAAGAAGCGCGCATGAGCGTTAATGCAAAAGAAAAATATTAATAGTCAATCGATGATTTCTTATTGAGTTTGTAGGTTTATTGCTTATACGTTTACATAAAAGCGCCTTTATACAAGTTGAATATGATCGTCCATAGTCGCCTAGAAGCGCCAAAAGCAAGTTTTACTAGCGCTTGCAGCTATATTCACTTTTACTGCGATGCATCAGATTTTAGTGCTTTTACACTTGAAGCGCTCCAAGTGCTCCCCGCGCATATACCTATATATACATCGCACGAGCTTTCTCGCCGTGGTTTACGTCGAAGAAAGTAAACTATAAACCACTGTGTAACTTTTCTCAAATGTCCCTCGTTGCTGCGTTGCAGCATATACACAGCGATCTCGGAGCAGCTTATAAAGAAAAGGAATAACTGCAGCAGCACGCCACCTCTATGGCAATCAGTTATCCGGAATTTTCGCGCTCGCGCAAGCTTCCGGCTTTCGCGTCTCTCTGTGCGTGCAGTGCGCTATCCGACGGTTTTCCAGAAGCGAAGATTTTTCTGCCTCCTTAGCGCATTAATGAAGGCGCGCACGCGCGCGATACGCGTATAAGCGGCCAATGATCATATTTTTCCAGCGCGTATGCGCGAGCTATCGGAACAGCGGGTGGTGTCTTCGCGCTGACAGATTTATGGCAGGCACTTTTTTTTTTCTTCTGCTTCTTCTCTCGTCTTTTCCTCGTGCGCGCAGCAGCGGTCTTACGCACGCGCCGGCGACGGCGGTGGCTTACAGCGGTTGCATAAGTGCGCGATCGGCAGAAAACCGGTAATATAGAAACACGATAGCGTGATATACGCCGATGCTGATAATGAATGGCCCTAAGGGACATTGTACCACTTTTTGCGCTTGTGCGTAAAGCGGTGGCGCCCCGCGTGCAGAGAGCGCTGCGATCGCGGACCGTGCGTGCTTCGGTTTATTGCACACTTTTAGCGATTCTGAGTATTTCGTGCATGGAGGGAAGAGTTTTTGCGTCGTGTGTAAATTGGTGCATTCGATATTTCACGAAAAAGCAGATTCATGAACTATTAAGAAATCTGTGTCCAACTGTCAAAAAGTGAGGTTTATAGGTTGCACAGTTTTATAGTTTTAAGTTATGTTTTACAAACTCTAAAGAAATGTTCATTCCACCGTATTTTAAATCTGCTGACTTGATAATTAGGTAATCATACTAGGTGTGAAAATTATCTTTGCTCAGTGTCAAATTTAAGTTTTCGTTTTCGGTCCTGAGTAAATTCTTTGCGGTTATGTCCTGGTAGAAAGGTAACTATTCTGAAGTAATTTCTTAGACTAGTAGCTGACATTTTCTTATGGATTTTTGTAAACATGACGTTTTTATAGTCTTAACTCCTTTCAGAAATGTTTTTATATAGAGTGTTTGTTTAGGTATTGTAAAGGTATTCGCAATCTAAAGAATCTTCTTGGGCGTAGGATTTGAGTGTCATTAATCCTTCAGCAGCAAAGGATCTTACTTATCCGGAGGTCATTTTCATATATAGCAATAATTCTAGTTATAATTCTAGCAATAATTCTAGTTATAATTCTATCAATAATTCTAGTTATAATTCTAGCAATAATTCTAGTTATAATTCTAGCAATAATTCTAGTTATAATTCTAGCAATAATTCTAGTTATAATTCTAGCAATAATTCTAGTTATAATTCTAGCAATAATTCTAGTTATAATTCTAGCAATAATTCTAGTTATAATTCTAGCAATAATTCTAGTTATAATTCTAGCAATAATTTTATTTATAAGGTTCTTGAGGTTGCTGATTACGAATTTGCTCTGAAAAATTGAAAATTGAAAATGGTGGATTCAATATGTCAGTTGTAATTTAAAATTTGATCATACTGGATCTGACATTTTTAGTTCTCTAGTTCTCAACCTTATAATTATATCATTTTTAAGTTGGTTGAGCAATTTTTAGTTACTCATGAACTGAAATTATACACGTTTAATCTTTAATTTATAATTATAAACTTTTACATATTTTCATTTTCATTTTCAAACTTCAAGTAGTGACTTATTGTATGGAGTCAAACGTTATAATAGAAAAATGTTAGGATGAGTCCAATGCTCAGGAGAGTTGAACAAAATTTGTATTATATATTTAAATCACGACTGCAGTTATTACGTATACTATTATGGGAAAAGCAACTTCACTGATTGAAAATTTTGCAAGCTTAACCGTTGACATAAATGTGGAACACTTACATACTCTTAAAAAGTTACTGGATACTTGAAAAACTGTTACATTATTTTTTATAATCAAGAACAAATTATAAAACATGTTTTTGATTGCTTACACAAGACACATCATACAATCATTAATCCAAAATACTTTACTTGTAACGAGCCAATAAATGTTTTAAAGTATGCATGGCGCTAAAAAATATTAAGTAACAATTAGAGTAAAAAATTAAATAATTTCCAAAAACCTGTTATTAATCCAGAAAAGAATTCAATTGAGTATTAAAATTACATTTATAATCATGATTCTCAAATTCCCGCAACCATCTCCTCGTACGTTCGCCATATTCGAAGGTGCATCATCAAAATGCAACGCGGCGAGCGCGTGAAATTATCGTATTATATGCAGATGGCGTTTTACTGCAATTTTGTCCACCTAACAACTTAGAAACAAGGTGTATATATCATTTATCCGACGAATCCAGAAGATAAAAAAAAGGAACGCGAGATCCAGTCTGTCGTATAATTACCACTTTCGTAACGCGACATTAATCATGGACACGTTGCCTCGACCTTTCGAGAGTTGCGCTGCTGCTGCTGCTGCCGGCGCACGCGGCTGGTGTGCTCGACAACGATCGATTTATGATCTGATCTTATAAATATTTTTCTTGATAATGAAAAAGAAACTGCGCGCGCAGTCAACAAACAACTCTTTTCACTTATTGAAAATATGTGCAAGGACTCTTAGAACTACATCGTAAAACGTGTGTTACGAGAAAAGTTTATACCGAGCGGAGCGTGTTAACACAGATTTCTTGTTATTTTATGTTGAAAATGACGCATATCATAAAACGAAGTTTTATAAGCGAGCGATAACTTAAATGTTATCATATTTTACAATTTTCTATATAAAGTATGAGAAATAATATTTTCTAAGATTTGATAAGTTAATATACTGATAAATTTTTTATTTCAGTGTTAGCTACTCAAATGTTTATATAAGGTACTAAAAGATCAACCTGCAATGGTATTGGTGCTTAGAACATGTTTAAAATTCATCGATTCGTAAAATCAATAAATCTACATGTTGATGCTTAATTTAAGCATCGCATAAAAGGGACTTACAAATCCACTCTACTCCAGAAATTAAAATTTGACTCTTTGCTGGTACCGCTTACACAGACTTTTACAGCATAAATATTAAATAATCAAACACATATCAAATATCATCAATTCCATATGCTTTTAAATAAATCTGCCTACATAATCGTGCTTTTTCTACGTAACAAACCATGCAATGACTCACAATCCGCAAGATTCTCGTCAATCCAGAAATACAACAACAAGCGACAGCAGTAGCACACCCAACAACACATATTTGGTCAGCTTCATTCATCCCGGCTCGTACCACGTGCGCAAAAATCCCATTCTACTGCGCAACTGAAATGTTTATACCATCAACGTTCGAAATACCGCGTATAAATATTTTTTTCCACGCGACTGAAACAATAATTCGCGGATACAGGCAGAGTCGAGGGGAGTTCCAGGCAACGGTAGCTCCGTTCTCCGTGATCGTAAAGTGCCCACCGGGTGATCTATCAATCGGCATCGCTTCGCGCGAGCTATGCAGCGGGCCGGGGCACCTGGAATTATCGCGATGTGTCGCCAGATCGATGTGCCTGTCCTTAGATATGTCGTTAGTTGGGAACCGGTATTCGTTGAGGTAGCCGTGCTGGCGTTACAAACCAGTTCAAAAGTTAGGTTTGGTCGGAGGGACCGTGTAATAGGGTTATATTTGTGCTTTAAATATTGTAAAATATTCTACTTAGGAGCATAATATATATATATATATATATATATATATATATATATATATATATATCTTCCTATATTATATAGTTGTTTATAAATCTTATAAGATTTACGCCCTCCTCGCCCCTTCTCGTCCCTCATTTTGCCCTCCTCATTCTCCTCCTCAAAACATGGTAATATCGTTTCAAAAAATACGTTATTTTGATCTTATTTTTTGCCCTCCTCGCCCCTCCTCGCCACTCCTATATACATATATAGGAGGGGCGAGGAGGGCAAAAAATAAGATCAAAATAACGTATTTTTGAGACGATATTACCTTGTTTTGAGGAGGCGAATGAGGAGGGCAAAATGAGGGCCGAGGAGGGCCGAGGAGGGCATAAATCTTATAAGATTTACAAACAACTATATAATATAGGAAGATATATATATATAAATGATGTGAAAATCTGAAGATGCTGAGATCGAAAAGGATATACACTTTTAAATGAGATGGTACTTGATATAGATATACCGATAATATTAGGAACAAACTTTTGATGGATATATTTTTGAAATGGTATGGTTCACTACTGTTTTGCTTGTTTTCTATAATGTATATGGTTATACTGGGTAACTTTTAAATTTCTTAAACAACTGGGTGTTAAAGAATATTCTTTTTAGTAATACTTTGATACTATAATTTACCATTCGCGTTTAATGTTTTAATCAATCAAACTGGCGAGTATAGTACTGAGAAAATGAACATTATCACTTTATGTACATTTATTTTAACAAGACGTGTATTATAGGAGTGTATTACATATTTTGATGAAGCTTTGGATATTTTCAGTGGTACCTAAAAATGACAACTTTGATTAGTAAGAATAACTCACGTGGTCCCAATTTCGAGATTATAGATAAAATTATAAGTTTTCCTCACATAATACCCAATGCTAAGAATATTGTCTATAATATACAATATATTATACTATATAGGTACTGCAAATGTTACTGTTTTTATCTGTCCCACCAGATTAGTTAAATATTTAAACTTCTAAGGTAAATATCTCAGGTTAGCCAAGATAAAGCCCTGCAAAATGTTAACCATACATAATGATAAAAATAAGACGCGAGAAGGTAAAACTTTGCCGCAACCACCTGAATATTATAACGCGCACACGCGACTATTTCCAACCGTGGTTTCGAACTCGCGAAGTAGCTATCCTGGCCAGCTGGACTTACCGAACGACCGAGCTAAAGAGCCCAAGAGAAAGAGAAAGATAGAAAGAAAGAAGGGGACTACGCGGCGATAATTGGACGATGACGCCACGCGTTCACGTTCCGTTGAAAAAATCTTGAAAAATCGACGTATCGATTGGTCGCGGAGCGACACAGTTACCTTAGGCGACGGACGGACTCTCGGCTCTCGCGCGCGCCAGAGCGCTCGATTTCAGTGATAAACCGAGCCTGCTTGAATGATGGATGATGTTGACGCGCTTATAACTAACGCTGCGCAGCGCCGAGGAGCGATTCCGTGCCGGCGCGTGTGTGCACACGTGTCTCGTATAGGTATAGAGTCGCGAGGCGTTACGGCATTACGCAGAAGCGGGGAAAATATTTTTGTCTCCGAGCGATCGGTAAATCGGAATTGCTGATCGACGCGCAAGCGATGGCCGCGCGTGTATCTCCGTGCGCGAGCACTGTGAAATGCATCCAGGAGATTCGAATGCAGGGGTTTTACTTACGTGTCCCGAGATCGATGCGATAAGGAGACTGGAAAAATAGCGGTAGAATGATTTTATTCTGAAATTGGAATTTTTAATGCCGGCGATCGGTTTGCACGCGCGGAATACGGGTATGTTCAGTTAGCTCAGATAGGAATTAAGTTTGTTAGGTGACTCAGACTGATATTTAGCTTTATTTCAGACAATTAAAGTGTAAGAAATCTTTCTAAAATTCCGTGTACATACCTTGATAACAAACTTTACAAGTATTACCTCTTTCATTGTATTAATTGACTGATTTCTTATAAAACTTTATATACTGGGTATTCTGGAACCGTAGAAAACAGAATTAAAATGTGGCGTTGAAATTCCAAAATGCTAAATGGCGGATCTAATATGGTAGAATATATTTTGAAAAAATTATAGTATTGAAATAAATCTATTTCAAAATTAATCCTTTATATTGGATCCATTATCTGGAATTTAGAATGTTGAGCTCACATTCGTGATACTGACTTCGAAATTTTTTTAATGATTCTTTCTATCTCGATAATGCATGTTTTTTTCAAAAAATTGTCAGATATATGTATTGTGTCCGCCATTCTGAATTTTGGAATCTCGAGAAGTTTCATATTCAACAACCTAAATAACTATTAGTATCCATATTTTTTAACATTAAAACTCACTAAAAGCTCTCCGTCTTGAATTAGTTTCTTGATACAGAAACGTTGATGCTGATAAACACTATAATATGATTTAATATTTGAAAATCATATTACATATTACCATGTATGAAAAGTGAGTTAGATTGCATTTTAAATTAAACACATCATTGCCTATAATGATGCTCACTCCATTAGAGCCCGTTGATCCGAGTGCCTATTATGCCCGGTAGTGAAACTTCTTCATTAAAGGCCTATACGTAATTGATTCCCTGACAATTAAAGCCCTAAAAAATGATCTCTCCTTAATGCGCTGACAGAAAGAAATCGATGACACGTCGGATCGAGAGATCTCGTGGAGCCGCTGCAAGGAAGAATCGAGCCCCAGAAGTGCCCGATTAGCTTTCACGGCACGATCTGACCTAAAACCGTGCGCTAGCTAGCGCGGATCGGTTGGACGGCAGCGGCAGTGGCAGCTAGCTCGGTCATCTCTCCTTCTCCTTTTCCTTTATAACGCTTCTCCGTCTTCTTCTCTCGCTCACTCTACGGCGATCGACATCGAACAAATTCTGGGCTCTCCGGCCTGATGGAGGCCAAGTCCTGGTCCTTAAAAAATAGCATTTATTTTATAGTCCAATCGACAATGGATACACGTCTTGCGACTTGGACTTTTATGCTTTCGGCTTCATTTCTCAAGTGTTTCGGTATAATTTTTTTATCGGTTTCTCTAGAAATCATAAAATATAAGGAAGGGTGATTCTATACTGATTTCTATTTAGAATATACTTCCTGAAGAATAAATCTTTATTTATTGTAATTGGAATGTTAAAAATAACAGCGCAATTAGTTCATTAGAATAGTTTTGCAAATGCTCATGCTTATTTGAAATTCTCCGACATATTGCATTATAATTTATTTAAATTATTCATCATTACAAAATCAATCTGTAACTCTACTTCAATTAATTAAATTACTAGCTATGCCGTTGAAGAGATTAATGAACGTTTGTAAAATTTTATAAATGAATTTATTCCGCTTTGACTCTGCACGGTCCAATTATCACTCGCATGTGTAAGGATATGAGAAGCTTGTCTATTTGGTATATTATATTTATTCTTTGAATGGAAGAAAATTATTTTCAATTGTAAAAATGTTCACATTACACACATTTTCGAGGATTCGTCATTACAGATAGTATAATTTATTAAAGTAACGCTGTCAGAACGTTGCTTTAAAAAGCAATTAATCTTATTTACAAAATTGATGAACTACTTTACAACGTTGCAGAAACGTTAAATTATTTGCTATCATTGCAACAGATAAATTGTGAAATCGTTGTAATAACGTTATACATACGAAGTTCTACCAGGCTCGAGAATGCCACTTTAGAAATTTTGTATTTTAGCGATTTATAGAGTCACTGATTCATTTCTAGAATGTCTCTGATAAGTCTTAGGCTTGTCAAAGTGTAATTTTCTTATTTGGTAGGTACGTTGCAAGATCATGACTACATTAACGCGAAGAAAATTTATTGGTCAATAATTAAGAATGTTAAAATAGTTAGATCAAACTAACCATATTATTTTGTTATACCATATAAGCGATATACCTCCATTCAGATGATTCCAGCCTCTGTTTTTCGAGATTTAGATTACTACTGTGTAATCAATATGTTTACAATGTAAAAAAATCTCATTTCCACAAATTCGTGAGATGTTCTAGGATCGTGCACTATGCCTCTAAGATGACATTCTTGACATATTGAAAGCATCTCTCTAATACGATGTTCTAGAAACGTTTCAAGCGTCTCTGTAAGATCGAGTTCTAGAAACATTTCTTCGTAATATAACGTTTGGAATATAATGGAATGTTGTAGGTATGTTATTGCAAGGTCTTTACAACGTATCTTTTATCACAAATGTTGACATTCCAACGTTTTTACTATTTTAACAACTTTAAAAACAACATTGCTTGATTGTCCGAGAAACTCTGCGGCAACGTTGCGATAATGTTCAGTCTTTCTGTGATTTTGATAAATCTTGAATTGCATAATTAAAAATTTTCATTTCAGATTAATGTTTAATAATTGTATCTATTGTAAATGTAACAAAAAGTTATTTTATTTTAACGATTAAAAGCTTTGTTAAATTAAGAAAAAAAATGTATTACGTCTATTTATTATTGAATATCAGAATTTAAGACCCGCCGAATGAAGTATTCATCCGAATCTCCCATATCGTTCTGGAACAACAACTTTTTTCCTCGAAAGCCTTTCAGTTTGTTTTCGCCGGCGTGCTCGCGGCTCGGAATCGTGAAAAACACACATCGCGCGCGATGATATGCAGAACGCGCGCCACCGATAGATTAGGTAAGAAGAAATGTTTTCGCTTAACCTCCCGAAGTCCAAAACCGGACTATACCTACCCATCTTTCCGGTAGAGCACACGGCTCTTCTCTTTTCTTTTTCTTTTACTCGAGCGTATACAGGCGCTGGGGCAAAAATTCCCGGCACAGCAGCGCGCGGCATTATATTCAAAGTCTTCGCGAAATAATTCTACATATATGAATATAATCGCGTGTGCACCCACGGGCGATGCACGCGAAAGACACACGCGGGCGCGATGCGCTCGCTAGAAAGAGCCTCAAAAAGAAGTCGACCTTGCTTGGTGCGATCAAACTTCGACTCCGCTCGTATTTTGTGTATCTCTCTGTTCTGCGAAGGATGTTTTTCGCCTTTTTTTTCTTCTTCTTGCTCGCGGAGAGACTCTGCCTGGCGCTCGCCTTTATTTCGTCATTTTAATGCCTATTAGTGCCACCTTAGGCGCGCAAGATAAATTTTATGTTAATGAGGCTTGATTAACACTTTTAACCATTTGACATTCTCAGATTACGTCGCGGCCGGCAGCGGCCGAGTGTGTTTGCATAAGCTTTTGCATATCAATGCCATAAATTCATTTTTAAGCATCTCCCGGTAATGGTTCTGTTTGCACCGAACATTTAGCCTCGCGCGAGCGCACTTTTTGCGTTTGGAGCGCAACGCTGTGCTCGCGCGAACGCGAGCTTATTGAGGCGGAAAGAAGAAGCAAATTGGATATGCGCGTTGCTTGGCATTAACCGAGAAAAACACATTGAGTTTCGATTAGGAGTTGAGCTGCTATTTTAAGCTTCCAGCGGAAATTTTCATACGTTTTCATAGTTATGAATGAAATATTTGTAAATTTATTTAGCTTCTAGAATTTGATGAATGTTTAATGTTAAAGAGTGTGTAATCGAATGAAGAACTCGGCAAAGTTCATTCATCTTTTGTATATCCGGCATTTTGAGTTTCAAATGGCAACAAATTAAAGTAGAATTAACATTTAATGTACATGCGATTATTATTAGCTTCCGATTTGGATTTTCCTCTATCTGGTTGCTTACATTTAGTTTCAATGCTCATTTTTTGTATAGTCATTGAAAAATGTAGAATAATATACCTATTATTATGATAAAATGCATCGACGAGCAATTCATAAAGTACATTAATTAAATCAAGAATAATTTTACAATTTAATTTTACTTGGAAGAAAAGGCTTCATTATTAATATGTTGTTGCCATTTTCATTCTGCGAGAATAAACTAAAGCATGATGATAATTTGGTATTTATTTGGCTTGAATTATTTATTAGGTAAATAAGCATCAGATCCTGCAAAATTTAGAAATTTTAGTTTCTTAAATCATCAAACAGAATAATATACAATAAGATATGTCATAAGAAAATAAAGCTCTTCCCGTCTCTTCCTCGTGGTTGAAATTGAATCATTTCCAATTCAAATAGTATTTAGCCCCATTTTAATTGAAATTCAATTCAATAAGATTATACCTAAACAAAAAAAATGCGCCAAAGATTTTTAATTCGCAACTATACTTAGCAACTTACATTCAAGATTACTCTTCTTGATATAAACGATAATTTCTCCGTGTGTACAAATATCTTATCCTAAAAAAGGACCAGAATAGTACAAAAAACCAACCATCACGATCAAAACTAAAATTCCATCCAATCCCAAACCTTAAAACTCACAAACCAAGCCAAATCCCCTACTATTCTCACACGAAAATCTCCTCCAGATAACAAAGCAATTCGACGTCCAGCACAACAGACCCACGTGCAACAATATGCACGCTATCGATAGAAGACTGCGCAACCTCCCAGATCCGCTCCGCTCGCCTCGCGTCGCGACCCGACTATCCCCGCGCATAGAAGCTACTCGCGGCTCCCAACGAGATAGATAACGAAGACAAGCAAAAGAGAGATGCACGAGCAGAAGCCTGCGCAAGCAAGCAAGCTAAAAAAAAAAAGAGGAAGAGAGGGCAAATACAGGCGCGAGGGGGCTCGACTGTACCGCGGTAGGCGGCGCAGGGTGTCCGGGTATGCATGTGTATGCGTGTGTATAAAGGTATCGTCCAGCAGCGCGGCGCGCATCGAGAATGCGGTTATGATAATGCGCCGGCCACCGCACTACGCAGAGATCCCATCCCGCGAGCGTATATGTATGTATGGTTCTGGGGGGGGTACAGCTGGGAGAGATCGTTTATTCGCTTCTCTCCTCTGCTTCTGCTTCTGCTGCTGTTTCTGCTTCTTCTTCATCGGCTCGTTATCTGCGCATTTCCGTGGTTTCTGCGTCTTTGATGCGCGCGCTCTGTCGTTTTTCTTGATTTTCTGATGGGTTGCGCTTTCGCGTCATCCCTTGCTGCTGGTTGGTATTTGCCAGTGGTTTTGTTATTGTTGTTTTTGTATGGTTTGGTTGTGACTAAAGCAGAGTTGGTATTTGGTCAATCCGCTTTACACATTTAATAAAAGAACCACTCTAAAAGTAAAGAAAAATCGAAAATCTAAAGCCATTTGATGAAAACTAAGGTTGCTGTTGGTTCTTTGATGTGGCTTATTCGTTGCCAATGGCTAGGTACTGCTTAGGTATGAACAACGACAGACTGATTACCTTATACACTTCACAGAAACTACTCGAAATAAAATAGAACTAAAACAATAACATGAAAACCAAAACCAAGACCAATACTAATACTAACATGACCAATAAACTTACTAAGCAAATAAGAAACAAAATAAAACGAAAATTAAATCCATGATCACTGCACGGGAAAAAATAGCCGGTTATTCCTACAAGAGAGAACGTGGATACTCCAGACCAAGTCATGTTAATTCTCTAAAAAGTGTCGCTTGTATCGTCTTCATGCGTGATCTCGGAGACTTGCACTTGCTTACGTCCACGTAACCTCACATTTCGATCATTTTTTCAGTTATATAATAAAACTATATATCAGTTGAAAAACAATCTACTTATTTGGTTATTGTTAGTTTTCTTCACTTTTTAATAAATTTAAGCAGATACACGTGTGTGATGAAAAAAGGTTAGGTTATTTGGACGCAAGCTTAGATTGGAATTTCTACAAACCGAGCCTGTCATTTTAACAGGAATCAACATGTTGCGTTCCCAAATCACTGTCTTGTAAATATTACGAGATATCTTTTTCCGTGTGCTAAACCATTATAGTACTCATACTATAGTAGAATTCGAACTTTTACTCATAATGGTTTGATATGTTGCTGTGCAAAGCAGTTCTACAGCGATTTTGGCTATTGATAACGTTTTTCGTTGCCTCGGTTTTAGCCTCTTAGTTTAAGTGTTTTGATCATTGGTCTTGATTTTGATTTTTAGTATTTTGACATTCAAACGGGTAGCCTATCCTGAAACAAATCTGGTTGTTGTGGCAGTTATTATGACACATTTACTTTCCTCCTATTGTGTTCTCATTGAGTAAGGTATGTCCAACGGTGTATCGGATCATTGTACTGTCTACATATTTACTGCAGTTGATAACAATCATCCTCGATATTGTTCGCAGATTGAATAGACATTGCAATTTACGTAATGCTTTATTGTATTCTAAAAACGTCAGTCATCCCACATTCCAATCAGAGTAACAATCATATTCTAAGTCGAAAAACTAAAGTACTTTAAAAATTCTTTTTTGTTACCATGATTAAGACTGTAATGCAATGCTTTTCATTCGACGATGATAAATTATTACTTGAATAAAAACACATTTCGTATTTACCGAAGCTCGCTAGTCGAATCTGGTAGTTTGAATAGAGCACAATGAACGAATCCTAATTCATCGATCGCAGGAAGAAATCGGCGGAAAACCAAGCATTTATCGTGAACGAAGGGCGCAAAATAAGTGTCGCGCAACATTAAAGCTAACGCATCGTCGCCTCCGTTCGATCGAACGGAATCAAGTGTATATATACGGCTGGCCCGTATAACCACCGGCGGCGCTCCTCAATATACATACACCCATACACGCGTCGAATCCATGTACGAGAACTCTTACACGAATACCGTGGAGAAGTCTCTCCTTCTGGTTAAATTGTTTCCAGTCCATTAGCCATTAACTACCGCGCGCTCGCTCGCGGGGCCGCCTCGGGGATTCGGATTCGAGGTTTTCTTTCGTGCTCCGATTCGCAACGAGTATAAGCGCTCGCGCTATTCCGGGGAAGAACGCCAGAGCGTATACACACGTACACGGGAAAGCCTTCGATTCCGCGTTCCCGCGAGAAAACGAGCGTAAGAGGGAGAAAGAAAGAAAGGAAGATGCACAAGACAGAGCGCGCTGGGTATACGGGTAAAAAAAGGACGAGAGAGAAGGAGGAAGAAAGGACTGCACGTCGAGAAGTAGAAGACAGTCTTTTCGAGAATACGAAGAGAAGGAGCGAGCGAGCGTTTAAATAATTCCACTATTTCCATGCATATTGCAGGAAACAATTACAACTATAATTGCTAATAGAAGATTCCAGACGAGACCAGGTTTATCTCTCCGGGGTTCAAACCCAGCTCGCTCGCTTTACTTTTCGTGCCCTCCATCCCCTCGAACCTCTCTCCTTCTATATATACTGTTATATGCCGTACCGCGGGTGTCCCGCTCCTTCGGCTGCGCGGCGTTTCTCGTCCCGCTGAACACAGCCTTTTTGTCGCGTGCTTCCGCAAGTTTATCTTTTCCCGCCCGCGCCGCGAGCGCCTCGCCGCTTCAGCGTTATTTCACCGGTGTCTCGGTGTATTTCGCTGACTCGGGTACGTGATTCGCGGGGAATGAGTAAAAAATCTCTCTCCTTCTTTGATAAATCTTGGGAGTTATTACGGGGCCATACCCCGATAGCCCCGCGGCGCGTAATGAGTTATTATCTTGACACAGTGTGAATAACGCGGTAAAAAGTATTTAAAACCTGAGCGTGCATAGGAATTTATGACTGATACGCTGAATTTCTAAATGAATCGCTATCTTTTGGTTGTATAGTGGGTTGGAGCGAGGTCGAGGAAGAAGAGGAAAACTATTTCTAGGTGTAATGTTAATTTTAGTTTTGAATGTGAAATTTAATCTTAAAGGTTTTTTATAGTTAGCACACTTAGGTTACTTATAAAATTTACTTGCACCAAAGCTTCTTTAATATCTACACCATTCGATTTGCTTTTATTACTTTATCTGGTCTCAAAAGCTATACATTCAATTTCACAATAATTATTTCAGAAATAAAATTCTTTCTATTTATTTCATTATACAGTGATTAGGTTAAACGTATTTGCAATAAGTATACAATAGATTCAATATAGACAAGAGAATATAGAATAAATATGTATTACAATATATTCAAGAGAATATAGAATAAATTTTTCTAGTCATTTTTTTAAATGCAAAAATTGGTAAATAATATACACACACCACACGATTATTATTGTTGGCAATAGTACTTACAAAAGTATCATACCTCAAAGTCACAAATTTTGATAAGAATTGGTCTACTGCACGTCTTTGGGTACTTGCTAACTTTGACTAATTAGAGCGACTAATGCTGCTCATATCCTGAAATACAATGCGATTCATTAACTTTGCTAGTATATATATATATATATATATATATATATATATATATATATATATATATATATATATATATATATATATATATATATATATATATATATATATATATATATATATATATATATATATATATATATATATATATATATATATATATATATATATATATATATATATATATATATATATATATATATATATATATATATATATATATATATATATATATATATATATATATATATATATATATATATATATATATATATATATATATATATATATATATATATATATATATATATATTATATATATATATATATATATATATATATATATATATATATATATATATATATATATATGATAATTTTAACAGTACTTATTTTATAAATTTTAATGTTTTTAGCCACATACTAGGATTTGGGCAGCATTAGCCGCTCAGATTATAGTTAGTTTTAATTTCTAGGTACTGAAAGACACCACTTAAGGGCTCATCAAAATTCGTGACGGGGAGCGGTGATACACTTCATGTTTGTGTGTCAGCAAATAATCAAAAGATTATTTGAATTTTGTATTCGAAAACCAATACAGCAATGGGTATAATACTAAATTTAATAAAAATCGACCACCAATTAAGAATTAAATTTGTTCTAGAAATGTTGACGCATTTACATATAGTTTATTATAATTATAATCAACACATTAACAGAAAATTGAAAATATTATAGTTTAATAAAAGACGATGTAGGTGCAAAGTGTCGTAAGATTTGAAAATATGATATTTATAAAACTTTTAATAAATAGAAAAATATTATTTCTTTTATCATTTTTGTAATTTTCGATTATACAGAAAATTTATGTAGGGCACGATTATTGCTTTCAAAATAAGAAATGAAGGGGGAAAAAGCAATTGTTTGTCTAAATAAACTTTTACTAGAATATGTCCAATAAGCATAATCATATTAAAATCTGAATACTTCATTAATTACAAACTATAGAATCCGGAAATATATTTTCTTACAGAAACAGATAATCAGTACATAATTCAGCATCAGCTCGCAAGCCAAATCAAATCCGCACATGTTATCCCTACACCGGATTTATTATTTAGCCGTTCCGTTCAATTTTTCGAGGCCGCAGTGAGTTAAACGCATTATATACCTTCTTCCCTTTGTTTTTATATATCACGCGCTGGGAAAACACACACACTCTCTCTCTCTCTCGCAATCTTCCTTGTTGTGCGTAAAGACACACATAGTAGACACCGACACACCAACTCACCAGTACACGCAAACACCCACCCACCACTAGAACTCCTATATAAGAACAAGCGAGAAAGAAGCAGCAGCAGTAGAAGAAGAGGGAAAAAATCAAGAAAATTGGTATGCAGCACACAACAAGCCAAGGGGGGGAGAGAGGAGAGTGACGGGAGAGAGAGGTAAGAAGAGAGAGAGAGAGAGAGGACGCGGGGGGTGGGTTTAGGCCAGCTGGGGGGGTTGAAGCTGTAGCTGCCGCTACACTGCGAGAGGGTGGGATCAATACTCTCTCTCTCGCTCGACTCCGCGCTATATATACGCATCAGCTCTCGCTGCCTTTCCTTTCTTCTTTGCTCATCGTCTCTCCCTCACACACACTCTCTCTCTCCCTACGTGTGTGTATATACGTATATACGCGAGCTATAAGAGAGGGACAGAGAGAAAGAGAGCGAGTTGTATCTCCCTTCGTCCCACAGCGCGAGACTCGACCCGAGACACTGTCCCCGAGCTGAAGCTGAAGCTGAAGCTGAGGCTGAAGCTTCCAGAGATTACCTAATGCGCAGTCATTTTCTTGAGCTTCGAAACCGGATAGCGTAGTATTCGCCTTCTTCCACTTGCTTTCCGCCTCTGCTATTAGCCGCGCTGTGCTGCGCAGCTGTACTTTCATCTCCCGCCTGGTGGAGTCTTCCTTTTTTCGCTGTTTCTCTACTTTTCGTCATTGAATTTGTAGCGTTTTATCGGGTTTAATTGTGGTGGTATACTTTGGCTGTGATGGTACACTTTTTTACTAGGTACAGGGATTGTGGTATGAAAATCTATGTGTTCTGTTTTTATCTATTTTCGTGAAGTGTAGTAATTTACATAGTTTTCGGTTCATTTGAATTTGGAGCTAAACAGTCTCTTAATTGTCATTCGTCTGATTCTTGAATCGTTTTCTTTTATTCAAACACGTATTTAAATTTCTGGTATTTTTGTATATAAGGAAATAAATTAAGTATATGTCAAATATGAATTCTAATTCATTTTTAATATTATTCTTTGACTTCTATTTACAATAGCAATGGCATTAAAATTAAAAAAAATTTAAAAGATTTTCAACTTTTGTACGGCAAACTTTCTCCAACTTAAAATAAAAAAGGAAGGTAGTTTTTTAATTATATATTTATTAATACCGTTTTAACATTTATATTACATCAAATTTATTTGAACAAATAAATCGGTTTATTATGAAACTTTTATAATAAGTAAATCGCTGTTTTTATTTAAAGTTCAATATCCAAAATGTTTAACATAAACATTCTGAGCCTTTTCCTAAACATGTCTATCTCTCCTTTTTACCCCACAATATTTCCACGCATAGAAAACCGCAAAATTCGCTCTTCCGACAAGTCAACCGAAGATTACGTCAGAAGCAGGTCAAAGACACGTCGCCTCGTCTGACGTCAGTCGAACCGCACGATGCACACGCGTATACAATCACACACATCCTCGCAGAAGCACGACGGGCTTCTCATCTACTTCCACGCGCACTCACGCATAATACGTATATATACCCACATCATACATCCGCGAGCGCGCCGAACGCCCGATTCTCTCTGCTTTGCATCGGCTCTCCTCTCTCTTTCTCTCTATACCTATACCAATAGGGGAAAACAATTGCTTGTCGCGCACTATGGAATTAGCCTGGCCGCGGCCAAAAGGGGGCGGGCTCGCGCGTATAAACCTTCTTGGTATTTCTTTGCATACAAAGAAAGAGATAGTATGCGACAAAGGCCACGGGGAGTGCGAGAGAGAGAAAGAGAGGGACAAAGAAAGATATATAGCGAAGAGGACTGGGAGAAAAAACTGTATTGTGCTCTCCGACAAAATTCGAGACAATGAAAGTAAAAAAGGAACGCGCTTACCACGCGGCGAACAGTAAAATTCAATGATTATTCACGTTATTATTATGCTTGGGGTAAAGAGTAAGAGTTCGGACGGGTGTTTGCTATTGTTTATTATGTTGCACTTGCTGTATATCACGAAAAATGAATAAGGTAGTCGATAATGAATACAAAGTTGGTAAGCAGGTCTAAGAAGAATCTTACGACAAACGAACAAAACTGTGTGTCTGTTACTATTGAGAATGAATTGATGAAAATAGTTATCCTAGTGAAAGTTATTTGTCGGAATATGTCAGAAATAAGAATTTTAGCTTTTTCAATTTGGCGAGTAATAATGACTAATTCTGATATAACTTGTATAAGTTCTAACAAAATCTTTAAGTTTTGACAAAATCTGTAAATTCTAATATAATTCTAGTATAAGAATTAGATACAATATCTCAGAATTTGCTGAAATTAGACAGAGGCAGTCATAATTAATAAATTGTCAACAATGAATGAAAATCAGAATTTATACTTTCAAAGTTTGAAAATTTCTGACTATTAAATCATTTTTACCTTAAATTGATAAAATTGTTAGTAGTACTTGGTTTATGTCAGTGTTACATCGATGGTTAAAATTATATTTATCAAATATGACAGATAACAAATTTTTTCAAGATCCAATTCGTCAGATAATACTTATGAATAAAAAAGGATGGAGCGATCTCCACGAACTGTGTACCATTTATTCAAACATTATTTATACTAAGCCGAGGTTTTGGTAGTTTTGGGTACTCCCCTCTTCATCATGTCTATTAAAAGTTATAAGCTTAGTATCTCATTGAGACCCTTGTAACAACATACATGTAAGAAAATATAGATAATATTTATGTATAATCAAACAAACAAGTAAATAAATGACAAAAAATAAATAACTTTGTTTTTCATTCAGGTATTTTCAATTGTTCTTAATTAGTACTGAAACCTCGACTGAAACATATCATTATTATATCATTATCTATGATTCACATGTAACTTATTTTTTTGTTGACTAAAACGAAAACGATCGTTAAAACAAAGAAACGAGCAAACAGATTAACAGCTTTTCACAATTATATATTAATAAGAATTCGATAAAATTTGTATTATAAAAGTTACAATAAACTTATAAAAAATTCTTGTTGCTTCATACTAACAAGTAACACGAGCAGCAAAACCATAAATAAAACTAGAGTAAATCTCCGGAGTTTTACGCGCAAAGTGTTAATTTATAATGACGATATTCGAGTTCGCGCGCGCAGCCTGTTACGGATTAACGGAGCGCGCCCGCGCGCTTGACTTCTACCGGGGAATCCTCGTAAAGGGTTAAAACTCTCCTCACCCCTCGCTCCGTACAACAGTCGTTCTTTTTCCCTGGACTATTAAACTCCTTAAGCTGCGTACTGTCTTTATTGTATCTCCTGGATTGGCGTCACTCCTCCCGAGCAGCTAACTAGCCCTTCTAGCCGGCTGTTGCTCCAGCCCTTGCGCGCAGCTGTAAGAAATAAGAAATTACTTTAAGCTCGTGCATTAGAAAAGCTTCGAACAATAATGTTAATGAACAAAAAAGCGACTTTTCGGGACTTTGTTTTTAGTGTTTCTTTAAGCGGATGACGTTGCGAGAAGTGTTGTCGTGGCAGTTTGTGAGTTTTACTTTGATGAGTGACAATGTGATAAAATAATCTGATCGAATTCATCAAAGGAAAATGCATAGTCAGGGAAGACGGGGAGACGTACAAAACTAACTATTGTTTACAGATTGTCGGAATATGTTAACTAAAACGAATTTAACCCGGGTAAGTGAAGGGAAACTTTTAAAATAGAGTGTCAACTCCGAAAATGAAGTTATAAATCAAGATTTTATCGGGCATTATTAATAATTAAGAAAATTAATTCTTTTTTATGCGTTTTTCAGTTTATACAGAAGGATATTTTTGTTTAAATGATTAAGATTTTATAAATCCTTCATGCTTGTATCAGTTTTATTGGTCTCCTATCAATGTTTTAGCTGGGGTCGGTATAGGCCACCCATGGGACTGTTGTACTATTTTAGTTATTAGTATCCTATATGTGTTTAAACTGCTGGATAGTATAGATTTTAGATTTATATAGTATTTTAGATAGTTAACTATTATTAGAGTAATAGTGTGTAATCTATTACTAAAAAGGTTATTCATTCTGTAAGGTTTAGTATTTTCGTATTGTTTTTGTTAGAAACATGTACAATCAATTGTTTTTGTTAGAAACATGTAGAAATTTAGCTATTACTGTCATGCTATAAAATTTGTTTCTACAAAGGGGAAACTTCAAACTCGCAGGAATGTAATCACAGAACTTTGTCATATGTTCAGTAACTACTGGTACGGTCGGGGTGAACCCGAGAAGTATAGTATTTTGTTGCCAGCGTGGCCATCTGGGCTGTTTCTTTACTATCAAAGTTTTTTTAACGTGGTAATTTTATAGTCCTAAAATTGAACTCTTTCTATAGTAAACCTAAAATATTCACTACGTATATTATCATTCTGTATATCACATTTTTGTAATGTCAATAGTAAGCAAGCAAATTATATTGTAATTTTTATTATAAGTGAGAAATGTTTAATTTGTATAAGCACTAAAAAGAGAAAATAAATGCAAAAATGTTTCATAAATATACTAAATTAATTTTTAATTTACTAATAAGTTAGAGTTAGTAATAAATTCCTATAAGTTCACTTAAATCGGTTGCAATATCCGCATTAAAAAATAAGTTCTGAAGCATTACAATAAATAAAATAATAAATAAAATAATGAATAAAACAATAAAAGCCTGTTTTTGCCCGGTATAACATCGAAAACATCAATGATTAAAAACACCAAAAATCCAGCACAAATTATACTTAATTCAACTTAATTACATCAATTTGTTACGAAGCACTGAATTCCGCGTTTTTTCCAACAATTTTATCGATATAATGCATAATTTTTCAATTTCAAGCCTCATCCAGCCTGAGATACACATCTCTTATCGAAAATAAAATATTCAGGCAGTCATCGATCGAGAAATTGCGCGCACAGTATCCCGTATTACAAGAACATCCGCCTAAAAAATAAAAATAAAAGAACAAATAAAATTAAAAAGAGAAATGAGTAGAGACATGAAAGGCAGACCGGGGCAAAACTCAGTATGAGGCCAAACTGAAAATTATCGATATATGTTAATAAACTAATAAGCTATTATTTCTAGCGGACAATAATGCAGATTATGTTTATCAATATAAGTGAAACTTCGACTACAATTTTTACTGATTAGGTTTTAGACGAAGTTTTTAATAACAGTGTATTTATTTGCAACAACGAAAATTTAGAGTTGCAGTTCTGCAATTCCTTAAGTAACAGTAGAATTGTAAACAAAGTATTTGTTATAATAGGCATTAAGATGAATAATTTAAGGCCTATAAAGACAACTTCTAAATAAAACTCGTTCTATTTAAAATTATAAAAGTTATTTGTTTGTTAACGTTTTTTGTTAAATTTTAAATTACTTACTGTTTCTATACGTATTTTAAAATGTATACTACTTGTAAGACTAATGAATTAACTTACTTATATTTTATTCCATGGAATAAAATTTGACAAATTTTACTTCTATATAACCAGGAAAAAGAAATCAGATTAAATTATATAGCTTGAATTTTAATTTAACGCAGATTTTTATATTGTAAAACTTGTGATTTTAATAAGTCAGTTCATCAAATTAAAAATTTTCTTTCACAATCTGACATAAGCTACAAAATGTAATTTTACCAAAAAAGCATACTGAGTAATAACGACGCACTGTTTCCCCTCCTTAGGTCAAACTCTCGCAACTCTCACACATCCTCTTCTTAAAATTACAAAAACTAAAATTAAACAAGAAAACATTCCATCTCACCCCACTCTCCCATACGCCAACAATGACGCTAACCACCAACACCACTAACGAAAAACTCTCCTCATCCACGAAAGCATATAATACACGAAACAGCAAAGACGCGCGCGATCGCTCAGCGTCAAAAGCTCCGCACGCGCGCGCTCGCGCCTCATTAGCATAGGGACAATCAGAGCTGCGCGCGCGCGTTGTGAGACATTCGGGTGGCGGGGACTTCCTGCCTGAGTTTGACCCCACGCGCTCGTCGTTCGAGTTGCGTCGATCGGCGACGGAAGTCGTTTCACGGAAAAGGCGCTCGCTTTAAAATGCGCGATGTCCGATGAACACGCGTGTGTGTGTCTTTGAAACAATGAGACAACGATGAGACGAGGCAGAGTTCACGGCTGAGGGCTTAGGTTATAGGGGTTAGGATTTCCGTCGCTCGGCTATCTCGCACTCTTCGTTTTCTTTTTCCTCGAGGCTTTTTTTTTGTGGAGGCGCGAGTGTGCGCAAGTGTATAGGTATGAGGTGACAAGGTCAAACTGCGTTTTTGGACACGCGGAAATCGGCGGCGAGCGAGCCGACGGAACGTATGATTTTCTGGGGACTGTGCGTCGAGCGGAGTGTATCGGGATATCGCTGAATTCGATTGTCGTTAGCAGCGAGACGACAAAGCACCTGTGTGTATATATAGCTGGGAGAAAATTCGCGTGGGACAGGAGTTTTAAATTGCTAATTTTATTAATATTGTGTGCAAAAATGTTCAGTTAGGGCAGTCTATTTATAAAGTTATAGTGGTGACTTTTAAATATAGCGTATGTCAAGAAATTAAAGCTATAAATATTCCCGCAGTGTAATTTTATGTACTGAAGTACTGTGGTATTTATAGTGTATTGTCTACTTAAGTTAGGGTTTCAAAATATATATCAAATTCATACATTGGAGCTTTTGGGATATGCAGTTGATCGGAAATGCATACATAATGCTTTCATAATAATATAAAGGTGAAAATGTGTATTTTATGTGTAACTACTGAAGTAAAATTAAACATTGTGTTTTGCAAATAATTACAAGTCGTATAATCAATTTGTTATTAATTTGCTATTAATATATTACATCTTTTCACGTGGCAAATTATGATTGGTCTTTAGCTAAAATACACAACAAACAGCTTATATTGCAATATTTTATAGCAATTTTTAACATTTTTCATGTAAAAATGAAACTTAGATCACATCAAATAATCCAAGTCGATAACTAAAATGTGCATATAAAAAATTAAATTCCTTTTTATTTTATTTTAAAACATGTCAGGAAAACAATAGGTTTTTGAAAATCATCCTGTATTACAAGTTAAAATCTTATTAAACTTAGAATTAAAATGATGTTTCATATGTTGTATACTCGTCAAAATAAAATGCCCGTAAACAAGTAGTATATAGATGTACTCTGGCCATTGCTGAGATTAAATTCCAAAGCATTCCACGCAAATTTATTTTTTTCGTCGGGTGTACATCGAGATTCGATTCATGCAACGGATTTCGGATCGTGAGTCATGAATGCCGCGAATCATTGTGACTCACGTTAATGATGCGTGGCTATTGTGAACGTATGTCACGTGCTAGTGACACGATTTCTTTTTAGTTTGTTTGATCTCGCAAAGTTGATATGGTTTTGCGTTGTAGTCTGACGTGCGCTTCCGAAGAAGTCGACCCTCTGTGACTGTGTGATGACATGATGTGCGTATGTATATAAATTGAAAGGTTAGATGTTGTACATATATAAACACGTTAGACATTCAAATCATTAGTAAGCATCATCGTAATATAAATTTAGCAAAATTCTACGTGTAATATTACATATATTGTCATTTCCAATTTTATGAATACATACATATGAATGAAGTAATTGGTCTCTCTGAGAACCATCATTTTCTATCTTTTTTTATTGTTTTATTTTCGCTATGCAATTGAACGCTGAAAAATATTTAGACAAGGCAGAAAACGAAATGTTTCATTTCTAAATGAGAATCAAGATAAAAAATTAACGTCTCTGGTGAGAGTTCTGTAAATTACTTTATATCCATAATAGAACTTTTACAACCAACAAATTTCGGTTATTCAATTTTATACAAGTTTATTAACAACATATAGAGTCGATTTCTAATAATTGTCACATTTAACTAGCGTATTGAAATTAATACTTCAACTGAGAACATGTACACAATAAACTGTTTACTTCCTTACTGCCCAACTGTTCTGTATGCTCTAAAGGTTATATTATTATTGCGAGACAAAGCTCAAAGAGTAATAGCAATTCGGAAATCTACCCTAGATCTCAAAATACCAAAATGCCGAATATAAGAAAGAAATGTATAAAATTATGAAATCTTATTACATTTTTCAAGTCAGGAAAATACGCAAAACCGAAGGATTATACTATTATGATGATATTACTTTATCTAAAATTGTTACTTTTGATTTTTGTAGAAAAACGTACGAATTATTTTAGTAATGATAAGTCAGATTATGATGATATAATATTGTAATATTAAGATTTCAGACAAGTAAGCTGTAATTATTATCATTATATTAGGTTAACAGAATCTAATAATTATATCTCAAATAACTCGCTGAAATAAACGTTTTAACAAATTGTTTAACTGTATATAAAAAAAATAAAAAAAAATAAATTATATATAATTTTTTGCATTATGAACAGTACGATTAGGTTACTATTTTGTAAATAATAAAGATGGTTTAAAATATAATCAATTATTTTTAAAATAATTAAATTTGTATTTGTCTAAGTAATTACAATATAAAATTAATTCAGTAATTAACATTCACAAAGATTTTAAACACTACAACGATACATTACACTCTTTCATTATTCAGAAGACACCTCATTGAAACACCACGTATAACTTCTAAGAAACGTCATTTACTACGCTCATCGATTGATAACTGATCATTCGACACATCATCTGCATTCATTGGCTTATTGGCTTCGTCTATGCATTCACCAGTTCTTGACAGCCGAACTTCGTCTCGTACGTTGCAAAGCTTGCTCTGCACGCTGCAAATCTCGCCTGGAAATATGTCCCCTCTTTTTGCCAATTTTATACTTTTCTGATTTATTACGTTACACGACTTTTTCGATAGTTGTACAAATCAAGCATAATAACTACACATACAAACACATAATTATGTACTTAGACATGTGTACTATACATAAGTGCTATATACTTTAATTTTATCACCTCATCCCCTCGCTCCCCTCCATTTTTCCCTCTTTTTTCTTATTTTGTACTTTTTCGATTTATTGCGTTACAAACAGCCATCACTTTTTTATATAGGATAGGAGTACACGACTATTTTGAGAGTCTTACAAATCAAGCATAATAATTACACATACAAACATATAAATATGAATTTAGATATGTATACTATACATAAGTGGCGTTATCTTTAATTGAATCACCTCACTCCTCCCTCTCCCATCCTACTCCCTTTTTCCGCCCGTTCAACGAATTATTACCGAAGTTTCAATTGCTCATAACTTTGCACTGGAATATCCATTTTCAACTAAAAAAACTCGAATTAAAGGTCTCTTCTCCTGCTTTTATATACTTTTGGGGGAAAAATTGTTCACCTTTAAGTGCACAGTTATTAACTGCGCAGTAAAACCCTTTTTTCCAATATTTAAGAAACCGCAAAAAACACCTAATTTGTCTGAAAAACATAGTCATATGCCTAATTTTAATTTTTCAAACGCGTTTTTCTTCAGAATTTGACCCCTAAAACGAGATAGAAAAGGTTTGGAAACCCGAGCATTCAAATTTTTTTTGCGATTACTGGGCCCAAAATATGCTTTTTTTAGATTTCGTCATATATATGAGTTACAAGTAGGAATCAGTCGCACTTTAATTTGGGAATTTTTTATACAACTTTCTTTAAATAAAGCCCTTTGGTCGGACATGGCATCAAACTCGAGACACATATTTCGAAACAACTATACAGAAACAGATCACAGAAATGTAAAGTTCGCACCTTATTTTTGCATTAAGTCTTAATCCATTGTGTACTTTTTTTGTTAAAATTTAGTGTATTACTAAATTTCATATTGCATAGTTTTTATTTTTTATTCAGAATAGAAAATACTTGGTAGGTAAACTGAAAATTTGGTAGATTGTTGCTTACGATAGTCCTGCAATTTCTGTGTGATTCATATAACGCCCTAATGCTTTATAAAATAGGAGAGACAATAATTATACAACTTTTTGACAATCACCCAAATATATGTCATATCATTTTTTCAATCTTCATATAATATCAATAAACATCGGGCAAATGAACAAATTTAGATTTGTTCCCATTTTTGCAACTGACTATTAAATTCTTTTAATTGACTGTCCTGAAGAACAATTATAAATGGTCCTTTTAAAAAATCATCCTACAAAATTTTTAAAAATAAATGTTGTGTTTCAAACATACAATTCAAACTGCATTTAAACGACAAATACAGCTGCAGCAAGAGCTGCACAGGTTCACATCTTAATTGAAACCGTATTCGTTCTTCGAACAGACGCGGACAAAATAATGAAGGACAGGACGCGCGTGCATTGATCTCTTCTCCCCGTATTTTTTCCTCCCGCAGTCGCGCTTTAAATCCCGAGCTACGTACGCAATAAGATCAGTCGCGATACGCGCGTCCGAGGCCGGATTTATTCGCTCGCAACCGCATCTCCGCGAAGCATCTGCCGTGCTCCCGATGCTGCCACACTTTTCCATGTGTTCGTGTATACCTACGCATACCAATGCATCCCAAAGTGTACCAATCCAGCTGCAGGTACGACAGAAGCGAAACGAGACGCAGGCGACGCGACGAGGACGCATCACGACAGTTGGCCGGCGCGGCATAGTGGGGATGAAAGATAAGAGAATGAAAGAGAGGGAGAGTGAGAGAGATGGAGTGTAAAAGGAAGAAAGAGGAGAGGCGGCGAGAAAAGTCGGCGGTTACAGCTAAAATGTGCAATAAATAATAATGATTGCCGCTACGTGTTCGCACAATGCGGCTCGGCGCTTAGGCTACCGCATTGCTGGTGCGTTTCTACTCTCTCTCTCTCGCTTGGTAGATGGTATATTAAGGTGTGGGGGAAGAGATGCATCGTATATGGCCGCTGCGGATGCGATGAACCGTGGCTTTCTACGTAGTTCCGGCTGGGGCAGTTACCAGGTTACCTGATGCACCGCCCTCCACGGAGATTTGGGCATTGCTTTTGAGTTTCCTCTTTTCAGAGTTGGATGGTATTTCCGGTTGTGTGCTGCGATGATTCTACGATCATTATGTACGGACTTTGTTTTATTGTCGAATTTGAACGTTTGGAAGAGTAAGATTGTAATGCTTCTAACTGCTGCATATAGAATACGCAAAATTAGCTAATCGTTGTGTGTGCGAAGTAAAGGCATGAAGCAAATGAAATATCCGAATTCTGCTAAATTTAATTGTGAATTAAGTATGTATTTTTTATAGTATAGTATAAATTCAAGTCTATACAAACTGCAAACGCTTCAAATACTTTTCGAAGAGAGCCTCGATACTTTTCAAGATAAAGTTCGTAACGTACAGGAACATTTACAAAAAATATGTATTTATTTTAATAGAAAAAAATTATATTTACACAGAAATTTGGTTTCAAAACCTTCAGAATTGTGGAAACTATTTTTAGCTGCAATCCACTATAATTATTTCCATCTATATTTCGATATAAAAATATTGTATCATTATGTAATCGAATATCAATCTGTTGAAGACTTTATTACGAACAGAATATTAAAATCTCGTTAAAGATAGTATAAATAGATTTTAGAAAAATAGCTATCATTATTTGTATAAATACGGATTTCATGATTTTAATATTTTTGAATATATCAGAAAAAAATAGATTTTTTTTATAAAAATTTCCTAAATAATACTCCCAATGTAAAAAAAAATTTACATTGAAATTAATAAATAATTGGTACTTCAGATACAAATTAATGATAATATGCATGATATTAAAAAATTGACACACTAAAAATACCACCTATTATGACAACTTCTCATACACATCCTCATATTAAATATCACAGCTCCTTCCTTATCTCGTCAAAGCTTCACCATCGACCAAAATAGACGCCAATATAACATTTCCGTTATAACAACATTATTACGAAAGCTTTATCATTTTTTACGGCCGGCGTGATAATAATTTCGCTACATCCGCCATGCGCAAGGGCTGCGCGCTACACGTGCACGTATACGTGTAGGTCGCCTGCATTCAGGCATTGTACATAAAGTAGTTGAAAGTTTAGAACGAAAGGCGGTATGCGAATGGCCGCGCGGGCACAAAGGAGTCTAGCCGCGCGCTTGTCGGCGATATGAATTCTTCCTTCGGCCGATGAGGTTAAATATTGGAGTGGGCTATATACGCTCGTTTAAACCACACCCTCATAAATAAGATTTCACAGTGTAATACGTAATATCGCGTGCGCGGACCTTTCCATTTCGCGAGCGGCCTTATCTTTATTATTCTTTTTTATGCGCTGTTATACGGCGCGGCCGATCTATACGTACGGGGGACATTCTTGACCTCACCCCTTTTTTTCCTTTTTCCTTTGATCCCGGGGACAAAGATTTTGCTCTATAATCAAAAGCGATCGCCAGAGGAGATTGCGTAAACTATTGCCTCGTTTTCGAATTACTATGATTCGGTGGAGAACACTGTAATTTTTCTTTGGAATTGCTGTGCAAGGGGCCCTGTTTGTATGTGCTATTAAAAGTAACCGAATGGATAGTGATATAAATTGTTCTATATTTATGTATATTTTAGTTTGTATTTATTTATTTTTTAATAACATGTGAGGTATTTTTTTAAATGACAACATGCACTGTAAATGCAGTGGTTTGGAAATAGAACATTTATTATCAGCAAAGAATACAAAATTTATTATATGACTGTATTTTAAAAAGAAAATTAAATTTTCAAAGCTATATCTTTTAAAGGTTCTTTGAGTGATATTGCACATATTAAAAAATTATTTTAAAGGATGCTAGTCACAGCATTGTCACATTGTTTTTAAAAACTTTCCTATATATTCTTCAATTTTAAAAATATAAAAATTCTGAATGTTTACAAAGAAACTATACCAAGATTTATAAGAATATGCTGTTAACTGAATTTTTTTATTATTTCAGGATTACCTCGTGTGATAAGTTTCGCAAAATTATCTTACAAATACGTGACTAAAATGTTAAGAAAAAGAAATATTAAAAATTGTAGAGAAGATAAACTGTTAAAGTATGATTTAATTAATTGTAATTACAAAATTGTCCTTTATGAGGAAGCAAAAGCCTAAAAGTTAATCTTCTTATACCTAATATTCTCAGATATTTTAAAGTAGGAAGTTAATCAATTAATTTAACGATCCATAAATCAATTTTTTTTATTTTCGTTAAAATCTTATTTACTTGTCTTTTAAGACGGTTATAAATCAGATCTCGCATGCACTAGATCATATCGTTTTTTTAAATAAATAAAGGATAAAAAGCAAAAATGCCTAAAATAAGAATTGGCACTGGTATGATCCTTCCATATTACTACTATACACCACAAACCAGAAAATTAAAAATACATATGTTTCTCCTTCATGACTAAAAAGCGAATAAAACTTTTTCGCACATTAAATTGCATTTAAAAAAACGAAATCAAGAAATTTGAGTACAAACAGCCTGCGACAGTCTTTCTCCAGTCCCATGCCCAGGCCGGCGAATTCCCGCTGAAAATGTTCTCTCTCTCCTCGCCACTTTATACATATAATACACACAAGCCATCAGCCGCTCGCGCGAAATTTTCAAAAGCCCACGAGCACCCACCGCTGCAGCAGCGCAACATAAGCCGCAGTCGTCGCTCGGCTAACGAGGCTTCATTGAAAGTTCACTTGTACGCATCGCGCGGGAGAGCGAGTAAAAGGAAGGCGGCTGCGGGCGTTTCAAAAGCCGCAGTGTGTATTCCCCTGGTCCGCCCGGGGATCCAGAGATCCGGATCTCTCTCTCTCTCTCTCTCTCTCTCTCTCTTTCTCTCTCTCCACCCCTCGCCACCTGCGCCGCAGCCCGCGCTCCGCAAAAATCCCGGGCGCTTGAAATATATGCAAACTACTAGTCGCTGGGGGTCCTTGCCGAAACGAGCAAATTAAGAAGCGGGAAAAGCGGGCGCACCAGCGCTGACGAGGCGCCGCGTCGTGGCCAAAGAAAAGATTGCGCGATGCGGTTGCTGGAGCGAACAAAGCCGGTTAATGGGTGTATCGATGGGTCTGTGTTACTTTGCGGGGTTGGAAGATGCGGATGAAGGGGGGAAGGGGCGGATGAGGCGAGTGTTGGATTTGCGAGGAGTGCACATTTGGGGAATGTCTTGTATTTTTGTTTGAGGAAATGTCGAATGGTGGGTAGTCGCTTTTCAACGTACGCGAGAAATCTATCAGAAGCTTTGATATTTGCTTTAGATTCATAAGGGACAATCCTTATTATTTATACTACTTTACTACTAGTATAAAGTCTTCGTTCGTTTGTGTGATTTACTCAACATCGGTTTTCATCAGTTTCAAGCTTTTTATTTTTGGACTCACAAAATATGGAGTAAATTTGTGTGTAATTTATTAGTAGATTAATAGATTAGTGATCGTAGAAAAGTGTATTACATATTATTTACAGAGACTTCCAAAAATTGTTAAATTCACATTAAAAAGTTCCACTTCTGAAAATATTTCAAGTTTTATCATAACTACATGTATTTTGAACATAATTAAACCGTGAAAGAATCAATTCGATCACATTGGCTCTCTAAACTTTGCCGAAGTCCAAGAAATATAGAGGTATTCATTATGGCTAATTAAAGGGATCTAACGTCCTCCAAAAAAATTAAATAAAATTTTTTAGTTATATTTTGATAAAATGTTCAAATTTACCAAAATAATAACAGGTAATATATTATGAGTGACTTATTTTTGCCTTAAATATATTATCAATTAATTTAAAATTTAAAGATGTATATGTACGTTTAAGCACTATTTTCAGTGGATAGATCGGTTTTCAATATTTAAGACTTTTATACGGCAATACATTCATTGATAAAAGTCTACGTAAAGCGATATTCTCACAAAAAAAGTAACTTCGACCAGCAACTGCAAGAACAAAAAAGGTAACTTTTATATCTCAGCAAATTACCGGCCGTAAAATAAAAAAATACGCACCGCGACTCCACCACCAGTCACCGCGCATTCACTCTCAAAACCGATCCATAATTCAAGGCGCACGGCTCCTCAACCCCGCCTAAAAGCCCTCGCAATTTTACAGCGCTCTTATACACCTCTCGCACTTTCCACATCGAAACGTCATTTGTCGCAGTGCCTCTCTCGCTCGAAAGATGTCGGGCTGCAGCAGCGGCAGCGGCTTCGTGTAACAATTTCGCGCGGCAGAAAGCTCGAATTAGCCACGTGCGTGCCCGCGCATAACTTTCCGCGCCCATGCACCGGCTTATACCTGTCCCACTTACACCTTATTATCGACGTCCACGGCCTTATCTCGCGCGAGCGTCGTACTTCCTAGAATCATCTTATGCTGGGCGCGCGCAAGCGAGCGATGTGGATGGAAAAAAAGACGGGCGCAGCGGTATAGCCGCATTCCGTCGAAAGCAGCGTTGACGCGCGGAGGATGAGGAGGATGAGGTTTGACGTGGTGATTTTTAGGGGGGAGAGGTACTTACCTAGTGCCTAAGGTGCATATATTAGAAGATGCGAGTGATTGTGGCGTTAATCCGAGGAGTGATGTTGGATTAGGTCTAGGATGTGGGTGATACTGTTTTCTTGTGCCAATTGATTTTGTATAGGAGTTAGGTGAAATTCAGTTTTAGTATATTTTGTAAGCAGGTGTACATTGTAATAAGCATTTTAATGGGTTGTTGATTATTACTTTATAATTCAATTTATAAGAAAAATCTTGTTTAAATGCAATTTTTATTTCAGCTGGTAGTCAGCATGACATTTGAAAAGAATATTAATTGATTTTTCCAGCCACAAAACATAGATATTTTAAATTAATTTTTTAATTCAAAGCCATGCCATTTGTAATCTAATTTACAATTGTAGGCTATATTTATACTATCTAAGCAAGTTTTTTCATAACATATAAATTATACACTGTTTAACTCTAATATACGAAAAAAAGCTTAAAAATCTATAAGAGTCATGTGTGTTACATATTTTTATAGAAATACATACTATTCATTATGCTTAGTATTACATGGTCGCTTTTATTTAAGGTTCCAGAACTAGAGTCAGAATTCGCGTTCAATGAACACGTATTTAGATGCAAATTGTTCAAAAGTCAAATACTTAGCTTCTAATTTTTAACTTCTATATAACTCAATAAACGGCAATGTATTCCATTACATTAAAAATATTTGTATTTTCTATCGTTTGCACAAATTAATCGTTTGATTCACAGAACTTAGCGTTCAATCAGCTTACATCACAAACAAATGTACTTTCTACACGCGGAAAAAGCAAATACTAAATCCCCCAAATAAAGAACTACTCCCACCTGAAAGGGTTAATTCAAATATCAAAACTGAAACCTTAATCACGCCAATCTTTCAGACTTAAACCAACGTACCTCTCTTTCTCTCCTCCGCTGAAAAACGTGACGTTTGGACAGTGTCACGGGCCGGCTTTAGAATTCACCGGAGCGCATTGATCTTCGGCGGTGTTACGCACGCGTGTCTCATCCTCCAAGAGGGGGGGTGTGTATAGGAGCCCAGCGCGCGTTCCTAAACATAATCGCCGCAAATGCCGGGCATAGCTGGGCTCGCCGAAGGATCACCGACTCGGCCGATATTCCTGCGAAGGTATCATTTTCAAAATTCGAACTGATTTTAACGTGTGATTTTCGGTGATTTGCGAGTTTCTGTTCCGCGAATCTGTATAGAGCGATTTTGGCGTTTTATACCTATGTAAATGCATGCGAATTATTTTGATTGCAGTTTGATTGCTAGTGCAAGTGGTATCTCTATATGGAATTGACTTGTATTAATTACATTCATTTTGTTATGTTTGTTGATATTTAATTTTTCCAATTGCATTATTCTTATGGAAATTTGTTAATATTACGCACCGTTAAATCATTTACAAACTGATATAACTTTATAATATTGTTCTATGTTTATTAATAGTATGAACATAAAAGTTTTTAGTAAACAATTATTTATTTAACATTTATTTTTAAAAATGATCAGGGTCATTGGTCCACTACAGTTCTATCAATTGAGAGCAGTGACATATATTTTATTCACCTACATGCAGTAACATCCTTGTGTTTTGTTCAACTTTCCAAGATCAAAATCTGAATACTCCTACACATCATTTTTTATAAATCCTCTACAACTCCTCCAACATATCTACCCATTTTTCAAGAATAAATATGCACTACCCCTCGAAAAAATTACTTCACACAGAAACTAGACAACCACGCTCCAATAACAACGCAAATCTCATTAAAAAGTGACGAATGAACCACTTGACAGATTCCCCTGCTCCGAGTCCCCGCAAGCGCACCTCGAGCAATTAGTTATCGTCAAGATGACTCTCGCGCCTCTCCCGAAAAATCGACGCTCGACATCCGCAAACACACCGCGACTCTTCGCTATAACGTCGAGATTTGACGCTGTCGGAGCTCTCTCCGCTCCCCCTATATATACATCCACGCGTAAAAAAGCAAAACGCACAGTGCACACCGCACGCGGCGCGAATCCGGGGGGGGAGGGAAAACATCGGCCCTACGGAGTCCTCGCGAGGATCGTTGCGGCATGTCGCGATCTATATAACCCACACGCGCGCGTATAGATATGGAGATACACGCAGCATTGCGCGAGAGAGGGTATATGTAGTGCGCGAACGATGTTCACTTATTGGGCGACGTGTCTGCCGGTATGGCGCTCTTTCCTATTCCCTTCTCTCTCTCTCGCGGAAACATACACGCCAGGCTGCTGCCTGCCTTCCCCCCTACCACGCGTACACATATATATACACACATCTCTCTCTCTCTCTATTTCGTGCGCGCAAATGGAACCGAGCGAAGTTCGCGTGATGTGGGTGGCTGGGAAACGCGTGTATAGCTCCGCTCATTCTCTCTCTCCGCATTTTGACTCGCTATGGCGAGGGTGGAAACAGGTGGCGCCGAAACCACGGCGAGCCTCGTAGCTGTCAAATATTGCGGTTGCTTTAAAAATCGATCGCGCGGCCTCGATTCTTTCTCCCTTCTTCTTCCTCTTCCTTTTTTTTCTTCTTGCCCTCCGGGCGCTGCTGTGTGACTCTCTCTCTCTCTCTCTCTCTCTTTCTCTGCAGCACCCTGGGGTAAACGCGGCCCGCGTACGTGCTTCTGCATAGGCCGGCCTGCTTGGAGGCCGCGGCGCGCGCGAGAGTATTAGGCGGAATGAAGGCGCAGCAGTGGGTGCGCTTTTTTGTGCTTGGAGTTTGGCTTTGGAAATGATCGTGGTGCACGGTGGATTAGAGAGAGAATTTTTGAGCGCCGCGCGCGCGCGCCTTTGGATTGTTACGCGGGGGATCGGGGAGTGATGAATGGTCATTTTTTGGAGGGATGAGAGATTGCGGGTGAGTTGTTGGGATGATTTTTAGGGCTTGAGTTTGGAAGTTGGGAGGGATTTGGGGGGAAATTTATATAATCTATTTGAGATTTTCACTTTAACCCGGATTATTGCTTTGAAAGGTGAATAAAGACTTTGATTTTTGTATAATATAAAACGTCTTTTCCGGCGGAGATATATTTGATGTTTTCGAACGAGTTCTTTTTACTACAGTTAAATATATAGCGGTTTAAAATGGATCTAAATTTCAATTTTTAAATCTTTTTTCTTAAATATTATTTTGTGTCATTTGCTATGAATTAACATTCGCTTTATCGTAAATATCGCTTGATGACGTAAACAGGATGGAAAATATTTTTCGTCAGAATACTTAAGAGGAATATTATATGAAAATTGAAATTTTCATTGATTTTTAGTCATTATATTTAATTACAATCATAAAATATTCAATCCCGGAATTCAGATTTGAAAGTATTTGTTTGGTAAAATTAAAGTCTTTATCCATTTTCCAAGGACACGAATAAGAAAACCTAAAATATAGGTTAAATTGTCAGTATACGGTATATTATGTTCAGTTACTGTAAATGTAAATGGTAAATGTTATGCACGTTATTCTTTGCTTTAACAAAAAAGGTATATGCATTTCTGTATAATAGTAGGCCTATGCTACTTTTTATATGAATTTAATTGATAGTAACCCTTTTTTGATTACATAGTTATATGTGACTATAATAGAACCAAGCGTAATCAGCAAAAAATCTCTGTAATGTTTACATATCGTTATCTTTTCATGGTGCTTTCAAACATAATTTTACGAGAAACTTAAATTGTCCAATTACTTAGCGTGAGCTGCTGTTAAAATTACAGCTCATTTTCTTCATTCACTCATACTGTGATTAAGAGTTCCTCTAATTTCAAAAGAATGGGCGTGAAAAAAGGCTGAATAATAGTTTGCATTATGTCGCTCCAGAAATATAATAAATATAACATTTAAAAATTAAAAATAGCACTATTATTATGCGGTTATAAAGAATGACAAAAACAATCAAGTTATGTATATTATATCTGCATATATTTTTCTAGTATAAAGTTTATATTACCTTCGAGTTCAAATCAGTATTTACGACAAGAATGAAACACGTGCACTAGTAGTAGTTGATGAGATTTCTATTTTTTGCGAATTCCGCCCGAAGACATACATTCTCAAAGCTACATTTTTACCAAAATTCCATACACGAGAATTGGTACCGTGAGAGCGTTGCCGAATACGTCCCACGCAAGCAATACCAAAAAATAGGCAAATAATCTCTCTCTCTCTCCCCCCGACGATCGTAGATACACATCACGGCAATTATACCAGTGCGTTTGACCGTATTTCACTCGAGGGAAGGTTCGTCTCCTCACCCTACCCTGAAAAATAGAGCAGCCTTGGGAGTGCAGCGCCTTCGGTCACTCATTAGACAATTTAAGACACGTTATATCCCAATTCGCCGCACCACCGGCTTCCAGGAAGATCTCGAGATTCCGTCTTGCGCGCCCGCCGAGATGCGGCTATTGAATAATATAGCGGCGCTTGGCTGTATCCTCGCACACATAATGAAGGTTTTGCCTAAAGCGGCAGTGAGCGAGTTTTTAACGCGCCGCGGCCATAATCGTCGCAGTAAAAGTAAAACGGTCGGTGTTTCCTAGTGTTCGACGCACGAGTCGAGTAGTATAAACAGAAGTGATCATGCGAATGGGGGAGAATTATTTCCTTCTGGAAGAACAATAATCTTGAATAGACCATTTTGACGAGTAGCGAAATTAAAGAAAGCTAACGGATACTTTACTCTGTAGTTCTTAGCTAGTTTTCTAAATTGAGAGCTATAGGAGTGTTTAAACTGTTTACATTGTTTTCTTACCCTGTAACATTACGTTACTTGTGAAAAAGGTTAATAAGCTGTCAGGATCCGATTGATTATTAGACTAAACAGGAAAATCTTAAGAAGATTCTTCGTTTAAGAATGTGTTCTCTCGAGATTCTATTTTATATCCATCAATATTAAATCTTGTAGAAACTTAACAGCATATAAGGTAAACGTACCAATGATCGGACACGTCCGTATGATGGGACAATATTGAAAATAAGTGTTTAATAAATACATAAAATAATTCGTAATCACTCCAGATCTATAGACCAATGATCGATTAAATGATTTTTATAGTTAACGTTACGAATATGTTTTCATTTAAAAATATGCAGAGCTATGAATTATTAGGCTTAAGCGTCCGAGCATTGATACGTTTACCTTAATGAATATAAAAACTATTGAATCTTTTTAATAGACACTTGTATAATGCCGCTTAAACTAATCAATTATTTAAATAATATAAGAGTATGAATTGGCGGTCGATGGCTCAAGTGAAGTCCGAATTTTTCGAGAACATTTTAAGAAACTGTTTTTGTGGATGTTGACTATAACAAAACCGGCGTCTGTAAGATATCTTCTACGATCTTCATGGTGGTTGCAGCGGGAGTAATAATTCTACTGGTTGACTGGCTGTTGACCTTGTTTACCTGGCTTGTCAGATTGTCCACGTTATTCTGTCTTAGAAAGAGATCTGAGATCCAAGGCTACACGGACTAACAGATACTGTGATATACTGTGTTAGTATAATCACGAGATGCAAACACTTTACCAACGCCGGCTGTCTCAAGATCTTGCTCAGTGTATTAATGATGATCGCAACGGAAGTACTCATCTTTACAGTTGTCAGGGTATCAACATCGTTTACCTGGCTATCTAGGGTGTTCGTATTTTTCAATTTTAGCAAGGAATCTAAAGCATCATTGTATAACAGATACAGCGACATTTCCTTCGATACTAACGCGTAATTTAAGTACTGCAATAACTATTTATTCTTCATGATTTGTACACATTGTGTACACATTGTATTTGCACATTAGACCTTCGGATATGATATCAATTTTGTTTACATGACTCCGTGGGTTGTCTGCGTTTCTCTGGCTGAGAATGAAATTTAAGACCGGTTGAAATAATGAGTACTGCGGCATCCATTTTAGCATCAACACGAAATTCAAATATTCTAGCACCAGTGGGTATACAAGGTCGTATTCAGGCTTTCCATGGTTATCACAATGGATGTACTCATTTCACCAGTTGACTGGTTGTTTATCTTGTTTACCTGGCTCTTCAGGTTATCTGTGTGTTTATGTCTCTGCAAGGAATCCATGATCTCATGGAATACAAAATATCGTGACATATTCTTTATTTTCAACAAGAACTCAAAGTAAAACTTGTTCATTGCCTGTTACTTCACGATCTCGCTCAGGGTCTCCTTGGTGGTTACAGCTGATGTACTCATTTTACCACCGGATGCGTTATAAGTGTTCATTAATATCGTCATGACGCGATTGATTATTGTCGCAAAAACTAACAGACAATAGTTATTTTGATACATTAAGAATATCATAACTAGTGATTGAAAGTCCAAATGCATCTACGAAAATCATTAAATCGCAAGATAAGTATGTACTTTGATCCGCAAGGGAAGATTCACCATGACATCAATACCCTAACTACCAATTTATATTAATTAGTTATTTACGAGAAAAGCATTAAAGGATGGGAGATAAAACGGACAGAGGTTTTAAAATAGTTATATGTTCAACTATTTTGAACAAATTTTATATTATAAACCTTAACGGTCATTACAATCGGGCATATAAGTTTCTGGAAATGATTTGGTTCCAGACCTAATCCTAAACCTACGAATTTATGTTGAAAAGGCTTAATAAAATCTTTGAAGCATACATTTTTACTTCACATTATGTGACTGAAAACGGCGAAAATGTTATTTCTCCTGAGACTCAAAGAGCAGTGTTACAAAATACAATCTTAAATAACTTGATTCTTATGTCTGAAGCCATCTAAAAATTTAATTATGTTTGTAAAGTTGTTTATCTATACACCGACTTTCATTAAAATCTGATTGTTAATCTTATAACCGAAAGAACTTTTTAAGTATGTAGCGAAAATTATTATAATATTCACATTTTTAAGTTGAATCATAAAGTAATGCTGATGTTCGTAGCTCAAATAAAGAGGTTTAAACGATTATTTATCAAATTAAAAACTGATCCAAGAATCTGCATAACGCACTCTACAAAATGTAATGTCACCAAGTAAATATAGTAAGATGTTATGATAAATTTACTCTCCCTGTGTAGGGTTAACAACTCGCAGTTTCTTTAAAACCTTCCTTCTGCTCTCGAAATTAAACTCATAATTATTGATATTATCAATAATACATTTAAATTCTAAGTTATGCTTTTCATTTTCACTTTAGTGCATAAACTACTTTAATCAAGCAGAGAATCCTTCGAACTCAACCGGACCATTTCTGCGAGTGACTATACCGACGCGATACCTCAACCTTGTCACTTTTTGCCGGCGCAGTCCGGCTTCTCGCCTCTCGTCGCCAGGCAGTTCCGTCAATTTGTACTTTGAATTATGCGCCATCTCCGTGACTCTCGTCGTCCTCGTCCGCGTCTCGTTTCGTCGTCTGCCTCGAAATTAATTTCCGCCGAGGTAAAAAGGGAATGACGCGGGCGCCGAGCGAGTATATAGGAAAGAAGCGACCGTACGATTTCCGTCTTGTCCGGTTCCTCTCTCTTTCTCTCTTCTCCTCCTCTTCTTATTCGCTTTTCTCTCCTCCTTCTCCACGCCGCTCGCCAGACGCATAATAACACGTTGCGCTTCTTCTGTATACCCCGGGGACCGCGGGGCTCAAAAACATCGAAAGTAAAACGCACGGCCCACACGCCCGAGTTAAACTGCAGCGGGCGCGCGCGCGAGCAAAACTCTGCACACACCGACAAAACCACAGGGACAACCCCGCGAAGAAAGAGAGTGAGAGAGAAAGATACTGCCTCTCTAATGACCCCCTAATCACGAAGAAATACCCATAACGGACGACTAACTAAAAGTTGTTTTATATGTGCTTGATGGCCGGCGCGCGTGGTTCTCGGAGAATTTTTGGATTCCTCGAGAATTTAACATTTCGCTTCTGCAAATTATTATTGGCTGCAGGAGTTCCTGATGTGTAGGTACGAGTAGGTGGTTGTTGAGAAATTTGTTTATCGTTTTATTGGGTTTTACGATTTTTCGGAAGAATCGTTTGAAATACGCTGAGGAGTTAGAAATATGAGGTCTGGCCTAGTTCGTCTTAATTAAGGGCTCGACTTTATGCACAATGTTTGAAAAATACTAGTTATAATGCACTTTTTATGATTGAACATAAGTATTAGGATGTAGCAAAGCTTAAATTAAAGCTCTTTCTGTCTTATGTTGATGACGGAGTGATGTTTTATGTTGAAATAAACAAATGAATAGCGTTGCGAAGCCGTTCCGGCTGTTTGTAATAATTCGATTAGTCTTTTTTGGATCGTCGTAGTGTTAACATATCGTAGATAGCTCATTTCGACTGTTATTTCCGAAATATTATCGGGAGGTGATCTAATTAAATTTCCAATCCTATTTTTTATAAATGATATGTATTTAAAAATGTCAATAATGGTACTCTGATCAAGCCCTTTCGATTTTTAAATGTATCTCATAATTATTATAACAGATAGTACCATAGGTTGATACTATAAATAACTAAGGCACTATATTATTATAAAGAGTGGTCATTTATCTTAGCTAAACAGTGCAAAATTATTAATTTAAAATCGGTTCTCAGAATAAAAATTAAATTTTGGATAATATTCTATATATTTGTAAAGATTAAAATTCTGATATTTACATTAAAATGTATCTTTAAGTGATACATAAAAAATACAAATATGCAATAGAAAAGCAGTTTTTCAACTAGGGACATGTCACGGAGGTGATATTTTGACCACTGGACAGTCTATGTATAACTTTTATCATAAATAGTTTATGATCACTTTATGTAATAAAAAACGTCGAATCTTATCTATTTTTGTGTGAAAAACATTCGCTGATATAGAAGAACCACATTTTACAAAGGGAGGGAAATGTTAACTATTTTAGACGCGGGTAGGTCACATTTTCAATTGTGCGGTCTTGGTATACTCGACCTTTAGACCTCGAAAAACCTTCAGTACAGTCTCTTGTATCTGTGCGTTTTGCGGCGTCCGTATACCAAAAGTTTCTCGGAAACACGTTACTCTTGAGTTGCCCATAGTTTGCCCTCATCTAGCTCATGGATTGTTGTCAGGGTTGCAGTACATTTGACTGTTGTCAGCAATCTGACGGAAAACGACGGGAATATGGTTAATACCTGGGCGACGACGATGTCAATGTTGGGTGACGGTTTTCTAACCTCAACGACTATTAGGCATACAGTGGCAATGTTGCGGCATGACCATGTCGTCGCGATTTGCACATCATAATCGGAGATCGTGGATTAGCCATCCTCCGTGTCATATCGACGAGCATGCTATTTCAGAAGTAAGGGGATGCGTCAGACCTACTTTACCCACCGATAAAATACATTCGAGAATTTCGTTTTTCTCAAAAAAATATGCATCAGAAACGAATTTCCTTTTAAGGGTAGCTTCATTTACGTAAAATACATAGCGGAACACTCCATTAATTAACAGAATCGAAAATTAGCAATTAAGTGATTATGCTAATTTTCGATTCTGATAATAATTCGAGTGTTCCGCTATGTATTTTACGTAAATAAAGTTACCCTTAATTATTATTTTTTTATTAAAACGAAATTTTCGAATGCATTTATTGGCGGATAAAGTAGGCTTGGCGCTTCCCATTAAGGGGTAACACCACTCTAGGATTAAAAAAAATCGTTTTTTTTGGCTTAAACAATACTTTAGCGTCATAAAAACAATATATCCAATTGGTCCTATAGCCAAAAAAAATTGTATCAGTTTCAATTTTTAATTTTGCCGCCGCGCCTCGGAGTGTTTTTACTGCAGCTTCACAATCGCATTATCTAAAGAAGTACATAGCCGTTTTTTGATTAAACTAAATTTTTTTTTATAAACAATTTACTGCGAATTTATACGTCGATAAAATGAAATTTTTTTAAAATTTATGCCATTTTATAAAAATTGATTTAAAAGAAAACCCCTATGTACGCCTATACCAATAACATATACTTTAAGAAAAAAGTATTGTTTTGTCCTAGTTCTCATACTTTCGGAGTTACGATTTCGCCCGTGGAGGTATAAAGAAAAAGACGTTTTTGGAAAATGGTTTTGACGCTGCCATTTTGTTTTGAAAATTCAATAAAAATTTTTTTTTACTATATGTATTTAATTAAGCTTTGAAAAAAAACCCGATTCCTTTACCCATATCTTCAAAAAAAATTATCAAAGTTAGGCCATTTTTCGTGGCTCTAGAGTGGTGTTACCCCTTAAGGAGTGAGGAAAGAGCGCGAGAGAGGTCAATGACAACCAATGAGCCGCCGGCAGCGTCGCTAGTCGACAAAATTTAATATAATCTAGTTTCTGTAAATTAGAGCATGTTCAAAGTCTTACACGCCGCTTATAGATATTGTATTTGCAAAATAACAATGAAATGAATACTTGGAAAAAATTAAGTGCGTCATACAACAAATTTTATTTGTCGTGCAATAATAAAATTAGTCCAGCAATTTGTATCACATAATTTAATTTCCTCAATTTTGTTATTAAAAATCATCTAACTTATTTATATCGGTCTATCCGGCTGCCAGTCAATCGCCAATCTCAGAAATTAAAATATACGTTTTAACTTCAAGTGGTCATTAAAAAATGTCAGTTCACTTCAAACGAAAGATAGTAATGAATCGCCAATATTCTCTTCAGTGGATGACCAAAAGTTAAAATTTAAATTGGCGTATAACCGACCGTCAGATACAATGCTACGTGGTGTTACACAACTGTTTTTAATAGCTTGTAATTATACATATCTAGAAAATACATTTTACGTTTTAATATGCAAATTCAATTACCTTGAAGAAATCTAAAGCAACTAGTATACTCGATGTTATTTATGTAGGAACGTTGGAATATCTTAATGACACGTTCACTACTACCTTTGAAATGAAAATACCAGTGCGCATAAATACAGCCATGCTTTCCACCTGATAGGTACGCGGTTTTCAATGGTTTAAAAGACAATCAGCTTTCCAAAAATCTTAATAAATTCATAGCGAATGAAATATTCAGTCACGTCGTGCTACACGTCGAGGGACAAAAGTTACCGGTGCACAGGTTAGTGCTGTCTGCAGAAAGTACAGTATTTGCGACTATACTGGAAAATCCTCGATAATCGATTTAATAGGTGTCGATCGAAAAACAATGAGCGAAGCTCTCCGATACATGTACACGGGCAAAGTCCAGAATCTGGACGAATTGACGAGCAGTCTTTGGCTGATAGCACAGAGGTACGATATCAGGAGACATAAGGACTTACGCGAAGATAATATTTGTAAGAATCTGAATATTAACGACGTTGTTTACGTGCTTCTTCTAACTGATCAGGCATCTGCAGCTGATAGCAAATTGAAGGAGTGCGTCATTCGTTTTGTAGTCAGTCATCTTGCCGATTTGGTAAAAGTGCCAGAATTTACGGATTTCATGATAGCAAAATCACAACTAGGAGTGGACATTATGAAACAATGAGTGTCTAATTTATGTACATTATTATAAATAATTGGAAAGTATCTATTCGAAATAAAATCCACTATCCAAAAATCTCAAAAGTAACATAAACCTTATAGAGAAATACTGTTCTATAGTGTGTTAAGATCAAGGTTAAAGACACTATGTTAAGAATAATGTAAAGTATAATTAATACATTGAAATTAATACTTAAATTCATTAATTATACTTATTTATACTTCTTGATAAGTATATATGTGAATATCCATTAGGGCTGCACGAGACCAAGACAAGATGATATTTTTTTAAATATTGTCTTGGTCTCGAAAAAGTTGCGACACATAAGGTCTAGGTCTTCAGGCGCCTTGTCTCGTCTTAGTCTTGCCTTGTCTTGAAGTCTTATATCTATTCTAAATAAAATCCACTATCCAAAAATCTCAAAAGTAACATACACGTTATAGAGAAATACTCTTCTTTAGTGTGTTAAGATCAAGGTTAAAGAAACTATATTAAGAATAATGTAAAGTATAATTAATAAATTGAAATTAATACTTAAATTTATTAATTATACTTATTTATATTTCTTGATAAGTATGTATATGAATATCCATTAGGGCTGCACGAGACCAAGACAAGACGATATTTTTTTAAATATTGTCTTTGTCTCGAAAATGTCGCGACATATAAGGTCTTGTCTTGGTCTTCAGGCGCCTTGTCTCGTCTTGGTCTTGCCTTGTCTTGAAGTCTTGGTTTTTTTCATTAAGTTTTACTTAATTTTTTAATATGAAAACCATAATGATAGAAATGTCTCTAATAGCACCTTTATAGTCGAGTGATATACTTTTGGTTTCCCCTTTAATATATTACATTTAAAGTGTCTCATGCACGCTTCAATCAAAACAGTTTATATATTTTTCCTCCTTTGTTTTAAGTATATCGATGATCAACAATTGTCATTTATCATATTTAGAGCATATCATACACTCTTCAATAAAAGAGGCTTATATATCTTCCCCGTTTTCTATAAATCGTCGATTAATAATTTTCAATAATCGTATTTAAAGCGTCTCATATACTTTTAATAAAATACCTCTTAAGTGTTAAAATCTCAAAGCATTAACATAAAATTTTTTTTTGGTGTATCTATATGACATATTTTAATTATCCTTCAGATAGGAATTTTTATTAATTTCTTAGTAAATAAATTAAGACGCGATTTACAAATTACTTGCTTTGAAAATAAAGATCTTATTCCTTTGCCAGAAAAAGTCTTACAAATACACGAAAAAATGTTTATGTTAATGCTTTGAGATTTTGACACTTAAGAGATTTTTAATTAAAAGTGTATAAGATGTTTTAAATATAATTATTGAAAATTGTTAATCGACGATTTATAGAAAAAGGAGAAAATATACAAGCCTTTTTAATTGAAGAGTGTATGAGGCACTCTAAATATGATCATTAAAAATTGTTAATCGGCGATATACTCAAACAGGCTTTAATTAAAATAATTATATAAATAGGGAAGAGCTGCGCAGTATCGCCCATCATGGTTATTTTCCTGTATAACTATTTTCATTTAGTGATTTGAGCCCTACTGAAAAATGAATATTTTTCAATAAACATATTATCACATATATCGTATATCGGGGCGTCTTTGGTCAGCGATGTATCATTGATTCTAAAATCTATTTTTATGTATAAAATCAAATGAAATCTATACTTATAAAAAATTGAATTATTGATCAAAAAAATGCAAAAGACGCAAAAACGCATCTTTTTTTAAAATTATTATTTTAAAAATTTGACTACTATTTAACATATACTAGTTCACAAATTCCATCATTAAAATAGTTTAAAAATCATAATTTTTCGATGCTTTATTATAGATAGATACAGATTCAATATAGCAAAAATAAATGATGTCATTATTAAATAATTTTTGAAAAACCACAAAATAATATTTTTAATTTATAACAATATCTTTCCAGTTTTTGGATTTTTTTGTGAAATATAATACGTAAAGTTGGCTAGAAGTGTAGAATAATAAACCTCATATATAATATCTACAAGAAAAAGCACAATGATAAATAAATATTTAAATCGAATTTGTTTAAAAGGACAGAGGAATTACTTCTCTCTTAATTTCATATACATATGGTGCATTTAAATAAATAAACTACTAAAAAAATATTTACGGCACAAATGTCTTGTCCGTCCAAAACAATCGAAGGCAGTATCATCGAATACAACAAATAGGTAAATAAACAACATTTTAACCTTTTTAAGCGTAGATCATAATCATTCATATTCTGTAATAAGCGATGCAATTTTTAATTTGAGCTAAACACGAGATACTTCATGTAAGGAATATATATCAAACAATATTAAATGAAAGTTATACTCTATTAATTCGTAATTTAAAAGAATTGGTTATAAAAAACTTTCAACATTGTAATATTTTTTTATCTACATAAAACTGTTTCTTGATCTCGCCCATTTTAATTTTCTTTATTTATATGATTAATATTATTACATCATATTTTTTATTTTCAGTTTCAAAGACTTTATTCTTTTGAAAATCATACTTTTAAAAAGAGCCAACTTTTTGACAATCACCCTTATACGTTAAAAAGACACAAAAAAAATTTTACCATCACAAAGCTTTGTCTTTGATAAAGCAAAAATGAGGGAAAAATTTATCATCTTTTTTGATTTAAAAGTGTATGAGATACTCTAAATGTAATATATTAAAGGGGAAACATAAACATATAACTCGTCTACAAAGGTGCTGTTGAGCCACTCCTAACATTTTGTATACGTAGACGCTCGAGTCATTTGTTCTGAATATCCGTTGAATATTCATTCACATAGAAACCATAAACTACTGAATTTTAAATTTAAATTATAGATTAATTTTTTAGTACTTAATTTCAATAAACCTGCTCATTAATGTAAACAAACTTGCTGAAAGTTTCTATGGTCATATTACCAATCAGTGAAAAGATTGGAAACCCTTTGTTGCTGATTTTTGAATATATAAAGGGACTGATGCAAATGAAGATTTCGACTCCTTGATATGTATTCGGTTTTACTTATGAATATAATATTTACAATATATATTACAATTAGCTGCTTAATGGAATCAAATCTGTTATACCCCGCTTAAAAATAAATTCATTTTTAAATGAGCATACATGATTATTCATATATGATCATTTACAGCTCCTACTTGCGGTCTTTTGTTTGAGTCCCCTATACCGTATCGTAAAAAGAAAAAAAACGACTGAATTTTAAATAAATATTGAGATAAATATTGCACAGAATTTTGGAAGATACTAAAGACTTTAGATTTTAGGAGATAACTACCATCAATTTAAATTACTTAAGGTATTGAGATTATCAAGATATGTCAGGAATGTATTAATAACACTTTCAGCAAAGATTATATACTTTAAAATATAATGTTGTATAAAGTATAATGTAGACTTTAGTATAATTTACAAAAGAAATAATTTTTTATGTAATTTTCATCAATTCCTTTGAAAGTTTAGTAACTTCGTTCCTGATTAATATTATTGTACGAAATAAAACTGATATTAAAGCTATTTTCGTCTACTTTTATTTACGTTTAGATAATCTTGTCTAGCACTAAAGCTTGCAAAACTGTGATCATAAGGTACTATATTTTATAAAATAACCCATAAGGGTAATAATATTTCATTTTTAGATGTAGACGAATATTTTTTAAGCATCATCAAATATCTTTTTCCATGCCTCTGACACTCTCGTAGTTAAATTACTTAAACAAAAAACTAATATAAACTAATATACCAACATACAAATATACCTTTTTTATGATTCTACAATGATTCTAAACGATTCAATTGTAACTCTAATATTTTGCTTAAACTATCTCAAATGAACATTCTATTTTTCAAATTATGGTTTGATTTACCATTTAGCATACAAATCATTGGAAAAACATTAAAATTTACAAGTATTAAAAATGTATATATAAAATAAACAGTGAAATTTTATATAATATTTACATTAAACAAAAAGTAATACGATTTATTATTGTAAATAATAAGAAATGTTTCAATTACAAGTACAGATAATTTATTTTCATATATACAAAAATATGAAACATTTAGACATTATAAAAGACTGAATTATTAAATCTCACTATAATTATTAGATAGTTAACAAACAAATTTTAAATTAGTTTGTAAAATTTCAAACTTAAACGATTAACTTAGTTGATAACAAAATTCAAGTTTGAGGAAGTTAACAAGGAGATTATTATACCTTTGGGCAACGAATATTGATTAGGCTTTGGGAGGTGTTTTCTGGTATCCAGAAATGAAGTCTAGAACCTGCTGCGTGTGCCAATGGGCCCTATATATTCGAGATATGAGCTAGTTTACTTAGAAATGACGTTATTTTAGTGATAAATGGTACTTAATAACTATGCATGTATTAACACTAGAATATATGACCCGAATGATAATAAAAAGTAGGCGGAAAGAGCTTTATTTTAAGTTTTTATTCAAAAATATTAATCTTGTGTAAAGTTTGAGGAAATTTTAGGGAACAGATACACCTTTAAATTTTAAATTAATTGTTAATACGTTTTAAGGTACAAGTGAGTTTTACCATCATATATTAGCTAGGGCTGCACGAGACTCGAGATTTTTCTTGGTCTTGCCCTGGGTCTTGTCATGATTTTCGAGTCAAGACCAAAACCAAAGGTTCAAGATTCTTGGTCTTGTCAAGAATCTTGATATATATAATACACAACAAAAATATTGAAAATAAATAAATAAAGTTAAGTATAATTTTTTACTTAAGTTAACTATAAATCTTTTGATTTTCATAAGTTAAAAACTTTTAATGTAACTTAAACTAATTTCGTTCCCAAGAAACTTTCAACTTAACATTTTAGTTTATTAAAAATTACCCAACATTTTATTATATATATCAAGATTCTTGACAAGACCAAGAATCTTGAGACTTTGGTCTTGGTCTTGCCTTGAAAATAATTTCGCAGTAACGTCTTGGTTTTATCGTGAAAATCAAGACAAGACCAAGATATGACCAAGAGACACCTCGAGTCTCGTACAGTCCTAATATCCATACGGAAATATAATTGTATTATTATTATAATTATCCTTTTATCTTTATTATATATTTATTATTCATAATTATTACATGAAAAGTATGTTGAATTCATGCGTATTATATTATCTTATACTTATTTAATAGAAGCACAAATACATACATATACACCCCCACACCCATGCATAGACAGACGCACACACACATACACAAACAGACAAACACACACACAGACATACACGCACACTCACACATATACACCCACACGCACATACGCATACGAACACGCACACACTCACATATACATGCACACACAAGCGCACACACACGTGCATATACATAAAAATTCACACACATGTACATATACGTAGATACGTACACTGTACACTGCATGTATATATTTCATTCAATACGTTTCTATATCTAATAGCATCAGTATATTTTAGCGATTGGCCTTATTTTTAAAATTTCAAACATTCCGTTATAATCACAAAGCACGCTGTGAGTTTATCAATTGAGTTTTTATACTGAACTGATAAGTTTGGCTTCATAAAACATATTTTTTTTAGGGTATGTAGGAAATGCCACCTAAGGCACACCCGACTAGGTCCACACAGTCAGATAGTGTATATATATAAAATAAAATAAACAAAACCATGAAAAAACTACACAACCGTTGCATCGCAAACCGACCCACTAAAACCTACCACCCTTTCCTCTTCTTGAGGAACCCATCCTGGTACCATTTATCACATTACCTCTGGGTGGTACCATTCTAGTATCGTCTCGACAACCGCTGCTGCCTTGACCTGAAACAAATTTAAAAAAAGAAAAAATTCATAATTTTAAATCCCCCGAGGGGACGTCAGATCTAACCCGTCTCATTTATACGCGTATTCGAACCGGTGCATTCATCTACGTACGGAAAGGAGAAGTATCCCTGTCCCTCCCCGCGACATTCATAAAATGAGAGAAAATAAGCGTCTCCCGGTTAAGAAAGCGTCCCATCTTCTCCCTTCGATATAACATATATGATATTAATTTGTTTTATAATATTTAAAACTCTTAGTAATAATTAATGGGTATAATAAAAATTTTACTGAATACAGTATTTGGTGTCTATATCATGCTCATGAATTTTTTTCGTAAGATATATGTTTTTAGTTTTCATAATATAATTACAAAATAAGTTTTTCGGTGAAATAGAAAATGATTGTTAATCCAAAAAGAGTTACATTCGTAATTTCAAGCTCGTTCAAATAATATAGTAAAACTGAATTGATTGTCATTAGAAAAAAAAAACAATTAAGAACAGTAGTTTTGAAAACATGTAACTAGAAAATAAAAATGAATAAAGCAGTGTAAAAATTTGTTGAATAAAATTGTGTTAACCAAGATTTTTATCATGTAAGGTAAAGTACCCAGTACCGGGACAAAGTAAAATTTGGGAGCAGTACTGGGACAGTAGCAAAACACTTCTATTACTATTAAATCTGATAAAAGTATCGATGTATTAGCGTTGTTTATGATGTTATCTTTGTAGTATAATCTATATCATCATATATCGATTTGTAGTATAATCTATATCATCATATATCGATTTGTAGTATAATCTATATCATCATATAACAATATATCAAGACGATATTTTGTTAATTTAGAGCTTAAAATTATTATAAAACAAAATACAAATCTTTTGAGGTTGCGTTTCAGAAGCGTGTATAGGCGAATTTTAGTCCCACTTTACACGCCACTCAATTTGCATAAGCTAGTAGTGGGACACATTTAATAATATATGTCCCACTACTGCATCCAAAGGATGTCCCAGTACTGCGTCCATGTCGATATAGCCCGTCCAACTTCTGTATCCTTGTGTACATTTTTTCAAACATACTCTTTTAATATAAAAAAGCATTTTAATGTCTTTGTATGTGCATAAATAAGTAAAATTGATTGCAAATTAATGGTTAGATTTAAATGTTTTGAACAATTTTGCTTGTTAGTTCTAAAATCGTTGTCCGTTCGTGAATCACATTAAAAACTGTGCCAGTACTAGGTACTTTACCTTAGTTTCAAAAGATTTTAGCACTTTTTCTATCTAGGTATAGTAAATTTCTTATGGATAAAAGCAATCAAAATTAAATATTTCATTTCTTATTTCTCATTGCATTAGTAAGTAAAAAGTAAAAATTGTATATAAAAATCATATTGTCAGAAGCATTGAATGACAAAATTTTAAGAGTGAATTATATCAAATGTAATTATTATAAGGATAGCATATTAAAATATACTCAACAATTACTCTCCCCTGAACACTGTACTTACCATCGAATTAAACTACGATAATTTCCCACCAAAAATCCCAAGCCCATGCAAAACGCATAAATTGCGCGATACCTCGCATATCTATAAACCCGGGCGGCCGCATAAGTAACGCGTGCACCGCTGCTATTTGTCTGCAAGAGCCACGGAAAGAAAGACAGAGAGAGCCAGCTGTACTACAGCACCCGCAAGCGCGAGGCTTCCGCCGCGCGGGCGCAGATTTACGAGAGGAATTCATGCAAGAAATGGAAAAGAAGGATCGACGAAACGGAGCATCCGCGCGGAGGGGCCCACGGTGCAGCCACGGCTCGGAATAAAGAGAGCGAGGCGAAGCTGGCGGGCCGGAAATGATGTATGTCCGCGGATGACCCCCGCGCGGTGTGTATATACACCGAGGTCTTCCGAGGACGCGTTACGATGCGATATGCAGGGTGCACCGCGAACGGACATTGATTTATATTTCTCGGGTGTCAAGAGCTCTCTGCGCCGTGAAAGGGAGAGCGCGAGGCGCAACCTCGACGCGTCGCGGCAACGCACCGTTGTGCTCGTAGGAGGCCGTGTACCCCTGGTGGAGTCGTCGTCGAAGCTGAACTTGCCACGCAACAAAGACGATGATTTTTTTTTTGTTTTGTGGGATGTTTTTGCGAAAAGAAGATTGTGGTATGCTCTTCCGGTGAAATTTTGCACGGAGGGTTCAACTTTGTACTTTTGTCGCGTAACTTTGTTGGTGTTGGTTCTTGATGTAGTTTTATCGATTTGAAAATGTATGTTTTGTTTATAGGCTGATACATTACAGACAGAATAATTAATTACATCGCGTATATAACTAATATACGAATATGTATTGGGGTGGTCCCGTACCATATAAAGCGAAAGTTGAAGATCATAAGGTTTGCGATTATAGCGTTGAGAGATACGGGGTTTGTGGTTTAAAGTTAAGGTGCTATGATATTATTACGTATAGAGTTATCGAGTTTGTGGATGTGTAGCTTGCGATATAGTACAATAGGGTTTAGGTATTATATTATTAAGTTTAGAATTTTCGGCTTTGTGAATATGTAATTTGTGGTTTAGAGTCATAGGGTTTGAAGCTATGCGATTATAAAATTAAGGATGATTAGGTTATTGGGTTCATTTAGGGTTATGAGACTTTATGGACATGGGGATTATAAGGTCATAAAGGTGTTGGATTATCGGTTACTACTATTCGTTTAGGGTTACCCAATATTCCCATAATCCATAACCATATAGTTGAACAACCGTAAACGAACACTTAGTAACCGCATAACCTAATATCCCCATAATCCCATAACCTCACATTTGCAAATATATGATTATGGGGAAATTAGGTTATGCGGTTACTAAGTGTTCGTTTACGGTTGTTCAACTATGTGGATATGGGATTATGGGAATATTGGGTGATGCGATTACTACTTTTCATTTAGAGTTATGTAGTATGTGGTTACGGAGTTATGAGGTTATAAGGATATATGGTATATACAGTTTGTACGGTTATGACTTCTTTAGGTTTGATTTTTGGAGTTTGTACGTATTCGAGTTGTTCTTTGTTATTTATAAGGATATATATGGATAATATATATATACAAATTATATATTTTTCCTGATTTGATTATAGATTGACCGTTTAAATTAGGTAGCGTAGGAATTAAAAAAAATAGAGTAAATATTCTTTTTAAAAACATTATATGATGGATATAACCACGTATGGATTTAAAATTAATGAACCAAAATAGGTGTTAGAAACATAGTATGATTCTTGTAAATTTCTGCAAATTCTTTTAGTCCTGTTATTGTGGCTGTGAGAGTTATAAGATTGTTGACCGTTATTTGGGTTCCAATACCGAACACCGAATACCGAACAGGTCCTGATTGCTAAGCATTATTCTTCAATTGTAAAGGTTTGTAATTACCTATAGTGCATATATTAGCCCTTTTAGTACAAAATTGTAAAATCAAGAGTTGGTGAAAAAAATGTATACGAATACTAGAACATAAACCTAAATACCAACTCAATATAATGATATTATTATAATTGTTTTAAAGAACCCGTATTTCAAATAATTAAAAAAATATTTCATCATATTCCTCGTAATAAGACGATCAGCGATCACTCCTACCCTAATAATCCCTTCTTCATAAAGAAAATTCTCAGTTTCTCGACCAGCAGTCACAGCGGCAATAAACCACAACAGCGATAAATAACCACTAAACCTATCAATTATCAAACTCGCCGATACCTTCGCCCCAACCGCGCCCGAAGTGCAGCAATACTCTCCTCTCCCAACGAAAAGTTCGATTTATCAAAAGCGCTCCAACTTCCCTTATACGTACGTGCAAACACCACACCGCGTAGTCCTGCACGTCTCCGTGCAATATAACCTTCATCCACTCGACGGCGACATATATACCTATACAGTTTTTCTTACCCACCCCGAGCTGCGGGCGACTATTGGCAGGGTCGCGTTGCATTCTCGCGAGGCGTCACGTATACTCTCGCCTATATACATCCTAGAAGAGGGTGGCCAGCGGCAGTAAGTCGGGGGTGTCGATGCGGGAACTGGAACTGGAACTGGAAGCCGATATATTGGCATACCTATACGAAAAAGAATTTCCTTCGACGCTCGCTTGCCCTTTCTTTTTTTTGCCGCGACGAGCAGCCACTTTTCGCCCGGTTCGTTTGTCTGTCGCTCTGATGCTTGTCGCGGCTCGTTCTCGTCTCTCGGACGAACAGCGCACGGCGGTCAGGAAGAGAGCAGTGGCTAAAGTGCACGGGTGGGTGTGTGTGTGTGTGTATGCCGGGTGAGCTCAATTGCGAAGGAAGGGCTGATAGATGTCCCTCCAGCCTTGGAATGCGCGCAACGTCACGCCGGGACGCATTTTCTTCGGGCTCTCTTTCCTTCTTGGCTCTCTTCGGATGTATAGGGTGTGTGTTAGATAACGCATTTGGAATATATAGCAGGTTTAAAGTTGAATGGAAATTCTTAATGGTAAAGTGCTCGAAAATTGATAATCATGGTGGAAGTAACTATTGGAATTGAACCAATAATAGCACTCGATATCTTCAGTTTGGCATACTGGCAAACCACTAACCTTAATAATGAAACGTAAAATTACAAGTGAAAAAGAATGGAAGAGTGATAATTTCCTCAAGTCTTTATATCTTGGAGAGCAGAGTAAGAGTCACAGACAGAAAAAGATCTTTTTTAAAACATTTTCTGTATCCCACTCAAACTTTAAAGACTTTTGATTTTATTTTGTTCCAAAGCCAAAGTCTAAACTCTAAAGGCCAAACTAAGAATTAATAAAAGTCTTTAATAAATAATATTATGGCATGTATGCAAAGCCCATTAATTTTTTATTTTAATGAACATTATTAAAAAGAAAAAAATAAAAAGCTTGAAAATTTACACTCAAAACAACCACGGAGATTAAATTTTGATTTGGAAGTCTTTATTCAATTAAATTATGATCTTCAATCTATTATCACCTACTTCTGGTATGAATTTCTCAAGTCTTTTCCAATTACGGAATAACAAAGAAAGCGATCTACATATTTTGAGCACATATTTCTGCATATTTTCTGCAAATTTAAAAACTTATTTAGCTGAGACACAAACATGCACCTTCCTATAAAATCATTAATACACCAAATGCATTAGCTTAGTTACACCCTGTATATTCCACGTCCGCGTAGTGCGAGCTTGCGCGCGAATGCCTTCTTGCCCCCGTTCCCGGCGCGTTCCACCGGCGAAGTCCCTACGCGTGTGTGAGTAAGGAGTCATCGATTGATTTACCTCGATGATTTATGTCCGGAGGAGCGAAAAAGAGAGAGGCTGGCACTCGCATTTTTCTCGAGAGCAGCGCGCGCGCGAGCGCTTTTTTCAATTATGTTGCGTGCGAGATAGTCGGGACGGTTTATGAGAGTGTCTTTGCTGCGTGAGAAGTGGAGCTAATAAAGTTTACGGACGTTGGTGTTTTCTTTTTTTTTTAATTAAGAGTGATGATGATTGAATAGTTGCTTTTTTAGTCTGAAGTTTTGTTAGTGAAAAAGATCAACGTCGGTCATCTTATGTCTCTTCTATTTATGTATTTGTTTTAATTGATTATTATAGTTTTAAAATGAAGTTCTAGTGAATTTTGCTTGAAAATCTGATTCTTTTTGCATAAATATCATATTTAGATATTTTTACTGTAAAACGAGATATTAATTCAAAATTAATTAACATTAAACAAATTTCTTTAGATTTGAATAATTGATTGACATCTAATTTATAAAAAATTTTAAGTAAATTATAAGTAATAGTGACAATGATTTTTTATGCTTTAGCAGCATATCCGGATCTAAAAATTTATTTAATGCTGTTATTTATTATGTCTTTTTTTAATCAAATTAAATCAAAAATCATAAAAATTTATTTTTTAGTCACAAAAAGAAACCTGAAGTTGTATTCTTTTTGTAACCTTTCAGATAAATGAATACTTTATTCTCAATAACTGTAGGAAAATATCGTTGAAAGAATTTATTTATCAAATTCAATAAAAAATGCATCCTGCAGCCCCATTGACCATCCGTCATGCAAATCATTACATAGAATTGCCATTACGGAATGGGTTCACAGATTTCGATGACATTAAATTTGTATGTATTGGCATTTTTAAATAATTTTCCGATTTGAATATTATATCAACAACAACTTCGATACTTTAGAACGACCTCAATAAATTGTTTCTCATAAACTTTGATTTCTTGCAATAATTAAAATAGCTGACCAGATTGCGAAACCCAGTTCCTTTATCCATATAAAACATTCGTCTCTTAAGAGTAAATTGTATACGATATTTATTTAAAGAATAACAATAAATAATAAGTGATTCAAAAAGGTTGCATCTAAATAATGCAATATTCCTACTCTCAACCATTAAAATCCAATGAATCATTCCGCACCGGCAAGAATTAAAAACCATCCTAATAAAAAGTGTTCGCGCTCGTAATATTTCTTTGTATGCTAATAGCGAAAAAGAGCATAAAAGACAAAAACGGCGAAAAAAAAACAAGAAAATATGAAAAGTTTTAAATCTTACGGGTACCAACGTATATAAAAGTCAGACCCTGCCTGCCTTTGATCCACTTTTTGTCACTGCCGAGGCAATAATATCCCTCGCATTAAAAGGCGCAAAAATATCTCATCAGCCTCTCTCTCTTTCTCTCGTATCTTATTTTCTATATAATTCTCGCAGCAGCAGCAGCCGCCGCTCGTGCCAGCGACAGAGATGAAAAAGTGCGTGCTCAGACAGAGAGAAACGTATATATCCACGATAGAAGCTACAGCTACAGACAAGAGAGAGAGAGAGAAACTGCGCAGGGTGGCACATAAAGCGGCGTTCATCACACACAATAGACAGCCATGAAACAAAACGACGGGCCGCTTGCGCGCGCGCGCGGCACGGCCGTAAACTGGAAATATGTCAAAGATAATAAAACAATTAGCCATAAAACATAACGACCCTCGTATGTATCATATAGACGGTGGGCGCGCGCGCGCGCAAGCGCAAGCGGCAGTGCCACAGCGAGCGAAGGAAGCGCGCGAGTGCGAGCGCACACTGACGAGGGAATAGACCGCGCGCGTGCATTCACACAAATACGCAGAGATAGATGTAGGAGAGAGAGAGTAGTGAGAGAGAGAGAGAAACGTGACGCGCGTCAGGGGGATGAGTAGGAAAGAATGAAACAGGTATGTATGGGTATGCTATGTAGGCAGTCATGGGCGAAACTGAGTGTGTCTTCATAATGGATATAGCTATGCTGTGATGGGTTTGGAAAATAGTCAGGTATGATGGAACGGGTGCCTTTTTGAAAAAGATTAATCATCGATTGGGAATTGAATGTGTTTTCCGAGCACCAGATGAATTTGGATACAATTATCTTGTTGATTTCTTATTAATGGACATCAGGCATTGGTACTTCAAGCTTCAAATGCACTTAATTCAGATAGAATCATGTTGTTTTAGGAGATTTTCTCTGGCAACGAAGTAACGCTGTTTTTAAAGTAGTTAAAATTCACGAGCCATATTGCCGAAACGTTAAGTGCTCTCTTTTATGGTAAGGAATATGGTATAGAAATATTACAATGCTGTGAATACGATGTTCTATTACATTCTTAAAACGTCAGCTCTTAAATGGAAGTCTAAAACCTTTCTTAAACATCTGTGACTACTTTCGAGACTGGTTAAAGAATGATTTTTTACCTTATAAGTACATTGCTATAGAACGTTGCAGTAGGATCATCTCAGATAGATTTTAGAACGTCTCTTATAAGTTACTGAACTTGTTGCAATGTCAGTATATTGCATGGTAAGTACGTTACTAGAACATTACCGCAGCAACGTGTTAAGATACATTGGCAAATAATTAGATACGTGGAAATAAGAATACCTCATTCAGACCTTCACGTTTCGTGATTTGAAATATTAATTTTTAAAAAATGTACATTACACGTTGGTGTATAGCTTATATTTTTATGTATTTTCGAACATTGCAAGCTCTTTTTCATAATTTTAAAAGCAACATTACTCTGTGACGAGAGTACTGTTAAGCAGACAATGTTCTTACAATATATACTGTATCAACTAGAATAGAACTGACAATTTTTTTTTTTAAATTATTGATCGATTAGGAAGTATTATTTTTTATATATTAAAATAAAATAAGTAAAATGTAGTAAAAAGAATTACTTGTTAGTCATTTAGACCATACAATTATGTTATAAAGTGCTCAAGAAAGTTTAAGGGGGCAAAACACCTTTGAAATCATGAAAAAATCGTTTTTCTTTTATTTTCTATTTCGCAAAAAACTAATCTATTGCTTTTTTAAACTTTGTAATCAATCCAGATAACTGACTTTACTAGGCCTTGATTTTGATAAGAAGAGCCAGGTTAAGGCGTTGATTGGCTTGGTCCACTTTCTTTATAGCCGTTTATATAAACCTCATTTAAATTTCCATAGGGAACTTTTTCTTGTTTTAAGCTAATAAAGAAAACGCAAATTTCTTTCGTTTGCTGATCTATATCTGGGTTTCTATATTCTAACGTACCTATTGTCTTGTACCGCCATGAACTGTGAACAGTATTATATATAGAGTCTCTATACCCAGAGACATTTTTGTCACCCATTCGATGCTATATCTAATCACAGCTGATATCTGTGATTTTATATATTTTTAACGTTCGTAAGTGAGTTTGCAAGTGAAAAATAAGTGATGTGTAGTGTAGTAAAATGTGTATTTATATGATATAAATATAAAATATAGGCCAATTGTGCAAGTGTAAGTGTAAGTGTGATTTTAAAGTGTAAATATTATCAATTTGTAGTGTGATAAGTGTATAATAATGTTTTCTAATAAAGTGAAATATAAATATGGGAGATATGCAAGTACTCGTCTGGATAAAAAGTTTTCTCGAGGTAGTCCTAAGAAGAGACCAAGAGAATCTTATGGAAGGAGCGATGATCCGGATCAAAAGATTTGTGCTCGCAAGTGTCTTCCACTCCGCACGAGACACTCTGGATTCATTGCTGCTTTTTACCCACACAGTCGGAGCATCTCCAGGCTTGATTTCAAATTTATTCATGATTTTGAGGAAGCCAGTTCGACCATCATTGAAGCAAGTTACAGCAGTATATACTCCAATCTTAAAAACTGGCAAGCCACTGAATAATGTTTTTGGAACCAGCTTCCACACAGATGCACTGAAACTTTCATTTGAATTCTGTGTAAAACCTCCATTTGGTGGTGTCGCATACTTTTCCTCATGAACTGCAGCATTCATGGACTCTTCTAACACATCCTCGCACACTTCACTCAATCGACTATTTATTGAGTCAAAAGCAGATTTTGCTACTGGCTTTTGAAAATCCATGATGCAGCAGAAAGTAAAAAATCCAGCATGCCCATGACCAAGTACACGTAAAGCAAGCACACTACTCCTATTCACTTCTCATGCGTTTCCTTTTTTACCTACTTTCTTACTCGAGTTTATGGCAGCTATCTGACCACACTGTGCTCACAACATCGATTTTAAATCCAAGTACTTATGTACTTGACTCATTGAACTGTACATTGCTATGACATTCATGCAATGTATAATATTTTTGAGCTCAGAAAATAGAATATTGATGTCAATAATTCTATTTTTTGAATCACAAGACTCGTTTTTTTGAAGATGAAGAAAGTCCTTGTATGTGGCGCGTGTCAACAGGAGAAGAGCTCGAGAAGAATTACAGTCTGATTCATATGCAGCAAGTGCAAATTAAATGTTGTAACTATAATTAATTTTTTCATTTTATGCATTATTAACTACTTAAAATTTAGTATTTTTTTTAGTTTTCAGCAAATCCTGGACTAAGCGGGTCACCTCAATACTCCCATAAGAATGACAGTTCAGGTCAAAATGATTAAGAAAAAGACCAAAGCTTTGAGACTACGATGAAAAAAGATAAGAGTTTATAAAGTTTTAATCAGTCAGAACATTATTTTTGTTATTAAATCCACTCAATTAATCTTTTTGTATTTCAGGTAAATCTACACAATAAATTGAAGCTTATTATATCCAGATGCGGATGTTCACTATTGAAAAGCTTTGTTTTGATGGACAGATGAAATTAAAACCACAGTAAATTAATAGGATGAGTACTATTTCAATTTATGTTAAATATTTATAGTGAAAATTTAAATGTTAAATTCTTCAAAGTAAAGGCTGTTTTTTGAAATTTCAGATGCTGACCCGTCAGATTCCAAGTGAATCGCTGGACCAAACTCCTTCAAGTTTGTGGATATTACTTTTCAATACATTAGTTATGGTATGAATACAGGAAATTAATTTTGAATATGTAGACATTTATATATATATATATATATATATATATATATATATAAATATATATATATATATATATATATATATATATATATATATATATATATATATATATATATATATATATATATATATATATATATATATATATATATATATATATATATATATATATATATATATATATATATATATATATATATATATATATATATATATATATATATATATATATAGACAAATTGTTGCTTCTTTAATTAATTTTTAATTAATTTATCATATATTTTTTACACACATGCATATATATATATATATATATATATATATATATATATATATGATAAATTAATTAAAAATTAATTAAAAAAGCAATAATTTGTCTGTAAAATGTTATCTACGTATTCAAAATTAAATTCCAATATTGATACCATAATTAATGTATTGAAAAGTAACATCAACAAATCTGGAGGAGTTGGTCCAGCGGTACACTTTGAATCTTACGGGCAATGGATTGGGAGCTTAAACAGTCTTTCTATTATTACTATGTGCTTTGTGGGTTTTAAGAGACCCTAGACCTCTCAAAATGTAGGTAAATATGTATACTTTCAGTACAAAAAAGGTTGGTTTCACTGAAATAAACTGACATATATTAAATATTTATTATTTTCTTTATATTTCAAAGACGGTGTCCTCTTAAAATGTAGGTAAATATGTATACTTTCAGTACAAAAAAGGTTGGTTTCATTGAAATAAACTGACATATATTAAATATTTATTATTTTCTTCATATTTTAAAGACGGTGTGTCCCCTTAACTAAAAAATACTTACAAAATCAAAACTAACATTTATAAAAACAGACAGTCTACATTAATCTCGAATTCCAGCAATGACATTTGCGCAGCTAAACCTACCCATAGTCTCCTAGATTATCACAGGTACGCTGCACACAGACGCAGCACAGATCCCGAGAGCTGCGTAGAGGCACGTTCCGCACGACACACGCGCTCGCCTGCGGAGCAGCAGCCAAGGAACTCCAACTCCAACTCCGACGACGAAGAAGGAGGAGGTGCAGACGACGAAGAAGGAAGGAAGGAAGGAACGCGAGACTCGAGACAAATGAATGAAGGCGCGCGCGCGATGGAAAAAGTTTGCCAGACAATAAAGACGGAGAGCATTCGAGATTACCACGGGAGCCCCGCCCGCTCCATCTCTCTCTCTCTCTCACTCACTCAGTCTCTCTCGCATATAAGATATAAATTGCGCGAAAATTACCGGAACAAGGGCCCCGGCCGTGCGGCGGAGAAAAAAAAAACGAGCGAGCGAACGAACAACGCGTCATTAAAGTTAGCGCCGACGAGACACCGCGGCGCAAAGGCGAGCCGTTTCGAGCTGTAGGTACGGTGCGCAAACGCGAGCGTGATAAATCACCTGCGCGCGAGCGAGACGCTCTAGTATTTAAATGAAACGATCTTTCCTTAACGAGTGAAGTGCGAGCAAGAGAGGGGGAAATGACTTTTAATAAGGAGGGCATCTGTCGATTGCCTAGGCGATCGGTTCCTCGTGCGGGGGTGGCTTATATTCGTCTTTTTCTTTTCGTAACCTTCTCTCTCGCTCTATCGCTCTAAACTTGAGAGAAAGAGAGATAGAAACAGAGGAGAGAGAGTGAGAAGAAAACATCCCCATGACGTCGAGCCGTCCGACACGTAGGCGACCAACCGCTCCTCCTCCTCCCCTCGACTAAAGAGAAAGGAAAAATTCCCTTTCTTCCCCAGCACGCGCTGCACGCGTACACTCGCGCCTGCCGTTTAAAATCGTCTCGGGGATGAGAGAGAGAGAGAAAAAAGTGAGCCTCGCGAGATACAGTGTGTTGTGTGGGGGCCCAGAGCACGAAGATATAGAGGAGTGTAACGGAGCGAGAGAGAGAGAGAGAGAGCTGAAAAAAAGGGGGAACCGAGATAGAAAAAAAAAACGCTACTTTAAGGTTCCTGATCTAGGGTCGAAATCGTGAAAAAGGAGGGTCGCAGCGCTATGTGTATGCCACTGTGCGGCATCGATCGACTAGTAATGAATTCGGAGATTAATGGCTATGGATATATACCGGGAAGCAATACGCGGCCGACTGCTGCCACATAGCCGCGAGGATCGAACCCCTTAGATTCATAGGCGGTTTGTTTAACTTTTTCTTTATTGGCTTTTATTTATCCGGTGGTAGAGTTATTACGTTTGAGATTATTGTGGAGTTTTTGGAAAAATGTTGTATTTTTTAAATGAATTTATCAATTAATATAATTTTAAATAGAACAGAGTTACTACTTATACAATGAAATGAAAATATATTAAAATGAGGATTTTATTTTTATCTGCTTTATTATCATTAATTGATACTAAGACATTGAATAATTATTTTAAATTGCAATTTACTTCTTTCAAATAAAAAATAAGTTTTTAAAGTTATACGTCAATTGACATGAATTTTTGAATCTCCGTTATTACAATATAAAGAAGGTAATTAACGCTTTGCTGCACAGCTAGATGAAAATGGCCTATGTTCTATCTAAGTTTAGTTGACCGATCTTTTAAATTACGAGAATTTGAGTCACACTTGTGCATTAATTAGGTGATAATAAATTTATGTCCAATTAAAATAGTCGAGATTGTGCTAACTTTGTAAACTACGCAGAACATTAATAAAAAGAAATAAAGTCCAGCTTTGCGAAATACCGGAGCTGTACACAAAATTTTTAAGTGTTGTACATCATTTTATTTATAAACACTCAAAAATGATCACCTTATCATAAGAGAATGTCAATCTAAATTCTCTTGTGAAAAAGGCATTTAGATTGTAAAAAAGAGAAGCTAATTATACTTTAAAATTACTTCTTTTACTATTCAAGAGGATGAAGGTCTTTAATAGACCTGTTATCCAATCATACCATACGTGTTATTAAATAATAGATCCTGGTAATTTATAAATTTACTTTCAACTCTATTGTAATTCCTTAATAACAATACTTATATTTTCGTGTAACATATTTACATTAACCACGAACACTGTTAAAATAAACCATAAACACATTCCAAACAAATTAAACCTCTATATCACCAGCATTCATCCAACCAACACCATGCACCTTCTCTCCACTAATACACTCCACCTTATATCACCAGCATTCCCAGAAGAAACTAGTCCATTCAGCTCTCAAGAGCCTTATATACTCCCACAATCAAGATTTTCCGCTAAACGCTAACCCCCATTCGACAACACTCACCACACAAGCACGCAAGTATACCTACCCAGTACCCATATTCTCCTCACCTCCATTACACGCGCTCTCAAAGATTGCGCAAGCGTGGCAGACACATTACACTCCTGCAGTCCACGGCCCACAGGTAAAATAATAGCCGCGCACGCTCTCTCTCTCTCTCTCTCCGCGACACACCACGCTGCATTCTCGGTAGAACGTCTTAACAGAGAGAAAGAAAGAGAGACGAGTTGAAACGAAATGGCAAAATGCGCGCATACACAGTACTGTAAACTCATACGCGCGCCGCGCCAACTCTTCTCGAAGAAAAAAAAAAGGGTCCCGGCTTTCTAGCGGCGCGGCGCGTTTCCGGGGTCAAGCCTTAGCCGTGCCCGTATAGTACCGCGATGGCTATACAGCAGCAGCAGCAGCTCGAAATAGAAGTTGCAGGCTCGCAAACCGCGAGGCATCGTCATTCTCGTTTCAGCGTAGTTTTACGGCCTGCCACGGGCGCGAGCTACCTACGCGTCTTCTCTTCTCTTCCACTCGTATCTCTGCGCCTCGGCCACAAATCTCTCCTGCTGGTCTGTTTTTCGAGGCTGGCTGCGGCAGCGGCATCGGGCTCCTTCTTTTACGATTCATCATCATCGCGGGGAGACGTGCGCGCGAGCTTTTAAAACACGCGCCGGGGCATTTGAATATTTAGAGACGGGGATAATGGACAATCGCTGTGTCTTTGTTGGCGAATGATCTCTCCGCCTCTGCCGGGTGATTTTGCGGGACCGCTGGAGGTTGGGAGCTGCTAAACTGCGCCAGGCGCGAAATTGCTATGCGCGCGAGAACGACTGTTTCGTATGTGTGTGCGAGTGTGTGCGAGTCTCGTCGTGGCTTATCGCACGGGTGTCGTGTGCGTTGCCTGTAATGATCAATTTTCCGAGAAGGGGCTTTTTTTTTCGCGCGGGGTTAGTTCCGTAGGTAAATGTGAGCGACGTGGTTATGATATTTTAGGAAGTATACAGGTGACATTTTGCAGCAAAAGTAATTAGTTATTCGTTTTTTATGGGTATTATGTTATGAATAATAACGATACGTGAAACTAAATATTCAATGCAAAGTGAGGTGTGTTGTAAGTTTTATATGGAATTTCTATTTATGAAGAATTCTATAGAACATTTAGATTTAAAAGATACCTCTAAAAAGGCTGTTATTTGGATTCCTAGCGAAGCGTATCATTCACCCAGGCCGTAGATCATTTTGTTGGACTTGCCACTATAATTTTACAATTATCATAAGTGTAGAGTAAGAGTTTTTTTTCCAGAATCTTCAAAAAACTATACTAAAGAAGTTTCGTCTAGTGGAGTAAAATATTTTTAAGGGGCTTATTTAAATCTATAAAAAAGATTTTGTAGGATTCTTATATAAAACTGTTAAATTCTTTTTAATAATTTGAAATGTAACTTACGTTATTCAGTGGAACTTTGAAAGTAATTTGATGTGAAAATTTTTATACTGATTAATGTAATGCGGTGCAGCATACAATAATGGTAAACATTATTGTTTTCGATAAATGACCACTATATAAATACACTTTACGTCTCTAATAATTATTTTTTCAGTAGCTTTTCGGAGATTCTAAAAAAATTTTGACTCAAATTGTGATAATTGTCAGAACAAGTTTGTGACAATTCAAATTTTATGTTTTTCGTAAAACCGAGATAAATCCTTCACGAAACTATTTCTTTTAATCACTTATCGAAATGAATGAACGTTTATTATATGAGCTATGTTGTATATAAAGTAAAGTTAAAATAATTTTCATGAAATTTCGTAACAATTAACCAAGTGTCTTAAAATAACAAACTTCAAAGTATCTGACTTGAGTATTCAATTCTTTCTCTTTTAACTAAATAATTAATCACAAGTCATATTATACACAAATTAAACGTTAAAGCATTACAACCACGAGTAATAAGCTCATCATCTATAAAAAATCGCAACGCGTGCCCGTAGCAGGCCTTTATATCGAATCGTTCACGCTTTGCGGAGCCACTCATCGAATCTTTCTGCCTCGACTGAGGAAAGAAAAAGCAGCTCCCGTCTCGCGTGGTATTTTTTTTCCATTTCCAACCCCCCCGTGACCTCAGGGCAATCCACAATAGCAGAAAGGGAGAGCGTCCCGGCTCCGGCCTCGCTGAAATGATTCTATTAATTTTTCCATCGAGAGCGTCACTCGTGCATGCCGCCCCTCTCTCGTTTTTTTCTTTTGCTTCTTCTTCTTCTTCTTCTTCTTCGCGCACTCCACGAGTTCCGTCGGAGAGAGATCTATACCCTCGGCCTTTTCTTTCCCCTCTGTCGTTCTTCTTGCGGGTTCTTCCTTCTCGCGATAGGAGCGACTTGCCGCAGACTTCTGCTGGGTGGTTGGCCCTTTTTTCTTGCTCTGATTTAAACCGTATGCGGCGAGCAATATCACTGTGCGCGGGAATTCACGATCGCGAAGAACAAATATTGTCCGTAATGGTTTTATTACGTGGACGGGGCGATACTGTCGGATTCAATTGCAGATTTTATTGTGGGTAGTCTACTGTGGTGTGTGAATGTTATTTTTATAATTGATTGTATATTTTAATATATTTCTACGTAACTCTTTTACTTACATTGTTACCTTTTACAACTTTGAGTATGATTCGTGCTTTATAAATAATTATTTTAATATAAGTATGAAAATTAATAAATTAGTATGCAAATTGATAACCGGTTACACGTAATACCAAAAATATCAATGGAAGAAGTATATTATTTTATCAATCCATGTAAATAAGTTTCAAAATAGGTATCTATATTTTGTAATAGTATTTTCTTGGCATTCGATATTAGTTTTCAGTGTTTACACTACTTCTAACAGTCAATTAAATTTTCATAATCTAAAAATATTCTTTTAAATAATAAAGAACTTAGTTTACTATTATTTTATAATTTTATCTTAATTTATTTCAAGATTCGTAAACACCAAATCTTAATTTATTATTTATTTTTCTGTAACTATAGTTATTAAAGAAAATAATTATATAAAATAATTTATTTTTTATTTTTTGACTTGTAAAATGAAATACTAGAATCAAAGAATTAAGATTAATATTTAGAAAATGTATCTTTATATCTTTTTTTTATGAATGTATGCTGAGCTATTTATATATTTTAATTGTTTGCAATTTATTCTATTATGTAAATCTATAATCCAAAAGATAGGTACTTAAGCTTTATTACCTAATAAAGACATCATATATGTGTATATTTAAATTTATAATAAGTCTTTTTTTTATGTGCATGTGCTGAACATTAAAATCATGTATGAAATTTAATGCATTCAATGTAATAACTATGTAGTTTCAAAAATATGAATTATAGCATTTTCGTAGTTTAATTTAATTATGTTACGAGTAATCAATTAAAATAAAAATAAAAACTACTCTGTACAATAATGAAGTATATATACAAGCGAACTCGTAAGTCGTGTACACATATAATTAGAAATCATCAGAGAAAATACATAATTCTTGCCTTGTATTATCAATAGCGAAAAAAGAGTCGAAGGTGAAATTATAAGAGAATGGAAGGACCTAACGTAAAGGTTAACGTCTGTCTGGTCCGCCCACGCACCTCCTCGCATTCGGACGACTCTATTGTCTTTGAAGACGAAGAGAGAATCAGAGAAGCGCAAAGGAAGGGAGAAGAAGAGAGAGAGAGAGAGAGAGATCGCACTGGTAAAGAAATATTGGTACAACGTACAAATTCGTAGTCTGCAATTCATCATGCTCGGCGTTAAAAAAGAACGGTATTGTATATGTTTTAATTAAAGGCAAATGTCGACAAATAAGCTCTTTCAAACAAAATAGTAGTGTAGATCGAATTTGAAAAATGTGAGTTGTCTAATTTGTATTTATTAATATTTATTGAGAGTAGTATTCTAACGACAACCGCAGTTTTCTTAGCCTTTACTCATCACTCATATAAGTTGTTACCATTAGTCTTTTTCCTACGGCTTCCTTAGTATTTCAAGGAAATTTTCTTATTTTTCTATTTCATAATAGTTAAAATTGACTCCTGTAGAGTAATTCTAAGTCACGTATGAAAAAAAGGTAATATATGGCTGCCACGATTCCGCTTGTTCTACTTATCTAACACAAAGAAAATTAAAATGATCCTTAATTAATATCAGTTTTGCTATCATTCCAGTCCTAATGAAAGAACAATATTGAAAAATGGAATAAATGGCTCTATTTTTGAAGTTAGATTTTTATTTTTAATATTTTCTATCTTTATGAAGAGTACTGTAAAATATTTTCGAAGACTTTTGTTGTTTTCCAAGAAATGTGTCATGAAACTGAGAAATAATAACTTCAAGATATCATAAATAACATATATATAGCTCATATATGCAGTTTATAAACGTATATAAAATATATACTATGTCTGATACGCGACCATCCAAGAAAGTATTCATTGAACACTCGAAAATCCGAAAAAATATCAGAATTTCTTTATAAGCAAATAATAAATATACGGACGATGTCATAAGACTAATGCATAAACCAAACTAAAAACTAAATAATAATCATGTGCAGAAATTGAGACTTAAATAAAAGATGTTTCAAAGATGTTTTTTATATGAATTAACTTTGATAATAAGGTTATAACTTTGTTTGGCTTATCAAATCGATTGAATTTTTCAACCTTTTATAAGTTTTATTAAAAAAAACCACAAAAAAAAACGCTTATTACAACAGAATGTCTCCTTATCTCTAAAATCATATGGTTATCATATTACGATTCGAACTTGAAGATAAGCAAACTTCTATACGTACTTTACATTTTTACCTGTAAAAAACAATTCCAGACAATCAAAGTACTATCAAAATCAACAGTAATATTTCATTAAAGTAAATTATCTCTCTTACATAAATTACACGCCTAGCTAAATTATACAAATAGATTTAAACTTTCGTTATTAGCCTTAACAAATGATTACATATTCTCCAGCACGCTATTCACATCCCAACCAAAAAAACCCCAAACAAGAGGGGGAAGAGAGAACTAAGGGCCGGGGAGTCCCGAACCTCTCGCGCACGGGTGAGAAAAAAAGTCCACTTTAGTTAAGGCTCCGCCCGGGTGGATGCGCGACTGAAAGGCTGAGGCGCAAGAAAACGAAAGAAGAGAAGGGACAGACAAGGGATTCGGCGGAGGCGCCAGCGTGACCCCCGCGGCCCGACCTCGAATCATCCGTCACTCTCGCGCGCGCCGCGCGCAGAATCAATGTGCCAGAAAACCAAGAGGCCCCGCAACCGCGAACAAGTTAACCGAATGACTTTTGACCTGTACCCTTCTCGCTCTTCCTCCTTCTTTTTCCTTGTCTTCGAGAGCACGAGAGTCCGCTTGCTCGGGCTGTTGTTGAAGGTGTGCGCGTTGACAGTTGCTTTTTGAATTATATGCGGTATACTTCGGGAATTGTAAATATGACAACTTTTCAAATCAATATTCTGGTAGGTTTTTATTTACTCGTTGTTTGTTTTATTTATTCTGTTAGTTCTGAAAATTGTAAAGAACGATTTTATTTTCTTCTGAGGTATACTGAAAATTATAATCGTGTTCGATTTTTATTCTAGGAGGCAAGGTTACTGTAATTAATATTAAAATCTATTATTTGTCTTGCAATTCATCAATTTAATGTTTAACGTAATAATATAGAAGATTTTCACCAAACTTTTGGCAATTTGAGTAATTATTTGAGGCTATTATAAGACAAAAGTATAAGCGTATTTTTTATTTCCAAAAAAAGTTGTTTAAAATTAAAATTGTTTTAAATATATATAAAATTACTATATATCGACGCCTGAGTGGAAGAAACTCCTCTCAAGGCTCGAGCGAAGAACCTCTAAACTCGTAACGGCGAAGAAGATCATATCTCGGGCCGAGATATACGATTTTTATTTCTATGTTTAGCCTCCAAAAAATGTTGCTGCTTTCTTAAAAGTCAGAACCTAAAAAACAAATAGACTTTTAATCTAAAAATCATATTGATTGATTTTAAAAGAAATGAAAGCTTCTTGTTTTCGCCGTAGCAATGTGAAAAAGAGTTTTACAAATCTACAGAAAACTATATGTGCATGGAACAGTAACAATTAAGTCAAAAAATGAAAATTTTAGTAATGCAAGTTTAATTCCGTACGTATTATACAATTTTTGTGTAGACTTCTAAAACATTTTCATTTATATTTCTAAGATACAAACAACAAACTTGTAGCCCCCAAGTTACATTCCTAAAAGAAAGAACGGATCAAATTATTGTAATCTAGATTTAGAAAGTACTAAAACATGTTTTTTTATTGAAAAAAATCCTTGACCCGTTGTTCACCAATTTTTACAGGGCTTAAACAGCTTGAAAGAAAATACCTGCAGTTATTGAAGAAAAAACAGAAACAGTGTTTTTTAGTCATCAAATTAACAAATAAACATCAAACCCATATTATATTTCAAATTACATTTAAACAGGAATATGAATTTCACTTTATTTTTAAATGCATGTATCCCCACGCGCGCTTTCACACACGCATGTACCGGTATTTGCATAGGTAACCTTTGTGAACAAAAACCAACTCTACTCTATATTCAGTGAAAACGAACAATTAAAATTAAAGATCATCCTATTTAAGGACATTGCAAAAAGAAAAATTATTTTAAAGGAACGTTATGATATTAATCTATCCTGTTATGTCACTCTTGAAATTGACGCAGAAGTATTCACATCTATAGCAGCCTCTTGGAATGCAATGGAATTATTTACCAGACACATTACACGTAAGTAATTAATATTTACATTCAAATAAAAATGAACTTTTATGCAAAAATCGAACACACTTTTTGAAATCGAATTTATTTCTGCAGGTCAAGACATTGCGGCGTTTTGGGAACATTTGATTGCTCAATATGTCAAGATTAGGAAGCAAATTAACAGAAGAACTATCCATAACCAAGAGTTATCTGCACTTGATTACAATCTATTCAAAGATTGTAATAAGTTACCATTTTCTATTTAATTATAATGTTAATTTTAAAAGAATCAAAATACATTCAAATGTTGTAAAATTTATTATAAAACTGACATTAATTTTATTTTCTAAATGTTTTATAGCATCATGATAAAATTAAAAATCCCACTTACTATTAACAGTATGTCGACTGCTCAATCAAATAATGTATGAATATACAACACACATCATATTATTTTTTCCACCGCAATTTATTTAGATCATTTAATGATTTACAAGTTTATTTGAATAGTTGTACTGAAATATTTGACATTTTTAATAAGCCTTCATGCTCCCCGGCTTACACATGATCATTGCATTGCGCTAATTAAAATAATTAATAGCCATTGATTTATCTAGATTTGTATACTCTGAATTTGGGCTCGATAGCTATCTTATCATTGAAAAATAGGAAGATAGAAAGAGAGAGTTAGAACTCGACATGGATTATCGCATTCAGGAGACTCTTTTCACAACAATTCGGAGAAAAATGATTTATTAACAAGCAAAAAATTGTTTAATCGATATTACAGTAATAATGCTTTGAAATGCATTTTATAGTTATCTCTTAACGAACAATATCATATGCATTTTAAAGTACTATATTATTACTTTGATATTGAAATGGTGAGTGTTTCTTTTAACCAACGTGACCGCCTTCTATTAAAGTATTTATAGAAAGAAGTATTTATAGTTGTTGTCAAGAACTTTTTCATAAATAAATTATTATTATTTTAGGTCGTTTATCAAGATATATTCAAAACTTTGCAGATCTTAATGTCTAAATGTTGATCGGACTCAAATCTTCAGAGATTTTAAGCATAATTATTAAAATACAAGCTGTGATTTCAATATTAGCAATGTAAAATCCAAGAATGACTAAAAAATTGTGGCTTTAGATCAATCTTTAGATCAGTTGTTACAATTTTGAAACTACCCACTTGACGTACTTCCTCCAATTACTAGAAAGTGAAAAAATAAGATGAGAAGTAATTATTTGATGTCTTTGAAGTCTTCAAATTTTCATCGTTCAATCTTTTATGAGACTGAAACTATTTATACGACTTTTATTTGTTTTTAATAATGAACTAATCACAATTTCTAATATAATTCGATTCTACATACGAAGATTATCTTGTTTTAGTTTTTTAAATAGTGATATTATTTTCTTCTATGTTATCATAAAAAATATTACGTTTGAAAGTTTAAAAATTACGGCAAAATGCTTAATTTATTGATATATTTTATTGTTGTACTTTATTGGAACATTCATTTATATTAGTTTCTTCCTGAACATTCGACATAAAGTATTGATCTTCAAACCTATAAATCGAATCTTTACACCTACACATTTTAAATCAAATTCGGACCAGCAGACAAAAGCAGCAAGAAAAATTCTTTGACACTCCTTATTTCAAAATAAAAGTTGAAAAAAGAAACCCACGCCACCTTCCCGACAATACACTTTTCTCATTCCAAACTTCCAGATAAAAATAAACGAGCCTGCACAGTCACCCTTCGCACGCGCAACTCCCTTCAACTCACTCGAGTCAGTGCCTGCACTGCTCCTCGGCGAAAGGGGGAGGGACTTTGTAGGTGCAGCGCTGCGATCCTCGCGCAAAATAAGAGCAAAAGCAAGAAGAGCCGCGGAACAAAGGGTCTTGCCAACCTTCTTACGTGGGCGCCAAGACCGATGTAAATAGGTATATAGACACATTTTGATGAGTACCTACCTGCGCGTCGCGTTGCGCTCCTAAGAGACAAAGAAAGATTGGAGGAGGTGCGCGCGCGCGAGAGAGAGTGAGAGAGGCGAAGAAAAAAAGGTACCGCAGTGCGAGACGCCCTTCGCGTCGCGCGAGGAGTCGACAATGCCATGGATTACGAGTGAGCGTGCGTGTGCTTTTTCCACTCTTGCTTTATCGTGGGCTTCTTGTTTCTTTTATCCCTTCTTCCGCTCGGTGAGCTTAGCTCGTCCTTTTGTGGCGCGCTCTTTTCTGTAACATCGGCGGACCCCGAAGCGTAATAAATAGACGAGTTGTTTGCGTATACGTACATGTTACGGTGCTATTATTGAGAGGCAAAACTAGCATGGTTTGAGGGAAAAACGTGTACGCAGCGCGTGTTTAGCAGTTTGTATTTGAATAATTTATATGCTTTACTTCCTTAAGTGTTTCTAGCCTTTTTTATCAGATCTACCCGAATATTTGACGTAACTGTTACTTTCATAAGAATCGATGTATGAGTGCAAAAAGTAAATTTTAAAATTGGTTGTGACGTTTCCATATAATATTTAGAGCCGTTTTCAGGTCAACGGCATTACACAACTCTCTAAATTTGCACCAATGAAACTTACTGAGAAATGGTGCATATAATGCACTTACTTGTTAGTGACAAGTAGGTATATCATTGATTTTTCTAGTGGCATACTTAATTGTACTAATCCTCTCATATACTTTTAAGACTTGAAAAGTGTGACAACATAGCCACCAAAGCGTCACTAACATTCCAATATCTTATAATTCCGTGACTCTGAAAAATAATTGTTCCGAAAAAGAAAGAGCAGCCACTATTACGTGCAAAAAATAAAAAGGCATGCATGCTAATACAATGCAATTTTAAATTGAGATAAAAACAAAGCACCACGTTAGCTCCCGCGTCTCCATCCATAACTGAATATCCATCTAGCCGCCCAAATCAATTTCGCCAATAGCTAAAACTGCAGCTAATTCGTGTATCCTTGAGACTAGAATCCCTCCAGGTCACCTTCTCGCCTCCATCTCTTCATCCTCCCCCTTCACCCTCGTACCTCCTTTATAAGTGTCTCTCGCGTGCGCGTATCCCATTTCCTCCACAGCCATCCGCATCAGCATCAGTTGTGTTTGCTCTCGCTCTGGGCGCTGCACACCAAACACGCCAAGTTTGACCTCCCGTCATCGTCGTCGCCTCGTAAAATCGGGAACAAAAGCCCCGAGTCATCCCGCTTGCTTCCTCTTACCCGCGAGAGGAGAGAAGAGAGATGCTCGAACGAAGAAAAAAAAAAGAAGGCGAGGCTGCACGCCACGGTAAGATGGAGGTCATGAGTCGGGTCATCTCGCTGGATGGTATTGTACGTTGCGCACGTGGCTGGTGCGCCGACACCCACGAGGCCGTGTTTACAAGTTGTCTAATCGAGCCGAGGAATCTGCGCCGCGCCGCTGGATTAGAGGCGCTTGTACATTGGCGCGCGCGCGAGCTTCGAGAAATTCGTTTCCGGTCGATATGCGGAGCAGGTTATGAATATTTGTACGGTTAATTTCATTGATGGATTTCATTGAGTACTGTGGCGAACGACGCTGCTGGTAACTGCTCCGATGTTGACGAATCATCGTTGTTTCGGGATGAGTTTCAATTTGCTGATAGTTTTGTTTCGTAGAAAGAACGGGCATTGGAGATGTAAACTTTTGAATAAGAACCGGATGTATTATATAATAATTTAATTAGAAACAGTTCTTTTTTATTTATCATGTTAGATTGATCTTTTTTTCTGCAGCTATTTTTCATGTTCTGGCATTTTATGCATTTTAATAGTGAAAGAATACGATGTTATTCTACATGCATATTCAAAATAATGATATTTTTCTATTTTAATTATTTTAAATTATTATCAAAAATTTTAATTATTCATATGATATGAAGTACGAAGTTAATATATTAATGGCTCAAAATAGAGTACTTATTATAAAGTAACAAACAAGTCAGTACGATCAATAATTTCTGCTTTTACAGATTTTCGAATATTATTTTAAATATTTTTAATTAATTTTTTAAGCTTAGCATTCATGACAAGTTTTTAACCTTTGGCTTTACTAGAACCATTGTTTACAAAGACAATCTTTTTATAAAATTTATCGTGAAAATCAAAGAAATCACGACATATTTTGATTTCAAGGAAAAGATTACTTTGATTAATGGTAACAGTTAACGTTGTTTTTCATAATTTTTATCGTTCAGTAAGAAACATATTACATTGAACTACGGCAACTTTGACCGGTTTTTGGGGTAAATTTTACCGTAAATCATGACAATTTTTACCATTCATCAGGGTAATTTTCCCATAAAGTCAGGTTTCCCCAAGTTTGATATGATTTTTACGATGATTTTTATCATAAAATCGCCGCTTCGGTGGAAAAACATACTATTTAGTATCTTTATACACAGAAGACAGCTTGTCGTTTTGCTAAAGCAACGGAATTCTTAATGTACAAATTCGAACTTAAGTGATGCAAATGCATATGGTATTCAATTAAATTAAAAGCCAATTATATCATAAATGTATGTTGTCATTTTTATTCATTTTATATTAACAGTTACGAGAAGATAAAATACTTTTAGGAGAATAGTCCATAAGTAGTTAATAAGATATAAAGTAAGACCTGAGTAATTCAATAAATTATCGACGGAGATGACAGAGATAAAAATAAATATCAAAAGTGTAGAACTCTAATTATATAATTTATATGTACATTAAATATCACTTGTATAATTTGATCAACATTCATAATACTTTTAAAATTTAAAATACTTTAGTAAAGATACACAGAATAATAATAAAATCAAACAAATACAACAGACAAATAGAAATACTTATTTTGCCATTTCATTTTAGCAAAGTAAAACTCCTTACAAAGCAAGCATATCCTGATCTAACAGTATTGCCGAGCTGAATGGCACAGCCTCGCCAGCCGAATGAATGGATTAATCGAAAAGCAGCTCATGCCGCTGAATGAAAAAGAATCACTGGAGCCACGTTCGCAAAGTCACGATTGTAGTAACCACACACGTCTACAGGAGCACTACACTCGAAGATCCCAGCGTCCAAGACCTCTCCTCTCTTTTCTTTCTTTCTTCAAGAATGATTCAGGCAAGCTAAGCGGTACAAGCGCTCTCGCTCGCAAAGCAGCGGGATGAATGCGACGAAACCGCAAATTAAATTAGCGAGTCTACGAACGACACGAGATACCCAACGACGACGACTTTTGCGGGGCAAGAAAGCGTCGGCCGCGGCTACCGGCTGCTTAACCCAGGGCTTAATTACCAATTATCCAATAAAAAGCACGGCAGTGCACCTTAACGCATAGGTCGTCCCTCGGCGTATTATATATGACGAGCGAGAAGGGTCTCCCTCTTAGCAAGTCCATATCTCCTTCTCTTTCTCTCTCTCTCTCTTGCTATGCCCACATATATATACGGAGCGCAGTGCGCCGCGAAAAACGAGCTTGTATAATTATAAGTGGCAAAACAGCGCATCATCTCTCTCTCTCTCCTCTCGGCTACTGGTATATAATACGAGCTTCTTTCTCCCTCTCGCGCCTCGTGGTGCTTCGCAGCAGTGGCTCGCGTTACTTTTATTGCCATCTTTTTCATCAGCGCGCGCGCGCGCGCTCGCGCGATTTTGCTTCGCCTCCGCGCGAGCGGGTCTTCTTCTTTTATTCGCGCGCAGGCATTAATTTGCTTTATGGATGCACCAGCACCGGCAGCAGCGCCGGGGCTATATAGTCGTTGGGTGTGCAACCGGTGCACCAGCGCTATGTGGCAGTCGGGGCTGGCCGAGTGTATATATATAGGCGGCGTAATGAAATAAACGTGGAATTTCCGAGCAAAAAGGTGCGCGCTCGCGCGATAAAACTAGTTCAGAGAAAAATGTCGGTGTGTGCTTTCTGTCTCGCTTGCTCTCTGATTTATAATCATTGCTCGAGGCGTGTGTGCGTGTGTATGTGCGGTGTATGGTGGAAAGCGAAAGGGGGATTATGATTTCGAATCGAACGTGCTTCTTGTTGAATCAAGGATTTTTGATGTCTTATTGGTGTCTAATCAGGGGATTTTAGTTTCCTGCTGGTACAAGTTTCGTGTATCGTTAGTTTGTGATTAGCGGGATTTGTTTTCACTTATGATGATTTGAGAAAAATTATATAGTTGTGAGATTAATATGGAGGTAAAGGATACAATTACGATATTAAGCGTATTGAAAAGTAGTAGAAATTATGCAAAATTACGCTTTAGTAACGTAACATAGTATAAAATAGTACTTGATGCATTTCAACCATGAAATTGGCAACTTTTGCATTTTATTTAAATAACTGTAAGGTGGCTAAAAATCTATCTCGGCAGTTTTTTAGGAAATTGATTATGAACTTTACAACGCTTGTTTAAAATACTTATCATTAAAAAAAACTATAAAAAGCACACCGTTGGAGAATTTTTTTAGGCTTATTTTCAGGAAATAAAAGTAAATTCAAAAGTTGATAATTTGATTACGATTTTCAGATATAAATTTGTTATTAATTCCATTTTTCTTAAATGTACAAGATTTATAATTTCTAAACTAATTAAGTTAAATGATCTTTCCGTGAAATAAAATTACATAATGATCGTGATTTGATATCTGGCGAAAACTTATCTCGAAATCTGTTTCTGTTTCAAATGATGCGTGGAAATTATATCATGTAAGCTGATTGAATTGATTAAATATTTAATAGAGTAGCCGCAGACTGGAAAGTTATTAACTCGAATATCACTGATACCACGTCATTTCCGTGATATTTGTAATGCAAATGAATAATAAACAGACAAATAAAGATAATACTCTTACACTCCATCCCAAAGCAAAAGCACTAAAACTATAATGTTGTGAAGCTTAGTGCCTCAAGAACCAACCGCAACCAATTCCTCTCTCCCTCTCAGTAATCACCTACTTAATCGTAAAACAGATTACAGATTCGCCGGTGATACAAGAACCGTCCAAATCATTGTTTGGAGAACACCTCCGGGAGGAGCACCGCGGTACACCCACCGCGCGCTTTTCCCCTTCAGCCTCACACTCTCTCACACACACGCACACCCAATATCCTCAAACGCGTTCTTGCTTTATCATCCAAAATCCCATTGACAAGAAGCAGCAGGGCCCTCCATTCGAAACTTTCATTTCGAATTGTGTGTGTGACGCACCTCTGAACGCGCGATGTCAGACGCCCACGTCGTTTCCGGTCCCCAACAGCGCGCGCGAGCTCTGATCCTTATTTTCGTGGGTCCTCTCTCTCTCTCTACTTTTCGGGATCGCCTATTAGAACGTCGCGCACGATACAAAGGCGAATTAAGAGACGAAAAAAGAAACGTATGTATATATACGCGAGAGAGAGAGAGAGCTTGCATCCTCGGGGGTCTCTATATGTCTTTCTTCGTTGCGCGCAGCTCGCTGCGATAATTGCGGTGCTCTCCAACTGTTATTATTAAGCCGATATTTTACCAAGGGGACACCATCGTTCGCGCATATAATTTGCAAAAGCCTCTAATTATGGGGTATAGGTATATGCGTAGAGAAGGACAGAGAGATAGATAGAGAGAGAGAGAGAGAGAGAGAGACGTGCGTTAGACGTCGTGGTGCGTGTGGAAAAGGAAAAGGGCGAGGCTGTGTATAGCGCACGAGGAGATTTGCCTATCTCTCGCTCTTTCTCTACCTCTCGGGTCTTCTTCGTCTCGGGAGAGTCGAGAGTGCCCGCAGTATATCCTTTTGCTCGTGCGTATATACAGCGCGCGCCTACGCGTCAAATCAGGTTCGGTCTTCATGCTTTATCATTATCATCACCTCTCGGTTATCCGTTGGACTTTTTTTCCTTCTTCTTTTGCTTGGTTTTCTTCTCTGTTTTATTCGGCGAGTTCGTGCAACCACCGAGCGAGCGCGTAACTTATTCGCCTGTTTTATAGAGACATTATTTTAGAAAATTTAATTTACGATGCCGGTGCTCGTACACTTAATAGAGATTTATTGTAGGATGCGCGTGATTATATGTTTTCGCGCAGGAATGCGCGGGATGATTGTTTGAAAAATCGGCGTTCGGCGAACATTTTTGCGTAATTATCGTGTGGTTGTAATTGCTTTGCACAATGTTTCTTGAAGCAAAAGTGTTTTAAAATGCGGGTTTTAATATTAATTTATGCATAGGGAGAATTGTAAGATATTTTTCTATAATGCGTAACGTCAATTGTGAATCGTGTGTAAGAAAGTGAGAGATCAATTATGGAATCATTAATATGCTTAGTAAAAATGATGTTATCAGTGTAAAATCTAATGTACCTCCTAAAATCATATCTTTTTTTCAAAATTTAAGATTTAAATTTTTATAATGTTGATTTAAATAACGAAATAATCCATAAATTATTATTTTTTTCGCAAAAACCATTATTTCCATGTTTTTAAACATGTATATTTCAATAAAAAAATGCAACCAAAATCTTTCTTTTATAAATTTTCTAAAAATTTATATAGAATTTTCTTTTCTAAATTTGAAAACTTAAATTTATTTTTTTAAGCGCACTATAAAAATTATATATTTAGCATCATAATTAATTTATTAGACATATTTATAATCTTAGATATAAGCTCACGTATTAAATTTCATTATTAAACTAAAAGTCTGAGAAATAAGAAAAAAACTGTTGCATTAGCTAATATTCATACTGTACTGCTAAATCAGTATGTGTACTTTAAAGCCAACATAATTTTTCAGTAATATTGGTGCTTAAAAGCAATACTTAAAGTCAATGTAGTGCCATAATAGTTTTTATTACTTCAGAAAATAATATTTTATAAAAATGATACAGATTAAAATAAGCTTAAAATATTGAGGCTACAGTTAAAACTTGATAAAAGTTGTATCCAAACCAAATTAAATTTTGTATAATAGACATCAATGTACAATAAAAATATTCGCTGTCATAATAAATTGTTAATATTAAATATTCCTATTCTTATTAAAAACTCGAAGACAAAAAAACTATTTAACTTTATTCATCGAGACAATCTATAAGCAATTAGTAATTGCTCATCAAAGCCTCTCCCTTAAAAATCACAATGTAACGTGTTCATTAATCCCTTCGGCGCTATAGAACACGTATTTTCGCCCGATAACCATCCACAATATTCTCACACGAAACTCCACGCCGCGCAAAGCTCTTTTAGAAACATTTTCCAGCGCCCCCAAAATCGGACATCTCCCAAAATAAAATATGCCGAGCGATAAGCTAAAATATGAGAAACGCTGTAGGGTGTACGTACACACACAACAACAGTCTGACCTCCAGGGATGCTCTTTTTCGTCTCTCTCTCTCTCTCTCTTCAGTCTCCAGCCTCCACGTGTGCGTATATACGCTGCTCGGCGCTATCACGCGTACACATCGGTGCCCGTCGCGTCGCCGAGTCGCCTTATGTAACGGCGTGAAAAGGAGTTGCGAGAAAGAAAAGGAGGCATCGGTTTTGGTGCACGCATCGCCTCTTCTTTCTTCTTCGACGAGAAGAAGACAGCCACGAAGAGAGAGAGACATAAGATTACGCGAGAAAAGAAAGCTAGATAAGACGTATACGCGCAGGAGATTCAGGGGTCGCGTGCAGCAGCTCTTCGGACCGAACGTGACATCATTGTCACACTCACGTACACCGTGCATTATGCATATTACAATGCGTCGCGATGCGCGTGTGGTCTCGCGTTTTATTCACTCCGAAAACGAGAAGCATCCCCGGCTGTACGCCGCGAGGTGCTCTTTATCGCGGATCTATATCTGGTCAATCGCAGCCCCTTTGTTTGGACTGTGCGCGCGTGTACGCGGTGGCCCATTATATCGGCCTATTGCGGTTATAAATGATGCTTTCGACGTGTACGCGAGGGCACGGCCACGGGAAATAAGAGGGAAAAGTATTTGGCGTGGATTGTTGTTTCACACGCGCGCGCTGGAGCTCTCTTGGACCTCGGGGAGAGAGGAGCGTTTGATTGACGTGGGCATAATGATGCTGGGCTTCTTTTTAATAAAAGGCGGATGGGTAGCGTTGGTTTTGTCGCTTTATGGGTGATTTTCGAAAATTGGTGGGGTTTTTGCGTCTTACGTTCGTTTCACGGTGAAATTTAATTTTTTCTGGGTACACTATACTGTAAGTAAATTGATGCATTTAAACTGTTATGAAAAACGTATTGGATTGTAGATCGGACTCCTTAGCTATTGAGAGATCTGACTGGATTAAACTATTATATTTTTGATGATATCTACTTGTGATATTTTATATGAGCCATAAGTAACTTTTATTGGAAGAAGAACGTTGTAAAATGAATTAGAAAGCATACTGCAAATGTTAAATGTGAGCACCCTGGTAATATATCGCTGAACTAACAATTAATTTTATTGTACGAAGCTATAAGCTCTTTTATTGTTAATTGTGAACTGATATGACTGGTATTATTTACATGCATAGGTACAGTACTATTTAATTTGACTTATTACTTATTACACCTTTATTTTATATCAGTAAATGTGTTTTTATCTACTGTATATTTCAAAGTTTGTAGCACCTAAGTTTTAGCTCTCCTTCGCTTTTCACTCAGGTGTTAAAATTTGTTAAAGAAACATGTCTATCTTCTATATCTATACCTGTGGGTTCCCGGAAGTCCACTTTTCATGTTTCTGATATATTAAGGTTTCAAGTTTTTAATTTCCACATAAACTAATGTTAACGAAACTCATAAATAGTCGATATGGTCACTAATTTGTACAACTTCTTGATTTTTTGCATTTTCATAAAAAATATACTATGTTAGGATACCAAAGGCGCTCGAAACTACATTTTCAAAAAAATGGACTTAATTCGTTTTTCCGGAAACCCACAGATATATTCATGCATTTATATGTACCTAAATTTTATTTCTCTATTATTTTTTCATTTTATTTTTACAGTGACGTAGTGACTGGTGTTTATTAGTTCTTATTAATTAATCTTATAGAAGTTAAACTACGTACTTATAATACCACGATGTTTATTAAACACATAACATTTTTAAAAATCACCCGTATTCGTTTATTACAATACGTTCATTTTAAGGTGATGCTAAACCCTCTTGTTACCATACAATACGGGGAACCACTTTTTTCATTCAATATTTAATTTTGAGAAAATATCTCTCTGAAAAGTTGTTGTTTTTTTAGTAGGACCATAACGTTTCATAGAGATATTTCCTCAAAATTAAAAATAAAATAAGAAAAGTGGTTCCTCATATTTATCGGTGACTGGTGGATTTAGCATCACCTTAAAAAAATATATTTACAATTAAGTTGATGTAATACATAGGTGAGTCCTACCGTAAATTATTCCAAGTATGAAAATATGTATTTGTTTCGAATTTCCGTAATGCAAAAACTTCAAAACTCAAGATATTATTAGTTCTTGTTTTACGACTTTTGAATTCTACATATTCGTAGCAAGTGTAACTTTGATATGTACAATTTAATATATTACAAACTGCATGCATATATTATAACTTCAAATTAAAAAGTTACATTAAAAACTATTTATTCGTACTACATTATGGACTAATAAGAAAACTATGTTGAATCTAATAAATCAAAAAGTTATAAAAAAAACTGCCAATGTAATTAAAATGAAAAATATATAACTTGTATCTATTTATGTGCAACATTATAAGTATGATTGTAAATATATAGTTGATCATGCTTAACTAAATACACTAACATTTCTTTTGATTTAAAAAACATTAATTAAATTATTTATTTATTTTAAAAAAATATACAATATACATGTATACTTATATTGAGAGAGTTATGCACGATATTTCTGACGAGCATATGCGTATACAAGGCTGAATTACATGATATATGCAAGGTCCCATTAAGATTTTTCATTTTGTATCGACACCTCCAGTCACTCCTTTTCTTCAAGGACAAAACCTCCACGTTAGTCAGTTAGTATAGTATAGTAAATGTCAACACCTCAGCAATAAACTTTAACCGCCTCAGTGGTTAACAGATATGATTTCAGCTAAAAATTGCTTTTACGAATGTTACATTATGACGACTGTTCTCAAGCACTATTGCCACGCTAAAGTTAAACTAAAGTTATGAACATATATATTAGATTAGTGTTCTGATTACAGTTTTATTGGTTGAAGTAAGTTCTCGTTGAAACTAATATGTATGATAGGAAACTTCTTAATATAACTAGAACATTATAGTTGATTATCATTAACGTACTCAATGATTAAACAAAAACAAGAAGGCTATTTTACTACCATATTTATATTTTTAATTATAAATTGTATGTGTATGTATATAATAGGGTAATCAATATTCTTAAATTAAATATCTTCCGAAAGATTTAAACAAATAGAGAATAACCTTACTGTGAGTAGCCAATACAATAAATATATTTACGCTAACAATACGTTTTATAATACAATAAAAAATAAAGAGTTTAATTTATCTAATTGTCTAGGATTCATTACAAGTAAGTGGTTACTGGGACCTACACAGGATTTAGATGGATAATGAATTATATTTTTAAAAAATCGTAAGCTTTCTAAATTTTTTTGTAGGTAATTCAACTTCTAATATGTGGAAACACAGTTTCTCAAAGTATATAGAGTGAGATTTTTATTTAAAAAATTTTAGAAAAAATATTTTAATTTTGAAAAATTTGTATTATTTATATTATTATCCTTAATATCCTTAACTCACAAGGAGAGTGCACGTAGTTCGGGTCACGGATTTTGATGAAACTTTGGAGATCGTCTTCTAATACCTAAAAGTGAAGCCCAATGCCTGCAGTTTTGTTAAATAGGCCTTTGTACAGAAGATACAGCGAGAGATACAGCATATTTCATTAACATTGATAGTATGTCTATATATATATATATATATATATATATCCTTTTTCTAGCATTGCGTATATGGACAATTCTAATGTTTTTAGCTCTATCTGAGGTTTTCAGGATCCATTTGATAACATTATTGGCATTGGGATTAATTTTTAGATACCAAAATAACGATCGCCAAAGTTTCATCGAAATCCGAGATCCAGACTTCGTGTACTCCCCTTGTCAGTTCCATATTTCTTATAGATTCTCATTTACTCGACAGTTAAGTTCTAGTCTCGTCTAGTAATAATTATTATTTTGTTTCTCCTTCTAGGTCAATGTAATACTAAATATTAATATGTACCGTTACGGACCCAGTTCCTGATCAGGACCCAATTCCTGATCATTTTCTTATATAAAATATTACTTTAAACTTGTTGCTGCAAAAACTTTTTTGAAGATTGCAGATATAACTATCTACTATTTAGATGTTCCTGTTCAAAGTCTAAAAAGTTTAATTGTAATTGGCTTTTATGGAAATCAGAGTTGATCAGGAATTGCTCTTAGCTGATCAGGAACTGGGTCCGTGACGGTACGTCAATTTAAAATTCCCTACTCTGTAGTGTTGACATTGCTGACTCTGCAGATAAATGTGATCGAATAAAAGACACAAAACCCGGATTCATTTATCCTACGATACACCTTCGATTATACATCGATAACAGGGATTCTTAACTAATGAAGTACAACTTTGACAACTGCGAAAGATGCTTTTCCCAATAGTTACAAAACAACTCTTCATATTACAAAACGGAGCATATACACTCGCCGGAATATTCTTCTGACTCGAACAGTTCGAATTATTTTGAAATCCTCCAATGGTGTTACAGGAAACGAGTGTCCCATCCAATGAAATTGCAGTATTTAAATAAAATCAAACTGTTCAAGTCCGAAGAACTTACAACAATCAGAGTAAATTCCAAATACACGAATCTTAAACCACAACCAATCTTTCCCCTCAATCTCCAAACAAATCCCTCCATCAAAACCTCCCATCTCCAAACGAGATCAGCACTCCGCATTCCATCAAATCCCAGCTACACACACGATCCTTACATCGCCGTGGCTGGCCTCTTTCGCCTTAGCCGGTGGGCCACTCTACGCACACTGCAAAACCCGCACACACACACACACACGCTCACCCGAGTGCGCACCTGCGACTTCCACAAGGTGCGCGCAGACCGCGGAGAGCAGCGTTGCGTGGGTTTCCTCGGCAACTGGTGCGTGTCTATCTGGTCCGCGGCGGCGGCAGCCCGTTTTCCACTGCAGGTTATCGGCGGCGGCTGTGCAGCACGCGGCCGCGCTCCAGGAAACACGCGCCGCGCGATGACGCAACGCACGGCAGGCCGGAGAACGAGGTTACCACGGCGCGCGCTGCGGCGCAGGACCTCGCGGATGTATGTATATACATGACGTGTGTGCACGGGACGATTCTCCGCGAGCGTTTCTTTTTTTTTTTCGTTGGTGAGCTGTGGAGAGCGCGAGCTTTGTAGAGCCTTGGAAAGTTAAAAGTCCGGGCAGTGACACGTTTGTGGAGAGATATGTGTGTGTGTGTGTGTGTGTGTGTGTGTGTGGAAATTGTAGGAAAATTAAATTCCGCGAGTTTATGGCGCTTATACGGCTGATGTTGACAAATTGATTACCGAGCTTGGAAATTAATTATTGGTGACGCGTTGGAGTACTGTGTATTCGTGCTTGGGTGGAATTCGAAGCTGGAATTTTAGGTAAAAGGTCGTGTAAAAGAAAGTTAATTTTATTAAATTCCGGAGTAATTGATTATGGTTGAAAGAAAGTCGTAAAGCGCTGTATTTGTAAGAGTAGTGCTTCTCGTTAATGATTTATTGATGCTTTAATTTTATTTACCTGGTGCGCGAGTAAACGATTCTATTCATTTTGCAAGTGTCGTAAATGTAGTATATTTTAATGATTATATTATTTTATATATTTATATTCTCTCTTCAATAAATTACAGCAATTTTGATGACGTTCAACATTATATTAATATAAATTTAGGTACTTGTAGGATTAAGTAGCACTAAATGCAAGTATATACAGAAATGAAGATACGACTTCGATAACTGCAACATACATCGTAAACGCATTATAAAATATATTCTAAACATATATTACAGGTAAACTATCCACGAAATAATTTGCCAGCAGTGATAGTTCGGGATGATTCTGGCTGAATATTGTATGCCAGTAAATTATTTTTCGGTGTTGAAACAATAAAGGAATTATGTCGTTGATAAGAATGGACCAGTAAAAGAAATCGACGTTGGCCCGAAAAACGTCTCAAAGTCGGTGCAATACTTTTTGCCGATATTGAAAGAAAACAAAACATCGCGAAATCGTCAAGCGTAACTTAACCTACTTATTAGGCTAGTTTTTAACAAAATATTAATTTAATGTACGATTACTAACCTTACGTGACATTTTCGGCCGCGTGATAGTAATCTGTAATTATGATTATTACATGTATTATTATTATGTACGAGGGTAGTTCAATAAGTCTTTAGAATGACCAACAGATGGCGCGCGAATCGCTCCAAATCATCTGTTTTCAGTCAGCACCACTCCCGACTAGATATATGGTGCAGTCACAGTCCACATCTTCTGAGTTTACGTGTTTTTATAACCAATTGAAAAAAAAAAATTGCTTGTTAAGAAAAATGGAAAAAAACGAGTTCAGAGCGGTAATTAAACATTTTCATTTAAAGGGTTTAACTCCATATGAGATAAAACATGAATTGGACTCAGTTCATGGCACATCTGCCCCTGCCTTAGCAACGGTTTATAACTGGGTAAATGAATTTAAGCGTGGTCGTACATCAATAAGTGACGAACCACGTTTAGGAAGGCCCGTAGAAGCAACTACTCCCGAAATCATCAATAAAATCCACGATATGGTGTTGAAGGATAGAAGATTAAATGTGCGTGAGTTAGCTGAGGCCACAAGGATATCTATAGGTGCAGTTGTTTCAATTCTACATGAAAAATTAGGCATGAAAAAGCTATCGGCAAGATGGGTGCCGCGTTTGCTCTCAGCTGAGAATAAACGCAATAGAGTGGTTACCTCTGAGGCTCTTTTGACGCGCATAAGTCGGAATCCTGAGGAATTTTTTCGTCGATTTGTGACTGTGGATGAAACATGGATACACCACTACACTCCTGAGACAAAGGAACAATCCAAACAGTGGATTTCCACAGGCGAACCAGCTCCAAAGAAGGCAAAGACCGTAAAGTCAGCTGGTAAGGTTATGGCTACAGTTTTTTGGGATGCACGTGGAATTATACTTATTGACTACTTGGAAAAGGGTAAAACAATTACTGGTGAGTATTATGCATCATTATTAGAGCAGCTGAAAGAAGAAATTAAAAAAAAACGACCACATTTGGCGAGAAAAAAAATTCTCTTTCATCACGACAACGCCCGAGTTCACACATGCTTCGTTTCAATGGCTAAAATTGAAGAACTAAAATTCGAATTGGTCGAACACCCACCGTATTCACCAGATTTAGCCCCCAGTGACTTTTTCTTATTTCCAAACTTGAAAAAATGGCTCGGTGGACAGAGATTTACGGACAACGAAGACGTCATTGCCTCTGTAAGTACTTATTTTGAGGAACTTCCGAAAACGCACTTTTCTGAAGGATTAAAAAAACTTAAAAAGCGATTGACCAAGTGTATAGAGCTCCAAGGAGATTATGTTGAAAAATAAAAAAAAATTTACCCAAAAAAAATTGTTTTTATACTTTATTCTAAAGACTTATTGAACTACCCTCGTAGTTATGATTATTACACTAAACTTTGAGTGAAGTGTCTCGCATGTGCCTAAAAATGTATATTTCTTGTACAATTTTGAATATATCAAGAAGAAGTGTTGTACTGGCCCGTTATTATCATCCCCGTTACATATCAGTGTTGGACCTTTAACGTTTGCAAGTACTGGTAGTTTCTCGAACAGTATTCTGCCGAGAGAAAATTCTTCCACGGGTAGTACTATAATTTGCTTATAAAATCTCCTCGTGAATCTCCGCCTTATTCGATCGACCAACCCGAATCACAAAAACAAGAACACGACAAGAAATGCACACACCTCTCTCCCTCTCTCTCAATTTCGCAAACTCATTTCTCCTATTCCGTCATCCACGAGCTCCCACAAAAAATGACGCGCCGGTCCCTCATTGTTTCCCTTCCTCTCGAGAGTCCCGCGCTCGTCTCGTCTCGAGTGCCCTCACACGCGTCCATCGCGTGTGTATTTCTCCTCGGATCGCTGCGTGTTTGTGTTGACGCGATCGACGACGCGGGCTAGCACGGACGATGTTTGCTCAGCGGTGGGCGGGAACCTCGGGCGCTGCAAGTCACGAGTCCAACAATAGTACAAATAATACGAGCGCTACGGTGGTGTCCGTACTTGAGCACCAGCAGTGGTGCGCTACCGTGGCTTGGGTTTTAGCTCCGAGTTACCCCTTGGCGAAGGAGGCTCCGTGTGTGCTTTGAGGTGCGATTGCTTTTTGGTCGACTCGCTGGCGCCAATGAGTTGTTTATGGGCTGCCGATGAGAGCGGAGCTGGAGATTGTTGAATGTGGACTTTGGAGGAGCTTGCGTTTGATATTGTAGGACGAGGAGTGGTGCGATGGGATTTTAAGGCGGTGAAATATTTTTTGGTAGGTGGATGGGTTAGTTGATGAATTATATTGCTCGAGTGGAATTTAGAAGTGTGCGATTTGCATGTGCGCATCGATTATTGGAATGAAAATTATTGATTCTTTAAATAAGGAAAATTTTCATGTTTATAAAGTGAGACTATTGCTACGATCGAGCCATTTTATTTTGCTATGAAGCAAACTTGCGTATTGAAGCATTGATAACAAATATTTTAGTTTTAATTAATTATGCTCAAAATTTATATTACTTCTTCAACGTTTCTTTGTTATGAAAGCATTGTTTAAAGTAAAAGTTATTCATATTTATTAATATTTATTAATATATAGAAACATAAGCTTGATTTAAGTACTTTTAAATGTTACTTCATTAATGTTCATCCACGAGACAGTTACAATTTTGTATCTCATTACTTTAATGACGATGTACTGTCTTGCATACAGCTCCTTCTACGCTAAACAAGTTAGTAGATGAAAAGTTTACGTAATAGAGTAAAGATTAAAGTGGAAAATAGCCAAAATTATGGAGCAGAATCTAATAATAATAATATAAAATTTGAAGTTAATACTATGAATACAATTCTCTTCTATTCACTCATACTGTGAGCTAGGAGCAGAAACCAAGCCAATAAATCATCTTCAGAATAGTAACATACAATTTTTTATTAAATTAAAAAATAAAAGAATACGTTTAACCCAATTATGGTGTCCTAATTATAATATCAGCGTTGACTACATAAGTATGCCCTTATAATTAATGTGTCCACGGCAGATTCCAATTTACTCATATTAAAATCTAGTTAGTGATATTGGTAATGAATAATATCTAATAATTTCAGTAAATACTTATGAATACGACACATATGACAGTGCATTTATTTCTTAATTCACATTAATAGACATTCTATTAAAGAATGCAGCTATGTTTAATCGAAGTTTAAAATAATCCATCAAAATCGCAATGTGAATATTTGCATCAATCCTTATTCCACAGCTGATTTAAGCACAACGACAAACCACGATCGAGACAAGCACGCTAATACCGCCTAGTACCCTGTAACCATGCAGTAGAAATCCAGCCTACAATATACAAAATTCGACAATAGCCTCTCGCAACTCTCAACCAACCAAATAAAATGAAAACAATCGCCCATTGACCATCGAGCTCTCCAGCGGCAGCGAGAACAGCAGCGACGAATCATTCCGGTACGGCGTATCGAGCGGCATGTCTGTATTTGGTGCAAGCACATATCCCAGCAGCAGGCCGCACAACCAACAACCAGCAACCCTACCATATATACGTTTCCGCGCGAGTTATGCGCCGCAGCGTCGTCGACTGTTGGGCCCGCGGGCCTGCGCTGCGCCCCCGGGCCCCGGCATATATCGCGGGGGACGTGGCCCACCCACAATGCCCGATCTCCCCGAGAATCTTCCTTTCTCTCTCTCTCTCTCTCTTGAGTGTATATACGTTCGCTACCGGTATTGAATCCGGCGCGCATTGTTTTTCTCCGCCTGCTGGTATAGAGCTTCTGCTGCTGCTGCCTATGAGAAGGAGAGATTATTTGCATCCGTGCCGGGGCGGCGCGGAATTTCTCTAGCGGATATAAAAGTTGGGAGAGGGAGAGAGAGAGAGAGAGAGGAGAGTACGAGCATCAAGCTTATAGGCGGCCTCTTCTTCCTGCCCTACATGCGATACATTTATAAGTAGCCTGCGAGGATCGTGTGCTGCCTTCTGTTGCTTCTTCTTCTTCTTCTTCTTCTTCTTCTTCTTCTGCTTCTTCGGGTTCTGTTGGTTCTGTTGCTGCTTCTGCTCTTGGGTCGAGTCGCTCTTTACGTTCATTCACGTTGGGGGAGCGTATATCGGGGTTTTTGTTTTTCATATACGAGGCTGTGCGCGCCTGCAGTGGAATCGTCATGAATGATGCGCCAAATGCAGTAGGCGATGTTGTTGTATGAGCGAGCGAACGGCTTGATTTATGCCCGATTTGTTATTGGAAACAACTTGTTTGAATTCAGATTGCTTATTCCGATGATGAAAGGCCTTCGTGTAATTTTTCAATTTTATTTTATTTGACCACGAGTGCACTTGTGCCGGCTACCAGTCACGAATGAGAAATTGTAAGAAAATTATTTAATACAGTTTGGTTAGTCTTTTTCTTTAAGATAAAAGCTACTTTTATGAACTAGCATAATTGATATAGATATAAATATTTTGCTTAAAATATTAATAGTTTGCAAAAATTATATCACTTTGCCAATTGGAACTCTTTTACAAAATAGAATTTTTAGAATGAGTTAACTTTTCATAATTTAGTGATTGTTATATTTATATATCTTAAATGATCCGTATACCAAATGCTGTAATCATTTTAAAAGCGCTTTTATTGTTATTTGTTGATACATTTGCAAATTTTGCTTCTTGTTTTTGCAAAATCTGGATTCATTTTTGGGCGGAAGGTAAACAAGGCTTATACAGAATACCCGTTGGTCATCCTGCAGTTCTAAATGCAGATTACATGCCGATTGATGTAGCAGAAGTTTTGTGGATAGACGATCTGAACCTGTAAAACTTCTACATGATCTATACGGATTTCACGCTGAGGATATCCTTTTCTGTGTATAATGTCTCATATTTTGAGTACCTAGATTTTGGGAATCATTAACCATATAGTAACTAACACCTGATTTGATCACTTGTACTAATAGGTACAACATTTTATCGGCTTTATTGAAACAAAAATTTAGCGCATGAAATTATTGCAGATCCATTATCCATATATTTTAATGCATTCAATCTTAATTTCATCTTAATCCATCTTTGTATTCGTGCAAAAGCTCTGCAAGTCAAGATCAATTATCCATTAAAGCTTCTACGACATCGAGCTGCAGGTATTTTACAGGTAGGCTTCCAAGGAGGCATACAGATTAATTTTTTACGGATTATCTTCAAATGTAGTAAATATAAAGTACAATTGAAAAACTAGAGGAAGCAATGATTCTTAGTAATTCATTAAAGGAAGAATTCACAAGCAAAGGTCCAAGCTTTTAAAAAGCGAGTCATTATCAGAGAATTAAACGATAAAAATAATTGTAAGAAAATTTTGTTGATGAATCTAATATAGTTAGTTAAAACAAATCATAATACATACATAAATTCAATCCAAAACTAAAATTTCAAAACGTCCTCGCATCCAACTTAATAAATTAAATCAATCTCGAACGAATCTCATACAAAATGAAGCGCGAAAGAAATCACCAACGAGGCGACAAAATCCTGCCAAAAAGAAAGAAAAGCACCAAATGAAAAAGGGAAAAGGCCATCCACAACCATATCATCGCGAACCTCACCGAAGAAAGAGAGAAAGAAACTCGATGAAAAAAGGGAAGCTCCGCTCTCTCTCTAGACGAACGGACGAACGAGCGGGTGGCCGTAATGGCACCTAATACGGGCGCGTAGGTATAGGACTTGCGCACAGGCACAAGCGCACCACGCGCGCAAGAAGGAAGGTATAGTTTATAGTGATTACATGGGGTCAGGTCCCGGCAATAAACCATCTCATGGTGGCCGCGCTGCCGCTGCCGATCTTACAGTCCCTCTTTCTCTCTCTTCCTTCTGCCTCTCTCTCTCTACACACACACACACACACGCACGCGGTCGGACATCGAGAGAAGCTCTCTCTCTCTCGAGCTGATGTGCGAGCAGTGCGCGCGCGCGCGCCTACGCGCGGGCGGAGCGACCGGTCGTACTCGTACTCGTCGTCGTCGCCGTCGTCGCACGAGCAAAGCGAATTCCGAAAGGCAAAACGAGCATCAGCAGCGCGGGGGTAGCAAAAAAGCAAGAGAAAAAAAAAAGAAGAGGAGGAGGAAGAAGGAGAAGAAGAAGGTTGCAGCAGCAGCAGCTCGCCTCGGAATAAAGAGACGAGAAGAAAAAGGAGGGAAACAGGAGCGAGCGAGCGAACAGGATAAGCGAGTCGGAGAAGAAGAGAGAGAGAGAGAGGTGCACGCCGCAACACCGGGAGCCATCCTACTGGAATTTAAATAATAATTATAGTGTTTAATATCATACGCGAGAGTAAGGGCCTCTCTCGCTCTCGGTCTTTTTCCTTCTCCAGCATCCTTCCCTCCTCGCGCTCGTCTGTCTGTCTCGGGCCTCGATTACGATAAAGGCTACTGGTATGCCCGGCCGCGAGCCTCGTGCCTATACGTCCAGCTGCAGAAGGCGCGTGCGACCGCGGCAGCAGCAGCAGTTGAAGCGTGACATCCGCAAATAGCGCTGCGAGCAGCTTCTGTGCGAGAGCGTCTTCAGACGGGAGAGAGGACGATAAGGATTCTTGATTACGTCATTTACCGTAAACGCGTATAATTTGCAAAAACATTGTATAGGCATGCGCGTGCGCACGCGTGGAAACTAGTTTGGGAGGAGAGGTTGGTAGTACAGGTAAATCGATCTTACACTTGGGGATTGTAATTATTTGAAGCGCGATGTAGTTTAGGATTCCTGGGCTTTGTTTTGTGCGATTCGAGCTGGAGATGGTTTAATGGTATTAGGAAGCGCGAGCGCGCGCACGCGATTGTAATGGCTGGTTATGTGTCGGGGAAAATGAGAACAAGCACTGGGGGGGAGAGCGTCGCAGGTTGATGGGTAGTATATAGAGTTGCGACTAGTTATGCATAATGTGATGAACGGACTTATCTTGTCCTTAACACCTTGGAAGAGTCGTTTAAAAATTATGGGGATTACTAGGATTTATGGGCGTTGGAGAAGCTTGTAGAATTGAATATTTACTTCGTGCGCTTAGTACAGACGAAATAAATATTAAAAGTTTTTACTTAACAATTATGAGTTTGTATTAACTACCTGTAAGCTATGTATTGGCAATTTATATTTTAATATTTTCACCTTTGACGTCATCAAGTAGAGTACAACGACTCCGAATCACAAATTTTTATGAAACTTTAAATATCTTCTTCTGGTTCCTAAAAATCAAGCCCAATGCTCTTAGTTTTTTCAAATATGCATTTGCAAAGTAGATGCAGCCTATTTTATCAACATTGATAGTATATCTAATATCTATATAAGGCAAGTATACATAATATGGCCTACATAAGATGTGATCTATTAGCTCAATTCTTAAGTTCATAGTTCGAAAAAATAAAAATTTTGGAAATTGGAAAAATGATAGTAAATGGGCCAATTAACTATTTTCTTTGAATGGTTATAACTTTGTTATTATTATTTTTTTTTATTCTATCAGGTCCCAAAATATTCTTACAAATAAAGAACTTCAAAAAGGGTCGAAAATTATTTTTCAATTTTTTGTTCAATTAAGTTTTCATTCATAATTTCAATATATCATTCTTTTTTTTTAAATAAGATTTCTCGCTTCGTTTTAGAGTTATCAAAATATATGTCCAAGCTACTTAGATATGATAAAACCTTCAAAAACTTAGCATGTAAAGGCTATTTTCCACTTAATTAGCTCTCATTATTTGTTAGTTTTCTCGAAAACACAAAAATGATATGAAACCAGCTTGGACATGTGTTTTGATTAGTGTAAAACAAAGTGAGGATAGCTCTTTGAGTCTGCGGCTGCACCAAAATTAGTATGTTTTTTTAAATTTAACATATCATTTCCCAAGCGACCACTTAGCCACCGATAAGGGTTTTTCTAAGCAATTTAAGCTTATTTCTATTTTCATTTACAACATTTACTTTAGTTGTTTTAAAAAACTGATATATATATATATATATATATATATATATATATATATATATATATATATATATATATATATATATTATATTATAGTGAAAGGATTTAAAGCAATAAAACACCTTTAAAACTTGCAGTCGAAAATAAATATTTAAATTGTGACTACTTTTTAACTTTTTGAATGTTTTTTTCCAAAAGATAAGCAATTTAAGCTTATTTTCCACTTTTGTCTTCTATTACAACATTTATTTTTATTATTTTAAAAGACTAATACATATTACAGTGAAATGATTTAAAACAATAAAACACCATTAACCTTCAGATCGAAAATAATATTCAAATTATCTGACTAATTTTTAATATTTCTCCGGAAAGATAATAGTAGATTTACCACCAATATTTGAATATTTCTTTCCTGAAAGATACTATATTTACCTCCAATTTGAGAGTTGTTAGGCTTATTTCTATCCATAATATAATATCCATTAGAATTTGTACAGTCCTTTTTTAACTTTCTTATCGATTCTCCGTTGAGTTATTGGGCGATGATGAATAACGTGAATAAGGTAAAATTTTGGGGAGTAATAAGGTCAAATTTTCAGGACAGACTGAAGGGGAGGATATGAGGAGGGGCTGAGGTAGGCAGTTTCCTGAAACGACGGCGGTGACGGCAGCGAAATGATTTTGTAATATAAAGTAGAAAAATTGTCTTTTTTAATGAGTATATAAAGTAGCATACGAACTTAAACAATCATCTACAAATTCTATTTGTCACATGTATGGTTTATGATATAACTATTTTTTATCCTAACCTCAAAAAGCCACGTAGTTAACAGATGTATATAATATTCTAGTATGATTTTACAGTGGATGCTATATATTATCAGCCGCCTTGACACCAGTCATTAAACGAAGCTTTTTGTTTTACAGGCCAAGCTTTGACGGTTCATGTCCACTGCATTATGCGATCAAGAACAACTACAACAAGAGTACGTCGGTGTTAGCGATAGTCAGTTTGTTGCTAGAGCATGGCGCCAACGTCGAGCAAGCAGCACGTCACGGGAGGCGGATCACTTACCACTGCCCCAATACTGTTTCATACTAACAGTACTTCTTATCGTCCTCATAAGTTACATTATTCAAAGCCAACTGATGATATAAGCCAAAATATATCTTAGCGAAATGATAATTATTATGTTTATAAATTTAGTAACTATTTAGAAGCTGATTGTTGTTAATGAAACGTTAATAATGCTAAGAATATGGGGATTTGAACATCGCATTTTAAGGTTATGTTTCAGCTGGCGACGTAGAAACCTAAAAATTACTGTACTGTTCAGTAAAGTTTTGAACACATAACAGTAAAATTTACCAAACGTACAGTAAAATTTACTAGAAAGTTTGGTAATTTTTTTAATGTTTACAGTTTGTGACCAAATTACCATGCTTTTTGATAAAATTTCCCAATCGTTTTGTAAAATTTACTAAATGATTTCTCTCCGTGTGCAGATAGTGGAGAGATATCAGGGGTGCTGAAAAATGTTTTCGCATTATTGCTGCCCTATGATGTGATAGTGAAAATTGTGGAATGCTTTCACGATGAAGATCTTGAGAATTATTTACAAGGAGTCTACATATTGATCCTCACGTGGAGGATCCGCCGCTCTTCTTCTCTCTTCCGCACCTACCAGACGCACATGAATCTTAAAAGAATTTCTATATTTTCCTTTCAATGTTACAATGATAATTTGTTAAGTATAGAGATACGCCTACAAACATGGTTTCTATAACATTTTTTTCTATATAATTTTTTTGCAAATTTTTTCCGTAAAATCAAATTATATGACATGGGGAGTGAAGTGGTACTGTTAGAAAAATTATTCTTTATGCAAGTATGTATATGTGTATATATCTATGCATGAATAGGTATATGGGTGCGCGTGTGTATGTGCGTGCATGTGTATGTGTGAGGATCCTGTGCTTTTTTATATTTTCAATTTCTGGGTTTCTTGGCTTCACTAATATCCAGTCATTCGTAAATTGGCTGCTGCGTTGGCTTCCGTATTATTGCCGTAAAGCATGATCGTTTTGGTCCTGTGTTAGAATTGCATCAGTGGTAGCGGGGGCGGCCATGGTTGCATTATCATTTCCGTTGATCCTGGTCGTACTGTTTCTGATGGTACCACCATCAGTGTTGGCTACGACGGTGGCTGTATCTATGGTGTATGTACGAGTATCTAACTATTACTTTTGTCGATTGTGGCTGTAGTGGTGCTAATTGTGGCATCCAGCGTGGCGCCATCCGTGGTGTCTATATGATTGAGGTTATTTGTTTGACATTTTTGGAGGTTTAAGTGTAGTCGCTGTTGGTCGTGTAGGTGCTTGTTTCGTTACTGGCGGAGGTGATGGAGATTTTTTCCTGGGTTCTTGTAATGAAGACGAAGGAATAGAAGCCATATATGAATATGCCCCGAGAAAACGAAAAAGGGGACGTAAAGAGTCTCGGCCACATTTTAGCAACATGTGTAATTGACTTAAACATTTTCCGCGAATCACTACGATTCATGACTTTATGAGCCACACTAAACAGTCTCTCCTCCGCGTTCTTCATTTCGCGTATCAGGTTGAAGCGCTGAAATAAGCTATAAAATCCCGTTAGTCTCTAACCGGCTTTTATTTTTGTCAAGTGATGACTCGTTAACCTTCAATGGTTTGATCTTAACACTTGTTCCGGTGAGTGTCTGTTCTACGGCCCTTGCCATTATATATAATGGATCCTGCTCGTCTATTTGTTCTTCCTTATCCTTGCCATCTGCATGCACATACCTCTTAAACTGCTTCAAGTTTATCATGGATATATAGTTGGGGATAAGTGCATTGCTAAGAAAAGAAAAATTTCTTTTAAGTTAATTTAATTTCCTATCTCAGTTAGGCGATTAAATACCTAGTTGTCGATAGCTTCCCATCTCAATCTGGCATCCACACTATTGCCTAATGACGGTCAGCTGGACCGTCGGTCAGGAAAAGTCGCCGACAAAACCTGACGTTCATAACGTTATCCGCAAGCTTGTCAGATGTACCATGTTGTCAAGTACTTTGGCTCTTCTTACCGCTTACACTACTGAGCGTTTAATGACCAAGTAGCTACGTAGATTCATGAGCTTATCATCCGTTGATTTACTTTCGACCCTGGCTTTATTGTACTTATCTATATATTTAATTCATTATATGATCAATATATGACTCACCCTATAAACCATATAATTTTGATACAAAATTTTGAGTTCTGAATAAATATTTCATTCAATCATATATACACATATATTATACATAATTTCTGCAAACATGCACATAAAAGAAAAGTACAAGAAATTTAAATCTAACAGAGATCTAGTTAAGACTAATAGTAGTAATTCTAAACTGAAAAATTATAAAAACTAAAATAGGTCAAAAACAGAGCAGATAATGAAATTACTTTTATATGCGATAATGATAGGAAAATTGGCAATCCAAAAGAAATAGCGAACAGTATGAACAACTATTTCTCTAATATTGGCACAAGACTGAGTCAAAAGAATACAACACCAGATAATTCGAAACTAAAACTTTCACCAATGTATAAGAAATAGTATATTGTGTACCTAGGGTGCAAAGTGGGCTTTTTTAGACCGAGTGTGAAGATTGCAGTACGAGTCGAAGGCGAGCTAGCACGAGCCGAAGGCGAGTGCGTTTGTGAGCCGAATATATATATATATATATATATATATATATATATATATATATATATATATATATATATTGTTATATAAGTCTAAAAGATAGATAATTTTTCATAAGAAATCATAATAAAATTTAAATTTAAATTATTTACAAATTATTTTATGCAAATAATTTTATGATCTTTGTCTTTATCGAGCTTTGTCCTTCATTTCTGCACAAATATAATTACCGACAATTCTTAAAGTTACAGAAACAATTATTTTTTCAGGTATGAAACAATACAATAAAATTAATAATTGCATCATAATTACACTTTCTTTTTCTCGATTATTTTAGTAACAAATGTTAAAAATTGTTTTCACTGCACGTACAAAGATCTATTAAAAATGCTAATCTGTACATAATTTTTAAACAAATATGTTGTAACACCATCACTAAAGAAACCTGACTTTACTCTCGACGCAAAAGAAACCGACAAGTAAATCTCGAAGCGTAATATCGATTTGAAATTGCCCATTGTCTTCCTGATTTTTCGGGCTCACGCATCGCATCCACAAAGAGCCATCACACTACTGTTTCACGCAGGCATCCCGGAAGGAAAACTACCATACTACTACTGCCGCGGCTTCGCGGTCTTGACACCGCGCACGCATATCCATTAAACGGGCTCCTAGGCGTGTTTTATAGCAACTAATTCCGCATCCAACCCTCTCTCTCTCTCTCTCTCTCTCACACACTCAGCTCCACGCATCTGAAACTTAGCTCTCGGTGCGTTATACACATCGCTGTTATTGCCACGGCCGGCTTCGAACGTATTAATAAAATTTATTAGCGGCGCGAGGCTTAATGGATTTTGAGGTGCATCGACGGTGGCCATTGTGCCCAGCCGGGTATAAGAGTGCGAGGCGCCTCTCCGTGCGGTGACTTTTCACGATGGGCTAGCTGCTACTGCAGAAGCTTCGCACACGTCCCGGCTGTCTCGCATCACGCTTTAACGCGCGCGCCGAGACGAGTATTGCAGTCGTAGATGAGGCGCGCGGCGTTTCATAGCTGCACGCGCCTGCTGGAGAATGCGCCGGGGACTGACCTTTGCTTTTGATTAACTCGCAGCGGTGGATTGCGGTGTTGGGGCTACCGGTGATGGTAATTGTCGGGGAGGGTAATTATTGGAGACGGCGTGAAGATTCGGTCACGGTTCGGCGCGTTACACGCGTTACGGAATTATTCAATTACGCGGTGTGGCTCTTTCAAAATGATAATTGTGTAATCTTAATTTTTTACGATCTGGATGGAGTGGGGTACAGAACTTTGCGGGTGTGTTATCGACGTAGCGATTTAATGATTCTGCCATTGATTTATCTTTGTGTGTTATTCCAGATTCTTTTTTAAAGAGAAAATTAAAACTTTTTTTGAATGCACCGTGATTTTAACGAATATTTCCTACACATGTTTATAGAACGTTGTAAAGCACGATGTAACACAAATTGAAAATAAATGTTTGGAATTTAAAACAGTTTAATTCTGATTGCTTGCTAATGCAGTGCAGTTATATGATTTGTAGATTTTAAAATGCGAGATTTTTTTTCTAGTATGCTCACCATCTTTGTCAGTGAAAAATCATTTTTTCAAATATCTATCAAATTTCATTTTACAACATTCTTGTTGTACCATTATTATATTATTAATCATACAATATTAGATTTATAAAATAATAGACATTTTATATAGTTTTAAACTTATTTCAAAAAAGTTTTATTTTTTTAAATTAATAAAATTTTGTTGTTGTTAATAATGTCTTCGTAAAATTGGCTTAATTGATTTAGAATCTTATTCCACATAAAATCAGTAACAATATTTAAATGTTTTATAACAACTGAAATTGAGAATCTATTTGTATCTAGACGCTGAGCATGTTTTTTGTTGCTAGGTAAATAGCAGTTTCTTTTACAACTTATTTGAAATTGTTCTTCCAGGAATAAGCGAAACGTTCTACAATGAGAGATACACGTCGAAATGTACTTCTTTCATTACCCACTTTAACTGTACTACTATTCGTAAAGAGCGTCAAAATTATATATCAAGTTATACAGCATCTTCTCAAAGACTCATTGCACACTATCCAAACACGAAGAAGCTCTAACATTCTAATAACTACTATTATATCATCGTTACTCCGTAGCTTTCAAGATGCACCCAACAACCGATCATTACTGTACCTCATTACTGTAACAAGTAGCTCATTAGTAAAGCTCGAAGAAAAAACCCAAGAAAGAGAAAAAAATAACAATTCCAGCATCAATAATGAAATATCGATCGCGCCTCTCGCTACGCCGCCGCCGATATTTACGCCGGTAATTCTCGACTCCTCTCGACAAATAACTTACACAACATACCCATACGCGACTGCATACACGAAGTAACGAGAAGAAACTGCGGCAGTGCACAGCCGCGTCGAGAAAGCACGCGAGAGATGAACGACGCCGCGTCAGTTTATCTCTCTGCACTCTCCAACACTGTATGTGTGTGTGTGTGTATACCTCCCCGCGACTATTAATCAACGGGTCTCTAATCGCTCGGCGAAACAATCGATAAATCAATAACTCTCGCGGCCTGTCGCGCGAGCGAGCGCCTTTGTGTTATTTCTTCTTTTTTCTCCTTTACATCGTCTTGTACTCGTCTCCGAGTATCGCAGAAGATACGAATACGCGTGCGTACGCAGAAGTAACTCGAGGCACGATATTTTCCTCGAAAAGCACGTGGTGCATATATATATATATATATATGAAATGGAAAAGCATGTAAGGAGATTCAAGGACACCGGAGAGCTAAGCGAGTAAAAAAACAATCAATCGAAGAGCCGTTAGGCAATAGACAGGCAATAACGAGATGTGTACCTGTGCTTCCGCCTCGAGATGCGATAAAAGCAGATGTGGTTGTAGCTGAGATGTGTCGCTGAGACGCGGCGCCTGCTAAAGCGAATCGAGTTGTGGGGAAAAAATGGGAAAGAGACGATGGTTGGAGGATAGTGAAATTATTGAGGGCAACGCGACGCAATCTGGGAATATATGCTATGTCTTTGCACCGCTTAGGTATCTTTTGATTATGATTTTTCAACACGTCAGAAACATTTTCAGAAGAAAAGTAAATAATTTTTGTTGGGGCGTTTCATTAAACAAACATTTTTTATTATAGAAAATAATAACATATTTTTGTTTACTCGAAAAATTGGTGTGAATGTTATGAGTTTTATTTTTTCGAAAAATATTAAGTTATATTGAACGTAAAAAAATAGAAAGAACTCTGGTCGGAAATAATCGAGAACTATGTAGGTCTATCTATTTTGCCAGAGAAAATAATCAGGGGCCTCTATAAAACTAGATAATTTTCTATCAGAGAAGTTAAAAAGAATAATTTTATTACGTAAAAATCATAAAAATAAATATATTTACAATTACAATTTCACAATTTTACATGTAATATAATTATTCTCTTCTACTTATGTTTTGTCTTATACGTTTTATGAAAAAATTCTTACAGTTTATTTACACGTTAATGTTATGAAAGAAGTTTGTATACAAAAAATTGGTTTTTCAAGAGCGGCCCAATTTTATTTTGGTCTCCAAATGTTTACAAAATGTTAAAAAAATATAATCCGAAGAGATCTGATGGGTACAAAGGCTTTTAGGATTGAAATCAGAAAAACTGCATTGAATAAGCTTAAATTCCTTACCTAAATGATTTAACTTTTTGTCAACTAACGAAACGTGTCAGGGACATATAGAACCATCGAGTCAAGCAGTACATTTTCAGGAATATTTCCTAGAATACAAAATTCGTTATGTTGTTACATATGCTGACAACGCAGCATTCTCCTTAAGACATTAAATCTAAAAGAAAATGTACATCTATTAAAAATTAAGATTTCCCATACTAGTCGCATTTACGTCGCCTTGCGTTCACTCCCTCCACTACACTTACGCGCCTTAAGTAGCGAATCCTGCGGCCTCGTTACTCTCGCGCGCGCCCCCCAAGAAACGCCGTCTAAGGGCTGCTGCTAGAGAAAAAAGGAAATGGACGAGGGATGGCCTCGAGATAATCCGGCTATTAGAGGTGTCCCCAGGAGAGACAATCCACGCAAGGGTCGACCGACTGGACTCTACCATGCCGCAGCGTCGCGACGCGTACATCTACACACACGTCGACCGATGGTCGCCAATTTGTCCTAACAGGACGAGCGACTAGGCGCTCCGTGTGTTTTTTTTTTATTTCTCGTCCTACGTCCTTCTCTCCTCTCTTTTTTTTCGTCCCGGCGCGCGACGTACGTCCGAATCGACAGGATATAGACGACGATTCCTCCTAACTGGACAAACTGAATCACATTGATTGACCGTCTGCTGGCCGGGCGGGGAAAATCCGCATCGGAATCTGGCGCGCGATAGCGTTTTTCTTGCCGGCGGATGTATAAGGGACACGGTTCGCCTGGCCGGAGACTTTTTTATGCTTCGGGGGATGAGCGCTGGACTATCTGATCTTTTCTTTGGTTTGGGCCTTTTTCTTTTAGAGCGAGTCGAGGGTAAGAGACGCAGGGTTTTATTGCTGTCAATGGGGGCAGGCGCGCGTTCGTTAAAATACGGAGGGTTTGATTCTATTTACGCTGCGGGTGTAGTCGATAAGACGTGATAATACCGTGGGGAGGCGGAGAAAGAGATAGTTTTTTAGCATAGCGTGTATATTTGAATTTTGTAGAAAGTGGAACGACGTTGTAAGTTTAAAAATTGAGTTTTTAGGATGGACTTGTTAAAATCTATTCCACTATTTAGAGTATGAAAAACATTGTATTTAGAAGAAAGAAATTTTACCCCTTTACTAAAAGAGAAAGTAAATGAAACAATTCGTAAGTAATGCCTTACTAAAAACGGTCTATATTTACTTTGAATGATTTAATGATTATTAAATATTTTATTAAACTTTTATGTTTAATGGGGTAGTCAATTATAAAAATATTTAATTGTGCTAAATGATGGTGTGATACGTCTATTCTATTTCCAACTACTTACAGCATAGTCAAGTATAACGAACTGTAACCAACCATTTGCAATCATCTATTTTTTAAAACAGTACCTTTATAACATTAGTGATGTAGAAAATTAAAAGTTATGTGAATTAATACCTAAATGTACAAGAAAACGGTCTTGTAATATTAATCTACACGTCATGTGATATGAATACTGTATAATATACAAACATACAGTTTAAAAACTTAAACCTTTCCGTTAACAAAGAAAACCTAAACTTCATATCAGTAGTGATAGACGATTTGTTCAGACACGTAACAAATGTGTTTGATATTTTTATAAAGCTTTATACAAGAAAAATACAATATTGCATATATGATATTATTCAGTCTATGCATTTTCTGCTTCTAAAAACTTGTTAACATACTATAAGTGAGCATCGCAGCATTAAGGAAAAGATGTGTATCTGCTACATACGCAGAATTGACGACCATCCTTATATATAAATAATTTTCTAGAATAACAAAGATATTTGCACATTGCAAAATTGCTAAATTTCCTAGGAAAAGTTTGCTGGCTTAGCGAGAGGGTTGACTATATTATAGAAAAATCTTTCTTTACCAAAACCTAACCTCTATTACACTGTATAGCTATAGTAGCGTCATTAGCAAAAATTCGTTACTATTTGGCATATATTAAAATTTCCAATAAAAATTGTATTAACCTCGCTAATGAGTTGGCTAATATAACAATAGATTTTGATACCGAAAATAACCCTCATGATATACTAATTATCGCAACGTAATTTACAAACATGTTACTGCAGTACTAACAAAATTGTTTTGCTGCGTCGCCAAAAAAATGTCTATCCGTTCTCTCAGCAGCTGTTGCAGAACTACCGATTATCATAAAATACCTCACAAACCACTACATCGACAAATATATTTAAAATCTTTATTAACCACGCATACCGCTCACAACTCCCATTTCAATAAACTCTCTGATCCAAGCAAAAAAGCAAGGAAGCAACGAACTACACTCTCCCCACACCAACCTTCTATCTCGTAAGGCAGCTATAGAGCGCGCGTGCGAGAGAGAGACAGCAAGACTCTACATCAGCCAACAGCCAGGATCGGCAGGCTGCAGTAGTCCTGATATGTGACCACCGCCAGCTGCCGTGCACGCGCTCGTTGTATACATGCATACAACCGCGCCGCTCGCTGCCTCGAATTGTAATATCGGCATTGTGCCGCGCGTGTTTCCTCCTCCGACGACGGCAGCCTGTCCAAATAACACCGCACTGCGCCTCCGCGCGTGCATTCCGCGCGACGGTCGCATTCTTCGCGTCCGAGCGATCGAAATCGTCCGGCATGACGAGCTCGATTTCTCGGCCGAGTGTTGCAGTGCTGCTACCGGGAAGTATCGGGGCCTGCGACTCTGCAAGAGAGAGAGAGAGATAGATATAGATATAGAGAATTGATGGCCGAGCGACGTATTTTTTGGATAACTGTTATTGGGGACGGCTCGAAATTAAAATGATGGGACGCGAGGAGGTGATTTTGCGCGGAAGCTTCGCGTGCGGTATAGCAGTCCGTGTGGCGGTCGCGTAATGATGTAATAACCGGGGATTATATATTTTTGGGAGGAAATGTAGGTGATTTACGGGAGAAATGACGGGATGAGTGTACACGTTTTGAGGCGAGTAATTGAATGTCGGGGGTTCTTTTATTTTACTTTTGGGAGTCGCCAAGTTGTTGTAAGGGACTTGCGCTATTTTGCACTGTAATTTTCATGTCACAATCAAGGTAGGAACATTTGAAAGCTGAGATATCGCGTATTCTCGTATCATATGAGAAACTATTAGATACATAGTATTTTATAAACTTGAGAAGTTTAATTTGATGTGGAAGAATTTACATTGGTTTTAAATTAGTCTATCAATTTGAAATCTGGTTTTATAATTATTAAATAACTCAATCTCAAAAACTTACTTAAATGTTTACAAGTTATTAATTCTTTCTATGTTTACAAGCTAAATATCTCCAGCTTTTGGTAACTAAACCTAACCTTCTTAAAAAGTGCTTTTCTTTATTATATTTTAGATGCACTACGCTAATAATTATATACTACATTATATATATACTTAAATGTGCTAAAACTGCATATTTATATGTGTAACATCTTTGTCACAGATTTTACATACTTCAAAGTATGTTCCTGCAAATATGTTTCATCCGTGTAATGTTACGTGCTCAAACGTGTTACTTTAACACGCTTAATATGCATACACAGAAGCATATAATAACACGTTTCTAATGTGCACTGTTAAGCGGTTTACATATTTCTAACGTGTAGTGTTTGATTTTCTGCACACTTATAACGTGTTTTACTACACATTTACAATTATTATTATTGCATATTACTTTTGTCGCAATATCTTGTATTTTTTTTAATATCTTGATACATTCTATAATATGACATATTTTAGTAATAATAATTACGATATATATGTGCACTACACTACAGTTTAACTAAATTTAAATATCTGTTTCTCTGATCACCTGCATCATTTAAAAACAATTTTACAATTAGACTCACTGTTAATCGTTAATAGATACGTACTTATGACCTAAACCATTCATTATATTTTACTTGTAAATTAGTTTTTATTATCTGCAAATTCTGAAAATATATTTTATAAAATTGTTTTTCAATTACATTGAATACCTTCATAATACAACATATCAGTATGTATTAAATCTAACTTTCAATACAAAGAATACCTGCCACACTAGTAATTCAATACCTACATAACCATTTAACAAAATCCGATCGAAATACACACCAAACATCACCCATATAATTACAAACCTCAAACCTATAGACCTAAAAAGCACACTTTCGATCAGTGTACTTATTCCTCCAAACACTATCAACGCTATAAACCCCACCACGCGCAACATCAGAATCCTCGAGCCTCACCGTCACTCGGATTTCGGCAAATTTCCGAACCCCTCCGATCCCCCGAGCATTAAAATAACGATGAAGTATTAGCGTAATAATAAACGGTACCGCGACGGCTCTCGCTCCCTCCCGAAGCCCCTTCCAAACAAGAAGACGACGCATCGAAAGTGTCTCGCGACTCTCGACTCGCACCAGCAGCAGCAGCAGCATTCCAAAGAAATTAGCAAATAGTCGGTTGGCCGTTAGGCGGCTATACAGCCGGCGAGCGATATTAAATGGCAGTCTGGTTACGCGGCTTCTCTCTCTCTTTCTCCTGCACGTCGCGAGCTCAGGTCCCGCTCGCGCGCGCGCAGCAGCAGCAGCGTATAATCTCGCCGGGTTATTAATGGCGGTGGTTTGGGAAACTGCTACCGTGCAAGTCCTCCCGCTGCAGACGGCGGGTGCATATATATATATATATATACCAGTCTATGTCCTCCCGTCTCTCTCTTGCACTCCTTTAGCCTCGTTTCTCTCTCGTATAGGTGCTCTTCTCTTTTTTTTGTTTGCCGAGCGAGCTCTTTCTCTCTTGCTTGGTTATACGCGCGAGCGTTCGATCGACGCGCAGGTTATCTTCTCGGTCTGCTGCGGAGCGAGCTCTATCTTCGTCGATACGTATCTTTTCTTTTTATTAATATCATGCCTTAATTTTCTCGTCCCGTCGAAAAAATGTACCAGGAGTAAAAAAAAGAATAGTGGTGTGCGGAGGGAGAAGGAGGAAAGTGGCGTGGACGCGGCAGCAGGTTGCGGCGACGCGGCAGCTGGGGACAGGAACGGATTCTGCAGGCTTCAATAACTGCTCGTTGAATCGTTTTTTTCTTTAACGAACATTTTTTATTTGACGGAAATATAAATGTAATCTTTGGTGTTTAATTGAAGTTAAAGAATGTAGAAATATTTTAATAGAACTGATGAGGTGTAGAGATTGAAATAATTACGTTTAATAAGCATTACCGCGGCTTTGTATAAGTAGTAACAGTCGTGTTTAACAAGCCGTTCAAGATATTATGAATATGTATAGTAATTCTGTTTGGGAATAAAATGAGGTGATATTATGAAATATTTATTTTAAAAAGTCGAATCATCATGTATTATGCATTGTATACAATATAAAATTTCATCTGATTATTATATTGGTTTGAATTACACGTTCTAGTATATAGATACGTACTTATACGTTTACTAAAATGGCAATAAATTTATTATTCAAGAAACTTTTTAATTTATTTGTATAATAGCATGTATTTTATGGGATTGTTTTAATAGAAGTATGGTTTGAAAAGAATTTCCTGACACTTTCAAGAATTTTGAATGGTAAATTATAAAATATATAAATATTTTTGAGAAAAAAGGCTATATATATATTTCATAAAATCACTCGTAACAATTAATATTTAATCTCGATGTAACGCGAACAAAATAACTAACATTATACTCAGAAACTGCATAGAGTTTCAAATATTTTACTAAAAATTTATCTGATAATGGATTGAAAAATAAGAAAATAACGTTTTTTTTATGCATTTTCATAAAATTTCAACGAACTTCCCCTTCAAAGTACATATTTTATTATTACTTATTAATCAATATAAATTAAATATAAACATCAAGAAATACATAGTCTTCAGTACAGGAATCTCCTTTCTTAAAACTCTTCTGTTCCTTGTAACATCCATATAATCGTTTCTCCCTTTGTCATTACATCCCACACACACAGGCGCGCACCGAAAAATAAATAAATCGATCACGCCAAACAATAAAAACCCACACACAGCCCCATTAAAAGCCCGCAAAAGTAATTTATCTTACCATCCACACTGCCACCCGACTCGCTCTCAAAAATCGATCTCACACACGCGCATTTTTTTTACCACGGGTATCAATCTTCTCCCCGCACTTTAAGTACCTCAACGCAAATAATCAGCCAGATCAGTAGCAGCTCCCCGTACACATACCTACCCACCGCGGCGCAAATAAGTCTATCCGGCCACGTCCGAAAAGAATGTATATATATATCGATACCTCTCGCACAATCCAGCCTTTCTCTCTCTCTCGAGCGTGAGCGCGAATATCGCATGGGCCGCTCGTAAATCGAGTCCGGGTGAGATTTGCCCTGATGACCCTCCCGGGCGATAAAAGAGCAGCAGCGTCGGCGGCGAAGTTCATTTAACGGGCCATAAAGGAGAGTTGCTTGGCTCGCGGTGGTAGCTTCGTTCTCTGGCGCGGCGCCTTTAGGTGTCTTTAAGTCTCTCTGTCTCTCTCTCTCTCTCTCTCTTGCTTCTCCTTTTCTTCTTGTCTCTCTTCTTCTCGAGGGAGGAGGAGAGAGGCGCTGGGCCGAATTTGCGAGAGATCAAGTGACTTTTCGTGGGTCTCGACGATGGAGCCGTCCTCCGACTCGTCGTCTGGCACTATCGACGATCGCGGAGAGAGCGAGAGAGGGAGAGAGAAGGCTTATCTTATAGGAGCGAGAGTTAGCCGCGGCGGGAGAGGCGCCCTTCGAGGGAAAAGGGAGCCACTTACGCCGAGGACTTACATGTCGGGTAGAGAGCACGGCTTAATAGCCGTGGACCATTAAAGGATGCTTACTTATTTGCGAATGATGAGATTTCCGTGGATTTCTTTGAATTTTGTGGCTTGTTTGGTGGGTGGTTGCTTCTGAAATTTGAGGGGCGTTTAGAACTATTGGGCTTTTTGGAATTACTGTATTTGTTGTTTTTGGCGGATGTTAATTTCATTTAATCTCTTGTAGTAAGGGTATAAGCCTGAATTAAATCTTAAAAGACGATTAGATATTTAAAGCTTTAACAGATCCTTCTATCTTTTAACCTACTCTGTTAAAATCAGATTATTTCACAAAATAAACATTATTGTGGATAAAAAATATAAACAAAATAGTTTTATGGTGGAAATGTGAATATATTATTCTAAATTCTGAAGTTGCATAGTACATCATCATCAATTATTTAATTGACATTTTTTTCGGATTAATCTGCTGTAAAATTTTGTTATCGATCGAGTGAAATCTTGTTTGCAAACAAATTATTAAAATGTACCTTAAGTTACTTTTAGGCCTTCTATTTGTAAATTTTTAGAATTTCTGGTAACACTTTGACTATACTCATATAATAATTAACAGATTAAAGTGTCAGATACAAGCAAATGATTTTAGCAGAATATATATTGTGCTTTACCAGAAATCAGATTAGCAGTCTTTTTATTTTAAGTTAATTTACTCGCCTCTCCTATCGGTAATAATGTTCATTCAATAGGACGACCTTACCCGATTTTTTCTACTGAAAAGTCTACTAATTTTTATTATTTTAATACTTTTATTACGAAAATGTTTCGAAGTATGCAGACGATTAGATACACCTGGCGAATATCTATGTAAAAAGGACAATAATAAAGAAACTTCTTTTTGAGACGTAGCTGAAAATTCCGAAGTCATAAAAGAAGAATTGAGTACTGTAACTATATGCATATCTTACTCGAAAATAAAAATACTCTTTGAATTCTAAATGATGCAGATAAAATCCATATAAAAATATATACATCGTATCGAGCGCACCGACATAGGCAGCGAATTTCTCTCACTGATCGATATCCTCTCTCTCGCATCGCTGAATATTTATCCCGGCACAGAAAGTTTTTATAAGCGTTCCACTTCCCCCCCAGCCTCTTCCCTGAAATACCTCGCTAACAATCCTCCGTGCACCGCTCGCAGCCGAGAAAACCCATCTCCCGATACAATATAATCCGAAATCCCCGCTTATTACACCCATCAAAGTCAGCGATCGCGCTCTCCATCCATTCCAAATCCGGCGCACAAAGCCATCCATATTCCTTTGTGCTCCGCGCGCTCGGCCGCGATTCCCAACATCGCTCCTTCGATTTCCCTCCGACTCTCGGCCCTCCTCTCTGCGCACCGCGCAAGGAAAAAAGAAAAATCAGCGCGCACACCTATACATCGATGCATAACCATCCCCCAAAGTATCCTCTCGCGCGAGCGCTAAAAGCCCCGCTCGTTCTTTCGAAAGCATCGAGAGCGCCTACTCGAGCGCATCGAGGGGCGACGAAGTCCCTCCCGTCCGCTATGGGAATCCATTTATATTAAGGAAGTGTCTAGAGAAGAGGCATCGGTCAGGCATCGACTGGTCGGAAAATCGACGTCCGATCCCCGTGACCACGCAGCGGAAAATCGAGAAGCGTTTACGGACAGGCTGAGATGCCTCGCGGTCCTCGAGCGTAACCGAGAATGGCATTTGCAAATGCGCTCCTCCTCCGTATCGGAAAGACGAGCTGTACTCGCGCGAGGGAGAGAAAGAGAGCAAGCAGCGCTTTTACGAGCGACAAATCGACGAGGGCGCCCGACACGTTGCAAGGCAAAGTAGGCAAAGAGGCAAGGAGGTTCGGCATCTCGTTGCCGAGTCCTTGGGAGCCGAACTTGGCCGCGCTTCGCGGGGCTCCGCCACACCTGGCCGCCTCCAATATGCGGAAGCGTATATTTAATTCGCAGGAGAGAAGAAGATCTCGCTGCGCCGGCTCCGAGGGATGCGCAGAGAGTTGTGCATCATGCATGACCCGGCATTAGAATAAGCCAGCCGGCACCCCGCGAGTGCTCTCGTTTCCACCCTAAACGCCGTGTAGCGTTGGATAGCGCAGCTTTCGCAAGAGAGCTCGCGGGCCTTTTTTGACTTTCAGATGTATCGCGAACGAGCTGCCGGTGCTGGTGTTGTTGTAGGTCTGGATTTTTACGGGGAGGCCCTGGGAATCGCTCCTAATCATTGCGAGGGAATATATATTTGCGAGATATGGGAAGCAACTGCTGGAGGGGAGGCTTGGGATGCTTTTACCGATGCAAACTCGCTCGTTGCGCGCGCCTTTATAAATATTTATCCAACACCTGTCTCGCTGGGCTATTATTAGCTGGCGAGTATGGCTTTACTCTCGCGCCACCTGTGCATGCGCTTCTTCCGACGTGCCTTTGTTTCCGGAAGTAAGGATGAATTGGTGGCATTTTTTTTGGTTTTGCTTTGCTCAAAGAGGATTTTCCCCAGGATGCTGTGGGATAGCGAAGAAAAGGTTTTCGCAAAATATGTTAGACATTATATAGCTTGTTATTGTATTGTCTTGTGTTGTATGAAAAAATGTATACAGAGATGTGATGAGTCAAGTAGCTATTTTTAAGTTAATATTATAAGGGGCTATATGAATTGCAGGTAAAGTATCTAAATTATAATTATCTGAAATTGAATGATTGCTAGTTTCTCACTGATGATGTCACTAGTAATCTAGATTAAAACAGTGCAATATTGATTGTTATTTTATAAAATTATTTTTTTACATAATTAGGATACAATAGTGCTATTACTGCCCCGTCATTTGTATGTTAGAAGTAATATTTGAAAAATTTTCCGAATGTGTGCGTGTGAATGTTTGTAGACGATTAAACCTCAGAAATTATTTAACCGATTTTGATCTAACAATACATACATTTATTGTTTTTTGTGTGAGATATTTGTACAAACAAAAACAATTTTTTCTGATTGATTGATGTCTTTCTCGTTTTATAACAATTTTTTTGAGAACTTTTGCTTCACAAATGAAACCTGTATAATAATTAGTAATGTTATCAGTTATTAGTAATGAATTATTTTAGTTGTTCATAATTCTATCATAAATTCATTATGAATCATATAAAATATTTATAGATTTAATTAAATTATTGCAAAAACTATTAAAATTCAATAAAGGTACCTTGCAATGTAATAGAACATAATAAAAGAATAAGAAAATGAACAGTATTATCAAATTTCTTAGTGAATAGAAATAGACTTTTACATAAAAATCTAAAAGAGCGAATTCAAAAATATTTGTATACAGTTTTACTAACGTAGTTCAATTATTTAAATGTCATAACTTTATCTCAAAGATTAGGAAAAAAATGAAGTTTTTTAGGCAAGAATAGATTAAAATATGAATAATACCAATTTAACACTTGTACGCTGTTATCAACAAAAAAATTTGCATATCAGGTAGTACAGTGAGAAAGAAAACGATAAACCTCTTATCAGCTTGTATACAAATCAATGCGATGCCCCGTGCTTTACCGTGTTATGCCATTTTTATCGATATTGATAAACATAATTAGTGCATCCCCAACTGCTCTTTAAATTAAATTAGTTTGGTAGCAATAAACATGTAGAGTAGAGTAATCAATTTGCTTTAGTCAAGACTAAAGAATTATAATATACAAAATTAGCAAACATGAAGGCTGCATATTTTGTTTTCTTGCTTGTCATCGCTTTGACGTACTTCACATCCACTGTTATTGCTGGTAAATTGCATATTATCTTTTATAATAATAGTATTAGTACAAATGAATCATTCAATAATAGAGAACAATTTTTAAAGATAATTTTTGTAAATACTTGTTATTTTTTATTTATTCATTTTGAGTAATTTCTTTCTTTCTATTTTATATTATCGAAGATAAATATTTCTACGGAATTATAGGGTAAGTGCGGGTATTACTACAGATGCTTTGATTACTACGGATTTTACAAAGTGGAAAATACTACTTTTTAATAAAGAAACTCTTACAAAACATTTATTTTCACTTCAGTTGATGAGAACATGTATATTTTACAAGAAAAAACTGTATTTTTAATATCTTAGTATAAATAAGTATTCAACCTATGCACGTATTACTTCGGGGTCTTAACTTACGACTTCTATATACACAGTAATAGGCACGCAGTGAGCAACTAATAAAATAAACTTATCATAACTTTTCTTTTTCAAAAGTCTGTTCTCTAAAGTTTTAAATTTTATCTAAAAAATAGAATCATATCCATTTTCCACACCAAAATTAATTTAACGAGAACCATTGTACGTTTGAAATATTCACACTTACCATATGCATTTAATTGTTAATTAAATTATTAGTTAATAAACTATGTGCATATTATGAGATATTTTTTGCTACAGCCACTTATAAAGTTTACTTAGAACTTTGAAGTATAATTATATTCGTAAATCTGATATCGACGAAGAAGAATTTCAAATTTTGCAGCTCTTTAAAACAATAATAATTTCACGATTAAAATTAAGCATTTGTGATAATTAATAATACTGAAAAATAATATTCAGTAGTTACTTGTTATATAATAACACATTAAATTCAATGGTCTGATTAATGATGATAATTTGTCGATTTCTTCTTGCAGCTTGCAATGACCGAGACTGCTCGCTCGATTGTATCATGTAGAGATTTAACACAGGAAGCTGCGTTGGTGGTATGTGCCAATGCCGCGGAATAAGTGAATATACTTAATAAGACTAACTAATTTTTCAAACCATCTTCGCTATACAATTATATTCAACAACCGATAAAAGAAATGTTATCGTGTCTTATTTTACAATGCCATGATTATTTACATATATAGATATTTATTGTAAATAATGTAATTAAACAAAAGAAAATACATTTCATAAACAGAATTTTTTAAAGTTTCTTTTTCGTTCTCCATGCAATAAAAACAGATTTCTTGTCAGATTAGAAGCAAAGATTATATTTATTTTTTCAATTTTTATCTAATAACAATGTTGACAAACGTTTAGAAATAAATCTGTTTAGATTATATTCAGATAAGTGTATTCACTGCGAAGTGTAGACAAACGCAGGTATCTAATTTTATCATACTTATTTAACCCTCCGTCCGCTACCAGGATCATTTTTGACCCATACGAAATTTCGCACTCAAATATGTGCGAAATAAAACGAGGAGATAATATAAAAAAAATTTATATTATCTTTAAAAACAATTGGATAACGGAGTAGTTGAACTGCGGAGCATTGTGGATATAATACGTCAACGTAAATTTATTCGTCAACATAACGAGTTTTTCGTGTATTTAGAAGCTTATATTTTCTCTTCACGCTTAGGATATTGCTTTACGTTGACGAATATTGTCCTACGTTAACGAATACTATCTTACGTCCCCGAAAAAGGTCTTACGTTGACGAATGTGGCTTTACTCTACATATATTGTCTTACGTTGACGAATACAACCTTACGTCCATGAAAAAGATCTTACGTTGACGAATGTGGCTTCACGCTATGGATATTGCCTTACGTTGACGAATATTTTCCTACGTTGACGAATAAAAAGCTCTCGTGCTGAGACGCTTAAGTTCACAAATAATATCCGTGGACATAATATATCCACAAGAAATTAAGCTCACTTAAAAGCTCTATTGAATAATCTCTTAAGTCCACGAATTTCTTTACGTGATCAATCAACCGATTAAGATGAACATTAAAAGAATAGAATTTTGAATGATCAGTTTTTACCATTTATTCAACTCGGTGTCATAAAACTTTATTCATTACCAGTATAATTCAAACCAGAGTCATATTTTCAATTCAAATCTCACACTACCCAATTGCACCGCTCATTGCTCCAATCATTTAAAATCCCAGTTCAATTCCACATGAACCCAGCGCAGACGCTCCATCCCCCCACCTGCATTTCCTCGCAAAAAACCATCCGCCCACTACCTATCCAACCCCTACCCCACCCGTACCACCCAACTACACACACCCCACTGTCATGGCTTTACTGTTTATATTTCGTGGGGCTCTCGCGCGGGTGTATACTGTGACGTAACGCGCGCGGGCGGCGCATCGAAGCGTCGCGCCGGCGTGACGGTGTGTTTGCGGTGGCGAACCGTTTCCATCGTCCGGCGGTGGCCAGGCCGGCCCGACACTGATTGCCAATCAATATGCCCATCTCGCCCGAGTCTAATTCAGCGACAGTGTTGATCAATCGGAACGCACTGCGCACCGGCCGCCCGCTGTAAGCTGCTCCGCGAGCGCGCATCCGGCGTGCGATGGTTTATAGGGAAGGTGGATGGGTGGTGCTGGAGATGGATAGAGTGCGCTGCGAGAGGGAAAGGTGAGGATGGTGGAGTTTTGGGTAAGGCGTAGGAGTGTTTGGAAGTTTGGTGAGGCTTTGTGAGAGGGTCGCTGTGGGTAGTTCTTCGGGGTGTTTTGCTATTTTTGTTTAAAACGTTATTGAGCTAGCAATTGATAGATTTTTTTAAATGTGAGATATATTTTTAGTTAAAACTAATGACAATACTTATTGATCAAAGGTATGTGTTCAAAATAATACTTATTGATCAAAGGTATGTGTTCAAAATAATCGGTTTATGTCTAATACGTGATTTTTTATTTTATCTGTAACCACCGAGCAACTCATTATTTTATTCAAGAAAAAGTATAATGATGAACGCTCAACGTATTTGTAAAAATATAATGTAAAAATATTCATATAGATGAGCTCTATCTATAAGAATGGTCTTTATATTTTGATTTAGTTATTTTGTAACGTGAGGATATACCAGTCTGTATCGTAAAAATTACTATATAATATAGCAAAATTTACTATTTATAATCTAAATTTTACTATTTTATATAGTAACATTTACGATCTCTTGAAATTTGATATATAAAAAGTAAAATTTACCATATAAAATAGTAAATTTTGCTATGTAATATAGTAATTTTTACGATACCGACGCAAATTCCTTTAAGTTACAAAACAAATAGTCAATTTTACTACTATATTTCTCTGAGTACCTGTTGAGAGCACTCGGTAAGTTATCCGATCCGAACCCTCAATATTGCTAAGGAAAATCGTGTCATTATCTAGTTTCCACTACTTCTCTTCCTGTGTAAAAAAAAATAGTCTGGCACGCATCTGGCAACAGTCTAGCTTCGAAAGTCTCGCAAATGTCAGGCTAGTCGGACGATGCCAGACTTTTGAACAAAATTTGTGGAACAAAAGCATCGCGCTCTGTCAAGTCAGCAGTAACCTATATTTATATATCTTTTTTCACAAATATGAAATTGTTACAAAAGATTGAAATATTAAAAAAACTTTTCTGCTGTTGAATCGAAAAGTATTATTTTTTACGATTGTAGTCGATAGTAATAATAAATGTGTTATTGTAATTAATCACATCTAAAAATACTTTTTCGTGGCATAATTCAATAAACGTCTGGAATAAAATCTGGCATATAGTCTGGCATCGTCAGACTAGCCAGACTTTTGCAAGAATTTCGGAGCTATACTTTTGCCAGACTTTGCCTAGACTTTTTTTTACACAGGTTGGCAGTCTTGGCTGACCTTTTTGACCAAAATATGAAATCTTTTATTTTTCAAGATATTTGTGGTTAACTTTTAAAACATTAACTTTGATATTTTGAGTACGGTGCGATCATTTTTTACCAAATAAAGCTCATTTATTAGCTTTTAAATGATGATTTAAAATTAAACGAAATATCAAGATTCATCGACTTTAATTTTTTTTTTATAACGATTTCTCGATTTTTGAGTTTCAGATTTTTGGGTTTTTTGGTATGTTTGAAATATTATGTAATCAATTTAATGTAAAAAGAGCATAGAATTACCTATCTTTTACAACTGTAAATTTTGAATAGTCTCTTTCCCTTCTTTTGTCATAAACGAAAAAGTAATTTTTATTTTAAGCGGTCATATCTTGTGAATTTATGATGAAAAAGCGTTGAATTTTATGTGCAGTTTCTTAAAAATTGTAAGTTATGCAGAATATTCTATATATTTATATAATTAAATTGAAAAATAATTATTTATTAAACAGATGAATTTTTATCTGTTTTTTAATGAACATACGAAATCAGAAAAAAATATTCCTCGATTCGTTTTTATTTTATAACGATTTCTCTATTTACAATATTTGAAATTGATAATGTAGCTTTTTATCATATAAAGCGTGAAAAAGGTAAAATTGCGTACAGTACCGCATAAATCACGTAAAAATCACAAACAATTCCAAATAATAGACCAAAATCACGTAGAAAAAAGGAGATGTGGACAAGTTCAGATTCTTAGATGTACAGAAACGTAGAATAACGTAGAATAACGTAAAAACATAAAATAATGTAGAATAGCGCATAAATCACGTGAAATTCAAAGTGAGATCTAAATAAATATAGAATAACGTGTAATAATGTAAAATGACACCAAGTAGCACTTAAATCACGTAAAAATGAGGTATAATTCCAAATATTGGTCAAAATAACGTAGAAAAAGGAAGATATGGAGAAGGTCACGATTCGAACACGGCAGCGGCAGCGGCGTAATATTTCTATAATATATATATACACACTGACCGTGCTACCACGCACCTCTCTATGCATGCATCCCAATATCCTCACACTTTACTATCCACGTACTTTATTATCCACACACCTCTACTAAAAAAAATAATGTTTCCTCTGAAATAAATATCTAAAAAAGTTATCAACATAAATAATAATTGGAATTCTGATTTTAAACATTTGTAACTTTTACAGGTTTGGGATTTGCTAACTACAAATATCTTTTTTAATAGATTCACGATTAATATTATTCTTTATTAAAAATAATTTAGATAATACATCAAATGATAAAAAGTGTTAAAATTTCATGTGATTTTTCACATTATTTTACAATTAAAAATCATTTTTATTTTTTAAGTGAGGACCCTTTGTTTCACATATTTGGCTATAAAATCATGAATTCATTTTTTCTTCTCAAGCATACTATTTAATACTTAAGTTAAAACTATATAACGTGATTAACCACCATCTGCTTTATATTATAAGAAATGCGTATAAAAATATTGTGTACAAAAAATATATTAATATCTATTTCCAGTAATACATGTGAACGCAGGGATGACCGACATAAAATCGTGGCGCGCGTAGCGCGCCTGACATTCCTAGTTTATTTAATTTAAGCTGTTATATTTCTAAAAGATGTAGCAATTTAAAATTAACTTATAAGAACAAAGCATTTCATATTGGAACAATTAATTTAGTTTGAGGAATGCCAATGAATTGGCAGCAGTTTTTTTATTTGTTAGCTCGAAATTAGATGAAAATTTTTCTCAATTTAGTTTTTGTATGTCTGTATGAATAAACGTATTTTTTTCTTGAAAATGCTTAAATCTCTTACAATTCCCAATCAAAGTTTATTTTTGTACAATGGTCAATTAATTTTGACGGATGACTAAGTTTCCCTTTATAATTTTAAGAACTGAGTCTATATAAATGTGTACAAAGGATATAATACATAAATCTGCATTGATTGTCTTGTACATAAAAAATAATACCAGTGATATTCTTATTATCAAATAAAAATGTTTTATAACTTTTATTAAATTAATACAATACAATCAGATGTTCCTTTAAATTTTAGTTTCTATAAAATAACCTGCTAAGTAACATTAGCGATAACCTTGGTATCAATCTACACTTTGCAGTAAATACACTTATCTTATTTTCGATTTAAAAATATATATATCTTTGTCAATAGATAATAGAAAATAGATTTATTTCCAAAGATTTGTAAAAAAAAAATGATTACAGTGAAGTAGATTCGATAAATTATTTGTCTATCCACTATAGACTGAACCACAGAGATGGCTGCATTTGAGGCTGCATTGATTGATTTGAGTATAAAAAATGATATCTTTAGTATTCTTATAATACACCAAATAATAACGATATTATAATCATTATTAACTCTCCGACCGCTAGCATATTTGTACAATGTCCATTCGCTACCTGGGTGTTTTTATATTAAGGCCTCTGTTTTTTAGGGTACTCATTTTTTAAATATTTGAAAAAATTCAGAGTTTATAATGAAGGTCTTAACTGCATTATCCAATTGATTTTAAACATAATCTTTTTAATTTTTTTTATGTTGTCTCCTCTTTTTATATCGCATAAATTTGAGCGCGAAATTTCGTCTGAGTTAAAAATGACCCAGGTAGCGGACGGAGGGTTAAACAAGTAGCATAAAATCAGTTACCTACATTTATCTACTCTTCACAGTGAATACAATAATCAGAAAATATATATATATATATATATATATATATATATATATATATATATATATATATATATATATATATATATATATATATATAAAAGTCGATGAATAGTATAAAATAGGGCTATTTCGAAAGATTTGTAGATTATTATTAGATAAAAATTGAAAAAATAAATAAAATGTTTGCTTCTAAGCTGACAAGAAATCTGTTTTTATTACATGGAGAACCAAAAAGATACTTTATAAATTCTGTTATGTAAAATGTATTTTGTTTTATCTATTTTCATTATTTACAATAAATATCTATACAAATGATCATGACATTGTAAAAGAAGACACGACATTTCCTTTATCGGTTATTGAATATAATTGTGGAGCGAAGATGGATTGAAAAATTATTTGTCTATCCATTTGTGCGACGGCATTGACACCAACCGCTGATACAGTATCCTCCATTGAATCCCTGCGAGATACAGTTGACGAAGCAGTCTCGGTCCTTGCAAGCTGAAAACAATGCAGAAATTACATAATTAATTAAGCTATTGAATATAATTTATTTTAAAATATATATATATATATATATATATATATATATATATATATATATATATATATATATATATATATATATATATATATATATATATAATACATGATAAATTTAGTATTATTAATTATTACAAACGTTATACGCGTGAAGAAAATTATCCGAAATTTACAATTAATTTTCTAGAATAACATATGTATAACAACCTAGAATAAATCTGTGCAACTTATCTTAAATAATAACGTTTTGGAAGAAAATCTAATTATGTACTTAAAACAAAATATTTTATATGTACAAAGTTTATGAGTTAAGAATTTAATTAGCAATTAAGCGTATATAATTCGTTAAAAAATAATTATTTTCGAGGTATGCGAAACAAAAAGAAAGATTACTTATAAACAATAATGAGTAAAGAATACATTAAATGAAAAAAAAATAATAATTTAAAAATAATAGGTGTTTACAAGAATTACTTAAAAAAATTCATTTGAATATATAATAATTCAATTGTACTAGTACTGTTAGTGTACAAGATAATACGTAACTTACCAGCATTAACAGTGAATGTGAAGTACGTCAAAGCGACGACGAGTAAGAAAACGAAATATACAGCTTTCATGGTTGCTAATTTAGTGTTTTTCTTTAGACTTGACTAAAGCAAATTGATTACTATGTTCTACAGGTTGATTGCCAGATCATATATACCTACCAAACAGCTGAAATTTAAAAAACTGATATGGATGCACTAGTTGTATTGTTTATCAATATCGATAAAGATTAGACAACAAGGAAATGCGCAGGGTAGCACATTGATTTAAAGAACATGTGAGTAATCAATAAGTTTTTTCTCTATTTCTTCTTGAGATACTAGACTTATTGTTAATAATAGTTCAGTCAATCGGAGTGTAAAAATAATATTATTCATATCTTATGAATGCTCGGGTTTCCAAACACCTTTTTTATCTTGTTTTAGGGGCCAAATTATGAAGAAAAACGCGTTTGTACCATTTTTTGCATTTTCAACGAACAAAGACGCAAATTAATGGTCTTTTCTTCTACTTTTATATACTTTATGAAAAAAAAATTCTACCATTATGTGCACAGTTATTACCTGCGCAGTGAAACCCTTTCTTTGCTATATATAAAAAACCGTAACAAATACCTAATTTTCCAGAAAAAATAGTCACATGGCCAATTTTCATCGTTCAAACGCGTTTTTCTTAATAATTTGGACCCTAACAAGATAGAAATTATTTAAAAACCCGAAATTTCAAATTTTTTTTTGCGATTTCTGGATCCAAAAAGTGCAATTTTGGGGGATTCTGTCAAATACATTTTTAGTAAAATTTTCTTTGCTCTATGATGTTTCTTTGTATAATGTTTATCATTTTATTTGTTAGTTTTTATTGAGAAAATTTTTTCTCATTCAAATTATTTTGCGAATAATCGTTTTTTCTCGAAAGCGCCCAAATCTTTTTCAATAGCTAACCAAAGTTCATAAAGATTTCATAACTTTCTCTTCAAATAATACAAAAAAAAATTAGTCATAAAACTATCATAAAGATTTATTTAACAATTTTCTTCGCGAATATAATAATTCTGTAACCTTATGGAAAAGGTCTATATAGTCATTTTTGCAAGATTTTCTGCAGAATTTTTGCACAATACTCTGCAAAAATTTCCGAACCAGCAGGTTTTTCTGCTAATTTTCTGATGTTTTTTTTACAAAGTTTTGCAGAAATATATTCCGTATTTATAGATAGATCTGCAGGCAAAATCCTTGCAGAGAAACGTGTGGAAAAACCAGTAGAGTAAGAAAAACCGGCAGGTACTGAAGATTCTACAGAAAATCGCGAAAAAAATCTGCAAGGAATTATCCAAAAACTGATGCAGACAATTCGACAGATTTTTTTCTTAACGGTAAATTCAGAAGCTGCAATAGCATCAGTCAGCTACTAGAAACAAAGCCTATTGCCCAGACGCCTCGGTAGAGACACTCGAACAAACATCTACAGGGCAAATAGTAATCATACTACACTTGCCAAGCAAACACGAGCTCGAAACAAAAGCCCGTGCATCACTCACAACTTAACGCATACCGCGTGGCGTGAAAACTCCGGTAATACCTCTAACCGTTTTACGTTCATTTTAAAACTTACTCTTTTAATTATCCACCGAAGCCTCAAACCACCGACTTCTCGATCTAATAATAGTCGCGACGTGTGGGGGTACCTGGCGAAGATTAGACCCCGAAGTATATAAACTCAAGTCTACAAGAGTGAGAGAGAGAGAGAGAGCCAGAGAAAAAAAAAAAAGAAGAGAGCGCTGCGCGAGTACTTGTTGCGGGAGAAGCTGCACCGCCCGAAGGAACATCTCTCCCCCTCTCTGTCTCCCCTCGCCGCGTTTAATTCTCCGGCCGTCCTCGTCTACCGTCATGCGTATATATACCTACTCTCGCAATCTGCGCTCGCGCGAGCAAGGAAGAATCCGCGCCGGTAGAAGAAGAAGAAGAAGAAGGCAGAGCAGAGCAGAGCAGAGCAGCGCCCGCGCTACCCGACAGAAGAGCCCAAAGAAAGAAAAACGTGTGTGTGTAAGAGCGAGCAGGAGAGTTGCTGTAAGGGAGCATCGAAACGTCGACGCGAAGGCAACCAGTCGCGTGTGTGTGTGTGTGTGTGTGCGTTCGTGATGCCCGGGAGCAACCTTGCGGGCGACTCTTCGGAGTCTTGGCCGAAGTCATTTCGTAGGCTGCCTATAGGGCGAGAGGGAGAGAGAGGCAAAGAGAGTGAAACTTTACAGGGAGCATCGCATACCAACGCTTTGCCACTCGATCGGAAATTATTCTTTGTTGATGGCGGAGAGAGAGCGAGAGAGAAGGAGAGGACGAGTATATATGCATGGATGCTTCAAGTGGTCTTGTTGTTACATAAGTCCAGCCTGGGATAATTGACTTTTTTCCGGGGCTTCGTGAGCGACACATTTATTATTCTTTGCGGACCTTTTTGGCTGGAGTGTGTGTGCGTGAGCTTTCTGGGCTTTTATTTTTCAAAAGATGGCTTGAACGGTAATTGCTCGGGATTTCGTGTCCTTTGCGACTGGAATTTATTGCTTCATACGACGAAATTGCAGCGTTTAATAAAGTATTTGTGGTTGCGAGTAATGCGTCGATGAGAACGCATTGGGTTTCTTGGTTTTGTTATTGTAAATTTTGTTGAAGCATGTATTACTTATCTATTGGAAGAAGTATATTGGTTTCAATTGATCAAGATACATGTATATTTCGGTGATAGATTTATGTAGTTTATTGAAAATTAATTAATTTAGAATATTAAGCATACGTAGAAACAAAATTAGATAATTTTAATAGAAGTGTATCTCAATACTTCTGTACAAACACCTATTTGAAACAAATAATTTTTATTTTATTTCAGTAAATAATAAACGTTTACTTGAATAAGGAAATCATTCCTTCAACTCTTCTAATTGAAGCTAAGTAGTACAGCTCAGCCGTGTCATTTAGAAGTTTTCAGACGTTTTCAGAACATAAAATTACTAACTTAAACCTGATCAAATTCAAATGCACGAATATAAATTAGTGCACAATAAGGTTAAACTATCTAATACTGTTTATTTATTTCAAGTAAATGCTTTTTATCAGTACAACTAAAACAAATATTTACTTAAATTTTACTAAATCCTTTTCAGTATAACATAAAATCAAACAAATATATTGCAAGATAAAAACATTTTTTTACATTGAACTACGCTCCAACTGCTTCAACAAAATCATCTCCCGATAAGCAACTTTCATTCTAAAAGCCGAAGCCAAGGAAGATGACAAAAGCAGCCACGAAAGCGGCATTATTTTCAGTAGCCAGAAAAACGTCTAAGAGCGAGCGTCAATTGTGAGCGCTCGCGTATTAAGATTCGATCTCCCGATGCATATACACCAACACCCATGGGCTCGAGTTATTTGTGATGCGCCATACATACATGCGCCTTTAAACGGGTACACCGGCTCGCGCTCGCTTATAAGATACCCGAGAAAACTTTTACTCCATACACGTATACTTACTTATGTACGTGTGGGTGCGCGCGCGAGATGTGCGAGAGCGAAGCGTCGCGGTAGCCGCGTTCGAAGGAGATGGGATTGCACGATAGGCCGCGTGTCGAAAATAGAATTATAATCTGATAGGCTCATTGTGCCTCGAGCCACTCGCTCTCGCTGCGCGCCCGCGCGTCTCTCTGCTATCTGGCACACAACCACTACCGTCGGAGAGTTGCCGTGCCTCCTATATACCTACCGGGCTCGGCATCTCTTGTTCTCTTTTTTTTTGGGGTTGTTCTTCTCCTTCTTCTTCTTATTCTTTCTTGCTTGCTCGCTGTCTTGCTTTTCGTCCTTTTACTTCGAGGCTGCTGCTGCTTCTTCTTTTACTCGCTTGTGTGTTGTTGCGAGTACTCATTTTGAATATGAGATTCTTTTTTGGTTGGATATAAGTGGATGTTTTAGGGTTTAACAGTTTTGTTGTCGAGTTTATTGATGGTATTGAGATAGTTGTAGTTCAAGTAGGCTAGTTGAAGTTGATTATTAAAAATGAAAATTCAATGAACTGTCAAAGGAGGATGTCCATGGATGGCCTACGTCGGCATCAGGTTAAACATTGACAGGGGGTATATAAAACTGATGTGAGCATAAAGCACTCGAAAATTTCTTTCTTTATAAAGAGTATAACATAACAAAAAATTAATTTTCTTAATTTTTACCACTGAATGCTGATAGAATCTTGATTTTTTCACTTATTTTATCGAATTTGATCATCATCTTTTTGTTTCGCTTTACTTCCCCGGGCTAAATTTTGTTAATGTTCGTATAATTACAAACAATAGAATCAGTTTTGTACGTCCCCCCGCAATCCCTTACTTGCTACGTATCAGTGGGCATCTTCCTTTCCGTATAAATGTGAGTACAATATTTTTAAATCATTATCGTCCCTTCTAAAGTATTAAAAAGAAATGAAATATAAAACTATTCAAGTAAAGATACGATGTTTTAGAGTATATAGTGTTGGATGAATTAAAGTTAGGCTAAATTGTTTGAATGAATCATAAATTGATATGGTATTACAATATATACTGATTTGATTTTCATCTGACTTCTGTATAGAATTGTAAGATATGTAAAATTAGGTATGCTTTAAATGTAAACAATAAATTTTACAAAAAAGTATCTCCTATTTATCATAATTTGTGTGTCGGCACGCGCGTGACCAATGGCATTGCGATTGTAAAGAAATTAGAGGGACGGTAACGGTTTCCGGGTGCGAGGCCTTCCGGTCGATATTCGTCTTCTGGACCGGACCGTATAGATATATTCACGCTTATATTACATTAGGACCGAGTGACCCTTCGTAGCGGAAACATTACATTTGTCTATGTCGCGCTAACCTTTCGCTCTCGCTCACCCTCGGCTCGTTTACGCTCATGGTATGCGAAAAAAATTGCTCCTTTATCTGTATCTAAATAGCTTCTTCCAAGCAGAGATTATATTTTTTTCCTTTGTTGAATCATAAGTTATTCATTTGTTTTACTTTTATCGGGTGATATCAATCACTCAATTTGTATAAGTTAATAACAGTAGATATAGATACTGAAGAATAGTCATATATTACACTAGTTTCAAGATTGTTAATATTTTTAGAGATCATTTAATATCATTTTTATTTATAATTAATACAATAAATAATAAAATTTTATTAGTCCATGAGTTTTTACGTTAATAATGCACGGTTGAACCGAAGGACTATATATAATTGGAAATTTGTTAAATTATAATAAGCAGATGATTATTAATTAAAAAAATTAAATTTGTCAATGTAATGGCGAAATTCTTTTATGAACCGTGTAGATAATTAAAAAATTGTTACTGTATTCTATTGAATTGAATAATTAATTTATATCTGATTATTATAGAGAATCAATACGTTTCAATCATCAAATTATTCCGTGCATGAATTTACGATTCATTCGAATGATTACATGTGTACGATTCCGTAGCGGTAATAATATCAGTAGCATAATTACATCAATTACATTGTATGAACCTCAAATACAATTAACAATGATTTGATTATATTCAGTCCAGCGCAATATCTATTCCAAATTATTTAAAACAAAATGTTCTATCTAATCGGTCTTAGTAAAATTGCTTTGTAAGAAGGAACAACATTTTGCGCTTATAAAAAAAATTACTTTTCATCTGAACAAAAATAAAACTGCAGAGTACATATTCATGAATTATTTTTTAATTCAGCAGTTTATTTTTAAATTTTTACAGATTCTCCACACCTTTTTCTTTATTATATGAAAAGAAGTTTTACTAAAATCATTTTATAAAGTTGTCATAGATATTTATACATAATTAAAATACATTCAGGTACGCGCGCTTGCATATACACTCACACATTCATACACACACACACACACAAACACACACACGCGCACACACGTACACACACGCACACACACATACACACATACACACATACACATACACACATACACACATACACACATATATATGGAGAGATATTTATGCAGATACACACACACTGTAAGAGACTGTCAACATTTTTAAAATTATTTAGTTATTGTTCAAATCTTTATTAGGAGGTACAAAACCAAATTCAATTTATTTTCGAAGCTAGTATACGGTACGAATATAAACGACTTACAAATTAGTTACCCTAGCAACAACAATACCGCGTGAGAAAAAACTAGGCTAGTATTACTAAACAAGGAAGGCAATAAAGTTATTAGGACTTTCATATGGTCGTTGCAGAACAGATTAATACGTTACCATGTAAGTTTATCATTTGTTATTGAATCTGAGCATCTAAGACAAGATATGCCTACATAGTATTACTGATGAGTCCTATAGGCGGAGCTCGGACGAATAGCATAAGTATTACTTTAGATTATATATTATTTATATGCCTGTCCGTTACACACATAAACTACGCACACGCACACGTATACACACACACACTTGCACACACACACTCACCCAATCTCATACACGCACACACACTCATACACGCACACACTCACACACACACACCCCAACTGAAAATAATCATATGATTTACACACTTGAACACGCGTTCATAACTATGCTTACTTTTATTGAGATGAAGAATGTTATAAAACAGCATAAAGGTTAATTGAAAAATGTAGGATACGGTCTAAAATTGTTCAAATTGTGATACGACTCCTCCAATTATTCCAAAAATAACATTAAAGTACATTGTCATCTAGCTTTCACCTGTTCTGAAATCCAGACAGACAAACGAACAAGTCCGGTTCAATATCTAACAACCATTATTCTCATCCTTCCACAATCATTCCACTAACATTAGAAAAAACAATCTACACGATGCATCACCAGACGGACACCCAAATCCGCAACGCTTCCAGCCACCCCCGAATCTTCAGCTTGTACCTTTTAGCTCGCCATCACCGGCACACCTCGGCGATGAGCAAATCCAGTTTAGCATAGACTCGTCGGATTTTTGGCAAACGCTGCAGCAGCAGCAGCAGCCCGTGTACACTGTACCCACCTAACCCGCGAAAATATACGCGCTTGGCCGAAACGAGGGTAAGCGCGGACGCGAGTGCGCAAGCAAACACAGCGCGCATTGGGCAATCAGCGCGAATGCACCTCGTTCGTGGTGGTTTTGCGTGTGCGTGTGCGCGCGAGTCGCGCATTTCTACAGCTGGATATGGGTAATCACCGCGACTGTGCGAAGAGCGCCCGACGCTGGCAATCGTTTTATTTGAATATCAGTGTGGAGGTAGGGGGAGGTGCTTAATTTCGGCCCTTTCACTGCAGAGAGCCGCAAATGTTTGCTCATCAAAAATGACAGGTGTGCCTGTGGATTCGGGGAAGGTGGGGAGTTTTTGGATTGAGGGAGTGTTATGGGTGCTTGCTCGTTCTGGAGATTGATGAATGTCGGGTAATTTGATGAGAGGGATGATGGTGTTGCAGGTTTTTTTGGATGTAAATGATGCGAAATGTGGTTTGTATATGATAGACCTTAGCGGTATTTTTTGGGGAAAGTTAATTGAAGTATATTCAGGTCTAGTAGTTGTTATCACGAGTGATAGTATCATTTGTACTTGGATAATCTATTTTTTTTTAATTGATCGATCCATTAAAAATATTTTGTATATATAATTAGATCTTATTACTTTTCCTATTGCTCATATATACCAGTACTATAAGGTACAAGCTTTTTCTTCTTTTGTACAGCTGAAAGTTATGAATTACATTTTATAACAGGATTCCTTCAGTTTTTCATGCTATTTTTTGGAAAATACAGTTTACAAAATATCTTGAAAATTATATTATATTAGTACTGTTTGGTAAAAGTAATGATTCCATTTCAAACGAACTTGCAAAATCGCATGTTTTTATTGATCATTCAAATCTTTTGAAGATGGAAGATATGTAATATATAGATATATTAATAAATTAATATATCTACGTATACGATAAACAAATATATCTCTGATAGAAAATGACATGATTTTCCTTAGCGATATTGAGGATTCGGATCGGATAACTTACCGAACGCTCTAAACAGGTCAATGAGCCGCCATCCATAAAGAATGACATAAAAAATGAGCCGTGGAACTTTAAATTTAACCGTGGGTTACTCAAGATATGATGATACACATACTCACACACACGCAAACACATACACAAATTCTCTTACATACACACAAACATTCAGACGCACGCGTGTACCCACATATGCACGCACGCGTGCACACATACACAGACACATACACACACATATACTCACACACGCGCACACACACACACACACATATCCATACGGCCATCGTCTGTCTGTATTATTGTAATTCGTTGTTATAATTTTTCGTTATTTTGATGTTCGAAGTTTTAATTATTCGTAATTTTCTCGTTACTTAGAGTCCACCCATCTTCAACTCATTACATCAAAATATCTCCCAGGTATTTGCATGAACCGTCCACCAAGTCCACGCAATGGTCAATCATACATTTCCAGTGGAACACCAATTGCTCATGCGCATGCGTAAGCCATCAGTAATTTTTCAGTTCCCATCCGTACACCAGAACTAGCAGACACACCACAGACACGAAATCAAGATCTGTCTCTCTTTCTTTCCTCTCTCTCTCTCTCTCACTCTTTTCCACCGCGAGAAGACGACGTACATACGCAGTCCACGGTGGCAGCAGCGATAAAACTACGGCGCGCGGGCTTTGAGTGGCGGGATCTCGCGGTATGATCGTTTTTCTAATTGATGCCTCTCCAGGTATGCCGAGATAGACTTTAACCGACATCTCTTTCACAGAGCACACGTATACCACTCGCTTTTTTCCCGCCGCGGACGCATCGCCGACTAAAGAGAAAGAGAGAGGGAGCAGGACACGCGTATATTCGTCTCACAGGCAGATGGCTCCTGATTGGAGCCGGCCTGTCAAACGAGCCAGGGAACGAAAGAGCAAGAGCAAGAGAGAGAGGAGAAGCAGAAGCAGAGGATGCTCGGCGAGAAAAAGCGAGCAGTTATCACGACACTTCGGCCGCGCGCCGCGGACGGACGAGCGGAGGTGTACGCACGACACTGTAAAATTACCACGTCAGAAACAATTACGTTACAGACGAGCGATTCGCACGAGAGAGAGAGGGAGAACTCTTTAAACCGCAGAACAAACCGATGTGCCTCCTCTTTTCGTTTGGCCTGTTTCTCGCACTCCAAGAGCGCGCGTCATTGGCGCATCAAAAGATGTTACGCGTCATCCGAGTTGGCGCCTGCTGTTTTTTTTTCTGCTTTACTGGCTGCTGCTATGCTACTGCCAGTCGTGAGATTTTAAATAAAAAAGTTTCGTGAGCGCGTGCGGTTGGGTGGAATGTATTTATGGCGCTAAATGCGTGGTATTTATTGTCGCGATTTCGTGAGATAGTGATGAGGATGGATGTTGCGGCAGTAAAAGGAGAATTTAAGAATGGACTAGAGACTTTTTTTGACAGCAGTTTAATGATGAGTAACTTCTGTTTAATTACGTTTACTTGTGTATAATCGATGTAAACAGAATGTGACAAAATGAAATGGGTAGAGATCAAACGACGGTTATATAAACTACAAGTGGATAGTGTCCGATGGAGTCGTCTGTTACTACTAACAATACGCATTCGATTAAGAAATATGATTGCGCGTAAATAATTTAACACACACCCAACAACTTACAAATCATTTAGTTCAGTTTAGTATAGTTAAATAATCCCGGTTGAAAATATCCAGCTGAAGTTTCAGCCCAGTCGTATTAGCTATAGGATTCAATTATATTCCCAGCTGGAATTCCATACATGGATTCAGATTCAGTTTCAGGTGGATTTTTAGATAGATTTCTAGATGGATTCCAGACTTAATCTAAGTTGATTTCCAGATGGATTCCGGACTTAATCTAAGTTGATTTCCAGATAGATTTTCAACTGGATATTTGGGTAAAAAGAAAGTAAACAGGATTCTCATAATCTACCCTTTATTGCGCATTGTAGCATATTGGCTAAGTTACCTTTCAGTTGCATATAAAATTTTGGGAATACGCTAAATAAATAAGTTTTGCATGATATTTTGATACATATATCAAATAAAACAGTCTATACCAGTCCTATATTTCTCCTGTCTGTAGTCATAGTTGTGTAAAAAGTGTCAATCAAAGAATTCTGATAAAATAAACAAATGTAAACTAGACCAAATCATGGTTACATATAAGTTCGAAAAAAACTAGTACTGAAATATAAAAAGAAAAACAAAAAATCGAAACCAAAATAGACAAAGAACAGTTTTCGCGCATTACGATTCAAAATCAAATCAATTTCCCTCCCATATTTCACGCGACCGAGGGGCGAATATATACGCGACAAGCGCAGTATGCTATCGCGTCCGCATAAATCCCCCGCTCGCGCACAATACTTATACGCGCGACACGCGTAAAAAAGCATACATATATAAGAAAGAGGGGAAGAAGAAGAAGAAGAAGAAGAAGAAGAAGAAGAAAAGAGGTCTCCCGGCTGCGCGCGAGAAAAGAGCAAAGGCGAGGGCCGCCAGAGAGCCGCGCAAGAAAGCGTGAATCGAAAATGCAAAGCCAGAAAAAGCCCTCCGCGCGCGGTACATATCGCTTTCAAGAACTCATACTCTCCCCCCCCCTCGGCTTCTTTCCCTATTCTCGCAAGAGCAAGAAAGAGAGAGAGAGAAAGCTATCGCCTTAAAATCTACCTTTTTCGCGAGTGTGCAGTGCCGTGTGCCTCGCGCTCTCTGCTCCGCGCGCAGCTTATTTTTTTTGCTCTTTGCATTGTTCTTATTCCGCCATTACCAAGGTACAAAGTGAATGTAAACATATCTTGATCTTGCCTGCGGAAACCTGTGAAATTCGCGTAGTTCGGTCTCTCTCTCTCTCTCTCTCTCTCTCTCTCTCTCGCGACTACCACCGCGGCAGCACCATGCACTCATACTATACATAGCTACCCACGTACGTACAGACAGACGTACACAGTCGTACAGAGTAGAGAATCGCGTCGGTGGTGCGAGAGAGAGAGAGAGAGAGAGAGAGAGCGGGGCGCGCGCGACAACAATGGAACGCTTGATAATATCGCAACGAGGTTTGCCCGGCCCGTTTTCTCTCTCTCTCTCTCTCTAGAGTCGAAGCTAAAGCAAGAGCGAGAGAGCGAGAGAGAGACAGGGTGGCAGGGTGCAGCTTTGTGTTGGGCGGGCGGTCGGTGGGTAAAGGGGTCCAATCAATCAGCCGCAAATCAGTATGCACGGCACGTTCTCCTAATGCCGCCACTCTTTCATCATATTCATTTGATCGCGCGCGCGCGCGGTAGCAGCGGCTATATACGACCTCCCCGCCGCTGCTCTCGAGGCGCATGCACGCAATCGCTAATGGCAGCGTTTAAAGATCGGCGCGCAGCCAGCCAGCGCACCGCGAGCTACCGAGGGCACACGCCTATATCGATCCGCGAAAATGTTGTGCCCGCGCATATATAATGCACGCGGTGCTGGTGGCGCGCCGTGCCGATACAGCCGAGCGTGTGCGTATAGTTTTGAAAGTCGTGGATTATATTTTGCTCGATGGGTTTTATGGGAGAGGGGGTAGAGGGGGATGTATCGGAGGGCATAAATTAGCGGCTGATTGGTGTGGACGTTGAGAGCCGAGGTGCAGATGGAGTGAGAGGGAAGGTGGGTAGAGCGATTTTAACTCTTTGATTTGACTTTGAGTCTTGACGGTGACACCTGAGTTTGACTCTTGACTCTAACTTTTGATTCTGACTCTTTATTCTACGGCTTGGTTGTAGCTTTTATTTTATTTTATTACTTCATTCTAACACTCGATTCAAGCACTTGATTTTATTTATTCATTATAGCGGTTAGTTCTAATTCTTTCTTAGAACCAGCTCTTCATTGTAACTATTCATGCTACGTCCTGATTTGAGCAATTGATTTTATCTCATTCCTATTTCATGATTCTAAATGTCTGTTCTGCATTGTGGTTCTAATGCTTGATTATAATTCTTAATTCTCAATCTTAACTCATGAGTGTAACTCTTGATTCTAACTTTTGATTCTAACTCTTTATTCTAGCTTTTGATTAATTTTCTTGATTCCAGCACTTGATTCAAGCTCATAATTTTATTTTTTGTTTATTGTTGTTGATTCTAATTCGTTATTCTAACTCTCCATTCTAAGTCCTGATTTCTGCAGTTAATTTTACCTCTTATTCCTATTTCATGATTCTAAACGTAGATTCTACATCGTGGTTCTAACGCTTGATTATAATTCTTAATTCTCAATCTTAATTCATGAGTGTAACTCTTGATTCTAACTTTCGATTTTAATACATATGGTTTTAACGTTTAATTCTAACTCTTTATTCTAGCTTTTGATTAATTTTCTCGATTCCAGCACTTGATTCAAGCTCATAATTTTCTTTTTTATTTATTGTTGTTGATTCTAATTCTTTATTCTAACTCTTCATTCTACTTATTCATTCTACGTTCTGATTTTAACAATAGATTCTAGATCTCGATTTCATTTCATGATTGTAAGACGTTGATTCTACATCATGGTTCTAAGACTTGATTCTATATCTTGATTCCAACAATTGATTATAAGTCTTGATTTAAAATTATCATTCTAGAAATTTGATTATAGCTCTTGCTTCTAACTATTTATTCTATATCTCGATTTTTACGACTGATTTTTTTTTCTAACTAATGTCCTTATTCTACCTCTAGATCCTAATTCTGCACTATAAGGTTTGATAATATTAAAAAATTATTGATTTTAGATAAAACCCGAAATGTAGAGCCTATGCATGTATAATGCTCAAGCGAAAATCATTCTGATACAGCAATGAAGGTTCACCTGATGCGTACAGTTTTGTAAGTCATGGATTATATTCTGCAAGCTGTGTTTTATATAATGGCGGATGGGATACATTGTAGCGCATAAATTAGCGACTGATTGGCCACCGTGGCGAGTTGCGAGTCGCGGATGCAGGGAAAAGGAAGATAGTGTTTCGCGAGTGGCCTGAATTAAGCACTACTAGCATCCTGTAATTTACGCGCGCTTTCCCGCGTACTAAACTAGAAGGACAGTTAAGCTCGCAACACCTGCAGCGCGCGAGCTAAATGCCTTCGATAGATTTAAACGGCGGATTTTATCGTGCAGCGTCAATCTGCCTGCTAAACTCTGAACTACTTTTTTTCTAATTTAAGCTTTTTGCGTGATTTAAAATTATGGATAAGCAAAAAATGGTAGAGATTAAAAAGTATTTATGAATCGTGCGAAATCTTTTAATAGTCATGAATAAAAATAGAATGTTTATATAACATTGATTTTTGTTATTACTTTACCGTGTTAATCTTAAGTAAATAACACATAGAATATTTCTAAAAACACGATTTTATGTTTTTAAATACGATAAATACATACACTATCTAGAAAGATGCATTGTTGATCACTTAATTCGTAAAAGCAACCTTTTACGAATATCAAGATAATGAATGCGAATTGTTGCACAAATTATTTTCGGAAATATCTAGTTTCTTTTCTTGAAAACCCTTACAACTGTAACAACGTACTCTTACCTTTCTCTTACGATTTCTAGCCTAAGTTCATAAAAATATCAGAAAATTTTATTTTATATACTAAAATTATCCTTTTGGCTACACAGAAATATCAGCCTCAAACAATTAGTCACAAGCTATAATTTACGAACTAACATATGAACAAAATTCAATAAATAAAAATTAACTTCCCATTCATTTTGTTTATCATACTTTTATAACTGCTCGATTCTTCACCCACACCAGACAGCCAAGATACATCTACAAATACGCATTTAAGACTCGTCGCAGGCAAAAGCTCGCAGTGTCTTGGCGCGTCGTTAAACCTGGAGTCGATGTTTGTCGACGAGCGCTGCAAACGCGTCTTTGGCTGTATAGCGTGCGCGCGCGAGATCGAGATGGCAGGGCAAATACGTAATCCGGATTATCGAGGATCCGCTTAGCTTTAACGGACACTTGCGTCGCGCCGAGCAACGATACCAACGCCGACGCCAGACACACACATGCACATATTTTCTTTTTCTCTCTGTCTATATAGCTTCTATATAGCTCATCTGGATTGCCGAACCCTTTTGTTGTTTACTTTTTGCCCGTCACTCTACTAAAAAATTAAGGATAATTTCTTTTTGTGCCAATGAGTTTTCGAAATCGTATATCTTCAAATGCTCGGGCGACGTGTAACGATGAAGCCTGTTAAGAAATCAATTGGAATACATTTGGATTTCATGGTGATGTAGGTAATAAATTTAATTATTAACTTTTTAGGCATTAGTAGATGAAATTATTTTAATTGAAAATTAACACTTTCAACAGTAAAAAATTATACTATTATCTATAATTAAAAAGCTCTACTAAAACAACTGAAAACCCCGAACCAATCGCTGATCAGGCAAAAACCAATAGCAGTTATTTTAATTGGTAGACATAGCTCAGCTCTCAAGTAAATTGAGAGCTCATGATACCGATATTGCGCGTAGAATAGATTAAAGCTATACTGATTTCACAAGCAACGTACAAACATTTTATTGCGTAAATATTACAAAAAGTGTATTCATTCGTTATAAAAAATAAATTTTTCCTATGCGTCAATATTGTTTGTAACAGAAATAATATTTAGTCTAATTTTAAGCGTTCGTAAGTTTTGGAGAAACTAAGATGTCCTCAAATTTCAGAAAATGTTTCCTTGTTTTCAACAATAAAGCAATTTAACTGTTAACGATACAGGTAGATAAAAGGGCATTGATTAATATTTGCTAGTACAGTACTACTCTGTAATAAAGCGAAAAAAATATAAATCAATCACTGTATTAACTTTATACTAGTTACACAACTTTAAAAATGATTTGTGTACATTTATTAAAATTTCAGTTTAAAAACCTTATTCACTACTAAATGATTTACCGCTCCACGAGAGCTCAACAAATACCACCCAATCAACGAAAACATAAATTTCGAAGTCAACTCCGCGCAGAAATACTTCTTACAACAGCTTCACTCTAACTTCGATACAACACACAACTACAACCCACGATAATTCCCTGCAAACTTTTCCTTCTGCTCGTCTCGCGACGCAATAAAAACAAGAAAAAAAAAAGAACCCCAAGATTAAAAAATTAATAAAGGCGGAAATTTGCATAAACGCCATAGGAAGACAGCACGCAGCACCACGGCGAACTTTCCTCTTTTTACCCGACCGAAGCAATCGATACCGAAGAGACAGGCAAGCCGAGAGGTGTACAACGAAGCGAGGGGGAGAAAAAAAAAAGAAAGAGTTGCGAAGACTCGCCTCCCGATCTACACAGAGCTACCCCCACCCACACGCGTACACGCGCACACACACCAACGCATAGTTAAAACGCAATTACCCAGAAGAGCCGGCGGCGGCGCGCAGCGACAGACCGCGGGCGTACCGCGCTGTCAAAATAGATAACGCTCGGGGTAAGTCAGCCTGCACCCCGAAGTTAAAACCTACCCCTGCGGCCGGCTGCGCGCGAGGTCCATTCACTTCGGGTTAACGTCGTTGAAGGGCGACTGCAAAGAATATAGCGAGGGGGGAGGGAGGGTGTACGATGATGCTGTCTGACATCAAACGTCACGCGCGGGGGAGGTGGAAAATTGCTTCGCACAATGAAGAGAGAGCGAGAGTGAAGAGCGAATGGAGAATTTTATTTGCGCAACCCTACTTTTGACTAGCTCGTGTAGGCTCTTGTGGTGTGTGTGTGTGTGTGTGTACGAGCTTTTGCTTTCTGCGGCCCTTGAATTTTATGTATGTTTTTAATATGGGCTTTGAGAGAGGAGAGGAATGGATGTTGGAGGCGTGGGAGATGCGCGCAAATTTTCGTGCGGTTGAGTGGTAGTTTAGGAGTGTGCTTTAATTTATGTATGGCGATTGTTATGGGGATTTTTATATTTGTTAATGACTGGGTGATGTTTAATATTGTAGCTCTATCAGATATTGAAAAATAAAGTTTAATATAAATTAAGTTGGTTTTTGTAATAATCAGCAGTTTCTTGTATGATTATCTTGACTGTACTGGTGTGGAAGCTTCATTTGTAACTCGTGATCTTTCATATTCTATTCGCCAAGCATGAATTTTGCTCGAGTTTGTAAATACATTCAATCCTAGCTTCAATTTCTCTACTGCAAGACTACATAGTATTTGGAATACAATCCCGATTTCTTTATGAAATATTACTAAAATAAGTTTTAGAAAATATTACTGAAAATGTTATTGAAATATACTTTTATAACGCGAATTCTAACTCTTGAGGATAACTTCTGATTCTAACCCCTGATTTTGGCTCTTATTTCTTATTCTTAATTCTAACTTTTGATTTTAGCTCTTGATTCAAACTCTTGATTATAGTTATTGATTTTTACAATAGATTATGGTTCTTGATTCTCACCCTTGATTCTAATTCTTTATTGGAAGTCTTGATTTCAACTCTTGATTATGATTCTTAATTTACACTTTTCTAATTTTTATAATGACTTTTCATGATGACTTTTCATTCTAACTTTTCATTTTAACTTATGGCTTTTTTCTGGTTTCATCTGGAATCTAACTCCAGTTTCTCTAAGAAATGTTACTCAAGTTTTACAACATTTACGAATATTATTATCTTATGCTTTCTATCCTCTAAAAGCTATAATTGTAATGAAAAATATTATATCTTATGAAATAATCCACTATATCTTATGTAATTCCACCAAAAAGTTTGTTATCACTTTATAAATTTCTTATCGTTATAATTAAAGTTTTATTATATATAATTTGAGGAAGTACGTTAACATTACCTGTTTACTTCATTCAAAAAATAATTTATTATAATTAAAGAAAGATAAATCAGAATAATTGTTCATCATATAATACGAAATGATTGTATCTATACGCGTTCGGCTAGGGATGGTATTTATGCAGTCTCGCGAGAGCGCTTCATCTCGTCAACCCTTTCTGTAATGAAATCGAATGTGTCTGCCACTGCGCCTCACGTGGTAACATTAGCAGAACCTGTTCGCTTTCTATATTGTTATTGCTGCTCGTAATGGGTTTCGGCGGCACAAGACGTCGGCCATTAAAACAATTAATCCGGCACGTCTGGTATGTGCATATTTCAATCGGGAATTCATTTCTACCGAGCGCGTGCTCTCACAGAAAATTATTTAATTAGTGGCAGTTTTACAATTTAAATATATAATTGTTATCGTCGTAATTAAAATACCCAACTGATTTCGTTGATTATATCATTGCGGTACAAAGCATGATTAACATCGTAATTCAGAAGTTTTCGATATTGTAATTCAAGTTATAAGAAAAATTATTAATGAATATTATTTATAAAATGAAGCATCCTTATAGGAATACAATACGTTTTTCTTTGAATGTTTATCTTCTTTCCCAATTCTGCGTTTAAATAGTATGTCAATGATTTCCACCTTATGTAGTGAAGTGATGTATAATAAGAACGCTTGCAATACTATTATATATTTCTGGAAATCTACATTTTTTATGTAACAACATAAAATCTAAAGTCAAATTGTTTAATATATTATAATTCACTACATCTTGGTATTTATTACTATCAAACTTCCAGTATAACTTTATACAAGTGCATTTTACGGATATACGCAAGTACCCGAGTAAAACTTTCCTCGCACAAATCATTTTTCAGCATCAGCGCATTTTTCCCGCCGCAAAAGCGCCTATACCGCCGCACACGCCGAGAATCGAATGGAGCATTTAAATATTAAAAATGACGCGGTTACGCAAACTCGCGCGCATAAAATATTAGTTTCTCTCTCCTACGAAAGCGATAAAATCTCTCTCTCACTCTTTCTCCCTCGCCGTGTGCTCACACGCAAAGATGATATTTCCTTGAAGCTCTCTCGCGCCCGCCTACGTGGTGTTATTGTCGCTTGCACCTCCGTATCCCTATGCGCGTGCACATAGAATTCGCGGCATAAATAGCAGAAAATCTGCGTTGCACACTCGGAACCGCCGCCACTGTTTCCACCACCGACTGCCACTCTGGCCTACCTCTTTTGAAATATTATATTCCGCGAATCGGTTTTTCACGTGCCCTATAAGTGGCCGGCGTATTAAACGGCGCGATAGCCGCTACCGATAGGCCATAACAGGTACCAACAGCGCCTATATAGGTCTGTACCTCTCTTTCTTAATATTTTTCTTCCATGTGGGTTTGTATATGTGTGTGTATGCATGTGCTTGCGTTAGATGCTACGCGCTGATACATCCCGGGAACGCGCGCGGCAAAGTGTTGTGGAGCTACTGCCGCGGCATGACTTGCATCATACGCGTCGTGCCTCGAGCCGCACGGTTATAGGATCGGTTAGGTAGCCGGACTGATGGCGTGTCCTTTGTATACGAGCGATCAATCGCTCCTTTCGCCTTTCGGCGCTGTTTATATAGGGGGATATATCGTGAGAGGTATACGTACGTTGCGGGTGCGCGTCCGCAATGCGCCAGTGGGCTTGGTAATTGAAGTATTAGACGTGCTTAGGCCTGTCTTCTGTATTGCAAATTAGCTTTGGAGGTATTGGTATTGTATATGATGGTGCGTGGAAAAGCAATGCGTTTAACTTTGCAGGTAGTCATTTATATTTACGTGGTACTCTATACTCACTTTATCTGTGGTTATTGAAAGTGCTGTCTCATTCTTGGTAGTCGCATAATTATAATTTTTAAACAGTTATGAATATTATTATTAATCTTTTTATGGTCATAAAATTAAGTATTTTACTTATTATAGAATACATCGATGGAGAACTGATCAGTTATATTTGTTAAGTTATAATAAAGATAGGTATAATGACTTTTTTCATAATTGAGGTGGTTCTAGATTAGTCAATAAATGTTTAATAAAATCAATTAATCAGTCGATATAAAACCTAGTGAAAATAATCTGCTCATCAAACATTGCTAAATCTTACCAAGTATTGCCAAACTACCGATATTTTCAAATCTGGTCAGTTTTAAACACTTTGCAAGGTTTGGTAAATTTTGGCAAGGTTTGACAAAGTCAAGCAAACACAGGCAATTTTGAGCAAGATTTAGTAAATTCAAACAAATTAGTCAAAGTTAAGCAAAGTTAAGCAAAGTTTGACAAATAAGATACACCACGAAGGACCAAAATTTATATAAAATTATGGTCTTGTCACAGCGGACTTGTTCCACTTGAATTTTTATTTATTTTTCTTATAAACAACTATAAATATATTTTTAAAATTCAGCCTTTATTATACGGTTTTGTATTCGAAATGATATGACAAATTATGTGTATCTCAACATGTATACACACAATTTGGTTACTCTACAACAGCTGATTTTATTTTTAACGCAAACTTGGCGAGTAGTAAAACATAAAAATAAGAGCACGTATTCTAACACACACACTCTACCATAACATAAAATACATCAACTCCCTCTACCCTCACAATCAATCTCCTGCCCCCACTCTCCATTTATCGCCCCCGTATCATCGCAAAAATCGCCGTGGACTCCGGAATCGCGGCAGCTTGACTAATTTTTCAAGCACTTAATATTCAAAGAATCCGAGATAGGCGGGGAGGAACATCGATTAAGGCAGCGACTGCGGCGAGATTCGAGAATCGTGTTAGAAGGAACACGTGTACCGGCGCGTCGACGTATCAAGGAATCGCGCGCGCGCGCGCGCCGGCTTCCCCTGCATTCCGCGATTGTGCATTACAATTGCTAATAAGCATCTCCTCCTCCTCCTCCTCCCACTCTCTCTGCTCTCTGCTGCGCTCCCTACCTTCGCTCTGTGTCCTCCCGCTCTGTCTCGCTCGCCTTAAGGACGTTCACCGGCTTACAGTAAGGTTAGAAAGTTAATTCTTTTTAAAAGACATGGTTGAGTGGTGATATTTGCAATGAAGACCCTTTAATTTACTATGTAAAGTGTATAAATAGAAGTGGAGAATTTAAAACAGATAAAATAACGCTAATACTTGATGGGTGGCTTAAACTTTTGTATATAACGTACAACGATATAGGGATACTAATAACATTGAAATTCAACTTTAGATAGCTATATTTTAAATATAACTACCGCTAACCATACCGAGGTTTGCATATATCACTTCTATTATTGTTTTATATTATACACTAATTTATTAAAGAAATTCTGAGAAAACATTATTACAATTCATTAAAATTGTACTTTTATCTACATTTTACTGAAGCTCAAGCTATAGAAATCCCATGTTGAAAGTTGGAATTTTGAAGCTCCATATCTCAGCTTTTCATACCACAACAAACATTAAAGTATGAACAACCTACAAATCATACGTAAATTAACTTATAACTACAGTCTCAAAAAAATTTAAAGAACTTTAATTTTCCGGTGAACGTCCTTAAAACACTATCCGCCCCTCTCTCTCTCTCTTTGGCATTCGTTTTGCTCTGCAGCAGGCGAAGCAAAGCCGGAATAATGAGGATATCGAGAAAAGAGAGTGCTACTGCCGAGTATGGCGAAGTAAAAAAGAAAAAGGAAGGAACGAGCCGACGCAGAAAAGACGCAGCCGCTGCGCCGCGCGATTTTATATACAATGACCATGCGACGAGGATGCACCGCCTGGCGAAAGGGGGGAAGAAGGTGGAGCGAGGAAACAAAGAGGTTGAATATAGGGACCAGTGAGCGAGCGCGTGGAGAGCAACAAAAATTGCCTTCATTCATGATTTTTCCTTTGTTTACGCGGCACCGGCGGAATGTTTATTCTTGCTGAATTTTTATTGGAAAGTCGGGCTTCGGAGAGTGTTAAGCAGAGATGTAAATCTTCGTGTATTTATTACGTTGTGCTGGCCGAGGCTTTGAAAAATTGAGTTGAAAAATGTGGAAGCTTGGGCATGCGCGAAATTTTGCTTTGCTTGTTATTTCATATTTGTGAGAGAAAATTGTAATTGAAAAAGTAACAATACTGAAAAATTTTTAGTTATTTATTTGTTCCATACAGATACAAAGGAGTACATAACATACATTGTATTACATACTATGTGTTCAATTCGTTCGTTTACTTGATTCTGGACCATAATAATATAATAATAATAATAATAATATACAAATATACGAAAACAAAGAACTTAGATCTGATATTGAAGGCTAATAATTATACACTGAACAGACTGTATTTTGAACGTGTAAACCAGTAGCTACTTACCGCAAGTAATTGCCTGTTGAAACTAATATTTGAATGAAAATTCAGCTATTCATAATCAGTTTTAATAATTCATTATCCAATCCGGCTATAATCGAAGCAAAAAGAGTGAGTCGATTCAAACGTATAAGTACTTATCTAAAATTACATGCAATCACATGTTAATCCAAGCATTCCAGTTGACAAAGTATACAATCTATTCTTCTCGATTTCACGTTTTACTCAACGGAGCAAGAGCAAAAAGAGCCACTTAACACTTCTCATTAATATTTACCATATCAGCTGCCTAATGCGATTTTAATAGTTGATTCAAGAATCAAGAAGCACATTATAAATAAAACATGTTAAATAACCTCCTGAATAATTCATCCGCTATGATAAAGATCAAACTAATTACGAAGACAGAACAAACAGATCGATCTCCTAAGGATCTCCTGAAATTTCCACGAAAGATTAATAAAGAGGTGATGATAGATTTGGAGAGAGAGTGAGCGCCGGACAGTTAAATACACAGACACAGACAGACACAGAAGCTTGCGGTCGGAGGCTCGCCGTATAATGTATTCAAACGTGGAAGGCAAGAATGCAAAAGAGACGGAGCAGCGCGCGCGAGTCGCCATTATAATAGGTTACACATTGGCGTGCGCGAGCTGTCTTCCTCTTCTTCTGCTTCTTTCACTGCTATACACCGCTGCTGTTGCTGCTGCTGCTGCTGCTGCTGCTTGTGTTTTGATTGAGGCACGTGTCTCACATCACGAGATCCCCGAGCTAATCGTCACGCTAGCCTCTCTCTCTCTCGCTCGCTCTTTCTCTCTTTCCGAGTGTGGTATAGTAGTCGGCATTAATCACCATGAAAGTCGAAAAAGTCAGAGAGCGCGCGCGCGCGCGAGTCAGTTGGCTGACTGATTATTGTAATCATGACGCCCTTTTGATAAGTGTTTTCAACCACTTATCTCGGGCTGCCTCTTATTGGGATTTACATAAATGAATGAATCAATTTCATCGATGTCTGCGCCTTCGAGTGCGCTGGTTATCTTGCTGGAGATACAGCGTGCGACTTTATACCAATTGTTGGGCTTTTTAGATTTCGGAAAATTTCATCTTTTTTTGTTAGTTTGCTACGTTTGTGATCAAATTATTACTTTTAATGAGAATTAATTATTTTACTATGGGTTATTCTCTTAAATAGCGTAAATTTTATGTAATGTTCAAGGCAATTTTCGTAATTATCAGTATTAATTTTTTTCAGGCGAACAATATAAATTAATTTAGGATCACAATAGACGTTTAAGTTGAAAAATAAAATATAATAAAAAAATACTGTCTGATCTAGCTACGAACTCTATTACAAAAAGACAGCACGCGTTAATAAACAAATTACCTTTTCAAATGTCTTTTTCATCAAATTGGTATTCGGAATTGTTTGATACCAGCAAAATTGAGTCATTTTACTTGGTAATTTCGAGTTTGAAAAGGTAAAAACTACTTATATGAAACTTTTTATGAGATGAAAATAGTTTGAGAAGAATCACGAAGTTAATAATTAAAGTCTAAATTAACAATTGTTTTCCTACAATACAAGTTTTTTCAAGTTTTTGCAGTTGCGAAAAGTGATATAAACTATCTACAATAAAATAGACATAGTTTAACCACTGAATATTTTATTGACAGTTAAAAAATGCTATGAAATTTCAATAACATAATTTCTGTTTTTCAAAATATCTAAACGAAAGAGAAACATCGTGTAAAATAATTTAATGTTTAATAATTTTTCAGATAGCTCGCTTTACTAAAACAGACGCACTGTAACTATAGTAAACATTTAAAAGTCCTAAGCATCTATTTAATACTTCGTTTAAATGAATAAATTTTGATATACCCAAAAGATTCACAAATTCCTAATTCCATTACTATATTAATCTAAGAAACCTCAAATCTTCGTCTGGCGAATCCAGACCCTAATCTACTTACGCCTCTCAAAAATAAGCATTCCACCCTCCCTATCAACCCACCCAAAAGAAAAACTCCACCAACTCCCAACTTCACTCCACGACATCCAAGTTCCACTCATATTTAACACCCAGAACCTCAACCCCCCCACCCCCATTCAATTCCCAAAAACATCTCGCAGCAAATCCTCCTCCCAGTACCTACTCTCATTACCCAAGCGTCGCGTCGCCACCACCACCGCCACTGTCGCGCCACTACCGCACTAGATAAAGGAAATAAACTCGCTCCTCTCCGGTCAAGCTCTCCTCTCTCTCTCTCTCTCTCTCTCTCTCCGCAACACACACAGCGAGGGAAACAGACTCGGAGTCACCACGCGCGCTAATCCCGGGCCAAAGCACATAAAAGTAATTCACGAGAGTAGATATCCACCGCGCGCGCCGTTGAGAAAGAAGAGAGGCGAAGCGCGCGCCAGATCGGCGTCGGAGGGGCGGCTAAAGTACCGAGAGAGAGAGAGAGGGGGCAGGGGTGTATATAGCTACAACTACTTAGCATATACGGCTCGCGCCGGCCGGTTCTCTACTCTCTCTCTCTCTCTCTCGTTTGGCTTGGCCCCCGCGCGGTGCGCGCGGATAGTAGCACTTCGCGCGGCCCGCAGCAGCAGTGTCGAGCTCGACGCCGGGGAGAGAGAGAGGAGAGCAAGCAGCAGCAGCAGCGGGTTTCGGGCTGCGTGCGCGCTTTCGCGGCACCAGCTGACGCGACGGGTTGAGGAGCAGCGGTGGTAGAGTGCGCAGGCGCGTAGGGGGCGCAATGGTGGGGCGCGCTCGGCCAATCGCGTAGCTTGGTTAAGATAGAGCAGAGGACGATGTAGTAGAGGATTATTATTTTTTTCCTTTTGTTTGTGTTAAAGTGTAATTTTAATGGTAGTTTACGTGACGTTGGTAGATTTTTTCGGTGAAATTTTCGTAGTAGTAGATAATGAAGGGAAAGAAACGTCATTTCGGTTGAATGTAAGGAGAGAAATGACATCCTAGTCAAGACTGTACGTGATAATCAGCTGGATAGGGAAGAATACAGATATCGAATCCTTGATGTATAGAGGTAAGTTTATCATTGCATTTAGTTTTGAATACATACTGCAGATAAATGCATATGTGTATTTAGGTAACTGTTGATTTTTTATTATTAATATGATTTGATTTGTGAGCTAATAGGTTAAGTGTGTTCTGCGATTCCTAAATTTACTGTAGTCAGCTGTATCCCAGCGTCTGTTTTCGACTGCACGGGACGATATTCTATGTGACTATACGATTTATTGAAATATTTTATAAATGAGGCTTTGTCTGACTTTGAGACTTTTTCAGTTTACTCATAAACAGGAGAAATTTCACCTGATAGAACTACTGGAAACTGATTACAAATAATAAGAAGCAAAATGTCAAAAATGGGGGCCATGGGTGGGGGTACAAAAAGGGATTTTTTTATTTGAATTTAATACGTTATCCGGCTGTTTATTCTTTAGTTACTACGTAAGGATTAATAAAAATTTAAAGAATTTAAAAATAATGAGATATCTCCATATTAACTTATATTTAAGAAATTAATTCTTGTTCATTATATCCTGAGTGCATTTTGTTCCTTCTATATGAAATAAAAACAATAAAAAGAATTGATTCGGTTAATTTTTACTACGAAATGGCTGATAAAATCTTGATTTTTTCACTTATTTTATCGGATTAAACCCTCTTTTTCTAAATTTCAGTTTTTTACGTCTCCCCGTGACTCATTACTTACTACGCATCTGTTGACATTATCCTTATTGCAGAATACAATGATGCAAGTTTGAACTTTTAATTTTTAATATAGGAAGATGTCCACGGAATCGTAGTAAGTCAGGGGACGCGTGGAACGTACAAAACTGACTCTTTTGTTTAGAGTTTACCAAAATATTAACATAAAAAAAAATTTAATACGTGGAAGTGAAGGGAACCTTTAAAGATGAGGACCATATTCTATAAAATAAGTGAAAAAATCAAGATTTTATCAGGCATTATGTAGTAAAAATTAAGAAAATTAATTATTTTTAATGTTATTCATTTTATACAGACGGAAATTTTTGTTTAATTGCTTATGATTTTATAAATTCAATGTTTAACTAGAGCCGTCATAGGCAAAGCATGGGCATCCTCTTTTAAACAAGAACTGACCTTCCTCTACATGCAAGTATTAGAATACCTTTTTTATGTAAATTAGAGTAATATATGTATAGTTACATTCACCGAGTATGGTATATCAGAAGTAAATGAATAATTTATTAAAAATTACTCATAGATAAATGGGTGATTCGGCATCTAAGTATGATTCTCTTTTATTATAACAATCCACTATACTTGGGAGGGCAAAAAACCTTTAAAATCAATGTTTCAAAACCTTTGATATATTCCGTTGATTGGAGATATGTGAAATACTCAATGCCGTGATGCTTACAAAAATTTGTGGAACACATGTTCTGTTATAAGATAAACGTAAAAACTAACATTTTCAGAAAAAAAAATTATATTTTATATTTTACTATTAAAAAATGTTTGTAAAAATTGTAGAAGTCAAGTATACGGATTATAATAAAATAGTACCCAAAATTACCTAAATGTATAAACATAAATGATCCACATACATCAATACTTACAAATTCATAATCAAACAAACCCAGTAAATTCTCCAATGATGAACTACGTTAAATAAACATTATTTACCCAGTTTTTTCGCCCTGCCGGCCATTCGCAATTATTCATAAGTCTCTCGCTCTCAAGACAGCAGCATAAGAGCTCAGCTCCGCTCGCGTTACAGAACCTGACGAATGCGAAAAAGAAGCGTTCGTTGGCACAAGCTTCTCTCTCTCTCTCTCTCTCTCTCTCTCGCACACACAACCTCCCTCGCGCTCTTACTCTCGCGCGGACATACAACGTTGCCGGAAGCGCATATTTCACGTTGTGGCAGGTTATCGTAAGTCACGCTCGGCGAAAATATTTCAGCGCACTAACACCCCGTGAATCCAGAGCCAAGAATCTGAGTTATGTACGCGCGCTCGCCTCCTTTTTTTTGCGCACCCCCTCCCTCCTCCTCAAACGCGCGTCGGGCTTAAAACGTCGTTTGGCCGTTCTTTCGCCGCCTCTTTGAGCCGATCGCAGAAACGTTACTTGGCACACAGGCTAATTGGTCGTATCTCGAGGTGGGCAGGAGAAAGGGAGAGAGGGAGGGAAAGAGAGAGAGAGAGAGAGAGATTGCTGCGTGCTTTATCGCGCCATCCATAACCAGTTGAATAGCAACAACCACTTCGACATCCGAATAGACGCTTGTAATGCGCGGGATTCTGGCTCCACCTGTTTTTCTTTCTCTGTCTCCCCCCGCCCGTGCCAATGACACACATAGTTTATCGTTGCGAGGCTGCGAAATGCTAAGCAGCGATTTATGGACTGAAAAATTGATAACTCACTCGTCTGTTATAATAACGTATATTGGGTAATGAGAAATTGATCGAATTGAGGAATAATGAACATCAAAGACTTGAAAATAATATTGTTAACTGCGTGTTTGCACATTTGTTTATATAAAATAGTTTAAAACGTTATATAAAAATACATAACTAACTAGGACGGTGCAAGAACTTTGAGTTATGAGTTTTCTTAAAATTTTTAAGGATTTTTGGGAAACCTAGAATAAAACATGTGTCTTCAAACTCGTAACAAGATATTTTATACCTGTCTGCACTTAAGTCCAATTATTATTATACAATTTTCTAAATATATTAACATTTATATAGAAACATAGATAGAAATTCAGAAAAATATGTCTTAGTTAAATTTTTGAGTTAAATGTGAAATAAGTGGAAAAGACTTTTAACTTAAAAACATCTTGATGCAGAAATATTGTCTTCAATATTTATACTTGACTTTCAATATTATAATAATATACGATACAACTTGGAAAGTAAAAGAAATTGTCAAATAATTGTATTATACTTCAATTTATTACTTATGATATTAAAAGTCACATGACTTTTGACATATAATAAGCCCTTGTTCATATAATACAATTTTTTGTAATACATATACGATTTACAGCGGGTGCAAAAGTAACCTCCTCAAAAGATATGAGAATGGCTTCAATAATCAATTTTCAACTTATTTATACATATAGTTTACATATGCATACGTGTGCGCTTTTATTTCAAATAAAAAATAAATAACATTGATGAAATTATTTTATCTTTGTTTTACTTGAAAAACTTTAATATACAATACTGCCATGCAATAGAAGAAAGCGGGTATCAGCATTTGAAGTAAATCCCAGATACTTTTTTATTTATTATTTATTTATTTATTTACCAGGTTACATTTAGTAACAAAATACAATATCTTATAATAATTATGATATAAGAAGATTGCGCTCTGCAGAGATACACAGATATATGTACGCAGTCCGGTTACAGAAATAAAAAAAAAACAATATCAATTATAAGCTACTTAACAACTACTTATTCACTAACTATAGAGTTTTTATGATTTATGCTGAGGTATAAATTATAAAAACTCAATTAATATAATCATATCATGTTTCCTTAGTTTTTATTATCCATCCTTCCATTTCAATTATATTACTTTTACTGTAATACTATAATGTAATACAATATTCATATTTCTTATGCATTTATTTATCTTCTTTTCTATAACATTTTTATTAAATTTCATATTTTTCAGATCTATTAAAAGTTTATTATAATATGCTGTGGAAGCTAACTATGTCTTATTATTTTCATTATTATTTCTTTAACGAATTTTTCTTTATCATTATTGTTGTGATATATAATATTTTCTTGTAATTCTTCAATTCCTACTTCTTCACCTGCCATTGTTTCTTATTGGGCTGTATGGATAATCTGTTGTTTGTATTGTTCTATGTTCCACAAGATTCTTTGTCATCATCTGTGTGGTACGTTTCTCTATTGGTCTTATGTTTTTCGTTATATTTCTGACAGTTTATGCATTACTTATTTTCTTTATTGGTGTAATCCTTATATGGATGCTTTTCAGACCAAAAATGACAGAATTCATCAGTAGACGTACATTTTTTCGAACTGTGTCCATACTTTTTATATTTATAACATAAGTTTACATTAAAATCATCTTCAACTTTGCATCTATTGCTTCCAACGTATAGTATTCTGTCTTTCATAATTGTCGCATATGCATCAGTTGTTGGCTCTGCAACTAGAGTCAGTGTATCAGTTTTCTTGCTTATGTATTTATGAACTATATTTATCTCTTAGTGATCATTCAGCAAATTTCAATCACTGATGTCACATTTAATTTTCTCATTGCTTTCTTTTTCCAAATATTTTTCTACTCCAATTATTCTAATTCTAGGATTTTTCATTGTTTCAGTTTCATTCTTTAAATTTAAATTTTCTATATATTTTTTTGAGCTTCTTCAACTTTATTTACATCGTAAAGATTTTAACATATGAAGAATATTTTGTCTGCCGTTGAAAACATTTTATTGATCGGAATATTTGTTTTTTGTGTTAGCGTCTTTTGAGATCCAATGAGAATATCATTTATTTCTTTTTCATTGTTTGGTATGACTATTATACTTAGTATCTTTCTGTTTTTACTTACATTTTCTGTGTCGACCACTTGAGCATATAGTTGCTCTGGCACAACGCAAACGATTGCGTGTACACTTTTTGCTTTAACAATCTCTTTTAGTTCTAAATACAAATCTTTTAATACTTCACTCTTTTCTCATAATTCTTTATTTAATAGATTTAAATGTTCATTTTCAATCTTTAGTTCTCGTACTTCATCGTTTGATTTCTCTTCTATTATAGATTATGTATCGTGATCATCTTTACTTTTTGTTTTTGCAATCCCTTTTAAGTCATCATACCTCTGATTTAACAATTTATAATAGGTTTTTGCTTGTTTATATTTGTCTTCAAGTTCTTTAAATACTGCATTTTGTTTATTGACGTCTTCCTTTAATTTAGCTACAAGTACACGTGGATCGTTTGAGGATATATTCACATCACTGCTATGTTCATCACACACTACCAGTTATGAGCCAGTTATGTCTTTTTCAATCTTCTTTTTATTAAAATCACTTTTATAAAATGCACTATTACATCGGGAGGAATTGCCTCAGGTGGCAATCCCCTGCCCGCCATGTTGGCGATATGTGATATTTGATAACGTTCATGTTTATTTGGATCAATTTGCGTAAGGTTTTTGTTTAAAAAATATCTATCCTTTTCCTAAAAAATCATTTTTATGCGAAATTATTTATATGATTCCAATCTTTTTGCCAAATGTAGATACCCACTTTCTTCATTTGCACGGCAGAATAATAGTTATCTCAATATGTGCATGTATGGTATATCTCTGTGTATACATATGTGTGTGTATGTGTGTTGTGTGTGTGTATATAAATCAATGTATGTGTATAGGCATACATATTTTCATTTCTTAATAGAACAAGGCGGCAGTTGCACTGTGTCGAAAAATGGCCACGAAAAACTGTGAAGTCAATACATATGTCACAAAAAATACGGTGTGCAACATGGGCTAGAGACTTTGTCTCGCCCTTGGTACACAATATACCATTCAAGCAATTGAATTGATTCTAGTCTAATAATCCTTTAATTTTTAAATTAAAAGTTTCTTGGCATCCATTCTACATAATTAAAAAAATCCTTTGATGTTTTAATAAAATCCATAAACTGGAGTTATGATACTTTCCTATTTTCTGAAAATGAAACAGTGTAAAGTATGTCAAATTTTCTGAAACATCAATGAATATTCACCAACTCAGTGGCAGAAACATACCTTTAATTAATTTCTAGAAAGTAGTAAGAATAATCAGACAATTCTAATAAGTTTGATAGTTATTGTTACCAGTAGAACCGCTCAATTATAATCAAACAAAATTAATCCACGTCATTCCCCATAAAATAACCTTGTCCCATAGTTCTAAAATCATATTATAAACTACAAGCGCGCACAGATTCCCTCTCAAAAGAAACAAAAAAAAGGCTCGCTCGCTCGCTCGCTCGGCCAGAATTGTCTGTAAAAATAAAAGGGAAGTGTAAAAAAAGCCCCGAGTCGGAACATGACGCGCGAAAAATTGAATCTGCCGCATGAATGACGGCTAACAAACCGCAGTTATATCGTAAAAAGCAATACAGCGCGAGCGGGACGCGAATTAATTTTGATTGGCAGCGTCCCTCATCCACGAGCTCGCTCCAGCTCCTCTACATATATAGTATCCTTCGTCTATGCTCTCGTTTCTTCCTACAGCCTTTTTCTCTCCCCCTTCCTTCTCTCTCTCTCTCTCTCTCTCGCTCTCTCGTTCTTTATATCTTCCGTACAGCCGCCCTCGAACGGTCCCAAAATTCAATAAAGCAGAACGAGCGCGCGGTGCGGGATCTCCCTCGCCTTATTCGCGCTCCTTCCTTCCTTCCTTCTATGGGGCTGCTGTTGGCTGTGCGTGTGTATAGGAGTGTACCGAAGAGTCATCGCCTGAGAAACTCGGTGCATACATTAACGGGAGAACGGTATATATACGGATACTCGGTCGGACAAAAGGGAACTCTCCCTGCCCTCTATATCTTCTTCTTCCGCCCTTCCTCTTTTGGCCTGCGAGCAGAGTCTCTCTTCTTCTTTTCTCTCGACTTGCCACTTTTCGCCCGACGGAAGACACTTGGAAACTCGCGTGAAAAGTTGACGAATGGGTTACACGATGTTGTCTGCAGATGTAGCGTTATCAAATGAAAACGTGTTTGACAACAACAGAAGAAAATTATGGTTGTATTAAATCTTAGTTTTAATTAAAGTTGTGTCATTGACCTGGAAGACCTATATAATTGAAAATAATTAAACTTGATAGAACAACCTGTGAAAATATATTATAATACCATTGTGGAATAAATCTGGAGTTTAATTCCTACTTTCATAGATGATATACCCCATTTAGATATTATCCTACGGATGATACATCCCATTTAGGTGTTAACGTTTTTTATTATTAAAAAGTTCTTTAAAATAGGTTTTTACAAATAAATCTTTCAGGAATATCTACATCAAATGATCTTGCGGAAAAAAGGGTGGAAAAGTTTGCAAAAAAAAACTTGTATAGCCTAAAAGAGCTCAGCGAAATACTCTGTAAAAAATTTTGTAGAAATATCTGCAGATAATCTTAGAGAAATATTTGCAGGAAATTTTACAGCAACATTTGCAGGAAATCTTTGCAAAAATATTCGCAGACAATCTTGCAAAATTATCTGCAGATTTTTTCCATAATATAACTGTAGAAGACTATTTAAACACTATAAATATTTATTGATAGCACGCTTTTGCAGAAGTGTGTGGTGGAATAATACCATTTATAACAATTAACACCACGAAGTCTTTAGGCTTGGTAACATGTGATAAGTAATGAAGATTTTTTCTATGTCAATAACCTGGCTTCGGATCATAATCTTTGCCCCCTGAACGGAATAGTGATACTATACTAGAATCTTACTAAGACAACGAACGCGGAACCCAAAAGTCTCACTAAGAAGACAACGTGCAATATACCCTCTTAGAATATAGAACTTCCTACTGGAAGTATAAGCGGAAATGGAAAAATTGATAAAATGATAAAATAATAATAAAGTAATGATAATGAATAATAATAAATGATAAAATAATGATAAAGAATGATAATAAATGATAAAGTAATGATAATGAATAATAATAAATGATAAAATAATGATAAAGAATGATAATAAATGATAAATAATGATAAAATGATCGGTCATTATTTTAGCGAGCGGATCGTCTTAGCAACTGTTGTCTTAACAAGAGTCCAGTGTACCCCCAGACCTGTTGCGTGATTTGCGAACGAATGCGATTTGCTAATCGGTAACCTTAGGAACAGTAATATTGAATAATAATACAATACAATCTGAAAATAACGGAAATTAAATAGCCCAGAGTTACTTAAACAAGAAGTGTACAACTATCGTATTTGGACTTACTTGTTGGGTGATCGCAGGATATAGACACGTGGATACTTTGTAAGTTTTCAATTTTATTTCAGTGTCTATGCATATTTATATATCTCATGTTGTTAGTTTATACTCTATTCATAGAGATTATAACTATAGATTGCGCATCTCAGTTGATAGATACGACTAAATGTTAGAAACGAAAGAAATATGTTTGAGAGAAATCTTTTTATTTATTTCTAACGTGCCTAAGGTGGGAAACTCATAAGCGAGAACAACTCACAATCACAATAATAATGAATGTTACATAAATAATAATAAAATTGCTATATAAAAGTATATTCGTAGATTATCGTTTCGTCAATTCTTTATAAAAAAGAAATGCATTCGTTATTTGGAATTTCCAACTTAAACATTTTTATTTAGCCATTTTGACTCTCTAAAGTTATACAACTCATTTTGAAGAGTTAATCGAAAACGAGTGATTTTGCCAGTCGTTAAAAGATCGCTCTTGTAAATTTTAAAAAGTAGTGGTCACACAAATACGCCGGTACATGACAACGTAATCATAATTCATATTGAAGTATCACTATAAAAGAATACTTTGTGTAATCTATCGTAAGGTTTACTTTGCACGCCTCATTCCAAAAGCTATAGTAAATAATTTCAAAGCTTTCTTCTATTTCTATAAACAACATACACCATTGACTCCTAAAACAACGTATCGAAGCCGAATGATGACGTTTACGATGGTTTACATCGCTCGACGTATACCCATCATCCAGCACACAAACACATACCATCATCGCGCGCACACGCGACCGACAGAGAACAAGAGACAGAAATAGAATCAGGGAAAATATTCGGGCGTAGCAGTAGTGCAATCACGGCAATCGGCCTCTCCCTCTCTCTCTCACACTTCTATATTTGGTCGTATTAGCTTGTGACAGCGGGATTAAACCGGGCGTGGCACGTTACACAATCCCGCAAACTTGACGCGCTCGCTCGCGCTTCGACTCCAGCGCTCTCCGCCTCGCTCGCTCGCGGCGAGCACGGACAGACGGCCTGACAGGACACAATATTGCAATAACTTGAATTACGGCGACACGACGTGCCGCAAGGGGTGCTTCACCCCGCGGCAGCCCGGCGTTTCGTCCATTTATATATATTTCCAGGCTATGCGCCAGGCTCTGCGGAGAAAGCCACGCGGAATATACAGTCTCGCGGTCGCATTGGCTCGGGGCTGTCGGTCGATGAGGGTGCCTTTTAAACAAGTGCTTCTTAATAAGCCATTGACGCGCGAAATCCACCCCTGAAAAGTTCCTCGCTGCTGCTGCTGCTGCTGCTGCTGCTGCGAGAGCCCGCCGCAAAAGGGGGATGGCACGGTTACCGTGGATGCCGGTGTAGAGTGGTCTGCCTGGCAGCTGACTTTGCTGGAGAGTGCGTACGAGCGCGCGCACTTTATTATACACGCGAGAGCGACGGGCTGGGATGTGAATGGGATGTCGTGTGAAAAATTAAGATGACGGACAAGCGATTGGGAGAGCGCGCGGAGTGTGCGATTGTAAAGGGTGACAGATTGCGTTTTGTAGATTTGCGGAAACTGGAATTTTGGGGATTAACGAGATGTTGATTAACGTGGTTGTAATTGATACGTTGATACTTAATTTGGGAAGAATGAATAGCTCACTTTGACCTTTACGGTGTGTAAAACGTATTGCGCGATAATTTCACTTATAATGGTTTTGTTTTTCATTTGACTACGTAATAAGAACATTTTCAACTATGTATACATATAATATTGTTATTTTTTTGGATAATTTTATAGATTACTCGGGCTTTGATGTAATTAAATATTTTAATATTGTTTATAACAATACTACAAAAGGCTAAAGATCTAAATTTTAAAAGGTCGGTCTTTTATGTATGACCATGTGTAATACGGCACCACAGTCTGTGTATTCTATTATTATCTTTACTGCGACCTGGAGCAAACTTATACGAGATGACGTTCAATTTGATGATAACTTTAATGATCAGTTTAAGCCATTAGCATTTCAAATAATAGGTTTGTAAATAGTTAATTAATAAATATTTGTTTATAGATTAGTTAATAAATATTTAGATGGCTCACAACAAAATTCGTTTTATTGTCGCAAAAAATGTTTTCGCTTAGTATATAGAATTATTTTGAAATAAAGTATTATAAAATATTATATATTAATTATCAATGATTTTAAAAACATTGTTTCGTAAGCGCAGATGAATTAAAATACATTCTTTATACGTAAAAAAAATTACGTAAAATACATTATTTTATAATATATTATATATACTTGATCATAATGTTTTAGGATAATTTACGTTTAAAAAATAAAGAATCATTATTATATATAATATCGGATACTTAAAATTATAAATGATTGAGGCTGACTGATTCTTTGTTACAAATTTAATAAATTATTTATTTTCTGACTATGAGTAGAGTAACTTTTATAAAAATAAATAATAGTTTCACTTGACTCATTGTACGAATTCACAACATAACGTAAATTTATTAATGCAACCGATAAATCATGTTTTCGTTATTGAATTACTTGCTAGTACACAAACAAGTACACAAGCATCATCAATTCGTACCATAACTTTCGTCTCCTAATCAAATACACTCTAAATACCGAAAACATCCACATTCACATCATCCTACAGTTCTTCATTTCACAAAACAGCTAATAACTTACATTAGCCACAGCATAAACTCACGAGCGGTTTAAAGCTCATCACATAAAGTTGTCCGAACAGCGCGTATATATCAGCAAATGCAACACACACGCACATATACACAAACAACATTACGAGAGAATGAACCCAGCCGCTCATGCAGAGAGAGAGAGAGAGAGAGAGTGAGAGAGAGAGAGACAGAGAGAGAGAAAACGGACGGGCTCACGTAAAATCGAGATATTTACTTTAGCGCCGAGGCGTCAGTTCGGCTTTGTTCTGGTGCTGATGCGGGGCGTCAGCGAAATTCGTTCCGGCAAGCCGTCAACGATGACTTATCGATCGCCAACACTCACACATACACTTACACATAGTACTATATATACATACATACATATATACATATACGTATATATATATATATATATATAGAGAGAGAGAGAGAGAGAGAGAGAGAGATTCGGGGTGCCGCGGCGCGCGAGGCTCCAGAACTCGAAACTCTGGAAAATCGTGTGCTCGCGCGCTCCAACTCTGCCCAGAGGCGGCTCCCGGGATATATTCGCGTGGATAGGGCGAGAGAGAGAGAGAGAGAGAGAGACCCCAAGCGTTTCCGTTCCACTCGAAATTCGCTCGGCTAGCGCTTTTTTTCCCCGACGTTTCATTTGACAGCTGTCGCCTGCACTGCGCGAGTAGCCGCGAGTTAGGGTTCGTTCATAGTGGGATATCTGGGATGGAACTGGTTGGGTCCAAATCTGACCTTACTAGACCCAAGCAGATCTAGGCAGATTTAACTAGACGTGTGCGTACTGAATCTGGTAAAGTGAGATTTCACTCTAGAGGATGAATGGATCACAATTAAAATGGATTTTAGTATTTTACACTGAAATAGAGTGGAGTGTCAATGAGAGACGACAATAACGATTTCATACACTCAACGAAGTACTATTCTTACGATCGAATGCGTTTGAGACTTTTGTAATTCTTCCAATGAGATTAGGGAAAACATGTGCTCGATGCTTGATTATAGAAATAGTGAGTCGAGTGTACAAATTAATTAATCAAACAATAGATCGGCGTCTCTACACAAAGACAAACGGATTTTTGTTTTTGATAACATTTTTTCGGTGACGAATTTACAACTCGTCATTCCGGGATAATTACTGACGGAGATCGAGCCTGATCTCGAAGCTTTAAGTTGAGAGGGTAAATGCCAGAGTTGCCAGTGAGCCATCGTCAGAACAAATAAGCGGAAATTCCTATTGTAGACGAGAAATGGTAGACGTTAAGGAGGGAAGATATCGAATTTACATGGTACATTTTATAGTAGAAACGATAAACTCGATTCATTTATCTTATAAAAGACGCAACTATCAGTATCTTTATATAGTCGAGAGGGTACATTTAGTGATCGAGTGCCAATTTTAAATTTATCACTCGATCATTAAATGTGCCCTTTCGACTATCTAAAAATACATATAGTTGCTTCTTGTATACTGTCGATAGATGGAACCAAGTTTGTCATTTCCATTGTTAAATGTATCATTATGTAAATTCTATATATTTCCTCCTTATGCAGTAATCACAGGTCATCCCCTATTCTCCTTATCCCCCTTTTTTAATGTTAATTGTTCCCTATAGTATACTATTTTAGAGATTTGTCCCCTTTTTCCTCTTTTTTCACTCACGGATAAACTAAAATTTTAATTTACTAAACCTTCGAATTATTTTATATTTCCGTAAGGATGAGACTCCCTACTTCCTCTATATATTTGAGCAAACGAGTTGCTAATTACTATAACTAAATAGTGAACATAAACCAAGTTGATATATAATTGGATCTGAGAGTTATTTAGAAATCCGCGAAAATAGATTTAGCCCTTTTTCATCCCCTTAAGAGTTAAATTTCGAAAAGTCTTTTCTCATTTGGTGTTTACGTTATGGAAGTAATGTACCTAGTCTCGAAAATTCATAGTTCTAGGTTCATGGATTTAGGGTGGACGTCACTGAATAAGTCAATCAGTCAGTCAGTTAGTCAGTCAGTCAGTCAGTCAGTCAATTAGTCAATCAGTACAAATTTCAGTACTAGGATATGAAAAGAACTTTATTTCATTTAGAGTAATTATATAATATCATTATATATTATTTTTATGGTATATATTTTTATTGAAAAAACGATACGTCAGAACAAAATGCAGGTTAAAAATAAATTGGGATAGCTTCCTTCATAGTACAAAGCCATAAAACACGCAAAAAAATTGTTTTTTATTAAAATAAAATGATCTTATTTTTAATTATGGTTACTTGTATTCAACTTTGATATAAATGCACAAATATTTTCAAATTGGCATAAAATGTAAGTAGGAATTTTTCGACTGTACAACAAAGTCTATGTGTACTTTTAGTTGTAAATCAATATACATGCGGTTAATTAGACAGACATTTTTCAAAAAACTTTCATTTCTGGTTATATAAACATATGTAAAAATTTGAAAAATAATGTATTATTAAGGGCAATTTTAATAAAAATGGTACGGATTCCCCTTAACTATAAGAATACTTAGAAGTGTATTGGTAATGTAGAAAATCGGAAGATTAATAATGATTATAAAAATATTATTTCCATTACCACATATTATTGCTTATACATACCTCTGATATTTAATTTGAAATCTTATGACGCCAACAAAATGGATCGGATATAATTGGGTCGAGTAGGCTCAGGTCAGATCTAAACCCAACCAACCCTGACTCTTGTATTTCCTTATGAACGAACCCGTACAATTTTTGCTACTATGAAGCTAAGGACCGAACGCACTTGTATTTCTGCTTATTTCTACCGAGTGCGCTGTGCATAAAAGTGTATGTATGTATACTTATGTTTGATTGTCTTTCACAAGCTTACACAGGCGCGCTTGATATATGCGTTTCTAGCCGGGAAAAAGGAGGGTGTGAGAATGATTAAAATGTTAATCCGTTCGCCGAGATGCGATAATAACTTAGCTTCCGTGCACTTGAACTTTAAGATGTATCTTGAATCGCACAATGAGAGAAAATGCGATTCGCGTTACCTGCAATTAGCCGAGTGTGGAGCGCGGCTTATTTGCATTTCTATCGCGTTATGTCTAAGCTATTGTGTCTAATTGAGATATTTGTCGATTTGTTCGTTTGCTTTCTTTGGAGATAGCGTCGCGGCTTGCTTAAAGCTTAACGCTAGGTTCATATTTGATAATTCAACATTTCTAACGCATTGAAACTCATTTAAAACAGCAAAATTAATATTAGTTTGCACTTTCATTATACCGATAAAGTAGAAACTACATGTGTGAATAGGAAATTAGTTTCTGGACTGCGTGTGAAAGTCAGCGCAAGTAACTTTGTGTGGAACAATTTTGTAGTTTGAGAAAAGTCCGAGTCTGTAAAAAATAGAAAATTCGTTACTATTGTGTAATTAACTGGATAAAACTAGAATAGTGTTAGTGCTTGAACCTTGCATGTAATATATAGTTTTATTTTATTTAAAAGTTGAATGATATGCCTTTGAGTACATTTCAATAGAGGCTAAAATTACACATAGCTCTTTTCGGTTATTATCTTTATACAACTCATTACCTATCAAGTAATTGTAATAAATTATAAGATATTAAAGTATATTTGTACTTACATTATATCGGAGTATGGAAACTATAGTTGTATTTATTAAAATGTATCAAATAACATCATACGTTTGTTCACGATACATATATTTTATATAATGCATTTATATTTTAAAATTGAGAAAAATTAGGTGTTATCGGACTTAAATTAAAGTTGAAAAAAATATGTGAATTCATATTTAGAGCCTCTAAAAGCTATCATAATCAAAAGATTAATGTTTGTGCATAGACTTTAGAAAATTAGGTATAATTATATTTTAACCATTTGATTTTCGAATTATGTTTACGCTGTCAGAAGATTCTTTAAAAAATCCAAGTATAAACAGGTATCATTTTTAAATCGATTTTCGCAAGAATTTTTATTTTTCAATTTTTAATATTTTCTTAACTTTTATTGAATATAAATATCTTGTGTAATCCTTTGAAATTAGCAGAATACCCACTTTGATCAGATCCATATATTTCTTTTGCAAAATTTGAGGTAATTATATAAAAAATCAAGAAATACGAAAAATTTTCACGAGATATATGTCACACCTGGAATCAAAGGACTTATGAAGTAAAAAGGACGAAATTCTATAAGTAAAGCAATGGCTCTCATAATAGTTTTATTGAAAAGAAGTAAATTTCTCTGGAAGTGTAATGGTTAGCGAGAACTCACATGGGGGTTTTCCTCGCGCGTTAATTACTTTGTCATTAAGTACGAGCGCGAGAGGCGTTTTAGCAAAGAATGCACGGCCGCGTTATTTTTCTTACGCGCGCGGTCGTCAATTTATACAGAGAAAAAAGTTATCCCGGAGGACTTAATACTAGTTATCTTAAGCTTTAAGCCATGAGAACTTTGTCAATTAGAGACAACAATTAGTCCTTGTACCTGCGCGATCGAGAGCGGCGTAGATTGGCCGAGTGATAGGTAATATAAGTAATACAAGATCTGCCCGACCGGTATAGGCTCACTTTCTTTCTCGCTCGCTCCCCTGCGCGTGAACGTCTTTATATACGTGCACGCTCCGAGCAGGACGTTTAAAAACTCAAAAATCAAGCTAACAATTAAATTAAGTTATAGAATTAAAGAACTCTTTTATAACTACATAACTCAATTATCTTGAGAATTGTATAATAGTGAGAATTCTTCCATATTGTTTATATAACAATAGAAACGTAATTGCTAATTATAAATGTAAGTGATTAGTATATTTATCGAAGAAAATATGAATTTTTTTCGTAATGGAAATAAACCAAGGTTATTATTTATTTAAAAATATATTTGAGCTACTTTTCACGCATTATATTTAAATATCGAAGTACAATGGTTAATTAAAACAATTATAGGTATCGTGCAAGGCATTGGACTACTTCGACGCATAATTTTTTGAAAATCTTTTTGAACAAATAAATAATGAACTAAATCAGAAATGTAATTTATGGCTGTTGATTTGAAAATTCTGAAATATAAATGAAATAGAAAAATACAACATGTTTTATTGTGTATACGTGATATTTGTATAGGTACGTGAGTGAATAAACGCATTTTGATACATAAAAAATAGTCTGGTAACAGCCAAGTTTTCATAATTTTAACCCGATCAGTCGAAAGTTATTGATATTTTCCATGTACCAAATGATCTAACCCCTTAACTTACATAATAAAACCTCCCACCAATACTTCCAGTATTCCAGAAACACAAAAACCTTTCAGTCAACCCCATCAAAAAAATTGTCCACCCACTATCACAAAAGAACCTTCCCATTCCACTCCACCGACAAAAAAGGCAACTCGCGCGCATCACATCGGCATGACGCCCATCATACGAAACCAAACGAGAACGGTCATCCGCGCGCAATAATAAAAGCAGCTCATTTAATAACGGAAACAATGCACCTGGAACAATGGCCACCGTAGCGAAGCCATTACTCCCTGCGTCATCCGTATACCCGCGATGACGCGGGACTCGAGAAAAATCGCGCGGGGTGCGCAGGAATGCCGCGCGCGTCGCGGAGGTCCCGCGGAATATACATTTACACCGCGCGCACCCTATACTTTCCCGCGACAGGTCGCGCTTGTTGTCGATCCGCCGACGAAGGATTCCTTCGATCATTCTACTCTCTTTCTCTATCTGTCTCTCGAAGCAGAGCGTAGAAAAACTTGGCTGTCGAGTGAGTCTCGGGCTCTCGTGTACGTGAGTTACGTGACGCCGGATCGATAGCCGATTTATCGCCGCGACTGCGGCAGAGTTGAGGTTCGATCGTATAGCGAGCAAGCGAGGCCCAACCGGATGTCGACGTCCGCGCGAGCTCACGACATTGTTATTATTATTACCGGTCGCTTCTTCGGTGCGTTGTGAGCTGCGCGGAGTGTCTGTGCGTTGGGGTTCTCTTTTTGGTTTGGCATGCGTGTGTGTGTGTTTTCTCTGTGGGAGAAAAAGCGAGCTGCGTTTGTTGGATCAGAAACTGATGGCAGTGAAATCGGAGGGAAAGAAAGTCTAAAGATGCGGAGTGGAGGTGCTAGGCGCAAAAAGATTTCTTTATTGATGTTGGGATAATTGAGTATTTCGATAATTAGTTCATGCAATTTATAGTGGAGTTGTGTTTAACTATTTCGTATTTGTACACTGAAAAAAAAAATTGTTAAATCTAAGTAAACGTTTCCTTGAATCGTACTAAGAAAAGATTTATTGGATAATAGTAAATATTTAATTATGTTTAGACTGGTATTCATCAATTCAATAAATATTTACTAAATTTAAGAAATATTTACTTCATTTAAGTAAATCTTTTCTTAGTACGATTCAAGGAAACGTTTACTTACATTTAACAAATTTTTTTTTCAGTGTAGTGCTCGTTTGAGACATTCACTAATTTATAATAAACTTGCCAAACCTTATCAATAAAATAAACTAAAATCTAAAAGATTTTCTTAAATTTGTCATTTTGTGCCTATTTTATGCATAAAAATACGTACAAACTAGCTCTGTGTTCAGAAAAAAGTAAAAACAAAGTGGGAATAAATAATTGATGAAAACACAGGTATCATAAATGTTATTTTAATTGATCTTAAGTTTGTATATAATATAGGAGTGGCGAAACAAAGGTATAGTAGAAGGTAAACGCGACTACTATACAACACAAGGGTCAGAGTGCATCAGGCTTTTCATCGACTTCGGCCGGTCGTATCGGCTGCTGCCCCCCACTTACGCTTATTAGCCGCCCAAGTTGCCGATGATGACATCAGAGAAGGCGTCAAGAGAGAAGAGGAATTATCGCACGCGTATTTGAATGTACGCTGCTCAATACTATATGCAAAGGTCGCCGTCGCATGGCTTTGCTCCTCAATCGAGAACGTGCCACGGCCCGCCTTTCGGCTTTCCCGTGCACGTGGGACCCATGGAGGCGAACTCCCTTTGGGGTCAATGCAGCCTCAGGATGATAAAGCCATCCCTAGCTGGGGGCTGGAAGGCGACGAAACCATCAGGACGGTTTCGCACCGGGAGTTTGGCCGATGCGCGCGCCCGCTCTTATCGACATCCTCTATATAGCTACTCGCTCAATATTTCTCTCTCTCTCTCTTCGCGTCTTCTCTTTTTTACGGCTTCTACGCTTTCTTTACACTAAATTACATTCTAGCTGTAACACTGTGTATTATAAAAATCCGTACTTACTAAAAATACTTCAGGTATGAAAATAAAGGTTAGCGATTGCCTTGATGAGTAAAATTGAAAATTGACGTTTCAGTGAGTATTTGGCGTACTATTTAGAATTTGTACTACGCATTAATAGTACATGTATCAGAAGTTTAGCTTACACTCATCATTGTTGTATGATATATACATGGAAATAAGTTTTCAGTTGACCACACTAAAATTGTGTAGTCGTCACAACTTGAACCTGAAATGTTGCTATGGTATTAGGCAATCGTAGATGCGACTGTTCCAATTGATACAACAGACTATAAGAAATGTGTTTCAGCAATCCAGTACCTAGCTTTGTCAGTTATAATAATGTTTTCCCTGTACTATTTCCTTTTTTCTTCATATTTTAAAATACGAAGTATTCTATATCAATTTTACTATGATAACATACATGTTTTAATAATTAGTTTATTTTATTAAAAATCAATAAGCGTCAGCTTCAAATGATATTAAAACATGGAACAATAAAGTACATGCAGTACAAGTACTGAAGAGGGAAAAACGCAGTAGCAAAAACTTCCAATTATGAGTTTTATTCAACCTGACGTATCAATACATTCTTCAAATACAACACCACGAAACTATAAATAATACAAATAAAATATATTGATTTCAATTAAATTCTTAACGCCAACTTAACCTAACTACATTTTTTATGTTGTTTTATACTGCCCAGTTTTAAGATTTTATCCCTAGAAAATACTGATAATCGACTCATTAAATAAACCAGATAAGTGTTCTAACCCCGTCAAGTGCAAACCGATTCACATAAGGTCAGCGCACAAATCGACTTATAATTCCAAGAACATACACGTGATTACCGCAGAACAGCCTTGGCTAATCGTCACCGCTAAACACCTAGACTTATCTCACGAAACTTGGTCCAAAAGTACCTCGATATATCAAATCCGTCAAGACCAACCAAGAAACCAAACCATCGCACATTCGAACGCACACTTTTCAAGGAAAAAGAGCGGCTCGCGGGCTGCAATTTTCGGGCGGGTCGTCGAGGAAATAATGACGATCTTTATCCCTAATGAAATTAAGTCTCCTTGCCTTCCCGCGCGCACGCGCTCACCATACACCGACCTACTAGCGGAGGTCTCCTCGACGGCGTATACCCGTGAAATTACTATAATGACTCAACCAATCGGCGCGAATGCGCGGCTCTCTTATACCTGCCCACGCACGACTGCGATTTTTTCCTCATTTTTCTGGGGAAAGAACGATCCTAGGACTCTCCTTTTGAGTTATAACAAGAGAGTGAGAGAATGGAGGAGAGCAAGGGGGGGAGAGACCGGGCCACGAGCCTAAATATAGTTTGCTTTTTGCCGTGGATTTCGAAATTGCGGTCGTAAAAGAGCCGAGGCAAATTAGCCCGGGACCCGGGACTACTCGAGCCTCGGGGGGGTGTCTTTACCTCTCGGCGAGCGGGAGCGCGGCGAGCGCGCGTATAGTCTTCCTATATGCTTTTATGGAGAATTTCGGGGATGAGCGAGTCGCCGGCGTAATACTCGGATTTTTCCTGACGCCGGCTCGTCTTTTTTAATCTTTGCCTCTCTCGCGGTCTGAATTCTTAAGAGGCATGCCTCTTTTGGAATGTTCATTGTATTTAATGTACGGAATGTATATTTGATGGAGCAAGTGTAAATATTTAAAGACTTATTTAATGCTTTTGAATTTAGAAAACTGCTAAGAAGCATTCAATTACTTTTTATTGGAGTTTATTTCAAATCTTATTATCTTGTTAGTTTTATGTACAGAATTTTGTATATTATCTGGTAGTTATCTTGATGAGTCAAGATCTTATATAATTTATTTGCTACTGTAGTTTACATTTCGGTGATTTGAAGTGTCACAATCCAAGCCTATGATAGTCGAAAAAAACTCGAAAACAATATAAAAAACATAAATATATCATTTACTAAAACTAAACATATTTCGACATAAAACGTTAAATTTATATTTTTATAACATTGAAGTGTTAGATAAATAAGGTAAATTAATAGAAAAACTTACCATGCAACATATGAGGGAAATGAAAACAAGAATTTTATTGCAACGATCTAAGTAACTCATTGGCAACATCTGGACTTATAGATACCAAACATTATACAACTACACAAAACTAAAAAAACAAATAATGCTGTAAAAAGATTACTACTCATATAAAGTGAAATTAATGTAAAATTTTTAAAAATAAAATATAATCTATTCATGTATTTATCAAAATATTGATTAAATATTTAATAGTTTTGGAGAAAGAAGTGAACTAGTTACTAAAAGATCAAGTACGATCAGCGTATCAAATTAATGACCGAATCAGTTGCTCTGATAAAAATTGAATAATCAACTTGAAAGATAGCGTTGTTACAAATACACATCTACTGTTTAATTTAAATAATTCGATACGCCCAACGTCGATAAAGAGGTTAGCGGTCAAAATCTACGGAAATATATAATATATACTAAAACCTTGTCATCGCTATCCATCAACGTCAGCCTTCTACAATCCAGCCCAATCCACCGATCACAAAGACCCACTCCCTCTCCCGATAACCCCACAAAAACGCGCGGATTAGCAACAAAAGCCCTGCATTACAGTGTGCGCAGCCGAGCTGACCGTCGGGTCGCGCGCGTCCAACACCGCCGCCAGCGCTGCAACAGCAGCAGCAGCGCACACATCCCGTGCGTTCTACACGGGCTCACTGGAAGTCGTTCTTCTGGAAACAATCGCTGCCGCGGGGCATCATTTACATCATAAGCAATCATAATGATCGAATTTTCGTCGAACGACGATGATCCAACGAGTGGAACGACGAGGCGCGGGGGGTAGAGAGAGAGAGAGCCAATTCACAAGTGGGTACCCACTTATACCGACTATATACGCGCACTACCAAGTGCCGAGAGAATATCCTGACCCTGCGTGCACTCTCTCTCTCTCTCTCTCCCTCTCGCCTTCTTCTTTTCGTCTCTCTCGGTTGGATGTTCGCGCCCTGCATCTTCCTTTCCCCGGTGTTCCGTTCTCTCTCTCTCTCTGCCGCAGCCCCAGCCACTTTCGGCGTACATGGCCCCGGGCGCTACCGGCACCGACGCGCGCCAGTTTCTTCCAACTGGCAGTCTTCGTAGTTTTTAGCAGCGCCTCTCGTCTGTAGCGCTCGTTTTCAAAGAAGGTAATTGCCCGAATGGCGTAGCGTTGGTGCGCGAAGCTCTCGTTGGCCTGAGTTTTCGTGGGTGGTTTGTTGCCGATGATGGAAGTGGAAGGAATGTTGTTTTGTTTTGTGAATGTGTTTTCTACAATGTTTGTGATTTGCACTTTGATGTAATATCAGTGTAATGTTTTTTCAATGGTAAGTCTGAAGGAACATTGCAGGATTTTGAATCTTCAAATGTAACATGTCTTATTCTAAAAATATCTCGAGCTTTCAAAAGCACTATTACAATCGATGATTTAAATATTGATTTATTAAGCAGGAACCACAAAGATAAGGCAAACCTAATAATTTGTCGAAATTGGTTAAATTTTACTAAAGCCATTAGATGATGAAATAAATTAACGCAACAGCTGTGATAGTCGTGTAATATAGCAAGTATGTTTGTTATTCTATATATGGCAACTAATATGCACGTTGTTCTAGGTAAATATCGCTAACTAAACCAACTATAACGATTCAGCTTAAATAATTTACTATTTTAGGAGAAATATTTATATCCGTGAACATCCCGAAACCGCCATAGTTGATACGTTAGTTCTATTAGTCAGAATATTGATAGTTCTAATTTAACCTCGAATTTAGCAATATCTATGTTTATATATACGGTATCAAGAATAGTGATCTGCATAAACCATTAGATTGTACAAGTATACAAATTTTGTTTATGAACAATTGAGGATCTTGTTTGCCTTAGATAAAATTTAATTTAATTGTTTTTTAGAGTTTGAAAAACTTTATTATTAAGTTTATTATTAAATAACAGAATTGTAAATATAGAGACGATTATAAAAATAAATAAAAATTTTCGTGTTCGTGATATGTTTCACTGCGAAGCTATTGCCTGCAGATCTGCTAACTTTAAAAGTCCTAATTAAATCAATAACACGCCCTATTTTGGTATTATCATCCGGATAGTAACACCCAAAAGCGTCGTGTCATCAATGCATGTAGGAGTTTTAGCGTTTTGTCTTTTAATTAAAAATTCTTGAACAATATATTTCTACATACAAATTTGCAGACAAAAATCTTGCAACGAATGTTCGGTAAAACCCGCAAAAAATCAGCAAGGTCGATAAGTTTGGCAGCCATCTCTGCACAAAGTCTTACAGAAAATCTACAGATTACTCCACAAGGGGACAGTTTACTGCACGTGGAATGTTCCGAAGTAATATATTGTGTACTAAGAGCGTAAAGTGGGCTATTTTAACCCAAGTATGGAGTTTGTTGTACGAGACGGAGGCGAGTGTGTATCCCGATCCGGAGATGAGTACCTATTGCAAACACACGAGGTCAAAAAAGACCACTAGTCCTTGGTGTACATCTTATTTTCTGTGACACATGTTTGGATTTTAGTGTTTTTCGTGTCTTGAAGGTAAGACTGGAATGACTGATTTTCGTCACAGAAACCACGAGCCTATTAGAATAGAACATTTCATTTTTACATGATTTTTGCCCGCTCCACAGTTTTTATCGCCCCCTCCGCGTCTTTTTCGCCTGGAGCCCTATTGATGTTGAGGCGATATATATCCCGACAATAAGCGCCGTTTTCCTATGGTTTTTCAAACAAAAAATAGTCGAAAACAAATGAAAAACATGTAAAAACGCTGTTTACCTCCGGGGTTTTCTTACCTGCAGGATATATCGCCTTAATCTCGATAGGGTCTCCGCTCCGGACTTTTTTCGTCCGTTGGTCAGAAGACGGTCACTTTAGTCCTTTTGTCAGATACGAAAAACGTGAAAATCATGCCTATATTACAAAGAAAATATATATTTTGCAATTTCATTTACGTTATTCTTACAAAATCCACATTAAACTATTTCGCTCCCTCGACATACATACCCGCGACGCACGACTCAGGGTCCAAAATAAATCAACGTTCGCGCAGCCCTGAATCGTCGCGTGCGTATTCTGAGCTCTCCCCGATCGATCGCCGATCGCGACGACGACGACGACGACGATCGAGTCGATGATCGCGCGCTCGGGACTTTGAATGCGGAATTTCCAGCGAAACGCGTAAAAAAGGAGGCAATTTTCGTCTCCTCTCTCTCTCTCTCTCACTCTCGGGTCTTGTATTGTGCTCGCGCGAGCTCGCGCTGCCCCGTATATTCCTTCCTTTTTGTCCCTCTCTCGGCGACTGGCTCTCTTTCTCCCTTTAACGGAGAAATTCGCTGTAAGGCGAAAGCGACAAAGTTTCGTACGGGCGCTTGGCGAAGACAGAGACGGCGACTGAGAAGAGCGAGAGAGCGAGAGAGAGAGAGAGAGAGAGAGAGAGGCAGGAGATCGTCAGATCCCTTTCGATAGTATATACGGAGAGAGAGGCCAATCAGTATGCGAGCCACGCAAGGCAGTCCGTCCTGCACGTTTCCTCTCAGTCACCCGTCGTTGCCTCTGTCCCTGTTCTTAGGCTCTAAGGCCAAGAGAGAGAGAGAGAGAGAGAGAGAGAGAGCCAGGAGAGCCGAACGAACTAAAACGCACAGTCCGCTTTCGGGGAGACTGTTTCTCCTTAATGACGAGGCGCTATTGATTGTCTTCTACTCGTCGACGAGGATTGGAATGTATTTTGCTTTCCGACAGACTTTTGGCTACTGGGGGAATTTTGTTAATGGTATTGTGTTACTCGGGAGTTTTTTTAATTTTGGACGATAATAGTTCAATAAATTCTGTAGTACCGTGGAAATGTAGAAAGATAGATCAAGAAATGTATTCAATAACTTGACGTAATGCTTCAAATAGTAATTTGAATTAATGCTTCAAGTTGTAACAGTTCGTGTATGTAGAATTCCTGCACTCAGAAACGGAGACAAAAAATGCAGAAACACAAGAATCAGATTATTATTTAAAAAGAAGGCAGTGAGAAAAGTGTTATGATTTAGTGGTCACAAAAGTGTATATAATACATCTTCCTAATGAATACAATGACCTGAATAGTAATAAGAAAATTAAATAATTCCAGAATATTACAGAATGGATTCTTTATCATGAATTACGATTTCATAAGCTTCCATTTTCAGTTTTTAATTTTAGATTTCTGTTCGTATTGTTTCCATTCTCACAGAGAAAGCTTTGAAGTTCTATTACTTGTTACAGAATTGCGCATAAATCACTTAGTGTTTAGTTGAATAACAGTAACATTTAACCTTTTTATTATTATACCTATATGATAACTGTTGTATATTTTGTCACTCTTGGTTAATAGATAAATAAAGTAATGAATAAAATTCATATCAATTCTATACGCGAAACCGTAAATAGCAATATTATATTGTGTAATCAAATTTTAATAATAACTCAACATTTGTATTTCTCAAGTTTCTTGATAATGGTTTCACAAATGTAATAAAGGGCATTTACTACAATTTATTAAAAATTTAATTTCACTCAAAATTATCTATCCCATACATTTTAAACATTTCATCAAGCTCATTCCTCATAATTACCCGATAAAAGAATTACACGCATCAAAAAGAAAAAAAGTATAACGCAACAATCGAATAACTCCTGAGCACCCAAGAAACTGCTAATTATTCCTTTAACCATCGCCTGCACGTTCGTCTGTCCGCTCCTTGCACCGATAATTCTACACACTACCTTCCCCCCAGCAAAGTCCATCGAAGAGAGACAGAGAGAGAGAGAGAGAGAGATCCAGAAACCCAGTCCAACTCACACAGTAAAGGGTGGTAACGATGTTACAATGACCTTCGCAAGGGGGTAGTCGCAGTATAGTCGGCGGATCGCGAATAATTCGAAGGACGAAGTAGGGACGTCGCGCGCACGCCAGCAGTTCCAGTTCCCATTTCCAGGAGTGAGAGAGAGAGAGAGAGAGGATTGGCTGTGCCACCGCGCCGCAGATAATTAGACGGGTAATCGAGACGGGCGTACGCTCCGCAAGTATTACAGAGGGCTTTTCCTCTTTCACGACGACGAGGTCGAAAATGCCGATTCTCTTCTTTTTTTTTCGGAAGGGAAGGGGGGGCTATTTCTGTCTGTCGTTCCAGAGGGGGAAGGGGGGTTAATGATTCCTGCTTGGTCACCCTTTTGCCCTGCCCTTCGAGATCTTATCGGCGTCGTACGCTTGGAAGTGAGAGAGGGGGGGAGAGGTAGCATTACGATAGCAGGAGGATTTGCTTGTTTCGGCACGATTCTACAGACTTAAGGGATACTTTCTGGGACCAATAATCGATGTTTAACCCAATCAAAGTATCCTATTTCTAAGGCTATTTCCAGTGATTTGCCGCGGTCGTTCGGGATCGAAATATATACTAGTTTATCGCGTTAGGTTAGTAATGAAAGACACGGGAGAGAGTTAATATTTAGTTGAAGGATAATGTCAAGCTTTGTGTTGACTTCGTACGTACATTAAATAAATTATAAAACAATATATTTAAGTGCAACTTTAACAAGGTAAAATTAGCATTAAAGAGTTTTACAATTACACAATCTAATTATATTTGCTGATATTTTGGTAAAAAGAAAAGAGGTTTTCCGGTTTCTAACTATTTTGGGATTGTATTTTTTTATAGCAAATAATACTCTTCTTATAATAAAATACATATTGTTCAATGAAACAAATATAATATTTTTAAAGCGCATAAATTTGGCTTGAAACTTTGTATACTCTATCACAAATTGTAGTGTACAATTATTGCGTAAATCATTATTTTATAAAAGTGTTTAGTAAGTAATGAAAGTTTATAATTTTTTTTATTTTGTACACAATTTTTTAGCATTAAAATTTTATTTTCTGTAATTAAAAGGCGAATTCTCAACAAAACTTATTAAAAACTGCTAAATAACAGTTTTTTATACAATTTTATAAGATAGAAGTATTTTGTACTTTAAAAACAAGCTATTTGTATATTTACATCATACTAATCATAATTGATAAAATAAGGTACGACTGAAAATTATAGCTTCTTGCTCAATTTTATTAATCCAATATCCGTACTTTCGTTAATTTTTACAATTACTTAACAAAAGCAACAAAAATCTTTTCACCTCGATATTAAATTTTAATTTTCCCAATCTTAAACATAGTTTCACCTGCTCCCCTCACTTGTATTCTCACCCACAAAATCATCGTCGAATCAAATTGGATAATCACGGTGCACAGTGTTATAAAAAACTCTCCCACTCGATACTTCCAACCAGCCTTCAAATAATAACCCCGCCTGATTGGCTAGAATTAAGATCAGATTATCTCTCCTCTGTGCAAACAACAGGTTAAAACTCACAACGCCGCGCACGAAAAGAAAAGAAGCCCATAATACAGCGAAAACTCGGAATCCCTTCGTCTCAATTAGATCGCCTCCAAGGACCCTCATAATAACACCCCAAACCTCGCGCATTCTTCCCTCATCCTGTTTTCCTCCATCCAGCTCCGGTCTACCAGTCGTCTCTCCTCCTATTATCCGCGATTTCCCATGAATATCGTCGCGGCGCGCCAGGGAAAAGGAATCGGATACGCACAACGCTCGTCTCGTGTGACTTTTGGGGCTGTTTCGGGCAGTTCTGGTGACATAATGAGGCGGATCGATTGCCGAGTGTATTACCATGACAATGAGACCGCTCCGTACCCCGTAGCACTGCAGGCAGCAGCAGCAATAACACAATTGATAGACGGCCCACGAGAAATTTCGCGAGAAAGCGGAGAAAAAGTTAGGGTGACTCGCCGCGTGCAGCCGAGGGAGAGAGAGAGAGAGAAAAAAAAGGAGAGCACGCGCGAGCAGAAGGGAGGAAAATATCGCGGGAGAGAGATATATATACGGTGGAGGGCCGGTCAAAGCAACGGGGCTTATTAGCCGGCAATGTGATCTATTTGCGCGAGCGGGGTGGGGCATAAAGAAGCCGGGCGATATTGTGCCACTATGTTAGGAACGAAGGGCGTTATTGCCCAACAGGGAGCAACTCTCCGTGTACGTATATAGGCACGATACAAGCCAGCACGCGCGCTTGTTCCTACTTCGTTTCCCGCTTGCTCGGGCTCGTTTCGCACGACTTATGGCCTATATAGTTATGGCAAGGTAGACGTGTATGTGTAGCCACCCGCCGGTGACCTTCGTCATTTGACGTCCCTGGCTGGCTTGCCTTCTTCCTTACTTGCTCGCTACTTCTTCCTTCGTAATTATTTTATTTTCATCGCCCCCGGACGTATATATAACCGCCATTGACGTCTTACTTTATGGCTGATGGATGAGTCAATCTGCATTATTAATTGATATAATTATCGATATTGAATTTGGTACTGTACTCTTACTAGTACTAGTTTCATGTAAGTATATTATTATTAAACAGTAGTTTCTATTTTGAAAAATTAATTGGTTTATTACGTTATTAACGTATCGTATATTCAATAATAATCATGCTCGTAATTATGTTATATTTTCTATAGTATTAACAAATATTATTATTAATTTATTTATTTATAAGTACACACTGATGACAACAAATTTTTACAAAAATAATAATGACAAATAGTAATATTAGTAAAAATGATTAAATTAATAATCACAAATAGAAAAAAGATTAAACCTTTGACGTAGAACTTCGATTTTTAAATAAAGAAATAGGTATATGAAAAGCAAGTTACCCGTTCATTACAACTATTTGTTACATGACTCAATTAACTCAATATATCAATCACTAATAAGCCAGGATTTCATTTTTCTTTCAAAATGTCAATATAAAATGTTGTATTACTTGCTCGTAAATAGTCTACTAGGTACATGCAGATTTAAGGTTTAAATATAATTCAACCACTACAGCACACTATAGCATCCTTAAATTTCTTAATCAAATCCATCTATCTCATTATTAATTTGTAAACCTATATCCCTACGGAAGCGATGCTGTATGGATTCTATTTGATTAGTATATACTTCAAATAATGGTGTTCTTAGAATTGAAATAAGGAAAAGAAAAATATTTGAATGCTTTCATAGTATTTAAACGATGTAATACTAAAATATTTTATCTCTATTATATGCTGTAGATAGTGCCTCCTGATCATATAGTCAAAGTTAAAATATTTAGTCTGAAAAAATGTTATAGAATTAGATTTTTCCGAATTAAAGTGAAGTTCATTTTTTAGCACCATACATTTACACTATTTAAAACATCTTCGAATAGTAAAGCATAATCTAGCGTTTTAATATCTCTGAATAATTTTAACTCGCCTGTACTCTTAGAATATAGAATTCTACGCAACAGACTTATATTTATTTTCACATTAATAAATAAATATCCACAGTGTACTTTACAAAAGCACAAGATTTATGCATTTTTACAGGTACCCGCACCTAAGCTGTTGTAATAAACTATTTTTTATAGAAAATTATTTTTAAAATAAAAACCTTGATTGATTGTTTGTACAAAAGTATTGTTAATATTTTGTACACTCTACGAAAAATAATTCGTATCAAACCTTCTCAAATTGTACGATCTCATTATGGATGAAATATACCTTCTCACAAATCTTATTGTAGAATATCAAAATCCTTTAATACAAGTTACTTTTCTTCGAGTACACAAAAGAAATTCCCAGCTCCAACAACCATTTGACACTCTACAAATTACAAGCCAAATACCAATACTTCGCCCAAATGAACAAAATCACTTCCCTCTCCAAACTAAACTCTCGAACCGCGAATGAAAAAAAGCCTCATCCAAAATCAATCCTCGCAGGCTTCCAACTCCAAAAAACCCTTCTCGCCCGATGTAAAGGAGCAGAAAGCGCGAGGAAGGAAAAAGAAGCCGAGCGAATCGCGAACGCGCCGCCGCCTTCGCAACGGAACGCTTTTAGAAAATCCATATAGCTCCGAAGAAAAACACAATAGCACGCGCTCGCGAGCGAGACGCAAGCAGTCGCGCACTAGCTATATATATACATATATATATACGCACACTATATCCAGGGTAGGCTAGGAAGTACTAGCACAGCAATAGGGAAAAGCAAAGAAGGAGCGAGAGCGAGAGAGAGAGAGAAGCAAGAGAGACGGACAGGAGCTTGCGGCGGTCCTTGCCCTGCGTACGTGCTCCGCGTGTCAAAGCTCTCTCCTCTCTCTCTCTCTAACACAGCCAACGAGTCGCAGTCCGACAGAACACACTGGCACCCGCTCGCTCGCACAACAAGGTCCTTCGCGAAGAACGCGCATACTCGCGCGATCGATATGTATATATATATATACATACACACGTATACACGCAGCCGGTACGTATATATACAATTGTATTTCTATACAGAAAACAGTATAGCTGTGTTGAATGAAGTTATTTCGCACTTTATTAAAAGGCCTCGTTAATATTCAAGGCGGCGATTAGGCTCGGCGCTGCAATTTCGCGCCTCGGCGCAATCCTTTATCGTGGCTCCTTCTCTCTCTTCTCTCCCGAAACGACAGTACCGAGCATTGTGCGGCATGCGCATTCTCTCACGTCGTGGGGGGATCATACTCTATTGTCTCGCGTTTGTGTATTGGGATCGAGCGCATCAGCCGCGAGTTTTACTTAAAAGGTCTGGTGCCGGGCGGATGTGGAGTTATGGTAGGATACGCGCTCGATGATGTGGCGAGTGGATCGGTTGGTGTGTCGTTTGTGGATGGAGCATTTGAGGTTCTAATTAGGAATTGCGTGGCGTGTTATTTGCTTGAGTGGAGGTGTATGGTAGTGATGTGGAGTAGTGATATGGCATTTTAGTTGTGTGCTTATACTGATTAGGAGAGTCAATTGCAAGGTTTCGCGGTTTTGGATCAAACTGAGATGATTGATTTATTGGTTAAAGTAATTGAATGTGTCTTTCTGATCATAGGAATCATGAAGACTTCTGCCAATAGGTTCTGATAAGACTCATTATTATAAAAAAGTCAAGATATGACTCAATATTATAAAAATTATTGCTATGCCTGTAAGAGTAGATATTTCTAGCCGTCAGTTGTAAAGGCATAGCGCGTTTCGTACACATAAGAATTATACACGTAATTATTGTACACAATTTAGCATTGGTCAAATTATATATAGATATATTTGACCAATGCTAAATTGTGCACAATAATTACGTGTACAATTCTTATGTGTAAGAAACGCACTATGACGTTGTAAAAACAAAAGTTGACATCTTCAACTTTTATGATTTAACCAATGAACCGTCGAATACAATCCAGATATACCATTAAATTTAACAATAAGTCATATCTCAGTTACTAATGCCTATTGGAGTCGTTCCTAAAAATATGGATTTCACAATCATTTACCTAGTTATTTGACTTCCTGCAAAATTCTATACTTAATTATAAACAAAATTAAAAAAAAAATGAAACCTATATGAGAACAATAATGAATCGCGCCACATCTAAACAGTTAGATGATAATTACAAAACACATGCCCTGACATTTTAACGAGTAACTTTTGTAAATCTGGTCATATACATCAACGTGATTAAATTACTAATTTGAAGAAAATAATAGTATAATATTACAAAAATCATCAGTCAACTGACTTATTATAATCATCCACGTAAATCAACATCTAATGAAAAAGATTAAAAATGTTCTTGTAAAATATCCATTTTAATGATCAGATTCAATACTCCTCGGTTACTTCTATCTAAAAAGCATTAATTTCTTAGTAGTCACAGCGTTAGCTTAGTCAGCCTCAGTAACTTTTATAACCTATCAACCATTTTTCCACGAAATACCAGTTTCCAAATTATTCAAATGAATCCGCACATATGATCATCCGAACAAACATATGCCCTCGCGCATACAATACATAATTTCTTTCCTATTGAATTCCACACTGTCCCATTTAAGCCCTATATGAATACAAAACGAACGACAAACGCGTATCCTCCACCGCGCAAGAAGCCTCCAGTCTCTAGTCCTCGCGCGATATCCGCAATTAGCATACAGTCCAGAATAGAAACCCAGAATGCCCAAGCACGTGGGTAGGGGCGATGTAATAACATCCTCCACTAACGCACCGAACTCCCGTTATACACACAACATTCGGATAATACACGCACGAGGCGAGAAAGGCGCATTAGGGCGCGTTAGATACCGAAGAGTGTCCGCGTATCTCCTGCCATCTACGCGCGTCCGTGCAACCTAACCTACATACATCCAGCTCGAGTCTCTCTCTCTCTCTCTCTCTCCGAGCTCTCGGAGCCGTGAAATAAAATTTGACAGATCAGAGGCGTGAACTTCCATCTCGCTCTGTCTCCTCTGCACGAGGGTGGCGCGTTATACAGCCAAAATGCTGATAGAAGTCTCTATCTCGCTCTCGCTCTTATATTCTCGCACCTCCCGCCTGCCCCACGGGCATCGCCTCGAATCACCCCCCGTGCCTTCTCTCTCTCTCTCTCTTTCTCTCTTGCGCCCCTCGCGCCCCGTTTTATACAATTCTCTTTTATCTGTTGCCTACCCTCCCGCCGCTCTTACATTCCCTCGGGGCATTCGCTCTCTCTCGCTCTATATTTCGAAAGCGGCGGCGCTCCTTAGTTCCAACCCGACACCTTTTTACAAATACATCACACGCCCTTCTGGACCCGTGCTCTCACTTCGTTTCGTTTCTCGTTTTTTTTTTCTTCGTGTAGGCTCTCTTGCGCGGTGCTATATGGGGTACCGCGTGTTTCGCGCAAGTGCGACATATCGGGCATTTTGCCGAGGACGTCGGTTGCGATGATGCGGGATGTTGTAGCGGGTGCCGCGGCGGCTACATTAGCCTAAGTACGTTGAGCACTAGACGGGGCCACTTGCCGTCGCGGGTGTCTATTTTTTTCTTTTTAAGCCAGCGACTCGATTCGTGTATCTTCGTTTGGAGAGACGGACAGATAGCGAGGTAGCGAGATGGATTTTTGACTTGTAGACACTCTTTTTTTTCAATAATTGTAAGCAGGAAATTGGCTGCTTGTGATTACATTTTGCTTTTTAATAGGGAAAGTATTGTTTTGATAAAATAAATTTGACCTTTCTTTAACGTAGAATAGTATGTTGTGCTCCAAGGGTGATAGATAAGTAGGCTTTATTGTCCGCGTGTGGTTTGCAGTACGAGTCGAGGCGAGCAAGCAGGAGCCGAAGACGAAAAGTTTTTTTTCACTCGCTGCTCGGTAAATCGCTTCTTTACATCCGCTTTAGAGGCATGAAGAATACTCGGAAATTATGCATATGTGACAAGAACATATTATACACTCAGATAACTGTATCGCAAAATTCATATTGTAAAAGTAAGATATCGTAACTTTCGCTATATTAATCGGAAAAAGAGGTTTTTGTGATCCCATATCATAAAAATATGAACACAAGCTGCGCCAGCCCATCATACGAGTATAGTATACCTATACGCGCATAGTACATAGAACAACACACACTTTATTGTTTTTTTCGCATGTACGCGACATTTCTTACCAAAGCGAAATGTAAATAATATGTGAATACAATTATAATAATATTTATAATAACTATAGATCGTAAAAAGTAATTAAATATTTTAAAAAATACTAGTAATTTAGAGTTGTATAGATTCTAACCTCAAATTAACTGAACTTCGCTATCGCTTGTTTTTACGATATCATATTGTAGCTGACACTACCTGTATCGCAATAATTACAATAAAGATACGTAAATATTTACGATATGATGTTGCGTGAGTTTCGATATAGTTTTCTCAGTGTATGACGTGGGAGTTCGAATAAGCTACTTTAGAAAAATGTACGTGCGTAATGTGTGAACAGAATAGTCTTTCAAAAGCGAATTTTTTACACAATAAAGTTCTCATAAAATGTTTCATTTTAAAACTACAAATTATGTGAAATGTGCCGTTTTTTATTTGTTATAGGTACTGTGTGATTAAAACTTTTTTTAAAAACTCCATAACTCAAAAACTGCAGCCTATAATTCAATAAAATGTTTACTAAATATTAGTTCCAATTATGACGAAATCAAAAAAAAATACACTATTTTAGGTCCAGAAATTGCAAAAAAAATTTGAATGCTGGGGTTTACAAACCTTTTCTATCTTACTTTAGGGGTCAAATTATGAAGAAAAACGCATTTGAACAATGAAAATTGGTCTTGTGACTATGTCTTTCTTGCAAATTACGTGTTTGTTATATAAAGCAACATAAAGGTTTTACTGTGCAGTTAAAAACTGCGCACATATAGGTTGAAAATATTTTTTTCAAGAAATTTCAAAGTATATAAAAGTAGAAGAAAGGACCTTTAAAATAGGGTAATTAATAATTCGTTTAAAATAATGCAAAAACGGATGCATTTTCAATTTTTTTGCAGAATCTTTATTTTCCATATAGCGGAGAGTCCCCCAGTATGAGAATCCACAGCTATTTTACCTGTAACTTTTGATAGCCGTGGTAAAAATCGAAATTTCAAAATGTATTATATCGAACGAACAGACCTTTTTGAAGATCACAATTAGTTTTTAACAAATTCAATTATCTTGATAAATTATTAATATATACAAAAATTAGGATTTTCAGTTTATAAAAAAGTGTTTCTTAGTATGACCATGCATTGATGTTTCCCTGTAATTTTTTATAGCGGTGGTGAAAATCGAAATTTCAAAATGTATTTTGTCGTATGGACGGATCTTTTTGAAGAAAAAAATTATTCTTTATTAAATTTAATTATTAAACAGAATTTTAATCACTTTACTCGGACAAGTTTTCTCAACAAATAACTCCAGGTACTTTTTAAAAGAAATCCCAGAGATCCTGCACCCAGATTCTTTAGCTAAATAAAAGTACTTCCTGCAGAAGCATCTTTTTCCAAATTTGCACCTACTCACTTCTTTATTTGGAAACATAAATCGTGGTGGAACAAAAGAATCTCCAGCATCATTAATCGACAGTAAATCATATTACATTCTTCCCTCTCTCTGCCGACGTTAATTTGCTGAATACTAAAATCCTTAGGTTCATTTTGATTGATATTTTGCTTTCCAGTAGCAAGGTTATGGCTTTCTTCATGTTCTCCTCAATCCATATTCCTCTTGACTTTTTTATTTGTAGACATTTATATTGAGCAACAAGTATACTGTATCATTTTAGGTTATATCGCGTAACAGAAAAAATATCAGCTTAGCGACGCTCCAACTCATTCCTGTCGGATTAAATATGATGTAGAAATTGCTATAAAGACGTTCACTTACCTATAGAAAAAGAGGTCTGCTCGGAAGAAGAACTTTTAACACCTACAATACCAGCTTTTTTCTTGTTCTTGGGAAAACTTTTCGAACAATGAATTTAAAGTAACAACCGCGGAGTATGATTGATAAAACTACAAAATGCAGCTAATTCAGCGTTTACCGTGCTGCCATCAAGCGGTAGGAGCTTAAAACGCATATGTGGTCATACTGGGAGAGGGGCCATATTGGGGGCTCTCCTCTAATTCATTCCTTCCTTCGAAAAAGAACAAAATATCACAAAAACACATTTCTTTTTGAACAAAAATATATTTTTCTCAACACAAGCATGAAAAAGGCTCTTTTCCATGTTTGCAAAGCGAATGGAAAATCGGTCATTCCGAGCTTCTTCGCCTGAGCGATAAGCTCCCGCTCCTGAATTTCTTAGGTCTGGAGTGGACGACTCGTAATGCCCATTTCCCAATTCCCTTTGTATGCATGAAAAATGTCCTATTTACACACTTATTAAAAAAAATAAAAAGTGTAACACGCGTGGAAAGGACTTTTTCAGACTCGAATGATGATTGAGCACGAGTGGAAGTTGAGAGTGCCGAAGGCTTGCTTAGAAAACACCATTTTCCTCCCCTAGTTGTACAATGTACAATTTCGTATCGCAGACATGAAATGGGCCCATTTTTATGCCTGTAAACCGGATGGAAAATTACGCAATTCGCACGTGTTTGATCAGTTGAGAAATATGCATTTCTCACCCGAAAAGAGGTAAGGAATGGATATATCTCATGCATTTGTTAAAAAAATATACGGTGTGTAACACGGGAAGAAAAGCTATTTCACACTCGGGTGAGATGTTTTCAGCACTCGTATTGACCCGTGGTACACAATATAGTAACACAAGCACGAAAACTCGTTTTTTCATGCCAAGAGGGACATCAAAATAACAATTTTTCGACCGACGGACAATAAACTGATCAGCAGATGTAAAGTAGTTACTTTACAAACGCTTTTACATCAGCATAAGAAAGATCAGGTATTTCACGTAAAAGGCTATGAAAGGGAAAGGAAGATTCCTACGCTACCGACTATATGTTTTTGTTTTTTAAATAACTTTTTAAATATTAATTTGGAAAAAACTTTACATCAGGCCGTTTATCAATAAAAATTAAACAAAATTTTTTGAAGCAATTCCATTATTTTTATTACACCGAACTTCTCGTTCTCAATGCTGAATACAGTTATTTGTATCGTCAGATTTTTGCTTCTAAAGTTACAGGATTTTTAAAAAAGAAGTATAATACACAAATTTAAACGTGAAAATTTCTGGTGTTTCTATAGTTATGAGACGGCCGTGCCTTACATGCAAAAAGCGATGTAAGGCGTGAAGACGTTTCAACGTGAGCTTATAGTTTTTTGTAATTTATCTTTTGACAACAATCGATGCTAAAAAAAAGGACCAATGAATTGGCAGCGGTTCTTTTTTATATTACTAAAAATCCCAGTGTGTTATTACGATTGCCGCTAATTTTACAAAGTTCCATGTATGTAATTGAATCATTTGCGTGGAATCGTGTGCGCTCCAAAGTTTCTTGAAGTGGGATCCCAATAATTTTTTTTAAATTGCCCCTTAATTATATTTTTTTTTAATTTTCTTATATGTTTATATTATAAAAAACGAAAATATTTTGAAAAATTTCTGCATATTTTACCGTATGTACCTATACTGATTTACAACAATAGGTTCATGACTTTTTTAGTCAAAATAAGGTAGATTGCCAACGTTTCTGGTGCATGCAGAATTTTTCTTTCTCATAGAGGAAGCTTTGCGATTGTAAAAGTAAAATTATACTAAAAACATTATAGAAACATGTTTTGAGACATTTGGAATCAAAATACACTATTTTTAGAAAATGTCTGTGTCAACGTGTGTATGTGTATGTGTGCGTGCATACATGCGTGCGTGCGTGCGTGCGTGTGTGTGTGTGCGTGCGTGCGTGTGTATGTGAGTGTGGGTGAATGTCGATGAATATTACTCTGAATATTCACGGTCAAAATTAATGTTTCAGGGCTCATTTCTTTTTGTTTTCTTTTTAAATGGAGGGGGTTGTTTTTAAGTTTTTATTATGTTCAAAATACACATAGTTATATATTTCATAATACAATTTTAAAAAATCGGAGTATTTTTACGCGCGCCCGCCGTGCACCCGTCAGTCACTCTTTATTGTGTATCCTTGTTTCTTTTTAAAATAAATGGCTCTATGAAGACTCATTTTAAAGAAGAATCATTTCACTATCACAAAAAACAAAAATAAATTGTTTGAAGCGTATCCAAATTTATTTTTAAATAAGTAAAATTGCTTCGAACATCGCGTATCAAAATTGCTAGTTAAGATAATAAATTTAATAGCTACATAACACTCGTAAAGATTTATAGAGGTTGTTAAATTTCAATTTTACTGTTAACGTAAACACATAATAATCGTTAAAGTACTATAATAATACCGATTTTAATTCTGCTATCAAAAATAAATTTATAATTTATTAGATTAGTCTACTAATAACTGGATGTCTAGTCGGTGTTTGGATGCCTCTCCAGCTAGATATACAGCTACATATTTTCAACACAATTTAAATAGCCAATTGTCAGACTAAACTTGTTTGTACATATAAGAAATTCATATCTCATTATTCCACGCGCTCCATCTCGCTAGTTCGCTATCTTTCTATCAATCTATCTTTCTACGCTGAGATAGAAGAATCGAGCCCCAGTAGCTTGGACGCACGAATTATAAGAATAAGCGAGAAATACATAGAAGCAGTCGGGTATGTTCTCGAATGAATTCGAAGTGTCGCGTAGGGTCTTTACAGCGTGTTCAGCGGCCTGTGTGCGCTTAGCGCCGTGAAGAAGCGTGGGATTCGTAAAATTGTCGGAGGTTATGTTTACGACGCAGTGAATAATTTAGCCTCGCGGGTGCATTCTTGATGTGTGTCGTGTAGCAGTTTCTTCTTTTTTTTTTAGGTTTGAGCGCGCTTTAGGCAGTGAGCTGTGACGCATCAATTATTCAGTGATTTATTTCGATAAACATGGCATTTTTAAAGAATACCATGAACTGGGTCGGAATAATTTATTTGTATACTAAGAATTATAACTTTGACAAGCACTGGAAAGCAAAGACTTATTAGATAACAAGTGGTTTTAATCGAAAGGAAAAGGCATATGTCATTTGCGATTGTCTTTGAGATATTGCAGTTTTTGATTATTTAAAGACAATATTACTTGCAAACTTAAAAATATGTATAAGATCTGAAAAAATGCTATGCTGTTTTTAATTTAATTTGTCAAAAAATTGGACATGAATGAATTCTTTAAAATATTTTATGTTCTTTACCTGTATGTTCAAATTTTAATCAGTACACAAGTATCAATAATCTCGTTATTTAAATAGTTTCTAAAAATATTGCATTATTTTATTTTATATTTTTGAAGCAAATATTCATCTATAGACGTTCGAGTCCTCCAATAGAAACATAATTATTACCAAATATAATTCAGTGATCTATACCTGATAGAGCTTGAACGCTTAGGTAATTTATAGGTTTAGATATGAGTCATCAAGTATTATATAGAAAGAATCACAAAATTTGAAAATAATTAAATGTGAAATTTATGAATTTCTATTTCTTCTTCTAGGTATATATACCAGTGACTAACTGAAACTCAAAGATATCAGTATTGAAATTAGTTTGCAATAAATCTAACAACTCCTGCATTAGATATCTTAGATACGCACGTATCACTATCCAAATTATCACCGCTTTTCATTATTTACGGTCACCATAACCTGACACTCAAATCTCACCACAAACACCCCGTCGAACCCCAAAAAACCCATGATAATTGCACGAGCCAACAGAAAAATCGAAAAAAAAATCGAAACCGAATTTGTCATCCTGACAAATATGCATGTTTGACAGCTGGCCCGTGAGGCGCGCTCTGGAATTACCACGTCTCCCTCTAATCTGTCACGCGCCGAAAATAGCAAAAGCGATCTTGACACGATTCCGCAACGAGTTTTTTGTGCCACATCACAAACACACACACACACACACCCCTGCGATAATCTAACGAAAGTTATCTCCGCACGATCAAAGTACGTGCGAGACGCGAACGTCATCATCGGCCGTCATCTCCCTATACACGTATATATACATCCTGAGGTTCTCCACTCACGCTGTTTATTCTCTCTCTCGCTCTTTTTTCTTCTGCTCCATCGCGCTGCGGATGCGACAGCTGACCCCCCCGCGCGCGCGCACCGAAAACCAAATTATACGCTCAAAGGATCGCTGATCTGTATTAAGATCCTTATCGGCGCGGGCCGGTCCCCGGTTGTGAAAGCTCGCGGGTCCGAAAACATTGCCAGAGCGCGCGCGTTTTGTTCAGCGGAGTACCTAACGTCGCGACAATGAGAATGCAAACCAGTGGCTGGTGTCTCTCGCTCGCTCTGGATGATGTGCGAATTACGAGTGCGGTCGTTCGACCACAGTCTTATCGCGTTAACCTGGTTTTCTCTTTTTTGAAGGTGGTTGTTCATAATGTATTCGGTGGCATAAAGTGCGTTTCAGTGATATTGTTGCGGATGTGCATGTAGAGTACAATTAAAAAATGCATTTATCTCATGCTTGTAGCGGATTCTTGATATTATTGGGTTGTTCACTATAGAAACGTTATGATAGTATTTAAATCGAATATGTTAAAATTAAAATTTGTAAAAGGAAAATAAATTTTGAAGTATTTATATTGAAGCAAACAATGTTTTAGTTATGAATGTAAGATAATAAATACTTGCAATAATTTTACTAGCACTTTTCAGAATATTGCACAATCTTTTATCTTTTTTAGTACTTGCACTCTTGGCAAAAATATCGACTGACGAAGCAAAATTTCAGACTTCGAATTATGTGTAACATATATATAGGTACGCTGTACGTTGAATTTTGAAATTTGAAATTTCAACCCTTAAGTGGAAATTTGAATGCTTGTACCTTAAAAGTCTTATTTTCTAAATAAAGCCTTACCACTTTTAAAAAGAAACTGTGCTTTTGACTTATTGTATCATACAAGAGCATTTAAAAAAAATGTTGCAGAAATTATGGAAGAATCATGGTATGTTTAATGTCTAATTTGTTTTCTTATGATGAGCTACTTAGCAATACAGTTTATTTGGATGAAAAATACCTTTCAAATCAATGTTTTAGAACCTTTGATGTACGCAGAAATACTATATGTCTAGAAAATTACAAATAGCTTACAGATAACATTTGCTATTCTATAAGCTAAAGGTCAGAACAAATATTTTATTAGGAAGCTGAATTATAAATTTCTGTACGCAAATAAAATACCTAAGTTGTTTCAATTATTAATTAGAATTTTTTTAATTTTTAATCTTCGGAAACAGTTTACATGCTTTATAATTAAAATTATAGTTTTCTCATTATAAAAATTGTAATACAAGTGGTGATTGATTTTTATTTACAAAGTATAACAGATTTTCTTTCATTGTGATATATGCGTAGCACAAAATAATTCAACTATTAAAACGCATATACGCGAGTGTTGATTCAAATTCATTTAATTTTTTATTTACTTTTTTCATTCAAATAAATGTATAATAAGTGGCATAAACATAGTCAACTACTATAACTCCTACAACAACCTATAGTTATACGTAAAATAAACTTATTTATTAACTTCGCGAATTCACTTCCAAAAATCACCTGCGCACGGACCAAATAGCCATAAACCAAACCGCGAATATCGCGAATCAAAATTGAACGGCCCCCGTCGAAGGATCCATTTTAAACGGCACTTTCTCCTATTTCTCTCTCCATAATATCTCGGCTTTTATCGAGTCCCGGATGTTAGCAACAGCAGCGGTGGCAGGAAAAAAAAAACCTCTCGGCCGAGCCAGCCGAGAAAGAGAGCGCGCGAGAGACGGAGTAAAAAACACGAGCGCGAGCTAGAGAGAGAGAAAGAGGAACGGCCAAACGGTAGAATTGAAAAGTTTGACGTAGCGAAGGTTTATGGGAGTTTTAGAACGCAGTAAAGTCGCGCGTTATTCCTCGTTCCGCGGATCGTTATATTTTTCTTCCGCACTTGGCGGGCTTTTCGCGGTAAGTTTTTGTCTCTCTCTCTCGCTCTCTTGCTCCCTTCCTCCCCCTTGCTGCGCTCGTTCTCAAAGTGTTTGTCGCTCGCTCGCGCGCGCGCGCCAGTGAAACTTTACGACGCTCGTCTATCTCGCGAGCGCTGCACTTATCGTCTTCTCTCTCTCTCACTCTCTCTCTCTCTCTCTCTCTCTCTTCCCTCTGCCCCTTTTTCCTTTGCTGCAACACTCACTACACAACGTTGCTCCTACCGTGTAATATTACATGAAAACGAGGAGCTGCCCATTAAGGACGTTCACCTGAAAATTCGATTTCTTCCAATTTTGTTGAAAACTGTGATTGTAAGTTAATTTAGGTATGTTTCATATGTGGTTTATATTTCAATACCTGTTGTAGTATGGAAAGGTGAGATATACGGTTTTGATTTTTTAACATGGAAACCGCACCCTGAGCTTCTGCAAAGTGGTCATTTCAGTGAATATTAATAAAAGTTTTGATAAGGATTTCTTGAGAAACTAGTACATGCTGATGTAAAACAATAATGCCAGTGTAAGAAGAAACTCTCAGACAAGTCTAGCGAAAGTCTGGCTACCGCCACTATGTCAGACAATATGTCAAACTTTTGTTGAATTATGTAACGAAAACTTATTTTTAGATATAATAAGTAATTAGAACATATATGTCAGTAATAGTACGCTTCTAGCTGATACTGATCAGAATCGTAACAAACAATAGTTTTCGATTCAACCTTGAAAAAGTTTTCTAAATATTGCAATCTTCTATAAAATTTAAATATTTGCAAAAAAAGTAACAAATATTTCAGTTACTGCAAACCTGACAGAACGCCTTGCTTTTGTTTTGAAATTTTGGCTGGCATATATAGTCCGCAGTTAAAGTTTTTCCAGATCTATCCCAGACTTCTTCTCCACTGATATCTGGGGTTGCTCTTCAATAATATTACTCTAATTATCTATATCATCTAACAGTATACCAAAAATTTAGATCGTGGTTATTATTTCATCACTTTTCTATCGATCACTAAAATGTTAACATTCTAATCTACAAACTTAAACGTTCTCCTTCTAACTATCACCACTTACCGATGATCAATCTCAAAATGAACTCCACACCATCACCGCAACCGGTGAACGTCCTCAAACCTCACCACCAGCCGCTACCGCTACCAATCCTCCTCTCCCGCGATATCCTTAATTATTGACAGTGAAACGCTATTAAAGCCACTCTAAATAAAGCTGTATCTACACCCCAGCCACGCTCTCAGATAAAGAATCGCGCGCGAGCGCGTCGCCCAATTACGCGGTGCATTCCTATCGCTCCACTGCATTCTCCGCGTCGCGCCGTGCACCCGCGCGAAAGTGTTAATCGGAATTTTCGCTCACCAGTACCTATAGTCGTCATCGCACTCATCCCCCCTCTTCTTTTCAACGAAAAGAAGGGTTAGACAAATGAACTTCGACTTGCGGGCGCAGCTAGAATATATATATATATATATATATATATATATATATATATATATATATATATATATATATATATATATATATATATATATATTTCATCGTAGACGCGGCGCGGTGCTGTCTGGTTTATTATCGGCCGAGTCTGTCTCCATAATGCGAAGAGCTCCCCCTATTTCGTAGTATCTGCGAGGCCTGCAACCCTTTCCCTCACGCCCGGCGATCTCGACCCTCCGTGGCTGCGATGCTCAACGAGCCGTGGCCTTGAGAGAGAGAGACTACCACCCCTTGTCTTCCATTCGCGCAAAATCAACGCGCATTACCCGGAGTCTTTTGAGGGTTTTAGTGTGTGTGCGTGTGGGTGCGCTGGTGAGGAATTGATGATTGGTCGGATGAAGAATGGACCGCTGAGCGGGGCGGGAATTGAGTGGAGGCTCGGGGCGCGGGTAGCTCGTTAACTCGTTCGCGTTGGGTGAGGAATCGTTTCTCATCGCGGTGTGTGGGTGTTCGAGGTGGAGACGTGGCGGGGAAGCCGTGAAGAGAGGTGTGTGTTTTTGGAGGGTGAGAGGGGATTTTCTTTGGTGGGGCTATCGAGTGGTTGATTGTGTCATGAAATAATCATTGATGGAGGTTTGTTCGGAATTAGTTTTTACAAGGGAAGGAAGAACTTGCTGGTATTTTCTTATTTGAGGTATTAGCGTAAAATGAGGTGGCTTAGGGCAATGTTTAAATCGGAAAGCTGCAGCGCAATATTCTTTTCTTTTATTCTTACTGCAGTGTGACTGTGTATAAATATGTTTATTTTAAAGGACTATTACTCGACGGTCCTTACGGAGACTAGTACATTTCAGATATTTAAAAAACGCCTAGTTCATTTTAGAGGCCTCTTATAAAAACCTATCACTTTTTAGATTTTCTGATTAATACTAACACTTACTTAGATCCTCTAATATTCACAGGAGATTCCTGACAATAACTAGCATATTTCGAGGAACCTGAAATGTGTTAGTCTTCGCAGGGGGCGTCGCACTCATATTGACGTATATAAATATTTATCTTTTTTAAACAGTCATTTAAATTTAGTTTTTAATTTTGCTGGTCGACCATTATTTAGTTCTATCGAGTTCTCCGATTTATTACGTTGGCTAGCTAGATTATATGTAGGGAATCCAGACAAAATTAAATTAGCTTTGTTAAATTTTTTGTCTCGGAACATTAGTTCTGGTAAAAATTTGTGTAAGATTTCTTTGAAAATAGATTTGCGTTAAACTAAATTAGCATTTACGATAATAGTACGTGAAACGGTAGAACTAAGTAGTATTTGGATGTAATGGTATACTAATTGCAGTTTTATGATGAGTTTTATATTATTTTAAAAGCAGTTTTCCACAAACTTTTAAAAGAATGCAGGAACTTTATTTTGATGATTGCCGGAGTGCCTTGATTCAAGTTTCTTACATATAGTTTAATATGAACATATAAGCAAAGTTACTTAACTACCAGAATTAGTAAGAGAGAATGGTGCACTATGGGTCTTAATTATTTACCGAATATAATAACTAAAGCAATTATAAGAAAAGCATTTCACATTCATACATTATATACAAACATACAATGTAGCAAAGTTACAGCCCAATATATATCAAATTTATTCTGATAATATAACTCGAAATATATTATATTCGGCCATACAAAGACATTTTCAAATCCTTCTTCTAAAGTAACCCTCTTAGTTAAAAATTTTCAAAGTTTATAAGCAACTCAAAACAATCCATTCTGCGTTATTGCAAGAATATATCAAAATCTATTTCAACTATTTAAATAAAAAAGTTTGACTTTAATAATTTTCAATCAGGTCCCAGCAATTTTCAGAGTATTAACTCTCAACTTTTTCAGGGCTGCGGGTGTCACTTTCCACGCTATTATATTCAAAATCATTTTAAAATTATCCCCATAACAACGTAAACTAAAATTACCGCGATCGCGGCGATAGCGCAGCAGATTTCCTTCCAACTTTCACTTCTCCTTGCGCAAAATCTCGAACCAGAACTCTCCGGTCCCGCGGCCGGTAAAAACTTTGACGGCGCTTAACGAGAAAGTTCGATATCGCACTGCGTAAAAATCACAACCCGATACACCCAAGCTTTTTCACCGAACCATAACCTTTTTGTTAATCGACGATTTTTCCAAAACTCCCAGAATACGTTCGTATACACAACTCGTCGTTAAAGACTGCCAGCGTTGTTTTTATCGCCCGCGTGTACGCCCTGCCATCGAGGAGAAAAGGCGTAACGGAAAGACGTAGAGTCTATCGTAGGAGGTAAGGCAGTGCTTTGAGCAGCCATCCACTTTTAACGCGACGAGCTTAAAACTATAATGCGCCTCGATCCGCGGCAATATCTCATGCTGTCTCGCGCGGATTCAACGTCGCTTGTACACAGAGGCACGCGTGCAGTCGACCCTGTTCGGTGCGATCATATAAATTATACGCTTTTCATTGGCGGATCAAGTGCGCTTACGGAGCGCGCAAGCGCCCGCCGATTTTCCCCTTCTGTTATTTAGCTAAGAGGTTGGTCTGACTTTCTGCTCGACTCCTTTGGAGGGTATGGATTGGGAGAAGAATGAAATTATCTCTGTACATTAACTTTTCGAGGATGCTGAGTTTCGCTGGATTGCAGGATTAAGTGAATAAATAGAAAAAGAATTTTTATACGCTATGTGGAGAAGATGAGATTCTTTTATATCGATACGTGAGGTAACCTCGGTAGTTTAAATGTCATCAAATCATTGCTTGACAATGCTGATATTATTGATTTTAATTTAGTAGATTATATAATGTAATGTTTCAATGTATTTTGTTTTGACTGCGAGAGTAATAGAAGTAGTCTGTTGAATACTAAAAATTAAGATACTATTTACTAGCACTGTATAGGTTATGATTATATAATTATTATATAGTTCAGTGTAATAATATATTGTATAATAGTTTAAATTATTATAATAGTATTGAATGGTAAACTTGTAACTTTTGACTTTCACATTACCTACTGCGCTGACACTTGAATGACATAAATTCATTTAGGGCGATTTTAAATTAACCAGTGCTGATCAGTTGAAAAGCGAATTCAGTGATCGTATCATGGATTTTTAAAGCACGCAAAACGAATTAATGTTCATTCAGCGTGCATGATACCTTTATTTTCAACACATTCATTCAATTTTCTTTACAGTGCACTTACTTTTATTATAAATATCATGTGCATTTTTCTACACTGCAGCTACGATATAATATCCCAAATTTTAGCGCTGAATATTTTAAACTGAATAAAAATATTTTAAGCGTTTCGCTTCAAAATTATAGTAAATTTTCCTGAATGTCGTGATTTTAAAATACACGTGATATAAATTTTAAAAGTAATTCTTTTCATCACATTCATTATATACGACAATTATTTACTATTATCTGATTACAAAAGTAATTCTCCTACTCCAACGGTTACTTTTCACATTCATGAATTGCTTTAAAATCCTAAAATCTCAATTTTCCTACTGCAAGTCCAACGTTCTATTATTTACCTCGAAAAACCACCAAAATTTTGTACACGCAATTTAATTCAAATAACACCATCACTATAATCCACACTAAAAGCACCAAAAGAATCAACCACGGAAAACCTACACCCCAAACATTACCATACCCAAAACTTCTCCCTCTCCCCTAAAGCACCTCCCCGAGAAGTTCTCCCAAAAACCAGCACTTCCAAAGAAGTCCCATTCCAACCCGGGAATCACATCCACACTCCTCCCCGTCAGAAAATTCCCCCCAACCCAGCAGCAACCTACAAAGACGTCTGCACGCAGCTATACACAGGCATCGCGACTCCTCCTCCCGCCTTACGCCCCCCCCGGTTTATATCGACGCTGCACCGGCAATAACCGCTTGCCAGCGTGTGCAAGCTCGTCTCCGGTAGGCACCTCCAGCTCCGGCTCCGCATCGGCACCTGTTCGCGAAGGAATTACGAGCGTAACTTTGTCTCTCGGTAAGATAACGACGCTGTCCTCGGATCCTCCTCTGCTCGCGGCGCATCCTCGCCCCCGCAAGATAGAGAGCGTGTGTATGATGGCTGAGGCGCCTCGAGTTTCCATCCTGTGGCTGCGCTGTTCTTGCGATATATAAGCTCTCTCTCTCTCTCGCACCATCACCGCAGAGAGTTTGCGCGCCTTTGGGAGCCTTCGATGCTCTCTCTCTCTCTCTCTCTCTCTCTTGGTGGTAGAGTCTGAGGGCGTAGGCAGCTGTACGGTGTGGGTGAGCGTGTATATAGATGTGTACAGGCGGGGGTTGGAAGGAGCCCTGCGAGACATAGAGCATAGCCACTATCAGCCGCAGATAGTGGCGGGGTTCTCGGTCTCTCGTGCGGGTGTCGCGGCGCTCATACATATTCAGCGGGATGCATCGCAGCGACGGAGGCTCCGGAGCCGCACGACACCCGGCTCCCGGTCATCTATTGACCTGTCTTCCCGTAGGAATTCGCCGTGCCGGGGCTGGACGAAACTTAGCCGGCCGGCTGCGGGGGGAGCGGCTGGCTGTGGCTAAACTCAAATTACAGCCCGGTTTTCCGAGTCCGATTGATGTTTAGGCGTTCTATCAAAATCGAGACTGGTAGCGGTGGAGAGAGCAGCGAGGGAGAGTGGGAGTTTTTGGTGGCTTTTCTTTTTTGGGTGAGAGATGTTACTGCTGTGATTGGCTGATGTTTGCCGACAGCGCGATGCTACTCGTTGAGGTATGGTAATTTTGGATGGATAGAGATCGGTTTGATCAAAATATTTTGCTGGGTTTAGATGAGATTTCGTAAATTAAACTTTAATGATTTTGTACGTGTCTCACGTTGTTTATTTGTTTTTCTAAATACGTTGTTTTGAAGAAATTGAATAGATGATTGAAACTGACTCAAGAAATTATAAGAACTGATTTCGTTGAAGCCGATAAGCTCTTAGTATTATTAATCATACTAGCTTTATTGCCAATTTATGTCGTGTCAAGCAATAAATAATATTTATATAATATTTTTATACCATGTGTATGCGCGTGACTATATTCATCGAGTATTATTATTTACTTAAGTGCGACTATCTTAACTGTAATTAATTTTACAGTCTAGTGAGTGGTAGCGTACCGATGGCAAGTATGGTCGTCATTTATTTAAACTTATTACCTTGCGGTTAACCCTACTTATGACACGAAGCGATATAGAAAAATCGTGCTTACACCCAATCAACATTTTTAAGGTGATGTTAAACCCTGTGTTACTGGTAAATACGGGAAACCACTTTTTTCATTCATTTTCCAATTTTAAGAAAATATCTCTATGGAAAGTTGTTCTTTTTGATTGGAACAACAACTCTCCGTAGATATATTTAATCAAAATTGAAAATGAAATGAGAAAAGTGGATTCTCGTATTTGTCGGTGACAGGTGATTTTAGCATCACCTAAAGATCATTGAAATGTATATAGAATACGTAAATTTAAAACCATATATAATATAATAATAAAATATGATATAAAATTATAATATAAAAGATAAAAAATCAATACACTTCTATACGCTCTCGTTTTATAAAAAAGGTCAGTCTTATTATTTGGCATAAGACATATAAATCTTCGTAATTTTTTCCCATTATGTTGAAAAAGTTATTATTATATGAATTAATAAATACAAAAATAAACCAATACAATATGCATAAAACTGGGAAAAACGTACTGCACATAACAAAATCCTTAAAAATGTTTCTTATTCGGCTTAACATAATATATATAATAAATAGTTTGTTACATGAAATAACGTGAAACAATCTAAATTCACCCAAATAGCTTCACAAACCTTACACATGTTCCACGACAAATCGTCTCATCCAGCGCATCTATACGTTAATTTTATCGCGCAAGAATCCCCGCTCGCAGTCAGCTTAGATTTCCAGAGCCAGACATTAACAGTAGCATATACAAGACAAGTACCCACTCTCATCCAAGACGACGTCTACGACGCCGACGCATCCTCCCGCTATACAGGCTGTTATACGGCAATTGCCGGCTGCGATAGTGCCAGGGATTTAGCATGTCTGACGTCATAATTGGTTCGCCGGCCGCAGTGCCAGCGCAGCGAGGGCCAGCCAATAGCCGGCCGATCCTATCGGGTATTTACATAATAATCCGAGCCCGGCGAAACGACACGTAATTGATATAAATATGCCACGGCCTCTCTCTCTCTCTCTATCTATCTCTCACTGATGCGACGGCACTGTACTCTCGACTTGGTCGCGGCTGTCCAGTAGCGCGCGCGCTTCGTTTCTCTACCTCTCTCTCTCTCTGCTCCGTCTCTCCGCATAACTTATCATAAATAATAAATAATATCGCGAGGCGGAGGGCGGGGAACGCTGCGCGTGCGGACGTTAATGCATAGGCGGAGGTTTAATGGGGGCTGGTGCAGTCCGCGTTTTCACGTGCCGCGCCAATTGCAAAGAAGACGACGAGGACAACTAGGTACAGTGAAATCCGAGGCTATGTTCAGGTTTGGGAATGAAGCTTCTAAAAGCTGTTAGAGACCTAAGCTTGGAACCAATCAGATTACAGGATCAGGATCGTAGTCAATATTTGGTTTACTAAGAGGCGCAGCAAAAAATTGAATGACAATACTAAAATTCCGATTAAATTTATGCATTTATGATGCAATACAAAGTTCAATGCATCAAGTTTTAATAGGAACTCAAATATATTTTAGCATAGCCTATCTTTCTATAACACGTTAACACTCGAGGATTTGGCAATAGGAAGTATAGAACATACAGCAGAAAAATGTTAAGATTAATCTTTAAAATTTATTATATTTCTTTTAACGAGTTGCCGATAATATAGGAAAATTTAATAGATGTTTCTTTTGTATGAACAGCTACATATCTCCGAATTTTCAATCAAGGACTAGGACATATCCTGGATGACCTGAAGCCAATTCATTTTGAATGAGTAACCAGGAACTTGAGATACAAGTAAATACCCATCTCTAGCACATATCCTTCTCTAACCGGCCGATCTCGACCATACCACGACATCGGTCCTAGTGATGAAACTATCTAAGGACCAGGATATAGACTGGATGACCTGCAGTTAATTAATTTTAAAAGAAAAACCGGGAACTTGAGATGCAAGTAGATACCAAACTCTAACCCATCTCCTTCTCGTGCCGGCTGACCTCAACCACATCACGACATCGGTGCTAGTGACGAAACTATCTAAGGACTAGGACATCGCCTGAAGGACCTGAAGTTAATCAATTTTGAAAGTAAAAACGGGAACTTGAGATTCAAGTATATATACATCTCTAGCCCATCTCCTTCTAATGACGACCAACCTCGACCACACCACGATACCGCTGCTAGTAACGAAACTATCTAAGGACTAGGACATCGCCTGGATGACCTGAAGTTAATTCATTTTGAAAGAAAAAACGGAAAATTGAGATTTAAGTAGATATACATCTCTAGCCCATCTGCTTCTCATGCCGGCCGGCCTCGACCACACCACGACATCGGTGCTAATGACGAAACTATATAAGGACCAGGACATAGCCTGGATGACCTGAAGAGGAACTTTAGATGTACTCATGTTGCACTGTTATATATGTGCCTGTATTTTAGGTTTTGTCAAAATAAAACTTTAATCTATTTATCTATCTAATAATTATAAAAATGAGTGAAATTCTTTTTTTATTGTAGTATTTAGTTATCAATCATGTGATACTTTGATTATTTACAACAATATTAAATTAAATAATCTACAATTTTTACGATTTTTTATCCGTTGGGGCAAAATTAAACTATAGTCTCTATATAAGTCAATAAACAGTTTTGAACATCGGATATTACTGTCTACAAATATGTAATAATATCAATATATTTTTTCACGTACTTTTAATGCTTAAGGTAATAATGCTTAATACTAAACCCACCCGTCACGAACAATTACGAGAACCTACTTTATTTATTTAATATTCAGTTTTGAGTAAATATCTCTCTGGAACGCTGTTGTCGTAATAAAAAACATCAAGTTTCCAGAGAGATATTTTTTAAAAATTTCAAAGTAAATAAAAAATATGGTTCTCCGTATTTGCCGATAACACGAGAGTTTAACATCACGTTAAGGTCAGTTTTGACCCGTAATCAGTTTTTAATCCTAATTAAAAATGTTGAAAATTCATTTCTTAATTGTTTAAGATTAACGCTTAGGCAGTAATGAATTAAGAAGACATGCTCCTTTTACTTTATTTTCAAGAAACACGTACTATAAATTAATTTTTCAATACGTATTTTTCTATTACTTGCAGCAATAATAGTGGCCTAAAATCGTCCACTAGCTGTGTATGAATTAACATTTTCTGCAAGTTTTACTACATCTCGTGATCCCAGACATATTTTTTGCTGGCTTCGATTGATTTTTTTCTCGTGCAGCGAAAGTATCGATGGAACGATCTGAGATTTTGTTTAAATGTCTATGGTGAAAACAATGTCGTGAGGTGGTGGGTGACGGCTCTCGATCTCGGCGATAATGAAGTCGTGCGGAGTAGCGCGGCGCAGCGTGTATATGAGTTCGTGACGTACAAGTGTAAGCAGTCATTTAGTTTGCTAAACGACCCGGCTTCATGCGCGGCTAACAACACATTCTCCAACGAAAGAGAATTCGCGCGGTGTAGTCTCATCTTGCGCATTTTGATGCGCCATCAGCGCGGATATGCAAATGCCGCGTGCTACTGTTTTATATAATCGTGGGTATTATCACGGCGAGCGTGAATAGCTGGATTTAAAGTGGCGCGATAAATGATCAATCACAGTGGGTTGTATTAATAGGCGTACGCTTGAATCTAGATTGATCGATTTAGAGATTGTGTTGAGTTTCAAATCAGGTTTAATTGAGTATTTATGTATCTTGGAACTTAATTAACATGTGCTTAGAGGTAATCAAACGCAATATAATTTCATCTGTTACCAATACAGATCACCTTCCACTAAAGGAGGAAATATACTGTGATACAGCTTGTCAATATTAATTTAACACTCGAATTAATGTATACTGTATTGTGAGGCTTTAAGAGCCATAACAATATTTAAAATCTTAAGAAAAATTGATTATTACTCAGTTTATAGCATCTTATTTCTATTAATTGAGAATCTGTTTGACTCTCACCTTATATCTCTAGTAAGATATGCTGTATGCATTCCAACCTTTAACTTATAAATGAGTAAAAGAGAACGAAACTGTAAAAGGATTAAACGTAGTTTAAAATTATGGAACAGAAACTAATGCAAAGAAAAATTGTTTGATATTTTAAAAAGAAGGAATAGGGTTTCGACCATAGATGTCCATTGGGTTTCTCAATATGAATGGATATCCATCCATAGTCACATAATGGACAAAATATAGCCCAGCATATAACTGTCATTTGTTTATCTTCCAATCGAAGGTGTAGTTGTTGCACGTGAAATAGGTATCCACCTAGCAGTAAATGCAAGAACTAAGAATCTTTGTTACATTTGGCATATATGGGTGTATAGATATGCAAAATTTTAATTCTATTTTAAAAACAAAAATTCAGGGGCTCGATCAGGGGCTCGATTCTGCTATTTTAGCGTAGAAAGATAGAAAGATCGGAAGATAGAAAGATTAAGAGTTAGAGCTTAAGATGAATTTTTGCATTCGGGAGACTCTTTTCACAAGAATTTTGAGTAGAAAGGTGAATAAAATAACAAGGTCGATAAAATAACAAGTAAAATATTGTTTAATCCATATTACAGTAATAATAATGATTTGAAATGCATAATAGAGTGTTTTCTTAGGTCATGTTAAAAATTTCTATTCTAACGCGTCTATGATAAAAAGTTGCAAATGCGTGTATAAATACATGAATACATTTTATATATACACGTATTTGCAACATTTCATCATAATAGAAGCGTAAGAATAAAAGTCTTTCTGGTATAATATAAGAAAACACTCTACTATGCATTTCAAAGCATTATTATTACTTCAATATAAATTAAACAATGCTTTACTTGTTAATTGTGAAAAGAGTCTCCCGAACGCAAAAATGCATGTCGAGCTCTAGCTCTCTTTCTATCTTCTTAACTTTCTATCGTCCTCCACTAAGATAGCAAAATCGAGCCCCAGTGGCAAAGAACTAATAAAACAATTCCCAACTTTTCTTCATAAAAGTTACCAAAGAAGCCCTTGAAGACATCTCGGACACCTTCAGCAGCGATCGCGTAGGTATACATTATTGCGCGTGCATCAGCTCAACCCAACCTCGCGTGATAACGAGCATCGAAAGGGATGCGCACCTAGGACAGTAGCCCCAACGGCATTCAGCCAGCGTGCATTCAAGCGAGCATCTCTTTCGCGTGTACAGGCCCGGCTTCAGCCGCATAGCGATGCTAATCTCGTGGCTCGCGCAGTCCGTGCATGCCAAGGATGGGGGAACAGCGACGACAGGGCCACGGCGAGCTGCGTGTTTCGCGACCGTCCCGCGCGCCCTGCCGCTTTCCAGATCCAATTCCGAGGAGCCGCAGAGTCCAGGCCTAATACGTTTTATCGGGAATTAAGATGTTGTCGGGGACGCTGGTGGCGAAAACTACGCTCGGACACGTAACGCCTTCCTCGGAACTGCTGTATCGATCTTTGCGCGAGAAGTCCCTTCGAAGCTGGCGATGGTGGTGCTGGTGCCGGTGCCGGTGCTGCACTCGTACATCTTAGATATAATCTGGTGGACGTGTGCGACTTTTCAATCTATAGGCGCTGTTGGCTCGGAGTCGTTGCGTGGAGAAAAGTTTCTTTTTATTCTTTTTGCTTCGAGGAATGATTGTTAGGGAGAGATAGGGAGTTCTGATGATTCTATGAGGAAATGACTTTCAATGTTAGCTGATTTTATAATTGATTTGCTTTGAATTGCAACTTGAAAAGTAAATACTATACTACAAAATTACTATAAAGTAATAGAATAGATAGTGCCAAATCGATACAGTTAAAATTGTATGTTAATATTGTACTCTACAGAAAGTATTAATCACTATTTTCTTTAACCAAATATGAAAAGATAAGGATTAAAAATTGAAGATGAAAATCATGAAAAGTTACGTATCAAAAGTTGAAGAGCATAATCATAAAAAAGTTATATATTAAAAGTTGAAGATGAAAAAAAAATAGTTACGAATTTAAAAATGAAGATGGAAATCTTAAATAAAAATAATTAAAAATTAGTGATAAATATTATGAAAAGTTAAGTATTAAAACTTGAAGATGAAGATAACAGCTTTTTGATCGTCTTCATCAACTTCTTTTATTCTGACATTTTTCTCTGTTAGGTTATTTCATACGTTTGAGCTTCAGCAGAAGAAAACAGAATGACACGTGGATGGGAAGGTTGCTGAGAATCACATGGGATATTATTTTTTCCATATTGATTTTAAAAATATGATCGTCAGCGCATGAAGGTGCTGCTATATGTAATGTAGAGGACGGAGCTACAAAGTATAATGAAAACATTAGAACAAACGAGTAAAATTTACTAAAATAAAATCTAAACCCCAAATAAATAGTTACTACTAAAACGTTTAATAAGTATCACCAAATGGTTTTTTCTCGGTATGTATTAATATATTTATGAATAAAAATGATAAACAGTTTTTAAATTAAACAATTGTCAGTTTCTCCTTGGAACTTCAAGTGTAAAATAACTCTGTATGAATAATATTAACATAAAGTAAAAGCGTCTGTAGGCCGGCATAAATGAACACGTATTTCCGCGTATTTCGTAAATTTCAGTAAAAACGACTGAATTGCAAAGCAGGCCATGCACTCGTCGAAATTCATAATACTTTTGAACTCACAAATAATATTCCCGACACCCAAAATCACGAAGAACCGAAAATCTTCAAAATAAATGGCTTCATATGCATGCAAAGATCGCTCAGTAAAACCATAAGCCACTTTCGTCGACGTCGGCCCGCGCGGTATACACACACACACACACGATGCAGTTTGCATGGTCCATTAGAACCACGTACGGCGCCGTAAATAACGCGGCGAGCGTTGCATTCACGAGTCGACAGTAAACTTTCAATAAACTACCGCGCTGCCGGCGCCCTGCGATCCGTTTACGAAAACGTGTCCAAGCGCAATTCGAGAACTACCGCAGCGTGCGCGCGCGCGTGTAGAGCTAGGCTCTTTCGCCAACAAGCCGCGTAAACGTGTACGAATGGAGGTCGACAAGGGGTGAATTTTAGCGCAGTTACTTACCCTCGGAGAGAGAGAGGGAGGGAGGGAGGAAGAGATTTGCCGGCCAAGTTTCTAGTTCGTAACTTAGGATAATGGCGTGTCTGCGGGCGGAGCGTCTTTACACGAGCTAGCTCTCCCTCTCGGACTGTGCACTTTTTTGCATACCAGTGTCGCGTCGCGTCGTTTCGTCGTATATCGCGTCGAATCGCGCGCGGCGTTCCAACACTCGCTCGAATATTTTTACGCTGTACGAGCAGTTTTTATTTGCATAATCTCGGGTAATTATAATGAATGGCGTAGTTTTACAGTGCCAACTTTCTTAGTGGTATATGATACTCTGCGTTTACTTAAAATTATAATTTTTACATTCTCATTGTTTGATTTTACTACTGATTTTAACATTTCTAAATTAGATTGGTTTTAATTATTTAGTAACCATTTTTTGTGTATAACACATATTTGTATATTATATACGTATATATTATGTGAGCATTCATAATAGAATATGATCGTATATGAGAGGAGAAACTTAGTAAAAGTCGTAATCATACACAATTATACATGATCACACATAATAGGGACCATTGCATGGGTCTCAATACCACTGTTTTAACACTTGGAATCAATAAACTAATATGAAAAAGTAAAACGTAATTGTTTTATTGTTATATGCCGTATTTATTTATTTACTTATAACGCATTGAAAGCAGGAAAATTTTAGATCAATTTTTGAATCGACGTCACGTTACATCGTCAACACGAACGTCAAACACCACAAAGCCAGCGCTACTGTGGTGACTATATGTACTAAATGGATTGCAAGTTGGATTTACAGCTCTACTGTTTAGTACGTACAGTCGCCACAGGGGCGCTCGCTTTGTGGTATTCAACGTTCGTATTGACGACTTCACATGACATCGATTCAACTAGCGATTTAAAAAATTACTATAAATAAATAAATAAATAAGTCATTAAAACAAAATTGTCTTGAGAAATTTATTATTTTTAAGTATATTACTGGTATTGAATAAAATGAAAATTAAAATTCATGCAAGTTCCCTATTGTAAATTCTCATATACTTTTAATGTGTTTATAATACAATACTCGTATATGCTCTAATATGTTTTATACCACTCTAACCTCAAAATCATAACTTCAATATGATTATTCGGCTCTCGTGGTATAAAATACGGTTCGAAACTGGCGCGTAAGAAGATTTTTACCTCATGTGACTTTTCTCACTCGCTTCGCTCGTGCGAAGAACGTCACATGAGCTAAATAATCACCTTCCGCACCCGTGTCGAAATGTACTATTATGATGCATTTCTCGTGTATGAGCACATAAGAAATATTTACAGCCGTAAACAAGATCAACAGACAAAGTGTCTGAAAAATTACTAAATTAACAGCATGACTTAAATTACCACACGGTTAAAAGTCAAAATGTCTTTAATTCAATCTCACACCATGTAACAGCACTATAAAGCAATTAAAAGCGAGCAAAGCATCGATTTAATATTTTATGTACCTTGATTTACACGAAAGCATTGATAAAAACTCGAGTATCATCAACACGTATACACGTACGCAGAGTTATAAAAATTTATAAGGTCGGTCGCATTCTCAAAGCCCGAGTTAAAAAGAATGCCCCTGATGACTTGTTAAAGTTCAGCACGCCATTAAAATCCACTTCCGCGTCTCGAAGCGAGAGAGAAGCGGAGACGCCGCAGCGGCAGCGGCAATTATCTCGAAGGGGGAGAGAAGCCGCCGAGCCTCCGGAGAAAGAGAGCGAGAGCGAGAAAAAAAAGAGGTAATCGGAAGACACGCAAATAAAATTAGTTAGTACTGCTCGATCTTTCTGGCCTTATCTATCCGTTTTAGCGATTTCGGCCTTTCTCGGCTGCCCAGGCGCGCGCGTGCACACTAAAATATGCCGCGCCTTGTGAGTTAGTTTAATATGCAAATCGCGCAGATAGCAGGCCGATCCTTAAAAAGCCCCGTGCAGAGAGCAGGAGCAAGAGCGGCTAAGTCGTGATTCCGGTAGCCGTGTCTGGTTAGTCCCTCGATGCACACACGCGGCCACTTTCTATCTTCTTCTCTCTCTCTCTCTCGTTTTCTCTCTCTTGGGGCCCAGTTTCGCTCCTGCGCTCCCGGTGAGCGAATTGAGAGATAAGAAGGGCCCTGGCTTCAGGATCCTTCGTCTCTCTCGTACCTTTCTTTGCTCTCTCCATACCCCATCCTGGCTTGCGCGGGAGACGAATCCACGCGCGCAGGACCCTCTTAAATAATTAAGACTTTCCGGGGAATCTGACTGATCTCCCGATGCTAATCCATTGACACGTTCCTGATAAAAGCTCGTGAGCATCGTGAGCGCCGGCCAGCCGGTCCAGCGTGCGCCACTTGCGGAGCGGATTTTTTCGGGGCTTTCCCACGCCCCCAGCGCTGGTTTCCTCGAACGAGCTTCGGGATTTTATGAGAGCGCATTACTCGAGTCTTGTTGATCGTGTGTAGCTGCTACTGGTATCTTAATTTAAGGTGATTATAATTTGATTATGTATTTACAATACTGTTGGATTTTATTTATGCTTGCAATAAATTTAATTTTGATAAATCTTTAATAAAAAAAAAATTATAAAAAATGTATATTTAGATGAAATTGAATACAATAATTTTATATATATTTTTCGTTTTCTATCAGATAAATTTATTTCTTAATTTATTTTAAATAAAATCATAATAATCATAATAATTGTTATTCTTTTTCTTATTAATTGATTAATCAACAGCTTTTTTATAACTAGGTGTATTTTAGTTTTATTAGTTCCAAATTAACTGTTTATTATATTGACTTGTGATTTTTGTTGAAGCGATTAAATCTTTCCTTCTTCACTTAGAATTTATCGAATATAATTCGAGCTTTTATTGATAGTTTTGAATTAAAATATCTCGCAATATATAAGGTAAAAATTATATCAATACCTGAATCCTTAAGAAATGGTTCTAGTCACTCGATGGTAAAGTCGCAATGGCTTAGTTGCAGATTAGCCAACTCGGCTCGCTAGGTTAATACATCTAGCGGTTCGGGTTTGATTCCCGGCACAAGCCAACTCGCCCGCACCTCTGAGATGAATTCAATTTATTTTCATGTGTCTCTCTTTTTCATTGAGGTTTTGATGGTTTGGAACTCACCGTAAGCTGTAGTTTAAGACAGTCGAAGATTTGGGTACCCGCAAATGAGGTCCGACGGCAATTGACCACGAGAGTTCATCGAAGGCTCTCTACAAAGTAGTAAGCTCATATCTCTCCTGAAATCGATGATAGATGGAATGTCTGTTGGTGAACAGCCTATTTGAGACGATCATCCCTAAAGGAAAAGTAGCGCGGCTTTGGTACTGCATCATCTTAATGTGGATTGGATTGGAAATTGGGTCGGTGCCATCCGGATTGTTTACCCTGAGGAGGAATTGTGGACACACTAATAAGTAGCAGATCCAAGATCATTTTGGTGGTTAGATGGCCTGGAGATAAGAATGAAATAAGTCAGCGCTAAGGGACTACCCATGCAAGCATAAACAATCATCAGTAGGTGCTTCACCTGAAAAATCGTCAATACTCCAACTGGATAGTCCTCATACCTAGATTCTGAAAAAATTATACTGATAACTAGACAATGCGCATAGACCTTTAAGAAATGGTACAGATTACTGAACAGCTCGTATATATGTACGCTTAAAACGTGTTACTGATAACTGAATAGTCCGTATATCTGGACGCTTTCGAAATCTTAGCCTTAGAAACCATCCAGGTGAGGGAACTATCTAGAAACTCCTTCATATCCTCGCACTGATACTTTCACCTTCAGTTTCTTCAGTCTTATTCACATCAAATTTAATGTGATAATTCCTGAGTAAAAATAGCGTTATCAAACCTTGACAAAATATCAGTTGAAAGTATCCGCTAAAAATAGAAAACAAACCATCCGCAACCCTACACCAACTTTTCCCAAGCGCCAGCAGCCTGCAATAGAATCCCCTTGCAAAAAAAAATCGCGATCGCCTGATCATGATGGAGTGGAAGGTTGGCACTAATAGAGGGTAAAGTCCTTAGCCTGCTGCTTCTCCTCTGGAAAAATAAAGTACAAAAAAGGAACGATCCAGGGTGCAGGAATAAAAGCAAAAGCAGCAGCAGCAGCAGTGGAAAAAAAGCAACAACGAAGTAGCAAAGTGCCTGCTGCATCCGTGGAAGGTTAATTCCGTAATGGGTCCCGAAGCTGCGGCGTGTCGTGCGGAGGTGTATCTTCTCTCCTCGGTGTCGCCGTCGTCGTCCTCCTCGTCGTCGTCGTTCTCTCTTCGATGTCCTCCTTCGGGCCCCTCACGTCTCTCCCGGTCTCGCGATCCCCTTTTCCGAGCGCGCGCAAGCGCGCCAAGCGTGATCAACGCTCTCCTCCGAAGGTGGTAAGAGAGCAGAGAGAACGAAGGAGAAAGAGAGGGACAAGAAAGGAAAGAAGGCTTACATATATAACTTCCTCTGCGTCTTCGGGCTTGTGTACACCTCCACGTAGATGTGTAGCTTGGATAGTTTATATTCGTATGTGTGTGTGTGTGTGTGTGTGTGTGTGTTGTGTGTCCCATGCCGACGGAGACGTAGCGATGGCCCGTTGGGCTCCGGTGTAGGTTCTATATAGCAGAGGTAGGTAAGCGCTTCATTAGGCCGCGAGAGCTCCCTAATTACACGCGGCCTCATTAGCGGCTTCTATTTCTCCCCCTCGACGACGACGTATAGACGGTCGGCTCTACCTAGACGGTCTTCTCGTTGCTGCCGCTGCGAATCAAGCTAGCGCCTCCTTGTACACGAATGAGGATTGAGCGTGTGGATGGGTTGAAATCGTGATAGTTGAAAATCTCTTTGTTCTGGAATTTGTCTGTTTGGAGATCTTAAACGATAAGTGGAAGATCTTTGTATCACGATACAGAAAAAAATGAGAAGCATAAATGCAAGAAAAATGAGGGACTAGAAGTGATTTTACATTTTTACTAAAGCTTTAAAGTTATTATTAGTGCTTACAAAAAAGCAACATGATTGATACAATAATGATTTTGAATTTCTGCAGAAAATGTATACGATTATGTCTATCAATTTTTACTATCTTGTGTATCTACAATAGGGGTTTCTCGTCTGATTGTACTGATGATGGCTCACAGACGAGTCTCCCAGAGCCGAAATACACATTAACTATTGTATATTCTTTTTTCAAAACATTATTTTAATTTTAACATTTTTATTCCATACATTGTTCCTTGTTTAAATTATGTCTCATTTAGATAGTATTCGATTTAGATAGAATGTTTGTAATATCTTCGGCAGTGGGTTAATATTGTAAATAAGACAGTATACTTATTCGTTCAGGGAGATTGAATCATTCTATTGTCTATAAGAGGAGAATTAATTATTTCAATAGAAAATGTATATATACCTTTCTTCGAATAGTGTAAAGAATTATTCTCCTTATACTTATACCTATCTATTATCTATCTCAGTAATCCAACTTCGAATTATAACATCAATAATGTAAACTTTATGTATAATTAGCATTCCGTAATAGTAATTAAAGAAGACTTAACTTATCTTGAAAAGTAATACCAGTAATAACATTTTTAATGTGAACACGGTAACTGCACAAATATGTATTACATGACTCAATAGATCAATCTAAAATCTTTTCGTTCTTTGAATAGTCGATTTCGTGATCTTGAAAGATAAGTCGGTGGATCTTTGGACCATGAGACTACATGGTAAGTTGTAAGAATGGAAAGCTCAGCAAATTTAAGCTTTCTTACGTTTTAATATATACATATGATACAGTGTAAAGATAATATTAACTACACGAATACGTATTACATGTCTGGATAGTTAAAAATCCTGAGATGTGAAAATCACTTGGTTCTGTAATTTGTCAATTTAAAGATCTTGATAAAAGAGGTAAATCTTTGGATATGAATACCGTGTAAGAAAACTTATAACACGAAGCGTAATATACGAGTAAAGATATTTTGTGTAAATTTTACATTTTAGTAAAGCTTATTGATGGTGACACTGAAAGCATGACTGAATACATTGATGACCTCTTGCTCAGTAATTATTTGCAACGTTAATCATGACGTCAACAATATACATATAGTTATTTGCATTTTGTGGCATTTTGAATTGCTAATTAATAATTATCAAGTAAATTCTTACCCAAATATTTCTAACTTCGTAAAAGAAAAGAAATTGGAGTTAGGGGAGGTTTGACAAAAGACCAATATCGTGCTAATAAAAAGGTTTGAAATTGCTTATGGGTCTCCTTGGGTTTCGATAATAAAGAGCGTTCGGAGCGCTCTTTTGTCTCCTGACAGTTCAATCTGTCGTGAAAAAATGGCTACGTAATTAACGCTATCGCAGCAATCATCGACGCGCAGAACGGCTAATTCCCTCGATACCTAAGTGCGAACTTCCAGACCCTTTTGAATAACGAATGAGAGCGAGAGAAAGAGCGATAGACAGAGAGAGAACCCGAGACAGAGAAACACGGAGAGTCAGAGAAAGGGATGCGAAGCAAACGAAGGGGAATGTGCGAGCATTTCCAGGCGCGGTTCGTATTAATTAAGTAGCTTTGCAGCACCAACCGCGCGCAATGCTTACACCACCGCTAAACAGACAATAATAAGAACAATAACTTTGAGAACTTGGAAATACAGGAGAGTGTAATGTGTGAAATTAACATCGTTTTATTAGGCATTTTTCTGGTTATAAAACTACTAATGGATTGTTATGTTAACCTCTATTTTTAGCACGTAAAAACACATTATTTCTATGCATAAAGACCTACAAATTTGAAAGTTTGTTTTATTTTAAACAAACAAAAGTTACTTGTTAAGAAAATGAGAATTATATACATCCAATCAATATTAGGTCTTACGCAGAAGAATAATATATGTACTTTTGATGCATACATTTTAGCAAACCTATTGCATGCGCCACAAATTTACAATCGATTCGTGTACGAGTACAGTGCTAAATTATGTCAATAATAATACTAAGATTGTGCACAATGTATATAAATGGCTATTGTTTCATTAACATTATTAATGCTAAGGCTTATTCGTTGGAATAAAAATATAAAAAATATGTTATCTCTAATGTGGTCCAACATACATGCATGAAATAATTTATTTGTAGAAGAATGCACTAAATAAATTTTTTTTAGGTGAATCGTAAAAGCACGATATTCTGTTTTTAAATGAATTATTTTTAACTAATTATATCCTTCAATTATATACAAAAAAAAATTTCTTGAAAAATGAAATAAAATCCGCAATGTGATATACATTTCTTAGTTTTAATAACATAGTCACTTTAAATTTGACTGAAAGTGAACATATCTATGCCTCTAAATATGAGATTATGAATAAACACTTAGTTTTTCTAACTTAAAATCTAGGATTTCGTGGTATATCTCTCATTTGAATTATTGCATTCATTATATATTTATACGGAGAATAGAGATTAATACCTACTACCTATCCGGATAGATAAGATAACAAAATTTCAAGCACTATCGTAACTAGTTAGGTATCGGTACCTAAGTCAGTCACAAATACAACAAAATCATATAATGAGTATTTATCTGATTACACAATAATTACAAAAGTATCCTATTACCTTCCATATTCCCACCCTCGTAGAGAACAATTATTAACCACTTTTCTCCATTAATTACACAAGCCAAACAACAATCCAACAATATCCGATATTTTGTTAACAAATACACAGTAAGCTCACAGACTAAAGCTCACAGAGATGCTCATTATTTATGCATTTAAAAGGAGCGTCCGTACACAGTGACGCGCGAGGCTGCGTCGCGCTATATATACGCAACCCTTCCCAAGGCAAATCCAAATGCCATTAGCCGGGGCTCCCCTTTGCCAGGCTCGTCCAATGGCAAAGCCACCGCCACCGCCGCCACGGTACGACGACAGCGCGCACGGCCGTGTGTGCGTCTGCAGGGGCGCTGCGGTAAATTCGACACTGAAAGCCACCCTCTCCGAAGCGGTGGTGTGCGTCTACCGTGAGCCCCGCAGTATCAATGATTCCCGCAGATATAGCTTTTAACAACGCGTTAACGCGTGCGCCCGTATTCACCTGAGGATACCGGAGGCCGCGTTTGGACGAGCGAGTCTTGGCCGGGAGGATGGCGTTGTAATTGGGAGGCATGTAGTGGAGATTATTTAAAAAAGAGAGAGAGAGGCGACGGAGTGGCCGAGGGGGTCGGGGGTTGTAGCGGTGAAAAATTGAGATGTGGGAGATTATGTGTGAACACCGGTGGACATCGATTCAGGGAATAATGTGTTGTTTTGACTTCGATGTTTTCTGAATAAAAATTATGGTTTTGTAACATTTGTTTCATTTGATAGGAAATGGTTTAATAACTTGTAAAACGCATTTGAAGGTATATGCCGTGTAGTTTATCATTTTCAATGAAACTTTAGATTGACCTCAAAAACTGTAGAGTAGGTTTAGTTTAAAAGTTTTACAAGCGCTCAGAATCATTTAAAAAATAAGGTCATACCAAATAGTTATTTAAGTAATTCAAATAGTTATGCAATAAAGAATAGTGATTTGAGTAATTCAAATAGTCATGCAATAGAAAATAATCTCTCGAACCATAAAGAAGGTTATTCTGGGTTACGAAAAATCATTATAAAGACAAAAATTATATTATTAGTTCAAAGAGAATTGAATATTTTAAGAAAGAACTTGCTTCCCCCATTATTCAATAAGGATTCAATTCACGAAGATTCTACTAAATATATGTATATATATATTCTACTAAAATCAATCAAAATATATTTTTTTGTATTAACGGACAACCTCTCGGTGTAGAATGATTTTTCTTCGTAGCTCATTCAAGATTATTCTTCTTAGTTTAAGAATCAATGTCTTGATTGTAGATTCATTTTCTGATCATACAATTTTGCAATATTGAACAAAAAATCATAATTTGTTGCGGTTCTAACGACGCTAATTAAATATATGTGTAAAAACTCCTGCAAGATTTCCTGCTAAATTTTCTGCGAGATTTACAGCAGTATTTTCTGTAACATTCTGCTCATATAAGTGTAATACAAAAAAGTGTTATAGATTTTATAACGATGCTTATGAAAAATATTTGTGAAAACTTCTACAAGGTTTTCGCTAAATTTTCTGCGAAATTATCAGCTGTACTTTCTGTAAGAATTTCCATAACATTTTTTGCAAAGCTTTTAAAACTTGCAGGTTCTTCTGTAAGTTTTATTGGATGCTTTTCAGCAATTTTTTTCTTCAAATCTTTCTGCACGGTTTCACCTACAGATTTTTCAGCAGAATTATATTTTGAAGGAATTTTACAATAAAGCATTAAAACTATTTGAGTGATATTATTTAGATGATATAATATTCAAATGTGACATATCACGGATGCAAAATATTTTATCGTTATTTGGTAATTAAAAATTTCTTTAATGTGCAGCTACAAGTATACAAAAAATTTCAGTATATTGTTTGTACATCATACATTAGAATCAGAAGGTCAACGGTCATAATCTGAACTATTTTTTAAAACTTTAATCGACTAATTGCAAATTTCACTACAAGAATGTCATTATTCCCTATCATAGTTGTTGCAAACGAATAGTTCAAAAACTCTTATCCACAAATCTTCTGGCAAACAAAATATTGCTCACACCCAATGCATGAATATGCCTACCCCACACCCCCATAAATTAACCCCCATCATCCCTCAAATCCCGCATTAGACAGCTCGCATCCAGCAACCAAGCACCCCCGAAACTCTCACCCAACAAAAAAAAAAAAATCGCACAGCGCACACTGCACACGCGCCGCAGCCGCGAGTGAAATCGCTCTCGTCGACTCCGCGGCCCGCAACACGGGCGCTGATCGATGCGCCTCGTCTGTCCGTCGCTCGCGGTTGCGGGGTTGCGCGCGCGGGGGCCGACCCGCGAGCTCCGCCAGCCCCGCCGGAAACGGTCCATCACGTGACCGCGGCGACTCTGCCACGTGACGCCGCCGCCGCCGCCGCTGGCCTTTGTTCCGCGCGATCATTAGTCTGTCAATATGCCCAAACGACGCGAAACGCTTTCTCTCTCTCTCTCTCGCGTGCACATACATACACAGACACACGCGCGTGAATATCTACCTGTGCACAATGCCCCTATTGTCTTGAGGGCCGGCGCGTATTATACACCCCCATTATGCGCCCGGCAGCAGCATGCAGCAGACGACGCATGTATTGCAAGCGCGCGCGCGCGAATGGAACTCTGTCTCTGTCTCTGTCTCTATATATCTGTTTGTGTGTGTGTTGGTGAGCGGCTGACTTTGGGACTTGACTTTCTCCGGGACGGACTTTTTTAGCTTCTTCCTCGGTTTCTTTGGGCTTCTATTCGTTTTTTTGTCGCTCTTCTTCTTCTTCTGCGTGCGGTGCCGCTGCTTCTTTTCGTTATGCGAGGAATGCCAGTTTTGAGGATCGGCGCTTTATCCGCGAAGAAAGTTTCGAGGGAGAGAGAGGAGGAGGAGAATTTACATGAGGAGAGGCTGTTTGGGTGGGGTATGTGCCTTTTGTCGTTCAGCAGTATGTAATTATAGCGGTTTTTGTGTATAGGCGGATGCACTGCTGGAAAGCAAAAAAGGGTTTGTTGCAGCGCCGCGCGCGTCGAACGGAATTGAAAATGTCTTATGCAAATATCGTTAGCGAACGATGGAGAGTAAGAGAGAGAGAGAAAAAAAAGGACGGCGACGAAGGTGCATATGAAAGTGTATCTTTGTTAGAGCGCGTTATGTAATTTTTGAAAAAGTCGCTTTTGTGCTCCTTAAATAAGAAATTAAGTGCGGTTGAGTAACATTTTTACTTCTTACCTTTCACGTAGCGAGCGCTAATTTTGTGGTCGATTTTTGCTTGTGAATATTCTGCGTATAAAAAGATATGCGTATATTTAGTGTAAACTTTTTGGTGAATGTTTAATTACAATAATGTACAGGCTAGAGTATAGGACTTGTATGAAATATATGCGTATAACAAATGCCAATATTATAATAGTTGCAAAATACTTAACTTACCTAATTGTAGTTTATTTATAATTCATGGTAATTAGTGTGAGTATTATAGTAATTAATTAAAAAGTCAATTATGATTTTTATATTAAATAGCAAAACACATATACTAGAGTACCTACAAAGCATGTCTTACCGTGCCTGTCATATTCTACTTATTACAAGAAGTCTAATATCTTTTTTCAGTGTCTCAATACAGCTGTAAGTTATTATTATTATTATTATTATAAAGCCCAAGTAGTAATGATAAGCAGCAACGGGTTATATGTTATTTTATTTGTTATAATGATACTTGTAAATAAAACACCTTGCACCCCTAGACCAAGTCTATGCTAACTCAAAATTCATTTAACTTGATTTTTGTATACAAAGTAAATCATAGGAAAATAGACGCCCTATGTTACATTTAAAAAAATGGTTTGAAAAGGTTAAAAAGGTACTTTTATAAAACATTTACGTTACTTGCTTGCTTTTACAAAAACATAGAATTCTGTGTTGTCATAGCCCTGTTCTAGGGGCCCGACTATTGGAATGCTCTATGTACCCGAAACTTTCAATGGCATAAAAGAATTGGTTACAATTATTTTTAAACAGTCGTGCATTTTTAACGTTTCTTCGAGTATATATTACAATCTATGAAATTGTATACTCTTATTTCCAGGTGCTTTACACAGTGAATACATTTATTATAACAAACATTTCGATACTATCAAATATGATTAAACACTTGCAAAAAGCCCATTACACCACGTCAAAACAACATTCCATTAATCACCCGCAATTCCCCAAATAAAACAAACGAACGTCAGCCACTCAAAAACATCAACCAAAAAAAATCCCACCACCGTCGGAAAACCTCTCGCGGCGCACGATACGCGCCTCTCTCTCTCTCTCTTCCACACGTACACCTTTTTATCTCGCTGCCGCAAACTTCCGAAGAAAGGAACAAAAAAAAGACCGCCTCGCGCTCGCGGGTTATCCTCTAATCTTCAGGGTCATCCGGCATTCGTGTGTGTACACATTAGCATATCGACGGTCGTCCGAACGATTTGTCTTGCCTGGCGCGAGCGAGCTCCTCCCCCTTCTCTCTCTCTCTCTCTCTCTCTGTTTTCGCCCGGCTCACTTATACTCGCGCTCTCGTCGTCTTCCACCGCACAAATATATCGCCCTGTCCTCGCCTTTTCGCGCCCGCGCTCGCGTAAATCACGTTTCAAGTTCATTGGGTAATCCGGCGGTGTTAATGTCCCCGCGTGTATACCCAGAGCTTTCTCTCTCTTCTCTCTCTCTTTCTCCTATATTCGCAGGAGCAGTAGTAGCGTCAGCGGGGCTACGGTGCGTACGTATGTATATATATCTGGCGGGACGAGGACGACGACGCGCGGCGAGGATCCTTCGTTGATCCGGAAAGTACCCCCTTCTTCGAAGCTGGAGCCCGAGCCGAAGCCGAAGCTGAAGCTTCAACCCCGCAAACGACGTAATAGACGTGCACGGGGGTGCAAAGAACGGAGGGGGCGCAAGAGAGAGAGAGAGAGAGGGGCTCCTAGCTATATCTCTTTCTCGCTCGCGCGCGCGGAGTGCGCTAAATCCAGATATATGATGCGCGCCCGTGACATGCAAATCTCGTTAAAGCCCGCCGCCATTACGTTTTCAAATCTTTAAAGTGTGTTTAGACAGCGGCCGTTATCCTGCACGCACGCACGCTGCGCTCTCGGGCTTTCGTGCAAGCCTGTCTGTTGGGCTCGGCGTCGCCGCCCCACGTATATATATATATATCGCTGGCACACGGTGATGCTCTCTCTTTTTCCCCGAAAATTTTACTGATGTTGAATAGTCCTGAGTTAATAGAACGAATGCCGGTGCGGTGGTTTGTTCGCTGTTTCGTTTATGGGAATCTCGGTTATTTTTATAGTGGATGATGATTTTTAGTTGCTTTACTCTTCAGGGAAAAAACTCTAGATATCTGCAAGGTATTGCTGTAAGACTTCCCACAGAATCTATACTGGAAGATTTCTTACAGACCTTTTAAAATATGTAGGTTTTTATGGATGTTTTCCGGCCCGCAGATTTGCTGCATTTAAATATATTCTAAAGAAATTTTCATTTAAGTAAAATGTTAAAACCCCTACTCTACATCAGTGACACGTCCTATTTGAGTGTTTCTATCTGGATCATAACACCTAAATGGGACGTGTAATAGATAACGATGCGAGTAGGGACTTAAACTTTTATTCGAATGAAAATTCCTTGAGAATATACTTCAAATGTGTAGGCAAAAAGCTTGTAAAAAAGTCTGAAAGCTCTAAAAGCTCTGCAGAGCTCATTTAAAAAGTACTGCAAAAAATCTTGTAGATATTTTTGCAAAATTTTTCCATTAGCGACACTACTACTAAAGGTCGTGATGAAATTTTCAAAGAAGATGATTAATGACACAGAGCATAGGAACAAATCTTGATGAGCATATATATAAGCGATTCTCTTGAACTTTTATGTAAATTTATCTAAAAACGCTTTTATTTGAATTCTTGGCATAACATATCATTTATTCATATCTTACTGAGAGGCATACTTAAAATTTATTTTTTAGCTATTCATACGGGAAGCTTTTTAAAATGATCTATGAATAATGTAAAAGAAGTCTCAATAGCTAATAAAAATTACACATTTTAAAAAACACAATACATCTTCTAAATTTTTTTAATCATAATCTTTTGTTGTCAAAAATATTTAACAAAATATCTTGTATGGGTTTAGTAAGGTTTTTGTAGATCCAAAGATAACAAATATAAATGATTGAAAGATAAGTTCAAAGAACTTTGTATATTTAAAAGCAATCAAATTTTTGCATACAATTTTTCAGAATGATTGTTTTTAAACATACAAAGTTTTCTGGACTAGTAAAAAAAAATTTCTTTTTTCTTTGTATAACCCAGGCCTGACCCCTTAATATTCTAATTATTACATAGTCATAAGAAGAAAGGCAATGTTTTTCCAGAATTTTCGAAAAAGAAACTACAGAAAGCAGTTATTTAAAGAAAAACAATAATTTAAACCTTTGTTGAACTTTGATGTCTTGAGAATATAAATAAAATGATAAAAGCGCAAGTAAATTATTCTAAAAATGTTATTCTATAATTATAATCTTTAATTGTCAATAATTTTGGAATAAGTAAATATCTTATACGTAACTAGTTTCAAATTGAAGTTTTCTAATGTTCTTGTGAGTAGAAAACAGTGCGAGTCCAAGTTACAAACACTATTGGGCACGCTGTCTAGCATCAGTAGTAATTACATATTCATACGTAGTTATGGTAAAGCAAGTTAATAACACAGTCTCAGTAATACTGGGCGCACGTCAAACTTCAGAAAGCCAGATTATAACTGCAGTTCAAAATCTATAAGTATGTTTTTGCTATCATGCTACTTATGTGTAACAAATATAATTAAAGATAAATAAATAGTTGACCTGTATAGTAAATATTTAAACTAAAAATACACTTAAAATGCAAGTGCAAAAATGCTTTACAGTATTATTTAAATACGTCATAAATGTATATATTCAATCATACTACTGTCATATTGAAAATCATACCAGTTCTAAAATCACTTTTTACCTGGCTCTCTGAGTTTTTGAAATATGATATAATATAAGTTAACATGCAACGGAACTGACGTTTTATATACTTAATCCCTTATCAATCTATGTGATCCATAATTTTGATACTTCGTTTTATCACGTTTTCAGTTAAGTATATATATATATTAACAATACATGTACATACCCTAGTGAGAGAAATCTATTAAATCCTATTAATTCCTTTTTCCAAATATGAAAACATCCTATTTGCGAATAGGATGTATATGCAATTTTTGTATTGGTGAATAGGATTTAAAAGATTTCTCAGACAAGGGTAAAAACAAGATAATTTTTATATAAGTAACATCTAAAATATACGAATGGAAAACTGTAATAGTATGCGAAAATCAACCATATCTGAAAAATATTGCATGTAAATATTGCACAAAAAAGTCAAAAGTAGTGCAATCATCACCATCAATAACCCTCATCCAAGCCGTCAAATCTAAAACAGCCCGAGCCCCCGCGTCCTCCAACCGCCCAATTAATCACGTTAAACGAGGTGCCAATTTCATTTGCATTATACCAATACCACGAGCGCCTCTCTCTCTCTCTCGCGCTCCTCAAAACCATCCAGCAACTACACTAGCCCATCGCTCCGCGCGGCAGTTATTTACGAGGCTCGCGTCGCTCGACTTTTTGCGCGCGCTACGCCCGCCTCCAGCTCTCCGCATTACTTCCTGCCGTCGCGTCGCTACATGCGCGATACACACGCAAACTCGAGCAAGCTGCAACAGCGACGGCGACACACGCGAGCGATCCGAAATTTCGAAAATGCAGAACGCGGAGTAGGTAGCGCACTCCCCCCTGCTGGAATTCCAAGCCGACGTGTATCTCCGCTCACGTAATATACACAACGAACCTCTGCCTTCGGACAAAGGGAAAGATCGGGAGGAATAGGTATATAGATGGCGAACGGGGGGAGGAGAAGAGCAGATCGCGGGGATCATTGAAAAGCGACAAGGATCGAGAACCTCTGCGGCAGAGCTCGCTCGCTCGTGCAGGAGAGACACGATTGATGCCCCCGTCGACGTAGACGAGTTTTTGTCGTTGAAGGAGCGACCGCTGCGGAGCGCAAGGTTTATTTCGCTCTCCGCTGCAACGGTGAGTGCAGCCGCGAGCAAACGAGCATCTGTGTGGCCTCCCTCTCCCTCTCGAATGCTTCTTATTTCTCTCTATATCTCGGGACTCTCTCTCTCTCTCTCTCTCTCTCTCTCTCTCGGCGGCTTTTATGCCCGCGGGCCAATTAATGCCCGGCAAAAACGCTGGCCCCGCAGGATTCGAGGGTGGTCGGCGCACCATTGTTTTGCGTTCGCGAAGAGCGAGGTGGTTTTTTGCCGTCCCTGCCGCCGCCGCCCGTGCTTTCTTTCGGATGCTGTATATATGTGTGAAGACGCCGCGCGTCGTTCTGAATGAAAGCTCGTCGTTTCTTCTTCTGAGGGGCGCGCGTGCACTCGCGCGCTCGTTTTCTCAATGAGAGAGCTGGGGAAGATTTAACGCCTCGGGCGGATGGTTGCAGGGGCCTGAATTTTGGGCCTCGTTATCGCGCGCGGTGACTTGATGTTGCGGGGAGTGCGTGTGTGTGTGTGTGTGTGTATGCGGAGGAGCGCTTGACGGGAGAGCTCATATTTTTGCTTCTTTCTGAGGAGGAGGAGGAGGGTAGAGTCGATGCAAGTGCGGCGGGATGCGGTTATGTTAAAGCGGATTAATGCGTTCGTTTGGTGGGTTTTTTGGATGGTTGGGGTTTTATACTATTAGGAGGTTCTTTGGGCAGGAGTGAGTTTTCGATTGAAGTATTGCGATTGCGGCTTTTGGATTGAAAAATGGTATGAAGAAGATATTTAGTAACTGATTTCGATTGTGGTTGATGAACTTGGGTGGAGAAAACTGGTTGTGTCTAAATATGGTGCGATTGAGTGATACTTTTACATGGATTTATTTTAGATCGGTGTTTGTATATGGGCATAAGTTGGCCATTTCTAGATTTGTGTAGTCGTAACTTGGATGCAATAAAGAATATTGAAAATCATTACCCAACTACCAGGACTTATTACTGATATTCTATATTTGGCATAAAAACAAGAGTTTCATTTTTAAACAATTTGCGAGTGAAATATTATACAATATAAGCGAATATTTTTCATTTATATTAATATTGTAAAGTTTTCAATTTGTAAATTATAATATTTGCACCTTGTAAATAAGTACATTATCCAAACGCTTATTGTTACTAGTTTAGGAAGTCAGTTCCGCATTTCTTACGAATTTCATTTGCTAGACAGTTTAATTATCAGTCTCCTGCTCATGATATTAACTGTTATTATTGTTTCTTTATATCGAAAATTACAAATAGAAATAATTCGTATTTATAACAATACTGTTTCGCATAGAAATAACGTATATTTTTATAAAATATAAAGCCATGATAAAGTAATATTAAAGAATAACATGAGTATTCAACGAGTATATAAATTCCAGTTAAATCAAATATTCTTTAACTCTTACTAAATAGATGAAATGCATTTCGAAGCGGTCTTTGCTGTAGAAAATAGATGCGAATCAGTTTGGTTTTAGACTTTTATTGAACACGTCACAGGTTAGTCGTGATTTTATTAATCGGTATAACAATAAACGTGCTATCAAAATTGATAATAGTGTTTTTATTGTGTTTATCTCCTTCGGTGATATCCTGCTTCGAGCGGGATCAAATACTTTTGCAAGAACTTCACCCTGCAAATACAAGTGTGACGCCAAAATGACAAGTCTTAAACGTGTAATTTACTTATATATAGATATAGTTTTGCATGTAAAAATAACACACTTAGAAACATACAAAATTAGCGACAAACAAGTACACACTTGAGTGTGTTAAAACAACACATTTACAGCACTTGACACACTCAGCGTATGTAATTTAACACACTTGAGGTTGTAGTGTACTCATTAATAATTGTGCAGTGCTCTGGAATATTGCAGTATTCTTTTATTTCTATTCTATAAAAATAGTACCTACTATTATAAATCTAATTTTGAGCTAATAAATCTAAATAGACGTATATCCTCTATGCACAGAACAAAGCAAAAGAACATTTCGATACAAGAATCTAGGCAGAAGATTCTTAATAAAGATAAGAGAACCGAAAAGAGTTGAGAAATCTAGGTATAAGAAAACGCGGCAGCCGCGCGCGCGCGCGCGAGTCTTTCTTGTCGTCGATCCTTAAATCGTCGGAATCGATGCCAATGGATTCGGGCTCTCCGCGCGCGGATCGACAAACGGCGAACGACGCTTCAATATACTGTCGATCAAAGACGACTGACTCGCTCGCTATATATACCTCCTCCCGAGACAAAGCGATGGCTCCGAGGTATTTCGTTTCTTATGTTTCTTCATGCGTCTTCTATCTCGGTCGCTTCTCTCTCTCTCTCTCTCTCTCTCTCTCTCTCTCTCTCTCTCTCTCTCTCTCTCTCTCTCTCTCTGTCTCTCTTTCTCTTTCTGCTGCTCTCCGTCTCTCTCGCTTAGTCGCTCCTCCCGACTGCTCATACATCTGCTATAGTTGGAAACGTATATTTCTCGAGAGCACAATGACATAAAGAACAAAGAGACAAGCCCGCGCGCGCGCGCGAGCGAGCGCAGCTCTGCGTTGCGTTGTTTTCTCTCTCGTTCGCTCTTCTTTTTCTCTCCGTCTCGCTCTGTCTCAACCCCCTCGCACAGCCCGAACTTGGCTGATGCACAACTTTGTAATAGTTTTTTGATACTTTTGCTAAATTGCCTCCTTAAACAAAAAGCTTCTTTCACTAGCAGAAAACACGGCTTTTAATATAGAAGAACGAAGTTTTGAAGAAATAAATAGTATGTGAGTTTCGGGTGCACTTCATGAATATTCTTGTTTAGTTATGTTTTCGTGTGGAAAATAAATAATCGAAGCTAAGCAATGTTTTTGTATTTGTTTGAAAGATAAACGAATAAATAGAGTTACGAAAGCAGGTATTTGTAATTGCATATCTGTTCAAATGCATAAACTTGAACTGTACCTGAGATTTAAGACTTATCCTCTCATATCATTTTTATACAATATCACGATGCTGAAATGATTCAACACTTTTGACTATATAATTTTCATTTAGATATTATTTAGATGCTTATAGAGTTTATACTCATATGGCATATGCAATTGTATAAAAAATGAATATAACAATAATTCACGAGCTAAGATATGTGGACATTTACAATAAAATTAAATAATGATGCTCTATGCGAACTAATCATACGTTTTTTGCAGAAAAGCACATTGTAACATTTCATAAAAACAGTTTATTAATAATATTTATTATTTGATACGACAAAAATCAGTAATGAAGATAATCGAAAAAGTTTTATTTTTTAACTTATTTTTTGAACATGTGTATAAAATATGACACAAACATTATTAATATTAATTTTAAGTAGTCTATACATCTACAGAAATAGATGCATAATGTCGTACCAAACTCGGACATTATCTACTATAAACCAACATAATTATTAAGTGAGTTCAACAAAAACGATTTTGCAATACTTAATTCGTATACAGCAAATCATAAATTCTATATTTCTATTAATGTAAAAAGATAATACTTATAAATACAACATTTGAACACAAACAATCAAACATTCACATAACATTCACACGCATCTATAAATTCAAATTATTCAAACAAAGTATCTACATTCAAACTTGCAACCGCATCATGCGCATCACCCTCCAATAAACTATAACAACAAAGACCCTCTGCAAAACCACATAAAATAACGAATAAATCAAAGGTAAAAGATACAAATCGAACAGCGCTCGCGCATCAGGAAAAAAAGAACGAAGCAATCGATCGTACTTATTCTTCTTTTCCGGCAGGAATAAAAATGTGATTCGGCTTGCGGCGTGGCTTGCGGCGGCGCGCGGGGCCTTAATAAATACAGAAGTGACCTACGAGTGTCTTATTGTGCTCGCCGCGGCGAAGCCGAAACTGATGCGATACGTAAGCGTGGAAGCCGCGACCGCGAACAATAGCCACTGCTATCCTGCCGCGCTGCCGCTGTGGCAAAGAGTCGCGCCGCTTTTGCGGGGCCAAAGAGCGAACGAACGACCAAGAAAGACAGAGAGAGAGGACAGCCGAGCTGCGAACAGTGAGAACGGCACACAGATACAGATACAGACTATATACACACAATGGCGGGGACCTAGTTGGCGGTCTGACCTCTGACCTCCCCCGCCGCCGGTGTACACACGCGCGCGTGCACGACGACGACGACGACGCATTCGCATAGCCGCGTGTGCGCACGGTCGTCGTCGTCCGGTCCGATTGTGTGCTAATGCCCGCTACTGTTCGCGGCGGCCGCGTGTGTGTATGTACGCCGAAAACGAAGAAGAGAGAGCGAGCGAGAGAGAGAGAGAGAGTGAGCTCCGGAGCGCAGAGGGCAGAAATGAAAAAGGAAGGATGATGACGAGGAGAAAAAGAACGATGGGAGGAGAAACGACGACTGCGCGAGCACGCTTTTCCGTCGACTTGTGTGTGTGTGTGTGTGTGTGTGTGTATGTGTGTGCGTGCGTGTGTATGTGAGTGTGTGTGTTTGTGTGTATATGTGTGTGTGTATGTGTACATGCGGGTATATAGGAGTTTGGTTTTGCGATGCGCGCACGCGGCGACGAATCCGGACTGGGAAAGAGAGAGAGAGAGTAGAGAGGAGTACAGCACCGGATGTGTCGCCGTGGTGTTGCGATCGTTTCCGCTTGAGACGAGGTCGCGTTCGAAGGCCCGAGTACGTCAGAAACAACGACGACGATCGGATCGGATCGGATCGAGGCGTTCGTTCGGTTTGGCTTAGTAAGAATGACTCTGGGATATTTGGAATTGGGATGCGTCGTTGCTCAACTTTTCGGTCGGAATTGACGTCTGCTGGCGACTATTGTGCGTTATATTTTTGGCTGCGGTATTTTCCATTTGCATATTTAAGAGGCTTGGGTGAAAAAGCGAGTTTAATTTTGAAACGACTGCTTTCGTCATGGATGGAAAGTAATGTGCTCTCTGTAAAGTTGTACTTGCAACATGGTTAAATATTGGATAGTTGGATACTACGACGGATTTTACTCTAGTAATAGGTAATAGAACATATGGTGGGGGATAGACTTTATCAATCTCCGCTAATCAAAATAATGACATCGCTTCGAGAGTTTCTTATGAACTCTTCATTTTAAGGCTAATAAATTGTGTTAGTATCCCATAGAGATTCGTCATTGCATTCATTCATTCATAGCAGTGTCTATGTCTTTTCATTGCTTCAAATCTGGATTGCGGGTGGTTCGTAACATAACACCTCCGGCTCAATAGAGCCTATGTTTGAAGTGATGAAAAACATATATGGTTCAAATTTTATTAATATTAAAGTAAGGAACTATCATTGCATGATAAAATTGTTGAATGAGAGAAAGAAACTCTATCATTCTCCACGAATAAAATAATTAAAACTAATTTTATTTAACGCCAATATTTTGAATGTAATTGAGAACTCTTCATTAAAATGCTAACAAATTGTTTAAGAATATTATATAGATTTTTCGTTGTGTGCATAAAAAACAGTCATGTATTAATCAAATATGTCTTTCCACCACATCAAACTTAGGATGCGGAAATTTCCCTACCTTCAGTAATTTTATCTACGAAAACATTATGTCTCTTAATTTTCTTTTCTGGTATGCTTTAAATGTAAAAATATTTCTGTTTATTTAAATCGAACCATTCATTTGCTAATTTTACGACAGTAAATAAAAAATGAAAACAAACAATAGTTTATGATCATACTACAAATTAAGACTTTTTAAAAATGTAATTTAAGCGAATAACGTATTCGTGTACTAAATGAAATTGGCAATTCCTCACTTAATTCGTTAATTTTTTAATTTTACAAAAAAATGTTGTTGCCTTTACAATTCTCTGTACTATAATAGAATTGGAGACAACTTATAGACATTTGTAAAACTAAAAATTCAACACTAAAGTTTGGAACCGCATATTTTGCCTCATACCCTGGTACGGCCTCTTCTCAATTCTACCAATGTCGCCTTTGTGGATAATTAAAAATATTTTGGTCTGAGGATCAACTATATATTATCTGATTGTAGCTATAATAAGACTAAATTAACAAGCTTTAACCAATCAGAGCTCTGTGTTAATTTTCTACCAAGGAAATATCTATAATTAGTTACTAATTCAATGAACACAAAAACGCTCCATTGACAAGCACATTCAAAAGATCCCACTCCTACCCAGATCAACCTCAAAGATTCCATCGCAAAGAACAATCCCAAATCCACCAAACGCAGCGTAAATCCTCACCCGCCGCTCTCCGCACTCGCAGCACGCCCCCAACAAAACGCGTACACCCGTCCACGTAGGAAAATCCAGCGTAGCGAGTCAGTAGGATGAACGATCCCGGCGTATATACGACGGGCGTCGCGACGCGTCCCCGCGCCCGTCGTTTCCATGTGGCCTTGCACCCGAATTTGAAACTTTCCCCGTTAGCGTCGCGCGTACACACACACACACGCACACGCACACGTACACAGCAGTGCCAGCAGGCAGCGGAGGAGGCGAGAGGAGGAATAGGGGAGCCGGGCGCAGGCACGAAGGTCAGTGTCTGCATAAAACCACAAGGCTAGAGGCTATGTACGCGGCTCGCACAGGCCGATAGCGACGCGACGCGAGCGGCCGGCCCGTGCACGCGCGCTTGCTATGCGGGCTGCGAGCCTCGTGCCTACGTGCCTTGCCTCGCGAGTCAAATTCAACTCAAACTCCGTAAGGTATATACGCAGGAGCTGCGGCGAAGAGACTCTCGCTGCCAGTGCTGTATGGTGCTGAGTGTGTGTGTGTGTGTGTGTGTGTGTGTGTGTGTGTGTGCGCTCTTTCGTGTGTGTACGTTTTCTCGCGATGTCTCACTGTCATTGTCGGCTGCGGCTTGACGATCTCTCTCTCTCACGGCCGCGTGCGTGTGTGTGTGGGGGGTATATATATGCATGGCGGTGGTTTGTCTTTTTGTGACGCCGCCGGTTGAGAAAAGCTTCCGTGGACCAGTTTTCGGTGGTTTAGAGGAAGAGAGTGGAGAGGTACGATGTTTGCATACTATTATCGCGCGAGCGGGATCTTCGTGCGCGCGGCCCTGAAATGCGAACAATGAGGGAAAATATGTGGGATGGTGCTACTTGGGTGGCTGCTTCACGGTTGCGTTTATGTAGCTTTGACGGCGTTTTAGAGTAGTTCATTGCATGACGTGGTGTCTGATATATGAGAATATTAGGAGAAGATTGTTGACGATGCTTGTAAATATACAGTGATCAACTGTATTCAGTAAAAGTAATGATCAGCGGAATAATTGTATTATCCACGTAACTGCCTTTTTTATTTCCTTCTAGCGTATTATAACTGATAACACGTAGCACTTAAAAAGAAGCCGAGTCTACTAGTTAAACCGAAAGGTAAACTTAAATATGATATCTAACCTTCTTATTAATTGATTCTTATTCAATTATCCATGTGATGATATTATCAAAATCAGAACATCATATAATATTTAAAGTATACGTTGCTGCTATTTGGATGATTGCTTTACTATGTTTTGCTGTTTTGACGCCATTTTAACAGAGGTCATTACATGGTATGGTATGTAATAAAAGAAAATATTTTCAAAGAGTATTTACCTTGGTATTTACCATGCATAATCTACCATGATCTATCATGCTAAATGAAAAAAAAATGATGTATGGAATAATGATCTGATCTACATAAACAACTTTTTTGTTTCTTTCTAGCAAAATATAACATACAATACATATAGCACTTGAAAAGAAGCCACAACTACTAATTAAACCGATAGGCAAGCTCAAATATGATATCTAAACTTCTTATACATTGAAAGGTGATTGATTGTTGACTGCATTCGGACTGTTCATATGCTATTATCAATTTTATTTTGTCAAGATTAGAACATCATTATGTGTACAGTATACGATATTTTAACTTTAACATAGTAAATTGTATAATATTGTATGTAATAAATGGAAATGTTTAAAGAAAATTGTTTACCGTACTTCTAACTCTACTGCGATATATCGTGCTACATAAAAATTATGATCTGTAGAATAATGCTGTCATGCACATAAATGACTTTTTGTATCCGTGTATCAATTAGTGTAATGTACAACATATAACACTTGAAAAGTTGACGAATCTACTAATTAATCCGAATGGCATACTCAAATATGATATATAAAGATTTAGCAAATTACATCGTGATTGATTTCAAACTATATTTAGACACTTTTCATTAACCCACGGATTTTATCAAAATTATAATATCATAATCTTTAAAGTGACTAGTAGCACAGATATTTTAAAATTCTGTAGAAGTAAATTAAATTCCATACGTATTACTAGATAAGATAAAATTCATTAATAACTTAAGAAAACTATTATGACAAAAGTAGCCTCAATTCCAAAATCTCCTCAAATATATACAAAAATCCATCATTACTCGCTGCTAATACTCCATTCCTCCATTCTCAGAAAAAAAAAGAATGCTCTCGAGATCCCAGCGCTTAATTCCACTGGCGAATTACAATTCCGCAGCTCCTTCCCGTTCCCATTTCCGCGTAGAGGCTCCCGGCCGCGGATAAATATTCCACTCGCTTATCCATACATTTCGCGGTGGCTATCTTTTTTTCCGGGTTACCGCGCGATTAAATAATTTCTTTCAGCGCTACGCTGCGCCGGCCCGTAAAGGCCCGAGAGTTAGAGGCCACCGTAAATCGAAACGCGCCGAGGCCTCGAATCGAGAGACAGAGAAAGGTTTTGGCACGCTCGCAATTGGCACGGCCCCGCGAACACACGTACACCCGAGTCCCGTCGTCGTCGTTGCTTTTCTTGCGCGTGGACGTGTCGCTGCGCATCTGCCTGTGAGGAATATAGCAAGCAGGGGGGGGGGGAAGAGAGGCAAACAAACATGAGTACCCAATTACTCGCAGCGATATACAATAATTAAAGCCGAGCAAAAAAAAGAGCGCGCGCGCGCGCGCCTCACTCTCGGCTAGTCGTCAATTTTTTTGTTGTTCGTTCGCGATGCCTCTCATCGTTCGGGAATTTTTTTTTCCTTTTTTTTTTGTTCCTCTTCGGCGACAGGCCGCTGCGCTGAAACTAATAACAGGTACGTGAAAACTCGCTTTAATTTGTCAATATCGCGTAACCCGCCCGTCAACTGGGAGGCGGCGCGACGCTCCTGCGCAGGCGCAAGGCTGTCGTCGTTTGTGTGTGTGTGTGTGTGTGTGTTTCTGTCTGCAGGCTCGCATTGCGCAGCCTCTCTCTCTCTCTGGATGTGTGCAGTGTGCGCGCGGGGATATTGCCGTTCAGTGTAAACAACATATCCCGAGAATCGATTTTTTTACTTAATGAAATTGCTTTTATTCGCGACAGAGGTGCCAGATATTTTTAATTTAGCTATCGGAAATTGCTGAATCTCCGCGCCGCGCCGAGCGCAGAGTAATCTTTGTGTCTTCGTTCTACGGCTAACTGCATGGCCCTCACTTAAAAGCACATTGAATTTTAATTCGAGGGGTAGTGCGGGGCGATGCTTTTAATAAACCGGGTTTTATGGGACACGGTGAATGGATTACGAAGAATCTTTTACACGTTCTTTTAACTTGGGTTGTATTTTTTTGGGCTGTTTAAGCTTTGCTATCAGTGGGATATCTTTTGTAATTGTACATAAAGTGCAGGTGTGCAATGTCCAATGCCCTGAAAAATATTTGATAGCGCTAACAACTTTCCTATTTAATATACATACGATATGCATGTATTAGATAAAACGAGAATTATCGTGTATATATTATCCCAAGTAGATTAGAACTTATCGTGAACAGCAAATTTTGTATGCTTTTAGTTACTTAACAAACTAATTATCAATGAAAAATTTTTAGAATGAATGAATGAAAGTTTAATATTACAAATTAAATTGTTCTTAAAATTCCTTTGAATTTTAATTTTTTTATAAAATAGAAATTAACATATATCGCGTATCAGATACTCCAAAATTTTTTGTCATAATTGGATACACAATCTTAGCAAAATAAACATTTTTATAATGCATATTGTTGAATGATTGGACGTTATATCAAATATTTTTTGAGTTTTTAGAAAGAATTTTCACAATATGATAATATACTCAGAAGCGAGTTCAGCATGACGATGAACTTTAAAAAAATATACATATTCCTATGTAAAATAAAGGCGATTTTCAAAATTCTACTATGAATACCTTATATTGCCTATATGATTTTCCAAATAAAATTGAATTTTCGAGTACAAATACTTTTTATAGGCTCCGTTGCTACCCTCGTTGCTACCGCCAAATCGTATGCATTCCATATAAAATCTGCAAAAAGTAATGCATATTTGGTATGGAACTTTCTACTTACACAACTTCTAAAAAAACATATTTTTAGAACTTTAGTAGTAAACTTCCAAATCTTTCAAAATTAAGTAAATGTTCGGTTCTTGAAAACTACTAATACATTAACTCATTACTTCTGAAGCGATCATATCAACGTCGATTGGTTTTTCGCCTAGGAAACCTGTAAAATGCATCAAATTAGAAATGAAAAATATGATTCTCGGCAGAAAAAGACTTGCTTTATCTGTTTCCGAAGTCAGATTATCAAAAACTTTTAACAAAACTAAATCTACCCACTTAAACTAGTTATATAATATTATACATAATAATATGTTTGGAAACATTTCGAAAAACTGACTTCATATTAATTCTTTCTCATTCAGAAATCATAATCATTCTTTCAATTCGATTAATTTTATTTACGTTTTCTACACTAGAGTCAAATCCATACTCCATAGTTAAAAACACAAAACAACATCAACACGATCTCTTCGCAAATAACGCATTATGCGCGCAATCGCAAGAAAATCCACACCGCCAACACTTTCCCCCGCACGATCATCATCATCATCATCATCATCCCAGCGAATCACCGAAACGTCGGCCGTGCGCAAATACAGCCTCGCCGTTTGCGCTCCTAGCACTCCTCTCTCTCTCTCTAACACCGGGGCCGCCAGTGCACACCACACACACACCAGGCAGCCCTGAATCAGCTGACTAGCAAAACTGACCTAATTATTATGCATTTATTCCCGCGTATTCAAATGCGCCGCAGCGGCAGCAGCAGCGACGTCGACCGTTTCTCCCTCTCTCTCTCTCGCATATTCGCGGCGCCACATGCGACGGCACGCGCCTTCCTCCCTTTCTCTCTCTCTCTCTCTCTTCGCGCGCCCAGTGCACGCACATACGAGCACGCGAGCCAATCGGACGCGGGATAGCGTCGAGACCGCCTAGCGCAGCGGCCGCCGCTGTGTTTCGGGCCGCGGTCTGACTATTTTTGGCCATTTACCACTGTTACTGATTTTTACGAGGTACGCGCGCTCGCACTGGGTGTCTATATGTACGCGTGTATACCGCGAGCGTATCAGCGCGTTAAAGCTCTTTCGTTTTGGGTGGATTTTTTTTTCTGTGTGTGTGTCCGCGTTCCGCAAGCGGAGAATATTTTTCGTATTTTGGAATATTGGATAAGTGCGGGAATGGGAGGAGGCTTTTGCGCGCGGGGCATTGAATGGAACGAAAATAGAGGGGAACGGGTGCAAGCGGCGTTATTGCGCGCTCGTCGATGTAAAAAATGTAATAAAAGGGTTTGGGCTCTTTCCTTTTAGGGGAGGAGACTATTTTGGTTTAAATGTATTCGGAAATATTTATAAAATATAAAAATCAAATTACATTTCTATTTAAAATGAAATGTTTTTATTAAAATTCATGAAAACTGTATGAAACTGTTCCTGTTTTAAATGTATGTTTCTTGTTGAAAATTCCTTCTACAGAGCGTGTCTACTTTGTGTGCAATAAAGTTGCCATCAGTTTTAAAATAAGACATCAATTTAAAAAATGTACAGGCATACCGACTTCTGCATTGATAGTCAATTTAGAATTGCATTTGTACAAAGATTAATTACAATGTTTCTTTGTAATAAACATATTTCTTTTAACTACTTATTGTAATATATAACTTTATATAAATGGCATACATCTATTAAAAGTTTATACAGGTTTAATTAAAATAAATAATAATAATTAAACTTTTAAAGAAGAATTGTAATTATTCTTCGAAAGAAGTACGATTCTCCTTTGGTTATCAATTCTGAAGTCTTTCTATACTTTATACAGGTTTAATTAAAATAAATAATAATAATTAAAGTATAGAAAGTCTTCAGAATTGATAATCAAAGGAGAATCGTACTTCTTTCGAAGAATAATTACAATTCTTCTTAAAAGTGAATCATTACACATTTATCATTAGTATTTGAAGATTGATTTTCATTAACAGAATATGTATTTAATTGATTTAGCAATCATTGTCTGCAATAAGTATTAAATGATACCTCGGCATTACTACTTAAAAAATTTCAATCGCTAATGCAAGATTCCGCGTAACATCAAAGAAGTCTCTTTATTGCGTTTAAAACAACGTAACTTAATGAAACATTTGTCACCATCTGACAGCTCTAAAATTTACAAGATTACCTGACGTAACACTGACTCAACATCATATCGAATCGCACTCGAGCCGGAGAGAAAGAAAAAAAAAACCTATCAGTTACGTCAAATATCAATGACTTAACTGCGCCGATCAACAAGTCCTCGCCATCGTCGCGTAAGTACCATCGCGAATGGATGCCCGCGCCGCAGCCTCATACTCGTATAAGAATCTCGTTAAGGCATTTCTCGAATTACTCGGCGAAACTTTATTATTAAATGCCTCGCGCTCGTGCGCTTGCATACCCCGGAGCTACGGAAAAAATGCACGCGAGGAGTTCCCCTCGCGCAAAGCAACTCTCCGCGATTATTATCCAACGGCGCGGCCAGGATCGACTCCACTCGTCCGCGCAGAAACGCAAACAGCAGTCACTCGCTAATAGCATCGAATCGATCACTACAACGAACTCTCGGATCGTTTCTCCATCTCTCTCTCTTTCTCGTTTCGCCTTGTCGTTCGACTGCTCCAGCGGCTCGGCGCAGGAATCCAATAATTGCGCGCGACGGAACAGTTTTAATTGGTCGTTCCGCGGATTGTGCGAGAGCGCTCGCGGTTATGAAATCGCGAAGAATGCCCCCGCGGAGTTAGTCAGCGGGGACGACGTCGACGCGGACGAACCTAGCCGCCAGATGTGTATCGGCATTCAAGGACGCGGAGTGGTAGTTAGTTGTTGGCTGGGAGGGAAAAATTACAGGCGAGAGTGAGAGCTCGGTTTTTTGTTTCGCGCGAGGCATGCGTGTTTGTTTGAACCGGGAATCGTGCGGGGATTATGCGTGGTTGGAAGCGAAAATATTTTTTACGCTGAGGATTCGAGAGGGACAGAGAGAAAGAGAGATGATATCGTGATTCTGGAAACGGATGCGGGATTAATATACTGCGTACGATGGTATGTGTATTATATCGATTACTGGGAGCTTGTTGTTGTTATTGAATTTTCAATTCAAGCGATTGAACTGAAAACATTTTCAAGGGTAATGAAAGGTCGTACGATATCTGAATTTATTTGGTAAACAGAAGTTATTATGTAACTTAGCGTGAAAGCTTTATAACATTATTATTACAATATTCTGTTATGGATACATGTAGTATATTTTTTTTTAAACTTATACGAGTCTGTAATACAATAATACTTCTGTAACTTAATTACTTAAATTTTAGTTAAAGCGAAAACCGATCAATTAAACAATTCAGGGTTTTAACGAATATTTCTTCTCTTTTTATTGTAACAGGTGAAAATCATAGCGACGAAACTTTAATTATTTATAATAATTTAAATCACAATCTTTGAAAAATTCAATGTGCGAACACATCACAGAAGTATAAATCCACAACATAATAAAGTAATATTGCTAGTAAAGGAAATAGTAATTAGTTGTTTATTTCCTTTCTTCTGACATTTTTCGTTTTTGTAACTCAAACGGAGTCTCTTTTTTGGATTTACTTCATTTAGAGAACCATGGTATTATTATAATATTTAAATAATGTATTTTTGAAAGGAAATAAAGTTATGATACTCACTTAATTAAAACTTATACACGTAGATAATAAAACTGTTTTTTAAGAATAATGACAAAAATTATAAATAAAAATAATTTCTTCATCAAATTATGCTCACTCATTGCAATAGAGATTCAAAATAAAAATAAAATAACATTCATAAATAATTTCGTAACATTCTTTACATCTCCAAAATTCCAATAAATAATCCACACGAGCACAATCAACAATATTCCATTACCCACAATCCCCCAAACAGAAGTCCGCAAACACAACATCGAGTCCAGCACGAAATAATCATCCATATTACGCCCGCGACAAGCCAGCCTGCTGCAAATCAGAATTAACGATAAAACTGGCGCGCACGTCGCCTGATTGAAAGCTAAAACATTTTTCCGCTCGCGCGCAAAAAGCGCGTACACGTACGTACACGGCTCGGGCTATAGGTACAGACAAACTGGAAAGGGGCGCGAGGGGGAGGTGAGTAGTATACACGAGGGACGACTACTACGGCATTTCTCGAAATTCATCGGGATTGCGCGGCCGTGTTAACGGGCGCGCGTCCCGCACGCGAAAGCGATGCCGAACGAGCGGCGGCGGCGAGTATGGGCGAGAGACGATTCGCTGGCACAACAACCGGCCCGACTACAAAATACCTAGCCCGTGTCGCTCGGTCTCGTTGTTCTGGCCCTTTCCGCGTGCTCTGTTTAAGGTTGTATTGGATGTATAATCTATATTGAAAGTTAGTGTTTTGTAAAGGTGTTGTAGTGATTCGTTATGCGAACTCATTCTTTTATTAACTGTGCAGAGGGTAATTGTAATATAAATTATTTATTTGAACATTAGTATAGTAGTATATAACATCTGAATTTTTATGGCAAATCAAAATTATGTGTTTTTCTAAAACCAAGTAAGTAAGGTACGATTTTCATGGATTAATTATTTCTTTACTTGAATTTGATTATTATAATTCACCACCTTTTTCAACTAATTTTCAAAGTATATAAGGAGCTATTTTATTTTGATACGAGCTATTTTGAGTACAAAAACCTAGTTGAAGAAATTTTGATTTGTTATTGTCTGGTGTTGGGGATGCAATAAGTTACTGAGCATGTGTACATGAACAACAAAAATATTGAAATAATAATTTAACATTTGAAAAAATGTAGGGTAACTATGATTTACTTACACCAATACATAATCTCACAATTACACGATTTATTACATTATCCGAGTTAATGTCTTATACAAAAAAGGAAAAAAATATAAATGAAGTAGATTCGTACGATCTTTAGAAACTACTTTGATTAAAATTTACTGATAAATACATTTGTAATAAAAGTGAACTAGAGAAACTATAACAATATTCTTGACTTATTCAAATGGGTGGGAGCATTAAATCAGACTACTAAATCTTCAGATAGATATTTATTTAGAAAAAATTTAAAACATAACAAATACATAATTGAAAATACCAAAATTATTATATAACTGAAGAATTGATATTTTTCACAGAAAATAAACATTTAATATTACGAGGTGATTAGAAACTTCAATTAAAATGTATCAATTTATTAAAAATATATGAAGTAATATGTCTCGTGCTTTAATCATTTTTCAAAAAGCTTTTTAAATATTCATGATAGTTACTAATCAGATCAATTTATTAATTTCCTCTAGGTATGTTATAATTTCGCGATTTGCATTTTATCTTTCCTAATAAACGTACATCTAATAATTTTCCAACACAACATCACACCTCCCCCCTACTCACCCCACCCAATCACAAAATCCTCTCAAATCCCATTACAATTCCCAACCAAAAAACCTAACTTTTGCCATCGATTGTATAACCACTACAAGCTCAAGCCCCGTCGCCGCCGCGTGTCTGTCGTCGCTGGTCGATGCTATGGGGGTTTTGTCAGAGCTTGGCTCCGACTATACACACAGACACAGAGACACTCGTCCACCCCCAACCCATCTACACACACTCACTCGCACACTCTCCAGCGTCTGCAGCCGAGCTATATCCAGCCGGCGCGGGAGGGGGTGCCACGCCGCGTGGGAGGCCGACGCGAGGGGGGCACACACACAGAACGCAGAAGGGGTGAGCGAGCGAGCGAGCGAGAGAGCTGGGGAAGTGAGGGGCGCGGCGTCTCGGCGCCATGCTGATTTGCATGCGCCGCCATGACGACCCCTCTCTCTCTCTCTCGCGCGCGCGCACACACACAGAAGGGTGGCGAGGCATCGATCGCTTTCTCCGGTTTCTCTCCTCTCTCTCTCTCTCTATCTCTCTTTTTTCGAGCTGTACCCTCGCTGCTGCCGCTGCTTTCTCTCCCTCATCTCTTCATCGTTATTTGCCACGTCCTACTGTCCCCGACACTCCTTTCTCTCTCTCGCTCTCGAGCTTTCGCTTCCTCTCGGGCGGTGTGCCTGCGCCTCTTTTTATCGGTCTCTATTTGTCTATCCCTTTCGTTTTGCGCGAGCGCTTATCTTCCGCGTGGGTTTCTGGGCTCGGGTTGCTCGACGCGACGCGTGGAGGAAAAACGAGGGAAAGATGGAGGGGAAGAAATTTTGAGGGAACGAGAGAGGGTGAAAAGGGGGTGGGAAGAGGAAGATTGTTGGGGAAAGAGTTTTTGGGATGTGCGATTGTTTGGATGCTGTGGAGCTTTCGAATGTAGGCGAGGCTAAGTTTCAGACAGTGAGTTCGGAATGCCAGCAATTTGATTGTTCGGTGATCGCTGTTCTCTAAACAATTTCTAAATCAGAAAGTCCAAGTGAAACTGGAATCTGGATGCGAAGTTTGGAGTTTTAGAATTTCAGTTTAATTCTTTCTCGACTTATTTCTCGCTTCGCATATTTCTCAGGTCGTACTCTGCCTGCTTACATTCTCGCGCTTTCTTTATTACTCTACTCCACTAGTTTCTCCACTACTTAGCGTTTTGTTCTTTGTATAAAAATATTTAATACAATAAATTGTTAAAATTCTAACATTGTAAATATATTGTATTTTATTGAAATTTATTTAACAACCTCATGAACTAAATGGAAATATCCTTCAAATGGCACAAAACAATAAGACAAAAAATACGACGAAACCCCATGTTCCCTTATTCCTCCATAACGCAGCTCGCCGAATGTCCAGAGTTCTCCGCATAAGAACCTAATCCCGGCATATGACTACCATACGCATAAAAAAAATTTGAATTCACGATAAGCTCGTAAAGTTTGCGTTTATTCTCTTTAGATCCAGCGCGTCCCATTCTCGCTCCCATCTCGCGTCGTAAAAAAATGCGATTCGAACTCATGCATACCTACATCCAGTCCATTGAAGAAAGAGGAAGCTCGTATCGTCGCAGATTCGCCAACCGAGAAATCGGTCCTCACTCATATATCGCGCGCGTTTACTTATGCAAGCGCGGGGGAGGGGGCGGGGGAAGCAGTGCCTCGGGGGCTCGACTGTTTGTTTCCCTTGGACCACATAGCGTGATACGTTTGCGTAATGCGCAGGCGGCAGAATGTTCTCTCTATCCTCCGTGGCTGTGGAATCTGCTGCGCGGTAATTCATCCTCTAGGATGTGTGTTTTTTTTGCGCCCTGGTTTTCCTTTCGCGAGGAATTATCCTGCATGTTCTGTTTCCCGTGAGATAAAAAGTGGTATCTTGCGTTGTGGTGGTTTTATGAAGATATTTGGCCTTTTTGTTTTGTAAAGTAGATTTTTGTGCGGTGTGAATAATTTCTATGGGTGTGGGATGAGTCAGTCGGAGTATTACGTAGATCTAGATGACGAATTGTGATAGAAATCTAAAAAGACAATTGAAATATCGTTAGTGACGCGATATAATATCTTAAGATTTATGATATGAAATATTATAAAATTAAAAAGGGATAATTAAATACGCAATACAAATTTACAATATAGTTTCCTCAGCAGAATTTCCGCTTACCAGTTGCTAAGATCAATTAACTGCATTCTCCAAAACAAACATAGTTATGATAGATTAGTGTTAAGCACTCCATGTAAATGGCTCAAAAAATATTTTTTTTCCTATGCGGAAATCGATAGTTTTTAATGTAGAAAATATGTTGCTGAAGTTTCAAATTTTAACTCGCTCTCTAAAGGTCTTTACAGTCTAGTTCAGATGTGCGCGCTCGTATGCGCGCCGAGCAGGTACGTAACGTTAAACGCGTTTTTCTCAAAACTACATTTTTCAAAATGGTGGGACAGATAACTTGAAAAATATGAGAAAAATAAGACTGAGCCTATAAAATGAACAAGTTCTTTAAGTCTTATGACACAATTAAAAAAGTGTTCCATCATTTGACAAATTTTATAATTTTTATTTTGTAAAAATAGGTTTCAGTCGCTGCGTATTATCAGAAAATAACAAAATATTTTTTAATTTTCTATTGTAAACACTTGCAGTGGGTCCCACCGATTCACACTTAGGATGCCGAAGCCATTGTAAACGTCTCCAATATATATATAAATAAAAAAAAAATTTTTTTTAGGTTTTTTGAATGCATGTATATGTATAAAAATTTTATATATATATATATATATATATATATATATATATATATAATTCATTACACGCCGTAACAACAACAACAATAATAATAATAATAATAATAATAATAATAATAATAATAATAATTTCTATCTCCTGCAAGAAAAAAGTATATTCATGGAAACTGCATTATGTTAGCGGATTTCTTTTTGCACGTATCAGATATAATTTATGACCACATTCAAAAATATTTTAACCATAATATGCATGCAGCGAGTAACTGATCTTTGGGGTATAGATCTTTTGCAAAACATCAACATCATATTTCAGATTCGAAATACTAAAATTCAAAGTATCGTTTTCATTAACAGGAGCACTCCATGTAAATGCTCAACATGAAGGCAATGTACCATGATTTTATAATACAAAAACAATATATTAAAAAGCGCTGAAACTTTTTATGTCTATTAAATTAAATACATATTTGAAAAGAAATTTTTTTTGTAGGTTTTTAGAATTATATATACATGCATTCAAAAAACCTATAAAAAAAATTTTTTTTTCAAATATGTATTTAATACACATAAAATGTTTCAGCGCTTTTAATATATTGTTTTCATGAATATACTTTTTTCTTGCAGGAAATTATTATTATTATTATTATTATTATTATTATTATTATTATTGTTGTTGTTGTTACGGCGTGTAACGGATTTTTAGAGTTTATAGTCATATAATAAATATTCGTTAATATATAATATATATCACTAATGATATAGTAATATATTTTTTATTTCTTTTTCAGGATTTCAAAACAAAGAAAATAAATATTACCGAGATTGATATGCTGAAAGGATGAGTCAGAGGAGATGACGATATTTGGATTCACTTGCGGTATGTCCTACTATACGTATTTATGTGCCTGGGGTCGCCGCTTGAAATCTTGCTTTTGAGCGCTCGTAAAAACAGAAGGGATAAAGCACAAGGATATCTCGTAACTTGCAGAAATATAAAAAGCCCTTGAAACTCTGCGACTGCATCTCCTTGTAGCGTAATTAAGTACAGGTTCAAATCTCGTCAAAGGATTATTTCATAAAGCGAAAACTTTTTTATTGTCTTAACGTTAATAATAATTAATAACACTGTTGCCCTGTAAAAACTTATTTTATTGCATTTTACTCTGTTACAACAATTAATACAGATTTAGATTTTATTTTTGATAGAATATATTAGAATTATAATCTATAGATTTTTAACAAATCTATAGATATAACAAATTTTTAAATATTGAAAAATAAAACCTATAAGTCTATGGGAATTAGAAACGTTGAAAGTGGCACCGAAACATATTTTTATTTATTCAAAAATTAAATATGGAAAGTATTTCTTTGTTCGTACAAAATATACACGATATACACCTTGCATAGACATCAATAGAACTCATCAAAATCTACTTTTCCTCATTAAATTTTTGCAACGGAAACGTTTGTCACCACCCCTTCGAAGACATCAAATCCTAATAACATTTCTCACAAAGATCCGTAACAGCGAAATCGATCCAGCATTCAACCCACATTCATTAAAAATAATCCAACTACGAGTGTCACTCTCAAATTGAGCAGCAAAACCCATCCCATTGTCCACGTCCCCGTATAACAGAACAAAAAGGAGAATCGAAAGGCATTTCTTCATTCCCCGGCCGCCAGCGTACAATACCCACCCGTAAAGGGTGATCGCAGATCGAGGTACACCACTAGTGGCTCCGGGCAAAGACTCTCGCGTATTTTTGTGTATTTATCCTCGCGCACAAATGGCTCTCCGTTACGTCCCTCTCGCAACACCGTCTACACGCATAACCCACCCCCACCCCTTCATAGATAGACACTTTTTCCACGTGTGCATCCGTCCCCGCGCGCACGCAGAAACAGAAGAATAAAAGCGCGAAGAAAGAAAGACGAGAAAATGAAAAGAGACAGAGAGAGAGATACGCTGCATCAGCGACGACGAGAGAGCAAAAGAGAGACACGGACGTCCCGTGTGTGCGTCTAGATACGTGCACGCGTACACGCAGATACATGCACACGTACGTATATATAGACGGCGCGGCATCGCTTGGACCCCTTGGATGCTGTGCCTCATGAAAGATGCATAAGACGACTCACCGGGGGCGCGATAAAGAGTCGACAACAGACAGACCGACCGACAGTCAAGTTCTCTTTCTCTCTGGCACCCCCTTCCCCCAAACTAGTCGCGCGCGGCATCCCCCTTCTTTACCACCCCCTACCCTTCTCGGTAATTCTCGGTGCAATACACCGCTCGCGCGAACCTCGGCCTTGGCTACTGCTAGTCTCTGTGTGTCGATCTCTGTCTCGTGTATACGGCAATTCCGAGAGCGCGAGATGCCACCCACCGCAGGGGGTGGCTCCTATCAATTAATTATAATCTAGATTGATGGATCCGATCCGAGACTGCGCGCGAGCGTATCGGAGATTAGTCGCGCTGCTGTCGTCTCAGCTGCCTTACACACTCTCTCTCTCTCTCTCTCTCTCTCTCTGTATCCTCTGTCTCTTTCCTTCTTTGCCTACGTGACACACCAGCGATGCAGTGTACGTATTCGTGCGGGTGTGTGTATCTACGTATATATGTACGCATACTCCGATGTATGCTGCAGTGTATCTGCGTGTACGTATGTATATAATATATATCTGTATGTGTATGAGTGTGTATGTGTTTGTGTATGCTTGTATGCGTGTGTATGAGTGTGTATGTATTTGTGTATGCTTGTATGCGTGTGTATGAGTGTGTATGTGTTTGTGTATGCTTGCATGCGTGTGTATGAGTGTGTATATGTTGTGCGTCGGGATCTGCGTCTCGGATTTTCCTTTGTGAATCGTGCAGCGAGCAGAGAGGGAAAATGACGGCTGCAGGAGCGGATCGCCTACTTCATTAGCGTCGTGTCGACGTCTTTAATCGTCACTATGTGTACAACGGATGAATGAGCGAGAGAGGCTTTGGCGGGGTATTTGCTACTGTACTGGCGCGCTCGCGCTCACGAGCAGTGTCTCCTGATCCTTGCGCATCTTGATTGCGTTTCGGGGAGGAACGTTGTTGCTTCGAGCATGCGTTTATGACTGCTTTGTTTTTACTTAATTTGCTCGTAGGGAATGAGGTCCTTATTCTGTAAGTTTAGTGCGTGGAATTGCTAGCATTGCAGCGTTGAGTATTTGTTAACTTCGCGGAGTACGGCCAACGAAATATTTTCGTGTAGGAGTTAAGATGCCGGACAAATGTACAGATGTTTTGTTTCTAAAGCGATTGCAACTCTTTTTATTAACGCTATGAACCTAGGTTTTCAACAGTTTTCTGAATACATATAAGAACAGAATCTCTTGGAAATTTAACTATAATGTTAACACAAATATGAAGGGCAAGTAATCCTTCTTTTTAAATCCAAATGTTTTACAGGGATATATAACTATCAGCTTCTCTCAAAATTCCACGATAAGCAATGCGTATAGGATACTTTCCGATCTCCTTAAAACATGAAATTTTATATTTCGTATAATATTTTAAAAATAGGCTTACTGTACTTTTTTAAAAATACACGTGATTTAGTCCATTATTTAACAATTTTTTTCAATACATTAAAATGTTGGATACTTTTTTTAATATAACTTTAACTTTTTAGTCTCATTTTTCAAATGAAGTTTGGAAAATTGATATGCGATTTCTTTATTACGGAGTTATTATACCATTATCGCCATGTCATAATTTTTGTACTTTTTTACCTTGCTAGAAAACATAAAAAGCGCGTGCTCTAGCGAATATCCGTAATCCTTCAAAGGTTAAAAGGCTGTAAAAAATATTAAATTGAGCATAAACTGTAAAAAAATCTTCTAGAAAATGTATGCAATAATAACAGTTAAAATGCTGCTTTTATCTCTCAAGTAGAAAAAGACAATTTAGTCAGTTTGCATCGACCTTTTATTCTCGCGCACACGTGTATTTCAAACTTTTCAACTCAAATCTATTTTCAAACCCCCCCGTTTGAATAACAACCACCCAAATGAAAACCCAACGAGTCATATTTTCAACAATCCGCAAACATCGAAACAATTTTATAAATTCCATAAATAACGCATACAGCCCGGCCCCGAATCCGCGATACACGCATTCAATGCCCCCGCGACCGTTTGATATTCGAGCGCGACGCGAGCGTGTTAAGCGAAACGTAACAAGCGCTAAAAACCCACTTTTATCGCGCTGTATCCACTGCGCGGCTAAAATCCACACGCATCCAAAGTCGGGCATAGGCCGCCACGCGGTCAGCGAAAAAAACGAAGAGAAACAGCGATTTTGGAGAACGATAGCTCGCATTTGAGATTCAAACTCTCATACAGACGCAAATTCGCGTGCATATTACGCGGAAGGTGTTTGTGCGCGGGAGGTCTCTGGGCTAATGGCATGCAGGCAGAGCGGTGTTTCCCGGCCTTTCCCCATCGGGCCGCACCACTGCTGCCGCCGGTCGATAAGGATTAGCATTTTTATGGGTCTATCTCCTCCGCGCGTATGTATATACGTACCACGGCGTTCCGCGTGCCGCCCAGCGAGTTTCTTTGCTTATACTTGGCGGGCTTCACGCATCTCTCTCTCAGTCTCTGAAGTCGCGCTCGCGCGAGAGCTCGTAAACATTTTTCCGGCTCGTGGAACTTTTGCGCTAATACCGAATTAGCCTTGCGCTCCGCTCTCGCACGGCGTTCCTGCTATTTTTTTTTCCCTTTTTTCCCCCCGCTGCGGGTATAGCTGCTTCTCTCTTAGCGCGCGATTTCGAGCGGTTCTGCTTTCCAATTATATTACGAAACGCACGCTCGAGCGCGCAAGCCTACTCGGAGGTAAGAGAGCAGACTGCGGCCACTCGCGGATCTTCCCACAGAAGGCATGATGTATATACCCGCGCGGCTCGGGCAGCAGGAGAGCGTATTACGTGCGTAAGCCACGGCTAAGAGCGAGAGAGCGTTGGGAAAATTTCCAGTCGGAATGACTCGCGCTGTGGGTTAGCGATCGGTAAACGGCCGCTGACCGTAGGTACGAAGGCTCGCTTCAATGTCAACAATAGCTCGGAACGAATGATTTTAGAGGCGGTAATTTGGAGCTGGGGTAGTTTAGCTCGCGTTCTTGTTGTGGTTGGTTTTTTTTAACCGTGGGCTCGTGGTTTACGCGCGTTGTGCGGTAGTTTGCGCTCGGAGCGGAGGAGTGTAATAGTGCTAAATTGGAATTGTTAGGGTGCTCAGCGAGGCAAAAGAACGTGTGCAACATTGCGTTATGGCCGGGAATAGTTTTTTATATTATATTTACATAATTCAGATTGGATGGATGTGAATTATTTAAATTTACTATAAATACCGGTAATTATTATTAATTCGTGATGATAATGGGATATAAAGTAAAAACATAACGGCTCATTACAGGCACTTTCGTATTAATATATTGATGCATGCGAGCGTTCATTTGAATTATGATCCGTGAAAATCAACAGATCATTATTGCAATTGTATTTTTAATATCTAATGGACCAAGAAGTATTATCTTGTTTGTGGAATGTTTATATGATTTTATAATTTAATAATGTTAATTGTAATTATAATACATTAAATTTAATTAGGTATGATTTAATTTGATATGCAGAACTTTTGTAACATGCAAATATATTTTAATGTTCGTCATTATGTTAACATGTAACGGATTTTTTAGTTATTTGAAAAACAATATAGAACAAAATTTTATTTTAATATAATCAGAATAAGTATCTTATCAGTTTCTTTCGAACTGAAATAAATATACATAAAAAATTACTTTCTTTGTTTAATTAAACACTTGGAGACACTGATAGAAAGAATCGTGCTTTTTGCTCGAAATCAGTAATACGAGTAAATACATATAATTTATCGACGACTTAAGTATTTGATACCTTAAATACATTTCTTTAGTAAAGAAAGTAATTCAAGCACTTAACGAGCACTTATAATAACATTTTTCGATATAATCCTTTAACAAGAATTTTGATTGTAATTATGAATATTACTTAAAGGACTTTTTCTGAGTACCTCCTACTTTAATTAATTACTTGAATTGCTTACAAATGTCGCAGTATATATTCAGTGATTCTTGAGTAACTTTGTACTAGTGTACATTTCTCAAAATATTGCAGTTAAATAGAATTCTTAAGTAACGTTGTTTTATAAATATAAACACATATATAATACTGATTAACTACACACCCAATTATCTATAAAAATAATCACTTTTATATTACAAATTATCGAACAAACATAAAATTTTACTATGAGTATACCAATTTTTATTATAAATATGGTTATATTTATAGAAATTGGAGTACGCCTCTAATGTACAAAACGAAATACTAAATTTTGCTATGCAATTTATAATTTTTTCCACGCAAATTTTCTCTATTTTACTAAAAATAAAAAACGTCCCCTTCGAAGAACCAACAGACTACAGCTTCGATCTTCACTATCGATTTCTCGCTACAGCTTTTACGACGCAAATTCCCTCCCAGTCGAGCTCCCAGCACACTCCAGCGCCAATCCACACGCCAAACTCCAACCTAGCAACAAAACCTACACCGCCTACAAAAACAGAACAAAAAAAAACATCCGCACGACACACGCAGCAAAAAAAAACACTAAAGAAAATCGAAGTAAAAAAAAAGGCAACAAGAGAAAAACGCTCCAGGACAAACTTCACACACACACACACACATCTAACACTCAACCTAAAGTGGACTCTCGGGGCGTGTGAGTAAGCCATACATAACCACACACGGTCCGTCTCTCGCGTGCGTGCATGCATCGGAGAGTATATGCCCTCGCGGCTCAGGTATTACACTCCCGCGCGCTCTCCGCACACTTCTTTACCTTGAAACGCTAACGCTAACGCTGACGCCAGGCAGCTCGCTCGTTCGCGTGGATCGCGATAAAGCCGCGCGATATTGCCACGCCAGTGTGCGAGCGCGGCACGTGGCCTGGCCGTCACGCTCCCGAAGGTCGATTCTCCATTCTTCGCCGCGCGCGACACTCGATTTCCCTACTTGGACGGTGCGTGGAAAATCTTTATCGGCTTGATTTATTGCCCCGTAGCTTGGATTTTACGTTGTTTCTCCGAGAGTGGTGAGTTAGGTTTCTGGGTGAGGAGTCGTAAGGAGAGGTTGGCTTTTGGATGCGGAGAGTTAGGAGATGGAGTGGAGTGGAGTGCTTTGTTGTGGGAGAGGAGAGGGTTTTTGGTAAGGAGTGGTGATTGGGATGTCGATTGGTGACTGCAGTGTGTTGGGAGAGTAGAGCGTGGGGCTTGACTGTTTTTGTTGGGAGTTTAACTTTGAGGGAAAGTATGGATTTTACTGATGGCATATATTGCTAAATTTCAATAATATTAGTAGAAAAGATTATATTAGTAAAAGATTCTTTTTTTTTCGAATATTAAAAGGAATTAATTAATTATTAATATATCACAAAAATAATTATTCTCAGTTATTTTTCTCTATACATAAACCAAATGTATTTTATCAGAAGATTTTATTAGAATTTTATATAATTTTATTCCCTTTTTAACATGAAAATATTCTTATCCGTACCTAACATTCTTTATTGAGATAATTATAATATTGGATCTATAATTCTTTTACACATAAAAGAATGTTTAGTAATTATTGGATACTACAATATTTAAATAAAATTTTTAACAATTATTCCTCACTAATTTATTGCAGTTTAAATAGTGGAAAATTGAGTTTTAAATTATCATTTGGAATATTTTCAAAACAATGTCCATTACATAGATGAGCTAAAAAATTAAAATTTTTATATATCTTAAAAATAAATATTCTACTATTTATAATATTATTGCACATGTACATATATTGTAATGAGAAGAAAGTAACCAAATTTTATTTTGAAAATTTGCGAAACAATCTGGTAATTACTATATTATTTAAGTGTATATGATAATTTGATACCCATTGTATGTTTTATTGCTCAAAACAAAGAATTACAATATTTCAACACATCATAAATGTTGTAAGTATAATTTACAAATTAAATTGTCAATAATTATATGTATTCAAGTTAAGGCAATATCAATGCAATTTTTTAGCAAGGAAGACAAAGAAAATCCCTTATATGGACATAAGTGTAGAAAAAAGTGAAATTGGAATTTTCTCATGACCTACGAATTAATGTATATCTTTAGAAATATTTTGATGCAAGTAAGTCACAGTGTGGTAATTCCGTTTCGTCATTTCATCATAAACGAGTGCAAAACAATCGGAGGAGTTCACGGACGTTCTATGTCATGTTTACGTTTCCTAACTTATTATAATTTCAAATAAGCATTTTAATTGCATTAGGATCTATATAAATTACACTACTCATGTTACGCAACGAAACTATAAGCCAAATACATGCACGCATGTTAATATTCATGCAATGTCGTGTAAGATAGCTTCTTAAGATACGTTTAAACACATATAAAAGTAGGTACCGTTATTCATTAAGTGCCGAGAGAAAATGAAATTACTTTAGAAGATTCAGTAAAACCTTTGTCTGAGCTATGTAATTAACTAGTCAAAGATTCACTTTCGAAGCCAGACGTGCATTGAAAATTATGAGCGTATTAAATCAATTTTCCGCAACGTGTTTTATAGCAGGAACTGCATAAACACATCTTAATCAATTGCTTCGTTAAATATTTTGATGAATTGAATTTCTAAGCAAAAATCAACAGTGTAAGCGATTACGTAAATAGATTAATACAATTATTTTTTTAAGTTTACAATATAAATTTTATTACTCATAATTTATTGGATTATATTATTAAATTTTAATAGACAATTCATTATTAATTAATTACATTAAAATGTACTGTATTAATTTATGTATTATACTGATTAGAACTTGACTCAAGTCTTATATAATATTACGTTAATTTATTGTACGCATAATTTGCACACTCATACCATTCAATAGTTCAATAAAGCAGTTGATTGCATATTTTATTACATTTAAAGAACATTAAATTTTCAGAATACATAAATAAAAAGTGGCAGAACAAAACTATGGATAAGTTCATAATTCCAATTGGATAATTCAATTCTTGTGCATTATTTTCCGTTGCAATATCTTTATTATTTTCATATATTAACTTTTTAATAAGCAACATCAATGTTTGGTCATTAAAAGTATGTCGTAGAATTACTTTATTAAAATGTAAAGATTATTCAAAAAATAAATTGTTCGTTCAACTTTGTGTAAAAAACAAAAAATGGATTTATCTTTTTCTGTTCCACCATAAAGTTTTCTTCATAAATAAATATTGATTAATAATTAACCATTGTATTAGTGTATGACGTACATGAACTAAACTATAATCATTATTCATATTTTGAACAAATTTTTATCATCAACTGAAACTCTCAATATATAAGATTATTTTTAGATTTTAAAAAAGGAATAAAAATAGTTTACAGTATTTTTGCTTCCTCATAGAGGAAGCCTCGTGATGATAAAAAAAAGTTTTGCTAAAAACATATTAGAAACATGTTTTGATTATACTGTGAATTTGAAATACTGTGAATCAAAATACACTATTTTTAGAAAATGTTTGTATGGATGTGTATGTGTGTGTGCGCGCGTATGCATGTGGAAGTGTATGTGTGTGTGTGCACGCGTGTGCGTGGGTGTGTGCATGTACGCGTGCGCGTGCGTGCGTGCGTGCGTGCGTGTGTGCGTGTGTGCGTGCGTGCGTGCGTGCATGCGTGCGTGCGTGCGTGCGTGAGTGTGTGTGTGTGTGTGTGTTTGTGTGTGTGTGTGTGTGTGTGTGTGTTTGTGTGTGCGTGTGTGTATGTGTGTATATGTGTGTGCGCGTGTGTGCGCGCGTGTACATGTGTGTGTCTGTGTACGTATGGATGTGGATCAACTTTACTCTGAATATACAGGGTGAAAATTAATGTTTCGCGGCTAACTTTTTTGTTTTTCATTAAGAACGGTAGCTAAAAAAATTTTTTTTGGTTTTAATATGAGTTTTTGTTCTTTTAACGGTTTGTCGGTTCTTGAGTTTCAGTTTCTTGGGTTTTCTTTTATCGTAGAAATAATATCATTGATTGAGTTATAATGCATATGAAAGAGCATAAAATTACCAATCTTTTCCCATCCGAAATTTTGAATAAGCTACTTCCATGGTTTTATTATTCACTATATCGTCATTCTTTTCAAAAAGTTATATCTGTAAAATATAACAGGGAATATTTTTGAAAAAAATTTAGTTGATTAAGATTATCGACAAGAATATTCTGTAAAATTTTTTAGGCTTTATCTTTTTCTTTTTAAGAAAGAAAAATCTTTTTGTAAAAAAATCGATTTTTATTCAGTAACGAATTCTGGAGTAAATCTGCAGCATTTGATCTGAAATTTCCCAAAATGATAGCTTTTTGGTATCTCTTGAACGAGTTATAAGCTTAGATTACAACGATCTTCATATTTAGAGATATCTGAGGTTATGAGTTTTTTAACATTATTTTTTTATTGAGTATATCTTGATAATTGCACGGTTATTTTTTACCAAACAGGGCTCATTTTTTGTTTTTTTAATGAAGATTCGAAATTAAAAAGTAATTTAAAGATTCATCGATTTGTTTTTTTAATCTCCGTTTCCTTTCTCAATTTTCTGAAATAGATAAGGTAAATTATTTTTTGTATGTTATGCAGCCTTTTGGCATAGCAAACGTCTGATCAATTTAGTGTAAATGCATTAAAAAGATTATAAAATTACCTTTATTTTTAACAACCGCAAATTTTGGATAGGTTCTCTTTTTTGTTATACTCGAAAAAGTCATATTTAGTTTAAACGGTTATATCTCGGAGAATGATGGAAATTTGTTCACAAAATTTTAGATGATTAGGAATTCAGTGAATCTATGTAGCTACTAACATCTGATTAAATAATTTTAGTAAATTACGTAAAGAAAAAAAATTGCTGTGATACGGATTATTACCTATCGTTCTGTAATATTAGTAAAAATGAATCTTATATCAAGCCATCAATGTTAAAAAAGTATACCTTTTTTGAACTATTAATTAGAAAGAGCTATAGCAATTTAAAATTAATTTATTACAACAAAATATAATTTAATATTGGAACAATTAATTTAGTTTGATAAAACTAAGTGCCAATGAATTGGCAGCGATACAAAATGTTACAATAAAATACACAAATTCACGTATCAATTTACAAAGATTAAATTTCTGACCATAAAACCAAATATCAACCTAATCTTCGACGCAGCACCCAATTCCTTCTCTCCCACACCTAAATACACTACCATCCACCAAATTACCATAAACCCCATCCGCCCCCTATCCAAATTCCCCGTCATATCCCCCAAAAAACAGCCGAACTAAAATTTTCAACCCAATCGTACCCCCGCACGCACTCGCGCACCCTCTCCTGAAAATGCCGCTGCAGCAGCGCGCGGGATGATCTTGAGGGAAGCCATCCGCGGCAGAGCTATGGGGTGTTTAGTACTCGCATTAAGGGGAGGCAGCCAGACCAGACCAAAGACACACGGACACGAGCAGCAGCCATGGAGATAGGTGTGCGGGCGAAAGAGAGAGAGACGGAGATCCGTCGAATAGCCGCGTTAAGGGCCGCGGCGCAGTTGCTAAGCGCCTGCGCACGCGCGCGTTTCCATGGGCACCGAGGACCGCAACCCTGCAGCTCCACGGCTACGGCTACGAGCTTCCCTCGTGTGGAGAGAGAGAGAGAGAGAGAGAGAGAGTGTGCACGAGGCCGCGAGCGATGGCACGGCACGGGACGGGACTATGGTTTACCGTCCCATTACGCGGGTAGCGGAGACCGACGAAGACACGCGCGAGTAACAGTGGATGGGTAACGAGGAGTCTAGTTGAAGGTAGTTGTTTCTGGAGAGGCGGTTGGGTTTAAAGGTGGTCGGGGATTTGGGACTCATCGAAATTGGAATTGGACAGTGGACGGAGTTCAATGATGCATGTTGTTTTTGCGAAGGTAGAAGGAATTTGCGAAAACGTGGTCGTGGCTGACTGTGTCGACTGTGACTACTTAGAATGTGTAGGTACTGGATGCCTAACATTTCTATTGTAGCGTGAGCATTAATTAGGAATGCAAATCTATTTCTATGTGTGTATGTGTGTATGCATAAGTGCGTATGTGTGTGTGTGTGTGTACTTAATCAATTTTAGTAAATGAACTGCTTGGCTAGGATAGCAATAAATATGGCTGGAACAGCGATTAGTTGATGTTAGAAAATTAGTCCAGCTAATACAGCTTTATTGTCCCAGCCATGTATTATCTCACGATTACTTTAATTGCATTTGAGAGTGCTTAAAATTATCTATTTTATCGTGTATATTTATTAATAATATATTATATGATTTCTTTTTAAAGATATGTATATATTTTACATTTGAAAAACAAAGAACTCATATAATTTTTTTTAATTGCATTTAAATTAATAGATTGTCATGCGTTTTAAAATATGAATGTAAAGAATAGTCACATGGTACATAAAATTAAAAAATCTATAACTGTTAAAAATGCAAATGTAAAATATTGACGTATTTTGCTAAGAGCCACTCGACCGAGAATTTACACGTTTTAAAGGCGTTTATTGACACACTGCCGTTGTTTCGACACACACACGCGAGGGCGTGACTAGCGTAGTCATGAGGATGGTGCAACTTGCGTGCGCTGTGGCAGAGGAGTGATATTATACCAGCAGCTTATAACCAAACTCTCTTAGTCCAACAGCTACTGCATCATATCTGCTAAACTATAATTACTGCAGTCGTACAATATTGTTCAATCCTGAAATATTGCATTTTTAAACAATGGTCTATCTTTTGCCGAGCCTAAAATTGATTTGCTTAATTTTTCACGCTGAAGTTATAATTATGAATCACTCATTGATCTTACAATATGTTAACAAAGAAAATATTTTCTTTGTTAATGTAAGCCGTCGGATGCTCATATACAAGCAATTCCTTGAATAAATGTTTTGATTAGTCCTAATATTATTATAAATTTTAAAATGTTCAGTTTATTAAGTAATAATAAACTTCAAAAAATGTTCTTATAGTGAATGCGAATAGATATCGTATTTTTACGTTTTAAATAATTATTAGTCTGAATAGAACCGTCTGCTATCACTTATTTACAAAAATTTGTATTTCTTATTTTGTCAATAATTTTATTATATATAATATATATATATATATATCTGGCGATAATTTAAAATATATAATATATATAAAATATATTATATATAATAAAATTATTGACAAAATAAGAAATACAAATTTTTGTAAATAAGTGATACCAGACGGTTATATATATATATATATATATATATATATATATATATATATATATATATATATAAATAATAGGCTATACGTTTTCGTTCTAATGTAGTTCTATATTTTAGGGCATGTTAAATATAATAAATAAGAAAAATTTAAAAAAAATCGTTTAAGCAATCGTAAGCAATTGAAGCATACCCGGCACATAATTAGTCACTTCAACCCCACTTCACTTTCAATTTTTCACCATCATAACACCCATCCATCCCTACAACACCGCATAACACCGCATAAGTAATTTTCCTCCCTTCCCAGAGCAGACTACTACTCACAGGTAAACGTAGGATCACAAGTGCGTTCGCAGCCAACAAAAGAATACGACGCTCATGATAAAAAAGGTCGTTACCCAACCATCCTATCCTACCTACCTACCTATCTCCCACCAACATTTTTTTTTCCATGCCCCACGCACCGACGGCAAAGTCGTCGCTGCACGGTTAAGCAAAGAAACGATCGCGTTTATGATTTTTCTATTGAAGCGTATAACTAGGTGGCACGCGAGCTGCCGCCGCCACCGCCGCTACCGGCGCGAGTAATAAAGCCGTTTACGCGACAACTAACCGCAAGCCTGGAAAGAGCAACAGCGAAAGAGAGAGCGAGAGAGAGAGAGAGAGTTTAGCGGAGGGCCGTGCGTTCGCCGTTTACTGTCCCGCGTTATACAGCCGGTCGTATACATAAATCGCTTTACGATCTGTCGCTAAAAACGGATTTCATGCGAAAGTAGGTATACCCACGGTTGCCGTATGCTCTGCGCTACGCGAGCGCGCGAATGCATTTTCCTAGCGGAGCTTTTCATTTGTCCTGCGAGCGTGGTGTGCTTTGATTGTGAAGAGGGAGGGGACTTACGATCGGCCGAATGCCGATAAAAATGAGCGAGCGCGGTATTTTATACTGTACTTTGGAAATATATCCCGGCCGTAATACAAATTGAAAAGTTGCTTTTTACGCCGGCTTGTGGGCGAGGGGTGGTTGCTTTTTGCTGAGATAAAGACAGAGAGAGTACCTTATGATTTGAATATTTTATGCCGGGGATGCTGGTTTACGTGCATTCTTTTGTAGATGCATCTTTCGTACGTGACAGTGGATTTTAAAGGTGTGTTGTCTTTTGGAGTTTAGGATGAATGTGAGGTGAAAGTTTTATTTCGTTGTGAAACTGAAAATTAATGAATGTGATTTTCTTTACATTCGTCTTTCAAATTTACGTGATGCTGGAAACAGTTTATTGCAGAAGAAGAAAATTTTATTCTAAAATCTGAAATTAGTGACCTATAAAAGTTTAAATAATGTAATATGTAATAGTACAATATGCGACAGGGGAAATAAAGTTGAATATTAGGCGCGGGCAGTAATCACCCATAATCTGCCTTGTTCTCGTGTTGCACATAGAACTTTATTTCCAACTTAACTGTGGTCACTTTATTGATTTGAAGAGTGAAACCAACGGAAAGAGAAAGAAATAGTTTCAAATTGAAATAAAAAAATTTGCAGGAATAAAGTACTACTTTATTCCCGGGCAAGAGTAAAGTAGATAAAAGGGAATTATATATTATTTTTCTCCCGCTTTTCAGGTCAATAAAGCGGCATTTACGGTTGAGTCGAAAATAAGTTTTATATTATTGGGACTGGAGCTAATATAGATTAAATTTTAAAATGCATACACGGAAAAATTTTCGCTCTGCATATCATAGCGACAAAATTGCTAAGCGATATTTTTTACACTATTTCTAAAATTGCAACTGTCACGTTAACTATTGCCTATAACATAATAGTAACGATTCCAGTTCTGAGTCAGAAATTGCAGTAAATCAAATTGCACTTGCTGAAGCTAAAATTATTATAAGGCCGTTTACAAATTTATTTCCGTATATAACTAAATATACATATTAGAGTTCGAATGAGAATGACGATTCCAAAAGATGAATGTATACAATGGCTCATACCTACATTTAGTTATGCAGCATTTAAAAAGGACGACAAAAAATTACTAAATAATCATTCAATACTGATATTAATACTAGATTGGCTCATGGACTAAATCGATTTACACCATCTATAAAACATTTAGAGTAAATACATCTGTAACATAAATTCATAGATATTATAGTTAATTTTCATACAATGAATATATAAATGCATAATTTTTAAGAATTAAGTGTTAAATATAAGTAGAAAGAGTTTCTTCCAGTATAAAATTATCTCAGAATAGGTACTACAAGCATACAATCACATTGACCTTCATCACAAACCCTTACAAAACTATTCCCCCCTCGCGCAACATATTAACTTTCCTCCATCACCACGCAATCATTCGCAAAACTACCGCATCGCACAGTTGTAAAACCTAATAAGAAACATAGAGCTCCAGTAAATCATTTCGAATTCAAACAAAACATCGACATTAATCAGGAAACGTCGAAGTCCAACGCAGCAGCAGCAGCAGGTGCTGATCGCAAAAAATCCCCCGCACTAATACATAACCCAGGCGACAAAGTGTGTCCGCGTACATATTTATATATACATATATACGTGCAGCACGTACACGCGCGAGTAGGTTGCATAAGATTTTCGCATTCTTCCGCCTGTTACTTTATTACGCCGACCTATAAATCTGAAATGCACTTGGCACCTATATGAAAACAGGTATACGACTCGGCAATTTGCATAACAAGCTGCTCAAACGATAACAAAGCTCTCCGCGAAACACCAGGCGGTGCGGTGCGCGCTGCGCTGCACCACCGCGCTCTGCAGCTGTGTATGTGTGTATGCCGGAGACCTGTAATATGGGAGGTGTACGCGGTAGCGGCGGAGGCAGCGTCGTCGTCGGAGTATAGACTCGTAAAAGTCGATTCCGCGTTAGAAGAATTAATTATTCGATGCACGGCACGCTTACGCGAGCTTTCGGTAAAAGAATCACTCTCATTCCGTATGCGTGCGTTGAGATAATTAGATACATACGATATTATCACTTCTTGTATAGATATCAAATGCATTATGATTTATGAAAATTACTTAATGATTTATACTTTTTGTTTTTGTCGTTTTCGATTGTTATTGTAGAAACTATATGGCACAATATATACTATATCGATAATAATTATTTTCAGGTATATTTATTTATATATGAAGTACAAAAAATGATGTATGGGCATAAAAAAATATCAGCCTAGTATTGAGTACATACTGGCATGGGTCAGTTCAGTAAGTCACAAAAGAATAAGTTTATTTCAAAACTTTAGCAAACGCTCGTGATCTTCTTTAAATTTTATTTTCTTTTAAACTAATAACTTTGTTTTATGAATTGTTTATTATTAAAAATAATTTTAATAACACTTTATACATATCAAAGTTGTTTTATTATATGAATATTTGTGAAATTCCCAAACTGAACATATTCCACTTTGGTTCTGAATATTCCACATAATAACTTATCTATCCAAGGGAGCAATGAAACGGTATAAAACTGAGGCGCTAATAAGTGTTTACTATAATTAAATGAAATGGTAAAACTGAGTTATATTTTATCAATTTCCTGAACCAGTTGGAGTTTTATGATTGGTTTTCTACACGCATCGTACTAATAGTTTTCTAAAGACTTCACCAAAGCATCCAAAGAATTCCTATGACTACCTCGATGACTACCTCGATATCCAGCATAAGTAAAAATCAATTCTCATATCACCAACCTTCTATCAAAATCGATCTCGATCATCGTGCGCCACCCTAGACATACACTCCATCCACGCCTAGTTCCTCCTCCCCCTTGACAATCCGTCACTCTCCCACTCCTCCCATTCCACCTTCAGAAAAATACCGCCTACGAGATCAGGTAAAGCGACACGTACTTCCAACCCAACACCGAGACCGCGAGAGTGAAACCCGCATAGGAACGAGAGGGGTGTGGACTCTCTCTCTCTCTCTCTCTCTTGCGCCGCGAGAGAGGACAAGATGATGGATGGTCCTTACTCTCTCCGCGACGCGAGTGTAAGGGCGTCCCGACGCTGACGACGCTAATGAGCAAAATATGAGGCTCCACCCCCCCGGCGACCTCGTCAGCCTCGTACTCTCGCCCTTCTTCTTCTTCTTCTGTAGCATCAGCAGCAGCAGTCTAGCTTTTGTCGTGGCGGCCAGCTCGCTCGCCCGTGATGATATCGATTGCCGCATCCTCCGAGTAGACGGAGAGCAGAGAGAGAAGAAGAGGACGATGTTTTTCTTTAAACCCCCTGGTATATATACACTATAAGATGAGAGGCTGTGTGTATGTGTGTTTTCTTTCTGGATTTGTTGGTCTACTTTCGCGTGCAGGCTCGTGCATTGAGAAAGCGACGTGGTGGACACGGCTGTGTGTGTGTGTGTGTGTGTGTGTGTGTGCTTTTTGGAGCGACGTTTAATCAAAGGCGACTCGCTGCGGAGACGAAGTTTTTAGAGGTAGTCCGAGGCGAGAGTGCTGGGCTGCGGGCATCGGTTGGGATGGCGACTAATTTTTCTGACGTCGTCCATCAAAAGCGTCTGCGATGCAAATGTAGGAATAGGAGGTTGTTTTGTTTGCGGAGGGTAGTGGTCTTTTTTGCTTGTTGCTGGATTAAAATGGTAATAGGTGTATTATAGAGATGTGAATGGTAGATGTGTAATTTTTTTTTATTTAAACGTTTATTTATTTATTGTTAATATTTTTGTTTAGGTAAATAGAATTTAACTTCGATATTGAGTAAATTCATTAGAAGAAATTAGATATGTTTGCATTTAACATCGTTCAGATTCAAATAAGAATTACTGTGTTTATTATTATAAAAGGTGAATTTATATTTCATACTGGTCTAGTATTCCGTAGAGTTTTCTTGCAGAAATTAAACTACCAAAAAAGATTTGGTTTAGATAAATTATTGAACGTAATGTTCGTATATGAAATCATTTTATTCACTATGAATCGGCTCATTCAGCTAGAATCTGAACATAACTGTTTTATATGTAGAGAGTGCGTCGTCGTCGAGAACTCTCGTAGTAGACTGAATGATTTTTACATTTCTTGTGCGCATGATAAAGTGTGTGATGAGATCAGATGAGACTTAGAATAGAGTTATTATAACAACTATAATATACAGTCTTTAAGGTTTCAAAAGGCGTATGATGTCTGCCATTATAAAATAAAAAATTAAAAATGTACAAGTATCTCTACTAGATCTAAGAATATAAAATGTTTATTGATTGATACACATTCGCTTAATATGAATTAGTGAAATTTGCACAGAAACAGTAAATTACCGATTTCCAATAATATACAAGTTATTGGTTAAACCGCATATGTATCTATCACTAAAAAATATGTGGTATGCAGTATTTCTTAATCAGATCCACTACTTCAAATTAAGTGAATAAATATTATATTGTCGAATACATCACTAATACGCTACGTATGAATAAAAATTGTCTAAATTTGCATCAGTGACAGTTCCTGCCTTTTCCAATGGTATTCTTATAACTGCTAACCAGCGCTGTACGTATTATTCCTCATTCAGCCTCATTTGTCTAACATTAGAGCATTCATTAATCTATAGAAATACTATTTTATACATTTATGAACTCAAATCCATCCATAATAAAAAGATACATAATTGTACAAATACACGACAAACATAATTTACATTAACAATGATCTTAATACTGTAAATTTTCAAAATGCAAAAACAACCTACCCATTATTTTCCAAAATCACGCATTTAACATCGCAATTTACATCAGCTTCCCACCGAGTGCGCGCCTCCATCCCCTCAACAAAAAAAAAACCTCGGAAAAACTCTCGGCCGGACGACAACGAGGTGACAAGCGCGCGCTCAACAGCGACGAGCCAGCCAGCCGCGAATACATACACCCACAGAAACGAACGAACGAACTCGCGAACGAGAGCTCGAGAAAAAGCAATTATCGCGGCAAATGATCGCGCGTTCGCGCGCGCCGCTAAGCGTCGGCTCTGCGGTGCGGCTGCTTGTAGTTCGATCAGTCCCTCTCTCTCTCTCTGTCTCTGCGCACTCCGCGATTCTGCGAAAGGGGTGTCGACGAGCTACGAGAGAGAGAGAGAGAGAGAGAGAGAGTGTGTCGAAGAGACAGGGAGAGACAGAGAGGGAAAGTATAGAGGGAGCGTAAGAGAGACGCGGTGTATAGAGGGTGAGAGGATATCAAAGGGCAATGCGAGGGATATCAATCCCCGAGTCTTCCCCCACGTAGCACACTCTAGAGAGAGAGAGAGAGAGAGAGAGAGAGAGAGAGAGAGAGAGTAGTGTGTATACCAGCGTCTAGCTCTCGTGTACGCCGGCGCTTCCGCAGTTCTCAACCGCGAAATCCTCCCTTCGAATTTATCGCCGTCGTAACCGAACGTTTCCTTCCTTGCTGGATGTGTCCGTGTCCGTGCGTGTGTATGTGTGTGGGTGAGCGTGAGTGTAAATGTGTGGTATACGCCGACGATGTGTAAAGCATGAATCTCTAAGTCCCGAGGAATCACTTTGCCAGATGCGATAATAAACTCGCGGCGGTTGCTGCTCTGTCCCTGAGACTTTGGGAGAGAAAGAAGGTGGTCCGAGATCGATCGTTGGGATGTGGTGGGGAGTTGACGGGGGTGGGGGGTTAAGATTGGTGCGGAGGTGTTGAGGATAGGTAAATAGGTCACGTGGATTGAGGTTTTTTGTTGAGACTTGCTAGACAGAGTTTTTGTTTGAAATTTTGAAAATAGAATCGACTTTTTAATTATATTTTTTTTTTTGGAAAATAGAATTTATTGATTACCACAATCTCGAGTACAAAGTGGTATGAATACATTCATTTGTTTCTGGAGAAGGTAGGCTGTCTTGTTTACAGTCCTTAAGTTAATTATATATAATATCCATGGCTTCTAGATTACAGCTATTGGAACCAAAGTGAATAATTACAGTATAAATTAGTCATATATACACAAATGATTGAGAATAAAATTTAAAAATCATATATGTATTTAGAAATTTAAGGGTTATTTAAAATTAAAATTAAAATTCTTTAGCTTGAAAATAAAATATTTACAAAATATAAGTATTTTCAAAATGAATATTTTTCATAATTATAAATTATATAAATTTGTTTTGCAATTTTTGTAATATTCTCTACATAAGTCAAAAATGAAATATTCAAGCATATTTTATAAACATGAAATTCTTCATCGTCAAAATCATTCTAAACATGCTGGCTTAAATCAATTCTAAAAAAAATGTTGTTCTAACTCATTTACAAAAGGATTTTTTTTACATCAGTGAGACATCTTTTACTCTATTTTTCTATACATTTAAATATATAATATTATAGAAGTAATTATATTAACTGTAAAGTATAGTAATTTGACTAGAAATCATTATAAAAAGTAGGTATTCGCACTATAATTTTGTAAGATCAATACTTGAATATCGATTCTCATAGTCACGAGATTTCATGTTACAAGTAGTCTATAATACGCGACAGTAATTTAAATCCACTCATTCCTGTCACATCTGTCATTATAACACGTCTATCATCAGCCATTTTGCATCCTATTACCTTTCCCACGCGAGACTATCTACAAAAAAGCGTTACACAACACTACTCCAAAATAAAACTCCCTCGAATTCAAAACTCCAAAATCCATCTCTCAAAGCACTACCACACCACCCCTATCCATCACACAATACATCCCGAGCACCCACCAACCAGTTCCAAATTTAGGCATCCACCGCTCCATCATACCCGCGCTAACAAGACGCACACACACACACACACACACCGGCACATTTCCCGATCGTCGCTCCCGCGCCGTCAACCTAAAGTTTTTTTAATTATCCCCGCAGCCCTCAGTCTCCCTCCGATATAATAAACGCAATTCTTTTCTCTCTCTCCTTCCTTCGCTCCTCGACTTCCACCCCGAGCTCTATCTCTATCTCCATACACGCCGAAAGGGAACGAGAGAGATAGAGATAGAGAACGAGCAAGAAGGGGGTGCCTGAGCGAAGGAAGGAACGAAGGTAGGGGGCGCGCGAGAGAGAGAGAGAGCTATAGAGTCGGGGGGGTGCTTATAGAGCAGAGCAGAGGGGAGGGGGGGTGCTTCTTTCCCTCCGTGACGGAGGAGTTGAGAGTGCCGTTGAATATGCATGAAGCCTTTCTATCCGCCGTCCTAAAAACATTCAGCTAGCGACGGCAGCAGCGTGTAGCGCGCCTCGCCGTCGCGACCAGCTTGACTCGCTGTATATATACGCGAGAGTTCTCGTTTCTTTCCTCTCTCTCTCTCTCTCTCTCTCTCTGCCTTTACCCCGCGCTTTTTTTTTCTCTCCTTCCTTCCTTTCCTTCGTTATACACCGCGCTCCGCCAATCAATGTCCCCGTAAGGGAAAGTGTTTCGCTGTCACGGTATGTTTCGCCGGAACTCATTCTACAGTCTCGGGGCTGGCTGGCGCTTTTTTTTTCTTCTTTCTTCTGCTTCTGCTTCTTCTTGCTGCGAGCGGGCGAATGAATTTTTTTTTTTCTTTACTTGGAGCTGGTTCTTTTGTCGGGTGAAATGTCGGCTAGAGAGGGTTAGCGGCGGCACGCGACGGTGAAAATGTTGGGATATTTATGGAGGGATCGGTTGGGAGATTTCGTTGGGGTTTTTTCGTTTGATGTTGAGGTTGAGCTCGAGGTTTTTTGATGGAGTGCTGATTTTTGATATTGGAGAATTTAGCTGTAATGTAAGTTACGCTTTTTTCTTGGAGTGGTTGAAATTAAGTTTAAAATGCCGTGATAAGAGTGTTTTTAATATATTCGTGAAACGAGTATATAAATTTAGAACATTGAATGTAAATGTGGTTTTATAAATACCTTTGAGAACAAAAAATATGCAATACTTTTGTAAAATGAAGGTAGACAATTATAATATGACAATAATTTCATAAATAAAATAATTGCGATTTACGTTGCACTTATTTGTATGTAGTAACAATCGTAGAGATGATAATTATCTTTTTAAATCTGGACTATAAATATCATATTTACTACAATTTTGTTTTGCAAATCATGAAATAAAATATAATTATTTACTAACTTTTCACAAAAGAATAATTTTAATATAAAAATCATTTGCATCTGTATTATTTGTTACAATTTATTTCCTATTTAGTAATCAACGAAAAATACATCAATACTGATTAATTTATTTCATAAATATAATTGAATTCTTTAAACTTTGATAATTTAATTAATAAAAGGATTAATTTTATGTAATAACTAAAACTCATTTAATTTAAATAATAGAATTTGCTATGTTTAAAATAGAAAACTTTCTATATCATAATACTAATACGATACTTTTAGAAAAAATACTATGCCCCACATTTTTGTCTGTTACTACTTATTTATCTGGAAATCTTAAATATTAATGAAAGTAGAAATTTACAATGCAAAAACTTTATATCATTCAGATTCTAAAACGGATATCCGTAATTTAATAAAATATCAATTCTAGACTAGCTAAACAAGTAATATCCATCCAGGCTTTACAAAACTCATTTACAATTGAGGTGAATTTGACGAAACACTATCTAACTCGCTAAAATCATAAATTGATAAAACTAAATCAATATCAGACACTTGACACACTACCACATCACTCATCTCAGTATCCCCAGAAAATGTCAATACACCTGATTCTTCATACAACAACAATTCAACAAAAAATCAACTAAAACACGAAAACTCAATAAAATTATAACTAAATAAAACTAAATCAATATCAGACACTTGACACACTACCATATCACCCATCACAGTATCCCCAGCAAATTTCACCACACCCAACTCTACAAACAACAGCAACTCAACCCAAAAATCCAAGAAAAACCCAAAAACTCGCTATAATCATAAACGAATAAAACTAAATCGATATCCGACGCTCGACCCACTACTACAAACCCCACTCTACAATCCTCCCAATAACACATCAAATCTACCCTTCCAAACATCAGCAACCACAACCCACTCTAAACAAAAACCCACCAACTCTCAAATCCCCTCAAAACCCAAAAACTCCTCGCAAAATTCAGCACCACCTATCACCATCCCAGAATCCCTCTCGCGCGATGCTCGTGCCGCCATCTGCCGTCGCGCTCTCGAGCCGCGGGTAGCCATTTTGTTTCTGGAGGTGGCCAGAAGGTCGCCGTGGCGTCGCCGCGCACACCCGCGCATGTCCATTGGTCCCACCTCCTCCCTCGCCGCGGCGGCTCGACTCTTGCTCCGCTCCGCTCTTGCTCCACTCTTGCTCCGCTCCGCGGAGTGGAGGGGAGTATCTCTCGCTCCTTCTCGCTCTTGCGCGAGTCTCTCCCTTCCCCTACATCCCCCTCCGCCTCGAGCGAGATATCCCCACTGCCGAGTGCGCGTGTGTGTGTGCAATGCGCTCGTTGCTATAGACGTACCGTGTGTGCCTCCCCTCGCGGCGGTGCGACGGGCTCCCCACCGCTTTATCGAGTTAGATGCGAGGAGGAGAGTAAGAAGAAGGAGTTCGAGTCCGTCGGCCGCCTCCGCGCGCACTGCTGCACACGCGGGAACACGACGGTGCAGAGAGCCGAGGGTGTAGGAGCGAAGCGGAGTGGAGCGGAGTGGAGTGGAGTGGAGTGGAGTGGAGGATTGTTGGGTCTTTGGTTTTTGGAGGAGAGGGGTGGTGGTGGTGAATATGGTGGAGTGTGGATTTTTTGTATGAATTTTTGGTCATTTAGGGGGCGTGTATGTTCGTTTTGTTTGTTTGTTTGAAATTTTTGAATTTAATATTTTAGACACTTGCTGATGAGGTGGGAAGTTGAACGTTCCAGTACCAACGTAGACTGGGTGATAAAATAGATGAAGGGTATTTTGAGATAGCGGTGTTTCAACATTAGGAGATCGAAAGTATTTTTTGAATATTTTTAAGAATACATATTCAATGTTGAATTAAATACTGAAGTTAAATTGGTGTGAAATCAAATATTGTTCCTCGAAGAAATTTAATGCTTGAGTATAAATATTACTATGGCACTAATCTTACATGGGTTGATGCATAAGTCTATCTGATTGCTATGCTAAATTTTTTTTCATATTTCAGGTATAACCTAATTTTTTATATCAGATTTAATGGAAATTCAATTTTTTCGCAGGAATACAGATCATAAAGTAATTTTGCAACTATATACTTGAAAATTATGAGGTATTACCATTACTGCTGATGTAAACTTTTCCTCAAAAAGGATTAATTTGAAAAATGCAAATGGTTTTAAACAAGCTATACTGAGATTCTTCGATTTTTTGTGGTATAATCACATTAAAAATGTTACATAGTGGTCGATAACAAATCGTATTTAATAATAAGGTTTTGCTGTTTGATGATGATTGAAAATGTTTGTACTTTTACAATATAATATCTTACAATGCAATATGTTTTGGTAAAACACTTGTAATTTTGTGATTTACCCTTTTATATTTTATTATCTCAATTTCATGATGAACTGAAGAGTAACGTTTATTACTCTATTACAGATAACTGATAATTCACTAAGTTTCGACGAATTATGTGTATAAATGCTATAGCAGATGACATTATATATATAAATAATTTTAGAATAATAATAAAAATTAAATTATTTGTAACACAGTGAAACTGGAATTACTAAACGGAATAAGGTAATTTTATTACTAACTCGATTGAAATAACCAAGTTTCTACTAATTAGATTCTACGATTGTTGATTCGATCATCGGATCAGTTTCTAACATTAATTAAATTCAATTAAAGCTGCTGAGATAATACAATTTCAATATAAGTAACTACTTTAACTTGACGTGACAATTGTTAAATGGATTACTCCGAACACTCAAGAAAATAAATTAAATGCATTTACTTTTAGATAATGTTAGAAATAGACAGGTTTAAAATTTACTCTATGGTTTTTGCATTACTCAAAATTCGATATTTTCGATTCTTCATATTGTGCTAGAATTGTTTCTCATTAAACATCATAAAATACATATTAGGATTATATTATATTTAGTAATTTATAAGCAAGCAAATGTTGTCGTTAACAAGATTATCAATCAAAGCTCTGCAAATTCCTCTGAACGAGTTAAAAAATTCCTTAACCATAGCACACTATTTTTCTAACACATCATAACCCAAAACTTATCTCCATCTCTCTCACTCTCTCCTCCTCACACCCCTTCATGTAAAACAGAGTCGTTCCATCGTTCGTCGCTCCTCGCATAAAGCCTTCTCTCTCTTCTCTCTCCCTCTAGCGGCTCTCTTTAAACACGACGCAACGACCACCTCCGCACCAACATTTATTATCACTTCGCCTCTTTATACTCGTTCGCGTTTATCGGCCTTTATCAAGCCCTGCCACCGCGACGTCCTACATGCGTGCACGCTCGCGAGTATATCTTCCCGCCCGACGCTCTGGCAAATGTATATCGAGTCGATTCCCGCGCGACTTGCAATAATACGCGGTGCGATCCGCCTCTTTCTCTTTTTCGCGCTGCGTATATACCTAAATCGTCGTCCTCGTAAATCAAAGGCTGTGCATCCGCGCGAGAGCGCGTATTATGGCCCCCGCGCTCTGAATGCAAACGCTGACAAATCACGCGGTGGTGGGTTATATAGGTGTGTATGTGTGTGCATGTGTGTGTTGAGGGAAGGTGGAGGAAAAGGTGAATTTGGAGTATTCAATCGGTTTTGGATGAGAGGTGGGAAGGATTTTTGCAGTTTTGATGGGGTTGGTGGTTTCGAGATGCACTTAGAAAATGATAAATTTACTGATGAATATATGATTATTAAATAATAATCCGGGTTTATAATGATCGGGATATTTGTATTCGTAATTTAAAAATTAAATTTTGTACTATTTAAACGTAGAACATATTATACTGCAATATAAATAATTATTAAAATGTTAATTGTAGGCTCTAGTAGCACTATTGTAGACAGTACAGCATAAAAATACAAATTTACGTACATAACAATGAGATTTATAAATTATTTGTAAATTATAATTTAGTAAATTGATAAGTTACATACTTAAAATTAATAAAAATTAGGTGCAATACGTTGGAACATTTATTTTACAGTTATCGATCAAAACAGATCTAAATAAGATGGAAAGCAACTGTATATATCAAGTGCAAAGTTGTACTTTTATACGATCCCGCCTATGAATACCTTGTTTAAAATTGCTCGAGAGCTGAGGCATGAACTGTAGTAAAGGAACGCAAAGAGCGTTAGTATTACCATATATGTCCAGAAATGAACAAGAAAATAAAAGCTAAAGAAACGAAGAAATACAAAACGGCATTATGCAGATTTGAATGTTATATAAAACTTCTTTTTTACTATACGTAAATTATTTGTTACTTTCAAATCTAAGCAACAATATCATTTCCAAGTTTGATTGTATAATTCGCTTTATATTAAATAATATTAAGAATATTAAAATAATTTTTTTCAAATATATAATGTACTCGAGTGAATAAAATGCATACATATATTGAAATATAATAAATATTTATTATAAATCTTGTATTAGTTTAATTTTTATAAATAAAAGTAATAATAAAATTGATTTAAAACTATTAGCACCTGTTTACAAATATATATTTTATATTGTCGCAATAATGAACTCTTCATAAATAAGCTATAAGAATAGTATTAGACAAAAACAAATATACTTAAGGACGTTCACTGATTGACAATAAGGTTAGAAAGTTAATTTTCGAAAGAATCATTATTAAATGGCAATATTTATAATGAAAACCCTTCAGTTTATAATATAAAGTATTAATATATTAGTAAAGAATATAACATTTATGAAAAAGCACGAAAAACCGAAGTACGACATTAACTTTTGCATATGCTGCACCACAACATAGATATACTAATAATATTGGAGCACAACTTTAGATAGTTATGTCTTTAAAAAAAAAGAACCGCTTGTTATGCCCAACTTTTTATGCAGTACTTCTACGTTTATTTTACATTACGTACTAGTTTTTCAAAACGATGTAAAAAAAAAACCTGGTTCACAATAAATAAAAATGTTCGTTTTGTGAGAGCTATAGATTGGCCTCCTATGTTAAAATCTGAAAGTTTGAAGCTAAATTTCTCGACATTGGATACCGCAAGGGGGGCCGAAATTTCAACCACGTATAAAACACACCTAAATTAACATATGATAAAAGTTTCAAGAGATTTTAAAGAAATTCAATTATCCGGTGAACGTCCTTAAATAACACTAGTCTTTTCAAGCATAGTCGATATAAAGAAGTTATGCTTTTTAATACTTATATTTCTTCGAAATAATAAAATAAACTCTGGTAATTTAAAAATATAATAATGGAACGATTACTAACCCTTTTTTACTAAACATTTTACTATAGCTTCTACTACTTCAAAATGCATAAAAAAACGCGTTATATATAATACAATTAATCGAAGCTCTACAAATTATAAGTATAAAAGAGTACAAATTCTTAGAAGAGTTCCAAACCAGAGCAAAAGCAACCTACAAAAGAAGCATAACAGAAAGCTAGCAAAATCCCATCTATGAAAATCCCATAGACACAGTAAAAAGTTAAAAGACACTATTCTACTCGGCATATCGCGGCCTCCTCGTCGGCAACGTCGCGCGTTCACTCTGCAACGGGTATACAACAGCTCGCTCCAACATACGCACACACACACACACACAATCTCTCTCTCTCTCTCTCTTTCAGCTCGCGGTGTGCACGGTCTGGTGATTAGCGCCGCCCCCCGGAGGGCCGGCGAACCGCCAATCGGCGCCGGGCGTCACGACGGCCCGCACGACAAAAATCAATCACCCGCGCGCTATCTTTCTCTCCCCCTCTCTCTCTCTCTCACTCTGTGCTTTTGTTTCCCCGCGTCGATCGCATGTTGCGTGCGCGGCGCGTGAGGCCCGACCTTCTGGCCGTCACCCTATATATAGCCGGGTCGGTTCGATTTGAATGTGCTCTGCTTTCTTATCGATCTTTTTGAGTGGGGGGGGGGGTTTCTTTTTTGTTTTAACTCGGGATTTTAGGTCGGTGAGGTGACAGGAGGGTGATGGGGTAAGTGACCGCGGTGGTGATAGCTCGAGGATGGGGAGGAAAAGGAGATGTTGGTGAGATGGTGAGGAGTTGTTAGGTTGAGTGGGTTTGAAATTATTTGCTGGGTAGGAGGAATTTTTGGCCGAATAAGCAATTTTATGAGCGTTTTCGATTGAAGTGGTTAGGTGATCGCTGTATTGTTCGATATCCTAGTTAAGTAGTTTTCTCGCGATTGACTCTTTCTTTTATTTTATTTTTAACTTATTTCTTTATGAAGCTATGTTATAATTGTGCGGACTTTATTATTTAATTTTGCTCTATAAAATGAAATTTTCAATAGGCATGATTACTATGAAAAGTGTAAAATGTTCAATTATATAAAATGAATAATAAATATTATTGTTACCAGCAATAACAATATGCTATACCAAATATATAATTATTATATATGATGTATACGAAATATATAATTGTTATATATGATATATACAAAATATATAATTATTTTTCATCATAACTTCGTTATTAATATTATCGCTAACACATATATAACTTTGGTTTTTATGAATTTGCTAACTAATATTGTTTACTATCTTTTTATTTATTCGATTTATTGTATATTATTGTTGTTAATAGTTGGTTTGGTTAATAGTCACTACTCAAGATTGAGTAACCACTATTGAAGACTTTAACAAACTACGCTATACAGTTTGCAACAAATTCGTAATATTTTCTTTTTTTTCGTTTGCTTAAATTTCTTTCTTACGTTTAAAATAATATAATAGGTATATTTGTTCGTAAAAATAACTAATATAAAAGTAGTAAAATCATATTTTCATGTGACTTTTCCACTACACAACATTTTTTCAATGTTTACACGCATATCTTATTTTGTATGTATATTTGTAGATAAATGCTTACCTATTAAATCAAAGTTTTTGTGCAAAATTTAAAAAGTAAATCGAATTGTTAAATCCAATAAGATTTGAAATGTATAAACTGTCGGTAATTGGGTCACTATCAGTAATAGGACAATTTACCCCGCGGCGGAATTTCCCGGCGGCAGACGGCGTTGATTTTTCGTTTCTTATGGAGAGTGTACAAGCTTATTCGTCGATGATGGGACGCCGCCGCGAGCGAGCAAGCGATCGCCGAGGGTATAATGAGTATGGAATTATGTTTATTGATGTAAATTAAAACAAACACGGAGCCGTCGATATATACAGCGAGGCTGGAATTTCAATGCAGACGAGGGAGAGGGAGAAAGAGCCATAGGGAATTAATACGCGCAACGCTCGAGCTTGCAATAGAGCGGGAATGTTGAAAAAACGAAACGTCATCGGAAAATCAACTGCAAGCTTTGTTGAAATTCAGATTCGTATCTGTAACGACTTTATTAAATGCTGTGTTATTTTTGCGGTTAATAATTGATACGGTTAAAAAGTGGTTCGGTATGACAGGGAAACACGGGTACTTTTTTTTCGTAAGTAAGTTTTTATGGTATACGTTTGATTGAGTGGTAATTTAAAATTTTGATCGATATAATATGATTAGCAGGTTGAATATCAAAAAAGATCTTCAAAGCGTATTACGTTGAATTATGGTTATATTAAAATCATGATCAAACTCGTAGGAAAAGATTGTGAATGAAAACGATATATTTTCTTGTGTTATAAAACTTCTATCTTAGCTGCTTTTACCGAAAAATTGTAAATTTCCCACCAAGAGTAAAGTTTTACAAAATCTCCCAAGGTAAAGATTATTTGCCATCCGCACTTAAGAAATTGGAAAGGGCAACAATTTAATAATTATAACTCAATTTTCCAGTACTTCGCAGTAGTACAAAAATGCTGTTGATACTGCTCACTAATTCCATATTTTAACATGAAAAAACTTTAGAAACAAATCAGTCAATAAATATACTACTAATAACTATATTCTTGTATTTAAAATAACTTATTTATTCCAGAATATACATTGCATAATTACGTCATGAGCACTTCTACCTCACTCGCTCAAACCCATAAAAAAAATCCGTATCTCAACTGAAAACAATAACCACAATTTTCACTGCTATACTAATCCTCCTCGCATACGCGTCGCGCCTCCTAATTAAACTCCACATATTTTTTCACCATAAACGCACAATACACGCGGAAGTCATCAATCAGTCCATATTTAAAGATATAAACCACTCGAATACCGCAATCAAACCGACCGACCTCAAGGAATTTTACACCCGTACGTATACACCGCTTAACGATCTCCCCGCGCACACACCATATATCCCACGAACGTGTGAATCGCCTGCAAGGTGTGATCGCTGGTTCTCCTTTTTTTTTATCATCGCCGTCGCGCCTCTATACATTTTTTCGCGCTGTACGTATACGCGCACGCGTTTTTTCCCCCTCAAACGCGCCGTAAAACGCCGCCGTACACTCCACGAAGCCGCATAGATGAGCAGAAAGAAAAAAGGACGGAGCAGCCGTAAATGTATAACGCTCTCGCGTGTATACATCCATAGATTGCGCAAGATGCGCGTGCGGGTGAAGCCGGAGACAATGTGAGGTATATATATATATTTTTTTCAGCGATATATATCCCGACCACACCGCCCTATACCTATATACATACGTACGAGGTGTACACGCGCGTGTATATACGTATAATACGCCGAATGTTCCCACGTGTCACATGGGTCTTAAAGGCTGCCTCGCGCGCCAGCAGCACACGACTCTATATAATACGTATACACACATAAGCTCCGCGAGCTCGCGGGAACCCGCGGACAAGTTTTCCTCCTCCTACGATCTTCCCACGATCTCGCGCGCTTATATACGCGACCGCGTCGTCGTCGTCGTCGTTGTCGTGGAGCGAGGGATATATATATAATGCTACGAAGCGCGGGAGTAAACTTTACTTCAGTCCAATGGCCGCTCACGTACTGTCTAGCTGTGGCTCTGTCTTTTTTCTGTCTGGAAGGTGGAGGTGCGTCTTAGGTGTACTTATTTCTTGACAATTGCTGGGGATACGGGGGAATTTAGTTGGGTTGGATTCGGGGATATATAGAGGAGGAGAAGGAAGGGATTGGGGAGGGATGGAGTGAGGATTGAGGAACTTTTTGGTTTTAGAAGCTTTTGGAGGTGGAAGATTGTTTTACTCGTGTTGTGAGAAGGTTTTTTGTTTGTTATAAACTTGAGTGAACAGTGTTATGTTTGGATGATTATAAACTTAATATTTGAGTTAAATAGCAGACATAGACTGCACGATCGCGTTATAATATATGTATGTAGTCATGGACAATATCAAAGATATGATATGTATCTAGATTTAAAAATATTTTCTATGATAATTGACATTAGAAGCTCAAAAGTATCTTTGCAGCTAAGAAGGACACTTTCATAATCATTTACGTCCAAAAGATACAAAAATATGAGATACAGGCGCACCCTTTGCAAAAGGTATCTGAGTGCAACTGTGTGTATCTTGTACACTCGATGGACAAAACATCTAATTCTTCGATTTGAATTTTTTGGAAAAAAGAAAATTTAAATCACGGGAGTTAGTATAGATACTTAAAATGCAAATATATAGATCTATGTATCTGCATTTTATGTCTAAATACTCTATAATATATTTCCATTCATAAAAGTATCTAGGAAGAGAAGTGCGTAGATGCTTATTATTAAATACTTTTAATTTTAGTTATTTTTTCAATACAGTATCTAAATACTCTGCTTCTTCTATTGTACTCATTATTTGTATCCAGTATCCTTTTTTGCGAATATGTGTGATTGGTATCTTTCGTTAGCTTTTATCTCAAAAGTATTCATCAATTTATGAAATATTTCAAATAGATACTTATACTAGTATCTTAAATACTTCAGTATCTTACATCTATATCTTTCGTAAAAAGATAAATTTAATTCATATGACTGGTTGTACAAATATTTAAGTACATATAAAAATGTATGATACTTGCTTGGTTTTATAAGAAGGTAGAGTTTTGATTTGCCATGTTCTTGTTCTGGGGGTGCGATATATATAGTAACTTAAACCACAATACACCATGCTTATATAATTGACCTATTAATGTTTATTTTAACTATAAATATCTAAAAAGAATGAATACATAAAAGGAAATACAGGAATACGGCAATGGAGATAAATGGCTGCGATGAAAAGCATAAACCAACGAAAAGAATTCTAGAAATAAAAACAAAAGGTAATTGCAGTTGACTCTACAATAATTATACCTGCAGCAACTGCTATTTGTCCTTACGACAATTTGTAACCTATAAGATTGCAAACGCTGCTATTACAGCTGTGATTGCAGGTTACAATTGAAATTGTATTTCTAGTATCTATCCAAACGACTGTTAGGAGTTTTATAATTCTTGAAAAACGACCGCTTGCAGTTTTATAATGCTTGTAAAACTTCTTTTTACTGCGTTTACGTATTTTATACTAAAAAGAATCAAATTAATCAAAACCAAATAAATGTACGATTAGTACTACACAAATAAATATATGACTAATGTAATAATTATATTAATGATCTATAAAAAACAATTAATCCTCTTTAAAAAACTATATCCAAGACTTCCATTTCTACATTATCTCTTCCAAAACCACAACCCACTCCCTAAATCCCGCAACAAACAGACTGATACCGAAAATAGATACATTCGCAGGAGGTAGACAAAAAGAGCATACCGACACGAAGCAACAAAAGCAACGACGGCGACAAAAAGAGCTAGAGAGAAAAAAGAAGAAGGAAAACGGTGGAGATTTCAGCGCGAGAAGGCTCCGCACATAAACGCTGTCCGAAGAGTAAGCTTCTAGTAAGCAGCTCGCGTCCAATTCGATTCGCGGCAGCAGCAGCAGCAGCAGCGGCGGCCAGACGCGAGGTTGAGCTCCTCGCGTCGAGCGAGCGCGTAGCCGCGCGGAATACCGAACGAGATTCCCCATGCGTCATCTATAAAACACTGCTAAACTGATATGCGCGATAAAATCCCGCCGCGTGCGAGAGGGGAGAGAACAACTCGGTGTGGTATAAGGAGAGAGAGAGAGAGCTTTTTGAGACAGTCGTTTCAGTTGCTTTTTTTGTCGTCCTTCTGTGAGAAATATGGCCTTGGGTAGGTGTAGTTAAAAAGTGCAGTGTCTGAGAAGTTTGAAATTCTATTTGAGTGACATTGAACTTTGCATTGGGAATGTAAAATGTGTGTCACTGATGTTATCAATGAGAACATTTTGCTTTGTTTATAAACTGAAAGTTTAGGAATTGAAACTACAATAATTTTATGTGCAAGGATTATTTGTATTTATGGTGAATGAATTGGATGTATAAGTCGGCAGTAAGAAATTTATTCCTAAAGTTTTTTAATATGCTAATGTTTTGGGCTCGGTTTTTTTAATACGTCCCTTTTAAGGTTACTTGAAAACATATTCATATTCGAAATAAAATTTATAACTAATATCATAGATATAATCCTTTTTTAGGCGAAATACAGGTAAACATTTTATCTATAAACTATTTAATAGCTATAGTCGACGAATGACGATTATATATTAATTATAATTCAGTTCAAACTATTCATCGAATCCAGCTAATTTTTTAGCTGTTGCTGTAAATTATTACTTCTATGCGTGATTCTGGAAAACACAAAATGTTTATATGGATGTATATAGGTTCAATTTTACCATCCGTTTTTAAAACGCCTGTTGCCTCCAGAATCTAAAATCGAGAATTTGAGACTACATTTGGTTGACATCGACTAGACATCGTTTTCATAGTTTACGATGGATTAGACCAATTGTATATTTTGTTCTGACATCTATTGCTCTTTAAAATCTAAGTTTGAGTGTATGAGATATCACATTTGGTTATAGTTATAATCTACATTGTTAAACTTTATTAATAATGTATATCTTGATGGCCACAAAAGCCTTTTTATTTGTCAACAAACTAGCAGCAACAAATCTTTCTAATGTAATTGAAATTAATTTTTTATTCTTCTTTTACTCTTGTATCTGATACGACGTTGGCTGTCCAAAAGAGTTCTGAATTCATTACACTGTTTAGCAGAATTTCAAAGCTGTCTGATAACTTGCATATTTTTCTAGAATGTCATTTACTACCCTAGTGGAACTCAGACTATTTATGAAACGCTTTTCAAATTAGAAACAAGTTATCTTATTCCGAAAATCGATATCAAATTATTAGTTTAAAAAGTCTTTCATCTTACCTCAAAATGATCACTTTTCTACCAGGCTAAAGCCACGTCAATTTCAACCAATTCCACGCCATTGATTATCTCACATATAAACCTACCTCAATCACAAAATCTCCCTAAACCTGCCTCCACAATCCAATCTCAAAACCTTCTGTCAAGCACTCCCCACACCTATTTAAAAGGAAAACAACCCAGCCGCGGAACCACCGATGCATCGCGCTGCCACTCGCACATCTCCCCAGCAATCCCCATATCGCGAACCAACTCTTCTACATACTCCACGACTTTTCCAGTTGAAAAATCCGCAGTTTTCCCCTCGCGTTTGCTCTTCCGTGCCTCTCCTTATCTCTCCACTGCCATCATCTACCGCGAGCAAACCAAGCCGCTAAAGAGTATAGCTATACTCGCAGTATGCACCGGCTAGTTTCTTCGTTACAGCGCGCGCTTCCTCTCTCGGCCATCTGTCAGTCGCGCGCGAGTTTTTCGAGCTGCGACCGCGGAATCCGAAAGCGTGAAACGCTATGTATACTTGCAAGCGCGCGCACAGTCGGTCGGTAATTTCTAGAGTTCCTGCGTGTAGACCGTGCGTTGTGTGCACCTTACGCACTGCACCGGTGTATAATACAACGCCGAGAGAGGCGAATTCCAGCGTGTAATAAGCGCGAAGGTTGGCGCATCGCGCGTAGCACTAGAGGTATATCGCCGTGTCTTTAGACACAAATCCGTAGAGACTGGCTTTCGTTTTGTACATCGAATAGCGTTTATCCTATTTATACAAACAAAACGTTAATTACCGTTAAAAATGAAGAATCATGTACTCTATTTACTCTAAATACTGTATATAACCTTAGAACAATTATACAAGTATTACTTACAAAACTGAATCTCAAAGCAAGTCTCCATCAATCTATACACAGAGATCCAGTACCTATACACACACACACACACACACGCACACGCACACCGATGCTGGAAGCTTCTGCTTCTGGCTCTGAGGCTCGCGCTCCGCGCGACGGAAAACATCCCATGGCGATAGCGATCTCCCGGCGATTAATTGGTATGACAGTGGCACGTTGCCGGCCTCCCTCTCTCTCTCGCATGCACACAGCCGTTCGAGGGGCATGGACAAGGCGAGCACGCACGCGGCGGATCGGATAGGCAGGTATAATCTACCGTACGTAGACGAGGCTCACGTATGGGGTGCCTACGTGACAAAAAGCGTAAAACGAGCGGCGGATACTACTGCGAGACAGAGAGAGAGAGAGCGAACGACAAAGAAACTACCCGGTGCGCGCGTTTGCGAGGTTCGGCTTGTGCGTGATGATGGTATAGGCTAAACGGTGCGATGTGTGGTTGGATGTGTATGACACCGTTGGGTAGCTGTGTGGATAATCTTGGATTGGTGGAGTTTTAGTTTTGCAGCGGGAGCCAGGGACTTGGGTTTGATTGTTTGTAGGCAGTTGAGATTTATTGTTGGGTGGGGCTTGAATGGGGAAGAGGAATAATTATTGGCAACGGCGCTCGACAGGTGTTGGAGAGCGGAGTGTTGTGGGCTTGACTTTTTATTGAATAAGAATTTGTAATTATTTTACATTGTACTTTGTGGTAAGAAAGAGAAATATTTATAATGAATATTGAAGACGTTTTATAATGCCAAATGATAAACTTAAATAATACTGTAATGTAACGCTTTAGGTTATTAATGATTATAGTATCTTTCATAAGTAGCAATGTTTATAGTAGAAACGTTTTTAAAATGTATCAGTTTTTTACAGAAAAACATGATCTTTGTGTGTAAAAATTATTACACAACAGTAACTCCAAAAAGAAGTTAGCATCTTTTATCTAAACTTACGAGTACCTAAAGTATTTATATACTATTCAAAAGTAGATTCGGGTTGTATAGACATATATGTTTCTCATTGAAAGCGTAATTACTATAATATTTGTTGTATACTGTCTTATCTTGAACTTTATGTTAATATTACTTCATTTGTCAATTATGTAAAAGTAATGTTAATTTATAAACTTTACAATCTTTAAATAAGAAATTTGCAAATAAATTGATTTTGAGAAAGAAATTGATAAAATGTTCTAATACTACAACACAGTATTTGCAACAATAAATTAAGTTGATAGACAAAAAAATGTTCAACATAAATAATAACATAGCGATCAAAATAATATGATAGACAAAAAATTAAGTTCTTCAAGCTATGGTTGATATTCGTAGCTAAAAGGGGTCAAATTATTCAAATTCCAATAGTTTTGTTCGTATCATTTTTCACTCGGAAAGATGAGTTCATAGTAAAAATGTGATTCCCATTATCCGCAGATGTAAGTTATAATAAACAAAAGTATTACAATAATTTTCAAATATAAAAGGTTTTAAATACCAGTATGAATACAACTATCTCATAACTTTAAATTATAATTGCACTTAGCTCCATAAACCCATCACACGATACTATTAACACACGCATAATCTAATCAATGTTTTATCCCCACATCACCAAAATTACTACGAAACAAAAAATAATAATAAAATCAAATCCATCCGAAGCACCTGCGCACTAATCCTCCTAAGCACCTCCGAACTCCGATAAGGCCGATAAGGCAGGACTCGGCGCTCCTCTCGGCCGGAACCCCGCGTAGTTCCGGGCTAGCCCGACTGGAGGTCGCCCTTGGAAGTCGCGCCGCCGCCCAGCAGCGCCTCTCCGCAAGCTCGCGCGCCCCCGGCGCAAGCTCGGTCGAGCTTTTCCGCTCTGCTTGGACGAAAGCTCGAGACGGCTCTACCGGTAGCTGCGCTCTCCTCTGCTGGCTGCGAGAGTCTTTGACCACATGAGGATACGTTGGGGGGTGACGGGGATTTTTCCGCGACGCGATCGTGCTGCGAATAGTGTGGATTTGCCTGTTTCGAGAGGGTTTTTAGTTTTTAGGTAAGGTAGGGAGGTTGAGCGATTTTTGTTGGGATATTTCTTTGGTAGAGATGTTGGAATGAGGCGAAGAGGTGTTTGGAGTGTTCCGAGGGATGCTTGGAATTAGAATGGAGCAGGTTCATTTGGAAAATTTTGAAGAATTTAAAAGCGTTTTGAGATTAATGATGTATTAGAAAGTCAATTGAATGATTTTAATAGAGTAATAGAATACTTTTGTAATAAATTGTTTGTTGCAATAACGAAAATTAACAAACGTATTGCGAGGTTGCCGGATATATTGAAATGATCACGAATGTTCGCAAAATGTTCAGAATCCACTTCTTGTAGTAAGGTTCGAAACAGCCCATTTTTAGCTACACCCGAGAATATTTCTCTTGAAATACATATTATTCTTGCAATGAAATCAATAATATTCGTGGAAGTAGAAAAATATTAAATGCATTTTGAAAAATATCTTATAATTTTTTAACATAGCATAGTTAAATAATAATTAGTTTACCTTTAGCGTAAATGATATATTTTCTGTAAATAAAGCAAAATATCCACAGTCCATAATCTGAAAATAAAAGGAAAACAACAAATCTTTTTGGAATTGTAGAGGATTTGTGTACATACTGTTTTTCAGATTATAAATCAAGCAAGAAAATTACAAATTTACGAGGCTTAATTGTGTTTTATTAAATTAATTTAATACATGAGAGGTACTCACTAAAATTTGTATTATTTTAGTTTGAAATGTGCTTTTATTTTATAATATGTTAGTATCAACCATACTCTATTACTAGAAGCAATTAGAATAGTATCTTTGGTTTAAGGATTTTTCTCAAAAAGTATTTAAATCTAATAAGTGAATAAATCATATTTTTCACTTCAACGTCTAAAACTGGCTATAAAATATGATTGATTTGTATTGTTAAATTTTGTTTCCATTTTTGATCTTAATAAAACGTTCTTCTTAGTCTTTTCTTTATTACGGTAAATAAAATATGTTTCAATTTTCTTCTGTCACATGCTTATTATGTATGTTAGTTAATTGACAAGTAATTCTAATTTCTAGTAACATATATCATAATAACATAATAACATTTATTTACTCCTGATAAAGATAAAATAAATAAAGTATGTATATTTTATTATATTTTAATTAAATTTGAATGATTTTAAATTATAGAATTGCTTTTCAAGAGAAATAAGCTTGATTTGAAATCAGGGAGATCACACTGAACATGTACGTAAATATGAAAATTGCAATTGATGCTATTTGTACTACTTATTCATGACTTATAGTATTAATAATTGTGGAAATACACATTGTTGATAAGATATAGAAACAAAAATTAATTTAAAAAACCCTGAATTTCTTTAATATGTCCTGATTAAGGAGAGTGTTTCGATAGAATCGGGCATATAAAAAACAATTACATGAGAGTTTATAAACGTCCTATGACAAAACTAATGAAATTTACATAATACTAGTCCACAACTACATGAGAAAAAAAAATTGTTCCAAAAATATCGTGACGTAACAAGTGTCAATATTGTAAATTTAAAAAATATTTAGTTAAACCAGAATTAATTTTTTATTGGTTAATCAATTTTAATGTTTTGGGGGATATTCTTCTCTTTAAACGTTTATCTACAAAGTTAACGAAAGAAATTTATAAAATAATATATCTGTGATAAAAGAATGCAAATTGTTTATAAAGTTTTACGCGATTACTTATAAATAATTAGCTATTTCTTATTATAGATATATTATTTTATAAATTTCTTTCGTTAACATTGTATATACATGTTCAAAGAAAATAATAACTCCCAAAACATTAAAATTGATTAAAAAGTAAAAAAATAATTAAGGTTTTACTAAATACTTTTTAAATTGACAATATTTACACTTGTGACGTCGTGATTTTAGGATCAATTTTTTTTTTCATGTAGTTACGAACTATTTATAAGTATATTTCACAAGTTATATCATAGGACCTTCATAAACTGTCATATAATTATTTTTGTTTTATGCCCTATACCTAGCGAAGGCCCTCCTTAAATACATCCGAGTTAAAAACTTTACTTAAACACTCGTACATATCACAGTGATTTTTATAACGAATGACCTACAAACTTGCAATAAAAACAACCATGTTTTCCCCAACTAAGTTAACGACCTCCCAAACGATACAAACATTATCACATTATGATATCCCTAATACGTTACATTATTAGCCTCCACACCATCCAGATCTCAATTCACATCGATCATCTCCACATAATCCTCCCTCCCTCCCCCCACATCCTCACCTCACCTCACCAACCGCACATAACATACAACCCACGTCCCCGTCCACGTCCTTGCAGCCTCGATCTCCCATCACCGCGGACAACCAACAACAGCAGCAGCAGCAGCAGCAGCTGCCCTCCACGTAAACGTGTATACACGCGTATACGTGCATATTTCGTTGGCGGCACACACCGAAATAATAGCCACTCGCTCGTCGAGGTCAAAGCCGGCGGCGGCGCGTCCCGCGGTGGACTCGCCGAAGATCGGCTGCATGCGAGAGAGCGCGGTCCACCTGCGCGTATATACGCCGCGCGCCTTCTTCACCTGCGCGAGCCAGGCGAGCGCGAAGCAAACAGGCGCACGGTACGAAGGAGATAGCGAAGATAGCCGGACGAGCGGACCGTTGCATTGCGTACTGTGGGGAAAGGTGGAGTGTGCGAGTGTTTAAGAGAGAGCGAGAGAGAAAAAGGAGCATTGACAGGTACTTTAAGTAGGGAGCGGTATAGCTCGTAAAATCTTTGCGATCTTCTTCCTAGTTTACGGCGTGTGTGAGGATATGCGTCTTTTTGGGAATTGCATGTGTGTGAAGAACGGTGCTTTTGTGGTTTGAGTCGGGGTAGATTCGAGATTGCAAGATTGTGGTGAAGAGAAAATTTGGAGTGATTTCTGAAATTGCTGGCCGGTTCTGTGGATAGCATTAGCGTGACTTCTTGTAGCTGATAGGAATCGGCATGTTTGGACAGAGAATGTCTATATTGGGGTACATTTTGCCCTATTTTTGTAGGCAAATCATTACGTTTTCTATTGTTTTTGGTTTATGTACTTATGCGCATCATGGTAAGCAATTGTAAGTGTTTATGTATATATAATACAATATAAAATATGAAAACATTTTGCTTATATTAAACAACATCAAATTTTTGACGCCCCTTGTGAATACTAGCACATTTCAGATTTCTGAAAAACACCTAGTTTTTCTCAATGGCCTCTTATAAAAAACTAGAACTTTTTAGATTCTGTGATGCTAACACTTCCTTCGATCCTATGAGAAAATTATAGTTTTTGTCTGAGATTCTAAAAATTGCTAATTAGGTAGGAGATTCCTGACAAGAATTAGTATTTTTAGAAACCTGAAATATGCTAGTCTTCGTAAGGAGCATCGAAATATATGATCAAATTTCAAGAAACCTTAAACGTTATATTACTAAATTAATGTTTTTCTTTTTTCAACGGACTAAAAATATGCAAAGTAACACTGAAAAATTATGGAAAAATCTTTTAAACTCTTAATTATTTTTATACTTTGATGTATCAGTTTATGAACAACTGATTTTCTTATATTATGATAATTAAGCATTGTTCCTATCTAATTTCTTAATAACTATTACCGATCAACGTTTACCATAAATATTACTTAAATTAAATATTACAAATAAATTAATAAATATTACTTTATTTTAAATATTACTTTTTAATGTATTTTAAGGCATGAAATAAAATTACAATCAGAATTTCTACAATTACATTAATTATATTTAATTAATGAAGAAGATCGCAAGTTATATTTACTTCAATAAACTCATTTATGGCTTTTATAGTTTTCGAGGTACCTCAGTCAGAAGAATAGGTTTTTAAAAATCTCTGTCTGAATATGTGTGTATGTGACAGGTATGTTCGTGTGGATGTAAGCGTGCGTGCGTGCATGCGTGTATGTATGCGTGTGTTTGTGTGTATGTGTGTGAAGGTTTTTCGAACTGCTTCAATGAGATTTCCCGATTTACAAGAATTGACCAATAAGATTGGCCTATTTCAAAAACATTCGAGAGGAATATTTTATTAGTCAGGGTATTACTGTGAATCAGCATGTGATATGCTCGGTGTCTCTGAATATACACGATGAAAATTAATGTTTCAAGGCTGATTTATTTTTGTTTTCTTCTAGAGAATGTGATAAAGAATATTACTTTTTGGTTTTTAGTGGTTTTTCGATTTTTGGATTTTAGTATGTCGGGTTTTTGTATACATTTGAAGTAATAACATTGATCCAGTAAAAATGCATTTGAAAGAGCATAAAATTCTTTAACTTTTTCGACCTGATTTAGTTATATACGAAAACGTAATTTTCTGCTTAAACGATTTTATCTTGGAAACATATCCCGAAAAATCTATGAAAAAAATTGAGATCATTAGTAATATCGAGTACAATATTTAGTACAATTTTTAAGTCATTTCATTTTTTTCTAGGCGAAAAAAAATCGTTTTGTAAAAAAAATCGATTTTGTTTCTCCAACGATAACTGGAGTAGATCGGAAGTAATAATTTTATCTGAAACTTTTCAAAATGGTAGCTTTTTAACCGACTGCATTACTATCTCATGACCTGCTTGTTTGCCCTAATCATGAGATTTATTATTTTCTGAAATATTTGAGATTGTGCTTTTTGAAAAAATCTGAGAGCTTATATTTCGAGAACGGTGAGGTCATTTTTTACCAATCTGGGCTCAGTTTTTTCATTCTTTAATGAAGCTTCGGAATTGAGAAGAAATTTCGAGATTCATTGATTGTTTTTATTTTAGAATGGTTTTGCTATTTTACGATATTCGCTGAAATCAACAATTTAATTTATAAACATATGCTTGTATTTACTGATTCCTCAAATTTGAAATTTTTTTTTTAATGTTTGTATTTCTTTGGTTGGGGTTTTAGTTGTTTTAAAAAATTTTTTGATTTCAGAGCGTTAATTTTTTTGTTTTTTTTTCAATGATTGATAACGGGTACTTGATAGGATGCTCAAAATTTCCAATAGTTTTCAAATACCAAAAGTAAGTTTTTTAAAAGTTTGTAAAAGAAAAGTTTTCTGCAACCTGGATGCTTAACATAAACATAAGGTAGCTAACTCGAATTTAAGTTTTTTTATTATAAAAGCATTTATGTAATTTTTTCGTAAAATCTCAAATACATTACCAACAACTTAATTATTTATACTAAAAGAATTTTGGATACTTTATTATACTATCAGAATTGAAAAACAGTTGCGTCCAAACCGTCGGAAAAATTTTTCTCCTAGAGAACAGTAGTATAAGAACCTAAAACTAGGTCCTATTGGATATAAAAATAGAGTAATTATAGAAATGTCATGAATGCTTCTCTTTTCTAACATTTTGAATAGGTTTTACTCTTATAGTTTGATGTAATTTACTTTAGGTAATATACGTCATAGGTACTAACACGATATCTTATATTAATGCTGACACCAAGACTTTTAATTTGAGTAGTATTCGTAATAGCCACTTTAAAGATGTTTTGCTGAAGAGGTCGCTAGAATAACATTTAAAAAATTAGATATTCAATGGGAGAACACATATCCAAACCACAGTTTGATCAATAGTATGCGCTCTGTTAATTACCTCCTAAATTTTCTTGTCCGTTCATTAAGTTTCATTTAATCATATACATTCCAACATATCAAGGATTCTTAGTTGTTGCTTCTTCTGCTAGGTGGACATCTCACTTACGTGCAACAACTATACTTTAGCTTGGTAGATATACGCCTGGCTTTCTTTAGTATATTTGAGCTATATTTTTTGTTCATTATGCGTCTAAGGAAGTGTATCCGTCCTTATTGAGAATACCAATAAATAAGGTACTGAAACTTATCCTCATTGTCCAGTTTAGTGTCTTCGTGGATCTTCTTAAACAGACTCCAAAACTTGAGCCAATCACGTAAGTTGCCACTAAACTTGAAAAGTTCGATCTTCGGATAGTTTTTTCTTCCTTCTTGACTTGCGTCGCCACCTTGTTTGCCACTGACAATACTGGGCGACGGAGAGGCACTCGCACTTCGTTCATTCTGCGCTCGGTTTCTCGCGGCGATTTGGCTGTCAAATTTGTATTTTGCCAGCAGGTACTTGGTTTTGTAAGAGTCACTCTCGTCGTACTCTTTCGTGATTTCTTGCTCTGTTGCTGTTCCTTCTTGAAGAGCGTCTATAAGTTGCGACTCGAGCGTTTCTAGTTCCTGCTGCTTGGCGTTTAATAAGCCATAGACCACTGTCAAATCTGCGGTTACGGAGGTAGTGTCGTTTAATAAAATGTTCAGCGAGTTGAGTGCTTTGGTCGTACCAGTCCGCAAAGCTTTCCTCTTCTTCTTCAACAGTTCTATATTTAATTCCATATTGCCAACACAAAACACAATTTTTTCAATGCAACCTTAGTCCTGTCACGGTCGCCAGATGTTTTTTACACGGTTGACTGGGTGCATGAAATAAGGCGATAACACGGTAAAATTAAGGTACAAGAAAACTAGAACTTTATTTAGGTAAAAATTAGAAGAGTAAAGGACAAATACGTCACATCGATCACAATCACGGCTTACCGCTGACTTACCTTTAGGCCGGCTTGCGACAACTGGCCGCTGTAGCCCAGTCTCGACTCAGCTGAGCAGGTTTTCCCCAGGAACACATCGAATTCGTGAGAATTCAATTTTGTGCGGAGAAAAAAGTATAACGCGTAGTGGAATCAATGCGATATCTGTAATGATACTTTTGTCTCTACTTTTGTAGTGATTTTTTATCTCAATGAATTAAAATACAAACTTAGCATTTATCAAACTATCTCTCTCTCTCTCTATCTATCTCTCTCTCTCTCTCTCTCTCTCTCTCTCTCTCTCTATCTCTCTATCTCTCTCTCTATCTCTCTCTCTCTCTCTCTCTCTGAAATTAATGATTTAAAAATTCAAAACAAACAGCTACACGAAACGTGTCAATATAACAAATAATATGTTGAATAAGATCGAAGTCAATTACAATGCAATTATAGAAAGAGTAGATAACATTGAGCAGTCTAATTTTGAAGTGAAAAATCTAGTCAAAAATAATAGTGAGACAAAGAAATACGATAATGACCTTAAAATAATAATTGATAAAGTTAATAAAATTGAAAGTGACAACTCCGACATATTAAAGGACATAAGAAAAATTATTGCACACGAGACCGCAAGCAATAACAATCATGAAACTGGAATAAATAATAATAAGAATATAGAGAAAATTTTGAAAATTATTCAACACAAACATCAAGAATTTTTAAGTGAAATTGAAAATTACCAAATTGGCCTGCCTACCAGTAAGGCAAATACAACTTTTTCACCGCACAGTATTAGAAATAGAAATAGTAATGATAAGATAAATAGTGTACTTAGTAATAATGTAAATAATAATAATAATAATATATATAACATAGATAATAATTTAAATGACGAAAGCAACGATACACTGCAAGATACGGCATCGACGTCATCTGCACGAAGCACGCGGGTTAAAATGGTAGGTGGGAGGACAATACAAACTAATAATAATACAAATTGCAATAATGACTTAATAATTTCGAATATTTTTTACGGTAACAGCACTAAGCGTGTTGATGTGGTTCGTGCTATACTGCGTCGTGTCTTCCCATCAATACAGAAAACGGATATAGTAAATACCCGCCTGCTGCGGCCAGATGAGTCGCTTTCAGTGACATCAGCCGAGGTAACTAGCTAAGCGCAGACGATTACCGTGGGTTGTTACCCTCTCCAGCAGTGTGTTAGGAGATAAAATCAGACAAAAAAAGTTTATAACAGGTTTTCACACTAAAGATGTCGACATCTCGGCACTTGACCGGGAGACTAGTGGTGCAATATTGAATAGTAAAATTTTTATAAATGAACATCTACCAAGGGAAACATTTAATAAATTTAGAAGCGTTAAAGCCCTTGCGATGAAGCTCAAATTTAAATATATCTGGCATAGGGGGGGGGGGGGGAGGGCGTTTCCTGGTCTAGATGCGGGATGGCGATGTCTCCCACGAATTTTTAACAGCGGCAGACCTCCAAGCAATTTCAGCCTCGTATGAAACTCCACAAATTGCATTAGATACACATCAAAAAACAGGAAAAGCAAATACAAATGAAAAAGATAAGTTGGCCATTCAAACAAATAATGAAACGGAGTCTGTCGCAAATGAATGACTATCGTCGGACACTGCTAGGGGGGGGGGGTGCACTGTAGGGGACTGAGAGCAGGATTTATCAATGTGACCTCTCTAGATTGTCACATTGATACACTCCGTCAACACCTTCTATCTGGTCCCTCCTACCACCTTTTTGGAATTGCTGAAACGCACCTTGCTCAAAACATTGACGACAATCGCATTCAGATCAAGGGCTATTCAATTTTATGATTAGATAGGAATAAGTTTGGGGGTGGGTTAGTCCTGTATGTACACAATAGTTTTAAGGCAACCATACTTAGCCGTTCACGTACCACCCAGGATGGTACGCCGAACATTCCTGAATATATTATGTGTAGTGTGCAACAGGGCGACCTTCCCACCGTATTCGTTGCTCTAATTTATAGGCCACCGCATGTTCCATTCCTGCAAAATTCTGACCTAATTGATAAGCTAGCTACATACACGCAGGACTATAGCCATAAAATCTTGATGGGTGATCTGAATGCGAACCTGTTGAAGACATCGGCTGATGCAAGTATCGTTAGGCGATTAGCCGACGATTTAAATTTAAAAATAATAGAGCATGGTGCAACTCATTACCTCGAGGGGTCTCACACGTGGATTGATGTCGTTATGACAGATGACAACGACGTGGTGCTGAATGCCAGCAATCAGGCGGCGCCCTTTGCCAGCAATCACACACTTATAGATGTTGAAATAGATTTTAAATTAAACAATAGCCCCATTACATCACCGACAATTTCAGTTACAGAGACTTTAAAACAATAGAACAGGAAGATCTTCTATCTTACCTGAGTAAATGTGACTGGGCGGCGTTTGATTGCTTGGACAACAACGATATGGACGATTTATTGGGACAGCTGAGCGCCAATCTCATGGGGACAATAGATGAACTTGCTCCACTGAAGCAATTGACACCAAAAAATAAAGCTAATCCCCCATGGATTGACGCAGATCTGGCTCACATAATAAAAAAACGTGACGCCGTACGCAGACGACTTCAGCGCACAAAAAACGGTAATCTTTGGCAGGAGTACCGATCTCTCGCGGTCGAAACAGAACAACGCATGAAAATCGCGCGGGAGACTTACATGCAGAATAAGATTTTTGAAGCCCTAGAAAATAAGAAGGATATTTGGAAAGAACTAAAGGGCTTGGGGCTCCTGCCAAGGGCACGGGGAGGGGGGTTGCATGGCTTCTCGCCAGGTGAGCTGGACTCGCACTTTGCGGGGGTATCGGTCTCCCAGAGAGAAGGTGACGTTGATTTGGGTAGCATCTTGGACTCGGCCAGTGACGACAGCTTTGTTTTCAAAGACGTTACAGTGACGGACGTAGTCCTGGCTGTTGCTCATTTCTCGTCGCAGGCTAGGGGTGAGGACGGTATTCCCCAAAGCGTTGTAGCTAAGGCTCTCCCGTATGTAAGTCATCATATAGCGAGGGTCTTCAACTCCTCTTTGTCTGGTGGTGTCTTCCCAGGGGCTTGGAGGGGGGCTCACTTGGTGCCTCTAAAAAAGGTTTCAGTGCCATCTACTTTATCAGATTTTCGCCCAATAACACTATTGAGCTTTCTCTCCAAGGTGCTGGAGAAGATAGTACACGACCAGATTACCGATTTCTTAAGATCAAAAAATATCTTGGATCCTCTGCAAACCGGTTTCTAAAACTAACCGAGGACATATGAACTGGGATTAACGACAATAAGGAACTAATGACTATACTGCTACTGTTCGACTTTAGTAAGGCGTTTGACACTATATCACCATCTAAATTACTTCGTAAGCTGATACGCATGGGTTTTTCCAGGAGTGTTCTTCTGTGGATCAAATCATACATTTTCGGTCGCAGGCAAAAAGTCATAACTGACAACAACGGGGAATCTGATTGGCTAACCACCAATCTAGGTGTACCACAGGGTTCAGCCCTGGGGCCCTTGCTATTCAGTCTTTATATCAATGACTTACAAGACGTACTGACTGGTGGTGATGTTAAGCACTTGCTGTACGCGGACGACTTGCAAACTTACACTCAAGTGACATGGCGAGATCTTCATGAGGGTATCAGACGCATGTCGGCTATTGCGCGGGCAGTATCGGAGTGGTGTTAGAAGGGATGAGCAAATCACTCCTCACAGGAAATATCTTGGCTGGCTTACAGTAAAGGAAAGAAGGGCGTACTTTTCGGGGTTATTATTGTATAGAACAATAAATATGGACCAACCTCCGTATGTTGCGGCTCTCTTTGGTAAAAACACAGCTAGGACTTCTACTCGTTTAGAGCCCAAGGCTCGCGATTCTGGAACTCCTTTCCCTACAGTGTGAGGTATCTGCCATCCTTATGTAAATTTAAAACGGCGTTAGGCAGGCACCTCAGGCAACTGCACGGTGATTAATTTATTTATTTATTGATTTATTTATTTGTTTATTTATTTATTTATTATTTAATTGTTTATTTATTTATTTATTTACTTACTTACTTACTTACTTACTTACTTACTTACTTACTTACTTACTTACTTCCTTACTCACTCACTCACTCACTCACTCACTCACTCACTCACTCACTCACTCACTCACTCACTCACTCACTCACTCACTCACTCACTCACTCACTCACTCACTCACTCACTCACTCACTCACTCACTCACTCACTCACTCACTCACTCACTCACTCACTCACTCACTCACTCACTCACTCACTCACTCACTCACTCACTCACTCACTCACTCACTCACTCACTCACTCACTCACTCACTCACTCACTCACTCACTCACTCACTCACTCACTCACTCACTCACTCACTCACTCACTCACTCACTCACTCACTCACTCACTCACTCACTCACTCACTCACTCACTCACTCACTCACTCACTCACTCACTCACTCACTCACTCACTCACTCACTCACTCACTCACTCACTCACTCACTCACTCACTCACTCACTCACTCACTCACTCACTCACTCACTCACTCACTCACTCACTCACTCACTCACTCACTCACTCACTCACTCACTCACTCACTCACTCACTCACTCACTCACTCACTCACTCACTCACTCACTCACTCACTCACTCACTCACTCACTCACTCACTCACTCACTCACTCACTCACTCACTCACTCACTCACTCACTCACTCACTCACTCACTCACTCACTCACTCACTCACTCACTCACTCACTCACTCACTCACTCACTCACTCACTCACTCACTCACTCACTCACTCACTCACTCACTCACTCACTCACTCACTCACTCACTCACTCACTCACTCACTCACTCACTCACTCACTCACTCACTCACTCACTCACTCACTCACTCACTCACTCACTCACTCACTCACTCACTCACTCACTCACTCACTCACTCACTCACTCACTCACTCACTCACTCACTCACTCACTCACTCACTCACTCACTCACTCACTCACTCACTCACTCACTCACTCACTCACTCACTCACTCACTCACTCACTCACTCACTCACTCACTCACTCACTCACTCACTCACTCACTCACTCACTCACTCACTCACTCACTCACTCACTCACTCACTCACTCACTCACTCACTCACTCACTCACTCACTCACTCACTCACTCACTCACTCACTCACTCACTCACTCACTCACTCACTCACTCACTCACTCACTCACTCACTCACTCACTCACTCACTCACTCACTCACTCACTCACTCACTCACTCACTCACTCACTCACTCACTCACTCACTCACTCACTCACTCACTCACTCACTCACTCACTTACTTACTTACTTACTTACTTACTTACTTACTTACTTACTTACTTACTTATACTTACGCGTATTTTAGCGTAGGGAACTCACCGGCCAGACTTACGGGTGCCCCCGTGTCTGGTGCACTGTTGAGAACCTTCCATGGTGCTCCTTGAAGGGTACTCCAGTGTGACGGAGATATAACGCTAATAAGACGGGCGCTCCCGGATTATTAGTGAATTTTAGAAGCGGCCTCGTGGATACGCGCCTCCACGAGTGTAGATCATAAATATATTATAAGCGTTAGAATTAATTAGACTAATGTATTATATACGCGTTAAATATTTTATAAGCGTTAAAGTTAATTTAACTAATATATTTTGGATTCCGCCTGTCTTTGTTATAGATTAAAGGAGATCGCGGTGATCTAGACGGACAAAGGACGGTTTCCTCATCTAAACATATTTAGTTTATTTAGATTAATTGTTAAGTTTTGTTATAGATATTTTGTGTGATTTTGAGATCAATAAATCTCTTATTAGTATTTCGTTAATATAAAACCTTTCTATTTATTTCTTAATAATAATAATCTCAATTATTATTATTAAGAATAATAAGCATCCGGCGGGGGCTCTTTTGTTACAAGTGTAAAGAAAAGATGTAAACGGAAAAAGTCGAAGCTCAGAGCACGCTGGAATTACTAGAATCAAAAAACTATAAGAATGGAAAGTTACAAGAAATCTAGGGACACCAATTCAAGCATCTGCCACTTCGTTCTTATAGGTGGTAAAGTTTTTTGTACATGCACAATATGCTTTGGTAACTAATGGCTAGCATCTTCCAAATTTTCAAAACAATATTTTAAACGCTAAAAAAGTTATGACACAAATTGTATCTGCATATAGTATGTGCGATTTACATTTTTCTTATTTAACATAATCTATTAAATGTTCTTAAATAGTACAAATGTCACTGTATTAATTATAATTAAATTTATTAGAAGCTAGATTGATCTCCACGAGTTATATCAATTTTTTTAATTTTTTATTTATATGAAGGCGATCTGTATTGGTGACAGACATCCTAAAACCCTCTAAATAGGAATATTCAAACACTATAATCTTAAAGAACAGTAAAATTAAAAGTAAACAATAAAGATGAATCAAATATCAGAATAAAATTATAAATGCGTTTCGGCTCTACAATTGCAGACGAGCCATCATCAATACATCACCGGTAATTCCTATTGGTAGACGCAATATGATAAAGATAAATGTGAGAATATATGGAGATTACTTAAAACATTTGATAGTGGAAACAAAAAACTTGTTTCCATCTGTTGTATAAAAGATGCAACTGATGCAACTGATGCAATAGGAGTTGCCGGTCTTGGTACTGACAAGATTTGTCAGCAATTGAAGAGCCGAAAAGCATTTATAATTACATTGTAATGTAAAATAAAATTATATTTTTATAAATTTTGATACAATTAAAATTAATTGTGAAGTGATTAATTTTTGATTCATTAAAACAAAATTAATTGTAAAAATGAATATTTTAATTCCTTAAATTAAAATTATGTGTAAAAATAATTGTTTTGATTAAGATATTAAGTATTGAAATTTCGTGCGAGAAGCTCGGTTTTTCATGCGTGGATAGCGTGCGCGAAGTGCCCGATTTAGACATTTTCACCGGAGCATGCGCGAAGCATTTTCTTTAGCGTACGGCGTGTGAAAACAATCATTACGTCGCGAAAAAACTGTAGGTATCTATTTATAAAAATTGAACAATTACAAAAACGAAATGTTTCTTAATTCAGATAAGACGTTCTGTGCACAAAAATATGAGAACGAATATTAGCGCAAAAATGCAATTTCCTATTTCTTTAGAGTTGCCAATACATGAGATGTAAAGGGAGGAATAATTGGCTAAAGAAGCGGTTCCATACGCGATATCTGAGTTAACATACTCTTGGAGTGCGGTTCGCATTAACCTCTCCTTCCAACACGCTCCGAGCACCTTCTTCCGTTCAGTTGTCGATATACAGGGTCTCGATAATTAGAACAAGATGTCTGTAATAGGGACATATAAGTGTCGGTAATTAGGTCATATCCATGTTGTCGTTAATTAGATCACACAGGGTATCCGTAATTAGAACATGTGCCCTAGTCATTCAGTCGATTCACACCGGAAAATCCGGTGGCTGCCGAACGAATGTAACGTGGTACAGCCCCCCAGTTTTTTCAGGCGGCAGCTCTAATTATCCCGAAACTGCTCAAATGATAATATCGTTGGAGCGCGGGATTATCCGATGATTCGACATGCTTTTATAGCATGAATATGTTTCACCTTATAAACTTGGACTTTCCTAACGGTGGACTTTCCTGATTATCAGATAGATTTCATAGGATGTTCAGGAGACAAACGTTGCCGGATTAAAGCGTGAAATTTTCACCGGATAGTACCTTCATTTTTCTTTATATACACGCTTGCTAACGTGCACTTCGTAGCATTAATGCATCAATCAAAGTTTCGACTATTTGCGTGCAAACACTGCACAAGCGCATATATTATTTACAAATAACCATTCAATGCTGACGGAGGGACGGCTGTTTCAAATTTCAATATCATATAAGATGTCTTCATTACGTAGGGTCACATTAAAGCTCGCATTTTATAGCGAAGAAACAAGGAAAGAAGGCGCTCAATTTGCATATCTTAAACATACTAATTGGAATCGTATCTCTATCAACGTATCCTCGATATTATCTACCGCGCGCGAGCATGCTATTCACTTAAGGATGTTGAAGCGCTTATTATTTACCATCAGAAAAAAAATTATATAAAAGCTTTGAAAGATTATCTAGTATAAATAATATAGTATGTTAAAGAAGGGCGCCTAACGAAATGGAGAAAAATTATTTTAACGAGATCGTAACGCCAGAAGCGTAAACATTATCGCTTAATAAAAAATGTCATTTAAATTAAAGAATTGTTTTTATTTGTCAATCAATTTTAATATTTAGGGGCTTGTGTTCTTCCTTTAAATATTTATCTACAAGTTCACCGTTTAGAAATGATAAAATAATTCAACTTTAAGGAGCAACGATTGATTGTTTATATACAAAAGCGCTTTTTATATTAATACTTATAAATAATTAGCCACTGCTCGTTAAAGTTGAATTATTTTATAATTTTTAAACGGTGAACTTGTTAATAAATGTGTAAGCAAGAACATAAGACCCGCAATATTAAAAATGATTGACAAATAAAGAAAATTCTTTAATTTAAGTGAAATTGTTTTAGATTGATAATATTTACGCTTCTGACGTCACGATTTTGTTAAAATAATTTGTCTCCATTTCATTAAGTGCCCTTCTTTAACATACTACATTACTTGTACCAGATAATCTTTACAAGCTTTTAAGTAATTTTTTTTCTGATGTTAAATAATAAGCGCTTCAACCTCCTTAAACGCCCCGAAGTATCTATTAAAACGATATACACTCGCAATTAATAGAACGAGAGAGAGCGAGAAGCAGATACAGTAAAGAAGAGCTACACACGCCGTGGCACGGACCAATCTCAATAAAACCCACATAAGCTGACTGTTTGCGCGTGTCGCGCCTCGTTCTGCCAAAGGTTTACGAGAGACAGAAGGATAAGGCGACGAGCGATTATTTTCGCGAAAACGAGCTGGCGCATCAAGACAAATACTTAACGGTCTGTCCCGGAGTGTCTCCGGGCGGCTGCGTGCACACCTGATGAAGAACATCGAGAATGGACACAAAAAGGATAGTCGATAGTTGATTACATTGATACTGTGATGTATTAAAGAGATTTTAATTTAGTCGAAATGTTTTTGGTTCTTTTCTATTTCTACGGGGAAAAAATGTAGTACAAAAAGGGTCATTTTTCAGAAATATATATTTATGGTTTTATTTTCATTTTAATCTGGCTCTTATATTGAATTATTTTCTTTGATAAAGAAATATTAGTTGCATTGAAAAAATAAATGTAGATTTATTCAGTTCACAGTTATGGAGTTCAAAGATATATAAGATTAAACATTTTTTTATAATTAACATTTTTATATCCTTTCTTTTTAATAAATAATTCATATTGAATGACAAGAATATACACTAAATGAAGCTAATTTCAATCAATCTATAGCATAAATATCATTGTTACTGACAGAAATAATGATATTGTAAAGTAAAATTGACGACGAATATAATAATGTGAAATTGATAATAAATAAATATGCAGTGCTAAAGTGATGCAATGTATTGACTACAGCGTTATGAAAAAAAGAGAACCAAATGAAATCGGCTACGCGTAAAGGTTGAGCATGTGTTTTTTTGTCTTAAGTGCATTTCCCGAAAGAAGGTCGTAAAAGAAGGTCCACACCGTGTGACTATTATGGAAAATATCGGCATTTTAGCATAAATGCATCACAGGAATATATCGGCTAGGCATTTGAATAAATATAATTTTGAAAGTTTAAACTGTGATCGAATTATTAATTTCTCCTCTCGTGAATCCTGCTTTGTGTCGGAACAATCATCGATTCATGTTTATACTGCAACAGTAATAAACATAAGAGTTTAGAGATATAAATAAATAAGTAAAATATTGTGAAATATATTGATCATTTATAGTCTGGATCAATTACAAAATCAATATTCTAGTTTAATGTACAATTATATCACACTTTTACCATTCTCTTCTACGTTGAGTTTCTCTTCTTTAATGTCGTATTATTGTTAAATAGATAATACAAGTGGTTTCAGGCCCAACTGCAATATGATTTGAATATTTTGGCGTCATCGACATTACTTTTTTAACTTTGACAGAGTCGATGTAAGGCGCTGAATCGAAAGAGTAGTATCCTAGATATTGATTTCTTGACGGTTTATTTCTGACTGTCTCAAAATTTAGCTTTTGAAATAAACTGCTCGCAACATTCTTCCACTTTCTTCTTTTCTCTTACTCTCTCTTTCTCTTTATTTCACCGACCTTTGGCATTTCCCCCGAATTATTACATTATACATTAATCCTGTTTTCAAAATATGTTGTGTGAACTCCTTTTAATTGTGTAGAATCTCAAATATATCAGAAGCTTGTGACCCAAATTGGTTCATAAACAGTCCGCTTTTATTGAAGTGCATAACAAATTACGAGTACAAATTTCAAATATTAGTTATTAATCTCGTAACACTCATACTTCATAACGTAAAATTTCATAATGATCACACTGAATTAAAACGACCATAATTTCAGCTGTCATGCTCAAACTTTATATAGTTTTAAAGGCTTTTTTAATTTTTAAACTTCTAATAATTATTATTAAAGATCTAAAAAATTATGATTTTTTAGTGAAACAAGGTATAATTTGCGAATCTTTGCTTCGCGATCTTTGTACTTTGTATAAAACAAAATTTATTTTACAATGTTTCAAAAATGTTAAGTATCTGTTCTACCTAAAATAATAAATATCTTAATAAAGTCAGCAATTTATATTTACAATATTAAAATAACCCTGAGTTACGCGTCAAAGCTTAAAATAATTAACATAATTCGAGCTATTTAAAGTAATCAAAGTAATCAAAGTAATCAAATTATTTAAAACAATTAAAAAGTGAGCACCATTATCCGCGCACCGCGGCTTCAACGAGCGAAAAGAACCGGCGCACGCCACGCGTATAATCCCAAAGCTTCACTCTCAAAACGCACGCTCCGCGGAGAAAAAGAAAGAGAACAAGAACCGAGCGATGTGATTCGAAAACACCTTGCGCGGCAGGTGCCAACCACCCCATACATCCTATATATATCCCGCTCGGCCGTCGTAAAGCGTCCAGCGCCACTCGCATCGGCAACAGCGAAATACACCCGAAGAGCACACCAAGCATACAAGTACCTAAGTATAAGAAAAATAGGGCCGCGCTGCAGACGGGACCTAAAAATACACGTATACACGCACACCTCGAAAGAAAGAGAAAGAGGCGCATAAGCACCGTGACCTCCGAGCGCGCGCGCGCGAGCCTCGCGATACCATCTAAGGAAAAGAAGAAGAAGAAGAAGCGACTGCTCGAGTCCTGCACACACGTACACACGCAGGAGCAGCCTGGGCATTCGGAGGGGAAGGCAAAAGGCGACGCACGACCGTGACTGGAAGCCATCGCTCGAGCGACCCTCGATCGGGCCCGGTGTGCACGAAGACATATATATATATGGGAGAGGTTGTGTAGGTATACGTAATAATAAGTGCGAGCGCGCGCGCGTATCGTCCGTGGCATTGGCGTAACGGCGATGGCGATTACAACCCCTTCGTGCGACGGAGCGATGGTTTTTTTGTTTTACTTGCGCGAGGTAAGTCGCGTGTGCGGCGAAACACGCCACGGGGATAAAGTTTTATTGCGCGGCTGGGGGAAGACGGTTCTTTTTTGTCAATATGGTAACGAAGCGGGTCTATGATTATAGCTTTGCGACGTGCTAGTTTTTTCTTTTTGCTGTTTCTTTTTTTTAGAAAATTGGTGGAGGCTCCGTGGGGTAGGTGTTATTTTATAGAGCTGGGAGGTTTATGGTTGGTGTTGAGGTATTTTAAAAAAAATTGTTACATGCTTCTTTTTGTAGGAGAATGGTGAGAAGTAACTTCATAACTTGTTATATTAGTTGTATGTGTTTATAAATATTAACATTTCTTTAGAGCGTACAGTTTTATTGACATGTACGTCGAAGCGTGATAATAATTATTTAGTAGGTGGTTCACTGAAAGTTTCATTATTATTATTTCAGTAGTAAAATAAGGCTTTTGGAAAATTAAAAACATTACTTTTAGTTTTTGGAAATACTTCTCGTTCTGCCAAAATGAGTGAGGAATTATTGAACCAGTAATGGCACATGACCAGTAATGACACATATTATCAAGCAATTTAATTTTATTTTATCTGTAAATACGATCATAGTTGTCAAATACATCAAATATCTAGTTCAATTTGGATTACGCCGAACTATAATGCCATAATAGTTATTAAATAATTATTTATAATTAATACATGATGATTGTAAGTGATATTATAATTGTGTTTAATATTTTAAGCCTTTATGATTTCGTAGTAATTTTCTCCATCTGTTTTTAAAAGATTTTTTTTTCGTCGACTTGCTCTATCAGATTTTCATTACATTGACTTTTTTATACAAATTATATTTTCAAATTTTCCATGACCATATATCACTTATTCAACAGTTGCAAAGGACAATTTGATATATTTGTTTAAAGTTATTATCGTCTCATCTGAATTAGCCATGGGCTCTAACAAGTTATAGAATAGAATAGAATAGATTTTATTTTCACAGAGTCAAAAAATACATTTCAGTTATATTTCTAGATTAATACATTCAGTCTTAAAGACAGTCTTATAAAATACCTACTTAAAGCTCATTTAGCTCATCATAAATTGTACATATCATATTCTATCGCGTCAATTAGTAATCCACTCATAATAGTATCCCTTATATTTCATATTACTCTAACTACTTTCTAAATATACCATAAAAGAAGCATTAACTTCCTCTAAACTACAAAACCCACAAACATTCAAAAAACAACTTTTCGCAAAACCCATTCCAAAAAAAAGACCCAAATCGCCCAAAGCAGGAACAGTAACTCTTTCACGCTGAGGGCATCGGCATAACGGCGCAATTACCGCAGCCAAACGAGTCAGCTCTCTTTCCCTCTGCTCTTTTTTTTGTTGTTCTTGTTTCTCTCCTTTCATTTTTAAATCGCGCGCACGCTCCTGCGCGTGCAGCCGTCTCTCGGCAGCGGCATTTCGGCCGCGCGCGGGATGTCGCCTGTCGCTACGCGCGCCCGGCCCGGCAGACAGGCACAGAGAGATGTTATCTCCCTGATATTCCTTTAAAGAACCGGACTTCCTGCTCGATTCGTCCTGCGCGACGGCGGCGCAATTGTGCGCGGTATGTTAATTTTCGAAATTTTCGGAGTCGATAAGTCGCCGACTTTATGAAGCTCGCGGAATCGTCGGAGATTATCGGAAAGATATATATATATGTGTGTGTGTATGAATTGGAGAGTTGAGAACGGTTTTGGGGGATAATTTGGCAGGATGGAATTGAGGAGTCGAAGCGCGAGTTTGGCGTAAGAGGAGGAAGTGAGTGGAGGAAAGGTGCGGTGTTTCTTGAATTATCGGCGATCTTTGAATGTTGGAATTGGGAGGTAATGGGGATGTTGAGACTTTTCGACGTATGCTAATGGTCTTTTGAATAATCATTGCTCATATCTTTGTTTTGAAAATGGTCGGGTTACCGAAGTTTCTTGGGCGCCGTTAACACGTGTCGCATATGAGATAAATGCTTGACTGATTTTTTTATGATCTGAATATTGTATTCTAAAATTTAAATGTCGAATTGCTATATCTTTGATAATTTTATAGACTAACATTTTAGTAAGTCATAATCTTCTTAACTTTGAATCACTGTAGTATTAAACTTTAATGTTATAACTTCTTGATACTTTTACATTTAATTATATCGCTACCTCAAAATACGACTACTATAATTATGATCTCTGTATTTTTCGAAAACTGACTGAAAAACAAACCTTTTATGAGCTTTCATACTTATCTTGAATTACTACATTATACAGCCTTTAACCTATTTTTACCGATATTCGCGATAATAATGTATTTGTTATTTTCTTATAACTTATGTTTGCATTAAAATTGAGTTAAATAAAACTTGAATAGCTTTGAGAATACAATATGAAATGAAATAATCTAAATCTCAGTTACTTGATATAGATGCACAATTCAAATCTCTCGCATGCCTCCACACAGTAAACATGTCCGCCAAATTACAAAATAAAGTTATCACAAAGCCATCCCGGCGTATAAACCACAACCAAAAACTGTAAATTTCCGCCAAAATCCCGATGTTCAAAACCGTCATCCACCCGCTCCCCCCCTCGCAACGAAAAAAAAAATCCCACTGCCCCCGCGTATTATAACGCAAGCCAAGCCCAAAACAACGCGCTTGCGCTTGCGCTTGTGCCTGCTCGGATCGGTCGACTGTCTAATAATTCATTTTATGGAAATCCAGGAGCGGGGAGGGAGTGCAGGCGCGCAGCTTTGGAAGCATATTTTCCCAGAAATTTAGAGCGGCCGATTTCGATGCCGATAAATCAAGCTGACCGAGCGAGCGCGCGCGCGATGGAGATCGCGAGAGATCCTTTAGCATATGTATGGAGTGTGTCGCGCGAGAGCCGCGTAATCCGGGAGATACGAGCTGACCGGAAGAAGATACGCCGGATGAGCGAGCGCGCCGGGCAAGGAGATGAAGGTTGAAGAGGCCGACGCGGGTTGGCCGGGCGTCATGCAAGATGAGAGCGGGGGGGGGGGTGATTTTGTGTAGTTGGAGATTTGGAGGGAGGGGCATATTTTGATGGGTGTATTTAGATTAGAGGGATTGCTCGTGGAGTAATATTTTGGGAAGTTTTTAAAACGTTGTACGAACTTCGTGTACTTGATAGACTTATTTGTTTAATAAGTAATCATAGTTTTCAATCTTGTTGGGCAAAATAAATAAAAAACAATGTTTTATTGGATAGTTTCGTACGGTTAACCGAAACATTGTATATAGTTAAATATTGTTTTTTTACTAATTTTATATTCAAAAATAAATGACCATGACTACAAAACAATAATTATCGAAATGTCTATTCAATACACTTCGAAAAACAATCCTTTTATTGGAAAAGAATTTTACTCTGAACCTAATCATTTTATAGTTAACATGGGTTTTTAATATACAAAAAAATTCCGTTTGCATAATAAATCCTTTTGTCAGAACTACGGTTCCACTTCTACAGTAAACGTTTAAAATTTAATATATTTCGAGTTTTAAAGTGTTTTATTAGGCTTTTCTATCATGCTATATAAAATTTGCGAGGTTTATCAATCCTTTAATTTGATTTTGATTCTGTACGTTGGTTATTTGCTTTCTCATTGTTATTCCTTTCTTGGTTACTTTTAAACGCTGTGATTATAAAAAAAATGTATTAATGCGCTATGTTACTTCAGTATCCATACAGACAAAAAAGGAAATCCCTTTACCTATAGTAAATATACCTCTTTTTATACAAATGCAACATTGTACAGAAAGGATTTTTCATTTTTCATAAATAGACTTTTCCAGCTATCAATTCCTTTTTATAACAATCCTTAAAATCAGAAGATTCATCTTACTCCAAAAGGTCCTTATCCTCGTACGAACCTTCTCTCACCAAAAGTTAACTCATCATTTGGATTTAAAGCACCACCGCGCTAATGCCCCCCCTTAAACAAAATTTAAGTATCCCCTGAAACTTATCCAAGTATCAAAACACTCAGAACGCCACTATACACAGGCCTCGCCGCTTATGAACCTTCTCTCCTACGCTCCCGCGAAAAGAAACCCCCCGGCCACAGAGCAACAAAACAACAGCGAGCGAAGAGGGCGCGGAAAGCAGCGTCGAAAGAAAGAAGACGAAGAAGAAAAGAATGAGAGGGCGGAGAAAGAAAGTCTACCGGGAGGGTAGTTTAGCAAGAGCGCGAGCGAGAGAACCACACACACACACACACACACAGCCTGGCTGAATAAAAATTATGGAATACGTTGCATATAAAGTAAGTGAAAAACAGACGGAGATGATGAATTGCTCCGTGGGAGAAGGTGGAGTTGCGTCCAGGCTCGCGGACGGGGGGGGGGGGTGAAGGAGATAACGGCCAGCGCCATCGATCACGCGGCCCCGGCCGGCAATGACGCGTCGCTGTATATATATAACGCGCCTCTCTTCTTCTTCTTCGTGGCATCGTGGAGATGTTCGTGGCATCGTGGAGTGTGGGGGTGTATATGCCTGTTTGCTTGTTTGCGATGAGATTCGCGGGCTTTCTGTGTATAGCGATGTGGATGCGGGTGTGAGGCTCCTTTTGTGGCAATGGTGAAAAGCTGCGAAATCACGGGGTGGGACTGAGAGAGAAAGAGAGAGAGAGAGAGGTCTAATGAGTCTGGAGCTCGAGTGAGCCAGGGTCCAGTGGTGGTTGTCCGTTGGATTGTGTGTCTGGATGATCGGCGTGATTGATTTTTCGCTGGGTACGCGTGTGGAACAGGCTTTTGACTTGTGATGAGCCGGGGATTAAGTTGGGGGTTCTTCGGGTCATGGTGTGCATGGGAGTGAATCGGGCATTTGAGGTTTTGATTTGTTATTGCGGTGGTTTAGTGATGTGTTTTTATGAGAGAAACGTACACTTCTTGGTTAATTGTCAACTGACTAAATTAATGTATCTGCTGTTCGAAATCATAGTGAAATGAGCGCCTTTTAAAAAATGTGCAATTGTTCGGGATCATGTCGTAATTACTTTTTGATTTTAGAGTTTGCAACATTTCTGAAATGGATTTGTTTATTTTGAAAGTATTTCATATCGGTCTAAAATTTCAAGTAATCTTCTAAAAAACTCTAATCAATGTATTTCATTAAAGCTAAAAGGGTATCTATGTACTATGAGTAAATAAATCTTCTCGAAACTGAACTGATAAGACTTATTTCCATGTTATAAATAAAAATAGACTTCACTTTTGAAAACATGTTTTATGTTCTCTAATATATATTTGCAGACTTTATATATTTTACAAAAAGTTTCTAAAATCCAATAAAATTTTGGAAGATTCGGAAACCCTAATATGGCCATACAGGTAAAATGAGTACCTATAAGAGATCTATTTATGACATATTCTAGGGTGCCATAACTCCTACAGTGCATGTGTGGTATCATCAGATGTTGATCAGCAAGTCAACTTCGCTGATGACGCCCTCTAGTTACAAAATAGTGTTATGTTTAAGCGCGAAAGCATCAAAATACTAATTTCTTAGCAGTGTATGCAGCCAAAGAAACCATTTTTGTCAGCGTGATCGTGATACGAGCAAATAAAATCGTACGTTACATGAAATGGTATCCTTTTTACGTACATTAAGATGCACGTATTAGTTTTCTCCATTGACTGCATTTACAATGCGAAAACTGCAACTTTTATTGACCCTTATTAATGGGTAAACTGGCCATACACCAAACCGTACATATGGCATTATGATAGTTGAATAACGCAGAACAAAGGTGGTCACTTTACCAACACTGTTGATAAAATGGCCAATTTTTAACTGTTTACATCTTCTTTAATTATAATTCAGAGAATAATCTTTTTGCAAAAATTCTCGGGAGGTATTAGAGATATAGGTTCAAATATCAAGTTCCAACAGTTTCCGAAACCTTAAAATCTGATGTATATATTTACTGGGAATCAAAAGTTCATTAAGGGGAACATATTACCTGCACCCACCTCATACAAAGAAAAATATTCTGTAAAAATTGTGAAAATTTAATCTGAATTATAAAAAGGAAATAGGATATGATTTAAAATATTTAGAAAAAGACCAAGAAACCTCTCTTTAAATATTTATTTTTCTACGGTAAATAAATTGTACTTACCCATGGAAGAATTTACTCCCGGCAGAATACTGTTCGAGTATTAGTTGCCGGCACTACCAGTACTTGCAAATGTTAGAGGTTTCGCACTGAGATATAACGGGGATAATAAGAACGGGCCAGTACAACACTTTTCTTCTTGTTATAGTCAAAATTGTATAAGAAATATACATTTTTAGGCACACGCGAGACACTTCACTCAAAGTTTAGTGTAATAATCATAACTACAGATTACTATTGCGCGACCGGAAATTTCACGTAAACTTAGTAACCGTACATTAAATTAATATTTTATTAAAAATTAGCCTAAAAAGTAGGTTAAGCTACGCTTGACGATTTCGCAATGTTTTGTTTTCTTTCAATATCGGCAAAAAGTATTGCACCGACTCTGAGACGTTTTTCGGGCCAACGTCGATTCTTTTTACTAGCCCATTCTTATCAAAACGATATAATCCCTTTATTGGTTCAGTGCCGAAAAATAATTTACTGGCATACAATATTCAGCCAGAATCGGCCCGAACTATCACTGCTGGCAAATTCTTTCATGGGTATACGTGACAAGTTCATAGCAAATATTTCTCGTTACACTACTTTATAAAATAAACATTACAAACAATTTGCTCTAACCATTCAATACTTATTCATCATAAAATACCCACCGTTTACGCGTATTATCACAACGCCACACAGCCTCCAACGCAAACCCAAGCGCCGAAAGATCATCTACCTTCTTCTCAACTCCGAAATCTCGTGCGTTCCGCAATCCGCCCGCCCTTCACCAGTGCGTAAAGAACCACCGAGCAGCAGCAGCAGCAGCAGCAGCAGGAGCTTCAAAGTAAAGTCGCAGGCTCGCTGCGAGCTGCGAAGAAGGCGTGTATAAAGTGAGTTCGAGCGCTAAGTAAATCCCGCTCGCGGACTTTACTTCTCGCCTCTCGCGGCTGCTGCTGCTCGCGTCTGCAGCGGACCGAGAGACGAAATTTCGCTCGAGAGAGCGAGACGGGGAATCGCGAAATCTGCATTTCAGGCTGCAGGGCTTCCAGCTTCGGCTTGGGCTTCCAGCTTCGGCTCTGGGGGAGAGTGGAGAGCGGAGACTCGAGAGCTTTCGAGCGGCTCGCAAACACTCCGCGACGAGACGCGACGACGCGCTGCCGTGGGTATATAGAGGCGTAGAGATGAGACGAGGTGGAGGGCAGAGGTATGCGGGAGGCTTGTGCAGTTTTTTAGGTGACTGGAATTTGGATTTTTCTTTTTTTTTTAAAGTGGGTTACGTAAGGTGTAATGTGGCTTGAAGAATTTTTTGTACTTGTTTATCTTTATTCTTTTATAGGCTTATATTTGGTGTAGTTGACTTGGATTTGTACAGTTACAAGTCGTTCTTGAATTTGGCACTGGAAATATGCCGAGAACTATGTGTAGTATATTAGGTAGTAGTATATGCCTTAACATAGGTACCAATTATTCCTAGTATTAAGTACAGTAATTATAATTTTGTTACACTTCATGTAAATACCAGGGTATTGTTAAATTAATAAGAGGTGAATGTGTAAATTCGTCTGAAACGTACAGTTTTAAAGTAGTTAAATTGTTGCCAACTATGTACACTTTTTTATATATTATTTTTGCTTCAAAAACTGTATTTACAGTGATACAGTTAAGTAAAGAAATTTACACATATATGATAGTGTGTATAATTGAAGGCATACCAATATTGTATATTTTGATTGTAGGAATAGAGATATTTTATTTTAAAAGAATTAACTGTTTCTTGTGTTGAAAAAGAAAAAGAGAAAAAATAAGACATTGCATCTAAAGATAATTCTAAAACGACTATGTTTACCATAATTACTCTGTTTCGCATCGATAAAAATTGGTGAAACCAGTTGGATAAGATAATTTTTTAATCAAGTTAAAAAAAGAAATTATTACAAATTGGTTATAAGATTTAGAAGATCGTATTGATTGAAAAAAGAACATTGCTTTATACTTTTTTATAATACGATATTATTTCTTCTCTCAATGAAGAATATTAACCCAATAATATATTTGTGTTTTCAAAATCTCTTCTTGCAATTTAACATAATTTGTTCTTATCAACGTGAAGAATTCAAGCTCTGCAAACATCAACAAAAACCTCCATCGAAAAAGAATCCCCAGACATGCAAAACATCTATTTACCCTCATCCTTACATTATTGAAACAACCTCACCTCGAATTTTCACCAATCACTACGAATACACGCTAAAATACCGAACACCTCCCTTCCCTCCATCATAAATTCCACATGCAAATCCAGCGAGCCACTCCAACCAAATTCAAATCAAATCGAATCAAATTTCGCGTTAAAGCCAAAATCCGAATTCTTCTACGCTCACAACTCAAATATATTCTCCAATCCCTCCCTCAGTCATCACCCACCACTCGACTCCATGAATCCACGCTCTCGCGCTTCGATCACTTTGATTTTCGCGCGCGCAAGACGAATTCGAGTGGCACATCGCACCTCTCTCCGTCGCAAACGAGGACATCGAAAATCGTCCCTCCGTGTATAGGTACACCCGCGCCTCGGAGAGCAAGAGAAATACCGCCAGCGGCGAATAATTAATTCGCGGTTTTTCCTCGTCTAATTAGCCGGATTTATATTCCCGTGACCCTCTTATCCCTGCGGCCATACCCCGCGCAACCCCTGACTCCAGCGTCGTTGAGGTTTGACTCTCGGCGTCTCTTCTCTCTCTGTTTCTCGTTCTAGAAAAGCACCGAGAGTTCTATCTCTCTATGATGTATGGAAATGTATGCGGGGAGACGAACGAAGAGCCTCGCGCATTTTTCCGCCGCCCGAGCCTTCATTTCCACCGCGGCGTTTTCTCTCTGTGGATGGATATATACCTCGAGTCTGTCTCTCTCTGTCTTTGGAGTATACGGAGTGTACGCGGGGCTCTTCGGACCGAAGGCGAAGCCATCAAGAGACGACGTTCGCACTCGCGACGGAGGCGGCACGGCGACACTTCTGCAAGCGCGCCTCCTTCACTGTCACCTCTAATGACGCGTCTACTCGTTAAATCTGTGGCTCTGAGCTCTGAGCGCGGCTCGCGTTCCGTCTCTCGCTGCGGCTTCATTTTTCTCTCTATATCTTTGTATTTTTTCTTTTCTCTCTGTTCTTTTTTAAGGGGGAGGGTTTTCTTTTTTCATTTTTCGAGAAAAAATGTAGCGGTTTGAATCTCATATTTTGCGCGGCCTTCATCCCTCTTTGTCGCTTCGGTTTTATGCAGGTACATAAATCACGAGGCGGGATGGTTCTATCTGTGTGTTTGAACTCATTTGGTGGTTTGGCGCGCAGAGGGCGGGATTTTGTTTTTGATGAAGCTGGGATAAAAGTATTTGCAAACAAATATCAAACGTTTGAAGAATATTGTTGGGCAATATTTTGTGTTTAACTATTTGAAAGGGGTCTAGGTCTTTTCACCGACTGACCTTTTCGCGACTAATTTTTCGCCGACTAGTACGACCGCCAACGTGGTATAACAATATATAAATTATGTATTTGAAATCCTTATTGCTTTCTTACTATTTAAGTCGAAAAGATATCATAAACAATGCATTATCAACCCTGGTAGAAAGTTAACTAGAAATTCTGGTTAGCTTATTAATTATTAGCCAGATTAATAAGCTACCAATAAGCCAAATTCTAGCTAAGACCTGGCTAGAATCTGCTTAAGCGTATGCTTTAAGTAAGTACGTATTTTGTCTGCAAATCTAACTTATATATATTTCGTTTCCACAATTTATAAGTTTTTAAAAATACATATTATTATACAATACTTTATTGATTGTTTAATATAGTATGCCGCCAATATAAATATTTTTATCGACAAATAACAACGTATGAGCATATAGAAATTTGCACATGCAATACTAAAAGTATTTGATAACTAATAATTTCCCTTCCGAAAATTAGTTAATCATATAACTTGTCAACAAAAATTTTGCGATTGATGTCGAAAATAAAATTTTGTAATAAAAGTTCATTTTAAAACTACAAATATTTATTTACCAATTCTCCACAAATTCGTCAAAACTTACATTATTCTGTTTCTATTATTGTTTTTAAAATAACAATAATTATATGACTACATGTATTTAACTATTCAATTTTACTCGGGGTTTTGCTACTTTTTGTGTAAATACATTTTAAACTTTAATTTAGTAAAATACTTAATGTTAGGATGATTAGAAGTGCCTATTACTTCGATTTTTATAAAAATGTCATTATTTATATTATTAATTAATACATAAATTACTTATTTTATCAATTTTATATTAACTAGAATATTAAGTAGGATCCAGCTAGAAATTAACTAAAAAGCATGTCGTTCTTAACTGATTTCTAGCTAATTCCGTAACCAGAATACTTTTTTTTACGAGTCTAGAAAACTTTTTATGTTTAAAAGCAATCATCTGAAAATTTTTATTCTATCAAAACACCATAGTATCTTAAATTTCACCGTTGTAAAACCTTAAAATATTGACCCAATACGTCACAATAAATCACTGTTTTCAATACCATATTTATTAAAGGAACTTTAATCCTCATACGATTCCGGGTGCACGATGAACAAAAAATTATTATTTTGCGGTTATTCGATTCCTTTTGACATATTGTTAGTGACAGAAATAATGATAATTATTGTAAAGTAAAATTTACGGCAAATATAATAATGTTAAATTAATAATAAATAAATATGCAGTGATAAAGTGATGCAATGTATTAACTACAGCGTTATAAAAGAAAGAGAACCAAATGAAATCGGCTACGCGTAAAGGTTGAGCATGTGTTCTTTGTCTCAAGTGCATTTCCCGAAAGAAGGTCGTAAAAAAAAGGGCCAACGTTGGCGCTCTCGACAACAACAAGGCAGTGCAGTCTAGACTATCGTAAGGATCACATTGTGTGACTATTAGAGAAAGTATCGGCTTTTTAAACTGTGATTGAATTATTAATTTCTCCTCTCGTGAATCCTGCCTTGTACCGGAACACATATATTGCAAAAAGTGTGGAGCACTTTTTCGATAAATCTCTGGAAGATATGGCAAAGTAAACGTTGTCGTTATTAGTATATCTATATTGCTGTACAGTCTATAGAAAAGTGTATACCGCACTTTAGTTTTCTGCCTTATTTCAAAACTTTTGGGTTACATTTAATATTTTAACATTTTAATTTATGAATTGCAGACATTAAGTTATAAATAATGATGTTTAATGATGATTTGAAATATAAATGAACATTTTAACCTTATTATCACCGGTGAACTACCTTAAGTTATCGTCGAAGAACGAAAATCAATTATCTTTTACAATAGTATATTACGCAACTAGGGGCGAAAATGGGTATTTCCAAGCGAGGATGATGATTAAGCACGAGTGGAAGTCGAGGGCGCCGAAGGCGCCCTCGACTTCCACTCGTGCTTAATCATCATCCTAGTCTGGAAATACCCTTTTGCCCAAAAGTGGATTGAGAATTGAGTTTTTCGAGTCGTCCACTTCAGTATATGACATATATATATATATATATATATATATATATATATATATATATATATATATATATATATATATATATATATATATATATATATATATATATATATATATATATATCTACTGTAAGAAAAATTATTAGATCGTAACTCCTTATGTATGAGTTATTCTCCAAACTTCCAAAGTAAGTTCTAACGTTAGAGCCTGCGAATAATTTCAAATAATTAGAAGTAACTAATTACATCAATCTATAAAAAAAAATTTAACCCACTTCAAAATATATAACGCTCTAAAAAGTAAAATATAATACTTTCTGTAATAACGGGATTGAGAAAATATTAGGCTCTATCAAATGTTTATTCTCTTTATTTAATACAAAGTCAACATTTATTGAAACTACAACTTTTTGGAGTCGGCGCTAAAATAGTCTGGTATAGTAATTTGGTAAAATTTTGGCGCCAACTCTAATAGGTTACCTTCTCTTTGAGGAAGCAATAATATAGATATAAATATGTTGATGTAATAATGTGATTGTAAAAATGTTGATGCAAATATGAAGAAAATAATACATCATTCCACTTTATACCTCAATCAGCAAACCTTACAATCAATAATATCTCCAAATTTCCCACCATATATTTAAATACTCCACATTCGACAATCCGATCATACAAAACTCACGAAGCCCCTTCACAAACCATCCAAATTACACCCAATCATATTCCCCCATACACCGATATAAACGCGGAATCAATTACCCCCCGAAGCTCAAAGGAAAACAGAAGTACCTCCTCGAAACACAATCGATTCCCGTGATTATACATCCACCAGATAAGAATCCGATCTCTTTCGCACAAATCCCCACCTCGTATACTTTTACTTTCCCTCTCGAGCACATCCATAATACCTTCAGCCTCCCGCGGGTATAACCCATAAATACACGCGGGCTCTCGCCTCCGACCGACAGTGCGTCGAATGCAAAAAACGTAAACGACGTTACGTGAATCGATTACCACGAATATGATAATGATTCGCAACGGCGGGCCGCTGCTCGCATTCATTAGACGGCTCGCGGGCGCGCGCGCGAATTAGTCGACTTTAACGCCTGACGCGGCCTGCACTCTTAAATCACGGCCGTACCCGCGCGTACATACGCAGACGCACACGCGTGTCTGTGTATATTACGGTGTGCGGTATATGTGTTCGCCTCAGCGGCGAGCGATGAAATTGCCGGAAATTAAAGGCGAGCGGTCTTTTTCCTTCTCTCCTGGATCTCCCGGCGCGAATCTTATTAATAAATTACGCGAATAAGCGCGCGCCTCGCTGCCTGGGTCTTTCGCCGGCGTGCGCAGTCATTTGTGTATGTATAATGTACGCGTGTGTGTGTGTGCGAGGAGTATGGGCGATTTACACTTTCCGCTTAGAGGAGGGCGGAATGGCATTACGTGTATGGCTGTGGCATTTCGGCTGCGCGGCACCCTTGAAATTAGATAATGCTTGGTGGGCAATTGTGCTTGATGTATTGAAGACTTTTTGCCCGGATTTTTATGTAAAGGGGCGCAGCGCGTCTTGGGGTTATGGATTTATCGCGAGTGCGAGATGTGCTTAAGATGCGTGTTTGTAAGCGTGAAATGTTGTGAGACATTTGTCACGATAAATACTGATTGTGTATTGAAATACATAATTAAAAATGTCTTATATGAAATGTTTGTTTGAATCTATTCGTAATAATGTAAGGAATCGTAGACTATTTTAGAAAACACTTGAAAATATAACTAGCTCAAAAGAAGTTTGATGAAGCCGATATCGATTAACGCTCGGAAGAACCAAATCATTCATTCAAAAATTGTTTTCTTTCATTTTTCTAACTGCAACGCTGAAATAACAAAATGCATTATTTACTCTTAATTTTGTCTAAACCTCAAAAAAATGTATTTTTTAAATGTATTTTTAGAAAGGGAGAACCTTCCCGTATGCACTGAGGTGCCGGAAGGTAAACACAGTTTTTTCTTATGTATTTTAACCCGTAGAATTTGAATCCGGAGGTCAATTTTCGTGAAAAGTAGTAGGATTAGCTAAAAACGCGATATTTTATAAAAATATCTCGTGCCGCTTTTTCGGCTCGGAACTATTTTTCCCTAAAAATTCGGGTAATTTTAAGAAAAAAAGCTTGTATTTCTTTTTTTCCTAATGTCAATAGAAAAAAGTTATGACTTTATAATGTTTCATTTTTGCCTTCAATGCGAATGAAGTTTTTTGAAATATACAAATTCATATATCCTCTTTAAGGCATCAGTAACATATTTATCCATTCATATCTAAAATTAAATTAAATTAACCATGACTATTATCAATAAACAAATGGCGCTTTGAAGCCGCTTCGCATCAATTCCACGGCCTATAATGTACAAGATAATGTTATGAGCATGTACTTTATTTTGGAAACTATTTAGATTTTCATTCTACATACACATTTTCATACTTATGTCTCGTCTTCATTGGCACTTTAATAGCGTCTCGCTTTAACGTTTAATATTAATAACATTACGGTCATAATTGCTAGTAAATTTTAAAAAGTTCGATTGTGTTGAGATTTGTTTGTTCTATTTTTTCATACTAACAAAGTTTTTCTTTTCTGAATAACATAAATGTTATTCGACATTGAAAGTTAAAGAGTGACTCTATTAAACTGCCAGTGTAGACTAGGCATTATGTATTTTGTAAAATAATAAACATGAATTTTAAAACAATTTTTTATTATAACTGGCTTCAATTTAAATTCATGTAATATGTTACCCATTGCTTTATTCCTTAAATTTGTTTGTTTCATAATTTTCTAGAAATAGAACTACAAGAGAATGAATCTACTGAAAATCATACGTAAGATTTAATATTATTTAAGGGAGCAGGCCGGGGTTAAACCCAAAAAAATATTTTCTTTTTCTGAGTCCAGGAAACTTTTCATATTTAAAAGCAATCATTCTGAAAAATTTTATGCTATCAACACAAAACAATATCTTAAATTTTACATTGTAAATCCTCAAAATCTTGAACCTACACGTCACAATAAATCATTGTTTTCAATACCTTATTTATTAAAGGAACTTTGATCACGATTCCGGGTGACATGATAAACGAAAATTTCTTTTTCGTCGATTATTCGATTCCTTTTGACATGTATTAAAAAATGAGCGGAGCGTGTCGTTCATCATGTCACCTTGAATCGTGTGAAGAACAACGTTCCTTTAACAAATAAGGTGTTGAAAATAATCATTTATTGTGACGTGTGCCATGAAGATTTTGAGGCTTTACAATGGTAAAATTTAAGACATTGTGGTGTATTAATAGCATACAACTTTTCAGAATAATTGCTATTAAACATGAAAAGTTTTCTGGACTCATAAAAACAATATTTTTTTGGGTTTAACCCAGGCCTGCCCCCTCAAGTTACGATTCGTATTTTGCGCTTGATTTGTTTTATGTTTTTCCCACTAAGCTCGCAGGTTTAATTTTGAAAAAATTATTATTAAACTAAATGCTTCTAACAGTACCCTGTACAGTATCGGCCGTCATATTGATGTGAAGCGGCCTTCAAAGGGCCATTTGTTTATTGATTATAGTCATGATTAATTTAAGTTAATTTTAGATATCAATGGTAAATATGCCATCATATATTAGCTAATATATTATCACTTACTCACTTGTACCTTAAAACGTATTAACAATTAATTTAAAATTTAATAGTGTATCAGTTCCCTAAAATTTCCTCAAACATTCATGTATTTACCGTCGTTTTTAATTATTAATAACTTTACGCAAGATTAATATCTTTTAACAAAAGCTTAAAATAAAGCTCTTTTCGTCTACTTTTTATTATTATTCGGGTCATACTTTTTAGAGTTTTTGTCGTACTAAAATATTTGTATTTATAAAAATTCCGTTATTGTAAAAATGGATATTGGCACTAAAGAAAGATTCGACAAAACAGCGGAGACTTTTTTGTTAAATTTTTTAAGTATTAAGTTCTTACTTACAATTTCACAAAAGTTCAAAACAATAATTTCAAATTATTGCTTTTGTTTAATATAAAATATAATAAATTAGGTGAATGTCCCGATTTCTGCTCATATAAGCATTTTGCATCAAACAAAAATGTTTAAAAAGTTATTCTAACATTAATTTATAAAGCAGATATGATTATTATCTTAATTATGAATCGGACAATACAATGTAAAGGCGTAAAATCCATTTTAAAAACTTAAATATTAATAATAGTCAATTAAAAGGCGTATGCAAAATGCACCTATTTCTGCTCACAGCATAAAGCGGTGATTTCGATCTGTACCTATTTCTGATCACCGTTGATTTTATAGACTTTATTCATATGATTTGTATCTTTTTATTGTATTATTATGTTAATAAGCGTAAATACTTCACGATTCATAAGCAGAAAACAGAATGCATCTGCGTCTAACCTCAAACTATCACTATTATCAAGTTTTTTAATTAGAATCTACAATATTTTTAATTCAGCACTGCAGGTTTTAGTTGTAATACTAAAAAGGTATAGATAGCTTGGATATAATATATATTAAAACAACCTTCATATCTATAATAACAGAAAAACTTCGAGTGATTAGAAATAGGGACGTGAGCAGAAATTGGGACATTTACCTTATACTCTATTAATCCTTTCCGTCACCGTGTCCTTTTTAAAGAACAATCACTTTTTTATCTAAGAAACCTATTCTAAATTTAATTTTTTTGCTTTTAATGTGATATTTGTCTAACATAACGTAAAAATAAACTATTAAAGCTTTGGTTTTACTAATTTTTACGGATTATTAAATTAAGTTCCTATTTACAAATTCAAAAAAGTTCAAATAAAAAATTTCAAATAATTTTTTATGTTACATAAAAAATAGAGTAACCCTCGAGGTCGCCATGTCCTTTTGAACGGACAATAATATTTTTATATACGAAACCTATTTAAAATTTCATTTTTTTGCTTTTAACTACGATATTTGTCTAACATAACGTAAAAATAAGTTATTTTAAAACTTTGGTTCTGTTAAAAGAAATTTAGTATAGCTTTAAATTGAAAGAAATATTTGGAATTTATTAAGTCTATGGTTTAAAAAAATAATTGTAAGTTATAAATTTTTTTTATTGGCATAATTTTCTTACACTCTAAACCTATATAAAAGAATAAAAATTAACGTTGGGAAGAATGAAAGGAGAATTTTATTCTTTTAGAATAGTATAAAAGTGTGATTTTATTCTTTAGAGAATTTGACAATGACTTTGAAAGATTAAATTTTACAATTTATTCTTTTGTAAAGAATAAAGTTCAGCTTTTATTGTTTTAAAAGAGTAAATGATGAATTTTATTCTTTACAAAAGAATAAAGTCAAGAAATTATTCTTTATAAAAGAATATAATACCACCCCGCTATTTTAAAAAAATAATAACGGTTTTTATTCTTTATGAAAAGAATAAACAGAAGATATTATTCTTTATTTAAGATATATAAATATATCTATAAGAACACCTATTTTGTAGTTCTACTGCTGTACTAACCATCAAATCCTTGGAGATTAATTTTAACCTAAAAATAATTATGACACTCGCTGATCACCTCAGTCAGAATAATTCCACCAAAAATTCATATCTGAAAAACTAAAAGACCTTAACACTCCAAATTTTGTATCATAGTTTATTAGGCTCAAAAAAGAAGGAGAAAAATATTTCCAAGGCCTTAGATCTTATTTCAATTTATCAAAAAAAGTCTTGTACACAAAATAACATATATGTATACCTATATATATATACCTATATATATATATATATATATATATATATATATATATATATATATATATATATATATATATATATATAGTTTATTAGGCTCAAAAAAGAAGGAGAAAAATATTTCCAAGGCCTTAGATCTTATTTCAATTTATCAATATATATATATATATATATATATATATATATATATATATATATATATATATATATATATATAGGTATAGATCTTATTTCAATTTATCAAATAAAGTCTTGTACACAAAATAACATATATGTATACCTATATATATATACATATATATATATATATATATATATATATATATATATATATATATATATATATATATATATATATATCAAATGGTTCAATTACCTCTAAACTTAAAAGCCATATTAATTCAATAGTTTTAATGAAGACTGTAGAAATTTGTTCAACCCAAAAAAAAATTTGTTAAATTGAGGTAACGGAAACTTAAAATTTTCTTTAAAATAGCGTTTCTATTGAACCAACAGAGTTTGAGACTTCAAATTTTATATGTAAGTTAGTTCCACTTCAACATATAATAAAAACTTACTTGGAACTACACAAGACCCTTGGTTACTCTAGCGACTACGAAAGTATACATGTAATTTCAAAATCCAAGTGTCGGTGGAACTAGAATTGCCATAAAATGACTTTTTCATAAAGTATAAGATTTATAAACTTCAAAATTTGTATGCAAGTAGGTTTCACCTCAACAAACAATAAAAACAAAGTGAAAAATTAAATGTTTCAATTGATTAATCATTTTTAAGTTAAAAGGTGATTGAACCATTTGACATATATATAGGTATACATATATAGGTATACACATACACTATTTTGTGTATAAGACTCTTTTTGATAAAATTGAAATAAGATTGTCTAAGGACTTGGAAATATTTTTGTCCTTCTTCTTTGAGCCTAATAAACTATGACACAAAATTTGGACTGTCAAGGTCTTTTAGTTTTTCCAGAAAAGTCCAGAAAACTCGCTCTCACAAACCTTGTACAAAAATTCTAGTTTAAACATGTACTTTAAATTTACCGAGCGTATAAGTAAGTCGTTACCGTAAGGGTTGAATATTACATTGTATGTAATAATATACTAATTTACTGTGTCCATAAGGGTTTGCCTATTTCTAAGACACGCATAAGTAGTTTTGTAGCTAATTGATAGACTGTGTAATCCTTTGGAAGCAGGATCCAGAAGACGAGGAAGTACGAACATTTTGTGGGTTCGATCATAAGGACTGATGCAGATGCCGTTACAATGAGTCAGAGTATTCTCAGTAAAATGAACAATGTCAATTTATCATTGCAGTGTTCACAACATTAGTGTATATTAATAGTATTTTAATTATAGTGAGATTTGTAATTCAGTGTTTTTTAATGTGTAAATGTATCATATTATTGTATATATTAAAATAAATTATCTGTACTTGTAATTTAAATTTAAATATTGAAAATTTTATTTTTATTATTTTGAAAATATTGAAAAATTTTGAAATTATTGAAAAATTTAAAAAAAATTAATAATCTTGATAAAATTGAAAAATTGGAAAATGTTGAATAATCTAAGAATGAGTTTATTTTAAATTTATAATTTATTTATAATTAAAAAATTTTTGTAATGATTATAATTAATTTTTTTTTCGCCATAAAACAGTCTTTTAATTATTAATAACTTATTATTCAATATTTATTATATTCATCAACCCTTTGGTACACTGTAACATATTTGCACTCAGTGGTCCCAAAATTAGAAGTTGAATTTTATAGTAGGTAAGTTAAATATGTGGGTTAAAAAACATTAAGGGAACAAGGAACTGTTATTGTTTGCTGTCAAATTTATAATATTGATGCTACTGCATATATAAAGATGCACCAGACCAAGCAGAGACGATATTTTTAAAAATGTTTTCTTAGTCTTGAAGCAAGCTTGATATAGGCAGTTTTGCCTTGGTCTTGATCTTCAAAGTCATATTAGTCTAAATTTTCACTATTTCTTCTGTAAATCATACTAAAATCTACAAAATTAAATTTTAAAGTATATAACCTTTTGCTGAAAGTGTTATTAATATATTCCTGACATATCCTGATAATCTCAATACCTCAAGTAATTTAAATTCAAGATAGTTATCTCCTAAATTTTAAAGTCTGTAGTATCTTCCAAAATTTTGTTCAATATTTATCTCAAAGATCATCTCTGCACACGATCAAATCGTTATACCATATAGATTTTAAGATATATTTACTTAAAATTTAGTCGTTTTTGTTCTTTTTACAATACAGTATAGGGAACTAAAACAAACGACCGCAAATCGGACCTGCATGTGATCATATATGAATAATCTGGTATAGCAGATTTGATTTCATAAAGCAGCTAAATGTAATATACATTGAAAATATTATACTCATAAGTAAAACCGAATAGGTAATATTACCATAGAAACTTTCAGCAAGGTTGATTGCCTTAATGGGCAAGTTTATTGCAATTAAGTACTAAAAAATTAATCTATAATTTAAATTTAAAATTCAGAATTCAGTAGTTTATGGTTTTTATGTGAATGAATATTCAACGGATATTCAGAACAAATGGCTCGACCGTCTACCTATACAAAATGTTAGAAATGTCTCTAACAGCACCTTTGTAAGCAAGTTACACATTTTTTGTTTCCCTTTTAATATATTACATTTAGAGTGTCTCATACACTCTTAAATCAAAAAAATTTATATATTTTTCCCTCCTTTTTTTAAGTATATCGCCGATTAACAATATTTAATGATCATATTTAGAGTGTCTCATACATTCTTCAATCAAAAAGGCTTATATATTTTCCCCTTTTTCTATAAATGGTCGCTTAACAATTTTCAATAATCATATTTAAAGCGTCATATATACTTTTAATAAAATACCTCGTAAGTGTTAAAATCTCAAAGCATTTACATAAATTCTTCTTTTTTTTTCTGTATTTATAAGACTTTTTCTGGCAAAGAAAAATCTTTATTTTCAAAGCAAATAATTTGTAAATCGCGTTTTAATTCGTTTACTATGAAATTAATAAAAATTCTTATCTGAAGGATAATTAAAATATGTCACTCAAATAAACCGAAAAAATGTTTATGTTAATGCTTTGAGATTTTAACACTTAAGAGATATTTTATAAAAAGTGTGTGAGACGTTTTGAATATGATTATTGAAAATTGTTTAACGACGATTTATAGTAATAGGGAAAGATATATAAGTCATTTTGATTGAAGAGTGTATGAGATGCTCTAAATATGACAAATGAAAATTGTTAATCGTCGATATACTTAAGAAAGGAGAGAAAAATATATAACCAGTTTTGATTGAAGCGTGTATGAGACACTCTAAATGTAATATATTAAAGGGGAAACCAAAAATATATCACTCGTCTATAGAGGTGCTATTAGAGACATTCCTAACATTATGGTTTTTATATTAAAAAATGAAGTAAAAGCTAATGAAATAAAACCAAGACTGGAAGACAAGGCCATTTTGAATTTTGAACATCTGACAACTGATTCGCAATCAGTATCTTCAAAAGCCTTCATATACTAATTTTCCGAGATACAATGATAACTATATAAAGGTTACTTCAAGTAAGTTAAATCAAGTTATGGCTCACCGTACATATAAATAATATGCTAATGCACCAAAACCATTCGTTCCATAATGCGACCAACTACAATTTGCAGCAAAATATTGTACCTAGTACCTAAATCTCTTACTGTAGCAAAAAAAATCGAGTTACAATAACTAAATAGTTCTAGTAATATTTAAAGTGTATCCTTTTTCATAAAAAATTACCTACACATAAGTATTTCTTATAAACTACAGTAAAATTATGACTTTATTCACAACGAGAACATTATTTTCTCAGTTAGTAAATTCAACTTCCACTCCAAATAAACAAAACACGCCACTTCCTTAACAAACACCCTTCACCTTTTTCCGCGGATAATTGCCGAACAAGGAAGAGAGCTCCAGTCCGAATCAAGAAATCTTATCGCCGTACACAAAACCAACCGCGCACCATCCTTTCTTCTCATTTCAATAGGAAGTAGGTATATACGTTCCGTGCACCTCCGCTGTACTCCGCGTTACACGGCCCTACTTAGCGCTCGCACTCGCGTGCAATCGTAGCCGCTTGTTAGCGATAAAGCCGCGCGTATGTCATCGGCGCGCGTATATAGGTACACATCCTCGCGCCAGACGGGAGGTACTCTCTCGTTTGTCCGAGCACGGGGTAATTCACGCGTGCACTGGTATATTGCGCGTTATTTAATGCGTATGCGTGTGTGGCCGTCAAAGAGAAAAAGAGAGTAAGAGAGACAAAGGAGCAGCGTAACGAGTAAGGACGATGGGGTTACTTTTGTGTGTTGAGGTAGTTGTAGCGTTGCGAAACCAGTTGAAAAGTTGGTTTATTGTTCTGAATCATCGTGTGATGAAGTTATTTGTAAAATTATGTTATATACATTTTGTGTTGGTTAACAATCTTATTCCATAATACATTTTGTTCACTAAAATGTAAATTTATTTGGTCGTAACAGGTGACATTTTATCACGGGACAAAGATTCGTCGCGATTCTAATATTCATTTGCAGCATTAACATTTCGGCTATGCTTTATTTTATTATTCTATACGATTGATGTCTTTATTCAAATTAAATAATAAGCTTTACAGAAAATGATGGTTCAATGAATTATAATGGATAATTAACACGAATCTTTCACTTTTAACTAGTATCACATAATACCTAGCTAATGCGCTTGAAATTCACTTTCTTTAATTATACACTATAAATTTAATTTAATAATTATGAATATAAGTCTACCGGATAAGGAAAGTTACAAGAAAGTTATTTCAACCGGATATTTGTACGTACGAAGTTCATACTACCAAGTTTGGAGTCTTGATAACGAGTCGCTCGCAGAAACAAACGAGAAAACACGTTTTTTTTTTATTCTAGAAAATAGCGTGCAGGTGAATGTCAAACTTATGATATACACGTTTATACTAAATTGAAATTTTACGCTCAAATGTCTAATCAATCAAATCGATGAGTATCGTGTTGACAAGATCTATGTCATTACTATTTGTCTTAAATATAATGCATTTGTAACTGAAGGATATGATGTATACCAGTTTCATGAAAATCACTTATGATAGTAGGTATATAGGTATACATTTACTGGCTATATTTTTAAAATAGAATGCCTACAGCTATTGTTCTATATATTTTAATATAATTATACAGTTTTAGCGTAGTATATCCATGTAGAAATAGTCTTAATAAAATTTTACAATTTACCCATCAAAATGTATCATTAATACAGTTTAGCATAGAACTTACATATCAAATATCCCAACTTCAGAGACAAACATATCAACTTAACTAAAGCATACCCTCCTCAGATTTTACCCACACAATAACGATATCTTCACCAAGCCACAGGAAAACGTTCACAATATTCCTCGCAAACTCAAATTTTCCTTCAACCACCTCAAACCTCTCTTTCTTTCATCCTGTAACGCATATATCCCTCGCACCTCACTCCCAAGAAAGACAGAGCCAGACCGAAAGAACCGAGTAAGTAGTAGGTTCGTAATGGGCACCAGCCCATACTCCCGAGAGCAGCAGCAGCGGCGACGGCGGCTATACGCCGCCAGATAGTAGGTGGCAAGGCTGCGTGACGGGGCGATTGCGGAGCGTGACTAAAATATTTAAAAATATGTATCTTTCTGGCCGGACTGGCTGCCTGCCACGCCGTATATACCCTGCCCCCGTCCAGTTTTCAAGTCGCGATCCCCGCGCACCTAACACACACACACACGCGCTGCTATATATTTATTTCGCATTTCCTTCCTGCCACTCGCTCGCTCGTATATACGTGTGCTGCTGCTGGCCCGCGACGTTGTTACACAGACGCACGTACGTGCGCACACAGAGACGGATATGTATACGTATAGGCTCTTCTATGTAGTGTCTATGTCTTTGGATGTGCGTTAACAGAGACCTGGCTTGAAGTTTAAATATTTAATAATACTGCGTGATAACTATAAAGGCAGTGTTAAGTACACGAAGTGAAGAATTATATTTTTCTCTACCTTCTATTAGTAATGAACGTTTTGTTTGTATGAATAGTATAAGGACTATTCGATACGCAATGTTAAAGCGAGTCTCTGTTGATATGTACGTGGACATTTGAAAAGCGAGAGAGAGAGAGAGATAGAGAGGAACCCCCGTGCACGTCGCGCCGCAGCGGCGCTCTCTTCCACTTCCGTTCGCCGGCGAGTAGCGATCCTCTATCTCGTTACCGGCCTGACCGTTGTTGCCTTGTTGTGTTGGTTGTTCGCTTCGCTTCTCGCTCGTTCTCTTTTTCTCTCTCTCTCTCTCTCTCTTCATCCTCTCTTTTTTCCCCCCGGAGAGCGATGGTGCTCCGTTTTTACGGAGAGACCGCCGCCTGTTACAGTCAGCTGTTCTTACGGGTGGACCTCGTTTGCGCGGGAAATTTTTTATTATCCCCTGTCGCTCGATTCTATAGGTACGCATCGGTCTCTGTACGTGTGAAAGAGGGAGGGAGACAGAGGTGGAGAGCTTTTGTATACAGAGTTTCTTCGGCTGCAGTTGGTGGCGAGCGCAAATGGAAATTTATGGCGGCGAAAGTATGAGAAAAAACGTTGGACGTGCGGCTGTTTGTTTGTTCTTTTTGCCTCTTTTTTTTTTCTCTTATTTTCCTTTATTGCGGAGTGTGTTTCTGGTTCTTGTTAATTAGGCTGAAACGGCTGTATCGTGTTTTGGGATTTGTACACGCTTTTAAATTGCGGTCATCTGCGAGTGCAATCTCGCGGAGGCGATATCGGCCGGGCGTATTGAGAAGGTAGAGCGAGCAGCGGAACTTGACTGTTACTACTTCATGGAATTGATACAGCTCTGGTTCGCTTCGCACTTTCTTCGCGTGAAGTACTTGGTGGATAAGAGATATGATTGGTTACTTTTATGCGAGAGTTAATCTACACGAAATCGACATTTGACAGAAAAGTAGGGCAATTTATATGAAATAAATTTATCAATTTCAACAAAACATTCATGTTCATTTAAATAGTATACAGCTTAATGTTTTAATTGAATATTTACGCAATAATATTTTAATCAAACAGTACAAAAATCTCTATGTATTGTAGCATAACTTATTTGTATAAAATTGTTTGTTTTAAAAAATATATTTCTGCTGTCAAGTTTGATTTATGTAACTTTATACTGCCTATGGTAAAGTATATTTTGTGTTACTAACGGTATTTACGCAGCATGCGGGGTGACTGTGCCAATGTACAAAGAATTAACATACCTAGTTATACATGAGCATTTTAAATAAGCGATTCTCCTGTTTGTTTTTTGTTCTTCATTACGGCTTAACGTTGATTTTTGTGTATACTTATTTATGTTAATTTATTCTATGCATATATGTGACACAGTTAATTATATTTGAAACAAAAACTTAAAAATATTTTAAAAATTCAGGTGCTGATCATAATAAATGGGATATCTTTTAACATTTCTGAGATTAAATGTACTGATATCGTATTCAATAACTAATTGCATTTACAGTCGCGTAACAATCATAAATTCTTATAATATCAAAAGAAAGAAAGAAAAAATGCCTGACAAACTATACTGAAATTCGAACATTACATTCCAATATACTTTATCTCTAATACTTCCTCAAGTATTGGTATTTATGAAATCTAAATTTAAAAATTGCCAATGTCAAAATTACAGCGAAGAATATTTCTCTAATCACATCATAGTAAAACAATAGTACTCAATTTCATAAACAAGATACAATAAAAAATTATCACTAGGAACAATTATAAACGAATTTACCCCATTAAAAGCAACACAACGAAATTACACAAATGTTTCAACTGCTTAAAACGCACGTAAAGCCGCTACAAACGATTGACCGCCAAGTACAATCAACATCCCTCTCCCCAAAAATCAGTTTCACCCAAAGAAACATAAAATCCAAGAACTCCTCGCGTCATCAACTATACCGACTCCCATTCCATCAATCTTAACACATATCCTCCACTATCTCTCTTACATTTACTGCATTCGCAGCCACTTCGCGCGCTCGCTCCCACAAAACACAGCTATACATACACCTATATACCCACACTACACACTATACGCACTCTCGAGAAGCCCCCCTCGCCTGCCGCGCTGGCACCATGCATATTCATGAGTCGTTTTGATCGATAATCGGCTGTGGGCAGAGAGAGATAGAGAGAAAAAAAAGGAAGTAGTTCCTGTAGCACACAGGCCGACGTCGTGAAACCAAAAAAAAACAGAAGAAGGAGAGGACAAAGCGCGGCAGCAGCGGCCCGATGCGACCGCGGGCGCATACTAATCGCGCGGCAAGCGGGTATATATATACACGATTCCGTGGGCCTTCCGACGCTTTCTTCCGGCCCGCGCATCATCATCGCTCGAGACGTACGGGCGGAGTACAGCTCGTGCGCAGGGGCTGGTTTGACATTTGGTGAACCTATGCAGGAGCGGTGCGTAGATCGATGTAGATTTCGATCGGGAGATCGGGGAGATATTATATTGTCGGGTTTCTTCGTGTGAACATCTTGTTTCGGGCGCTCGTTGGTCTTTTTAGTGTGTAGCTCTTTTGGGTGAAATTTATTGATAGGTGTTTTTAGGATTTGGGTAAGTTAATTTGATATGAGAGTCGCAAAGATTAACGTAGACGTCTAATCATGAAATTGAAAATATATTATAAAGTAAAATTGAGTATAGTTGAATGAATTTCATTGATAAGGAGGAAGAACACTTTTTACAAACAAATTAACGTAAACAATTTTAAATTCATGATTAAAAGAAGTTCAGGGTTTATAAAACGACTAATTTATTTGCAGTTTTCTTTCTATTTTGTTAATGGGTGCTATGGAAAAGCTAATTGTTTAACTAGATTACGTGTTTAGTTATAAACAATAAGCTTTTCTGTAGCCCATTTTTAACTTTGACAGTCAGGTGAAATTTACTTTATTTTTAACTAAGCATGACATATATATATATATATATATATATATATATATATATATATATATATATATATATATATATATATATCGATAAGTCGCATTGTCGCTCGTGCGTAAAGTTTTTCGTTCTATTGTATAAAATAGCGAAATGAATAAATGTCATTGCTGTTACGAACAATAAGCTTTTCTTTTTCTGTAGCACTCATGAATTATTTTAAAATTTTCTTTCGACCGAACTGTTAAACAACATTTAAAGAACAAAATAAGACCCCGATTATTACATTTGAATGGAAAACAAATAAGTTGCTGCATTTTTAATGATTTCTTTTCAATTGACAATAATCGTGTTTGAAAACATCACAATTGATAATTAAAAAAATTTGTATGTACATGAGATATATACTAGTATAAGATATATAATGATTGACACTAACAAGTTTTAACAAAATAGAAAGAAAAATGAAAATAAATTGGTCGTTTTGTAACCCCTGAACCTCATTAATATGAATTTAACAGGTTTCCGATCAAATTTGGTAAAATTTTTCATTTATATACAAGAACTGATTTATATGACTCAAGTTTTACTTAAGATTTATCAAAATCCTTCAAATTAAAGAAATTACAAAAAGAATCTCTATTTCTCAGTCCTTGAGAAATTGAGAATCTAACACTTTTGTTTAGCAAAATCTATATTTCTTTTAATACACAGAACTTGCTATGTAAAAAGTAAATTTAGAAAATCAGAATAGAATGACCAGAAAAAATATGTTTTTATAACATAACTTAGCAACTTTAATATAATTAAATAAATATTTCTGAATCTAAATTATACAAATAAAAGTATAATTAAACATCAATAATTTCTTAAAACGTATTCGAGTTTTGACTAATACCTATTTATTGATTGACTTGTTATAAATAGTTGAAAAGCGTTACCACTTACGAAGCAGCTTTATATAGTTGTTAAAAATTGTGAAATAGTATCATTATAACCTTCAAAGCTTGAACAAACCAGAAAGTCTGCTCTTTGATAAGTAATAAATATACCTTTATAAGTAGTTCGATTTGTTCCGGTCATAATATTCTACTTTAAGAAGAAACCCAAAAATTTGTGACGTATTGAGGAAGCACGGTAAACCTTTTGACTACTTATGAAACATTTTCTTTATTGAATTATCAATTAACAAAATAATATCTTTATAAAGCAAAGCATTTTTTTCCAGTTTCCACGTGAATATTTCACAGTCCAGGGCTTTAATAAAAGTTTCCGTTACCGGATGAATATTGCGATCACGCCCGCGGGCTCAATAATCGTAAACGCAGCGTAGCGTTATCCCCGTGAAAATGGCATTAATTTAATCGTAGCGCCGAAGCCCTACCAGTTGCGTTCGTTCGTTCGTTCACGCTCGCGAAAATCCCCATTTCAATGAATCGACCCGCGCCCGCGCGCCCAAAACAGCAACGAAATTTATTCATTTCGCTATTTTATACAATAAAACGAAAAACTTTACGCACGAGCGACAACGCGACTTATCGACATATATATGACACGCTTCGATATAAATAAAGTAAATTTCGCCTGACTGTCAAAGTTAAAAAAGGTTTCATATTTATTAACATTTCCATATTTAGAAAAAAAAATAATCTTATTGATATAACATAATATAAGTCATTAAAAAAATTAAAAAGTAATCATGACGAAAATATTCATTCTACGAGTATGATATTTTTTTCTCTGAAACGAGAAAACTATTTTGCTGAAATTATTATTAGAACCTTTTAACTATCGTCTCAAAATATTCACTACCATAGCATTCTGAAACGTTTTATTGCAAAAGCAGAATATTTTGATATTATAATACAAAAACCTTTATGTTAAAACTATCAAAATATTTTTCTCACAAAACAATTCTGTGTATACCATTTAATTTAAAAGTTTTTACCAAATTTCGGATTTTTTCTTACACGGACAAGCGTCTTCTATACAGCGTGGAATAAAAGTATGACTGCTTAATAGTATTTCATATCTCTATTTATGAATTGCAATTTAATATTTTTATAATTATAATTGTTCATATCAATACATCGACTACTATATAAAAACACGATTTACTACTCCTGCAATACAACGTATAATTTTTCGATTGCATCTTTTAACAAAGTACTTCTATTAAAATCATGAAATATATGATTTACAAGTAAAAATGTACTTAATATATAATATAATGAAAAGGTGATCTAAAGACTCGAAGAAAAAAAAAATTATGCAATATTTTTAGATAAGAATAATTTAAAAATCGAATAATATATTTTCAGTTCACCGAGAATCGCTTAAAGTTAAACATGGCAAAGTTGGTTTCCGAAATTTTACTATGAGTATAGAAAAGATGACTTTTCAGGAAAATCATTCATAGTTGATTTTCAGTGTATTTTGATGTAAAAATATATCACCTGGCCACTATTACCACGAAAATGATTTTCACTGCCCTTGGTAATTAAATTATGATTCGATTTAGTATACTTCATTGAAAACTACTAGAAAAACTTATTTATCAAAAATTGAAGGTGATTTAGTACCCTGAAACAGACTAAAAAAAATCTCAAATAATCTCTACCTCCAATCTTCGCCATCGTACAAAACCTTATCTCCGCTAAAACCAATAAAATCAAAAACCACTATCGGGATTAAAACGATACCACGGACTTCCTCTAAACTACACGTTGAAACCGGGATCAAAAAACAAGGCGCAAAACCCACTTATACCAAAGCCCAAAGGATAAAAAACGAAGTCGGGGTGTCGCTTCGTCGCCGGTACGACTCTCGGATGCCCCGAGCCAACGGAAGCGGCAGTCCCCGCAAGAAGCAACACGAGAGGAGCAGGCGAATAAGGCCATCTCCGGCGGGTAGTTAGCACGAAAATAAAATAAGGACGAGAGAAGAAGAAAAAAAGGAGCGAGAGGCAGGAAAAATAAGTCGGCCCTTATCTCTCTCGCTCTCCCGTTTCGGAGCTCCTCCGCGCGCGCGCGCCCCATGCATATTCAGAGGTATCCCACCTTCTCCCTCTTCTCGCGTGCTTTTCCTTTTCTGCGAGCGTGCGCGCCTTTACCTCGGCCTCGTCGCCCTTCTTCCGTCGCGCGCCTTTCCCTCCTTTTTCTTCGCTGCTTCCCCGGCGCGCTCGCTCACCCTAATTCTCCCTTTCCTCGGCGGCTCTTCGGTCTTCCTCTCTACCGCGGGTCTATGCACATGCCTGTAACACACGAGTCTGCACTTACGGGCCGTATAGGTGTACTGCAGCAGCCGCTAATTTCTGGCTTTTCTACTTTAATTGCCACTGGCGCGATAATAAGAGCATGATACTCGTACCGCGTACATACGTATGAAAATACGTGTATGTACATGAGTACACATACACGCATATCAACATCCACACATACATACATACATACATATGAACATACATATTGGGATATTAAAATTCATACACGAGAGTAGATTGTGTTGTGTACATACATACACATGTGTATATACATTCACGCGTATGAGAATGAATACAGGCATATTAACATAAACACGAACATAGATATATGAACATAAATACACACATATGTAAAAACATATATTTATGTACATACGCTCATACATACACATGTACATACTTACACATATACAGCCATATGAACATGCCATGAACACATTCATATATTCACGCATACGTCTATACATATTTGCATACACTTGCATATGCAACTACATATATGTACATGTAAATACAAGCGCGTGTACGCGTAGTAGGGCTGCCAAGAAAAGACGATATTTTAGAAACTATCGTCTTGGTCTCGAGAAAGGAATGTATCTACTGGCACCTTTATAGACGAGTGATATATTTTTGGTTTCCCCTTTAATACATTACATTTAGAGTGTCTCATGCACGCTTTAATCAAAACAGTTTATATATTTATCCTTCCTTTTTATATATGAATTATGTCTAGTATAAGATTTGAGTTTTTATTGGGCCAGTAATAATATGTGTATACAAATATATATATGTTTATATGTTATATTGAGAACACTAAAAAGAGTTAAATAAAACATTTTAACACAAAAATATGAACCGACCTCAAAAAATATAACACTCTATAACGAGAAAAATAATACATTCTGTAATAACGGAATTCAGAAAATAATAGGTTCGATCAAATGTTGACTATCTTTAGTTAATACTAACTCAACAATTATTTAAACTACAACTTAAAATCATTAAAAAAAATGTATAAATTATAAATTCAAAATAAACTGATTAATTCTCTTAGATTATTCAGAATTTTACAATTCTTTAATTTTTTCAAAAATTTACAATTCTTTAATTTTTTCAAAAATTTACAATTTTTTTAATTTTTTCAAAAATTTACAATTTTTTTAATTTTTTAAAAAATTTACAATTTTTATAATTTTTTCAAAAATTTACAATTTTTTTAATTTTTTCAAAAATTAAAATTTTTTTCACAAAATTGAGATTTTCTCTAATTTAACAATTTTTTCGTAATGGTTTAATGTTTCTAAACTATTACCTACATATTCTTCGTGACTAAATGATTGTTTTCACACGCAGCGCGCTAACCAAATGGCTTCGCGCGCGAAGTAAAGTGCTTCCTACACGCTCCGTTGAAAATTCGTAAACCGAGCTTCTAACACGGAATTTCAAAGAAGTATATGTTTAATATCAACGATACTTTGTATAATGATTTCACTCTCTTATTTAGTATTGGCATGAATAACTTAATATAAAAAAATTGTATATTAAGTTATTGGTTATTATATTCAGCTATTATTTATTAGTCTATTATTCTATTCTTAGTAGGAGAGTATCATAAGTTTCGAAACCGATATCTGATATGACTTTAACAGGTACTTTCTGACACCCAAAAAAAAGTATAACACCCTTAGATTGTTCAATGGTCCCGCATCCTCGAGATATCATCCAATTGACCTCAATTGTACATTATGTTAGACCTCAACTAAGGTCAACAAGTTGTTTTTGTTAGATCACAACGGATATTTTTTAAGCATCATCAAATATCGTTTTCCAATCCCTTACATGCTCCTAGTTAAATTATTCAAACAAAAAACGGATATAAATTAATATAAAAAGTGTTTGATTTTTGTGACATATATATGCCAATAGAACCTCCTAAAGGCCAAAAATTATGCAAATTGTACCGATTTTCACTTGTTACACCGTGTATTAAAGAATTTCTTTACGTAAAGCTGGTATACATGGCGGGAGTGGAATTGTACTTTCAGAATAATTACGCTTCGTGTATGTATATATGTATGTACGTATGTATGGATGCATATATGTACGCGTGTATGTATGTGTGTGTGCGTGAGATATATACATGTACGTGTGTTGTGTTTATGTATACGTGTGTCACTTATCTGGGCTCATCATATATTAGCTAGGCACGAGACTCGACATGTTTCTTGATCTTGTCTTGGTCGTGTCTATATTTTCGAGACAAAACCAAAACGTTACTGCGAAATTATTTAATTAGTAACCTGAAGTTAACTATATCTTTTTTGATTTACATTTATGCATTTTTGACTATCGTGCAAAGTCCTGAATTGAATTTTAATATTCACTGAATGATGCAGTGTATATTATTCTTGCTCTGCTATATACGTATAATCATTATACTTAGGGGTACATAACATTTTTTTCTTATTTCGTTTATATCTCTTAAAAAACAAAAATATTCCAAATGTCATGTATATGACCATATAGGTATTGAGACTAGCTATCTATAAAAAAAATTGAGTAAAAAAAAAGATGGTTTTTTTGAGAAAAAAACATTTTTCATTGTTTATAAAAAATGCCATATCATCCTTGATTTTTTATAAAAATATTTTTGAACTTGGCAGATCGAAAGAGTATCACCAACAGCATCGAATATGTACAGAATTATGTTCAAATATCCATCAAAGACGAATTAGAACGATTTAAAAAGAAAAAAGTTTTCGATTTTTGAGAAACGAAATTTGAGGAGTCATTTTTGAAAAAACCATAACACATGCAATTTTAATGCTATCGAAAAATAAAAAAATACGTATACGCTTATTTTCCGAGTAGAATAATATACTATAATTTGAGCTGATTCGGAGAGATAGGTGCTGTCGGCCTGCATGATTTGAGATGAAATCGGTCATATATAAAGTAATCAGTGAAATTTCATATAATTTTTTACATGAAAATAAAGGAATAAGGGTTATTATTGTAAATAATAAGAAACGTTTGGATTACAAGTATAGATAATTTATTTAAATATATACAAAAATAAGATACTTTTACACATTGAAAAATACTGAATGATTAAATCTGACTATAAATATTAACACTATTCGTATGCACAAATGCTGTGAGCACTGCAATGATAAAGTAGACATTGTTCATTTAACATTCCGATGAAGCACTGTATAACCACTTGCGAAAACTCACTCGTTCATCAGTCCCTGTGATCGAACCCACAAACTGTTCCTACTTCCTCTTGACCGATCGTGCCCTCGTTGTCGTTTCTGTTGAATCGTCTTCTAGGTCCTGGTTCCGCCCATTTAAAATCCATCCTCCGAGCGTAATGGTTCCGGCGATCTGTGCAGCAGGTGCAGGTACTCGAAGTCGGAAGAGTCCTCGTATTTGGGAGTCCCAACGTCCAAATAGGAGGCAGCGTACGATTCGGCCGACTTTTTCACGAAAGGAGACGCCGATTTTTTCGGCAAAAAACGGCCTTTGTCGTCGCGACTGCGCTTTATCACGGCCAATTTCTTCTTATTAATTATCATCTTCTGTTGTTGCTTTTTAAAGTTTTTTATATTCTTCCTGATGGCGAGCACGGCAGCTTCCTCAAGTCGCACTACGCGCACCCGCAGTTGATTTTTACAAGCTTCTATCTTTGCGGTAATTGCAGACTCCTGCAGCTCCAACATTTTTCGAAGTTTCGCGTCCATGATAAATGTCTTCTTATGGAGTTTTTATCAATATTGTGACTAACTGCTATTCTGAAGTAAGAACTCAGACAGAACTGATTCCAATCGATTCCACTGCTGGCTTATATAGGCTGCTTGCTTATGACCCTTTATGCGATTCCATGTACAGCAAAGCATTACACAGTCTATCAATTAGCTACAAAACTACTTATACGCCTCTTAGAAATAGGGAAAACCCGTATGGACACAATCAATTAGTATATTATTATATACAATGTAATTTTTAACCCTTTCGGTCACGATTTTATTATACGCGGATTAAGTATAGGGATATCGGTAAGTTCAAAGTGCAGGTTTAAATTACAATTCTTGTGCAAGGTTTATGGGAGCGAGTTTTCTGAACTTGAAGAAAAAGAACATTTTCACTATTTCGGAATAGTATAGCATTTTTGTAACTTCTAATTCATGTATTTAGACACCAGAATACATATTATACCTGATTATATATTTATATGAAAGTATAAGAAAATTAAGTCAATATGAATAAAAATTATAACTCAGAATTATTCTTTTTCAACCATAGACTTAACAAATTCCAAATATTCTTCCATTTTAAAGCTATAACTCTTAGTACTACATTTTTTTTAACCTAACCAAAATTTTAAAATAACTTATTTCTACGTTATTTTAGACAAATATCATAGTTAAAATAAAAAAAAAAAATTTAAAATAGGTTTCGCATATAAAAATATTAATGTTATTTAAAAAGGACATGCTGACCAAAAGGTTTAATACAAAATATTATTATATTTCACATTAAAAGTAAAAAATAATACTAAATTATTGCTTTGAACTTTTGAGAAATTGTTAGTAAGAACTCAATACTTAAGAAAATTAACAAAAAAGTCTTCACTCTTTTGTCACATCTTTCTTTAGTCGTCAATATCCACTATAATAATATCCAGTTTTGTAATAACTGAATTTCTATAAAATAAAATATTTTATTCCTACAATAACTCCTTATTTTATAATATATTGACTTTCATATGATTATGTGAGATTATTTTGCAGTAAAAAATGTTTGTTTTTTGTGACACATATATGCCAATAGAACCTGCTTACGGCCAAATATGATGCAAATTGTACCGTTTTTCACTTGTTATACCGTGCGTTAAAGAATTTCTTTACGTAAAACCAGTATACATGACGGAAGTGGAATTGTACTTTCAAGAATAATTACGCTTCGTGTATGTATGTATGTATGGATGCATATATGTACGCGTGTATGTATGTGTGTGTGCGTGAGATATATACATGTACGTGTGTTGTGTTTATGTATACGTGTGTCACTTATCTGGGCTCATCATATATTAGCTAGGCACGAGACTCGACATGTTTCTTGATCTTGTCTTGGTCGTGTCTGTATTTTCGAGACAAAACCAAAACGTTACTGCGAAATTATTTAATTAGTAACCTGAAGTTAACTATATCTTTTTTGATTTACATTTATGCATTTTTGAGTATCGTGCAAAGTCCTGAATTGAATTTTAATATTCACTGAATGATGCAGTGTATATTATTCTTGCTCTGCTATATACGTATAATCATTATACTTAGGGGTACATAACATTTTTTTCTTATTTCGTTTATATCTCTTAAAAAACAAAAATATTCCAAATGTCATGTATATGACCATATAGGTATTGAGACTAGCTATCTATAAAAAAAAATTGAGTAAAAAAAAAGATGGCTTTTTTGAGAAAAAAACATTTTTCATTGTTTATAAAAAATGCCATATCATCCTTGATTTTTTATAAAAATATTTTTGAACTTGGCAGATCGAAAGAGTATCACCAACAGCATCGAATATGTACAGAATTATGTTCAAATATCCATCAAAGACGAATTAGAACGATTTAAAAAGAAAAAAGTTTTCGATTTTTGAGAAACGAAATTTGAGGAGTCATTTTTGAAAAAACCATAACACATGCAATTTTAATGCTATCGAAAAATAAAAAAATACGTATACGCTTATTTTCCGAGTAGAATAATATACTATAATTTGAGCTGATTCGGAGAGATAGGTGCTGTCGGCCTGCATGATTTGAGATGAAATCGGTCATATATAAAGTAATCAGTGAAATTTCATATAATTTTTTACATGAAAATAAAGGAATAAGGGTTATTATTGTAAATAATAAGAAACGTTTGGATTACAAGTATAGATAATTTATTTAAATATATACAAAAATAAGATACTTTTACACATTGAAAAATACTGAATGATTAAATCTGACTATAAATATTAACACTATTCGTATGCACAAATGCTGTGAGCACTGCAATGATAAAGTAGACATTGTTCATTTAACATTCCGATGAAGCACTGTATAACCACTTGCGAAAACTCACTCGTTCATCAGTCCCTGTGATCGAACCCACAAACTGTTCCTACTTCCTCTTGACCGATCGTGCCCTCGTTGTCGTTTCTGTTGAATCGTCTTCTAGGTCCTGGTTCCGCCCATTTAAAATCCATCCTCCGAGCGTAATGGTTCCGGCGATCTGTGCAGCAGGTGCAGGTACTCGAAGTCGGAAGAGTCCTCGTATTTGGGAGTCCCAACGTCCAAATAGGAGGCAGCGTACGATTCGGCCGACTTTTTCACGAAAGGAGACGCCGATTTTTTCGGCAAAAAACGGCCTTTGTCGTCGCGACTGCGCTTTATCACGGCCAATTTCTTCTTATTAATTATCATCTTCTGTTGTTGCTTTTTAAAGTTTTTTATATTCTTCCTGATGGCGAGCACGGCAGCTTCCTCAAGTCGCACTACGCGCACCCGCAGTTGATTTTTACAAGCTTCTATCTTTGCGGTAATTGCAGACTCCTGCAGCTCCAACATTTTTCGAAGTTTCGCGTCCATGATAAATGTCTTCTTATGGAGTTTTTATCAATATTGTGACTAACTGCTATTCTGAAGTAAGAACTCAGACAGAACTGATTCCAATCGATTCCACTGCTGGCTTATATAGGCTGCTTGCTTATGACCCTTTATGCGATTCCATGTACAGCAAAGCATTACACAGTCTATCAATTAGCTACAAAACTACTTATACGCCTCTTAGAAATAGGGAAAACCCGTATGGACACAATCAATTAGTATATTATTATATACAATGTAATTTTTAACCCTTTCGGTCACGATTTTATTATACGCGGATTAAGTATAGGGATATCGGTAAGTTCAAAGTGCAGGTTTAAATTACAATTCTTGTGCAAGGTTTATGGGAGCGAGTTTTCTGAACTTGAAGAAAAAGAACATTTTCACTATTTCGGAATAGTATAGCATTTTTGTAACTTCTAATTCATGTATTTAGACACCAGAATACATATTATACCTGATTATATATTTATATGAAAGTATAAGAAAATTAAGTCAATATGAATAAAAATTATAACTCAGAATTATTCTTTTTCAACCATAGACTTAACAAATTCCAAATATTCTTCCATTTTAAAGCTATAACTCTTAGTACTACATTTTTTTTTAACCTAACCAAAATTTTAAAATAACTTATTTCTACGTTATTTTAGACAAATATCATAGTTAAAATAAAAAAAAAAAATTTAAAATAGGTTTCGCATATAAAAATATTAATGTTATTTAAAAAGGACATGCTGACCAAAAGGTTTAATACAAAATATTATTATATTTCACATTAAAAGTAAAAAATAATACTAAATTATTGCTTTGAACTTTTGAGAAATTGTTAGTAAGAACTCAATACTTAAGAAAATTAACAAAAAAGTCTTCACTCTTTTGTCACATCTTTCTTTAGTCGTCAATATCCACTATAATAATATCCAGTTTTGTAATAACTGAATTTCTATAAAATAAAATATTTTATTCCTACAATAACTCCTTATTTTATAATATATTGACTTTCATATGATTATGTGAGATTATTTTGCAGTAAAAAATGTTTGTTTTTTGTGACACATATATGCCAATAGAACCTGCTTACGGCCAAATATGATGCAAATTGTACCGTTTTTCACTTGTTATACCGTGCGTTAAAGAATTTCTTTACGTAAAACCAGTATACATGACGGAAGTGGAATTGTACTTTCAAGAATAATTACGCTTCGTGTATGTATGTATGTATGTATTGATGCATATATGTACGCGTGTATGTATGTGTGTGTGCGTGAGATATATACATGTACGTGTGTTGTGTTTATGTATACGTGTGTCACTTATCTGGGCTCATCATATATTAGCTAGGCACGAGACTCGACATGTTTCTTGATCTTGTCTTGGTCGTGTCTGTATTTTCGAGACAAAACCAAAACGTTACTGCGAAATTATTTAATTAGTAACCTGAAGTTAACTATATCTTTTTTGATTTACATTTATGCATTTTTGAGTATCGTGCAAAGTCCTGAATTGAATTTTAATATTCACTGAATGATGCAGTGTATATTATTCTTGCTCTGCTATATACGTATAATCATTATACTTAGGGGTACATAACATTTTTTTCTTATTTCGTTTATATCTCTTAAAAAACAAAAATATTCCAAATGTCATGTATATGACCATATAGGTATTGAGACTAGCTATCTATAAAAAAAATTGAGTAAAAAAAAAGATGGCTTTTTTGAGAAAAAAACATTTTTCATTGTTTATAAAAAATGCCATATCATCCTTGATTTTTTATAAAAATATTTTTGAACTTGGCAGATCGAAAGAGTATCACCAACAGCATCGAATATGTACAGAATTATGTTCAAATATCCATAAAAGACGAATTAGAACGATTTAAAAAGAAAAAAGTTTTCGATTTTTGAGAATCGAAATTTGAGGAGTCATTTTTGAAAAAAGCATAACACATGCAATTTTAATGCTATCGAAAAATCAAAAAATACGTATACGCTTATTTTCCGAGTAGAATAATATACTATAATTTGAGCTGATTCGGAGAGATAGGTGCTGTCGGCCTGCATGATTTGAGATGAAATCGGTCATATATAAAGTAATCAGTGAAATTTCATATAATTTTTTACATGAAAATAAAGGAATAAGGGTTATTATTGTAAATAATAAGAAACGTTTGGAGTACAAGTATAGATAATTTATTTAAATATATACAAAAATAAGATACTTTTACACATTGAAAAATACTGAATGATTAAATCTGACTATAAATATTAACACTATTCGTATGCACAAATGCTGTGAGCACTGCAATGATAAAGTAGACATTGTTCATTTAACATTCCGATGAAGCACTGTATAACCACTTGCGAAAACTCACTCGTTCATCAGTCCCTGTGATCGAACCCACAAACTGTTCCTACTTCCTCTTGACCGATCGTGCCCTCGTTGTCGTTTCTGTTGAATCGTCTTCTAGGTCCTGGTTCCGCCCATTTAAAATCCATCCTCCGAGCGTAATGGTTCCGGCGATCTGTGCAGCAGGTGCAGGTACTCGAAGTCGGAAGAGTCCTCGTATTTGGGAGTCCCAACGTCCAAATAGGAGGCAGCGTACGATTCGGCCGACTTTTTCACGAAAGGAGACGCCGATTTTTTCGGCAAAAAACGGCCTTTGTCGTCGCGACTGCGCTTTATCACGGCCAATTTCTTCTTATTAATTATCATCTTCTGTTGTTGCTTTTTAAAGTTTTTTATATTCTTCCTGATGGCGAGCACGGCAGCTTCCTCAAGTCGCACTACGCGCACCCGCAGTTGATTTTTACAAGCTTCTATCTTTGCGGTAATTGCAGACTCCTGCAGCTCCAACATTTTTCGAAGTTTCGCGTCCATGATAAATGTCTTCTTATGGAGTTTTTATCAATATTGTGACTAACTGCTATTCTGAAGTAAGAACTCAGACAGAACTGATTCCAATCGATTCCACTGCTGGCTTATATAGGCTGCTTGCTTATGACCCTTTATGCGATTCCATGTACAGCAAAGCATTACACAGTCTATCAATTAGCTACAAAACTACTTATACGCCTCTTAGAAATAGGGAAAACCCGTATGGACACAATCAATTAGTATATTATTATATACAATGTAATTTTTAACCCTTTCGGTCACGATTTTATTATACGCGGATTAAGTATAGGGATATCGGTAAGTTCAAAGTGCAGGTTTAAATTACAATTCTTGTGCAAGGTTTATGGGAGCGAGTTTTCTGAACTTGAAGAAAAAGAACATTTTCACTATTTCGGAATAGTATAGCATTTTTGTAACTTCTAATTCATGTATTTAGACACCAGAATACATATTATACCTGATTATATATTTATATGAAAGTATAAGAAAATTAAGTCAATATGAATAAAAATTATAACTCAGAATTATTCTTTTTCAACCATAGACTTAACAAATTCCAAATATTCTTCCATTTTAAAGCTATAACTCTTAGTACTACATTTTTTTTTAACCTAACCAAAATTTTAAAATAACTTATTTCTACGTTATTTTAGACAAATATCATAGTTAAAATAAAAAAAAAAAATTTAAAATAGGTTTCGCATATAAAAATATTAATGTTATTTAAAAAGGACATGCTGACCAAAAGGTTTAATACAAAATATTATTATATTTCACATTAAAAGTAAAAAATAATACTAAATTATTGCTTTGAACTTTTGAGAAATTGTTAGTAAGAACTCAATACTTAAGAAAATTAACAAAAAAGTCTTCACTCTTTTGTCACATCTTTCTTTAGTCGTCAATATCCACTATAATAATATCCAGTTTTGTAATAACTGAATTTCTATAAAATAAAATATTTTATTCCTACAATAACTCCTTATTTTATAATATATTGACTTTCATATGATTATGTGAGATTATTTTGCAGTAAAAAATGTTTGTTTTTTGTGACACATATATGCCAATAGAACCTGCTTACGGCCAAATATGATGCAAATTGTACCGTTTTTCACTTGTTATACCGTGCGTTAAAGAATTTCTTTACGTAAAACCAGTATACATGACGGAAGTGGAATTGTACTTTCAAGAATAATTACGCTTCGTGTATGTATGTATGTATGTATGGATGCATATATGTACGCGTGTATGTATGTGTGTGTGCGTGAGATATATACATGTACGTGTGTTGTGTTTATGTATACGTGTGTCACTTATCTGGGCTCATCATATATTAGCTAGGCACGAGACTCGACATGTTTCTTGATCTTGTCTTGGTCGTGTCTGTATTTTCGAGACAAAACCAAAACGTTACTGCGAAATTATTTAATTAGTAACCTGAAGTTAACTATATCTTTTTTGATTTACATTTATGCATTTTTGAGTATCGTGCAAAGTCCTGAATTGAATTTTAATATTCACTGAATGATGCAGTGTATATTATTCTTGCTCTGCTATATACGTATAATCATTATACTTAGGGGTACATAACATTTTTTTCTTATTTCGTTTATATCTCTTAAAAAACAAAAATATTCCAAATGTCATGTATATGACCATATAGGTATTGAGACTAGCTATCTATAAAAAAAAATTGAGTAAAAAAAAAGATGGCTTTTTTGAGAAAAAAACATTTTTCATTGTTTATAAAAAATGCCATATCATCCTTGATTTTTTATAAAAATATTTTTGAACTTGGCAGATCGAAAGAGTATCACCAACAGCATCGAATATGTACAGAATTATGTTCAAATATCCATCAAAGGCGAATTAGAACGATTTAAAAAGAAAAAAGTTTTCGATTTTTGAGAAACGAAATTTGAGGAGTCATTTTTGAAAAAACCATAACACATGCAATTTTAATGCTATCGAAAAATAAAAAAATACGTATACGCTTATTTTCCGAGTAGAATAATATACTATAATTTGAGCTGATTCGGAGAGATAGGTGCTGTCGGCCTGCATGATTTGAGATGAAATCGGTCATATATAAAGTAATCAGTGAAATTTCATATAATTTTTTACATGAAAATAAAGGAATAAGGGTTATTATTGTAAATAATAAGAAACGTTTGGATTACAAGTATAGATAATTTATTTAAATATATACAAAAATAAGATACTTTTACACATTGAAAAATACTGAATGATTAAATCTGACTATAAATATTAACACTATTCGTATGCACAAATGCTGTGAGCACTGCAATGATAAAGTAGACATTGTTCATTTAACATTCCGATGAAGCACTGTATAACCACTTGCGAAAACTCACTCGTTCATCAGTCCCTGTGATCGAACCCACAAACTGTTCCTACTTCCTCTTGACCGATCGTGCCCTCGTTGTCGTTTCTGTTGAATCGTCTTCTAGGTCCTGGTTCCGCCCATTTAAAATCCATCCTCCGAGCGTAATGGTTCCGGCGATCTGTGCAGCAGGTGCAGGTACTCGAAGTCGGAAGAGTCCTCGTATTTGGGAGTCCCAACGTCCAAATAGGAGGCAGCGTACGATTCGGCCGACTTTTTCACGAAAGGAGACGCCGATTTTTTCGGCAAAAAACGGCCTTTGTCGTCGCGACTGCGCTTTATCACGGCCAATTTCTTCTTATTAATTATCATCTTCTGTTGTTGCTTTTTAAAGTTTTTTATATTCTTCCTGATGGCGAGCACGGCAGCTTCCTCAAGTCGCACTACGCGCACCCGCAGTTGATTTTTACAAGCTTCTATCTTTCCGGTAATTGCAGACTCCTGCAGCTCCAACATTTTTCGAAGTTTCGCGTCCATGATAAATGTCTTCTTATGGAGTTTTTATCAATATTGTGACTAACTGCTATTCTGAAGTAAGAACTCAGACAGAACTGATTCCAATCGATTCCACTGCTGGCTTATATAGGCTGCTTGCTTATGACCCTTTATGCGATTCCATGTACACCAAAGCATTACACAGTCTATCAATTAGCTACAAAACTACTTATACGCCTCTTAGAAATAGGGAAAACCCGTATAGACACAATCAATTAGTATATTATTATATACAATGTAATTTTTAACCCTTTCGGTCACGATTTTATTATACGCGGATTAAGTATAGGGTTATCGGTAAGTTCAAAGTGCAGGTTTAAATTACAATTCTTGTGCAAGGTTTATGGGAGCGAGTTTTCTGAACTTGAAGAAAAAGAACATTTTCACTATTTCGGAATAGTATAGCATTTTTGTAACTTCTAATTCATGTATTTAGACACCAGAATACATATTATACCTGATTATATATTTATATGAAAGTATAAGAAAATTAAGTCAATATGAATAAAAATTATAACTCAGAATTATTCTTTTTCAACCATAGACTTAACAAATTCCAAATATTCTTCCATTTTAAAGCTATAACTCTTAGTACTACATTTTTTTTTAACCTAACCAAAACTTTAAAATAACTTATTTCTACGTTATTTTAGACAAATATCATAGTTAAAATAAAAAAAAAAAATTTAAAATAGGTTTCGCATATAAAAATATTAATGTTATTTAAAAAGGACATGCTGACCAAAAGGTTTAATACAAAATATTATTATATTTCACATTAAAAGTAAAAAATAATACTAAATTATTGCTTTGAACTTTTGAGAAATTGTTAGTAAGAACTCAATACTTAAGAAAATTAACAAAAAAGTCTTCACTCTTTTGTCACATCTTTCTTTAGTCGTCAATATCCACTATAATAATATCCAGTTTTGTAATAACTGAATTTCTATAAAATAAAATATTTTATTCCTACAATAACTCCTTATTTTATAATATATTGACTTTCATATGATTATGTGAGATTATTTTGCAGTAAAAAATGTTTGTTTTTTGTGACACATATATGCCAATAGAACCTGCTTACGGCCAAATATGATGCAAATTGTACCGTTTTTCACTTGTTATACCGTGCGTTAAAGAATTTCTTTACGTAAAACCAGTATACATGACGGAAGTGGAATTGTACTTTCAAGAATAATTACGCTTCGTGTATGTATGTATGTATGTATGGATGCATATATGTACGCGTGTATGTATGTGTGTGTGCGTGAGATATATACATGTACGTGTGTTGTGTTTATGTATACGTGTGTCACTTATCTGGGCTCATCATATATTAGCTAGGCACGAGACTCGACATGTTTCTTGATCTTGTCTTGGTCGTGTCTGTATTTTCGAGACAAAACCAAAACGTTACTGCGAAATTATTTAATTAGTAACCTGAAGTTAACTATATCTTTTTTGATTTACATTTATGCATTTTTGAGTATCGTGCAAAGTCCTGAATTGAATTTTAATATTCACTGAATGATGCAGTGTATATTATTCTTGCTCTGCTATATACGTATAATCATTATACTTAGGGGTACATAACATTTTTTTCTTATTTCGTTTATATCTCTTAAAAAACAAAAATATTCCAAATGTCATGTATATGACCATATAGGTATTGAGACTAGCTATCTATAAAAAAAAATTGAGTAAAAAAAAAGATGGCTTTTTTGAGAAAAAAACATTTTTCATTGTTTATAAAAAATGCCATATCATCCTTGATTTTTTATAAAAATATTTTTGAACTTGGCAGATCGAAAGAGTATCACCAACAGCATCGAATATGTACAGAATTATGTTCAAATATCCATCAAAGACGAATTAGAACGATTTAAAAAGAAAAAAGTTTTCGATTTTTGAGAAACGAAATTTGAGGAGTCATTTTTGAAAAAACCATAACACATGCAATTTTAATGCTATCGAAAAATAAAAAAATACGTATACGCTTATTTTCCGAGTAGAATAATATACTATAATTTGAGCTGATTCGGAGAGATAGGTGCTGTCGGCCTGCATGATTTGAGATGAAATCGGTCATATATAAAGTAATCAGTGAAATTTCATATAATTTTTTACATGAAAATAAAGGAATAAGGGTTATTATTGTAAATAATAAGAAACGTTTGGATTACAAGTATAGATAATTTATTTAAATATATACAAAAATAAGATACTTTTACACATTGAAAAATACTGAATGATTAAATCTGACTATAAATATTAACACTATTCGTATGCACAAATGCTGTGAGCACTGCAATGATAAAGTAGACATTGTTCATTTAACATTCCGATGAAGCACTGTATAACCACTTGCGAAAACTCACTCGTTCATCAGTCCCTGTGATCGAACCCACAAACTGTTCCTACTTCCTCTTGACCGATCGTGCCCTCGTTGTCGTTTCTGTTGAATCGTCTTCTAGGTCCTGGTTCCGCCCATTTAAAATCCATCCTCCGAGCGTAATGGTTCCGGCGATCTGTGCAGCAGGTGCAGGTACTCGAAGTCGGAAGAGTCCTCGTATTTGGGAGTCCCAACGTCCAAATAGGAGGCAGCGTACGATTCGGCCGACTTTTTCACGAAAGGAGACGCCGATTTTTTCGGCAAAAAACGGCCTTTGTCGTCGCGACTGCGCTTTATCACGGCCAATTTCTTCTTATTAATTATCATCTTCTGTTGTTGCTTTTTAAAGTTTTTTATATTCTTCCTGATGGCGAGCACGGCAGCTTCCTCAAGTCGCACTACGCGCACCCGCAGTTGATTTTTACAAGCTTCTATCTTTGCGGTAATTGCAGACTCCTGCAGCTCCAACATTTTTCGAAGTTTCGCGTCCATGATAAATGTCTTCTTATGGAGTTTTTATCAATATTGTGACTAACTGCTATTCTGAAGTAAGAACTCAGACAGAACTGATTCCAATCGATTCCACTGCTGGCTTATATAGGCTGCTTGCTTATGACCCTTTATGCGATTCCATGTACACCAAAGCATTACACAGTCTATCAATTAGCTACAAAACTACTTATACGCCTCTTAGAAATAGGGAAAACCCGTATGGACACAATCAATTAGTATATTATTATATACAATGTAATTTTTAACCCTTTCGGTCACGATTTTATTATACGCGGATTAAGTATAGGGTTATCGGTAAGTTCAAAGTGCAGGTTTAAATTACAATTCTTGTGCAAGGTTTATGGGAGCGAGTTTTCTGAACTTGAAGAAAAAGAACATTTTCACTATTTCGGAATAGTATAGCATTTTTGTAACTTCTAATTCATGTATTTAGACACCAGAATACATATTATACCTGATTATATATTTATATGAAAGTATAAGAAAATTAAGTCAATATGAATAAAAATTATAACTCAGAATTATTCTTTTTCAACCATAGACTTAACAAATTCCAAATATTCTTCCATTTTAAAGCTATAACTCTTAGTACTACATTTTTTTTTAACCTAACCAAAATTTTAAAATAACTTATTTCTACGTTATTTTAGACAAATATCATAGTTAAAATAAAAAAAAAAAATTTAAAATAGGTTTCGCATATAAAAATATTAATGTTATTTAAAAAGGACATGCTGACCAAAAGGTTTAATACAAAATATTATTATATTTCACATTAAAAGTAAAAAATAATACTAAATTATTGCTTTGAACTTTTGAGAAATTGTTAGTAAGAACTCAATACTTAAGAAAATTAACAAAAAAGTCTTCACTCTTTTGTCACATCTTTCTTTAGTCGTCAATATCCACTATAATAATATCCAGTTTTGTAATAACTGAATTTCTATAAAATAAAATATTTTATTCCTACAATAACTCCTTATTTTATAATATATTGACTTTCATATGATTATGTGAGATTATTTTGCAGTAAAAAATGTTTGTTTTTTGTGACACATATATGCCAATAGAACCTGCTTACGGCCAAATATGATGCAAATTGTACCGTTTTTCACTTGTTATACCGTGCGTTAAAGAATTTCTTTACGTAAAACCAGTATACATGACGGAAGTGGAATTGTACTTTCAAGAATAATTACGCTTCGTGTATGTATGTATGTATGTATGGATGCATATATGTACGCGTGTATGTATGTGTGTGTGCGTGAGATATATACATGTACGTGTGTTGTGTTTATGTATACGTGTGTCACTTATCTGGGCTCATCATATATTAGCTAGGCACGAGACTCGACATGTTTCTTGATCTTGTCTTGGTCGTGTCTGTATTTTCGAGACAAAACCAAAACGTTACTGCGAAATTATTTAATTAGTAACCTGAAGTTAACTATATCTTTTTTGATTTACATTTATGCATTTTTGAGTATCGTGCAAAGTCCTGAATTGAATTTTAATATTCACTGAATGATGCAGTGTATATTATTCTTGCTCTGCTATATACGTATAATCATTATACTTAGGGGTACATAACATTTTTTTCTTATTTCGTTTATATCTCTTAAAAAACAAAAATATTCCAAATGTCATGTATATGACCATATAGGTATTGAGACTAGCTATCTATAAAAAAAAATTGAGTAAAAAAAAAGATGGCTTTTTTGAGAAAAAACATTTTTCATTGTTTATAAAAAATGCCATATCATCCTTGATTTTTTATAAAAATATTTTTGAACTTGGCAGATCGAAAGAGTATCACCAACAGCATCGAATATGTACAGAATTATGTTCAAATATCCATCAAAGACGAATTAGAACGATTTAAAAAGAAAAAAGTTTTCGATTTTTGAGAAACGAAATTTGAGGAGTCATTTTTGAAAAAACCATAACACATGCAATTTTAATGCTATCGAAAAATAAAAAAATACGTACACGCTTATTTTCCGAGTAGAATAATATACTATAATTTGAGCTGATTCGGAGAGATAGGTGCTGTCGGCCTGCATGATTTGAGATGAAATCGGTCATATATAAAGTAATCAGTGAAATTTCATATAATTTTTTACATGAAAATAAAGGAATAAGGGTTATTATTGTAAATAATAAGAAACGTTTGGATTACAAGTATAGATAATTTATTTAAATATATACAAAAATAAGATACTTTTACACATTGAAAAATACTGAATGATTAAATCTGACTATAAATATTAACACTATTCGTATGCACAAATGCTGTGAGCACTGCAATGATAAAGTAGACATTGTTCATTTAACATTCCGATGAAGCACTGTATAACCACTTGCGAAAACTCACTCGTTCATCAGTCCCTGTGATCGAACCCACAAACTGTTCCTACTTCCTCTTGACCGATCGTGCCCTCGTTGTCGTTTCTGTTGAATCGTCTTCTAGGTCCTGGTTCCGCCCATTTAAAATCCATCCTCCGAGCGTAATGGTTCCGGCGATCTGTGCAGCAGGTGCAGGTACTCGAAGTCGGAAGAGTCCTCGTATTTGGGAGTCCCAACGTCCAAATAGGAGGCAGCGTACGATTCGGCCGACTTTTTCACGAAAGGAGACGCCGATTTTTTCGGCAAAAAACGGCCTTTGTCGTCGCGACTGCGCTTTATCACGGCCAATTTCTTCTTATTAATTATCATCTTCTGTTGTTGCTTTTTAAAGTTTTTTATATTCTTCCTGATGGCGAGCACGGCAGCTTCCTCAAGTCGCACTACGCGCACCCGCAGTTGATTTTTACAAGCTTCTATCTTTGCGGTAATTGCAGACTCCTGCAGCTCCAACATTTTTCGAAGTTTCGCGTCCATGATAAATGTCTTCTTATGGAGTTTTTATCAATATTGTGACTAACTGCTATTCTGAAGTAAGAACTCAGACAGAACTGATTCCAATCGATTCCACTGCTGGCTTATATAGGCTGCTTGCTTATGACCCTTTATGCGATTCCATGTACACCAAAGCATTACACAGTCTATCAATTAGCTACAAAACTACTTATACGCCTCTTAGAAATAGGGAAAACCCGTATGGACACAATCAATTAGTATATTATTATATACAATGTAATTTTTAACCCTTTCGGTCACGATTTTATTATACGCGGATTAAGTATAGGGTTATCGGTAAGTTCAAAGTGCAGGTTTAAATTACAATTCTTGTGCAAGGTTTATGGGAGCGAGTTTTCTGAACTTGAAGAAAAAGAACATTTTCACTATTTCGGAATAGTATAGCATTTTTGTAACTTCTAATTCATGTATTTAGACACCAGAATACATATTATACCTGATTATATATTTATATGAAAGTATAAGAAAATTAAGTCAATATGAATAAAAATTATAACTCAGAATTATTCTTTTTCAACCATAGACTTAACAAATTCCAAATATTCTTCCATTTTAAAGCTATAACTCTTAGTACTACATTTTTTTTTAACCTAACCAAAATTTTAAAATAACTTATTTCTACGTTATTTTAGACAAATATCATAGTTAAAATAAAAAAAAAAAATTTAAAATAGGTTTCGCATATAAAAATATTAATGTTATTTAAAAAGGACATGCTGACCAAAAGGTTTAATACAAAATATTATTATATTTCACATTAAAAGTAAAAAATAATACTAAATTATTGCTTTGAACTTTTGAGAAATTGTTAGTAAGAACTCAATACTTAAGAAAATTAACAAAAAAGTCTTCACTCTTTTGTCACATCTTTCTTTAGTCGTCAATATCCACTATAATAATATCCAGTTTTGTAATAACTGAATTTCTATAAAATAAAATATTTTATTCCTACAATAACTCCTTATTTTATAATATATTGACTTTCATATGATTATGTGAGATTATTTTGCAGTAAAAAATGTTTGTTTTTTGTGACACATATATGCCAATAGAACCTGCTTACGGCCAAATATGATGCAAATTGTACCGTTTTTCACTTGTTATACCGTGCGTTAAAGAATTTCTTTACGTAAAACCAGTATACATGACGGAAGTGGAATTGTACTTTCAAGAATAATTACGCTTCGTGTATGTATGTATGTATGTATGGATGCATATATGTACGCGTGTATGTATGTGTGTGTGTGCGTGAGATATATACATGTACGTGTGTTGTGTTTATGTATACGTGTGTCACTTATCTGGGCTCATCATATATTAGCTAGGCACGAGACTCGACATGTTTCTTGATCTTGTCTTGGTCGTGTCTGTATTTTCGAGACAAAACCAAAACGTTACTGCGAAATTATTTAATTAGTAACCTGAAGTTAACTATATCTTTTTTGATTTACATTTATGCATTTTTGAGTATCGTGCAAAGTCCTGAATTGAATTTTAATATTCACTGAATGATGCAGTGTATATTATTCTTGCTCTGCTATATACGTATAATCATTATACTTAGGGGTACATAACATTTTTTTCTTATTTCGTTTATATCTCTTAAAAAACAAAAATATTCCAAATGTCATGTATATGACCATATAGGTATTGAGACTAGCTATCTATAAAAAAAAATTGAGTAAAAAAAAAGATGGCTTTTTTGAGAAAAAAACATTTTTCATTGTTTATAAAAAATGCCATATCATCCTTGATTTTTTATAAAAATATTTTTGAACTTGGCAGATCGAAAGAGTATCACCAACAGCATCGAATATGTACAGAATTATGTTCAAATATCCATCAAAGACGAATTAGAACGATTTAAAAAGAAAAAAGTTTTCGATTTTTGAGAAACGAAATTTGAGGAGTCATTTTTGAAAAAACCATAACACATGCAATTTTAATGCTATCGAAAAATAAAAAAATACGTATACGCTTATTTTCCGAGTAGAATAATATACTATAATTTGAGCTGATTCGGAGAGATAGGTGCTGTCGGCCTGCATGATTTGAGATGAAATCGGTCATATATAAAGTAATCAGTGAAATTTCATATAATTTTTTACATGAAAATAAAGGAATAAGGGTTATTATTGTAAATAATAAGAAACGTTTGGATTACAAGTATAGATAATTTATTTAAATATATACAAAAATAAGATACTTTTACACATTGAAAAATACTGAATGATTAAATCTGACTATAAATATTAACACTATTCGTATGCACAAATGCTGTGAGCACTGCAATGATAAAGTAGACATTGTTCATTTAACATTCCGATGAAGCACTGTATAACCACTTGCGAAAACTCACTCGTTCATCAGTCCCTGTGATCGAACCCACAAACTGTTCCTACTTCCTCTTGACCGATCGTGCCCTCGTTGTCGTTTCTGTTGAATCGTCTTCTAGGTCCTGGTTCCGCCCATTTAAAATCCATCCTCCGAGCGTAATGGTTCCGGCGATCTGTGCAGCAGGTGCAGGTACTCGAAGTCGGAAGAGTCCTCGTATTTGGGAGTCCCAACGTCCAAATAGGAGGCAGCGTACGATTCGGCCGACTTTTTCACGAAAGGAGACGCCGATTTTTTCGGCAAAAAACGGCCTTTGTCGTCGCGACTGCGCTTTATCACGGCCAATTTCTTCTTATTAATTATCATCTTCTGTTGTTGCTTTTTAAAGTTTTTTATATTCTTCCTGATGGCGAGCACGGCAGCTTCCTCAAGTCGCACTACGCGCACCCGCAGTTGATTTTTACAAGCTTCTATCTTTGCGGTAATTGCAGACTCCTGCAGCTCCAACATTTTTCGAAGTTTCGCGTCCATGATAAATGTCTTCATATGGAGTTTTTATCAATATTGTGACTAACTGCTATTCTGAAGTAAGAACTCAGACAGAACTGATTCCAATCGATTCCACTGCTGGCTTATATAGGCTGCTTGCTTATGACCCTTTATGCGATTCCATGTACACCAAAGCATTACACAGTCTATCAATTAGCTACAAAACTACTTATACGCCTCTTAGAAATAGGGAAAACCCGTATGGACACAATCAATTAGTATATTATTATATACAATGTAATTTTTAACCCTTTCGGTCACGATTTTATTATACGCGGATTAAGTATAGGGTTATCGGTAAGTTCAAAGTGCAGGTTTAAATTACAATTCTTGTGCAAGGTTTATGGGAGCGAGTTTTCTGAACTTGAAGAAAAAGAACATTTTCACTATTTCGGAATAGTATAGCATTTTTGTAACTTCTAATTCATGTATTTAGACACCAGAATACATATTATACCTGATTATATATTTATATGAAAGTATAAGAAAATTAAGTCAATATGAATAAAAATTATAACTCAGAATTATTCTTTTTCAACCATAGACTTAACAAATTCCAAATATTCTTCCATTTTAAAGCTATAACTCTTAGTACTACATTTTTTTTTAACCTAACCAAAATTTTAAAATAACTTATTTCTACGTTATTTTAGACAAATATCATAGTTAAAATAAAAAAAAAAAATTTAAAATAGGTTTCGCATATAAAAATATTAATGTCATTTAAAAAGGACATGCTGACCAAAAGGTTTAATACAAAATATTATTATATTTCACATTAAAAGTAAAAAATAATACTAAATTATTGCTTTGAACTTTTGAGAAATTGTTAGTAAGAACTCAATACTTAAGAAAATTAACAAAAAAGTCTTCACTCTTTTGTCACATCTTTCTTTAGTCGTCAATATCCACTATAATAATATCCAGTTTTGTAATAACTGAATTTCTATAAAATAAAATATTTTATTCCTACAATAACTCCTTATTTTATAATATATTGACTTTCATATGATTATGTGAGATTATTTTGCAGTAAAAAATGTTTGTTTTTTGTGACACATATATGCCAATAGAACCTGCTTACGGCCAAATATGATGCAAATTGTACCGTTTTTCACTTGTTATACCGTGCGTTAAAGAATTTCTTTACGTAAAACCAGTATACATGACGGAAGTGGAATTGTACTTTCAAGAATAATTACGCTTCGTGTATGTATGTATGTATGTATGGATGCATATATGTACGCGTGTATGTATGTGTGTGTGCGTGAGATATATACATGTACGTGTGTTGTGTTTATGTATACGTGTGTCACTTATCTGGGCTCATCATATATTAGCTAGGCACGAGACTCGACATGTTTCTTGATCTTGTCTTGGTCGTGTCTGTATTTTCGAGACAAAACCAAAACGTTACTGCGAAATTATTTAATTAGTAACCTGAAGTTAACTATATCTTTTTTGATTTACATTTATGCATTTTTGAGTATCGTGCAAAGTCCTGAATTGAATTTTAATATTCACTGAATGATGCAGTGTATATTATTCTTGCTCTGCTATATACGTATAATCATTATACTTAGGGGTACATAACATTTTTTTCTTATTTCGTTTATATCTCTTAAAAAACAAAAATATTCCAAATGTCATGTATATGACCATATAGGTATTGAGACTAGCTATCTATAAAAAAAAATTGAGTAAAAAAAAAGATGGCTTTTTTGAGAAAAAAACATTTTTCATTGTTTATAAAAAATGCCATATCATCCTTGATTTTTTATAAAAATATTTTTGAACTTGGCAGATCGAAAGAGTATCACCAACAGCATCGAATATGTACAGAATTATGTTCAAATATCCATCAAAGACGAATTAGAACGATTTAAAAAGAAAAAAGTTTTCGATTTTTGAGAAACGAAATTTGAGGAGTCATTTTTGAAAAAACCATAACACATGCAATTTTAATGCTATCGAAAAATAAAAAAATACGTATACGCTTATTTTCCGAGTAGAATAATATACTATAATTTGAGCTGATTCGGAGAGATAGGTGCTGTCGGCCTGCATGATTTGAGATGAAATCGGTCATATATAAAGTAATCAGTGAAATTTCATATAATTTTTTACATGAAAATAAAGGAATAAGGGTTATTATTGTAAATAATAAGAAACGTTTGGATTACAAGTATAGATAATTTATTTAAATATATACAAAAATAAGATACTTTTACACATTGAAAAATACTGAATGATTAAATCTGACTATAAATATTAACACTATTCGTATGCACAAATGCTGTGAGCACTGCAATGATAAAGTAGACATTGTTCATTTAACATTCCGATGAAGCACTGTATAACCACTTGCGAAAACTCACTCGTTCATCAGTCCCTGTGATCGAACCCACAAACTGTTCCTACTTCCTCTTGACCGATCGTGCCCTCGTTGTCGTTTCTGTTGAATCGTCTTCTAGGTCCTGGTTCCGCCCATTTAAAATCCATCCTCCGAGCGTAATGGTTCCGGCGATCTGTGCAGCAGGTGCAGGTACTCGAAGTCGGAAGAGTCCTCGTATTTGGGAGTCCCAACGTCCAAATAGGAGGCAGCGTACGATTCGGCCGACTTTTTCACGAAAGGAGACGCCGATTTTTTCGGCAAAAAACGGCCTTTGTCGTCGCGACTGCGCTTTATCACGGCCAATTTCTTCTTATTAATTATCATCTTCTGTTGTTGCTTTTTAAAGTTTTTTATATTCTTCCTGATGGCGAGCACGGCAGCTTCCTCAAGTCGCACTACGCGCACCCGCAGTTGATTTTTACAAGCTTCTATCTTTGCGGTAATTGCAGACTCCTGCAGCTCCAACATTTTTCGAAGTTTCGCGTCCATGATAAATGTCTTCTTATGGAGTTTTTATCAATATTGTGACTAACTGCTATTCTGAAGTAAGAACTCAGACAGAACTGATTCCAATCGATTCCACTGCTGGCTTATATAGGCTGCTTGCTTATGACCCTTTATGCGTTTCCATGTACACCAAAGCATTACACAGTCTATCAATTAGCTACAAAACTACTTATACGCCTCTTAGAAATAGGGAAAACCCGTATGGACACAATCAATTAGTATATTATTATATACAATGTAATTTTTAACCCTTTCGGTCACGATTTTATTATACGCGGATTAAGTATAGGGTTATCGGTAAGTTCAAAGTGCAGGTTTAAATTACAATTCTTGTGCAAGGTTTATGGGAGCGAGTTTTCTGAACTTGAAGAAAAAGAACATTTTCACTATTTCGGAATAGTATAGCATTTTTGTAACTTCTAATTCATGTATTTAGACACCAGAATACATATTATACCTGATTATATATTTATATGAAAGTATAAGAAAATTAAGTCAATATGAATAAAAATTATAACTCAGAATTATTCTTTTTCAACCATAGACTTAACAAATTCCAAATATTCTTCCATTTTAAAGCTATAACTCTTAGTACTACATTTTTTTTTAACCTAACCAAAATTTTAAAATAACTTATTTCTACGTTATTTTAGACAAATATCATAGTTAAAATAAAAAAAAAAAATTTTAAATAGGTTTCGCATACAAAAATATTAATGTTATTTAAAAAGGACATGCTGACCAAAAGGTTTAATACAAAATATTATTATATTTCACATTAAAAGTAAAAAATAATACTAAATTATTGCTTTGAACTTTTGAGAAATTGTTAGTAAGAACTCAATACTTAAGAAAATTAACAAAAAAGTCTTCACTCTTTTGTCACATCTTTCTTTAGTCGTCAATATCCACTATAATAATATCCAGTTTTGTAATAACTGAATTTCTATAAAATAAAATATTTTATTCCTACAATAACTCCTTATTTTATAATATATTGACTTTCATATGATTATGTGAGATTATTTTGCAGTAAAAAATGTTTGTTTTTTGTGACACATATATGCCAATAGAACCTGCTTACGGCCAAATATGATGCAAATTGTACCGTTTTTCACTTGTTATACCGTGCGTTAAAGAATTTCTTTACGTAAAACCAGTATACATGACGGAAGTGGAATTGTACTTTCAAGAATAATTACGCTTCGTGTATGTATGTATGTATGTATGGATGCATATATGTACGCGTGTATGTATGTGTGTGTGCGTGAGATATATACATGTACGTGTGTTGTGTTTATGTATACGTGTGTCACTTATCTGGGCTCATCATATATTAGCTAGGCACGAGACTCGACATGTTTCTTGATCTTGTCTTGGTCGTGTCTGTATTTTCGAGACAAAACCAAAACGTTACTGCGAAATTATTTAATTAGTAACCTGAAGTTAACTATATCTTTTTTGATTTACATTTATGCATTTTTGAGTATCGTGCAAAGTCCTGAATTGAATTTTAATATTCACTGAATGATGCAGTGTATATTATTCTTGCTCTGCTATATACGTATAATCATTATACTTAGGGGTACATAACATTTTTTTCTTATTTCGTTTATATCTCTTAAAAAACAAAAATATTCCAAATGTCATGTATATGACCATATAGGTATTGAGACTAGCTATCTATAAAAAAAAATTGAGTAAAAAAAAAGATGGCTTTTTTGAGAAAAAACATTTTTCATTGTTTATAAAAAATGCCATATCATCCTTGATTTTTTATAAAAATATTTTTGAACTTGGCAGATCGAAAGAGTATCACCAACAGCATCGAATATGTACAGAATTATGTTCAAATATCCATCAAAGACGAATTAGAACGATTTAAAAAGAAAAAAGTTTTCGATTTTTGAGAAACGAAATTTGAGGAGTCATTTTTGAAAAAACCATAACACATGCAATTTTAATGCTATCGAAAAATAAAAAAATACGTACACGCTTATTTTCCGAGTAGAATAATATACTATAATTTGAGCTGATTCGGAGAGATAGGTGCTGTCGGCCTGCATGATTTGAGATGAAATCGGTCATATATAAAGTAATCAGTGAAATTTCATATAATTTTTTACATGAAAATAAAGGAATAAGGGTTATTATTGTAAATAATAAGAAACGTTTGGATTACAAGTATAGATAATTTATTTAAATATATACAAAAATAAGATACTTTTACACATTGAAAAATACTGAATGATTAAATCTGACTATAAATATTAACACTATTCGTATGCACAAATGCTGTGAGCACTGCAATGATAAAGTAGACATTGTTCATTTAACATTCCGATGAAGCACTGTATAACCACTTGCGAAAACTCACTCGTTCATCAGTCCCTGTGATCGAACCCACAAACTGTTCCTACTTCCTCTTGACCGATCGTGCCCTCGTTGTCGTTTCTGTTGAATCGTCTTCTAGGTCCTGGTTCCGCCCATTTAAAATCCATCCTCCGAGCGTAATGGTTCCGGCGATCTGTGCAGCAGGTGCAGGTACTCGAAGTCGGAAGAGTCCTCGTATTTGGGAGTCCCAACGTCCAAATAGGAGGCAGCGTACGATTCGGCCGACTTTTTCACGAAAGGAGACGCCGATTTTTTCGGCAAAAAACGGCCTTTGTCGTCGCGACTGCGCTTTATCACGGCCAATTTCTTCTTATTAATTATCATCTTCTGTTGTTGCTTTTTAAAGTTTTTTATATTCTTCCTGATGGCGAGCACGGCAGCTTCCTCAAGTCGCACTACGCGCACCCGCAGTTGATTTTTACAAGCTTCTATCTTTGCGGTAATTGCAGACTCCTGCAGCTCCAACATTTTTCGAAGTTTCGCGTCCATGATAAATGTCTTCTTATGGAGTTTTTATCAATATTGTGACTAACTGCTATTCTGAAGTAAGAACTCAGACAGAACTGATTCCAATCGATTCCACTGCTGGCTTATATAGGCTGCTTGCTTATGACCCTTTATGCGTTTCCATGTACACCAAAGCATTACACAGTCTATCAATTAGCTACAAAACTACTTATACGCCTCTTAGAAATAGGGAAAACCCGTATGGACACAATCAATTAGTATATTATTATATACAATGTAATTTTTAACCCTTTCGGTCACGATTTTATTATACGCGGATTAAGTATAGGGTTATCGGTAAGTTCAAAGTGCAGGTTTAAATTACAATTCTTGTGCAAGGTTTATGGGAGCGAGTTTTCTGAACTTGAAGAAAAAGAACATTTTCACTATTTCGGAATAGTATAGCATTTTTGTAACTTCTAATTCATGTATTTAGACACCAGAATACATATTATACCTGATTATATATTTATATGAAAGTATAAGAAAATTAAGTCAATATGAATAAAAATTATAACTCAGAATTATTCTTTTTCAACCATAGACTTAACAAATTCCAAATATTCTTCCATTTTAAAGCTATAACTCTTAGTACTACATTTTTTTTTAACCTAACCAAAATTTTAAAATAACTTATTTCTACGTTATTTTAGACAAATATCATAGTTAAAATAAAAAAAAAAAATTTTAAATAGGTTTCGCATACAAAAATATTAATGTTATTTAAAAAGGACATGCTGACCAAAAGGTTTAATACAAAATATTATTATATTTCACATTAAAAGTAAAAAATAATACTAAATTATTGCTTTGAACTTTTGAGAAATTGTTAGTAAGAACTCAATACTTAAGAAAATTAACAAAAAAGTCTTCACTCTTTTGTCACATCTTTCTTTAGTCGTCAATATCCACTATAATAATATCCAGTTTTGTAATAACTGAATTTCTATAAAATAAAATATTTTATTCCTACAATAACTCCTTATTTTATAATATATTGACTTTCATATGATTATGTGAGATTATTTTGCAGTAAAAAATGTTTGTTTTTTGTGACACATATATGCCAATAGAACCTGCTTACGGCCAAATATGATGCAAATTGTACCGTTTTTCACTTGTTATACCGTGCGTTAAAGAATTTCTTTACGTAAAACCAGTATACATGACGGAAGTGGAATTGTACTTTCAAGAATAATTACGCTTCGTGTATGTATGTATGTATGTATGGATGCATATATGTACGCGTGTATGTATGTGTGTGTGCGTGAGATATATACATGTACGTGTGTTGTGTTTATGTATACGTGTGTCACTTATCTGGGCTCATCATATATTAGCTAGGCACGAGACTCGACATGTTTCTTGATCTTGTCTTGGTCGTGTCTGTATTTTCGAGACAAAACCAAAACGTTACTGCGAAATTATTTAATTAGTAACCTGAAGTTAACTATATCTTTTTTGATTTACATTTATGCATTTTTGAGTATCGTGCAAAGTCCTGAATTGAATTTTAATATTCACTGAATGATGCAGTGTATATTATTCTTGCTCTGCTATATACGTATAATCATTATACTTAGGGGTACATAACATTTTTTTCTTATTTCGTTTATATCTCTTAAAAAACAAAAATATTCCAAATGTCATGTATATGACCATATAGGTATTGAGACTAGCTATCTATAAAAAAAAATTGAGTAAAAAAAAAGATGGCTTTTTTGAGAAAAAACATTTTTCATTGTTTATAAAAAATGCCATATCATCCTTGATTTTTTATAAAAATATTTTTGAACTTGGCAGATCGAAAGAGTATCACCAACAGCATCGAATATGTACAGAATTATGTTCAAATATCCATCAAAGACGAATTAGAACGATTTAAAAAGAAAAAAGTTTTCGATTTTTGAGAAACGAAATTTGAGGAGTCATTTTTGAAAAAACCATAACACATGCAATTTTAATGCTATCGAAAAATAAAAAAATACGTACACGCTTATTTTCCGAGTAGAATAATATACTATAATTTGAGCTGATTCGGAGAGATAGGTGCTGTCGGCCTGCATGATTTGAGATGAAATCGGTCATATATAAAGTAATCAGTGAAATTTCATATAATTTTTTACATGAAAATAAAGGAATAAGGGTTATTATTGTAAATAATAAGAAACGTTTGGATTACAAGTATAGATAATTTATTTAAATATATACAAAAATAAGATACTTTTACACATTGAAAAATACTGAATGATTAAATCTGACTATAAATATTAACACTATTCGTATGCACAAATGCTGTGAGCACTGCAATGATAAAGTAGACATTGTTCATTTAACATTCCGATGAAGCACTGTATAACCACTTGCGAAAACTCACTCGTTCATCAGTCCCTGTGATCGAACCCACAAACTGTTCCTACTTCCTCTTGACCGATCGTGCCCTCGTTGTCGTTTCTGTTGAATCGTCTTCTAGGTCCTGGTTCCGCCCATTTAAAATCCATCCTCCGAGCGTAATGGTTCCGGCGATCTGTGCAGCAGGTGCAGGTACTCGAAGTCGGAAGAGTCCTCGTATTTGGGAGTCCCAACGTCCAAATAGGAGGCAGCGTACGATTCGGCCGACTTTTTCACGAAAGGAGACGCCGATTTTTTCGGCAAAAAACGGCCTTTGTCGTCGCGACTGCGCTTTATCACGGCCAATTTCTTCTTATTAATTATCATCTTCTGTTGTTGCTTTTTAAAGTTTTTTATATTCTTCCTGATGGCGAGCACGGCAGCTTCCTCAAGTCGCACTACGCGCACCCGCAGTTGATTTTTACAAGCTTCTATCTTTGCGGTAATTGCAGACTCCTGCAGCTCCAACATTTTTCGAAGTTTCGCGTCCATGATAAATGTCTTCTTATGGAGTTTTTATCAATATTGTGACTAACTGCTATTCTGAAGTAAGAACTCAGACAGAACTGATTCCAATCGATTCCACTGCTGGCTTATATAGGCTGCTTGCTTATGACCCTTTATGCGTTTCCATGTACACCAAAGCATTACACAGTCTATCAATTAGCTACAAAACTACTTATACGCCTCTTAGAAATAGGGAAAACCCGTATGGACACAATCAATTAGTATATTATTATATACAATGTAATTTTTAACCCTTTCGGTCACGATTTTATTATACGCGGATTAAGTATAGGGTTATCGGTAAGTTCAAAGTGCAGGTTTAAATTACAATTCTTGTGCAAGGTTTATGGGAGCGAGTTTTCTGAACTTGAAGAAAAAGAACATTTTCACTATTTCGGAATAGTATAGCATTTTTGTAACTTCTAATTCATGTATTTAGACACCAGAATACATATTATACCTGATTATATATTTATATGAAAGTATAAGAAAATTAAGTCAATATGAATAAAAATTATAACTCAGAATTATTCTTTTTCAACCATAGACTTAACAAATTCCAAATATTCTTCCATTTTAAAGCTATAACTCTTAGTACTACATTTTTTTTTAACCTAACCAAAATTTTAAAATAACTTATTTCTACGTTATTTTAGACAAATATCATAGTTAAAATAAAAAAAAAAAATTTTAAATAGGTTTCGCATACAAAAATATTAATGTTATTTAAAAAGGACATGCTGACCAAAAGGTTTAATACAAAATATTATTATATTTCACATTAAAAGTAAAAAATAATACTAAATTATTGCTTTGAACTTTTGAGAAATTGTTAGTAAGAACTCAATACTTAAGAAAATTAACAAATAAGTCTTCACTCTTTTGTCACATCTTTCTTTAGTCGTCAATATCCACTATAATAATATCCAGTTTTGTAATAACTGAATTTCTATAAAATAAAATATTTTATTCCTACAATAACTCCTTATTTTATAATATATTGACTTTCATATGATTATGTGAGATTATTTTGCAGTAAAAAATGTTTGTTTTTTGTGACACATATATGCCAATAGAACCTGCTTACGGCCAAATATGATGCAAATTGTACCGTTTTTCACTTGTTATACCGTGCGTTAAAGAATTTCTTTACGTAAAACCAGTATACATGAAGGAAGTGGAATTGTACTTTCAAGAATAATTACGCTTCGTGTATGTATGTATGTATGTATGGATGCATATATGTACGCGTGTATGTATGTGTGTGTGCGTGAGATATTTACATGTACGTGTGTTGTGTTTATGTATACGTGTGTCACTTATCTGGGCTCATCATATATTAGCTAGGCACGAGACTCGACATGTTTCTTGATCTTGTCTTGGTCGTGTCTGTATTTTCGAGACAAAACCAAAACGTTACTGCGAAATTATTTAATTAGTAACCTGAAGTTAACTATATCTTTTTTGATTTACATTTATGCATTTTTGAGTATCGTGCAAAGTCCTGAATTGAATTTTAATATTCACTGAATGATGCAGTGTATATTATTCTTGCTCTGCTATATACGTATAATCATTATACTTAGGGGTACATAACATTTTTTTCTTATTTCGTTTATATCTCTTAAAAAACAAAAATATTCCAAATGTCATGTATATGACCATATAGGTATTGAGACTAGCTATCTATAAAAAAAAATTGAGTAAAAAAAAAGATGGCTTTTTTGAGAAAAAAACATTTTTCATTGTTTATAAAAAATGCCATATCATCCTTGATTTTTTATAAAAATATTTTTGAACTTGGCAGATCGAAAGAGTATCACCAACAGCATCGAATATGTACAGAATTATGTTCAAATATCCATCAAAGACGAATTAGAACGATTTAAAAAGAAAAAAGTTTTCGATTTTTGAGAAACGAAATTTGAGGAGTCATTTTTGAAAAAACCATAACACATGCAATTTTAATGCTATCGAAAAATAAAAAAATACGTATACGCTTATTTTCCGAGTAGAATAATATACTATAATTTGAGCTGATTCGGAGAGATAGGTGCTGTCGGCCTGCATGATTTGAGATGAAATCGGTCATATATAAAGTAATCAGTGAAATTTCATATAATTTTTTACATGAAAATAAAGGAATAAGGGTTATTATTGTAAATAATAAGAAACGTTTGGATTACAAGTATAGATAATTTATTTAAATATATACAAAAATAAGATACTTTTACACATTGAAAAATACTGAATGATTAAATCTGACTATAAATATTAACACTATTCGTATGCACAAATGCTGTGAGCACTGCAATGATAAAGTAGACATTGTTCATTTAACATTCCGATGAAGCACTGTATAACCACTTGCGAAAACTCACTCGTTCATCAGTCCCTGTGATCGAACCCACAAACTGTTCCTACTTCCTCTTGACCGATCGTGCCCTCGTTGTCGTTTCTGTTGAATCGTCTTCTAGGTCCTGGTTCCGCCCATTTAAAATCCATCCTACGAGCGTAATGGTTCCGGCGATCTGTGCAGCAGGTGCAGGTACTCGAAGTCGGAAGAGTCCTCGTATTTGGGAGTCCCAACGTCCAAATAGGAGGCAGCGTACGATTCGGCCGACTTTTTCACGAAAGGAGACGCCGATTTTTTCGGCAAAAAACGGCCTTTGTCGTCGCGACTGCGCTTTATCACGGCCAATTTCTTCTTATTAATTATCATCTTCTGTTGTTGCTTTTTAAAGTTTTTTATATTCTTCCTGATGGCGAGCACGGCAGCTTCCTCAAGTCGCACTACGCGCACCCGCAGTTGATTTTTACAAGCTTCTATCTTTGCGGTAATTGCAGACTCCTGCAGCTCCAACATTTTTCGAAGTTTCGCGTCCATGATAAATGTCTTCTTATGGAGTTTTTATCAATATTGTGACTAACTGCTATTCTGAAGTAAGAACTCAGACAGAACTGATTCCAATCGATTCCACTGCTGGCTTATATAGGCTGCTTGCTTATGACCCTTTATGCGATTCCATGTACACCAAAGCATTACACAGTCTATCAATTAGCTACAAAACTACTTATACGCCTCTTAGAAATAGGGAAAACCCGTATGGACACAATCAATTAGTATATTATTATATACAATGTAATTTTTAACCCTTTCGGTCACGATTTTATTATACGCGGATTAAGTATAGGGTTATCGGTAAGTTCAAAGTGCAGGTTTAAATTACAATTCTTGTGCAAGGTTTATGGGAGCGAGTTTTCTGAACTTGAAGAAAAAGAACATTTTCACTATTTCGGAATAGTATAGCATTTTTGTAACTTCTAATTCATATATTTAGACACCAGAATACATATTATACCTGATTATATATTTATATGAAAGTATAAGAAAATTAAGTCAATATGAATAAAAATTATAACTCAGAATTATTCTTTTTCAACCATAGACTTAACAAATTCCAAATATTCTTCCATTTTAAAGCTATAACTCTTAGTACTACATTTTTTTTTAACCTAACCAAAATTTTAAAATAACTTATTTCTACGTTATTTTAGACGAATATCATAGTTAAAATAAAAAAAAAAAATTTAAAATAGGTTTCGCATATAAAAATATTAATGTTATTTAAAAAGGACATGCTGACCAAAAGGTTTAATACAAAATATTATTATATTTCACATTAAAAGTAAAAAATAATACTAAATTATTGCTTTGAACTTTTGAGAAATTGTTAGTAAGAACTCAATACTTAAGAAAATTAACAAAAAAGTCTTCTCTCTTTTGTCACATCTTTCTTTAGTCGTCAATATCCACTATAATAATATCCAGTTTTGTAATAACTGAATTTATATAAAATAAAATATTTTATTCCTACAATAACTCCTTATTTTATAATATATTGACTTTCATATGATTATGTGAGATTATTTTGCAGTAAAAAATGTTTGTTTTTTGTGACACATATATGCCAATAGAACCTGCTTACGGCCAAATATGATGCAAATTGTACCGTTTTTCACTTGTTATACCGTGCGTTAAAGAATTTCTTTACGTAAAACCAGTATACATGACGGAAGTGGAATTGTACTTTCAAGAATAATTACGCTTCGTGTATGTATGTATGTATGTTTGGATGCATATATGTACGCGTGTATGTATGTGTGTGTGTGCGTGAGATATATACATGTACGTGTGTTGTGTTTATGTATACGTGTGTCACTTATCTGGGCTCATCATATATTAGCTAGGCACGAGACTCGACATGTTTCTTGATCTTGTCTTGGTCGTGTCTGTATTTTCGAGACAAAACCAAAACGTTACTGCGAAATTATTTAATTAGTAACCTGAAGTTAACTATATCTTTTTTGATTTACATTTATGCATTTTTGAGTATCGTGCAAAGTCCTGAATTGAATTTTAATATTCACTGAATGATGCAGTGTATATTATTATTGCTCTGCTATATACGTATAATCATTATACTTAGGGGTACATAACATTTTTTTCTTATTTCGTTTATATCTCTTAAAAAACAAAAATATTCCAAATGTCATGTATATGACCATATAGGTATTGAGACTAGCTATCTATAAAAAAAAATTGAGTAAAAAAGAAGATGGCTTTTTTGAGAAAAAAACATTTTTCATTGTTTATAAAAAATGCCATATCATCCTTGATATTTTATAAAAATATTTTTGAACTTGGCAGATCGAAAGAGTATCACCAACAGCATCGAATATGTACAGAATTATGTTCAAATATCCATCAAAGACGAATTAGAACGATTTAAAAAGAAAAAAGTTTTCGATTTTTGAGAAACGAAATTTGAGGAGTCATTTTTGAAAAAACCATAACACATGCAATTTTAATGCTATCGAAAAATAAAAAAATACGTATACGCTTATTTTCCGAGTAGAATAATATACTATAATTTGAGCTGATTCGGAGAGATAGGTGCTGTCGGCCTGCATGATTTGAGATGAAATCGGTCATATATAAAGTAATCAGTGAAATTTCATATAATTTTTTACATGAAAATAAAGGAATAAGGGTTATTATTGTAAATAATAAGAAACGTTTGGATTACAAGTATAGATAATTTATTTAAATATATACAAAAATAAGATACTTTTACACATTGAAAAATACTGAATGATTAAATCTGACTATAAATATTAACACTATTCGTATGCACAAATGCTGTGAGCACTGCAATGATAAAGTAGACATTGTTCATTTAACATTCCGATGAAGCACTGTATAACCACTTGCGAAAACTCACTCGTTCATCAGTCCCTGTGATCGAACCCACAAACTGTTCCTACTTCCTCTTGACCGATCGTGCCCTCGTTGTCGTTTCTGTTGAATCGTCTTCTAGGTCCTGGTTCCGCCCATTTAAAATCCATCCTCCGAGCGTAATGGTTCCGGCGATCTGTGCAGCAGGTGCAGGTACTCGAAGTCGGAAGAGTCCTCGTATTTGGGAGTCCCAACGTCCAAATAGGAGGCAGCGTACGATTCGGCCGACTTTTTCACGAAAGGAGACGCCGATTTTTTCGGCAAAAAACGGCCTTTGTCGTCGCGACTGCGCTTTATCACGGCCAATTTCTTCTTATTAATTATCATCTTCTGTTGTTGCTTTTTAAAGTTTTTTATATTCTTCCTGATGGCGAGCACGGCAGCTTCCTCAAGTCGCACTACGCGCACCCGCAGTTGATTTTTACAAGCTTCTATCTTTGCGGTAATTGCAGACTCCTGCAGCTCCAACATTTTTCGAAGTTTCGCGTCCATGATAAATGTCTTCTTATGGAGTTTTTATCAATATTGTGACTAACTGCTATTCTGAAGTAAGAACTCAGACAGAACTGATTCCAATCGATTCCACTGCTGGCTTATATAGGCTGCTTGCTTATGACCCTTTATGCGATTCCATGTACACCAAAGCATTACACAGTCTAGCAATTAGCTACAAAACTACTTATACGCCTCTTAGAAATAGGGAAAACCCGTATGGACACAATCAATTAGTATATTATTATATACAATGTAATTTTTAACCCTTTCGGTCACGATTTTATTATACGCGGATTAAGTATAGGGTTATCGGTAAGTTCAAAGTGCAGGTTTAAATTACAATTCTTGTGCGAGGTTTATGGGAGCGAGTTTTCTGAACTTGAAGAAAAAGAACATTTTCACTATTTCGGAATAGTATAGCATTTTTGTAACTTCTAATTCATGTATTTAGACACCAGAATACATATTATACCTGATTATATATTTATATGAAAGTATAAGAAAATTAAGTCAATATGAATAAAAATTATAACTCAGAATTATTCTTTTTCAACCATAGACTTAACAAATTCCAAATATTCTTCCATTTTAAAGCTATAACTCTTAGTACTACATTTTTTTTTAACCTAACCAAAATTTTAAAATAACTTATTTCTACGTTATTTTAGACAAATATCATAGTTAAAATAAAAAAAAAAAATTTAAAATAGGTTTCGCATATAAAAATATTAATGTTATTTAAAAAGGACATGCTGACCAAAAGGTTTAATACAAAATATTATTATATTTCACATTAAAAGTAAAAAATAATACTAAATTATTGCTTTGAACTTTTGAGAAATTGTTAGTAAGAACTCAATACTTAAGAAAATTAACAAAAAAGTCTTCACTCTTTTGTCACATCTTTCTTTAGTCGTCAATATCCACTATAATAATATCCAGTTTTGTAATAACTGAATTTCTATAAAATAAAATATTTTATTCCTACAATAACTCCTTATTTTATAATATATTGACTTTCATATGATTATGTGAGATTATTTTGCAGTAAAAAATGTTTGTTTTTTGTGACACATATATGCCAATAGAACCTGCTTACGGCCAAATATGATGCAAATTGTACCGTTTTTCACTTGTTATACCGTGCGTTAAAGAATTTCTTTACGTAAAACCAGTATACATGACGGAAGTGGAATTGTACTTTCAAGAATAATTACGCTTCGTGTATGTATGTATGTATGTATGGATGCATATATGTACGCGTGTATGTATGTGTGTGTGCGTGAGATATATACATGTACGTGTGTTGTGTTTATGTATACGTGTGTCACTTATCTGGGCTCATCATATATTAGCTAGGCACGAGACTCGACATGTTTCTTGATCTTGTCTTGGTCGTGTCTGTATTTTCGAGACAAAACCAAAACGTTACTGCGAAATTATTTAATTAGTAACCTGAAGTTAACTATATCTTTTTTGATTTACATTTATGCATTTTTGAGTATCGTGCAAAGTCCTGAATTGAATTTTAATATTCACTGAATGATGCAGTGTATATTATTCTTGCTCTGCTATATACGTATAATCATTATACTTAGGGGTACATAACATTTTTTTCTTATTTCGTTTATATCTCTTAAAAAACAAAAATATTCCAAATGTCATGTATATGACCATATAGGTATTGAGACTAGCTATCTATAAAAAAAAATTGAGTAAAAAAAAAGATGGCTTTTTTGAGAAAAAAACATTTTTCATTGTTTATAAAAAATGCCATATCATCCTTGATTTTTTATAAAAATATTTTTGAACTTGGCAGATCGAAAGAGTATCACCAACAGCATCGAATATGTACAGAATTATGTTCAAATATCCATCAAAGACGAATTAGAACGATTTAAAAAGAAAAAAGTTTTCGATTTTTGAGAAACGAAATTTGAGGAGTCATTTTTGAAAAAACCATAACACATGCAATTTTAATGCTATCGAAAAATAAAAAAATACGTATACGCTTATTTTCCGAGTAGAATAATATACTATAATTTGAGCTGATTCGGAGAGATAGGTGCTGTCGGCCTGCATGATTTGAGATGAAATCGGTCATATATAAAGTAATCAGTGAAATTTCATATAATTTTTTACATGAAAATAAAGGAATAAGGGTTATTATTGTAAATAATAAGAAACGTTTGGATTACAAGTATAGATAATTTATTTAAATATATACAAAAATAAGATACTTTTACACATTGAAAAATACTGAATGATTAAATCTGACTATAAATATTAACACTATTCGTATGCACAAATGCTGTGAGCACTGCAATGATAAAGTAGACATTGTTCATTTAACATTCCGATGAAGCACTGTATAACCACTTGCGAAAACTCACTCGTTCATCAGTCCCTGTGATCGAACCCACAAACTGTTCCTACTTCCTCTTGACCGATCGTGCCCTCGTTGTCGTTTCTGTTGAATCGTCTTCTAGGTCCTGGTTCCGCCCATTTAAAATCCATCCTCCGAGCGTAATGGTTCCGGCGATCTGTGCAGCAGGTGCAGGTACTCGAAGTCGGAAGAGTCCTCGTATTTGGGAGTCCCAACGTCCAAATAGGAGGCAGCGTACGATTCGGCCGACTTTTTCACGAAAGGAGACGCCGATTTTTTCGGCAAAAAACGGCCTTTGTCGTCGCGACTGCGCTTTATCACGGCCAATTTCTTCTTATTAATTATCATCTTCTGTTGTTGCTTTTTAAAGTTTTTTATATTCTTCCTGATGGCGAGCACGGCAGCTTCCTCAAGTCGCACTACGCGCACCCGCAGTTGATTTTTACAAGCTTCTATCTTTGCGGTAATTGCAGACTCCTGCAGCTCCAACATTTTTCGAAGTTTCGCGTCCATGATAAATGTCTTCTTATGGAGTTTTTATCAATATTGTGACTAACTGCTATTCTGAAGTAAGAACTCAGACAGAACTGATTCCAATCGATTCCACTGCTGGCTTATATAGGCTGCTTGCTTATGACCCTTTATGCGATTCCATGTACAGCAAAGCATTACACAGTCTATCAATTAGCTACAAAACTACTTATACGCCTCTTAGAAATAGGGAAAACCCGTATGGACACAATCAATTAGTATATTATTATATACAATGTAATTTTTAACCCTTTCGGTCACGATTTTATTATACGCGGATTAAGTATAGGGATATCGGTAAGTTCAAAGTGCAGGTTTAAATTACAATTCTTGTGCAAGGTTTATGGGAGCGAGTTTTCTGAACTTGAAGAAAAAGAACATTTTCACTATTTCGGAATAGTATAGCATTTTTGTAACTTCTAATTCATGTATTTAGACACCAGAATACATATTATACCTGATTATATATTTATATGAAAGTATAAGAAAATTAAGTCAATATGAATAAAAATTATAACTCAGAATTATTCTTTTTCAACCATAGACTTAACAAATTCCAAATATTCTTCCATTTTAAAGCTATAACTCTTAGTACTACATTTTTTTTTAACCTAACCAAAATTTTAAAATAACTTATTTCTACGTTATTTTAGACAAATATCATAGTTAAAATAAAAAAAAAAAATTTAAAATAGGTTTCGCATATAAAAATATTAATGTTATTTAAAAAGGACATGCTGACCAAAAGGTTTAATACAAAATATTATTATATTTCACATTAAAAGTAAAAAATAATACTAAATTATTGCTTTGAACTTTTGAGAAATTGTTAGTAAGAACTCAATACTTAAGAAAATTAACAAAAAAGTCTTCACTCTTTTGTCACATCTTTCTTTAGTCGTCAATATCCACTATAATAATATCCAGTTTTGTAATAACTGAATTTCTATAAAATAAAATATTTTATTCCTACAATAACTCCTTATTTTATAATATATTGACTTTCATATGATTATGTGAGATTATTTTGCAGTAAAAAATGTTTGTTTTTTGTGACACATATATGCCAATAGAACCTGCTTACGGCCAAATATGATGCAAATTGTACCGTTTTTCACTTGTTATACCGTGCGTTAAAGAATTTCTTTACGTAAAACCAGTATACATGACGGAAGTGGAATTGTACTTTCAAGAATAATTACGCTTCGTGTATGTATGTATGTATGTATTGATGCATATATGTACGCGTGTATGTATGTGTGTGTGCGTGAGATATATACATGTACGTGTGTTGTGTTTATGTATACGTGTGTCACTTATCTGGGCTCATCATATATTAGCTAGGCACGAGACTCGACATGTTTCTTGATCTTGTCTTGGTCGTGTCTGTATTTTCGAGACAAAACCAAAACGTTACTGCGAAATTATTTAATTAGTAACCTGAAGTTAACTATATCTTTTTTGATTTACATTTATGCATTTTTGAGTATCGTGCAAAGTCCTGAATTGAATTTTAATATTCACTGAATGATGCAGTGTATATTATTCTTGCTCTGCTATATACGTATAATCATTATACTTAGGGGTACATAACATTTTTTTCTTATTTCGTTTATATCTCTTAAAAAACAAAAATATTCCAAATGTCATGTATATGACCATATAGGTATTGAGACTAGCTATCTATAAAAAAAATTGAGTAAAAAAAAAGATGGCTTTTTTGAGAAAAAAACATTTTTCATTGTTTATAAAAAATGCCATATCATCCTTGATTTTTTATAAAAATATTTTTGAACTTGGCAGATCGAAAGAGTATCACCAACAGCATCGAATATGTACAGAATTATGTTCAAATATCCATAAAAGACGAATTAGAACGATTTAAAAAGAAAAAAGTTTTCGATTTTTGAGAATCGAAATTTGAGGAGTCATTTTTGAAAAAAGCATAACACATGCAATTTTAATGCTATCGAAAAATCAAAAAATACGTATACGCTTATTTTCCGAGTAGAATAATATACTATAATTTGAGCTGATTCGGAGAGATAGGTGCTGTCGGCCTGCATGATTTGAGATGAAATCGGTCATATATAAAGTAATCAGTGAAATTTCATATAATTTTTTACATGAAAATAAAGGAATAAGGGTTATTATTGTAAATAATAAGAAACGTTTGGAGTACAAGTATAGATAATTTATTTAAATATATACAAAAATAAGATACTTTTACACATTGAAAAATACTGAATGATTAAATCTGACTATAAATATTAACACTATTCGTATGCACAAATGCTGTGAGCACTGCAATGATAAAGTAGACATTGTTCATTTAACATTCCGATGAAGCACTGTATAACCACTTGCGAAAACTCACTCGTTCATCAGTCCCTGTGATCGAACCCACAAACTGTTCCTACTTCCTCTTGACCGATCGTGCCCTCGTTGTCGTTTCTGTTGAATCGTCTTCTAGGTCCTGGTTCCGCCCATTTAAAATCCATCCTCCGAGCGTAATGGTTCCGGCGATCTGTGCAGCAGGTGCAGGTACTCGAAGTCGGAAGAGTCCTCGTATTTGGGAGTCCCAACGTCCAAATAGGAGGCAGCGTACGATTCGGCCGACTTTTTCACGAAAGGAGACGCCGATTTTTTCGGCAAAAAACGGCCTTTGTCGTCGCGACTGCGCTTTATCACGGCCAATTTCTTCTTATTAATTATCATCTTCTGTTGTTGCTTTTTAAAGTTTTTTATATTCTTCCTGATGGCGAGCACGGCAGCTTCCTCAAGTCGCACTACGCGCACCCGCAGTTGATTTTTACAAGCTTCTATCTTTGCGGTAATTGCAGACTCCTGCAGCTCCAACATTTTTCGAAGTTTCGCGTCCATGATAAATGTCTTCTTATGGAGTTTTTATCAATATTGTGACTAACTGCTATTCTGAAGTAAGAACTCAGACAGAACTGATTCCAATCGATTCCACTGCTGGCTTATATAGGCTGCTTGCTTATGACCCTTTATGCGATTCCATGTACAGCAAAGCATTACACAGTCTATCAATTAGCTACAAAACTACTTATACGCCTCTTAGAAATAGGGAAAACCCGTATGGACACAATCAATTAGTATATTATTATATACAATGTAATTTTTAACCCTTTCGGTCACGATTTTATTATACGCGGATTAAGTATAGGGATATCGGTAAGTTCAAAGTGCAGGTTTAAATTACAATTCTTGTGCAAGGTTTATGGGAGCGAGTTTTCTGAACTTGAAGAAAAAGAACATTTTCACTATTTCGGAATAGTATAGCATTTTTGTAACTTCTAATTCATGTATTTAGACACCAGAATACATATTATACCTGATTATATATTTATATGAAAGTATAAGAAAATTAAGTCAATATGAATAAAAATTATAACTCAGAATTATTCTTTTTCAACCATAGACTTAACAAATTCCAAATATTCTTCCATTTTAAAGCTATAACTCTTAGTACTACATTTTTTTTTAACCTAACCAAAATTTTAAAATAACTTATTTCTACGTTATTTTAGACAAATATCATAGTTAAAATAAAAAAAAAAAATTTAAAATAGGTTTCGCATATAAAAATATTAATGTTATTTAAAAAGGACATGCTGACCAAAAGGTTTAATACAAAATATTATTATATTTCACATTAAAAGTAAAAAATAATACTAAATTATTGCTTTGAACTTTTGAGAAATTGTTAGTAAGAACTCAATACTTAAGAAAATTAACAAAAAAGTCTTCACTCTTTTGTCACATCTTTCTTTAGTCGTCAATATCCACTATAATAATATCCAGTTTTGTAATAACTGAATTTCTATAAAATAAAATATTTTATTCCTACAATAACTCCTTATTTTATAATATATTGACTTTCATATGATTATGTGAGATTATTTTGCAGTAAAAAATGTTTGTTTTTTGTGACACATATATGCCAATAGAACCTGCTTACGGCCAAATATGATGCAAATTGTACCGTTTTTCACTTGTTATACCGTGCGTTAAAGAATTTCTTTACGTAAAACCAGTATACATGACGGAAGTGGAATTGTACTTTCAAGAATAATTACGCTTCGTGTATGTATGTATGTATGTATGGATGCATATATGTACGCGTGTATGTATGTGTGTGTGCGTGAGATATATACATGTACGTGTGTTGTGTTTATGTATACGTGTGTCACTTATCTGGGCTCATCATATATTAGCTAGGCACGAGACTCGACATGTTTCTTGATCTTGTCTTGGTCGTGTCTGTATTTTCGAGACAAAACCAAAACGTTACTGCGAAATTATTTAATTAGTAACCTGAAGTTAACTATATCTTTTTTGATTTACATTTATGCATTTTTGAGTATCGTGCAAAGTCCTGAATTGAATTTTAATATTCACTGAATGATGCAGTGTATATTATTCTTGCTCTGCTATATACGTATAATCATTATACTTAGGGGTACATAACATTTTTTTCTTATTTCGTTTATATCTCTTAAAAAACAAAAATATTCCAAATGTCATGTATATGACCATATAGGTATTGAGACTAGCTATCTATAAAAAAAAATTGAGTAAAAAAAAAGATGGCTTTTTTGAGAAAAAAACATTTTTCATTGTTTATAAAAAATGCCATATCATCCTTGATTTTTTATAAAAATATTTTTGAACTTGGCAGATCGAAAGAGTATCACCAACAGCATCGAATATGTACAGAATTATGTTCAAATATCCATCAAAGGCGAATTAGAACGATTTAAAAAGAAAAAAGTTTTCGATTTTTGAGAAACGAAATTTGAGGAGTCATTTTTGAAAAAACCATAACACATGCAATTTTAATGCTATCGAAAAATAAAAAAATACGTATACGCTTATTTTCCGAGTAGAATAATATACTATAATTTGAGCTGATTCGGAGAGATAGGTGCTGTCGGCCTGCATGATTTGAGATGAAATCGGTCATATATAAAGTAATCAGTGAAATTTCATATAATTTTTTACATGAAAATAAAGGAATAAGGGTTATTATTGTAAATAATAAGAAACGTTTGGATTACAAGTATAGATAATTTATTTAAATATATACAAAAATAAGATACTTTTACACATTGAAAAATACTGAATGATTAAATCTGACTATAAATATTAACACTATTCGTATGCACAAATGCTGTGAGCACTGCAATGATAAAGTAGACATTGTTCATTTAACATTCCGATGAAGCACTGTATAACCACTTGCGAAAACTCACTCGTTCATCAGTCCCTGTGATCGAACCCACAAACTGTTCCTACTTCCTCTTGACCGATCGTGCCCTCGTTGTCGTTTCTGTTGAATCGTCTTCTAGGTCCTGGTTCCGCCCATTTAAAATCCATCCTCCGAGCGTAATGGTTCCGGCGATCTGTGCAGCAGGTGCAGGTACTCGAAGTCGGAAGAGTCCTCGTATTTGGGAGTCCCAACGTCCAAATAGGAGGCAGCGTACGATTCGGCCGACTTTTTCACGAAAGGAGACGCCGATTTTTTCGGCAAAAAACGGCCTTTGTCGTCGCGACTGCGCTTTATCACGGCCAATTTCTTCTTATTAATTATCATCTTCTGTTGTTGCTTTTTAAAGTTTTTTATATTCTTCCTGATGGCGAGCACGGCAGCTTCCTCAAGTCGCACTACGCGCACCCGCAGTTGATTTTTACAAGCTTCTATCTTTCCGGTAATTGCAGACTCCTGCAGCTCCAACATTTTTCGAAGTTTCGCGTCCATGATAAATGTCTTCTTATGGAGTTTTTATCAATATTGTGACTAACTGCTATTCTGAAGTAAGAACTCAGACAGAACTGATTCCAATCGATTCCACTGCTGGCTTATATAGGCTGCTTGCTTATGACCCTTTATGCGATTCCATGTACACCAAAGCATTACACAGTCTATCAATTAGCTACAAAACTACTTATACGCCTCTTAGAAATAGGGAAAACCCGTATAGACACAATCAATTAGTATATTATTATATACAATGTAATTTTTAACCCTTTCGGTCACGATTTTATTATACGCGGATTAAGTATAGGGTTATCGGTAAGTTCAAAGTGCAGGTTTAAATTACAATTCTTGTGCAAGGTTTATGGGAGCGAGTTTTCTGAACTTGAAGAAAAAGAACATTTTCACTATTTCGGAATAGTATAGCATTTTTGTAACTTCTAATTCATGTATTTAGACACCAGAATACATATTATACCTGATTATATATTTATATGAAAGTATAAGAAAATTAAGTCAATATGAATAAAAATTATAACTCAGAATTATTCTTTTTCAACCATAGACTTAACAAATTCCAAATATTCTTCCATTTTAAAGCTATAACTCTTAGTACTACATTTTTTTTTAACCTAACCAAAATTTTAAAATAACTTATTTCTACGTTATTTTAGACAAATATCATAGTTAAAATAAAAAAAAAAAATTTAAAATAGGTTTCGCATATAAAAATATTAATGTTATTTAAAAAGGACATGCTGACCAAAAGGTTTAATACAAAATATTATTATATTTCACATTAAAAGTAAAAAATAATACTAAATTATTGCTTTGAACTTTTGAGAAATTGTTAGTAAGAACTCAATACTTAAGAAAATTAACAAAAAAGTCTTCACTCTTTTGTCACATCTTTCTTTAGTCGTCAATATCCACTATAATAATATCCAGTTTTGTAATAACTGAATTTCTATAAAATAAAATATTTTATTCCTACAATAACTCCTTATTTTATAATATATTGACTTTCATATGATTATGTGAGATTATTTTGCAGTAAAAAATGTTTGTTTTTTGTGACACATATATGCCAATAGAACCTGCTTACGGCCAAATATGATGCAAATTGTACCGTTTTTCACTTGTTATACCGTGCGTTAAAGAATTTCTTTACGTAAAACCAGTATACATGACGGAAGTGGAATTGTACTTTCAAGAATAATTACGCTTCGTGTATGTATGTATGTATGTATGGATGCATATATGTACGCGTGTATGTATGTGTGTGTGCGTGAGATATATACATGTACGTGTGTTGTGTTTATGTATACGTGTGTCACTTATCTGGGCTCATCATATATTAGCTAGGCACGAGACTCGACATGTTTCTTGATCTTGTCTTGGTCGTGTCTGTATTTTCGAGACAAAACCAAAACGTTACTGCGAAATTATTTAATTAGTAACCTGAAGTTAACTATATCTTTTTTGATTTACATTTATGCATTTTTGAGTATCGTGCAAAGTCCTGAATTGAATTTTAATATTCACTGAATGATGCAGTGTATATTATTCTTGCTCTGCTATATACGTATAATCATTATACTTAGGGGTACATAACATTTTTTTCTTATTTCGTTTATATCTCTTAAAAAACAAAAATATTCCAAATGTCATGTATATGACCATATAGGTATTGAGACTAGCTATCTATAAAAAAAAATTGAGTAAAAAAAAAGATGGCTTTTTTGAGAAAAAAACATTTTTCATTGTTTATAAAAAATGCCATATCATCCTTGATTTTTTATAAAAATATTTTTGAACTTGGCAGATCGAAAGAGTATCACCAACAGCATCGAATATGTACAGAATTATGTTCAAATATCCATCAAAGACGAATTAGAACGATTTAAAAAGAAAAAAGTTTTCGATTTTTGAGAAACGAAATTTGAGGAGTCATTTTTGAAAAAACCATAACACATGCAATTTTAATGCTATCGAAAAATAAAAAAATACGTATACGCTTATTTTCCGAGTAGAATAATATACTATAATTTGAGCTGATTCGGAGAGATAGGTGCTGTCGGCCTGCATGATTTGAGATGAAATCGGTCATATATAAAGTAATCAGTGAAATTTCATATAATTTTTTACATGAAAATAAAGGAATAAGGGTTATTATTGTAAATAATAAGAAACGTTTGGATTACAAGTATAGATAATTTATTTAAATATATACAAAAATAAGATACTTTTACACATTGAAAAATACTGAATGATTAAATCTGACTATAAATATTAACACTATTCGTATGCACAAATGCTGTGAGCACTGCAATGATAAAGTAGACATTGTTCATTTAACATTCCGATGAAGCACTGTATAACCACTTGCGAAAACTCACTCGTTCATCAGTCCCTGTGATCGAACCCACAAACTGTTCCTACTTCCTCTTGACCGATCGTGCCCTCGTTGTCGTTTCTGTTGAATCGTCTTCTAGGTCCTGGTTCCGCCCATTTAAAATCCATCCTCCGAGCGTAATGGTTCCGGCGATCTGTGCAGCAGGTGCAGGTACTCGAAGTCGGAAGAGTCCTCGTATTTGGGAGTCCCAACGTCCAAATAGGAGGCAGCGTACGATTCGGCCGACTTTTTCACGAAAGGAGACGCCGATTTTTTCGGCAAAAAACGGCCTTTGTCGTCGCGACTGCGCTTTATCACGGCCAATTTCTTCTTATTAATTATCATCTTCTGTTGTTGCTTTTTAAAGTTTTTTATATTCTTCCTGATGGCGAGCACGGCAGCTTCCTCAAGTCGCACTACGCGCACCCGCAGTTGATTTTTACAAGCTTCTATCTTTGCGGTAATTGCAGACTCCTGCAGCTCCAACATTTTTCGAAGTTTCGCGTCCATGATAAATGTCTTCTTATGGAGTTTTTATCAATATTGTGACTAACTGCTATTCTGAAGTAAGAACTCAGACAGAACTGATTCCAATCGATTCCACTGCTGGCTTATATAGGCTGCTTGCTTATGACCCTTTATGCGATTCCATGTACACCAAAGCATTACACAGTCTATCAATTAGCTACAAAACTACTTATACGCCTCTTAGAAATAGGGAAAACCCGTATGGACACAATCAATTAGTATATTATTATATACAATGTAATTTTTAACCCTTTCGGTCACGATTTTATTATACGCGGATTAAGTATAGGGTTATCGGTAAGTTCAAAGTGCAGGTTTAAATTACAATTCTTGTGCAAGGTTTATGGGAGCGAGTTTTCTGAACTTGAAGAAAAAGAACATTTTCACTATTTCGGAATAGTATAGCATTTTTGTAACTTCTAATTCATGTATTTAGACACCAGAATACATATTATACCTGATTATATATTTATATGAAAGTATAAGAAAATTAAGTCAATATGAATAAAAATTATAACTCAGAATTATTCTTTTTCAACCATAGACTTAACAAATTCCAAATATTCTTCCATTTTAAAGCTATAACTCTTAGTACTACATTTTTTTTTAACCTAACCAAAATTTTAAAATAACTTATTTCTACGTTATTTTAGACAAATATCATAGTTAAAATAAAAAAAAAAAATTTAAAATAGGTTTCGCATATAAAAATATTAATGTTATTTAAAAAGGACATGCTGACCAAAAGGTTTAATACAAAATATTATTATATTTCACATTAAAAGTAAAAAATAATACTAAATTATTGCTTTGAACTTTTGAGAAATTGTTAGTAAGAACTCAATACTTAAGAAAATTAACAAAAAAGTCTTCACTCTTTTGTCACATCTTTCTTTAGTCGTCAATATCCACTATAATAATATCCAGTTTTGTAATAACTGAATTTCTATAAAATAAAATATTTTATTCCTACAATAACTCCTTATTTTATAATATATTGACTTTCATATGATTATGTGAGATTATTTTGCAGTAAAAAATGTTTGTTTTTTGTGACACATATATGCCAATAGAACCTGCTTACGGCCAAATATGATGCAAATTGTACCGTTTTTCACTTGTTATACCGTGCGTTAAAGAATTTCTTTACGTAAAACCAGTATACATGACGGAAGTGGAATTGTACTTTCAAGAATAATTACGCTTCGTGTATGTATGTATGTATGTATGGATGCATATATGTACGCGTGTATGTATGTGTGTGTGCGTGAGATATATACATGTACGTGTGTTGTGTTTATGTATACGTGTGTCACTTATCTGGGCTCATCATATATTAGCTAGGCACGAGACTCGACATGTTTCTTGATCTTGTCTTGGTCGTGTCTGTATTTTCGAGACAAAACCAAAACGTTACTGCGAAATTATTTAATTAGTAACCTGAAGTTAACTATATCTTTTTTGATTTACATTTATGCATTTTTGAGTATCGTGCAAAGTCCTGAATTGAATTTTAATATTCACTGAATGATGCAGTGTATATTATTCTTGCTCTGCTATATACGTATAATCATTATACTTAGGGGTACATAACATTTTTTTCTTATTTCGTTTATATCTCTTAAAAAACAAAAATATTCCAAATGTCATGTATATGACCATATAGGTATTGAGACTAGCTATCTATAAAAAAAAATTGAGTAAAAAAAAAGATGGCTTTTTTGAGAAAAAACATTTTTCATTGTTTATAAAAAATGCCATATCATCCTTGATTTTTTATAAAAATATTTTTGAACTTGGCAGATCGAAAGAGTATCACCAACAGCATCGAATATGTACAGAATTATGTTCAAATATCCATCAAAGACGAATTAGAACGATTTAAAAAGAAAAAAGTTTTCGATTTTTGAGAAACGAAATTTGAGGAGTCATTTTTGAAAAAACCATAACACATGCAATTTTAATGCTATCGAAAAATAAAAAAATACGTACACGCTTATTTTCCGAGTAGAATAATATACTATAATTTGAGCTGATTCGGAGAGATAGGTGCTGTCGGCCTGCATGATTTGAGATGAAATCGGTCATATATAAAGTAATCAGTGAAATTTCATATAATTTTTTACATGAAAATAAAGGAATAAGGGTTATTATTGTAAATAATAAGAAACGTTTGGATTACAAGTATAGATAATTTATTTAAATATATACAAAAATAAGATACTTTTACACATTGAAAAATACTGAATGATTAAATCTGACTATAAATATTAACACTATTCGTATGCACAAATGCTGTGAGCACTGCAATGATAAAGTAGACATTGTTCATTTAACATTCCGATGAAGCACTGTATAACCACTTGCGAAAACTCACTCGTTCATCAGTCCCTGTGATCGAACCCACAAACTGTTCCTACTTCCTCTTGACCGATCGTGCCCTCGTTGTCGTTTCTGTTGAATCGTCTTCTAGGTCCTGGTTCCGCCCATTTAAAATCCATCCTCCGAGCGTAATGGTTCCGGCGATCTGTGCAGCAGGTGCAGGTACTCGAAGTCGGAAGAGTCCTCGTATTTGGGAGTCCCAACGTCCAAATAGGAGGCAGCGTACGATTCGGCCGACTTTTTCACGAAAGGAGACGCCGATTTTTTCGGCAAAAAACGGCCTTTGTCGTCGCGACTGCGCTTTATCACGGCCAATTTCTTCTTATTAATTATCATCTTCTGTTGTTGCTTTTTAAAGTTTTTTATATTCTTCCTGATGGCGAGCACGGCAGCTTCCTCAAGTCGCACTACGCGCACCCGCAGTTGATTTTTACAAGCTTCTATCTTTGCGGTAATTGCAGACTCCTGCAGCTCCAACATTTTTCGAAGTTTCGCGTCCATGATAAATGTCTTCTTATGGAGTTTTTATCAATATTGTGACTAACTGCTATTCTGAAGTAAGAACTCAGACAGAACTGATTCCAATCGATTCCACTGCTGGCTTATATAGGCTGCTTGCTTATGACCCTTTATGCGATTCCATGTACACCAAAGCATTACACAGTCTATCAATTAGCTACAAAACTACTTATACGCCTCTTAGAAATAGGGAAAACCCGTATGGACACAATCAATTAGTATATTATTATATACAATGTAATTTTTAACCCTTTCGGTCACGATTTTATTATACGCGGATTAAGTATAGGGTTATCGGTAAGTTCAAAGTGCAGGTTTAAATTACAATTCTTGTGCAAGGTTTATGGGAGCGAGTTTTCTGAACTTGAAGAAAAAGAACATTTTCACTATTTCGGAATAGTATAGCATTTTTGTAACTTCTAATTCATGTATTTAGACACCAGAATACATATTATACCTGATTATATATTTATATGAAAGTATAAGAAAATTAAGTCAATATGAATAAAAATTATAACTCAGAATTATTCTTTTTCAACCATAGACTTAACAAATTCCAAATATTCTTCCATTTTAAAGCTATAACTCTTAGTACTACATTTTTTTTTAACCTAACCAAAATTTTAAAATAACTTATTTCTACGTTATTTTAGACAAATATCATAGTTAAAATAAAAAAAAAAAATTTAAAATAGGTTTCGCATATAAAAATATTAATGTTATTTAAAAAGGACATGCTGACCAAAAGGTTTAATACAAAATATTATTATATTTCACATTAAAAGTAAAAAATAATACTAAATTATTGCTTTGAACTTTTGAGAAATTGTTAGTAAGAACTCAATACTTAAGAAAATTAACAAAAAAGTCTTCACTCTTTTGTCACATCTTTCTTTAGTCGTCAATATCCACTATAATAATATCCAGTTTTGTAATAACTGAATTTCTATAAAATAAAATATTTTATTCCTACAATAACTCCTTATTTTATAATATATTGACTTTCATATGATTATGTGAGATTATTTTGCAGTAAAAAATGTTTGTTTTTTGTGACACATATATGCCAATAGAACCTGCTTACGGCCAAATATGATGCAAATTGTACCGTTTTTCACTTGTTATACCGTGCGTTAAAGAATTTCTTTACGTAAAACCAGTATACATGACGGAAGTGGAATTGTACTTTCAAGAATAATTACGCTTCGTGTATGTATGTATGTATGTATGGATGCATATATGTACGCGTGTATGTATGTGTGTGTGTGCGTGAGATATATACATGTACGTGTGTTGTGTTTATGTATACGTGTGTCACTTATCTGGGCTCATCATATATTAGCTAGGCACGAGACTCGACATGTTTCTTGATCTTGTCTTGGTCGTGTCTGTATTTTCGAGACAAAACCAAAACGTTACTGCGAAATTATTTAATTAGTAACCTGAAGTTAACTATATCTTTTTTGATTTACATTTATGCATTTTTGAGTATCGTGCAAAGTCCTGAATTGAATTTTAATATTCACTGAATGATGCAGTGTATATTATTCTTGCTCTGCTATATACGTATAATCATTATACTTAGGGGTACATAACATTTTTTTCTTATTTCGTTTATATCTCTTAAAAAACAAAAATATTCCAAATGTCATGTATATGACCATATAGGTATTGAGACTAGCTATCTATAAAAAAAAATTGAGTAAAAAAAAAGATGGCTTTTTTGAGAAAAAAACATTTTTCATTGTTTATAAAAAATGCCATATCATCCTTGATTTTTTATAAAAATATTTTTGAACTTGGCAGATCGAAAGAGTATCACCAACAGCATCGAATATGTACAGAATTATGTTCAAATATCCATCAAAGACGAATTAGAACGATTTAAAAAGAAAAAAGTTTTCGATTTTTGAGAAACGAAATTTGAGGAGTCATTTTTGAAAAAACCATAACACATGCAATTTTAATGCTATCGAAAAATAAAAAAATACGTATACGCTTATTTTCCGAGTAGAATAATATACTATAATTTGAGCTGATTCGGAGAGATAGGTGCTGTCGGCCTGCATGATTTGAGATGAAATCGGTCATATATAAAGTAATCAGTGAAATTTCATATAATTTTTTACATGAAAATAAAGGAATAAGGGTTATTATTGTAAATAATAAGAAACGTTTGGATTACAAGTATAGATAATTTATTTAAATATATACAAAAATAAGATACTTTTACACATTGAAAAATACTGAATGATTAAATCTGACTATAAATATTAACACTATTCGTATGCACAAATGCTGTGAGCACTGCAATGATAAAGTAGACATTGTTCATTTAACATTCCGATGAAGCACTGTATAACCACTTGCGAAAACTCACTCGTTCATCAGTCCCTGTGATCGAACCCACAAACTGTTCCTACTTCCTCTTGACCGATCGTGCCCTCGTTGTCGTTTCTGTTGAATCGTCTTCTAGGTCCTGGTTCCGCCCATTTAAAATCCATCCTCCGAGCGTAATGGTTCCGGCGATCTGTGCAGCAGGTGCAGGTACTCGAAGTCGGAAGAGTCCTCGTATTTGGGAGTCCCAACGTCCAAATAGGAGGCAGCGTACGATTCGGCCGACTTTTTCACGAAAGGAGACGCCGATTTTTTCGGCAAAAAACGGCCTTTGTCGTCGCGACTGCGCTTTATCACGGCCAATTTCTTCTTATTAATTATCATCTTCTGTTGTTGCTTTTTAAAGTTTTTTATATTCTTCCTGATGGCGAGCACGGCAGCTTCCTCAAGTCGCACTACGCGCACCCGCAGTTGATTTTTACAAGCTTCTATCTTTGCGGTAATTGCAGACTCCTGCAGCTCCAACATTTTTCGAAGTTTCGCGTCCATGATAAATGTCTTCATATGGAGTTTTTATCAATATTGTGACTAACTGCTATTCTGAAGTAAGAACTCAGACAGAACTGATTCCAATCGATTCCACTGCTGGCTTATATAGGCTGCTTGCTTATGACCCTTTATGCGATTCCATGTACACCAAAGCATTACACAGTCTATCAATTAGCTACAAAACTACTTATACGCCTCTTAGAAATAGGGAAAACCCGTATGGACACAATCAATTAGTATATTATTATATACAATGTAATTTTTAACCCTTTCGGTCACGATTTTATTATACGCGGATTAAGTATAGGGTTATCGGTAAGTTCAAAGTGCAGGTTTAAATTACAATTCTTGTGCAAGGTTTATGGGAGCGAGTTTTCTGAACTTGAAGAAAAAGAACATTTTCACTATTTCGGAATAGTATAGCATTTTTGTAACTTCTAATTCATGTATTTAGACACCAGAATACATATTATACCTGATTATATATTTATATGAAAGTATAAGAAAATTAAGTCAATATGAATAAAAATTATAACTCAGAATTATTCTTTTTCAACCATAGACTTAACAAATTCCAAATATTCTTCCATTTTAAAGCTATAACTCTTAGTACTACATTTTTTTTTAACCTAACCAAAATTTTAAAATAACTTATTTCTACGTTATTTTAGACAAATATCATAGTTAAAATAAAAAAAAAAAATTTAAAATAGGTTTCGCATATAAAAATATTAATGTCATTTAAAAAGGACATGCTGACCAAAAGGTTTAATACAAAATATTATTATATTTCACATTAAAAGTAAAAAATAATACTAAATTATTGCTTTGAACTTTTGAGAAATTGTTAGTAAGAACTCAATACTTAAGAAAATTAACAAAAAAGTCTTCACTCTTTTGTCACATCTTTCTTTAGTCGTCAATATCCACTATAATAATATCCAGTTTTGTAATAACTGAATTTCTATAAAATAAAATATTTTATTCCTACAATAACTCCTTATTTTATAATATATTGACTTTCATATGATTATGTGAGATTATTTTGCAGTAAAAAATGTTTGTTTTTTGTGACACATATATGCCAATAGAACCTGCTTACGGCCAAATATGATGCAAATTGTACCGTTTTTCACTTGTTATACCGTGCGTTAAAGAATTTCTTTACGTAAAACCAGTATACATGACGGAAGTGGAATTGTACTTTCAAGAATAATTACGCTTCGTGTATGTATGTATGTATGTATGGATGCATATATGTACGCGTGTATGTATGTGTGTGTGCGTGAGATATATACATGTACGTGTGTTGTGTTTATGTATACGTGTGTCACTTATCTGGGCTCATCATATATTAGCTAGGCACGAGACTCGACATGTTTCTTGATCTTGTCTTGGTCGTGTCTGTATTTTCGAGACAAAACCAAAACGTTACTGCGAAATTATTTAATTAGTAACCTGAAGTTAACTATATCTTTTTTGATTTACATTTATGCATTTTTGAGTATCGTGCAAAGTCCTGAATTGAATTTTAATATTCACTGAATGATGCAGTGTATATTATTCTTGCTCTGCTATATACGTATAATCATTATACTTAGGGGTACATAACATTTTTTTCTTATTTCGTTTATATCTCTTAAAAAACAAAAATATTCCAAATGTCATGTATATGACCATATAGGTATTGAGACTAGCTATCTATAAAAAAAAATTGAGTAAAAAAAAAGATGGCTTTTTTGATAAAAAAACATTTTTCATTGTTTATAAAAAATGCCATATCATCCTTGATTTTTTATAAAAATATTTTTGAACTTGGCAGATCGAAAGAGTATCACCAACAGCATCGAATATGTACAGAATTATGTTCAAATATCCATCAAAGACGAATTAGAACGATTTAAAAAGAAAAAAGTTTTCGATTTTTGAGAAACGAAATTTGAGGAGTCATTTTTGAAAAAACCATAACACATGCAATTTTAATGCTATCGAAAAATAAAAAAATACGTATACGCTTATTTTCCGAGTAGAATAATATACTATAATTTGAGCTGATTCGGAGAGATAGGTGCTGTCGGCCTGCATGATTTGAGATGAAATCGGTCATATATAAAGTAATCAGTGAAATTTCATATAATTTTTTACATGAAAATAAAGGAATAAGGGTTATTATTGTAAATAATAAGAAACGTTTGGATTACAAGTATAGATAATTTATTTAAATATATACAAAAATAAGATACTTTTACACATTGAAAAATACTGAATGATTAAATCTGACTATAAATATTAACACTATTCGTATGCACAAATGCTGTGAGCACTGCAATGATAAAGTAGACATTGTTCATTTAACATTCCGATGAAGCACTGTATAACCACTTGCGAAAACTCACTCGTTCATCAGTCCCTGTGATCGAACCCACAAACTGTTCCTACTTCCTCTTGACCGATCGTGCCCTCGTTGTCGTTTCTGTTGAATCGTCTTCTAGGTCCTGGTTCCGCCCATTTAAAATCCATCCTCCGAGCGTAATGGTTCCGGCGATCTGTGCAGCAGGTGCAGGTACTCGAAGTCGGAAGAGTCCTCGTATTTGGGAGTCCCAACGTCCAAATAGGAGGCAGCGTACGATTCGGCCGACTTTTTCACGAAAGGAGACGCCGATTTTTTCGGCAAAAAACGGCCTTTGTCGTCGCGACTGCGCTTTATCACGGCCAATTTCTTCTTATTAATTATCATCTTCTGTTGTTGCTTTTTAAAGTTTTTTATATTCTTCCTGATGGCGAGCACGGCAGCTTCCTCAAGTCGCACTACGCGCACCCGCAGTTGATTTTTACAAGCTTCTATCTTTGCGGTAATTGCAGACTCCTGCAGCTCCAACATTTTTCGAAGTTTCGCGTCCATGATAAATGTCTTCTTATGGAGTTTTTATCAATATTGTGACTAACTGCTATTCTGAAGTAAGAACTCAGACAGAACTGATTCCAATCGATTCCACTGCTGGCTTATATAGGCTGCTTGCTTATGACCCTTTATGCGTTTCCATGTACACCAAAGCATTACACAGTCTATCAATTAGCTACAAAACTACTTATACGCCTCTTAGAAATAGGGAAAACCCGTATGGACACAATCAATTAGTATATTATTATATACAATGTAATTTTTAACCCTTTCGGTCACGATTTTATTATACGCGGATTAAGTATAGGGTTATCGGTAAGTTCAAAGTGCAGGTTTAAATTACAATTCTTGTGCAAGGTTTATGGGAGCGAGTTTTCTGAACTTGAAGAAAAAGAACATTTTCACTATTTCGGAATAGTATAGCATTTTTGTAACTTCTAATTCATGTATTTAGACACCAGAATACATATTATACCTGATTATATATTTATATGAAAGTATAAGAAAATTAAGTCAATATGAATAAAAATTATAACTCAGAATTATTCTTTTTCAACCATAGACTTAACAAATTCCAAATATTCTTCCATTTTAAAGCTATAACTCTTAGTACTACATTTTTTTTTAACCTAACCAAAATTTTAAAATAACTTATTTCTACGTTATTTTAGACAAATATCATAGTTAAAATAAAAAAAAAAAATTTTAAATAGGTTTCGCATACAAAAATATTAATGTTATTTAAAAAGGACATGCTGACCAAAAGGTTTAATACAAAATATTATTATATTTCACATTAAAAGTAAAAAATAATACTAAATTATTGCTTTGAACTTTTGAGAAATTGTTAGTAAGAACTCAATACTTAAGAAAATTAACAAATAAGTCTTCACTCTTTTGTCACATCTTTCTTTAGTCGTCAATATCCACTATAATAATATCCAGTTTTGTAATAACTGAATTTCTATAAAATAAAATATTTTATTCCTACAATAACTCCTTATTTTATAATATATTGACTTTCATATGATTATGTGAGATTATTTTGCAGTAAAAAATGTTTGTTTTTTGTGACACATATATGCCAATAGAACCTGCTTACGGCCAAATATGATGCAAATTGTACCGTTTTTCACTTGTTATACCGTGCGTTAAAGAATTTCTTTACGTAAAACCAGTATACATGAAGGAAGTGGAATTGTACTTTCAAGAATAATTACGCTTCGTGTATGTATGTATGTATGTATGGATGCATATATGTACGCGTGTATGTATGTGTGTGTGCGTGAGATATTTACATGTACGTGTGTTGTGTTTATGTATACGTGTGTCACTTATCTGGGCTCATCATATATTAGCTAGGCACGAGACTCGACATGTTTCTTGATCTTGTCTTGGTCGTGTCTGTATTTTCGAGACAAAACCAAAACGTTACTGCGAAATTATTTAATTAGTAACCTGAAGTTAACTATATCTTTTTTGATTTACATTTATGCATTTTTGAGTATCGTGCAAAGTCCTGAATTGAATTTTAATATTCACTGAATGATGCAGTGTATATTATTCTTGCTCTGCTATATACGTATAATCATTATACTTAGGGGTACATAACATTTTTTTCTTATTTCGTTTATATCTCTTAAAAAACAAAAATATTCCAAATGTCATGTATATGACCATATAGGTATTGAGACTAGCTATCTATAAAAAAAAATTGAGTAAAAAAAAAGATGGCTTTTTTGAGAAAAAAACATTTTTCATTGTTTATAAAAAATGCCATATCATCCTTGATTTTTTATAAAAATATTTTTGAACTTGGCAGATCGAAAGAGTATCACCAACAGCATCGAATATGTACAGAATTATGTTCAAATATCCATCAAAGACGAATTAGAACGATTTAAAAAGAAAAAAGTTTTCGATTTTTGAGAAACGAAATTTGAGGAGTCATTTTTGAAAAAACCATAACACATGCAATTTTAATGCTATCGAAAAATAAAAAAATACGTATACGCTTATTTTCCGAGTAGAATAATATACTATAATTTGAGCTGATTCGGAGAGATAGGTGCTGTCGGCCTGCATGATTTGAGATGAAATCGGTCATATATAAAGTAATCAGTGAAATTTCATATAATTTTTTACATGAAAATAAAGGAATAAGGGTTATTATTGTAAATAATAAGAAACGTTTGGATTACAAGTATAGATAATTTATTTAAATATATACAAAAATAAGATACTTTTACACATTGAAAAATACTGAATGATTAAATCTGACTATAAATATTAACACTATTCGTATGCACAAATGCTGTGAGCACTGCAATGATAAAGTAGACATTGTTCATTTAACATTCCGATGAAGCACTGTATAACCACTTGCGAAAACTCACTCGTTCATCAGTCCCTGTGATCGAACCCACAAACTGTTCCTACTTCCTCTTGACCGATCGTGCCCTCGTTGTCGTTTCTGTTGAATCGTCTTCTAGGTCCTGGTTCCGCCCATTTAAAATCCATCCTCCGAGCGTAATGGTTCCGGCGATCTGTGCAGCAGGTGCAGGTACTCGAAGTCGGAAGAGTCCTCGTATTTGGGAGTCCCAACGTCCAAATAGGAGGCAGCGTACGATTCGGCCGACTTTTTCACGAAAGGAGACGCCGATTTTTTCGGCAAAAAACGGCCTTTGTCGTCGCGACTGCGCTTTATCACGGCCAATTTCTTCTTATTAATTATCATCTTCTGTTGTTGCTTTTTAAAGTTTTTTATATTCTTCCTGATGGCGAGCACGGCAGCTTCCTCAAGTCGCACTACGCGCACCCGCAGTTGATTTTTACAAGCTTCTATCTTTGCGGTAATTGCAGACTCCTGCAGCTCCAACATTTTTCGAAGTTTCGCGTCCATGATAAATGTCTTCTTATGGAGTTTTTATCAATATTGTGACTAACTGCTATTCTGAAGTAAGAACTCAGACAGAACTGATTCCAATCGATTCCACTGCTGGCTTATATAGGCTGCTTGCTTATGACCCTTTATGCGATTCCATGTACACCAAAGCATTACACAGTCTATCAATTAGCTACAAAACTACTTATACGCCTCTTAGAAATAGGGAAAACCCGTATGGACACAATCAATTAGTATATTATTATATACAATGTAATTTTTAACCCTTTCGGTCACGATTTTATTATACGCGGATTAAGTATAGGGTTATCGGTAAGTTCAAAGTGCAGGTTTAAATTACAATTCTTGTGCAAGGTTTATGGGAGCGAGTTTTCTGAACTTGAAGAAAAAGAACATTTTCACTATTTCGGAATAGTATAGCATTTTTGTAACTTCTAATTCATATATTTAGACACCAGAATACATATTATACCTGATTATATATTTATATGAAAGTATAAGAAAATTAAGTCAATATGAATAAAAATTATAACTCAGAATTATTCTTTTTCAACCATAGACTTAACAAATTCCAAATATTCTTCCATTTTAAAGCTATAACTCTTAGTACTACATTTTTTTTTAACCTAACCAAAATTTTAAAATAACTTATTTCTACGTTATTTTAGACGAATATCATAGTTAAAATAAAAAAAAAAAATTTAAAATAGGTTTCGCATATAAAAATATTAATGTCATTTAAAAAGGACATGCTGACCAAAAGGTTTAATACAAAATATTATTATATTTCACATTAAAAGTAAAAAATAATACTAAATTATTGCTTTGAACTTTTGAGAAATTGTTAGTAAGAACTCAATACTTAAGAAAATTAACAAAAAAGTCTTCACTCTTTTGTCACATCTTTCTTTAGTCGTCAATATCCACTATAATAATATCCAGTTTTGTAATAACTGAATTTCTATAAAATAAAATATTTTATTCCTACAATAACTCCTTATTTTATAATATATTGACTTTCATATGATTATGTGAGATTATTTTGCAGTAAAAAATGTTTGTTTTTTGTGACACATATATGCCAATAGAACCTGCTTACGGCCAAATATGATGCAAATTGTACCGTTTTTCACTTGTTATACCGTGCGTTAAAGAATTTCTTTACGTAAAACCAGTATACATGACGGAAGTGGAATTGTACTTTCAAGAATAATTACGCTTCGTGTATGTATGTATGTATGTATGGATGCATATATGTACGCGTGTATGTATGTGTGTGTGCGTGAGATATATACATGTACGTGTGTTGTGTTTATGTATACGTGTGTCACTTATCTGGGCTCATCATATATTAGCTAGGCACGAGACTCGACATGTTTCTTGATCTTGTCTTGGTCGTGTCTGTATTTTCGAGACAAAACCAAAACGTTACTGCGAAATTATTTAATTAGTAACCTGAAGTTAACTATATCTTTTTTGATTTACATTTATGCATTTTTGAGTATCGTGCAAAGTCCTGAATTGAATTTTAATATTCACTGAATGATGCAGTGTATATTATTCTTGCTCTGCTATATACGTATAATCATTATACTTAGGGGTACATAACATTTTTTTCTTATTTCGTTTATATCTCTTAAAAAACAAAAATATTCCAAATGTCATGTATATGACCATATAGGTATTGAGACTAGCTATCTATAAAAAAAAATTGAGTAAAAAAAAAGATGGCTTTTTTGAGAAAAAACATTTTTCATTGTTTATAAAAAATGCCATATCATCCTTGATTTTTTATAAAAATATTTTTGAACTTGGCAGATCGAAAGAGTATCACCAACAGCATCGAATATGTACAGAATTATGTTCAAATATCCATCAAAGACGAATTAGAACGATTTAAAAAGAAAAAAGTTTTCGATTTTTGAGAAACGAAATTTGAGGAGTCATTTTTGAAAAAACCATAACACATGCAATTTTAATGCTATCGAAAAATAAAAAAATACGTACACGCTTATTTTCCGAGTAGAATAATATACTATAATTTGAGCTGATTCGGAGAGATAGGTGCTGTCGGCCTGCATGATTTGAGATGAAATCGGTCATATATAAAGTAATCAGTGAAATTTCATATAATTTTTTACATGAAAATAAAGGAATAAGGGTTATTATTGTAAATAATAAGAAACGTTTGGATTACAAGTATAGATAATTTATTTAAATATATACAAAAATAAGATACTTTTACACATTGAAAAATACTGAATGATTAAATCTGACTATAAATATTAACACTATTCGTATGCACAAATGCTGTGAGCACTGCAATGATAAAGTAGACATTGTTCATTTAACATTCCGATGAAGCACTGTATAACCACTTGCGAAAACTCACTCGTTCATCAGTCCCTGTGATCGAACCCACAAACTGTTCCTACTTCCTCTTGACCGATCGTGCCCTCGTTGTCGTTTCTGTTGAATCGTCTTCTAGGTCCTGGTTCCGCCCATTTAAAATCCATCCTCCGAGCGTAATGGTTCCGGCGATCTGTGCAGCAGGTGCAGGTACTCGAAGTCGGAAGAGTCCTCGTATTTGGGAGTCCCAACGTCCAAATAGGAGGCAGCGTACGATTCGGCCGACTTTTTCACGAAAGGAGACGCCGATTTTTTCGGCAAAAAACGGCCTTTGTCGTCGCGACTGCGCTTTATCACGGCCAATTTCTTCTTATTAATTATCATCTTCTGTTGTTGCTTTTTAAAGTTTTTTATATTCTTCCTGATGGCGAGCACGGCAGCTTCCTCAAGTCGCACTACGCGCACCCGCAGTTGATTTTTACAAGCTTCTATCTTTGCGGTAATTGCAGACTCCTGCAGCTCCAACATTTTTCGAAGTTTCGCGTCCATGATAAATGTCTTCTTATGGAGTTTTTATCAATATTGTGACTAACTGCTATTCTGAAGTAAGAACTCAGACAGAACTGATTCCAATCGATTCCACTGCTGGCTTATATAGGCTGCTTGCTTATGACCCTTTATGCGTTTCCATGTACACCAAAGCATTACACAGTCTATCAATTAGCTACAAAACTACTTATACGCCTCTTAGAAATAGGGAAAACCCGTATGGACACAATCAATTAGTATATTATTATATACAATGTAATTTTTAACCCTTTCGGTCACGATTTTATTATACGCGGATTAAGTATAGGGTTATCGGTAAGTTCAAAGTGCAGGTTTAAATTACAATTCTTGTGCAAGGTTTATGGGAGCGAGTTTTCTGAACTTGAAGAAAAAGAACATTTTCACTATTTCGGAATAGTATAGCATTTTTGTAACTTCTAATTCATGTATTTAGACACCAGAATACATATTATACCTGATTATATATTTATATGAAAGTATAAGAAAATTAAGTCAATATGAATAAAAATTATAACTCAGAATTATTCTTTTTCAACCATAGACTTAACAAATTCCAAATATTCTTCCATTTTAAAGCTATAACTCTTAGTACTACATTTTTTTTTAACCTAACCAAAATTTTAAAATAACTTATTTCTACGTTATTTTAGACAAATATCATAGTTAAAATAAAAAAAAAAAATTTTAAATAGGTTTCGCATACAAAAATATTAATGTTATTTAAAAAGGACATGCTGACCAAAAGGTTTAATACAAAATATTATTATATTTCACATTAAAAGTAAAAAATAATACTAAATTATTGCTTTGAACTTTTGAGAAATTGTTAGTAAGAACTCAATACTTAAGAAAATTAACAAATAAGTCTTCACTCTTTTGTCACATCTTTCTTTAGTCGTCAATATCCACTATAATAATATCCAGTTTTGTAATAACTGAATTTCTATAAAATAAAATATTTTATTCCTACAATAACTCCTTATTTTATAATATATTGACTTTCATATGATTATGTGAGATTATTTTGCAGTAAAAAATGTTTGTTTTTTGTGACACATATATGCCAATAGAACCTGCTTACGGCCAAATATGATGCAAATTGTACCGTTTTTCACTTGTTATACCGTGCGTTAAAGAATTTCTTTACGTAAAACCAGTATACATGAAGGAAGTGGAATTGTACTTTCAAGAATAATTACGCTTCGTGTATGTATGTATGTATGTATGGATGCATATATGTACGCGTGTATGTATGTGTGTGTGCGTGAGATATTTACATGTACGTGTGTTGTGTTTATGTATACGTGTGTCACTTATCTGGGCTCATCATATATTAGCTAGGCACGAGACTCGACATGTTTCTTGATCTTGTCTTGGTCGTGTCTGTATTTTCGAGACAAAACCAAAACGTTACTGCGAAATTATTTAATTAGTAACCTGAAGTTAACTATATCTTTTTTGATTTACATTTATGCATTTTTGAGTATCGTGCAAAGTCCTGAATTGAATTTTAATATTCACTGAATGATGCAGTGTATATTATTCTTGCTCTGCTATATACGTATAATCATTATACTTAGGGGTACATAACATTTTTTTCTTATTTCGTTTATATCTCTTAAAAAACAAAAATATTCCAAATGTCATGTATATGACCATATAGGTATTGAGACTAGCTATCTATAAAAAAAAATTGAGTAAAAAAAAAGATGGCTTTTTTGAGAAAAAAACATTTTTCATTGTTTATAAAAAATGCCATATCATCCTTGATTTTTTATAAAAATATTTTTGAACTTGGCAGATCGAAAGAGTATCACCAACAGCATCGAATATGTACAGAATTATGTTCAAATATCCATCAAAGACGAATTAGAACGATTTAAAAAGAAAAAAGTTTTCGATTTTTGAGAAACGAAATTTGAGGAGTCATTTTTGAAAAAACCATAACACATGCAATTTTAATGCTATCGAAAAATAAAAAAATACGTATACGCTTATTTTCCGAGTAGAATAATATACTATAATTTGAGCTGATTCGGAGAGATAGGTGCTGTCGGCCTGCATGATTTGAGATGAAATCGGTCATATATAAAGTAATCAGTGAAATTTCATATAATTTTTTACATGAAAATAAAGGAATAAGGGTTATTATTGTAAATAATAAGAAACGTTTGGATTACAAGTATAGATAATTTATTTAAATATATACAAAAATAAGATACTTTTACACATTGAAAAATACTGAATGATTAAATCTGACTATAAATATTAACACTATTCGTATGCACAAATGCTGTGAGCACTGCAATGATAAAGTAGACATTGTTCATTTAACATTCCGATGAAGCACTGTATAACCACTTGCGAAAACTCACTCGTTCATCAGTCCCTGTGATCGAACCCACAAACTGTTCCTACTTCCTCTTGACCGATCGTGCCCTCGTTGTCGTTTCTGTTGAATCGTCTTCTAGGTCCTGGTTCCGCCCATTTAAAATCCATCCTCCGAGCGTAATGGTTCCGGCGATCTGTGCAGCAGGTGCAGGTACTCGAAGTCGGAAGAGTCCTCGTATTTGGGAGTCCCAACGTCCAAATAGGAGGCAGCGTACGATTCGGCCGACTTTTTCACGAAAGGAGACGCCGATTTTTTCGGCAAAAAACGGCCTTTGTCGTCGCGACTGCGCTTTATCACGGCCAATTTCTTCTTATTAATTATCATCTTCTGTTGTTGCTTTTTAAAGTTTTTTATATTCTTCCTGATGGCGAGCACGGCAGCTTCCTCAAGTCGCACTACGCGCACCCGCAGTTGATTTTTACAAGCTTCTATCTTTGCGGTAATTGCAGACTCCTGCAGCTCCAACATTTTTCGAAGTTTCGCGTCCATGATAAATGTCTTCTTATGGAGTTTTTATCAATATTGTGACTAACTGCTATTCTGAAGTAAGAACTCAGACAGAACTGATTCCAATCGATTCCACTGCTGGCTTATATAGGCTGCTTGCTTATGACCCTTTATGCGATTCCATGTACACCAAAGCATTACACAGTCTATCAATTAGCTACAAAACTACTTATACGCCTCTTAGAAATAGGGAAAACCCGTATGGACACAATCAATTAGTATATTATTATATACAATGTAATTTTTAACCCTTTCGGTCACGATTTTATTATACGCGGATTAAGTATAGGGTTATCGGTAAGTTCAAAGTGCAGGTTTAAATTACAATTCTTGTGCAAGGTTTATGGGAGCGAGTTTTCTGAACTTGAAGAAAAAGAACATTTTCACTATTTCGGAATAGTATAGCATTTTTGTAACTTCTAATTCATATATTTAGACACCAGAATACATATTATACCTGATTATATATTTATATGAAAGTATAAGAAAATTAAGTCAATATGAATAAAAATTATAACTCAGAATTATTCTTTTTCAACCATAGACTTAACAAATTCCAAATATTCTTCCATTTTAAAGCTATAACTCTTAGTACTACATTTTTTTTTAACCTAACCAAAATTTTAAAATAACTTATTTCTACGTTATTTTAGACGAATATCATAGTTAAAATAAAAAAAAAAAATTTAAAATAGGTTTCGCATATAAAAATATTAATGTTATTTAAAAAGGACATGCTGACCAAAAGGTTTAATACAAAATATTATTATATTTCACATTAAAAGTAAAAAATAATACTAAATTATTGCTTTGAACTTTTGAGAAATTGTTAGTAAGAACTCAATACTTAAGAAAATTAACAAAAAAGTCTTCTCTCTTTTGTCACATCTTTCTTTAGTCGTCAATATCCACTATAATAATATCCAGTTTTGTAATAACTGAATTTATATAAAATAAAATATTTTATTCCTACAATAACTCCTTATTTTATAATATATTGACTTTCATATGATTATGTGAGATTATTTTGCAGTAAAAAATGTTTGTTTTTTGTGACACATATATGCCAATAGAACCTGCTTACGGCCAAATATGATGCAAATTGTACCGTTTTTCACTTGTTATACCGTGCGTTAAAGAATTTCTTTACGTAAAACCAGTATACATGACGGAAGTGGAATTGTACTTTCAAGAATAATTACGCTTCGTGTATGTATGTATGTATGTTTGGATGCATATATGTACGCGTGTATGTATGTGTGTGTGTGCGTGAGATATATACATGTACGTGTGTTGTGTTTATGTATACGTGTGTCACTTATCTGGGCTCATCATATATTAGCTAGGCACGAGACTCGACATGTTTCTTGATCTTGTCTTGGTCGTGTCTGTATTTTCGAGACAAAACCAAAACGTTACTGCGAAATTATTTAATTAGTAACCTGAAGTTAACTATATCTTTTTTGATTTACATTTATGCATTTTTGAGTATCGTGCAAAGTCCTGAATTGAATTTTAATATTCACTGAATGATGCAGTGTATATTATTATTGCTCTGCTATATACGTATAATCATTATACTTAGGGGTACATAACATTTTTTTCTTATTTCGTTTATATCTCTTAAAAAACAAAAATATTCCAAATGTCATGTATATGACCATATAGGTATTGAGACTAGCTATCTATAAAAAAAAATTGAGTAAAAAAGAAGATGGCTTTTTTGAGAAAAAAACATTTTTCATTGTTTATAAAAAATGCCATATCATCCTTGATATTTTATAAAAATATTTTTGAACTTGGCAGATCGAAAGAGTATCACCAACAGCATCGAATATGTACAGAATTATGTTCAAATATCCATCAAAGACGAATTAGAACGATTTAAAAAGAAAAAAGTTTTCGATTTTTGAGAAACGAAATTTGAGGAGTCATTTTTGAAAAAACCATAACACATGCAATTTTAATGCTATCGAAAAATAAAAAAATACGTATACGCTTATTTTCCGAGTAGAATAATATACTATAATTTGAGCTGATTCGGAGAGATAGGTGCTGTCGGCCTGCATGATTTGAGATGAAATCGGTCATATATAAAGTAATCAGTGAAATTTCATATAATTTTTTACATGAAAATAAAGGAATAAGGGTTATTATTGTAAATAATAAGAAACGTTTGGATTACAAGTATAGATAATTTATTTAAATATATACAAAAATAAGATACTTTTACACATTGAAAAATACTGAATGATTAAATCTGACTATAAATATTAACACTATTCGTATGCACAAATGCTGTGAGCACTGCAATGATAAAGTAGACATTGTTCATTTAACATTCCGATGAAGCACTGTATAACCACTTGCGAAAACTCACTCGTTCATCAGTCCCTGTGATCGAACCCACAAACTGTTCCTACTTCCTCTTGACCGATCGTGCCCTCGTTGTCGTTTCTGTTGAATCGTCTTCTAGGTCCTGGTTCCGCCCATTTAAAATCCATCCTCCGAGCGTAATGGTTCCGGCGATCTGTGCAGCAGGTGCAGGTACTCGAAGTCGGAAGAGTCCTCGTATTTGGGAGTCCCAACGTCCAAATAGGAGGCAGCGTACGATTCGGCCGACTTTTTCACGAAAGGAGACGCCGATTTTTTCGGCAAAAAACGGCCTTTGTCGTCGCGACTGCGCTTTATCACGGCCAATTTCTTCTTATTAATTATCATCTTCTGTTGTTGCTTTTTAAAGTTTTTTATATTCTTCCTGATGGCGAGCACGGCAGCTTCCTCAAGTCGCACTACGCGCACCCGCAGTTGATTTTTACAAGCTTCTATCTTTGCGGTAATTGCAGACTCCTGCAGCTCCAACATTTTTCGAAGTTTCGCGTCCATGATAAATGTCTTCTTATGGAGTTTTTATCAATATTGTGACTAACTGCTATTCTGAAGTAAGAACTCAGACAGAACTGATTCCAATCGATTCCACTGCTGGCTTATATAGGCTGCTTGCTTATGACCCTTTATGCGATTCCATGTACACCAAAGCATTACACAGTCTAGCAATTAGCTACAAAACTACTTATACGCCTCTTAGAAATAGGGAAAACCCGTATGGACACAATCAATTAGTATATTATTATATACAATGTAATTTTTAACCCTTTCGGTCACGATTTTATTATACGCGGATTAAGTATAGGGTTATCGGTAAGTTCAAAGTGCAGGTTTAAATTACAATTCTTGTGCGAGGTTTATGGGAGCGAGTTTTCTGAACTTGAAGAAAAAGAACATTTTCACTATTTCGGAATAGTATAGCATTTTTGTAACTTCTAATTCATGTATTTAGACACCAGAATACATATTATACCTGATTATATATTTATATGAAAGTATAAGAAAATTAAGTCAATATGAATAAAAATTATAACTCAGAATTATTCTTTTTCAACCATAGACTTAACAAATTCCAAATATTCTTCCATTTTAAAGCTATAACTCTTAGTACTACATTTTTTTTTAACCTAACCAAAATTTTAAAATAACTTATTTCTACGTTATTTTAGACAAATATCATAGTTAAAATAAAAAAAAAAAATTTAAAATAGGTTTCGCATATAAAAATATTAATGTTATTTAAAAAGGACATGCTGACCAAAAGGTTTAATACAAAATATTATTATATTTCACATTAAAAGTAAAAAATAATACTAAATTATTGCTTTGAACTTTTGAGAAATTGTTAGTAAGAACTCAATACTTAAGAAAATTAACAAAAAAGTCTTCACTCTTTTGTCACATCTTTCTTTAGTCGTCAATATCCACTATAATAATATCCAGTTTTGTAATAACTGAATTTCTATAAAATAAAATATTTTATTCCTACAATAACTCCTTATTTTATAATATATTGACTTTCATATGATTATGTGAGATTATTTTGCAGTAAAAAATGTTTGTTTTTTGTGACACATATATGCCAATAGAACCTGCTTACGGCCAAATATGATGCAAATTGTACCGTTTTTCACTTGTTATACCGTGCGTTAAAGAATTTCTTTACGTAAAACCAGTATACATGACGGAAGTGGAATTGTACTTTCAAGAATAATTACGCTTCGTGTATGTATGTATGTATGTATGGATGCATATATGTACGCGTGTATGTATGTGTGTGTGCGTGAGATATATACATGTACGTGTGTTGTGTTTATGTATACGTGTGTCACTTATCTGGGCTCATCATATATTAGCTAGGCACGAGACTCGACATGTTTCTTGATCTTGTCTTGGTCGTGTCTGTATTTTCGAGACAAAACCAAAACGTTACTGCGAAATTATTTAATTAGTAACCTGAAGTTAACTATATCTTTTTTGATTTACATTTATGCATTTTTGAGTATCGTGCAAAGTCCTGAATTGAATTTTAATATTCACTGAATGATGCAGTGTATATTATTCTTGCTCTGCTATATACGTATAATCATTATACTTAGGGGTACATAACATTTTTTTCTTATTTCGTTTATATCTCTTAAAAAACAAAAATATTCCAAATGTCATGTATATGACCATATAGGTATTGAGACTAGCTATCTATAAAAAAAAATTGAGTAAAAAAAAAGATGGCTTTTTTGAGAAAAAAACATTTTTCATTGTTTATAAAAAATGCCATATCATCCTTGATTTTTTATAAAAATATTTTTGAACTTGGCAGATCGAAAGAGTATCACCAACAGCATCGAATATGTACAGAATTATGTTCAAATATCCATCAAAGACGAATTAGAACGATTTAAAAAGAAAAAAGTTTTCGATTTTTGAGAAACGAAATTTGAGGAGTCATTTTTGAAAAAACCATAACACATGCAATTTTAATGCTATCGAAAAATAAAAAAATACGTATACGCTTATTTTCCGAGTAGAATAATATACTATAATTTGAGCTGATTCGGAGAGATAGGTGCTGTCGGCCTGCATGATTTGAGATGAAATCGGTCATATATAAAGTAATCAGTGAAATTTCATATAATTTTTTACATGAAAATAAAGGAATAAGGGTTATTATTGTAAATAATAAGAAACGTTTGGATTACAAGTATAGATAATTTATTTAAATATATACAAAAATAAGATACTTTTACACATTGAAAAATACTGAATGATTAAATCTGACTATAAATATTAACACTATTCGTATGCACAAATGCTGTGAGCACTGCAATGATAAAGTAGACATTGTTCATTTAACATTCCGATGAAGCACTGTATAACCACTTGCGAAAACTCACTCGTTCATCAGTCCCTGTGATCGAACCCACAAACTGTTCCTACTTCCTCTTGACCGATCGTGCCCTCGTTATTGTTTCTGTTGAATCGTCTTCTAGGTCCTGGTTCCGCCCATTTAAAATCCATCCTCCGAGCGTAATGGTTCCGGCGATCTGTGCAGCAGGTGCAGGTACTCGAAGTCGGAAGAGTCCTCGTATTTGGGAGTCCCAACGTCCAAATAGGAGGCAGCGTACGATTCGGCCGACTTTTTCACGAAAGGAGACGCCGATTTTTTCGGCAAAAAACGGCCTTTGTCGTCGCGACTGCGCTTTATCACGGCCAATTTCTTCTTATTAATTATCATCTTCTGTTGTTGCTTTTTAAAGTTTTTTATATTCTTCCTGATGGCGAGCACGGCAGCTTCCTCAAGTCGCACTACGCGCACCCGCAGTAGATTTTTACAAGCTTCTATCTTTGCGGTAATTGCAGACTCCTGCAGCTCCAACATTTTTCGAAGTTTCGCGTCCATGATAAATGTCTTCTTATGGAGTTTTTATCAATATTGTGACTAACTGCTATTCTGAAGTAAGAACTCAGACAGAACTGATTCCAATCGATTCCACTGCTGGCTTATATAGGCTGCTTGCTTATGACCCTTTATGCGATTCCATGTACAGCAAAGCATTACACAGTCTATCAATTAGCTACAAAACTACTTATACGCCTCTTAGAAATAGGGAAAACCCGTATGGACACAATCAATTAGTATATTATTATATACAATGTAATTTTTAACCCTTTCGGTCACGATTTTATTATACGCGGATTAAGTATAGGGATATCGGTAAGTTCAAAGTGCAGGTTTAAATTACAATTCTTGTGCAAGGTTTATGGGAGCGAGTTTTCTGAACTTGAAGAAAAAGAACATTTTCACTATTTCGGAATAGTATAGCATTTTTGTAACTTCTAATTCATGTATTTAGACACCAGAATACATATTATACCTGATTATATATTTATATGAAAGTATAAGAAAATTAAGTCAATATGAATAAAAATTATAACTCAGAATTATTCTTTTTCAACCATAGACTTAACAAATTCCAAATATTCTTCCATTTTAAAGCTATAACTCTTAGTACTACATTTTTTTTTAACCTAACCAAAATTTTAAAATAACTTATTTCTACGTTATTTTAGACAAATATCATAGTTAAAATAAAAAAAAAAAATTTAAAATAGGTTTCGCATATAAAAATATTAATGTTATTTAAAAAGGACATGCTGACCAAAAGGTTTAATACAAAATATTATTATATTTCACATTAAAAGTAAAAAATAATACTAAATTATTGCTTTGAACTTTTGAGAAATTGTTAGTAAGAACTCAATACTTAAGAAAATTAACAAAAAAGTCTTCACTCTTTTGTCACATCTTTCTTTAGTCGTCAATATCCACTATAATAATATCCAGTTTTGTAATAACTGAATTTCTATAAAATAAAATATTTTATTCCTACAATAACTCCTTATTTTATAATATATTGACTTTCATATGATTATGTGAGATTATTTTGCAGTAAAAAATGTTTGTTTTTTGTGACACATATATGCCAATAGAACCTGCTTACGGCCAAATATGATGCAAATTGTACCGTTTTTCACTTGTTATACCGTGCGTTAAAGAATTTCTTTACGTAAAACCAGTATACATGACGGAAGTGGAATTGTACTTTCAAGAATAATTACGCTTCGTGTATGTATGTATGTATGTATGGATGCATATATGTACGCGTGTATGTATGTGTGTGTGCGTGAGATATATACATGTACGTGTGTTGTGTTTATGTATACGTGTGTCACTTATCTGGGCTCATCATATATTAGCTAGGCACGAGACTCGACATGTTTCTTGATCTTGTCTTGGTCGTGTCTGTATTTTCGAGACAAAACCAAAACGTTACTGCGAAATTATTTAATTAGTAACCTGAAGTTAACTATATCTTTTTTGATTTACATTTATGCATTTTTGAGTATCGTGCAAAGTCCTGAATTGAATTTTAATATTCACTGAATGATGCAGTGTATATTATTCTTGCTCTGCTATATACGTATAATCATTATACTTAGGGGTACATAACATTTTTTTCTTATTTCGTTTATATCTCTTAAAAAACAAAAATATTCCAAATGTCATGTATATGACCATATAGGTATTGAAACTAGCTATCTATAAAAAAAATTGAGTAAAAAAAAAGATGGCTTTTTTGAGAAAAAAACATTTTTCATTGTTTATAAAAAATGCCATATCATCCTTGATATTTTATAAAAATATTTTTGAACTTGGCAGATCGAAAGAGTATCACCAACAGCATCGAATATGTACAGAATTATGTTCAAATATCCATCAAAGACGAATTAGAACGATTTAAAAAGAAAAAAGTTTTCGATTTTTGAGAAACGAAATTTGAGGAGTCATTTTTGAAAAAACCATAACACATGCAATTTTAATGCTATCGAAAAATAAAAAAATACGTATACGCTTATTTTCCGAGTAGAATAATATACTATAATTTGAGCTGATTCGGAGAGATAGGTGCTGTCGGCCTGCATGATTTGAGATGAAATCGGTCATATATAAAGTAATCAGTGAAATTTCATATAATTTTTTACATGAAAATAAAGGAATAAGGGTTATTATTGTAAATAATAAGAAACGTTTGGATTACAAGTATAGATAATTTATTTAAATATATACAAAAATAAGATACTTTTACACATTGAAAAATACTGAATGATTAAATCTGACTATAAATATTAACACTATTCGTATGCACAAATGCTGTGAGCACTGCAATGATAAAGTAGACATTGTTCATTTAACATTCCGATGAAGCACTGTATAACCACTTGCGAAAACTCACTCGTTCATCAGTCCCTGTGATCGAACCCACAAACTGTTCCTACTTCCTCTTGACCGATCGTGCCCTCGTTGTCGTTTCTGTTGAATCGTCTTCTAGGTCCTGGTTCCGCCCATTTAAAATCCATCCTCCGAGCGTAATGGTTCCGGCGATCTGTGCAGCAGGTGCAGGTACTCGAAGTCGGAAGAGTCCTCGTATTTGGGAGTCCCAACGTCCAAATAGGAGGCAGCGTACGATTCGGCCGACTTTTTCACGAAAGGAGACGCCGATTTTTTCGGCAAAAAACGGCCTTTGTCGTCGCGACTGCGCTTTATCACGGCCAATTTCTTCTTATTAATTATCATCTTCTGTTGTTGCTTTTTAAAGTTTTTTATATTCTTCCTGATGGCGAGCACGGCAGCTTCCTCAAGTCGCACTACGCGCACCCGCAGTTGATTTTTACAAGCTTCTATCTTTGCGGTAATTGCAGACTCCTGCAGCTCCAACATTTTTCGAAGTTTCGCGTCCATGATAAATGTCTTCTTATGGAGTTTTTATCAATATTGTGACTAACTGCTATTCTGAAGTAAGAACTCAGACAGAACTGATTCCAATCGATTCCACTGCTGGCTTATATAGGCTGCTTGCTTATGACCCTTTATGCGATTCCATGTACACCAAAGCATTACACAGTCTATCAATTAGCTACAAAACTACTTATACGCCTCTTAGAAATAGGGAAAACCCGTATGGACACAATCAATTAGTATATTATTATATACAATGTAATTTTTAACCCTTTCGGTCACGATTTTATTATACGCGGATTAAGTATAGGGTTATCGGTAAGTTCAAAGTGCAGGTTTAAATTACAATTCTTGTGCAAGGTTTATGGGAGCGAGTTTTCTGAACTTGAAGAAAAAGAACATTTTCACTATTTCGGAATAGTATAGCATTTTTGTAACTTCTAATTCATGTATTTAGACACCAGAATACATATTATACCTGATTATATATTTATATGAAAGTATAAGAAAATTAAGTCAATATGAATAAAAATTATAACTCAGAATTATTCTTTTTCAACCATAGACTTAACAAATTCCAAATATTCTTCCATTTTAAAGCTATAACTCTTAGTACTACATTTTTTTTTAACCTAACCAAAATTTTAAAATAACTTATTTCTACGTTATTTTAGACAAATATCATAGTTAAAATAAAAAAAAAAAATTTAAAATAGGTTTCGCATATAAAAATATTAATGTTATTTAAAAAGGACATGCTGACCAAAAGGTTTAATACAAAATATTATTATATTTCACATTAAAAGTAAAAAATAATACTAAATTATTGCTTTGAACTTTTGAGAAATTGTTAGTAAGAACTCAATACTTAAGAAAATTAACAAAAAAGTCTTCACTCTTTTGTCACATCTTTCTTTAGTCGTCAATATCCACTATAATAATATCCAGTTTTGTAATAACTGAATTTCTATAAAATAAAATATTTTATTCCTACAATAACTCCTTATTTTATAATATATTGACTTTCATATGATTATGTGAGATTATTTTGCAGTAAAAAATGTTTGTTTTTTGTGACACATATATGCCAATAGAACCTGCTTACGGCCAAATATGATGCAAATTGTACCGTTTTTCACTTGTTATACCGTGCGTTAAAGAATTTCTTTACGTAAAACCAGTATACATGACGGAAGTGGAATTGTACTTTCAAGAATAATTACGCTTCGTGTATGTATGTATGTATGTATGGATGCATATATGTACGCGTGTATGTATGTGTGTGTGCGTGAGATATATACATGTACGTGTGTTGTGTTTATGTATACGTGTGTCACTTATCTGGGCTCATCATATATTAGCTAGGCACGAGACTCGACATGTTTCTTGATCTTGTCTTGGTCGTGTCTGTATTTTCGAGACAAAACCAAACCGTTACTGCGAAATTATTTAATTAGTAACCTGAAGTTAACTATATCTTTTTTGATTTACATTTATGCATTTTTGAGTATCGTGCAAAGTCCTGAATTGAATTTTAATATTCACTGAATGATGCAGTGTATATTATTCTTGCTCTGCTATATACGTATAATCATTATACTTAGGGGTACATAACATTTTTTTCTTATTTCGTTTATATCTCTTAAAAAACAAAAATATTCCAAATGTCATGTATATGACCATATAGGTATTGAGACTAGCTATCTATAAAAAAAAATTGAGTAAAAAAAAAGATGGCTTTTTTGAGAAAAAAACATTTTTCATTGTTTATAAAAAATGCCATATCATCCTTGATTTTTTATAAAAATATTTTTGAACTTGGCAGATCGAAAGAGTATCACCAACAGCATCGAATATGTACAGAATTATGTTCAAATATCCATCAAAGGCGAATTAGAACGATTTAAAAAGAAAAAAGTTTTCGATTTTTGAGAAACGAAATTTGAGGAGTCATTTTTGAAAAAACCATAACACATGCAATTTTAATGCTATCGAAAAATCAAAAAATACGTATACGCTTATTTTCCGAGTAGAATAATATACTATAATTTGAGCTGATTCGGAGAGATAGCTGCTGTCGGCCTGCATGATTTGAGATGAAATCGGTCATATATAAAGTAATCAGTGAAATTTCATATAATTTTTTACATGAAAATAAAGGAATAAGGGTTATTATTGTAAATAATAAGAAACGTTTGGATTACAAGTATAGATAATTTATTTAAATATATACAAAAATAAGATACTTTTACACATTGAAAAATACTGAATGATTAAATCTGACTATAAATATTAACACTATTCGTATGCACAAATGCTGTGAGCACTGCAATGATAAAGTAGACATTGTTCATTTAACATTCCGATGAAGCACTGTATAACCACTTGCGAAAACTCACTCGTTCATCAGTCCCTGTGATCGAACCCACAAACTGTTCCTACTTCCTCTTGACCGATCGTGCCCTCGTTGTCGTTTCTGTTGAATCGTCTTCTAGGTCCTGGTTCCGCCCATTTAAAATCCATCCTCCGAGCGTAATGGTTTCGGCGATCTGTGCAGCAGGTGCAGGTACTCGAAGTCGGAAGAGTCCTCGTATTTGGGAGTCCCAACGTCCAAATAGGAGGCAGCGTACGATTCGGCCGACTTTTTCACGAAAGGAGACGCCGATTTTTTCGGCAAAAAACGGCCTTTGTCGTCGCGACTGCGCTTTATCACGGCCAATTTCTTCTTATTAATTATCATCTTCTGTTGTTGCTTTTTAAAGTTTTTTATATTCTTCCTGATGGCGAGCACGGCAGCTTCCTCAAGTCGCACTACGCGCACCCGCAGTTGATTTTTACAAGCTTCTATCTTTGCGGTAATTGCAGACTCCTGCAGCTCCAACATTTTTCGAAGTTTCGCGTCCATGATAAATGTCTTCTTATGGAGTTTTTATCAATATTGTGACTAACTGCTATTCTGAAGTAAGAACTCAGACAGAACTGATTCCAATCGATTCCACTGCTGGCTTATATAGGCTGCTTGCTTATGACCCTTTATGCGATTCCATGTACACCAAAGCATTACACAGTCTATCAATTAGCTACAAAACTACTTATACGCCTCTTAGAAATAGGGAAAACCCGTATGGACACAATCAATTAGTATATTATTATATACAATGTAATTTTTAACCCTTTCGGTCACGATTTTATTATACGCGGATTAAGTATAGGGTTATCGGTAAGTTCAAAGTGCAGGTTTAAATTACAATTCTTGTGCAAGGTTTATGGGAGCGAGTTTTCTGAACTTGAAGAAAAAGAACATTTTCACTATTTCGGAATAGTATAGCATTTTTGTAACTTCTAATTCATGTATTTAGACACCAGAATACATATTATACCTGATTATATATTTATATGAAAGTATAAGAAAATTAAGTCAATATGAATAAAAATTATAACTCAGAATTATTCTTTTTCAACCATAGACTTAACAAATTCCAAATATTCTTCCATTTTAAAGCTATAACTCTTAGTACTACATTTTTTTTTAACCGAACCAAAATTTTAGAATAACTTATTTCTACGTTATTTTAGACAAATATCATAGTTAAAATAAAAAAAAAAAATTTAAAATAGGTTTCGCATATAAAAATATTAATGTTATTTAAAAAGGACATGCTGACCAAAAGGTTTAATACAAAATATTATTATATTTCACATTAAAAGTAAAAAATAATACTAAATTATTGCTTTGAACTTTTGAGAAATTGTTAGTAAGAACTCAATACTTAAGAAAATTAACAAAAAAGTCTTCACTCTTTTGTCACATCTTTCTTTAGTCGTCAATATCCACTATAATAATATCCAGTTTTGTAATAACTGAATTTCTATAAAATAAAATATTTTATTCCTACAATAACTCCTTATTTTATAATATATTGACTTTCATATGATTATGTGAGATTATTTTGCAGTAAAAAATGTTTGTTTTTTGTGACACATATATGCCAATAGAACCTGCTTACGGCCAAATATGATGCAAATTGTACCGTTTTTCACTTGTTATACCGTGCGTTAAAGAATTTCTTTACGTAAAACCAGTATACATGACGGAAGTGGAATTGTACTTTCAAGAATAATTACGCTTCGTGTATGTATGTATGTATGTATGGATGCATATATGTACGCGTGTATGTATGTGTGTGTGCGTGAGATATATACATGTACGTGTGTTGTGTTTATGTATACGTGTGTCACTTATCTGGGCTCATCATATATTAGCTAGGCACGAGACTCGACATGTTTCTTGATCTTGTCTTGGTCGTGTCTGTATTTTCGAGACAAAACCAAAACGTTACTGCGAAATTATTTAATTAGTAACCTGAAGTTAACTATATCTTTTTTGATTTACATTTATGCATTTTTGAGTATCGTGCAAAGTCCTGAATTGAATTTTAATATTCACTGAATGATGCAGTGTATATTATTCTTGCTCTGCTATATACGTATAATCATTATACTTAGGGGTACATAACATTTTTTTCTTATTTCGTTTATATCTCTTAAAAAACAAAAATATTCCAAATGTCATGTATATGACCATATAGGTATTGAGACTAGCTATCTATAAAAAAAATTGAGTAAAAAAAAAGATGGCTTTTTTGAGAAAAAAACATTTTTCATTGTTTATAAAAAATGCCATATCATCCTTGATTTTTTATAAAAATATTTTTGAACTTGGCAGATCGAAAGAGTATCACCAACAGCATCGAATATGTACAGAATTATGTTCAAATATCCATCAAAGACGAATTAGAACGATTTAAAAAGAAAAAAGTTTTCGATTTTTGAGAAACGAAATTTGAGGAGTCATTTTTGAAAAAACCATAACACATGCAATTTTAATGCTATCGAAAAATAAAAAAATACGTATACGCTTATTTTCCGAGTAGAATAATATACTATAATTTGAGCTGATTCGGAGAGATAGGTGCTGTCGGCCTGCATGATTTGAGATGAAATCGGTCATATATAAAGTAATCAGTGAAATTTCATATAATTTTTTACATGAAAATAAAGGAATAAGGGTTATTATTGTAAATAATAAGAAACGTTTGGATTACAAGTATAGATAATTTATTTAAATATATACAAAAATAAGATACTTTTACACATTGAAAAATACTGAATGATTAAATCTGACTATAAATATTAACACTATTCGTATGCACAAATGCTGTGAGCACTGCAATGATAAAGTAGACATTGTTCATTTAACATTCCGATGAAGCACTGTATAACCACTTGCGAAAACTCACTCGTTCATCAGTCCCTGTGATCGAACCCACAAACTGTTCCTACTTCCTCTTGACCGATCGTGCCCTCGTTGTCGTTTCTGTTGAATCGTCTTCTAGGTCCTGGTTCCGCCCATTTAAAATCCATCCTCCGAGCGTAATGGTTCCGGCGATCTGTGCAGCAGGTGCAGGTACTCGAAGTCGGAAGAGTCCTCGTATTTGGGAGTCCCAACGTCCAAATAGGAGGCAGCGTACGATTCGGCCGACTTTTTCACGAAAGGAGACGCCGATTTTTTCGGCAAAAAACGGCCTTTGTCGTCGCGACTGCGCTTTATCACGGCCAATTTCTTCTTATTAATTATCATCTTCTGTTGTTGCTTTTTAAAGTTTTTTATATTCTTCCTGATGGCGAGCACGGCAGCTTCCTCAAGTCGCACTACGCGCACCCGCAGTTGATTTTTACAAGCTTCTATCTTTGCGGTAATTGCAGACTCCTGCAGCTCCAACATTTTTCGAAGTTTCGCGTCCATGATAAATGTCTTCTTATGGAGTTTTTATCAATATTGTGACTAACTGCTATTCTGAAGTAAGAACTCAGACAGAACTGATTCCAATCGATTCCACTGCTGGCTTATATAGGCTGCTTGCTTATGACCCTTTATGCGATTCCATGTACACCAAAGCATTACACAGTCTATCAATTAGCTACAAAACTACTTATACGCCTCTTAGAAATAGGGAAAACCCGTATGGACACAATCAATTAGTATATTATTATATACAATGTAATTTTTAACCCTTTCGGTCACGATTTTATTATACGCGGATTAAGTATAGGGTTATCGGTAAGTTCAAAGTGCAGGTTTAAATTACAATTCTTGTGCAAGGTTTATGGGAGCGAGTTTTCTGAACTTGAAGAAAAAGAACATTTTCACTATTTCGGAATAGTATAGCATTTTTGTAACTTCTAATTCATGTATTTAGACACCAGAATACATATTATACCTGATTATATATTTATATGAAAGTATAAGAAAATTAAGTCAATATGAATAAAAATTATAACTCAGAATTATTCTTTTTCAACCATAGACTTAACAAATTCCAAATATTCTTCCATTTTAAAGCTATAACTCTTAGTACTACATTTTTTTTTAACCTAACCAAAATTTTAAAATAACTTATTTCTACGTTATTTTAGACAAATATCATAGTTAAAATAAAAAAAAAAATTTAAAATAGGTTTCGCATATAAAAATATTAATGTTATTTAAAAAGGACATGCTGACCAAAAGGTTTAATACAAAATATTATTATATTTCACATTAAAAGTAAAAAATAATACTAAATTATTGCTTTGAACTTTTGAGAAATTGTTAGTAAGAACTCAATACTTAAGAAAATTAACAAAAAAGTCTTCACTCTTTTGTCACATCTTTCTTTAGTCGTCAATATCCACTATAATAATATCCAGTTTTGTAATAACTGAATTTCTATAAAATAAAATATTTTATTCCTACAATAACTCCTTATTTTATAATATATTGACTTTCATATGATTATGTGAGATTATTTTGCAGTAAAAAATGTTTGTTTTTTGTGACACATATATGCCAATAGAACCTGCTTACGGCCAAATATGATGCAAATTGTACCGTTTTTCACTTGTTATACCGTGCGTTAAAGAATTTCTTTACGTAAAACCAGTATACATGACGGAAGTGGAATTGTACTTTCAAGAATAATTACGCTTCGTGTATGTATGTATGTATGTATGGATGCATATATGTACGCGTGTATGTATGTGTGTGTGCGTGAGATATATACATGTACGTGTGTTGTGTTTATGTATACGTGTGTCACTTATCTGGGCTCATCATATATTAGCTAGGCACGAGACTCGACATGTTTCTTGATCTTGTCTTGGTCGTGTCTGTATTTTCGAGACAAAACCAAACCGTTACTGCGAAATTATTTAATTAGTAACCTGAAGTTAACTATATCTTTTTTGATTTACATTTATGCATTTTTGAGTATCGTGCAAAGTCCTGAATTGAATTTTAATATTCACTGAATGATGCAGTGTATATTATTCTTGCTCTGCTATATACGTATAATCATTATACTTAGGGGTACATAACATTTTTTTCTTATTTCGTTTATATCTCTTAAAAAACAAAAATATTCCAAATGTCATGTATATGACCATATAGGTATTGAGACTAGCTATCTATAAAAAAAAATTGAGTAAAAAAAAAGATGGCTTTTTTGAGAAAAAAACATTTTTCATTGTTTATAAAAAATGCCATATCATCCTTGATTTTTTATAAAAATATTTTTGAACTTGGCAGATCGAAAGAGTATCACCAACAGCATCGAATATGTACAGAATTATGTTCAAATATCCATCAAAGGCGAATTAGAACGATTTAAAAAGAAAAAAGTTTTCGATTTTTGAGAAACGAAATTTGAGGAGTCATTTTTGAAAAAACCATAACACATGCAATTTTAATGCTATCGAAAAATCAAAAAATACGTATACGCTTATTTTCCGAGTAGAATAATATACTATAATTTGAGCTGATTCGGAGAGATAGGTGCTGTCGGCCTGCATGATTTGAGATGAAATCGGTCATATATAAAGTAATCAGTGAAATTTCATATAATTTTTTACATGAAAATAAAAAAATAAGGGTTATTATTGTAAATAATAAGAAACGTTTGGATTACAAGTATAGATAATTTATTTAAATATATACAAAAATAAGATACTTTTACACATTGAAAAATACTGAATGATTAAATCTGACTATAAATATTAACACTATTCGTATGCACAAATGCTGTGAGCACTGCAATGATAAAGTAGACATTGTTCATTTAACATTCCGATGAAGCACTGTATAACCACTTGCGAAAACTCACTCGTTCATCAGTCCCTGTGATCGAACCCACAAACTGTTCCTACTTCCTCTTGACCGATCGTGCCCTCGTTGTCGTTTCTGTTGAATCGTCTTCTAGGTCCTGGTTCCGCCCATTTAAAATCCATCCTCCGAGCGTAATTGTTCCGGCGATCTGTGCAGCAGGTGCAGGTACTCGAAGTCGGAAGAGTCCTCGTATTTGGGAGTCCCAACGTCCAAATAGGAGGCAGCGTACGATTCGGCCGACTTTTTCACGAAAGGAGACGCCGATTTTTTCGGCAAAAAACGGCCTTTGTCGTCGCGACTGCGCTTTATCACGGCCAATTTCTTCTTATTAATTATCATCTTCTGTTGTTGCTTTTTAAAGTTTTTTATATTCTTCCTGATGGCGAGCACGGCAGCTTCCTCAAGTCGCACTACGCGCACCCGCAGTTGATTTTTACAAGCTTCTATCTTTGCGGTAATTGCAGACTCCTGCAGCTCCAACATTTTTCGAAGTTTCGCGTCCATGATAAATGTCTTCTTATGGAGTTTTTATCAATATTGTGACTAACTGCTATTCTGAAGTAAGAACTCAGACAGAACTGATTCCAATCGATTCCACTGCTGGCTTATATAGGCTGCTTGCTTATGACCCTTTATGCGATTCCATGTACAGCAAAGCATTACACAGTCTATCAATTAGCTACAAAACTACTTATACGCCTCTTAGAAATAGGGAAAACCCGTATGGACACAATCAATTAGTATATTATTATATACAATGTAATTTTTAACCCTTTCGGTCACGATTTTATTATACGCGGATTAAGTATAGGGATATCGGTAAGTTCAAAGTGCAGGTTTAAATTACAATTCTTGTGCAAGGTTTATGGGAGCGAGTTTTCTGAACTTGAAGAAAAAGAACATTTTCACTATTTCGGAATAGTATAGCATTTTTGTAACTTCTAATTCATGTATTTAGACACCAGAATACATATTATACCTGATTATATATTTATATGAAAGTATAAGAAAATTAAGTCAATATGAATAAAAATTATAACTCAGAATTATTCTTTTTCAACCATAGACTTAACAAATTCCAAATATTCTTCCATTTTAAAGCTATAACTCTTAGTACTACATTTTTTTTTAACCTAACCAAAATTTTAAAATAACTTATTTCTACGTTATTTTAGACAAATATCATAGTTAAAATAAAAAAAAAAAATTTAAAATAGGTTTCGCATATAAAAATATTAATGTTATTTAAAAAGGACATGCTGACCAAAAGGTTTAATACAAAATATTATTATATTTCACATTAAAAGTAAAAAATAATACTAAATTATTGCTTTGAACTTTTGAGAAATTGTTAGTAAGAACTCAATACTTAAGAAAATTAACAAAAAAGTCTTCACTCTTTTGTCACATCTTTCTTTAGTCGTCAATATCCACTATAATAATATCCAGTTTTGTAATAACTGAATTTTTATAAAATAAAATATTTTATTCCTACAATAACTCCTTATTTTATAATATATTGACTTTCATATGATTATGTGAGATTATTTTGCAGTAAAAAATGTTTGTTTTTTGTGACACATATATGCCAATAGAACCTGCTTACGGCCAAATATGATGCAAATTGTACCGTTTTTCACTTGTTATACCGTGCGTTAAAGAATTTCTTTACGTAAAACCAGTATACATGACGGAAGTGGAATTGTACTTTCAAGAATAATTACGCTTCGTGTATGTATGTATGTATGTATGGATGCATATATGTACGCGTGTATGTATGTGTGTGTGCGTGAGATATATACATGTACGTGTGTTGTGTTTATGTATACGTGTGTCACTTATCTGGGCTCATCATATATTAGCTAGGCACGAGACTCGACATGTTTCTTGATCTTGTCTTGGTCGTGTCTGTATTTTCGAGACAAAACCAAAACGTTACTGCGAAATTATTTAATTAGTAACCTGAAGTTAACTATATCTTTTTTGATTTACATTTATGCATTTTTGAGTATCGTGCAAAGTCCTGAATTGAATTTTAATATTCACTGAATGATGCAGTGTATATTATTCTTGCTCTGCTATATACGTATAATCATTATACTTAGGGGTACATAACATTTTTTTCTTATTTCGTTTATATCTCTTAAAAAACAAAAATATTCCAAATGTCATGTATATGACCATATAGGTATTGAGACTAGCTATCTATAAAAAAAAATTGAGTAAAAAAAAAGATGGCTTTTTTGAGAAAAAAACATTTTTCATTGTTTATAAAAAATGCCATATCATCCTTGATTTTTTATAAAAATATTTTTGAACTTGGCAGATCGAAAGAGTATCACCAACAGCATCGAATATGTACAGAATTATGTTCAAATATCCATCAAAGACGAATTAGAACGATTTAAAAAGAAAAAAGTTTTCGATTTTTGAGAAACGAAATTTGAGGAGTCATTTTTGAAAAAACCATAACACATGCAATTTTAATGCTATCGAAAAATAAAAAAATACGTATACGCTTATTTTCCGAGTAGAATAATATACTATAATTTGAGCTGATTCGGAGAGATAGGTGCTGTCGGCCTGCATGATTTGAGATGAAATCGGTCATATATAAAGTAATCAGTGAAATTTCATATAATTTTTTACATGAAAATAAAGGAATAAGGGTTATTATTGTAAATAATAAGAAACGTTTGGATTACAAGTATAGATAATTTATTTAAATATATACAAAAATAAGATACTTTTACACATTGAAAAATACTGAATGATTAAATCTGACTATAAATATTAACACTATTCGTATGCACAAATGCTGTGAGCACTGCAATGATAAAGTAGACATTGTTCATTTAACATTCCGATGAAGCACTGTATAACCACTTGCGAAAACTCACTCGTTCATCAGTCCCTGTGATCGAACCCACAAACTGTTCCTACTTCCTCTTGACCGATCGTGCCCTCGTTGTCGTTTCTGTTGAATCGTCTTCTAGATCCTGGTTCCGCCCATTTAAAATCCATCCTCCGAGCGTAATGGTTCCGGCGATCTGTGCAGCAGGTGCAGGTACTCGAAGTCGGAAGAGTCCTCGTATTTGGGAGTCCCAACGTCCAAATAGGAGGCAGCGTACGATTCGGCCGACTTTTTCACGAAAGGAGACGCCGATTTTTTCGGCAAAAAACGGCCTTTGTCGTCGCGACTGCGCTTTATCACGGCCAATTTCTTCTTATTAATTATCATCTTCTGTTGTTGCTTTTTAAAGTTTTTTATATTCTTCCTGATGGCGAGCATGGCAGCTTCCTCAAGTCGCACTACGCGCACCCGCAGTTGATTTTTACAAGCTTCTATCTTTGCGGTAATTGCAGACTCCTGCAGCTCCAACATTTTTCGAAGTTTCGCGTCCATGATAAATGTCTTCTTATGGAGTTTTTATCAATATTGTGACTAACTGCTATTCTGAAGTAAGAACTCAGACAGAACTGATTCCAATCGATTCCACTGCTGGCTTATATAGGCTGCTTGCTTATGACCCTTTATGCGATTCCATGTACACCAAAGCATTACACAGTCTATCAATTAGCTACAAAACTACTTATACGCCTCTTAGAAATAGGGAAAACCCGTATGGACACAATCAATTGGTATATTATTATATACAATGTAATTTTTAACCCTTTCGGTCGCGATTTTATTATACGCGGATTAAGTATAGGGTTATCGGTAAGTTCAAAGTGCAGGTTTAAATTACAATTCTTGTGCAAGGTTTATGGGAGCGAGTTTTCTGAACTTGAAGAAAAAGAACATTTTCACTATTTCGGAATAGTATAGCATTTTTGTAACTTCTAATTCATGTATTTAGACACCAGAATACATATTATACCTGATTATATATTTATATGAAAGTATAAGAAAATTAAGTCAATATGAATAAAAATTATAACTCAGAATTATTCTTTTTCAACCATAGACTTAACAAATTCCAAATATTCTTCCATTTTAAAGCTATAACTCTTAGTACTACATTTTTTTTTAACCTAACCAAAATTTTAAAATAACTTATTTCTACGTTATTTTAGACAAATATCATAGTTAAAATAAAAAAAAAAATTTAAAATAGGTTTCGCATATAAAAATATTAATGTTATTTAAAAAGGACATGCTGACCAAAAGGTTTAATACAAAATATTATTATATTTCACTTTAAAAGTAAAAAATAATACTAAATTATTGCTTTGAACTTTTGAGAAATTGTTAGTAAGAACTCAATACTTAAGAAAATTAACAAAAAAGTCTTCACTCTTTTGTCACATCTTTCTTTAGTCGTCAATATCCACTATAATAATATCCAGTTTTGTAATAACTGAATTTCTATAAAATAAAATATTTTATTCCTACAATAACTCCTTATTTTATAATATATTGACTTTCATATGATTATGTGAGATTATTTTGCAGTAAAAAATGTTTGTTTTTTGTGACACATATATGCCAATAGAACCTGCTTACGGCCAAATATGATGCAAATTGTACCGTTTTTCACTTGTTATACCGTGCGTTAAAGAATTTCTTTACGTAAAACCAGTATACATGACGGAAGTGGAATTGTACTTTCAAGAATAATTACGCTTCGTGTATGTATGTATGTATGTATGGATGCATATATGTACGCGTGTATGTATGTGTGTGTGCGTGAGATATATACATGTACGTGTGTTGTGTTTATGTATACGTGTGTCACTTATCTGGGCTCATCATATATTAGCTAGGCACGAGACTCGACATGTTTCTTGATCTTGTCTTGGTCGTGTCTGTATTTTCGAGACAAAACCAAAACGTTACTGCGAAATTATTAATTAGTAACCTGAAGTTAACTATATCTTTTTTGATTTACATTTATGCATTTTTGAGTATCGTGCAAAGTCCTGAATTGAATTTTAATATTCACTGAATGATGCAGTGTATATTATTCTTGCTCTGCTATATACGTATAATCATTATACTTAGGGGTACATAACATTTTTTTCTTATTTCGTTTATATCTCTTAAAAAACAAAAATATTCCAAATGTCATGTATATGACCATATAGGTATTGAGACTAGCTATCTATAAAAAAAAATTGAGTAAAAAAAAAGATGGCTTTTTTGAGAAAAAAACATTTTTCATTGTTTATAAAAAATGCCATATCATCCTTGATTTTTTATAAAAATATTTTTGAACTTGGCAGATCGAAAGAGTATCACCAACAGCATCGAATATGTACAGAATTATGTTCAAATATCCATCAAAGACGAATTAGAACGATTTAAAAAGAAAAAAGTTTTCGATTTTTGAGAAACGCAATTTGAGGAGTCATTTTTGAAAAAACCATAACACATGCAATTTTAATGCTATCGAAAAATAAAAAAATACGTATACGCTTATTTTCCGAGTAGAATAATATACTATAATTTGAGTTGATTCGGAGAGATAGGTGCTGTCGGCCTGCATGATTTGAGATGAAATCGGTCATATATAAAGTAATCAGTGAAATTTCATATAATTTTTTACATGAAAATAAAGGAATAAGGGTTATTATTGTAAATAATAAGAAACGTTTGGATTACAAGTATAGATAATTTATTTAAATATATACAAAAATAAGATACTTTTACACATTGAAAAATACTGAATGATTAAATCTGACTATAAATATTAACACTATTCGTATGCACAAATGCTGTGAGCACTGCAATGATAAAGTAGACATTGTTCATTTAACATTCCGATGAAGCACTGTATAACCACTTGCGAAAACTCACTCGTTCATCAGTCCCTGTGATCGAACCCACAAACTGTTCCTACTTCCTCTTGACCGATCGTGCCCTCGTTGTCGTTTCTGTTGAATCGTCTTCTAGGTCCTGGTTCTGCCCATTTAAAATCCATCCTCCGAGCGTAATGGTTCCGGCGATCTGTGCAGCAGGTGCAGGTACTCGAAGTCGGAAGAGTCCTCGTATTTGGGAGTCCCAACGTCCAAATAGGAGGCAGCGTACGATTCGGCCGACTTTTTCACGAAAGGAGACGCCGATTTTTTCGGCAAAAAACGGCCTTTGTCGTCGCGACTGCGCTTTATCACGGCCAATTTCTTCTTATTAATTATCATCTTCTCTTGTTGCTTTTTAAAGTTTTTTATATTCTTCCTGATGGCGAGCACGGCAGCTTCCTCAAGTCGCACTACGCGCACCCGCAGTTGATTTTTACAAGCTTCTATCTTTGCGGTAATTGCAGACTCCTGCAGCTCCAACATTTTTCGAAGTTTCGCGTCCATGATAAATGTCTTCTTATGGAGTTTTTATCAATATTGTGACTAACTGCTATTCTGAAGTAAGAACTCAGACAGAACTGATTCCAATCGATTCCACTGCTGGCTTATATAGGCTGCTTGCTTATGACCCTTTATGCGATTCCATGTACACCAAAGCATTACACAGTCTATCAATTAGCTACAAAACTACTTATACGCCTCTTAGAAATAGGGAAAACCCGTATGGACACAATCAATTAGTATATTATTATATACAATGTAATTTTTAACCCTTTCGGTCACGATTTTATTATACGCGGATTAAGTATAGGGTTATCGGTAAGTTCAAAGTGCAGGTTTAAATTACAATTCTTGTGCAAGGTTTATGGGAGCGAGTTTTCTGAACTTGAAGAAAAAGAACATTTTCACTATTTCGGAATAGTATAGCATTTTTGTAACTTCTAATTCATGTATTTAGACACCAGAATACATATTATACCTGATTATATATTTATATGAAAGTATAAGAAAATTAAGTCAATATGAATAAAAATTATAACTCAGAATTATTCTTTTTCAACCATAGACTTAACAAATTCCAAATATTCTTCCATTTTAAAGCTATAACTCTTAGTACTACATTTTTTTTTAACCTAACCAAAATTTTAAAATAACTTATTTCTACGTTATTTTAGACAAATATCATAGTTAAAATAAAAAAAAAAATTTAAAATATGTTTCGCATATAAAAATATTAATGTTATTTAAAAAGGACATGCTGACCAAAAGGTTTAATACAAAATATTATTATATTTCACATTAAAAGTAAAAAATAATACTAAATTATTGCTTTGAACTTTTGAGAAATTGTTAGTAAGAACTCAATACTTAAGAAAATTAACAAAAAAGTCTTCACTCTTTTGTCACATCTTTCTTTAGTCGTCAATATCCACTATAATAATATCCAGTTTTGTAATAACCGAATTTCTATAAAATAAAATATTTTATTCCTACAATAACTCCTTATTTTATAATATATTGACTTTCATATGATTATGTGAGATTATTTTGCAGTAAAAAATGTTTGTTTTTTGTGACACATATATGCCAATAGAACCTGCTTACGGCCAAATATGATGCAAATTGTACCGTTTTTCACTTGTTATACCGTGCGTTAAAGAATTTCTTTACGTAAAACCAGTATACATGACGGAAGTGGAATTGTACTTTCAAGAATAATTACGCTTCGTGTATGTATGTATGTATGTATGGATGCATATATGTACGCGTGTATGTATGTGTGTGTGCGTGAGATATATACATGTACGTGTGTTGTGTTTATGTATACGTGTGTCACTTATCTGGGCTCATCATATATTAGCTAGGCACGAGACTCGACATGTTTCTTGATCTTGTCTTGGTCGTGTCTGTATTTTCGAGACAAAACCAAAACGTTACTGCGAAATTATTTAATTAGTAACCTGAAGTTAACTATATCTTTTTTGATTTACATTTATGCATTTTTGAGTATCGTGCAAAGTCCTGAATTGAATTTTAATATTCACTGAATGATGCAGTGTATATTATTCTTGCTCTGCTATATACGTATAATCATTATACTTAGGGGTACATAACATTTTTTTCTTATTTCGTTTATATCTCTTAAAAAACAAAAATATTCCAAATGTCATGTATATGACCATATAGGTATTGAGACTAGCTATCTATAAAAAAAATTGAGTAAAAAAAAAGATGGCTTTTTTGAGAAAAAAACATTTTTCATTGTTTATAAAAAATGCCATATCATCCTTGATTTTTTATAAAAATATTTTTGAACTTGGCAGATCGAAAGAGTATCACCAACAGCATCGAATATGTACAGAATTATGTTCAAATATCCATCAAAGACGAATTAGAACGATTTAAAAAGAAAAAAGTTTTCGATTTTTGAGAAACGAAATTTGAGGAGTCATTTTTGAAAAAACCATAACACATGCAATTTTAATGCTATCGAAAAATAAAAAAATACGTATACGCTTATTTTCCGAGTAGAATAATATACTATAATTTGAGCTGATTCGGAGAGATAGGTGCTGTCGGCCTGCATGATTTGAGATGAAATCGGTCATATATAAAGTAATCAGTGAAATTTCATATAATTTTTTACATGAAAATAAAGGAATAAGGGTTATTATTGTAAATAATAAGAAACGTTTGGATTACAAGTATAGATAATTTATTTAAATATATACAAAAATAAGATACTTTTACACATTGAAAAATACTGAATGATTAAATCTGACTATAAATATTAACACTATTCGTATGCACAAATGCTGTGAGCACTGCAATGATAAAGTAGACATTGTTCATTTAACATTCCGATGAAGCACTGTATAACCACTTGCGAAAACTCACTCGTTCATCAGTCCCTGTGATCGAACCCACAAACTGTTCCTACTTCCTCTTGACCGATCGTGCCCTCGTTGTCGTTTCTGTTGAATCGTCTTCTAGGTCCTGGTTCCGCCCATTTAAAATCCATCCTCCGAGCGTAATGGTTCCGGCGATCTGTGCAGCAGGTGCAGGTACTCGAAGTCGGAAGAGTCCTCGTATTTGGGAGTCCCAACGTCCAAATAGGAGGCAGCGTACGATTCGGCCGACTTTTTCACGAAAGGAGACGCCGATTTTTTCGGCAAAAAACGGCCTTTGTCGTCGCGACTGCGCTTTATCACGGCCAATTTCTTCTTATTAATTATCATCTTCTGTTGTTGCTTTTTAAAGTTTTTTATATTCTTCCTGATGGCGAGCACGGCAGCTTCCTCAAGTCGCACTACGCGCACCCGCAGTTGATTTTTACAAGCTTCTATCTTTGCGGTAATTGCAGACTCCTGCAGCTCCAACATTTTTCGAAGTTTCGCGTCCATGATAAATGTCTTCTTATGGAGTTTTTATCAATATTGTGACTAACTGCTATTCTGAAGTAAGAACTCAGACAGAACTGATTCCAATCGATTCCACTGCTGGCTTATATAGGCTGCTTGCTTATGACCCTTTATGCGATTCCATGTACACCAAAGCATTACACAGTCTATCAATTAGCTACAAAACTACTTATACGCCTCTTAGAAATAGGGAAAACCCGTATGGACACAATCAATTAGTATATTATTATATACAATGTAATTTTTAACCCTTTCGGTCACGATTTTATTATACGCGGATTAAGTATAGGGTTATCGGTAAGTTCAAAGTGCAGGTTTAAATTACAATTCTTGTGCAAGGTTTATGGGAGCGAGTTTTCTGAACTTGAAGAAAAAGAACATTTTCACTATTTCGGAATAGTATAGCATTTTTGTAACTTCTAATTCATGTATTTAGACACCAGAATACATATTATACCTGATTATATATTTATATGAAAGTATAAGAAAATTAAGTCAATATGAATAAAAATTATAACTCAGAATTATTCTTTTTCAACCATAGACTTAACAAATTCCAAATATTCTTCCATTTTAAAGCTATAACTCTTAGTACTACATTTTTTTTTAACCTAACCAAAATTTTAAAATAACTTATTTCTACGTTATTTTAGACAAATATCATAGTTAAAATAAAAAAAAAAAATTTAAAATAGGTTTCGCATATAAAAATATTAATGTTATTTAAAAAGGACATGCTGACCAAAAGGTTTAATACAAAATATTATTATATTTCACATTAAAAGTAAAAAATAATACTAAATTATTGCTTTGAACTTTTGAGAAATTGTTAGTAAGAACTCAATACTTAAGAAAATTAACAAAAAAGTCTTCACTCTTTTGTCACATCTTTCTTTAGTCGTCAATATCCACTATAATAATATCCAGTTTTGTAATAACTGAATTTCTATAAAATAAAATATTTTATTCCTACAATAACTCCTTATTTTATAATATATTGACTTTCATATGATTATGTGAGATTATTTTGCAGTAAAAAATGTTTGTTTTTTGTGACACATATATGCCAATAGAACCTGCTTACGGCCAAATATGATGCAAATTGTACCGTTTTTCACTTGTTATACCGTGCGTTAAAGAATTTCTTTACGTAAAACCAGTATACATGACGGAAGTGGAATTGTACTTTCAAGAATAATTACGCTTCGTGTATGTATGTATGTATGTATGGATGCATATATGTACGCGTGTATGTATGTGTGTGTGCGTGAGATATATACATGTACGTGTGTTGTGTTTATGTATACGTGTGTCACTTATCTGGGCTCATCATATATTAGCTAGGCACGAGACTCGACATGTTTCTTGATCTTGTCTTGGTCGTGTCTGTATTTTCGAGACAAAACCAAACCGTTACTGCGAAATTATTTAATTAGTAACCTGAAGTTAACTATATCTTTTTTGATTTACATTTATGCATTTTTGAGTATCGTGCAAAGTCCTGAATTGAATTTTAATATTCACTGAATGATGCAGTGTATATTATTCTTGCTCTGCTATATACGTATAATCATTATACTTAGGGGTACATAACATTTTTTTCTTATTTCGTTTATATCTCTTAAAAAACAAAAATATTCCAAATGTCATGTATATGACCATATAGGTATTGAGACTAGCTATCTATAAAAAAAAATTGAGTAAAAAAAAAGATGGCTTTTTTGAGAAAAAAACATTTTTCATTGTTTATAAAAAATGCCATATCATCCTTGATTTTTTATAAAAATATTTTTGAACTTGGCAGATCGAAAGAGTATCACCAACAGCATCGAATATGTACAGAATTATGTTCAAATATCCATCAAAGGCGAATTAGAACGATTTAAAAAGAAAAAAGTTTTCGATTTTTGAGAAACGAAATTTGAGGAGTCATTTTTGAAAAAACCATAACACATGCAATTTTAATGCTATCGAAAAATCAAAAAATACGTATACGCTTATTTTCCGAGTAGAATAATATACTATAATTTGAGCTGATTCGGAGAGATAGCTGCTGTCGGCCTGCATGATTTGAGATGAAATCGGTCATATATAAAGTAATCAGTGAAATTTCATATAATTTTTTACATGAAAATAAAAAAATAAGGGTTATTATTGTAAATAATAAGAAACGTTTGGATTACAAGTATAGATAATTTATTTAAATATATACAAAAATAAGATACTTTTACACATTGAAAAATACTGAATGATTAAATCTGACTATAAATATTAACACTATTCGTATGCACAAATGCTGTGAGCACTGCAATGATAAAGTAGACATTGTTCATTTAACATTCCGATGAAGCACTGTATAACCACTTGCGAAAACTCACTCGTTCATCAGTCCCTGTGATCGAACCCACAAACTGTTCCTACTTCCTCTTGACCGATCGTGCCCTCGTTGTCGTTTCTGTTGAATCGTCTTCTAGGTCCTGGTTCCGCCCATTTAAAATCCATCCTCCGAGCGTAATTGTTCCGGCGATCTGTGCAGCAGGTGCAGGTACTCGAAGTCGGAAGAGTCCTCGTATTTGGGAGTCCCAACGTCCAAATAGGAGGCAGCGTACGATTCGGCCGACTTTTTCACGAAAGGAGACGCCGATTTTTTCGGCAAAAAACGGCCTTTGTCGTCGCGACTGCGCTTTATCACGGCCAATTTCTTCTTATTAATTATCATCTTCTGTTGTTGCTTTTTAAAGTTTTTTATATTCTTCCTGATGGCGAGCACGGCAGCTTCCTCAAGTCGCACTACGCGCACCCGCAGTTGATTTTTACAAGCTTCTATCTTTGCGGTAATTGCAGACTCCTGCAGCTCCAACATTTTTCGAAGTTTCGCGTCCATGATAAATGTCTTCTTATGGAGTTTTTATCAATATTGTGACTAACTGCTATTCTGAAGTAAGAACTCAGACAGAACTGATTCCAATCGATTCCACTGCTGGCTTATATAGGCTGCTTGCTTATGACCCTTTATGCGATTCCATGTACAGCAAAGCATTACACAGTCTATCAATTAGCTACAAAACTACTTATACGCCTCTTAGAAATAGGGAAAACCCGTATGGACACAATCAATTAGTATATTATTATATACAATGTAATTTTTAACCCTTTCGGTCACGATTTTATTATACGCGGATTAAGTATAGGGATATCGGTAAGTTCAAAGTGCAGGTTTAAATTACAATTCTTGTGCAAGGTTTATGGGAGCGAGTTTTCTGAACTTGAAGAAAAAGAACATTTTCACTATTTCGGAATAGTATAGCATTTTTGTAACTTCTAATTCATGTATTTAGACACCAGAATACATATTATACCTGATTATATATTTATATGAAAGTATAAGAAAATTAAGTCAATATGAATAAAAATTATAACTCAGAATTATTCTTTTTCAACCATAGACTTAACAAATTCCAAATATTCTTCCATTTTAAAGCTATAACTCTTAGTACTACATTTTTTTTTAACCTAACCAAAATTTTAAAATAACTTATTTCTACGTTATTTTAGACAAATATCATAGTTAAAATAAAAAAAAAAAATTTAAAATAGGTTTCGCATATAAAAATATTAATGTTATTTAAAAAGGACATGCTGACCAAAAGGTTTAATACAAAATATTATTATATTTCACATTAAAAGTAAAAAATAATACTAAATTATTGCTTTGAACTTTTGAGAAATTGTTAGTAAGAACTCAATACTTAAGAAAATTAACAAAAAAGTCTTCACTCTTTTGTCACATCTTTCTTTAGTCGTCAATATCCACTATAATAATATCCAGTTTTGTAATAACTGAATTTTTATAAAATAAAATATTTTATTCCTACAATAACTCCTTATTTTATAATATATTGACTTTCATATGATTATGTGAGATTATTTTGCAGTAAAAAATGTTTGTTTTTTGTGACACATATATGCCAATAGAACCTGCTTACGGCCAAATATGATGCAAATTGTACCGTTTTTCACTTGTTATACCGTGCGTTAAAGAATTTCTTTACGTAAAACCAGTATACATGACGGAAGTGGAATTGTACTTTCAAGAATAATTACGCTTCGTGTATGTATGTATGTATGTATGGATGCATATATGTACGCGTGTATGTATGTGTGTGTGCGTGAGATATATACATGTACGTGTGTTGTGTTTATGTATACGTGTGTCACTTATCTGGGCTCATCATATATTAGCTAGGCACGAGACTCGACATGTTTCTTGATCTTGTCTTGGTCGTGTCTGTATTTTCGAGACAAAACCAAAACGTTACTGCGAAATTATTTAATTAGTAACCTGAAGTTAACTATATCTTTTTTGATTTACATTTATGCATTTTTGAGTATCGTGCAAAGTCCTGAATTGAATTTTAATATTCACTGAATGATGCAGTGTATATTATTCTTGCTCTGCTATATACGTATAATCATTATACTTAGGGGTACATAACATTTTTTTCTTATTTCGTTTATATCTCTTAAAAAACAAAAATATTCCAAATGTCATGTATATGACCATATAGGTATTGAGACTAGCTATCTATAAAAAAAAATTGAGTAAAAAAAAAGATGGCTTTTTTGAGAAAAAAACATTTTTCATTGTTTATAAAAAATGCCATATCATCCTTGATTTTTTATAAAAATATTTTTGAACTTGGCAGATCGAAAGAGTATCACCAACAGCATCGAATATGTACAGAATTATGTTCAAATATCCATCAAAGACGAATTAGAACGATTTAAAAAGAAAAAAGTTTTCGATTTTTGAGAAACGAAATTTGAGGAGTCATTTTTGAAAAAACCATAACACATGCAATTTTAATGCTATCGAAAAATAAAAAAATACGTATACGCTTATTTTCCGAGTAGAATAATATACTATAATTTGAGCTGATTCGGAGAGATAGGTGCTGTCGGCCTGCATGATTTGAGATGAAATCGGTCATATATAAAGTAATCAGTGAAATTTCATATAATTTTTTACATGAAAATAAAGGAATAAGGGTTATTATTGTAAATAATAAGAAACGTTTGGATTACAAGTATAGATAATTTATTTAAATATATACAAAAATAAGATACTTTTACACATTGAAAAATACTGAATGATTAAATCTGACTATAAATATTAACACTATTCGTATGCACAAATGCTGTGAGCACTGCAATGATAAAGTAGACATTGTTCATTTAACATTCCGATGAAGCACTGTATAACCACTTGCGAAAACTCACTCGTTCATCAGTCCCTGTGATCGAACCCACAAACTGTTCCTACTTCCTCTTGACCGATCGTGCCCTCGTTGTCGTTTCTGTTGAATCGTCTTCTAGATCCTGGTTCCGCCCATTTAAAATCCATCCTCCGAGCGTAATGGTTCCGGCGATCTGTGCAGCAGGTGCAGGTACTCGAAGTCGGAAGAGTCCTCGTATTTGGGAGTCCCAACGTCCAAATAGGAGGCAGCGTACGATTCGGCCGACTTTTTCACGAAAGGAGACGCCGATTTTTTCGGCAAAAAACGGCCTTTGTCGTCGCGACTGCGCTTTATCACGGCCAATTTCTTCTTATTAATTATCATCTTCTGTTGTTGCTTTTTAAAGTTTTTTATATTCTTCCTGATGGCGAGCATGGCAGCTTCCTCAAGTCGCACTACGCGCACCCGCAGTTGATTTTTACAAGCTTCTATCTTTGCGGTAATTGCAGACTCCTGCAGCTCCAACATTTTTCGAAGTTTCGCGTCCATGATAAATGTCTTCTTATGGAGTTTTTATCAATATTGTGACTAACTGCTATTCTGAAGTAAGAACTCAGACAGAACTGATTCCAATCGATTCCACTGCTGGCTTATATAGGCTGCTTGCTTATGACCCTTTATGCGATTCCATGTACACCAAAGCATTACACAGTCTATCAATTAGCTACAAAACTACTTATACGCCTCTTAGAAATAGGGAAAACCCGTATGGACACAATCAATTGGTATATTATTATATACAATGTAATTTTTAACCCTTTCGGTCGCGATTTTATTATACGCGGATTAAGTATAGGGTTATCGGTAAGTTCAAAGTGCAGGTTTAAATTACAATTCTTGTGCAAGGTTTATGGGAGCGAGTTTTCTGAACTTGAAGAAAAAGAACATTTTCACTATTTCGGAATAGTATAGCATTTTTGTAACTTCTAATTCATGTATTTAGACACCAGAATACATATTATACCTGATTATATATTTATATGAAAGTATAAGAAAATTAAGTCAATATGAATAAAAATTATAACTCAGAATTATTCTTTTTCAACCATAGACTTAACAAATTCCAAATATTCTTCCATTTTAAAGCTATAACTCTTAGTACTACATTTTTTTTTAACCTAACCAAAATTTTAAAATAACTTATTTCTACGTTATTTTAGACAAATATCATAGTTAAAATAAAAAAAAAAATTTAAAATAGGTTTCGCATATAAAAATATTAATGTTATTTAAAAAGGACATGCTGACCAAAAGGTTTAATACAAAATATTATTATATTTCACTTTAAAAGTAAAAAATAATACTAAATTATTGCTTTGAACTTTTGAGAAATTGTTAGTAAGAACTCAATACTTAAGAAAATTAACAAAAAAGTCTTCACTCTTTTGTCACATCTTTCTTTAGTCGTCAATATCCACTATAATAATATCCAGTTTTGTAATAACTGAATTTCTATAAAATAAAATATTTTATTCCTACAATAACTCCTTATTTTATAATATATTGACTTTCATATGATTATGTGAGATTATTTTGCAGTAAAAAATGTTTGTTTTTTGTGACACATATATGCCAATAGAACCTGCTTACGGCCAAATATGATGCAAATTGTACCGTTTTTCACTTGTTATACCGTGCGTTAAAGAATTTCTTTACGTAAAACCAGTATACATGACGGAAGTGGAATTGTACTTTCAAGAATAATTACGCTTCGTGTATGTATGTATGTATGTATGGATGCATATATGTACGCGTGTATGTATGTGTGTGTGCGTGAGATATATACATGTACGTGTGTTGTGTTTATGTATACGTGTGTCACTTATCTGGGCTCATCATATATTAGCTAGGCACGAGACTCGACATGTTTCTTGATCTTGTCTTGGTCGTGTCTGTATTTTCGAGACAAAACCAAAACGTTACTGCGAAATTATTAATTAGTAACCTGAAGTTAACTATATCTTTTTTGATTTACATTTATGCATTTTTGAGTATCGTGCAAAGTCCTGAATTGAATTTTAATATTCACTGAATGATGCAGTGTATATTATTCTTGCTCTGCTATATACGTATAATCATTATACTTAGGGGTACATAACATTTTTTTCTTATTTCGTTTATATCTCTTAAAAAACAAAAATATTCCAAATGTCATGTATATGACCATATAGGTATTGAGACTAGCTATCTATAAAAAAAAATTGAGTAAAAAAAAAGATGGCTTTTTTGAGAAAAAAACATTTTTCATTGTTTATAAAAAATGCCATATCATCCTTGATTTTTTATAAAAATATTTTTGAACTTGGCAGATCGAAAGAGTATCACCAACAGCATCGAATATGTACAGAATTATGTTCAAATATCCATCAAAGACGAATTAGAACGATTTAAAAAGAAAAAAGTTTTCGATTTTTGAGAAACGCAATTTGAGGAGTCATTTTTGAAAAAACCATAACACATGCAATTTTAATGCTATCGAAAAATAAAAAAATACGTATACGCTTATTTTCCGAGTAGAATAATATACTATAATTTGAGCTGATTCGGAGAGATAGGTGCTGTCGGCCTGCATGATTTGAGATGAAATCGGTCATATATAAAGTAATCAGTGAAATTTCATATAATTTTTTACATGAAAATAAAGGAATAAGGGTTATTATTGTAAATAATAAGAAACGTTTGGATTACAAGTATAGATAATTTATTTAAATATATACAAAAATAAGATACTTTTACACATTGAAAAATACTGAATGATTAAATCTGACTATAAATATTAACACTATTCGTATGCACAAATGCTGTGAGCACTGCAATGATAAAGTAGACATTGTTCATTTAACATTCCGATGAAGCACTGTATAACCACTTGCGAAAACTCACTCGTTCATCAGTCCCTGTGATCGAACCCACAAACTGTTCCTACTTCCTCTTGACCGATCGTGCCCTCGTTGTCGTTTCTGTTGAATCGTCTTCTAGGTCCTGGTTCCGCCCATTTAAAATCCATCCTCCGAGCGTAATGGTTCCGGCGATCTGTGCAGCAGGTGCAGGTACTCGAAGTCGGAAGAGTCCTCGTATTTGGGAGTCCCAACGTCCAAATAGGAGGCAGCGTACGATTCGGCCGACTTTTTCACGAAAGGAGACGCCGATTTTTTCGGCAAAAAACGGCCTTTGTCGTCGCGACTGCGCTTTATCACGGCCAATTTCTTCTTATTAATTATCATCTTCTGTTGTTGCTTTTTAAAGTTTTTTATATTCTTCCTGATGGCGAGCACGGCAGCTTCCTCAAGTCGCACTACGCGCACCCGCAGTTGATTTTTACAAGCTTCTATCTTTGCGGTAATTGCAGACTCCTGCAGCTCCAACATTTTTCGAAGTTTCGCGTCCATGATAAATGTCTTCTTATGGAGTTTTTATCAATATTGTGACTAACTGCTATTCTGAAGTAAGAACTCAGACAGAACTGATTCCAATCGATTCCACTGCTGGCTTATATAGGCTGCTTGCTTATGACCCTTTATGCGATTCCATGTACACCAAAGCATTACACAGTCTATCAATTAGCTACAAAACTACTTATACGCCTCTTAGAAATAGGGAAAACCCGTATGGACACAATCAATTAGTATATTATTATATACAATGTAATTTTTAACCCTTTCGGTCACGATTTTATTATACGCGGATTAAGTATAGGGTTATCGGTAAGTTCAAAGTGCAGGTTTAAATTACAATTCTTGTGCAAGGTTTATGGGAGCGAGTTTTCTGAACTTGAAGAAAAAGAACATTTTCACTATTTCGGAATAGTATAGCATTTTTGTAACTTCTAATTCATGTATTTAGACACCAGAATACATATTATACCTGATTATATATTTATATGAAAGTATAAGAAAATTAAGTCAATATGAATAAAAATTATAACTCAGAATTATTCTTTTTCAACCATAGACTTAACAAATTCCAAATATTCTTCCATTTTAAAGCTATAACTCTTAGTACTACATTTTTTTTTAACCTAACCAAAATTTTAAAATAACTTATTTCTACGTTATTTTAGACAAATATCATAGTTAAAATAAAAAAAAAAAATTTAAAATAGGTTTCGCATATAAAAATATTAATGTTATTTAAAAAGGACATGCTGACCAAAAGGTTTAATACAAAATATTATTATATTTCACATTAAAAGTAAAAAATAATACTAAATTATTGCTTTGAACTTTTGAGAAATTGTTAGTAAGAACTCAATACTTAAGAAAATTAACAAAAAAGTCTTCACTCTTTTGTCACATCTTTCTTTAGTCGTCAATATCCACTATAATAATATCCAGTTTTGTAATAACTGAATTTCTATAAAATAAAATATTTTATTCCTACAATAACTCCTTATTTTATAATATATTGACTTTCATATGATTATGTGAGATTATTTTGCAGTAAAAAATGTTTGTTTTTTGTGACACATATATGCCAATAGAACCTGCTTACGGCCAAATATGATGCAAATTGTACCGTTTTTCACTTGTTATACCGTGCGTTAAAGAATTTCTTTACGTAAAACCAGTATACATGACGGAAGTGGAATTGTACTTTCAAGAATAATTACGCTTCGTGTATGTATGTATGTATGTATGGATGCATATATGTACGCGTGTATGTATGTGTGTGTGCGTGAGATATATACATGTACGTGTGTTGTGTTTATGTATACGTGTGTCACTTATCTGGGCTCATCATATATTAGCTAGGCACGAGACTCGACATGTTTCTTGATCTTGTCTTGGTCGTGTCTGTATTTTCGAGACAAAACCAAACCGTTACTGCGAAATTATTTAATTAGTAACCTGAAGTTAACTATATCTTTTTTGATTTACATTTATGCATTTTTGAGTATCGTGCAAAGTCCTGAATTGAATTTTAATATTCACTGAATGATGCAGTGTATATTATTCTTGCTCTGCTATATACGTATAATCATTATACTTAGGGGTACATAACATTTTTTTCTTATTTCGTTTATATCTCTTAAAAAACAAAAATATTCCAAATGTCATGTATATGACCATATAGGTATTGAGACTAGCTATCTATAAAAAAAAATTGAGTAAAAAAAAAGATGGCTTTTTTGAGAAAAAAACATTTTTCATTGTTTATAAAAAATGCCATATCATCCTTGATTTTTTATAAAAATATTTTTGAACTTGGCAGATCGAAAGAGTATCACCAACAGCATCGAATATGTACAGAATTATGTTCAAATATCCATCAAAGGCGAATTAGAACGATTTAAAAAGAAAAAAGTTTTCGATTTTTGAGAAACGAAATTTGAGGAGTCATTTTTGAAAAAACCATAACACATGCAATTTTAATGCTATCGAAAAATCAAAAAATACGTATACGCTTATTTTCCGAGTAGAATAATATACTATAATTTGAGCTGATTCGGAGAGATAGCTGCTGTCGGCCTGCATGATTTGAGATGAAATCGGTCATATATAAAGTAATCAGTGAAATTTCATATAATTTTTTACATGAAAATAAAAAAATAAGGGTTATTATTGTAAATAATAAGAAACGTTTGGATTACAAGTATAGATAATTTATTTAAATATATACAAAAATAAGATACTTTTACACATTGAAAAATACTGAATGATTAAATCTGACTATAAATATTAACACTATTCGTATGCACAAATGCTGTGAGCACTGCAATGATAAAGTAGACATTGTTCATTTAACATTCCGATGAAGCACTGTATAACCACTTGCGAAAACTCACTCGTTCATCAGTCCCTGTGATCGAACCCACAAACTGTTCCTACTTCCTCTTGACCGATCGTGCCCTCGTTGTCGTTTCTGTTGAATCGTCTTCTAGGTCCTGGTTCCGCCCATTTAAAATCCATCCTCCGAGCGTAATTGTTCCGGCGATCTGTGCAGCAGGTGCAGGTACTCGAAGTCGGAAGAGTCCTCGTATTTGGGAGTCCCAACGTCCAAATAGGAGGCAGCGTACGATTCGGCCGACTTTTTCACGAAAGGAGACGCCGATTTTTTCGGCAAAAAACGGCCTTTGTCGTCGCGACTGCGCTTTATCACGGCCAATTTCTTCTTATTAATTATCATCTTCTGTTGTTGCTTTTTAAAGTTTTTTATATTCTTCCTGATGGCGAGCACGGCAGCTTCCTCAAGTCGCACTACGCGCACCCGCAGTTGATTTTTACAAGCTTCTATCTTTGCGGTAATTGCAGACTCCTGCAGCTCCAACATTTTTCGAAGTTTCGCGTCCATGATAAATGTCTTCTTATGGAGTTTTTATCAATATTGTGACTAACTGCTATTCTGAAGTAAGAACTCAGACAGAACTGATTCCAATCGATTCCACTGCTGGCTTATATAGGCTGCTTGCTTATGACCCTTTATGCGATTCCATGTACACCAAAGCATTACACAGTCTATCAATTAGCTACAAAACTACTTATACGCCTCTTAGAAATAGGGAAAACCCGTATGGACACAATCAATTAGTATATTATTATATACAATGTAATTTTTAACCCTTTCGGTCACGATTTTATTATACGCGGATTAAGTATAGGGTTATCGGTAAGTTCAAAGTGCAGGTTTAAATTACAATTCTTGTGCAAGGTTTATGGGAGCGAGTTTTCTGAACTTGAAGAAAAAGAACATTTTCACTATTTCGGAATAGTATAGCATTTTTGTAACTTCTAATTCATGTATTTAGACACCAGAATACATATTATACCTGATTATATATTTATATGAAAGTATAAGAAAATTAAGTCAATATGAATAAAAATTATAACTCAGAATTATTCTTTTTCAACCATAGACTTAACAAATTCCAAATATTCTTCCATTTTAAAGCTATAACTCTTAGTACTACATTTTTTTTTAACCTAACCAAAATTTTAAAATAACTTATTTCTACGTTATTTTAGACAAATATCATAGTTAAAATAAAAAAAAAAAATTTAAAATAGGTTTCGCATATAAAAATATTAATGTTATTTAAAAAGGACATGCTGACCAAAAGGTTTAATACAAAATATTATTATATTTCACATTAAAAGTAAAAAATAATACTAAATTATTGCTTTGAACTTTTGAGAAATTGTTAGTAAGAACTCAATACTTAAGAAAATTAACAAAAAAGTCTTCACTCTTTTGTCACATCTTTCTTTAGTCGTCAATATCCACTATAATAATATCCAGTTTTGTAATAACTGAATTTTTATAAAATAAAATATTTTATTCCTACAATAACTCCTTATTTTATAATATATTGACTTTCATATGATTATGTGAGATTATTTTGCAGTAAAAAATGTTTGTTTTTTGTGACACATATATGCCAATAGAACCTGCTTACGGCCAAATATGATGCAAATTGTACCGTTTTTCACTTGTTATACCGTGCGTTAAAGAATTTCTTTACGTAAAACCAGTATACATGACGGAAGTGGAATTGTACTTTCAAGAATAATTACGCTTCGTGTATGTATGTATGTATGTATGGATGCATATATGTACGCGTGTATGTATGTGTGTGTGCGTGAGATATATACATGTACGTGTGTTGTGTTTATGTATACGTGTGTCACTTATCTGGGCTCATCATATATTAGCTAGGCACGAGACTCGACATGTTTCTTGATCTTGTCTTGGTCGTGTCTGTATTTTCGAGACAAAACCAAAACGTTACTGCGAAATTATTTAATTAGTAACCTGAAGTTAACTATATCTTTTTTGATTTACATTTATGCATTTTTGAGTATCGTGCAAAGTCCTGAATTGAATTTTAATATTCACTGAATGATGCAGTGTATATTATTCTTGCTCTGCTATATACGTATAATCATTATACTTAGGGGTACATAACATTTTTTTCTTATTTCGTTTATATCTCTTAAAAAACAAAAATATTCCAAATGTCATGTATATGACCATATAGGTATTGAGACTAGCTATCTATAAAAAAAAATTGAGTAAAAAAAAAGATGGCTTTTTTGAGAAAAAAACATTTTTCATTGTTTATAAAAAATGCCATATCATCCTTGATTTTTTATAAAAATATTTTTGAACTTGGCAGATCGAAAGAGTATCACCAACAGCATCGAATATGTACAGAATTATGTTCAAATATCCATCAAAGACGAATTAGAACGATTTAAAAAGAAAAAAGTTTTCGATTTTTGAGAAACGAAATTTGAGGAGTCATTTTTGAAAAAACCATAACACATGCAATTTTAATGCTATCGAAAAATAAAAAAATACGTATACGCTTATTTTCCGAGTAGAATAATATACTATAATTTGAGCTGATTCGGAGAGATAGGTGCTGTCGGCCTGCATGATTTGAGATGAAATCGGTCATATATAAAGTAATCAGTGAAATTTCATATAATTTTTTACATGAAAATAAAGGAATAAGGGTTATTATTGTAAATAATAAGAAACGTTTGGATTACAAGTATAGATAATTTATTTAAATATATACAAAAATAAGATACTTTTACACATTGAAAAATACTGAATGATTAAATCTGACTATAAATATTAACACTATTCGTATGCACAAATGCTGTGAGCACTGCAATGATAAAGTAGACATTGTTCATTTAACATTCCGATGAAGCACTGTATAACCACTTGCGAAAACTCACTCGTTCATCAGTCCCTGTGATCGAACCCACAAACTGTTCCTACTTCCTCTTGACCGATCGTGCCCTCGTTGTCGTTTCTGTTGAATCGTCTTCTAGATCCTGGTTCCGCCCATTTAAAATCCATCCTCCGAGCGTAATGGTTCCGGCGATCTGTGCAGCAGGTGCAGGTACTCGAAGTCGGAAGAGTCCTCGTATTTGGGAGTCCCAACGTCCAAATAGGAGGCAGCGTACGATTCGGCCGACTTTTTCACGAAAGGAGACGCCGATTTTTTCGGCAAAAAACGGCCTTTGTCGTCGCGACTGCGCTTTATCACGGCCAATTTCTTCTTATTAATTATCATCTTCTGTTGTTGCTTTTTAAAGTTTTTTATATTCTTCCTGATGGCGAGCATGGCAGCTTCCTCAAGTCGCACTACGCGCACCCGCAGTTGATTTTTACAAGCTTCTATCTTTGCGGTAATTGCAGACTCCTGCAGCTCCAACATTTTTCGAAGTTTCGCGTCCATGATAAATGTCTTCTTATGGAGTTTTTATCAATATTGTGACTAACTGCTATTCTGAAGTAAGAACTCAGACAGAACTGATTCCAATCGATTCCACTGCTGGCTTATATAGGCTGCTTGCTTATGACCCTTTATGCGATTCCATGTACACCAAAGCATTACACAGTCTATCAATTAGCTACAAAACTACTTATACGCCTCTTAGAAATAGGGAAAACCCGTATGGACACAATCAATTGGTATATTATTATATACAATGTAATTTTTAACCCTTTCGGTCGCGATTTTATTATACGCGGATTAAGTATAGGGTTATCGGTAAGTTCAAAGTGCAGGTTTAAATTACAATTCTTGTGCAAGGTTTATGGGAGCGAGTTTTCTGAACTTGAAGAAAAAGAACATTTTCACTATTTCGGAATAGTATAGCATTTTTGTAACTTCTAATTCATGTATTTAGACACCAGAATACATATTATACCTGATTATATATTTATATGAAAGTATAAGAAAATTAAGTCAATATGAATAAAAATTATAACTCAGAATTATTCTTTTTCAACCATAGACTTAACAAATTCCAAATATTCTTCCATTTTAAAGCTATAACTCTTAGTACTACATTTTTTTTTAACCTAACCAAAATTTTAAAATAACTTATTTCTACGTTATTTTAGACAAATATCATAGTTAAAATAAAAAAAAAAATTTAAAATAGGTTTCGCATATAAAAATATTAATGTTATTTAAAAAGGACATGCTGACCAAAAGGTATAATACAAAATATTATTATATTTCACTTTAAAAGTAAAAAATAATACTAAATTATTGCTTTGAACTTTTGAGAAATTGTTAGTAAGAACTCAATACTTAAGAAAATTAACAAAAAAGTCTTCACTCTTTTGTCACATCTTTCTTTAGTCGTCAATATCCACTATAATAATATCCAGTTTTGTAATAACTGAATTTCTATAAAATAAAATATTTTATTCCTACAATAACTCCTTATTGTATAATATATTGACTTTCATATGATTATGTGAGATTATTTTGCAGTAAAAAATGTTTGTTTTTTGTGACACATATATGCCAATAGAACCTGCTTACGGCCAAATATGATGCAAATTGTACCGTTTTTCACTTGTTATACCGTGCGTTAAAGAATTTCTTTACGTAAAACCAGTATACATGACGGAAGTGGAATTGTACTTTCAAGAATAATTACGCTTCGTGTATGTATGTATGTATGTATGGATGCATATATGTACGCGTGTATGTATGTGTGTGTGCGTGAGATATATACATGTACGTGTGTTGTGTTTATGTATACGTGTGTCACTTATCTGGGCTCATCATATATTAGCTAGGCACGAGACTCGACATGTTTCTTGATCTTGTCTTGGTCGTGTCTGTATTTTCGAGACAAAACCAAAACGTTACTGCGAAATTATTAATTAGTAACCTGAAGTTAACTATATCTTTTTTGATTTACATTTATGCATTTTTGAGTATCGTGCAAAGTCCTGAATTGAATTTTAATATTCACTGAATGATGCAGTGTATATTATTCTTGCTCTGCTATATACGTATAATCATTATACTTAGGGGTACATAACATTTTTTTCTTATTTCGTTTATATCTCTTAAAAAACAAAAATATTCCAAATGTCATGTATATGACCATATAGGTATTGAGACTAGCTATCTATAAAAAAAAATTGAGTAAAAAAAAAGATGGCTTTTTTGAGAAAAAAACATTTTTCATTGTTTATAAAAAATGCCATATCATCCTTGATTTTTTATAAAAATATTTTTGAACTTGGCAGATCGAAAGAGTATCACCAACAGCATCGAATATGTACAGAATTATGTTCAAATATCCATCAAAGACGAATTAGAACGATTTAAAAAGAAAAAAGTTTTCGATTTTTGAGAAACGCAATTTGAGGAGTCATTTTTGAAAAAACCATAACACATGCAATTTTAATGCTATCGAAAAATAAAAAAATACGTATACGCTTATTTTCCGAGTAGAATAATATACTATAATTTGAGTTGATTCGGAGAGATAGGTGCTGTCGGCCTGCATGATTTGAGATGAAATCGGTCATATATAAAGTAATCAGTGAAATTTCATATAATTTTTTACATGAAAATAAAGGAATAAGGGTTATTATTGTAAATAATAAGAAACGTTTGGATTACAAGTATAGATAATTTATTTAAATATATACAAAAATAAGATACTTTTACACATTGAAAAATACTGAATGATTAAATCTGACTATAAATATTAACACTATTCGTATGCACAAATGCTGTGAGCACTGCAATGATAAAGTAGACATTGTTCATTTAACATTCCGATGAAGCACTGTATAACCACTTGCGAAAACTCACTCGTTCATCAGTCCCTGTGATCGAACCCACAAACTGTTCCTACTTCCTCTTGACCGATCGTGCCCTCGTTGTCGTTTCTGTTGAATCGTCTTCTAGGTCCTGGTTCTGCCCATTTAAAATCCATCCTCCGAGCGTAATGGTTCCGGCGATCTGTGCAGCAGGTGCAGGTACTCGAAGTCGGAAGAGTCCTCGTATTTGGGAGTCCCAACGTCCAAATAGGAGGCAGCGTACGATTCGGCCGACTTTTTCACGAAAGGAGACGCCGATTTTTTCGGCAAAAAACGGCCTTTGTCGTCGCGACTGCGCTTTATCACGGCCAATTTCTTCTTATTAATTATCATCTTCTCTTGTTGCTTTTTAAAGTTTTTTATATTCTTCCTGATGGCGAGCACGGCAGCTTCCTCAAGTCGCACTACGCGCACCCGCAGTTGATTTTTACAAGCTTCTATCTTTGCGGTAATTGCAGACTCCTGCAGCTCCAACATTTTTCGAAGTTTCGCGTCCATGATAAATGTCTTCTTATGGAGTTTTTATCAATATTGTGACTAACTGCTATTCTGAAGTAAGAACTCAGACAGAACTGATTCCAATCGATTCCACTGCTGGCTTATATAGGCTGCTTGCTTATGACCCTTTATGCGATTCCATGTACACCAAAGCATTACACAGTCTATCAATTAGCTACAAAACTACTTATACGCCTCTTAGAAATAGGGAAAACCCGTATGGACACAATCAATTAGTATATTATTATATACAATGTAATTTTTAACCCTTTCGGTCACGATTTTATTATACGCGGATTAAGTATAGGGTTATCGGTAAGTTCAAAGTGCAGGTTTAAATTACAATTCTTGTGCAAGGTTTATGGGAGCGAGTTTTCTGAACTTGAAGAAAAAGAACATTTTCACTATTTCGGAATAGTATAGCATTTTTGTAACTTCTAATTCATGTATTTAGACACCAGAATACATATTATACCTGATTATATATTTATATGAAAGTATAAGAAAATTAAGTCAATATGAATAAAAATTATAACTCAGAATTATTCTTTTTCAACCATAGACTTAACAAATTCCAAATATTCTTCCATTTTAAAGCTATAACTCTTAGTACTACATTTTTTTTTAACCTAACCAAAATTTTAAAATAACTTATTTCTACGTTATTTTAGACAAATATCATAGTTAAAATAAAAAAAAAAATTTAAAATATGTTTCGCATATAAAAATATTAATGTTATTTAAAAAGGACATGCTGACCAAAAGGTTTAATACAAAATATTATTATATTTCACATTAAAAGTAAAAAATAATACTAAATTATTGCTTTGAACTTTTGAGAAATTGTTAGTAAGAACTCAATACTTAAGAAAATTAACAAAAAAGTCTTCACTCTTTTGTCACATCTTTCTTTAGTCGTCAATATCCACTATAATAATATCCAGTTTTGTAATAACCGAATTTCTATAAAATAAAATATTTTATTCCTACAATAACTCCTTATTTTATAATATATTGACTTTCATATGATTATGTGAGATTATTTTGCAGTAAAAAATGTTTGTTTTTTGTGACACATATATGCCAATAGAACCTGCTTACGGCCAAATATGATGCAAATTGTACCGTTTTTCACTTGTTATACCGTGCGTTAAAGAATTTCTTTACGTAAAACCAGTATACATGACGGAAGTGGAATTGTACTTTCAAGAATAATTACGCTTCGTGTATGTATGTATGTATGTATGGATGCATATATGTACGCGTGTATGTATGTGTGTGTGCGTGAGATATATACATGTACGTGTGTTGTGTTTATGTATACGTGTGTCACTTATCTGGGCTCATCATATATTAGCTAGGCACGAGACTCGACATGTTTCTTGATCTTGTCTTGGTAGTGTCTGTATTTTCGAGACAAAACCAAAACGTTACTGCGAAATTATTTAATTAGTAACCTGAAGTTAACTATATCTTTTTTGATTTACATTTATGCATTTTTGAGTATCGTGCAAAGTCCTGAATTGAATTTTAATATTCACTGAATGATGCAGTGTATATTATTCTTGCTCTGCTATATACGTATAATCATTATACTTAGGGGTACATAACATTTTTTTCTTATTTCGTTTATATCTCTTAAAAAACAAAAATATTCCAAATGTCATGTATATGACCATATAGGTATTGAGACTAGCTATCTATAAAAAAAAATTGAGTAAAAAAAAAGATGGCTTTTTTGAGAAAAAAACATTTTTCATTGTTTATAAAAAATGCCATATCATCCTTGATTTTTTATAAAAATATTTTTGAACTTGGCAGATCGAAAGAGTATCACCAACAGCATCGAATATGTATGGATGCATATATGTACGCGTGTATGTATGTGTGTGTGCGTGAGATATATACATGTACGTGTGTTGTGTTTATGTATACGTGTGTCACTTATCTGGGCTCATCATATATTAGCTAGGCACGAGACTCGACATGTTTCTTGATCTTGTCTTGGTAGTGTCTGTATTTTCGAGACAAAACCAAAACGTTACTGCGAAATTATTTAATTAGTAACCTGAAGTTAACTATATCTTTTTTGATTTACATTTATGCATTTTTGAGTATCGTGCAAAGTCCTGAATTGAATTTTAATATTCACTGAATGATGCAGTGTATATTATTCTTGCTCTGCTATATACGTATAATCATTATACTTAGGGGTACATAACATTTTTTTCTTATTTCGTTTATATCTCTTAAAAAACAAAAATATTCCAAATGTCATGTATATGACCATATAGGTATTGAGACTAGCTATCTATAAAAAAAAATTGAGTAAAAAAAAAGATGGCTTTTTTGAGAAAAAAACATTTTTCATTGTTTATAAAAAATGCCATATCATCCTTGATTTTTTATAAAAATATTTTTGAACTTGGCAGATCGAAAGAGTATCACCAACAGCATCGAATATGTATGGATGCATATATGTACGCGTGTATGTATGTGTGTGTGCGTGAGATATATACATGTACGTGTGTTGTGTTTATGTATACGTGTGTCACTTATCTGGGCTCATCATATATTAGCTAGGCACGAGACTCGACATGTTTCTTGATCTTGTCTTGGTCGTGTCTGTATTTTCGAGACAAAACCAAAACGTTACTGCGAAATTATTTAATTAGTAACCTGAAGTTAACTATATCTTTTTTGATTTACATTTATGCATTTTTGAGTATCGTGCAAAGTCCTGAATTGAATTTTAATATTCACTGAATGATGCAGTGTATATTATTCTTGCTCTGCTATATACGTATAATCATTATACTTAGGGGTACATAACATTTTTTTCTTATTTCGTTTATATCTCTTAAAAAACAAAAATATTCCAAATGTCATGTATATGACCATATAGGTATTGAGACTAGCTATCTATAAAAAAAAATTGAGTAAAAAAAAAGATGGCTTTTTTGAGAAAAAAACATTTTTCATTGTTTATAAAAAATGCCATATCATCCTTGATTTTTTATAAAAATATTTTTGAACTTGGCAGATCGAAAGAGTATCACCAACAGCATCGAATATGTACAGAATTATGTTCAAATATCCATCAAAGACGAATTAGAACGATTTAAAAAGAAAAAAGTTTTCGATTTTTGAGAAACGAAATTTGAGGAGTCATTTTTGAAAAAACCATAACACATGCAATTTTAATGCTATCGAAAAATAAAAAAATACGTATACGCTTATTTTCCGAGTAGAATATTATACTATAATTTGAGCTGATTCGGAGAGATAGGTGCTGTCGGCCTGCATGATTTGAGATGAAATCGGTCATATATAAAGTAATCAGTGAAATTTCATATAATTTTTTACATGAAAATAAAGGAATAAGGGTTATTATTGTAAATAATAAGAAACGTTTGGATTACAAGTATAGATAATTTATTTAAATATATACAAAAATAAGATACTTTTACACATTGAAAAATACTGAATGATTAAATCTGACTATAAATATTAACACTATTCGTATGCACAAATGCTGTGAGCACTGCAATGATAAAGTAGACATTGTTCATTTAACATTCCGATGAAGCACTGTATAACCACTTGCGAAAACTCACTCGTTCATCAGTCCCTGTGATCGAACCCACAAACTGTTCCTACTTCCTCTTGACCGATCGTGCCCTCGTTGTCGTTTCTGTTGAATCGTCTTCTAGGTCCTGGTTCCGCCCATTTAAAATCCATCCTCCGAGCGTAATGGTTCCGGCGATCTGTGCAGCAGGTGCAGGTACTCGAAGTCGGAAGAGTCCTCGTATTTGGGAGTCCCAACGTCCAAATAGGAGGCAGCGTACGATTCGGCCGACTTTTTCACGAAAGGAGACGCCGATTTTTTCGGCAAAAAACGGCCTTTGTCGTCGCGACTGCGCTTTATCACGGCCAATTTCTTCTTATTAATTATCATCTTCTGTTGTTGCTTTTTAAAGTTTTTTATATTCTTCCTGATGGCGAGCACGGCAGCTTCCTCAAGTCGCACTACGCGCACCCGCAGTTGATTTTTACAAGCTTCTATCTTTGCGGTAATTGCAGACTCCTGCAGCTCCAACATTTTTCGAAGTTTCGCGTCCATGATAAATGTCTTCTTATGGAGTTTTTATCAATATTGTGACTAACTGCTATTCTGAAGTAAGAACTCAGACAGAACTGATTCCAATCGATTCCACTGCTGGCTTATATAGGCTGCTTGCTTATGACCCTTTATGCGATTCCATGTACACCAAAGCATTACACAGTCTATCAATTAGCTACAAAACTACTTATACGCCTCTTAGAAATAGGGAAAACCCGTATGGACACAATCAATTAGTATATTATTATATACAATGTAATTTTTAACCCTTTCGGTCACGATTTTATTATACGCGGATTAAGTATAGGGTTATCGGTAAGTTCAAAGTGCAGGTTTAAATTACAATTCTTGTGCAAGGTTTATGGGAGCGAGTTTTCTGAACTTGAAGAAAAAGAACATTTTCACTATTTCGGAATAGTATAGCATTTTTGTAACTTCTAATTCATGTATTTAGACACCAGAATACATATTATACCTGATTATATATTTATATGAAAGTATAAGAAAATTAAGTCAATATGAATAAAAATTATAACTCAGAATTATTCTTTTTCAACCATAGACTTAACAAATTCCAAATATTCTTCCATTTTAAAGCTATAACTCTTAGTACTACATTTTTTTTTAACCTAACCAAAATTTTAAAATAACTTATTTCTACGTTATTTTAGACAAATATCATAGTTAAAATAAAAAAAAAAATTTAAAATAGGTTTCGCATATAAAAATATTAATGTTATTTAAAAAGGACATGCTGACCAAAAGGTTTAATACAAAATATTATTATATTTCACATTAAAAGTAAAAAATAATACTAAATTATTGCTTTGAACTTTTGAGAAATTGTTAGTAAGAACTCAATACTTAAGAAAATTAACAAAAAAGTCTTCACTCTTTTGTCACATCTTTCTTTAGTCGTCAATATCCACTATAATAATATCCAGTTTTGTAATAACTGAATTTCTATAAAATAAAATATTTTATTCCTACAATAACTCCTTATTTTATAATATATTGACTTTCATATGATTATGTGAGATTATTTTGCAGTAAAAAATGTTTGTTTTTTGTGACACATATATGCCAATAGAACCTGCTTACGGCCAAATATGATGCAAATTGTACCGTTTTTCACTTGTTATACCGTGCGTTAAAGAATTTCTTTACGTAAAACCAGTATACATGACGGAAGTGGAATTGTACTTTCAAGAATAATTACGCTTCGTGTATGTATGTATGTATGTATGGATGCATATATGTACGCGTGTATGTATGTGTGTGTGCGTGAGATATATACATGTACGTGTGTTGTGTTTATGTATACGTGTGTCACTTATCTGGGCTCATCATATATTAGCTAGGCACGAGACTCGACATGTTTCTTGATCTTGTCTTGGTCGTGTCTGTATTTTCGAGACAAAACCAAAACGTTACTGCGAAATTATTTAATTAGTAACCTGAAGTTAACTATATCTTTTTTGATTTACATTTATGCATTTTTGAGTATCGTGCAAAGTCCTGAATTGAATTTTAATATTCACTGAATGATGCAGTGTATATTATTCTTGCTCTGCTATATACGTATAATCATTATACTTAGGGGTACATAACATTTTTTTCTTATTTCGTTTATATCTCTTAAAAAACAAAAATATTCCAAATGTCATGTATATGACCATATAGGTATTGAGACTAGCTATCTATAAAAAAAAATTGAGTAAAAAAAAAGATGGCTTTTTTGAGAAAAAAACATTTTTCATTGTTTATAAAAAATGCCATATCATCCTTGATTTTTTATAAAAATATTTTTGAACTTGGCAGATCGAAAGAGTATCACCAACAGCATCGAATATGTACAGAATTATGTTCAAATATCCATCAAAGGCGAATTAGAACGATTTAAAAAGAAAAAAGTTTTCGATTTTTGAGAAACGAAATTTGAGGAGTCATTTTTGAAAAAACCATAACACATGCAATTTTAATGCTATCGAAAAATAAAAAAATACGTATACGCTTATTTTCCGAGTAGAATAATATACTATAATTTGAGCTGATTCGGAGAGATAGGTGCTGTCGGCCTGCATGATTTGAGATGAAATCGGTCATATATAAAGTAATCAGTGAAATTTCATATAATTTTTTACATGAAAATAAAGGAATAAGGGTTATTATTGTAAATAATAAGAAACGTTTGGATTACAAGTATAGATAATTTATTTAAATATATACAAAAATAAGATACTTTTACACATTGAAAAATACTGAATGATTAAATCTGACTATAAATATTAACACTATTCGTATGCACAAATGCTGTGAGCACTGCAATGATAAAGTAGACATTGTTCATTTAACATTCCGATGAAGCACTGTATAACCACTTGCGAAAACTCACTCGTTCATCAGTCCCTGTGATCGAACCCACAAACTGTTCCTACTTCCTCTTGACCGATCGTGCCCTCGTTGTCGTTTCTGTTGAATCGTCTTCTAGGTCCTGGTTCCGCCCATTTAAAATCCATCCTCCGAGCGTAATGGTTCCGGCGATCTGTGCAGCAGGTGCAGGTACTCGAAGTCGGAAGAGTCCTCGTATTTGGGAGTCCCAACGTCCAAATAGGAGGCAGCGTACGATTCGGCCGACTTTTTCACGAAAGGAGACGCCGATTTTTTCGGCAAAAAACGGCCTTTGTCGTCGCGACTGCGCTTTATCACGGCCAATTTCTTCTTATTAATTATCATCTTCTCTTGTTGCTTTTTAAAGTTTTTTATATTCTTCCTGATGGCGAGCACGGCAGCTTCCTCAAGTCGCACTACGCGCACCCGCAGTTGATTTTTACAAGCTTCTATCTTTGCGGTAATTGCAGACTCCTGCAGCTCCAACATTTTTCGAAGTTTCGCGTCCATGATAAATGTCTTCTTATGGAGTTTTTATCAATATTGTGACTAACTGCTATTCTGAAGTAAGAACTCAGACAGAACAGATTCCAATCGATTCCACTGCTGGCTTATATAGGCTGCTTTCTTATGACCCTTTATGCGATTCCATGTACACCAAAGCATTACACAGTCTATCAATTAGCTACAAAACTACTTATACGCCTCTTAGAAATAGGGAAAACCCGTATAGACACAATCAATTAGTATATTATTATATACAATGTAATTTTTAACCCTTTCGGTCACGATTTTATTATACGCGGATTAAGTATAGGGTTATCGGTAAGTTCAAAGTGCAGGTTTAAATTACAATTCTTGTGCAAGGTTTATGGGAGCGAGTTTTCTGAACTTGAAGAAAAAGAACATTTTCACTATTTCGGAATAGTATAGCATTTTTGTAACTTCTAATTCATGTATTTAGACACCAGAATACATATTATACCTGATTATATATTTATATGAAAGTATAAGAAAATTAAGTCAATATGAATAAAAATTATAACTCAGAATTATTCTTTTTCAACCATAGACTTAACAAATTCCAAATATTCTTCCATTTTAAAGCTATAACTCTTAGTACTACATTTTTTTTTAACCTAACCAAAATTTTAAAATAACTTATTTCTACGTTATTTTAGACAAATATCATAGTTAAAATAAAAAAAAAAAATTTAAAATAGGTTTCGCATATAAAAATATTAATGTTATTTAAAAAGGACATGCTGACCAAAAGGTTTAAAACAAAATATTATTATATTTCACATTAAAAGTAAAAAATAATACTAAATTATTGCTTTGAACTTTTGAGAAATTGTTAGTAAGAACTCAATACTTAAGAAAATTAACAAAAAAGTCTTCACTCTTTTGTCACATCTTTCTTTAGTCGTCAATATCCACTATAATAATATCCAGTTTTGTAATAACTGAATTTCTATAAAATAAAATATTTTATTCCTACAATAACTCCTTATTTTATAATATATTGACTTTCATATGATTATGTGAGATTATTTTGCAGTAAAAAATGTTTGTTTTTTGTGACACATATATGCCAATAGAACCTGCTTACGGCCAAATATGATGCAAATTGTACCGTTTTTCACTTGTTATACCGTGCGTTAAAGAATTTCTTTACGTAAAACCAGTATACATGACGGAAGTGGAATTGTACTTTCAAGAATAATTACGCTTCGTGTATGTATGTATGTATGTATGGATGCATATATGTACGCGTGTATGTATGTGTGTGTGTGCGTGAGATATATACATGTACGTGTGTTGTGTTTATGTATACGTGTGTCACTTATCTGGGCTCATCATATATTAGCTAGGCACGAGACTCGACATGTTTCTTGATCTTGTCTTGGTCGTGTCTGTATTTTCGAGACAAAACCAAAACGTTACTGCGAAATTATTTAATTAGTAACCTGAAGTTAACTATATCTTTTTTGATTTACATTTATGCATTTTTGAGTATCGTGCAAAGTCCTGAATTGAATTTTAATATTCACTGAATGATGCAGTGTATATTATTCTTGCTCTGCTATATACGTATAATCATTATACTTAGGGGTACATAACATTTTTTTCTTATTTCGTTTATATCTCTTAAAAAACAAAAATATTCCAAATGTCATGTATATGACCATATAGGTATTGAGACTAGCTATCTATAAAAAAAAATTGAGTAAAAAAAAAGATGGCTTTTTTGAGAAAAAAACATTTTTCATTGTTTATAAAAAATGCCATATCATCCTTGATTTTTTATAAAAATATTTTTGAACTTGGCAGATCGAAAGAGTATCACCAACAGCATCGAATATGTACAGAATTATGTTCAAATATCCATCAAAGACGAATTAGAACGATTTAAAAAGAAAAAAGTTTTCGATTTTTGAGAAACGAAATTTGAGGAGTCATTTTTGAAAAAACCATAACACATGCAATTTTAATGCTATCGAAAAATAAAAAAATACGTATACGCTTATTTTCCGAGTAGAATAATATACTATAATTTGAGCTGATTCGGAGAGATAGGTGCTGTCGGCCTGCATGATTTGAGATGAAATCGGTCATATATAAAGTAATCAGTGAAATTTCATATAATTTTTTACATGAAAATAAAGGAATAAGGGTTATTATTGTAAATAATAAGAAACGTTTGGATTACAAGTATAGATAATTTATTTAAATATATACAAAAATAAGATACTTTTACACATTGAAAAATACTGAATGATTAAATCTGACTATAAATATTAACACTATTCGTATGCACAAATGCTGTGAGCACTGCAATGATAAAGTAGACATTGTTCATTTAACATTCCGATGAAGCACTGTATAACCACTTGCGAAAACTCACTCGTTCATCAGTCCCTGTGATCGAACCCACAAACTGTTCCTACTTCCTCTTGACCGATCGTGCCCTCGTTGTCGTTTCTGTTGAATCGTCTTCTAGGTCCTGGTTCCGCCCATTTAAAATCCATCCTCCGAGCGTAATGGTTCCGGCGATCTGTGCAGCAGGTGCAGGTACTCGAAGTCGGAAGAGTCCTCGTATTTGGGAGTCCCAACGTCCAAATAGGAGGCAGCGTACGATTCGGCCGACTTTTTCACGAAAGGAGACGCCGATTTTTTCGGCAAAAAACGGCCTTTGTCGTCGCGACTGCGCTTTATCACGGCCAATTTCTTCTTATTAATTATCATCTTCTGTTGTTGCTTTTTAAAGTTTTTTATATTCTTCCTGATGGCGAGCACGGCAGCTTCCTCAAGTCGCACTACGCGCACCCGCAGTTGATTTTTACAAGCTTCTATCTTTGCGGTAATTGCAGACTCCTGCAGCTCCAACATTTTTCGAAGTTTCGCGTCCATGATAAATGTCTTCTTATGGAGTTTTTATCAATATTGTGACTAACTGCTATTCTGAAGTAAGAACTCAGACAGAACTGATTCCAATCGATTCCACTGCTGGCTTATATAGGCTGCTTGCTTATGACCCTTTATGCGATTCCATGTACACCAAAGCATTACACAGTCTATCAATTAGCTACAAAACTACTTATACGCCTCTTAGAAATAGGGAAAACCCGTATGGACACAATCAATTAGTATATTATTATATACAATGTAATTTTTAACCCTTTCGGTCACGATTTTATTATACGCGGATTAAGTATAGGGTTATCGGTAAGTTCAAAGTGCAGGTTTAAATTACAATTCTTGTGCAAGGTTTATGGGAGCGAGTTTTCTGAACTTGAAGAAAAAGAACATTTTCACTATTTCGGAATAGTATAGCATTTTTGTAACTTCTAATTCATGTATTTAGACACCAGAATACATATTATACCTGATTATATATTTATATGAAAGTATAAGAAAATTAAGTCAATATGAATAAAAATTATAACTCAGAATTATTCTTTTTCAACCATAGACTTAACAAATTCCAAATATTCTTCCATTTTAAAGCTATAACTCTTAGTACTACATTTTTTTTTAACCTAACCAAAATTTTAAAATAACTTATTTCTACGTTATTTTAGACAAATATCATAGTTAAAATAAAAAAAAAAATTTAAAATAGGTTTCGCATATAAAAATATTAATGTTATTTAAAAAGGACATGCTGACCAAAAGGTTTAATACAAAATATTATTATATTTCACATTAAAAGTAAAAAATAATACTAAATTATTGCTTTGAACTTTTGAGAAATTGTTAGTAAGAACTCAATACTTAAGAAAATTAACAAAAAAGTCTTCACTCTTTTGTCACATCTTTCTTTAGTCGTCAATATCCACTATAATAATATCCAGTTTTGTAATAACTGAATTTCTATAAAATAAAATATTTTATTCCTACAATAACTCCTTATTTTATAATATATTGACTTTCATATGATTATGTGAGATTATTTTGCAGTAAAAAATGTTTGTTTTTTGTGACACATATATGCCAATAGAACCTGCTTACGGCCAAATATGATGCAAATTGTACCGTTTTTCACTTGTTATACCGTGCGTTAAAGAATTTCTTTACGTAAAACCAGTATACATGACGGAAGTGGAATTGTACTTTCAAGAATAATTACGCTTCGTGTATGTATGTATGTATGTATGGATGCATATATGTACGCGTGTATGTATGTGTGTGTGCGTGAGATATTTACATGTACGTGTGTTGTGTTTATGTATACGTGTGTCACTTATCTGGGCTCATCATATATTAGCTAGGCACGAGACTCGACATGTTTCTTGATCTTGTCTTGGTCGTGTCTGTATTTTCGAGACAAAACCAAAACGTTACTGCGAAATTATTTAATTAGTAACCTGAAGTTAACTATATCTTTTTTGATTTACATTTATGCATTTTTGAGTATCGTGCAAAGTCCTGAATTGAATTTTAATATTCACTGAATGATGCAGTGTATATTATTCTTGCTCTGCTATATACGTATAATCATTATACTTAGGGGTACATAACATTTTTTTCTTATTTCGTTTATATCTCTTAAAAAACAAAAATATTCCAAATGTCATGTATATGACCATATAGGTATTGAGACTAGCTATCTATAAAAAAAAATTGAGTAAAAAAAAAGATGGCTTTTTTGAGAAAAAAACATTTTTCATTGTTTATAAAAAATGCTATATGATCCTTGATTTTTTATAAAAATATTTTTGAACTTGGCAGATCGAAAGAGTATCACCAACAGCATCGAATATGTACAGAATTATGTTCAAATATCCATCAAAGACGAATTAGAACGATTTAAAAAGAAAAAAGTTTTCGATTTTTGAGAAACGAAATTTGAGGAGTCATTTTTGAAAAAACCATAACACATGCAATTTTAATGCTATCGAAAAATAAAAAAATACGTATACGCTTATTTTCCGAGTAGAATAATATACTATAATTTGAGCTGATTCGGAGAGATAGGTGCTGTCGGCCTGCATGATTTGAGATGAAATCGGTCATATATAAAGTAATCAGTGAAATTTCATATAATTTTTTACATGAAAATAAAGGAATAAGGGTTATTATTGTAAATAATAAGAAACGTTTGGATTACAAGTATAGATAATTTATTTAAATATATACAAAAATAAGATACTTTTACACATTGAAAAATACTGAATGATTAAATCTGACTATAAATATTAACACTATTCGTATGCACAAATGCTGTGAGCACTGCAATGATAAAGTAGACTTTGTTCATTTAACATTCCGATGAAGCACTGTATAACCACTTGCGAAAACTCACTCGTTCATCAGTCCCTGTGATCGAACCCACAAACTGTTCCTACTTCCTCTTGACCGATCGTGCCCTCGTTGTCGTTTCTGTTGAATCGTCTTCTAGGTCCTGGTTCCGCCCATTTAAAATCCATCCTCCGAGCGTAATGGTTCCGGCGATCTGTGCAGCAGGTGCAGGTACTCGAAGTCGGAAGAGTCCTCGTATTTGGGAGTCCCAACGTCCAAATAGGAGGCAGCGTACGATTCGGCCAACTTTTTCACGAAAGGAGACGCCGATTTTTTCGGCAAAAAACGGCCTTTGTCGTCGCGACTGCGCTTTATCACGGCCAATTTCTTCTTATTAATTATCATCTTCTGTTGTTGCTTTTTAAAGTTTTTTATATTCTTCCTGATGGCGAGCACGGCAGCTTCCTCAAGTCGCACTACGCGCACCCGCAGTTGATTTTTACAAGCTTCTATCTTTGCGGTAATTGCAGACTCCTGCAGCTCCAACATTTTTCGAAGTTTCGCGTCCATGATAAATGTCTTCTTATGGAGTTTTTATCAATATTGTGACTAACTGCTATTCTGAAGTAAGAACTCAGACAGAACTGATTCCAATCGATTCCACTGCTGGCTTATATAGGCTGCTTGCTTATGACCCTTTATGCGATTCCATGTACACCAAAGCATTACACAGTCTATCAATTAGCTACAAAACTACTTATACGCCTCTTAGAAATAGGGAAAACCCGTATGGACACAATCAATTAGTATATTATTATATACAATGTAATTTTTAACCCTTTCGGTCACGATTTTATTATACGCGGATTAAGTATAGGGTTATCGGTAAGTTCAAAGTGCAGGTTTAAATTACAATTCTTGTGCAAGGTTTATGGGAGCGAGTTTTCTGAACTTGAAGAAAAAGAACATTTTCACTATTTCGGAATAGTATAGCATTTTTGTAACTTCTAATTCATCTATTTAGACACCAGAATACATATTATACCTGATTATATATTTATATGAAAGTATAAGAAAATTAAGTCAATATGACTAAAAATTATAACTCAGAATTATTCTTTTTCAACCATAGACTTAACAAATTCCAAATATTCTTCCATTTTAAAGCTATAACTCTTAGTACTACATTTTTTTTTAACCTAACCAAAATTTTAAAATAACTTATTTCTACGTTATTTTAGACAAATATCATAGTTAAAATAAAAAAAAAAAATTTAAAATAGGTTTCGCATATAAAAATATTAATGTTATTTAAAAAGGACATGCTGACCAAAAGGTTTAATACAAAATATTATTATATTTCACATTAAAAGTAATAAATAATACTAAATTATTGCTTTGAACTTTTGAGAAATTGTTAGTAAGAACTCAATACTTAAGAAAATTAACAAAAAAGTCTTCACTCTTTTGTCACATCTTTCTTTAGTCGTCAATATCCACTATAATAATATCCAGTTTTGTAATAACTGAATTTCTATAAAATAAAATATTTTATTCCTACAATAACTCCTTATTTTATAATATATTGACTTTCATATGATTATGTGAGATTATTTTGCAGTAAAAAATGTTTGTTTTTTGTGACACATATATGCCAATAGAACCTGCTTACGGCCAAATATGATGCAAATTGTACCGTTTTTCACTTGTTATACCGTGCGTTAAAGAATTTCTTTACGTAAAACCAGTATACATGACGGAAGTGGAATTGTACTTTCAAGAATAATTACGCTTCGTGTATGTATGTATGTATGTTTGGATGCATATATGTACGCGTGTATGTATGTGTGTGTGTGCGTGAGATATATACATGTACGTGTGTTGTGTTTATGTATACGTGTGTCACTTATCTGGGCTCATCATATATTAGCTAGGCACGAGACTCGACATGTTTCTTGATCTTGTCTTGGTCGTGTCTGTATTTTCGAGACAAAACCAAAACGTTACTGCGAAATTATTTAATTAGTAACCTGAAGTTAACTATATCTTTTTTGATTTACATTTATGCATTTTTGAGTATCGTGCAAAGTCCTGAATTGAATTTTAATATTCACTGAATGATGCAGTGTATATTATTCTTGCTCTGCTATATACGTATAATCATTATACTTAGGGGTACATAACATTTTTTTCTTATTTCGTTTATATCTCTTAAAAAACAAAAATATTCCAAATGTCATGTATATGACCATATAGGTATTGAGACTAGCTATCTATAAAAAAAAATTGAGTAAAAAAGAAGATGGCTTTTTTGAGAAAAAAACATTTTTCATTGTTTATAAAAAATGCCATATCATCCTTGATTTTTTATAAAAATATTTTTGAACTTGGCAGATCGAAAGAGTATCACCAACAGCATCGAATATGTACAGAATTATGTTCAAATATCCATCAAAGACGAATTAGAACGATTTAAAAAGAAAAAAGTTTTCGATTTTTGAGAAACGAAATTTGAGGAGTCATTTTTGAAAAAACCATAACACATGCAATTTTAATGCTATCGAAAAATAAAAAAATACGTATACGCTTATTTTCCGAGTAGAATAATATACTATAATTTGAGCTGATTCGGAGAGATAGGTGCTGTCGGCCTGCATGATTTGAGATGAAATCGGTCATATATAAAGTAATCAGTGAAATTTCATATAATTTTTTACATGAAAATAAAGGAATAAGGGTTATTATTGTAAATAATAAGAAACGTTTGGATTACAAGTATAGATAATTTATTTAAATATATACAAAAATAAGATACTTTTACACATTGAAAAATACTGAATGATTAAATCTGACTATAAATATTAACACTATTCGTATGCACAAATGCTGTGAGCACTGCAATGATAAAGTAGACATTGTTCATTTAACATTCCGATGAAGCACTGTATAACCACTTGCGAAAACTCACTCGTTCATCAGTCCCTGTGATCGAACCCACAAACTGTTCCTACTTCCTCTTGACCGATCGTGCCCTCGTTGTCGTTTCTGTTGAATCGTCTTCTAGGTCCTGGTTCCGCCCATTTAAAATCCATCCTCCGAGCGTAATGGTTCCGGCGATCTGTGCAGCAGGTGCAGGTACTCGAAGTCGGAAGAGTCCTCGTATTTGGGAGTCCCAACGTCCAAATAGGAGGCAGCGTACGATTCGGCCAACTTTTTCACGAAAGGAGACGCCGATTTTTTCGGCAAAAAACGGCCTTTGTCGTCGCGACTGCGCTTTATCACGGCCAATTTCTTCTTATTAATTATCATCTTCTGTTGTTGCTTTTTAAAGTTTTTTATATTCTTCCTGATGGCGAGCACGGCAGCTTCCTCAAGTCGCACTACGCGCACCCGCAGTAGATTTTTACAAGCTTCTATCTTTGCGGTAATTGCAGACTCCTGCAGCTCCAACATTTTTCGAAGTTTCGCGTCCATGATAAATGTCTTCTTATGGAGTTTTTATCAATATTGTGACTAACTGCTATTCTGAAGTAAGAACTCAGACAGAACTGATTCCAATCGATTCCACTGCTGGCTTATATAGGCTGCTTGCTTATGACCCTTTATGCGTTTCCATGTACACCAAAGCATTACACAGTCTATCAATTAGCTACAAAACTACTTATACGCCTCTTAGAAATAGGGAAAACCCGTATGGACACAATCAATTAGTATATTATTATATACAATGTAATTTTTAACCCTTTCGGTCACGATTTTATTATACGCGGATTAAGTATAGGGTTATCGGTAAGTTCAAAGTGCAGGTTTAAATTACAATTCTTGTGCAAGGTTTATGGGAGCGAGTTTTCTGAACTTGAAGAAAAAGAACATTTTCACTATTTCGGAATAGTATAGCATTTTTGTAACTTCTAATTCATGTATTTAGACACCAGAATACATATTATACCTGATTATATATTTATATGAAAGTATAAGAAAATTAAGTCAATATGAATAAAAATTATAACTCAGAATTATTCTTTTTCAACCATAGACTTAACAAATTCCAAATATTCTTCCATTTTAAAGCTATAACTCTTAGTACTACATTTTTTTTTAACCTAACCAAAATTTTAAAATAACTTATTTCTACGTTATTTTAGACAAATATCATAGTTAAAATAAAAAAAAAAAATTTAAAATAGGTTTCGCATATAAAAATATTAATGTTATTTAAAAAGGACATGCTGACCAAAAGGTTTAATACAAAATATTATTATATTTCACATTAAAAGTAAAAAATAATACTAAATTATTGCTTTGAACTTTTGAGAAATTGTTAGTAAGAACTCAATACTTAAGAAAATTAACAAAAAAGTCTTCACTCTTTTGTCACATCTTTCTTTAGTCGTCAATATCCACTATAATAATATCCAGTTTTGTAATAACTGAATTTCTATAAAATAAAATATTTTATTCCTACAATAACTCCTTATTTTATAATATATTGACTTTCATATGATTATGTGAGATTATTTTGCAGTAAAAAATGTTTGTTTTTTGTGACACATATATGCCAATAGAACCTGCTTACGGCCAAATATGATGCAAATTGTACCGTTTTTCACTTGTTATACCGTGCGTTAAAGAATTTCTTTACGTAAAACCAGTATACATGACGGAAGTGGAATTGTACTTTCAAGAATAATTACGCTTCGTGTATGTATGTATGTATGTATGGATGCATATATGTACGCGTGTATGTATGTGTGTGTGCGTGAGATATATACATGTACGTGTGTTGTGTTTATGTATACGTGTGTCACTTATCTGGGCTCATCATATATTAGCTAGGCACGAGACTCGACATGTTTCTTGATCTTGTCTTGGTCGTGTCTGTATTTTCGAGACAAAACCAAAACGTTACTGCGAAATTATTTAATTAGTAACCTGAAGTTAACTATATCTTTTTTGATTTACATTTATGCATTTTTGAGTATCGTGCAAAGTCCTGAATTGAATTTTAATATTCACTGAATGATGCAGTGTATATTATTCTTGCTCTGCTATATACGTATAATCATTATACTTAGGGGTACATAACATTTTTTTCTTATTTCGTTTATATCTCTTAAAAAACAAAAATATTCCAAATGTCATGTATATGACCATATAGGTATTGAGACTAGCTATCTATAAAAAAAAATTGAGTAAAAAAAAAGATGGCTTTTTTGAGAAAAAAACATTTTTCATTGTTTATAAAAAATGCCATATCATCCTTGATTTTTTATAAAAATATTTTTGAACTTGGCAGATCGAAAGAGTATCACCAACAGCATCGAATATGTACAGAATTATGTTCAAATATCCATCAAAGACGAATTAGAACGATTTAAAAAGAAAAAAGTTTTCGATTTTTGAGAAACGAAATTTGAGGAGTCATTTTTGAAAAAACCATAACACATGCAATTTTAATGCTATCGAAAAATAAAAAAATACGTATACGCTTATTTTCCGAGTAGAATAATATACTATAATTTGAGCTGATTCGGAGAGATAGGTGCTGTCGGCCTGCATGATTTGAGATGAAATCGGTCATATATAAAGTAATCAGTGAAATTTCATATAATTTTTTACATGAAAATAAAGGAATAAGGGTTATTATTGTAAATAATAAGAAACGTTTGGATTACAAGTATAGATAATTTATTTAAATATATACAAAAATAAGATACTTTTACACATTGAAAAATACTGAATGATTAAATCTGACTATAAATATTAACACTATTCGTATGCACAAATGCTGTGAGCACTGCAATGATAAAGTAGACATTGTTCATTTAACATTCCGATGAAGCACTGTATAACCACTTGCGAAAACTCACTCGTTCATCAGTCCCTGTGATCGAACCCACAAACTGTTCCTACTTCCTCTTGACCGATCGTGCCCTCGTTGTCGTTTCTGTTGAATCGTCTTCTAGGTCCTGGTTCCGCCCATTTAAAATCCATCCTCCGAGCGTAATGGTTCCGGCGATCTGTGCAGCAGGTGCAGGTACTCGAAGTCGGAAGAGTCCTCGTATTTGGGAGTCCCAACGTCCAAATAGGAGGCAGCGTACGATTCGGCCGACTTTTTCACGAAAGGAGACACCGATTTTTTCGGCAAAAAACGGCCTTTGTCGTCGCGACTGCGCTTTATCACGGCCAATTTCTTCTTATTAATTATCATCTTCTGTTGTTGCTTTTTAAAGTTTTTTATATTCTTCCTGATGGCGAGCACGGCAGCTTCCTCAAGTCGCACTACGCGCACCCGCAGTTGATTTTTACAAGCTTCTATCTTTGCGGTAATTGCAGACTCCTGCAGCTCCAACATTTTTCGAAGTTTCGCGTCCATGATAAATGTCTTCTTATGGAGTTTTTATCAATATTGTGACTAACTGCTATTCTGAAGTAAGAACTCAGACAGAACTGATTCCAATCGATTCCACTGCTGGCTTATATAGGCTGCTTGCTTATGACCCTTTATGCGATTCCATGTACACCAAAGCATTACACAGTCTATCAATTAGCTACAAAACTACTTATACGCCTCTTAGAAATAGGGAAAACCCGTATGGACACAATCAATTAGTATATTATTATATACAATGTAATTTTTAACCCTTTCGGTCACGATTTTATTATACGCGGATTAAGTATAGGGTTATCGGTAAGTTCAAAGTGCAGGTTTAAATTACAATTCTTGTGCAAGGTTTATGGGAGCGAGTTTTCTGAACTTGAAGAAAAAGAACATTTTCACTATTTCGGAATAGTATAGCATTTTTGTAACTTCTAATTCATGTATTTAGACACCAGAATACATATTATACCTGATTATATATTTATATGAAAGTATAAGAAAATTAAGTCAATATGAATAAAAATTATAACTCAGAATTATTCTTTTTCAACCATAGACTTAACAAATTCCAAATATTCTTCCATTTTAAAGCTATAACTCTTAGTACTACATTTTTTTTTAACCTAACCAAAATTTTAAAATAACTTATTTCTACGTTATTTTAGACAAATATCATAGTTAAAATAAAAAAAAAAAATTTAAAATAGGTTTCGCATATAAAAATATTAATGTTATTTAAAAAGGACATGCTGACCAAAAGGTTTAATACAAAATATTATTATATTTCACATTAAAAGTAAAAAATAATACTAAATTATTGCTTTGAACTTTTGAGAAATTGTTAGTAAGAACTCAATACTTAAGAAAATTAACAAAAAAGTCTTCACTCTTTTGTCACATCTTTCTTTAGTCGTCAATATCCACTATAATAATATCCAGTTTTGTAATAACTGAATTTCTATAAAATAAAATATTTTATTCCTACAATAACTCCTTATTTTATAATATATTGACTTTCATATGATTATGTGAGATTATTTTGCAGTAAAAAATGTTTGTTTTTTGTGACACATATATGCCAATAGAACCTGCTTACGGCCAAATATGATGCAAATTGTACCGTTTTTCACTTGTTATACCGTGCGTTAAAGAATTTCTTTACGTAAAACCAGTATACATGACGGAAGTGGAATTGTACTTTCAAGAATAATTACGCTTCGTGTATGTATGTATGTATGTATGGATGCATATATGTACGCGTGTATGTATGTGTGTGTGCGTGAGATATATACATGTACGTGTGTTGTGTTTATGTATACGTGTGTCACTTATCTGGGCTCATCATATATTAGCTAGGCACGAGACTCGACATGTTTCTTGATCTTGTCTTGGTCGTGTCTGTATTTTCGAGACAAAACCAAAACGTTACTGCGAAATTATTTAATTAGTAACCTGAAGTTAACTATATCTTTTTTGATTTACATTTATGCATTTTTGAGTATCGTGCAAAGTCCTGAATTGAATTTTAATATTCACTGAATGATGCAGTGTATATTATTCTTGCTCTGCTATATACGTATAATCATTATACTTAGGGGTACATAACATTTTTTTCTTATTTCGTTTATATCTCTTAAAAAACAAAAATATTCCAAATGTCATGTATATGACCATATAGGTATTGAGACTAGCTATCTATAAAAAAAAATTGAGTAAAAAAAAAGATGGCTTTTTTGAGAAAAAAACATTTTTCATTGTTTATAAAAAATGCCATATCATCCTTGATTTTTTATAAAAATATTTTTGAACTTGGCAGATCGAAAGAGTATCACCAACAGCATCGAATATGTACAGAATTATGTTCAAATATCCATCAAAGACGAATTAGAACGATTTAAAAAGAAAAAAGTTTTCGATTTTTGAGAAACGAAATTTGAGGAGTCATTTTTGAAAAAACCATAACACATGCAATTTTAATGCTATCGAAAAATAAAAAAATACGTATACGCTTATTTTCCGAGTAGAATAATATACTATAATTTGAGCTGATTCGGAGAGATAGGTGCTGTCGGCCTGCATGATTTGAGATGAAATCGGTCATATATAAAGTAATCAGTGAAATTTCATATAATTTTTTACATGAAAATAAAGGAATAAGGGTTATTATTGTAAATAATAAGAAACGTTTGGATTACAAGTATAGATAATTTATTTAAATATATACAAAAATAAGATACTTTTACACATTGAAAAATACTGAATGATTAAATCTGACTATAAATATTAACACTATTCGTATGCACAAATGCTGTGAGCACTGCAATGATAAAGTAGACATTGTTCATTTAACATTCCGATGAAGCACTGTATAACCACTTGCGAAAACTCACTCGTTCATCAGTCCCTGTGATCGAACCCACAAACTGTTCCTACTTCCTCTTGACCGATCGTGCCCTCGTTGTCGTTTCTGTTGAATCGTCTTCTAGGTCCTGGTTCCGCCCATTTAAAATCCATCCTCCGAGCGTAATGGTTCCGGCGATCTGTGCAGCAGGTGCAGGTACTCGAAGTCGGAAGAGTCCTCGTATTTGGGAGTCCCAACGTCCAAATAGGAGGCAGCGTACGATTCGGCCGACTTTTTCACGAAAGGAGACACCGATTTTTTCGGCAAAAAACGGCCTTTGTCGTCGCGACTGCGCTTTATCACGGCCAATTTCTTCTTATTAATTATCATCTTCTGTTGTTGCTTTTTAAAGTTTTTTATATTCTTCCTGATGGCGAGCACGGCAGCTTCCTCAAGTCGCACTACGCGCACCCGCAGTTGATTTTTACAAGCTTCTATCTTTGCGGTAATTGCAGACTCCTGCAGCTCCAACATTTTTCGAAGTTTCGCGTCCATGATAAATGTCTTCTTATGGAGTTTTTATCAATATTGTGACTAACTGCTATTCTGAAGTAAGAACTCAGACAGAACTGATTCCAATCGATTCCACTGCTGGCTTATATAGGCTGCTTGCTTATGACCCTTTATGCGATTCCATGTACACCAAAGCATTACACAGTCTATCAATTAGCTACAAAACTACTTATACGCCTCTTAGAAATAGGGAAAACCCGTATGGACACAATCAATTAGTATATTATTATATACAATGTAATTTTTAACCCTTTCGGTCACGATTTTATTATACGCGGATTAAGTATAGGGTTATCGGTAAGTTCAAAGTGCAGGTTTAAATTACAATTCTTGTGCAAGGTTTATGGGAGCGAGTTTTCTGAACTTGAAGAAAAAGAACATTTTCACTATTTCGGAATAGTATAGCATTTTTGTAACTTCTAATTCATGTATTTAGACACCAGAATACATATTATACCTGATTATATATTTATATGAAAGTATAAGAAAATTAAGTCAATATGAATAAAAATTATAACTCAGAATTATTCTTTTTCAACCATAGACTTAACAAATTCCAAATATTCTTCCATTTTAAAGCTATAACTCTTAGTACTACATTTTTTTTTAACCTAACCAAAATTTTAAAATAACTTATTTCTACGTTATTTTAGACAAATATCATAGTTAAAATAAAAAAAAAAAATTTAAAATAGGTTTCGCATATAAAAATATTAATGTTATTTAAAAAGGACATGCTGACCAAAAGGTTTAATACAAAATATTATTATATTTCACATTAAAAGTAAAAAATAATACTAAATTATTGCTTTGAACTTTTGAGAAATTGTTAGTAAGAACTCAATACTTAAGAAAATTAACAAAAAAGTCTTCACTCTTTTGTCACATCTTTCTTTAGTCGTCAATATCCACTATAATAATATCCAGTTTTGTAATAACTGAATTTCTATAAAATAAAATATTTTATTCCTACAATAACTCCTTATTTTATAATATATTGACTTTCATATGATTATGTGAGATTATTTTGCAGTAAAAAATGTTTGTTTTTTGTGACACATATATGCCAATAGAACCTGCTTACGGCCAAATATGATGCAAATTGTACCGTTTTTCACTTGTTATACCGTGCGTTAAAGAATTTCTTTACGTAAAACCAGTATACATGACGGAAGTGGAATTGTACTTTCAAGAATAATTACGCTTCGTGTATGTATGTATGTATGTATGGATGCATATATGTACGCGTGTATGTATGTGTGTGTGCGTGAGATATATACATGTACGTGTGTTGTGTTTATGTATACGTGTGTCACTTATCTGGGCTCATCATATATTAGCTAGGCACGAGACTCGACATGTTTCTTGATCTTGTCTTGGTCGTGTCTGTATTTTCGAGACAAAACCAAAACGTTACTGCGAAATTATTTAATTAGTAACCTGAAGTTAACTATATCTTTTTTGATTTACATTTATGCATTTTTGAGTATCGTGCAAAGTCCTGAATTGAATTTTAATATTCACTGAATGATGCAGTGTATATTATTCTTGCTCTGCTATATACGTATAATCATTATACTTAGGGGTACATAACATTTTTTTCTTATTTCGTTTATATCTCTTAAAAAACAAAAATATTCCAAATGTCATGTATATGACCATATAGGTATTGAGACTAGCTATCTATAAAAAAAAATTGAGTAAAAAAAAAGATGGCTTTTTTGAGAAAAAAACATTTTTCATTGTTTATAAAAAATGCCATATCATCCTTGATTTTTTATAAAAATATTTTTGAACTTGGCAGATCGAAAGAGTATCACCAACAGCATCGAATATGTACAGAATTATGTTCAAATATCCATCAAAGACGAATTAGAACGATTTAAAAAGAAAAAAGTTTTCGATTTTTGAGAAACGAAATTTGAGGAGTCATTTTTGAAAAAACCATAACACATGCAATTTTAATGCTATCGAAAAATAAAAAAATACGTATACGCTTATTTTCCGAGTAGAATAATATACTATAATTTGAGCTGATTCGGAGAGATAGGTGCTGTCGGCCTGCATGATTTGAGATGAAATCGGTCATATATAAAGTAATCAGTGAAATTTCATATAATTTTTTACATGAAAATAAAGGAATAAGGGTTATTATTGTAAATAATAAGAAACGTTTGGATTACAAGTATAGATAATTTATTTAAATATATACAAAAATAAGATACTTTTACACATTGAAAAATACTGAATGATTAAATCTGACTATAAATATTAACACTATTCGTATGCACAAATGCTGTGAGCACTGCAATGATAAAGTAGACATTGTTCATTTAACATTCCGATGAAGCACTGTATAACCACTTGCGAAAACTCACTCGTTCATCAGTCCCTGTGATCGAACCCACAAACTGTTCCTACTTCCTCTTGACCGATCGTGCCCTCGTTGTCGTTTCTGTTGAATCGTCTTCTAGGTCCTGGTTCCGCCCATTTAAAATCCATCCTCCGAGCGTAATGGTTCCGGCGATCTGTGCAGCAGGTGCAGGTACTCGAAGTCGGAAGAGTCCTCGTATTTGGGAGTCCCAACGTCCAAATAGGAGGCAGCGTACGATTCGGCCGACTTTTTCACGAAAGGAGACACCGATTTTTTCGGCAAAAAACGGCCTTTGTCGTCGCGACTGCGCTTTATCACGGCCAATTTCTTCTTATTAATTATCATCTTCTGTTGTTGCTTTTTAAAGTTTTTTATATTCTTCCTGATGGCGAGCACGGCAGCTTCCTCAAGTCGCACTACGCGCACCCGCAGTTGATTTTTACAAGCTTCTATCTTTGCGGTAATTGCAGACTCCTGCAGCTCCAACATTTTTCGAAGTTTCGCGTCCATGATAAATGTCTTCTTATGGAGTTTTTATCAATATTGTGACTAACTGCTATTCTGAAGTAAGAACTCAGACAGAACTGATTCCAATCGATTCCACTGCTGGCTTATATAGGCTGCTTGCTTATGACCCTTTATGCGATTCCATGTACACCAAAGCATTACACAGTCTATCAATTAGCTACAAAACTACTTATACGCCTCTTAGAAATAGGGAAAACCCGTATGGACACAATCAATTAGTATATTATTATATACAATGTAATTTTTAACCCTTTCGGTCACGATTTTATTATACGCGGATTAAGTATAGGGTTATCGGTAAGTTCAAAGTGCAGGTTTAAATTACAATTCTTGTGCAAGGTTTATGGGAGCGAGTTTTCTGAACTTGAAGAAAAAGAACATTTTCACTATTTCGGAATAGTATAGCATTTTTGTAACTTCTAATTCATGTATTTAGACACCAGAATACATATTATACCTGATTATATATTTATATGAAAGTATAAGAAAATTAAGTCAATATGAATAAAAATTATAACTCAGAATTATTCTTTTTCAACCATAGACTTAACAAATTCCAAATATTCTTCCATTTTAAAGCTATAACTCTTAGTACTACATTTTTTTTTAACCTAACCAAAATTTTAAAATAACTTATTTCTACGTTATTTTAGACAAATATCATAGTTAAAATAAAAAAAAAAAATTTAAAATAGGTTTCGCATATAAAAATATTAATGTTATTTAAAAAGGACATGCTGACCAAAAGGTTTAATACAAAATATTATTATATTTCACATTAAAAGTAAAAAATAATACTAAATTATTGCTTTGAACTTTTGAGAAATTGTTAGTAAGAACTCAATACTTAAGAAAATTAACAAAAAAGTCTTCACTCTTTTGTCACATCTTTCTTTAGTCGTCAATATCCACTATAATAATATCCAGTTTTGTAATAACTGAATTTCTATAAAATAAAATATTTTATTCCTACAATAACTCCTTATTTTATAATATATTGACTTTCATATGATTATGTGAGATTATTTTGCAGTAAAAAATGTTTGTTTTTTGTGACACATATATGCCAATAGAACCTGCTTACGGCCAAATATGATGCAAATTGTACCGTTTTTCACTTGTTATACCGTGCGTTAAAGAATTTCTTTACGTAAAACCAGTATACATGACGGAAGTGGAATTGTACTTTCAAGAATAATTACGCTTCGTGTATGTATGTATGTATGTATGGATGCATATATGTACGCGTGTATGTATGTGTGTGTGCGTGAGATATATACATGTACGTGTGTTGTGTTTATGTATACGTGTGTCACTTATCTGGGCTCATCATATATTAGCTAGGCACGAGACTCGACATGTTTCTTGATCTTGTCTTGGTCGTGTCTGTATTTTCGAGACAAAACCAAAACGTTACTGCGAAATTATTTAATTAGTAACCTGAAGTTAACTATATCTTTTTTGATTTACATTTATGCATTTTTGAGTATCGTGCAAAGTCCTGAATTGAATTTTAATATTCACTGAATGATGCAGTGTATATTATTCTTGCTCTGCTATATACGTATAATCATTATACTTAGGGGTACATAACATTTTTTTCTTATTTCGTTTATATCTCTTAAAAAACAAAAATATTCCAAATGTCATGTATATGACCATATAGGTATTGAGACTAGCTATCTATAAAAAAAAATTGAGTAAAAAAAAAGATGGCTTTTTTGAGAAAAAAACATTTTTCATTGTTTATAAAAAATGCCATATCATCCTTGATTTTTTATAAAAATATTTTTGAACTTGGCAGATCGAAAGAGTATCACCAACAGCATCGAATATGTACAGAATTATGTTCAAATATCCATCAAAGACGAATTAGAACGATTTAAAAAGAAAAAAGTTTTCGATTTTTGAGAAACGAAATTTGAGGAGTCATTTTTGAAAAAACCATAACACATGCAATTTTAATGCTATCGAAAAATAAAAAAATACGTATACGCTTATTTTCCGAGTAGAATAATATACTATAATTTGAGCTGATTCGGAGAGATAGGTGCTGTCGGCCTGCATGATTTGAGATGAAATCGGTCATATATAAAGTAATCAGTGAAATTTCATATAATTTTTTACATGAAAATAAAGGAATAAGGGTTATTATTGTAAATAATAAGAAACGTTTGGATTACAAGTATAGATAATTTATTTAAATATATACAAAAATAAGATACTTTTACACATTGAAAAATACTGAATGATTAAATCTGACTATAAATATTAACACTATTCGTATGCACAAATGCTGTGAGCACTGCAATGATAAAGTAGACATTGTTCATTTAACATTCCGATGAAGCACTGTATAACCACTTGCGAAAACTCACTCGTTCATCAGTCCCTGTGATCGAACCCACAAACTGTTCCTACTTCCTCTTGACCGATCGTGCCCTCGTTGTCGTTTCTGTTGAATCGTCTTCTAGGTCCTGGTTCCGCCCATTTAAAATCCATCCTCCGAGCGTAATGGTTCCGGCGATCTGTGCAGCAGGTGCAGGTACTCGAAGTCGGAAGAGTCCTCGTATTTGGGAGTCCCAACGTCCAAATAGGAGGCAGCGTACGATTCGGCCGACTTTTTCACGAAAGGAGACACCGATTTTTTCGGCAAAAAACGGCCTTTGTCGTCGCGACTGCGCTTTATCACGGCCAATTTCTTCTTATTAATTATCATCTTCTGTTGTTGCTTTTTAAAGTTTTTTATATTCTTCCTGATGGCGAGCACGGCAGCTTCCTCAAGTCGCACTACGCGCACCCGCAGTTGATTTTTACAAGCTTCTATCTTTGCGGTAATTGCAGACTCCTGCAGCTCCAACATTTTTCGAAGTTTCGCGTCCATGATAAATGTCTTCTTATGGAGTTTTTATCAATATTGTGACTAACTGCTATTCTGAAGTAAGAACTCAGACAGAACTGATTCCAATCGATTCCACTGCTGGCTTATATAGGCTGCTTGCTTATGACCCTTTATGCGATTCCATGTACACCAAAGCATTACACAGTCTATCAATTAGCTACAAAACTACTTATACGCCTCTTAGAAATAGGGAAAACCCGTATGGACACAATCAATTAGTATATTATTATATACAATGTAATTTTTAACCCTTTCGGTCACGATTTTATTATACGCGGATTAAGTATAGGGTTATCGGTAAGTTCAAAGTGCAGGTTTAAATTACAATTCTTGTGCAAGGTTTATGGGAGCGAGTTTTCTGAACTTGAAGAAAAAGAACATTTTCACTATTTCGGAATAGTATAGCATTTTTGTAACTTCTAATTCATGTATTTAGACACCAGAATACATATTATACCTGATTATATATTTATATGAAAGTATAAGAAAATTAAGTCAATATGAATAAAAATTATAACTCAGAATTATTCTTTTTCAACCATAGACTTAACAAATTCCAAATATTCTTCCATTTTAAAGCTATAACTCTTAGTACTACATTTTTTTTTAACCTAACCAAAATTTTAAAATAACTTATTTCTACGTTATTTTAGACAAATATCATAGTTAAAATAAAAAAAAAAAATTTAAAATAGGTTTCGCATATAAAAATATTAATGTTATTTAAAAAGGACATGCTGACCAAAAGGTTTAATACAAAATATTATTATATTTCACATTAAAAGTAAAAAATAATACTAAATTATTGCTTTGAACTTTTGAGAAATTGTTAGTAAGAACTCAATACTTAAGAAAATTAACAAAAAAGTCTTCACTCTTTTGTCACATCTTTCTTTAGTCGTCAATATCCACTATAATAATATCCAGTTTTGTAATAACTGAATTTCTATAAAATAAAATATTTTATTCCTACAATAACTCCTTATTTTATAATATATTGACTTTCATATGATTATGTGAGATTATTTTGCAGTAAAAAATGTTTGTTTTTTGTGACACATATATGCCAATAGAACCTGCTTACGGCCAAATATGATGCAAATTGTACCGTTTTTCACTTGTTATACCGTGCGTTAAAGAATTTCTTTACGTAAAACCAGTATACATGACGGAAGTGGAATTGTACTTTCAAGAATAATTACGCTTCGTGTATGTATGTATGTATGTATGGATGCATATATGTACGCGTGTATGTATGTGTGTGTGCGTGAGATATATACATGTACGTGTGTTGTGTTTATGTATACGTGTGTCACTTATCTGGGCTCATCATATATTAGCTAGGCACGAGACTCGACATGTTTCTTGATCTTGTCTTGGTCGTGTCTGTATTTTCGAGACAAAACCAAAACGTTACTGCGAAATTATTTAATTAGTAACCTGAAGTTAACTATATCTTTTTTGATTTACATTTATGCATTTTTGAGTATCGTGCAAAGTCCTGAATTGAATTTTAATATTCACTGAATGATGCAGTGTATATTATTCTTGCTCTGCTATATACGTATAATCATTATACTTAGGGGTACATAACATTTTTTTCTTATTTCGTTTATATCTCTTAAAAAACAAAAATATTCCAAATGTCATGTATATGACCATATAGGTATTGAGACTAGCTATCTATAAAAAAAAATTGAGTAAAAAAAAAGATGGCTTTTTTGAGAAAAAAACATTTTTCATTGTTTATAAAAAATGCCATATCATCCTTGATTTTTTATAAAAATATTTTTGAACTTGGCAGATCGAAAGAGTATCACCAACAGCATCGAATATGTACAGAATTATGTTCAAATATCCATCAAAGACGAATTAGAACGATTTAAAAAGAAAAAAGTTTTCGATTTTTGAGAAACGAAATTTGAGGAGTCATTTTTGAAAAAACCATAACACATGCAATTTTAATGCTATCGAAAAATAAAAAAATACGTATACGCTTATTTTCCGAGTAGAATAATATACTATAATTTGAGCTGATTCGGAGAGATAGGTGCTGTCGGCCTGCATGATTTGAGATGAAATCGGTCATATATAAAGTAATCAGTGAAATTTCATATAATTTTTTACATGAAAATAAAGGAATAAGGGTTATTATTGTAAATAATAAGAAACGTTTGGATTACAAGTATAGATAATTTATTTAAATATATACAAAAATAAGATACTTTTACACATTGAAAAATACTGAATGATTAAATCTGACTATAAATATTAACACTATTCGTATGCACAAATGCTGTGAGCACTGCAATGATAAAGTAGACATTGTTCATTTAACATTCCGATGAAGCACTGTATAACCACTTGCGAAAACTCACTCGTTCATCAGTCCCTGTGATCGAACCCACAAACTGTTCCTACTTCCTCTTGACCGATCGTGCCCTCGTTGTCGTTTCTGTTGAATCGTCTTCTAGGTCCTGGTTCCGCCCATTTAAAATCCATCCTCCGAGCGTAATGGTTCCGGCGATCTGTGCAGCAGGTGCAGGTACTCGAAGTCGGAAGAGTCCTCGTATTTGGGAGTCCCAACGTCCAAATAGGAGGCAGCGTACGATTCGGCCGACTTTTTCACGAAAGGAGACACCGATTTTTTCGGCAAAAAACGGCCTTTGTCGTCGCGACTGCGCTTTATCACGGCCAATTTCTTCTTATTAATTATCATCTTCTGTTGTTGCTTTTTAAAGTTTTTTATATTCTTCCTGATGGCGAGCACGGCAGCTTCCTCAAGTCGCACTACGCGCACCCGCAGTTGATTTTTACAAGCTTCTATCTTTGCGGTAATTGCAGACTCCTGCAGCTCCAACATTTTTCGAAGTTTCGCGTCCATGATAAATGTCTTCTTATGGAGTTTTTATCAATATTGTGACTAACTGCTATTCTGAAGTAAGAACTCAGACAGAACTGATTCCAATCGATTCCACTGCTGGCTTATATAGGCTGCTTGCTTATGACCCTTTATGCGATTCCATGTACACCAAAGCATTACACAGTCTATCAATTAGCTACAAAACTACTTATACGCCTCTTAGAAATAGGGAAAACCCGTATGGACACAATCAATTAGTATATTATTATATACAATGTAATTTTTAACCCTTTCGGTCACGATTTTATTATACGCGGATTAAGTATAGGGTTATCGGTAAGTTCAAAGTGCAGGTTTAAATTACAATTCTTGTGCAAGGTTTATGGGAGCGAGTTTTCTGAACTTGAAGAAAAAGAACATTTTCACTATTTCGGAATAGTATAGCATTTTTGTAACTTCTAATTCATGTATTTAGACACCAGAATACATATTATACCTGATTATATATTTATATGAAAGTATAAGAAAATTAAGTCAATATGAATAAAAATTATAACTCAGAATTATTCTTTTTCAACCATAGACTTAACAAATTCCAAATATTCTTCCATTTTAAAGCTATAACTCTTAGTACTACATTTTTTTTTAACCTAACCAAAATTTTAAAATAACTTATTTCTACGTTATTTTAGACAAATATCATAGTTAAAATAAAAAAAAAAAATTTAAAATAGGTTTCGCATATAAAAATATTAATGTTATTTAAAAAGGACATGCTGACCAAAAGGTTTAATACAAAATATTATTATATTTCACATTAAAAGTAAAAAATAATACTAAATTATTGCTTTGAACTTTTGAGAAATTGTTAGTAAGAACTCAATACTTAAGAAAATTAACAAAAAAGTCTTCACTCTTTTGTCACATCTTTCTTTAGTCGTCAATATCCACTATAATAATATCCAGTTTTGTAATAACTGAATTTCTATAAAATAAAATATTTTATTCCTACAATAACTCCTTATTTTATAATATATTGACTTTCATATGATTATGTGAGATTATTTTGCAGTAAAAAATGTTTGTTTTTTGTGACACATATATGCCAATAGAACCTGCTTACGGCCAAATATGATGCAAATTGTACCGTTTTTCACTTGTTATACCGTGCGTTAAAGAATTTCTTTACGTAAAACCAGTATACATGACGGAAGTGGAATTGTACTTTCAAGAATAATTACGCTTCGTGTATGTATGTATGTATGTATGGATGCATATATGTACGCGTGTATGTATGTGTGTGTGCGTGAGATATATACATGTACGTGTGTTGTGTTTATGTATACGTGTGTCACTTATCTGGGCTCATCATATATTAGCTAGGCACGAGACTCGACATGTTTCTTGATCTTGTCTTGGTCGTGTCTGTATTTTCGAGACAAAACCAAAACGTTACTGCGAAATTATTTAATTAGTAACCTGAAGTTAACTATATCTTTTTTGATTTACATTTATGCATTTTTGAGTATCGTGCAAAGTCCTGAATTGAATTTTAATATTCACTGAATGATGCAGTGTATATTATTCTTGCTCTGCTATATACGTATAATCATTATACTTAGGGGTACATAACATTTTTTTCTTATTTCGTTTATATCTCTTAAAAAACAAAAATATTCCAAATGTCATGTATATGACCATATAGGTATTGAGACTAGCTATCTATAAAAAAAAATTGAGTAAAAAAAAAGATGGCTTTTTTGAGAAAAAAACATTTTTCATTGTTTATAAAAAATGCCATATCATCCTTGATTTTTTATAAAAATATTTTTGAACTTGGCAGATCGAAAGAGTATCACCAACAGCATCGAATATGTACAGAATTATGTTCAAATATCCATCAAAGACGAATTAGAACGATTTAAAAAGAAAAAAGTTTTCGATTTTTGAGAAACGAAATTTGAGGAGTCATTTTTGAAAAAACCATAACACATGCAATTTTAATGCTATCGAAAAATAAAAAAATACGTATACGCTTATTTTCCGAGTAGAATAATATACTATAATTTGAGCTGATTCGGAGAGATAGGTGCTGTCGGCCTGCATGATTTGAGATGAAATCGGTCATATATAAAGTAATCAGTGAAATTTCATATAATTTTTTACATGAAAATAAAGGAATAAGGGTTATTATTGTAAATAATAAGAAACGTTTGGATTACAAGTATAGATAATTTATTTAAATATATACAAAAATAAGATACTTTTACACATTGAAAAATACTGAATGATTAAATCTGACTATAAATATTAACACTATTCGTATGCACAAATGCTGTGAGCACTGCAATGATAAAGTAGACATTGTTCATTTAACATTCCGATGAAGCACTGTATAACCACTTGCGAAAACTCACTCGTTCATCAGTCCCTGTGATCGAACCCACAAACTGTTCCTACTTCCTCTTGACCGATCGTGCCCTCGTTGTCGTTTCTGTTGAATCGTCTTCTAGGTCCTGGTTCCGCCCATTTAAAATCCATCCTCCGAGCGTAATGGTTCCGGCGATCTGTGCAGCAGGTGCAGGTACTCGAAGTCGGAAGAGTCCTCGTATTTGGGAGTCCCAACGTCCAAATAGGAGGCAGCGTACGATTCGGCCGACTTTTTCACGAAAGGAGACGCCGATTTTTTCGGCAAAAAACGGCCTTTGTCGTCGCGACTGCGCTTTATCACGGCCAATTTCTTCTTATTAATTATCATCTTCTGTTGTTGCTTTTTAAAGTTTTTTATATTCTTCCTGATGGCGAGCACGGCAGCTTCCTCAAGTCGCACTACGCGCACCCGCAGTTGATTTTTACAAGCTTATATCTTTGCGGTAATTGCAGACTCCTGCAGCTCCAACATTTTTCGAAGTTTCGCGTCCATGATAAATGTCTTCTTATGGAGTTTTTATCAATATTGTGACTAACTGCTATTCTGAAGTAAGAACTCAGACAGAACTGATTCCAATCGATTCCACTGCTGGCTTATATAGGCTGCTTGCTTATGACCCTTTATGCGATTCCATGTACACCAAAGCATTACACAGTCTATCAATTAGCTACAAAACTACTTATACGCCTCTTAGAAATAGGGAAAACCCGTATGGACACAATCAATTAGTATATTATTATATACAATGTAATTTTTAACCCTTTCGGTCACGATTTTATTATACGCGGATTAAGTATAGGGTTATCGGTAAGTTCAAAGTGCAGGTTTAAATTACAATTCTTGTGCAAGGTTTATGGGAGCGAGTTTTCTGAACTTGAAGAAAAAGAACATTTTCACTATTTCGGAATAGTATAGCATTTTTGTAACTTCTAATTCATGTATTTAGACACCAGAATACATATTATACCTGATTATATATTTATATGAAAGTATAAGAAAATTAAGTCAATATGAATAAAAATTATAACTCAGAATTATTCTTTTTCAACCATAGACTTAACAAATTCCAAATATTCTTCCATTTTAAAGCTATAACTCTTAGTACTACATTTTTTTTAACCTAACCAAAATTTTAAAATAACTTATTTCTACGTTATTTTAGACAAATATCATAGTTAAAATAAAAAAAAAAAATTTAAAATAGGTTTCGCATATAAAAATATTAATGTTATTTAAAAAGGACATGCTGACCAAAAGGTTTAATACAAAATATTATTATATTTCACATTAAAAGTAAAAAATAATACTAAATTATTGCTTTGAACTTTTGAGAAATTGTTAGTAAGAACTCAATACTTAAGAAAATTAACAAAAAAGTCTTCACTCTTTTGTCACATCTTTCTTTAGTCGTCAATATCCACTATAATAATATCCAGTTTTGTAATAACTGAATTTCTATAAAATAAAATATTTTATTCCTACAATAACTCCTTATTTTATAATATATTGACTTTCATATGATTATGTGAGATTATTTTGCAGTAAAAAATGTTTGTTTTTTGTGACACATATATGCCAATAGAACCTGCTTACGGCCAAATATGATGCAAATTGTACCGTTTTTCACTTGTTATACCGTGCGTTAAAGAATTTCTTTACGTAAAACCAGTATACATGACGGAAGTGGAATTGTACTTTCAAGAATAATTACGCTTCGTGTATGTATGTATGTATGTATGGATGCATATATGTACGCGTGTATGTATGTGTGTGTGCGTGAGATATATACATGTACGTGTGTTGTGTTTATGTATACGTGTGTCACTTATCTGGGCTCATCATATATTAGCTAGGCACGAGACTCGACATGTTTCTTGATCTTGTCTTGGTCGTGTCTGTATTTTCGAGACAAAACCATAACGTTACTGCGAAATTATTTAATTAGTAACCTGAAGTTAACTATATCTTTTTTGATTTACATTTATGCATTTTTGAGTATCGTGCAAAGTCCTGAATTGAATTTTAATATTCACTGAATGATGCAGTGTATATTATTCTTGCTCTGCTATATACGTATAATCATTATACTTAGGGGTACATAACATTTTTTTCTTATTTCGTTTATATCTCTTAAAAAACAAAAATATTCCAAATGTCATGTATATGACCATATAGGTATTGAGACTAGCTATCTATAAAAAAAAATTGAGTAAAAAAAAAGATGGCTTTTTTGAGAAAAAAACATTTTTCATTGTTTATAAAAAATGCCATATCATCCTTGATTTTTTATAAAAATATTTTTGAACTTGGCAGATCGAAAGAGTATCACCAACAGCATCGAATATGTACAGAATTATGTTCAAATATCCATCAAAGACGAATTAGAACGATTTAAAAAGAAAAAAGTTTTCGATTTTTGAGAAACGAAATTTGAGGAGTCATTTTCGAAAAAACCATAACACATGCAATTTTAATGCTATCGAAAAATAAAAAAATACGTATACGCTTATTTTCCGAGTAGAATAATATACTATAATTTGAGCTGATTCGGAGAGATAGGTGCTGTCGGCCTGCATGATTTGAGATGAAATCGGTCATATATAAAGTAATCAGTGAAATTTCATATAATTTTTTACATGAAAATAAAGGAATAAGGGTTATTATTGTAAATAATAAGAAACGTTTGGATTACAAGTATAGATAATTTATTTAAATATATACAAAAATAAGATACTTTTACACATTGAAAAATACTGAATGATTAAATCTGACTATAAATATTAACACTATTCGTATGCACAAATGCTGTGAGCACTGCAATGATAAAGTAGACATTGTTCATTTAACATTCCGATGAAGCACTGTATAACCACTTGCGAAAACTCACTCGTTCATCAGTCCCTGTGATCGAACCCACAAACTGTTCCTACTTCCTCTTGACCGATCGTGCCCTCGTTGTCGTTTCTGTTGAATCGTCTTCTAGGTCCTGGTTCCGCCCATTTAAAATCCATCCTCCGAGCGTAATGGTTCCGGCGATCTGTGCAGCAGGTGCAGGTACTCGAAGTCGGAAGAGTCCTCGTATTTGGGAGTCCCAACGTCCAAATAGGAGGCAGCGTACGATTCGGCCGACTTTTTCACGAAAGGAGACGCCGATTTTTTCGGCAAAAAACGGCCTTTGTCGTCGCGACTGCGCTTTATCACGGCCAATTTCTTCTTATTAATTATCATCTTCTGTTGTTGCTTTTTAAAGTTTTTTATATTCTTCCTGATGGCGAGCACGGCAGCTTCCTCAAGTCGCACTACGCGCACCCGCAGTTGATTTTTACAAGCTTCTATCTTTGCGGTAATTGCAGACTCCTGCAGCTCCAACATTTTTCGAAGTTTCGCGTCCATGATAAATGTCTTCTTATGGAGTTTTTATCAATATTGTGACTAACTGCTATTCTGAAGTAAGAACTCAGACAGAACTGATTCCAATCGATTCCACTGCTGGCTTATATAGGCTGCTTGCTTATGACCCTTTATGCGATTCCATGTACACCAAAGCATTACACAGTCTATCAATTAGCTACAAAACTACTTATACGCCTCTTAGAAATAGGGAAAACCCGTATGGACACAATCAATTAGTATATTATTATATACAATGTAATTTTTAACCCTTTCGGTCACGATTTTATTATACGCGGATTAAGTATAGGGTTATCGGTAAGTTCAAAGTGCAGGTTTAAATTACAATTCTTGTGCAAGGTTTATGGGAGCGAGTTTTCTGAACTTGAAGAAAAAGAACATTTTCACTATTTCGGAATAGTATAGCATTTTTGTAACTTCTAATTCATGTATTTAGACACCAGAATACATATTATACCTGATTATATATTTATATGAAAGTATAAGAAAATTAAGTCAATATGAATAAAAATTATAACTCAGAATTATTCTTTTTCAACCATAGACTTAACAAATTCCAAATATTCTTCCATTTTAAAGCTATAACTCTTAGTACTACATTTTTTTTTAACCTAACCAAAATTTTAAAATAACTTATTTCTACGTTATTTTAGACAAATATCATAGTTAAAATAAAAAAAAAAATTTAAAATAGGTTTCGCATATAAAAATATTAATGTTATTTAAAAAGGACATGCTGACCAAAAGGTTTAATACAAAATATTATTATATTTCACATTAAAAGTAAAAAATAATACTAAATTATTGCTTTGAACTTTTGAGAAATTGTTAGTAAGAACTCAATACTTAAGAAAATTAACAAAAAAGTCTTCACTCTTTTGTCACATCTTTCTTTAGTCGTCAATATCCACTATAATAATATCCAGTTTTGTAATAACTGAATTTCTATAAAATAAAATATTTTATTCCTACAATAACTCCTTATTTTATAATATATTGACTTTCATATGATTATGTGAGATTATTTTGCAGTAAAAAATGTTTGTTTTTTGTGACACATATATGCCAATAGAACCTGCTTACGGCCAAATATGATGCAAATTGTACCGTTTTTCACTTGTTATACCGTGCGTTAAAGAATTTCTTTACGTAAAACCAGTATACATGACGGAAGTGGAATTGTACTTTCAAGAATAATTACGCTTCGTGTATGTATGTATGTATGTATGGATGCATATATGTACGCGTGTATGTATGTGTGTGTGCGTGAGATATATACATGTACGTGTGTTGTGTTTATGTATACGTGTGTCACTTATCTGGGCTCATCATATATTAGCTAGGCACGAGACTCGACATGTTTCTTGATCTTGTCTTGGTCGTGTCTGTATTTTCGAGACAAAACCAAAACGTTACTGCGAAATTATTTAATTAGTCACCTGAAGTTAACTATATCTTTTTTGATTTACATTTATGCATTTTTGAGTATCGTGCAAAGTCCTGAATTGAATTTTAATATACACTGAATGATGCAGTTTTATATTTACTATATATGTAATTTTAGCATGCCCAACAGTGATCCTTTTTAGTCCGATATTCAGCATATAGATTCTACAGTTTTACGTTTACATTACTTATTCGATGACTTATTCCAAACTCAATAATTATATTTAACCTTTACACGTCTTGAGTCGTTTTAGATGGTGATCGAACTTTAAACATTAGCTTCTTTACAGTGGCACACGCATGCACGTACACATACACACATTCCAACGGTCACACACATACGTACACAACCACACGGATACGATATACCCTGCAGTCCATATATATACAATACAATGTAGACTGGAGGCAAAGAGCGAGGCGTGTAACGAGGTAACACCCGTTCTTACACCCCCGGCCATCGCGATAATCTTTTACTGCCTTCTTGCGGTTACTTGCAGTGGCCGCGACGAAGGCCTGGCAATGCGCCGCGGGCTAAAAAAAAGAAGCTCCCCATCGCACACAGGGTCGCATCCAGCACCGCGAGCCTTTTTTTTCCTCCATCTCTCTCTCTCTCTCTCTCTCTTCCCCTTCTGCGCGCGACGATGGCTTCTTCGATGGGAAATGAGCCATCCGCCGCTGCCGTGTTCTTATTATTATTATCATTACAGGGGAAGAGCGTCGCAAATTACGCGGTAATTACGATAGCGCGTAATCGCGCGAACGAGATCGCTACAAGCGGCCGGACGTTTTTCTGGAAAACTTTCCTCCGACCCCTTCGCCGGCCGTCTTACTCGAAAGCGTTTATTAATTGTGCGGAGCTGCGCGCGTTCGCAGATGATAGCTTTAATGGCCGTGGCACTTTTGTATGCGCGAGCGCGCGGTTTTATGTATGAGGGGGGCTGACCTTGGGCTTTAAGTTTTCTTAAATGCATTTATTGCGATATTATGAAAATTTGCGGGGATATGGAGTTGGGTGTATGAAGGGGTGAAGACAGCTGGGCTTTTGAAGTTGTTCGCGCTGTAGTTTGATAAGCATTGCGAGTGAATAAATTAGATTCGTCCGTGTGACTATAATGAAGAATATATCTAGTATCATAATATATTAATATGATCTAAGTGGGACCTATTTTTGAGATTTTATATTTTCATTACGATTTATGAATAAAATAAAACAATTTGCATGTATGTATTGTATGTACATTCAAAAAATTTTCTAGTTTAATGTTGCTTGACAACAATAAGTTTTTGAATAAACTGGCCTATTCTTAAAAACTGAGTTATCTTTAATGTTTTCAAGTTATGGTGCGGGATTTTGTATACCACCGCCAGTTCGTATAAGAACATCATTTTTATACCTACAAGGAGAGAATACTTAGTTGTGTCTCACAACTTGTGTTCATGAATTTTGATTGATCATTTAAGGATCTCTGATTAGTACCTAGAAATAAAGACTATCACTTGTAGTTTAATTAAATCTTATATCACGAGATATAATTGAGAACATTAACATTGCCTATATGCTATAGATATACCGCTAATGTTAATATTTCTAGCTATATCTCATCATAAGGTCCATTAAACAGACTAAGGGCGTGTTAAGCTTCATTTCTAGGTACTAGTAAATGATCCTTAAATGTGTTTCGTCAAAATTCATGACCCACAACTAGGACTCTCTCCTGACTAGTCAATAATCATTAATTATATTATTCATATATCATATTAAAGTTGAAAAGAGGTTTTAGGCAAAGATCCATAATTTTATACTGACATTTAATTTGATGAACTCTTCTTTTTATATATAATTACTGCAAAATACTTTTTATAAAAAACAAACATTTTATATTCTGATTTTAAGATTAAAATTAACCTATGGTACAGTGAAAAAATCAACGTTAGTTCATCGTACTTTGTCCTTTTACCAGGGTAAACTTTTTGAAACCAGAATATTATTGTGCTTTTCCTGGTAAATATTATTGTACAATTCTTTACTTGTACATGGTTATATTATAAGCGATTTTTTTAATCCACTGAAAAGATTCTCTATGGTTTTAATCCATGTTGATGAAGTAATGGGTGCACGTAACGTGGACATGCAGGTAATGTGGCCACCTACGCGAGATCTCGCTGTATGCGATATTCTGGGGCTCCGTTACTGCTACAGTATGTGTATTGTGACAATAGTTGATGAGAGGCGCGGTGACCCCGCTGCTAGCGCCCTCTAATTATAAGATAGTGTCATATTTACGCGCGAAAACATCAAAACTCTGGTTTCTTAGCAGTGCATATACGTAAAGAAACTACTTTTGTCAGCGTGATATGAGCGAAAAGAAAATCATAAGGTACATAAAATTGTAACTTTTTTACGTACTTTATGATGCATGTACCAGTTCTTGCCGTAGAGTTTATTTTCGATGCAAAAATTACAACTTTCATTGACGTTTATCGGTTGGTAAAGTGTCCATACGAATGCATTGCAAGGCAAAAGGCAATCGCCGTCGATAAAAATGGCGGTATCTTCATCAAAATTCCTAGGCCTACTAATCCCAAATTATCGACACCAAGGCATACGCTATGGCACCATACAGTTAAATAACACATAAAGGAAGTCTCTGCTAGGCTAGTCTTGACTTTTTGAAGCATTACTTACTACAGACTCTACCATAAGAACTGATAGATGGCCACTTTACAAACACTCTTGGTAAAATGGCCAATTTTAAACTACTTAGAATCTCTTTAATTAAAATTCAGAGAGTACATTTTTTTGCAAAAAAACTCAGGAGGTATTAGAGTTAAATATTCAAATAACATGTATCATTAGTTTCCGAAACCCCAAAACCTAATATATATCTACTGGCAATCGAAAGTTCCTTAAGGTGACCACATTACCTGCACCCCCTTGTATTGAAAAATTGTTACCATCAGCACTATTTTTCACTCAAATACTCTTACAATTTTACCTTTCAATCGATATTTAATTTAATTTTGCATTTCCACGTATCATTCACGTTCACTCGGTTAACATCAATCGCCAAGTACAGTTTCAAAGATCAAAACCGCATATACAATATCCTCTAAACCTCGAGCAATCTCGCATCTTACCAATGACCTCTCCATTTTTCCGAAAACAAAGCCATGCATTATCCCCGCAAAATCCACAAATCATCATTTTCGGACAGTTCCCAGCGCCACCAGCTTTGATTAATAACCTCCTATACGTTCGAAATAACGCAGCGCACTAGCTCGCAGAACTCGACGATCGGTCAGCAGGTCCGTGCCGCGGTCGCCATGTTGCGCTCCCTCGTTTCGCATGCGGCTCGTGTATATTTTATTGGAAAACAGGGTCAAGCAGCGCGGGCTCCTCGAGGAAGGTGAGCGTGCCATGGCGCGCCAGCCGAAACGCCGACACAATGGCACACAGCTACAACTACAGCTCACTACTGGCTGTATGGCTGTATATCTGTATAGCTGTATAGTTGTACGGACACATAGGTAATGCCTCGTCTTCACTGGTAGTTTAAGAGGAGTCCGTATTTACTGTCCTTGTCTAATCATGCTTTTGCTATCTATTCAAATTGCAGTTTGTTAATTGAAAAACTAAATGTTGGCCCCAATTGGTATTAAAATAAGGAATATATTTTGAGACCTTAAAAAGTATCTAACATTATTTCCTTTTCGAGAAAACTTCGGAACGGAAAAACTAACCTCAATTTTCACGTTCCGAAGTTTTCTCGAAAAGGAAATAATGTTAGATACTTTTTAAGGTCTCAAAATATTCCTTATTTTATTACCAATTGGGGCCAACTTTTATTTTTTCAATTAACAAACTACAATTTGAATAAATAGCAAAAACGTGATTAGACAAGGACAGAATATACGGACTCCTTTTAGTAGAATCTCGCTTTCACATTCAATATTGAATAATATTTATGTTGTTTAGAAAACCAAAACTCTTTTAGTATGAAAAAATAGAAAAAAATCAATTCTCTACACAATGGGACTCTTTAAAATTATCTAGCCATTGTCACTGTAATGCTATTAAATATTAAAAGTTAAAATGAGCCTCTATTAAAGTGCCAGTGAAGACGAAGCATAAGAGCTGTGTGTGTGTGTGTGTATGTGTGGTGTGCTAGCTGACATGGCCGCAAAGCGCGACTTATCGCATTCTTATTACGTGCGTGACACGCAGGTAGGTATATACGCTGTAGCTCGTCAACCGCGCGCGTATACGTACCGACTTTTACCTGCACGCAGGGTATGGTATGGTATATGGGTACGTATACTCTGCCGCCTCCTCCATCTCGCGACGTGGAGTGAACGCGTCGATATAACGACGAGGAATACAGTGGTCGGGTTTGCTACTGGTTGTACATTTGCTTGTGTTTTATGGATGTGGAAGAGAATCGCTTTTTTAGCGCAGTTGTATCGGGGTTTTATTTATCGGTTGAAAATATGGCATTTCTATTGTATGACACAAAAGGATGTTACTAATATATTAAGAATCTATAATATAATGGTTTTCACAAAAGTTTGTAGGTGATTTGAAGTACACTGTTATTCCTTAGTTATGAATATGATCAGTATATTTATTAATCATCGCAATATTTAATCATTTAATGTTAGCTTCTATATAAAACAGTAAATTTAATCCAATCCTTATAATAATGTTTTCTAAGTATACCTAAATAAATATATTTTATATAAGGTTGAACAGTTTTATGTCATTTTTGACTAATCATATAATAACTGATATTCGCTATAAAAGTCATAAAGAGACATAAATCTATATCAGATTTAACAATTTATAGTTTTTTAACCAAAAAGGTCGATATCGTTAATACGAGGAATAGTTTTTATCTAATAATTTATTTATTGCTTGATGAAAAACTACTCCCCGAACTAAAGCTACAAGATTCGTGACGGTGTGTATACTATAAATATTACTTTCAATTAACTATACATTAATAAGATGTTCAACAACTTTAACTAATACCTAATTTAATAAATAAATAATAGCAAAGCTCTTATATTCCGATTTAAAGATATGAAATTTGATAAATTAATTTATAAGCATGAGCCGTAAATATCTAACCATACATCAACGTTTCACTTGTGTTATTCATTGCTGCATCTATTATATCTATAAATAGATATAAAAACTAACTAATGTTCAGTATAATAATTAAAATCATAAAGCAATATGAATACATAACATTTCAAAAAATATAATTTTTCAAATTTTTGCAAATAAATTACAAAAGATACTTGTGAATTTAAACTTGCATACTAAACTCTTATATATTGATGCATATTTAAATGATTATACTAATAATACGGACTATTTATTTTACACTTGCAATATTTTTACAACTAACAATCATTTCATTAATGATTATGTAAATTCGACGTTATAAATATCTAGTTATTGAATTTTATTGAAATTCTGTAACTTCATTGGATCAAATGCTCATTCTCGCTAACTTCACTAAAGGATTTTAAAAAAATTCAAAGAAATTCGACCAGATATTTTCAACGCCCAGTATACACTACGCCATGTTGAATTTAGAAAAGTAATGAGCATATTTCTAAGTACAAGTATCGGGAATATATTTTGAGTATTTTCCATAATGTTAAATTTCCGTTATCATTCAGAAAATTCCAATATAAAAAGGACAGCTCTCAAAATTGGCGTTATTTTATATTTTTAATTAAAACTTACATAAATGTTAACTTCTCACTAAATTCCGTAACGCCAAAAAAATACGACCTCGAAAACATTAAGATAGGTACTATTCGAAATTTATTTACTTAAAATGCTCTCTAAACAAAATCTTATTGACTTTAAAATAAAAATTCAGCACGTTTGGCAATCAATGAATCAATACCTTCCATAATAATAGCACCGCACCAAAAATACATCCCCCCAATTCCCCCAAAACCTATTTATAAAAACCCTACCGATCGTTATCGAACATTCATCCTTTCCTCAGTTCCTGCACACTCTCGTGTAAGTAATTTCTAATAAGCGAGACCCTCAGACACTCAGACAGCGCTCGCGTTCGCTGGGCGTGAAAAAAATAAAGGCAAAACGAGCCTTCATTGTCGAAGCTGTAGCTGAATATAAGCAAAGACGGCGGCGGCGGACGTTCGTTCCTTCTCTCTTTCTCTCTCTCGCGATTATGGACTGATCGGCAGTGCTATATACGAGCCGAAGAGATGGGTGCGGCCACGCATATACGCAGCGGTGACATTCCTCCTCGAAGAGGCCAGCAGCAGCGGCAGCAGCGCGATGGCATTGTTCCATTGCCGTCGCGCCTTGCTCACGCCTCTGTCACGTGGCCCACAATTCACAGGACGTGACTTTTTGATCCTTTCGAACGCGAGACGTGAGCGCGTGTACGCGCGATCTCTCTCTCTCTCTCTCTCTCTTATTTTCTCTCTCTCGCTCTCTTCTGTCTTTCGCCGGCCTCCTTCTCGATACGCAGATTCCGATTGAGTCTTGCATTGGATGGATCGAGTGATTTTACGGTTATTTTGGGTTGTACTTGAAAATTGGATGATACTGGTCTTTATTGCAAAAAATATAAAAATTATTCACTGAATTATTTATTTGGGGCCATATGATACATTTTATACTTATAATATTGTATCGATGTTTGATAGCATCTTGATTTTTTCTGTATAGAGGAAAAACTGTAAAAACTACCACTTAAATCTAATTCAGGGAATCGGAATAAAATATCAGTAAATAGGACTCTGATCCTATTTATTTATATTTTATATGAGCATTACTTTCCTTTTTATTTGTATAAATAACTGTTTGATATCTGTATAATAATGTAAATTAAATTTTAGGTTTAAAAATAAAATATCACGCGTGATTTTTCATCCAAAATGATACAATACAGAGAAGATTCGAAGAATTCGTATCGTAGAAATCGTGTTGCATTATTTTGAATAATACGATTGCAACTTTTATGATCGGTATATTATCTATTATTCGAGATAATAAAAATAAAAAATTTTGCTTATATGAAATATTATTGACGTAATAGATAACAACTCGTAGTCATAATCTTTTCAGCGTGAAAATGACTATACTTATTTTCACACAAAATAAGTATATAAAATAGTTCATAAATCAAATAAACAAAAAATACTTACCTATTTGAAAAATTAATTTTATATAACAAGATTTACTCTAACTTTTTAAATATTTTAATTCTCTTTCATAAATTATTAAATGCTTTATTAATTATTTTGTAATAATATGTTCCATTTTGTCTTTTCAATTTTATTAATTAAAGATTCAACATAAAAAGGAATATCGTTGGGATTAAAAAGTTCAAGTTCACTTACAGCAATCTAGGCAAAAAAGCGAAAAAAGAAAGCAGAAAAGTACAAAAATAAACAATCGGATTTCCAAAAGTAAACCAACACTTCATGAGCGGTCTTAATTGAAGTCCATTTTGCAAACGAAAGGATGCTTCGTCGAACAGCTGTGAAGAGCCATGCCAATGTCTGCGATCGTCGTGTACGCGGCACAGGACTCATTGTTGGTACTCAAGGGTTCGCCAGATTTCCAGTGCACGTGGCCAACTGCACTGAGACGCGCATCCGACACAGTGACATAGTCGCCCCTCTTGAACTGATCGTGAACGCCCAGCCACAAGGAGTCAAGTTTATTTTCGATTTTCTTCGTCAAGATCAACAACTCTTCTTCTGTAGAACTGATGACAGCCAGATGAGCTGAAATATAGTGGGCACAAATTCGTCGTAAGATTTTAGAGAGAACAATACATTTTTAACATTTTGTATACTAAAGTTAGTGTTAGCCTTGTTATTTTACTTTCAAATATGAGATGCTAAATCATTTTCGATTTCGATATTTATAAATACTTTTTATATTGTTACATGCTTTTAAATTGTTTAATGCAAAGTTTGTTCAATGAATGATTTTTAGATAGCTATCTATATATATCCATATTGAAACATTGGAATTTTAGAAATCAAAATGTAAAGCAAGTATAATAATTATTATTTTATAACTAATAGACCATTTCGAATAATTAAAGAGCTTAGCCCATAACTACAATATTTTGACATCATTCTTTATCTGTTTAATGGATTATCTAGGCGAGTAGCTACATAACTATATAGATTCGTATTACTAATTATACAGAGCAGATTTATATTGTTTTAATCAGAAAATGTGTATATATAAATTAATGTCACAAGATTTGAATTAAGTCATTTTTAAGACATCAAACTTTTTATGAAACTTTAAAGTTAATTATTTCATAATATTAATGTGTATTATTTTAACTCAAGACACAGGATTCTGTGCTTCAGTTTAAATGAAAATACTAGAACTATGATAACGCGATAACCCCTAAGTATATTGGAGCAGAATATAAAAAGTCAACTTTAAGGTAGTCTACCGCTTTCTTGGTGAAATTTAATTGTTCGATAAAAAGTAATGATATTATGAACCAAGTGATTCCTTGTAAGTAAAAGTGAAATTCGTATTTGATGTACAAAAATATGTAAATACCTCCTTCGTCAATGCAAGTATTTCTAGCTTCATTCCAATCTTTTGGGGTTATATGAAATTTGTGTGCACCAACACCAGGAGTAAATACGTAGCCATCAGCAAGTGATGCTAAAAATATAGGACATCAATTAAAAATTAAAATTATGTGACACTTATCTGGAATTGTTATTTTCACTATATTAAGTTATTTATATTTTATTTATTTGATTGCAATAAATATACCATTTGCTCTGGAAATTATTGATTTTTCAATAGCTAAGCTGATCGAAGATGATGTTGCAAGCTTACAGAATGCAATTAATACTAGTAAATAAGAGAATATCATTTTCATTTTTAGTAGTTTTAATGAAAATATAAATGCTCTGTTCTGTTGCCCAGTAAATGTATTACTGACGCATTGCTAGAAGATCATTTTATACTTCATGTATGGATAAGATACTGTAGAATCTGTTAATAAATTACTCATCCGATAAGAATTTCTTAAAATTATTTATCAAATTGACTGATAAAAGGAATCCTTGGAAATTTAAGGATAAGAATACTGATAATCTTGTACTATCTGATCTTTAATTTTACCGAATTATAGTAAGATTTTAATAAAACATTTACAAGTTTCAAATATATCTAATATGCTCCATCTGAAATTCTGAAGTTTTAAAAAAGAGAAACATCCAGGAGATATACTTAGGTGCATTAATTATTAGTACATTAACTTATGTTTTTATGAATTTCAAGTAGTATGAACAAACTTCACCCCAGATATCCTTGAAAAATGAAATCTATCATTTTTGTTTTTAAAAATGATTTCATTCTCACAAGCTAGCAGATAGAAAAATCCAAACAATAAGTGCCTGCAATTCTTTCTTTAAATTTAGATATAACCATCATTTCGATATATCAAATATTTCATTACTTTTGAGAATAATTATTATTTATAGAGGTATATCTAGAGTACTAATAAATGCAGTGAGAAAAGGGTAAAAGCATACATCGGACACTTGATTTTACTAGTGATTACAATTTCGTTTATAAGATTTCCGGGATTAGTTTCCGAGATATAATTGTTTTCATTACGTCTGTATGTAGATAACAAAAGAACGATAGTAGTTAATACTAAAATTGTTGTTCTGAGAAAATATAAACTCTCTGACAAACAATTAATCTAAACTGATTATATTACCTCTCAGATAAAAAAAAATAGTTATCAAAAATTGAATAAATGCTAAAAAATAAAAATGAATCGAATCAATTAAAAAATTGTTTTCGTCCTTAATTCGCACAGAAAAAATATAGATTTTTAGAATTAATGTTACACCAAAGAAGTATATACATACTGCAATAAACACATATGCGCGCACACGTACACAAACTGTAACACTCATATTTACATGCACACATACTGTAACACATACATTTACACACGCGTGCACACACACACACATACATACATATCCACATACACGCACATCACAATAATATACATATCCACATACACGCACATCACAATAATATACATATCCACATGAATATTTACGAAAAACAGAGTATTTGAATTAAAAATACCTCAAATTGTAAGTATGATGTAGAAAAACTAAATGTCAAATTCATTAAAAAACATATGTCCAAATAACGAATATCGTCAAATCTGCTAAACACCCTATACACATAACAATATTCACCAAACAACTAATATTCCGTAATATTCAGACACATCGCGCAATAAACTTCTTCAACTCGAGTCTGTCATCAATTACACCCGTACACCCAACCAAAACCACCGCGCGATAATTCATTGAAAAAAGTAATCCGATCGAGCTCGCGAACGTGGTATTCCCTCTTCATCCTCATTATCGGCGCTGCATGAACACGCGTAGGTACATATAATACGCCTGCGCGCGTTCGGAATTGCAACTCGAGCACTTTCCGGCTCTGTATCTAACCGGCTTCATCTATTCGCGTGTATATAAGTTGCGCACTTGTACACTCGGGGCGGCGCTCGATGAACTTCCAAGGGAGATGCGCTCCTGCATCGCGCGCGTGTGTGTACACGTGTGTGCACGCGAGTATATATACGAGGGAGCGAGCGCGAGCCGTGCAAGGGCCGGTTATTCGCTCACCTGCCGCTCATTAGGCCTTATCGTTAATTAATCCGTACATCTATGGCGCGTCACGGCTCTCGTGACTCGTGTCCTTCGGTGTGGTGTATACGTATGTATACGTACCTCACCGGCCCCAAGACGCCTTGGCTTTGGCTCCCTCTTCGATTGTACGTATGGTGTGTTATACGTGGATTATGGGTGTTTGTGTGTGTGCGCGAGGATTGTACATGTGTTATGCGTGCCGGCTTGATGTTTATCGGGGAACATCGAAAGCTCGTTTAATAAGGTTATAGCGGGATTTTTAGAGTGTAATAAGAGCTGCGATGATCGCCGATGTAATTGTTAATTACGGAATACAGCGATGGGGGTTTAATTGACAATTTATGTCTTTATGCTCGATATGTAGGAAATTTATGGTATTATATGCAGAATTGCTTTGTAAACGGTGAGAAGTGATATGAATAAGAAGGACATAAACTGTTTCATTATTTAAATAAAATCTGTATTGAATATTTAGGGCTGCACGAGACCAAGACAAGACGATATTTTTGAAAATATCGTCTTAGTCTCAAAAAAGTCTTCTTTTTTTATTAACTTTATTTTAATTTTTTAATATAAAAACCATAAACTACTACATTTTAAGTTTATATTATACATTATTTTTTTAATTTAATTTCTTAGTGCTTAATTGCAATAAACTTGTCCAGTAATGAAATCGAACTTGTTAAAAGTTCCATGGTTATATTATCTATTCAGGGAAAAGATTGAAAATCTTTTAGGCCAGTGTATATACATTGCCTTATGTTGCAAATTCTTGGAATTTTAAAGGGTTTTCTGCAAAGGTTTCGACTCCTTAACATGTAGTCGATTTTACTTATGCATATAATATTTAGACTGAATATTACAAATAGCCACTTTCTGGAATCAAAACCTTTACACCCGCTTAAAAATAAACTTATATATATTAAATGATCATACAGGATTATACATATATTATCATATATGGCTCCCATTTGTGGTCTTTTATTTCAGTACCCTATACTGTATTGTAAAAGGAACCAAAAGGACGAAATTTTGAATAAATATATCTTAAAATCTACATATTATACGATCTGAAATTTTACAGAAATGATCTTTGAAATAAATATTGCACAAACTTTTAGAATACACTACAGACTTTTGATTTTAGGTGATAACTACATTGAATTTAAATTGATTGACCCTTTAAGTCCTGGTGGGTCCTCCAGGACCCATACATTTTTTTCTTTTTTTAAAGATTTCTACGTAATAAACTCGAAATTATGTAATCGAAATGTATGGATCAGTTCGAAGTGAATCATTTCCGATCTCATTACGTGCCTAAGTTACGTTTGGCCGTAAAATAGCCGAGAAAACGAATAAGTTTAAAATAAATTATTGCTCATATTATCCAAATCCCAAGGCTCAACAATAATCTCTGATTTTTTTTACGACGATTTTGATACCTGGGACTTAGAGGGTTAAAGTATTGAGATTATCAAGATATACTCGGAATATATAATTAACACTTTCTAGTAAAAGATTATATCTTTTAAAATTGCATGCTGTAAACTTTAGTATGATCTATACAATAAATAGTGAAAATCCAGACTAATATGACTGACATTCAAAATTAATGATTTTATTACGGCTTATAAAATAGATAAAAGTCAAAATAAAAATCAAGACCGTTAAAGACGAAGCAACAAAAGACGAAACTGTTTTCTTCAAGACCAAGACAACACGATCTATGTCAAGATTATTTTGCTTCGAAATTAAGAAAACATTTTCAAAAGTATCGTCTCGTCTTTAAGTTGTGCAGCTTTATATATGCAGCATCATCACTACTATAAATTTGACACAAAACACTAACAGTACTTTAATCCGTTAGTGCTTTAACCCACATATTTAGCCCCTCAATGACAATTGTAGCATATTTATTTCGTTCACTATTAAAACAACAACCAAATATGTTAATATACTAAACGATTGATGAATATATTAAATAATAAATTGTTAATAATTAGAAGTCTGTATTATGATATTTGTTTATCTATTTATTATTTATTAAAACATTGTATTTTAATTTTATAAAACTCCACATAGAATATTATGTATAGTATATTACCATTTAAAAATTTATTTCTGATTTATCACAAATTTCTAACTTTTAACCTGTAAACAGTTAACTAGTTGACTATAACTTTATTGATTATCATAAGTTAATAAATTTTAACTTAACTTAAACTAATTATAACTGCTTTGAATACATATACAATCAATTCTGTTAATAATTAATAACAATTACTCTTTTCAATAAATTTGTAGTGTATTATATACATAACAATTCTTGGCAAGGCAAGAATCTTGAGTATTTGGTCTTGGTCTCATCTTGAAAATAATTTAGCAGTATCGTCTTGGTCTTGTCTTGATTTTCAAGACAAGACCAAGACAAGAACAAGAAAAATATCAAGTCTCGTGCAGCCCTAATTGAAATATATTTCACTCGATATTTCAGTTCTTATTGATTACCTACAAAGATTTAATAATATTATAAAGTTATCTTTATGAATTTTGTTGAACGACTTAAAGTATGTGAAAATATATATTATAAATTTGCAAAGATCAGCTACTAAGCTAAACAATTTCTATGTGAAACTAAATCAATGGAAATAAATATTAAAATTATTTTATTTAAAAAAATACTGCTTTATTCAACGTGTATTTATAGTACACTGTATTACCTTCATTTGCTTTTGTAATTTATATCTCAATTATAATAATTATTTTGATAGATTTATAATGATATAATTTAAATAGTTAGATATCACCAGTAGTTATACTTCCTGTTGAATTTGAAAATGAACATCATGCATTCGGACTTGAAATTATCACAAATTAAACATTTACTTTATCTGGTATATCGACAAACGAAATGTAATTTCATTCAATGAATTGAATAGAAATTTGATGATAATTAACATTGCAAATAAAACTGCGGCTTAAGTTTCTGATCGTAATACATATTGACTGCTTTGAAATGATTCGCTTTTAACGTTTATCAGAAAATCTTAAAACACAATTTAAATTTCGTGCCGCTTTACGTTCAGTTTCATGGCATATGGTAATTAGGGTGAGCAACCTAATGATGCAGACAATCAGATTTTGTAAGAATTTGATTGTATAAGCATCTGCTTTGAATGCTTAATTTATCTTACGGTACGTTAAGCATACCTATGCTAAATGTTTTGTCGACCACCACTGTAATTTTAGAGAAGTAAATAAAATAATGGAATACAAAAAATAAAAATAAAAATTAAATATTTATTAGACCTCATAATTTCCCTGGTATAAAAAACGGGTTTCTTTTAAAAATTTCAAACCTGATTTCTGAAAAATGCTTAATTTTTAACAGTAACAAAACAATTTGTTATAACTAGAAATGTTTGGGTCAATTAAAATAAATAAATCATAAACGTATCTTATTATAAAATAATTGGTTAAATCGTCCTTACAAAGCCAAAACTCATGTATTTCGATAAAGTCGCTAATATCAAAACAAATAACTGGTTGTTCTAATCAAACACATATATACAATGAATATTAGATATGTTGTAATAATCAATAAGTATATAATTAGCATAAGGCTATTACAATTCATTATGAAAATAGCATTTTAAATTTTTAGAATGTTTAGAAATTGCCAAGGAAAATCATTAAATTTTCAGCAGGGTGATGGTTTTATAATCGAGATGGTTTTATGTTATAACAAACTAAATAAACTTTTTAAGTATCACATGCTTACATATACTCATTTTTAATTTTTTTCATTTCAGTAATCGAGAAATGTCCATGGGAAAAGCTGATAAAAAAGTTTGATAATGCTGAAATATCTTGGAGGTAAGTTTTTAGTTATAAAAATAAAACAACTTTTAAATTTTTGCAATAAAATATTTATTGCCTACTTTAATTGTCCCCATTAATTTACTCATCTGTAATTAAAATTACAAACATTTATATATTTCTTGCAAATTAAAAAAGAAAGTATACATTATTAAATTTAAAGGTCTATGAAAACTTAAAGAAACCTTTACAATAAGAATGAAATATTCAATAAAATTTACGAACTAAAATTCCAGCTTAATCAACCATTCCATTACTTATCACAAACACGCACCGAATGTCTCCAAGCTCGCGTCAAGATCACTGCCAAGAGCATCGCTCCAAGCACCTCCCTCTCTCAAAATCAATACCAGCCTGCCTCGCGCTTTAATTTAACGAACTCTCGCTTTTCACGAAATTATACACGAAACTGACCCAGCCCCACACTCTCCCGCCTCGCACAAGAAGCCCATCAAGCCCCGCGCCTCGCGCGCGCGCATAATAATCACGCAACCACACCACCACCTCTTCAACAACTAGGGTAACTGTATTCCGCCGCTGCGCAAAGGTCGCATTGTTGTCGTTATCAACGAGCTCGCGAAAAGACGCCGCGAATTAATCCCCGCTCGCTCGCAGGTATGTATAAGTAGCCGCTTGGGAGCTGTGCGGAGACTCGCGAGTGTATACCCGGGAAAGCCCCGCGCGAGAGCGCATCAACCTGCGCGCCGAGCTTGTTAATTATTAATCAGCATGTTTAATTCATACCGCGGGCGAGGAGGGCTATACCCGCTCTCGCGCCGGCTGTTTGTTTCCTTGATGCGCGCCGAGGCTCCAGCGCGTGTGTATACGCGCTAAGCGCTGGGGAAACCGCAGCGGCGAACTTCCCCATTGTGTCTCTGCTCGTGGGCGAGCAAGTTCGAGAGAAAAAGTGAAAATGAATTAAAGACCCATTGCCGGGTGATCTGGCTGCTCGGGTATTCTCTTTCTTGCGAGAGAACTTGCGAGAGTCGAGTCTCACGAGGTGGAAGATACAAGGGGTGTATCTTTATTCAGCTCGTGCGCCGAACGCTGCATCCGCGGTTACAAGGTCGTCTTGCCCGAGACGCATATCGCATGTGGCATGAGAGAGTTTTGCTGCCGGGGGGGGGGATTCTTTTCTTCTTGTGGGTATATTGGTGTGCTGTCGATGCAGCGATGATGCGGAGTGCGCATTGAGATTATGTGGATCGGGTAGCACCTTTGGCGAGCATGCATATGCATGTGGATCTTACGTGATCGATTGCTTGGTGCTTGATTCTCTTGCGGAAATATTAGATGGCTGGTGACGCAGTTGGGTTGTTTTAGTTGCTTGTAAAGTTATGTCCGATTGAAAGTTGAGCTAAAAGTTTCAGGAAAATTGTATGCTAAAACGACTAATTTTGTTAATAAATGCTACATTTTACTATACATTTTTTTAATGCGTACAAAACAGGAAATTAATTATCCATTGTAGAGATGAGATCATTTATAGAACATTTTAATAGTTTTAAGAAAAATCAGTACAAGCTTTTTTGCTCTTCCTAAGCTCAGTAATAACATTAGACTTTCTGTACAGTAATTTATTTTTATATATTTGCTGTATATAAACAATTATTGTACATCTGTATCGCCTATTTTATACGTGTATAAATAAATATATATGATTACGACAGTTGTTTAATATTAAAAATTTATAAGATAATTGTATGTATGTGAAAGTTTATTTATATGTATATTAAAATATCAATCATTACTGTTATTCGCATAATACTCGATTCAAATTCCAATATTTCCTTTCCGATGCTATAATATTCAGTTCAAAACTTACTATATGCCATAAGAGTTACGAAGATTTCCAAGAATCTCAACTTTGGTTTGTGTAAAGACTTCGCGTAAAGGTATTGAAACCCATGTATATTAGCTTTGTTCTATATGAAAATTAGTAATAGTACAAAGAAAGTTTATGAAGTAATATTTGAATGCGATGCATGCTTGCGCATGCATGCGTGCACGTATACTATGGTGGTCCAAAATTTCCCAAATAGAAATTTTCATCTTGTAACCCTTTCAAAATGTTGTAATTGGCTTAAAAATGAAATATTTTGTCCGCCGGTTGCATGGAGTTAACATTAAGACTTAAGAGATCTCTACCACTGCAAACAGGTTTTAACATTTGATTTTAAGCACTTCTATTACATTAAATAAACTACAAATAATTGTATGTTAATTTATCCAGTTACCAATTTTGTTTACGTTTATTATAAGTCTATTAACAACTTCACCGCATTAGGTAAGACAATAAAAAAAATTTCTCTAAAATAAAATTGTAGTTTGCTTATTTTTCACTAAAAAACCTGCTATTTTCTGGGAATTTTCATGGCAGTATATGTTAAGCAATTAACATGTACGACATCCAATTTTGAAGCGTAAATCGAGAACTATTATATAGAGACAGTAAGGGACAATAGGATAGCTTGGGTTTTATATACCAACCGATTACCTCTTTATTATTATTTATTTATTTACTTGGCACCTCAATTTTATTTAAATGCACATATTTCTATTTAAATGCATGTATTTATGTATGTATGAAACTAAATCTGTGGCTGCCATTTAAAATATTTACGGTACCAAGTATTACTTAGTTTTCACGTGATTTAGTTATAAATATAAAGTTGGAGGATTATTGCCAGTAAATATTACAAAAACTCCAACACCTAAAATTTTCATTACACCATGTAATATCGATTTATGTGAAAGTATTTTAATAGATTATTAAAAAATATTTTTATGCCCATCTGAACGAAAATGGCCACTTTTTTCCCTGAAAAGCGAGACCAAAATTACACTTTTTGCCCGCAAAAATGATTAGAGGGAAAAAAGCAATTTTTTCCCTCGGGAAAAAAGTGATTTCACTAGAAAATAGTCAAACTTCCTTTATTTCATCAAGTTCTACGAATAACCCTGATTTTCGATTGTCTTATAACAGTCCATTAGTCCCGCTTTCCAAGTCAAAAAGTGTCCACAGTTGAGATGGGCATAAAGTACTATATGTAACTCGAGGAAAAAGTCGATTTTGCCCTGAGGGTGATACTGCCCTCGCTTCGCTTTGCTCGATCGGGCAGTAAACTCACTCGGGGGAAAAATATTCGACTTTTTGCCCATGTTACATAATGTACTATTTTATTATTTACAGTATTAATTTGATGAATACATTTTAAAAAATTCCGGACACTCGGAGCGCCATCCGACCGTCTGTACACAGTTCGTGAGTGCGTAGAGTGTGCACGCTTAATTAATAATTAAAAGACGAGGGTTCAAAGTTAAAATATGAAAACATTTTTTGCTCCACATTATTAAACATAGTTCAAAGAATGTCTAACAATATTTCGTATGCCAAAAATCTCATTTTATAATGAACTTTTTAATCTTTGAATATCGCCTCTTTTACGTATTTTAGGATATTCACAAAATCATAACTTGAAAAATTTTAACTTTTGTAAATTGAAAGTAAGAGCTGCATCTAACAATTGGTATCAATTTGCGGATTTTTTTTGTACTGATTAAGTGTATAGGATGCAACATAACATGATAATTGCATCATGAGCTAATAAAAACATATAATATATAGATACTTTACCTCCTTTATTCGAGATGGTTTGTTATAAATGCTTATTTTTGCTACTCTTCCCTCAAATAGCAATATTAAAAAGTCGTGGGAATAACTCCTATTACGCTAAATTACGTATTCCCGCTCCATTCTTTCAGCCAAAGCACGCTGAACCATAAGCAAATAACATCTATAAGCAACCCCTTAAATCACAGCCGTAAAAAGGGTCCAAGCGTCGCCGATAGAAAAAAAAAACTCCGTAAGATTGACGGCGCTGCAAGAGCAACAAAGAGCCCGAAATCGCAAAAAAAAAGACAGAGCCGAAGAGAGCAAACTAATCTATTACAAAGAAATCCATAAAAGTGGGAGCGATGTCCCTAATGAAGTCCGGGGGATTCGGTCAATTGTATCGAAGTGGGTTTATAAGGCACTGCAGGCCATCGGGCTGTACCAAGGTACCCGTTAAAGCCCCCCTGTGCTGGTGGCGTGTGTGTGCTCGACATTTTATGTATTGGGGCGCGCGCGCGAGCAAGCGGGGGTGTTTATGCGTTTATTATGCGAGTTGTAGTCTCGGGCCGTTTGGCCGCGTGCGCCGTGCAAAAGCACGAGCGTGCACGGCCAGAAGAAGAGCGTTACCAGAAGCAGTCTGCTCGCTTGCTCGCTCTCTCTGTCTTGGTTAGGTACGCTCGTCTGTAACACGCGCGGGACCATAAAAAATATCCATAGAGTGAAAATAAATCTAGCGCGGCCGCCCCTAACGCTCGCGGTAATAGAAACGAATGGTCGGCCGGAGAGGGAATATAAAAAAAGAAGGAAGGAGAGCAGCGAGAAGGATGAAGCATGGTTATGTGCGTGAGCTATGTGTTTATTCGCCTGGCGGACTTTGAGGAAAGGAGAGGCGGTTGGGTGACGACGAGCGAGTGTCGAGTAGTTCTTTAGCTTTTTGAAATATGAAAATCTCTACGCTGGATTAGTTGTTGAACCTGTGACTTTTACGGGGGACTTTACTCTTTTAATAATAATGAAAATAGTGTCTTATTATTTGTAAATTGGGGTGTTTGCTGAAAATGTTGTATTATGTCGAGTGTGCAAATAGAAAGACTGTATATATTTTGCAAACGTCCATGATTATTTCAATACATGTTGAAATGATTTTAGCGATTGTAAAATTTTCAAAACCGATTTGTTTACGACACTGAAACAAAGGAATCTTTATATTAAATTAGAGTTCTTTGCATTAAAAACATACGATTTTGGATATGGACAAAGACGCTGTTCTTTGCAGTCAAAACGCAGTTCTGAACGTTTAAGCGTTCGTTCATTTGGAGTAACGAAACGTTTATGTTAAATAATCCGGCAGTTTAACTGTTAAAAACTTGTGCTATGCTGTAAAGTTTTTTGCTAACTATAAATACTGCGATACAAAAATTTGAAATGCATAAATTATTAACTTCAAAGAATCCTTTCTCTCAGTGCGTGGTTTCAAATGGTCCGTACAAGTAAATATATATAAACATCATGCTATCAGCAATGTATTCAATGATAATTCTTACTCCAAACTTAAAGTAGTAAAGTCAAAAAAGATTAGATTATAGTTACATAGCCTCGATTGAAAATTAGGCATTTTAAATATAATTCCCAATAACAGGGTGGTTTTGGTTTCCGTAATTTATAAAATTTTTGCTGAAAAATAAGTGTAAATGATACTTTTGAAAATATATTTGCATTGATTGGTTGACTCATTGATTTCAGCAGATTAAAACATTTGTTTTTAAATAAGTTCTACATGTTAACCGGTCAGCTGTAAAATGTAATCAGTTCAATGCTAACTTACCTATATATATATTATTTGGATTGCCTACTCACGCATACATACATTTGTGTAAAACCTATGTATATATATTCTGTCCGAAATTTTCGAAAACATTGAAATTTTTCAAAATCTCAATTTTTAAAGTTCTCATCGTTACAAAGTTTTGACATTAAGAAAACAACATAAAATTTCATCAAAAGATATAATTTCTATTTTCGAAAAACTGAAGACGTGTAATCTTGGGCGATCATTTTAAAATCGTCGAAAAACTGTTCATTTTTTACATTTAATTGTAACTAATTTAAATATTTCATTCAAACTAGATGTTGCTATAGATTTTTTTATTAATGTTTAATAAATGTTTTTAAACATATTTCATCATAAAATAGAGGTTTTACATCCAATAATTTTTGGTTCTCCAATACTGTGCTAATATCCTATACAAAAAATTGCAGGAACTTTTCACATCTGTGATAAATCAAAAATTCGTTTTTTGAATAAATGATATTTTCTTGCAGTATTTATTATCGAAAATATTCTCTGAAAATTTCAAATCAATTCAACAAAACCAGTTTGTAATGTAGTTCATGAAACATTTTAATAAAGCTCCCCAAAATAATTTGCTGAAAATGCACTTTTGAACACAAATGCGAAACTCATTAAGATAAGCATTGTTTAAATTTTTTAAGAGTTTTAGTTATTAATCCAAATTGTATGCAGTATTAATACAATTTATATTATAATAGTATCAATCATTGAAACATTTCTAAACTGTTAGTTTTTAAATGTAAAGAAGGTTTAAAATGATAAAAAATACGTGTTTTCTTTACTTGTAGATAACATTGGTCTCTCTAAATACTCACCGAGTACTTTATAACTATTTGAATTAAAATTCTAGTATAAACCATTACCAAACTCAATGAATTCAACAATATCACTGAAAATAACGCATCAATACGGCGCGGAATCCATCCATACAACTCTAAGAATTTTCCAATCAAGAAAGAGTATATAAGCGATATTCGATGGAGATTTAGCGAATCCGATAAAGTATACAGTTTTTCCTTTTGTCTGGGCCGACCCATCGGAGGGGGAGAGAAAGAGCCCAGATATCCGTGGAAGGAAAACGTTATTGAGTGCTGCTTGTTGACGGAGGAACGCGAAGGCTCGCAACGAAGCCAAGGGAAAGAAGGGCAGAGGCGCAAGCAAGCAAGCACAAGCACCGGCAGCGTGCTAGCTCTAAAAGAAGAGAGAACGAGCGAGCGAGAGAAATCGAGCAAAAGAGGGTCGCGCACAGCGAGTATATCCCACGTATATACACCCACTGGAGAGAGAAGGAGAAGAGACGAGAAGAGAAGAGCGAAGGCAACGATCGACTCCGAAATAAGCGCGAGCAAGATAGAGAATGAAGCGGCTCTCTCCTCCGCTCCTCTCGGAGGTCTGCGGAGTTCATTGCGCGAGTCATCAGTATCCATAAGCGATGAGTTACCCTCCCAACCTCTCGACCCTCTCTCCCTATCCTCCATCTCTCTCCCTCTCCTTCCTCTCTATCTCTCTCAGAGTAGAGAAGCTAGAAGCTTCGCCCGGCAAAGAGCTTCGCTATATACACCATCCTACCTATACACACACACACACACACACACACACACACACACAGTTAACAGAGAGTTGGACCAAGTAGAGTAAAAGAGCGAGAGAGAGGGAGATAGATAGTAGGGCTGGGTGGGCACCTGGTTTCGTTGTTCGCCGGGGGGGTACACACCCTTTCTTCAGGGGGCGGCGGTGGAGGAGTTAGTCCGGGGCCTCCAGGAAATGACGAGCCGAGAGACAGAGAGAGAGAGAGAGAGAGAGGGCGGATAGAACACCTCCACCGCAAGGGAAGGAGGTGGAGAGGATAGCGCAGAGCCAGCCTGATTTTCTTAGGTCAACGTATAATGAAGTCTTGACGGGGGGAAGGGGCTAGGCGCTCTATACACACACGCGCACACAGGGTGAGCGCGCGCCGCAGCGGACATAGCTCTGGGCTCCGCTACCCCTTCCACCCACCCACGCGGGGCTCTATCTCTCCGCAGACGTGGCTACCTCCTCCTCCTCCTCCTAGGAGAAAGCCTCTTCCCCCCCTTCTAGACCAATCCACGATCTTCCCCGGGCGACGCCGGGGACCAACCGCGACTCGCGAGCGCCCGAACCTTCCGGAAGGAGTGCACTACGGGGGCAGATGTATAGGTATAGCGTAGAACGACCGGTGCAACCCTGGATTTTGCTTCTTTCTTTCTTTCCTTTTTCTTTTCTTCGTGCTCGCGACCTCGAGCTGCTACGCTCGTCCTGGGAGACTGGAGACTAGAGAGAGTCCCTAGCTCTCTGTCTCGCTTGTATGCGGTAGTCCTGGGACGAGGGACGAGGGATTCTTAGCCTCTGCTGCGGTTACGGCTGCTACTGCTGCAGGATTTAATAAAGGCGATGCTGCTGCTGCTGCTGCTGCTGCTGCACCCCTTTTTCGGAGGCGCCAATTTTCGGATTCAATTAAGTCGCGGCTGCGCCAATACTCGAGAGTTCGTTCATTACGCGGGAGCTGTTAGCGCAGGAGGTGGTTTTCTCTTTCTAGAGCGTGGTTCTTTGTTATTTACCCGTGCTGCTGGTCTGCGGAGAATATCATTATCGTGGCTTTTTGGAGAAATTCAATTTGCGAGAGTGAAGGTTTTGCCGAGGTGCGGTTGAGTTGGAGATCGGCTGCGTGGTGTTTTAAGATTTCGAGAGAATTTTATGGGTGTGTTTATTAATTTAGGTTGGAGGTTGCTTTAAATGGATGTTCTAAGGTAGATGCAACTAGAGAATTTTTAGATATTTAGTATACGATGATACTTATTTTACTTTGAATAGTAGCCCAAGTGTACATTATTTTTCATATTGTGCAAGGTTTCTTTATAAAATATTTCTAGGAAACGATTATTTGTAAGCTTACAAATATAAGCTATTCATCAATTTTTTTTAAAGTATGATTTAAGTACTTATCTTAAAATAAAAGACAAGTCTTTTGAGTACTTTAAAGACACTTTTAGTTCTCTTATTTATTGGCATTATTATTATTGTTATTTTATTATATTTATTAACAGGCGTTTCTGTCCCTTTTTTACATATATTACAAACATATTATAAACATACATTTATTCAAAATTTTCAATTTTACTTTCTTCAAGAGAAAGCTTTACATAAATATATTGCAACATAATTAATATAACTATAAAAATTTCTAAAATAGGCAACAGGAAATTTTGTTTATAAGTGTTTAGTGTATCTTTTTTAATAAAGATACACTTAATCCTCAATTAAGCATTAAGTGTAGCTTTTTCTGTTAAGAAATATTAATTAAATTAATCATTGACAAAAATCAGTACAGTGATTATGATGTTTTTTCAGTTTTTAAAGGCGACAAAGTATCTATAAGTCGTCCTATTTAAAATGAGGTTTAGATTTTACCAGTAATTGTTGCATATTGATAGTATTTTGTAAAGATCCTAATACAACCAGTAGGTACTCGTAAAAAGCAAATGAAATATTGTTTTTTTTTATAGAAATTTCTAAAATTAAAGACTTTCTATGTTATACTATTAACTGTACTATATTTAACTATTCTCATGTTTTGAAAATGTTTGGATTTATGAATCTCAATTTATTTTTACTATCAAATTTCTTTAAATAATTTCAAACTAAATACATTTATGTTAAAGAATATTCAAAGAAATATTCAAAAATATTCAGTGAATGGCTCTAGCGTCTACAAATGTATAAATGTTTCAGATGACTCTAACATTACCTCGGTAGACGAGTAATTTCTTTTTTATAATTTTTAGAGTGTCTTGAATTCTCCTTACTAAAAAAAGTACTTTTTGAAATAACCGAATAGAAATTATTCGACTGACCAAGGATCTGTTAGAGTCATCTCAAACACAAATACATTTATACTTATTTTGTATGCCGCAAACTAAATAAATTTTCTACCAACTAGACTAACGATTTTCTGCCAACCAATAGCTATTGCCCATTCCCGATACAACTACCCACCCATCATAATCGGCAAAAAGGCAATCCCCTCGTTCAAAATTCCACGAACCAATGCAACATTCCATCTCCATTCGACACAATCACCCAAAGCACGAACCTCATTCCCCGACATAAATACCCCGGATCTATTTCGCCATCACCAAACAGCACGTGATGTCATTGCAAAAGTTAAGAAACCAAACCGCTCCTGCTTTCCTCTCCGCTCGCTGAAAGCTCCCAAAGAAAAATGATACCACCCCCCACAAAGATAAAAAAAAAACTCACCCAGCCCGGGGGGTGGAGTAGAATCAACTACAATGGACTATACTATACACACATCTCACCGACAGAGATAGAGAGAGAGAGAACCAGCGCCCGTTTAGAAGCGCAGAGTCGCGCTAGTCTCGCCGCTCGTAATCCCGCATGATTTTCTCGTTACGCCTCGTCGAGCTTGCGAGTCGCGTACCGAAGGACGTACTTATTGCTCGGACCATCGAACCACGCTCGCGCGGCTCAACTACACAAACAGCGCAGCCAGCCGAGAGAGAGAGAGAGAGAGAGAGAGAGAGAGAGAGAGAGAGAGAGAGAGAGAGAGAGAGAGAGAGAGAGAGAAATAAAACAGCTAGAGCGCCAGAAGATGAGAAAACGCGAGGGTGGTGGTGGTTGGTTGGCGGCGGGTGGAGCGACTGACCGAAGGCGAAGCCGAAGCGATGGCCGAAAAGCGATGTTCTCGAGGAGCAACGGGGCGTGATGGAGAAATTGCCTCGATGTAAAAACATGAGGATCGGGGGCTGCTGCTGCTGCTTCTTGGCCGGCGTATCCGCGCGCGCACTCGATAAAACGAGCCCCGCGGGTGGCGGTCGGTGTTTGGATATGTGCGCGATCTCTACGCGCGCCTAGGAGACCTCGATGCCCGACTTCCCATTCCACTCGTGGTTTCTCTCGCTCTCTTCTACTTCTTCTCTGCTTCCTCTTCTTTGCGGAAGAGCCAAAAGGGAGGAGGTAGTTGCGCGGAGAAGTGGACAGTGGTGTATACGTATTTTACTCCATGTAGAAAAGTCAGTTACTCGATTTTGTGCGATATTGTACAAAAAATCGACGAGAAGTTTGGACCCTGTATTTACAGTTTTCATACATTGGATTTAGATATTAAAAAGTATGTGTTATTGTATAATTTAGGTCTGGGTTTTCCAACATAATGCACGAAGCAATCTCATCCAAAATTCAAAGACAACTTCAGGTAATTCGGTCTAAATCTTGTATTCAAACAGGCGATATTAGGACTGCATCATCCGAAGTTGTATTCGAGTTTTAAAGACTCTAGTTAGTATTTAGTGTCCATATTCCCCTATTTATTTAATCTGGAATATAGAAAATTTGAAGATAACTGCAGACGATCCAGTCGTAATATCACTAGTTCACATGCAAATTCCGATTGAATCTGAAGTTTACTCTGAACATTCAACCAATTGAAGACAATTTTAGGTCACCTAGTCCGGGTATCATATAATAATATGTAACATTTGGCCAACCACTAGCTAGATAAATATACCATACGTAAGATGTCTAATTTTTGTACTTAAACAGGTGACATAAGGTCTGGACCACCTGAAGTTAAATTCGAGTCTTAAAAAATCTATTTCAAGGGTGGGGGGGAGTGCACACCCTCTGAGAAACGAATTTTGGTCACACTTCAGGAAGAGGTTTCTCGTACCCAAAAATAAAGCCTAGTATCCGTAATTTATTCCAATGGGCCATTCTTATCGAGATATGATGTAATTTACTCGAAGTATGCGTTATTTCAATGAAAAATAGCACCTCTTCTTCTAACTATAACTTTACAAATTTTAGTATGGATGACCCAGAAGATAATAAAAAGTAGATGGAAAGAGCTTTAATTTAAGTTCTGTTACGTAAACAAATATTAATCTGATCCAAACTTATTAACGATTGAAAATGGTTACTGAAAATACATAGAAAATCAACGAATTTTAACGAGTTAAATTTCTTTAAATATTCATGCAATTTCGGCCACCATCTTCAATTGTAAATAACTTTTGATCAGATTAATATTTGTATACATAACAAAGCTTAAATTAAAGGTCTTTCCATCTACTTTTTATTATACTTCGAGTATTTTATCCATGATGCAATACCTCATATCTCAAGAATAAAGGCTCATTAGAATGAATTACGGGTACTAGGCTTCATTTTTGGGTACCAAAATGCACATCCCAAAAGTTGAAGAAAACTTGTTAGTATTCTAGTTCGGTGCTCCTTCTCAGAATTCTTATTTCAAGTTAGAACTAACTAGATGAGATTACTGGGTTAATTCCAATTTCAGATTATCAAATCCTAACATCACCAGTTTACACACAAAACTCAGGTTGAGTAATCTGAAGATGTCTTTGATCGTTTGAAGGATTACAGACGATTTTAAGTGACCTAGACTTAAATAATTTAAAGTTGACTTCGAATCTTCAAAAATCTTAGTATACTAATACAAGCCTCCTACCTTTTTATTGCTGACTTGATCTTAAATTATACATAATATTATACTGTACATAATATGTCAACAGAATTTTCCATCTAAATTTCGTTCATGCATAGACAATGTTAGAACTGAATTACCTGAAATTGTCTTCAATCTTTCGGAAGATCGAAGACATTTTCATACGCCTCAGCCAGGAACAAATATAAAGAATAAGACTTGCTGATCAATCACAGTTTAGTCAATGCTCGTCAATGATCGGTCTTATTCCTAAATCCTTTGTCTTACATGAGGCCAAAATAAACCGATATTATAGAATCGGATCACCTCAAGTTGTCTTCCAGCCTTCAAAATTCTAGTCACTATTCCATACCACCTCTCCACTATCTCAAGCAGCAACTAACTACACCTATAAAATTGCTGTATACATTTTCTTGCACGTACTGCTCTAAACATACTTTCTACGTATACCCACGTATAAAACTCAACTCAACGTAGTAAACCCCACCACCTAAGATACACTCCACACCCGCAGTCTCGGTCAGATATTGCTCGGGCGCGACTCCATCCGATAGGAACGAGAGGAAGGAAGGAAGAAGAGCGAGAGCACAGAAGATCCGAAACGGCGGCAGCCGGTCAGCCATTCGCCCTGCCATCCCCCACGGAAGCAATAATAAAAAATATACGATCTGCCGAGGGCCGAGCGGCCTCCGCGCGCCGTGACAGACGCGAGTCGCTGGTGTAATACCGGGCCGCCGCTGGCTTCGCCGAATTATACTTCGAGACCGGCTCTAAGTGATCGCATTTCCACATAGACGAGCTGCCGCTGCCCCGATATATATACGCGATATGAAAGACTGCCTCGTGGAGCTGGAGAATCGGTCCGGCAAAGAGAGAGAAAGAGAGATAGAGAGAAACATACCAGGGAAAGAGGGAAAAGAAAGATGCGGCAGCTCGTCTTGGCGGGGTATTATCGGGATATTTTCGGAGCCTTTACGATCTCTGCTTTATCCGGAGCTCCGCATAATAAAAAAAATATACACACACACAGGGAGGAAGATGAGCCGAGGCCTGCCTTTATGATTCGAAGGAGAGACGGAATGTAGATGTAGCGTTTTTCCTGCGGTGCTGCTGCTGCTGCTGCTGCTGCTCCCTTTCTTGGAATCTTAATTCGCACGCACATGGTGTAGAGAGTGTGCGGGAGATGTGGGAGCGAGGGTGTTGGACGCTTTTCACGTAACAATGTCGTATAACGAACGTTATTATCACTTGCGTGAGGATGTAGCTCGGTTGTTGGGAGAAATATGAGACGAGGGTGAATCGGGGGATGAGAGAAACGCGGATCGAAGTGACTTCGATTTTTAGTGATAAATCTTTTATAGTATAGGAACGTTCAGAATAATGATATAATCAATGATTGTATGTTAAACTTATATAAAATAATTAGCTATATAAAAATATATAAGTTTGAATAAATTGACTGATGGGATGAATCGATGAAAACACCTTTAATCAGTAGAAACAGTCTGCTATAGGAAGCCGTGTAGCTATGGTAGAAGATAATATTTTCAGAAATCTTTAAAATTCAAAAATATTATCAAAAATATTACGTATCCTCTAAGTTTTAGACGTTTTATTTTTGTTTAAAGTATATTGAAAATCATTAATTTGTTTTAGATTAAGACAAATTAAACTTTATTTAAATAAATAAACTGTAAAAATTATAAAATATAATAATAGAACTATAATAATAAATGACATATTTCTTTAAAAATGACTTTTCAAAGATTATTTTAAAAGATATATGTTCAAAGATATTTGACAGTATTTTTAACTTTCTATTATCAATATAATAAATTACTAGATAATAATATATTATACTTATTTCATACGTACAATAATACATTATATTTTATTCCATCATATCAAACGTATAATAATATCTCGTACTTTCCAAAACATTAGTAAAATTGTGATCATTCCTCATCCAAAAACAGACCGCTGTATAAACACCGCATAATATACACTAGTCAGTCGTCCTTATCGCTCCTCACTCCTCGCAAAATAATCGCGCGAAATCTATCTGCGCGCAGATTTCATATATAACCCTCCCCCTTTCCCACGCAGCAGCCGCAGCACTACACTCCAGAGCCGCGGAGCGCGCCAAAGCGAGAAAGGTGATCCATTCGTCATAATATAAAAATGGATGTGACAGCCTTATCTGCGGCCATTTCCTGCAGCGCTGCGCCTTGCCAGAGCTCACTTGTCACTATACCGGAGGTAATGATCATTACTGCGAGGTCGCTTGCCTCCCCTTACTCGCGAGTAGAGAAAGCCGAGATACCGACAGACCAGCAGTAGGAGGAGGAGGTTACGACGACGAAGTTACAGTGTGCGAAGCTCGAGGAAAAAGAAAAGCGTAGAAATGAAGGAAAAAAAAAGAAAAGAGAGGAAAGAAATAGCGCGCGGAGCTGGAGGTGGGATTCAATGATATAGAAGACGGTGTGTGTGGGTATATACAGAGCTTCCCCTTCTGGCACTCGTCGACGCTACCGCAGTACAGTAGGGGTTGCAGCTATACAGCTACAGCTACAGCTTCGAGGACAGACAAGATGGCCGCTGGTGTGTGTGTGTGTGTGTGTGTGTGTGTATATATAGAAGCGAAGGAAGGACTTTTCTCTCTTGGCCGCGGCTTCTCTCTCTCCTCCTCGGGTTTATGTGTCGTAATAAATGGTAATTTAAAACAGCGAGAACTAACAATTTCTTTCTTTATTTCTCTTTCCCTCGGTGGAGCAGCGCGTGGGCTGCGCTGAGAGAGATTCAGGGAGAAGCGCTTCTCTCTATCTCCTTCTTTTCTTTCCTTCTTTCTTCTGGGCTGATGCTAGAGAGTCCATTGCACGTGTGCGAGGGCCTCTTATGATGAACGTCGCGGCTGAAGGTACACGCGGGCGCACACACACGGATGGATGGACGCGGTTATTTACTCTGGAGCCCGAGAGTTTGAAGGAAAAAAATACTCGAAACTTCTTCGGGAGCGAGAGGTGACGGAGGTGAAGGAGGAGGAGCGAGAATAGCACTGAGGGGATTTAGTTTTCATTTTGTTGCGTGTGTTTCTTTTTTCTTTTATTTTTATTTGTTGCGGTTGAGAGCGTGAGCTAGGTGGAATGTTCAAGATATCCGAGGTAAAAATTAAAACGAAAGATAAAAGTTATACTGTTAAAGATAAAAAATAATATTAAAAAAGTTGATATAAAATTGGTTTTAAAAATATATTATATATATTACATTTTTTGTAAATTATCTATATTAATTATTTCATTAATTCATTTTTCATAAAAAAATCAGTTCACTATTTAATTGTAAATCAGTTGTCGAATTCGAACTTTATAAGTCTGAATAAATTATTATTTTATTATAAAGTTTGTATATACTTTGATCTAGAAGTATTACAAAATTTCTGAAAATATGTTTATAAAAGCCGTTCCTGCATACTTAAAACAATAAAGTACAATATATTTTTGTCCGTATAAAATTCTAAATACTTATTTTCGATGTACTAAAAATTAGTTTTAATACTTACTGTCAACATTTTTAGAGTTATAGAAGTCAAAAATAAATAAATTTTCAAGACAAGTAATCATAGTATTTTCAATAACAGTATAGTATATATGACATTAGAAACAGTTAATAAGATAAATATACAACATTAATAATAGTATCAATTTTCGCGCCTTACTTATATTAAATCTTATCTAAAAAAAACTCTATATTTTAATAACAATATATATTATTAAAAACGTAAGTAGTTTTCAAAATAAATTATCTATATTAATTATTTCATTAATTCATTTTTCATAAAAAAATCAGTTCACTATTTAATTGTAAATCAGTTGTCGAATTCGAACTTTATAAGTCTGAATAAATTATTATTTTATTATAAAGTTTGTATATACTTTGATCTAGAAGTATTACAAAATTTCTGAAAATATGTTTATAAAAGCCGTTCCTGCATACTTAAAACAATAAAGTACAATATATTTTTGTCCGTATAAAATTCTAAATACTTATTTTCGATGTACTAAAAATTAGTTTTAATACTTACTGTCAACATTTTTAGAGTTATAGAAGTCAAAAATAAATAAATTTTCAAGACAAGTAATCATAGTATTTTCAATAACAGTATAGTATATATGACATTAGAAACAGTTAATAAGATAAATATACAACATTAATAATAGTATCAATTTTCGCGCCTTACTTATATTAAATCTTATCTAAAAAAAACTCTATATTTTAATAACAATATATATTATTAAAAACGTAAGTAGTTTTCAAAATACACAAAAATACATTTCTACCTCAATCCACATCTATCCGCAAACCGTTACGTAGAAAATCTTGATAAAAAAATTCGCCAAGACGCCCCGAACCGTGGATTTTACTTACGACACCGCGCGCAATACGTCCATACGTACGTGGTGCGCGTAAGCGCCCGAGAGCTGCTCGGAAAAAGGTGCGAAACGCGCAAAACGAAAAAGAAAAAGGGAAAAAAAAAGGAACGAATAAGACCGAAAACGAGAGCCCGGCGAAGCAGGCAGCCCAGGCCTTATATAAAGAGATATGTGCCGCGGAATAGCATTACCATTAGGAGATATAGTTTAGCGAAGGAGCGCGAGCAGCGCCAGATGAAATGAGATACTGCGGCTGAATCATGCATGAGCAAAGGTATACGCGCGATTCGCCACCTCGCGCCGCGTCCGAGCTTAGGAGAGAGACGGAGAGAGAGAGCGAACCGACGCCCTTCTTCTCCCTTACACACACCCACGCCGTCATCGTCTTCTTCTTCTCGCCTTATGTATACCCTATATCTCTCGCTCGCTCTTCTTCTTCTTCTTCTTCTTCTTTTTCTTCGCAGTGCGGCGCGGTGCGGCGAACCCTCCGCGAGAGGAAAGTGAATATGCTACAATATTCAAATGTACGCGCGAACGACACTTTATTAAACGACTTATTTGCATGGCGTGCGGTGTCTGCTGTATATAGGTATTCTTGGTGGTGCGCGGCCAAAGAGCGAGAGCCGGCGATGCGGGTTAACGATAGACCGCGGCGATGAAGGGGAAAATTGCCAGAAATATGTGTAATCGGTGCGAGGACCGTAAAGTGCCATTTCTTTTTCATCCCTCTTTTGCTGCTCTAGTATTATGATGTAAGACCCGAATTTAGGATCCTATAAATACTCAATTTTCAGTTTTCAGTTTTTATTTCTAAGTTCTCTCTTCTTTAGTGCTATTTTGTCAAAGCCTGTAAGTATTTCTCAAAAAGTCAATCATAGTTTTGAATTAATGGTGTATTTACTTATTAAGTAAACGAAGCCTCTTTGGTCTTAAAATACATTTAAAATTGAAATAATTGTCACAGAACAAAACTATCTGTATATTTTATTAACCACAAAATATAAAGTATATTACCTATATATAATGAACAGTTTAAGAAATACTAATGGATTTTAAGAACTGAGAAATGAAAAGAAGGATAAAGGAACTGAGAAACAATAGTTCATCAAACTCTTCAATTCAAATTCAAAAATTATTTTCAATATACAAAGGACTATTTAAAAACTAGCCTATGTCAATTGCTGAAATAAACTTTTCTTATAGTTTCATCTACATTTAATAATATTTTATAGCTTAAATTTTCCATATAAAAGACATTATTTGTCAGAAAATTGAGATCAAGGTCTACCAATAGTGAACACCTATTGAAAATATCCAGTTGAAAATCCAGGTGCTAATCCTCTCAATATCTGGTTGAAAATATACTTTGAATAAATCTGAATTTGATTTAATCCCAACTGGTTTGGTTGTTGAAATCCAATTGGATTTCGTTGTTAGAATGCAATTAGATTTGGTTCTTGGGATCAAATTGGATTAAGTTGTAAAGATACAACTGAATTTGGATACTTCAATCCAACTGGATTTGGTGGTTGGAATCCAACCGGATCTCGTTGTTGGAATCCAAGTGGGTTTTGTTGTTGGAATTCAACTGGATATGGTTATTTGAATCCAACTATATTTGGTTGTTCAAATCTAAAAGGATATTAGATTTGTAATAAAAATTAGATTGATTTTTTAAAAACTTGTTTACGTTAAGTAATCCCACATAGAAATTACCATCTTTACCATAGTTATTAGATCCCACACTACTTTACCTGAAAGAACCATTTTTCAGAAAATCGAGCTAGAAAACTGATCTGTTTTTCCGGTTAAAAATTCTTTTCAATCGATCTAATCATCTACTTGGATACCTACCATAGATTAAGCCTATAATTTAGATAGAAATCTAATCGACCTGGAAATTCTCTTGAAATACAACCAAATCCAGTTGAAATCGAGTAAAATTCAAACGAAGTCGAAATAGATTTCAACCATACCTTCAGATGCTTAAATATCTATTAAGAAATTAATTGTTATAGTTTCAGCGCGATGGATAATGGTAAATAAAATTTCAAGAATAAAATAAACATTAAGTGCAATACACAAAAAACAGAAATAAATTAATACAGCAAAAAAATCGATCTGAAAGTCAAGTTTGACAAAACTTCAACTTGAGCTTAAGGTAAATCTAAGCCAGCTAGATCCTGAACCTTTACCCCGACTAAAAATTCGGGCCTCCCTTTTTCTTCTCTCTATTCTGACTCGTGTATGCATGCGCGCGTTTATACGTACACTGCGCAAGGCAAGGGTTCGCGGAGGTCATAAATTTTAATCGGCCCACGGGACGGAAGAAGAAGCACTACTACCGCTGTTGCTGCTGCTTCTGCTGCTGCTACGCGGTACTATGTATAGGTATATATAAAGGTTGTTAAGGGGGCGCCCGAGAGGCTTGTTTATTATTGACACGAGCTGCTTACGATAAAATCTGCCGTTGTACGTAAATTAGGCTCCTCTTGAATCTAATTAGCTTGGTTATGTGTATAGGAGAGAGAAAGAAAGGAGGAGGTTGCGCTCACGCTTAACAAACAGCTTCATTCGCGGTGGCTTACAATGTACTGCGCTGCCGCCGCCGCCGCCGCGACGTACACACAGTGATAATTCCGAATTAATTTTTGCTAATTTCTTGACAGCGAGGAAATATTTACCCGGCAAACTATTAATATTAAATTTCATGATAATGTCAATGCTTTGCTTGCATACTTGATGCAGAGTAAATGGTTATATTGCAGGGAATACATAGCCGTTAAACATGTCATAATTGTTTACAATAGTTATTGAAATTAAATGAAAGTTTTACAAAAAAGTTTTGTACTATAAAAATGTTATTTTTCACGCGTCTTGCCATGTAAGACTTGTTCTACTTAAAATATATAAACATTGACATAACGGTATAAATATTTAGATACTGCTTTAAATCAGAATTGGAAGATACAATAATAATTCTGTTTTTAAATTAACACGTATTTGTAGTGTTTTTAAATTCTACTATATATTAGATACTATTCTAAACATTATTTTAAGGATTTTCTTTGTAATAACTCTAGATTGGATACAAATTTGTGTACTAATGATTTTATAAAAAATAGTTTCTTCTTTATTAGTTGGTATTTTATATAATCTTGTACAGTAATTGGTCTAAATTAAAGAAAGATATAAGAACTTATATTAAGATGATACCAAAAATGCATAAAAAATGCAAGCTCCAACAAAAACAAACAAAAACTATTTACAATTACAGTATAGCCTCCTCCTAGTATACCAACCACAATATTACGACGATATACACTCGAATCTCCAATCACAGGCACCTAAGCAATGAAATATCGCCGACTTTAAAACACCATTACGTATATTAATCAGGGTATCATCAATTGTTTGTCGAGAGCACTCCGGGCTTTAAAAAGAAAAGCGCCATTGAGATACGCTTCGATTAAGTTCCCTCCGCAGGCTCCGCGGCGTGTCCTTAGGGCGCGCACGTGCGCAACGCGCAAGATCAGCAGCAGCAGTGGCGCGGCAACGCGCCGGCGTTATGCTAATTTGTCTTTTTTAATCTTGCGCCTGATGTCGCGCGCCGCTGATGCCTCTCGTGCGGCAGCATTTTTTCTTTTTTTATGTATATATATATCTACTCTCGCCGGCGCGCGGTTCTCCTCTCGCGGGATGAGCTTCATTTTTTCCGCTTTCAATAATGCCGAGTTAAAAAGCACTAATCTGCGCCGTCTAATGGCTTTGCTTGCGTGTCTTGGGCAATCTGAATATATACATGGATATCTTTGGGTTGAGGTTTTTTACTGTGAATCGGTATTTGGGTATAAGTGGGTATGGATTGAGAGGCTGCATGCTCGATTTAGGATATAATTAGATTGATGTATTTTAAAATTCAGTTTTATAATGGGTCTGGATAGATCATTCTTTATTGCGATAATTTATCTATGTTTCAATTTAGTTTCTTTTTGATGAATTTACCTAAATTATAATAGGAACAAGAGGACTGATTTTAATGGTCCATTTAGAATAAAAATCCATTTCTTATTTTGGCATATTCTTTATTGCAATAAGTTATCTATGTTTCAATTTAATTTTTTTTTTGATGAATTTACCTAAATTATAATAGGAACAAAAGGACTGATTTTAATGGGCCACTTAGAATAAAAATCCATTTTTTATTTTGGCATATAATGTCATCTACATTATAATTTCTTATACAGATGCAGATTTTATACAGCACCATAAACTTTCAATGTTTGAACCCATTCGTACCCATATATATTAATATGTAGTCCATAATTTTGACGTTTAATGTAATATAATTCGTTTTCATTGTCATTTAATATTTCGCTTTCGTTGGTATTTGGTATTTCGTTTTCGTTGGTATATGGCAATTCGTTTTCGTGGGTATTTGGTATTTCGTTGGAACTTGGGATTTCGTTTTCGTTGGTATTTTGTTGGTATTTCGTCAAAAATCAAAGAAAAGTGAGGTCATGGAATTGGAATCCAATATACGTGTTAATTTTCTTTACAATAAGCACAACTCTTTCAAAAATTTAGCAAGTTGTGGGTATAAGAGTTTGTTTTACATTTTTTTACATATTAGGTACTTATAACAAAAAAGTAAAAATTATTTTGATTAAGCTTTGTTTAAAATAAACAAAATACCGCGGCTTGAATTTAATCCAGCTAACATAGGGGTTGCCTCGTTGAAGTTATAGGCTCATATAGACCATGCGGGTACTAGGGGGTACACAAATATATTTGTTTTATTAAAAATGTCCATAATACAATATTCGTAGTTATTTATTTGAATGTTTTTTTAATTATTGTATTATTTCAAGTAATTCTCACCAATTTAAAAATAATAAATGTATGAATTTCGATGCATCAGTCTATACCGGATATATCGACACAAATATGTTCAAACATAGTTCTACGTTTTTTGGAGATTCTAACTATTCTAATCAATTGAAGGAAAAAAATATTTCTCGCTTATTTTTAAATCTGGGTATTGAAAGGTAGTCTATTTTAATAAAGCATCAAAACATTTTCACTTTGTTATAATCTCTTATTTAAAAAGTTTATTTTAAACTATTTACAAATATATCTCTACAGAATACACGTCTCGACAATATGTGTACATAATTTTAACCTCTCATTAAAATTAAAACGATTAAACGTTTTTCCATTTACCCTAACACCACATTTCAAATAATTTTTCATGCAATTTTCTCTATCAACAAACACCTCGCAAAAAGCAACATCTCAACAGCCCATTGGAAAGCAGCAAACTATAAACACGTAACGCAAAACCACGTCTTCTCCCTCGTACATGACAAACGTACAAATAAATCCTGCGCGCACGTAGGTATAGAAAGTTCGATGAAAACCTACTACTCGCCGCTGCACTCTCGGCGTTTTTCCCTCAAAAATAAAATACACACCAACAAGAGCACCTCCAATATATACGGCGCCTAGCTCTGCACTATTTATATACACAATGCTGAAAATCACGCTCGCGAGAAAGTCGCGCGCGCAGCTCGCGTTCGAAAAATGCTCGACACGCGCCTCCGCGGGGAAAAATCTTTAATGGCAATAAAGGAGGAAGAGAGCCAGAGCCGCTCGCGCTCGCAGAAAAAGGGGTAAAACGGCCTGTGCGGTGGTGTTTCGTAGGTATATACCGTGGATTCCTCCCCTCTCCTGCAGCCCAAGTAGTGGGAGAGAGAGCGAGAGCACTTATGCATTTATGCATTCGTATTTCCGCGCGCGCCCAGCTCGCCTGGTATATAGGTAAGAAGTCCTCGCGGTGTCCTCGTCTATTCGCCGCCGTCGTCGTCGTCGCAAAGCCTTCTTGCGGCGCGGCGCGCGAGAGAAAAAAGGAGAGAGAGAGGAGGCGGAGAGAGCAAAGTTGCTCCGGAATAATAATACACTCGGCGGCGCGGCGCGGCGAAGGGAAAAAATCTGAATACATGAAACGTAACGACGTCAGGAAGAGAGAGAGAGAGAGAGAGAGAGAGGAGAGTAGAAAGAAGCGTATATATATATACGAGGTGGGGGTAAGCGGCTTCATTCGCAAGCTCGACGCGGCGCCTCACGCGGCAGCAGCATCTTTACTCTCTTCGCAGCATCTCGAGGTATATCGCGGAGTAGAGCGAAGATCGTAGAGCTCGATTTATATACAACGAAAGTGACCGTGATGCGACGCGTCGATGCGCCAAGATTTTGCTGGGGGTTTTTCTTTTTCGCTTTTTTGGAGGGGTGGCGCCGTGCTTAAGGCGATTTAACGATGTTTATGGAGATGCTGCGAGGGTGTTTAGATATTTATTGGAACGTAAATGATGTGTCGTTAAAATGTATGTAGAGTGCGCTATTTTTATGGATTGTGCTGTCGATGTTTCCGTGCATTTGAACGAATCGATCGAGCGAAGATATTTCTCGTTTATCGGATGGTTTGGTAACTCAAATCAACGATGAAAATTGAAAGGATGTTTTAAACTGTCTGCTTATATATGTAGCTTTTTGAAAATTTAGTATCTAAATGCTAACTATAAAATTAACGTTTATACTAAATTTTGACTATTTTTACACACAAATATAATAACATTATTAGTTAAAAAAGTTGTTCTTTGCGCTTTCATTTTTATTGCAGAATTCTGAATAAATACTATTTTTAATTTTTAATATACTAAAATAAACAATTTGTATATTAATTTATATATTATTCGAGTAATTCATTGTTTCAAATCCAAATTATCGATTTTTAACCGATTTTAGGTATAATCTGTTCTTTGCTTAAATACGAGAGAATCTTAAACAATGATCGTCTAATACTTATTCCTATGGCTCATCACATGTACTATATATCAGAATAAAACAAACAATATGTACCTATTAGCTTAGTTTTTCAAAATTTAATTATTTCACTATTTTACACAACTAACACAGATTTTTAGCCGATTTTGAATACATTCTCCCCTTATATACGAAAGATTAACAATCTCTATCTAACATACAATTATTCCTATCGTTCACAACATTAATCTCATGCCAGGCCCTCACCCCCCAATAAGAATCCAAACTTCACCATTCAACCACAACGATCGCTCATACTCCCTATACGGACAGGCACTAAAAACCCATCGTCCAGTTCTCGCACTCCTACGAAAGAAATCGTCACCACACATCCACACAGCAGCACCTTCAGGCGAAAATTTGAAAATCAGGAAGGAAGGAAGGAAGGAAGGAAGGAAGGAAGGAAGGATGGATGTTCCGTCTGCCTTCGGAGAAGGGCGCCGCCGTCGGTCGGGCGCTCGGTGGCTCCGCCTATCAGAGACCTTCCAGCGTGCCACGCCACGGCCGCTCCGCCGTGCCGGGGCGCTGCTGCCGCCTCGCGCCGGTGAATACATTTAGCCTGGTTAGTTTACAAATGAATACAGCGATTGAGGCAACTTATAATATCAATGTACCTCGTGGCGTCTCTCTCCCTCTCTCGCTCGCTTCCCCGAAGGCTCGAAGCGAGCCTTCAACCCTCGCTCTCTCTCTCTTCCTCTCTTCCTCTCTTATTCGCATATATATACAGCGCGCCGTTCTCCGGCACGGCGCGCTTCCATACAGAATGGCCATATTAACTTGATAATTAGCTCGGTTATACGACTTGCAGATGAGCGAAAGACTCGGGACGGACGTCGGCCGCTCCGCTACCCCTACCCGGGGTAGTAGGAGCTCTCCGAGGCTCCACTGCTGCTGCTCCGTTCCTTCTGTGGCCGACGCCGCCTTCCTCACTCTCTCTCTCGTCCTCGTCGCCCTGCTACCTCGCGATCCGGCTCCTCGGCGCACCCTCCTCGTGCTCCCTTAGTATTCCTTCCTCGCCCTGTGCGCCAGGATGGATGTATTCACGGCTGGCTTCCGCTTCTGCCTCTGAAGCCGCTGCTCCCAAGGAAACGGTTATCGCGCGGCACGAGCCAACTTACCATTTTAAATTCGCGCGCGCCGCCGGTGTGCCGCCGGCTCGGCGAGCCTCGCGCCGGCCGAGTGTGCATTCCTCGGCCGGCTGTGCCCAAGCGAGGACGACCTTCCAGCCTCGGAGGGTGCGTTAGGCTTCGACGAGACGCGTCGCGTTGTGCTGGAGGCGAGTGCGCGGGAAGGTGCGGCTGTGTGCGGTGCGCGGAGGAGACGAGGAGGAAAGAGCCACGTGCGCGCCGAGCGCGTAGCGGCAACGCCGCCGGCGAGTGTATATAGGAGACCACGTGACCTCGTGCCGGTAGCACGAGGGTTGTTATATTCGACGCCCGGGGTGGGACTGGGAGAGCACACGCACCTGCATCTTCACGTTCATTCAGGTGGTTTTTGATGGATCCGCAGCGGGGTTGTTACCAGGTGAGTTTAGCTTTTGTTTTCCTCTGTCGCGCGATACCAGTGTGGTTGTTGTTTTGGTGATCTGCGGGAAGTGAATACAGTGACGGTGATCTAGAAGATTTTAAAAATAGTTTAAATTGTTTTAAAAACATTAATGATTAATCTTTTGTCTTTAAGAAAATAATATAATTACTTACCGAAGTTAATTTTTGCTAAAACTGAGTGATAATAATCATAACAATAAAATATAAATATCACCTTAAAATATTTAAACAATAATTCTTGTAAAAATCTATAAACAAATGATTTTTATAAATACGGTAAAAACTGGCTAGTTACTAGTCTAAAACTCGTTTTATCCAACCTCAAAATATTTATAATTTCACTAGGACACTTAACAATTCCTAAATTGTTTCGACTTGCTTCAAAAGTTTAATTTTAACAACGTAATTGTATGCCCAATAACTTGGACACAAATAAAGTTAGGTTAGGTTACCTCATGTCAGATTAGGTTAAGTTCCATTAGTAAAGTCAACGAGCATCAATCCTGTACACACGCATGCCGATCCCCCTACGAACAAGTCCTTAAAAAGCCCATCCAAGCTCAACCGCGCACGCGTCGTTATCTCAAGATCGCGAAAGCAGATGGCGCTGCTCTCGCCGCGACATCAAAATGGCCGCCAACGCGCGTTCACCTACTTCGCGCGCTACCAGGATCGCTATTACCGCGAAAGCGTGGTGTGCGCGCTGTCCTCGGGAACAAATCGCGAGGCTTTGCACGCGTCGCGAATACTAAAGCGAATACGCCGCGGCGTGCGCGCATACCACCAGAGAGAAAGAGAGAGAGAGATGACTCCGCGCGGCATTGAGAAGCGCGCCGGAGTCCCTGTCTCTTCGACCGCACCCGCGCGCGCGCTGGAAAGGTTCCCTCGTATGACCGGAATACAGACCGACGGCGGCCATCTTTCGACCAGCAGCAGCCTACACCTACCCCCCTTCCACCTTCACCCTTCACCCCACCCCCGTACACTCTTGTGCATATATATAGGTGAGAGTGTGTGTGTGTGTGAGTGCACTGTAGCTCACCTGCGCGAGCTGCTCTTTTGCGCGCTTCTCGTTGAGTACGCGCTTTTTATACTCGTGTATGCTGTCTTATATATGGTACACTTGTGTTTCTTTTCTTTTCTTCTTAAGGCTCTCTCTTTGCGAGTTCTTTTCGTTGACTTTCGCACTTGATCGTCATTGTTTGTGCATTCGAGAGACATGCCAAGCAGTGTTGCTTTCGATTTCTGGATGGGTTAAAAATAATTTCGCCTGGTTTTTCGGAGTAACGGAGGATGCTGTTTACCGATTGCCAAAACGGTTGCTTAGTGTGACTCGGCATAAGAATGAGATGTAGTTCGTTCTTTTTGAAAATTTCCGTTATCAGATTATGTGACTCAAAGAGAGCTTTTGTTGATTCACAGATTAATGTGAATATGAAAAATTTTCACGAACCCTTGCAGGCCAATAATTAAACACCTTTGTTCAACTTTGAAATTAAATTTTTATATTGCTAATGTCTTGGTACATAAGATCTTTAAATTGACTATCAAGTAGCAGAAGATTGATGGAAGATAGAAGAGTAGAAAACATTAAAAGGGCAGGCCTGGGTTAAACCCAAAAAAGGATTTTTTTATGAGACCAGAAAACATTTTATGTTTAAAAGTAATCATTCTGAAAATTTGTGTGCTATCAATAAATAATAATATCTTAAATATTATCATCATAAAACATAAAAATCTTGATCATACACGTCACAATAAATCCTTATTTTCAATACCATATTTATTAAAGGAACTTTGTTCCTCACACGTTTCTAGGTGACATAATAAACGAAATTTTTTTTTCGACGGTTATTCGACTCCTTTTGAGACGTATTACAATAAGAGTGGAGCTCTTTTTTCGTTAATTTTTTTTTATTATATTTTTATTGAGATCCAATCGATTTATTGAAAAATTTCTTTTAATATTTTTAAAACAATTGATTCGATTCTTGAACAAGAATAAAAAATAAAAATTTAACAACAGTGCTATGCTCATTTTGTAATACATGTCAAAAGAAGTCGAATGACCGTCGAAAAGAAAATTTTCGGTCATCATGTTACCTAGAATCGTGCGAGGAACACAGTTTCTTTAATAAATATGGTATTGAAAATAGTGATTTATTGTGACGTATAGGATAACAAATTTGAGGTTTTATAACGGTACAATTTAAGATACTATTGTGAATTGATAGCACAAAAATTTTCAGAATGATTTCTTTTAAACATAAAAAGTTTTCTGGACTCATAAAAAAAACTTTTTTATGTTTAACCCAGGCCTGCTCTCTTAAATATTTTATTGCTTATCAACATCTTCATAATTTATTAAGTAAAAATTGTTGATTTTGAAATATAATTCAGTACACTATAATACATACAAATGTAAATTAATAATATTGATTGTTAGCTCAAACAGCACAATTTTATTGTAAACGATATACCTACCTCATAAAAAACAGTAAGATTTTAGTATAGAATGACAACTGTTGTGTTGTCTTGTATAGAATATTCGTCAGATTCAATCAATTCTATATCTAATCATAAGATGTTTAGTTACAAAAATAATACAACATTGTATTTAGACCTGAGTAATATCACTATGTACTAAGATCATAATATTTTTTAATCGTCTACAATATTACTGTGCTAATAGAGCCAACAATCAACATTTGAAAAATAAAGTAGCTAAGAGTTCGAGCCATTTACTGAATATCTATACCATACATCACCACCTAAACTAAAAACATCTAAATTTTAAAACCTTATTTTGCGATAAAGAGTACAACAACCCACTTCAACCAAAGTACACTTTCAACTCAAAAATCCGCCAGCCAGCCGCGCGCCTAACGGAAAATCCAAATTCCCGCTTAGAAAGCCCCCTGAAAAATCCTTCTCTCCTCGAACGACGCGCGATAAATTACTCCCATCGTTAAAATAAGAATGAACGTAATTACGCGCGGCTTTTCATCGCTAACCGACGCGCACAGCGGGCCATCGCAGCAACGAAGAATTATGGGCCGGTGCACGCTAGACTCTCGCGCGCGTCGGCGTCCGGCGGCGGCCGCGTGCCGTCACGTATTTACGCGGGCCTCGCGCACTGACTTTTACCTCAAAATAAAACGCTTCTGCCGGCGCTTCTCAGGGATTCGCGCAATCGTGGGAGTGTAATATACTCCGCGTGCGCGATGCGTGCGTGTATTTGTAGCTTCTGTCTAGCGCGGCCGCGACAAACGCGAGACGGCGCGGCATTAGCATTTACGAGACGCTGGATTTATGGTGGAAATGGATTTAACGCGTGTTTTCGAGGCGCAGGAGTGAGTGCGTGGCGGCGAGGAGAAGTTTTAAAATTGATAATTTTGCCGGGGGAAGGTGTGGGGACATGGGATATTTGTGCATTTGGTTGGTGCAAGGAGTACGGGTTTTACGATTATGGAATCGGATGGTCTGAGTTGAACGTTTTGATTTTCAGTGCGACATTTTGCGCACGTGGAATGTAAAGTTGGCTTTGTGCTGCTGAAAGATGTGTGTCATAATTCTGTAAAAATTGTCGTGATTCTATAGGGCTTGTCGGAATTCTGCAGACTCTGTCACAATTCTGTAGAATTTGTCACAACTCTGTAAAATTTGTCACAGTTGTATAGAATTTTTCTAAACTATCCAGAAATTGCCAAAACACTGTATAATTTGTAAAGGATATCCAAAATTATGTCCAATTCTGGCGATTACAGTATATTTTGAGAACTTCAATTGAATCTGAGTTTAAATTCTTACAAAGCCTGTGTTCTTTGGTATTTTTGTAACAATTTAATAGAATTCAACAAACTTAGCCATAATTAATTACCATAAGGAATGATCAGATTAGTTTCACTAGACTACATTATAACTAATTACTTACAAGGTCAATTAAGATAATAACATCTCGTATATATTACATACTTTAATCCATTTATGTTCATCAGTACCAATACATATATATCTCTTAACAGTACTGTCTTCAAAATTCTAATTTCGTGTCACTATATTGAAGTAAAAAGATGATAATGCAAAAAAAGTATGATCTAATAACAAGATATAAGCATTCAGACAATAATTCATATAAGAAATGAAATATGAATTTTCTTCTAAGTATATACATTCGTGATAATAATAAATCAAAATATAATTTTGTTTACATTTTAAGTCTCAACAATATTATTCGTTAACTGCATATTTCTCAACGTAGAAAATGATGGTATTTACACGCAGTTTATTTCATAACGTATTACGCAAAAGTCATAATTTATAACACTTTTTTGTTTGAAGTAAGACTTTCTATTAAATACCTATATTAAAGAAGTCTCACTCTTATTTAATGATCCCTTAGCACGAAGATTAAACGATGCCCGTATATGCAAACATACCGACGGTAAAAGTGACAACATGTTGGCTATTCATTATGAATTAAATTACTTTGAAAGGAAGTGCTTGCTCGCTTAGGTGGGCAATACCAGCATCATTATTATAACGATCGAAACCATAAGAAAAAATTAAAGCAGTTTGTTCGAATTCTGATAACATCTAGCAGATAATTCATGACGCTGATTTTGATGAAAATCCCTGTCAATTCCTATTAAAATTCTAACTTTACAAACAGTACAGACTTCTTGTTGATTCTAAAACCTAAAGTAACACGTTGAAGAGCTTCAATAACATTTAGACAGTGAAACTAACTATCATTTCCTCAAATAATGTAAAATCAATTTCCATTATCCGAGAGAGTCTTGCGTTGTTGTAGTCGAGCTTCGGCACTTCTCCATTCCTAAAGCCTCTACGTTACACGCTCTTCAAACTCAAGAAAGCCAATATCACCGAAAACCTCTTACCTCATTACAATCCCACTACACCCGCCGTGTCCACGACACGCCGAGGCCCCACCACGAACCCAAACGACCGAGTAAAAACTTTACGCGGAAGTCCCTCCCAAAAGTGATTTAAACTCCATTTCACACGGTCATTCATAACTGATTTATCGGTCTCGAGGCGTCCGCTTGCTTCTGCTCGATTTATCCTTTCGTCAGCTGGTTGCGCCAGTTGCGGTGGCACAGCTCCACGTATACACTCAATTAAAGCGCGAGTGGCAGGCGTTACCGTAACACCTGTCTTAACGGCGTGGGTGCACCGCCGCTGCCTTCGCTCTCTGTCTGTCCATAGTCTTGTGTATGCATGTGTGTGCGTATACGCCGGTGCGTTATATACGAAAGTAATGTTATGCACCCTCGTGGCTCGTGGATGTATACGGTGAGTCGAAGCAGCGGGCCACCTGAAGCTCCTGCTGCTGCTGCAGGCGGACCGGTCAGCGTATGAAGCGAAGCGTCATTCGGGGCCGGCTGCTAGTCTCTGTGTCTCTGTTTTATGGAGGGAAGGTGGGGTGGAATGAAGTAGCTTCAGTTTCATGGCGTGCGGTTCTTACCGGTTTATAAAAGTAATGTTTTGTTAGGTGGATAGTTATATACACATGCGTAAATAATTAGAAGCGATAGTTGACAAATTTGCTGGAAGTGATTAGAGTTTGCTGAATTCGTGCAGCAGGGTTTAGAGGTTGACTAACGCAAATATTTTTGCTAATATATTTCTTATTCTGACTAAAATATAAACTATACCAGCTAAAATAACATAGCCAACAATTTTGCTGGCTTTAGGACTAATACATGTGAATTGTAATGAATCGTTAATAGCGCGACTGGCGCGCTTTTCTCACTTATGAATCTTTTATAATAAATTTGAATTTTGCGCTCAAATGTCTAGCTAATCAAAGCGATAAGTATTGTGTTGTCAAAATATCCAACATTATTGTCTTAACTCTTACGTATTTTACTTTTTTTATTTTTATTACTTGCATAAAATGTTTGTGTTTGCTATTGTCCATTAGAGTGACCAGACCCGCATGAAAAAGTCTACAGACATTTCTGCAAGAATTTCTGCAAGATTTTTGCACAATTTTCTGAAGATTTTCAGAACCTGCAGGTTTATCTGCAAGTTTTTCTACACATTTCTCTACAAGGTCTTTGCCTGCATATTTATCTGCAGAAATGTATGAGATAGATCTTCAGACAAAACCTTGATAAAAAACCGCAGTAAAACCTGCAAGATATGAAAATTCTAAAATAAAAATCGTGAAAGAATCTACAGGGAATTTTACAAAAACTCTTTATAGGATAATACTTATCAAGAATATAACTCATGAGAGTGAAAGATTATATTTTCCAATAAGTGAATGAATGAATATAAAATTAAAGTATTAGTAATTTAATTTTTTGATACAATAAATACTTATAAAACTAGCTATTTTTTACCTTTCGAAGTCCCAAAACATTTTTACTTTCATAAGCTTCTAATTTTCATTTTTTTTTTATTTTTATCGTATTTGTATAAGAGTTTTAGATTATTGTTTAGATCCCTTTTTAGGAAAAATCTGGTTATATCTTCTTCAAGACTTTCTACAAAATAATTTGCAGAAATTTCTGCATGTTTCTCTACACATTTTCTTTGTAAGGTTTTTGTCTGTAGATTTGTTTATTATATTTCTAAAGATAAATCCGGATATAAAATCTTTGCAGAAAATGATTAGAAAAACCTACAGAATAAACTTGTAAGGTCTATAAGTTCTACAGCTAATGGTGCAGAAAATTCAACAAAATAAAATGTTACTGAAACTTTTGCAGATTTTTTCCATAAGAAGTACATCAAATACATTGTACCTCATTACATGATCCTGCGAAAACGTTTGCAAAAAAAGTTTAGTTTAGAACAAATTTGAAATCCGATTTTACCCTACAAATTCATAGTACCCACCCTCTTCTACGTAAACGTATTTGTATTGTGCTCAAGCTTATGTGCATGCGGTGGAACGTAATAGAAGTTTAATGGCCCTAGTATAGTAGAGCATGTTTAATTCGAGTTTCAGCTAAGATATTGAAAAAGTGCCACTCGCAGAGGGCATTTTCTTTGCCGCAGGATAACCTTAATGAGCGTAATCAGTCATTCCGCGGAACAATGCATCATTCGCGCCACGAGTCGAGAAGTGTTCCTGCACCGCGTGCTTTATGACTTCGTTAGACTGCAGTTGGCGCGTTTTGTACACGGAAAATAGAAGTTTATCGCGGGGGTTTATCGTTATAGCTCACATTTGGATTACATTGTTGAAAACGATTTCTGCAACTATTGTTGCGAAAGAAATATGTTTTTTATATTTTCTTTTATAAATGTAAAATACTTTGAAATTTATAAAACTAATATTAATCAAATTTACTGAAAGTCTTATATTGAAATCTATGATTATGTGCACAATTTAAATATATTTTTTTAAATAGTATAACAAGCATTACAAAAACAAGATTCAAATAGCAGTACCTACATATTGTAGAAATATTTTTACAACATTAATCTATCAACTACGCAAAGTTGCTTTTAAAGTAGTAAAAATGAACTATAGTTACGTTGCAGAATCTTAAATCGACATCTTTTGTGGCAAATATTACGTTGTTAAAATGTTACGATAACGTGTCTTTCACATTCTACTACTACAAAGTTAACTTAAAACTATGTTTAGGACATATATCTGTTCTTATAGCAAATCTACAACATGTAAGAATGACGATTCGGCAAAGCCAGAAATCGTCAAAAACGTTCAGGATACATTCCAATGCATGTATCTAACAGGATATTCTAAGAATGTGATAGAACGTATAGTAGAAATGTTATCCAAACGTTGTTACGATGTATAATTTACTAAGAAAGCAGACATTTTGACATATTTGCAAAGGTTGCTAGATCATATTTACAACTTTAAAAGCATGGTTGAAGTAACGTTACTGCAAAGTGTTATGCTACTTGAGAAGTACCTTTCTGTAAATAAACTAACCTCACGTAATCATGCAAATGACGATCCTCAAATACAAATGAATACATTTTATTGAAAACTGAGTAACATTACAATACCTCATTTGACATCAACAAACAATATTTTTTCTTACCCTACTACTCGTTAGCGTACAACAAGAATTCTCGAATCAGCAACCTTCTCAGACTCTCGTAATACTTAGCGCGCAAATCGAACGAAATGCGCAACGCTCGTAGGTATTTAACACCTGTGCTCGAAAGGAGGAAGGACCTATAGTAAGATTCTCCGCGTCGCATCGTGTAACTAACTGCCGCGAGTCAGGCTAAAACGTAGTTATTATTACAGCGCTGCCATGCGGCCGCCAGCACCGGTGCCGTGATTATTTTCATTATGGGAGAGAGAGACAGCGAGTAGATCGTTATCAACTGCTTCCCAATGTAATCCGCGCTGCGCGAGGAGAACGCGCGCGTCTTAGATTTCATGTTTTTTCTTAATGATTCGAGCAATTAGCCACGCTGAGTGCTCTGACTTCTTGTTCCGATCCCCCCCTCCCCTCCTACCATCCTTCTCTTTATTGTATTGCCGTGCGCAATCTACGCCCCGCTATTATAATACACAGACACAGACGGAGACTCTTACACTCGGCTTGATAACAGACACGCCGGCGCAGAAACGAAGAAAAATATAAAAAGTTATCCGCGCGGAGATCTCGAGGTCGATTGTGGAAAGACCGGAGAGAACAGAGGAGTAGAGGAGGAGCGCAATGCGAATAAATATATATATGAATGATTCAGCGTTGGGGCATTTAACGAAATGTGCTGTAGCGTTTGAAGTTTAATGATTGATTGCTCAACTTGCCCGCGAGCAATGTAATATGCTGAGGCGTGCGTGATGCAAGTGCATATGCGCTGCGTAATCTGATGTACACGGGATTAGGTGAATATGTATATATATATATATATATATATATATATATATATATATATATATATATATATATATATATATATATATATGTATATGGAGGTGGAGCCCAGCATTTGCTATTCAAATTTTTTTTAGCGCCCGCGCGGATAAGTTTTATGATGCGAGAAATGGGCTCTGCTTACTTTTGATTTTTATCAATCCATGCATAAACATGCGTGGTATAATATTTGAACGTAAAACGCGTAAATTGCTTAATTTGCGAAATTTTTCTATAAGTGATGCCTCACATAGTATTTTTACCCCGACTGTGTAAAAATAAACGACCCTATGTGTATATTTTAACACATTTTAAAACAGATTATTAATGTTGACATTATATCACGTCTAATGCGTGCTTTGATATCATTCAAACGTCTAATTTTTGTATATGAACACAATCTTAACATTAATATTTATCAGAATAGTTTTTTTGTTTTTGCAATTTAATAATTCTTTTCACACTTGTCGAATTCCTTACTTAAAAATAACAATAACCATATAATAATTGTAGTTATGACATGATTTATAGATAACTGAATAATCGGAATCATAAATCAAGTTTAAAAATAATAACACTTCAAAACCTTTACAATAGATAATCCTCGCCAGTCAAAATAAAGCCCGCTCCTATTGTGATTCCAGAAATAGAATTACAATTCAACGGCTAATTGAATAGCGAGCTATGCATGCTCGGAATGCCGACACAACAAGCGCAAACTCTCAAACTCTCTCGCTCGCAATCATCATTCAAAACCGAAAGATATCAGAATAATCTGTGCCGTCAACTTTAAACCGATAAAAGCACCCTGTCAAACTTTCCTCCAGTCCTGAAATGTATATGAAATCCGCAAGTTTTTAATACGAATGAAATCGAAGAGAGAGAGAGAGTGAGAGAGAAAAGAAGTTCCCGCGGCTGCGAAGCTCAAGCCCGCGCATTGTTATGTTAACGCCCCTAGACGCGGCGATGGTGGTGTAACAATCGCAGCTGGTGCACACAATGGCGGAATTTCTTAGTTGGAGTGCCGTGTCGCCAGCTGGATCAGAGAGACACGCAAAGTGAAAACGGGGGTAGAGAGAAGTGGGGGAATAGTATACGAACAGTGTGAGATCGGTCGTTGACAATCGCTGTGCAATTGTGAAGTTTTGTTGGTGAATTTTACTAGTAGAAATAAAGTTTACCTTTATTTTAACACTCATGTTAATCAAAATGATAATTCTTGATACTAATAGATTATATACCAATCTGTACGTTGATTTCCTAAACACGTAAATGCATGTAAAAAAATGGCTGTCAATTAATTCGCATTTAGCTTACTCAAATTTAATTATCAATATAAAATTCTTTGTTCTAATATATTAATGTAAACTGCTATTGTTATTTTAATAATCTTATTATTATATATATTTAAAAATAATATCGTACTAATAAAATTCAAAGTTTCATAATTAGTTTCCAATGGCCTCGAATACCTAATCATAATATATTTAATATAAAACACTATAATATTGTATTTGGTCCTGATAGAGTGTACAAAACTGTAAAAACGTTATCATTATGTACTAAAATCTTAATGTTCATATATGTATGTCATATACAATTGTTCTACTAGAACTAACAATCAACATAATATAACCTATTAAAAAATAATCTTGTTCAGTGCGGGCAAAATAACGGTGATAGCTAATCAAAAATTATTGTTTTAAGATTTAGCAAATTTTATTTTTTTATGAATAATTATTGTACGCTGCAGGTAAAAAAATTACAATTGTGTAAAAAAGTTCATTTTACACTCCCCTTTACGCACACCCGGCAAAAACATATTTTTCCGAGCTAACCCTGACATCTCAAAAACCTATAATAGAAATATGATCACTGATGTATAGTTTCCATCGTATGTATTATCCAATTTATTTATTTTACATTTTTACATTGCTATTCATTTAAAATTACAGTACAATAAACAATATCTTCAAGAATGTACCGTAAAATCTCCAAAATTGATTTACTGGTCAAGTGACGAAAAGTATTTAACACATCAGAAGACTAAGAATGATCCATATTTTCCAATCCATCTGAATCGATCGCTCTGTTCTCACGGTCGGCAATGTACTTAACAGCTTGCGGCTTCAACGCATCGGCATTAGACCGATCGACAAGAGCAACAATTTCCCCGGCATTCTTGTCGTCCAACGCTTTCTCGCACATGCTCTTCAATCCTTTGACGTCGTACTTGCTCGCCGCTACTAAAAGCTCCTTCGCCATTTTATCGATGTGCTCGACCCTGCCCGTGTACACGTAACGCAAAAGCTCTTCGAATACCTCGGGCTCGACATCCGTGATCTCTATGAAACTGCTGTTTTTCGCAACGTCAAAATATGTTGAAAAAACTGAACTACGGGCGGCCATAATGTTCTTGTGCGCTCGTATCTCGTTGTTGTGTATTGCGAGGGTAACGTCGCTGAATGTCTCGTTCTCCAGAAGCATCTGAAGATTGTTGGCGAGTTCGGTTTCCAATGTGTCGTCCTTTGCTGATAGAGACTGACCGGAAATGTTGGTTACGTTTGTTAAGAGTTGTAGTACGCAATTTATGGTCAATATGCGGTTGGTTAGATATTTGTTGTAAACTTTGATGTAAGAGAAAACTATCATGTAAGAGAAAAAGAGACATGTAAGAACTGTCTTCGTCGGATTGTGTGATTAATAGGTGCCATTTGAAATTCTGATAACCCGATGGCCAGAAAACTGGTGAGTAAATCTCGGTTATATTATTTGGATATATTTTTAAATCATACAAATCAAAATTACTTACTATCCACTTGTAGTTTAACCTCAGTTCTTGAAATTGAGTTGTACCCCAACTTTCATAAATAGTACTACTTACTTGCGAAAAGATCAGTGTCAGTATTGACACTATGAATACACTTTTTTTATAACCATGTTTCTAGTTTTTAGCCCATGAATTATGATTCGTTTAAGTATTTATCGCACTTATAGTCTAGAGATTTTAAAACTGTGTGCAGGTATACTTAATAAATCACAGTGCAAGTGCTAACAGCTTTATATCATTCATACAGCTGACTCAGTTTTGTCACTATCTTGTATAAGTCGCTATCGCATACAGATAAATAAATAAATAGATAGCTATTATATGTCTATTTGTCATTACATTTTTCCATTATACATAAATATTCAAACAAACATTCCAAGGAAAAAATAAAATTATTTTCTTTGTATAAAATAGCTATCAGTCGCAATATAAATATAAATGCGGAAATACATTGACCGAATTGATGGGTAAGCAGAGTGTTAAGATACTCTGGCTCTCTTATGCGCAATATATTATCCTCCCTTCTATAAATAATTAGGTTAAAAGAATGTGAGAAAGTGTAAAAAAAATGAGAAAAAGTATGAGTAAATAATAATATTTTCAGAATATAAGTTTTGGTCATATTTAGAAGCTCATTCTTCAACATTTTTGGATTTTTTATATTTTGTCATGTTAGTGGACACTTTCTTAAAAATATTTCGTGTAAAGAATGATACAACATTCTTCACAATACCTCACACATTTACACTTTTATACATTTTTATACATATATAGAAGACACTGATAAAAGTCAAGATAGGTGTCCTATGATGTAAAATATTTACAAAATATATTATACTAACAAGGAAAGTGCACAGCCTGTGGAAAACGAAATTCGGTAGGACATTGGGAGGTGTTTTCTGGTACCCAAAAATGAAGCCTAGTACCCGTACTTTATTATACTGGCTCCTTGTCGAAATATAAGGCGATTTACTCGAAATATTCGTTATTTTATGAAAAAGTGTACTTCTTCTTCTAACCATAACTCTCTAAGTTTTTATTATGGATAAATGTCTCAAAATATAATAAAGAGTAGACAAGAAGACCTTTAATTTAGGATCTGTAACGTATAAAAATATTAATCTGATCAAAAGTTATTTATAATTGAAGATCGTAATTGAAATTGCATGAATATTCAAAGAAATTTATTTCTTTCAAATGCATCGATTTTCCGTGTATTTTCAGTCACCATCTTCAATTGTTAATAGTTAATAGCTTTGGATCAGATTAATATTTTTATACGTAACAGAACTTAAGTTAAAGCTCTTTCCGCCTACTTTGTATTACCTTTTAGGTCATTTATCCATAATAAAAACTTATAAAGTTATAGTTAGAAGAAGAGGTACCTTTTTTTATTAAAATAACACATATTTCAATTAAATTGCATCATATCTCGATAATAAGGGTCCATTAGACTGGAATACGGATGCCAGGCTTTATTTTTGGTACTAGAAACCTCCTCCCGAAATCGGACAAAAATTCCTTAGGTCTACGATTCCACTATTATTCATATGATTTGATTTGGATATGCTTTGCCATCTAACGGTGGAACATTTAACCTATATATTTTTGTTATTTAGAAAGAAAATATAAGGAAATGTAAATAAGTGCAGACAAATGTAATATAGTATAATTCAAATGCGTCAAATGTCCCAAATATTGGAGAAACCCTTTTTCACACTTCTGATCATTTTCATGCATTTCACCATTTCCACTGTTGCGCTCTTATAAAAAAATTATTAAAAGTAACCTGTAGTTATAATAAATTTTTAAGAATATTTATAAGTACTTTATCAGAGCTCGTTCGTTCGTATTACGCGAAGTATCTTTTCGTTAAAAAATAGCTTTTTATTATTTTTTTTTTTCAGAAAACAAACCAACACACATGAAAATTAATTAAAAGAATAAAAGCACGCAAGTAAACTCGACAGCTGCCGTGCAACCGAGAAAAATATCCTCCCGCCGCATTATATCGCATTACATCGCGCGCTGCACAGTGCACACACAGACATGGCGCCGCTCTGTCCGGTCTTACGTGCACGAACGTCTGCCCTGCAGCCGGTCGCTCTCTCTCTCTCTCACCCTCTCCCGCAAGCTCCAGCAGCCGTGAATTCTCGCAAACAAAGATTTACGCCGATAGACCGAGACGTCGCGCAAGCTCCGCGAGCCGAGCGTTCGACTCTCTTCTTTTCCAACGACGCCGCCGCTGCCATATCGCGACGGTCGCGATTTTCGCGAAAGCTCCGTGGTACGGCGTCGCAGGATTAATGGCCCTCCTTGGCAAAAGTGCGCGCTGCTGCAGCCGGGTAAAAAAGAAACCGGAGACGCAAGCACGACGCTAGATTCTACGTATGCGTGTTGTAGAGGTTTTAAGCTTGTCGTTCGCTCTGGACTCAAATAATATTTTATTGCAATGCGCGTACGTGTGTGTGTGTGTGTGTGTGTGTGGACGTCGCGGCGCTGCGAGAAGAGATTTATACCTTCCTGGCTGAATTATCAGTGCGCGCTTGACAAATGCCGATGCGATAGCTGCTGCTGCTGCTGCGGCTGGCTTCTTGTGTTGTTTTGTTAGTCGGCTTTTTTTTTATGGGCTGTAGCCTTTAAAATAGAGCCGATAATAATGGATGGATGTACTGCGGGTGCGCTGCTTTGACGATATTTCTTTTTCTGCACGGGATGTGCAGCGTGTGTGCTTTGCTAGAAACGTGTACATGTGTTTTTGTGATCGGGTGGAATTTGAGAACGCTGATTATGCTGTAGTTTGGAAGTAGAAATTGTATTGATGATTTTACTGAGAATAGAATATTTGTAAATTGTTGTTTAAGTCTGGATCTTTTTTAAAGTTTTGAAAGGTATATTTCTCTTGTTACCGGTAAAGTAATTTTTCTCGACATCTTGGTGTAAAATATGTGTACTCGATGAGGGAAATTTGTAATCGGATGAGTATGAATTTTTTGAAATACTGCAATTTCATTGGGTTTCATTGAATCGAACGCACGTTTTCACTCAGCTCATTGGAGGATTTGAAACGCATTCGACCAGAAATTTCCCACGTCGAGTGTAAATTGACTAAAATCGGAATTGTTCGTATTATTTCGATATAGATCGTTTATTTATTGTGCATTATCATCTGATCGCATTATTCAAAATTTTTGTATAACTGGCTGATGCACAAGGTTTTTCTATGAACTAAAATGCTTTCGCTTGAATTTTATTATTGAATCTTCAACCTATTTCTACTTATTTTCAAAGTATAGGTAAATAATTTTAATTTCCTTATAAATAACTTGCTACATTCAATTCACCTTAGTTACTGTATCTGCCACAGGCAGATTTGCACGGCAAGAGATATAAGAAACTCAAACACTTTTTATATTAATTTCACTTTATTTTGTCAAATCACAAAAACTGTAACATGCTTACGTATCTATGTCTAAAACAATACTGAATCGCATTTTATTGAATAGCAGATAAAGCAGCCTCGTAACACTATTCATTTGTACACATTCACGATATATTAACCTAAGTCGAAACTCGAAAAATATTCTAATTGATATTTGAATCTTCAAGATTCGTGAAATTTTGAAACATAAATATTTTTACAATTATTATTGAACGAGGTTATTTATTTATTAAAAAATATATTATGTCTGTCCGTAACAGTTACATTTTAAAAAGTCATAGCATTGCTTTAGGAGTTCGATATGAATTGATAATAAATATATAATAGCAAATTATAATACATAATAGTAAACTGACGAAGTAATGTACACAATAAAAATAAGTTCTATATAGTTAGGATGAAAGAGCAATGTAAACGTAGCTAAGAAACTACATTAATTTGAATTCATCACAAATCTAAACCAAATTAGACGACAAACCATCATAAATCTAACGGTCAACAACTGTACAACCAAAAAGAAAGCAAGCCCCTGCAAGCTCCCGATGAAATCCCCGCGAATTAAGTCCGTCCACTTTGTTCCACCACCCCGTAAAAAGAACGAACCTCGCGCGTAGCAATCCGCGGAAGATCCCCCCTTTAAATTCGGTAATTCAATAAATACCCTCGTACACACCTTCTCCAACCCAGAAACCCCTGCACTTCCTCCTCCCCCCTTCGCGCACATAAACTACAAGCATACCAGAGACGCGCATACATCCTCCCGCGTATACACCTACCGTACACCCCGCGAAACAAATCTGTCCCCGCGTAAAAGTACAAGCCCATTTCAATTTAGCGCGATATTATACGAGAGCATTTAAATGTCGCGGGCGTAAATCCACGTCGCGCGCGGCCCCTTATACGTAAGTGAGTTTAGTCGGCGGCAAGCGCAGTCCAAGCGATATTAACGGCCGGGCCCGTAGTATATCCACTCGCGAAAAAGGAAAAAAAAGATTGCCGGGGGGTGGCGAACACTGGGGCTGCTTCGCATTCATCCTTACGGAGGGCATAGATGTATATATACCTCCTTTTTTTTCCCTCTTCTCTGTGTGCCGGTATGTATTCGCGCGACATCGAGCTAACCCCCTCTAGTGCAAAACGAGAGAGAGCCTTGTGAATATGCAAATGTAATTGATATTACTTTTTAAATATTCCCCACTCTCTTTATCGGCCGGCGTGCTTTCGCTTCGTCGTATATATTTTTTACCCCATGGCTTCCTTCTCTCTCTTTCTCTGTGTCGTCGTCGGGCCGGCGCTTTATACGCTTTGCGAAACGGTAAACCGTCTGTTGTTGGGTTTTGCCCGGTAGCGAGAAAGCGGAATGCAAAGCGTTTTATATATATATAAAGGGAGGAGGAGGGGGAGGTTTTGTACACACGCTCTACACCAGAGAGTGCGTAGTCTGAAAGGTGCTCTTTTACCAGTGGCGCAACTATATATACACCCCTTTTAACCTTATATATATATATATATATATATATATATATATATATATATATATATATATATATATATGAAGTGGAGCCACCCCGTGAGGAAAGGTAATTAATAGGCTCGGCTGACGGAGGCCGCTCCGCGGAGAAACTATATACACTTCCGAGATCTCGCCTGAGATAAGTCCGACGGCAGCGGCGGTTGTTACAAGTGGCCCGTAACGAATTACCGTGTCATTAAGGTCGACACGCTCTTTTTCTCGTGCCGCCGCCGACGCGAGAGAGTCCTCCTATACTTACTCCGAGGCAACGATCGCCGAGGCGACCGCCGCGGTTGCTATAGAGAGTGCACGCAGGTCGCGAGGGTGATACGAATGACGACACGTCGCTCGAGTGCAGGTGGAGATGGCGGACGGTGGATATGGTGGGTTTTCTCTTTTTTTTATGTCGGAGCGGTCTTTTTTTGTTGTGGAGTTGGGGTTTTGGTGTGTTTTTGGGTGGATTTTGGTGGAAAGGTGCGGGGTTTGATAGGGAATATGGTGTAGGTTGCTGCTACTGGGTTAGGGAGAATAATCATTCGGCAGTGGATGTTTACTTAGCTGCAGTGGAAGAGGTAATATTCACTGCTAAATTGATGGGTTTGATGTACTTTTCACTGTTTCATTTTTAGAGAGTGCTGAAACTGAGTTAATATGGGGCGAATTTTGGAATGTGCGACGGTATACTGTTAAAATAACTGCTGCTAATGTCGATCTAGAATAACATAGGACTTAGCATGAATACCATTATTTACAGCCCGGAGCATATTAATTTTACAGTGAAGCTTCCATTTAGAATTAAGATATCAGGATTTTATCAAAATATCCAGATTTAAGAAAAATAATACACTCATAGGAATATTTTAAATGACTTTTTTGCTGTCCTTCAATCTTAGCTACATATATTTAAAAAAAACTGTCGTATTATACTTAGATAAACATTTTCTGATAAAAATTACTGTGTACATCGTTCCACGGTAATAATTACTAAGGATATCTTGAAATTATGGTAAAAATTGATGTTATTGTTCATAATTTTTAACATTGCATCAAGATATTTATCATTTACTTTACCATGAGTTTCATGGCAATTTTTGTAATACACTAATTATTAAAATTTCTACTTTTTTATTATAATCATGACAATCGTTTGCAGATATTGAATTCAAAAACTAATAAAAGTAATGTCAAAATATATTCAAATATTTAAAAAAATATTCATTCGTTCTGTAACTTTCACTATAGATTTAGTAATTTTTCATAAGAACAAATAGAAATAGTCATTTTTATTTTACGATTTCTCTCAGTGTAAGAACTAACATTGAACTTTATAAACCCGACATTGTAAAGCATGTCTTATTTTCGGCCAGTTACTACTGGCAATGAGAAAAGAAAAAACAATAAAGAGTTTCAAAAAGAATGGGAGAATATTCAAATGATGAGAACCAACCTTGATTAATTATGCGAACACAATTGGCCTACTATTTGGAGTACCATCGCCGACTTGACGCATTACAAGGATTACATTATCCACTAAAAAACGTTCCGATTGTAATCTATATATAGCTAGGCTGTTTTTATCTTACTAAATTCTACAAAGGTAAATGCGATTACTGCACATTCTTGAATAATGCCTCGTTAGCAACTTTATTTGCATTCGGACTCTTTCACTATAAAAAATCAGTCGAAACGAAAAACGAAATGTGCTTAAGTAATCTTTTAAGCACCGTGATATTAGCTCTTTATATTAAATTGACATTATATTTATATTTCTTCATCGAACAATAAATTTGCATAAATTTTACTAAGAGTACATACCTTTTAATCCAAAGAGAAGATATTTGATTTATTTTAGTTTCTTTATCAAAATATAATAAATATTTCTTACCATTGTTACAAGGCTTTCCGTTTTTGCATCGAATTAAAAAAGAGTACAAAATTATAAAATCCTTCTGTACAACATTATGTTAAATCTCAAACACCTCCACCCAGGACTTTTTTCCCTCGCTACCCCACATCTCGTACCCATAATATAGTTACCAAGCGGCGCATTATGCACCTTGAAATAACTCACATAATCTTTACCCCGTAAAAAAAAAGGGGAACAAGCATTCCTCGCCGCCGCCATTAAAAAGAAAATCTAAACACATGCGAGCCGCTTAAAGAATTCCTCATTAACTCGCGCACTGCAGTCCGCGGCGCAAAAAGGCGCGTTTTCATTTTCATTGAAAACATTTATGAATCTCAGCTACCGTTGGCACTTGGCACAAAAGATTTAATAAGCGCGCGCGCGCGTCCGCGGAAAATAAGTAATTAAATCATCCGTGTACACCACGGCCACAATTAGAACCGCGGAGCGCCTCCTGCCATTACCATATTCGAGACAAAGTGTATACGCTGAGCCGAGCGCACGCACACGCCCGTGATTTCTCATAAAACAGGGAGAGACGCGAGAGGGAAGGAAAGAACGGAGGCGATCTCGGGAGAGAATCAACAGTGTGCGGGTGTATAAGTAATATTTTTTCAGGCGCGCTTATCTAAGTATCGCTCTTGTTAATAATAATCGCGGTGTACATCGGCTGCGCGGGAGAGGTTTTTATTTATGTGTAGTTATGTAGTGTATATGGGTGATTCTACCGAATCAAATATTCTCTATGTAATTTTCTTGTTAAGCCACTTTCTTTGATACTATTTAGTTTTTATGAAAACTCAACGAGCTCGCATAATTTATTTTTCTCATCGCAATATAAATTCTTCATTTAAATACTTATAATTTTTAGTTTTTAAAACTATGCTTTTTCTATTGCAGTATTAGTTAAATTAGATAAAAAGGATGACACGATTTCCATTGACTTTATTTATATATATAAGTGGTTTGAAACATGTAATCTTTGAAGCCTCTCGCGCGAACAATTAAGTATCTAATATATTGCTGCAGTTGTGAATAACATGCGGGTCATATATTGGAAATCGCATTTCCAGTGCCTTATCCATATATGTCCTATATTTTGGAAATAATTTTTCCATATGTAATGGATTATACAATAATTTAAATTAAAAAAGACAAATTGAGTAAGAGGATAAGGGTCTCATTGTTGAATATGTAAGATTTTATCCACGGAAGCAAAATTTATTATAACCGACGCTGGAATATTCTGCCTGCTGTTCATGCTCAAGTATGTTATACTGATTCATAAGATTTTAATGCAAAAGAACTAGATATTCTATTTCTAAATTGAGTAAGTGCATCTCTTGACATATAAAAGTAACAAGTGAGTTCGTTTAGGATGTTTCTGTATACATATACAGAATTATACTTTTCAATATACGTTTTTATACATTAATTGCATTATCACTAAAACTAATGGTATCACTAAAACACAGAATACGTTTAGAAAAGAAGCACCATACTGTTTACTAAAAATACTTCAAACATAAAATTTATTATTTCAAAATTCATTGTAGGTAGTACAATCGACATTCAATTGTAGATAGTCGATTTTAGATCTTCCTATAAAAAACATATTTTCATTTTTTAAATTCCAAACCATTTTTACCTCATATTAAACAACTTTAAATATAAATAAATGAAAAAAATATTCCGTTCCAACTTCAAGTTCCCTCCTGCATCAAAGCCTCTTCAACATTCAACTTCCCTCCCTTATCAACCACAAAAAGCACCTAAAAACCCTCCATATCCCCCAGAATGATCCGTGTACACTCCCCCAAGGGATCCCGCCAACTCGCTAATCCGAGCCCATCTCGCCCCACACGGCAAAGCGACACACGCCGGCGAGTCCAGCATCGGCACAGCCATACATAGCCATCGCCGTCCCACCTCCACCATCGCGACTTCGGCGTGCCGCACGGCCGCGCCGGCGTCGAGCTAGTTGCGTGCCGAAGATAATTACCGGAGTTCCTCGCCCCGTGCTGATGGTGTGCGCGCACATAGAGCCACGCACGCTCCGCGGCGCGCGATGGCGCATATACATACACGCACACACTCCCGCCGGCAGAGAGAGAGAGAGAGAGATTTCAGGCGTATGTACGTAGAGAGCTTCGGCATTCGGGCGACTCTCTGTAGCAGCGCGTCGTCACACCGCTGGTTTCAACGCCAATTAAACACCCGCCTTGTCAAGGAGAGAGAGAGAGAGAGGGCGGACCTGCCCCCTCACGCGATGTAATATACGTATGTGTGTGTGTGTGGGTGTGCGCCGTTATTACGCGCTGCCGTGTGTCATTGCCACCCACGTCATATTTGAAATGACGCGGGCAGCCATTTTTTTAGCGAGGATGTGCGTTTGATGTGGGTTCGAGGTGTACACCCGAGCTAGTGGGGAATGTTTCGTACTGAATGGCTTTCGCGTACACATTGGTAGGGAAGGTTTTGGAAGAAACGCTTTTAACCTGCGTGTTCGAGCATTGATTGTTCATGTTTTTGGGGCGTAAAATAATAATAAACAAGGATTAGTGAGCATTCTATGTATTTTATGATTCTTATTCAAATGTAAAAATTATTGTTTATTAATTTATAAGATTATATGGGTGATTGTCAAAAAATAGAGCTTTTGGTGAATTTTTAGCTCTATCGTATTTTCTGAAGTACATCTAAAGGGATAGATAAAATCAAGACACCAGCAGCTCCTTTTTTTTGACAATCACCCATATACGAAAATTTATAGCAAAGAAAGCGCCGATTCATTCCGCAATCCGCTCTATCAATGTTATTAATCTTTTATGCATGAACAGTCAAGATTATGAACTCGTAGGTTTAAAATGCTTGCGACGTTTCCATCCCACGTTAAAATTTTTACAAACGGATTGAAACGGCCTGAACGCGTTCAAAAACCAGGTTGGAAATATTTTGTTATAGTTGAATTCTATAATCCGTTTCAATCCGACGCTATCGGAATATATATGTTCCGGAGTGAAACAGATTGGTAAATAAATAGGACGGAATGAAGATGATTAAAAAACCGATTGGAATGGATTGGACTCTTTCAACCCGTTTCACTCCGAAACTGTAACTAGGAATTCAGTACGAAATATTCCACGCGCATATCTTACTATCGAGTATATATGGCAGGCCAATCTTACGGAGATCTGATTTCTACGCTCGTTAATTTTCTTCCGAGTGCACCTTATACGCGAGCGGACAGATTGTTATTGTTGCGAGGTGTGTGCGTATGGTCATTAAAGGGGCTTTTTTGTAGGAGTTTGGGGTAATTTGTCAAGGTTATTGCGCGCCGCGTGAGGCATGGCTCGCGATGTTTTACATGGGAAATGAGGCGATGGGCGCTGCGGAGTGCGCGGATTTATGCGCGCGCGGAGTAATTTCTCGGTCGTGGATGTGCGCGAGGAACGACGCATTGTTTATGGTTTTTATGGGGACTTCGGTAGTGTTAATGAGGTTTCTTGCCTATTTTGGAGGATGAAGTTGAAGTTTGCTTTTGTAATTCGTGAAGTGTGACTTGTCCTGCTTACGGGATACGGAAGAGTGGAATTATATTTACGTTACTTGATTATAACTAGCGATGGAATAAACATTTTGTTGATTTTATAGAAGGTATGACTAGGTCTGAATTTCAGTTGCGTTAAAGCCTATACGAAAAATTGATAAGATATAAATCTGCTACGCTATAATCTATGTTTTGATATGCACAAATAATGTGAAACTCACTTATCCCGATCTGTACAAATTTGTAAAGAAATTAGTAATTAATATACGTGTAATATTACCTATTCATGATATTAAATTCGAGACATTTTATTTTAGATAAAGTTTGGAGTGTCACTTAATTAAATCAAACGCAAAAATCTAGTTTTAATCAGAAAATTATTTTTCTATTTAAAAATGTTTTTAACCCTTAATAATAAGAGTAGGCGCCACTTTTTTATAAGTATGAACAGTCAACCATTTTGATCTTAGACGTATCATAGACATTTACAAATAAATTCACTCCTCTATATTTCTAGTAATTACCAATAAATCATAGAGAAACGATTGAAAATGGTGAATCAGAACAATTAAATCTAGGAAATGCATATATCAATATACTACAAACAATATAGTAATTCACAAATTATTAACATTAGACATTATTTCTCCCAAGTTCTATTTTTAAAAGTTTCCCTAGACTATCATACAGCACTAAAATATCAAAATTTCCTCGTAGATATTCCACGGAAAGTTTCAAGAACGTGCGAGCGAGCGCGCGCTCGCGAATGCGTTGGTTATATCGAGGCACATAAATTACACGTCAGACCGCGCGCGCGCTTTTCCCGATAGATTTTCCTCGTTTAGCTCGTCAACGTATTTACATGACAGCATGCGAGGAGAAAAATGTGCGCGCGCGCAAATGGGTCAGCGCGAAATCACAATGGCTGACAGCAAAACCGACTGACCGCCTCTTTTGATAAAAATGTCATAGCTGGCCTTTTACGAGAAGTATGCAAATTACCGCGCGCACCCGATGAAGTTAATGCCTTGCGTAATACATAAAATAAACGAACTTTTGAATCGTGCTTTCGGAGTTGTTTTGAAAATAAACTTAATCTGCAACTGTGCGGTTTTTATTTTGTAGATAGTATAGATAATATAAGAGTCAGAAATTCAATACTTTGAAAAAGAATAAGATAATGACAAGGTTGGTATGTTATATGTATTACTATTTTACAATTGGATATAGGTATATTTCTTAGAATAATTGTGAATCCAGTAATTTTATTTCAGTCAATTCATGGCTAGTTAAAAAAAAACGATTTTTTCAGTCTTTAATATTTCGGCAGTTATTATTACCGTCATCAAATATAAATATGCAAGTTACCAATAAATTAATTTATATAGATTAACTTTAATATTTTAAATAGTTTACGGTAAATTTAGAAGTACGTTTGTTTTTATTACTTTTTGAACATTTTTTAGCAATCGAGTAAATCCAAAGTTAGTACGGAAATATTTTATTTAATTGAGTTGTTTACACTTTCTCTAAATTGATACAATTTTGTTTTATTTGTTTTTGGCATAACACTAAATGTATAGCGAAACACTAAACAAGTATAAAATATTCACGTTACAAAAAATAAAATGCCTACGCCCACGAGTACGATGAAACAGCTCATTTTTATTCAGTAACCTTGAAAATGTCGTGTTTAAAATTCACCAAAATCTTGACAGCCAGAAGATTGATGGTATCCAGGCGGATTTAATTGGAATGCCAAAACAAAGAGATTTTTGCGCATACTACACTGCTTCAATATTAAAGTTTGTACGGTACTATTTTACAAAAACATAGTCATATATATTTACACTAATTTAAGATTTCTATAGAAAAAACTTTTTTTAACTACAGTTTTTGCATAAATTTTATGCATTCCTGCACAAAGAAAAACTTAATCCAACAAAAACAATAAATAAATAGATAACGTTATATTAAGAACTAATTCGTACATTTTTATATATATATTTATATCTTAATAAATAAATAGATAAAGTTATATTAAGAACTAATAAGATATAAATATATATAAAAATGTACGTTTTCTAATCAGCTAAATTTGTAAATAAAACCTGTGACATACAAACAAGACTTTTTATTAAACGATGTGTAATCTAAAAGTCTATTACTATATTTTTATTAGTTTCATGCTTATTATTATTATTATAAGTCTATTATTATATTTTTATTAGTTTCATGCTTATATAATACATTGAACTTATTAAATGAATCATCCATTTACTAAACTGCGCATCTTAGGTAAACAAAATTAGATTGCATTGTATTTTTACATAAGGCTACGCCGGAAATTTAAAATTACGTGAACATTAACATAAAGAAAAATTATCCTACAGCACTCATACTTCTTTAACAACGAAACACTCTAAATCACCCTCAATCTCCCAAAATAGACACCAAACACCCTAATATCCAATCAATTAACCCATCCAAACCTACACCACCACCTCAACTCTTTCCACCCCTTTCCTCTCCACCACCCACTCTCAAGCTCACCATCCACAACGAAAAAACCATTAACCCGATGACAAATTATCAATCCAACTGTACGCTCTTGCACCTCTGAAAGTGCTTAATCGGCCGTAAAACGGACCATCCGCAGCTACACAACTATACGATAGGCGCAATTCGCGCGGGAGAAAAGAAAATCTACGACGACATCTCAATAAATTAGCTCTAAGCTGAGCGGCTGTGTGCGCGCGGGGCCTCGACCCTTTGCCAAAAGCGCGTGAGGCCGAACCCCATACAGCGGCGGACAATCAGCCCCCCGCTGAGCGAAGCGGAGTTAAGCGGAGTGAAGCGAAGCTATGCTCGACATGGGGGGGGAGTCGGATAGTTTTAATCATTTTTGGCGCCCCGGCACCTTCTCTATTTTGGGTATGTATGCGCGCGAATGGTGGATGTGCACCGGCCTCGTGTTTGGAGCGGAGCACGTGCGGAGAAGAGAGCGCTCCCTTCATTAATGTCCACTTAATCGGTGATTTTATTCGCATTTTTCTTGGAGAAGGGTTTCTAGGGTGGGTGTAGTTGTAGGGAATTGGGCGAGGGAGATAAGGAGATTCCTTTTTCGGAGTTAAGGGAATTTATTTTCTTCTTTTCAAGGGTAGAAATTTATAAAGTCGTTTAAAGAGTTTATATACTTATAATGTCGAGGTTAGTATTCTATGGAGAAGGAACGAAATCCTGATAGTATAAAGTATCTCACGCCTGAGTAGGGCGAGATTAGGGGTTTGTCTATTTTTGAATACGCTAGTCCAAGCCTTATCAAGCTTATTCAAGGCGTACTCTGGTTTTAATATATAGAGGAAATTTCTATACAAGACAAGACCGTTGATTTTAATAAGAACATTATTCAATATTTAGGTATACTTATAATAACTAATAACTTAATTAAACAAATTTTTGTTATTTTTGTTATGAGTTTTTGTTATTTGTTAATCCCTTGACAATCAATGACGGAAGAATCCGCAAAAAAAGTTACCAAAAGTTGTATAATGTAATAGCGCTAATAAAACACACTTCTTATGCAGCGATTAAATTTTCAATAGATACTTTTATATTTTAAGTTTGCAGAATACGAATTTGAAGTCAGAATTTCAATATTTAACATAGTTGTTAACTCGAAAAAATTTCGAAAATCTTAAATTATACTCATTTTATTCATATTTTTACGTTTCTTAAATTTTTGTAATTTTTATATTTACATTTATAAACGATCTGAACATCGAGTTGATTATCGAGAGAATTATCCCCAAAAGTATACTACGATATAATGATTTATCAAACCGATGAAATTCTATTAATAATATTAAATATCTGTTATTATTACTTATTAGCTACGAAATGTCAGCAACGTTACTACTTTTGTTTCCGCAGAGAGCTTTATGATAGTAAAAAGAAAAGTTTTGCTGTTCTGCTAAAAACATGTTAGAAACATGTTTTGGGATATAAGGAATCAAAATACACTATTTTTAGAAAATGTCCGCATGCGTGCGGTTTCAAAAATTTTTTAATAGTTTTTTTTTTTGTATTATGCCGTATTTTTTATCATACTAAGATCATTGTTTACGTTTTTTGATGAAGATTTAAAATGAAGAAGAATTTTTTAAATTTATCGATTCATTTTCTTTATAACGTTTCTTTCATTTAGTCGGTATTCATTTTTTTTTTTTCAAAAAATTAATAATAGCTTTTTTTGGAGTATTATGTAGTAATTTTTGACCATTCAAAGCTCTATTTTTATTTTTTGATGAAGATTTGAAATAAAAAAGTTTTTTGTAAGGACAATAATCTAAAACATGTAATTCTATTCTATAAGAGGTAGCGCCATTTTGTATACTTTAAACGTCGTTTGATTGGTCAGTAGGATACGAGCACGAAATTTAAATGTATCATGAAAAGCGTGTACGTATAACAAAATAAAAGCGCACGAAACACGCTATGGACTTACAATTTCTTTCCTGTGCTCTCTGTTATAAAACCAATTAAAAAACTACACAAGATTTTACACGTCCATTACAAAAACATATAATTGCGCGTACACAATTAAATCCGCTAAAACGGAAAAATCTGATTTTTACTCAAAGTTCCCGACAGAAAAAAATCCACAACCTCACCACACAAAGCAATCGGTACAATGAAAAAGTGGAACTCTCAATACCGCGCTCGGTACGCGCTGGCGCATTCTGCATCGCGCGCACGATACACTTTTTGTACTTCCTGTTTTTCAAAAAGCGTTTCTCGTTCTTTTTGAAGCGTAAAGTCGCGCCGGCGTATATATATATATCCCCTACCGCGGAAGTCACTCGCGGCTCGCACCGTAACGCGTGCGCGCGCTTCTATACCAATTAACTCGAAGAGAGATTCCCCTGGACTGTGCGCCCGCCGCGCGTTAATTACCGGGAGGCAACCTTCGTGATTTCAAGAGAACTCGTTCGTTCTTTTTAAAGGCTGTACTGATTACTCGCGAGTCGCTTCAGCTTCGGTTTGAACTCGCCTACTACTACTCCTCCTTCTCGTGCCACTTGTAACTCTCTTGGCTTCTTTTTGCATTTGCGAGAGCTTCGTTTTTCGCCGTACTTGTAGCTTTTGAAAATGTGTAATTCAATATAGAGGAATTGCATTGTGTATCGTTTAATGAGGTAAAATGCGAAATCGTTCTGATTGTGTGTGACAATTTTATTATGGGCGTTCCAATTCGATTCAGTATTAGCAGTTAATTAAGTACTTAATTATATAGCTTTCTTACTATAAATTAACACATTTAGGTAACTACTTTTACGCTCATGTATGCATAAGTTTTATGAAGTGTAAAGATTTACGAGTTGGTTTTAGTTTTCATGCGTGCTTCATGAATAATTATTTTTATGTCAAACAGGTATGATGGTTCAATTTTTAACACACATAAGCATGTAGAACTCAATTCCTAACGAAATGTACACACGCCAACTTGTTTTGTTTTCATATAAGATAATCACTCTTATATCTTAGTGATATATTAGCTCTTCATTATATAAATTAAACAATTGCCTGTTAGTTAGGAAATATATTACTACTTAATATACATAATCATTGGATCTTTTGTTTAATCCTTTGAAATACGAGTTTTCTGATTTGATTGTTTTTTCTTCTTATTTATTTAAAGATTTATAAATGGGGATTTTGAAGATTTAAAATAGCGAGTCTAGTTTATCAGACTAAAGTTAAAATATTATGTTGCATTTTTAATTTAAAAAAGAATGGACTGACTATGAAGTGGTAAGCAATGACCCCGTAAATTCCCTAAAACGAACTTTCACGTAAATATGAGTCAAGTTTCTTTCTGACGCGTTTTTTTTATAAAAAATAATTATCCTTACAATTCATTTATTACTATAACAATGAATTACTTAACAGTTCATAAAAATTACATATTTTCCATACTTACAAATGTAATATCCTAGTAGTAAGGTAATATAGCAAAATAATCAGTCATTAATTCCCTGAAAATCAGAATAAATGAAAACTGTAAAGCAGGAACTCTATAATTTAGCCGTGCTTAAAGAACTGAAACAAATCAATACAATTAAATAACAGAAAACCAGCTTAGCACGTCAATAACTCACCCAGTTATTCCTAACAAAGCAACATAATGCAATTCCCAACAAAAAGAATTTCAATGAAAACAGCATCATGGCAACAAATACGCATAAAAAATTCTCGCGCATCAGGGAGCAAGACACAAACAATACTCCTCGCCTGCTCCTGACAACGGAACACCGCTCGCACAAAGGACCAAAATCTAAATCCACCGAGAGAGCCCAAAGTCGAGAAGACCAACGTAGTCAGTCCTTGTAGAGCCAGCGGCGGCAATCCCTACGCGCACTCGTGCCCCTCGTTCGAGTGCAATTCCAGTGGGGCCATGCGTCATTTTAAAATTCACCGATGCCCGAATTAGACGGGCAATTTCATTCGACGCGGCTCGCGCGCGCCGATGAGTTAATTCGCAGACCCGTGGGACTGTATAGCAACGAAACCCCCCAACGTACGTGACACGTAAGTGCAGATCTCGTCTTATTCGATCCGACGCTCCGGAGCGCCGCGTTCGCTCGCTTACAATGGAGTTATCGCGGTACGGGGAGGTGATGGCGTCGGAGAGACTTGAGTAAATGGTGGATTTACATGTGTTGGAGGAGGATGGATCTGTGTGTCGAGTGGTTAAATTATTTATCAATCTTGGCAGGACGATGGGTGGGAAGAGTAAGAAGCATTGTGTCTTTTGGTGAAGATTTTATGAAAAAGGAGTTATTTGGTTTGTTAAATGTCTAATGAGGATTGAAAATATTTTTAAAATCTACACTTTATCTGATGATTCTATATTATTTAAGACTTATTTCAGGTTCAGCTTTAATTTATGAGTTTCAAGATGATATTTATGCCGAAGGGATTTAAATTTGTGATAAAAATATAGAAAGAATTAACGAGAACTTTGAACTAGTATACAGTTTAAAAATTTGATATATTAAGATGTCTTATACTTATTTTATAAATACTTAACGTAGTTTAGAGTCTACTTGATGATGTAAAAGTGGAGTAAAAAATTGGTTATAATATTTGACTCACATAGACTAATATAAAAGTAAGGAAAAAACATTATTTACAAACTTTTTATATTTAATACTATAATAATATTTCACGAAAATCATGTTATCTTATCTGACAAATATAATAAGACATATCTTTGAAACGAGGGGCTGGTAGAGTTCTTTTTTAACATACATACAAAGTAGAAGCTCGAGTCACCAAAGAAACTGAATATTGTTACAAAATTCATTTACATTTAAAAATATAACTTGAACTTGTGCACCTAATTTTACACAGAAAAAGAATATCATGTTTGTCTGAATTTTTAACAAGTTAAAAGTAAATTTTGCTATTTATAATTCACGTAAATAACATAATTATACTAATTATGTAAATAGAGCAATCACGACCAATTTTATTACTCATTATAAATTGTCAAAGCTACATGGCTTTCCTTCATATTAAATTATTAACTCTTATACAATGCATAATATAAAATATTACGGAACTTACAACTTCTTGCGAGAAAATCTCCTACAGCAACGCAAACTAACACCCATTATTGTCGTCGTTTTATTTTATAAATTTTCCATTTTACAGCTCTGCGCAACATAATTAAAATAATTATTTCCGCCGCGCTAATACTTCAAATCCGCGCGCATCAACGCTTATTAATCCTCCCATACCCACCTGAAATCACGCAACGCTTGCAACAAAAAAGAGGAAGAAGACTCATATTTGTCAAGATCACAATATTTTCTTAAGTTACATAAATCCTAATCCCAACATATTACATAAACCATATAATCATCTCCCAAGCTACACACATCATATCTCGCCTCACGAAGCTCCACAACGTCAAACGCAATACAATCACCCGATTAATTTACCCCTCACACACACATACTCTTTTTTCCTAGTATACCTCCAACCATTCACCTCTTTAAGCTCCGAACATCGCGAAAAAAAATCGACCCGGAGAGAAAGGCGAACCATCAAGACAAACAACAGTTTTCCCGCACGTCTAAAATACGCACGTGCGTAGATATCCTACCTCCTCTCTCTCACTCCGTGCTCTTCTATGCCCGTGCCCGTAGCATAATGATTAGGCGCGCGCTCGCGAGTTGATACATTCCTCGCAAATGACGTGTCGGGTGCAGCTGCCGACGCTCCGCAATGCGGGTTCTTCTTCGCGGCGCGCGCGCTGTTGTCTCTCTTTGACTGACTTTATTGTCTCTGCCCGGGTTTGCCATATCCATCCACTTGATTCGACGTGTACATGTGTGGGTACGTGTGATATTCGCACGCGGTGCTGATGTAGGTTTAATGCGCACACGCGCGGTGTGGTAATAATTGGAGGTGGCTTCGGAGGGGAGTGTAAGGGTTGCGGGTATTGGAGTATCGAGAAAGTTTCGAATATGGTATTTTATTATCGAGAAATATGAGGTATGTGTCTGAGGATTGTTTAAATGGGGCCTTGTTCTTCAGATATCAGGTGTTCTACTACAAGCGTGTATTATTTTAGTCAAATTAATGGTGCCCCTATACTTCTGACAAATAACTTGTGCACGTTTTTACTCTAGGAAAATTAACCAAAAATAGAATAAAAGTAGATGGAGGGCGCTTTAATTTGAGCTTTGTTTCGTATAAAAGTATTAATTTAGTCCAAAGTTATGAACAATCGCATGATAATTCGTGGCATTTGAACTCTTTTGATATTGTCAACGTTTCCTCGTGCATTTTTCGTCATTGTCTTTGAATGTTCATAAGTTACGTAAAGAAAACATCAACTCTGCAGAACTCAGTTTTTGCTCAGATATAGGCAGGTGTTTTCTGTATTCTAAATATTAAGCCCAATACCCATAGTTAATCTAATTGACCTTTTTCTTAATATTTCAGTTGTTCTATTCTAAAACTTTTTACGTTAAAAAAATTATCCAAAAAAAAGATGGAATTAGTAGACTACTGAAAATGGACTACAATCGAAGATAATAATCAAAAATGCATCAAAATCTGAAAACACATGTATTTCACATCACCGTGTTCGTTTGTTTGTTGCTTTGTAATATATGTACTTTATTTACTTTTCAGATCACATTTCTATCGTTAAAACTTGCAGAACTATGATCTCAAATAAGGCCTCACTTTTAAACAAATCAATGTATACTTGAAACAGAGCAGCTGATATTTTAAGAACAAGAACCATAAATAATAAACTCATAGACACGTGTATCACATTACGCAATAATAAAACATATTTCAAAATTCCAGAACCCACAACCCTCCCTCTCCCCTAACATATATCAGTGCACACATGCATCAATCGCTGCAGCACAGCAACGCTTGATGCTATTATCGTTCGTTTTCGGTTTAATTTGAAGGCTTTATTACCGCGGATATTGCATTTTTCGCGCGTGGCTTTGCCAGTATATACGCGATGATTGAAAATTTTCCAACTTTTTGCAGATGCGGTGTAGCGGCAGCAGCAGCAGCTTTGAGAGGCGCGAATCTGGGTCGATGATGGAAGGTTTGATGGACGTGGCGCTGCATATACGAGCGGAATTCACGGCTTTTATATGCGAGAGCAGCCGGGAATATAGGCGGGCTGTAAATAAAAGCGAGGTAATCGTCAGTTTATTTTTTATGGTACGACGAAATTACGGCTAAATAAAAGTCGAATCATTTCTGAATAATATGGTTGAATAAAGTGATAGTAGCTTTTATTTTTATTATAATTGATGTAGAGAAAGTTGTAAAGTATAATTTTATATATATGGTAGTTTATTCAGTCTAGATTTTACTAAACTAGTTGTAGAATTATACAATGTAAAAAATCTCAGAACAGTTTTGATAATTAACAATTTGTTTAATCAAGCATCGAATTAGGCTAAATTGTTGTACTTAGAAAATTATTGCACTCAAATTTACTATTTCTATCTGGACGTTGAAAACATACTGGATGTTTAATAAAAACTCATATTTCTAGTAAAAATTGTCGAACAAATATAAAATTTGACTGTAAGTATGATAATTTTTGTAAAATATTGCGTGTGCTCCTATAATACAAACAGGATTAGTAAATTTTACTGCAAAATATGCAATTTTCAAAAGCGTTTTGTGAAAAATTATTTTACAACCACCGTAAAATAACCGAAGATGGTTCAAACAGTTTATCACAATCAACCACAATCAATTACTAAGTGTTACAGTATTTATTATGAAATCCGCATATATTTACAACGGCTTTTATTCCTGACTAAAACATTCTTTTTACAAAAAGTGCAAACAAAGTACATTATTCCACGTAGTAATAAACAAAAGAACACATCTATCTCCACGCGAGCCGAGCAACTCCAACGCAACGCATGAATCATACAAACGCAAAGACTCCATCGCGCACGAATCACGAGCGACGGACGGACGCCCGCAGCCACGAAGCGACGGCCGGCAGCCGAGAATCCCGCAACTCGGCCGCACAACGCCGCCTAGACTTGTTTCTCGATCAACGGCTCTTATGGCTCTTAGATCGACTTCCTAATAATAATCACGGCCCTCCCCGTAATGACCCACGATCACGAACAGATACAGCGTATACTCGTAGTGCGACTCGAGCCATGTAGGCAGCCGCAATTCCACGCTCGGCGGAGGATAGAGGATAGACTGCAAGTCGGCCAGCAGCGCTAGGGGGCAGTTTGCAACCCCCGAGCGTGCGATACTGTTGCTCGACATGCGATCTAAATTTTCCCGCAGCGTAGAGACCCCTCATTAAGTCTTACCCACTCCCTGGTTAATACGGCTCTTTTGTCCTTTTCTCTCCGTGTTACCGAAATTTTGCTTGGAAATTAAATTTTTATTATGGAGAATTATTTTTACACTGTATTTGCAAATAATAAAATGGATTTATTGAAAATTGCGTGTTTAATTGAAGTTTGTGCTGTAATTTGCATAATCGTGTTTTTAGCTCATTAGAAGAGATGTACTAGCATTGAAAATGTAAGCACAGTCTACGTACAACTACCAGTCAGTTTATATAGAAATTTTGTTTATAATTTAAAGTGAGCTTACAATTTTTTTAAGGTAGTTACTATTATCTAGTACAATTACTTAATGAAAGGGAATAATTGCAATAAACCCAACTTTACTTACACACTAAAATTTACATATACAAAAAATGTCTACGTACACAATAATTTATGTATCTATAGTGCAAAGGTATCCCCTTTGTCAATTGAAAGACTAAAATAAAAGTCCATTTCTCATTTGTACTATTCACTATCAAGCACAAAATTGCTTCTCAATGCATGCTTCTTTATCAGTTACTAAGCTTCAAAACCCCAGTTCTGTCACTTATTGGGAAATATTTAAAAACCAGATTTAGGCACATCTTTCATACGTCCTGAGCCATAAGATAGTATTTCAATCAAATACAGTCGAGTCGCGGGGACTGAAAAGGCTCGGAGTCAAATTCTCGGGAACTGCAATGTGTATTTATTATAGGAGCCTATCAGTCCCCGAGACATCCCCATGTATAAGAGCATTGCAGTTCCCACGTAATTTCAGTCCCCGAGTTCTCAGTCCCCGCGACTCGACTGTATCATTCACATCTTCCCATTTAAACTCTTCCGCCCTGTTAAGCATCACGTTTACATTTTATTATCCATATGTTCCTTTACATCTACACATTATCCAGTTTTCTTCTACATAAAATCGTCCACATCAAGAATGTAAAAAAAAACGGCGCCCGAACAGGGCCCAAACTTTTCTTCTTCCAGCGTTCGCCGTACTTTTTACCTCCAGCTCGCGATACAGCAGCAGCGACTCGCGTCTTCTTCTTCGTCTCTCTCCTCTTCCGACGAATTAGAAGCTGCCCAAAATCCGCCGAGCACGCGCGAGACTTCGGCGTGCATCGCTCTCGATGTCCCCTCGCCTCCAGAACCATCTACGGAATTGGCCCCGATGATTAATGGCCCTTGCGCACACACGCGCTCGCGTATCCTCTCCTCCTGGTCTTCTCCTTATTTTCCCCCTTAAAAGCCGGAGCATCAAGCGCAGCACCTATATAAACGGACCCACCGCCGATTGTTTTCGGCTCTGCAGACGCGTAAAAACGCCGCCGCGGATCCGGCCCTGTCCCCGTCTCGTCTCTCTCTCTCCTCTCCTCTTCTCTTCTCTTCGCTTCTGTCCTCTCTTTGGGCCAGTTCTGGACGCGCTGTACACGCGCATCCATACTAAATAAGTCGTATAACTGGCGAAGAAAGAGAGAGAGAGAGAGAACTCGGTAGCCAAGGGTTTCTCGAGGCTGATTAATCGGGCGCTTTGGATTCCGAAAGGACATGCGGTAGGTATATACATTGGGCACGGTACAAGTCGAGAGAGGAGGAGGAAGAATGAAGAAGAGGAGTGTGGAGGTTTGGAAGGATGGACTTGGCGGAATGTCGGGATGCTGTGCTATTTTTGCGCGGGGTGTTAATTCTTAATTAGAGTTTACGCACTCCGCCGCGAGCTGGGGATGCCATTCTTCTTTGCGAGGGGGAGGAGAGGACCGTTGTGAATGGTTCTTATTTAGCGCGTGTGCGCCCACCCGCGAATATTCGGGGGGTAAGAAACTGGGTAGGAGTTGGAAGGTAGAGTTGGATGAAGCTTGCGTAAATGATGACAGTGGAGAGCAACGGTTGTTGTATCTGATATTTTCGGTGGATGAGAGGAAAAAAGCTGGTGGATGATTTCTATATTTTTGACTATAACATTTTTTGTTCGAAGATTAAGTATTACGAATTCTTAATCATTTTTTGTATGCTATGGAAAATATTTCGGCAAGTAATAAAGAGTTTCTCCCGAAATAGATTTTTACTGCTGTCCTTGTTTAGCATATCAGGAGGCCCAGCTGTAATAAGCTAAACTATTTACTTAGACTATGCAAATAATGCAAAAAAACAATGTCGATGAACGAACAAATTTATTTTGATCGTTTCGTTTTTTATAGATAAACCTTTGCTATGCAGTTTGGATATATTTGTTTTGGTAAACAGATCATGATTCAAATGAGCTTGTCTGAAGCCTAGTTGATATAATGCAAAGATAGTCTAAGAATTCTATTTACACGTACAATTAGATACGCGCGTTTTGAATAATTGAATTTACATAATACATGTTAATATCGCATACATTTAATTTGAATTTTTTGCCTGTCTGTAAGCTTATACCAACTCTCGGCCAGTAGATCAAGAACTAGTTGGATCAGACTGTGATATTAAAATTTATGAATGAAAGTAACGAGTGTGAAAACTTTTTGATTCACAAATGACTGCGTCTGTCTGTGACTAAGCGAATGGATAGAAATATTCAAAGCATATAATTGTGTAAATATTTATTATTTTCATTTTAATAAAATATATTTTATCAAGTTTACATTTAAACATTAACTAGTAATATACAATGTTTAATAGCGTTGCGTTATCAAATATTAATCCTTAGAGTATTATGGGAAGTAACTAAAGTTCCGCAATTTTGCTTTTATCAAAATATTTTTGTCGTTTGATAAAATCTTGTGATTCTTTTAAAATGTTGTTACATTGCTGTAGTATATTTTGTCCATTTCCTTATAAAATTATATCATGATAATAGTAGCAAAATGTAATCGACACTACGCTTGCCTCAAAAAATACAAATTCACTTTTAAAACTTTTATCTTTGCGAAAAATGTTGTACGAAACATTAAAATACTCATTTTGAAGAAAATATCATATTTTTATAATTATTTGAAAAATAGATTACATCACTTTTGAAAAAATACACTCGATTTAATATATTTTAACAAATTTCTTTCTACTTTTTCTGATGTGACTTCATTGCTTTTAGTTACAATTACTTTCAAATAATATAAGAAACCTAATTGCGTTTTTTTTTAGGGAATTAGAGTTGAAGAACCGTACCGAATATGTCCATGGTCCACTATACTATTCAAATTAGGCATTTAAAACAAACAAAGCTCCATCTATTTTATCATTTCACCAGCATCTTTCAACGAAAGAACCCAAAATTCCATATAATTCCCGAAAAAAACCATCAACAAAGAAAAATCACTCAAAACTCTAAAAATCATCATCCACCATCAAACTTCAATCCATCCCACAACTCAGCAACCATCCACTGCATCAGCAGACCAGTACACACCAAACCAGACCTCGTCTCTCGTCTCTCGCTCGCTCGCGCTCGTACGCGGAGCGACGGCCGTCGGCAAAAACTGCCCGAGGCCCTCGGCTCGGCTCGCTCATATATACTCCCCGCGGTATATAGCCTGCAGGCCGTGACCACCGAGCGCGTCCTCCCCGATGTCCCGAAACTTTAATCAATGCATTTAACCGAATTCCTCTGTCTCTGTCCCAAATAAAGGCAAGAGGCGCGAGCGGCCGGGCCTCGGCAAAAAACTCATCCCTGCACCGTCGTCGTCGGCTGTTCCTGATGCTTTTGGGGCCCCTTGCGCACGCCCCCGTCTCTCTCTCTCTCTCTCTCGTCTCGTCTCGGACCTGACGTCGTTTCGTATTCCGCGAGTGTCTCTACAAAGAGCCTCGTTCGCGGTGTGTCGTCGCTCGTTTTTTGTGCATGCGTGTGCGTGTGCTTCTCTCCTTTTCCTTTTTCCTTCTCGGTGTCTTTCTCTCTCCCTATCTCTCTTTCTCTTGAGATTATAAAGCCGAGCGTACGTATTATACACGCGAGAGCGCTGAAAAGGCGAACGAAACGAGGCGGTCGAGCGTTGGCGCGCGACGCGAGTTCTGACTCTTGTGACTGCGCGGACGACGGAGACGAGAGTAATCATTACGATGGAATATATGTATAAGAGGGTGAAAAAATCGATGCTTCTCGATGTGGGTTCTGGTTTTGCTGGGGAGGTCTTTTTTTTCTTTGGGTGGTAGCGGCTTGACTACGGTGAAAAAGCGACCAACGGACCGAGCGAATGCGGAAAAAAATTCGAACGACGAGGATGTGCATTGTTTCGTGCGCATTCCGGAGATTGTTGAGTGCATACGACGCTGTTCTTTGTGGTTGGGTGGTGGTTCGACATCGCCAAAATTGTAAATTGGTTGTTTTGGGAAAGTTCGTGGGGATACCGATTAAATAATTTTGCTTTAAAGTAGCTGGGTGTATGTTACATGACTGCTTCTGCCGAAAACAGAAAATAACGTAAGGAGAATTTAATACAACTTAATTCTATCTTTTTGTTCAAGTATCATTATATTATGCTGAACGTAAACAAAAACTAGACAGTATATTTCTGTTCTTTTCAATTATCATAAATAGTCAAAGCTTCTTTGTAATGCTTATTATATATATCGATAATTATTACAACTAAAAAGAACAAAGAATAGTTGAAACTCTAATACCTTCAAGTCAAGAATTGATTTTACAAGAATTCATATAATTTAAACGCATGGGTAAATATTGATTAAATAGGTATTCTTAAATTCGCGATTACTGATTTTATAAAAATATACACCGACAGTTATCTTATAAATCATAAAATGTATAATCTGTATTTTATATTCCTTTATATTCAGTATTTATGAAGTAATGGACCTTGTAACCATCATCTATTCTGTAAACTGTAGTTACACATGCAGTTCATGTTGCGAAAAATATGTTTACATACTCATTACTCATAAATATTAACCTTAACGTATTTAGACATGCTAATATTGACGTCTAACCCAACTAGTACTTACTCTACTGCTACACTAATTAGTAAATTTATTTTTATCTGAATACACTAAACACTCTTTACATGAATGCATTAACTTATTTAAATTAAAGTGTTAAAGCGCAAATGTTACATTATACACAGCTATTCACATTACATTGAACCACTTTTATACTATAGTAATATCTTTTAAAATAGTAACATTAACTGTGCCATCGAATACAATTCAATGTAAATGAAGAACCGTTTTCTATAATTGACAAACTCAACAAAATATGTACAACCATATTTAAATGTACAAATAAACTTCATAAAGACCAACTGTATTGATATTTTAACTCCGTAGTACCTCTACTATTACTATAATTGACAAAAATAACTATTTATTGCACGCGTACATAACTTACAATAAAAAAATAAACATAAACTTACTAAATGCTAATGTTTCCCTAAACTAAACAAATAAAGTAATAAAAAAACAACGTATACACATTCCAAAGTAACAAAACAACAAACCACAGCTTAAAATCGACATAATTTTCAAATTCGAACGCCGCGAATGTACTCCGCCAAAGTACTCAACCCGTCGCTACAAGGTGTTAACGCTGTTGTCTCAGCCAAGCACACACGCCTCTCGCGTACTCCACGCATACTCATACTCCTCGGAGGTCGAACAAAAAAGAGCCTCCTCTCGCGCGATTGTTCGCACTGACCTTGGCAGAAAACGCACTTTCTCACGCGGGGCTCCCGTGAAACACGTGTCTTGCCGCGCTCGCGCTAGTTTCTTCTCTCCCTCGACGGCAGTGGCAGCGGATTTCCATAGCGCCCGTGCCCCGTTTAGTCTCTCTCTCTCTCTCTCCCGCGACGCGACGGCTTGTCCATACTTCTTCTTCTTCTTCCTCTGCTTCTTCGCGAGGAGAAAGAAAATTAAGGAGCGAGCGCGGCCGACGCGGCGAGTCCCGCAGGAGCGATTTTTCATTAGCTCGAGCGTATCGTCGCGGATGGATAGTCTTGTGGCTGGGGTTTTATTTGACGGGTGGTGGTGGTACTGGTAGTGGCATTAGTGGATTAGGAATGAGTTGGGACTTAAGGAAATCCTTAATTCTTGGGTTACAGTCGATGTTGGTGTCTGTAAAGTATGGTCCAAACTTTGAATCAAATAGTTTATTGAAAGGAAATGAAGATATAACCATGATTTTTACAAGGGATTTTTAAAATGGGTTATAAATTGTCCTGACCTTAATTAAGTAAATTTTTATAATTAATGCAATAGAGTTAGTTTGAGAATTCTTATACACTGTCAATATAACTATTATTGCTCTGTTGTTATGGTATGCCCATTAATATTTTTTCAGACAAATACTTTGGTTTCGGTCAAACTATCAAATAGGACCTAATCTGATAAATAAAATTAAAAAAAAGTCTTTCACGATAGCCTAAAACTGTTTGTGTTCATCTATGCACTGAAAGTTTTTGCTGATTTTTGTAAAAAAAGATTATTTCTAGTTTAAAAAGCTTTTCATAAATGACATAACTTTTACTAGGGTTTATACTTCATGATAGTGTTTACATTACTGTGAATCATGATGATTTTTACAATTCCGTACGGAAAGAATCTACAGTAATTTCTACCGAACCAGATGATAATATACAAAATGGGGCATCTCACCTATGAAAGTCGGAGTTTCAACGATTATTATTTAATTTGAAATTCCTAACGCGAAATGTATGTAAATATTTCTGCATGTATATGTGCAAGAGAAATCTGTGCTGATATACATGAAGCCTTAGAGTTTTGAACGCAAGATTTCCTACAGAAATCTCTGCAGATTTTTTCTGGATGTGGTGGATCAAGGTAATTTTTACCGCATACTGCAGTCATTTGTCCACTGAATTCAGACGTTTACCATGTTTCTTACGCTGATTCTTCCCAAAAACTTCTCTTTGTATATAGTTTCTTCTACGTGGAAAATTCACTTTATTTATAGATTAACGAAAAATAAGTCAAAGTGAATTTTCCACGTAGAAGAAACTATATACAAAGAGAAGTTTTTTGAAAGAATCAGCGTAAGAAACATGGTAAACGTCTGAATTTAGTAGACAAATGACTGTAGTATGCGGTAAAAATTACCCTGTTATATTTATCTACGTCCGCAAGAATCATTATGCCAAATCCTTTCTACACTATTAGTTTAAACAAAAGCGATCGAATCCACTTTTCACCAAATCTCCTAGTCTCACCAGTAGACATCACCTTATCACCAACGCACCTCGTCCAGCCTTAACCTCACAAAACCATCTCGCATCGAGTCTCGCAATTTCGCCGGTTTCATCGAGAGTCAGCGACTCGTCGGCGAGCTTCCTGGCTCCAGGCGTACCTACACACACGCTCTCCTCGGCCCTCATATCTCAGCGGACATCTCGCTCGGTCTCTCGCACGCGCGCGCTTGCGCTCGTCTCCTATACCCCGACAAATAATAAATCTCCGGACTGCTTCCACGCTCTTTTTCCTTCTCTGCTTCCTCCTACTCGCAGGCTCGTTCGCCTCCGTCGCCGGTCTTCCTCTCCACTCCTCCTCCGTGTCTATCTCCGCGCGTCTCGTCATGGACGACCGTTTCTTCCTTTTTGCTCCGTGTCCCGCGCGTTCCGACTTACCACGTCGAGATCCGAATCGCGTATTATACACATCCGTGGACGCCGCACGTTTTCACGGCGAGAGGGAAAAGAGCAGCTTTCTTGGGCAGTTCGCGCCTGGAATCCTTAAAAGTTCGTAAAACCGATCGCGAGAGAGGTGGTGTAAAAAACTTCGACGATTGCACGGGCGAACAGCTGCTGGACGCGGCCGCGAGTGCGAGACAGTTTCGCGTGGGACTTTGTGCGTGGCGCTGACGTCGAGAGCCTTATACAGGCGAGGCGATAAGACGATTAAGCCGGGGAGAGGTCGAAAATTCGACCGTGTGTTATATTTGCGAGCATGTGAGCTTGGCTTTTTTCAGACTTTTAAGGACGCTGGTTATAGGGGAGTTTTTGTAGTTCTTTTTTCGGATTCGAATTTATTTTTATGGACTTGGTCTTTTAATAAGAGAGAATGTGTCATTTCGTTTAACTCCTGCTAATTGCCACACTCGAAATAAAAGACATATTGTATGTATATGTAGATATTTTACTAAAAGCAATGAGAAGATCACTAAAGCTATTGCAACTATTCCTTGCGGAAAAAATCTAAAAACGTTTCTGCAAAGATTTTCTGCAGAATTTTCTTTATGGTTTTCTGCAGAGTTTATAGCCCTTGTAGGTTTATCTGCAGGTTATTCCACATGCTCTTTTGAAATATTTCGATAGTGTTATTATCCAAATGATAAGACCCAAATGGGACGGGCAACCAACATAAATAATTTTAACGTTTCCTTTTTTATATAAAATTTCTTCAGAATACACTTCTGCAGACAGATCTGCAGGCAAAAAGTTTACAAAAATATATATGGAGAAACTTGCAGAATAATAAAATCTCTGCAGAAAATCTTACAGAAATTTCAGTATTATTCTTTTGATTTATTTCTTAAGACTAGAGACAAAATGTCCAAATGATATCTACCTTTCAATCTCAGGAGACACCTCTACGCAAAAAATAACAAGAAACTCAACTTAATTCATGTTTATATATTTTTGCATTCTCCACGTTTAAATTTCACTTTCATCTCTCTCTACTATTCCTTTTTTATATACTTATCATTTGAGCTATTAATGAGGTTGTAATATGTAATATGACAGTTCAGTAACACAGAGATGTGAAGTTTGTTTATTTACTTGAGGTTACCAAAATATTATTTGATATACTTGATAATAGTTTCTACTTTCGAGCGATAGAGCCATTAGAAATGTTGTAAATAAAATAAATTTGATTGTTTTGACAATAAAAAGAAAAGATTTGAATGGTATAATATAATTAAGACATGTAAAAGTTTAAAATTGAATTGTAATAAAGTTTTACAATAATTACCTTAGATATACAGCTGTTATCGTGCATTGCCTCATTACACATTCTCGACCGTAACTCGAATCTTACACCTTATTAATCAAAAATATAATCCTATTCATCGACATCAGTTAGTTAATACCCAACATTAAATTAGCATTTAAAAGTTCGATTAGATCTTCAGTTCTATCATATTATATACTGCAACATTTTATACTTCAGTTTTTCAATTTCAAAAGACTTTTTAATGAAAATTGATATAGAAGAATCAAACTTCCATTTCACTTCGTTATTATTGACACGACTATCCAGGGAAACCCAGTTCACGCCCCTCTTTCAGAAAATACTTAAAATTATACTCACCACGTTATATCACCCAGAAAAAAAAACATACATACACACGCGATCGCTTACAATTTTAATCCAAATCCTCCACTCGCATCCCGAATTCTCTCTCCATCTCTTCTCTCCTTTTTTTCAACCTTTCTCTCTCCCACCGGGGTCGTCGTATTATCCGCGCCTTTTTGGCGCACTCGCCGGAAGAAAACTTTGAAAAGCCCGTATTTCGAGCGCAGGATAAGCGTCGCGAGATAATCCGAGATGATCGCCTAATAGCTTTACGAAGGAATCAACTGTGAGAATGAGAGTGTATATGCACGAAAGAGCAAGAGCCAGAGAGAGAGAGAGAGAGAGAGAGAGAGAGAGCGCTATATATGTATATACACACAGTGTGTGCGCGTGCGGAAGGGAATGAGCAAGGTGGCGGCTGCTTAACATTAGCATAAGCTCCCCCCCTTCTGACTCTACGCAGAGAAGAGAGCGAGAGAGCGGCTAACGAGCGGAAGAGACGAGGCCCCAAAAGTGCTACCGTGGATCATATATAAGAAGAGGAGGGACGACGACGACGACGACGACGGGAAAAAAGGAGAAGAAACTGAAAGCACCGCGCGTAATAAGCATTAGCGCTCTTGTACCATTAAGCGCTGTATATATATGTACATGGGTGATTCCGACGTAACTGCGATTTTTAGGTATAAAAATTAGCAGATGAGATTGGCCTGCATTGCTTGGATCTTCCGATACATAGAAATGACAATTTTGACCGGTAAGAATGGTTAACTAGGTCCCAATATCGAGATACAGCTAAAGATGTTACTATGACTTATTATACGCAATGTTAAAAAAATTGTATATATAGATTATGACCATTGTTTATCTTTTTAGATGTGTATCGAGATTAGAATTGTGTTAATTACTCTTACTAGTCAAAATCATTATTTGCAAGTAGCGAAATACATGTCCCAAAGCCTCATCAATATCCGTAATCAAAAAGTATGATACTCTTCGAGCTATTACGATTTTTATATCATCTTTTGGTCGTATACTCACGATGCGTAATTTACTTTTCATAAAAATTTGTATAATAATATTTCTATAGAGATTTATAGAGCTGACATTTCATGTTATATTGCTCTCATAATCCATAGACTTATAACTATACTTCATAAAAGTAGTTTTGTTTATAAATAAAGTGTTTTACTAGTAATTTGGGAATTCTACCGAACTAACCTGAATTTTTGTACAAAAAAGGGGAATAAAAATAATTAATTCTGACACGTACAATCTTCAAAAATTACTTTCATTCTATTCGATGATTCGATAGACGTAGTGTACAGTTTTAGATTGAAAACATAGATTCGAACGTGCTGCAGAAATGATATTTTTAATCCATATTGTTGATCCATTTTAGAAATAGTGAACCAAGTTTTTTAAAACATTTTTACATTATTTTTAATAATGTTGTGTTTTTGTGTTCCACGCATTATTCACAATGAAATAAGAAATAATTCAATATTTTCTACATATGTTAATCTTCCCTTTCTGTTACTACAAAAGATCTATATTTGACTTTACAATGTATAAGTTACGAATTCGAATTATAAATCATGTAAATTCTATATGTATACATTGAGGGTGTACGAAAATTCAAGAAAAACAATATTTTATTACATAAGAAGCTGTAATTCTCTTATTTTCTTTAATTATAATTTAAAACAAATTGTATTCACTTAAACAAAATATCCCCCGTTCAAATTTGTTATAAAATGTATGTTTTCCTAATAAACACCTTGGTAATCAGTATTTCTGTATACTACTTACCAACTACATGTATAAAAGCTTCTAATCACTCGTTTTACAGAACTTTTGTGCTGTGATGAAGTTGATTCATATAACCAAGACGAATCATAATTACATTTCAAATCATACATTAAAAACATCGTGCTTACATGAAAAACGCAACATTTGAAAGAAAAAGCCTCAGAGTTCTGAATAAGAAAAATCGCAGTTTCGCCGGAACCACCCATGTACAAACGTACACTCAATCTTACTTCACCTCCCATTCTCTCCTTCATTCCCCATTTTATAGAGGCACAAAATTACGTTACATTACAGACGCAAAAGCGAGACAGAGCTCGTATACGAGGCGACGATGGTAAGAAGATAAGACCGCAACCAACAGTAGGAGGACCCCGTGAAGAAAAAAATCACGCGCTGCACAGCCCCACGAATTTAACCGCGCTCACGTGCTTCCTTTCTCACTCACACACACACTCACACTCGCCACGAGTGACTCTCGATCCGCGTCCCGTGGGAAAGCCCGCGGACGTTTGAAACCAAAAGGAAAAAAAATAAAAAAGAAGAAGACGGAACGTGGCGGCGCACACGAAGAAGAAACGTGGCGCCTACGCTCCTATAGTCTTTATCGCCCGCGTGTAGTCCGTTATCTGCGCGCACGGTAGCGGCTCTCTTTTCGAAACTTTCGAAATAATCGGGTCAGGAAGCATACGCACACATCACATAAGTCTCCGCGAGAGCGCGCGCGCGTGTAAGTACGCCTGCACTCGATATGGAAAAGTAATTCGTGAGACGGCCGTTGATTTCGGAATCCTCGCTGTATAGCTTAGCTGTGCGTCTAGTGTGCACGCGCACGCACCACCTGCAAATGAGAGCGAGCGATAAATCTGCTCGACGTGCGAAACGCGGGCGCCTTATGGAACGCGGGGAGTGTTGTTTTTTTTTTTAGTTTGTTCTGTCTGGTTGCGCGCCGAGAAGTTTGATGTATAGGAGTGTCTCTAACAAGTTGTTGTGGATCTCCTCGGGTGTGAATAAATATTTAATTTTCTTTATTAATAAGTGTGGCTGGACTTTGCGTGAGATGAGTGCATGAACATTTAGCGAATGCTGTGTATACAAATGTAGTTGGATGAATTATTTTTCTGTTAAATTAAAGTTGCCGTCAATAAGTCAACTCTAATTGAGATTGTAAATAGTGATGAATTCAAATTTTTATGCGAAACATGGCGCGTGGAACATAAGTAGTGCGTCACCTCTGCCACGTTGCAAGTATAAATATTTGCAATTTAATAAAAGAAGTATAAATAGGCATTAGACTGATTAATATTAATCAATATTCTGCAAACAAGTGTAATTAAGAAAAAAACATAATTAATTAGATGAACTTCTTACATGTTACAGACTATAAATATATAGAAGTACTGAAAGTCAATAATAATACAGCACCACTGAGAAAAAACTAATTGATAATATGTATACTCTAGTAGAACATAATTTAATTGAGTCTGGTATAGGTTTTTTAGTAAAATTGATTATCTATATTATTGCAATGCTATTAAAATACTTTTAGTAAAATTAACTGTATATTATAGAAGCATTAATCATGTGAATTAAGTATATTGTAAAGTAAATTCTACTTTTCATAATTTGCATTAAGTTATTATTTTTAACATTTTAAGTTAGTTCAAGCTATTATAAATAGTACTTTCTTTTATTTTATATTACCTGAAGGTTTTTAGTAATTATTACTATAAACATGCAGTTGTACTAATTCTTAACCGAAACTTAATGCAACGCTCTAAAGTAATCCTCAAAAATTGAAAATTTTCACAATAAGGACATTTCACGTGAAATAAATGATGATTACAACTTCGAACAACCACAACAAGGTCTTATCCTTTATGTTTCTTTGTCAAGTGCAGTTGGCAGTCTACCATCGATAAAGCGTTACACGCGCTATTCTCGAGTCGCAGCGCAGAAAACTTTGGCAAGCGAATTTCTTCAAGGATAATTGTTTTGAGCATCGTGTGATTTATGTCACATTCGAATCTTCCGAGACCCCGAGTACGCGCGCGCACGAGCAACCGAGGCCTATATATGCGACCATTCGAGCACATTGTAATTCAGGACTTCTTCTCGGCTGGAAGACAATATATAGTTTTACCCGTCGTGACAGTCCATAACGGTCTGACAATGCGTGCACATTATCTTAAAAACATTCACTGCCTGAATTTTTAATTTTTCTCCCGGTCTCTTGTTTGCTCAAAATAAGTGCTCACATTTCGACCCGATTTGTTCTCGACTTCTGCACTAACAATTTTACGGATAAACAAAATAAAACTTTGAGGTTCTTATTAATAAATGCATGAATTAACAATGCAATAAAAAAATGTATTTATTTTAAAATGTACAGTTTTTATATACGTATAATTATTTATTTATTTCTTCTCTTTTATAAAAGTATAAAAAGTAAATGCAAATTAAGTATTGGCTGTTTGATACTCTTATTAGCTCTTAAATTGCTGTAAATAGTTTTGTTTAGATTTCACATTTAAAATTACATTGATAAACCAGATCTTTCATCGATAATTTTGTTCTGAATAATCTTTCATCTAAACCCTGATCGATTGATGTAAAAAAGGTGGACTAAAGAGATAATAGATGTACTAACATGTTAACCTCTTATTTTTGCAGCGAATTGCTTGCATTATTTACACAGTGCAACTTTATACGATTCTTCAATTCTAATAAAATCAATATAATTTTAATTTTCCTATAGTATTAAAAAACACGGAATCGTAACATTTTTATAAGTAAAAAATACGCTATTGATTAACACGAGTTATTTTTCTAAAAATAATTACAAAAACTAACATTGAAAAATAAATCATATACTTTTTAAAATATGGCACTATTCTGGAAACAGTCAGCCACAAATTGCTGAGGCTGTGGCATGTCGTGGTTTCGTTTTTTGATTTCACAACTTATTATAAATAATTTATTAAATCTATGCCAAACTTCAAAAATACCTCCAAAATTTTACATCCTTTCCTATCCTTTTATAATACGAAAATGTGTAAATACAAGACTTCAATAACTTAAACATCAGATTTAATTCTACACAAAATAGAATCATATTACGTACAGTTACATAAAGTTATTAACAACACTAAGACCAAAAAACTCTTTGAAAAAAAAAGTCAGGGTACACGTCAGACTCGGCAATAAGAGTACTCGCTGTTCCTCGAAAGCCCGTCATTCAGCCGCGCGCCGTATATAACTCCTCTTCGCATTCGATTTTACACCTCGATAAGAACATCCGCGAAGACCGAAGAATACGCGGAACGAGCTCCTCCACACGCACACATAACCGCACAACGCGCAGTCAGGTGCAAGGAAAGTGTGACTGAGCCTCCAGTCCGCACCATCACACACTTGGAACAAAAAAAAAACCCCAAAGAAAGAGCGCGCACTTACACCTGTCCATGCTGCGGGGCGGAAGTGCAGAATACCCCGGCGTGCGTATACTCGTCCGATATATCAAATTGCCCCCGGCTCCAGGCAGATAAAGAATTAGGCGGGGCGCCGCGCGACGGTTATTAACGCGCGCTTTCACGGCGAAGAAGCCAGAAGCAGAAGAGTCGTTGCGCCTGTGTATAAGGTATATACATACACGCACAGAAAAATCTCACCTGCTCGCACCGTTACGCCAGAACTGGCACGCGCGAGAGCGTAGGTATACAACAGCAAGTCAGTCAGTCAAGACGACGCGAGGACACACATCGGATGCAGTGCGCGCAGGCGAGCTCTATATCTTGATATCGGGCCACCTTGGCCACTTTTCGTCATTCCTATCACTGATAGATCTTTTCGCTCGGAGTGCCCGCGGTCAGAAAAACGCTGTATAATGACCGTGAGCCGGGCAGGAAGTAAGAGGCGAAACGGGCCCTGTTATTGAGTGGAGAGAGAGGTTGAGGTGGAGGCAGAAGGGGAGTTTCGGAGGAGTCATGCTGAATAGAGTTGTCGATGGAATTAGGTGCTAGTTTTCGAAAATAGCGTTACTAAGTAGGTAGGTAGGGTGTTTCTACGTTGAGGTGCTTGAGGTTCTAAGGTTGGATGCGTGCCGCTAATATTGTGACCATTGTGCTGGGGGATTATTAAATAAGACGTGGTCTGTAGTAGAACAATTAAGTAGTTTTAAATACTGAGTCGATCGGGTTGATTAATGCAGTGAGTAGATAGAAATATTTTGAAGTTTTCACACTTTCTCGTTTTAAGGTCATACATTTTGTATAAAGATGCAAAGACCAATTTAAAATAAATAAAGACTTATAATGAGCTAACAAATTATTACAAATACAACGTTATATAATAATAAATAATCTTGCTAAAAGTTAGAATAGCATTTAATTAAATTTTCTTTAATTGGTTGACTAATGGATGCTTCTAAACAGTACATGGATAAGTATGTTTCTGCCATACTTGTCATTGTCATGCTATTGCAATTCAAAATTATTTTGTCCAATAAAAACGTTTTTCTAGCTCGATTAGTATTACAATGTTGATTTATCTAAAGAGCAAGAGTAGCAATTGAATAACTATATCTGAACAATCATTATCGAACTTTGCTTTTCTCTGCTGTATATTATCATATAGGCTATTCAGAACCAAAATAAAGTAAGATAAGTTTCTAATCATCAATTTTGATCATTAATTTGGACAGTTATGACATATTAAATAGTTATTTGACCATTTAAATAGTTCTATAAGCTATTTTTTTTATTAAATTATTAAAAGAACTATTTATATTAAACTATTAAGACAACTATCAAATTAATTTAATTTTTTACGGTATGTCATACATTTTAATAGTATTAAACTCCTATAGTAACAATATTAAAATAAATATAGTATCATAAATATACTTATATCAACCCTAGTAAATAATTTTAGGTAAAACGGTTTCTCAAAGTGTATTAATTGTCGAAAAGGGTCGCATGCACTTTATGATATCAAGATTTTAGATTTTAAAGCTATTCGCTTGTGATCATAAAAATGCATAAAAATTAGAATGTTCACTTCGTAAGTCTCGATAATTGCTCGTAACGATGACAACGTGAGAGAAAAACTCAATTGCTCAGCGTGCTTTATCGGAAAATCATAAAGCAATTAATGGCGTTCATTAAAAAACTCGGTAACGCGCTATGATAATAATTTTATTTGTTGGATAATTAATAGGGAGAAGCGGTAATTGCGCTAGTTGAAAATGAGACGAAACTAGATACGCACCTATAATAAATTGCTCTAAAACCAAGTTATTCGACGGGACTTTTTATTAACATTGTTCGAGAATCTAATTAAATTTTAATTACATTGTATACAAAAACATAATTCATAGTTTATCGTAGTGTCAAAGAGGTTTATATTATGTACTACGGTTTAGTTTCAATGTCTTATCGAATAAAATAAAACATAGGATTATATCTTTCTAATTTTTTATGGATCGAGATGAAACAACTACAAAACGTATCTTATCATGTATTAACTAATGTAATGAATAAGAAGAAATATAGTCTATAGTCTAACATGCGCTTGTTCGTAAACTCTTCGCATAAACTCTGCTTGTAGACAAGGACAACATCCTAGACATCTGCTGTTAGAAACGGCGACTCGTCCTTTTTTTTTAAACCCAAGAAAAATCGCACAATATTGCCGGCGCAGGACGCATAATACAGCCATCCCGCGGCATTTGATATTTTCCGTTTTATGTAAAACTCCAGTCACGGCTGTAGCATCCCATATTAAACGTTATCAAGAATTACGAGCTCGCAGCGTCGTCTCCTTCGTGTTCATTTTTTTTTCTCTCAGGGTGTCTTCCATTTTTTCCCTCCTCTCAAGGAGCAGCAAACTAAGTGCAAGATAAGAGAAGAGGAAGCAGCAGCAGCAACAGCAGCAGCACAGATTGGCCGCCGATATAAAAGACTCGCTCGCTCGCTCGCTCTAATTACACGGCTAGAGGCGCGGAGTGCGGCGCAGCTCTTTTTCGTCAAATTTACTGTCATCTGCTCTAATTATCGCGCGCCACGCTAATTAGTCTTTAAAATTTAAATTCTCTGCGAAAATCGCTGCCGCGCTTCCTCTCTCGCTGTGTATTATCCTGCGGGAAAAGAAAAAATGAACAACGACGCCGACAAAACGCGAGCGCGGGTCGCGATATGGGGCCCGTTGTTGTTTGATATACGCGTGGATGGAAAGAAAGGGGCGCGTCGTATGGTGCGATTTCTCGCTTGTTAAGACTTATTTATGCAAGCGCTTGTTTGTGCACACACGATCGCGTATGGGTATATTCGCCAGATTTTTAACTCTTCGCGTACTAGCGTATTCGCATTTCTGAACTCTGTTATTCAGCTTTATGATGAGATACATACCTATTTCTGCCATTATTTATTTAGATAACCAACATGTATGTACTGAAATATGTATTAGTATGATAAAGTAATCATTGTTTTCGAAATATCATAAAAAATGATAAAGATTGGTTCATTTTGGTAATTGTTCTAATATTATTTCAAATATCACGCCTATTTTGTGAAAAAAATTCATTACAAATCGATCCAAAAGTTTAAAAACATCTTCTATGTACTATAAATGATCACTGTGCAACTGCGTATACTGGCCAGTAAGAATTTTTTTATTTTTATAGTATTCAATTATAGTATACAATGTATGAAACTCTAAACAGTTGAAAATTGAAAAAATTTCAATATTCTTTTACTAACTAGTTTAGCATGACACAGCATTTAGTAAAGGTAAGTGAAGTTGTTCCAGATAAGTATAGAATATGCTATACAATTTGTACAACAATACAGCACAATTCTCTACTTAAAAAATGACCACACACACACGCACACACATACACACACATATACACACGCACACACACACAAACATACAAATACACTTACACACACGCGCACACACGCACACACACACAAACATACAAATACACTTACACACACGCGCACACACGCACACACACACGCACACATACACACAGACACTCTCTCTCACACACACATACACACACACATACACACACTCACACACACACACACACACACGCACGCACACACACACACACGCACACACGCACGCACGCGCAGGAGTTTATATATGGCGGAGTATTTCCTCGAGATCACCACCCTTTTTTTTTCATCTGTCTATGTCGCCGCACCATGCGCGGCATAATCATGGACACCGAGGAATTTCTGTTCGCGCTCGTGGCTAATCGCTCGAAATGGCCGCGGCTCACCGTGATTAAGCAATCAAATGGCCGCCGCCTGCTGTCGTGCTGGAAATCACTTTTAATCAGCCGCGTGTTCGCGACACTCCTCCATGATTGATACTCTTTGCTGCTTTTACGCGCGTAGCGGGGAAACCAGTAAAGTCGCGCGAGTGGAGCACGCTAATGCAGCCGCAAGTGCGCGCCACTTTATGCTCGCGCGCAATTAAAGTGTTACCGAATGAGGCTTTAGATAGAAGCTTTGATTTTTAATTACGCTTTTACGGTTTGCTTTGATTATGGTATTGATAAAGATATTTTTTCCTTTTATGCGTGGGCAAAAATTTTGATTTATTGCTGGATTTATCATTTGAGGAAATAGTGTTGTAAGTGTAGAAAACGTATTTGATATGTCAGGCGAGTGTATTTCAATTCCAATGAGGTAATTAGTTTAAAGCTTGGTTCATGCTAGTCTTTTATAAATAAGATATACATATTACCAAAAGTTCACATTTTTGACTTAAATATTTCCTTCTATTTTCATAGGTTTCAAGATGACACGTAACAATAGATATTCTTCATCACTATAAAACTGGTACAATAAGTTTAATCATTAATCATAAAATACTGTAATTAGTTTAATAATTTTATATTCAAAAATTCTATAAATACCAGAAAGAAAAATAAAAAATGTCATATCGAGACAAAATTGAGACAAAATTTTCTAAATTTTCTAGACTAAAGGCCAAGTCAAATTTAAATCTTCATAATTTGTCAATACCAATACACTTATTCTATAAATATGATCTTATTTTATCTCTCCCGCAGCACCCTGCACCAGGTAAACCAATAATTATTTAATTTCTTCCAAATAAATTTGAATCCCAAAAATAAAATAGTACAATAATTATCTTTCTGCAACCATAGATGCAATATCTAACAATACCCCTTCCATTATTCAAATTCCACCGCTAATTCACGTGTCATATTCGCGCAGCAGCCCTAAAAAATTGACATCAACCACCTCCACTCGCGCATTGTTCCAATGCTAAGATGCTTATTCAACACACAGCAGATAATCCCCAACTTTCATATATAAGCCGTTTTCACAAGTGCCACTCGTCTCCGGCCATCTCCTCTTTTTTCCTTCTCTCTCTCTCTCTCTCCACTACCTCCAGGCAACGCAACACAAAAGTAAGTAGCGCTTAAAGCCACGGCGGGTCGCGTCGCGCACTCTGGCCGCCCGGCGTCCAGCTCGCTTTCAAAAAGTATATATACATTTTATTTGGAATTACGCGTTCGTTAGAGCGTCTAACACGTCTGCGCCGAGGCCGCTCGAGTTGTTTATGCGGCTTGGCGCCGTATATTTTACAGCAGCCCGCAGGAGGAAGAGAGCTGCACACTGTGCATCCACACACACACACGTATACACAGAGAGAAAGAGAGCTCGAGGTACGCGCGTATCAGCGAGCGATGAATATGTATACCTTAATTCGCGGGACTAATTGAATAATTTGTAAAACGCGCGAGAGTTCCCTTCTCCCCTCTCTATATATATACACACATTCACCCGTAGCTGTAGCTGTATAGCTGTGTCTCATTCCTCTCGCAGTCCGGCCTCTTTGCATTTTCTCTCCCCCTGCGTCGCGTCGCGCGCGTTCCGCAGAGTTAAGCGGCCTGCCGCTGCTGTGTACCGCAGAGGAGACTCGGAATGATACCCACCCCGAGAGAGAGAGAGAGAGAGAGAGAGTGCACTGATATAGATAATACGCGGGCCGAAAATGCATCTCTGCCTGTCGGCCGGGGGCTCGAGAGGGACAGACGTATATGTATACGGAGGGAGGAGGGAAGCGCGCGCGCGTCTTATGCATGGAAGCAAAAAGCATTCATCGCCCTTATGCAAATTTCGTTGGAGGTGTGCAGTGGTGGTAGCGGCGTTACCGTAATAAACTTCGCTTTTCTTATTCGGGGTTCTTTTTTGCCGGAGACTGCGTTTGGGTATGCGTCTGGATGCGCGCATTTGGTGGTATTATGAAGGGAGCGTTTATGAAAGTTGATGTTGTTAGTGCTCGTTTATGAGGGTATTAAATTTGGTGAGAGGTGAATTTTGTATCAAAGGTATAATTAATTAATTAAATTTAATGTCGACAGGTAGAAACGAAAAGAAATAGTTTTGTTTGTCAATGATTCATAATGAGCAACTGTAATGAATCTGAAATAAATTTTACAAAACTTTACATTCTTTCGTCCACAATGTTGAATCGGTTCAATTGATCATTTTGATTTTCGAAATATTGAATTTGCGACTATAGATTCTCTCAGCGATCCTCAAATCGCCTGAAAAATGTATTGCAGGAATATTTGCTAATATTTGACAGAGCGTATAACTGAAGTAGTAAAATTTCCAAGAGTGGGTTTTCAAGGGTGGATTAATATAAGTATATCCTGTTTTACGATATCTTTTATTTAAATAAGTATAGCTTGCTTATAATAATAGGTAATTAATTTCCACACTTTACAAATTACAATATTTAGAAGCACGGCGCCAGGTATTTTAGTAAATTGAGATCGTTGTTTTAAAGTGAAATCATGTGTGTCTTAAAGTTCATATATTTTTAACACATGTAAAGGATAATTCGCCCGACCATTACGATAAACCGAGTAGTAATTTATGCACTCTGTGTATCTTGAAGGCGATAACCTTTTTGCATAATGAGGATACGTAGCGGCTTGAGCATTTGCTGTTACATCATGCAGATTTCTGATTCGTATTAAAGGTTGGCTTTTAAAGAAGTGTTTGCTTTATTGATTTATGACATAATTGCGACATTCAATTTGCCGAATACTATTTATATTTCATTTACAGTAAACAGCAACCACATATCATTTTATGAGAAAATTATATAGCTAGTAACAAATAAAATAAAATTCAATACTCATAAGAATGTTGTTCCTTTTCAATTTTATTTTGTACCATAATAGAAATTATAATACGCCTTTATTTATTCACTATTTCAAACTTATACATTTTCTTTGTATTTTATTGCTCCTATATGGATGGTTCCAAAAATTGAAATAAAGATTTTTATATATTTTTTACTCAAACATGAAGTATTATTAGATATTTGAAATAATTCTAACAGCACCATAGTATACAAATAACTTCATTTCAGAATGTTTGCTGAAAATTCTTCAATTATTTCTTTGAATATTCATTAACATGAAATATTATTCTTATCTATTTCTTATGGTAAATTGTGTACAGACAATTGTGATCAAGGTAGTATACTTCAAAAAATTTTCTTACTAAAGATGTTTATTATACGTACAGATTTTAGAATGATGTTGAAAATAAAAGAAAAATATTTCATAAACTTTTAAAATATACTCATGATTTTAAAATATGTTAAATTTTTGTGTCCCATGCATGTTTTATAATTCAATAGAATAGAATTTAAATTTTTTATATGTTCATTAATAGTTAAATTATGAAACATCTAATCGCTAAATCAAAGCACGATATATTATTTTTTTACTTGTAACTGAAACCACTTGTATTTACTTACATAATACATCTTTCAATTTTTCATATATCTGTACTCTATCGATGTTGTCACTTTTGGATGGTGTGTGCCATCAGTTTTCTGTTAACACCCTTGGAGTATTTCTACTTATCTTTGATCATATATATAAAAAACCAAACGGTACACTAGAAATACCACGGTGCTAAGATACATAAAACACGCAGCACATTTGAAAATCAGCAATGATATAAAATTACATTTCTTTAGTGAAGCTTCTGCTCATCTCAACCTAATACCTTACTTAAAACAATATTACTTTTCTTCCCACACACGATCTGACCACCTAAGATCTTTCCAAACACACTATCCCACAATACACGAGAAACACATCGCATCAAAATGCAATTCAGCGAAGCTTGTGATAACACCGGTAGCAGCTCCTGCCAACCTCAAAGCTATCCCCTATCTCTATAAGAATCCATGAATTTTCTTTCCCTGCGCCGATCGAGCCTCGAAACGATTCGCAGCGTCGATAGGGAGGCGAGGAGGAGCAGGAGGAGGAGGGAACTCGTTTCCCGCTATCCCGGCTGCCGAAAACAAGCACTTAGAAATTTCCCGGCGTAATATCCGGCGTCAAAGGGACGACGGCGAGCAAAAGACGCGCTCGCGTGTGATGGCTCCTGCTGCCGTCGGCTCTTATCCTCTCGAGGGACGAGCTGCTACTTCTATCAAATGTGTGTGTGCACGTATAAAAGGTGTACGCCTGGATATCTCAATGCTGTTTGAGGGTCCATTCACAGTGAGATATTAGGGGTAGGACTGGTTAGGGCTAGATTTGAAGTTTCGTTGGTGGCATAAGTTTTGATACATAAATTGCTCCTTTATTCATAATGGAATACTATATTTTTTATAGAAAAATGTTGAGGTCATGCCAACTTTGCAGAGGTAATCTAAGATGAATGTATGCATTAGACCTAGTTTCCTACTATAGTCATGATGCATCCACCGCGTGTCTCCTCTTACATTTGGTGAGTGTAGTAGATGAAGTACGTATCCATCATAACCAGTCCTACAGTTCAAAGTGGAACCTAAATCACTGGAGTCGCAGTAATAAACACATAAAAATGGATGCCTAGGATTCTTCCGCAATTTCATAAGAATTTAAAACATGGACTATTTATTCTTGTATATATTTATAAACTTTATCACTAAAACTTGACTTCATATTTGATGCTACACGAGATTTCCAGGTTTACGACATAAATAAAGAATTTTTGTCCACTTTAAAAAGAACGTAAAGACATATTATTACATTTTACTGCATTTTACATACAAAACGTTATTCCTATGAACACTTGTAATTGGTATAATTGACATACTACTTATCCAATATTAACTGAAGAAAGACTTACTATGAGCTGACTTGAATTAAAGCATACCTTATAATTTAACAATTTATTATAATATTTATAAATACATTAATAATATAAAGAAAATCTGAAAATCAAGAATTATTATAATAATACTATTATTCATATTTCTACTAATGTTGATACTTATTATGTGATATTATATTTAAAAACTTGTGACGCCTACAAAGAATATCCCGTTGTGTCAGGTATAGTTAGATATAGTTAGGTCTGGTTTAGTCCGGTTGGATCCAGTAAGATCAGTTTGAAGCGCAACCAGTCTCACTTCTGCTATCTCACTATGAACGTACCCTTAGCATCCCCTTCGGGAACCTCAAGGCGTGCTCGAAAACCTGCGTCTTAGCAAGCTCGCCGACGATCGGTAGCTCAGTCCAAAGGGGACGACAAAGGGGGATGTCACCGCTACTGCTCTGCTCTCCCTACACCTCTGTGTGTCTCAACCCTGTGTTTCGTCGACTTGAGCCACTACTACCACCATCCCGACGATGAGGCAGTTTCCATTTTCGGGATGTGGGAGAGACGAGAGCGAGAGAGAGAGAGAAGAGCCTCCTTTGATCCTCGACAGTCGGTGTTGGCAAACAGGAACTCCGCTCACCGGCTGCAGCCAGCCAGCCACACCGCGCGCTTTAATACCTCATGCAAATTTCGGGGAAAAGCGTCGCGCGCCCTCGCGTTTGTGTGTGAAATACTAGCCGAGCCCTCTCTCTCTCTATATTGCTTTCCCAACAAATCGCTATATCCGATTCTCTGCTCTCTGCTTGTCGGTCCGACGCGCGAGCGAGGGCTCGGCGATATTCCCAACCACTGCCTGCTGTGTATCGCTGGAAACTGCGCGCCAGAGAGTGAGAGAGGTACAGGGAAGACTATTCCTATATTGCAATTGCTCTTGATTTCGCGGTCCTTTGCTTTTTAGCTTTATATAGTATATACGCAGGCTCGCGCGCACGCGCGCGTGAACTTCGCTTTATTTCGGCTGGGCTGGTCCGCTGTGCAGTGGCTAAATTTTCATGGAAATGTTCTTTCTCTCGTTTTTTATTTTGGGTATATAGGCTGCGCGAAATGATTTGCAAGGGAGATTCGTCGTCCTAAGTTTTTTTTCTCTTTGTTTGGGAGAACAATCAAGTAAATTGGGTCGATATTTAATGAAAGGTGTCGCTTACTGTTGGGTACGGAGAATCGTAACAGGTTAATTGCTTGAAAAATTATTATTTTTGGATGAAACGAAAACTATTGTTCTAAATATTTGTTTTTGCTTATTTTTATTTGGGGGAAATTTAAAAACCCTACCATCAATCAGTTTTAATTTATTATATTTCAGCAAAAATTTATCGAGATTTCGTGCTGATGATGAAAGATTCAATTTTAGAAGTAAACCAGTGATTCACGCAAAACATGCTTCAATTCGTATCATAGCTATTCGCAAAATACTATAGTACATCATGTAGTGATCATATAGTATTTATAGTGTCATAAAAACAAGTTATAAAAGAGCAGGATAAACCTCAATGCATGTAGGTCTGATGGTAACATCTGCATGTGACATCATCCAAAGAGGATAACTGCGTACGTTGAAGTTATTACGCATTTTTTACTATTATTTTGATAACACTATAAATACTACAGAGCCAGGATAGTATAATGTACTCTATAGAATACGACAAAACTATTATAGTATAATTATAGAGTATTTATTGTACGGTTTATCAATGTACTATTCATTTACACATAATATTACGATAATGATAACTATATTCATGAACTTCAACGTACTAACTCGATTAGAAAATGCTTAAGAAGAACATAGAAAGAATTTATATTTATAAAAATTTACTGTAATGCTCGGTTAAATTAGATTAAATGTAAATTTATTAATCTCTACGAGTTAGAAAACATTTCTTACTCTATTGATGGCGTACTGTGTAGGTACCAATCCGTACCTCACTATATATAATAGAAAAAATTTAATTTCTGTAAAAGAGAGAGAGACAGAGTAAAATGAATAACGCTAAAAAGAAAATAAAAGTAATAAAGATCATCAGCTAAATTACCGTTTCAACTAGGCACTAATGTTTCGCTTCGCATCAAAAAAGACGTGCGGACTTTCGCAAAATGCCTTTACTTTGCAGCACTTACACTTTAACTGTCATCAAATCCACTCTATAACTTTCGGAACAGCTCAGTCTCTCCACCTCGACGTCAGCTCTTAAAACCAAATCAGATAAACCCTGGCAGAAGGGCTTCATTACCGAAAAATAAAGGCGCACAAGTCGAGCCAACTAAATAGGACACGCGCGAGCGCGGATAAAATAGCGTGTCCGAGCCCATGCAGCTACCGGCCCACCTCCGCACCCAACATCGGGCGGCACGATCTAAAAGGTGCGCACAGACCGAGCCGGAGGAGCGCAGCGGCAGCCGGACCTCGCATGCACATGCGAGCACGAGGCACTGGTGTGCCCTTACTCTCGTGCTGCGGCGCACTCGTGTTTCCGAAGGCGCATTCCCATCGGCACTTCTACTCGCGCGCGTGCTCTCTTTACATTGTCTTATGGGCACTTTGCCGCGTGGCATCGTGGTGTATTATACCTCGAGCGAGCAGCCGCCTCGATATACATACAATGCGAGCTGCAATGCGCCAGATCAAACGGCTATGTGTGGCGAGAGACTCGAGGCTCGGCCGAATGCAGTCGCGGGGAGAGGAGAGGTGAGGTGTACGGAGACAATCCGTTTTTCTTCTTACGCAAAGGTAGGGAAGGTGTACGGTGCAGCGGGGAGGGAATTCTAAGCGCGAGCGGAAGGTTCGCTTTGGGTTGTAGCGCGGATTGGGTTTTGTTAAAAGAATTTAGTTTGCTGTGCAGAGACTGGTTTGAAGTATTGAGGAATAGGAATTGTTAACTTTGAGTTATCACAACCTCCTGATGGATACTAAATGCCAAAAGCATCAATTTCACATTTGTCTTTTAACGTCGATTCTTTCAAGTTTGGAAAAACTAAATATCTTATTTACAGTATTGAAAAATCATTATTTAAGGAGCTATTTTTAAAGTGAAACATCTTGTTTTGAAAAATTGTTTGAATTAGGCGTGAAGAATAATTAACTAATGAGAAGAAGGGGGGTTGTGTTAGTGGGGGAAAGAGCAAACTGTGTGAAGACGAAATCCCAATAGGTGATTTTGAAGTGCATAGTATTGGAGCAGACGAAAACGCTAAATCCGAATATAGCAGACAACTACGAAGGCATGAGTAACAAAGAGCTTACTACTCTGCATCATAGGAAGAATTGGTAAAATGGAAAAAGATAGGAAAGGAGAAAGCGAGGAGTCGAAGTATTCTGAGCAAGAGATTGGAAAGGAAGTGGAAACAAAGGGATGAAAATCCTTTATGAGTGCAAGGCAGAAGTACGCAGTAGAAATAGGTTAGAGTGAACGCTGGAGAAGAAACTAAATATAAAGAAGAAGAACGAAGAAATGGAAGTTGACGGAAGGGAAAAGTGTATAATAGAATAGTTATAGAAGTGAAAGCAAAAATAAAAAGATTAAAGAAGGTAATCGAAGGATTCAGCTGCAATTAGCAAAATTTATAGGAAAATAAAACGAGATAATCCGAATAAAGTTAAATACAGGAGAAGATGGAGAAGAAATAATGAGCAGAAAAAGCACACTCAGAATTGGAAATGAATATAGATCTCGATAGATACAAAAAGGGACATAGAGACCTAAACAGAGATAGTTAAAAAAGCGAGGAAAAAGAAGTAAAAATAAAGTACAGGAAAATTAAAGTAAATGTAAAATGGTACAAATGGAACGAAATGACAAAAAGCCTGTTAGATGAAGAAATCAATGGCTGGCCAACGGATTAGGAGAATAAGAAGTACAGGATATAAATGGCATAAAGAAGGAAATAGAGCATTATGTCCTAATTACGTACGAATATAGGAAGGAATATCTTTAATAGATCAAAAGGGAGCGGAATAGACGGGAAGAAGAAAATAAGAAACTAAAGAAATTACAGGATGAGAAAAGAAGAATGATGATAGTATATCGGAGCAAATATATATATTTATTATTGATAGAAATTATGTAAAAGTAATTTAAATATAATAAACACACTAACCCATGTATCCCGAAAGGGATCATTATTTTGAATAAAAAAACAATGCTTTCTCTTTGAGAAAGCAAAAGAGACTGCCGAGAAGAGTGTCTCAACTCCGGGAAATGGATTTGGTTGAGGCTCTAAAAGGGGTTTTATGTACCTTAAATGACGTCTACTAAATAAGCACCTGTTCTCGTACTTATACCACCAGTTGATCTTAATTATCCGTTATTTTAGTGATAAATTATACTTCGATTTTGAATCATAACTTAAATAAAAGACTTAGGAAAGAACTTAAAATGTTCTTTTTGTAGCGTATATGTTTTTTAATAACAACTCTTTCTGACTTCTTACATATGTTTTCAGATAATGTTTTAGCTTAAATACCTGCATCTGTTATGATTAAAAATAGACATTTTTCAATAAAATAATGCACAAGTGAGATCGATTGACTTTATCTCTTGAAAACAATTCCATTATAATACAACAAACTATGGGTGTTAGGCTTTATTTTAGGTACTCAACACCTCTTCAAAATTTGTTCCCTGAAGTTAAAACGCAGAACGTCATTTTTGCCCATTTTAACATAATAAAGGCAAAAGTACTAAATAATAATAAAGATAGACTTTTTACTTTTAGATACTTTACAAACTTGAATTTCATATTATGAATTTTACAATTTCAATTTTGATTTTATGAAATGAAGTTGAGATTAATGATTATGAAGTGCTAAATTTTTTGTAAATAAACTATTCTGAAAGATACTTGAGTTTATAATTAATGATTGTATATTTATAAAACTATTAGTTTTGTTTCATAAAAGAAATTAGGACATCTAATATGTTTTCTATAAAGAACAGAAGAAGTTCTAAGATACAAATTAAGTTCTCGTAGAAATAATAACGCCAAGCACAAAATGACTGAATAATAATAAAGTAGCTTGCAATTATGTCAAACATTTATATATTTACAGAAATTATTATGTTTGAATTATGTTTTTAAAAAAATTTTGAATATCTAACAGCGGGTATTTGAGACAACGAAATAATGTGAAAAAAGCAAAAGTAAAGGCCCCTCTAAATAGACATCAACCTCAAGATTGAATATTTAAAGAAGTCGGTATGTAAAACACTTCACAGAGCAATTTGCATTCATTAGGCAAAGTTAACGGGGTCTATAATCTTTTGACGTACCAGATGTTACAAAAGATACTCATAAGAAGCAAAATCGTGTACTTAGGTGTCATAAAAATTGATTTACTTACACGAATAAATCATGTTTAACTTTATAGATAATTAGATATATAATTATAAAAATAAAACTTTAGTATCTTACCAAAGATTAACTACAAAAATAAAGATAATACAAAATAATTTATGAAGTACTATAAATTATTATCTTTTCAACAATTCAATTCATTTTTTTTATTTATATCGATATATTTAAAGTATGACAAGAATCAACAAAAAATACATTTTTCACGCAGCAACGCAGCTCACCTATCAATCCCATCTATTCCAAACATCTCTCACGACACTCTACCCTGCAAAACAAAAATCTAAATTCCGCATAATGCCCTGCTTTCTATTCTTTTCGTGTCGAGCCCGATTATATCCCAGTCTAACGAATATCTCTCCCTCTCTAAAAAAAAAAAGCAAAAACCTCTTTCTCAACGCACAATCGTAGTTCATCTCGGTACGATTTTAACGACAGCCCCGGCATCTCGATACTCGATACCGTCCTATCTCCAGGTCGAATCTCGCGCTGTACGCTCTCCTGTATCTCGCCTCGAAGAAAATCGCTATGTGCGGTGACTCTAGGTGCACACATAAAATCCTCCGCGGGAGCAATGATGGCAGTTACGGAATCAATGTGCGCGCGAAAGATATACACTCTCTCGGCCGAAGGAGACGAGAGAGACGAGAAAGCATGGAGTCTGTCGCTCGCGAGAGAGAGAGTATCTTTTTGTCGCGCGGTGCGGACCTCTCTCTCTCTCTTTCTCTCTCCTGAAAATGTCATCCAATGAGGGAGAAGTAAAGGGAAAACAAGTAAAATAATGATAAAAGGCGGAGCTTGCGGCGTGATTTGATTGGTCGAGATATCGCCGGGCGCGCGCGCTGGCGCTGGGAGAGGGGGTTTGTCCTCCTCTCTCTCTCCCTCTTGCCTCTTCTCCTTCGCTCCTTCCTTCTTTCTCCGCTTTCGCGTTGTATGTACGACACACCTTCCCTCTCTCTCTCTCTCTATCCTTCGGCTTCTCTCTCTTTTTTTTCGAAGCCTCCTCTCTTCGTCTCCCACTCCGGGTGGTTATATATAGAGAGCCACATATAGCACACGTGCATTTTCCACATACGCTCTCTCGCCTTTTATTCTCTTCTTCTCCTCTCGAGGCTCAGCTTCAGCTCAGGCGTATTATGCTCGTGTGTGTGTGTGTAGTCCACGGCCAACGAGATGGTATCCTGAATCCGACAGCATCTCTTCTACTATAGCGCGCGTGTGTATATATAGGTGCTCTTTTTATGGCGTTATATACCCTTTGGAGATATAGGTATAGGAGTGTGTGTAGGGAATATGTAGTGACCGGTTCCTTCTCCAGGGGTACTTAAGGAAAATTGAATCGAGCCGGAGGATGCATGTAGATGTACGGCCACGGCGCGAAATCGAACGAGGAGCTGTAATACCGGGGCTCCCATACTCGACATCTGCCTGTCGGGCGCGCGGATTATATTGGAAAAATTCTGAATTATTGCTATTTGCATGCGAGAAGAGATAGAGGAGTCTAGAGTTGAAGTGAATTGAACCGGTGTTTTCATGTGAAAATGTCGTTTCGATCGAATACAAATACTTACGTAACACTCGGATAAACAATATATACAGAAGATTAATACAATTAGTTATTTTCATTAACCAAATAAATTTTTTGATATTATTATAGTTATCATTTAAAGATGTTATCGTTAAACTGTAGGACAGATATATCACAAGGACTTTATTGAAATTTTCGAAATCTTACTACAAATAATAACAAATGTAGATGTTTTATAAAATGTCTATGCTTCAAAATTTGAGGAATTATCATTGTTATTTCTTTTGTAAATTTACCATGTCTTTCTAGAATAAAACATGTTAAATAATGCAAAAATAAATAAGAAATTTTTTATGTAAACTAAAATTAACTTTTTAATTTTTGTTATATTGTTGTAATATTTTAGCTAAGTCTGGTAAATAATGAGTAACATTAATGTTAATTTAATATTAACGACGATTTGACGACTGGCGTGTCGTCCTTTTCAACTTTAGCATATTCACAGTCCGTTATTATAAAGAATAACTAATACTGAATCAAAATGATATAAATTACAATATTTACATATTATATTACGCGTAGGTGTACCAAGTGCAGTTGATTCATGATAATTAGAACATTGATAATTTGAATTTTTCGATAATTCGAATTTTTTCTCGGTCTTTGTCCATTCCTTGCCTTTATCAATATTTAAAAAGCTTGATAATTCAAAATATGTCTGCTCGATAGTTCGAAGTTATCGCGAGTCCAGATTTTACTGAGTCTCATGCAAAACGAAGTTAAAAAGATCATATTAAATTAAGTAAACTTTGTTAATTCGAATATAGTCTTTTAGATTTGAATGTAACCTTTTTAAAAATTAAAATATTAATTCAAACTTCATCCCGCGGTCCTTAAACTTCGAATTATCGAAACTCGAACCGTATTTACATTGAGATTGTATATAATGTTCATACAAATGGTATTGTAATGATATTCATAATTATTATAAGTATATTTGCCGAAAGATAATATAATTTAATATGCATACTTAATTTAAAAAAGTAACTTTTAAAAAATATTACAACAAGTGTTTGTATTTCGCATATTTTCACGTACATTATTATTACCTTTCATCTAGACATAAAAGCAATTGCAATAATTACACATTTATCCTTAACGCTATATCCATCAAGGCTCCAACCGAGCACAAAGGATTGACAAATACAATCGACTATTTACCCAACAACTCGATTGGCAGCCGCATGTGCGCGGGTCGAATGAAAAAGCTAATCGAACATATGGGCGAGCAAGCGAGGAATCCGCACTGCACGGAAAAGCGACGAATACGGGGATTTCGCCTCGTAAAGTTAATACCTCGTATACAGGCTTCGCGCGGCGAGCGCGGTAAGTCTTCGGTCCGCCTATCCCCGGAAAATTAATAAGCCAGCATGTGGTTTGCCGAAATGGGGAAGTGCGGTTAATTCCGCGCGCGCACTCTCTGTCCTACAATCCGGTGCTGCCTGGGTTGGGTTGGGTTTTTGCCCCCCCCTTAACTCTCCTCGGGCGAAGCGCCTGAATGTAATAACGATCGCAACATTAAACTCGACCCCCGCGCAATAATTCAATTAGGATATTTATTATCGATTTTCAGCGCAGCGATGGACCGCAGTCAATCGAGAGTAAAAATTAATATTGCAGATGAGATGGAATGATCCATCGTGCTAATGCGTCTTTAGTGATTAACGCCGAATTGGAACTAGGATTTTAGTGTAATATGTTTGATTTGCTAAAAATAAGTGAAATTTGATTATCGTTGATGCTCTTATTAACAAATTTCAATGTCTACAAATATATATAAGAATTTGTTATTTTTATAGAATATAATGAATATTTATATGTTATGATACCCACTAAAGTTTGATTAATTGCTTTTTCAGTTGCACTGAACTATAATGGAACTTATCTCGGAAAAATAACATCAAAATTTGTAAATATTTAATAAGTATATTAAATTGAATAAACAATGTATTATATGGTGGTTGACCATTCACTGGTGCAGTGATCTTCTATTAACTTCTAATGTATGTACTATCTAAGAAATGACGGAACGCTATGCATTTGTTTTGCATTTTGCCAAAAGTCTGGGATCGTCTCCTTAGTCAGACTTTTGCAAGGCTTTTGCCAGACTTATCCCAGACTTATTTTTTTAACTTTATAAAAGAAGTTGCCGTTAGTTTTTCAACTTCATCACTACTTGGTTCTTATAGTACATTGTACACCAAGAGCGAAAAATTGGTCTTCTTTGACCGAGTGTGAAGTTTGTAGTACGAGTCGTAAGCAAGCGAGCACGAGCCGAGAGTGCGTCTCGCGAGCCGCAGAAGAGTAATGCAAACACACGAGGTCAAAAAGACCCACTCGCCCGTGGTAGACACCATATTTTTTCTAACACATGTCTGGATTACGCGTCTTTCTTACACCTATAGAGCGATACTAAAGTGTTGTTGCAATTTTTCGACACGGCGCCAACGTGGGCTTGTTAGATTAGAAAAATAAAAACATATGTATGATCTATTTTACACTAATCAAGCTACTAGGGCCAATTTTCACTAATTAGGCTACTAGAGTGTTTAGGCCTCCATAAACACATGATATCGTCCGAATGGTGTCCCATGTTTAGGGTTGCCTAAACAAGTTTTGTCTTTATTACTCAGCGAGCTAAACAGCTCTAAGCGGGCTCAAAATTTTGTGTGCCCGCTCTTTTTGCCGGTCGGAAATCGGTCACTTTATAGGTAAGAAAATTGCGTAAATTGTGCGTATGTGACAGTAGATATTTAAATTATTCCTATACAAACATCCACAAAGAACATTCTCCAAAAATAATTTTCGAACCTAACCATCCCCACAGAAAGACACTCTTCGCAATCTCACCACCCATCCACCATCAACCACCGTATCCAGAGAATCCAAGCCACACCACACTAGTAGTTAACACCCACCCTGCGCACTCTATCCATGCATGCATTTCTCTCTCTCTCTCACTCTCTCTCTCTCTCTCACCCATAGACGCGCGCTCTCTGAAAGGTCGCCCGGGCAGGCCGAAAATTAACGCCAGCGCGAATCAAGACGACAATGTGATTCATCAGTTAAATCCGCGTGCATAATCCTTTAGAGCGCCGCGCGCCGCTCCGTGGCTCCCCCCTCCTCCCTTACACACTACCACCACTGCGCCACGGCAGCGGGCATGCACGCATGGCGGCCAGGCCGAACGACTGTGCGAATTATAATCACAGTTGTGGTTAGCCCCCGCAGCAGGCAGAGATCGAGGGTGGGCCGTTACAGCCAGCGACGAAGGGGGTATATATTTACCCAGGCAGCACAGCCTGGTACGTATATATATATATATATAGCCACCGCACTACACATCCGGAACGATGTCTATATATATACACATGTACGGAGAGTACAGAGGCTGCCATAGTCCGCGGGCTAGATGGAAATCTGCGGCATTCAGAGGCACTGGCCAAGAAAATTGCCTGACAACATTTCGCGCGCCCTCGACGCTCTATATATATATATACATAGGCACGCGCAGACCCGAATTATACATCGCGGTGGACCGAGCGCAGACGAAATAGACAAAGAGGGAATTACGAAGGGCGACGCGGAGAGATATAGAGAGCATGACGCCTCTTTTTTGTCGGTCTTGTATCGGTGGTGTACCACTGTCATCGGCAACTACCACCCCGTCCGGGTTCTTCTTTTTTTCCTTTTAGCGGGCCGCGGTGATTGGCCGAAGCCGAGGCTCAGGAATGAATGCGGGAGGCTATACGTATGCGGCGACTCCGCACGCCTCGCTGCAGCGGAAAATATCCGTGGCGGGCGGCGATTTGCATTATTCGCGGGCGACGATGCGCGCCGAGCGCGGCTAAGCGATTCTCTCCGTCTCTGCGGCGTCTGCGTGCCTCGCGTCGCCTCGCGCATTATATACCCTTTCGCCCGGAAGAACGTCGATGACGACTGTATTTTGCCCCCACCCGGGGGGCTCTTATTAGCGCGTTACGCAAGCTCGAGGTGCGGAGGCGGCGCGTGACAGAGCTGAGCTGCTGATGCGATTTGCGGTGGTGAATGGGTTGGGGGGGTGGGTTGTCAAATGGAGTTTTTTTTAATTCTAGTCGTTAGGAGTGAGTGTAGTCGGAGACGTGTACAGAATGGATTTTTGAAGGAGAGTGTTTTGGATTTGGATGATTATGGCATTGTGCGTTACTTTGGGAAAAAATTATTTGAATTAATAAGAAGTTTGAATTTCGACGAAATTTTTTCCTCGTAATAAATTTGCGTGTAAGTATTAATATAAGTGCAGTTTTTGATTTGTTTTGTAATGGGGAACGAATTAACGAGATATAACGAGACTAACTGATTTAATAAGTATAAATTATTCTAACCACAAAATAATGTTTATTATTTATTGTTATTTAGATAAACAAATGTCCTCGTAATTAAATAAAACAAAAAAATGTACACATGTTTAATAATATAATCTTTACTTTAATGTGAAAGAATTACCGAGACAAAATGCCGACCTTTTGAATAAAAAAATAAAATCAATTTTTTAACTTTCTTCTCAAGTCTCAATTTGGTTCCTTATAAAAAAAATTGATAAAAAAAACGCAAAAATTAGCGAGATAAAACGTATAGATAGGGCTCCAAAAATCATTCCTTACTTTTAGGTTGTTTTTAACCTTATTAAGGATCAGCCCTATTTTATGCATGTCGGATACTTTGTTCTAAACCTGGACAAATCGATTAACGCAAAAATTGAAAATAGTTCCATGAACGTTCCAAACTTTACCTAAATATAAATTGAGCTGAAAAAGGTGGCTTTCTACTATATCTTGGCTAATCGCTTAGCCTAGACTATGAAGTCTTTTATCTATTAAAATATTTTAGGTTATATTTTTTTTAATTTTTTTATTTTCTATTTTTTATAAACATACGGAATCAAAAAAATAAATAAAGATTCCTAAATTCGTTTTTGTTTTATAACGATTTTTCTATTTTGAAATAGCATTAATATTAAAATAAAAAGTTTAATATTAGAACTGCTTTTTTTTATTTTCATAAAGTCAACTATATTTGCTTGAAAGATAATAATTAGGTGTTTTTAGAGTCGCTTATCACGAATTCGCTAACAAAAATACAAAATTTTAAAATGTAGACAAAATTTTTAATAATTTTTGGTCAACGATATTGGATTTGTCATATTGAATTTTAAAAATCTGACAACAGATTAACTTGTTTATTAAATTACATTTGAGGAAAGTGTAAATCAGGTTTGTGATATTACTTCCAAGCTACCGTAAGGTAGATATCGCAGCGCGTTTTTTACTTCAAGAAAAATAAGGTCCCCTTTGCGACCCAAGTAGGGTAATCTACGTTTTCAAAAGTATCGATAAATCTTAAAACTTCTTCTTGATTTTAAATCTTCGTGGAATAACGTAAAAAATGAGCTATGTTTGATAAAAAATTACCACGTAATACGCAAGAAATCAGCAATCAAAAATGTTTCGAAATAAAACATAAAAAATGAAAAAATGTTGTAAATCATAAAAGATTAGATGAATATTGAAAATTCGTTTGAAGTACCTAAAATAAAATAGAACTATCGGAAAGAATATTAACGAGTGACACATTGAAGAGTAACAGTCTGAGTACAAGCCAGAATACAATCGCAAAGCAACCTTCATCAAAGAAAAGAAAGAGTGAAGACTGGATAAAAAAAGTATTAAAATTAAAAATTCACTAACTCATAAACATGCAGTAACCCATAAATAATATTATTACAATTTAAGAAACAGAAAGTGGACAGTGATGACAAACTGCAAAAATAAATCTTTCAAACTGTGAGTATTATTAAAATATTTGAAATAACTGAAGCTCAAAATGTATATATTTCCGTAAAAGGTTCATCCCATGAGACATATGACTCATAAATTCATATTTAATAATATTTTCTAATAATAATTTTTAATTTTCATGACATGTAGTTTACAAAATGTAATGTTACTGATACTGGATAAATATAAAGAAATTATTGAGGTTACGTTTTACCGGATCTCATTTTATTTCATTTTTTAATGAAGATTCGGAATTGAAAAGAAATTTTAGGATTCATTGACCCGTTTTTTATTTACAATGATTTCTTTATTTTATGACATTCTGAAACCGATAAAGTAAATTATTTTGGTATTTCATAAATAATATGATAAACTATCTCTCTTCTTTCGATATTTACGAAAACATAATTTTTTTGTTTAAAGAAGTCGTATGCGTAGATATTTGCCCTAGATTGTGCCCATCACGATTCTCCATTATACAAGAATAATTTTGCTTCCGGAACGAAATTATTTTCATACTCGGAATAATAACTCTTTCAAAGAGCGGAGCCAAGAGCGAGGTTTTAAAAAACTCTGAACCACTGATTTTTCTATTCGGCATAGTGCTTGTCATGCACATAAGAATCGTGGACCTTTTAATTATGCACAATTTAGCATTGGTCAAATTATATATAGATATATTGACCAATGCTAAATTGTGTACAATCAAAATGAACACGATTCTTATGTGCAGGTATTACCTTTTATAGGACATAAGGTATGAAAAATTGTTCTGCTCTATGTATAAATAATAATTCTATGAAGTTGTTAATAGGTTAGATGATACAAAATAAAAGAGCATTTTCTTAAAATTTTAAATCAATTCTATTTGCTAAAAGTAGAATTTTAATTTTTAAGAAAAGTGGTCGATTCAGCAACATTTTTCCCATACTCTAAAAGTAATTTATCATGAAGCACTTGAAAACTATTTTTTATCCTCAGGTTTTTCACGTTTAATCATTCAAATCAAATATCTAATTCTTTTTATATTTTCGATAAAAATTCATGAATGACGGTACAACTATGTAATTCAAAGTATTATTTTTTTCTTTTCACCTACAATGTTATGTCTATAACATCACTGAATTGATAGATTACTTATTAACACACAAAACGAAACATTGATTACCAAATAAAAGGGCTAAAAGGTTACAAGCTAATCATTTCAATAAACCCAGCCAAACAAAATCCACACCTAAAAGCTGCATAATAATTTGTCAGAACTCGAAGCACTCCCGACACAATCATCCACAATAAATCAAGCCCCGCAATCTCTCGAAGCGCGCAGCTCATCAAAAGAATCAAAGAGACATTAACGATGAGCACGCCAGATAATAACCACCGCGCCATAGCTGCACAGCAGCATTGTACAAACTCTCAGCATTGTCCGCTAACCGACTCCGAAGGTCCCCGCCACCGCAACTTGCATTAGAAACGCTCGTCCGCAGACGTTCCGCACACTCGCGCAATCTCTCCCACCTACACCCAACCTATCAGACAGAGAGAGAGAGAGAGTGTGTGTACTGTAGTCCGCGACAATCGGCGCGCCTAAATAAGCCCCGGCTCTGATTGAATCATTGTCGCGCGAATCGCGTTAAATACCCGTGAAATTAACAGCGGCCGCCGCCCATCGCACGCGATCGTCCCTCGTCCCGACATTACGGGATTCACCTCGGGCGGTAGTAGTCGCTTTCCGCAGTATCGTTATCCAAATCCAAGCCGCTCGTATATATATATATATATATATATATATATATACATACTCCCTCGCCTGCGCGCGGGAATGGGGGGTGTTTTGGGTGTAAGAGGGGGGTGGGGATTTTGGATTTGGAGGAAAAATTGGTGTTCTGTGGTGGGGTTGTGCATTGCGCGTTTAGAGAGCGGTGGGAGATGAATTTTTCTATGTTAATTATGCAAATGTGGTTGTAGAGTAGTTTGGGGAGGCTAGTGGTAGGAGGATCGGGTCTCCCGGGGGCATCCGATTTAATCTGATTCTGAGAGGTGTTGCATAATGTTACAAGATCGTTACATCGGGATCTTTTATTTTATTCTTGTTTAGGCTATATCTGTATTATCTACAACAAAAGTAAGGTTCCAGAAATGAATTTTGTGATTAAAGCGATTATTGCTTTATTTCGTATATTAAGATGGGTCTACATTGATTTTTTCAAAATCGTTAAACATGAGGAATTTTATTTCAAAATTTTAATATGTTATTAATAACCAAAGAAGAGAAATATATATCAATTTTGAGCAATTTTCACTTTCCTAATCCTAATTCATTAAACAAAATGCACTTTTTTGCAGTCAAAACAAAGGTTAATTCAAAAAGTTCCTTGCGTATTTAAGTTGGACAATATCTACCTAATAAATTCTCACCAACTTTAAAACCCGTAACAAATAAAAGTTAGTATTTTTTATTATAATATACTATCATAAATAGCTTGAAAAAAATACCTCCACTTTAAATAAATATATGACAAAAAATACTGTGTTTTTGTATGTTTTTTAATCAGCAAAAATTTGTATGTATGCAATTCTTAAAAAAAAATACTAAGTTCTTTAAATAGTCCTTATAAGAATATTTGCTGCGAGTTACAGCCACGAGCTACTTTTTGAAGTGAGAAAAATAAGTTTCGAGATACCGCATTTAAATATTCAATTCTACATAAGAATCAATGTTAATTAATTATTTTCTTTGATGGTTATAACTTTGTTGCTTATGAAATTTCTTTATTTTATCAGGTCTCAAAATGTTCTTACAAATGTAGAGCTTCAAGAAGTGTCATAAATCTTTTTTCGATTTTTTGTTCAAAAATCAGTGTAGACCCACCTTAAGAAAACATAGTTTAATAAAGTTAGAGTTATAAAATTATAAAGCTAGAAAATTATTATTTTGTTTCAAGAAGATTTAGTTACTACACAAACAGAATTTCCTTTTATGTCGTAAAATAAACTTACTTTCTTGTAACAGAAAACGCAATTCTATAACATATCATTCAATTACTTGGTTTAGAAAAAAATTCTGTACCCTAAAATTTGGTCCTTCTTTCAAGTAAATAGTTTATGTATTACATTTATGAATTTTAAAGAAAATTCATATTTTTTAGTTTCTGGGTGTGTAATGTTTGTATTACATTTTTTAATTGTATTGATAAATCTTAATGAAAGTTGATATTTATTAGCTTTTGGATGTAATGTTTTCAAATCTAACCTCCATTTTTCTAAGAATACTTTGCCATTCAAACAGTCTTTTTTCGGAGTGAAACAAGCACGTACTCCTAATAAGTTATCCCGTTTATTGTCTATAAGTATCTTCAAATTTGGCCTTTCTTTCAAGTAAATAGTTTTTGTATTACTTTAATGAATCTTAATGTAATTTATATTTTTTAGTTTTTCGATATAATGTTTTCAAATCTGACCTCTGTTTTTCTAAAAGCAAGCGTTTTTCTATATGGCACTTTCAGTTGTAAATAAAAAAGGTGTACTCATTGTGTAAATAGATAGATAGGTAGATAGATAGATAGAAGATAGATAGATAGATAGATAGATAGATAGATAGATAGATAGATAGATAGATAGATAGATAGATAGATAGATAGATAGATAGATTAAGATTTATTTTGCACACGTCAAAACATAAATAACGATAACTATTAGTATAATATATTAAATCCAATATGAAGGAAACAAAATGGTGATTTTTAGGTAAATAGTTGCAGTTATCCTTCATTAACACGTACAAATAAGTTGTTATTAAAATTTTCGTGAACGGTGTTCTTGCGCAGATAGCAGTTTTAAAAATTTAAGAACACTGGAACAAAATTTTATATAAATATGTTAAACTTCTTTCTGACACAATTTTTTTGAAATGACGAATTTTTATAGTATATTATTCTTGACAACAAATATTTTAATTTGAAAACCATGAAAAATGAAAATAAAAGAGGTAGAAATTTGGAGTCTCGCATTGCTTGAAAGGGTTAAAAATAAACATCATTATAATTGCATACTATATTTTCAAATAAAAATTAAACTTAAATGCTCTAAATAAGAAAGAAACAAATACCCTTTGGTCAAAAATAGACACTTCATTAAAAAACAATAAAATTCAAACATAAACCATTTTGCCGATATAAAAACAGCGTTAACACACCCTGTTATTCTACGATTATAAATGCATATCTCAAAAATCAACAGCACCGCGCACCACTACCCACTACCCCGAAAAATCCACACCACGAAGCCAACAGCCGCTAAATCTATTTACAAAGAATTCCAACTCTCCCGCGAAATCATCCCTAATTGCACGACTCGCCAGCCTTCGACCATAACCCACAACTCAAATCGATCCCTCCCTATACACCAAACATCTCGGAGTAAACAAACTCGCTGGAATCGTAAGCCGATCTGCTCCAAGCACCATCTCTCCACAGCCACCATTGCGCATCGGAAGACACACACACACACACACACAATCGCCCCGCCCTCGCAAACATCCAGCTCCGAATTTAATCCATCTTTAGCGCGCGCGGACGCGATCAGCCGTTCCGCGCGAGCGATATTCCTCACTACTTTGTGGTGGTGCGCGACCACTTGGCGTTTCTACATTCGGCAAAAGCCACAGAAACGGAGAGAGATACACAGGAGTAGAAAGACCGAGAGAGAGAGATAGGGTGCGGACGACGACTCGGACATATGGGCAGCGACGACATGTGGCCGGCACCGCAACCCTCGCTGTATATATCCTCGTACGTGGCGTCGTCGCTTAGTACGAGCTAAGAGAGAAGGATGGAAAACAGATTCACCGGTTAGGAGAGAGAGAGAGCTAAATGCTCGGCGCAATTTGTAGCAATTTGTTAAGTAGCCTTGGCGGAACATTACCTATATTGCCCCGTCGCTGCTGCTTCTCTTTCTCTCGGTCTGTAATAGTCCATCCTGTGTGTGTGTATGTGCACACCCCCATGGCGCTGCGGAAGATATACGAGGCCAGTGGCCGCGCGACAGATTTATCGCTCCTCCGCCCGATTCGGAGAGTGCCGCGACGATCTTTGCCGAGTTCCGCGTGTGCACGGATCTACAGTGGCAAATAGAAAAGTAAACGTAGGTTGGAGGCTGCGCCTGAGGTGTGCCGAGGTTGAAACCGCTGGGCTGGACCAATGATGAATCGGCTCCTCGTCGTAGTTCTGCTGCTTATTTTTCCACTCGTTTGATTAAGGTTGTTGTGGGGAGTCGCTTCTTCGATCTCATTTGCACTGCGAGAGGGTACTCTTGTAATCACTGTAATGGGGTTATTTAGGGTCAGATAAATTTCTCTGCCAATTTGGGATGGAACGGAGCTGTGGGTTAGCACAGTTTATTCGGATGGCTTGGGGTGTAATTATGATAATTACTTATTGAGAGACTGCTGGGCGGCCCGAACTTTGCCGTGTTCGTGGGAAGTTATACTTCTGTTTGTGTCAACATTTCTTTCCTGCGATCGTGAAAAAGTATTGGTGTATCAAAAGTACTATTTCAAATATCTATCACCACAAAATAAATTAAAGCGAAAATTACTATATTACTTACATTACTATAAGTACAGATTAAATTTATAATAAGATAACTTTTATATAAATTTGAAGCAATAAAATAATCTATGATATTAAAATCTTCCTCTTTTTTCATTATCTTAATCAGTTTAAGTACGGATTCTAGTCGTCGGTTTGATTCACCATTCATATTACTTTAAGTTTTTCTTTTTTATTTCATTACGCGCACATTTTTTTCAACCCTGTCCTAACCCGATAGTCAATCAACAGAGAATCGGTTGTTTCCATGTACTAAATTGGAACTAATACGCTGTAGTGATTTTTTATTAAATTAATGCTTAAGTTTATTATTGACATGGACCAAATCTACTCTCTCTATTTTTACAATCTTTTTAGTAGCACAACTCACGCATTTTATTAACTTACCCGGAAGTGGACCACAAAAAAATCAAAGGTGATCGCAATTAAATTAGAACTGATGACTATTTTGAAACTAATTTTATATTATTGGTTTTATTTAGTTAAAAAAGTGTATTTTTTAGCATTATACACGCAAGTTTCTATGAGAATAAAATGGAATGATTATCAATCTAAGGAAGCCGCGATAAACAAGGAATCTTAACTCATAAAAATTAATGAATATGTATTTTAAGAGGAAACGTCAGACCTACTTTGGTTTTTCTAAAAAAATACTTATTAGAATTAAATTTCCAATTCTGGGTCGCTTTATTTAAGGAAAGTACATATCAGAACACTTACACTGTCATAAAAATTAAAAATTAGCAAAATTACGTGACTATGCTCATTTTCGTTTTTGATAACAATTCAAGTGATCCACTTTACATTTCTCATAAATAAAGCAATCCACAAAAGAAAATTTTATTCTGATGCGTATTTTTTTAGGAAGGAAATTGAATCAATTAATCTAGTAATAAGCAATAACATTTGAAAAGTCAAAGTTGAGGAAACGCTTATAAGGGTACTTATAAAAGTCAAACTAATTAAGTAATTTAATAATATTAATCGAAATTTAAATATATTCTTATATACACCAAAATATTCTATAGAAAGAAAATATATTCCAATTTTACATCATCTTAAGATTGTAAAGATTTAAAATATATAAAAATTAGTTACACAAATAGTTTCTAGAATGTTTGTTTTTACAATGACACCGCGGTGTATAAATAAATTCGTAACAATTCATGATTCATTCAAACATGACATAGACACGAATCAAAGCATTTGAAACATACACCAATTCAAACTTTTACCAAACGCTCAGACAGATTTCAATTCTCCAAGTAGACTCGCACTAAAAACCAGAGGACAAGAACATAAACTTTGTTTGTAAACACGCTGTGCAGATCCCGCGGCAAAGGCACATAAAAGCTCAAGCTCAAGCTCTCGCACAATACGCTTAGAAGTCACGCAGCCCACATCTACAGCTCTCTCCATCTCTCTTTCTCTCTCGCTATTTCGAAGAGTCTCGCCTCACCAAGCGAGGAATAAAGGCAGAATGACTCTGGTCTTCCGCGAATGCTTTTAGTCGATGAGTTCGGATCCCCACACATTCCCTCCTCCAGCATCCCGTTACGCTCGCGTTCCGTTTCGTTTCGTCTCGCGCTCTCTCGGTGCTCCCGCGCTATATAACCTCGCGTAGCCGTATATCCCTGCTCTCTCTCTCTCTCTCTCGCCTCATCCATATGTAACAGTCGCCTGGTATTAATGACACACAGCAAGGAGGGGGAGAGGGGGAGTATATATATATATATAACGCGCAGATGAAGAAGCGCGATTCTTTATATCCTGCACCCTCCTCTTGCGGAATCCGCGATGCTTCTCGGCCGTTGCGCGCCCTTTATCGTCTCTCGTGTCTTTTCATTATCTGATAAATATAATGGGATTGTTTATTCGACGTGCGAGCGGGTGCGAGAGCGCCTGGGCGCAACCTGAGGGCCGAGGCGCCGCGCCGATTTATGCTTGCTTTTTGATAACGAGAGAGGGAGGGAGGGAGAAAGTTGGACGGCTATAACTCGGATCGCCCATGTCGTTTCTCGGATTGCGGAGTCGACTTGATGATCTGATTGATTTATTAGTGGTGTGGTTGGGTAGCGCTGGATGGGTGGGTTTCGTTAGGGATGGCGAGCATTAGGAATATGATTTTTGCGGATCTTTGACGGCGGGTAGTGGTATGACGTTTAGGAAGAGAAAGAAAAAACACGGTCTTTGTTGTTGTGTAAATAATATATTAATAATAATAGAAGAAGGGAACGAATGTAAAATAAATTTCATAAAAGTTTCTCGTAACTTATAAATTTGCTAAATTTTAGTGTAATATATAAACTAATACACAGAAAATAGTATATGGCGAGGTATATGTAATATTTTAATGTGTTGTAGTTCAGAAATTTAATTGTCAATAATGCTTATTTAAAACCTAAAAATATTTGCTACGTGTATACACTATGCTATCGATATTTTCATTTTTCCCATTATTCTTGTTAAATTTTGAATTTTTATTGAATATCGCCGTAGTCAAGTGTTTTTAAGGGAATGCATCAAATGACCGATAAATATGTTTAAAAAATTTTCGTTTTTCTTAAAACATATATTAGAATCAAATTTTCTTTTTGGAATCGCTTTATTTATGGAAAAATAAAAGTGGAATACTTGAATTGTTATCAGAATAAATAATTAGCAAAATTCGTGATTATGCTAATTTCTTATTCTGATATCAATTGAAATGTTCCGCTCTTTATTTTGCATAAATAAAGCGATGCTGAAAAATAAATGATTCTGATACGTATTTTATGAGAAAAATGTATGCATTTGCATCATAGATAAATATTCAGAAATTTAAGCATCTACCAGTTGAATGCTATGTATTTCCATAAAACACAATGGTTTTGTAAATCATAGTAAGCTTGAAAACCGCTGTGTCTATGTTTTGCACACTTTTCAATATTGTGGTAAAATATTTAAAATAATAAATGGGTTATATATGATATATGAATGCTGATCTCCACTGATAATATCGCCAAAATCCTAGCTTAAAATACCGCAATGTTTGTATTACTTTCAAAATTCATTTACAATTAAATTTTATAATTAAAGGATCGGGACTTTATTAATTTTGGTTGAACCTTGATCGAATCAACCAATATCCATAAAGGATCGAACCATTAATTCTATGATTGAGTGATAAGATCAAATTCTAAATAAAGTTTATATGTAATTTTCACCAAAATTTTCAATTAACAATACGTGCTTCTTATAATCAATGAAGTTGCATTTATTAATATATCACGGTCATACCTATCACATGATTGAGTACAAGCAGTAAAACATTTCTTAATTCTTACGGTTTTCTATAATCCATCTAAAGAAAACTCTATGATTAATAACTTAATTCAAAAAACGAAATATCAAAAGCCGAATACATACAAAATAGAGACATCAAATTCGATATGTCCCCATCTGATAAATAAGCGGAAAATCAAAGTCCATAGATCCACCCAATAATCCCTCATTCCCACTCGAACTTAAAAGTAAAAAATACGCTCTTTCACTCATCTCCCAAACTACACACAACGAGGCACGTACATCTCTCAAACGCGAAGGTGAAACCGAGCGTTAAGCCGTTTAAAAAAAATTCCTCCTTCAAAGTGCTATATACGCGGCGTGAAAGGAGAAACTAAAAACTGCCCGCGCGCAAAGGACCGAAACTGATGGCGACAAATGGCGCACACACACACTCCCGTGCATTCATCGCCTCGCCTCTATTATACGTCGCTCGCCTTTAGCGTGCCACCGGCGATGGTCATTTTCACTCGCGCCGAGTTCCAAGCGATCGCCGCCTTTCTCCTCTCCGCGCATGCACGCATATATACGTGACGGATACAATGAGGAGAGCGCCAGCATCCGCATTTTCAATTTTGAGGGCATATCGCGTACGAGCCGCGCATGACGACGACACCTGTTTCTTTTCTGTGCGCGCGTGTGTGTCTATGATTCTACGGCTTTCTGGTTGGGTTGACACCGGAGCAGGTAATTCTGACGTATGTGCCCCGGATTTTTCCAAAAGGACGCCGCGGCGAGCTCGTTTGGCTTGAGGTATGCGCGCTTTTCACCCAGGCATCTACGGTGGCAGCTTGAGAAATTGGGTAAATCTGTTATCTAGCGCGTGCGCTATGAGAGAGACGCAAGGTTTTAGTTTCACACACTTAGTTATCTGCGTTTTTAGGCGACGCTCATATTTTATAGCTCTTTAATAGGGTTTGAGATAGATCTGTGGATATATATAATATCTCAATTTGTATGATGCTATTCTATTATTTTAATGAATGCATGATGTCCTTGTGTATAATAATATTTTATGTTATAAATGCAATATATATATATATTGTAAATTTACAATATTTTTCTAATGTGACTGTAATGTTGGTGTAATCTCAATGACAGGTGGATTCGCATATCAAACAATCTATCAAAAAACAATAAATAACTCAATTTATAAGTGAATCTATCTTCATTATAGATTATATAATACAGACTTCAAAAAAGGTTTAGTGCTTTGCAGATTTCTTCCTTTATTTGATAATAAATGGAAACAATAGAATCGTGAGAAAATGAAAAGCACGAACGATTTTCATGACTTCAGAAATGCATGTGCCTTAATTTCATATATCACGCGATATTTTTACATAGTTTTGCCGTTTTACATTCCATTTTCATTATTGCGTAATAATGATCATTAAATGGGCATTAAGAATAATTACGCGTGCATAGTTCTTAAAAAAAAAATATTTAAAAACTTTTTGTTAAAATAAAGTAAAGTTTTTTCTATTGCTTTCATATCCTTTGTATCATATTTGCTTGATATCACTATAGGAGGTGTTCTCAAAATTATAATGGATAAGTTTGTTATACATAAGTTGTGACTGAACGTAGCATAGCAAATATTCTAAAACGAGCACTAAAGCATAAAATATACAAAAAAAGTAATTTCCTGCTGTAAAATTCATAATAGTAATGCAATAAAAATAAAATAGTACGTATATTATTAGTACCTTGGTAAGTAATGAGTATGACATTGAAAATTTTTCTTAATAATTCCAAATAAAATTGTTTTTATTTTAATTCTATCGAGGACATATATATAAGAACACTCGGTCTAACTTCACACTTTTAAGGTTTATCTATAAAAATCGTAATAGAGCTTCTTATTTTATAAACCATATACACGATTGTCTCAGCAGGACCATTCTACATATTACAATCCACCTTTCATATTTTTTTCGAATGAATACAGATCTTGAGCATAATAAAAGCGTTAAAGAGAAGAACAGCTATATTCTTAAACTTCAGATACAAAAACAGCCAAATAAACTGAACAACATTTTAAAACGCGTAAATTAAGTTCATAAATGAACTGTATAAAAGAAAAAAAAATTAATCACTTAGAACTAGAAAAAATACGTATTCAATTGAAATTCTCGAACAAGGTCACCTCGGCAAATCGAAACAAACAAAAAACCCAACAAATCCCACCGTTCTCCCAAATTCCCGAAAGCTCGAGGAACACCCACTACACAAAGGCCCTCGCTAATATACACGCACAAAGCATCCGTAAGCGAGAAGCAATTACGCGTCTCGCGCACGAGGGGGCCAAGGGGGGCATAAGGTGCCATTAACCGGCTAAGTGAGCGCGACCACGAGTGCGTCGCTGCTCCACTCCTCTGTCGAATGGTCCCCGAGCGGCTGTTGAAGCTTGAGCCGAAGCCCCGATATGTCTTCCCTTTCTTATTACGTGTACGCGCGAACGGACGGTCACGGGCCCCACGGGCGCGGCGCTAAATTACGAGTGCCACCGAGTACAGTTCAAAATTGCACCTCCCTCGGACTGACTTTCGTCGCCTGCGGACCGGGAGAGTCAAGATGCGCGAACATGTGGCGTCGTTTGTTAGATACGTAAGCGAGAAAATGGGATGAGTCGGCGACGATTGTGCGTGCGGGGGGGAAAGTGTGGATGCGCGGGGTGAGGTTTCGCCCTTTGCGTTACCTTACCCCCTGCTGTTAGAATTTGTCCACGCGTAGTGAGTGTGTACGCAAAAAAGTTACATTAGGACCTATGAAAACGACGTTGCGGATGGGACTGATTATTTACGGCCGTGATTGGATGGTGCGTTTTAGGCTCGATTATCTATGGTGGCTGATTTGTGGAGCTCTTTTTTGGTGATCCGGCGGGGATGGAGGTTAAGCAAATTAATTGAATGTTGAAAATACACAACATGTAATTGAATTTTGAAAGGAAATAAATAATTCGGTCTTCGAATACATTTATAAATAGATTCTCTCTAAATAATAGCAACATTTATTTTTGACAACTGCGTATAGGAATAAACTGATTGAAATTTATATATTAGAGAATTGTATAATCAAATATTTATCAATATTTTGTCGTATGTGCATGCGCGTGTGTGCGTGTGTGTAAGTGGGAGTATGTAAGATTGTGTGTGTGCATATATACATGTATGTGTCTGTGTCTACGTGTGTGTGTGTATGTGTGCTTGTATAAGGCATATATTTTATACAAAATATTCAAGAAAGGATACGAACTGTAGAATTCTTTGTAAATTTTTCAATAAGTTATTGGCAAATAATTCTCTAAAGTCTTCAATTTTTTGTAAAAATTTTGCAAGCATTACAATTAGCACCAGACTTATAAATTAATGAGATATTAAAGCCAACTAACTGTATACTAATTTAAAAAATATATAAAATTTGTGCATAAATTATACATATATTTCTAAAGTAGATGTAATTTCCTTTTAATATTAATACTAAACATATATTTTTAATCTGGTACGAATAAACCGTTTTTGTATACTATAACCACGTTAATGTAATTTTGTTCAACAGGCGTATATTTTCTAACTGACACAGTAGTGCTAATTTTCAAGAAACAAATTCTGAGAAAGAATTCTGTTAAAACAGTTAGCAATGATTTTTTGTAGGATACAAACACATTATGAATCATCTAAAACATTTGTGATATATTGTCCGGATAATAATGAATCATATATAGTTATATATAAGTGTATATACAAATCATATACATTTATATATAATTATATATGGTTATATATGATTATATATAATTATATATAAGTTTTATCTCTATTATTATTCATATATAATTATATATAACTGTATATGATTTGTATATACAGCTATATATAACTGTATATGACTCATTTTTACCCTAGTGAATCAAAACTTTGTAACATAAATTTGCTTAAATTCGATTGGGTGATTCTAACTCACAATCAGATAAAAAGACAACATTTAGACGCCAAGAACCATTTTTTAATCTGCAGTAATTGAGTTTTAACATAAATTTGTTTCCTTCGGCGATGTCTGTGATCCAGATAATGAATCAAAGCCGAATTACAATAATTTTCGAATCTTCAGAAAAAATTAAATTTAGCATAAAATATGGTTTATATGTTTCGGGTATTATCAAAAATTTTCTTAATTTTGTAGGTATTAAAAAAATTTAGTAAGTTTATAAAGCAAGTATTTCGTAATCTATCAGAATACGATATAAACAAAAGTATAAAATCAAATACTGAAAATGTCAACTTTTAAGGTACTTTTGAAAATAAAACATATCTATTTTATTAGAATTTATTTACAACTCGACTACGACACAAAATAATAATCATAAGCGATATCTCAGCCTACCAAAGAAATATAAAGTTCTTCACATCGTAAAAAATGATTTATTACAAAAACATAAAAAGTTACATTCGTATTAAAAATTCTGACAATAACAAGCAAGTACTTTTAAATGCTGCAAAGTGTACTGTTATTTACAAAGAATACTTATAAAAGCCAAAAAATGCCCTTAATAAAGAAATTACAAAACAAACAAACCCTCTGACAATTAAACTCCCTTTCATTTGCTCGAAAACAGCCAGCAGCAAAATTAAATCCACAACCCAGTGTCCAGCCGGACGACAGGAAGAAAGAGTCATTAATTTGCAAGTAGGTCGGGTCGCAAAGTGTAAAGCGCGCCCGCGTACACTGCATGCACTCCGAAGTTTCGGCTGGTCCCGCTAGCATGTGGACATATGGTCAGCCGGCAACAGCAGCGGCAAAAAGAGAGAAAAAAAAAATATAGGAGAGAGAAGCTCGCCGCGAAACGGGCGACAGAAGTTGGGAGTGTCGCCGGGTGATATATCAAGGCTTAAACTGTCCCGTGTCCTATGCGCGATGCTCGCGCGCGCGTGTTCTCCATCCTACAGGATGGGTATATATACGCCACTGCCGCTGCTGGTGCTAGCGCGCGTATGGCGCAGGGGTGGCATTAGTTAATAGCGTCGTCCGCCCTGTGGGGACGTTAATACGGCCTATACACCTACTGGTAAATTACTAACGCTCGTATGTGTGTGTTGTACGTGTCCGTATACGCACTGACGATTAGTATGTGTGTGTGTGTGTGTGTGAATCGAAGCGAACGATCGGGCGATGCTATAACCGAATGCGGTTTCCAATCTGTTACGTTTTTACACTCTGCGTTAGTTGAACCGCGTGCTCCTCCTCTGTATCGAGAGAAGAGATTACGCGCGGACGAATTTCTTCCCCATTTTCGGGAGCCACGCGGAGCTGGAGCTGTATTTATCCCGCCTTTTTGTCTACACCGGGATGGCCAAACAACGGTGAAATCGGATTTTTTTCTCCCTGCTTTCTTTGTGCCGACGGATGGTGCACGCCGACGCGTCGTGTAGGTTCGGTTGCAAACGCACGGGGCAGTTGCGGTGCGGACGGAGCAACAGGATTACAAGGAGGCTTTTTTTTGTCAGAGAGTATTCCGAGAGCTCGGTGCGAAAGCTTCTCTTTTTTATAGGGATAATGGGCGATGCACAACTGGTATTGGATTATCAGCGATTGTTGGGAAGTATTATGCTGACCAATGAATAGTGAAACGGACGTTTGCCGAGGCGTTTTATTGTCTTGCGAGCGATTTAGTTTGGGAGTATGCTGTGCACTTGTAGAAGTAAGGCAGTAGAAAAGGGAAACGTTTATATTGTAGTTACTTTTTCACCGGCTGCAAACAGAAGGAGGTTATAGATTCGACCTATATATTTTTTTATGTTTGTTTCAGCATCACTTTCCTTTATATGCATCTGCATCGATTAATTTTCTATTTTGCATCTGATGGATAACAACTACTAGCATTGGCAAACGAATTTTATAATTTTTATACAGTAAAAATGTAGTGTCATTTAAATAGTATTATTGAGCAGTTAATAGTGAAAAAACTAGCTATATTTTATACTAAATTTTTTTTAATCTTTGTATCGTTAAACTACTATTACTATTACTTTTTAAGAAATGCAAAAGTTTAGCAACTGCATAAGCTTTACCGAATTATCATGACAGTGGTTCCTCTGAATAAAATCAACTTGAATAAAATCAATAGCTCCTAATTATGTAATTATTTATGATGGAAATATAATTATAACGATGGTTGAATAATTTTTGTAAAAGAATGGCTCTCCTATGTAGCAAACATTTAATTTATCTAAAAATCTCTCTATAGCGCTATATCTAATCAGTGCTGTACGGCTGATATATTTATATAATGTTCATGAAATCTGTTTTTTTTTCAGAACCCTGATAGAAAGTTGACGAGTTTTTCTCGTTCACGTGTTAATTAAATGGAAGCATCATTAGCTAATACTTACTCTTTAACAGTATTCAAATTATTAAAACTATGATTATTGCCTAAAAAATAAACAACTTAATATAATAGTACACGCATAAATTATTTTTTTTAATTGTGGCATTATATAATCAAAATATCGTTTTAGCTAAAAAATATCGGTGAATTCTGGCTAGAAATCCGGGAAGATTTCTATTAGGGAACCTCGTATATTATTTCTATATGTTTCTCATCTTTTTATCAGATCTTAAAATTTTTTTTAACATCAAAGCTACAAATCTCTATAGGTACTGTGCTGCAATCAACCCTGAAGTCTGGAAAACAATCTTTATAACTTTGAAAAAACAGACATCTTTAAATAAGAAAGATTTGTTATTTTCAAGATATATACTAAACGTTTTAAAAAGTTTTATGTAAGCTTAAATAAAAAGAAACAACGAAAATCGCATTCCAATTTAGTGGATTACACGAATCTCCCCCAACTACTAATTCTCGTAAAATAAAAAAAATCCTCTGCTAATCCCATCCTACAACCCTCCTCCCCCGCGCTCTCCCCATCCCACGACACTCCAAACTTATCGCCTCGATAAAAATCAAGCTGTATACCGACGAACTCATTTACACGATCGAGCCTCGCGCTCTCGCCTTTCATGTAAAAAGCCACGCTCTCCCGCGCGCCGCGATAGAATTCATATTCAACGTGTATCAAAGTTGTTAGAAAAATAATCAAAGTTTGCGCGCGCGCGTGCGAGGGCGACGCCGCGCCTCTATCCCAAGAAACGTATAGCGAGTCGCGTCGTCGTCGTCGACACCCCCAAAGGAAGACGGGGCAGACGAGAAAAAGTAAAGAGGCAACTCGCAGCTGCGTGTGCGGAGACTCGAGAGCAGAGAGCCAACTACGAGATACTAAATGAAAAGCGGGAGCAGGTCCAAGGATGAAGGATTCCTGGGACCGATATGCCACGATGGCGATGAGAGAGAGGGAGAAAGGTAGAAAGATACCGAGACGTACGCGGGAGTTCATTACGTTTGACAATTATGCGTTAATTTGCACCTAGCGATACTTCAAACGTTTTTATTCATTGCGCGTCGAAGCGAGTTACGGCAATACGAAGTGCCACGAGAGAGAGAGAGATAGATAGATAGAGTCGAGCGGTAGCTGAGCTCGTCCCTCGTTGGAACCCTTTTCTATATATATATACATATATATATATAAGTCCAGGTTCTGCCCCTGAAATATTGCGATGTCTACGCGATGATACACCACGTGTAGCAAAATGGCGAGCCAAGTTAAACTTGCTCAGACGACCGATTACTTTTCAACTTTTATATATACATATCTCTGGAGTCTCTTTCTCTCTTTTTACCAGAGCGAGAGAGAGTGAGAGTTTCGTCAAAGGGCTTCGGATATGATAATCCTAGAGTCTCGCTGAATATGTAACGAGTGCAGCTCGCGCGCGAGCGCGACTGTGATTACTTTCGCAGCTCGCTTTCCTCCCTTTTTGACACGACGACGCTTCTTCCTTTTTCTTTCCTCTCTCGCTCGTTCTTTCTGGTAGGTGTGTATATACAGGTATACAACGCGAGTTCTCCGCGGCGATGGGCCTTTCCTACTCGTCTTTATGCGAGCGAGAGGTCGCGGATGTTGCAGTGCGCGAGCGAGCTTCTTTTGCGCGCGCGCGCAATCAACGGAATTAATGATGCCCCGGTGTGGGTGTATATATATATATATCCGGGTGTATGGCCGCTGGCCAGGAAGTCGAGAGGGTCAACTTGGGGTGTTATGTACACGGGTTTGATGATGAGCCATAGGTGGTGGACGATAGCTGCGCGCGGCAGCGTAATTAGTTTACTCGCGGATTTCGCGCATAATCACGAGACGCGCGTTTAGTTAGCGCCGCTGCACCCGGTGTTTGCGCAGTATTAACGTATTCGCTGAGAGAATCGCAAATCGAAGAAGTTGCGTTGCCGACTTGGTTGTATACATTAAACAAGAAGTTTTCGCTACTCTGTGAATCGCTGAATGATGATGTTAATTATTTATAATGAATTAGAAATTTATTTAAAAATGTTAAAAGGAACGCGTGTCAGATTTTGCATTTTATTTTTTTCTTACTAGGGAGTGCCCCTCTCCCCAGTCCGAGTCAACCTGCTGCTTCGTATAGATTATACAGTTGAAAATAAATATTATAAAAGAATTTTGGTAGTATCTAACCTTACCTTCTTCCTTATTTAAACATCATTGGTATATCTTTTGCATATATCACTCTTCTGTATACTGTAATTAGATATTGGACAATTAAGATATGTACAGGTATTCAATATCAGAAAAACTGTATAGGATGCCTTTAGTTGGGTCATATTCAGGGTGTCCAAAATAAGGTTGTGTATAAGGTTTTCATAATAGGGACATACCCAAGGTATCAATAAATAAAACATAAGTATACGAAGGATTCTAAACTTTCTAAACTAAACTGATTACCTAAACTCATCTATAACGTAACGTGGTATGATCTGACCTGGCCTACACTATCCTAACGAACTAATATAGCCTGATCTAACATAGCCAATCCTAACCTAACCTTCTCTGACTAACATAACGTTATCTAACTTAAACTAATCTGACCTACTCTAATTTGACTTAACGTAACCTAGCAAAATACAACCTTGCACGACCTAACATAACCTAACGTGACCCAACCTGATCTAACCTACCCTGATCTAACTTAACGTATCCTAACCAAACCTGATCTAACCGAACCTAAACTAGCCTGTACCTCGTGTAACCTGAACTAACTGTGGATTCTTGAAACGATTCTTAAAGGCCCAGATTCTTTGCTATGATTGGTGCGAGTAGTTATGTTGGATCAGATTATTTCACCCAATCGGTGGTTTAATTTGGTTAGGGCCATTAACAGCTAACGCAAACTAAATTGTTAACACTCGTAAAATAAAATCAATTCTAAGTGACCAAGAGTAACCATAAATTACGATAACTACTTTCAACCTGATGTTATAATATCATAGAATTTTTAGTTAGATTTATGATTTCTGTATTTCCCATTATACACAGTATGTGTTTTTGAAAACAATATAAATATAATCATTACCAATTCAAGGGATCGTTAGTGAAGAAGAAATGAAAACTTGTTAGAACTAAATTAAAAGAAGTAGTTATAGTAATGTAATGATATCCAAAGTGTTCTACTGCTCTTAGTTATTTCAAATCCTAACAACATTAAATTTAGCGATAAATTAATGAATTCAAACAGTACTGTAATCGCGTACAAACTGAACCTTAGATAAAGGGCGCACATATCGAAAAATCTCACGCCCTTAAAACCTTGCCGAGCCTCGTAAACAGCCTTATCATCCTCACGATCCCCGTATCACCGCGCATACGATTTCGCACTAAAAAGCCCTCGCGCACGCAGTTTCAATTCCACTGCAGTCCAAGCTAAACTCTCGTCTCTTCCAACTCCCTTGTACCAGCAGCGAGGGTAGAGCGCGCGCGAAATCTCGTCGAGTCGCACGTGCGTGCCGCGCAAATAGACCCAATCGGAGATAAAGCGCGCCCGGTCGTTAAGCACGAGAGTCGGATTCATCGATGCGGAATGAAAGTGTGTCGACTCGACGCGCGCTACGCTCGCTCTCTTTGTGCCGATTACGCGTTTCCGCGTCGTCTAAAATTGCAGAGAGGGCGGACGCGAGGAGAAACAAACGGCAAACGAGAAATGAAGACATCAAAGCACCCCCGCGTTATATGCGATTTGCACCTTATAAATAAATATTGGTAATTTATTACATCGGTGCACGGTTTGATGACGTTTACCCTCACGCATGGACTGCACTCGTCCCGCCTACGGATCTTTTCTTTTTGACTGACGCCGTATAATTCGTGAGTATTTTGGTATTTCTTTTTTATGAATAAGTTTTATGTATTCTGCAAATTGACAAAGTTTTTTAAAGCGTAAAAATATTCATTTGAATGTACTAATCATTGAATACATGCATAAACTAACCGCATGGTTTGAATTATTTACGATTAAAAAAAAATATTTGTACTTCAAAATAAACGTATGACTAAAATAGAATACAGTCTATTGGAATTATTTATCGTACTTTTATTTACTATACCTATTTATATGAAACTAGTTACTTTAACGAGACAACTCTTATCAGACTTTTAATGTGTCAATTCTTTTACAAATATTAATGTAATATAGAGCTAATAAAGAAACAACCCATTCTAAAGACTTTTTGCTTCTAACAGGTATACGAGCTTATTTATATTAAATGCTTTGTTGCCAACCACATGATAAAATCGTAAAACCATCTTAATTAAAAGCTATTATAATTGAATTTCAAAGGAAACATTTTTAAGATACATTTTATTAAATAAAACCATACACAACATACCCCGACCAGCAAAAGTACCCATAACACAGGAAAAGAAATAATAAAATAAAAGAACAAAGCAGAAGCTATGGGGCTCAAAAAAAGGAAGGAGTGAGGAATATATATTATAACCCGAGCTATGTGTCCAACGGGTAGTCACAATATATAGGTATAAGCACCGTCGCACAGCGAAAGAGAAGTCGAGCCGAGCTGAAGGGTTGCGCTGGATGCCAGATCACGCGTGATCAATTAATTTGAGCTTTATCTGAAATGGGCTCGGCTGGAAGAAAGAGGAGGACGAACCCGTACACTTTTATTGTCAAGATATATATTATACGTACGCACCCACTGGTCCTACACGGTCCCCGCTATACAGAGTCAGAGAATGCCGGTTATGCTCCTGGTGGCTTTTTCTCTCTCAGAGAGAAAGAGAGAGAGAAATATCTGGAGCTGGAGACACGTGGCCACGCGCGGGGACACAATGCCCGCGACGCACGCCGAGAGAAAGTGACTTCGGCATCGCGCGCGTCATCATCAATTGCCCGATGCGTGCGCTCTCTTTCTCTCTCGCGCCCCCTCCGTCTAAAATACCAAAGGCAAACACACCGAGTCACACTGCAGCCGCGGCAAAAAGCATTTATCCCCCCGCGCGTGCACGGGGGCGTGTCCCTCACGAGCTGGACGCGCGAGCGCGTTTTGTCGTTTGGAAATTAATGATCTCTCGCGCTCGAGACTCTGTGCTCTTCGCGGAACTTTTCATTGCTGGGTGCAGTTGCAGTGATAGCGAGGCGAGGCGAGGCTCTTTATGGGCTTTGTGTTTTCGAGCCGCGCGGGTGGAGGCGCGACGCTCAAGTCCGTGGGACTGTTTAACGGGATGCGAGAGTGTGGAGGATCGGAGAGACCGTGAAAAATGAGATGCGTGGCGCGAGCGGGATTTTTGGGGATGTGATTTGTTGCTGAAAACATTGAAATGCGATTCTTTATGATGCTTTGGGAAAGGAGGGGGGTGTGGGTTAGCGAGGCAGCAGATTTTGCACAGATTTTCTTATATCAGTGATTTTTAATTTTTGATGTAGGGGTACTTTTTATTTTCGTTTATATGCCGGACTTATGGGTAACATTGATATGGGGTACCTATCAAAATGGTATAAGCTTGAAGTATCCATATAATCTTAAGCATTTGAACAATAATTTCCTTCCGTATACAGTGAAAAGCATACAAATTTAATTTTCTTAATGTTTTACTGAATGTCTGATAAAATCTTGATTTTATCACTTATTTATCGGATTTGACCATCATATTTAAAGTTTCCCTTCACTTTTCCAGATTATTTTTTTTCTTGAATGTACATATTTTGACTATCTTTAAACACTATTGTGACACTAGAGTCAGTTTTTTACGTCCACTCGCATCCCTTTTCTCCTCTAGCGGTGATTAGCCATGTAGGGTACATATCAGGTACAATTACCTTAAATTATATCTTAAATTAGAAATTTCTTTGCTTTTAGGAAAATATTATTACTAATCAAATTAGAATACAAATTAATATATCATATTTTTAGTACGATGATCATTGCTTTGGTAATAAGTCATTTACTCATTTTCTATAAAACTTTCTGAAATTTCAAAAGGATAGGTATTGTACTAAAAACTATCAGTTATGTTAATGTTAATAATTGGCAATTGGTATAAGACACAGTTTTACTATATTGTTACGTAATGTAGAAAACGGTATCTAATATATATTTCAATTTAAAGTTATCTACATTAGCATACGAATGAAAAACGTATGATATTAACACAAGTATATCGTGTGATTGATCAAATTTTTATCAAACCTCAAATGTACCGTTAAATAACCGTACGATTTATATAAAACACGTTGGAATATTAATCTAAAAACATTTTACTAACACCTAAGTAATTGATGCATTAAGGGTTGATACTTTAGTTCAGCACGAATAGATTCCAAATGGTTACACCAATCAACATTCACCTTCATCAGAAGCCAAGCACGCGAAGTAGAAAAAGTCCGTCACTTTGAGCCTGGCGTGTACACCCGCTACTGATGGATGAAGATCGATGTCGTATTCTGCGGCGTTACCGCATATTTCTTTTTTGTCCGATATCTCTCAACAGCCCTTTCCTACCACATGCGATATCATCGACTATACTAAGGTCCTTGGAATCTCACGATCATATGTTACATGCAATGTCAAGCAACTTTTTTTTTGTTGCTTTCAAGAAGTGTTGCTAGGCCGAGACAGCTAAATCTTTGGATAATAGATCGTTGCTTTCTTGTGCCTCGATACAAATTGATATGATGGGATAAATTGTAAGATATTTGTTATTAAATAAAATAAATTAAATAATAATATTTCAGTAGTTTCCGGTATCCTTGCATGAAAGGGCGGAATGCTCAAGGGCTTTAAAGGACCTTAAATATTATTTTATTCTTTTGATATAATAAATATTACTTCAGAAGTTTGATAAAATCTTAATGCACATATGTATAGTTTAGTTTCTTCATAACTTTTAACATGTATGTCTGATTTTTCAACAACTTGTATACACGTTACAAATGTTTAAGTAATTAGGAAAAATTATACTATATATAAATCATTGAATCTTATGATCTTTCTAACGATTTTAAAATCGGTAATAAACTCTCTACATAATGAAAATAACTTTTCAATTATAAAAAAACAGCACAGAAGGTACTTACAAAACCTTACAAATATGTACATATTTTATAGACATACTTGCCATCACGGCACTACCGCATCCTTCAATAACAACATTTCAATTGTTCAACTATCTTTCACTCTGAAACTAACGTTTTATATTTACTACTTACGAACCAACTCATTTATTACGCAACAGTGCAACTTAATAAGACAACATACGTCAAAATCTCATGATTTACTCGCCCGCGATTCCCAGCGCTCCACATAATATATAGACACAGCGACGTACGCGGGGGATCGCGTGGCATATTGATACAAAGCGAGACCGAGATCGCTCCGAGATAGAGGAAAATAAAAAAAACAAATATATTGCCGAACTTCCCCGCGCTTCATAAGTATAGAGAAAACCTTTTTCGCAGGACACTGCTGCGCGGAGGATTACAAAAGTAAAGTCCACCGCACGACGACTGTGCAGCAGAGTCCCTCCGACAAACGCGATATATCAGGAAACTTTTACGAAGCACCGACCAGTCCGCAAACGTCTAGATAAATAGAATATAAATCCTCGACGATTTTTCCCGCCGCCACAGTGCGCAGCTATAAAAAAAGAGAACGAAACCACCAAAAACAACACAGACGCATCCCTTCAAAACGAAGCAAAATAAAAAGGAAACACTAGCGCTCCGCTCCCTCGAAGAAAGTACATACAATACAAGGTACACACACGATTATTGCGATATATCTGTTTGCTCTGCCGGTTCATTATGTCACACCCCGCGCGCGCTTGGAGAGCTCGCAGAGCGAGAAATAAACGAGCTGAGAAGCGCCGAGCACGGGGGGTGAGAGAAGAAAAAGAGAGAAGAGCAGCGGCGTGTTATAAATAACGTCATCGTTCGGCGCGGGCGACAAAATAGCCCGTGACGAAAGCCCGTGCTCCGCAGTGCACAGTCCATTACCTCCGGTGCCTTCCAAGGACACTGACTTTTCCCGCAGTGGCGCGTCAAAGTGAATATCCCGCAGCACTCGAGAGTGAGAGGATATGGAAAAAAAGGAAGAAGGGGATATACACATCGCGGGGTGTAGTGAACACCCTTCTCCTCTCGGAAAAATGAAAACTGTATTGTCGAGAGGCGAAGGAGAGAGAATCTGTTGGGGAGAAGTGGACGAAGAAGAAGACGGGTATTATATTCGCGTTAGCGGTGGTAGGAGAGGCCGCGAAGCGGTCAGCCGCTCGATGCCCAGAGCTGGATGACGGGGCGGCCCATCAATAATGCCTGTATGACAAGCGGCAAGCACCCCTCGGAAGATGCGTGTACGTACAAAAATGGACGAAATTCGGAACGATTGGAAGTGACGAGCGTGAAGGTTTGCTTGATTTGCTTTTGGAAGAGTTTTTGTGAGAAGTCTTTTTCAGGGGGTGCGCTACTGTAGCGGTGAGTTATTTAACCTATTTTTTCAGGAGTTTATTGATAATTTATTGATTGTTAGAAGTTTATACTAACAATGTGAGGTCACACACTGTAGATAACACGGGCTTTGATGCAATTTTGGAAGGTGTCTTGCTTTTTTTGGTATCTATAATAAACATTAAGTCCAGTAGCCGTAATTTGATTAAATAGGCCCTTGTTTCTAAGATCATATCGATGGACCTTACGAAGACTAGCACATTTTAGATTTATCAAAAACACCTAGTTCTTTATAGAGGCTTTTAATACAGATATAAACTAGCACTATTAAGATTTTCTAATAAATACTACCACTTTTATAGATCCTCTAAGAAAATAATAGTTTTTGTTTGTAATTTTAAAAATTCTTAATTTTTGTATGAGACTCCTCACGTGAACTCGTAGTTTTCGAGATATCTAAAATGTACTATAGTCTTTAAGAGGCATCGATATAAACTAATTGCACTCAAAATGAATAATTTTTTTATAAGAAACGGTATTCCCACTTCTTATTATAACTGCGCAAGTTTTCCACTAGAAAAAGAATTCGATAATGAAAATAAAAGTAGATGGAAAAAGCTTTATTTTGAGCTTTATTTATGTACTAATAAATTTCTTTCAAACCTTTAACTATTTAACATAATGACTTATTAAAGACAAAATGCATACAAAATTTCTAGTCCTTAAATTTTCATGCATTTTTGACATATTTTAGATGTATTTTCCATGCCAAAAAAAATGCAATAAATCCATTTTTCAGCCTTTAACAAATAGGGTAAACCCTCATATAAATTTGATAATAACAAAATCTAGAAAAAAGTATTTGTTTAACATAGTTGATCTTTAAAAAATTTGAATGTCGAAACTGTTAAAACTGGTTAAATATGATAAATAACTTAAAGTTTTAGACCTCGTGCATTTTTTCGAAAGCTAAGTTACTTTCTGAGTTCTGATTATATTAATTTTTTCTACTTATTTAGTTACTTTTTATGTACATTTAAGCACATATTCCTACTGATGTTTAAAACATTTAAAATTCGTATCTTCTCATATATTTGTTTTTATATTACTAGAAGTTAAATATAATAGTAAATTAAGTAAGTGATACAATCAAATATTAACACTAGATATTATATAAAAAATTGCAAAGAAAAAACGAATTTTACTTATTGCAGTCAAATGAACATCCAATATTTCTCAATAAAGCACCAGATCCCCAGATGACATTTCAATATCTAAATAATTACAATACCATTACATTGCATCCTCAAGCACAATAGCGAAATTCCGCTATTTCCACACTAGAAAAGACGGAAGCGATCAAGCTCCACCACCCCGCACAAGTCTCGAGGACATCATTCCATCTCTCCCTCCATCCCTCTCTCCCTCATCTACACAACGCCGCCATACACCACATCCAAAGCACACACCTCACCGTACAACACACACACACACACACACACACCATTTCAGTCATCGCAGGGGGGTCGCTATACATCTCGGTCTTCTCGCTTTCGTTGCGCAAATCCGCAGGGGGATCGCTGCTACAACCGGAGCCAAAGTCACGGTACACACACACACCGCACGCGGGTAAAAAGAGGCTGCAGCCGCCGCCGCCACGCAATAGGGATGAAGCGAGCACGTGGCGCTCGACTGTGTTTGCTGTGTACACACGCTACGCGCGCTCTCTTTTTCTCAAAGCACACAACACACACACACACACACACGCGCGCGTACAATGCCCCGCGACGGGTTACCAAAACAGCGGCGCGACGCCGGCATAAGCGATATTTATGTCAGCATAAAGAACCCCAAAAGCCGCCGCCACCGCCGCGTTAAAAGAACAGCAGCGCGCTATCTCTCGGCCCTTGGCGCTCCCACCCACGCCGCCATTTTCTGCGATGGCCCTTTTTTGCCTCGTTGCGCGATGACTCGGCGAGAGCGGAGATTTTTCGCCGCCTGCGCGTTTAGCGTCTGCGAGCGAGAGAACGGAGGAATCAAGAGATGGACGTCTAATCCCAGGCGTTCACCTGATGACTCGCAGCTCTTTGCGAGCGAGAGTCGACGAGTGTCTGGAGAGGGTATATGGTGCAGGGAAACACTCGGGGATTTATATCTATTGGATTTTCTCATACATATTAAAATCTGGAATAGAAAATGGGCTTTCGTCTGGTGGAACTTTGTATGATTATCCTATGGAACTCTGTTGGTGTTATTGTTTGTTTGATAATGTGATTGTTTTCCTTACAATCTAAATTGTGAATACATTTGAATTAACTAAATATTGTTCGTTTAAGTTTTATGAGATAGTTATACCCTGACTACCCAGGTTCAATCAATAACTATTTACATAAATTATATACTATGCTAATTTGACATAATTGTATAATTTTTAAGACTTAATGTTTTCACACTTCGCATTCAACTGTCAAAATATTGACGATATGATATGAAGTGCGAAATATTCGGTTGCTAAATTTTTAAATTTGAACAAATAAATTTATCCTCATGTTGGTATAATTACAGTATACATAGACATTTATATTTGTATATATATTAGATCATTTACCTAAAAGTTGAAATTTACAAATTTTATATGAGTCGACATTTAAAAAGCTGAAAATAGGTAGATGCTATTTACAAACATTTTAAACTATCAATAATAGTTAAATCCTTTTGGACATAAATTTGATTGGTGATTATCTATATCCAATACGAAATTAAAAGATTCTAAACTAAATATTTTAAATAATATGCTCGGCTTTTATTATCCATAAAACATCTTACTTAATTAAGGTAAAAGTACCTATTATGAAACACCCTCTTAACTGTATCCCTTTTATGAAACAGTATCGAAAATGATAAAATAAGAAATAATTATAACATGCATAAGCGAATATAAAAATTTTATTGATAATTATGAATATTATCATCTGTAAATATACAAACATGAGTATGGTTATACAATAAGTAGTATTATAAAATTCATTCAATTTTGCGTGTCTCCAAACCCGTGCAGATCGGCGGTTTTAAGAGCCGAAGCAGCTGATTTATATGACTTTGTTCTTCAACTATATTTATAAATATAAATGACTTGACACCATATTCAATAATTAATAGCTTAATTAATAGCTTAAACTGTAGCTTTCGGTCCGTAGATTTGAATTATCTACAAACTGTTTTAATGTCGATGCGATTTTTATTGAATATGTAGTTGTTTCATAATAGGTGCGCGAGTTAGTGTAAGTACATATTTATGAAACACCTTTGCAAGGGCTTTTTCTTAATAATTTTAACTATTTGGATATTATTTTCTGTATTATAAGCAATAAATACTACATTTTAATGATATAGCTCCCGTACATATGAAAACTAAGTAAAATAAGCATGTTTATTGAATTTAGCAGCCTAACCTGTAACTTATAGATTTCGAAGTCGATTCTATGAGGCATAACCCTAAATATGATCATTTTGTTGTTATTAAAAAGTTTTTAAAAAAGGATGTCAATCTTATGTTGACGTTATTATTTGTGTATATTAGGCCTATTGTTTACGACAGATATATCAATATTAAGTAAAAACAGTCAAATAAAATAATATTTACATATTTATTACGTTTCATAATAGGGACATAAATTATGAAACACCCGGACATCGTGCGATTGCACTGTTTCATAATACGTACAATAAATCACTTCAGTATTTTATTAATATAATTAATGATTATCGTTTAATTTGTATTTTAAAGTAATTACATTTCAAGGAAAGTGTAGCCATTTGAGTACTATCAAAAGTTTTAACGTTATACGCTTATTCAATCTCAATTTTACAAAAGTATAAAATGCACTCCGAAAACCGTTTCATAATAAGTACTTTTACCTTATGAGTCCAGAAAACTTTTTATGTTTAAAAGCAATCATTCTGAAAAGTTGTATCCTATCAATACACAATAATATCTTAAATTTTACCGTTGTAGAACCTCAAAATCTTGATTCTATACGTCACAATAAATCATTATTTTCAATACTATATTTATTCAAGAAACTTTGTCAAATCGTCAAATAAAGTCAAGTTTTAGCAATCACTTTGAGTGTAAGTTAAAGTTACATCAGCATTCTAATGCCAAGTATTTCATAACTGTTATTTCATTTCAATTAATATATTCTGTTACATTTTACTAATTCTAAAAATACAAAATTCGTTAAAGTCAAAATTAATATATTCATTGAATTTAGCTAAGAAAGCGTTACAATTAATTGATATACGTATGATTAAATGAAAAAGTTATATTTCTGCCACATGTACAAGTCTTTGTGAACCGCTTGTCTTTATTGCGTGCGTTTTATATCGTAAATATTTCGGGTCGTATTTTTCTAAAATTTATACAAATTAAGTGTAAGTTAAACGATAGTAATTGTACACAGCATAAAATACCATAATAAAAAAATTATAATAAAATATACTGACGATTAGAAACCTTTAAAAGTGATGTAATTCGTAAACAATTACTATCATTCCACATTTCATATAATTAGTAACTTTTCAATTCTGGAGTTTGTGTAGAACTTCCATTTTGTTGATCGAACGATCATTTGTCACATCATTTTTTTTTCAATTTCAGGAGCATTTTGGCAGTCGTTAGTTGCTAAGTATCTACTAAAACAAAACCAATATTATTTAAAAAAATACAAATACCTATTTTTGATATGTTCTATACGACGGAAAAAAAATCGACTTGTTTCACATTTTCTTAAAAGCTCCAAAAGTACATATTTTTTTCAATAATAATACCTAAAGAGCCGTTATAAAGAAGTTATGTGTTTGAAAATCGTATGAGTCACCGGTGACTTATACCGCACAAAAAGTGTTGAGCATATTTCTTCATATTTTTCAATTCCAACTTTATTGCATTCATTCTTTAATGTAAATTAATAGTAATAAATTTTAAATACTGATTTTTGATAATAATTTTTAAGTTCAACAATACTTTTTATTCGTAATACAAAATACTAAAAAAATTTCAAATAAAATTTAATATATTGTCCGTTAGAAACTGGTGAAATTCTTTTAGTTTCTAAGCAATTACTATCATACTACGATGTTTGATATAATACAGAGCTTCTAAATTCTGACATTTATGCCGGACTTCCAGATTGTTGATCGAATGACAATTTTTTAGATAATTTTGGTTTGAGGAAAGATGGAAGAGGTCAATTCACTTTCCTTTTGCTGAGATTTTACTGCAAATAAATTACAATATTATACTTTTTTTACCTGAAAAAGATATTTCTGGCGAAGACAATTCAGATTCATTACTTGAACTCTTAGTAAGTTTAATTGCTTTTTTACCTTTTTTCTTAAACTGTTTGAAATATGCGTTGATGCACCTCTTTTAGATGCATATTTTAAAATATTATGCTTTTGTGGTATTGTTAACGTTTTAACGTCAGAATCATTTCCACTACTTGATAAGTGTTTATCAAAATCAGAATCTTAAAAAGTTCAATGCTTTACTTTTTAGTATTTATAAAATATTAGCTATACAAGGTCTATTTTGTGAAACATAATATAAGAATTTTGTTCTAACTGTACGATCAGTTCTTCTTTTACAACTTACACTCGGATAAATGGTTCTATTTTTTACTCGTTTACCTTTTACATTGCATCTTTCGGAAGCATTAAAACCCCTATGTCCTTTAGAAAATTCACTAAAAGCTCTATCAGGTGTATCGCATACAGAGCATTTCACTCTAATTTGAAATGGAATGTCATCAATTATTAACTGCGTACTCATTAATTTATTAAATTCTTGTACGAATTGTTCCATGTATTGAGTAGTATTATGCGACTTACCATCACCCGAATAAATAGCTACAACAAATGGTTTGTATAAATCAGCTTCAGTGCAATGAACTTTGCATAATATTGGCAAAACTGCTTTCTGCTAGATTTAAATAACGACATTCCATCTATATTAAATTGTAAATACATTTCTATTTTCATGCAAAGATGGATTGATACACTTGCGAAGAGCTGCTTCCATACCAAAATAAAAAACTCTCCTTCGTATCCTTCATTATTAAAAACAGGTGTTATTTCGTTAAATTGAGTTCTTTTCCAGGCATTTTTCGTCATCATTTTTGCTTGTTCATAACTTTGCATCAGAATAATATTTTTATATGAAACAAAGCTTAAATTAAAGCTCTTTTAGTCAAGTTATTTATCTCATTTCATTATTTCTCTAGTAAAATGACTTGCAGAGTTATGATACGAAGTATAGATACCATTATTTTACTGAAGTAATGCGTATTTTGAATACAAACGGTCATATCTTGACCCCAAGGGCTTATGGAACGAAACTACGAGTGCTGGGCATTTCTTTTAGGTACCATCAGAAACCATTTCCTGAAGCCTTATCAACAACCGCTTCCCGCAAGTTGTGGACTCCCCTTGTAAGTATTACTAAAAGATCATCTAATTATTATCTAAAAAGGAAGCTAATAACCAATGAATTGGCAGCAGTTTTTTTATTATTGTATCATGTTCTTATAAGCTGACCATTTTCTCTATTTGTAATATTTATAATCTTACATTATATATTTCGTTTTGCTTCTTGTTATAAGAAACTGATCCATCAGGACATAACTTAGCACGCGATTTGCAAAATACGTACCGCTCACTGTTACACCAACGCATACACCAAGTCACTCCATTACACCAACTCGATCACTCGGAATATCGTAAGGATTCGGCACCCCGCGGCAATCGGTCAAATTCGCAAAATGCTTTTTCTTTTTGTTGCCCGCGCGCGGAGCATAACGAGACGGAGAACGCGAGCGAGAGCTAGATCGAAAGGGCAATGACGCGCTTCGACAGCGGAGCCAGCACCACCGGCGCACGCGAAAACGAGGGATGGCTTTACAGTTGCGTTCGTGTCACGCTAAATCTCCGACGCATTGTTCGCACCCCCTTGATTTTCCATTTGCACCCCTCGTATGCGAATCCCTCGCCTATATATATATATATATATATATATATATATATATATATATATATATATAGTATGTGTATGTGTGTATATATATTGTCCCTCCGCACTGTTCCTCTCTCTCTCTCTTCGTCATTCTCTCTTCCTCCCTCCGCGTCCACCCTCCGAATTTCTCGCGTATGTATCTTTCTGTTTTCTTTTTTTTTACTGCGTTATGTATGCTGACGCACTCGCGAGCTTTTCTTTTCCGTTCACGTGTGCGTCTTTTTACGATGCATTTTTTTACGATGGCTTGTGCGTAAAAATTCTTGACCGAGTGTGGTACGGGTTTTATGGCTTATTTTGAAGTGAATTTAGGCAGAATTATGGTAGACTTGGGGGGTGGTCTTGCTAAGGTTTGTTTACGGACTCCGTAATTTATGTGAAAATGTATTTTTGTCTAGTTCTTGTCCAAAACGCTGGAGTTTTCTTACTTAATATCTTACTTGAAATGCTTTTGGAGAAAATAAGTGCCATTTTTGGTGATAAACTTTGGCTATTTATTATTAAAGTGGTTTATGCGTCAATTCGTACCTAAAATATTTATATGATAAACTGTTTTCATATTACAATATGAGAAACGATATAATATAAAAGAAGGACACTTTAAGCACCGAAAAAGAATGTTTTTAACAAAATTTCCATATTGCAAAAGTATAGATATCGTCGACTACAGAAAGATTCGACGAAACACTGGAGACATTTTTATTTTCTATTCAGTTTTAATTCTGTAGGTCTCATTTTGTTCCTTAAAAGATTTCAGAGGAACTTAACCATGTATAAATTGCAAGAGACCGTTGAACCTGCAAAGTAACAGTCCAATGGTTTATACTCGTACACCTACGAATATAAAACAACACGAGTATTGACTTATAAACAATTGGCTGTATTAGATCGCTAAGTCCCCCTGAAATATTTCCATGAACAAAATGAGACCTTCAGAATTAAAATTGAATAGAAAATAAAAAGGTCTCGTGTTTCGTCGAATCTTTCTGTAGTCGACGATATTTATTTTTATGCAATATGGAAATTTGGTTTAAAAAATTTTTTCTCGTCGCTTGAAGTGACCATCTTTTGTATTATATTGTTTCTCATATTGTAATATGAAAACAATTTATCATATAAATTTCTTATATTTTAGGTGAATATTGATGCATGAACCACCTTAAGCTGATATATAAACAATTAAGTATATAAATAATGAAGCATTTCTTTTTTAAAAAGTAATTTGCTATAATTTTTATATTTGGAGAACTTAATCGTGTTGAATAGATTTGAATATTGTAAATGAAATAATTTTCAAATGATTAAGTACATAAAATTTCGTATAATGACAATAACTCAGGAAGTTTTTATAACAAATACTACATAAGCATAATGAAGTTATTATCAAAACTTTTCTTAAAATACGAAAATATTTTTTGCGTAAAAACAAACATGTATTAACTAATATTCAGAACTTAATTAAATATAAAATATGTATTTCCTTTATGGATTAATGGGAATCCTTCCTGGTATCGATAGCACAAAACATTAATAATAACGCTATTCATTAAAAGTACGATATTCCGCTGAATAAGTCATCGCCATTTTGAAATTTATCGCACACTTCTGATAACCGGCTCTTTGACACAGCCGTTAGGTTTAAGAGATGATTAATAATTAAGAGTCGGGAAAGTCGGGGCGTGACTCTAAACCCCTCGTACAATTCTCCCATTGGATGCGGGGATAGCACGCTGGTAATTTACGTGTCCCGCAGGGCCAGATAACTTCGTATCTACAAAGGTAATCACTTATTCTCTCAATGGCTATGATATTGCTAAATTAAATTAGATAAGAATAATTAATATGCCTTTTTCATCTGGATCATTTCTCATATTTCGAGATATCAGAGAAACAAAAGTATTTATACATCCCCTTTCATATTTCATAACTGTAATGCTTTCGTATTAATGCACGTAATCAATGTTTTGACTTTGGTTCTTATATACAAAATCATTGTCCATATAATTATAACAATTGTAATAATTATAAATAACTCCTTATAAGAAGGTATGAGCGAAAAGAAATTTTGAAATTTTAGACCCAAATCTATTTTCTAATTGGTAATAAAAATTATTTGAATACGCAGATAAATTTTGACTATAGATTACCTGACATTTCGAAAAGATAGATGTAATTCCAAAGTTTGCCCTTTTAGCACATTTAAATGCTTTTAAAATTGATCATTATGCTAAATTTCCCAGAACCATGAAACGAACTGATTGCATATAACTATTTATAACTTTTATAATACAATGTAAGATTTTATACGTGCATAAACATAAACACATTATAATTTTTTCCATACAATTACATGGTATTAATTATCAAATAGATATTAGATCTAATCAAAAATTGCCGTTACATATTATCTACCCCTGTTGGATTTTTGGGGCATAAAAGGGTTAAATTCAAATTCTTAGGATTCTCGATGAATGTGGCAAAAAGAGAATTCACTTCTTCGAAAGAATCGTCATTCTTTAATACATTATATATACAAATCGAAATTAACTTTATACAAATTTTTATAATTTCTAGTTAAAATAGTAAGACGAAACTAAACATTTTCAGATCTCATCTCATCGGATCAATTTTAATCTTTTCAAATTCCTTCATACAATTCCGAACAATCGCATCAGCGCACGAAAAACAAAACGAGCCTAAACAATCCCAGTAAAAAGACACATCTTTTATTGTTTCGTACATTTCCAAAGCACCCGAACACATCCACTCACGTCCCTCTCCTCGCGAAATTATTATCCATCTAGCCACTGTACACCCGGCTATAAAAACGCTCGGAATAATCGGCCGGGCCGTTTGTTACTCGCCACAGGATATACAGAATACACACATATACCCCTACACACTCGGCCGCGCAGAGCGGAATACAATGACCGTCGTCCGACCGGGAAAAATCATGCTCGTCATCCTCTCCCCTTTTTCAAATATATCGATTCCTACGTTCCGCACTCGTTGAATAGAACGCTGCACCGTCTCCCCGCACGCGCGCAAATATATCCTCTACGCTAGTCGACCGGCTGGAAATCACACCCCGGTAAATTGACCCTTCGTCGCTAAATACCTTTCCCTTTGACGCGTCGATCCCGCGTGCAGCGGGGGGGCACAAGGTGAGATTCTATGCGGCTCCCGTTGTGCGAGGGGTGCCAGGAACGCGTTAGAATCTTCCGCGGATCAGTAATAAGGGAATCATCGAGAACAGAGCGCATAGCTTGACGGACGGACGCGACGGGTCCTTTGGGTCTGAATGCGAAGGGATGAGGATGATCGCGGGCGCGCGTGTGTGTGTGTGCGTAGGCGAATCCGTATCCGTCGAAATCTGGGACGAGACAAGCGTGCGTGCCGTGAGCCTTTGGACATCGTACGTTGATTCGGCTGTGTAGGATGTATCGAAAGGCTTTTCGGTTATAGATCGTTTTATTGTAGTGTGTGTCTGTGTGTGTGGATGGGGTAGTTTTTGGGAATGAGTTGGCGGAAATTGATGGGTAAATTAAGATTGATACTGGAAGGGCTGAGCGGTAATGATTGATGAGATAGGTTGTTTGTAATATTATTTGATACTATCGTTGTGATATCAATTTAATAGTTAAATAAGCTGGATAATTACGTATATTGCTTATCCAGTGCGGCGTCGTGTTTTTGCACACGGAGAGAATTTTCTAATAAAAATTATGACGAAATTCGCAGTAAAAATTACCGTGAATAACTATAAAACTGGGACACTCTAACTTTCCGGCAGTTTTTATTGATATTTACGATAAATTTTACCGTACTGAAGGGTAAAATTTGCCTGCCGCAGAGTAAAAGTTCCCTGTACGAATCTTAGAGAAAGCCAAAATTTGTGGTATAATATGTAGGAAATATTTTTTAAAAATCTGGATTTTCTTCCAATTGTTGTAGCAGTATCATTAATACTTAAATAAGTAGTACATTATACACATTTATATTTGAGTTAACCTAAAATATGTACACGCTCAGTTGTTTCCTTTATCAGCTGCCTTCTTTTTCTCAAATCAGGCAAATTTTACCATTCAGTGCGGTAAAATTTATAGTCTGTGCAGTAAAATTTGTAGTCAATGAGGTAAAGTTTTTAGTAAAATATCAGTAAAAAGTGCCAGAAAGTAGGACTGTCCCAGCTTTATAGTTATTTACGGTAATTTTTACCCTGAATTTCGTTATAATTTTTATTAGAAAATTCTCTCTGTGCATTTACTATGTTACAAATAAAAACTTCATTTGGGGTCTATTTCATATTCACACAGTTTTCTCAAAACTCTGCAGATATAAATGAAGATGATGTGTGTTTTCAAAAATTCAAACTATGAAAGAAAAATTATATTATTTAGACTGTTTAAAAATTTGCTTAAAATCTCTTTTACTTTTTCCAGAATATGTAAGTTCTCCAATATATATATATACCAAAATGAATATTTTTACCTAAGAAGTAAAAAATTTTTTACTTCTTATGTAAAAATATTCATTTCGGTACGTAGAATGTATATGAATTATTTCAGATTTTTTGAAACCGTTAGGTTTAATGTTGATAAAGGCTAAATATGAGCATGTAGTCATTTTTTACATTTCTTAGCATATTTTAACCTCTGTTTACTCAACAAAATTAAATCTGTTTAAAAAATAGCAACATAAGAATTTTTAGCAAATTTTCTGACGTTTTCATAAAAAATGGTTTCAAAACATTTTAATGCCCCTTTCGATTAATTAAACTCATTTTAAAACTTAAAATCCTTAAAAAAAGTGAGCTTGATAACTCGAAATATTACACCAAAAATCATGAAGATAGCTTTTTTCAGTATAAAAATGACTGCCACAATCGCAAAATGGCAGAAGTGCAATATTTATATAAAAAAATCAAAATAACATGAAATATTGTTAAAAAGATAATTAAAATGCACATTTAGGCAATAAAATCATATTCAAACAACTTTAAATATATGGGCTTAAAAAATTCTGAAAAAATGTACGACTATTTTAAATACTAAAGGGAACATTTTTCCCGAAATAATTTTTTTTTGTTCTCGATTTTCCAAATAATTATGCATATATATGTATATGGAAATATGGTAATATTTAGCCCCAAACAACTATAAACCTATGAGCTTAAAAAAAACTGAAAAAATTTACATTTATTCTACGCACTAGAAGGAACATCTTTTCTGTAATAATGATTTCCCATTGAAGTACCCATATAAATATAGCTATATTCTCAATTTTTCAGAAAATACCCTATATTTTTATATACAAACGAATAACTCTGTGGCAAACAAAATTTCGAAAACAATTTTTTTTTAATTGCAGAAAAAATGTTCCTTTTAGTATGTAGAATACTTGTAAATTTCTTTATATTTTTTTAAACCCATATGTTTAAAGTTGTTCGGAGCTAAATATGACCATATTTCCAAATATATATATATATATATATATATATATATATATATATATATATAATCTGAAAAAATGTACGACTATTTTAAATACTAAAGGGAACATTTGTGCCGAAATAAATTTTTCTTTTTGTTCTCGATTTCCTAGAGAATCGTATATATATATATATATATATATATATATATATATATATATATATATATATATATATATATATATATATACGATTCTCTAGGAAATCGAGAACAAAAAGAAAAATTTATTTCGGCACAAATGTTCCCTTTAGTATTTAAAATAGTCGTACATTTTTTCAGATTTTTTTAAGCCCATATATTTAAAGTTGTTTGAATATGCTTTTATTGCCAAAATGTGCATTTTAATAATTTTTTTAACAATATTTCATGTTATTTTGATTTTTTTTTAATATATATTAATATATATATACGATTCTCTAGGAAATCGAGAACAAAAAGAAAAATTTATTTCGGCACAAATGTTCCCTTTAGTATTTAAAATAGTCGTACATTTTTTCAGATTTTTTTAAGCCCATATATTTAAAGTTGTTTGAATATGATTTTATTGCCAAAATGTGCATTTTAATAATTTTTTTAACAATATTTCATGTTATTTTGATTTTTTTTTATATAAATATTGCACTTCTGCCATTTTGCGATTGTGGCAGTCATTTTTGTACTGAAAAAAGCTATCTTCGTGAATTTTGGTGTAATATTTCCAGTCATCAAGCTCACTTTTTTTAAGGATTTTAAGTTTTAAAATGAGTTTAATTAATCGAAAGGGGCATTAAAATGTTTTGGAACTGTTTTTTATGATAACTTCAGAAAATTTGCTAAAAATTCCTATATAGCAATTTTTTTAACAGATTTAATTTTGGTAATAAATGAGGGTTGAGATTTGCTAAAAAATGTAAAATATAACTACATGCTCATATTTAGCATTGATAAACTTTGAACCTATCGCTTTCAAAAAATCTGAAAAAATTCATATACATTCTACATACCAAGAGGAACATTTTCACCGATGTAATAGAAAAAAATTTTTTTTCTTGACCTCGATTTTCCAGAGAATCATTCATATATATGTATGCGTGATTGTATGTGTTTGTCTGTGTATATATGTGTATCCGAATTTTGTGATCATCATAATTTTCGAATTTATTCATATTTCATGTTGCAATTTTGTAGATAAGACAACTCAACAACTTATTAGGTTTTACAACCAGATGATTAATGTTTATTTAGTAATCACTTTAATATATAGTTTTGTTTCGTCCTATTTGCTCTTAGAACACGGTTTCATTGTAAGTGCAATATCTAGTTTTAAGAAATAACGAACTGTGATAACAGAGATATATGACATGTAAATCAATGAACTGTGATAAGCAATGATGTACTATTATAATGTGATTTGCGACTAAATTGTTACATATAATACAGTAATTAAATATAACCTGTACCTGATCTATATGTACATATAATTTTTAAACAATCAAATAAAGGTCTAATTCTAATTTTAATTCTTCTAATATCTTTCAAAGTTTATACAAAATTTTAATTGGAAATAATTGGTTTGTTATATTTTACATTAAACGTGTACAAATTATGTATAACCATATTCAAATAGTAGACTTAATTTCATTTCGATTTATAAATCTTTTTAACAATTACTTTTAAACAATTTTTGAAAAAGAAAGACAATTTTTATAAAAATTTGATAGTATTGATGTTGAAAAATGTTCATTTATATTTCCATGTTGCTGCGCAAATCATATTTATATTATTTATTTGTTTCAAATTGGTTAAATATATATATTTAAGTTATAATTTTCCTTAATCTTTTACTTTTATGTAAGTATCTTATGCATAGAATTACAAATCATATTAGCCCTAATGTTCTAAGAAATCTATATTTACATTTTCAATATACATTATTGCAAGTTTCCAGGTAAGGATTAAATTAAATGTCGAACCTTTTGGAATAAGCAAATGTCGAATTCTTAGACTAATGATATCTTTCTTTGAAGTAATATATTGCATTTAGTACAATCAAATATTCTGTACGAGCATATTCTTATTTCAAATTGATGTCAGTCTGTTGAATCCTCATTTAAGCTTCGGATTGTCGGTTGTGTGGTGAATTTACTTTTAAATAACACAATCGCCAGTTACAGATGAGTAAAAGAAGCATACCTGTATACTTCGAAGGAAAAGCGAATTCTAGGTGTGCTAATATGAAGTCAAAAAAGAATCTTCGAGAAAAAAATAAAGGAAAAATTGGAGTAGTGAAATGTACATATAAATGGGAGTTAAACAACACTTGTATAAACTGCTGCGAGAACAGTGGAGATGCTTTGGACTCATCTGTGTTTACGACCATAACACCAAATGCAGAATTCAAATGGTTCCTAAGGTTGTACCCAAAAGGTAAAACAAGAAAAAATGATAATTTAATATCTCTCTTTCTTATTCTACTCAGTCCATCAGAGGCAAAGGCAGATTTCTCGTTATCTATTTATAATAAGAACAAGAGAATAGTGTTTCCATATTATGAGAAACGAAATGCAACATTCGTACGAGATAAGGGATATGGAAAAACTTTAAAAAAAAGTTTAATAATAGAAGAAATAAATGTGCTAAGTGGCGACGATCTTACAATACTGTGCGATATCACAGTAGATGAAAATATGACCGAAATGGAAATGAACTCAGCTTGTACGCACAAAGAGTTGGACTATTTGGAAAACCTCATGGACGACAAAAAATTTAGCGACGTTAAGCTCAACGTCAACGGAAAAGTATTTTACCTACACAAAAACATACTGGCAAACAGAAGTCCAGTTTTTGCGGCTATGTTTGAACATCAAATGAAGGAAAAACTCGACAACGAGGTAAAAATCGAAGACTTCGATCACGATGTATTCAAAGAAGCACTACGATTTATGTACACTACAAAAGTCAACGATATCGAAAAGAACGCCTACAAACTTCTCGTTGCAGCTGACAAATATTCAATCGAGGGATTGAGGACCACGTGCGAAGAAACACTTAGCGAGAATTTGTCTTGTGAAAATGCAATGGAATATCTCAAGCATGCTGATCTCTGCAATGCTTCGAAACTAAAGAAGCGAGTCATTGATTTTGTTGCATCGAATGCTAAAAAGATGTTGGACATACCGTCGTACAAATCGATGATCATCTCGGATATTCCCACAACTTTATTATTTGAAGTTTTACGTGCAGTGACGTTGAAAAATGACAAAACCTCTTAATATGTCTACGTGGCAAGAAAACGGATTTGTAAAGTTGAGCAAGAAATCAATATTTATCAATTTTATATTAATTTATAAAAATGTATCCATTATTCAATTTTTTGGAATATTACATATACATGACTATTACATACTCGTTTATAATAAATACCACATATAATAAGTAAAAAGTTTGTTTTCTTTATTTATATATTTATTGTATCCTGTACTGTTAAAATATTCTGCATATGATATATTATTATAATTTTTTATCTTATAAAAAAATATAACATTTTTTATGCTAAGTTAGAATGTTATCTCACATTTTTGGGTTCTACAAAGCCTTTATTGAATAAATTTAAATATTTATTTTTACTTTAAAATATTTGAAATTAATTGTGAGAAGAAATGGATTATTTTTATAAGTCTTACAGTCGACAAACGAATCATAATTAGTTAGTTTTATTATTTTTATCTGACTATAATAAAATGCACTATATAATTATTTTGAATCGATTATAGATGAAAATTAGTCTCATTTAAATTTAAAATTAATTTAACAGTCCAAATCAATAATAACATAAAGAGATACTTCATACAGCATATTACGTAATAGATACACTTATTCAAAGTTAATTAAAAAAAAAACAGAGCGGATATGCTCCACAAATACAAGTTCTATCGTGAAGGTACAAAAACGGAGATATTAACATGTACAAATCTTTAGAGATTTGGTAAGACTAATATTCTTTTAATTATTACGTTCCTTTATTTCTTCAGTTACATTAATTTTGTACTTATTTTTCAACATTTTAATAACACAATTAATGAATAGACATTTTAAAACGATTTTATAATAGGGAACTTGCCGAAATAATCCATAAGGTCCCTCAGACAGATTATCAAAAAATAATCGACACGTATTTCTTTCTTTTTCATTCATTATTAACAAATATATATTTGGTTGAAATGTTGCATGGCGTCACCGCTTCTGTTTATATCTTCATTGTAGTATATCTACACTGATTGAAAGGATTCTTTGCGGCAAAGAATATTTCTTAATTGTTAAGTTTTGCAGATTTGAATACGGTCAATTGAATATTTCTTAACAGTTAAACGCATCGTCTTAACAGTTAAGAACTGAGTACTTGAGTAATGTCAACGGCTGACCGCCTGACTTTAAAGTTAACTGAATTTTTCAAATTTCTAAAATGTTTATATGATCGTTACATGTTAGTATAAGTTTTCGCTTGTAACGAATATATTTACTTATAGGATCATCTTATATTTTAATGCTTGAAAAGCATCATTATATGCTAGAAAATGTTCAAATAACCTTTCGTACTCGGCATATTTATCTTACTCGTGCAGACTTTTCTCAAGTTTGAGTTCTTAACTATTAAGAATTCAACATTTGCGACAAGTACGTGAGAATTCGATTCCTCAAGTACACTATTCATTTGCCACAAGGAATCCTTTCTCTCAGTGTATATAGTCAGAAGTGGTGGCATCATGCGCGACATTTCAACTTGCTCTATCTTTGTTGCGCTGTAATCATTTAATCGGAAAAAAATTAATGTTGATCATTAGTCGATATTCTATCGGACTGACCCAATTTTTCATGCAAGTTCCACATTTGTCTAAAATGGTTAATTTTAATACATTCCTCAAATAAAAAATGCACACTTTTTGTAATAATAAATACAACGTTTCCCATCCGCTCAATAAGTAACAATATCAAAAACTTGTCACAACCCCAGCCACTCTTCCCTCAACACCGTTTCGCCATCGTCTCCAACGATTGTTACGCAAGCTACCCAAACACCCCCATTGTTAGCCGAAATATTTTGGCGACACGGGCACTCGCGCGAGGCAAAATATTTACAAGCATGTATACGAAAATACTCGAAAAAGAAAAAGGGGTCAGCCCTATAATGGCCAGGACTATATTGGCAATTCGTGCACACCGCAGAGGAAGAAAGGCGCGCCTGTTTTGTTATACCAGCGTGAGATCAGCTGCGCCACGTGCCGCGGATCAATGTGTTTTGATTCCTCAGACTTCGGCCATTATACAGCGCCCCTGGCAGCTTGGGCTCGCTCGTAACTCGTTCTCGGTGGGACTTTAACGTTCTCGAATGGTATACTCTCCAACTGCAATGGCACTCAAAGCCCGTTCTATTGAAACCTGCGGGGTTGCTGTGAATATGTGTGCAGGCGTGTATTCCTACAGTGATATCTTGTGTGGAAGAACTTGAAGCAACTTTTTCGATTCATTTTTTATACCAGGTGTTTCTTATTAGTTATTGTATATTTATTGGTTTTATATTCTTATTAGTTATTGTATATTTATTGGTTTTATATTCTTATTAGTTATTGTATATTTATTGGTTTTATATTCTTATTAGTTATTGTATATTTATTGGTTTTATATTCTTATTAGTTATTTTTGTACATTGTGATTATATATTTTGCATATTATTAATACTACTGCTATGACAAATACATACAGTTTAATTATTATTCGGTGTCTTTAACGGTTTAGCGTTAGAAATTAAATGTTTCATCTTTCTATATTTTGTCTGTTATTGATTTCAGTCCACAAGTCATCCCTGCAAAATTAAGTTATATAGACATTGTATTATTATAAATATATTTAGATGATATTTTTAAAAAATGCACCAGTCTTTTTGTTTGATAATTGGATATATTCTCGGACATTGAAAACCATTAAATTCTGTAGAGAAACACGTTGTATATGCACCGATGTCAAGCCATGCGAGCCAATCTCCAACATTAAATTCAGGCAATAGTTCACCTTTGAGTATCACATCATAAGAATCACACGTTGGACCCCATACTGTAGATATGTACTTTTCATTACAGTTTGATGTAGGCTTTAAAAAAGGAGTAAAAGAATAAAGTTAAAATAAAGCTACTATACTTAAATCTATGTAATTATATATTTATGACTGCTGACTGCGAGTGAAAATTACCATCAATGTTTCATAATAATACCACTAATTATATATATACAAAAAATATATTTCAAAGAAGTTAGTTTTGAAAGAAAACTTCACTTACGAAAAAGCAAAACTTTACTTGCGATTTTTTACTGTAATTGAAATAATATACAAATTATGCAAACGGTAATTTTAAGTAAATATTTGGAAGATAGGCGCATAAATAAAAATTTCAAGACTTATTTTAAAGGAAAGTGAATATTATAATCAAATTACTTACATTATTGATTAAAAATGGATGCTTTACTATATTATGTAAACGATCTCTGATAAACGAGCCATATATGCCGTCGCTGATATAATACATAAAAGTTTTTTGTTCTTCTTTCATTACAGTTTTTTTACCAAAAATATAAGCTGCAGATGTGAAAGCTGATGCAACATAGTATCTGCCTGGTTCAGCAATTATCTGAATCGACAGATCTATATTTTCAAGTGCATTGTTGATTACATCTGAAAACTAATTGAGTATTAAATAGAATAAATTAGAATATATGAAAAAAAAACAGCCATAATGCCAAAGATATGAAGTATTCATGTACATATTTTGGGAGATTACGGGATTGCTTCAGACGATGCGAATATCTGGAACTTGTCAAATCTGCGAATTCTTGTAAAATAATTTTATTTCACGAAAAAGTACGTGCTTTCTCTGTAGATATAAAATATTGATAAATTTCGATGTTGCTGAATAGAAATCGATAAGTTTAGCTTTTTGATAGAGAAAACTTTATGATGGTGATAATTTCTATTTGCATTTGTTCAACAAATACATATAATATATGTCTTGGGGAGTCCGATATACTAGTCTTAAAAATAACTGTAGGTCTTTGTGTATGTAGGTGTATGTGCAGGTATAGGTATGGGTGGGGGTGTGGGAGTGTGAACTGAAATTTTGTGATGACCATAACTCTTGAACGCAAATAACCTAACATATTAATTCGTGTGTATTTTTGTTAAATTAAGAATATATTTCAGAACATTTTTTTCTATATTCTGATAAGTCTGGTGTCATTTCAGTATATTACTTTATTTAAAATAGTATGGATTAATATGTTAATTGTTATATTATATACAGACTATAGTCATTAATGTATATACAAATAAGTGTATGTGTGTGGGCTTAATATTATTATACGCACCTATAATATACAGTGTATATTGTATAAAGCAGGGGTTGACGAACGCAAAGCACGAGGTGCAGCTTTCTTAATATTATAGAAAAAAATCATATGCAACATTTACCTCATCAAGAATAAAATCGTGTTCACCAGGAATTCCACCGCCAATATCGATAATTCTGATATCTTTACAGCCCATTGACCTTGCAGTATCAATTAAATTCTTACAGAAACTTATTCCGCGACAAAACGCATATACTTCGCCGCACGGACTACCAACATGAAAGCTAAAACCATGTAACTTCAATCCAAGCTCCAATGTTGCTTTTATGAGTTCCACAGCTTCTCTGCCTGGATCACAACCAAATTTTTCACCCAATATTGTAGTAGTAACTTTAGTATCACATCGAATACGTATTACAATTCTGAAATCAGTTTAATATACCTTTAGAATAAATTAACAATTTATAAAATTAATATTTAATTTTCTTATTCTGAAATCGAATTAAAAATAAGTTATTTTAAGAAAACTGATAGTTGTTGATTTGCAGCATACTTGGCCTCCGGATAAATTTCTTTGATTTTCTTTAATTCATCTTCAGTATCAACTGTCATCATAGCTACACCAACTTTTTTTGCATATTCTATATGAGATGAAAATTTTAAAGGATGAGCATAAATTATCCTTTTGCTTGATACTCCGTAACGCATTACTTGAATTATTTCGCCCTGTAAAAAATGTTTCCTATTTTTAAAGTCTCTTTACTATTAACATGAATAATAATAAAGAACGCAATGAACAACCTTTGAGGCACAATCAAAGTTTACCCCTAATGCTGCTAGAACTTTGATTACAGTTGATTGTGGATTACACTTTACAGCTAAAAATTTTATATCGATTTTTTAATGGTTTTTAAATATTATTAAGTATTAAAAACATAATATAATGTATGCATGTGAACGTAATTTTTCACATACTTTCATAGTTATAAACTCTGTATATTTTTGCTTTCGAAATGATAAGCTTTCATGTTATCGCGCTGCTTAAAAAGTCCCATTAGTTAATCGGGTATAAGTTAAATTGCAAAAAGATAAATGATTCAAAAAATGGTATGAAAGTATTGTTCATCTCGGTTGTGTCCGTAGTTCTCATATAAATCACTTTTGCAGCGTCTTTGACTCATCAATGATTAATAACATGTTTTACAATGCATAATTAATTGGTTTGATTGATTTGTTAAATAGTATAATATTCTATTAAAAAATCAACCAAACCTATTAAACGTATAATGTAAAACATGCTATTAATCAATAATAATAAGTGAAAAACATGACAAAAGTGATTTATATAAGAATTACAGATAATACAGAGATAAACAATACTTTACAACCATTTTTGGAAGCATCTATCTTCTTGCAATCGAACTTTTATATAGAGTTAATGGGTTTTAATCGGAAATTTGTATTGGGAAATACCCGATTAACTAAGGCGACTTTTTAAGCAGGGCAACGTTCAAATATGACAACGGAAGTTTTTATTCATAATTCTGAACGTCAATACTTCTGATCTTTTGATATATTTTTATAATCGAGAACTAGTCAATAAATGGTATAAGTACTATAACAATTCATCTAAACTTTAATAGTTACAGCTTAAACATTAAGATACCATAATATGGAACCACTCTCGGTAGTTTCTGTAAAAACAGTTTATATTTGCGATGGATATCTCCAACGTTCAACATATGAATTGGCTCTTCTTCTTTTTTTTCATCGATTAACTTTTTTAATATTTCCAACTCCGTAAATTTATCATCAAAAATTTTTACTTCATCTAAATTGATGTCAAGCATGATTACAACAATTATTTAATCCTTAAAAGTCTAATTCTCATCAAAATCGTTTATATTTTTTAGTTATTTATATAACGCATATCTATCTTTTTTTATTAATGTTCTATAGCGAATTCTTATTTTTTAATTTACTTAAAATAAATTTTGAATCGTTAATTATATTTTAAATGTTTTAAATTGTCAATTATAGTTATAAATTTTACACGAAATATTATATAGAAAAAATCAAACAAGACTCTGCTACAAATAACATGTAACTATCAGCGGAATAAGAACAACCGCCATATATGTTTAATATATTTATATAAGATATACATGTGTTTAATGATAAGATTGTTCTACGAACCATTCTTTACATACGCTAAAATAAATACAAAACATCTGTATCAATGTATTTGTAATAAAAATTGATTACACATATTCTAATTTTAAAAAATCATAATAATTTTCGAAAAACTCTTTCCGCTAATTTTGTTCTACATCGATTCTATATATTTTAAAAATATAAATATATTATATTTTATAAATATATAAGCACTTGTACATGTGAATTTGAAATAACGTTTTAATTGAAAATTTTACTTTTTAATGTGTTTTGTTTAAATTTTTAACAGTAACTATATAATATACTTTTCTCTATCCTTCGGGCGAAAGTACGTGTTTTCGCCGTTTGTTTACGCGGATTATGACTTTGAAAAAGTTCTTTACACGATCAATATAAGTGATCAATCTGCAATTTCTGACGATGACTATTCTACAGATGAAGAAGAAGTGATAAGAGATTTTGACAAAGAAGTTAAATTAATCATTTACTTTTTTACTAAATTAACGTTTATTCCATAATTTAAAAATATTACGCGTAATCTGCTTGTTCATGTATTTTCGATGCCCGCCCCCAACCAGAAGTTACCGCAAGGGCGCTAACGCTATCAAAACATAGAGCGAAAGTAAAAACATGGCTGCGCAGAGTTGATGTCACCAGGAAAGATGATGATTTTCGACTTTTCTCGACTGATTAATTAACGTACCTTCGCCCGGGGATAGAGAAAAATACTATTTCTTACACTGGGGTAAAATGGAACTCCTGCATGCACGTGATCTGACATTACGTGTCTGCGATAGTTCCATTTTCCCCCCTTGTAAGAAAATCTACTATTCTTAATTACTGTCTAAGTTTTATTTTTGGCTTAAAAGGTCCCTTAGGGTCATAGAAATAGAGTTCAAATGGTTTTTTAGGTGTGAGCAATTAATTTCTTATTCCACAGCTGATTTTCGAATGAAAGTCGTGGTGCTCCGAAATAGCGTTTCGCGCCGCTTATCTCTTCCCTCGGTTTGATCATCTTAAGGTAAATAATCTTCATAACCTATATATATATATGCTTCAAAAAAGTAATCAGAGATGACGTTACTAGTGCAAATTACGAATGAGAGAACCATATGACGCCAGTCTGACCGTTGAACGCATGCTGTAAACATTAGATTGATACTCCTCGTACTATTTTTACTATTTTGTTATCTACTATGTTTGGGCCACTAAATACCGCAAAATTTCACAACACAGAAAGTGTCCAATCGGAGCTAACTCTTAGTACTCTTGATAGTGCGTTAGTGCCACGAATATGCCGCGCTCTTACGCGCATAAATCAGCAATTCAAATGCTAGTTTTCACTGCAGTTAAAAGTGTTTCTAAAGATCTGAGAACTGATAATCTCCTCGAGCGCTGTTTGGACAGCTACACTCAAAACGCGAATGGAAGTTTCAATTTTGTATTGTGGTCGATTGCTCTAAAAACATCATCAAACGAGAAAGTAATAGTCAAATTGGCCGCGGCTATCGCCTCAATAACTTACAATGGTGGTTTCTCACGTATATTTGATGGGATGAAAGTTTTGGTATTGACAATGGGCCCCAGTCAAGAAAATCTACTATGAATCGATGAGCACCGTATCGATGCTACCGAGCGCTCGCTGTCAGAGCCTGAGAAAGAGGCAGGGAAGAGCGCCAGATCGGCCAGAAAAGAGGAAGAGGAAGAAAAGTTGCAGTTTGAAAGGGGTTGGGTTCAGTATGGTTCCAAGATTGCAGACTAACGATGAAAAATCTGGCATAAAGATATTTCCAAAATTTCATAGAAAAAATTAACTTTCCAGTCCAACTTTAGCATAACAAGAACAATTTTCAACCGATTGGCTTTAAATTATAACAGCATCTTTAAAACTTAATTGTCCAAAGAAGTATACACGATTATTAAGATATATTTAGAACATTAGAAATTATAAACTGAATTATAACAATTTTTTCACGAAAAAAATTAGTTTTTTCAAATATCCATAACTTTCTCAAAAACCAATATTTTTTAATATTCCTGTGTACTTCTCGAGCAAGTCTTATGTAGATAACGAAAAATAAATTATCTAGCTTTTAGAAAATGAAGGGGGTCTCTTCGAGACAATACTCCGGCGTTGCTTTTTGATAAATAAACACTTGAAAAAATTTGTAAAACTACTTTAGTACATTAATAATAAAAGCCCTGTTTCAACGGATATAATTACTCTTATACTTTTGTGTAGAAACATTCCGGAAAAGTCATGTATCTTTCAACCGGTCAGATAGATGCTGTACCTATAGATGGCTCACTGTATATTTTAAAATAGGAGGAAAATTCACGTTAGAAAGTGTAGTCATGGCCCTAAATCAAGTTGACCTCATGGATCATGAGAAATTGCACTAACGCAAAATATCTAACTCTATCAATTTCTGCTATCGGGAATTTTTCTTACTATTCATATAACTCGATCTTGATTTTACTATTCGAATCAATTTGACTTAGAGTCATGATTATATATTCTAACGTAAAATTTTTCTTCTTCCGATGGCCGGGATCAAAAATCGAGGTTTTCATTCGTAAAATCAGATATGACATTGATGATAGGGTGGAGCAGCAAATAAGAAATATCAGTAAACTTCTATCTCTAAATCCTATATTACCTGTGTGCGGCAATATTTCAATAAGTGCATTTTCTGTGATATACATATTTTTATAAATTATTGCTGGATGTATTAAATAATATATATGAATATACGCATGTTTGTATACATTCGTGTATATGTATAAATGTATATATGTGTGCATGAATGTATGTATGTATGTATACATGTATGTACGCATGTATGTATGTACGTGGTATATATATATATATGTGTGTGTGTGTGTATATGTATGTGTGTGTATGTGTGTGTATGTAGAAAAATGTCGTGTATGTCATTTAGTGAGTCATATATGAGTTATACAATGAACCAGATATGGGTTATCTAGCGAGCATATAGAATGTGTATATACAGTGAGCAATATGTACGATTTTTCTTGTATAGCGATATATGTGTTATATGTGTACCTATTACGGAACGGCAGTCGCCCACGTGTAGGCTACAATGCAATACATTGGTCACAATTGAAGCATTACCGAGCTTTAGAAATTTTGATCCCGAATCTAGAAAACACTTCCAATTACGAACTTTTATTCCCACTTAAAAGCCCCAAATTGTGGGCAGCGAGCTCTTAATAAAATCAAACACTCCCAAACCTTGATTGTAACCAAGTGTCAAGTTCGTTATTTCAGCGCTCCCTCAGAAGTAATCAGAATCGCTTGTATAATCCCATAATCTCCCCCCTCTTTATATACTCCTTAAACAATACAACAAATTATGCACCACGTAATTCTTTGATGGCTCGGCGCGCTCTCAGCCATAAAAGTCCCTCTCTCGCGTCGCTCCAAACATCACGAAACAGCACAGACACACACACACGGCACCCAGGAGCTCGAAACCATGTAATTAAAGTAAAAGACCGAGAGTGGCTCGCGTAAAGCATAGTCACCGCGTCTCGTCAGAGGGTGAAGAAAGAAGCCTCCACTGGTAGCGCGGAAAGTAAGCCTCTCGCGGAGGGACTACCAGATGCAATTAGCGAGTGTCGCGCGAGCTCTCATATACGCTCGCGCTAAGCACCTACTCAGCTACACTCGTTCCCCGCGCGATTTAATCAACCGTACGGTTACCTAACGCGTGTATATAACACAACGGCGCATTGTCGTCGTCATCCACTTGCGAACGGGCCATTAATTCCCTTTGCCCGTGCTGGGACGTACCGCTCGCGCGCCGAAATAACAAACCTCTTCGCGCAGATACAAGGACGATAAAATCCACGAGAGGGACGTGTATATATATATACACGCTGAAATTCTCCCGAACGTCATCCCCTTCCCTTCCAGCTTTCCACTTCGAAGTCGTCGACGACGGACGAAAGAGACGGCGGGAATAGCAATTAAAAGTATCTGGCGCGCGCAATCTTCGTTAAAACTTTTTCTTCCGCGCCGTGCCGGAGCTCGACGCTGAGCTCTCTCCTCTTTGCTCTTGAGAGAGAGAGAGGGAGAGAGAAATAGAGAGAGATAAAGAGAATGAGGGAGGCTGGGAGGAGTCGAGCGAGCCGACATTATTAAAACGTCGCGCGCGACGGCTGCGAGTTCTCGTCCTTTGGCGTATAGGCGTACTGTCCTGCGGTATGTATATGTTCGTGGAGCTGGAAGTACCGAGAAATGGAATTGTGCGTGGCATGGATAGCCGACATTTTCTGACGCCTTACGATGGAAAATTGTATATAGCGCAGTTCAAAGCGAGAATAAGTTTGAGGTCAAAATTTTAGTTTTTTCGCTACAGCTCGATGATGAGACTTTGACAGCTAGGTGCTATTTGTACTTTATTTCTGTCTTGCAAGATTGAAAAATATTTGGCGAATGGTATGATTAGGTATGGATCTGAAGTATTGTTTTTTATGTCGTTAACAGATTGTACGTTGGACGTTGGAGTTCAAATGCTGGTGACTAGAAGAGGTCCTTCGGTCACAGATTTCGATGAAACTTTGGGCAGTATTGTCTGGTTTCTAAAACTAAAGTCCAGCAATTATTTTTTACTTAAATGATGCGTATTTGAGGTATAAAAGTACGGATGATAGGCTTTATGTTTAGGTATCAGAAAACATGTTTTCAGGTGCATCTCTCAAACTTTCATGGAAATTAGTCCCAGAGGATGTGACCTAATTCCCTAACCTAGTAAGTCCCAATGTAGTCCAAGTCTGGACATTGTGAAAACGAAAAAAGTGAAAAAAACCGGTACCGGAAAACCTCTGATACGTAAAAGTCTTGATGCATTTCTGTAATTGGTAGTAGTAATTAGGGTGTTTTCACCCTATTAGTGGATCAGTTAGGTTACGTCATTTATTGTCCTCTGTTCGACCATTATTGTCGATACATAGTACACAGGCTTTTACTGTAATGATGACCTATGGAATTTTTTTCTGTAAGAAGTATTTTGAGAGATAATTTAATTGTAATGATGGACTTAAATTATAAAAATAATATTACAAAATAGTTGTTAATAATCTAACCTTTCCAATACCTGATAAAAAAAATCTCGACGGGTCCAGATGAGTGCGAAAAGAACGGAAGGCAAAATGCAGAATGGTTGCCCCTTAAGGTTCCGAGCCATTTTGAATTTCGTGCCCAGTTCATTCCGAACTCATCTGAATCTTTTCATCAGGGACAGTAAATAAAAAATCAAGGACTCCTAGTACATAGATTGAACTAATTTTTAACTAATTATACATTTCGACCTAGCAATTTTTTAAATATCAATTTGTAGACTTAGAAAATTTTTAAACGCAATATGATTTTACTACTACTTAATTTAAGCTAACAAAATTTTTATTCTGGTTACAGAATATGTGAAGCCTGGAATACAGCATATCGGTAATCGAGATGATCAACTTTCAGATTTTGGCAGATTTTTGTAGCCTCATGCCTCGTCAAAGCTCTGTAAGTGCTCAAATAATGTATATAATTTTGAAACATAGGTAATGATAGATTTTCTTTTTTTTCGTATAATGAATGTTTATTCTTGCAAGATAAATTTTACATATAATAAATTACATAATTATAACATCAAAATTATTTGTCTTCGAACTGTATAATACTTGAATTATATTATACATTCAGTTCTACATTATTAACACTATAAAGTAAAAATAATAAATTTTGTACATATGAAAACCAACATAGTAGTACCCATTCTAAGTACAGCTCGTAAAAACATCTAAACTTTCCTCCCTACAAAAGAAAAACATAGAAATTCTTCTACAATATCAGTCGAAAGTACCGAAAGTTATTGGAAACTCCTCAAACGAGCGGACTAAAACAAGCAAAATGAATAAGACCGCGCTGCAAAGGGGGAGGGGGGAGGAATAAGAAAAGAAAGGCGCAAGAAGAAGCCAGAGACAGACGCGGAACCCCGAGAAAAGTAGAGTGCGAGAAAGACAGCTACTCGTATATAGCGAGGGAGGGAAAGCGCCAAGTTCTCAGAGGTTTCTCCCGAGTAATCCTGGCACGGAGGACCAGGGGAATGAGATGAAAATACCTGCGGAGTTAGAGAGGTCTTACCGATCCCCCCTCCCCCCTTGCCGCCGCACTGTCTTCCACCGGCGTCCTCGACTGCGACGAGGACGACTTCTATATAGCACGGCTAGCAGCCGAGCTCGAAAACGCGTAGCGAAGCCTGCAAATAAGACAAGGAGTCTTTATATAATTCCGCGAGTAATACTCGCCGCCGTCGCCCGGTTAAAGCTTATACGAGACTCGTCGTGTTAACGCCTTGGCTTACATAGCTCTCGCTCTCTCTCTCTCTCTCTCTCTCTCTCGTCGGAGACTTTGGCAAGAGCGCCCGAATGTTTTATCCTATCGAACTTCCTCTCTATTTTCCCTGTACGCCGCGGTCTTATCATTTTATCAGCTGGAGACAAGGGAGAAGTTCTCCTTTCAAAGTGCTGCTGAAAGCTCCTCTCTCTCTCTCTCTCGAACTTTTTCTTTTGAAAGTTTTATTATTTAAAGTTAGAGAAATTATGTTTCATTGTGGTGTTATAGAGTTGAAGAAATTAAGCTTGTACTATTAGTTACACAAATTAAATGTTACAATGGGACGCGTGCACATTATTTCATTTATACTATTTATACTAAACGTATACTAAATTTGAACTCCGCACTCAAACGAAGCGGCCAATACAACGACGTTTAAATTAGTTGCAAGATGGTACTAACTCTTCTTTAGGATAGTATTAACATTTCTATTAATAAAATTTTGTTTGTAATATTACATACATATACAAAAACTGTATCGTATTATAGAAAATAAGTACATCCTATACAGCTGAATAATTTAATTGATTATTTTATAGTTATACACAGAAATTTAATGAAATGAAATATTTGTCTAATTGAGGATGTAGGTGGATTACGAGTATGGCATCAAAAACAATGATTTATAAAAGATAGATAAAATTGTTTAATTGTTTATTAGTACAAGCTGCAATACGAGTAGTATTAATACTTTGTAGGTATTATTACAGAATAAGTTTTAACGATAGTGACAGCAACATCTTTTTTTATTGTAAATGATATACTTTGATATAACACTTAAAATATAAAATAATAACAAAACGGTACAATAATTTACTTTGTTCATTTGTAGCTTATCCTTTATAGTCGAATGTACGCGAACATAAGAAACATCGTGTCATAACTGTTTTCTCAGAAAATAAAAACTTTTGAAAAAGTATGAAAAGCGTATAATGAGATTCTCGCCGAGCCGGCGAGCGAGAGCGAGAGAAGTCAGAAAAACAAAGGGAGCGAGACGAGGGTAAAAATTCGTGTGATCGCTTCTTCATTCGCTTTGTTCGGTGCTTTGATTTCTTCCCTTCGACTATGAGCGCGGAGGGCGAAACACCGGGACATCGGCAAGTGGAAAAGACAGAGAAGTGGAAGAGCGGTAGCAACGAGACGAGGAAAGAGAACGAGAGAGAGAGAGAGAGAGAGTCTCTCACTTGGAGAGTGAGCGATATTTACATGTGATTTGCATACTAGTTGATCCCTATTGCTTCCATTTCCAACCCATTCACAGAGGGGCGACATACCCGCGCCAACTTCACTATCCTACTTCCCTTTCGGTTCCTATTTTTTCTCTCTCTCTCTCGCTCTTCTTTCTCTCCATCTACTCGGCCCCTGCCAGCACTGTCCCTTCCCTTGCTTTGCCTTTTCTTTGTCGCTCGTTTTGCATCCTGCGCGCTTTCTCTCGATGCTCCTGCAAACACTTGTGTGCTTATAATTACAAGCTTAGCGAGTTAAAGAGATTGTTTTTATTTCTTCGAGTACCGGAATAACGTGTATTGTACGAGTATTTCTTGGAGTAAATTGCTTTGAAAAAGAAAAGTATAGTGAAGTAGATAATAATTACTTTTGAAATGTTGCTAAATGTTATACTCACTGATATATGATGTTTAACATTGACTATGTGAATTTACATTGCATAGAAAAACTAAATGCAAATAACTAGTACAACCGAAACTGCTCTATTATTAAAATGTTAAAAAATATATCAAAAACCCTCGAGTTATCAGCAATATATCAATATATTTTCTGCTTACCTGGATTACCACCGTAAAGAATTGATTGATAGAGGATATCAATCATCCGTGGATTTAAATTTCGATACGTGTACAGTATTGATTGAGTCTACCCATGGAGGTGTTAATAAAAAAAATGCGCGTTTTTAGTTGTTGAAATGTTCGATAAGTTTATTGTTTTCACCTTCAGAAATAACTTGGTATCATAAATACGTACAAAAATATAAATGAAACCTTATTTATGTAAAATCTAAGCCATATAATGTTTTACAGATAAAATACCCGAAAGTCAAATAATTCTCAAATATTATTCAATATCAACGACATCTCATTGTTATATTACATTTTATAAAATAAAAGCAAAGAACAAAGTAAATAATTATAAGTTTTTAAAAAGCCATAGAATGTTCTACTTTTGTAAAACAAAAACTTAGCAGTTTTTTCATTATAAAAGATTAAATTCCTCTACTTATATATTACTAGATAGTAAAATGTTACTTCTTACTGAAGTAAAGTAAACAATAAGCAGTTAATTTCTTTTAAGAATAAACTTGTAAAATGAACGTTTAATCTTTTAAGTTTAGAGTGTATCTGAATATTTTTAATTGTCCTTTTTTTCTGCAATTACTTTTGTCTTACTTTTAGCGTCTTCGGCTCAAAATTTTATGACTAATATATTACCATCGCAGTGTACTAAAAGAATAAGGCTATAAATAATAGTTTTGCAAAAACATCTGGTTTACATACAGAGAAACTAAATATCATATCTATACCTGTATCAACTTGCTTCGTCCGAATTTACTTTTATTGCCATAACGTACTCGTATCATGTTACACAACGAATAATCTATACATGAAAGTTTAACCAAATTGTACAAATAAAACCGTATTGAATAAACCATTCTTTTTAACCACTTCCTCAATGAAATAAAAGAAAATTTTCCATTCTCCCATAACTGCGCCGCCATTTAAAACCCATAAAAAAATCCCCAACCACACAAACCAACGATTCACGTTACACCACGAGCCACTCACGCGATCAAGTGACAGAACATTAGACCCAACAAACAACCCATCCACATTCTCGCAATCCCCTCGCTCTTAAATGCATAACAAATCCAAGACGCGACGACACAGACCCAACTGCACATCGGCGCCTCACCGTCGAGCAAATAGCCACCATAGTATAATACACCTCACCTCCTCCAACCACACAACACACCGTCCCTTCACCACACAATACCCCATACCCAGAACAAACCACAGCTGCACCTCACGAGAAGAGCACACATACACACACACATACATCCTCGCCCTCGGATCGCACGCCGATACACTCCACCTCCTCCTCCTCCTTCTTTCCTCTTTTTTTTTCTCCTTTCAGCATTGCGCGGTTCAGAGAAGCGATTGATATCGACGCGGCGGGGTCCCCTCGTGCCACTGCAGCGCGGCAAACACTCTAATTAACTCCGTGACTGCGCGCCGGCTGACCCGGGGGCGCACGCGGTACAGCATGGCGCCTGTGCAGCCTTCGGCCCACGATTATGCACTTAACGTGCGCGCAAAACGTGAGCAGAGGAAGGGGAGCGTGCTCCGCTTTGCAGCGCTGGCTGGATAAAGACATCATCGGCTGCGAGAGAGAGAACCAGTGGTGTGGTGTCTTGATCCGTTCTTTTTTTTTTTCTTCTTTCTGTCGCTCGCGGGTTTTGCTTGCACGCTTGGGGAGCCGTCCGGTGGTTTTGCTTGGGTATGGTGGCCGCTCGCGATTCGCGTTGTAAATGCTAGCGGAGTGGTTTTCTTTTTTTGCGTGGGATTGCGAGATAAGCGTTGCGCTGCGGCTGGAGTGCGCGGGTTTAGTTTTAATTGCGTAGGTACTTGTTTGTAGCGCGGTTGGGTTTTCATGTAGTATTTGGAAATGACGGAATTTGGTTGGATTGTTTATTAGTTACTTTAGAAGCTGTGCATTCATTTTAATAGTGCGCGTTTATTGATGCGGAATTTGCGATTAAAGCTGATTAGGATTTGAATTTTTACAAGGAGAGTATATTGCGACTATGGTTTTTTATGTAGAACCTGGCTTAAGCTGTACAAATATTTTTTTTGCGGAAAATAGTAAAAGTGTCATGAAAGCTTATTGTAAACAACTCGTGATTTATTTAGTATATTTTCATACACTATTCACTATAATCTGGTTTGCTTACACCGAGAAAACCATATCGTCAATTTCATATCGTAAAGTTATGATATCGTAAATTTTTGATTCGTGTATCGTAGATCAAATTCCTTTCGATCCAATATTGTAAAATCATGAGCATGGTATCTGCACATAATATTTCGCCTATTAAGTGAAATTAAACTATTTAAAATTGTATTTTTAATGTAGAAATTAAGATTTCAAATTGCTAATTTTACTATATCATATCGCATCTGACGCTGAATAATTACAATATCATTACGTAAATTTTTACGATTTGATGTAGCGTGATTACGATATATATTACGTGAGGTCCGATATAGTTTTCTCAGTATATAACTTCGGAACCAGGCAACATTTTGATATCTAGTATATTTTATTTTTTATTTGGTTAATAAAATAACTCATTGCGGGGTTATGAACGCAACTAGAGCTATAACTACTTCCTTTTTTTTATCATGAATTCTTACAAAAATGAGCATATCTTGAGTTATCAAAGTCTATTGGCAAAAATCTTGAAAAATCATTCAGCGGAGTTTAAGCGAGCTCCATGACCCGAAAATGGCAGACTTCTCTTAATAATTTATATGTATTAACTTTATAAATTAGTAATCTGCTTTTAGTACTACTAAAGAATTTAATCAATTTATCATAATGTGACTCGAGTTTTATGTGGTATAAAATAGAACAAATTAATAAGTTATCCACCATATAAGTTATTTATCAATCTTAAAAGCCTTTTCAACCGAAATGACACCTAAAAACTAGCATGAAATTCATCGGGAAAACTAACTACAATCCAAACCTCTTAAAGTAAAATCCCATATAATGTCAAGCCACTAGCTTATCCCGCACACAGAAAAACCCAAATCATTTCCAATCTGGAAACCCGCCACTTTCTAACAAACTCGTAACATTACTGTCAAATCCCGCTCTCGTTATTTCATAAACATCCACCAATCTCTCTCTCTATATATACACACCCACTCTCCCAATCTCCTCCCCTCGAACTCTACACTCCACATATTCCCCAATCAACCGCCTCTCTCAATGAAACCTCGTCGTCTCGCGACACAGCATTCCACGCATAACCATACACCATACACACACACACACACACTGGTAGCTGGCCGCAGCGGACTCGCACTACTACTACTAGCTCTCCTACGCTATATACCCACTCGGCACGTCGTGTTTCGTCTGGCAGCGACTCTCCGGGGCCTCCGTGTTTCGTTAATTAAAAGCCGCGGCGGCGGCGAACGGGTTAATTTTATGCGGGTGGCGGCGTCGATCGCTCGGACGCGCGGTGCACGGCTTTCCCATTACGGCTGCACGCGCGCGAGCTCGGATTCGGAAAATAAACGAGCGATCGGGAGCTGCTGCTTCGTCACCGATGTGGGTAGGTGTATATGTGCACTTATCTGTTTCGTTCACGCGTGTGCGGGGGACCGTGTTTTTTTTTTCTATAACGCCGATAATTGCGCGCCCGCGAGTAAGTAAGATTCGACGCTAATGGGCTAAAGACCTGATGGTCGATGCTTTTTTTTTTGGTTGGGTTGGAGGTTCTTTGGTCTTTATGGAGTTTGGGTGAATGGTAAGAGTCGGGTTTAATGGTTCGTCGAAGTGAGTTGCGGAGTTATGGGTAAGTGGAGTAATTGTATGGGCTGTGGGATTTTGTGTAAAATGAGAGTTTTTTGTAATTGAATTGAATTGAGAGCATTATGCGCGCATTTTAACGGGCTGACAAATGTGCGGTGATTGTGGGAATAATTTTAGTGCGCTGTATGTCGATGTATCACGGAGGATGATGATTATGCATGTATTGATAGATTTTTTTATACAATTTTGATGTGTTTTCGATATGTAATTATTAAATTATTCTCTGTAATTATTCTGTAATGCGTATGTTATATTCACTCGGCTTTATTATTATTAATATTTATTCGATTATTCATCCATCAAAATTATATACGGTCATCAATTAAACATTTTTTGACCAAATCATTTTATATATATAAAATTATTATCAATTCTAGATCTTTAAAATTAGAATAATATTGTGGTGTAACATAAAAAAAACGCTTTGAAAAAATAATAATAACGTAGATAATCTATAATTATAGTTATTGAATAAGCCTTATTTCTTAATATTTTCTTCCTATTCAGTATGTTTTGATGGCTATTTCAGGGATAACGCGAAACAGTAATATACTATTTATGGCGAGAAGGTCTGTAGAATTCTTGAAAAGGGTCCAGCGGCGTAATTCTCGCCCCAACATCAGCAATATAAAAATATTGCCTGAATAATGCGTACTCTTATCTCCCAGTTACACTTCTATCTTTAGACTTAAAACTACTTTTAAAAGATTGAATTAATATCTTCAAATTCCTCAAAAGTACCAAAATATTGTCTGTAATAAATTTCTGAATACGATTCACAATGTTTTACTAAAAACTTTATGTTTTAAGCAAGTTTTAAGGGAAGACTATACTTAAATAAAAATAAAATGACTACAAAATACAATTGTTAGAGGTTATAAATTGTATCTATTGATTAAATTGCTTATATCGTTTACAAACCCAAATTCATGAAAATTCTAGAAGGGGAGTGCAGGTAATGTGACCACCTTAATGAACTTTCGATTCCTAATAGATATATATCGCGTTTTGGGGCTTTGGAAACTATTGAAACATGTTATTTGAACCTTTAACTCTTATACATTATGAATTTTTTTTGCAGAAAAAATTACACTCTGAATTTTAATTAAAGAAGTTGTAAGTACTTAATAATTGGCCACTTTACCAAATGTGTTGGTAAAGTGGCCACCTATCAGCTCTTATGGTAAAGTCATGATAAGTGCTTCAGAAAGTTAAGACTAGCCTAGCAGAGACTTCCGTTATGTGTTATTTAACGACATGGTGTAGTAGTGTACGACTTGGTGTCGATTTTTTGTGATTAGTAGGCCTAGGAATTTTGAAAAAGCAATCACCGTTTTTACTGGCGTCTATTGCCTTTTGCCTTGCAATGCATTCGTATGGCTACTTTACCAATCGATAAATATCATCGAAAGTTTCAATTTACGCATCGAAAATAAACTCTATGGCAAAAAATGACACATACATCTTAAAGTACGTAAAAAAAACTACAATTTTATGTTACGTATGATTTTCTTTTCGATCATGTCGCGCTGACAAAAATGGTTTCCTTACATGTATGCACTGCTAAGAAATCAGAGTTTTGATGCTTTCGCGCGTAAACATGACTCTATCTTATAATTAGAGGACGTTGGCAGCGGGGTAACTGTGCCTCTCAACATCTATTGTCACAATACATATACTATAGGAGTTACGGCGAACCAGAATAACGCATACAGTGAGAACTTGTGTAGGTGGACATATTACCTTCATGACCACATTACCTGCACCTACATTATATATCCAAGCCATACCAACAACACATTAAGATTCAAACTATAATATTAATGAATAATAATGTTTCCTGAATAAAGTCATGGAGACTCGACGTGAGGTTTTTCAGTCAAAAACAGTTTGAATTGTTTTGAAATACGGTTGAAGTTCATTGGAAGATTTAAAAAAAATTAAAAACTTTTCTTGACAAAAGAACTTCACGTTGCGAATACACTTTCCTTTGAATACGACATTAAATACTTTATTTCTTATTTTCATAGTTTAATACAGGAAAACCAAATTATAAACCGTAATTACAATTTGCTCATGATTTTTACAAAATAAACGATGCGCACCAACTCCACACCGAGACGAGATACAGACGAATTTCAAAATTTCAAACATGCCCCGTGGATGCAGTGGCATCCCAGCCCATCGACACCGCGATGCGGAAAACAGCGTCGACTACCGTATACACCACTCGCTCGTGTATATACGCGCGCGCGAGAGCCAACTCACCTGAAACAACAAGCGTTTTCAGATGGCTGATCCCGTGAGCGTGCGCGCACCGCGTATATATACAGGCTCGTTTGATCCCTCTGTTGTTCCGCGCGCGTACATTTGCGCGAGCCAGCGAGTAATTTTTACGCTTCGCGAGCGCAAAACTTCGCAAAATATACCAAATAAGGTGGTTTGGCCGCTGCGCGTGTAGCCGCGACCCCCGTCAGTCGATATACACGTATATATACAGAGGAGCGAGAGAGAGAGAGAGAGAGAAGAGAGGCTTTATGTGTATTTAGGAGGCGCGTGCAAATATTTTCCTTCCACGTAATGTCCGCGCGCAAATAAACAAGCGAGCCATTTTGTAACTCGAGCTGTGTACTAGCGGATATATGAGCGAGTGGGTTCTTTTATCGCGGAAATATTGAAGCGGAAATTTTCGTTATGTAAATTATTGGTAAAAAATAATGTGCAAGTTGAAAATGATATTTATTGTAATTATTCACGGAAAATACTACAGGAATTATAGTACTATATTTTAATAAAATGGTGGATGGTATACTTTTCATCTCTAATAACTAATGGATAAATTGTTGCATTGACACGTGAAAAAAGTATTATTTAGGGATTAATTAGACTTGTTATGACGCCAAGTAGCTTCAGAAGTTATAATTAATAATTAAATTATTTAAAATTTGGCTGTAAAAAATTACCGTTTTTAAGAACATTTTTATGAAAAAATGTACTAATCAGCAAATATTCATTATTTTTTAAGAGATGCCCAGTACCGCGACCCAACAATATTTGACTCTAAAATTTGTCCTTATAGCTGAAAATTAAACTTAAAAAATGGAATTTGTTTCTTAAACGGCCGTCTTTCAAGAACCAAAATCTTTTTTCCAAATTTAAGGATTTGAAATAATTCTCAGTAGAAATGTACAAGTTAAGTTATTTCGGTTTTAAAAAAAATACCGTCCGTTGCAGTTTTTAGTAGAACTTTTGACAGCATTATGATTTAAATACTTATATGATAACCATTTCTATAAGTTCTAAAATGAACTTTGTATTCCTCTTTTCAGATAAGCCAATTTCCAGATTTTATATCTATTATTTAAACCTTTTCATTTCTTATTATCACATTATCATATAGCACCGGCTACAAGGCTACTTGAACTTGACATTTTTATAGTGTCGTAAAATGTGTTCAACGAAGTCTCAAAAAATTCTCGTTACTCTACTTGTTATAGTTTTTTATTTTATTTTTCTTGACCCACGTTGGGCGCCATGTGTTACGTCGGAGTAAAAGGGGCTAGCTCAGGACTAGAACCCAAGCCGTTGGCTGGTAAGTGAGACGCTCCAGCACTGAGTCACGACTGTCACCGTGCACTGCATCTCCTTATTATCTCCATGTGCGCTATTGCATCACTCCCGTGACAATAACTAACAAAAAATTCGTTCTACGCATTTATTTGATAATGTACCATTCATTAGTCAAATACTACACAACATTTAGCTTCAGAAAGAACCAATTTTGCAAATTGCAAGTATTTATAGGCACAATTTTTATGAAGTAATTTAGAAATAATCAAATTTTTGAATTTCGCTTAACAAAATTGAAAATTTGCATTGAACATTGAAAATTTAAAAGTTAGAATAAACGCGAATATCATTAAACTATGCTTTCTGTACAATACACGGTCAGTTTTTCTTATAAAATATGCAACCAGCCCTAAGCGCTACGAACCCATGCCAATAATACCCCGTGTAACCTGGCTTTAATTCGCCGCAAGCTCGCGCGCAAGAAACACAAGTCGGTGACAGACAGACAGCAGCCGTTCCACGTCTGTGCAGCATCGTCGGAATTGGAAATTTCCGCAATACGAAGGGCGCGCGCGGACGACGACGACGACGAGACATCGTCCTCGCAGCAGTCGGGAGATGGAGAGTGTATTTGATTCCAAGGGTCTAAGACATCTGGCGTACGCGCGCGCGCGCTTCCTCTTCTGATTCATTTTCTCTCTCGATATCAAATACTCGGTCGTTCTCCTCTCCGACTATCCTATCCCTCTCAAAGTATCTCTCTCTCTCTCTCTCTCTCTCTCTCTCTCTCTCTCTCTCTCTCTCTCTCTGTCTCTCTCTCTCTCTTCCTCACGTTTCCACGGCTCCCTTATTCGCCGCAACATCGGAGGCTCTTTTTCTTTCTCCCCGCGTCTTGCTGCTGCTGCTGCTGCTCCTCGCTCGCGCGCTTATAAATATTCAATAGTCCACGCGGCCAAGATAAACTAATTAAAACTTAGATCTCGGTAGTCACTTTAGATTTTTACTTACACAAGAAGCATTTCAAGCGCGAGTTGCTGCTCCGTGGAAAAAAAGTATACACGGCTACGCGCCGCGAGCGCAGAAAGCAATCCGATTCCGAGAGGAAGGAGAGGGAAGAGGAGGAGCGCAAAGAAAGCTTTACTCTGTACACTCATTAAGAAAACCAAAATTCTTTTGCTCTTGTCGGGATGGAGGGAGAGCATCCGTGCACCAACGCCACGCCACTAATGCGGGCTGATGCTACTGCCCAACCGAGAGTCGCGCAGCTCTTATTTCGTCGCAATCACAAAGAATCAAACACAAAGCTTTGCGGGCGCGTAATTTATTGCGCGAGGTTGGGGTTTATCCGGGAATCATGTCGTTGCTCAAAATACGAGATATGCATGGATTAAAAAATAAAAATACGTTTTGTGAATTGCATCGTTATTTAATTACGTGTGCGTTATTTTTCTGTTTATATTCAGTGATTGAATTTATTTAAACGTTTCATTCAAAATACTAAGTAGTATTTTTCGAATAATTTTGTTTTTTCAATTGATATTTCCATTGTTATAAAATCAGCAAATCTTATGTAGGGTTGATGATAATAAATACTGGTAAGTATAACTTGTAAGTCGACCGGTCTATGTATATCGTTTCTCATCTTTTACTTTGATTGGTGATTAAGTTTAATTTTGTTTCTTATTGTATTATAACATTTGCCGATATTGAATTTCCTTTTTACATTTTTTACTTAGAATGATGATAAATGATAGACAAAAATTTTGGATAGCATGATGTAAGCATAAAAACTTTTAAGGATAAATGACACATTTTAAAATATAAATATATACTGAATATTAAAGTCTATATATTTAAATGATTATACTTAAATTTATACAAAAAAATACTTTCTCGTTGGTATATTGCATAAAATAGCGATGAACTGTGTGTTGTCGATACTAATTTCTCCAAAAACCAATTGATCACTGTATTAATAGACATTAGTTTATTACACTCTTATCTTATCTTATCCTATCTTATCAATAATGGCAAAATTGTTTTACAATTTTTCAACCAATAACAACTCTACACCCAAAAGATACTGTCGATCGTCGATTTACCTAGGGAAACATTTCAAATTCACCCTAGAACCATGTTTATCCAGCGTCATTCCATACTTTCAATCGCTCTTACACGAAAAATTCCGCTGATTTCTTCGCTACGCTACCGCACAGCTCCAGTATATATCCGAGAGGACTATATTTATTCAAGCGCGGACCGATTCGAGGACGACTCGATATTACATCGCGAGCGCCAGCGAAGCTTTTGTTTAAACTCTCTCTCCCCGCGAATTTAAATTCGTTGTTTGTGCATCGGGCTTTGTTCCACGGGTACACATAGAAACCTCTCGCGCGCGCGCTCTCGGCATTTTCACCGTTCGCAGTTCCGCCTCTCTCTGGATGTCACTTATTTTTTATCCGCAGCCGCGGGTTTACTTAAGATATTAAAGCACTTTCCACCGAGCATTGCCTCTCTCACTCTTCGCTCTCTTATTCTTCTTCTTCTTCTTCTTCTCGCTCGCTCGCGCATTCTTATCCGCCTTGGCTTCTTTACTTTACTCTCCGCGACCTAGCGGAGAAAAGCGAGCGAGATGCAAAAGTAGAAGTTCTCCTCGCCAGAGGGAGACAGAGAGAGAGAGGGGAAATAAAAGACGCTTTATTTTCGGAAGAATGGGGAAACAGAGAAAGTCACAGTGCTCGCGTATATATAAGGGAGCGCGGAGCTTTCGCGTACTTTACGGTGGCTAGGGGCGGCTTTATCTAATTTGTAAGTGGATTTTTGCACTAATCAACGGGGTTTAAGAAGGTCTGCTCTTATATATATACGTATATACACACAGAGAGCCGTCGACTTATGGGGCGACTGGTAGTTGCGGTTTGCTAAAAGTATATGTATATGTATAACGAAAAAGGTGTGGGATAGGGATAGACTCGAGACGCACGAGAGATTTTGCTGCTACCGCCTCCTCTTTTGCAGCCTCGCAGACGAAAGTCGAAGGACAAGGAAGTCATTTGAATTTATTTTAATTATACTAACGAACGTAGTCCGCCCCCCTACTCTTGGCTTCCTTTTATACTAGACACTCGCGGTCTTTCTCGCTCGGTCTCACTCTCGCTCTCTCTTGGTCTAACGAATTATTTGCTCGAATATGATTGCGCGGAATCACTAACGAGGAATCGATCTGCGCGTCTTTCTAGGGAGAGCTGCCACGCTGTCATGGCTTTGTAAACCGAGCTTGAATTTTAATGAGTTATGGTGTGGGTGGGTGTGTCTAAAAATTGATTTTTTGGAGAATCCGGCGGCGGTTAGTCATGCCTATAAGTTGTATAAAGTTAGTACCTTTCACTAGGGTAATTTTTTTCCTAGTTGCTGGGTATTGCTCGACTCCTGCGAGTATTTAGCATATAAATGGTATATATAGATCTCATTATTGAACATCATGTTGAATATTTGATATGTAGTAAAATCAAATATTCATAAAATTGGATAGTGTTGTATATCTGCTTACATGACTTAAAAATAATCCTGAGGTATTTCAAAATATTCTATTCTTAAATTATACAGTAAACGTGAAAATGCGATACAGTAAATCATGAACAGATTTCATCAAGTAAGTACGAAATCAGAGAGAATATAGAATAAATATAAGTACTTGCGAAACGAATTAGAAATATACTGCTAATATTATTATAACGCATTATACATGCGCACATGCACACACATACACACATACACACACATACACATATATACACACACGCATACACACATATAGATACATATACATGCAAGTGAACATTTTTTGGAAGTACCTAGAATATTGACACATAGTGAGTGAGATAATATATTTCTAAAAAAAATTATCTTTAATAATCTAATTTTTTCTTTCTCTTTCAGAAAATAAAATAGATATAATAACAATGTCTTACAATTTGAGGCTTGTTCTACTGTGATATACTTCTCCTATACTAAAATATGATCTTTCTCTTTAAATCAACTTATTCTATACTATTTCCAAATGTTATTGCTAAATGATAAAATAAATGTATTTTATATAACCTAAACAATAATATAATACTAATTCAAGTTTGAACATGCTATATATAATATATAGAATCCATTAATAAAAAGTAAGTTAAAATTCAGTCGCAACGTTCCACGTAAAAATTATACAAATGTTATAGCTCAGTTAGTTTCTCGTCGAAATAAAAAAGCTCATCATTTTGTACCTATATGATCAAAATCAATCAAAACTAATCCAATCAAGCCAATAATCAACCTCGCAGTATCATAAAACACAAGTAACCAGCAACATTTCAGCTACAACACCTCCCTCACTACGCCAATTCCTCAAGAACAAGACAACAATCTTACTCCTTGCATCCTTGAACCTCGTCATCAACCAGATCGGCAGTTCCATCTTAAACAATGCGTACACTCTCCATCCACGCACGATGGCAGTCGGCCAAACACACGCGTCCGCTACACCCCCGCGCGATCCTCTGCGCCGCGAGGCTCAGGTCCAGAGAGGCTGCTGTGAGGTGAGGGCTACAGCTACAGCTACACAGTCGCGTCATTTGCATTGCAAACGAGCGAGAGAAACGTATCGCCGGCTCGCACACGCTGCGCGCACTGATCTGAACGGAGTTCTGGAGAGGCAGACCGCGAATGTTTCGTTTTGCGTCATATGTGAGTCGAGGATACGGAGGAGAGTCAAAATATGATGCTTTATGAATGTTTATTAATTTGAGTAGGGTGGTTAGCTATGTCACTGAGTGATGCAATAGCGATTTCTTCTCCGTAAGATACTAGCGCCCCACGTTGGGCGCCAGTATGTTACGTACAAGAAAAAAGTAGTGAAATTCAGACTAGAACCCTGAGCCGCTGACTTGCAAGACATACGCTCTAAGCACTGAACCACTGCTGCCGCTGAGAAGCCTTTTCTTATAGTTTTTATATCGGTATTACATCACTCCGTGACAGTTGTCATTTAAACCGCTTACAATTCTCTAAATTACAAAACTTAAATTTACAGCTAATTTTTAACGTATTTATTACAAAGTTTCGAGAGTGGTTATTATATTTGACCACAGACTAATCGAAACAGTTTTCAAAATATTGAGCCTAATAAGCCTTAAATACCTAAGTTTATTTTTAAGATTTAACGCAATTAATTAGGCATCCTTATTTTTGTAATCTTTCCATAAAAAGAAATGTGAAATGATAGATTTCAGAAAATACTAAGTAGTATTTTTTATACTTACTTTGTATTACATATTAAATGCTTTTTACTTGGTCATAAAATTTTCTTTAATTCTTTTTTTATTATACCTGGGTGTGCATGGTCGTAACATAAACTATACATGTAATTGCAACCATAAAAAATGATTTACGAATAATAAATTACAACCAAGGATCTATTTATAATGAAATTGCTACACAATATAAAGTACAAGCCGTTCAGTGTCAATTGCTCGTTCTTTGAAAATAAAAAGAAATAAACTTGTTACAATAAATAAGAAATATATACACGAAATACCTGTAGATGATCTAAAACAACATTAGTCTGTAAATGGCATTCCAATTTAACATTTAATATGTATTCGGTATGTGCATTTTTCAAATTAAAATTGCGACAAAGAAACTTGATAGATTTTTATATTACGTGACTTGCACGAGTAAAGTTAAAAATGCAACTTAGCGTGTTGTAATAACAGATTAAAATGTAAGTGTTCACATGCGCATACATTCTATGAAGATAAAAATTGATGATTGACCTTAATGAAAGTTATAATTAAAAGATATGTAAATCAGTTAAATAAATCTTTTTCATTATCCACTTATCTAAACAAACTTTATAGAAATAGTAGATTAAAATGTAATATTTATTTTTGTTTGTCTGATTATACTAAAAGAGCAGGAATACAATTATCCAAATTTAAAAAATTTGTTTAAAAGTAGAGTGTGTGCGTGTGAGTTAAGGTAGAAATCCTAATACTGGTATTTTTTTGCCAAAAAATTAAAAAAAAAATTTATTGTAGTTATTTAATCTTCGTAACTGTAAGAATATTTTAAGACCTAAATAATTCACATTAGATAGCATACAAAATGGAACACTTTAAACGCATTTTTCTTAACACTTATTTTTCTAACTTTAAAAAGTGGTTGGCGCAAGTGGTTACTGCACCACACACACGCTCAATACACACACACACACACACACACACACACATTCACACACACGCGCACACACACACATGAACACACATGCACACGTGAATGCACGTACGCACACGCACAACACACACACACGTTTTAGTAAAAAGTTAGCATTAAAGCCAACCGCAGCTCGTTTAAGATTAAGCCCCGCGACTCCACGACCCCAGGACTTCTTTGCCTTCGGCCCGCCCCAACCTTATGCAGCAGCGAGCTACACGCTTTCGACCATGCGTGTGCGAAGCATACTCGTGGACTCGTCGCGTCGTGCGGGATAGAGGTCGGCGATTAATCATTTAGAGGGGGTGCATTAGCGGTGCCGCCGCCGGCAATGGAAAAGGCCAGCTACCTACCCACCTATCTACCCACCCACCGTATCGCGAAGGAAGCGCAAAATGACCAGCGCAGGACCGCGAGCGGCGCGGCGCGCCACGGCAGTTCCGGTTCGTAGGAGCCACACGGAGGTACACACGTACAAGGCTCCACTGCTGCGCGGCTGCACGCTCTCTTATCGCTACCCCCATCGTGGCAGTCGCAGTCCGGCCGCGAGAGAGCTGAGCTGCGCTCGTGCAGTGCAGCGATGGGTTGGGTTGGTATAGGTATGGCTACGGTGGTGGGTGTAGCGGGGCGACCGATGAGTCGGCACGAAAGTGAAGTTGGTCTGACTGAACTGAGAGAGAGAGAGGGTACACTCTAAACCTGAAAGATTAAAAATTGACGCGGAAAAGATTAAATTGAGAAGTTTACTCGTTTGCAAAGAATAAACTGCTGATTCTCTACTTTATAAAAGTAGAAAATGTTATTGTAACTTTTAAAAGAGTAAAGTAGCGAATTTTATCTATAGGAATGAGTAAATACCAAGATTTCTACCTTTTTACATATATCTACGCATATAACCTCCTTAGTCAATTTAATAAAATCTTCGCTTGAGATTCGACTTAAATTCATCTTTATTATGGATCGCAGTGTACATAAATAAAATTAAATCAACTATAAATGCTTTGATCCATAATAAAGATGAATTTAAGTAGTATTTTAAACAAAGAAATCATTAAATTGATTTAAGGAGGTTATATGCGTAGATATATGTAAAAACAAGTAGAAATCTTGGTATTTACTCATTCCGTAAAGATGAATATTGCTACTTTACTTTTTTAAAAGTTACAATAACATTTTCTACTTTTATAAAGTAGAGAATCAGCAGTTTATTCTTTGCAAATAAGTAAACTTCTCAGTTTAATCTTTTTTGCGTCAATTTTTAATCTTTTAGGTTTATAGTGTATGTTGTATTTTAGATTTGTTGGAGGTGTGGATGGTGGATCGATAGGTCTTTTTGGAATTGTTGAAAGGTGGATTTATGCAAGAACTGTGTAAAGTCTGATGAGGTTTTGGAAAGGTTTTGGGTTTGAATGACAAGTTCGAAACGTTATTAAAACATGTAAAGTATGTACAATAGAATTTGTATTATTGTTGGTTCTGCTATCTTTCGGATTTGCCACCAAAATAATGACTTCCCACATGATCATAGAATAAAACAGGCAATACTACCTAAAAAGTTCACATTACGCCTATTTGTAATGAAATTAGCGTTGTACAATTTGTATACTAAATTGGTATTTCAATCTCAAATAAAGACCAATCCGCAGATTGATTAAAAAATGTTTAAAAGGGTCACAAAATGGCTTGAATTCCTTTTTAGGATAATATAATAATACAGAAAATAAAGTGTTATGCTCCTGCTAACCAGGTTTCGAATACAAATTTTGAGGATGATGTCTTAAAAACTAGTTAAGTACTGAAATCTACATATCACGTAGTGCAAGCAGAACCGATAAAAAATTGTCTTGCAGTGGCCGGTTATTATATATTTGAAAAACTTCAATGTAACCTTACCTAATAAATATTAATGATGAATGATCACAATGATATATCTTATGATGATTATTTAAATATCAACGATGATTTATCAACTTTTGGAAAAAATCTACTAATGAAATTATGGTCAATATATAACTACGAAGTATTACATACAAATATTTAATTATAAAAAGTCGTCAGATAAAGAAGAAAATAATATAATGAAGAAAAATATAAGCTATAAATAAAAAAGATAGCTACTTGATCTCACTGTCTAGATTATTTTGAAAAGTTTAGATCTTACGTAAAGAAACAAGGAGGAGGTTAATGATTGTGTATTTTTGATATTTTTAAATTTAAAATCGTTCGCTTTATCGCAGCAGATAATAACAGACAAAAATAAGTAATTCTTTCAAGAGATTTCATTGTTTGATATTAAAATCATTATTAATTTAGGTATTATTATAAATAAATCCCTATGATAACTTCAATGAAACCAATATATTCAATTGTTGATAAATTTTGTTTTATCATTTATTTGATATTCAGTAATTCGAAACTAGTGACTGAATTCATAAATTTCAAATTATCAAGGTTGGACTGCATTATACACAAAGAAAATTTTCAGATGAAAACCACCGTGAAAATCATCGCAAACGTAAGATATTACGGTTATTAATAATAAACTTAATTGTACGGAACAGTAAAAATTATAATGATCGAATAACGTTAATTAACAACTGAAACATTGCATCAAGATAATTTTTACCGTAATATTAAGATACTCGTTAAGTTATAAATCTTACAACCTAAAATTTGATAATAACACCTATCCCACAAGCGAGCTATCGCAAGCTCGAAAAAAGCTCCAACTCACGAACGCCACTCGCACACCGAATCCAAGACCTTGAACCAAGGGTGCAATTTCCAATCAAGGTGAGACTTTTATTTTCCATTTTCCGCTCGGGCACATACCGCAGCCGGCAAAGAATTTCAGAGCCGGAGAACGCAACGCTCACCGGCCTCGAGCGCAACGCAAGTCCCTCGCGCTCCCTTATCGCGATCCAGCTGTACGCTCGATATAATAGCCGAGTCACTTTGCTCGGAGGCAATCGTCTTTCGACACGCGAAACAATCGCGCCGCGACGCCGACCTCAAGGGTGTGCATACACGTGTAGACGCGTACCTACGTACGGCCGCGGGCCTCGCGCGGCATTAATGAAGCCAGTATGCAGAGGGCGATAAGGTTGATAAAAGGCGAACGTCTTTAGTGGGTAATAATGATTGTTATTTAGCGTGGATGACGTTGTTTTTATAAAGCTTTATTTATTACTGCTGGAATTATGATTCAGTTGCGACCTTATACACTGAGTATAACGTATGTGAGTTTTAGTTTACGAAGTTCCTGCTGCAAATGTTTATCAAGAGTTTGTGCGTTGATAGATTCAGAACTTCGAAATCTTTATATTATTTTATGTAAAATACTATTATTATGTTAAACTATAATTGTTATAATGAGCGATTGTTGCAAAAATCGATAAAAAAAATACGAAATAATTATATAGAAAAGGAAAATGTAGTAACTTTAAATGTTTTATCTTACTTTATATTAGATAATTTTATGTCGTTGCATTTATTAATGAAACATAATTTTGTTATCTAAAAATAAAACACACCATTATAAATAAGCTATAAACGGAACCATTCTTTATATCACTAAATGTTACTATTCCCATTAATAAAAATTATCAAAATATATTTTAACTATATTAAGCATAAAAGAAAAGTTTAACTGCATTGCGCAATACAAAAAGCAAAGAATACAAAAGTATAAAAGATAAGTACATATATATTAATCAGCGTCAAAACTAGCTAGTCTCGTTTTCAGGAGCTAACAGCTCCCCAGAGGCGGCATTATAGGAGTCGACCTCGTAAATATCACGGCAAGCAGCCGAGTGTCAAGCGACTAGTCAATTAACGTCGAAAGATACAATTAGCGAGCGACAAGAGGCCGCAGACGAAGGGTCAACCGAAAAACTTATGGATATACGTATACTTACGTCGAAAGACTTGGCGAAATGCGCACCGAAAGTCTTTTTTGTTGCGTTGTTAACGAGCGCGTCTAGGGACGTTATCACTTATTATGGCTCGCGCCGAGACGTTTTTTCGACGCGTGCAAAGATCGTAATCGAGGTATGATTTTCATTTATAGGCTGACGATAATATTACATAATTTTGTAAGAAGTGGTTCGTTAGTTATGTAATACAAAATAATAAAAAATAAAAAATTTGTAGAGTATAATTTTTTTAATAATCTTTATGCTCAATGAAAAAACAATTACTGGTTTCAACAAGAAAATTCACATATCTGCATGCTTATTCCAGTTTTTTTTCTTTTATTGTAAATTACAAGACATTTATAAATTCCGTCACGTTTAAAGGGTGTAGGGGGTCTTTATTGGCGCGAATGATCAAAAATGATCAAAATCAGTGTGACATAATTTATGAGTAGTGCTTGAGGCTAAAACAAGTTTTATCGCATAATTTCAAGAAAATACAAATACAATCCTGTGGCACATAGAGCACGATGAATATTGAAAAACACTATAATTATTAATAGAACTATCATACACCAATAAAACTGTAACTTAATATAATCTTATTTTGATATAAATTTTATCTCATTCATAACACTTCAATTTATAATCGCATTCAGTTTGTATAAGAAGTATATTATTATTTTATAATTATTTAATTGACAAATAAATAAAAAAATTGAATTTATTTCAACTTAGAACCACCTTCAATATCAAAGTTTTTATACAAATCTCTTTTACTAAATCACTCACTTATTTCAACTTATAATAACGATATCATTGGACTCGTAAAATCATCAGTACTACATAAAATATATGACCCCGAGGCAAATCAGCTACTATTTCACGTATCTCTCTCCGCATTTTCCAGCCAAGCAAACCACACAAAGAAAAATCCGCGAAACTACAAAAAGAAACGCATACAGAAGCGAGCCGCAGCGCGCGTATATCTCTTAAATCTCTCTCCGGCAAGACGGAAGCGCAGCGCCGAGATCGCTATAAATCAAGGCGCTTCGAGCGATGCTGAATTAGGAAATTGCCTGCTTAAAAACCGCAATGACGTTAATCCAGCTCTCGCTCGCTCTATATACACACACCGCGCCGGAGCAAATCGCGGAGGAGGTCGAAATAAAAGTGAGGCACAGTGTATATACACGCGCGCGCTCGCGCTGTGAAAAGAGAGCGAGCCCTCCCGACGTAGGGGGGGGAGGGGGGTTGGCACGGTATATAAAGCGGAATAAAATCAACATAATTCAATCGACGCTGCTGTCTTGCGAGATCAAGCGTTCGTTCGTTCTTCTTCTTCCCTCGTGGAGCGTGTTTATAGCGAAGCAGAGCAGAGCTGATGAATGTGCCGCGCGCTGTCTGATGCGCAAACTTTGCCTCGGCTGTAATACAAATTACGCGCGGCTGATGGAGGATGATGCGCACGGTGTATGTGTGTTTTTGGTGAGGGCGCGGTTGTGCTTTCGTCATAGGTTGATGTAGCAATGGCGCGTTTAAGGGGGAAATTAAGTTCATTAGGGAGGGTGGTGTAGGTGTTGGAAAGCGAGGTATACGTCGATTTGGTAGATTTGAGGCGCGGTTGATATTTTCATTTTATTTTAAGGGGATGTTTTAATTTTTCATTTCTATGCATAGACGTTATTTAGTTTGGCATTAAATTGTTGAAATGTAATGATGACGACTTTGTTAAATTCACTGTTTACCTATATTAAATATTAAAGTATAATAAATATATGTAGATTGTAAGTGATACATTTTATATTGAAAAGAAAATTAATGTGATCATTATTATATATTTACATTTGACATTAAGTTTAAGAAAATTGTAATCTTGTATATTATGCAGGGAAACGTTTCTAATTCAAACTCAAGAAAAAGTACAAATTTTTCGAATTATAGAAGCTTAAATAATGTGTACTTTTTTCAGTAAACTTAAAATGTAAGTCATAAGAATCTCTTAAAAAATTGGGGATTTTTAAGTTGAACTTTTTTCTGATTAAATGTAAATGATATCTATATTCTCTTTTTTAATCAAAAGCAGAACATACGTTTTCTTCATTTCTGAATGTTTTATGCTAACAAAACAACCCATATAAAATATAAATTGACAACAATAAAAAAAACATGGTGCTGAGTGTGTTAATTTGAAACCAAGTTTGGTTACACATAATATATTATTCTTATAAACTATATTTTTAGAATTAATTTGGAAAATCTTTAATTACAGAGGCTAAAGCATTAAAATTTTAGATAAAAAACAAATACTTGTCGGAATCTCCAAGAAAATTGAAATTACATATTTAATTTTTATTTTTCAGGTACATATTAACGCCTCAACCACCTTAAGAGTGTTAGAATCAACCTCCCTTCAATCGAATAACCACACCACCGTTAAAAACCATACTCTTCGCAATCTCCCAATCACCGTATCGACGCCAATCGAACGCCATAAATCCGGGCCCCGGACATACGTTTTCGGGTGCTCGCGCAGCTTCCCCCCCGCGGCAGATTACGAGCTTAATTAGCCGGGGATTACATAATTAATTACTCGATTAATGCGTCGCGAGCCGGAACGTCTGCTCGTTCATCCGTTATACTCCGCTCCCACTGCGCTCTATCTCTGTCGCTTGGCCCGTGCGTTTATCCTTCGATACAGCGCGCACCGGAGCAATCATAATCGTCATCGTCGCCGGTCACGTATGCATTCCCGATACACACACTACCCGGCTCATTTCGCATTCGCGTCCACGTAAACTTGCGCCGCGGGCACGAATGTCTCCGCGAGCGAATTCGCACTCGGCATATTTATCTGCTTGTCAGCGCCATTCGTCATCGGCGGCCCCCCCGCTTAACAATTAGAAATTTCGAGTCCGTCTCTCGGTTGCGCGCAGCGGCTCCAATACGCTTCCTCGCAGCTCCGGTCCACGCCGAATGTGATCCGTCGCGCATCGCGTGCTCGGAAGCGCAGGTGTATATGTGCGGGCTCCGTGCGGTGCGCCTATCGCGAGCGGAATGACGCCGCTTCCGAGGGGACAGTGTGCGGATGCACGCGGATTGAGCTGTCTCATATGCGGAGGGCTTTTGTTCGGGCTCTGGGAATTAATCGGGCTCATTATTGGAAATCGGTTGTATTTATATGTATGCCGATTGTTTGCTCCGGCTTTCGGGCAGATTAGCACAGTATGCTCGTTAGTGTTGGGTCTTGTTTGAGTTCTAATTAACGCTGATAAAAAAGGATGATTTTTGGATTTTCAAGAGAGAAGGGTACACTGAAATTTAATGATCTTAATTGTGACCTGTTTTATACAAATTTCGTGAAGTTTAAAAGAAACATTTTTTTCTAATCGGCATTCATGTTACTGTTGTATTTCTTTTTATATTTTTAAAGAAACCTACATTTATAAAAGTTATAGCTTATTAAAGATTTTGAATAACGTTTAACATCGTTGAAATATTAAGAGATGATGGCCGAAGTGACATCACTTCGTTTTCAAAGTTCTATCTATATTTTCTTCAATTTTGAAAATATCGTCAATCAAGAATTTATTATTTTTTCATATTTGTAATATTGTAAAAGACATAAGCATTTTTGAGAAAAAGACACGATTTTTCATAAAAATGCTTGCTCTTGCCCAATGATTTGCATCCAATCTCGAGTTACGAGGAATAAAATGATCCACCGTTAGACCTAAAAAGGTATAACTTCGAAAGTTTGGTAAAGAAACTCAATGCATTTAAAAACACGAAAAAGCGTAGTTTTGATTCAATATTTTAGCGTGCTATTTATTATGAAACTTTAACATTTGTTCAATAAAGTTTCGTTTTAAAGATGACTAATATATGAAATAAATACTTATTCTTCAAAACAATTTTTATAAAATGTAGTTATGAATTATATTTTTATGAAAAAGTATTTATAGTTTTTATGGAGAAGCAACAGAAATTTCAATTTACACCCTCTTTTTTATGGAAAATAGGGGCTGTGCAAGTTGTTTGGATAACGTGAATCACGCTTTCATTTTAAAATCTAGACGTTTATAGCTACCCTTACAGAGTACTTGCCTGCCAGAATATACATGCGAAAACAAGCTTTTAAATATAATTGGAACTACAAACTATAGCTGAAAACAAAATGTTGTAGCATTATAATTTTTTATAGCACACTTCTTCGATTACTTCGAAAGTTAAGCATCTACCTCATAAATCGTTTACGTATCACATTCGCAATATGTTGAACAATCTACTATAAGTTTCATTGATATCTATCATATTGAACACATTTCAAACTTCAAAACCCTTCAAATGTTGGAAATCTCTTTATTTTCATGACCGAATTTGTAACTCTATTCCCATTATTACTCTCACCACCTAAATTACTTCTCCGACCTCTTCAATTCTCGCATACACCACCAATTCCTATCAACAATCACCTCGCATTCACATAAAAAAATCTCAAAGAACTACAAAACTCCTCAACACACGCAATTTTTACAAATCCTCTCGCCATTACCTCCGCCACACGCCACGGCAGTTGACCAGCACACGCGCAGCCATTGCCCCGCGCCATTCGCTCCTCCACCCCCGAAGCAACCCCAGCCCACCGCGTGCGTGAGTGCCTCTTTCGCTCGCCACGGTTATTACACGCGTCACGCAGCCGCGCGGAGGAGTTGCCCTCGCTTATCGGTCAGCTTTATCTTGTCAACGTGGCGTGGGCTGCGCTGGGAGCTGGTAGAGCGCGATTGTGGGTAGGAACACTCGAATTAGGCGGCCGAGGTGTAGCGTGTGGTTTCTCTTTTCGCGGGACGTGAATTGTTTTTTTGGGAGGTGGGGTGAGATTCGTTATCGGTGGGGTGAATCGTTGGTTGGTGTAAATCGTCGATGATTAGCGGGGTTTGATGGATTTGGTGTTGTAGTTTATTGATAAGTTAGAATGACTTTGCAGATCTTGGTGTTTTGTGTAGCAAATATTGATATTTATGTTCGTACGTTGTGGACGTACTTTATATTCTATGTACAAATTACTAAATTGATAGTAACAGCTAAAAATTTAAATATTCAAGGTAAAAACTGCTGTATGAATACTAAAGTTTACTAGGCATGTGAATATAGAGATTTGCATTAAAAATATGGTACATTTTATTGAAAATTGCGAACGTCCCCAATGCAATAATTAGACCATATCATTTTGTTCAGTGTAGTACATTTTTGAAACATTATGTTCTTCTTTATGAAAAAAAAAATAATAAATAAATAAATAACTGTCTTCGAAGCTTGGAAGTAAAATTTAGTATAAAATATAAATAGAATAAATCAAAATAAAAGTTAATTCATCAAGTTTTTACTTTTGAGGTACAATAGTACAGTTTCTGTTGATTTGTGTAGTAATTACAATTATTCAGTAAAAAAAAGAATAAAGTAACTGTCTACGTTTTCGTAGAATTCTGTACGGAAAGCGGCAAACATTATTTCTCGTATGTATGTTTCATCACATAAGTGGATTAAGTTTATCACGGCGAATTTGCATGTAATAAGAGGGTAGAAAAATTATATTTTCCTCGAACGCGAGAAGAGTTTCTTACCCACATATCTAGCACATAAATCAACATTATGCATAATTTTTAATGTCGAACGCATTAAAAAGTTGTAAAAGAAATCACGCGTACTTTATACTTAAATTGTAACACGTATGTTTTAAAAAATTGTAAAATTATGTAAATAATCTAGGTTACTGAAGTTATTAAATTAACGAATAAATTAATATACTAATAATAATTGTATACAATTTAAAATAATCGTCTACATTAAACAAATTATTATAGTAGTACAATTTTAAACCACATCATTAGGTAAGATAAATATTACTGATAAGCTTGATATACTCATTCTCTGCAATATAAGAACGAAAGTTATGAAGTATAAAATGTCGTAATATATATTATGGTTACATGTATATTATATGTAACTAGTAAATAAGAATGTTTTGTTAACCTAATCAGTTTAAATTATTAACACATTTTTTTAAATTATAACAAAGCTAGAAATTTGTTAACAATAGATGTAGACCCGCCTACACTTACAAAGCTATATTTTGACTACAAAAAATAAAATCTGCTGGTCGTAAAAGGAACTGTATCTCAAAACAGACATTTCAATGATTTCTATTGTGAAAAAAGAAGTATATTTTTTAACGCCAAGTTGTGCAGTGTATAAAAAAAGGATCCATTTGAATAACTATGAAACTGCTATAAATTGACAAAAGAACAATAAAAAGATTTAATTTTTGTAAAAAAAGGTTCTATTCTATATTAGTCAAAAAAATCCCTTTACAACAAGAAGCTCCTAAGTATAAAAACTTCAAAATCTCCATACTATCTACCACAAATGAACCAAAGTCAACCCCCTCTAAAAGAAACTACCTAATAAACCACCATCCAACAACCAAAACCACCAAAATTTCTCCCCCTCCTCCAAAACGTGAAAATCCCACCCCAACTCCCTCTCAGAAAGTTGCCCACTTTCCTCCCTCGCCTACCTCCACCCTTTCTCCTCAAAAATCCTCCTATCTCTCCACGCCAACCCCCTCAAAGACGCCCGAGCGCGATATAACATCCGCGCGTCTTGAGTAGGCGGGCCCGTACACTCGACGCTCGCGCGCATGCCGCTGCGTTATCAGGCGGGCCGAGGATTGGCCGCTACCCCCGAGCCCGGCCGGCCAATGGGGCGCTGGTCTCTCCTAGCGCTTTTCTTCGCTCTCTCTCTCTCTCTCTCTCTCTCGCTCCGTAGGTCCTACATATACCCTCAGCCCCGGGAAAAGAGAGACAGAGAGAGAATGCTTGCGAATGTCGACCCACCTACGAGTTCGCGAGTAGATCCTAGCTGGATGGTTTTCTGTATATGCGGAGAGCGAGAGCGACAGAAGGGTGGAGAATGTGGGCGACCACGAGGAGGGAAAATTGCCCGAGCGCGAGCGCGGGCGAACCAATCTAAGCGCTGACGAAAGGTGTGTGGGTGTGGGTGTGTGTTTAGAGGGGTCGAAATGGCGATCGCTCAGGCGTGTGTATATAGGTTATCGAGGAGTCTTCGGCTTTATCGCGGCCCTTTTTTCTTCGTTTCTTTGCTGTGCGGTTGGACGAGGATCCCGGGTGTACCTTTGCTTCTTTGGCCGGGTGGAGTCTTTTTGCGCGGGAATTATTGCCGGCTGGAGGATGTTCGACAGCCGGAGGAGTTTGGGTATTGGGTGAATTGTAATGCGGCTGGAGGCTTGGAGGGAATATGCGCTTTATTTGGGGTGTATTTTAGATGTAATTTGGAAGAATTAGTATGTTTCTTTGAATTGCCTGCGCAGTATTTTGTTTTGAGATATTTGGATTAGTTGGGGTATAAATTTGCAAGTACGTGCGTACGTAGTAAATATGTGTAGTGTATAAAAATTGAAGCATTGCTATGCAGGTTTCACTTGAGAAGTTCGAGATGACCGTATGACGAAGAATGTTTAATTGACGATACATAATATATACAAAAATAAGTTTTAGACGAGTATACTTGTCGGTTTATGATTATAAGATTGAACATCTATCGAAATTCTCCTAAGATTCATATTGGTTTTTCGTTAATTTATTACGTAGTAGGGTAAGAGAATCAATTACTGTGTACATTACTGTCACACTCGAAATCATATAATAACTCGACGAAAAGAGTAATTTATATTAAAAGCTACTATTTCGTCAAGCATGATAAAAAATACATTTCGTATACCAGAAGTGCAAAAATCACTCTCACATGAATAGTGTCATCGAGTACTCCATTTTGACTTAAAATGTACCTTCGCATACTAAATTACTAAATTTTCTTTCAAGTGAATTGAAAAGAACTACCTCTACCGTTGCAAAAGAAATTTGGCGTTTCTTTTGGAAAACATTTTATTTTCACTATCTAATTTTACAGATAATTTAAATGTTTTATTAAATGCTATAAACATTTAGCAAAGGTATTCGACATTCCTGTCATTTCATAAACACAATATCAAATTTGTAAATATGAGACAGTAAAAATAAGAATGTTTCCAAAAAGTAAAACCAATTTTTATTTGTAAAATAAACGTAACTATCTTTTTAACTAATTTTCAAAAATATTGATTTACTTAGTATTCGCAAGGAATATTTAAAGTTAAAATCAAGGTTAAAATACGTACCAAGAATTATATTTTTTAAATATTTTGAAAATCTAATTTTAATATAATAAAAATAAGACTCCCTATAATATAAGTTTATTTCTATTCTAATAAAATAACCTAAATATTTATTGATTTATATATTTAACTACAATAGCAACATAGTTTTTCATTTAGATTAAATATATATTTCTTTTTCTAGCCGAGGATTGGCAGAGGACCGAGTTTATTGTCTTCGCAAGTCGCAACTCGAGGGCCCTTCAGCGAGAAAAGGAAACGACCGTCAGGCCACTCCGCGTGCTTGCGCAAGAAGAAGAGACTCTTGTTCACAGACGCCATATTTTTTGCGTTACTTCAACGTGGAGAAATATACGAGCTCCGACTGTTTCTGACGCGTCGTCACTCAAAAGATACTTTATTGCTTCAAAATCTCGCGTGTTTTAGATCATTTTGTTGAAGAATGATAATTCTGTGTTGTTTTTCTGGACGAATGTCAACTTCAAAAATGATTAGATTAAAATTTCATTCATAATGTTTATAGACATAAAATCTAATAACTCATGTAAAACTGAAGAGCTCGAGAAGAATACAAATATTTTTATACATTGTTAAATATTATGGATTTCTTTTTAAATTCACTCTACCCCTACTAAAAAGTACATAAAATATTTGTCTACAATTTACCATTGTGATAAAACACATGATTAATTAAATCGACAAACTACACGCCAAACATTAAAACAATAAAAAAAGACTACAGCGCGGAACAAACAGCCGTTGAAACGTCGTAAAAAGAAAAGCAAAACAGCGAAGAAAAAGAAAAGTCGAGCAAAGAGAGCTGAACTCTCGAGCAAAGGGAAAAAGTATAACACTCCTCCGCTACGACGCGGTATTGATAACATTATCATAAAAGCGGCGTTAAACGCGTATACGTTCATATGCCGCGGGAATCGCGGCGCGGAGAGCGACTGAAGTAGCGAGCGAAACGGCACTATAAATGCCTTTACTTTGAGTCATAAAAGCGCCATGGTTCGGTTAACACTGCAGCACTGACGTATATACGCCTATACATACATATATATATACCCGCACACCGACGTATACAACCGTATATATACGCGTGCAGAAACTCTCGCGGCAATAGAGAAACGCCGCCCATAGATATATGTACACACGTACACACGCGCGCACATACACTTCGCTCGCGCTTTCGCTTTACTCGTAAAAGCCCTCTTTGAGGGATCCGTTTATTGGTTGCTAAACATCGATATATTGCTTTCCCGGAGGGGGAGTGGAGCGCGCAAAGAGCGTCGCGCGCCGCGCTCTCGCCGGCCGAGCTTTTTCCGAGCTTTTAAAAGCGTCGCCGCGCGTCTCTCTGTACACTCGAGTGAGAGAGAGAGAGAGAGAAAGCTCGCGTTACCATTTTCGCGTGTGCCTTTTGAAATATATTCTAAACCCTTACTGCATGCGCCTCGTGCTCTGGCTCTCTTTGCTGCAGAGAGAGAGAGAGCCTCGCACGGCTAAGCCTCCCCCTTTTAGATTGAATTTCTTTTTTCGGCTGTTTAAATTTTAATACGGTGCAGCAAGCTGTGTCACCTGTTTCACCGAGTTTGCTGCCCGGCGCTTTAATCCTCGCTCGCCTGCGTCTCTTCTTTTATTTTTAGCCGTGAATTTGTTTAAAGCCCCGGCTGCAGACTCATTTTGCTGCCCCGAATATATAAAGTTCTCTTTTTTATTTTTTTAGGGGACAAAAAAAGGCCCGAACAACGAGCTAATATATTTCGGCAGAGATTGGAATTAAAGGGAGATTCGAAGTAATAAAATGAATTATAATAAATTATCATGTTTAAAAAAGAATTAATTTTTTTTATTATTTTATTTACCTTAGAATTTTTTACTTTGAAAATGATTCTACAACTTTAATTTTTTCATTTACTTTTGTATATTTGAAAAACCGCAAATCCTTTAAAACATTTCGAGTCTTGGACGGTTAATAAAATAAATTATTATGATAACCAAGACTGAATACTATTCAGGTGATTTTTAAAAATGTTGCGTTTTTGTTTACCACATACATTTCACAATGAAATAGAACATTGAAAACAATTTAATTTATTATAGGTATATTAATTATTCAATTGCATTTTTTTATACGGTTAATTTTTCATTTTTAAGACAAGAACTTTACAAATGAAATTGTGAAACAAATAAATGCTAAATGCAAACACTGCTGTGTATCCCAAAACTAAAAATCAACAATATTGAGTATCGAATAAAAGAAGATGTAATCTATTTTATGTTTATAATTGTAAATTTAAACTACTTCTATTTACATAAATAAAACACCCTTTAATTTGATTTTGTTATAAATGTACACTTTTACCATTTACTTATATCACAGTATTTAATAATATGTCATTTCTTACGTAATTTATGGATGGCCCCAACAAATATGTTCCGCTAACTTCTTGTAAGCACAATAGAAGTTTGTAATTTCAAACATTCAAGATTTTTAAAATTGTTTGTACCCCAAATTAAATGGATTGTAATAATAAAACGTAATCATGCTTAAAAGCTATATACTATATAGTAGCAATACAACGGTTTAAGTACTATACGCAACATTATTAATAATAATCCATATACGTAATAATATATTTTCTCCACAATTTTCCAAACGAAATTGCACAAAAAACGTGCTTCTCATAAAAAAGCTACAGGATTAGTTTGAACGCGGTATAAAAATTCTGTATACAACACAGTGACACGTTTTTGATTGGCACATCCCACGCATAAGCACTTAAGCGTGGGGGGATGAGAATCGCACGTTAAGTGAACAAATTTCGCTCTATCGCGTCGATGCGGCCGATAAACATTGTAATACATAATAATAAGCGAGGAAAAGACGCTGGCTCTCTCCTTCTCTCTTTTTCTCGCAAGCGACAGGCTCGACGAGGACTTAAGGTGGCCGCCTGTCCGCGGCTTATATCCACCGCCTCGTCCGCGCATACGCGTATGCACGCTTATACACCCGTGATGGATCGATCAAAGATCCCCGGGGATAAGGCCGTCGCATCAAGTGAGGATCAGGCCGAGCGCGTTCCACCTCGTCTGGCTTCTTTGGCGCTGCTCCCGGCACGTATGCGCATTATTCCCTTCGTATGTTGCTTAAATATCCTATCAGAGCGGGGCCGACGACGCCTCCTACGTATGTACGTCGATATACGGTTTTTTTTTGTTGCCTTTTTTCGATGCTACCGCGCGCGACGATGATGGAAGCATCTAGGCCCCTTTGAACGATCATTGACAGCGGATGATTGCCTCGGATGTTTTCTTTTTATCTGGACGAGGCTTTCTTTTCACGGATGGCGATTTGCCAATGGGATTGGTACGCTTTATGTTGTGCCTAGATTTAATGTCGGGGAACTAATTAATTTTGATTTGAGTGTATAACAGTAAATAACAGAATTTATCATTTTTATATTTAAATAAACATTAATATAAGAGTTGAAGGAGTAAGATCTTGGTTGAGAATTATCTATAGCTTTATGTAGATACCTCGCTTATGTTCAAGGCTCTCAACTTAGTAAGTAAAACTCAACTTGTTAAGTAAAACTAGATAACTGTCCACTCGATAATATTTTTACTGGAAAACTATATACAAAACTAAGGTTTCGATGACAGGGTACAAACTACACTATTAGTCGATCACCTCTTACTTGTCAATTAATGACTATAAGATTTGTTTTATTTTTGTTTTATTATAATACTGCTCTGTAGCTTATAATTTTTAGTGCTCATAACGTCTAATTACGAGAAAAATGCAGATCAATTATTTTATAAAAAAGTTTTAGATGTATAAAAATGCATCAATTAATGGAAGTGATAAGCTGACTTAAGGTGGCCCTATAGCAAACTTCGAAATATTTGCTAGTTACATACAAAAAATTTTAAATTGGTAGATATATTTGTTACCTAAAAAGATGTTTTTTCAAAACTTTCCTTGCACTTGGGAATGCAAGTATAGCATTTGAAAAAAATTATGTAATATCTAATACCTGTACCACAGAACTAGAACTCTAAATTTTTAAAAACACAATTATATAGAACAATAAAATTATATTGAATTTTCATTGTAAAAATCACCTAAAAAAACACATTTTTAACTCTATTCATGGGGAACACTTTCTTAATATTTTTTTTTTTTTTAAATCAGAGTTCATGGTTGTAATGCGAAAAAGTTGAATAAGGTATCCTTAAAGTTTCAGTTTGATTCATAAATGGAGTAAACCGCACTTTTGTAAAAATAAGAAATAATATTCTTATGATTTTAAAACAATTTTACTATCGCAGAATACCGATCAAATTTTTGTTTTTAATAATTTCTATGTTATCTGAAGTTTGCCTGCATATTAAAGAGTAAATTAGGGCACATGTTAGGATTCGGTTAATGTAGGAATACGCTGGATTTGTGTAATAAAGGTCGAGGGAAAAATACGTATAAATAAATATTAAGTTCATTAAAATAATTTCTATGGCCAATATTGTCAATATAAAATCATTTTCTGTTCTAAAAATGTACAAAGTATCAGAAAATGAAATAAAGAAAAAAAGATCGAGTTTTTCGTCAAATTTTACTATAGGACCACCTTAAAGTGGTCGACTACTGATACTATCACTCTACCATTCACAGAAAAGTTATTGTTCAGAGAGCCACTTGAATACTATCGGTTATTTTTCATTAAAATACACGTTCTATAGAAAAATGATCATTCAAATTAATCTGAAAATTATTCACCATGCACACAACATTTGACGCAATAAAATAATATTATGTTGAATTTGCAGGGAATCAAACCATGCCGTTCTTCTTCCGGAAGAACGAATCCCACCCTCATTGAGGCGTGGTTTACTTTGAGAGGAGCCTGCAGACGTAAAACCACTAGCTCGGCTGCTGACGGGAAGTACCGTTTCTAATCTCCAGCCGCATGCATTATGTATTGGATGTGCCAATGCGCAATATATACGGAATAAAAAAAAAACATCTTTAAACGATTGACGAGAAAATTGGGTGAAGGATATATATCAAAGCTACTTTTCGTTGAGTTATCTCTTGTAATCATCTTGGTTATTATGGCAATTGGGTGCATATGTAGTAGGTGTTCTAAGTTTTTAAATAATGTCAAAATGTATAGCATCATATTAACAAAACATGCCTGTAAAAATAATAAACAGTAAATAAAATTATGTTTGTACAAATGTATAAATAAGATTTATTTGACTACATTAGATAAATCAACTTTTGAGAGCTATAAGTATGATTTATTGATCACTATATTTCATAATAATATATACAGAACCCTGACAATTTTGTACAATTAAAAAACTATATTTGATCAGTTCATCATACTAAAAATTTATAGAAGTAAAAATGCTTTCCCCTGAAATTCCTATTATCGATATGATAAAAGAACGCATTTTACATTTCGTGGCCAATCACAAACTTGTTTCACAGGATTAAAGTGTAAACCCGCAGGACAGTTTTGTACTATTTTTCTACCATTATCACATGTGTAAAATAAGGAACAGTTTTTCTCGTGAGATAAATGAACAGCAAATCCGCTGGAAATTTTCGGACATTCGGTTGGTATATCAGGTGGGATTTCAGTAGATTCTGATTTAGATGTAGAGGCTGTTTGTGCAGATTGCGTCGATGTTATGATTGATACTATTGATGTAGACTTGGAAGTAGTTGTTACTTTTAAACATCCAGCAATATGAGGGTAATGACAAGCATGAATAGATGGACTGAAGTGCAATCCTTTAGGACACTTCTTAAGAATCGGAACTCCGTTACTACATTCATAAAATTTTGAGCACACTGTAGGATGTGGTAAGCAAATACCTTCTGTAGAATTAACTGCTGAGCAAGATGTCGGATATTCTGAAATTAAAAAATAAATTGTTAGAACATTTTCCAAATTCCATGATTTTATAAATTCCAAATCCCCTTATACAAAAAATTATGTATGGCCATATATAATCTGATATGTCATATACAAAAATTTATTTATTAACAATTATTCACACGTTATATATAATAATATGAAGTTAAAATATTTGCGGGTTGTAAATTTATCAGTTTGAAATTATGCGTTGGATTATATTGCGAGATCTATGCAAGTAAGTAAAGAAGAAACTTTATTAAACAATTTAAGGGGGTAAATAGATCAATTTTGGGAGTCACCGATTAAGACAATGGTAGCAATACGTTAGGTTGGATAATTTTATTTATTTTGATGACTATTCAACTTGTTTGTTATGTACATAACATAATTATGCATTAAATTGAACATTGAAGGGGGCCAACCTGAGATAAATCCTGTAAAAAGTCATTATCCATTATATACACTGCAAAAACATTTTGACGTAATCTAAGTTGATGCAAGTTTTTATATCTTAAATATGTATATTATATGTGATTTTGCTTTTAATTAGACCCCACTAAGTGGTTTTTATATTCCCCTAAGACTTCGTTAATCTACATTATTGAATTTAATCCTTTTTAATCAATTACCACGGGTTTTAAATAGGCGGTACATTTTTATGGTCAACCAGGCTTTAAACTTTAAATTCTTTAGAAGTGTACTCATGAACTTTTCGAACTACATATCTTTAAAAAAATTATTTCTAACTTCTAGACACATATATGTCAATAATATTATTGACTATGAAAATACTGTAAAAATGTTATTATTATTGATATTTGTGTATCTAAAATATAGAAATAATCTTTTTAAAGAAATGTAGTCCAGAAAGTCCATAAGTACACATCTGAAGAATAGTTTAACGCCTCGGTGACCATAGAAAATGTACCGCCTGATTCAAAAACCCATGGTAAGTGGTAAAAAAGGCTTAAATTCAATAATGTATAAGCGAATTCTTAAGGGACTATATAGACCATCTAGAGGAGTCTAAATCCAGGCAAAGTCACGTATAACAAACATGTAGTAACTCAAATACTAGCCTATATAGACGACCTTGCCATTACAGGAGACAATAGAGAAACTATAGACAATTATAACGTTCTTTAATTATTAAAGTCACGAGTGCTGTCGAGATATGTTAAATTCGCAATATATAAAACAATAGTTCAACCGCTACTTCTGTGCGATTTCGAATCGTGGTCTCTAGCAAAATCAGAAGGAGACTTATTTAAAGTATTTGAAAACAGACTAAAAGTATTCTATGCTAAACAGGATCGACTAAGCCTAGAATGGAGGCAAATCTGTAACCGAGAATTCGAAAAACAGTACGGGTCCCCGAACATCAATAAACTAATAAACGTGTGTAGACTCAGATGGGCAAGACATGTAGCTAGAATGGAACAGGCCAAATACATCATTCATACTATTAATAACAACCGGATAGTAAAAAACTGCAGGTCAGACCCAAAAAGAGATAAAAGGATAACGTAAAACAAGACCTAGATAAAAAAGGGAAAATCTACGGGTGACGGATAGCGTTAGCCCAGAACAGGCAAGAATGGTGAGCTAATGTCAATGCAATAATGAACTATCAAGCTCCATAACACCAGCATAAGATACAAATACTAATGAGAAAACTCTACCTAAGAAAACTTACTAAGACAGAAAATACAACGCAACACAAACCTCCTGAATGACTACAAGTGTAAATACTTAGTCGTTAGTCTTAGTCGATTATTAAAAGAACATTCGTAATAAAAACAACATATTATAAAAATTAAATAAGATAAATTCTACATTTTTAACTCAATAATTACATATAAAAAAATGTATAATACCTCCAACTTCTGTATTTTCAACTGTCGAAGACGATCCAGGCATATTAGTAACATTCTGTATAACAGTCGACGCAGGTTGTGTAACTGTACCCAAACTTATCGTAGATGATATATGTGGAACTTTAGTAGTCACTTCATTAATAGTGACTGATGCAGTTACTTCTTCGGCAGTAACGACGCCCTTAGCTGTAGTAGGTAAAAACTGCGTCACTTTCGAGTGTGTAGATTCAGAAACTGGTATTGTTACCCCATCAGAAGTGGTCCATGACGGAGTACTAATTGATATAGTAGTTGTTTTTGTAGTTGTAGTTTCATAACATGGTACATCAGATTGCACAATCGTAGTTGATAATATCGGTGTTACTGCTGAAGTTGAAGTAGGCCGTGGCGTTCTAGCTGAAGAAGATGATATTATTTCATCCGTAGTGGTTTCAGACACATGTGTTACATTTTCAGTAGAAGTCGAAAAGGTAGTACTAGTTGAGCTTATAGTTTGTTTAGTAGTTATAGGTGACGACTCGATAACTTCGATCGTTGTCGTTTCATCACTGGCTGTTGGTATTTCAGCTTCCTCGGATGTAGTTGATGTAATTGGTATAGCTTCTGAAGATGTAGTTTGACTTGGCGTAGCTGTTGTTGATGGCGTTACTTCAACCGTTGTGGTTTCCGAAATAGGCGTTGTGACCTCTTCAATAGTATTCGATAAAGCAGTACTACTTGAGCTTATAGTTTGTTCAGTAGTTATAGGTGACGACTCGGTAAGTTCGATCGTTGTCGTTTCATCGCTGGCTGTTGGTACTTCAGCTTCCTCAGATGTAGTTGATTTAATTGATGTATGTTCTGATGGTGCAGTCTCACTTGGCGTAGCTGGTGTCGATGGCATTACTTCAACCGTTGTGGTTTCCGAAATAGGCGTTGTGACCTCTTCAATAGTAGCCGGTAAAGTATTATTACTTGAGCTTATAGTTTGTTCAGTAGTTATAGGTGACGACTCGGTAACGTCGATAGTTGTCGTTTCATCATTAGGTGTTGGAACTTCAGCTTCCTCGGATGTTGTTGATGTAATTGGTGTAGCCTCTGAAGATGTGGATTGACTTGGCAAAGCTGTTGTCGATGGCGTGACTTCAACCGTTGTTGCTTCCGAAACAGGCGTTGTCACCTCTTCAATAGTAGTCGGTAAAGTAGTACTACTTGAGCTTATAGTTTGTTTAGTAGTTGAAGGTGACGACGAGGTAACGTCGATAGTTGTCGTTTCATCACTGACTGTTGGTATTTCAGCTTCCTCGGATGTTGTTGATGTAATTGGTGTAGCCTCTGAAGATGTGGATTGATTTGGCAAAGCTGTTGTCGATGGCGTTACTTCAACCGTTGTTGCTTCCGAAACAGGCGTTGTCACCTCTTCAATAGTAGTCGGTAAAGTAGGACTACTTGAGCTTATAGTTTGTTTAGTAGTTGAAGGTGACGACGAGGTAACGTCGATAGTTGTCGTTTCATCACTGACTGTTGGTATTTCAGCTTCCTCGGATATTGTTGATGTAATTGGTGTAGCCTCTGAAGATGTGGATTGACTTGGCAAAGCTGTTGTCGATGGCGTTACTTCAACCGTTGTGGTTTCTGAATCAGGCGTTGTGACCTCTTCAACAGTAGCCGGTAAAGTATTATTACTTGAGCTTATAGTTTGTTCAGTAGTTATAGGTGACGACTCGGTAAGTTCGATCGCTGTCGTTTCATCACTGGCTGTTGGTACTGCAGCTTCCTCGATTGTAGTTGATGTAATTGGTGTATTTTCTGAAGATGCGGTTTGACTTGGCAAAGCGGTTGTCGATGGAGTTACTTCAACCGTTGTTGCTTCCGAAACAGGCGTTGTGACCTCTTCAATAGTAGCCGGTAAAGTATTATTACTTGAGCTTATAGTTTGTTCAGTAGTTATAGGTGACGACTCGGTAAGTTCGATCGTTGTCGTTTCATCACTGACTGTTGGTACTTCAGCTTTCTCAGATGTAGTTGATTTAATTGATGTATGTTCTGATGATGCAGTCTCACTTGGCGTAGCTTTTGTCGATGGCGTTACTTCGGCCGTTGTTGCTTCCGAAACAGGCGTTGTCACCTCTTCAATAGTATTCGGTAAAGTAGTACTACTTGAGCTTATAGTTCGTTTAGTAGTTGAAGGTGACGACTCGGTAAGTTCGATCGTTGTCGTATCATCACTGGCTGTTGGTACTTCAGCTTCCTCGATTGTAGTTGATGTAATTGGTATAGCTTCTGAAGATGTAGTTTGACTTGGCGTAGCTGTTGTTGATGGCGTTACTTCAACCGTTGTGGTTTCCGAAATAGGCGTTGTGACCTCTTCAATAGTATTCGATAAAGCAGTACTACTTGAGCTTATAGTTTGATCAGTAGTTATAGGTGACGACTCGGTAAGTTCGATCGTTGTCGTTTCATCACTGGCTGTTGGTACTTCAGCTTCCTCGATTGTAGTTGATGTAATTGGTGTATTTCCTGAAGATGCGGTTTGACTTGGCAAAGCGGTTGTCGATGGCGTTACTTCAACCGTTGTTGCTTCCGAAACAGGCGTTGTGACCTCTTCAATAGTAGCCGGTAAAGTATTATTACTTGAGCTTATAGTTTGTTCAGTAGTTATAGGTGACGACTCGGTAAGTTCGATCGCTGTCGTTTCATCACTGGCTGTTGGTACTGCAGCTTCCTCGATTGTAGTTGATGTAATTGGTGTATTTTCTGAAGATGCGGTTTGACTTGGCAAAGCGGTTGTCGATGGAGTTACTTCAACCGTTGTTGCTTCCGAAACAGGCGTTGTGACCTCTTCAATAGTAGCCGGTAAAGTATTATTACTTGAGCTTATAGTTTGTTCAGTAGTTATAGGTGACGACTCGGTAAGTTCGATCGTTGTCGTTTCATCACTGACTGTTGGTACTTCAGCTTTCTCAGATGTAGTTGATTTAATTGATGTATGTTCTGATGATGCAGTCTCACTTGGCGTAGCTGGTGTCGATGGCGTTACTTCGGCCGTTGTTGCTTCCGAAACAGGCGTTGTCACCTCTTCAATAGTATTCGGTAAAGTAGTACTACTTGAGCTTATAGTTCGTTTAGTAGTTGAAGGTGACGACTCGGTAAGTTCGATCGTTGTCGTTTCATCACTGGCTGTTGGTACTTCAGCTTCCTCGATTGTAGTTGATGTAATTGGTATAGCTTCTGAAGATGTAGTTTGACTTGGCGTAGCTGTTGTTGATGGCGTTACTTCAACCGTTGTGGTTTCCGAAATAGGCGTTGTGACCTCTTCAATAGTATTCGATAAAGCAGTACTACTTGAGCTTATAGTTTGATCAGTAGTTATAGGTGACGACTCGGTAAGTTCGATCGTTGTCGTTTCATCACTGGCTGTTGGTACTTCAGCTTCCTCGATTGTAGTTGATGTAATTGGTGTATTTCCTGAAGATGCGGTTTGACTTGGCAAAGCGGTTGTCGATGGCGTTACTTCAACCGTTGTTGCTTCCGAAACAGGCGTTGTGACCTCTTCAATAGTAGCCGGTAAAGTATTATTACTTGAGCTTATAGTTTGTTCAGTAGTTATAGGTGACGACTCGGTAAGTTCGATCGTTGTCGTTTCATCACTGGCTGTTGGTACTTCAGCTTCCTCGATTGTAGTTGATGTAATTGGTGTATTTTCTGAAGATGCGGTTTGACTTGGCAAAGCGGTTGTCGATGGCGTTACTTCAACTGTTGTTGCTTCCGAAACAGGCGTTGTCACCTCTTCAATAGTAGTCGATAAAGTAGTACTACTTGAGCTTATAGTTTGTTTAGTAGTTGAAGGTGACGACGAGGTAATGTCGATAGTTGTCGTTTCATCACTGGCTGTTGGTACTTCAGCTTCCTCGGATGTTGTTGATGTAATTGGTGTAGCCTCTGAAGATGTGGATTGACTTGGCAAAGCTGCTGTCGATGACGTTACTTCAACCGTTGTGGTTTCCGAAATAGGCGTTGTGACCTCTTCAATAGTATTCGATAAAGCAGTACTACTTGAGCTTATAGTTCGTTTAGTAGTTGAAGGTGACGACTCGGTAAGTTCGATCGTTGTCGTTTCATCACTGGCTGTTGGTACTTCAGCTTCCTCGATTGTAGTTGATGTAATTGGTGTATTTCCTGAAGATGCGGTTTGACTTGGCAAAGCGGTTGTCGATGGCGTTACTTCAACCGTTGTTGCTTCCGAAACAGGCGTTGTGACCTCTTCAATAGTAGCCGGTAAAGTATTATTACTAGAGCTTATAGTTTGTTCAGTAGTTATAGGTGACGACTCGGTAAGTTCGATCGTTGTCATTTCATCATTAGGTGTTGGTACTTCAACTTCCTCGGATGTAATTGGTGTATGTTCTGATGATGCAGTCTCACTTGGCGTAGCTGGTGTCGATGGCGTTACTTCAACCGTTGTTGCTTCCGAAACAGGCGTTGTGACCTCTTCAATAGTAGCCGGTAAAGTATTATTACTTGAGCTTATAGTTTGTTCAGTAGTTATAGGTGACGACTCGGTAAGTTCGATCGTTGTCGTTTCATCACTGGCTGTTGGTACTTCAGCTTCCTCGATTGTAGTTGATGTAATTGGTGTATTTTCTGAAGATGCGGTTTGACTTGACAAAGCGGTTGTCGATGGCGTTACTTCAACTGTTGTTGCTTCCGAAACAGGCGTTGTCACCTCTTCAATAGTAGTCGATAAAGTAGTACTACTTGAGCTTATAGTTTGTTTAGTAGTTGAAGGTGACGACGAGGTAACGTCGATAGTTGTCGTTTCATCACTGGCTGTTGGTACTTCAGCTTCCTCGGATGTTGTTGATGTAATTGGTGTAGCCTCTGAAGATGTGGATTGACTTGGCAAAGCTGCTGTCGATGACGTTACTTCAACCGTTGTGGTTTCCGAAACAGGTGTTGTGACCTCTTCAGTGATGGACGATGAGGTAGTACTTATTGAGTTTATAGTTTGTTTGTTAGTTGTAGGTGACGACTCGGTAACTTCGATCGTTATAGTTTCGTCACTGGTTGTCGGATCCGCTGCTTGCTTGGTAGAGCTTGTTGAAAGTAATGTACTTTGTGATGTTGAGGATTGCGTGGTTGATAATGAAGTCGAAGAAGTCAATACCTTGTATGTAGTTTCTATAACAGGTGTTGTTACTTTCTCAGTAACATTCGGAGGACCAATTAAAATTGTAGTTTTTGTTGGTAAACTATTACGAACAGTTGTTGATGTATTAGTAGACACTTTAACGGTTGTTAATGATGGTGTAATTGTTGTATTTGTATCACAACCGTCTCCTAATGGTAAATCGCACACACCTGTCTTAATGTTAAATTTAAGCTTGTAAGGACAACTTGATAACACTTTTTGACCGTAAATGCATGCATAAAAGTTATTGCAAATAGTTTCATGGGGAAATGTAACTAATATCCCTGTGACTCCTTGTGGACACTCTCTTCTTAATTTATATTCTTCAATAATTTGATTTATTGATATATGTTCATTGCTTAAAACATTTGATAAACTTAGTAACAAAAAGATAGTAGAAGTAAGCACTGTAACAAATAAAACATTCAGTTATTATTAATTCTTACTACTTCTGAATTTTAGTATTCATTGGAAAATATACGTAGAACTACAATAGTCTTACTATTATAGCAATAGCTTAAAATTTTTGCATTCACATTAATATTTTACCTTTTATACCAAACATCTTAGACGTGAATAAGTACTGATTAGATTGAACAATCAGGAAACTGCTCCGTTAAGATGAATGGCGGTCTTTTATAGATATGGTTACTCTTATCTAGAAGGTGCAGGACGATTATGATATTAGAGTAATTAGCATTGATTGTGAGAATTCGAGCAATCAGCTAATTAAAGTTTTTTCAGTCATTTACTGATGAATATTATTTTAAATATGCTGATTGATGTAATAACTATGCATAACCACACGTATTTCTGATAATTATTATTTTTTAAAAGAAGATGTGAATTTTGGAACAGATATAAATATTTAATATCATACGAATCATTTTTTTTATTTATATTAATATAAATTATTAATGTAAATCAGACAAAAATTATAATATTTATAAAATGTTAGATCACATTGGAAAATTGAGGAGTTGCGTACAGAAACGGCTTTTGTTGATTTAAGAAGTATTTTTACTTAATTTACGGTTTTGTAAATAATCTTCACGCTTATTTTGTACCATTTAATATCTATAAAATATGCTGCCGTGGTCTTTTATTTTAATTTGTAATAAGTAAATCTTTAGTTTTTAAATTATTAATTTAAAATTTTTTAATAGATAAATATCATTTTAAGCCATTTTTTAACACAATTTCTCATTTTTCTTCTAATAAAATATCATAATATGTTTTAGATCGAGATTTTGTAATTAATTATCAAATTCTAAAGAACTGAAATGTTCATTTTAATTTAAACTCACTTTTCAAACCAATTTTACATATGCGTAATTGCTCATAATGCAATTCATTATCTTGACAATTTAAAAAAAAAATCTTTAATGAAGTTAAATAATATTCTAAAGATATTGTCACAGTAGGACATTTTGCCCAATTAACAAAAGAACACTCTTTAACTATGAAGAAATACAATTTATTTAAAATTCAATATTATATTTACTAATGTTTGCAATTCACAAGAAATATCATGTATTTAAATTATTTTATAATAGTAATAATTTTTTCAAAGTTATACGTACCTAATGATTTTAAATGATTTTGTTAATTTGCTTAGAGGCATATATTTATGTAATTATTTAATATTTAGACGAATTGGCTTCATGGCACAGTAATTAAGCCAACTACCATATATTATACTTTTTTCAATATAATAATGTGCTACATAAATAGAAAGAATATTGTCTTTTAAAGCCTTTCTTATATGTTGTAAGTAATACAGAATAGAGTTCAATGAGGTGCTTCATTATTACTTTATGGTATCTATCGGTCTTTGATACTAAGAAGCAGTGCGCGTCATTTATTATCTACTTATCGTGTATTGCTTGAAAAGTATGAACTATCAACAAGTAATATGACAGATTATAAATTAAAGGAGCCTTAGTTTTAATGCTGATCAAACGGTAAACTATTCTATCGTGATTATGCAAAGTCGAATAAAGGTGATTTAAGCGTAATCAGCGTGAGAATAAAATAAAATTGTAACGAATCATTTAAATGTTTACAAGGTTTTAAAATTTTCATTTAAAAATCAATGAAAAAATGTAATATATTTTCAAAATTATACATCAAATTGGCATTTGTAAAAAAAAAGTAATATTGCTAGGCTCACTAGAGCTTTATACGTTATGGCTCATTCTCAAAGCGTTACTGATTAAAAGATATGTTTAAAATATATAAAAATTAAAACATTTTATTCCACACTCGAGCGAAATGGCCACTTTTTGCCCCTGAAAATCGGGACGAAAGTAGCATTTATTAAAGTAGCATATATTTCCCGTAAACCCATTTGCGGGGCGAAAGTAAAATTTGCAGGGCGAAAGTAAAATTGACATTCTTTTTCTTTTACTATTTTTTTTACAATACTATTCATTTTATAATAAATTGATATACATCTAGTAGATTTTTACAAAAAGTAAAGAAATTGTAATTACAAAATAAACAAAATATTTATTTACATATTTTCCATTTGATTTACATAATTTACGTACGCGCACATGCATGCACGTATCCATACACACATACATACATACGCACGTACATATGCACATACACACAAACATACACACACACGCGCGTACGCACATGCACACGCACGCACCCACACGCACATATACACACACATAACAGACACATATACACATACACACACACAAATATACGCACACACACGCACACATACCCAAACACACACACACACACGCACACGCACACGCACACGCACACGCACACAAACAAACAAACACATACATACATACATACATACAGACATTTTCTAAAAATAGTGTATATTGATTCCTAATGTTTCTATAATGATTTTTTTATTTATTTAACAAGATAAATTACATCAAGTAACTCCTATAGACGGACACATAGGTAACTGTACACAGGCTGGTAATTTTAAAGTTAAATAGATCTACTAATATACTTACAAACTGAACCATATTACTTACTAACTAAACTAAAATTGAGAATCCATATAAAATATGAAATTATAAACTTTGTAATACATATTTGAAGTTATAACAAAAACCCATTAGTACTTTCCTATAGTATATCTTATTTAATTTCTTAAAAAGTCTTTTATTTTCCTTTTAATAGTTTTTTTTCTTGATGTTAGTAATACATTTTTTGTTACTATCTCAAACCTTTCTTATTTATGAGGCAAAAGGAATAAAATATTTGAATTGGCGATTTTTCGTCTAATAAAAACTTATTTTTTATTTTTCAAACATCATTAATAATATTTCAGTTTTTGAATTTTTTTCCGTTCCTTTGAAACATAAAGCTCAGCATGCTTGAAGATATATAAAAAAAAAGAAGTGATTGTGTATTTTATGGGTAATATTGTTTAAGAAAGAATTTTTATTTAACCTATATACAAATCTGCATAATGATTTTTTCGCTATATAACACTATCCCGACTATACTGATCACTTTAGAAAGCTTAAAAAAGAAATAAGCTAAAGAATGCATCAAGATCGCTCTATCAGGTGCTGTTTTTACAGCCCGGCAAATACAGAAGTTAGATACCGCCTCGGGGGCTTCCACGCGGGGGGACAGACGCAGCCAGACGAAGACAGCGAAATCTGCCTCTGGCTCATACAGCCACACATCAGCAGTCGCCTACATATATACATGCATACCACCACGGTAGCGCGCGATAGCTATGCGCATAAATATATCGAGCGCGCGAGCGTATTTACGCGCGCCTCGTATACTCGTACTATATACGTGCAGATCGAAACGTGAGCGCGGGCTCACTTGTGTGGAAATCACGTTGGGGAAGGAGCGCGTGTGGGAAAAGCCGCCTGTTGCGTCCATCCGCGTGGAATTGCAAAAATACCCCTCGACCGCCGGTGCAGGGTATCGAGGCCGCGCCGCGAGCTTGACGCACGGCACTGCCCATTTGAAATTAACGAGGTATAAGAAAAACACTGCGGCCCAGCGAGGGAGAGACGCGGAAAAGAGTGTCGGAGAGACGGAGAGAATGCTCACGCATGAATTGGCGTTCGATGCCGTTCGAAAATACGCTCTGTTATTGTCTCCGTTGGGGACGTACTAAAGTGTGTTTGCCGGTGGGAGAAGTAGTGCATTTTCACTGATATGAAACGAAAGACCTGAAGTGCTTTCAAAATAGACCTTAGAAGTTACAATTAGTAACCAATAAGCAATAAGCAATTTATATTTATGAATTTTTAAAAATGTTGCTGGAGGGAAAATGGGATGGGACAAAATTTTGTTTACTCATTAAATATATGAAAACAAAAATTGTTAGGTACCCCAGTTTGCGAACCAATTTGTCCCATAGTTTCTCCTACTTTTAAATCTTCTAAAACATCTTTTATAATCCATGAAAATGTTTTTTAAGCAGTTTCTTTTCGACTCCCCATAAAAATTAAAAGTTCTCGATATAATTTTAAAAAACGTTTAATAAAAATTATTTACAAAATAATATTTATTCATTGAAAAATTAAAATCAGTCCAGTGGTTGCTTATTCTAAATCAAATGATCTAAATAATCATAATGAAAAAAGTTATGAGATATAAATGACCTACAGGGTTTCATTTTGATAATACGTTAAACAATCGAAAGGCTTAAGGTTTTGTGGGAAATAAAATAAAAGATTCCATATTCTATAAACTGTTATGTTATAAAGTTATCCACGCATTGAAAAGTCAATAAATTGTTAACGTAACGTCAAAGTAACTTTCGCCTAAACATCATCGAACTAGACGTAGCAGTAGTTGTGAAAACAAAGTTACGGAAGCGTCAACTGCACAAAAGCACTTATCCGAGCAATGTTATTAAAGACTCGCTGATACCAAGCCCCGCAACGCCGCTGTCGCCTGCTGCCATTGTCTTTATCGAGTCTGAGCGCACGGGCACAACACTGTGCACCCATACATCCATGGACGCGCACACAAAGCCGGTCGAGCCCCGCGAATTGGAAAGACTCCGTTATGCGGAAAATCGATCCACAATGCTCGGCAGTGCGTAGATAAACTACTTTGAGCGACAAATAAATATGCTAATGACATTTGGCGAGAGAGAAACTTCAAATGCCGTGCTCTCGCTCTCCGCTCGCTTTACATCGCGCTCGCCGCGAACTTTGCCCAACTTTTCCATCGAAGCGCGCTACGCGCCAAATAGAGAAGCCGAGCTTCCCGCGCGACTTGGAAGCCGAGAAACGGGCTAAGTGTATAAAAAAAGAAAGGCAGAAAAAATTGAGAGAACGAAAAGGAGGAGGAACAAGAAGCGAGAAACAGAACAAGAAGCTGCTGCTGCTGCTGCTCTTCTGCCCGAGGGTGCCTCGGAAGCCTCGACTGCAGACTCGAAGGACGGGGAATTCTCTTAAATAATATAAAATTCAGAGGAAGTTGATAAGCTGCGCGACGCGCTCAAACTTTTCACTCGACGCTGCTGCTGGCTGCTGTCTTATAGCGCAGTAGCTGCTACTAGCTTTCATTTCTTATTATAATGAATGCATATCGGCTTAGCCGAAAGTGTAGGAGCCGGAGCTGGAACTGGAAACCCTTTTCGGCTCCTGCACCTCCGAGTCTTCTGGACTCGGAGTCGCGAGGAGCGAGGGAAGGAGAGGAAAGATCGAAAAAGGCTGAGCCGCGACTTAAGGGGGCAGCACACGCAGGTCCGACCCTTCAGCTGCTGCCTAGCAAGAGAAAGAGAGAGAGAGAGAGAGAGCGAGAGAGAGACAAAATACTGAGGGAGAGATGAAGGAAGAATAGACACGCAGGAATGACCCGGCTGCTATTACAAATGCACGTGCATATATTTGCGCGAATGCGCGTGTATATTTCTGCTTTTCGAATTTTCATTCATATTTTAGCATTCTGGACCATTGTGTCATGTCAGCTTGTCGACAAGTAAATTAATAATGTTGAGGATTGAAGAAGCACATACAGTGAGATGCTGCGAAAATGCACATACGAAAATCTGGGTGAATATTTGAATATATTTTAGTTATTTTAAGGAAGTGAGAATATTGTTATCATACGGTATATAATATTTCAAAGTTAGTCTATATAGATGTATGTTGGCATGTATACAAATTCTGTCATCCTCAATAAGAGATAGTATTATTACCTACTATATAAAAATTATCCGTTTTCAGATTCACTGATCGACTTCTGCGGCTTCTCGAATTAACGATCGAAGTCTATTTTTTCCTACTTTTGAGATATTGAGGTGTTTTATGTCTGCTTCTGGATCCGGGTCTGGTCACATCATACGTTAATTATTAAAAGTATGACTTTTCAAAATTTGTTACATCTGGAAATTTGAAAAACTTTGCAAATTTACTGTTACGATTAATGTCTATGTTCAAGTAAATAAATTCGAAAAATAAACTATCATAACGGTTTTGGGCGTTCTTTGAGCAAACGGCTAAATCATCACTAACTTTCTGGTTGTATGTACAAATGAAAGTTACATACGAAAAACAACTACTTCAGTTGTTTTTCCGGGAATACCACAATTACGTATTCGTAACAATTATGTAAACAATTAAAGAAATAATGCACGGATTTTAAAACTTTAAATTTTAAATTAAACTAATTTTTACATTATTAAACAAAATGAACCTAAGTCTTTGCTACGAGAACCCACATACATTATTAAAAAAAAGGGGGGATAGAAAATAGAAAGCAATGTTGTATCAAAGCAGATACTACATAGTCTCATTGTTGTAACGCATTTCCCTTATTTGTCATTGTAAAACTTGTATAAATTACAATGAATTATATTCTCTTTGCGTGGCGCAGCGTTTCGTAAAGCAATAAAGATTCGTCCTGTGGCATTCGACGACGGCTCGTCAAGTCGCGCTTGTCAGCAGCAGATTGCGCGCCTATCGAACCGCAACCAGATGTAGCACGGTGCAACTTTTGGCTTCGACGTGACGTGTTGCGGAGAGCGCGCCGAACTGTGTGTACATATTTTGAGAGGCAGGACAACGGGCTACAGGGGCGTAGAACAGATCGGAATATTTAATGTTGTGTCACGTGAAAGTGATATTGCGGCCTGTTGTGATTGATGTTTCAGCAGAAATAGAAGCTTGATTAAAAGTTACTTCGTTCATGGAGTGTAGTATAGTAAATATCGAAACATTTGATGTCATGACTTGCACCTCTATAAACTATTCAATATTTGTTAGTGTTACTTTTTTGCCATCAACGATTGTGTCATTTTCTTTTATTTTACGTTATTTATTAATTTATTTATTTATTTATTAAATTTTTTTGTAAAGATTATATTCAATAAAAGATATTAATAAATTCAATCGATCTATTTTGAATTTATTGAAAAAATCTAAACGCTATAGTGGTAAATTGAATTCGTAACAAAGTCAGTGCAAATTTTAAATCATTTATTTGATTGTTATTAATAATTTAATAATATAAATTATATGTATATTTTTAAAAGGGGCGGTCGATGACTTAAGTGGTAAACTCATACCTCTTAACCCGCGAGCACATGTGTGGCCCCATTAAGAAACCATTTTTTTCAAACGGCTTTTTCTCAAGGAAAACTTTATTTTTCGTATTGAAACTTTTAATTATTCTTCAGAAATGTTATTTAGCTTTAAATAGAACCAATTCAAATTTGAAAAAAAAAGAATTGTTATTAACCCTGGTAGAAATTTATCCTGTCCACTTTATAGATCTATGTAGAATAATCTCGCGCTGTATAGATATATGTACGCAAACTAGATAATTACTATAAATGCTTGTAACGGTCTTCCCTTCTAGTTTCCCATATTATTTTCCCCGATAAGACTAATTAAGCGAAATTATGACAATAACAACCACTTAAAAGTTATGTTTTAAGAAACAGAAGCATAATCTATTATGCTTATTATGTATTATTTCGATTTAAAAGTATTGACATGTTATTGTTTACCTATTACCAATTTAAGTAAATATAAATAACCTCTAAAGTGTAAGGTTATCAGATTTTAGATGCATCGAGTTTTTTATTTAAGAATTCAATAACAATATTATGTTGCACATATATATTAAACATTTAAAATAAGAAAATAATCTAAATAACCAAATAACTATAATGAAGTATTTATGTAAAATTAGTTAAAACATAATAATGTGTAAAAACATAATAACTTATAAAGAAAATTATCGTTTATCGCGTTCGAATAATGTATTTGTCTTTGAAAATGCAAGGAACATTATTTCTAAATTTTCATTTTTATTTTAGATATGCTTTCTGACTACTTTTATATGTAAATAGTATAAATAGAACTGTAGATCTTATTATTATAATTGAAAACTTGCGCAAACTGATATTTGATACAAAAAACGGTGCAAAAACTAACGAAATCTTCAATATTATCTTAAGTAATATCTTGATCGCGCTAAATCCTTTAGAAATAAATTCTGTGTATTTTCTACACAAGTCTACAAATTTTTATTGCAATCTATTATATGGGAAGTCCTTCTAAGTTAATTGTATTCAAAAGCACGACTTTAATAATTATGTAATTATTTTAAGTTATTTTTATAATATCCACATGATAAATTTTGCTAAAACTCCGCAACATAGATTCTTTAATCATTTAGAGTCTATTGGAACCGGAATTTGTGGGTTCACACTCATAAAACGCCTACAATACAAATTTCGTACTTAGTTCCAAGAACGTTCCAAACTTCCATGGCATACTATTATCACAAATATTTATAAAATTAAATAGTTAACCTAACATGAAATCGCATGTACTTTATTAATCTTTCAATGATACTAAATTATTTCGTTTTTGGCAGTGTATCATATGGCGCATATAATTAAAAGTAAGATAATTAATGGTATCTACTTTGCCAAGTTCTCACTGTTCTAGATAACTTGGTAATTTATTAAGCAATTTCATGTAAATTTAAAAGCTATGTCTTCTCAATATGAGAAACTTCCTACGTTAAATGGACTATTACTTGAACATTTTCTTCTATAAATTCAGAGCAATACAAATTATGTTATAAAATCTGTTAATTCATTTTACTTTGAATTATTTTCTTCGTAATTTTAAGACGACATCTAGGATCAATGTTCAAAATCTCATAGCTGTGTTGGTAAGTTGCATCTCTACATTTACTGCTAACAGTATGTATCGAAAATGTAGAAATCAGAGGATAAGTTAAACTGCAGATTACTGTTGGTAAACGTATAAATTATATTTAAATATTTTTTATTACGTTATTATTACGAAGACTTTTTATCCTATTATAGCAATCATTATTCAAAAGTAGTTTTTAAGACTGTTACAATTAAAATAGTAATTATTCTTACGTATAACTGAATCCGTTTTAATTTGCAGATTATAAATAATATTAAATTTGCAAAGTATTAATTTATATTATACGAAAATCTTACTTGTGTATAATTATTACAGATAGTTCGTTACTTCGTTCTATATTAAGATATAATTTGTTACTTAATACGATATGTTTCTCGTAAACACTTTGCCGCTTTAGTCCTAAAATTTGAAAACAAAAAATAAATTTATTATATGCCAGATAAATTATTATTCTAATTAAATTAATTAATGCACTGTTTCTTACTTGACAAACTCTTCTAGACTGTTTTTACTACATTCAGACCATACAATCGATTTAGCTCTCGAAATAAAGGGTGCCATCACGGTGCTTACATTCTCTTTAGGATGTGGATCACAATCCTCAGCGTTGTCAGATCCATCATGATAGAAATTCAATCTATTAATTTATAATAGTTTTAAATTCTAAATAACATATAATAGTATTAGTATTTTAGTGTCTTATTAATTAAATATGTATATTTTAACTTGCAAGTGTCCAAGTTCGTGAACTGCCGAATGCAAACCCAAAAAATTAGCATCATCTTGTATAAGAGCAGTGCTGTACAATCTATTACAAATTCTGCCAATGTACGACATGCCTGCAGAGCACATAAATAATTTTAGAAGCCTGTCAAAAGTTAATAATAAATTTTTCAACATAAAACGCACCTGCTGTGGGTTTGGTATTTAATCTGAAAAATCAATATTGTTCATTACGCACGATATGATCTAGAAAAATATCACTTTGTTGGACGATGTTTTCATTTTAAAAATACTTGCGCTGTCATAACAAAGATGGCGTCATAATTAGTTAAACCCGTATCCTTGATAAAATTTTCATAGTAATACATACGAGCTGCTTCTAAAAGCTCATAAGCATTAACTTTAGTTGAATCTGTTTTATCACGACTCTCATCTATGAAACTTAGTCCATGTTCATCCTGTGCAATATTTAAGATTAATATCTACATTAAAGATCTAAATCTAATTTCTTGAAATAAAAATATAAAAATCTACTTTGCATTTTTATAATTTTGATATTATTTACTAACCGTAGCAATAACCACTCCAGTAACAGTAATTTCTACTTTTAAGCGATCAATTTTACTAAATCGCATATCAACTGCATTCCAGAATGTCGCTATGTATTTTAAAGTTTCCTTAACGTTTTCTCCTAATAATCTAAAAAAATATATAATTATTTGTTATTAAATTAATTAAATGAATTACTTTTACTGAAATGTTTATATAAATTAAAAATAAATATTCTATTTGACTTATTTGTCTAAAAATTATAATACAGTTTTTGAACAATTGAAATATTAAAACTTACTTGAAAAGTTCATAATCAACAACTGGTAAGATTTTTATATGTAGAGCTGCTATAGGCATTTCCATTTTATCGATCTCATCAGAAGTATCGTTGATGCTAACTAAAAATTAATGTTATTTAATAAATATCTAAAGAGTTATCATCTGCCAGTAATATTTTGCAGGATGTAATTTAGTTACGGAAAGCAGATCGGGATTCCTTATTATGAGTCTGTGCTCTATACACAATATGATCATTATTTCTTTTACTATTTAGTCTCTTAAAACTTTCAGTTGGTCTGAATATTGTTCTCCATTTTTCAGGAACTGACCGGATAACGTGCGTTTCGGTGCCAAGGCCAAAGATACCATCCTATAATATGCTCTGCTTTACTACATGCCATATGTGTCATAATGCATACATTCGAACAACAATGAAAAGAGAAATTATTTTCTTAGAACCTAAAACATAATTTACTTACGTACAAAATTCGCCGCTGGTTTTTGTCATAATGCGCTAATAAAGTGGCCATCGTGTCAGAGTCTTCAAAAAAAATTCCATCGATAATTTTATCTTCCTGAAATTTGAAAAACATTTTAGTATTTTTAACATTAGGAATAAAGTAGCGTGCTAATATATGTATTATACATAGCAACTAAAAGAGCGTATATTGAGCGTTTCGTACTTGGTTGACAACTTTATAAATATAATTCGGATTATGTCCCGGAACAGATGTAATCATCCATACTGGAGTTAATAATCCAAAAACTGTCCGTCGACGCCAAATAAGTTTTAAATTATATTTTTGTTCATCTATTTGAAACTGCACAAGGCGAACTATATTTTCAGCATTACGTTTGTTGCGTTGTTTTGAAGAAGTTTCTACATTAACTATATGATGGTCCGGGACTGCAATAAATGAATCATTGTTATTTATATATCTTTATGAATAATTCATAAAAGAATATAATTTTAAGTATATTATATAAACTTCAACGTTAATTAAATAAAATAATTAATAATAAAAATTTTCATAAAACGCGCTAACTGGCATGTTTTATTGAATTGTAAACCTTAAATATTATTATTCCATTTATTTTGGTTCATGCAACTAATTTGAATTAGTATAATTCATTTTGTTTTGGTATATAACAGTATTCTTCAGAATTTAAATGATTTATTGTGAAGTTTCCGTAACTATACATCAGATATTAATGCCTAAAGCGATAATAATTTACCGTCATCAATATTTCGGTGAAAAATGAACGTTGCTTTCTCTTCTGATAGTTCACTATTATACAGCTAAAATAAAAAGTATATTTTTAGATCAAGATTATTAAATTACATTAGCTATAATGTAAAATTAATAGGAATTTTAAACTTCTATTTACCCCAAAACACTCTGATAGATGAACGGTAAATCCAAAAAGGCACAACATTAAACGATAATCAAAGTAAGACATTTTAATATTTTCCTTTCAAATATCCAGAACAGCACTAAGCATTTGAGTCTAAATGTCTTTGACAGCATTTATATACCTCTTATTCTTCTGATTGGGTTCTCGACCTTGCCACTTGTACAAACTTACTCTTTCGAAATAATACACAAAAATTCTATCATTAATGAAGACATTATAAATTCTTACTATAATTTTTATAATTAACTAACTATATTAATAAAAAGTCAATTATTACAATAAACACACTTGATAATAATATATATTTTAAAAAGATAATAAACATACGTATGCATGAAACAAAGTCACTTAGAACTTATGAAGATAAAAACGTAAATAAATACTTACAAGCCAGATGTTTTTATTTCCATAGTTCGTATTTAATTCTATGAAAGTCAATGATACTACTTACTTGTGATTCAGGAAATTAAGTTTTCTTACCTACAGATTCTTATCTTTGAACTTGATAAGATGAAGCTGGCACAGTGTATAAACTGTGCAATTTACGTCATATTCTAATTACAATCTGAATGTGTTCGTGTCGTGCGTTACTTATCATTTGTATCATGTATTTGTACGATAACATCCTTTAAATGTGATTAACTTACTATGTGCATGTAATTTTGAATTAAACAACTATTATAAAACTGTCATTAAAATTATATTTAATTAAAAATATTTTACTCTACTATAACGTTAAATATGATTAATGTTTACAATCTATATGTTGAATTAGATAATTGACAGCATTTTTAATTAACTATATATTCATTTTTGTTTATAATCGGTCATTAATTACTTATATTATTATTCTTTGTAATAAAAGTATTATAATCTTTTTTTTATGTTCCTGAAATATGCACTAAGAAAAAGTTTTTATTGTATCAACTAAATATTTAATCATAATGTTACAATGAAATAATTAATTGATTCAATAAATGTTTATTAGATTCAATAAATGTTTATTGGATTCAATACTATATTTATTTGGTTATATTTATTTAAATAAAATTATTCTGTATCCGAAATTCTTTTAAATATTTAATTGACCCAATAAATATATTATTATCAATATTACTGTATTTTCGCAGGGTCCTTAAAAATTTCGTCAGGTACATTATAATCAAAAACCTACCAACTACTTTGGCACTATTCTTTCTCAAACTGGTATCAAATACTGTAATTAATAATTATTATTTATTAGCTATAACTTCTAAGAATCTCAGAAAATTATATAAACCATGTTAACTCAAAAATATTCATATTATTTAACACGTAACAAAGGGGCCATTCGCATATTACGTAACACTTCTGGAGGGACAGGGGGCGGTCAAGCATACCGGGAATAAATGTGTCAGCGAGGAGGGGGAGTCTAGTATACCGTTACGTCACGCTATAAGTATTGAAAAAAAATTGTGCATAGAAACGACTGAAAAAAGGTATCGTTCTAAAATATAAATAATAATGCTTTTTAATTAATGATAGCACCAACTCCAAAAAGTTTTTATGACATTAATAAATATTTTATATAGTCAGCCCAATATTTTCAATCTCAATAATGAAAAAGGGTTATAACTTACTTTTTAGAACGTTGTTTTTTTAAGTCGTTCCTATTTACAGTTCTTTTATTTAAAATAAAATTAAGTCTAACCCGGTACTGGCTTGATTTTTTCATGAGATCACCTCAGGAGTCAGTAGTAGTATATTATGCAACAAAGGACTAAAGCCGATCGACTTTACTCTCGCGTTGTATATAGAATTTTTATCACGACTTAACTGTTTAGCCTCTTTGTTGACTTGAAAAGAGGGACCCACTCATCCATTCTTAATACAATCTAAAATTTCAAAAATTTTAATAGTACATTACTCTCGCATTTGTGGGAATAAAGTATTATATTCCCGCATTAGCGGGAGTAAAATATATGAGGAAATAAAAAGCTACTTTAGTCCCGATTTGCAGGTCAATAAAGTTGCTATTATAGTTAAGTCGTGAATAAACCTATTCACGTCGTTATATACTGTATGAAGTAATACTATGACGGATGGTAGCAACAAGTCTTTGTGTCACATATTAAAGTAGTATTTTAACTACTACAAATCTTCCCCCTCGGCGGCCATGTTTATTAGTTCATCCAGAATCTGCTAGTCGCAATGCAAATTTAAACTTCCAATATATCTTGTTTATTTAGTTTGAAGAAGTTAAGTGACAATGAATTGGTAGCGGTTTTTTATTTGGAAGGGGCGTCATGGTAAACATTGCGTAATTTTACAGGGAGGTTACGAATAACGTGACAGAATGTTACAGGGAGGAGGGAGGTCACAATTATTCACTGACACTTTCGCGGCAATCAATTATTACTCAAATTATCGTTGTTCAAATAATGTACTTTTTTCACAATTATTTTTTTTTCTCAGATAGCAATAAATTTTGTAACTTGAAAATTTGCAGAAATATAGTACTATATGTAACTAATTAATACTAAGTCACGATGATGATTAAATTATGCTACAATTTTTTAGTTTAATGGTTTCAAAAAAATACTCGTTTCTACCGTATAACAAATAAACAATGAGACATAATGCCCCGGGTAAAAATGGTACAGGCTTTATCAGGCATTGCCATGCATGGAGCATAATGCATGCTCATGCATAAGATTTTACCGGAGATATTCAAGCATGGACATGCAAGTTTATGAATTAACAGGCGTTATGTTGCATGTAGTTTTAAATATTAATTTTAAAATAGCATAAAAAATGTAAATTATTAGTAAAAGTAATCTACAGCCAGTTTAAGCTTCAGTAATAATATTATCACCAAAATAAGCAAAAAAAGAAAGTTTTATCTAAGGGTAGAATCGAACCAAACCGCCGGCGTATCAGGCCGACGCATTAGCCGTATGAGCTACTATCAAGCTCGTTGTATATATCAAAAATTATTTTTAGCTTGTATGTAGTACATGTAGTAGTGCTTGTAGTAGTGTATGTTCGCTTCAAACTCGATAAATGTATAAGTCCATGCAAATACTAAATAGAGGAGTAAAAACTCAAATTAAATACATCATAACAATGTATGATGTCTGCGTGCGCCTTAGTCTTTATAATTACATTTTTCTGCATTGTGTCTGCACATGCGTGTAAGTGAATGTACGTGCTACAACGTATATTTCCATGCATATCGATGTAAAAAACCCAATTGAAAGAGAAATCAAATTTTTTTAATGAATTCTTGAACCCGTATGTATACGCATAAAAGTGCGTGAAAGTGTATAAAGGTGGCGCAGTACGCGTAAACACGCATGACATAGCATTAATATTTATATACATACATTCTTACAAAATTTCAAAATTACTAATTCAGTAAACATAAACATTCATGCTTCTACAAAATTATGAACAATTATGCACGTGTTAATTATTCATGAACATTTATAAACATGCATAGATGTCTATGATCATGCGTATACATCCCTGGCCAAATTGCGGGCATAATAATTAATGCATAAGCATGTACAAACATGTCAAAATCCAAAAATTTTTGGGCGCAATCTTGCATGATCACGCACAAACATTCATGGGGATTCATTATAATTCAGGAACCTGCCTGAAATTCATTTTTACCCAGGACTTCATTATGGTCTCAAAAATAAATATTTTATTTAAACTTTATTATGTAAAAATTCGCTTTCCAAAAAGTTTTACTTTATTACATTTTTTAATTATGAAGCTATGATATGCTATGATACATACTGACACATTTTTGGCACTAATGAATTTTTGGATTTGACCTTTTTTTACTTATTGATTTATTTCTTTTAATAAATAATCAATTTCAAACTAACTATATTAAGATGTAATGAAAATATTGGGTTTAAAACATTCTATTAATAAAACATAAAGGCATTTTTATAAATTAACAAACTTTTTATTGTTAAATTTAACAGTCTATTTATCGTAATGCACATTATTCATAACGGTATGTATATTCTAGACATTCGGCAGCTTGCGACCTGTAATAACAATTAATTAATTTTTGTATAGAATAAATAATAAATTTTTTAGATATCATAATCTTACTTAGCAAACTCTTGAAGAATATATCGGCTGCAATGAGACCATCCAACAATGTTAGCTTGTACTTCAGAAGGTGCCATAACAGTAGTAGCGTCTCCAGACTCTACCTTGCAACTTTCTGCTTCATCAGATCCATCATGAGGAAGATTCAATCTATAAAATGATATTAAATATTTCTATCACAACTTAGAAATATACATTTAAAACTTAAAACATTAAATAAAACTTTTAAATAATGTTTTAATAAAATCAGATTGTAAACTACAATTTTCGCTACAGTAGACTCTCGATATATCAACAATAGCTATATGTTTCCCTAACCCAAGTACGCTCCGTTTCTGCCAATTTAGAGTATCTGTAATCTACAAACCTTTTTATAGTACACTTAGTATATCATTATTTACAACTTATAGTCCTCTCCAAATTTATGACGGTATATCGGGAATCTACTGTATTTAAGTTTAAAAGAAAAACTTTGACATTTTAATAATTAAAACTTGAACTAAGTACGTATTCAAAACGACTAATAAATCTGAATATTATAATATAATTACAAATGGCCTAATTCGTGAGTAGCGGTAAGAAGTCCTCCAAAAGTAGCATCATCCTGGATGAAAGCAGTACTGTATGCTCTGTTGCAAATGGAACCAAGATGTGATTGGCCTAAAAATCATAAAATTATTTATCTTAAGTAAAGAAAATAAATAATAGTTCAAATATAAATATAAAACAATAAGTACCTTGAATGGCTTTTGTGTTAGTTCTGTAAAATGAAAAAGAAAATTAACTGAATTATGCAATCGTGAAATAATTGTCTAATAAACAGAAAAACTTACGTCGTCATGATGAAAGCACTGTCATAATTTGTGAAGTCTATGTCCCTCACGAATTGCTGGCTAAAGTAATCACGTGCGTTCTCCACAAGACCAGTTTGTTCATCCTATAAAAATAGTTTATAATGTAAAATTGTATTTCATAAAAGTACATAAATATACTCTTTAAAATTTAAGATAATAGTGAACAGCAATTAATATTTTTAAAGTTCTTATTAAACTAGTGTTTACCGTAACAATAACAATTCCAGTCACTAGAAGCTCCACATATGGTCCGTAAAGCTTGCCGTATCTCAAATCGATTGCGTTATAGAAAGTAGCAACATACTTGACTGTCTTCTGGATATCTCCTCCCAGTTGCCTACATAGAAAAATATGCAATAATAAAAAGAGGAAAATCAGGCAAATTATTAGATTATTATTAGGCAGTGAAATGTTCTGAATAATTAAAACTTACTGGAATAGTTTATAGTCAACAACAACAACAATTTTTGGGTGCAGAACTGACAATGGCTTCTCTAATTCACCAACTTTCTCACCGGGAACTGTAAGTAAAATATAATTATGCCTACTTATAATCACGTCTTGTAATATCCGGAATAAATAATACTAATGCAATATTATACCGTAAGACGATCGCAGCCTCAAAGTTTCTCCCTGAGTCTCTTTACTTTGTTCTTTGTCATTTTCTGTATGATCTTCAACTTCGTCACTATCAGCAGGTATAGGCACAACTTTCCACCACTTTTCAGGAGACGAACGAACTACATGAACTTTGGTTTGAACACCAACCACACCATCCTATATAGAATAATTATTTATATTTAAAACTCTTTTATTCTCATGTATCTTACGGTAATCAAATGACATTAGTAAAGTTTTTGTATGGACAAGTGAATTAAGATTTTTAAATTTACATCATTAAATGTTTTTCTATCACCCAATTTTTATGCAATACCGTAAAATAATTTGCGTCAAAGCATTTCTTTGATGAATCGCTAGTTTTGCAGTCTTACTTAGCATAATTTATTTATAAAATCATTTTCAGTATTCTTATATAAAAAGATAAATATTTTATTCTTGTTTTGTTCGTTCTTTAAGGGTATCTCATTAAAAATATATATCATTGGTTAGCAATATTTTGTATCCGGCTCAAAAAATTTGACATGCATTTGAGTATGCCATATATTAAATACCATTTACAGAGATTTACATTATTACTTATTTTCTTTAATATTAAAAAATAAAAAAACTTACGTAGAATATTTCTCTTTCATTCTCATTGTAAGTTGCTAATAAAGTAGCCATGAATTCAGCATCATTATAGTAAACGCCATCAATATATTTTTCCTAAAAATAATAAAAGTTTTTAATGATGTTAATGGACAGGTTTCAGAACTAATCATTGGTAAGCTTTTATTAATACTTACATTAGTAACTTCCGTGTATTGGTAACCTTCTCCTGAAGAGCTTACAGTCCACACTGGTGTGTTTGCGAAGATAACCTCGCGTTGACTACTCTTAAGAGTTAATTTGTATTGCTCTCCATCTACATCAACTTCTATAAATCGAGTGTCGTACTGTTGTACATCTGCCTCATCTCCATCACTAGTATCACTTCGAATCTAAGTAACAAATACAAAACATACATTGTAATTTGATATTTTATTTTATTAATCAAGTTGCCCTGGCAAAAATAACAAAATATTATCAAAAAAGATCGCAGTATTGTTGGTTAAAAAAGTAACATAGCGATTACTTGTAAACGATCTCAAAGTAGTGTACAGGTATATAAATGCTTTTTATAACACGTGAATAAACAAGACCATTTTTGGCACCTATAAAGTGCATCCAAAATAGAGTTTTCCGAGCGTCAAATAAAGGGTACCGAAAATACTTATTTTTGCTACCTTTTATTGGTAGCGAAAATACTTATACTCGCTGCCTTTTATTTTCGGTAGCGAAAATGGGTATTTTCGGTACCCTTTATTTATTTTTGCTCCATTTCCTTAATAAAGCTTTTAGAAAATTTGAAAACTGTTAACAAATTTTAGAAAACTCTGGAAAATTTTGGAAAATACTGGTAAATTTTATATATATACATGCATACATATACATATATATATATAATATGTCATAGACTTAAGTGGACGACTCGAAAAACTCTATTCTCAATCCACTTTGTAGACGACAAAGAATGGCCTTCTTTATGCACTTGTTATAAAAAATACGGTACGCAACTTGGGGCAGAATGGTATTTGACGCCAGTGTTCGATCCCTAGTCTCTGCCGATTAATACAAGCACCTCTGTAAAAATTGCATGAGCTTTGTTTACAAACACAACGCAGACCCCGCCGTCGATTAGCACGATATGGGAGCACAAATATGGCGACGTTAAAAACAAAAAAGAGACTTAAATAATCTTTTTTGACCTGTAAATTTAAATTCTTGAACTTATAAGATAAATAAAGGTTAATTAAAATATTTTAGAAAATACTGCCAAAATTAAGGACTATAAATTACGTAAGAAGTCTTATAGTATCACATTTAAACCTCTCTATAAATAATAAATAACATAAATTTCAAAGTTACATTGCAATTTATGAAAAATTTATGTGGGTTTGTGCATACATAATTATGATTGGGTGTTAAAATAGGTTTATTACAATTAGTCAAAATCTATGGAGATTTTATACTATTTTCACCAATTGCGTATAACAGAGACTGTATCAGTATAGAGACGTATCTCATATCTTACAACATAGGAGATACATATTTATTGATAGGACTGATCAATATAGTTTTAATACCATTAATATGTTTTGAAATAGATCGTTTTTCAATAAAAACTTCAAGCTCCTTAGGTATGTACTCGTATTTGTTAAATATATGAATTGAATTATATTTACCGCAAAAGATTGAGTTTGAAGAGCAACTCCGAAGAGGCACAAAGCCAGAAGGAAAATTTTGCAGGCCATCTTGAGTGGTTAGTAGCAGCAAATGGTTTGCTACCAAATGCAACTTAAGCTTACCTGGCAACGTTTATATATATTTTATGCTGCTCATTCAACTCCTAAACATGCCACTTGCGTAAACTTAATTTCGGCATTTTGCTTCTTATATGCAAACATAATTCAGTCGCAGTCCATAATTTTACATCACCAAAGTTACTCACGCGAAAAATAGTAGTAATAAATTGTCATGATTAAAAATCTGTTAAGAGACCTTTTACCAAAACTTATTAATTTTTTCATAAACGATATAATACACTTATTTACGTACTCATTAAAAATGTTTATTTTATTTGGAAAATTATACACCATATTTTAAAGCCCTGTTAAAAGTGTTTGTATATATTTGCATGCGAATTTTCGTAACTATTTCCACATGGTTTTCATACATAGATTTTCATATAGTGAAGTCGGATACATTATCATGTCGATTTCCACAGTGGCGAACTTAGTATTTCCCTCCTTATATAAAGCTCAAAACTCCCACCCTGTGTAAGGAAATCAGTTTTGAAAAAAACCTAAATCTCACTACCACAATGGCAGTCATTTTTAATACAATAACTTTTTATTTATAAAACCATACATATTAAATCTACACCAATCATGTCATTCGTTAAAAATAACCGTATAACCCAATAAAACCATAATCCATGACATAGTTGAAATACCTACACTGAAAAAAATGTATTGCTAGAGTATCCAGATTCTGATTGATCGAAGTAAACTGCGTATTGCTGCTGGAACAATACTTTGTTCTTGTTCTCACAGCAATATTATTTTGCTGAGACAACCATACAATATCACCGGCAATCATAATATAGCTACGACATCAATATGTAAGGTTACTCGAGCAATACCGGTATAGTTATCATATGAATATAAAAGTATTTATGTGAGACCCATTCCTATTTCTCAGTGTATAAATCCGGCACTGGATCTCCATACATCAGGATACGCGTACATATGTGCTACTTTATACTAATATTAAATTCAATTCTGCAATTTCGTGAAATCATATAATCTTTTGATATTTAAAAAGTATGGAAAAGAACTTTATGATTTTCGTTGCGTCAATATATATAACACAATTTTTATATTGTTTAGTGTTGTAGTTACTAAGAAAAGGTTATTTCTCAACACGTGCGTGGAAAAGACCCTTTTCAATGCTGGCAAAACGAATGAAAAACTGGGCATTTCGAGCATCTTTGCCGAAGCGTGAGGGAATGTACATTCCCTCCCGCTCCTGAAAATCACTGAAAATAATGTTAAAATTTTATATTTTCCAAAATTTTAACTCAAAATTTTGAATAAAAATAAAAAATTTTGTAAAAAAAACTCAAAATTTTGGAATAAATTCGAAATGTTGAAAAAATATATTCTTTTTATTTCGTAAATCTGGTGGACGACTCGAAATGTCCATTTCCCATTCCCTTTGCATGCATGAAAAAGGCCCTATTCACACACTTACGATACACATACAAAAAATACGATGTGTAACACATGTGAAAAAGACTTTTTCAGACTCGGATGATGATTTGAGCATTCGTGTACGTCTCCTCATTTTTTCCCCTAGTTGCACAATGTACTATTATACATATATGCAATTTGTACTACAGGTATAGAGCTATAGAGATTCCAATTTATAAACCAGAATTCTACAAATTAATAAATCAATTGAGTTATTTCATAATAAATTAAAATTTAATAATACCAATAGTTTACAATAAGTGCTAATAATAATTGCTATTAGTTTTAAAATATTATTTTAAAATATTATTTTTATTTCGTATTTAAACTTTGAAACATAAGTCAAATATAATCTTATTCATAATAAATAAATGTATTTTATCGCTTAAATGCAATATTTAATAAAGAAATGTTACATCATAAAAACATGTGTACAAAACATTAGTCTTTAAATTGAATGCACTATCAAAAGTCCATTTATGATTAATGTTCGTAATCCAGGTGTAAATCTTGTTTGATTAAATGACAAAAACTGTGTTAACACGACTTTATGATTTGAAGACTATCAAAATTAAATTATTACCATTAAGAATTCGATACAGCTGACATACCTATTTCAGATGCCATTGCTCATTTTATGCAGATTATTAAATGCGTTAAATGATGTATAATGCATCATTTGAAAAATCATTCTAATCCGTGAAAGTCACCAAAAATAAAGTATTGTGTAAGCCGAGTGAGGTTACTCGTTTAGTAAGGTCATTTGTGAGGAAAATGGAACATTTTACTCTAGAAAATGTATAAATTGAATGAAGGTAAAAAGTAAATGTCTGAAAATAATTTATTTTTCATCCAGATGAACTTCAAAGTGGACAAAAACAATTATATCAATGAAGAAATATTAAAAATCATCGATGAAATACAAGCGTATTTCGACGTCATAATAGTGCATTTAGATTGATCTCGGAAATCTTGTGTTTCGCCTTTTTTTCGAGGGAGATTTAAACTTCATAATTAATTTTCCTGTCAAAATTAATATAATACATTCCAAAATGATATCTAAACCCCAATGTTTAGGACCTCAATGTATACCCGCCTTATGTGTCCCTTTTACCCTACCTGTTGGAAAAAGGAATGATAGTATAAATAAATGGTTAAGGTGATGTTAAACCTCCAAATGTGGGAAAACACTCCTTTCATTTAATTCTCATTTTTGAGAAAATATCTGAGGAATTCCACAACAAATCTGCACTTAAGAGGTTTAAAGAAATAAAAAATAAAGTTATAGGTCATATAATATATGTAAAAAACTAGCACCACCCGACGCAGCGATACCCACGATTTTATTAATTAGCATTTCAAGACTGAACTTTCGTATAATATATACCGTACAAATTTCAAGTCGTTTCGATCCCCCATCATGGCGTTGCCCGCGTTTATTACAAAGTAGTATATCAAAACTGATTTTTTTCATATTTACCATCCAAATTTGAAGTCGCTAGGTTCAGAGGTTTTGGCTCCGCGTTGATGTGTCGGTCAATCAGTCAGTCAGAACATGTCTTTTTATATATATGTGTATATATATATATATATATATATATATATATATATATATATATATATATATATATATGGGTTGAGGATGGTACAATTAACCTACTTAGCTGTTGATTATGGAAAAACTGTAAAATTGTTTTTTAGAAGTAAGCATTAGTAAGCATTGGGGAAAATATTTAGAAATTATTATTAAACATCTTTTAAACGATAATAAACCCATATCACATTGGGCCTTGGAGATATAAAAAAATCCAATTCCGTAATATCTTATTTTGCCATTTTTTTACCAGTTAGGATTCGACATTTGATAAATTTACCCACTTAGTGATCGGTTAGGGAAAAACGCAGAAATTACTTTCTAGAAATAAGTATTAAAAAACCTATCAAATGATAAAAAAAAGCTGATATCTCATCTGGCATTGGAGATTTTGAAGAAAAATTAAAATCCCATAAAATCACACGTTGCCATCTTTCACCAATTTAGGATTCGAAAATTGAAAAGTATACCCACTTAGCTGTAAATTAGGGAAAAACCCAGAAATTACTTTCTGGAAATAAGTATTATAAAACCTATAGAACGATAAAAAAAGGCCGGTATCTCATCTGGCCTTGGAGATTTTGAAAAAAAATATAATCCCGTAAAATCCCATACTGACATTTTTTACCAATTTAGGAGCCGAAATTTAAAAACCTTAACCACTTAACGATGGACTAGAAAAAAAAACAGAAATTACTTTCTAGAAATTAGTATTAAAAAATCTATTAAACGATAAAAGAGTCGATATCTCATCAGACCTTTCCGATTTTTAAACAAAATTCCAATCCCGTAAAATCACATTTTTCCATCTTTTACCAATTTAGAATTCGAAAATTGAAAAATGTACCTACTTAACTGTCAATTAGGCAAAAAGCTAGAAATCACTTTCTAGAAATTAGAAATAAAAAACCTATAAAATGATAAAAAAGAAACCTATATTTCATCTGGCTTTGGATATTTTGAAAAAAGTTCAAATCCGTAACCACCTTTTCGCCTTTTTTTCGTGTTTATTCACTATCTATGATTACTTATAACTTTTGATATTGTTAATGTTTTTTAACGCGACACGTCTCAAATTAAAGCTTTTTTTCTCTACTTTATATTTATTGCATGAAAAAAATGTTTGCGCCTTCAAAAGCCAAGTAATTGTTATATCACTGATGAACGTTTTTAATCCATAATTTCCATGTTAAATTACCGTAAGAGAAATTGATATACGTTTTTAAACAATGAGATGGTCTGTTTTGCATGTTAGACATTTTTTACATATATTATATGACCTATAGAACAAGAAAAAAATGTTACATACGTGTGCCTCAACTTTTTTTGATTGGGACAACAACATTCGAGAGAGATATTTACTCAAAATTGAAACCTAAATGAAAAAAGTGGTTTCTCGTAATTCTTGATGACGGATGGGTAAGCACCACCTTAATTAAACTATATTTAAAATATCACCTTGATTTTAATTTCAGTAGACTTCGTGCAAGCTGATTAGATCTAGATACAATTTTGCTCAACACAGCTAAAATTCATGTGATATTTTCAATAGTTCATGGTAAGAACAGCGACAAAGTACTTACATACAATTCAGATATAGACCAATGCTATACGAAATTACAGAAGTACATTTCGGTTAAAGTATTCAGTTATTAAAAAGTAAATTAGTTGTAAGGTCCATGCGAGAAAATCCCTTACGGTTCATATTATGCAAAATTTGTCAGTTCCGGTACTTTTAAAACCTTTCCAACTCTTCGTAAGTTGTTTGAAAGTATGTACGAAGTTCACATCAGTAACTTATATTATTATAACTAATACCTACTAATTTTTTAACTACCCGTCTATATGTATTTTGGGTCGCGCTATGCGCGGAGCATTCATGGATTTAGTGACTTTTACGTGTATGTATTATGTCAACGTAAGAAAATTCGTGGATTTAACAGATTCCATTCGTGGAGTTAAGAGAGCTTTTTAGTGAACAGGACAGAGCTTTATATTCATCAACGTAAGAAAATATTCATCAATATAAGAAAATATTCGTCAACGTAAGGCAATATCCATAGCGTGAAGCCACATTCGTCAACGTAAGACCTTTTTCGTGGACGTAAGATATTATTCGTCAACATAAGGTAATATCCGTAGCGCGAAACCACATTCGTCAACGTAAGGCGATATTCGTCAACGTAAGGCAATATCCATAGCGTGAAACAACATTCGTTAACGTAAGACCTTCTTCGTAGACGTAAGGTATTATTCGACAATGAATATTAATATTAAAGTTCAATATTAATATACTAATAATAAAGTTTCTTCTTCCATTTATTTTCTATTATTAATTTCAGTCCACAAGTTATTCCTGCAAAAAATATTCTATACACATTATAGGATTTTCATATTTAAATATTTTAAAATCATTTTTTAAAATGAGTCACCAGTCTTTTTGTTTAATAGTAGGACATATTTTTGGATGTTGAAAACCGTTAATTTCTGCAGCCGTACACATGGTATATGCGCTGATGTCTAACTATGCAATCCAATCTGATTGATCTTTGGAAAATTTACCCAAGCGGTCGATTAGGGAAATACCCAGAAATTACTTTCTAGACATTAGTATTAAAAACCTATACATAACATACAACAAGTAACTAATAACATCGGCGTGATGAGGATTCGAACCCGGACCTTCAAAGCGGCCTCGCCTTAGGAAGTAAGCGTCTTAGCACCAGAGCCATTGCCGCTCCGTAATACTATCAAATATTAATTATATTTCGTAACCTATGTTGTATGATAAGTTACTTTTTATGAAAAAGTAGGGTATCTCAGGCGCCAGAATTCAGTGGTCAGCCATATCAATAAGAATTACGGGAAATAGATATTAAATATATTAATATTCTTTCTGTATATGGAATCATTTATAAGCATTAAGTATTTATAAAAAAGAACGGTTAGTGTATGTCATATAGTTTTAATTGAAGCATTGAACGATGGGATGACATAAAAATTATATGATGCTTTTATAATGAAATATGTGAATAAAGGATAATGTGAATTAAATAATTTTTCTACTGGAAAAAATCAGGTTACTTTCAACTAAACTATTAAGTGAAAAAACGCCTGAGATGTTCTCACATTTTTCACCTGACTTTTTATCTAAAGCATTATTATTAAATTATCGTTTAATCTATTAATCCGCATAGAAATAAATTTATAAATGAGGTGTGCTATTAGGAGGTTGTAATACGATAATAGTAATAATATAGCATGTACCTACAAAAGTTATACAAATTTTTAATCAGATATAAGGTGATTTTCTATCTTAAAAGGCAATTTTTTCTCAGATTTTTCATATAAGAAGACAACTTATTTTTTTCTGAGTAATTGGTGTGGATAGTATGATGCATGAATAGTAGGGTGCTAAGTAGCATGATTAGTGGGTGCCGGTACACCAAAGCATTTATATGTTTCTTTATTATGCTATAACCTTTTTTCTTTTTCTTTCTTACACATATACACAAACATACATTCACATTCTCACTCTCGTATTGTTTGTAGCTTTATCTATTTTTAACCGACTTCAAAAAGAAGGAGATTCTATGTTTGACTCGTATGTTCACGGATTATTTAGGGTCGGTTGGACCAATTTTAAAAATGGTTTTTGTATTCACCCCGAGGTGGTCCCATAAGATTTTCGACAGGTACTCGGCCAATACACATACAGTACAAACAATGAAACCGGTTTTTATTCATCAATGGTTGTAGTGTATCTTAATTACTAGATTAAGGTGGGCCTATAGTAAAATTTGACCAAAAACTCGATTTTTTTTATTTCATGTTCTGATACTTTGCACATTGTTAGAACAGAAAATGATTTTGTATTGGCAATATTGGCCATAAAAATAAGTTTAATGAGCTTAATAGTTATTTAGACGTATTTTTCTTCCGATCTATATTGCACACAATCCAGCGTGTTCCTACACTAACCAAATCCAAACCCGGGTCCAAATCTACTGTATAGTATGCAGACAAACTTCAGAAAACAGAAATTATTTAAAAAAATGTTGATCTATATTCAGCGATAGAAAAATTGTTTTGAAATCGTTAGAAAATTATTTATTTTTTTTACAAACGTGCGGTTTTCCCCACTTATGGTTTCCCAATATTCAGCAAGTCTTACGCGCATAGAATTACAATGAATTAATCTGAAACTTTAAGGATATTTTATTCAACTTATTCACATTACAACCATGAACTCAGATTTTGAAAAAAAAATTATTAATAAAGTGTTGCCCATGAATAGACTTAAAAATGTCGTTTTTTAGGTTATTTTTACAATGAAAATTCAATATAATTTTATTTTTCTTTATAATTGTGTTTTTAAAAATTTGTAGTTCACAGTTCTGTGTGGTACAGGTGTTAGATATAATATAATTTTTTTTCAAATGCTATACTTGCATTCTATGCACAAGGACAGTTTTGAAGAAACATATATTTTCATTGAAAAATTGCTAGTTTTCCCTACATAACTATGGATAAACTGTCTAAAATTTGATGAAATTCTACAAAAAACTTTTTCATAAAACAAAAAAAATTACTTGAGAGTTTATGAAAGTCCTATGAGGATACTAATGAAATGTACTTAATAACAGTTCACAACTACATGAAAAAATAATTGTTCCAAAAAAATCGTTACGTCACAAGTGTAAATATATTTAATTTTAAAAATATTTAGTAAAATCCCAATTATTTTTTTTATTTGTTAATCAATTTTAATATTTCGGGGACTATTTTTTTCTTTAAACATTTATCTACAAAATTAATGAAAGAAATTTATAAAATAATATATCTGTATTTAAGAAAGCAAATTGTTTATAAAATTTTACGCAATTACTTATAAATAATTAGATTTATCTTATTACGGATGTATTATTTTATAAATTTCTTTCACTAACTTTGTAGATAAATGTTTAAAGAAAAGAATAGTCCCCGAAACATTAAAATTGATTAACAAATAAAAAAAATAATTGGGATTTTACTAAATATTTTGTAAATTGACAATATTTACACGTGTGACGTCACGATTTTTTTGGAACAATTTTTTCCCACGTAGTTGTGGACTATTATTAAGTACATTTCATTAGTTTTATCATAGGACCTTTGTAAACTTTCATATAATTTTTTGTTTTACGCGCAATTCTACCGAAAGGCCCTCATTAAGTATGCTCACCAATTACTCAGAAACGGTTAAACCGATTTAAAAAATTGTTTTTACATTTGATAGAGATAGGTCAGCCTGTGATGGCCCCATAGGATTTTGGGTCAGTACTGGCACAGTATAATACCAGTTCCAAAAAAAAAACAAATTTTTGTCAATAATTTGTCTACAATTTTTACACCAAACGATTACAATCATTCTTTCATAAAGGGATTCTACAACTTATACGCAAAGAACATACTGTTTTTACGATGTTTATTTTCAATTTATTTTTTCTATAAAAGCTATTTCTTATAAATTAAATGGTTTTTCTTCTACTTGCTGTGTGCTATTGATTTCAGTCCATAAGTTATCCCTGCAAAAATATATTATATAGTAATTGTATGACTGTACATAATTTAAAATCATATTTTAAAATAAGTCACCAGTCTTTTCGTTTGATGATTGGATATATTTTCGGATGTTGAAACCCATTAAATTCTGTAGCTAAAGCCGTTGAGTATGCGCCAATATCATGCCACGCCAGCCAATCTCCAACGTTAAATTCGGGTAATAATTCACCTTTGAATAATACATCGTAAGAATCACACGTAGGTCCCCATATTGTAGTTATGTACTTTTCATTACTGTTTGATGATGAAGGCTTAAAATAAAGAGTAAAACGTACAGTCTATATAAACTTACTACTTAAATCAGTATATTATTGCTTTATTAATTCCATTTTATCAATTCCAGTGGTAATTGACAATTTCCTCAATAACATTGCAAAATAGATATCTGTGGCGAACCGGAAAAACGACTCAAGTCCACCTTTTTCAACTTTGTAAAAATTTCCGTAGCATCGCTATCATAGCCGAAACTGGCACATTACATAACGACTTAAGTCCATTTAATAAAGAAAGTGTCTATATGGACACATTTTCGCGAATTATATTAGTACGCGAAACACCCGAAATCTTCCGCTCAAATTGATGGATAGGTAAGTATAATGATGTATCTGGAAGATGGGTATGTGTAGCAGAAGAAATGGGTGGAGGATGGATAAATGAATGTATGACCACCTTCAAGACACAACTAGAGCTACCAGGTGTTCGTAGTAGTCGGTAACGGTGTGCTGGTGGATAACCTTATGGTTGTAAGGGTTCGAATTCTAATTCAAATGTCGCACGAATGTTATGAGAGTAAGAAATGTAGGAGTGAGAAAAATGTACGAATTGGATGTGTTTGCGATGACGGGAGAGAATGATGCGCGAAAATTGAAGGCCATCTGAGCCAAGGCTATAGCGGGCGATCGGCTCCGAGTCGCTTAATTCGCCTGTTAGTCAAATTCCTCTATATTGGCGTGCGTTTTAACTTTTGTGACGATCCAGCGGCGTCGAAACACGGTTGGGGTAAGTTTAAATTGTAATGATAATTATAAAAAAGATAAAACAATGTTCTCGAATTGCACCGATTTTTAAACATATGGGTTATCGACTGTTTACAATGTTTGAGCCGGGTGGAAATCTGCTCTTGATGATATTACTGGGGCATCAAAGGCGCCGCAGCCAACTGCTCGACGATCTCTCATTGAGCAGCATCTTCTGTCTCCTCTGCAATTCAACCAGCCAGATAAGTCGAAAATTGTACACCTGTGCGAGAATACGTTTCTGTCATAGTAAAATAAAATCTTTGTCATCGAGACAAAAGTCGATAGTGCTCGCGAGTGCGCATATTAAGAAGAAAACACGTGATTATCTTATGTGTATGTAGTATGGAGTTTTCATGATTGATTTTGATATTGATAAAATGATTTTGATGTTGATGAATAAAGTAGACGATCGCGAGCACGATAAATTTTAGCATAATTTTGACGAGGTTTCGTGGTCGTAATTTGGTATGATCATAATTGCGTTTATAGTGTGCTGTGAGTGAGTATGCGTGTATGAATGTAATAGGAAGTGCAGGCGTCGTATTACTCGAGTATATTTGGATTCGTCCTAATGTTATTTCATTGTGTATATAGAAAGATGTAAAGATATCAGTCCGACGGATATATGTTTAAGATATTTTACCTTGAAATATATTACGTCCGACATTTTGGGCTTAGTTACAGCAAATCCGCGAAATTTCGTCTTACCCATCTTATCTTTTTTACTAGAACCATTAAGGTCGTTTCATGGTAGCCGACGACAAGGTAAAAGTAGTACACTCCGCAGTTTTTGGTGTTTAAATATACTTATCGGAGGTGTCCAGATATATGTATTATGGTGGCCGATGAAGAGGTCTGGGTAATGCACTCCGTAGTTTGTAGTATCTACCTTTAAGTGCTGGTCTGAGAAGGTATCCTGGTGGTTACGGTGGTCGATGACGAGTTCTACGTATTGCGCTCCATAGTTTTAGACATTTAGCTTAACATACTGGTCTGGGAAGGTGTCCAGATTGCAATAGTGGCCGATAACGGGATCTAGGTAATGCGCTTCGAATCTTACTCCATATCTACACATCTATTTACCTACAGCGATTCATCAAACATACCTATCGTACCACACATGCGTACTTCGCGTATCGGTTTCGCGTACTTCGCGTATCGGTTTCCTGTATTGTTTTTCTCGTACTTCGCGTATCGTTTTCGCGTACTTAGGGTACCTGTTACGCGCGATTCACGCGCGAAAATGTGTCCGGATAGACACTCCAAGTTGACCGTAATTTTGAACGCTCAACTAAAGTTTAGTGTGTTATAAAATCTATACAATATTCAATTTCAGTTATGCGTTCGAATTCACAGTCAACTTGAGCGTATTTTTGTGATAGTCGTAATACTTACATTATTAATAGAAATTGGATGTCTTGCTTTAATATGTAATAATTCTTCGATAAATGAGCCATATACACCATCACTGATGTAATACATAAAAGTTTTTTGCTCTCCTTTCATTATAGTTTTCTTGCCATAAATATAAGCTGCAGATGTAAAAGCCGACGTAACATAGTATCTACCTGGCTCAGCAATGACCTGAATGGATGGATCTAAATTTTCCAGTGATTTATTGATCAATTCTGAAAACTAATTGGGCTTTCTATAGAATTAATTGAAATATATTAAATAATGTTCATGATGTGTGAAAGGCATAACATCTATGCACCAAAGAAATGAATTTAGAAAAAATATATAAATTTAAAAAATCATTAGGTATACTAATTGTAAGTATACTTTTGATAAGGTTTTGGGAGGTGATTTCTGGTACCTAAAAATAAAGCCTAGTTCCTGTAATTTGTTCTAATGGGCCCTTGTATTTTGGATAGAAGCTAGTTGACTCATATACATTATTTTAGTGACAAAATGTACCTTTTCTAATGATTATAAGTATGCTTGTGTTAGCACTAGAAAAAATAGCCCTAAATATAATAAAAGTAGGCTGAAAGAGCTTTAATTTGAGACCTGTAAAGATAAAAAATATTAGTTTGAGCCAAAGTTATTAACAATGAAAGATGGTGATTAAAAATGCATGAATATTCAAGGATATTAAGCTGTTTTAATTTCGTCGATTTTTTATGCATTTTCAGTTACCATGTTCAATTGTTAATAACTTTGGTTCAGATTAATATTTTTAACATTACAGGTCTTAAATTAAAGCTCTTTCTTCCTACTAGTATCATCTTTCACGCCATTTTCTTTAATATCAAAGAATAAAAAAATCGTTTTTGAGAATTCATCAAAAGTTATGGTCGCGAAAAATGATTAAAGATGTATAAAGCTTTTTTTGGTTAAAATGTTGACACATATGGCTCTTCTTTCAAAAAATACCAAGTCTGGTGGCTTGGAAGCGCTTAATTTTGCTTTTTGGATATATGGTAAGTTACAAAAGCATTTTTTAAAGCGAATTGATGAAAAAAGTTTACAAATGCACTGAAAAAAACGCTGCTAACGTTTTTGGCACTATGCTTTCTCAAAGAGAATTTAATTATAATTATTATATAAATAAGGGAGAGCTGCGCAGTACCGTCCATCATGGTTATTTTCCTGTCTAACTATTTTTATTTAGTGATTTGTTTCCTACTGAAAAATTAATATTTTTTAATAAACATATTATCGTATATATCATTGATGTGTCATTGATTCTAAAAGCTATTTTTATCTATAAAATCAAATGTTATCTATACTTATAAAAGATTCAATTAATGGTTTTTTTTTTCTATCATTGCAAAAAAATACGTAAGAAACAAAAACAAGTAATTTTTTAAAATCACTTATTTAAAAATTTTACTATATTTAACATACACTAGTTTACAAATTGAAACTTCAACTCGCGTACCTAGTGGGTCCGCGTATTATTCGCAAATAAAGAGAAATAAAGGTACAGAAAATAGGTAGAAAGAGTTAATTAAGAAAGATAAAGGGTGACTGAACAATAGCTATTATTAGAAGAAGGACGGATCACGGAAAAAGAAAATAATCAGAAAAAAGAAAAAGGCGAAGGAGATTGAAGTTAGGAAGATGACGGCAAGGAAAGAGGATGAGTCGTCAAACAAAGAAATGAAAGAGGAAAATGAGATAGAGGAGGCGGGAAGCGAAATCGGAAAAAAAGAAGGAGACCGAGGAAAGTAAAAGAGGAATCAAAGGAAGCGATAAATATGAAAAAGTATTTAACAAGAGGCTGTGTAAACTTCGAGGTAACATTTTCGAACGGAAACAGACTGCAACATTCGCCGGTAAGAACGGAACCAATAGGCGTGGAAGAGACTGAGGATAATAACAATAAACAGAGCAGGGAAAAGTTGGATGAAAACGAAAAAAACGAAGGAAAAAGCGAAGAAAAGGAGAAGGAGAATATGGAAGAGGCAGCGGAGAAGGCACCAAGTAGGGCAGCGGCAACAGTAACAGCTAAGCGGTTGGCAGCGGCAGTAGCAGCAGCTGAGAGGTCGGCAGCGACAGAAACAGCGAAGCGGGTATCGGGGGCCTCTAGCGGGATCCCGACAGCGGAGTATTGGAGGGAGCAGAATGTACTCATGACTACAGAATTGCAGAAGGAGAGAGAAAATGAGGTGGACAAAGATCGGAATACGAGTGATAAAAAAGAAGCAGAAAGTGAAAAATAGAAATAAGTGAATGGGAAAAAGTAAATAAAAAGATAGAAAAGTTGGAGGAAATAATAAACAATATGAGATTAGAAAAGGATATGTTAGAAATGGATTTGAAAATCATGAATGAAAAATGGGAGAGTGAAAATGTAGAGCTTAAAAAAGAAGCAAGAGAATTAAAAGAGGAGGTAAAATGGTGGAAGTTAAGGTATGCAGAAAGTAAACAAGCAGATAGCACACAGAGGAGCAACGAGGACCAAACTATCCAGGAAAATGGAGATGAGTAGGTGGGAAATAGGCTAAGCAGAGACAACGATACAACTGAGATAGAACCAGGAGAAGAAGAGCAAGGGAATGGAATGGTAGAGATAAATAATAACTATTTGGATATGAAAAATAGTAAATACCTGAGGGAAATTCCAGATACTCTAAGTAGACAAGAATGCGAATGGGAAATAAAAGAAAGGAGAAATAGAAAAAGAAACATAATGATAAGAGGAACCAGAACAGTAGGAAAAGGCTTGAAGGCAGAAATAAAAGAAATTATAAAAAAGTACTTAGACCTAGATATATACATGAAAATCTTAAGAACGTTAGGAGGTGGTCTACTGCTAGAGCTTGAGATACTACAGAATAAAGTAGAAATAATGAAGAAAAGGAAATTCTTGCTGGGACCAAAATATGGATTGAAAATGATTACACACATAGGGAAAGAGAGGTGCAGGGATGGCTTAGGAAAATCGAAGAAAGCGAAAGGAAAAATGGACTGGAGGTCCAGGCGGGTTACATGAAGATAACAGTACACTGAATATGGTACTACTGGAACGAGAGTAAAGGAGAGCTAGAAGGAGAAGAAATAGTAGTAAACGGAAAAATAGTGGGAAAGGATTGAAAAAAGTATAAGTATCCAGGAATTTCGGAAAGCAATAAGAAGTTTTAGGCCTAGGAAAGGGAGGAAAGTAGATAGGATAAAAAAACAGAAGTGTCTGGAACAGATGAGGTGGATGAAAATGTAAATATAAATATAGAATAGAAAGGATGTGAGGGAATTAAATGAGAAAATAACACCGTGGGAGGAGAGCAAACACTAAGTCGACTGAAAAGAAATAGAGCACCGGGAGAGGATGGAATAACGGCAGAGCTTTTGAAAGAACTCCCAATAAAATGGATAGTTGAGTTGTCGGATATATTAAATGAAGTATTTGATAAAGGGGAATTAATAAAAGGCTGGGCAATAGCAAGGATCTACCCAATATTCAAAGACGGGAACGAAGAGAAAGTAGCAAATTATAGAGGGATATCGCTGCTAGATATTGGGTACAATCTTTTAACGAATATTGTAACAAACAGGATTAGGGATTGGTTAGAAGGAAATAGGGTATTGAAAGAGAGTCAGGCGGGATTTAGAGAGGGAAGGGGTACAAGGGATCATATAGTTACATTAAATAGCATAATAAGATGCAGAATTAAAAACAAGAGTGGAAAATTGTATGCGGCATTAATAGATTTTAAAACAGCTTGCGACTCTGTTAATAGAGAGAAACTGTTTAGTAAAATGGAAAAGATAGGAATAAAAGGAAAAAATCTTGAGATAATTAAGGGAATTTACAAGAAAACAAAGAATGAGGTTATAACGGGAAAAGGAGTTACGAATAGCTTCCTAACAACAAAAGGGGTAAGGTAAGGCTATCCTTTAAGCACGACTTTATTTAGTATTTACATAGAGGACTTGGATGATATTTGGGAAAGGAATAACGAAAGAGGAATGGTAAAAAGGAGAATTAAAATATTCTGTTTAAAATTTGCAGATGATGTGATTGCAGTAGCGGAACGAGGGAAGATCTGCAGAGCATGCTAAATGATTTGGGAAAATATTGTAGGAAAATAATCAAATGACACTTAATATTAAAAAAAACTAAAATTATGGTCTTTAAAAACCGGGAAAAGAGCAATGGAAGGGATACGTGAACGTTTGAGGGGGAAGAACTGGATATAGCAAAAGATTACAAATACCTAGGTTTTTTGGATGTATTTAAGGAAAAAGTCAAGGAAAGTGCAAAAAGCAATTAATTCTATATGGGCAGTATGGAAAAGGGCAAAAATAGAAAACTTAGGCAGAAGATTATATTTGCTTGAAACGATAGTTAGAGCAAGCTGTCTATATGGAGCAGAAGTGTGGGGATGGAGCAGGCAAGAGGAAATAGAAAAGTCCAAAGCAAGTATGTAAAAATGGCACTAAGGGTAAATGTAAATACACCGAGTTACATCTGGGGATTGAAGGTAGGGAAAAATAGTTTAGAGCTAGTAACTAGAAATAGGGCAAGTCAGAACTTATTAAAAGTTTTAGAAATGAGAAAAGAAAGGTGGCCACTGGTATGTTTCAAGGGGGAAATGAGAGGAATATTGAATGGGAATCCTTCGCAATGGGGAAAGGAGGTAGAGAAAGCTTTTCAAGAAGTAGGAGATGGAGAAGTAATAGGGCTGATATATTAGAATAAGAATAGAGTGGAAATTAGTAAGAGGCTAGAAAGGGGATTAAAAATTAAGCTAGAGTAGAAAATTCAAAGGGACTGGGTAAAACTAGAAAGATCTACGTACTGTCTAAATTACAAAGATTGAAAGAAAGAGTTAGGAAAAGGAGTAGTGGACCAGAATGAGGTGTGGAAATGTAGGCAAAGCAGGAAATAAGGAGTATAAGGAAATGAACTGCAGGATGTGCGGAAAGGATATTGAAAAATTGGAACATATTTAATTATGCGAGGATACTAAAAAGGAAATTGGGGAGCAATGGGTTAAGGAAGTTGAAGAAAGAAAGCTAATCGGAGGCGAAATGGAAGTAATTAAAAGACTGATAGAAATCCGAGTAGGGGAACCAGTACAAAGTATGTGTCATTATTTATATGGATTGGAAAGATTAGCTAGATCAAGAACGGAGTCATCGGCAGATTAAAAGTAAATAGTGTTAAGAAAAAGTGTGCGAATGTAAATTGCAGGAAAAACCAATAGCGGGGAAAAAGATTTATAAATTGTACATGGAAGAAAAAAATAAAGATATATAATAATAATAATAATAAAATAATAGTTTACAAATTCCATCATTAAATAGTATAAAAATTATAATTTTTCTATGCTCTATTACAGACCGATAAAGATTCAATATTGCAAAAATAAATTATGTCATTATTAAATCATTTTTAAAAAATCACAAAATAATAATATTTTTAATATAACATTATCTTTCCAGTTATTGGATTTTTTCGTCCAATATAATATGTTAAATTAAAAATTAAATTGAATAATTTATTATATCTCAGAAGATTATCAACTAAATCAACTCAAAACCTGACACCTAACAAATATTGTCTGAAATTTTCAAGGCATTACATCAAGTATTACTCAAGTTATCGTTGTCCAAAAAAATGTACCTGTATATGAAACAAGTATTCAGTAAAAATTTAACTGACTTTTATCGTACAAAATGAAGGATTTTATGAGTACTATATTGTGTACACAGGCTGAATCATAGAAAAAACCAATACAATAAATGTTACTATTATCGTAGGTAATATTATAGAAAAATAATAATGAATTGATAGCAATTGCAATAATAATAGTAATGATAATACTAATAGTAATAATGATACTGGTAATGATAATGCAACGGCAACGGTAACGGTAACAACGACGACGATGATAATAAAATATCAACATCAATAACAAAAAATACAACAATAATAATAACAATAACAGTATCCATAACCACAACTACAACCACAACCATAACGATAACCATAACTACAAGCCCCACCAAAACCATAGCCACAATTACAATCATAACAATAACAATGACAATAACAATAACAATGACAATGACAATGACAATGACAATAATAATAATAATAATAATAATAATAATAATAATAATAATAATAATAATAATAATAATAATAATTGTAACAATATTCAATGGTGTGATAGTTGTTAGCTGGATAATATTATAAAGAGAGGTAGGATATAGTTGATTACAATGAAAAATTTGATATCGAAATCGTTGGTTGTAATGAACTATCTTAAACTTCTCTTCATAATAATATTTACCTGATCGAGAAGAAAATTGCGTTCGCCAGGAATCCCACCGCCAATATCGATCATTTTAACATCTCTACAGCCCATGGATTTCGCAGTGTCAATTAAATTCTTACAGAAACTTATTCCTCGACAAATCGCCAATGCTTCACCGCATGGACTGCCGACATGAAAGCTAAAACCATGCAGTTGTAATCCAAGATCCAACGTTGCTTTTATAAGCTGCACAGCTTCACTGTCTGGATCGCAACCGAATTTTTCACCCAAAACTGCATTAGTAACTTTACTATCACATCGAATACGTATTACAATTCTAAAATCAATTTAATATCATATTAAAACAAATGAATAATATACATGATACACTATAACCCTTTAATGTGTCAGAAGCTTAAGAAATCTACGTGTGAGGCCGACGGGGAAATTATTAATATGTATGATTATGTAAATGACTTCTCATTTAATTATATCGATTTTATTTGCCATGCTATAGTGAGATAGCTGACTGTTACAAAGAAGGAACAATATTATCCAACTACGTATTATTAAATTCTAAAATAACTTATTTCTAGAAAATTGATAGATGTTAATTTGCAACATACTTAGCCTCTGGATAAATTTGTTGAATTTTCTTCAATTCATCTTCAGTATCAGCTGTCATCATAGTTACGCCAACTTTTTTTGCATATTCTATATGAGATGAAAATTTTATTGGATTTGCATAAATTATTCTATCGCCTGATACTCCATGACTCATCACTTTAATTATTTCGCGCTGTAAAAAATATTTCCTGTTTTAAAATTTTACTTTATGACCTATGGATCTAACGTAAATAAAAATAGATAACGTATTAATCAACCTTTGAAGCACAGTCGAAATTGCCTCCTAATACTGCTAGTACTTTAATAACTGTTGAGTCTGGATTACACTTTACAGCTAAAAATTTTATATTGATATTTTTCATCAATTGATTTTTCATCATTCATGTGATAATTTATTCATGTATGTAAATAATATTGCGCACACACTTATACATCAAATATGTTATAGCTATATGCAATATAAACTAATAATTCTCTGAAGCAAGTAATACTTATAGTTTAAAACTTAAGATACCATAATAAGGAGACACTTTTGGGAGTTTTTGTAACCAAAGTTGATGTTTTCGAAGCACATCTCCAACGTTCAACATATGAAGCGGATCTTCTCCTTCTTTTGCATCGATTAAGTTTTTTAATATTTCCAACTCCGAAAATTTATCATCAAATATTTTAACTTCATTTAAACTAATGTCAAACATGATATGTAATGAGATCTGTTATTCAATATTCTATAAAGGTAGTCTCTAAAAAATTTGCTTTTGTTTTTTAGTTATTTATATAACACAATCAATTTTAACATTTGTTCATTAACATTTTAATTTAGTAAAATATTATTATATCTCTACAAATAACAACACTTTAAAATATTTGAATTTATCATTTAAATTTGTAAATTTTACACAAAATTATTATATGGAGAAGATGAAAAGGCTTGTACTGTGGAAAATATGAAACTGTTAGCGGAATATTGCAAGAACAACTGCCATAAATACTATGTGTACTTTGAAGTAATATACTCCGATCAAAGAGATACGTATGCATTGATAAGATTGTACAATTAACAATCCATAATAATTTCATACAAGTTAGATATGATAAATACAAGAAAGCCTATATTTTGATTCCACCCATATTCTAATTATCAATTCTTTAATACCGATTAAAAGCAAAAACTTTCATTATTCTTTATCTATACAAATGAATATATATTGAGGTTACAATACATATGCAAGATCTGTATGAAGAGCAGCCAGAGTAGGACTAAGCCGACGCGGGGTTTGCGTAAATACAATAAAATTGTAAAAATGCTTACGATTTAATCAAAAATGAATTAATAAAATGGGCTATTTAAGAAAATTCGCTATCATAAAAGATTTATTATTTATACAATATTGAATACTAATTTCGTTAGTATATTTCACTATTATTCAATTACTTTTAAATTATATCCTAGCTAAAGTAATCGCAATTATACGGTAACAGATTTTGACCGCCCATGCTTTGATCATAAACAAACAATATTTTTAGGTAGCAAATTAAGTGTACTTAGCATTAATTTTGTAGCTTAGCAAAAGAAGATTTGTGGCATATTCTTTGATGCTCAGAAATAATTGCGCTGATTTTATATTAATAAAAAGCAATGAGCGCAATTTTCAATGTTATACTTCAAGCGTTCGATCACGTGGAATCGTGACGTCAGACGTGAAAAAGTCTAATATAATGATAATATGCAAGAAAAAAAATCGATTTTTTAATACAATAATTTGCATGTTTAAAACAATCAAATTGATTGATTTGAAGCAATCAGAAAATATAACTCAAATATCGATTGTGAATCTTAAATGTTCTATATAATATTGCATTTCCTGATAGATTCAAATCAATTCATTTGATTGTATTAAATTTAAATAAGTCGAATCATGTGCATATGATAAAGTAATATAGGTACATATGTCCGATTACAAAAGTACGTTGAAGATAATTTAAAATTTTTAGAACTTCCGTGATTACAACAAACGTTAATGTATAAAAAGTTAGTTTATCACTTGTTTAATAATGTGCAAACGCTATTTTTAAATTAAAAAAGTTCTTATGTTCAAAAAATCTCTTCTAGCCCCGATTTTTAAAATTGGTACATTATATTAATTTATGAATAGCAGTCCTCGGTACGATGAATTGCATTGTTCCTACAGAATTTAATTAATTAAATGTCAATATGTAAAACTGCATAAAAATGTATAAAAATACAATTACTAGTAATAGAAAAAATATTTAGAAAATTCAAATACATATGTAAGTTAAGCATTTGTAATCAAATGCTGATATTTATCAAAGTATGTAAATAGAGATGTGTTTCGCAGTGGGGAGAACATCGGAAGTGGGATGATAAAATTTAGTGAGATTCTGTTCAGCTATATGTCACTCAGTGTAGTTCTTTGTGCTTGAGCAGCTTTTATGAGCATATACATTTTAGTGATTCTATAAGTTCAATTTTGTATAGAACTAAATAATTCACTTTATTAATGTAATTGTTACTCATGAAAAAATGAAGTCAACTTGTAGTTTTCTTTTTATGAGATTAATATTCACTGCTGTTTTATTTCAACTGTGTACGTAATTATCATGTCACTATAACTTTTAAAATTGTTTTAAATTTATTATCGTTAACAAAGTAGGGGAAACCAGGTAAAGTGTATCATGTTTATTATTTGTCAATAAATTATTCTTTATGCATAATGTTCATTTCAGTAAGAGATAATTATACAAGAATGATAATTAAAATGATTCAGATATAACAGCTAATATTTTATGAAGAAAAAAAGTATTTTTTCGACCTTAGAAGAAATACGGGTTATTGAATTTATTATAACGATTAAAGATGTTTATAATCAATTTTAATATTGCTAGATTTTTTGTTATTGCTTGAAATACGTTTAACTTGCTGTCGCCAACAATTAAAATTTTCAAATAAAGTTTATCTATTTTTAAACAAATAATTTTTTAATTCGGCTACTCTGGATAAAGTGAGTGGGGTAAAGTAGATTTGAAAAAAGTGCGATAGACTCATAATTTATATTATGTGAAAGGATGAAAAATTTAACAAAAGATTAATCAAGATGATTATTAGTATTTATACCAAAAATAGTCAACAACTATAGCCTCCATATTTAATTGTTTCGTATTTTAAAGTATTTTAAAGGTATTTAGATTCTATTTCATATTCATTTTAATTCAAATTTCACTTTTATATTTAAGACTTGTACGAGAACTAGTAAAATCTCTTCAATATATTAATGGTATTCTCTAATTCACTTTATCCTTCCCCGAAAGGTATAAGATAAATTGAAATAGTACTTTTCAAAGATAGTTAAATAATCTTAAAAGTAATAAATTACGTTTTTTTATTTCAGAATATTTATTAATGTGAAAATTTTCTTACGTGACTGAAATATTTGTCGTTTTAAATCTCAAAAATTATTTTTTGAGACTTATAAAATTGTTTTAAGAAATACTATGTTCATTTTATCCGAGTTTCCCCTATATAATTAAATTAAGGGGATATTCTGGTACTCCAGTTTCAAGACAGTTAATTTTCTCTTTTGATTTTTTTGAAAGTATTTGGTTGTTAGAATATACCGTAAAAGTTTAGTAAAAAGATTGACATTTTTCAAACCGGATTACAGTATAGCTCCTGAAGTGGAAAAAATAACTATCTTAATCGTTGTTCACCGTGTTCTATTTAGTGACATAGTTTTTACCAAGTGAGGTGAATCAACATTTTAACTTCTATCACTGCAAAAATTTATTTACAAGTGTATTTAGAGACACTGATAACGTATCTGAAGTCGAAATTACGAAATTTAAAATGGTTGATTTAATATGGTCGACTTAACGGAAATAATGAATGTACCTAAAAATCGTATACTTTTGATACTTCTGATCATTTATCTAAAAATGTTTGAAAAACTACCTGATTACGAATCCGTAGTCAAGATTGCACAATTCTAAGTAGCAGACCTAATATGGTAGACTTACAGTAAGTATATCGTTTTATTAGGTCCGCCATTCTGAATTTAAAAATTTGAACTCCAAATTCGTAATGAGTGACCCCAAAAACCTTCGTATACAAATTTTTGCAACGTTCAAAGTTAAAATGGTGGATTATCAAAGTGTTTAGTTGGGGAGATTGATTCACCTCATTTGGTAAGACCACGGTCAAGGCTAGAGTAAATTTGGAGGAGTCAAAAAGTATACTTTTTTCTTAAAAAGAAGTATTTTCTGAAACCCATTTATAGATTAAAATACTTAATATTAGGTTTTTACCTAAGAATCATGCTATGACCGGAACCAGAATTACGTTTTTAAAATGAAAATTGAATGCATTTTTACAATGTGAAGGTTTAAGAACATTACTGACATTCAAAATTTTGAATGACCTTCACTTTGTTTAATTTTTACACAAAAAGTTAGTTGAGGTTCTGGCAATATCGGAACTCATTCAGATTAAGAATCTTTCTGAAATTTTCGGTTCAGATAAGTCAACGAGCCGTAATCTCTCCCGTGCGTCTTTTTTAGGCGAATATTTTATATTTACTAAATAAAAAATCCTCAGAGGTCGCTTAATTTTTCGTCCAGAGTACCAAAATACCCTATTAAAAATTATGATATGGTATCATGATATTTAATTTTGGCAACATTTTCAGTTTCAGAGGCACACGCACGAACAGCTGAAACAATATTCATTTCAGAAAATAATCAAATAAAACGCATTGGAGACAAAGTTGAATTTAATTGTAAAATACACAATCCTGACAATAACACATTATTGTGGATGAAAATAAATAAGAATTCATCTGACCAATTTCTTGTTGCAATAAATACGACCATTTTAAATGCGAACGCAAATAAAAGATTTCTTGCAAAATACGACGAAAGGACAACTACTTACACATTAAAGGTAAGGTTACTATATTTATAATAAGAATTGTAAGCATACATTTGATAGCTTATTTTCACATTTCATTTTTATACATATATAATATTATTCTATTTCTTTGTGATATACAGTTAATTGCTCAGTCATTTAATTTTGTTTTAAGATTCAGGATCTAGAAGCAAGTGATACTGGGTACTATCAGTGCCAAATTCCATTAGATACGAACGAAAAAATTTTTGCGGAAGTCAAACTTGATATAGAACGTCCTCCGGAAATAACGGCCAAGTCGCCAAGCTCCGTGACTACTCGAGAAGGTGAACCTATAGATTTACAATGTCAAGCTGATGGTTACCCTATGCCACAAATCACGTGGAGACGAGAAAATGATGAAATTTTACCAACTGGGAACACTTCTTACACGTAAGAAATTGTGCTTACAAGGAGAGCGTCATACCTTACGGAAACGGGTTTCGATGAGGCTTTGGGAGTTCATTTTACAAATGAACCCCTGTATTCTAGATATGATCTATTTTAATTTAAATATACGTTATTTCAATAAAATATGGTACCTATTTTTGTGATAATAACTATGCATGTATCAACACCAAAAAATATAACTATAAATAAATAAATGATAATAAAAGTGGAAGGAAAGAGCTTTATTTTAAGCTTTGTTTTATTTAAAAATATTAATCTGGTCCAAAGTTATTAACGATTGAAGACGGCGTCGGAAAATCTGTCAAATATCAAAGAATTTAAAACAGATAATTTTGCTGAAATATTTGTGTAATTTTCGTCATCATCTTTAATCGTTAGTAACTTATACAAGATTAATATTTGTTAACGAAACAAAGCTGAAAATAAAGCACTTTCCGCCTACTTTTATTATCATTTAGATTTTTTTTTCTAGCATTTATAAATGCATAGTTATTATTACAAGAAAATGTACCATTTTTCACATAAGGGGTGCCAAATTCAATTTAAAATAGATCGTATCTCGAATACAAGAGCCCAAGGGCAGGTCCTAGGCTTTATTTCTAGGTACCAAAAAACATCTCCCAAAGCCTCATCAAAATCTACTTTTCAAAGGTACACTCTTCTTATTAATAAATTACTATTTACTAAGTAATAACCGATTTGATTTGTCAGACCGTTTTTCATCCTTATTATTATTAATCTGTTTAAAAAAGTTTGTTGTAATAATAACATACGTACCTAAGGTAATGGTTTACACTGTACGCAAAAAGTATTAGCTATAAATCTTTTGAAAATCGGAAACAGATGCTGAACAATCAGGATGCTTTGCACAGAAATCTCTCGCCAGGCGGCATACTGATTGTTCATACAAAAATGGCGGTACATGAATAATACAAAATTTGTTTATTTTCATGGTATAATATATATAAGTAATAAAGCGATAGACACTTAGTCGGGGGGAGTCGCCCAGGATAGGACAGCACCTAGAATGTGATATTACACTCGTTTATATTATTTCCGAGTATATGCAGCTGAAATTTCAGATTCTTATGTAGTTCGTACAATGAATTATTCGACTTTTCATATTAAATATATAGGAGAGAGACATCATTTTTCCATTATTCTTTTTATTAAACTGTAAGTAAAATTGTTCACAAAAGTGACAAAATAAATTTTTGCAGTCAATATTTTTTTACAAATATATAATTTCAAATTAGAATTTAAAGTACGCCGAAACATGTCCGCGCACCATGATAAACAATATATAGATCATCAATCATAATACAACCAGATTACAAAATGTTGTGGAATAAAAAAGACCAATAATACATAAAAAATGTTAAAAAGATTTTTCTATGTGTGTGATCTAAATCCATAATAATTGAATCTATAACAAAGAAATTTCTTAATGTACAAACAAAAAAGGATGCAGCAGTTTAAACGCTGTTGAAAGCTATAAGGTTTCAATTAATTGCGTTTGATATACTATTCGAATTATTATCTAAAAATGTTTAGATTATTAAAAATAAGGGTGACCGGAATTAGCTAATGTCCGAAATTAACCCATTTTCACCTAATATATATTTAAATACTATCTTATAATTATCTTTTGAAAATATTGAAAACGGGTTTTAAACGTATTTAAAACGTTTAGATGTTACTGTTTTAATTACACGTATTAAAATTATAAATTAAAGTTATTAAAACGTTATAAAAGGTTTTATAATTTGGCCGTCAGAATGAAATTGCGGACATTTCGCACGCTTTTAACACGTTATAAAAACGTTTTCTTAACTTATTCATATAAGCGTTAAAAGGTGTTTTGATACAACCTTTTTAAAACGTTTTAAAAACGTTATGTGCTATCAGGGCTACCAATGCATATATGAGCAAATCCTCAGAATCGGCGTTCCTCAAACATAAAAATTTTGATAATGTTTGAACCTATTGTACTCAATTACTTGTCAAGTCATACATTTGTCCTTTGAGGTCTATTGTATACCAATATCTAACAGTATGTAAGAGTTTTCACAAAGAATATGAGCCAAACTAGATGCACGCACTTTTTACAGAAGTAAAGTGACAGTCCTGACAATATTATTAAAAATTCATTATTTTTTTATTTTTTATCAACATTAAAATCTAACGTACTCAACTATCTTAAAAGGCACACGTATGTTCTCTGGACAAGATCACACGATGGCGATAAAAAGTTACAGCCAATCTGGCTGAGAGCACTTTATAATTTTAAATGACGATCGTGGACATTTAGTTTTATAATTTGGAGAATGATACTTTTACTTGGTTTTTGCTAAAAAAAAGTTTTGCTAAAGACATGTTAGAAACATTAGTTTAGACATTAGAGTCAAATATATAATAATTCACATTTATATAAATAATCAACTAGCTTTTGTGCTTTGACCTCACCAACTGTCATATTTAAGATGTATGTGCTAAATGTATCAAATATAATATTATATATTATTCATTACAATGTAAAATATAGTTTACAAAAAATATTAGGTTTAACTTAACATTATTCTTATAAAAAATTAAAAATAAATAGAATTTATAAATTAAAAGAAAAAGTAAATTTAAATCCTGTTTTTTCATTATTAACAGAAAACTTCATTTTTAAAAAAGGAAATTCTTAATAATTATAAATCCAACGCGCCGACAACAGTATCTCTATGAAGACGTAGAAAAATGTAATTTAAACTAAATGTGTACTTTTAATAAAAAATTATCTTTTGATAAACCATCAATGATAAATCAGCAGACATTTTTAAAGATTCTAATTAAAAAGAGATATAGCAATTTTAAATTAATTTATTAGAACAAGAAATTTTATATTAGAACAGTTAATTTAGTTTGAGGAAGCTAAGTGCCAATAAATTGGCAGCAGTTTTTACTACATTATAAGCAGTAAATATAATTACTTTCAAAGAACCCTCTTCTAACCCGTTAAATTTAATAAAGTACAATTTAAAGTATATAACTGAATTTTTTCAGAATTTTTAAACGTCTTACGCAAGATTTACAAGCAATATAAGTAATCGCAGTAATCATGATTTGAGGATTTGCTCATATATAACGATACAAAAAATATTACAATTGTTATAATAAGGTAATATTTTCTTTAAAAAATTCTAACAACTAACAATGAAACAGTGAAACATATGTACGCTGATTAAAATTAGATTAAACAAAGTATTCCAAAGTGGAGGACCGTGTCCAAAAGTAGGCGACACTTAAACCTCATTTCTACCTGAAATTGCTACCACTGTAATTCCTTAGCCTTAATGAAACTTTCGTACACTGTTTTCTAGTACTAAAAGCTATCTATAGGAACTTTTAAAATTAAATTTGATCAACAAAAAAAGATTTTATACGCATAAATCCTTAAGTTTCCCAAAATGAGGGGATCTCCTCTACTCCTCTCATTTACTCCTCAAAATACATAGATTTTGATATATTATGTAATGTTATAAAAGATACGTTACCTCCAAAAATTGTGATGGGTTAGCGATGGGTATCGTATCAAGCGAGGGACCCATGGGGAGTTTCATTTTTGGTTTTAATTATAGTTCATTTTTTAACGATTGTCCTCAATATCTTTTTTATCCGTTCGTTATAACACATAAATTTGATCACGTCATTAGATTTCCCGTGAAGAAATCTTTAATTATAGATTAAATGTTAATAACTCATTTTTTATAATATATACTAAGAGGTGACAAACAGCTTTTTCGATAACTTGGTCATTGACACCAGATTTTCTTTATATATATATCAAAAGTTTAATGTTCAAAGAACATTTTGAGAAAGTTTCAACGACGCCTATATTTTTATAAAAAGTTGTTAAAACCACCACCTATATAATTTCTATTTTAAATTTCATTACATACATTAACTTTAAATAATTTGATCGTAAAGATTTTTTAAAAGAAAGTAATTTGTCTTTTGATAAATATCGCATTGATGTTATCAATAATGACATCCGGATTTCAATCAGTGTATTGTATTGACAATATCAATAAAGTCACTTAAGCAATGTATAACCTAAGATTTATTATTAAGATAAAAACAAATAACAAGACGTTTCTTCAATAAATGTCACATTCGGCTGTGTCACATGCCTGTAAACGGCTCGGTTGTGAGACACATACTGTGAGATCTTGGGGAATTTCATGAAATATTTCGTAAATTAAAGCACAAGTGTGAATAAATTCTTGTTCTGTTTGGACGTTAAGCATCTCAGGAACCCAAAACATGCAGTTGTATCTACATTAATAATTAAATATTTTAATTATCACTAAAAGAAGAATACGTATGTGTACATATTATGAGATAGCTGTTTTATGTCTTGTACCGGGTCTCATAATACGATCACTGTATTATGAAACACTAGTTTAAATAATACAATATCAATATATTTAATATATTCTATAGTATAATTGCTTGTGGCGCTCAGCTTAAAATTTTATCGGTATCTTAGCAAAAATTTGGATCAATCAAAATCATCAAATTTGGTGATGCAAAAAATACTATCATATTCTGCATCAAATTCTCTTTTCAAAACACATGGACTAAAGTGCTTTATCTTTTATAGTTCTCGAGGTCAAAATACATACATTTTGAGAAAAATAAAAATAATGCAAATAATCATGTTTTTTCAGCTTAGCATAAATCCTGAACTAATAGAGGTAAGGATTTGAAATTCTTTTTAAATATTTTGGGTACGAAATACATCATTTTCTTAAAGTTTCAGAGTATTAAAAAATTTGTCACTTGTTCACTCGACATGGAATCACCCATATATATATATATATATATATATATATATATATATATATATATATATATATATATATATATATATATATATATATATATATATATTATAAAAATATTATTTTGGCCAAGTTTGTCGAACTTTTCGTGATTTTTTCGTGAAATATGCACTATTTTACGTTATTTTACGTTACTTTAACATTATTCTACGTTATTCTATGTTTATTTACATTTGAAAATGAGAACCTTCTCCATATCTTTCGTTTTCTACATCATTTTAGCCTATTTTTTTATAATTTTTCGCGTTATCTGCGCGATTTATGCGCTATATTACGTTATTTTACGTTACTTTACGTTATTTCATGTTTCTCTACATCGAGAAAACAGAACTTTCTCCATAGCTCCATTTATCAACTTGATTATGGTTTTTTCTTTAGAATTTTTCGTGATTTTTACATGATTTATGCGCTATTTTACGTTCTATTACGTTACTTAACATTGCTTTACGTTATTCTACGTTTCTATACATCTACGAATCAGAACCTTTTCCATATCTCCCTTTTTCTACGTTATTTTGCCTAATTTTTTGGAACTTTACGTTATTTTTACGTCATTGGTAAGCTACTTTACGTTATTTTACATTGTTACACGTTATTCTATGTTTCTTTATATCTAAGAATCAGAACCTTCTCCATATGTACCATTTTCAGCGTAATTTTGGCCTATTTTTTGGAATTTTTCCTGATTTTTTCGTGAAATATGCACTATTTTACGTTATTTTACGTTACTTTAACATTATTCTACGTTATTCTATGTTTATTTACATTTGAAAATGAGAACCTTCTCCATATCTTTCGTTTTCTACATCATTTTAGCCTATTTTTTTATAATTTTCCGCGTTATCTGCGCGATTTATGCGCTATATTACGTTATTTTACGTTACTTTACGTTATTTCATGTTTCTCTACATCGAGAAAACAGAACTTTCTCCATAGCTCCATTTATCAACTTGATTATGGTTTTTTCTTTAGAATTTTTCGTGATTTTTACATGATTTATGCGCTATTTTACGTTCTATTACGTTACTTAACATTGCTTTACGTTATTCTACGTTTCTATACATCTACGAATCAGAACCTTTTCCATATCTCCCTTTTTCTACGTTATTTTGCCTAATTTTTTGGAACTTTACGTTATTTTTACGTCATTGGTAAGCTACTTTACGTTATTTTACATTGTTACACGTTATTCTATGTTTCTTTATATCTAAGAATCAGAACCTTCTCCATATGTACCATTTTCAGCGTAATTTTGGCCTATTTTTTGGAATTTTTCCTGATTTTTTCGTGATTTATGAACTATTTAACATTATTTTTCATTATTACACGTAATTTTATGGTTGATTACAACTAAGAATCAGAATCTTTTCTATATCTTCCTCTTCTACGTAATTATGACCTATTCTTTGGAATTTTTCGTGATATTTTACTTTACTACACGTTATTCTATGATGTTCTAATTCGCCATATCTCCGTTTTTGTAAGTGGTCTTGGATTATTTTTTGGAATTTCTGGTGATTTTACATGATTGATGCGCTATTTTACGTTACTATGACGTTACTGTTACGTTACTTTTACGTTACTTTTACGTTACTTTTACGTTACTTTTACGTTACTTTTACGTTACTTTTACGTTACTTTTACGTTACTTTTACGTTACTTTTACGTTACTTTTACGTTACTTTTACGTTACTTTTACACTATGTTACGTTACTTTTACGTTACTTTTACGTTACTTTTACGTTACTTTTACATTATGTTACGTTACTTTTACGCTATTTTACGTTATTCTACGTGATTCTACGTTATTCTACGTAATTCTACGTTATTCTACATTATTTCACATTACTTTACGTTATTTTACGTTACTTTTACGTCACTTTAACATTATTCTACGTTATGCTATAATTATTTACATCTGAGAAGGAGAACCTTCTCCATATCTACCTTTCTCTACTTGATTTTAGCCTATTTTTTTTATAATTATTCGTGTTATCTGCTCGATTTATGCGCTATATTACGTTATCTTACGTTACTTTCCGTTATTTCGTGTTTCTCTACATCTAGAAAACAGAACCTTCTCCATAGCTCCATTTTTCAACTTAATTATGGTTTTTTTTTTCGTGATTTATGCGCTATTTTAAGTTCTTTTACATTCTTCTACGTTACTTTATGTTATTTTACGTTACGTTTACGTGATTCGATGACTCTCTACATCTAGGAAATAGACCCTTCTCCAAATCTCACTTTTTCTACGTTACTTTGGCTTATTTTTTGGAATTTTTAATTTCTTTGCGTGAATTATGCGCTATGTTACGTTATTTTACGGTATTCTACGTTTATTTACACTCAAGACACAAATCCTTCTCCATATCTCCATTCTCTACCTTTCTTTGGCCTACTTCTCAATAATTTTCGTTATTTTTACGTTACTTATTAGCTATTTAACGCTATTTACGGAAATTTACGTTATCCTACGCTATCTTACATTTTAAGATTGGGACCGTATTCATATCTCCTTTTTTATTCGTTATCAATATAACGAATAATTTTTTTAATTCTCCGTAATTCTTATGTAATTTATTACCTCTTTAACTTTATATTACGCTAATTTATGTTATTCTACGTCATCTTACATGTAAGCATAAGAACTTCTTCATAATTCCCTTTTTCTACGTTATTTTGGCCAATTTTTCCATATTCTTACTGTTATTTTTCATTATATTAAGCTTAATAATTAAGACCTTCTCTATACTCAGTTCTTCTACATTTTTATGGCCTATTTTTGGAATTTTGTTATATTATCGTTATTTATGCGAGATTTAACGATATTCAATTTATTTTATGTTATCTTAACGTTATTTTATGCTATTTTATAATATTTTATGTTATTTATATGTTACTTTCTGTTACTTTATGGTTATTTTAGAGGGGACTTGCTTCAATATTTGCCAAATGTTACATATATTACGGTTCGAACAACAAATAATTAGTTCAAAATATTATTAGATTGCTCTCGCAAGTTACAGCTAATTTAACCCATTTTTTCCCAAGCGGCCATTTTATAGTTTTTGCATTATATTTATGAGATATGAAATATATATTTCTCTAAGTTTCGTCGAAATCAAAACAGCAATTTTCATGAATTTCATGATTGCAATTGTCGGAAACGTGAGTTCCCATAGGGCTACGCGTTAAAACATAAATATAAAATTCTTAATATCTTTTTTCTGGGTTGGTATAGCTTTCTAAAAATTTATATGAGTAAGTTTGAGGTCAAAACATACTAGTTTGCAAAATTTCAGAGTTTTCTGAACACTAATTCGAAACCGATAATACTCCCTTCATTTTGTAAGAAACAAATTTACTCATTAAAATTGATATAATAAATAGATATTTCTTTATTAGATTTCTAATTCAATTTTCGATACTGATAATAAATTGAGTGTTCCGCTACATAGCGATCTTACGTAAATAAAGCTACCCTGAAAAGAAAATTTGATTCTAATGATTATTTTTTGAAAAAACACGAAATTTATTAATGCATTTCATCGGCGGCTAAAGTAGATCTGACGCATCCCCTTAACTATTAAAACCTGCGCATCTGACCGTATCCAAAGTTTTCTTATTAGTGTACTCTATAAGTTCCTTACAAGCAAGAACCCTCTCTCTCATCTCCGTCCTTCTCACGCAGATCGGGCGTGCTGAGCATCCTGAACGCGGACCGAACCGACCGCGGCAACTACCACTGCATCGCCAGCAACGGGGTCGAGCCCGAGGAGCGCGCCACCATCAAGCTGATCGTGGAGTTCGCGCCGGTGGTCGACACGCCGAGGCCGAGGATCGGCCAGGCCCGGGGCCACGACGCCAAACTCCTCTGCCACGTGGAGGCCAACCCGACCCCGAGCGTCACCTGGCTCAAGGCCGGCAAGGTCGTCGCCAAGAAGACGCCCCACTCGTCGACCGACGAGTTCGTGCACGTGCACCGCGTCGAAATCATCGAGCTCAGCGATTACGGCTCCTACGTCTGCAGGGTCGAGAATACCTACGGCAAGGCGGAGACCGTCGTCGAGCTTTACAGTGAGTTGTTGGCGGATTTTTTGTTTGGTATTCCATTGTGGGGTTATTTTTCTTTTTGTTTTTCTTTTGATAGGTATTAGCACCAGGTCGTGTCCTTGTAATACTTATATCGTTGTGGGGTATGAGTGATGCGAGTATTTTGGATATCCGAATGCTATTTGATTTGGAGCATGATGAATGTAAATTATGAAGTAATGATACTTTTGTAAACTAGGGACGGTAATACTCGTACGCTACGGTAAAGAATCACTAAAGAAAGGAATGTTACTTTTGTAAAAATTCATTCTATTTTAATGTAATATGTACAAGGGAAACAATGGATTATCCGTAATTTTTCCAGCGAAAGAGATTCCCATATTAGATTTTGAAAAATTAACTATAAACAAATTTATTTATTTATTTATTTACTTTTAATCACAGGCCAGATGGCCTAGTACAAAAAAAAATTTTACAAAATTATAATGTATATAGTTATTACAATATATAATACAAAATTTGTAACAGAAGGCGCTGATAAAACAAAAAGAACTATTGTGTATTACAAAGATAAGCTTAATACTATAGTTAAAAAAGAATTTATTTGCTAGTATCTTAAACAGTAGACTACTATTACAGTTTCGCACTTCTAATGGTAATTTATTCCATAGACTTATACACCTATACAAATATATATATATATATATATATATTTTTTTAAGTTTTCTTATAGCAAATTAGAAGTAATATTCAACGTTTACGTAGAATCGATTATTATCGAATACATTTTTTTCTTACCATTTTATACATTTTAATCATATTGTGTTAAGATGGTTGCGTTGTAATCGGTTGAAAAAGTTCAGCGCGCGCCGATGCAAGAGGGTGACCGCGCGCGCGTACACTATTATATGGAGAATATATTGGCTACGATTGCACGTGTTGGCCCGTACCTTGTTATGGACACATGTGCAGAGAGAGTCAGAGGACTCACGTACAGCTCACTTCGCTGTGTGCGTCGACTGTGCACCCTGACAATTCCGTAAAATTGCCCTCTTTGCAACGTTCCCTCTCAAAAATGGAAAGGCTAAGACTTTTCATGTTCTTTTATAATATTTTTAATACTATTTTGCGTAAAATATTAGTTTCTTTTAATCCTAGACGCGTTTACGCTTAATTAATTAGAATGTCGCTTACGCGGAGGCTTGCAGGGATAAGAATTACGTGTTAAAAGTTAAAAATTTGGAAGATCTATATCTCGATTTTGAAACGGCTAGGTCCTCTACAAATTTTACTACGCTTAGGAAATTTGATTATTAAACATAGTCAAAATTTAAAGACAATTTCTAGATAGCGAATTAACACGACAACTACCTTAAATCAGATAGTAATGGGAAAACTGTAACATGCAGATTATTCATGGCATATAATGGTTTAAGGACATCTGAAAAACTGGTTCTAATGCATAATAACTTAATGTCACTACGTATTTTTAAAGTATAGTTAGTAAATTAGTGAATTACTAAACATTTTTTAGTTTGAATAATTATTTGAATTATATAATTTGATATTTACTAAAATAGTGTATATTATTAGTGTTTATATTATTTGTATCAAATAAATAGTTTTCTAGAGAATATTGAAATAAACATTTATTTGTGTTTACGGAATATGTTTACAGTGTATTAATAAATTAATATTATTAATACAAGACTTCCTTTCCAGGCTGCCAATTATGGTAATTTGAGACGGAAACCCAATTTTATATTGATAATATTAATGATGGATTTGATTTGAACTGTTTTTGGTTATTACTTACTGATAAAGGAAAAGTTTCCGGAACGTATTATTTCGTATGTTCCTTAGATAAAAGTGAAAGTCAATGTACATACATAGTTTCTAACACAAATTGAATCTTTTAAATGTTCCGCAAAAGTTAACGGAACTTTGTTCCCCACACAATTCTAGGTGACATGATGAACGAAATTGTTTTTTCGACGGTTAATCAATACCTTTTGACATGTATTACAAAAAGAGTGGATCACTTTTTCATTACATTTGTGTTATTGTTTACTTTCGAAGATCCAAACGATTTTATGAAAAAGTTATTTAATATTTTTAAAAAAATTGATTGGATCTACGAGAAAGAATAATAAAAAAATTATAACAAAAAGTGCTCCGCTCATTTTGTAATACATGTTCCTTTATTACAAAGTTCCTTTAATAAATATGGTGTTGAAAATAGTGATTTATTGTAACGTGTAGGATCAATATTTTAAGGTTTTAGAACGGTCAAATTTAAGATATTATTAAGTATTGATAGCATACAAATTTTCAGAATGATTGCTTTTAAACATAGAAAGTTTTCTGGACTCGTAATAAAAAATCTTCTTTTGGGTTTAACCCAGGCCTGCACCCTTAACCCTCGCTCAGGGATCTCAAGAATATATATAAATTCAACAAATTTTGAGACTTAGGTATCAATGAAAATTGGCATACTAGAGTTTTAAAAGTCGCTGTATGCTGTATCCGAATACATGTCTAAAACTCAACATTTCAAAAAGTCCCGTCCAGAATTCCGGATTTACAATACTTTTGTAGGTATATGGCTATATCCATAATGGTACACCAAATCCAACATTTGGAATCCACCATTTTGAAATTTAGAAATTCTAATATCATATTTGGATTCAGCGATCCTTAAACCCCCTGGGGCCCCGCTTCTCTTGATAAAGCGAGGGTTAAAATCGTGAACTCTGTAACACTATAATATTTAGATATTTTGCTCCGTGTATCAACGAAATGGGAATAACGTTCACCTGCAGCTTTCCTTTTGATTATAAATATATATCACATTATAATGACCACTAGTAGTCTACACATATATAGAAGTTATTAAATTCTTACTTTTCCAAGTTTTTATAGTTTTATACTTTACTTGTCAACCCCAATAGCCTCTAATATTATATATAATATTAGAGTAATTTTTTATATAATTTTAATTAATTATGTTATATATTTTATTTGTTACAGAAACAGATATTCCGTGGATTATTTCTGATTAAGTGGATAAGAAAACTGTTTTACAATTTATATTTTGTAAAGAATATCATTTAGTGAATTACATTTAACGGAAAATCCGAATCTGAAAATTAAAATATGGAAAAGAAAGTCACGCATCATTTATCATAAAGGTCTGAATATATTAAAACAGGAAATAGCGTCAATAAGAATAAAATAATTGATAGCTAATATGTAAGCCCTGATAGAATATTTAAAAGTATGTAATATAATTTTGTAGAAAATATCTTTTATTTGATAATTATTCAAGACAATCCTATTAGTTTCTTTAATTTTACAAGGTAGGTACTGTACTGATTAGGGTTTATTTTAAAGCTTAATTAACAAAACATATATCTAATTTATATACCATGATAAATATTTATATTAAATTTATATTAATAAATCATGTCTTGATATACCTATGCTTTATTAATATTGGTCAAAAATATATTTTGTAAAATAAATAATTGTCACGAAAACTAAATACAAAGTAAAATTACAAACTACAGTATATTATGCAACAAGTGCGCAAAATGCGATTTTACACACGAGTAACGAATAGTCTCGCACGAGTTACATACGATATATTTTGATACATGATGTGCGTACAAAAATTGGATTTTACGCCCATTGTGAGGGCGTGAAATGCAATTTTACTTTATCATAGAAAAATAGTGTTTACAACTCAGGCGTTAAAATAGCATTTTACACACTGAGACTCATCTTACGCGCACTGTATCGAAATAGTATTTTGTGTACCAATGGCATGAAGTGGGCTTGTTTTGACCGACTGTGAGTTTAAAGTACGAGTCGTAGGCGAGTGCGTACAGCGAGACGGAGACACGAGGTGAAAATAGTCCTTTCACCCGTGGTACACAGTATATTTTTTGTAACGCATGTATTGATTTTTGCCAGTTTAATTCTCATTTCTATTAGCTTCTGAAAGAGCGGGCGCAAAGTAAAATGAGCAACGACTTAAAACGGTCTCTTTAGACCCGGTTTTGAGGGCAAAAACGCGAAAATCGTGAATGCGTTACAGAAAATACTCTTGAAGATTGAGGTTAGTTATAAATATAAAGAGGTAAATAAAATATTTCTAAAATAATGAATAGTCAACAATATTATACACCAAATAAAAAAATATTTAATACAAAATATTGTAGTATGTACATAATATGATTAACGCAAGTATAAAAATTAAAATTATATAAATTATGTTCTGAGTAAAACTTTAACATCAAATATTTAAAAACTGCAGACCATCGTTACAATTTCAGTTATAAATTATTTGGGAAGGTTTTACTTGTATCGGCAATGCAGTCACCGTTTCTGCAATACTGCAAGTAAAATAATAAATATTAAATATATACGATATTTGATCAATATGATAGTAATAATCGAGGTAATTAAAAAAAAGATGATTTTTACTAATCCATCGCCACACGTAGAACCTTCAGCAGCTGGGGCCTTTCCAATGCATTTCATGTTTGTCATTGATTTTGTACAGTGCAATTTCCAACAAACCGTAGCATTAAACTGTAAAAATTATATTTTATACCAGTATTTTCAGAAATAATTTAACAGTTCTTTCATGAAAGTAAAAATTATGAAAAATTAAAATATATTTCTCAAAATATAATACTTTGTCATGATTGCAAATTTTCTCTGCAATTTTAGAGCGGAATCAACAATATGCAAAATTATTAACTTCGAAAATCAGAATTTTCACCTGATTTACAGGGAATTGCCATTTTACTGCATTTAACTAATAAGTATAATTGCCCAAAAGAATTTAAAGAAATCTAATGTGTACTCTAGTTACCATAAGCATAAAGAAATCTAATGTATACTCTAGTTACCATATAAGCAATCTAAATCCAATTAAGAAATTAGACATTATTCACGATCCGTTTAACTTATTTGTGTTCAAAATCTAAAATTAACGTATAAACACCAACATATATAAATTTACGTAAGAATTACCTTAAAGAATTGTTTGTTCATTAAAAGCATTTTACCAACTTATCTCAGACATCTCGAATTTTTTACCTGTTTATAATAATGTACATAACAGAATTGATTATTTCTTCCTTAACGCTTTTTTAAAATTCTAAATTTTTTGTATAATCCCTTTTAGAAAAAAATACCTATAGGATTTTGATAAATTCTCTAAAATTTAAAAAAAATCCAAATTTAAAATCGTTTATTAATTATATTGATACTTACAACGCATGGCTTTCCTCCACGTGCAAGACATTGCTCTTCAAGAGTTAAAACTTTCCCTGGCAAAGTCTGTGCTAACAATTCACCCAAGTTTTCAGGTTTATTTTCTAAACAATTAGATGTTGTCAAACTGTAAAACAATTGGATATATATTCAAGTTTATAAAATGTCAAATATATGTTTCTCTATGTATTGTATATGTTATTGACAATATAACCTTGCGAACTGCTCTAAAATTCTTTTACTGCATGAAGACCAGCAAAGACTATTTACAGATCGATATTTAGCACTTGCCATAATATATCCGTCTTTCATAGAACAATCTGATGCTTCATCTTCACCATCGTGAGGTAAGCTTAGTCTTCAAATTATAATATTAACCAATTTAGTAATTTTAATTAAATGTACAGATCTCTAATCAACAACTAAAAAATTGCATTTGAAATTTTGTAAAGCTAAGATAATTTTAATTAACACAGAAATGACATATATAAATTACATACTCATGATTATCAGTACAATATAAAACAGATAGTTTATAATTTTTAATATGTTTAAGTTATATACTAGCCGTTGTCTTTGTACAAAAAAATTTATTTTTATTTTTATTTTTGTTTATTCATTTACTTATTTTACTTATAACTTATAAGTTTACTTTGAACTATTCTTGTTTCTCTCTGTAATTATATTTATGGTGATTATGAATACTAAGCATTTAGCTACAGCGATTTCACCCACGATATATCAATTATTGTTTACCCTTAGTTAGAACACCTCTCAAGAATTACAAAATTCTCATCATACGTAGTTTCTACCACAAAATTAGTAACATGACTGATAATAACACAATTAATAAAGTGAAATAAATCTTACAAATGCCCGATTTCGTGAGTTGCCGTTATGATGCCTGCATACCCTCCATTGTCTTCAAGAATAGCTGTATTTTTTTTCTTTGAACATGCTTTGCCAGTAAATGCCTTACCTATAAAATCAAATTTAATATCAATAATTTATTTAAAATAAAATTCTTATTAAATAAACTCTATTCGTCTACAATTTATTTACCTAATGCTGAAGACTTGCAATAATTTGTATACTTTAAACTGCAAATATCGCGCCTTTTACACAAAGAAAAATCAATTATAATTTATTTTAACAATTGCTACGTCTTGAAGTTAAATGAAAAATTAAATAAGAGTAGTTACTTGGTCATAGTCACCACCATATCTTTGGATCTCATTAATTTAGCATTAGCATCAGTGTTAAAATATTCTCCTGCGTCTAACAATGCTTTCTTTGCATATATCCGCCCAGTTTCATCCAAATTATCATATATGTATCGTAAAGCCATTTCATCCTACACATGCAATAACACATGAATAAAATCATAATTTTTCTGTTGCAATAATAAAAAAATATTTTTGTATCACCTGTGCTAAAATCACTCCAGCAATATTAAGTTTAACTTCTGGCGATTTCAAAAGTCTGTACCTCAAGTCTACACCATTCCAAAAAGGCACTAAATAATTCATTGCAAAGTAGGGTTGTTTACCTAGATGTCTAATACATTAGATTTATCATTTGTTACATGAGTATTTTTTTTATACTATATTTTATATATTAATTTAATTAAAATAATTTTCTCAAAAACTAAAACTTATTTAAGCTGTTTTAAGTTAGATTGCTAAAACTTTTTTGTATTTTTTATTAAACTTATTCATCAATGAAAAATATAATACAAATAGCTTACTTATAAAAGGATGCATCTACAACAACCAAAATTTCTGGGTATAAAACTTGTAGTGCCTGCAATCTCATTTGTTTCTTAGTATATTTTTTTGCGGCATCAATCACTGAAATAACAAATTAAGAGATAACAATCTCCTACTTTATTGTTTATATATTTATAATGCAATTCTCGGTAATGATTATGAAAGTACCATGTGGCGTGTAGTCTGATGTGGAGTTTTCAGTTGATATTTTATATATAACGTGATCTTTTAAATCATTATCATGACTTGTATTTGATATCATGTTAATTAAACGTTGAGGAAGTGGGCTAATAGCTAAGTCTGCAGCTATCATTCCATCCTGAAATAATTATTATACGTACACAAATTTTTCTAAATTTTTGTATTTATTAACTATCAGCATTTACGTTCTCCGTTTGTGGTTTTTTTTTCTCTCTAAAGCGTACTTCGTTTTATGGCCGATAAATTTGATAAAAATAGGAAAAACCCATTAGTTTTTTTTCAAATAAGCAAACAAAAAAATTAATAATAATATTGTAATTAACTATTAGAGCGTAAAAGTTCGTGGTACCTTATATTTTCTATCTTAAAATACATATTTCTTTTCTTTTTTTGTAATTAATAAATAAATTACGTACAAAAGTTTAAAACCCGCATTGTAGTATATCTACACATATGTATAAAAAATTATCCTAAAATTTGAGAATATATAACTTTTCTAAAAAATTCCTAAAATTTGAAAATATATAACTTTTCTTATGGCGTATAAAAAAAATAAAAATACGACCTGATTTTTGTACGCCATTTAACCATAGGGTGCATCAGTCCCACTGTACCGACCGAATACCATCAACTCGAATTCCTCGTCCCACTCTAAAATACGTATCAGAATCGATTTTCCTTTTCAGGGTCGCTTTACTTTGTGAAAGTAAAGAACGGATCAGTCCAATTATAAGGAAAATCGGAAAAGTAAATAATTTACTGTTTGTCACACTTGCACGAAAACGCGTTTTTCATGCATATAGCGGGACCAAAGTGGCCATTTTCCGACCGGCGAGCGGAAAAGACTTTTGCGCCCGCTATAACAAATTTAGTAAATTTTCGAAAATCAACTCTAAATTGGGTTTGGCCGCCCTAAACATTAAGTACCATCCGGATGATACCACATGTTTAGGTGTGCCTTAACACTCTAGTAGGCTGATTTTACAATCTAACAAGCGTGACTAACAATTATCAATATATGTTTGACAAAAAATACGGCGTGCAATATGGGGGAGAGGCCTTTTTCGCCCTTGCGTGTTTGCAATACTCGTCTTCAGCTCGCAAGCCGCACTCGCCTTCGGCTCGAACCTTGCAAACCTCACACGCGGGCGAAAAAAGCCTAATACTTTTCTCACATGGTGCACAATATACTATTTTGTCCTACCTGGACCGAAAGGATAATTTTTCGTGCATATATGAAGCGGGCGGAAAGTGAGTTACTTTTCCGCTCTAAGGACGGAAAAGTAACGCACTTTCCGCCCGCTTCATATATGCACGAAAAATCATTCTTTCGGTCCAGGTGGGACTAAAAGTATCGTGTGCACCACGGGAGGAAGGCGATTAATGCTCGTGCTAGTTGCAGCCCTTGTCTCGGTAAACCTCGACATCTCTCGGTTCGCCTCTACTCGGGTTGTTCGGGTTGCCTCGGCTAGGCTTGCAACACCCTCGCGATAATAGCCTACTTTTTACTCTTGATACACAATATACTATTTGATTATAATAACCTGCTTTGCGACACCAGTAAAGTTAGCTACGCAACCATCTGACTCTAGTAGCGTTAATTCACATGCATTTTTTCGATTTTCCTTACAATTGGACTGGCCCGCTCTTTATTTTCATAAAATAAAGTGATTCTGAAAAGGATAATTGATTCTCATGTATATTTTCCAAATGGGGCAATAAATACGAATTAGTTATATTAAGTCGGTAAAGTAGGACTGATGCATTCTCTTAAAAATTTAATTTTTATTTTTACTTTTATTCTTTCCATGCAACATCCCGATAGCGTTATAAATTATTACAAATATAATGTTATATACTTACATAAAATACTTGTCCATTTTTCTGAAATTTAGATTCCAGTAATGACACCATATTAATAGGATCTTGATAGATTCCATTTATGTTGTCTAAAATCTATTACAAAAAATAAATTGTATTTGTAATTATAACAAATTTAAAAAAGTAGATTAAGGTAAATATCTCAACTTGCAGACAATTTTCTTAATTTATTTAATTATTTTTATTTCATTCTATTATCATTATTTATTATTTTATTGCAACATACAATATTTAAGGTAGAAGTCATTCATTACCTTCAATTTTACAAAAAAATATATGAACTTAGTTTGTTCTATTTTTATTGTAAAAATCAAATAAATGAAATTATGCATAATCCTATTTCTAATCATCATTTAATGAATTTGCCCTAAAAGTGTTAATTTCTTAAAGATTATATTCTCAAATATGTAGTAAACAAAAAAGTTGCTTGTATTTTAAGTAGAGTTGCTTATTAATTTTACGTGAAGTACGTCTTATAAATATGTTCAAAGGTGGATTTATAGATAATCTTACAGCTTTTTTAGTTAAAAAATGTTTTATTTCTCATAAAAGTAATATTCATTTAAGAAATTAAAATTCAATCAAATTTAAATTATAATTGGTGCCAATAACTAAAAAAATGTTTATGGTGGTCCTATAGTAAAATTTGACAATAAAAATTGATTTTTTTATATTATTTTTTATGTACCAAAATCATTTTAATTCACTTGTAAGTTATTTATACGTATTTTTTCAGAACCTTAATTACGTACAATCCTACGCGCTTTTAAATTAACCGAAATGTAACCTGTGGTCAAACCTACCTTATACTATGTAGCTACATTTTAGAAAACTTAGACATTTGAAAAAGGAAAGTCTTATGCGTATATGATTACAATGAATTAATCTGAAACTTTGAGGATATCTTATTTGACTTATTCTCATTACAACTACGAATTCCGATTTGTCAAAAGAAATGTATTAAGAAAGTGTTGCCCATGAAAAAAGTTAAAAATGTGTTTTTTTCAGGTTATTTTAGCAATGAAAATTCAATATAATTTTTTTTCTCTTTATAATCGTGTTAGTAAGATTTTGGAGTTCGCAGTTGTGTGCGATGTAGATCTTATAGCTTGCATAATTTTTGTCAAATACTACACTTTCCTTTTAGGTAACAAATACCTACAACTACCAATTTTAGATAAAATTGTATTATAACCAGCAAATAATTTAAAAAAGACTCAAGCATAGTAAATAATTTGATTGTTAGAATTCGTTTTAAAACGCCGTTTAAAATAAAATAATAATTAATTTATTTACTAACGGTAGTCTATTGGTCGTATAGTCTATTAAAAATAACTCAAAAGTAATTTATAGTATTTACTATTTAAGTATAAATCAATCAATGATATGAATGTATTATTGTAATTATATTATGTGGAAATTTCCGAAGTACGTACACAATTGGTTAGCGTTATCTCGATGTTATGTTTGAAACGTAAACAAAGGATCATTGTATCATTTGTCTAAATGACAAACTGGTATTATGATTTTGCTTATAATAATTATAATATTTAAGATGATTAGATGTTAATCGTTTTATAATTTAGTAATTCTTCTATTTATTATTAATTGTTAATAACACAGTTTAAAATTTTGGTTCCATTTAAAAGTCTATTCAAGTTTGAGAAATTTACTTTCCTTCTAAGAGTATAATTTTAAGACAATTTCCCTTACATTCTTTTGTAATTTATACTCTATTTGTGAAGAATTTAGAGGATTCGTTTCAACATGCCATATTGGTGTATTTTTCCCAAGTAAAACGTCATCCCGGGGCTTCAATTGCAAGTCATAGTGTCGTCCGAACGCGGTAAATGATAAAACGCGATCTTGGGTCGATAACCTTCGCTTCAGGTGAGTAACAGGTAATGCATTGAGCTTAACGAACTCGTGCAATGGTACTAGAATTTATAAAGATATGTTCATATTTATATCAAAATTATTATTTAAATTAACGTTTTTATTATAACAAAAATATTAATTTTCCATATACCTTGACTGCGATCTGTATGAAATACTCTATAAAACTCCTCGTCCGTCATAATATCGTAAACCTTAAATAAACATTTATTGACTTTTAAATTAAAATCAAATCGAATGGCTAATATACAATTATATATATTAAAATTATACTTACTTGTGATCCTATACACATATTTAAATTTACTATAAATACAATAATAAATAAAGCTCTCAAATTATTGTACAATAACTTTATGGCCATTTTCATTAGAATCTATTTAAATTTACACGAATTGTTTTGATAACTGTATTGAAAAAGTAAAACTGGGTAGCACAGCGACTAATTATAGTACATACAGTATTATAGTTACAGTTAACAATTCAATGAACTCTTCATTGAATAAAAAAAGATTACGCGCTACAACTGCACAACCGTGAGTAGATCGTCATGCCTTCACATGGCAAACTGACTCCTTTTTCAAAGGTACCATAAGCAAGTAGTCGCATGGAGCTCATAAATAAACCAACAAACATACGGGCCACATGTAATCATGTCATTTCTCAGTGAATGCAATACTACAAAAGGAATTTCATAAGTATGCCACAATATGATTGTGTTTAGAATGCAAACTCTTTAACTAGGATCTATTATTATTTATATTTGAATTAATAACAATATTTAATAGTAATAATTGTTATTATTATATTTTCATTAATATATATTATATATATATATAAAAGGTTTAGTAAAATTTTAAATTCAATCCAACTATAATATATAACTCTTTTAATTGAATTATAAAGTTCATTATTATACTACTTTCATTTAACTAGTAAAATCATAGTATTATTTCAATATTTTAACATTTTTTAGTTTATGTAGGGGAGAATGGTGCAGTATATGAACAGGTATACAGTATAAACAATTATGCATTTCCGGTTTCCATCGCTGTATTACAATCCTTTACCTAGTGAATTAAGTATTTACAATTTACTGCATCTTTGACAGTTATTGTACAAATTAGCGAAAAGCGGATCACTTCCAAGTAAATAAACTTTTATAAGTACTAAAAATACCATAAATGATAGTTCATACTGCGTACGATATGTTTTATAAATTCTAAAGTCGTAACTTTTGAATATTTACAACTATGTAATTTTGTTAATTGAATTTGAGTGCAGATCATTCTTTTTCATTAAAAAGTATTGTTGAAGGAACAAATCCTTTTTGGAATTTTAATTTTGGTCCATTCAATCAAAAGTTTCAGCCAAAGTAACTACGAGTGTTATACTGTGCGACCTTCCCCGATATGATTTATAGTCTGTTACAATTTATTTTGATTATAAAGAGTAAGCCTGTATTCATTAAGTAACAGTATACAAACCAATGTATATACAAATATATAGTGACAGTACTAAATGAATTATCTTAAAACATTTTATGCGGGCCCTATCATTCTATTGCATTCTGCAACAAAAAGTTTTGGTAACAACTTTAAAAAAACTGACCTAAATTACAAAGGACGCTCTAACTTTCAAAGCGACGCTCCTTACGAAGACTAGCAGATTTCACAGTTCTGAAAAAATACTTTCAGATTTCTAACAAACATAATAGGACCTCTGGAAAAGAGAGTTTTTGTCGAATAATCTGAATTCTGAAAAGTGCTATTTTTCTTCGAAGGCTTCAAAAAAGAAATATTATTTTTTAAAAATTCTAAAATGTACTAGATTTTATAATTAACGTTGAAAAATGTTATATTGCAATTTTTTGTCATCTACCATTAATTTAACTTATAAGTACAATATGAAATTATTTCATAATACTATTTCTTTTTTATTCATTTGTTAGAAATAACCTCGTATTTATAATTATTTTTTACACAGAGTTTAATACTTGAATACTGAATCTTAATATTATTACAATCTAGCAGAAGTAATAACTTAAGATTATATGAAATGTCTTTTAAAATAAAAAATTAACACTAAGTGTATTATTTTTTTGTTGTATTAATTGTGTTAATGATAATGAATATTCAACAAGAAATATTCGAAAAATGTTCAGAAAATGTCTCTAGCGTCTACGAATGTATAAATGTTTGAAATGACTCCAACAGCACCTTGGTAGACGAATAACTTATTTGTCAAAACAACAAAATATTAAAATGTCAATATGTCACATAAAATACAAGAAATTTTACAAGACTGGAATAATGGTTTCGTAGCGTGGGGAATATCAGCTAACATTTATTACACGTGCTGATTTATTGATAAAAATAATATAATAAAAACACGTAAAGAAAGTAGCAATTAGCACATACTTTTATCACATAATTGAAGTCTACGTCACGTAATTTTTATACAAACATTAGAAAAATCTTATAAAATATCAAATAAAATACATGGATAAAATTTGGGTAAATTGCAGATATTACACAAATATTTCTGAAACATTTTATGCTACACTGAGAAAATCCTATCGTAAAATTTTCCTAATAAATTTCTTTTTCAAGATAATGTAAATTTGCATTTTTGTTACGTATTAAAATAAGACTTTTTAAAAATTTTACGATTTTTAATATCATAAATTTCACGATATATATCTAGCCAGTAGCGATATAGTTTTCTCAATCCATGTGTGACAGGATAAGTTTAGCCAAATTCAACTGCCGAGATGTTAGTGAATGTGTTAAATGAAGATCAATTAAAAATTCAAATTTCACGCCTTAAATTTTATCAACCGAGAAGTAAATAATTTACTATAATTTATAAATAGTATGCAAATACTCATATTTAGATAAAACTCAAGCTCACTTTTCCTTGAGATTGATATGATTACTATTCTATAAAATTATTTCAAGCACATGTTTCAACTGCATCTTTAAATCCAATAAGATGCATTTTATGAGGGCTCTTCTGTCATTTGGTGGCGTTAGTGTGATGCGTGGGTCAAAGAATTGCAAAGTTATTTCACTAAGATGGCGAGCATATCTAGACTAGACTAGACTAGATTTCAGAGTTGTAGGTGTCTAAATATTGTCAATACGTCTTATGACCTCGCAAGTGAAACAACTTAATTTGGTTATTGCACTTTGAGCAAAAGGTGGCGAACGCTGGAAGAAAATAGCAGAAAATGGATTGACAACAAATGTTTTAAAAGTTTAAATGACGATGTGAGGATCAAATAAATAAAGTAAATAAGGATTATTGATTTTATATATCTGGATATCAATAACACTAAATTTCTACAACTTTTGTAATATATTTATATTTCTCGGTACTATTCATCCAGCGCTCGCCATCTTTTGCTCTAAGTGAAATAACCTAATATCTGTATGTTTGTAGGATGCGAGCGCATACGTATATATATATATAGATATACTCTCAATGCTTTGACCCACGTGTCACTCTAGCGCCACCAATTATTCCAATTATTTTCTAATAGGTATATGGTTGAAATATGTGCTTGAAACTTTGTAAAATGATAAATTTTATTTTTAATACAGAATTTGAGTTTTGCCTACTTAAATATAAATATTTATTATTACAAACAGAATATTAATAATATAAAATAACTACTATATCACTATTCAGTCGATAAAGCAGTAGTATCGGATGTAAAGATTGGATTTGTCCACTCGACGTAAGAACTTTCTGGTCGAATGCATTTGAATTATTTTGAAATACTGCAATTTCATTGGATCTCATTGGATCGAATGTACGTTTTCGCTAAGCTCATTGGAGGATTTCAAACGCATTCGTCCAGAAATTTTCCACGTCGAGTGTACACACCGCAGTTTTTTAAAGTCTAATTACAATATTGATTACACAATACATTAATATTACAATACGTTGATAGTCGAATTTTTTATTTAACTGTTTCAATAAAGGTACCGCAATAAAATATACCGCTTTGTTCATACCACCTGTATGGTACCAGCACAATAGGATATGTCTTAGGGTGTGACCACATAATCATGCCAGAACCTCGTGCTAGCATGAGTCGATAGAGTGGGGATACTCATTTCCATTGAATCACCGCTGCGAATGGTTAACTCTGCTATGTTTGACAAATCGCAGTTCTGATTTAACGGAAACGATTACCCCCACTTCACCTGCTCATACAATCATGAGGATCTGGCATGCTTATATAGTCATACCCTTATACAAACATCCAATATAGGTTATAAGACTGTCACTCCACCCTTAGGGTGACTCTCCAATAGGTGTCATCGTGCAGTTGGCCGTGTCGCTGTGTCGTGCACATGTGTCGCTGTGTGCATGTCGTTGTGTGCACGGAATAGAAGAGAAGGGGACGCTGCCAACTGCAAAATTCACTTTTCGTTGCTCCGAAACGAAGAGTAACATAACCATAATATGTCTGGCTCATACGTCAACCGCATATAAGTTGGCAGCGTCCCCTCTCTTCTTTCCCGTGCACAAAACGACATGCACACAGCGACACGGCCAACTGCACGATGACACCTATTGGAGAGTCACCCTAATGTTACTCTTCGTTTCGGAGCAACGAAAAGTGAATTTTGCAGTTGGCAGCGTCCTCCTCTCTTCTATCCCGTGCACACAACGCATGCACACAGCGACACGGCCAACTGCACGATGACACCTATTGGAGAGTCACCCTTATTCTGCACCGTATTTCAGCCATGTTCAAGCTCGCATCATCCGCGTGCTGCACACTGTGCTATTACGAATCTCGACGCTGATTGGCCAGCACACCGTACAGCATACGTAAAATATTAGTTTGTGTACAGCTGCAGAATAAGGTTGTAGGGACACCCTTAATCATTCTCTTTTTACTTTAATAATAATTTAACAAATCAAGTAGCAGAAACGTTCCACGAACGTCTCAAACCTCATTTCTCCACGTTTCCACAACGAGATTTAGCGATAACGCGAACTCTTCAGTGCGTTTGAGAAACGTTTCCGAAACAATCAGCAGTATTATTTTCACCGCTTCTTGCTTTCAAAACCCTCGTTCCTAAACGGTTTCCGCAACATTCTCAATCCTCTCCCAAGAACCTCAAAAACCCAAAGGTCAAAAAAAATTCCAAAATACTCGCAATTCAAATCGATCCCCCATTCTTCCCGCCGATCCACCCGACCAATAGCCAACGTACAAACCTCCATTCCCTCCAATCAGCTGTTCCCTTTAACGAGAAACCCCATTGTTGTACTCCGCGCCAAAGCAAGTGCGTTCCCCTAACCAACGGCCACCTCCAGCATCTCCGTCTGCCGCCGGCAGCAGAAGCAAGACGCCGCTACTCGAGCTATCCCCATCCGAAGACACCCACGTGCCGCGCAATGTAGGTGTCGTGTTAGTCGATTTCGACTTCCGTTGACCCTTCGGGACGTTATATACCCGCAGAGCCGCAGGCACCCTTATCAACATGGCGGAGCGGGCAATGGGGTATACGCGCACGGATCAGCAGGAAGCTTCTCCTGCGCCTGAATAAAGGGAAGACTACGACGACTCGCCGCCGGCGCAAGTCCCCAGCGGAAACCGAGCAAGAGCCCCCCCCCCTTCCCCCTCCCTCCAGGAAGCTCGGAGAAGACTGTCCAACCTCCAGGAGGTGTCCGCGTCGAGGTGCAAAAAAAAGAAAAACAAAGCCACACACACCGTCTCCCCCGCGGAGGCGTGCGGCGTCCTCGCGAGGTGGCTATATACATTTTTCGACAATATACACGCTGACGAGAGCCGAGAGCCGAGAGATACAAAGCCTCTGTGTCGAGAGCGCGCGACTGTACACACGGAGACGGAGACAGAGACGCACGCACGACGGAGACACGCGAAACGAAGTGAGAGAGAGAGAGAGAGAACGAAATATTATACATCACCCAGAGCTTGAAGGCGAGAAAGGTAGAGAAAGAGAGAGAGAGAGAGAGCAAAGGGTTAAGCGCGCGCTCGGCGCACACACGGATACACACGCACGCGCGCGCGCGCGCACACTCGTCGTCTTCGTAGTTCGTCGTCGTCGTCGCCATGAAGCTCGTCGATAACGTGGTGCGGAGCTTCAAGGTGGCCAAGATCTTCCGCGAGAACTCCGACCGCATCAACAGCATCGACTTCTCGACGACCGGCGACACCCTGATCTCCTGCTCCGAGGACGACCAGATCGTCATCTACGACTGCGAGAAGGGTACGCAGATGCGCACCGTCAATTCCAAGAAGTATGGCGTCGACCTCATACACTTCACCCACGCGAAGAACACGGCGATACACAGCAGCACCAAGGTCGACGACACGATTAGGTACCTCAGCCTGCACGACAACAAGTACATCAGATACTTCCCGGGCCACACGAAGAAGGTGGTCTCCCTCTGCATCAGCCCCATCGAGGACACCTTCCTGTCGGGCTCCCTGGACAAGTCCCTGAGACTTTGGGACCTCAGGTCGCCCAATTGCCACGGGGTGATGAACGTGTCGGGGAGGCCAGTGGCTGCCTACGACCCCGAGGGACTGATCTTCGCCGCGGGTGTCAACTCCGAGTCCATCAAGCTGTACGACTTGCGCAGCTTCGACAAGGGACCCTTCACCAACTTCAAGCTCTCGCACGAGAAGGAGTGCGACTGGACGGGCTTGAAATTCAGCCGGGACGGTAAGACCATTCTCATATCCACCAATGGAAGTATCATCAGACTCATCGACGCTTTCCACGGCACACCCCTGCAGACCTTCACCGGGCATTTGAATAACAAGGGGATACCTATAGAGGCCAGTTTTAGTCCGGACTCACAATTTGTGTTCAGCGGGTCTACGGATGGCAGGGTGCACGTCTGGAATGCGGACACCGGGTACAAAGTTTGCGTGCTCAATGGGGACCATCCGGCGCCCGTGCAATGCGTCCAGTTCAATCCCAAGTACATGATGCTCGCCTCCGCTTGCACCAACATGGCATTTTGGCTGCCCACCGTCGACGATATGGCATAAGTGGCACAACGAAGAGGTCTGGAATGAGAAGAAAGCAGTTATGACGAATCGACGCGAGATAAGTCGGAATGACAAGGGTGAAGCCAAGAGTGGATAATTGTGCTGCAAGGCAACTCTCTGTCTGCATTTTTTTAAATGAAAATTTCAAAAGTAAATGTTCATAAAGATGGAGCATCCTGCTTTACGTTTTCGTCGTAATCGTCGTATTCTAGTGACAACATGGACACTACTAAAATTAAATAGCATTGTTGTGCCACGAGATTATAATTACGAAGTGGCTAGTTTTTTTACATTAGCCGACTCAAGATGTTGACTAAATACTAAAGTATTTGAATATGTCGTCCACGTGAGGTTATTCCCTACAAAACTATGTTTGATAAATTTTACGATATCATTTCATAGTCATTTTGTTATATGTACAATGTACACAGGCTTATTGTCTCATAATTACTATAGCTTATGATACCAAGTTTTCAGCATTTCATAGCATAGCTTTTCATTTATACTAGTACAATTATCGAACTTATTTTGTAATATGCACATGAAGATTTTTAACTTATTGTTAGGAAGGAAATATGTATTTGTAACAACTAATTTACAATTGTTATCTTAATGCCAGAAAACTAATATATATTTCAAAATTCATTCAAACTTTATATACAAACTGATTATTTATACAAAATTCACAAATGAAATGTAAAATTTATTGTAAATCAACCAGGCAAAAACAATTTTAATGTAATTAAAAAATTCAATCTAGTTACATATTTATTTACTTTTGTAATATTTTTAAATTATACATAATTCTTTTCTTTTTTAAATAATGTAGACAATGTAGCCTTGTGCGCCAGATGTTTGATAAAGTAATGTTATAACTGTCTGTTTTGCATATTGAACAGAAAGTAAGCTTCCTTATCGCATGTGGTGTGAAAACTATTATACTGCCGCAATTTCATCAATCGAGCAAACTGCATACACTTGTGTGTGGAATAAATGAAGCACCACGATTTCCATAAGATTCCATAATGATTATATTGTAAACTATGTGTAAGGTAGCACTATAATTTTCACCCTGATGACATGTGTGATAGACGTATTGCGTTTGTCAAGGTGTAATTTGTTTGTGAGTGAGCGAGCGTGTGTGAATGTTCTCTGTAAAATAGTATTTTTATAACAAAACAAAGACGAATTGTGAAGTGTAGTTCTAATTATAATTATTAATCGACAAACGTGTTCGACGTCGCACAAGGCTCACTCACTGTCATCAAGAGGGAACCGTGTAAAAAAAAATTGTCAAATTGACGATCCAAAAGCTTTTTCTTTTTATATGAACAATAGTATCTCAATAAAAATACTATAAGTTCCATTAAACATGTGTATAGATTATATCTCTGGACATTATACTGCCAGCAAATCGAGTGATATAATCTTTAAACAATTTATATGCACTTAATAATTTCTTCTCTTAATTACATTTGTAATTATTTTGCATATCATTTGATCTCAAAATTTATGCATAATTAAAAAGTAGTGATGAAAAATAAACTTGTAAACTTCCAATATGCTAAGGAGAAGAAACTATTCTATAATCATGTTACTATGAATTAAGCCAATTACATATGTAATTTTCATAACAAAAATCAAATTTAAAAAAAAATTACCGAAAATTTTGCAAGCTTCTAGTTTCAACTTAAGCATTAAAAATTAATCGTGTCACTACTTTACTATCTGAAGACACAAAAAATGTATTCATTCTTTTTGTAGATCAGTTTTATTAATGCGTGACAAATCTATTCGTAATTCAATTCATAATAAAACATCTTTTTTGTACACCTTAAAAAAGTCTACTTTTTTTTATTACTGTTACCTTTATTTTTATTTTTCTTACGTTTTTTAAATTTTCTATGAAAACATTTATTTATTTGTAATAATATGAATCACACATTTTTCAATCAAATCATCTTCAACATCTTCATATATCGAATTTTTCTTTTAAGTACTCATTAATTTAAACATTAAATTATTAGTTATAACTCAGGCATGCTTGTCGATACTGTGTACATAATAATTTATTTACATTTACTATTACATAGGAAATATATTTATATTATACTTTAATAAAATCTCTTTTAAATACAAAATTTTATCTACAGTATTGAATAATAAACAGTTTTATAAAATTAAAAGTGTTTTCTTCAAATTTACAATTTATTAACTTTTTCAGCTTCATTATCATTCACTATTTGTATGTGATACAATTCTTTATCTTCCTCAGAAATTAAAGCTGGAGCACCTGACATCAAATCACGACCTTCCATAGTTTTTGGGAAAGCTATCACATCTCTAATACTGGATGCTCCACAAATCATAGAAATATATCTATCTAGACCTATAACATCAAAATTTATTTTTTAGCTTTTTTATTACATGATTATTTAATTAAATTTACTTTAAATACTTCAATCTTACCCAATGCAATTCCACCATGTGGAGGAGCACCACTATTTAAAGCATCCAATAAATAATACATTTCTGATGGGTCAATGTTCAACATCTTCAAAATTTGTTCCTGAAGTTCTTTTTGATGAATACGTATTGATCCACCTCCCACTTCTGCTCCATTAAAAACTAGATCGTACTGCAACCCTCGAACCTTTAATTATGAAGTAATTTTAAATTTTAAATACATTTTTTAATTAACACTTCAATTAAAGTTGAATTTTTATTCTCTCCAACACTTTGAAAGCTCCTTTTAAAATAAAGATCAATTTATGGATACACCACTTTTTTTAAACTAACTAAAATCTTCATCCTTTGTTTAAATTCTTTTTTTTTTCAAGTATCACTAATTATTTTCTACTTATTTATTACTTGTTCAAAATTCAAATTATTCATTAAATAGGCAAAAATTATATCAATCAACAGAAATATTTTTGCCATATTTTTTGTTATATTTACTCCTATTAACATAAAAAAATAAAATACCTTTAAAGGGTTTGTAAATAAATGCTGCATATCTTCAGGATGAGGCTTGGTAAATGGATGATGTGTAGTCATCAAAGCTTTAGTAGCAGCATCAATTTCAAATAATGGAAAATCAATTATCCATGCAAATCTATAATCAGATGTCCTAATAATTTCTCCTTTTGATTCCAAAATATTTGTAAACTCAACTCGAATTTTTCCAAGCAGTTGTCTCTAGATAAAAGAATTTAGGAATAAAAATATCCCCAATTTTAATTTTATTTAAGCGCATGATAATGCAATATTAGTCAATGTTAATAATTATTTAATATTAACAAGTTATACATTTTATAAGACTTACAGCATCTGATTTTGGTCCATAACTGAATAGTAAAACATCATCTTTATTTAAATTAAGCTTATCAACAATATTTTTTCTTGTCTGTTCTGAAAGTAAATTACTCAACTCTGCTAAATTTGGTTCAGATATTTTTAATTGAATTAATTTGGCATTTTGAAATACTTGATTTGATAATTTGATTAACTTTTCTCTAGAAGATTTAGTTAAAAATTGCTAGAATAAGATAACTACAGTTATTATTATGAACATAATACATACATGTCATAAGCATTTAAATGAATCCTGCATTTATCTCAATGTTTAGGCATAATACCGACAAAACTACGAATGTACCAGCAAAAATCTTTTTTTCCTAAGAGCTTGGATTGACTCATTGGATTCATCCCAGCATTTCGAAGATTCATACACGAAATGAATTCGAAATCGCACTTCCTGCACACATTAGGTATTTAAACGAAAGTGCTGGTTTGTATAAAGTCTTAGTCGCCCTTCGAGGCATTTTTGAGTAAAAGCAATTAGACAAAAAAACTACTTTCCAACATTATGCAAAATGTTTAAGAATTAAGCTAAATGCCAAATTGTTTGAAATGCCTATGACACACATATTGTTTAACTTAAATTAAATACAAATTACTTGTTTTCCACTGAAGACAGTTGCATACATGCTAAACAATTTGTCAAGTTTATCTCCAGTGTTATGTACAACATCAGTTATATTGTAAATCTAAATGTAAATCAAAATATTAAAATTTTTCTTAATATTATAACTGTCATAGTGTTAAATCATTATAAATCATTATAATCAATTTACCCTTCCAGGTATTCTTAAATCTGGACAGTCAGATCCATACGTTTCCATTACTTGTTCATAAGTCAAACATGGAAATGGCGTTTGTAATGTTCCTAATGATTCAGGCCAACTGTTAAGAACCACATTTTCAGTGATGTTCATTACATCCTGTCTATCAACAAAAGACATCTCTATATCTAGCTAAAAAATTGAGATTGAATGAAATTAAAGTTGTTGCTTTAAATGTTTATAAGTATAATCAGGTAAATAAAATATTTTACAATTCTCTTTAGAAATAACATACTTGTGTGAATTCAGGTTGTCTATCATTTCTTGAACCTTCATCTCTGTAACATTGAGCCATTTGAAAGTACCTATCAATTCCACCTACCATAAGTAACTGTTTAAACTGTTGTGGACTTTGAACAAGAGAATAAAACCTTCCTAAATGCTTAGTTGGAACAACAAATTCTTGAGCACCCTAAACATAATATTAGTTATTTAAAAGTCTATTTTTTCTAATTATATTAGATAGTTAGAAATATGTACGAACTCCTGAAGTTTTCCGAAACAAAGTTGGTGTAGCAACATCGACAAATCCACATTGACTGATTAAATATTCTCTCATTTTCATTATTATCCATGATCTTATCCTAAGATTTCTTTGTAATTCAGGAAATCTCAGAGCTAAATATCTGTATTGCATTTGGAGTGTCTCCTTTGCCTTGTTGAAATTCCTAATGTTAAAAGGCAGCTGTGGCTTTGCTGAATTTAAAATTTCCAATGATTCCACATCAATTTCAATATCGCCTGTTTTCATTGCTGGATTGCATTGATCTTTAGGTCTTGGGATGACTGTTCCTCTTATACTTAAAACACTTTCATATGGTAAATTTGCCAACAATTCTGATAAATTAGTCTTCTAAGAAACATAAAATTTACATTATTTATTAGATTTCAATTACTGTCATATAACATATATTAAATTAATTACTTCTTCATTGATAATACATTGGGTAGAACCATAAGAGTCACGTAATACAACGAATTTACCCTGCAATCTCTGATATTCTAACCATCCACAAAGTTGTACATTTTCATTCGTATTGTTAATCGTTAATTCTCCACAAGTATGTGTTCTGTTAACAAATTTGTTGACCGGCTCCACAGCATCTTTTGTTTTAATTTTAACTTTTTGTGTAGGTACTTGTTGACTATATGAATTTGCAGATGTTACTCGAATGTATTGCAGGCTCTAAAAAAAATAATTATTGATTCATATTATTGAATTACCTAAGTATCATAAGAAGTGAAAATTAACAAATATTAAAATAAAAAAATAAAATTATCTATGGTAAATATATCTTACTTTTGAACATTCTGCACTAGCTTTTCGATATTTTGAAAGACTTTGCTGACATAAACAGTGAAAAACTTTACTTCGCGAAAGCATCATTAATTTTATTTAAAGCGCATAGGTCAAAAGTTAAGTAAATCTATGCTCATCGTAATAGTAGTACAGCAGACTAGATTTTGTTCGTGCGCTCACCGCGTCCGAAGCTGAACTCTGACATGTGCTAGTCTCACCTGACCTGAGACCGGATCAGCTTGGGCTTCTCAGAAAGTCAAAAGCCGGACGTCATATATATGGGTATGTATTGTATGTATACCTATATATAACATAACGTTATGTTTATAAATCTTGAACCTCTGTGATTCTGCGAAGAATATTGTTTTGCTGTTCAGTAAAAATTATACAAAATGGTAAGAAAAAGTAATTTAGAATTTTCAGATTTAAAATATATTAGATTGCTTACAATAACAATTTTATTTAATTTTCAGTTACCCCTATCATTATTGCGTACTGCACAAAATCATCCTATGGTAAGTTTCTAACCTACAAATTTCTACTATTTGAGTATATATGCCTGTATATTTATAAACAATATGTAAATTTGTTCAATAAACTTATTATCTACTTCAGCTGGTAGAATTAAAGAATGGAGAAACGTACAATGGTCACTTAGTTAGCTGCGACAACTGGATGAATATTAATCTGAGAGAGGTTATCTGTACTTCGAGGGTAAGATTTAATGTATTTTATTTATTTTGTTATTTTTGTAATACTTTTTAAAAGCATTATCTGTTTATAAAGTTAAATTTACCATATGAATCAATTGGCCAAATTAGAAGGCACATAGAACTTTCTACATGCTATATTTAATAAAATGTTGCAACATTACGACATATTAGATTCATAAATATGTGTCTAGGATGGAGACAAATTTTGGAGAATGCCAGAATGTTATATCAGAGGTAGCACAATTAAGTACCTGCGAATACCCGATGAAGTTATTGATATGGTCAAAGAGGATGTTCAAATGAAATCGAGAGGTCGCGGTGAAATGAAAGGCAGAGGTGGACAAAACCAAAGAGGTGGTCGTGGAGGTGGAAGAGGTATGTAATAAGAAATATTTAGTGACAAATTAAAGTTTATAAACAAAATAATTGTAAATTTGCATTAATACTTTGCTTCAATTTCATGAATTTGATTAAAGTAGGTAAAGAAAAAAATAATGTTTCATTAAATTCTACCCGTATTTTTCAGTAGCTTACAATTAAAAATATTTAATATGACCTTTATTACAATAAAAGCATTATGTATTATGCATGATTGAAAATTAAGATTACTTTAAATGTCATACACAGTACAGTCTATAATGAATGTAAGATACAATAACTTTTTGATCAACTAAATAAATATGAGACTAGTCACTTGATTAAAAAATAAGTCTGTTTGAATTTAGACTTCTAATTTCAAATGATTAAATTAACAAAAATCTAAAAAAAGAATTTTTAAATAGCTGTTTTAAGTCCATGAATTTGTTTGCAGATTTCTTTCTTTCAATATACATTTAGTTTAGTTTTTTATTAATTGTAATGAAAAGGACTAAGTAAAGCACTTTGATTGCTTTTTGTATATTTTATTTTTCTAAACAATAAATAAAAGTCAAATTTTGAGCATACTGTATTTATTTTGAGAAATTTAAGTTGGGTACACTGTACTTGTTAGTACAACTGTTACAAAATATAATTATATTATAAAAACTTTATTAAATTTTAGGTACATTTGGTAATCGAGGAGGCCGAGGACCTGTACCAATTGGAGGTCGTGGTGGAGGCAACCAAGGAAATAAAAATAAAAAATTAAATTAATTTATATTATGACTAGTATTAATTCTAATATATGATATTTTTAAGTGAGGAAATAAAATTTCTTTTTCATAATAAAAATAATAATCGTTTTTTTTCTACGAATCCTATAATTTATAATGCGAGTCAAGATTTAGAGTAAGTGTTGCATTTATTTTTCGTAGTTCAATAGTTTTTCAAATCAAATAAACGTAACTCATGTTGACATTAATTTTCGAGTTTTATTATTGTACTAATAAAATATAAATATTGGAATATTGATACGTATACTGATAGGAGTGACACAAGTTACATTCAGGTAAAAAATGTAGAGCATGGTACAATTGTCATTTAATTTTTTATCGTCCTTCAACTGAAAAAGAAAAATATAACATTGAGCCTTGTGAGATATTTTTTAAAATAATAGACTAGTAATAACAAAATTATAAAATTAACTTACTGTAGGATGCTAAGTCAATTTCATCTGGAAGTTCCGTGATGTTTACATCAAATCTTTCTTGTACATCGTTCAAAATTTTGGCATCTCCTTCATCACTAACAAGTGTAATTGCTAATCCCTATGAAAAAAAAAAACATTGTAATGGTTATATATTTTCAAGTACACATAATTCAGATTATAAGAAATATTTTCCTGTGCATACAAAAATCAAAATAAAAAAATGGGTGATATTGAATGTACAATTAAGAGATTTAGTTTAATAACGTTAATAGTTTATAAGTATTTAGTTGTAAGTTATTTTTATACAGTAATTTAATTAATATTAAATAATATTAATTTTAATTACACATAATTGTTAAGTTTTTGTAACTAGGGTCGTGTACAGGTAGTTAAACTACCTCCTGCGATCCTTGATGCTTGCCCTAATGTAAAGCATCAAGGTACATTGTAACTGGTTAATAATAATAATAATAATACCTTTGTTCCAAAACGACCAGCTCGTGCAACCCTATGCAGATATGTATCAGAATCCTCTGGCATGTCATAATTAAATACAATATTGACTCGTTCAATATCCATCCCTCTGCCAAAAAGATTTGTCGCGACCAAAATACGCTAAAATAATAATCATGAACATTAATTTACTATATTGATATTGAATTGTTGTACAATAAAAACTTAAATAGCAAAATGAAGTAATACTTTTTGGAATTCTTTGAATGATTGGTATCTAGTTAACCGCTCCTCTTGTGTCATCCCTCTGTGAATGCCAATCGCTGGGAAGTTTTGTTCTGTCAAAAGTTGTGCAAGTGCCATACACCTCTGTACTGATTTCACGAAAATAACAACCTAAATAAAAAAAAATTAATGGACATTTAATCTATTATTGAACTTCCATACCAAAATACGATTTTTTATACATACTTGATTGAATTCAAGAACATCAAGGAGTTCAAAGAGTTTTTTGTTTTTCTCGTTTTCCTTGAGTTTAACATAGTGTTGTTGCAATCCATGAAGCGTCAGCTTAGCTTCATCATCCACATACACCTCCATTGGCTGTGAAAAAATAGGAATCCAAATAATGATTAAATATGAATTTCAAATATAATAAAGATGTTGACAACCATCAACACGTTAAGTTACAAAAATAATAAAAATAATATAACAAATTTTTTATGAAGAGCTTAATTAAAACATAAAGTTAAAATAAACTTAAAAAGTTTTACAAATCAACATCTTATACGTGTATAAATACATATGTATATACACAAATGTATAAACGTCAAACGCATCATTATCAATTAAATACCTAAAAATCGTATAACAATACGCTGTGTCTAAAACAATATTTTAATTATAATCTTTTCAGATTAGATTCCAAAAAAAAGATACTTTTTTTATATATTTTTATACAATGAGTTCTGTTTCCCAATTTTAATCGTTATATCTTTAGTTTTGAACTACATACGGTTCGGCGACTCCGATCACTCAGATGTGCCAAGAACGAAAACTGTAGTCATCTGAATAGAATTAAGGTAGTGCACCCGCAGGAAATCTCAGGAACATCCACCGCAACATTACACCAAACTCCTCTTTTTATCACGCCGCGAATAAGTGTTTCCGGTATACATTTAAATAATATGGTAATGCGTCAGTTTTAACATTCTTGCCAAAATATTTGTGGGGAATCTAGGGATTGCATGCACAGCATCTTTTTAAGTTTTGCTTAGACTGGACCACAAAGGTATTTAGCCTTCATGAATGAGCTGCCACTCTATCAAGTGCAAGTAATTAATACACTTGTAGTGGTTTTCATTAAATCCAGTGTAATATTGCGACGATCACTGACATTGAAAACTTTTGATAGTACAGAATTTGAATTTAATAATCTTGTTTTTTACTTTTAATAACGCGATATTTCTAAGTTTGTCCTCAAGTCAAAATAAGACCCCGAATTAATATTCTCTCGTTTTTAAATGATCGCGGTCCCCCTCATTCCTCTTGCATCTTCTTTCTTGAACTCTTCTTTCTTCAGGATGTCTTGATGTCTTCACTGTTTTCCCCCCTGCCCTAAGTATTTCATGACTTTATTTCAATAAACCCAACCCTTTCTATTATTTTGTATTATTTATTACCCACCCTAACAGTAAAATTTCTGTTATATGTTACCGATAACAATGGATGTTGTATAGAGTACTGTAACTGTGCTTTGCTGATAAGTTTTGTAAGCGTTGTAGAGAATCAAGCGGATCAAGTATTGATTAAGTCGTAAGGTAATATGGAAAAATGTTGGGTGAATTAGATTTCTTTATAAAAAAATTACAGCTCGCGAAAAAATTCTGTGTTCTAGTAATCAATCATCAGTGTCGACAGCAATAGGTTCTTTACAACATTTAGACTTAAAGATGCTTTAACAGTGCAATGCTGCTTGCTAATGGATAACAAGCAATATAGGGATTTATAATATCCGTGAGAATCGTTCTCATAATTCGAATTTTACTCCCATGGAGCATTCACAATGTGGTTTGGTTACCCCACCCCCCGAATATTTGTTAGCCGATATTTATAGCCGAGGATGGAAGTGAAGATCAAAGTGAAGTCATCACAGCTTACATCTTGCATGAATTTCTTGCAGACTGGACGAATTTCTTTAGACAGTGTAGCACTGAACATCATAACTTGCTTGCCATGGGGAGTACTTCGGAAAATTTCTTGTACATCTTTCCGCATGTCTATAAATCAAACAACGTTTATGAAATATTTATCTAAGGTAATAATCTAAACAAATATTAACAATAAAAATATAATTTACCCAGTTGCTCCAGCATTTTGTCACACTCGTCAAGTATAAAATGTTTTAGATTCTTAAGGATGAGTTTTTTACTTCTTATAAGAGCTAATACACGTCCTGGCGTTCCCACAACTATGTGAGGACAACTACTTTTTAATACTTCTTCATCCTTCTGGATTGGCAAACCACCAAAGAAGACTGATACCTATAATGTATAAAAATAACATGAAGCAAGAAATTTTAGTTGAGAGTAATATATATTATTGTAACTAGAGGATTTTATCAGTAGTGGGTAGTGGTAAAGTGAGTGTCATCATCTTTGGCTAAGATAATTGAAACATCATTTAAAATTCTCATTACATTAATAATTCAATGTTATTAAACTAATAATAAAAATTTACCTTGACTTGTGGTATGTACTTGCTGAATCTCTCATATTCTTTGCTAATTTGAAAAGCTAACTCTCTAGTGTGACACATTACCAAAACTAAAACTTGGTTTTCTGTCATTTCCAACTGTTGCAAGGTGGCTAAAACGAATACAGCCGTTTTGCCCATACCAGACTTGGCTTGACATAAAATGTCCATACCAAGTACAGCTTGTGGTATACACTCATGTTGAACTAAAATCATACATCATATAATTAAAAATTAAAACTTGTATTGTAATAAAATGAAAAATATAAAGTATGTAAGTTCATTATAGTTTTTAATAAAATTAATTCTGAATGTTAAAGACTAACACTTTCTTAAGATCTCCTAAAAAATTATAGTTTTTGTTGGTGAATCTTAAAATAGCTCATTTTTGTAGGAGGCTCCTGGGAAGGTCAAATATTTTTCAAAAAATAACCAATGGCAAACTTTAATATTTTTTCAAGTTTTTTATATTAAATGAAAACAACATTAATTATAAATATAAAATTGTGAACATTTTTTTTTGTTAAAATTCTAAATGTAAAACACTTTACATAAATGAATGCTTAAGCATTATGCAGCAAAGAAGCACTTAATAATAGAAGGCTTAAAGGTAAAAAGGTTTATTGTTAAATCATTTGACTACCTATATTATTTTATCATGTGATTTTAAATTTTAGTAAATGTAAATTTTAGTTCAAGTAGATAAATAACATAAAATACAACAAACAGAAAAATGAAATGTAGAATGAATATTTAAAACTTATAATCACCTTCTGATGGATGTTCAAAACCGCAGTCCACAATAGCACGTAAAATTTCTGGCTTCAGAAGGAAATCCCTGAAGCCACTACTGTGAATTGAAACGTACGTTCCTTTGACTTCCTTTTTGGCTGGAGCAACTACTCCATTTCCATTAACAACTTGCTCGGTCTGCTCCTCATCTTCGTAGTCCAAAAGATCGTCGTTGTCTGCCATTTTCAGTTACCTCTTTAATCTATAAAAACAAAGAAATAAAAAAACATGTTTAATTTACTACTTGATCATTTGTTATACTTTAATTGAGAGTGTTGAGCTATTTATATATTTATAGTAACACTAAATTGCAGTCATTACGTTTTTAACTTAACATTCTGGGGGATCTTTCGATATATATAGACATAAAACAAAAAAGTAATGTACTTAAGAAGAGTCCATAACTGCATGAAAAAGAACTTATTTACACTTGTGACACCACAATTTTGTTGGAATAATCTTTTTTCATATAGTTACGACTATTCTTAAGTTCATTTCATCATTTATATATCATAGGACCTTTATAAACTTTTATATAATTTTTTTTCGTTTTATATGTCCTATATATAGCGAAAGACGCTCCTTAAATGAAATTAAACGACGAGATATATTTCAATGATAACGGTTGAATTACGCGTTTTTCCTTCACAGAATTTATAACCATCGAGTTATTTACAGTTTAAAATCAAATTTGCAGTTTATTCTTTCGAGTACTTTCCAACAAAACCGGGTCCCGATTTTGTCACGATTGCGGATTGCCGCTGTATGCAGTTTTAGAACACCGCCATTTTCCGAGCCGCCATAGCCATACTCGCCGACTATATTTCACTCGCATATACATTTCTGCGCATTATTACAGCATACGCGAGAAAAGTTACGTATTGCACCGTGCTTATTATAGACAAGAATAAATTCGCATTTTACAAATGTTTCCAACGAGCTATCGTACAAAGTAAAACAGAAAGAAGTTACTCAAGATTTCGTTTTCTGGCGTCACCCCGGCGATCAATTGCACGCTTGCCCGTTTATGGAGTAAAACGCCAGTTTCATCGACAACAGAGAGGAAGAAACATCCGCGCAACCGTCTGAGGATCGATCGAGAAATCACAAATTATACGACAAATCGACGTGTACGGTGTAAAAAATACGTCAAAAGAAGAAACAATGCACTCGGAACTTCACTTACCCTTGTCCAAAGTGTGACTAAGCCGTCAGTTGTCAGTGGAACCACTACTGCGCGCCGACAATGTGCACGCAGCGACACTGCAGGTATATGTGTATATATAGACAGATCAATATAGATATATGCAATGTAGCGATTAGTGTACAACACTGCCACTCGCAGCGGCGCCTTTAGGACATTATAGCATAGGTATAAAGGTATGATATCTCGTAACTAAGTATAAACTACAAAAAGTAAACATGTCAGGATAACGGTTAGATCAGACTTTTTTATTTTATCTTTTCATTTTGAAAATTTTACTTCGCGATAAGTTTTTAGGTTAAATAACTTAATTAATTAACTCATAACTTAATAAATACAAAAGCTTTTTTAAAACCCAAATGAAGTCTGTGAGTTAAAGACATAACGACATAAGTGCACTTTTTACTAATGTTAAAAAAATTCATAATAAACGCTCAAAACTCATAATTTAAAAAAGCCCAGGCGGAAATCGACTTACCTAGAAATAGCTAATAAAAGCTAATAACTTTTATAATCAATTTATAATATGGGGATTTTGGACTCTAGCGATAGTTAATAATAGTTTCTAAAAAAGCTAAAAACTACTAATAACTTTTTTAAATTATTACTTATAGAAATTAAATATTTATAATTCTTATGATTAGTTACTAATAGTAATAAATTACTAATCGCTTTTCAGTTTTACAGTTTTTTTTACGAAAAAGCTAAAAAAAAACATAAAAAGAAGCAGAAAAACAAAAAAGTGTGTAACCTAAAAAGAAGCAGAAAAAGAGCATTTTTAGAATATTGTCTACATACAAAAGTCTAATAAAAGCTAATAAAAGTTTAAAAATATTTATAAAATTTCATAATAGCTAATAAAAGCTTACAATTATTATTAAATATTATAAACTATTACTAGAGTCTAAATTCAACACATTATAAACTGTTATTAAAATCTTATAAAAGCTAATAAGTTTTATTAAGAATTATAGTATATTATTAAGTTTTATATGCCTCAGATTATTTCCGCCTGGGAGAAGTTAGCTTATGTCGTTATGCCGAGAACCCACAGAAATATAAAAGGTTGGACGTAAAGTTTTTAAGTTTAAGTCTAACAGAATATTTTTTTAAGTTTATTTTGTTTAAATTCGACATTTTTAATATTTATAGTAATAATATTCAAGAATTTCGGGCCAAATCCGGTCTCCTGCACCAGGGAATACTTATGCTTCCTAGTCTCAACCATTTACATTCAAAATTCTGTATAGATATTATGTCAAAATTAATTTAGCACTTTTTCCTTCTTCGGCGGTGAACGCGTACGAACTTTACGGTGGGTATGTTAAAAAATCGTATATTGTGTGAAAAAGAGTGACTCAGCAATTGCTAGCGTGTGTGATATCCTCGCTCCGCTCGGGCGTCGAACTATACGCAAGCATTTACTGGCTCACTTTATTCCCTAGGTGCATAATAAACTGTTAAGTCCACAAAGAAATTTTCACTATAGGATGCCTGGCATTTCAAAAAGATTTAATTCTAAAGTTCATCCGTTTATCACGTTCAATATACAGAACACGCATTTTTCGCCATTTGAAATGAAAAATTCATGCATTTGTAGGAAAGTTTGGCAGCATCCCTAGTAGTAAAACCTTACGTACGCATTAATTCTGCTATGTTTCTACTGAAAAGGAGTGCAGCAAGCCCTCCGCAGCAGAATTGCGCAAGTCTTGCTGAAGTTCGAGTGCAAAGTTTGGGCCCCGATAACGCACACGTACGTGCAGCAAGATTGTACAAAGAATTGCAGAGAGGACCGTGCAGCAGGTCCTATAAGCAGCAGAATTGCGCAAGTCTTATGGAAGTTTGAGTGCAGGTAATGATACATACAATGCATGCGCACGTGCAGCAGAATTACAGCAGAATTGCAGTAGATGATATAGCAGACGCTTTGTAGCAAAATTGCAACAGACTTGCGACAACTCATGTGCATTGTGGGGCTTATATTTTGCAGCAGAATTGCGGCAGGCTTAAGTCAAACTGAGTATAATCAAAAAGTTTATTTAACGAAAGAAGATTCAAAAAACGAGACTCGCCTCGGAGACAATACAATAATTATATCGTCGAGTTCCGAAAATCCGATATTCTCCGTATGCTGAACACTAATCGCTTATCCTCTTAGCATGGCACTTCTAGTTACGCAAGGGCGAATTTTCAGTTTCTACCACCTGGTGGTGGCACGCGAACTACAATTTGCATTATATTACATAGTTACTTTGGCAGAATTAAGACTTTGCATGATTTTCAAAAATGCATAAATCACTTAGAAAATGGTCCATTATTGGTAGTAAAGTATTTGTCAGAATATTTTCAACTCGAAATTATTGAAAAAAATCATTATTTATGTAGGCGATTTTGAATTTCGCCCGAATTATTTACTGTAAATAGCTTAAGCGAAAAATTATTCATTATAGCTGATCAAATTTTATGCTCTGTGTTGACATTTTTTATTCGTTATATCCGACCTCTTCGTTATATCAAGTGGATCTGTTCGTTACAAGCGTTCATTTTTTAATGTACTTTTCATTGAGACCAATCAAATGCTCTCAATTTGTTCGTTATAGCCAACTCTTCGTTATAACCGAGTTCGTTATTAAGCGGATTCTACTGTATCACAATTGGATTCTCGGTCGAAAATTATTAAGGATATGTGCCACATTATTTCGTTTATTAATATTTTTCATGAGATATTGGAGCGTTTAATCATATTTCCATACTAATTTTCCAAAATTATACCATCGTGACGTCACAAATCGACTGGCCAATAGGAATCGTTTCGAAATAATTCGTGCGCAATTCAAAATCATATACATAAATAATGATTTTTTTCAAAAAATCGCCTTGACTTTACTCTGTTTGACACATTTCTGCTGCAATGATCTGCTGTGATTTTACCGTAATTCTACAGCAAAGAGACTGGCGCAATCCTCTGCTGAAATACTACCTCAATTCTGCTGCACGCGCGAAATCAAGATATTTCTTAAAACCTGCTGCAAGTTTCTCTTCAATTATAGTGCAATTATGCTGCACGTGCATGTGCGTTATCGGGATTGAAAATGTATGCACTCAATCTGTCACAAAACTTGCTGCGTAACTCTGCTGCGTAGTAGAAATATATAGTAAAATTGGGAAGTAGAATATGCACGTTCTGCTGCACTTTTCAAGACATGCAGAGAAAATACGTCAGAGTTGCAGCAGAATTGAAGATGGCTTTGTTACCAGGGATATTAAAGTATCCAATTAATCCTTAGTTTTCAAAGTTTATGTGCATACAATAAAATAGGATCGCTGCCAATTCATTGGCACTTAGCTTCCTCAAACTTTATAAATAATGAAGGGTTCGATGCTAAAGGTCCTGAGCGCTCGGCTGGACTTTTTGCAGCGAAAAATTGACGTCAACGTGACCGATTTTCAAAAGTTACCAAAATGATGTTTAAACAATGCCATCGTGTAGAGGATGAAAAGAGGCAACTTTTTTCTCTTTATACTTTTCTTCTACAATCAATACTTTCCGAGAAAATCAACGAAAACCGGAAAATTGCGTAGCGCCTTTGAACCACGTTTTTCAAACTTAAATCGCTCTAGCTTCGAAAAATATCAACGGATCTTTCTGATTTTTGGTATGACATCGTAAAATACCCTACCGCTGCAGATAAAATCGATAAAAGTTAATAATTATATATTTTTCATTAATAATTTAGTTGTAAAAAGATCTAAAACACCTTTTATAGTTTTGTACTAATGAAGGGCAACAGTTTGGCGAGAGTTTTTTAAACGTCACGTTTATCAAATCTGAAAAAAACGTAAAAAAAGAAAAATTAGACGTCGAATTACCAAAAAAAATTAAAGTTGCCAAGGTACAAAATGCAAAAGAAAAAAGTAGTAAAAAAGAAGCCAAAACAAAAGTAATAAAATTCAGCATGAAGAAGACAAAAGCGATAAAAAGTAATAAGGTGAAAAATACGAAGAAATCAAAGAAAAATAAAAAATAAATATGTTTTTTATGCAGTTTATTAGTTGTAAATAAATGTTAATGTATTAATAAAAATATTTATTGTATAAACTTGCTGTGTAGTTGTAACTATTATTAAACTGATATTTTCTACAGAAATCGTATTTTCAAATGTTATATTTATTATTTAATAAATCGTTGATGAACTTCTATACTAAAATCAATTTCACGGAAGAAAAAGACTTAAGAAATATTTCACTTTAAAAACTTTTGATCTAGTCAATATTTAATACAAAGAAAACAACAGCGAAACATGTGTAGCACCCTGTGTAACGCAACCATCGTACAGCCTTCAAGCGTGAAGCGACCACGCGGAACGATTGCTTTTGGAAAAATCGCTATATCTCTGCCAATTCTCATTTAATTGGTCTGAAAATTTCTGGAAAACTTCTTGAAGTGTAGACGAACAAATCTCTCGCTGAAAATTTTCTGAGACTCAAACTTCCTCACACACTTTTTTCCGTCGAACATACATAACGCTATACAAAGTTGTTTGCTTGTTTACAACTAAATTATCAATGAAAAATATATAATTATTAACTTTTATCGATTTTATCTGCAGCGGTAGGGTATTTTACGATGTCATACCAAAAATCAGAAAGATCCGTTGATATTTTTCGAAGCTAGAGCGATTTAAGTTTGAAAAACGTGGTTCAAAGGCGCTTCGCAATTTTCCGATTTTCGTTGATTTTCTCGGAAAGTATTGATTGTAGAAGAAAAGTGTAAAGAGAAAAAAGCTGCCTCTTTTCATCCTCTACACGATGGCATTGTTTAAACATCATTTTGGTAACTTTTGAAAATCGGTCACGTTGACGTCAATTTTTCGCTGCAAAAAGTCCAGCTGAGCACCCTGGACCTTTTAGCATCGAACCCTTCATTGTTCCAGTATGAAATTATTTATTCTACTTAATACTACGGTGAACATTAAAAATAACAAATCTATTGCTTTTTAATATGTCAAGATATATGTATATGTTTAAATTTTGTAATTTAAACTTATGAAAAGGCATAACGTAGATTATGAAACAATATTGTTGATTAAAATATTTTTTAATGTATCTAATGCATACTATTTTTACGAATAAATTTAAGATTAATGTATAACTATCAAAATCTTAAATATGTTCATTAAGTGTAATAATTCGAGTTAGTGATTCAAAATAATTTATTCAATCTCATTTTAGCTGTGAATTCAAATTTTACTCAATTAAATATTATTCCTTACACATTGCATTGAAAGAGAAAACATAAAAATATATCGATTAACTAAAAAATGCTCTAGTTTTATCTTTTTTTGAAACTATTAAATAAAATTTTGTGGTTACAAGTTATTGGAGTAAACGCATATTTTTGTGATAAAAACAGGGTTTTTAAAAAATGTACTTTCCGCACACCTCCTAGAGAATATCTATTTTAAATAATTCAAGAAAACTTTTAACTATGAATGAATGAAAGTTAATATTTTTGACAATGTTTAAACTCAATTTATGGACTGAAATAAATAAAACATTTTTTAAATTTATGCAAAAGTATAGCATAAATTACGAACAAATATTTAAATTGTGTAAAATCTTAAAAAAGTAGCTTATAAATTTTGGGTCGGAACAGATTGGTAATGTTATGCTCTTTCAAATGCACAAAAAATGAATCAATGATATTATTTCAAATATACCACAAAAAGAAAGAAAAAAAAACTCAAAAATCGAAAAACCGTTGAAAACAAAAAGACATCGAAAAACAACAAATATTGTTTTACAGCCCCCTTCCTTTAAAAAAACAACAAAATCATTGAGCCTTGGAAGATTAATTTTGACGGTGAGTGTTCAGAGTAATCTTCACACACACACACACACACACACACACACACACACACACACACACACACACACACACACACACACACACGTGCATACACACGCACACGCACACACATATACACACATACACGCACGCACGCACGCACGCACGCACGCACGCACACACACACACACACACACATCCATAGTGTATTTTCACTCCTAATGTTTCAAAACATGTTTGTAATATGTTTTTAGCAAAACTTTTTTTTTACCATTACAAAGCTTCCTCTTTGTGGAATCCAAAATTAACTTCATAGTTTATGTTGCATACTTTTTCAAAAGTATACTAATAATAGTATAAGAGAAGTGCTCCACAATATATTATTGTTCAAAGTTAGTAGCTATGTGCAAATAAGTTTATTTTCAGTTGGAGATAAAAGAATGGTCAGGTGTCAAATGGATGTTCTGTTTATTCTTATACTCAGACATCATGTAAAATCAGTTATTTCGATACCATAATAATTTGATATAGGATTGAATAAAATTTCAAAAACATTCTTCAATCTTAATTATATCAATAGCTATTGCAACACGGAGCCAATTTGTAAAAAACGAAATTGCGGCATTTGGTGCACGTTTTAGTAAAAAAATTCAGTTGGTGCACTTGCATTTTTTATTACATAAAACGGGCACCTAATGCTGCTATTTTGTTTTTCTATTACAAATAAGCTCCTTGTTGCAATAGTCACTGAGATAAGATTAAAGAATGTTTTTGGATTTTTTAAATTTAGACAATCCTACATCGAGTTATGCTGGGCGCCGTTTTCTTTATGAGGTGTGATGCCCCAGGCTGGGGTTAGATTAGGTAGCGCGTGAACCGAGAGCGGATTATTTAATAACATGTAATAAATGCGGATTGAAATAAGGATGGATGGAGGAACGAGGAGAATGAAATAAATGAATATCGCGAGAAAACTCGGGTGTCCTTTAGCACGCCTAGACTTTGACTGACTTTACTCGTGGTCTACAAATTCGTTGTAGCCCTGTTGAACTCCTCACCTCCTCCGGTCGGTCCCTCTTCTTGTATAACATGCAGTCTATAGAGGCTGTTTCCAGCCACATGTTGGTGTCGTGTGACCGACACGCTTTTCTTGCCGGAAAAGCACTTGAAACGCAGTTAACTCGGACCCCCCAATATCGCATAGAACGGAGGTTCTTTGTTTTAGTGAGCGTGTTTTCTTTGCCTTTCAGAGCCACAATTTGTAAACTTGAATATTTTGTACATGAGCCTGTTTAGTCCAGACGCCACACAGAGGTCTCCGTATTTTTTTTACTTCCTCGCGATTTTTCAACGTTAATTTGTTCATTTCAGTCTTCTCATGAAGAATATCTAGGTGTTCAAAATTGTGGTTTTTTGATAATATCTAGAAAAATACTGCACATAGAGCAACATTTATTTTAACAAAATTTTTCATTTAATTAAAGCACACATATTTTCATTCTTCTGCTTTTTTGTGTATTAAACACATAATATTTAGGTTATTTTTCAATTTCCTAGTGTTTATTTTATGCAAGTTTATTCTCTTACATTATTATTATACAAATAGCCAAGCGTTACGAAAATATCACCAGTAGATTTATTGTTATTAGCAATAAACAATTACAATTATTGATTTTATTAAATATCTCGACAAATATTGCACATAGAGCAACATTTATTTTAACAATTTTTTTAATCCAATTAAAGCGCACATATTTTCATTCTTATGCTTTTTTAGTAAAACTAATATTATAACCATAAATGATGAAACAAACTATTCCCCTGCATATTTTACCGTTTACAGGCTTTGTGTATTAAATATTTTCATACTTTAACTAAGAATATTAGATTTAAACCAGAAACATAACATTTGGACATGTGTATAATAATACTGTAAGAGAATAAAATTGCATAAAAAAAAACACGAGATAACTGAAAAATAAACGTAAATATTTAATACACAAAGCCTGTAAACGGTAAAATATGTAGGGGAATAGTTTGTTTCATCATTAATGGTTAAAATGTTGGATTTACGAAAAAAGCATAAGAATGAAAATATGTGGGCTTTAATTGTATGAAAAAATTTGTTAAAATAAATGTTGCTCTATGTGCAATATTTGTCGAGATATTTAATAATATCAATAATTTTAATTATTTATTGCTAATAACAATAAATCTACTAGTGATATTTTCGTCACGCTTGGATATTTGAATAATAATACTGTAAGAGAATAAAATTTCATAAAACAAACGCTAGGAAATTGAAAAATAAACCTAAATATTATGTGTTTAATACACAATGCCTGTAAACTGTAAAATATGCAGGCGATTAGTTTGTTTTATCATTTATGGTTAAAATATTTGTATTACGATAAAAGCATATGAATGAAAATATGTGCGCTTTAATTAAATGAAAAATTTTGTTAAAATAAATGTTGCTCTATGTGCAGAATTTTTCTAGATATTGCCAAAAACCACAATTTTGCACTAATTATTGTTAATAACAATGGAATGACCAAAATTTTGATTTGAACACCTAGATGTTCTTAATGAGGAGACTGAAATGTACAAAGTAACATTGAAAATTCGCGAGGAAGTACAAAAAATACGGAGACCTCTATGTGGGGTGTGTACTAGTTCGAGAATCGAATGATTATATATTTTCGTGTATTTTGTATTTTTATTATTATGACTTTATTTGAATATTTGCACGCACAAAAATGCATATTATTACGTTACAATTAGGTAAACGCTGTAACGTCGCGGATTTCTGGTGTACTAAATATAAAAGTTGAATACAACCGCGAGATTTTAATGTATAAAATGTATATTTAATTAATGATTTTATTAATTAAATAATAGAAGAATAATATATATTGGTTCGTAGTCGAATGGATATTGAAATATCCTCCCGACTCACGAAAAGAAATGAAAGGAACTTAATGAATAAAATATTTAACACGAGACTTAAAGTGTGGAAAATGAATGCTTGAGTATATTCTATAGAGCTTTCAAATACAAAAATGATATAGGTAACTACTCTCAAGAGTAGTTTTCGCATGGAGGGCATGGTTCTGTCCTTCTGTTCTATTCGCCTCCTTCCTCGTTCAGCAGAATGGTCTGTTTCTCAGTGGTGAATGTCTAGACTCCAGGTATAATCCGTCCTTTGTTCCGCAGGCATCGGACCTACAACGTTCCAGGTGTGGCACATGTGCGGAGCCCGTCATTTTATTGCGGATGGCCGGCGTAGAGTAGAGCGGCGATGGGAAGGGCATTTCGCCGAGGTAGATATGGGACTGCTCCGCAGGCTCCGCTAATCCTCTGTTTGGACGGTACGATTTCTCTCCGAGCAGCTCTCCGTATCTGACTGAGTTTTATCGCCTCTTAATCTTTGTACGAACCAGGCTTATTCGAGTGACCATTACTACTATAGACTATTCCTATTTTGTATACGGTTTAATATGCTAGTTTAAGTTATTTTTGTACTTATAAATACGGTTATAGATAGCCTTTGAATATTCTAGACGCATATATTATACGCTTGCATTATTTTTAATATCTTATTAAAAAAAAATTTAACTTCACACGCTGTTATCAATAGTTGCGAGAAACGACACGTGACTTTCAGCATACGTCACAACGCACCTCGATTAGCACCATCTCTAAATCACACTGCTCCACTACAAATAATTTTATATCATCGAATTACTTTTTTAATCAAATATTGTTTTGATTCATTAATTACCCTGATAAGACAAAACGTTATTAAGACGTCATTAAGACGTCTTAAAAAAGACGACATAACGTATTTTTTCAATGTCCAAAAGGACGTTATAAAAACGTCTTTTAAACGTCATTTTGGCCGCGGAATTTTTCCAAAAAATCTTTTATAGAAGCCTTTAAAGACGTTCTTTAAACGTTTAAAAGACGTTTTTATAACGTCCTTTTGGACATTAAAAAAATACGTTATGTCGTCTTTTTTAAGACGTCTTAATGACGTCTTAATAACGTTTTATCTTATCAGGGTAATTAATGAATCAAAACTATATTTGATTAAAAAAGTAATTCGATGACATAAAATTATTTATAGTGGAGCAGTGTGATTTAGAGATGGTGCTAATATATATATATATATATATATATATATATATATATATATATATATATATATATATATATATATATATATATATATATATATATATATATATATATATATATATATATATATATATATATATATATATATATATATATATATGAGTAATTGATATATATATATGAGTAATTGACTTGGAAATCGAAAACAAAAGAAAAATTATTTAGCTAAATGTGGCTATATTGGCCTATCATTTAAAATGAGTTTAATTAATCGAAAGGGGCATAAAAAGGTTTTGAAACCATTTACTATGAAAAATTCAGAAAAAATTCTAAAAAATCCCTTGTTGCTTTTTTTAAAGAGATTTAATTTTGTTGAATAAATAGAGGTTGGAATTTGCTAAAAAAGGTAAAAAATGACTACATGCTCATATTTAGTATTGAACAACTTTGAACTTAAGGGTTTCAAAAAATCTGAAAAAATTCACGTGCATTCTGCATGCCAAGAAGAACATTTTTATCGAAGAAGTAAAATGAGAAGTTTTTTTTATCTCGATTTCCCAGAGAATCTTCCCATATATATATGTGTGTGTGTGTGTGTCTTTTCTAATCGTAACGCACGAGATAAGGCTTTTCTCTTACGACCTATCTAAATTATCGAAAGTACTGCAGATATTAACATTATTTACTCGTTTTCTAACGTAAAACGTTAAAAATATAAAAAAACTACATAATAGTTACAGAAGTGTTCAAAATATTCTGTTGATTAATCGGGAAGAATAAAAAATTTACTTTTTGATCGGCATCCCTGCTATATGGTAAAGAGCTACCAACGTGATTTCTTTTTTTCTTTTTAATGTTGAGACAAAAACTCAAGTTATAAAAGTTATAGCTTATTAAAATTTCTTCACTGAGAAAACATATATCGTAAAATATTACAATATTTATATCGTTAAAAATAGATACAATTTTTTTTAAATAATATATTTTTGCATAAAACATTGACTTACAATTTTTTTATTTTACGAAATCAACCATATTTTCTTTGATGCGAGCTTTTAGAATTCTACGAATACATACAAAATAGAAGAATATACAGAATATCGTACGTGACGTCAAAATGCAGCATTGACATCTTTGTCGTTAAAAAGGACATTAAAAAAAATTAAGATACAACTTTTTTCAAATTTTTTTACATTAAAAAATTTAAACTGGTTTAAACATCAGCTTAGTGTGTATTATATATCCGTATAATAGAGACCTACAAAAAAAAAAATTTAAGTAAAATCCCAATTGAAGAAAATTCGGTAATAATCTAATAGTAATAGTATATCTTTCATAGATTTGGCAATTAGACCGAACAATTAAGGCATGGAATAACGAATTTAGAAGCTATTTTCGAATTTAACAAATATCCTATTGGATATTAAATTGGATAATATTTTAGGACTTTGGGGCAAGGTATTTATTAAGTTTGGTGTGCTGTAATGTAATTGATTTTCGGATTTCTGGTAATTGTGAAAGACACTTTGTTTTTTTATTTTTTTTTTCTATATATATTTAATTTTATTTTATTATTATTATATATATTTAATTTATGAATATTTTATCTCGCAAAAATTCATGAATATAAATGAATAAGATTACGAACGACTTTTTTCATTAGATCGTACATAATTAGTTATAAGAATCTTTGAAACGTTTTTTTAAAAACCTTGAAGTCTAATTAATAAATATTAAATATCCGGTAGTTGCGGCGATTCTACTCTATTTAATAAAATATCAATGGTAATTTTTTTAAAAGAATGCTAGGATAAGCGCACAGAAAAATATCTACGACTATAGGTATAGAATTTTTATCTGAGAAGTATATAGACATCTGTAGATAAGATAAAACTTACATAAATTTATGATATAATGGAAAGTATAGGTTTTATATATAGAATTTATATGAATGAATCAATTTTATTTATACTATATACAATTATGTCGGCAAATAAACCGGTGACGGAGCATTTCCCAAAACGCCTTTTGAAAAAGATGATTTGCGGTGATCACTGTATCTCGGCCAAAATTACCTGTAACCAAAATTTTGGTAAAATTTAATTAAAACATCACTAAATCCTCCCCCCAACGGTTTCCAAATGTATTTTTTTTTTCATTTTTATACGTTTTATAGCAGTTTGAATCAAAAGTTGCGATTTTTAACTAAAATTTTCGTCATTTTGGGGGTGAAAAACACCCTTAATGTACAAAAAAAATTTCATATGAACCGTTGGGGGGAGGTTTATTATACCTAGAAACTGTATACCATACTTGGTGTAAATCGGTTAAACGGTTCTGAAATGACAATGATCACGGACTTTGGAAAAGTGGTTTCGAGAAAAACGCGTTTAAAGTTTTTAAGTATGAAAAAGTTAAGAAAAAATCTTTTTTTTTTTAACTTACACCGAGTCATCGATTCCAGCTCCATAAAGGACCTTTCCTGCTGCAACATTGTTATCCTCAGCATCTTTTTTTTGCAATCTACGCAAAATCCTGGCCTCTTTAGTCTACTGTTCAGCTTGAAACTCTGCCTGACTTATCCGACAGTTATCTTCCAATCTTGCATAATCGTGCGCGCTTGGTCCAACGCTGATACCCATATCGGACAAAAAGGTAAGTAAAGCACCTGCGCCTTCATTGAACGTACTTGCAGCTATATACGATGCCAGTTCTACGAGTTGTTTGCTACCAGGTAACTTTTTCGGTGCAACTTTCCAAATCAACTGGTTAAGACTCTCATTGGCGTTTTGGGTAAAACCTCCGACACATCTTTCTAAGAGTTCGTCCTTGCTCAACTCTTCGTAGATTGGTTTTAGAGCTTCAATAACGTCTTGTGGCAGTGGAGAGTATGCATGCTTAAAGTTTTCTACCCCCGTTGTGGCCAAAGCTTTTTTATAAGGACACCACGAAGTCTCGCCGCTCGGACACTTTTCATGATGAGGATTTTCGTATGTCGACTGCTGATGGTAGCCCAGATGGCATCTTTCATTTTTTGCACCGAATCGCAATTGTGTATTATAGCTGCTCCATAGTATCTACTTAAATTGTCGATCATTTTTCCGGTGAGTTTTCCCTTTCCGCCAAGGACTTTACTCCTACGTTTTTTATCAGCGTTTTTTCCTGTTTTTACGACTGTTTCTTCAACAGTATTTTTAACAAGGTCACGCAAACGTTTCCCCATTCTTTTTTGCACGTGTCCAATGCACTCCTTTTTACTAATAACAAAATCTTTACCATATGGCTGTGCTTTGACTAAATTACCGAACGTCTTACTATCTCCGTCTCCAACATAATTACCAATCTTTGCTCCATACTTCTCTTCGGAGCGACTGAACATTACATTTAAATTTTGGGATAACATTCTTAAGATGTTATACTACAAGAAAAAGCAAAAAAAAAGAAATCGATTTTTCGAAAGTGCAAAACCCTACCCTGGCCTTAAAGTACAATAAGAATGGATAGCATAGAAAACTATATTGATTCGAATGTGATATATACGTATTATTGATTACTTGAAACGAAATTGGCGGTAAACGTGTTTTCGGAACTCTTTAAGAGAAAGAATGTATTGCAGATTAAGACGCAATAATATGCAATTATAAGGTAACTACGTATTTAAATAATACTTGCAACATAAATCGATATATTCAATTAATTCAAACAATACAAATAAAAAAAATCAACAATAAACGCATCTATAAAGAAAATATGAGGGAGCCACTAGTTCTTCCGGTTAAGTCCTGCATACACTGTATACTGCAGAAGACGACTATAGTCAATGCACAATAGTCTAGGGATAAAATGTCGCGCTTTATGTCCGCGTGATTTGAAATGCTATTTATTTGTATATTTATGATAACTGAAGCCTTACTCGATTAAAAATCGTAAAAAATATCAAGAATAATTAAGATATTTTTTGTGAGAGTTAATTAGGTAATTGATCAAAGACTGAATCCTATTGTCTGTCGGTTTGTTCAACTGATCAAATATCATATTTTAAATGATAGTATATTTTTAAGAAACATAAATTGTGAGATAAACGATAAAATCTAGATTAATTGTTAAATACAAGCGTTAAATAATATTTATTATTTATGCCTTGTCTTGACTGACAGCTTAAAAATCTCGCTTGAACTTTCAAAATCGAATAACATTTCAATTGTTTAGAAAAGCCAACCTTTTTTGGTATGAATAAATAGAAGAAACAAATATCTGCACAATGAAACTCTTTAAAATTTACTAGCAATTATCACTGTAATGTTATTTAATATTAAAAGTTAAAGCAAGACACTATTAAAGTGCCAGTGAAGACGAGGAATTGACTGTCTTTTTTAATTGTGTCACTTTTTACAAAGCAGTATAAAAAGTAGAAATATATATGGAAAGATAAAGTGTTTAATTTAGCCCCGCTCTCCCCTATAAACATTGCAAATTATAGCCATCAACTAAAAATTGACAACTTTTGAGCGGTGCGTCAGACCTATAATTTACCGCCGATAAATCTATTCGAAAATTTTCTTTTTCTCAAAAAAATATCTATCAGAATCAAAATTTCCATTTCAGGGTTGCTTTGTTTATTACAGAAAATACATAAAGTAAAGTAGGTCTGACGCATCCCCTTAAATATAAAAATGTATACAATAATTTGTTTACCTATCATTTCATAAAATATAAGAAACGTTATAGTATAAAACAAGGGTACTTTGAGTGCCAAAAGAATTTTTATCATAAAAATTTCAATATTGCAAAAGTAATTTGTTGAATATTGTTTATTTTGTATCCTATTCTAATTTGAAAGGTCTTCTTTTGTTCCTTTATAGTATATTATGACACTGTTGTGGGAGATGGTTTTCTACCTTGCTCGAGGGTTTTTGCACGAGCGAAGCGAGTGAGAAAATCGAGCAAGGTAGAAAAACACCTCCCACAACAGTCTCATACGATATTTTATAGCACAACAACCTCAAAATCGACAATAAAGTTGGCATTTTGAGGTTAGTGTGCTATAAAATATTTTTCGGGGGTCTACCGGTATATAAATTAATTGAAACCTGTACACGGCTAATTAATTATTATTATAATTTTGTACACGTTTCTTCTTTGTAATAAGTTCCAACGCATACAAGTGTAAACAATTGGCCGTAACTGCAGATTTCAATTATTTATCTTTGTTATTCCTAATAGCCCCTGAAATATTTCAAGGAGCAACATAAGACTTTCCCAATAAAAATCCAATAGAAACTAAAAGAAACAAAATGTAAACTCTTGGTCAAATTGTAGACGCGATATCCAATTATGCAATATCGAACCTTTTATAAAAAAAAATGTTCTACCATAACATTTCTAACATACCTATATTACAGAACCACCGGACCCCCATACAATATCCCTAGAATCCCAGACTCCTAGTACCAAGCCGCGCTTGACCCCAGCAGTACCCACTACCCGGCGCAGATCCTCAAAGACTCTCGTAGTCCCGCACGCTTGCACCGCACGACGCATCTGCACATCACGCGCGTATATCCGCCGCCTTCTCGATGGCTTGGGTTCCCCCACCCCCCGTCTCTCGAAGTCTCCGACGCTTGGGCGGCGTTCGGCGTCGGCGTTTCGTTCAGTCGTCGTCGATCGTCGAGGTGAGTAACACGCGCCCTGCGCTCTGCCATTCATCTACATACATATACATTCTAATCCATCCGCATCGAGCGTTAAATTTATCCATCCGTTGGCGAATGTCCCTCGGTTTGGTCGTCGAGAAATTCGGGTATATCCTCGCGTTGTTATTTTTGCGATTCGAACGGTTTTACACGGGTGAACAGTGAGATTGAGAGTCGAGCGGGTATAGTGAGTGTGAGGATGTACAGTGCGATTGCGGACCGACGCCACGAGGCGTCTATGCGCGTTATGGCCGCGAGGGACGCCGCAACGATGTTTCGGCGTGGTTTTACGTCCTGCCGAGGATTTTTAGGCGAAATAACGGGGAGTTGGGTTTGGCGCGTGGGGAACGCGGGTAATCGATGGACGTTGGCGTTGGATTTCGAGGTTGCGTCGCGTCGCGTCGGTTCGTTCACGCGTCGCTTGTCGGCACCATTTTATGAAACGCCGCGGCGGCGGCGGCGGCTTGTGCGTGGGGAGGTTTCGGACACTTGCGAGAGAACGTGATTTTACATCTGGGATGACGCCGATTTTGATGTAATTTTATCGGGATAGTCGGTGGGAAGGATAGATTTGTTGAATAATGCGTTTTTACCGGTTGCTTTTTAACGGTTTTTTTGGATGAATGTGTTGGGCTGGTAATGAGATGCCGGAAAATTATATTCGCGACCTTGAGCGTTTCTTTTTGTAGCTTTCATTTTGTTTACATTAGTTGATTTTTCTATTGTAATGAGGATTTTGAATGATGTTTCTCTTGTCTTAGCCTAAGATGATGACACTCACATTTACCACTACCCACTACTGACAAAATCCTCAAATTACAATAGAATTTTTATTATTTAAATCTGATCGATGAAATTCACTAGAAACTCGTATAATTATATAATTATGAACATTTTTGTTAATTGCTTCTTATTTTATCATTTCAGGTCTGTTCATTGAATTCCAGTAAATTTCCACTCATCACAATCTCAAAATGGCAGACAACGACGATCTTTTAGATTACGAAGATGAGGAGCAGACCGAACAAATTGTGGAGGGAAACGGAGAAGTCGCCCCAGCCAAGAAGGAAGTCAAAGGAACCTACGTTTCCATCCACAGCAGTGGCTTCAGGGATTTCTTATTGAAGCCGGAGATTCTGCGCGCAATCGTCGACTGTGGTTTTGAACATCCTTCAGAAGGTGATTATTCTTTTAAATTCTTGTACTTTTTTATCTTTGTGTATTATATTTCGTTTATCAAAATTTAAATTTAAATGATGATTCATATAGATAGGGACAACTGATTATTAATGATTGTATAGATCTATCCTGACAATTAAAAATTAAAAAAACTAAATTATTCAGTTTTTGAAATGAAATATTTACAACGTTTTGTTCAATTGTTTTACAGTTCAACACGAATGCATTCCACAAGCTGTGCTTGGTATGGACATCCTGTGCCAGGCTAAGTCTGGTATGGGAAAAACCGCCGTGTTTGTCCTAGCCACCCTACAGCAGTTGGAATCAACAGAAAACCAAGTATATGTTCTGGTTATGTGTCATACTAGGGAATTAGCGTTCCAAATTAGCAAGGAGTATGAAAGGTTTAGCAAGTACATGCAACATGTCAAGGTAAATTATTATAACATTAAAATTATTATATCATTGCAATGAGGATTTCAAATGATGTTTCAACTTTCTTAGCCAAAGATGATGACACTCACTTTACCACTACCCACTACTGATAAAATCCTCAAATTACAATATAACTGATTATTTATATCTCGAATTTCTTGCTTAATTTTATTATTGTTTCTTTACAGGTATCAGTATTCTTTGGTGGATTACCAATTCAAAAGGACGAAGAAGTCTTGAAAAGTACATGTCCCCACATAGTTGTGGGAACACCAGGACGTATTTTAGCTCTCATTAAAAGCAAGAAATTGAATTTGAAACACTTGAAGCATTTTGTTCTTGATGAGTGCGATAAAATGCTCGAACAATTAGGTAAATAATCAATTATCAAGAGTTATATAAGCAGCCTCTTATCACTAAATAAACATTTCACTAATATTTCATTTCAATTACAGACATGCGCAAAGATGTGCAAGAAATTTTCCGAAGCACTCCTCATGGCAAGCAAGTTATGATGTTCAGCGCCACATTATCCAAGGAGATTCGTCCAGTCTGCAAGAAATTCATGCAAGATGTAAGATGTGATGACTTCACTTTGATCTCCAATTCCGTCCTCGCCTATAAATACCGATTAGAAAACATCCGGGGGGTGGGGTAGATAAACGACGTGAAGTCGCTATTCTGAAGTTTGATTCAATTAAATTGGAATGACTCCTGTGGACATCATCAGAGTTCCAATGCGTTCTCTGATTAAGCCAGCCTCTCTATGCCATTCTACGTGCCTTTGTCGAATTGTCGAAGATACATAATTTCTAAACCTTAACCGTTCGCGACGCTACATAACGGACGAATTACGAACCGCAATTTTGTCATTTTGTTTCGAGTAAAATTTTTAACAACGTACACGCATCGTAAAAAACAATAGTATATAGCTTATGAGATATAGATTAGGAACAGATTTCGAAAAATGGGTTGGGCTTTTATCACAAAACTTTTTATCGACATGGGTGGGAATCAAGAGCTCAAGACATCCTGAAGAAAGAAGAGTTCAAGAGTGAAGATTCAAGAGGATCCGTGGGGGAACCAATTAACTTAAAATGTCTTTAGTGGGATCACATAAAAGTTGTATTTCGCGTTCGGTTACATAGTCAATATTCCTTGAAATTTTTAAGCATTTGGCATGGAAGGCTTCGGCGAATGATGTTAATGTCATAAGTCCTCTGAAATTGATTTCAAAGAGCATGAAAAGTATATGGCGCTGGATTCTTTGCCAGTTCGTTTAATGTACAATTACAAACGGGTTGTTATTACAAATCTGTAAAATTCGATCTCAATCATGCAATTGTACAACCTTGTCACCTACATACATGATGCATGCTGAGCAAATTTTCAAGTATTCGGAAAGAGTGTGAGAGAGTGAGGTGTTTGCCATTGACAAGACAGTGGATGTAGCTGAGCATTCCTGGGTGTGCCACCTTAGGTGTGTCGAGGCAACCGCAGAGTTCTTGTTATTGGCACGGCTAGGAGGTGGGAGTCACCAAACAGTATGTAGTAAACCGGTACAAAAACAATACAATTGATGATGAGAGCAGAATATTTATGGGAATAATGACCAAATGAAATATTTGTATTGTTTTTAGTTATAGAAATTAAGATTTTTGTTTTATCAAAAATATTTGAAGGTTTACAAAAATTAAATTTACATCGTGTAGCTATAAGTATTACCTTTTTGTTTTTTTATTTGTTTTTTTAATGAATAGTTAGTTATTGTGTAATCTTAAATTTACATCTTACTGTGTATTCTGTAAGCGCAAGATCAATGAGATTGCAAGTATTTGTAATTGGGTATATTTGTACAATCAATTCACTTGGTTGAACACTAAATTTCTGGAGTTTAATTCCGTATGGGGAAAACAGAGTAGGTTAGGTTGTCTTACAAATATTCTTCCTTGTTTGCGCAGCCAATGGAGGTCTATGTGGATGACGAAGCCAAACTTACACTTCACGGACTGCAACAACATTACATCAAGCTGAAGGAGAATGAGAAAAACAAAAAACTTTTTGAACTCTTGGATGTTCTTGAATTCAATCAAGTATGTTTATTTTCGACAAAATGATAATCTATATTTCTATGTATCTATATCGCAAATTAACTAATTCAATTTTTTTTATTCAGGTTGTTATTTTCGTCAAATCAGTACAGAGGTGTATGGCGCTTGCACAGCTTCTTACTGAACAGAACTTCCCAGCCATCGGCATTCACAGAGGGATGACTCAAGAGGAGAGGTTAACTAGATACCAATCATTCAAAGATTTCCAAAAGGTATTTATTGTTGATTTTCAATCTAATTATTTAATTTGATAACACAATGAGGATAACTTTTCAACTTGATCACATCGTGATGCTCTTGAACTCTCTCACTGAGTGTTTAAAAAAATATACTTTTTGTGTTAATCAATATATTTTAAAAGTCATTAAATAATTAATAATTTATATTTTTATTTATAGAGAATTCTAGTAGCTACAAATCTTTTTGGTCGGGGCATGGATATTGAGCGAGTCAATATTGTGTTCAATTACGATATGCCTGAAAATTCTGACACATACCTTCATCGAGTAGCTCGAGCTGGACGTTTTGGTACAAAGGTAAGCTTTCCTAAATTTTGACCCAATATTAAAGTATAACTGTGTTTTTCTGTTTATTAAAAAAATTTATTTTATTTTTTAGGGATTGGCTATCACATTTATCAGTGATGAAAGTGATGCTAAAATCTTAAACGACGTCCAAGAAAGATTTGATGTAAACATTACTGAACTGCCTGATGAAATAGACTTAGCCTCATATAGTAAGTTTCAAACACTTGAATATAATCGAGAATTCAATATGAATATTTTTATTTAACTAATTTTAATTATTTATTTTACAGTTGAAGGACGATAACAAGGAATCACATGAACTGGTCACAATTTTTCATAATTTTATCATTGAACTTTTTCATCGACAAAATACATGTACTGAAACTGACAATTAAATGCAATAGTTGCATAAGTAATCAATTATTTATTACAATTTTTGTAATTTATACAAAAGTAATGTCTTCAACCCAAATTTATTGATAGAAGCTTTTGTAATAATAGTCGTGATTTTTAAGCAATATTTTGTCCAATTGCTCATTCATCATTTTTTTATTAAGATTGTTTTAATATTCATTAAGACTTGTAAATAATGAACATTTTGATTTACAATAAAAAAAGGTGTACTTACTTTTTTTGAAATTTCTGTTTTATGTTTTTACTCCCTTTCCATACTTCAATTATTATTAATTCAGTTTTTATTTCTAATTGATAATTACATTTTCATAAATTATTTGGATATGAGATTAAATAAAATATATTTAGTAGTTAAATTTTAAAAATCAAACATTTTCTTCTGCAAAAGTACTTATATTTAAACTTTTACTTGGTATTAAACGTATACAAATTTAGAAATTGTATATTTTGAATTATTAATTTTAAAAACAAAATTTATTTTAATTTTAAAATTGTATAGTATATTTTCAATGTAGTAATCAATCAAAATTATATAAAAAATAAAAATTACATAATTTTAATTAAAATATGTTTCCTGATATAACAAAATAAAAATTTGAATATTATTTACCTGGCTCATATTTAAAATTATCTACTAATAAAAAAATCATTTTATCCAAAAACAACTCGGTAGATAGTAAACATTTACCATTGTTTAAAATCTTATACAAGTTTTTTAAGGATAATTTTATTTCATATATATTTAACTAATGTACAAATATTTTAAAACTAATATTCTTGTAAAAAAAACTCAAATCTATATACTTAAAACGTAAAATTTTGAAATGTTCGAAACGCCGCTATAACGGCCAAATTTGAAAAACCGTTGGCTATGAAGAAGTTTTCAAAAATCAGCGTCGTTACTGCGGAGCGGATGGTTCAAGGTGCCAAGTGGTTGATGCATTTTGCTAATTCTTTGCAAAAATGACTCACAAAACAGAAGTAAGCTTGACAATTCCAAATCTCGAAGATCTTTACTGCCTAAACTGCAAAGTAAATCCCGTAGATATGCACGGAGAATCTATAGTAAAATCTTTATTTCATTGCCAAATTTTAACGTGCAGGTAATTTTTGATATCTTCAATATATAATATACTTGGTTTATAATATAAATTTATTGTTACATTTGGTTTATTAAACATTGCAGATTGATAATATATTCTGTAAGATGCTGTATTGCTTCACCATCAATACAAAATATTGGGGATTCCGTTCATGTTATTATCAGCAAAAAGTTCTTTTGTACCGGAAAATTGCAAGAACATTTACGCGAATTGAAAGTTCAGGTACAAAATTAAGTTCAATTTCTTTTTATTAAAATATTTTAAATACTTTATTTTTAAAATCGTTCAATTTGAGTTTATCATTAATATTTATTTCTTTACATTTTATCAATTTGTTTTCATAATTAATTTTTCTGTTAATCAGTTCTATAGAATATTCAAACAATTTGTAAACCATGCTAGATCAACTTACACATTCTTAATAATAATTATTAAATAATAATCCATTAATAATTAATTATTATTTACTTTATTTCTTATTAACTTTTCTATATCCTTTACTAAATAAATTAAAATAGAATTTCGTCTTTGTTGAATTTTAAATAAATAAAGAATAAGTATAAATAAGTATAAAAGAATTATTCTGAATTTAATAGTTTACTGATCCAGAAGAAGTTCATCCAAAGATCTATGAAGCTTGTTTAAAATACACATTTACATTTAAACTTGCACCACTTTGGAATTTAGTTGGCAAGTCTTTTTATGTTCGTGGATTTAATTTTCTACCTCCACCACCTACTGTTGAAGCTTTAGAATGGAATATTTTATTCAAAGGTACTATAAATGTATACATATATTATTTATTTATTATCTACAAGTTACCTTATACGTTCATCTTTATGTTACAACATTTTTATTCAACATCTTTCTATGTTTAGAAATTTTTAGAAGATTTAGATTTTTAGACATTTTAGAAGTATTTCATTGTTAATATTTCTAAACAATATTTAGAAAAACCGCGTATATTTTCTTTGTTAAAGTCTAAATTTAAAAAATATTTATTTATATTATAATATATTTATTATAAATTTAGTCTAATTTAAAAGAATTACAAAATATTGTCATTATCAGAGCATTAATCTTTTGCAGATGGTGACACGAAACTTGAACTAAAGCCAATGAAAATAAATTTTAGTCCTCTTACTCTTGATTTTTTATTATTAACTCCTAGTATATTGGATAACTTTATAAATAATCCTAACTGTACCATCAATACCATCAATTTAACAATATTTCAATGTCCATGGGTTTATGTTTTACCAAAGTAAGTTCAAAATTAAATAGTGCAGTAATCTTCTTTGATTACTAACATTTGTATACTTTATACATATTTTAATTTATAGGTTGACCAGAGCAAGACTTATTTCAGTTTCAAAAACATTACCAGATACTTCTCCTTTTAATAATTACAATGATCTTCGTAGGCATTGGAAAAATATGGTATTCTTCAAGAGTAAAAGTTTTTTTTAAGTTTCGATAACTTTAAATAAATATATGTATATTATTTTGTTTATTTTTCAGTATTCTTATCGTTTACCGAAAACTAGTGATGGAATGATGTTCTATGAGGTGGTATTTCCAACATATCCAAATGAGCCTTTTGTGTATCCAGATATATGCCTTTTATCTAAGAATCCTGAATTTCTTATGTGCGACAACAAAAACGAAATAGCCTTACAGTTCACTAAAGATTTATCGAAAAGTGTACAATCAGTATGTGGTGAAGTAATAAAAATTGGCCATCTGTATTCTAAATTAAACATAGAATATTCTTGTGTATTAAAAAACAAAAATGATGATAATGTAAGTATTTATATCATTATACTCTTAATATTTAATGTGCATATTTAAATTTTTGTTAATATAATATATTCGTTGTTTTAAGTCATTACAGAAAGAAAAAACTATTGACCAATTTAGAAGCTCTTTCTTTCAATCTCCTGATTGCATTATAATTCCGCCTGATGAAAAACCAAAATTATCTTCCTTATTTACTTTCAGAGGTGTTGACCAAATGAGCACACCTATGAGAAATCACACACAACAAGTACTTGCAATCATGGATAATCAAAAACCAAAAAAAGCATCAGCAAGACGTAACAATAGTCAAAATTTAACATCAAAGATGACAAACAGTGGAGTCCGAAAGACTGCTACACAATATGGTAGTCAAAGAACTATAGATAATTTTTTATCAGGAAATCAACAAAAAACTATTATCAGTGATATAGATGATATCTGTTCTTATTATGATATACCTTCAATGTACCCAGATGAACCTGATAATTCAGGATCTGCAAGTAAAAATGGGGCCACCATGGAAAAAGAATGTGAAAATCAATCAAATTTAAACTTTAAAAGCATACCTACTGAAGTTCCCAAGAATGCTCCAGATTTGAATCAACCGTCTAATCCAAAACCAATCATAAAGAAAGTAGAACGTGTTAATTTTGATTTGAATGGTATCAAAAAAATCAGAACAACTCATGAAATTAGTAGGCCAAATGCCAAGTTTCAAAAACTAAAATACAATCAACTTAACAATACCAATGTTACTAATAATTCAACTGACAAAACCAATTACTGTAAACCTTCTACTTCAAACTTGATTGATAAAGATGAAAAAAAGTTTCTACAAAATTATAAATATGACCCACGTTATCAAGGTTTTCATATGTATGACTTGAACAATAAGAGAAATTTAAGCAATGATGTACATAGTGAATTGCCTACACCTAACTTAGATGCTTTATTCAGTACAAAAATGTCATCACAGAAACATGAAAGTGATGATGAACATAAACAAGAAAACAGTAAAATAGAATCATGTAATGATGTACGAGCTTTATTATCTAGCTTTGATTTATATAACATTCATCAAAAAGAGGAAGAAGACATTGAATCAATTATTTACAAGCAATGTAATAATTTTCGTTTTTCATTTGACTCAGCAAAGAAGTCAAATGAACAAAAGTTATCTCAAGAACATGAAAGTCAAAAATGTAGTAAGAATTGTCATGAGTCAAATGCAGATTCACAGATTAAAACATCATCTCAGGAACCTAAAGTTCAACAATTTATTGAGAATGATTTTGAACATAACTTATATGTTGATGAGCATTTACATAGTCAATCAAAATCTTCACCTTCTTTGTTATGCACATCTATAAGAAAAAATAATGAAAATGTTTCAGAACATGATTTTATACAAGCTGATGAAAGGTTTCAAGCCAAAAATTACAGTCAGGAAGGTATACAAACAAATTTATGTGAATCACCTTTTATAAAGCCTTCACAATTTGAAAAAGCAAGAGCTCAGCCATTTAAAAAATATGAATTACCTAAATGCAACAGTAATGAAGGAAATGCCTTTAATGATTTACAATTTACACCACCTGTACTTGACGCTAGTACTAGATTACGTGAAAGGCATAAATCTAGAGATATGAATAGTTTGCATAACAGTGAAATAAATTTTCATAATAAATCAGAACTTTCGTCTTTTAAAATTAATTTAAAAGATGAATTAAAAGAAAAAATACCGCAAAAATATAAATATGTGGAAGTTGAACAAAACCTAGACAATTTCAGTATTTATAAAAAAGCTCAAGAAAATTTATTTAACATGTCTGAGTCACAACCTTCCAGTGTTGATATGTTTGAAGGATCAATAAATAGGACATTATTACAAGTTCGTAAGTCACCAACTTCTGTTTTCAATTCAAACAATAGATCAGAAAATATGCAAGAATCTAACAATTACCAGTCCATGAAAAGCAATTTTAATAAAGATAAAGAGAATTCATATAATGCATCACAATATTCTCCTTCTATTTTTAACACATATGAAAATCAATACCAAAAATTGTCACCTGAATCTGACAAATTTAACCAAAGTCTTCAAGGACGCTATTTTGAAGACACACATGTTCCAAAAAAAATATCTCAATGTACGTTTGCTGAATCACGTCATAATTCACAAAATAGTAAGTTTACTGAAAAATATGAAATAGAATTTGATAAATTAGATGAATATTGTACACCCCCAAAACCAAATGATACTAGTGATTTTACAAGTATTCTTTCCCAGTCTTCAAATGGATCAAATTCTGAAAATTATGAAAGTTACAAACAAGCTTGTACAGAAGCCTTAACATTTAATTAGGAATTAGATAATTTTAACGTTATTATAACTATAAATATAATAATTTGAGGGCATTGGTAGTTATTGCTAAAAATACAGAAAATTAATGGTCTTTATACAAATAAATATTGTTGTAAGGCTTTAATAAAATTTTTGTATTTTTAGGCACGACCATGGTACGGGAGGGCCTTATTATATATTTAACTTGTGATACTATTCTCTGTTAAAATACTATTACTTTTAATAATTATAAATTTAAAAAATGTTATATATATTATAAAAATTAAACAATATATATTTTCTTAAAATTTATTAACTTATTGTGTATAAAATTTGTGAACAAACTTCAAAACAGACACACTTATGAACACATTGTAAATTGTTATCTGGTAAAATAAATAATATGAGTTATATATTCCATATAACTTTATATAATCACAGTATCAAGAATATTTATGTCTCACCTCCCTTGCATTCGTTAATAACAGACAATACAATTAAACGCTCAGATTTACTCTCAATCCCAATTTCAATCAAATCCTTATCAGTAAGAGTTAGAAACAGATCCATATCTACCTAAAACAATTTTTTAAATGTTATGGTCAATGATAATTTTTAACATATTGAGAAAACAATAATAATTACTTCTTGATCAAGAAATGTAGGAATGTGTCTTTTCAGTCCAAACCGTTGCAGTAAAAACATTAGTTTTGTTGTACTGGGATCTAAAATTATTCCTCGTGGAGGTGTTTTATACTTTGGTGGCGTTGGAGTGGTTTCATCAAATACATTGTCCTCATTGATATCATTTGGTAGATTCGGTGTTTTAGTTGGACTAAATTGGGGTGTAAAGCTTAAAGTAGCATTTGAATCATTGCTAGAATTTCTAAGCTTCAAATTTGGTGGACGTTTATTTTGACATCTACAAGAAAGGTTTATATATTTTTAAAATAAACTGTAGGTATAACTCAAATATCAATGCTAGAACGTAGAAATTTAATTACCTTCTTAAAACAAGTGGGGATACTGAAGCAGAATCTTCTGTCCTGATTATAGTTGTCTGAGTATTATCATTCTTTGTTATGCTAATTATTTCATTAGCGTTTAATGCAAGTTTTGTAAATGTATTAATTGGATTATGATCTGTGATAAAAGTACTTGGAGACATAGGGATGGCAACTTCTTTACAATATGACAAAGTAGGTGAAATAAGACTGCAATTTGTTTCTATTGGTTGTAAATTTAAGAAAAGATTCTTGCCCTTGTTCGAAACCTCTTTAACCATCGCTGGTTTGGAGAAATCCACACAAATCTTTGGAATACAAATACCAGTTATTAATTCTTGTCCATTAGGCTGAATGTTTTCAGTATTTTTACTGTCATTATTATTGTTACAGTCATCTTCATCTGTCAGTAGATCCTCAATGTCGGAAAGATCATTCCAGTAGTCTTCTGTACTCAGATGTGACTTAGCTAGTGCAGCTATTTCTGGTACTGTTGATCGCTTCATCATAATATGTGTGAAAGCATCTATATTAAAGAATTTAATTTTTTATAAAAAATACACATCAAATTTATGCTGTATACAAAATTTGTATCATAATAATGTTAATCAACTTACTTGCTTTACGAACATTTAGACCAACATGCACCAGTTGAAAAAATAATTCTTTGTCATTTTTCAAGGCTGCTACACACAGTGGATTGATATCGTCATGAGCAGCATACTCCAAAGCTGATGGACAGCTATCATAAAGCAAATCAAACATCTCCTTGCTGATTGCACACGCAAGACTCAAAACTGACATTCCTGTATACACAAAATCAAAATTGATTTAAAAAAAAGAAAACTAAAATAAATCTGACGACCAGACTGCAATCCGGTTACCCAAAAACGAAAAATCATTGACAATGACTCCAGACTTCAACAGAAACTTGACCATCTCTACATTTTCATTTCTAACGGCTTGCATGAGCGGTGTCCAGCCAAAGGCATTCTTTCGCTCCAAGCAGTGCTTCTCGTGCTTCTCCAAAATGCACTTCATCACGTCGATGCAGTTGTTCGCTGCGCTTGCGTGCACAATGTTCTCTTTGTACCTATTGACAACGTTCAACGAGTACTCTGCGCACAAACACAAAACACAACGTAAAAGTCTTTTCGTCCCGCTAAATCGGTGCAAAATCGAATTCTCGCGTGTTCGCATACTCACTCGTTTTGTTCAAAATTTGCACCACCTGCGCCTGCACCAGCTTCCTCTTGCTCGAGTCCTTGCCGACGACGCTCAACATTTTCTTCGCTACGTATCGTCGGAACCGCCAGCAGCCCGAGTCCTTGGAACTCATTTAGACTGCAGGGATGAATTGGTAGTCGCCGACTTGCTATGCAATTGTTATTACTACCTGGGTGGAAGAGGACTCGTTGATAGGCGACGAGCGACAGACTCTTCGTGTACCCTGCGCATTTGATGAACCGGACGACGAGCAAGCGAGAATGAAATTGTAACTTATCGTTACCGGCCCGTGTTGTTGTTTACATTGCAGGTGGCAGTGACCTCTCCATGGGGTCGTCGCCGGTCGAGCACGTGCTTTTTGCCGAATCGGCGCGGCATTGTTGCCGGTTTTGATTCTCTTCGATTTGTATTGAGAGTGAATTATTATTAGCGCTTAATTTGAAACGCCGGAAGTTGGGTTTTCGATGGAAAGTTGGGTGGTGATTAATTGTGCGAGAATAACGGTAGAGAAATATTGCTGAAATTTTGAGTGACTGGAGCGAATAATATAGATCGATGCAGAAAGTTCAGCAGAGTTTTGGCAATTTTCAGCAATGTTTAAGTAGTAAAGTTTGGCAAATTTTGGCAAAAAAGTTTTCATTAAAAATTGTTGTATGTAGCTGATGATAAGAAAAATATAAGAAAGATATTAAATGGAAGCTTTAAATAAGATATATGCAAAGTTGGAAATATTAAGAAAAGTTATTGGACTGAAAAGGTTTTTGAAAATGAAAATGCGATATGAAAATTTCTTTGGGAAAAATTATTTTTGGCGGTACTGTGCGTGACGTACAACAGGAAGAGTCCACAACATGCGGGACACGGTTTTCGATGAGACTTTGGGAAGTGGTTTCTGGTACCTAAAAATGATGCCTAACACCCGTAGTTTCGTTTCATTGGCCTTTGGAGTCAAGATATGACCTTTTGTATTCAAAATACGCGAGTAAAAAATGGTACCTATACTTTAAATCCCAACTCGGCAAACTTTTTTGGCTAGAGAAATTATGTATACAATAAAGAAAATCGCTGCCAATTCATTGGCACTTAGAGCTTCCTCAAACTAAATTAATTGTTCCAATATGAAATTCTTTGTTCTAATAAATTAATTTCAAATTGCTATATCTCTTTCTAAATAATACCTCAAAAAGGATGTGCTATTTTATCATTGATGGTTTGATGAAAGATAATTTTTTACTAAAATTATAGAACGATAGGTAATAATACTTATCACAGCAATTTTTTCTCGTTAGGTAATTTATTAAAATTATTTAAATATTTAAATTAACTGTAATCAGATGCTAGTACGTAGATTCACTGAATTCCTATTCCTAATCATATAAGATTTTGTGAACGATTTGCCATCATAGATTTCCGAGATATAACCGTTTAAACTAAATACGACTTTTTTCGTGTATTACAAAAGATGAGAAAGAGCCTACCTATCTAAAATTTTCGGTTGTAAAAGATAGGTAATTTTATGCTCTGTTTAATGCATTTACACCAAATTGATTATAATATTTCTAATATACCAAAAAACTCGAAAAACTTATACCCTAAAATCGAAAAATTGTTGTAAAAGAAAACGAGTCGATGAATCTTTAAATTTTTTTTAATTTCGAATCTTCATTAAAGAGCGAAAAATCTCAGCCCTGTTTGGTAAAAAATGACCGTCCCATTCTCGAGATATATACTCGATCAAAAAAAGATTTTTAAAAACACACAACCTCAAATATTTTGAAATATAAAGGTCGTCTTGATTTAGGCTTTGAACTTGTTTAATAGATACTAAACAGCTACCGTTATGGAATGTTTCACATCAAATGCTGCCGATTTACTCCAGAATTCGCTAATGAATAAAAATAGACTTTTCTTACAAAAAGATTTTTCTCTCTTCAAAAGAAAAAGATAAAGCCTAAAAAATTTTACAGAATATTCTTCTCCATATTCCTAATCATCTCAATTATTTAAAAAAATTTCTTTGTTATAATTCACAGATATAATTGTTTAAAAAAAAATACGATTTCGTCAATAACAAAACAAGGGAAATAGCTGATTCAAAATTTTGGGTGGGAAAAGATAGGTAATTTTATGCTCTTTCAAATGCATTATCACTCAATCGATGATATTATTTCTACGGTATCAAAATACAAAAAAACAAAACTCAAAAATCGAAAAACCGCTAAAATACAACAACGAATCAAAAAACAAAAAAAAATATTTTTTGAGTCAACGTTTTTAAAGAAAAATCAAAAAATGAGACCCGAAACATTTTTTATAGAAAATTTTCACCATGTATATTCAGAGTAAAGTTGATCCACATCCGCAAATACACATACACACACACACATACACACATACATACAAGCAGACACACGCACACGTACACGCACACACGCACACACACATATTCATACAGACATTTTCTAAAAATAGTGTATTTTGATTCCCAGTATTTCAACACATATTTTTAACATGTTTTTAACAAAACTTTTTTTTACCATCACAAAGCTTTCTTTATTAGGAAGCGAAAGGTAATCAAAAGAACTTTAATTTGACGAGATTTTTTCATACAAAAATATTATGCTGTTGCAAAATTATGAACAATCAAAATTCATGACGAACAATGCACGGAACTACTCAATTTAAAGAGCTACAAATCCTCAAATTTGTATGCATTTTTCGTCATCATTTTGTATTGTTCATAATTTTGCGTCAGAATAATATTTTTATATGAATAAAAGCTTAAATTAAAGTTCTTGTGATTAACTTTATTTATTGTATGACATTATTTATCTAGCAAATGAACTTGCTGAGTTGTGATTCAAAGTATAGGAACCATTTTTTAGTAAAATAATGCGTATTTTGAATACAAATTAAAGATCATACCTTGACACCTTGGGCCTATGAGGCGAAACTATGGGTGCTAGGCATCATGTTTAGTTATCAGAAACCACTTCCTGAGGCTTCATAGAAAACCGCTTCCTGCAGGTTGTGGACCTCCTTGTTAGCCAAATGTTTACAAACTTTGTTCAATCATTAACAAAACTTTGTCAATTTTTCTTAACTTTGCACAAATTTTTCGACCTTAATAACACAAGTCATTGGACGTGTAATTACACAGATGCCTATAAACGATTGCACCAGGGACTTTGCAGCAGACTTGAGATTATACTTACAGACTTGCGTGCACAGTGTGCAAACTTTATATGCACATTTGCGTATGCAGTAGAACGTAGCAGAATTATAAAATGGACAAGAATTATGTTGGAATTGCAAAACTTTCAAGGTTTTACTGTAAGTTTCTACTGCTAAAATTATTGTGAGTTTGAGAAATATTTATCTATATATTTAAGAAATTAAAGATTGTGCTGAAAGTCAATTAAAAATTCAAATGCGCGCCTTAATTTTTTACTGACCGAGAAGTGGATAATTATTTATAATTATAAAAATACCTAATATAATTAAACAAAACGCAAACTCGCTTGACCTTCAATGGGTAGTAATAGACATGTGTATGAAATTACAAACATCCAAATTAACTGCGCCCTAAAAACTGTGCTAAAGGCCGAGCTGATACGAGCGAAAACGATAAAGGGTATATTTATCCGCAATTATTAATCTTAATGATGGGGATACTAAATTATGGGGCTCAGAATTCTGTAAGGGCTTAGAAAGTGGCTTTTGGTCTTAGCTTTCGATTGTTGCCGTACTCGTCTGAAAAAAATTGTGCCAAGGCACCCTTATTTACGAACAACCTAGGTGGTAATTTTTTTAGAATCCGTTCAACTCTTATTTTAATCGAAAAATGGATAGTTCCCAATTCGAAACTACTGACCATTGTAATATTAAATTTAGTCTTCATTTTTATCCTATAGTGCGCCCTCGAAACCTGCACCAAAGGACTGATACGAGCGAAAATGATAAAGGGTAGATTTAACCGCCATTATTAATCTTAATAATAGTGATACTAAATGATGCGGCTTTCAATTCAGTAAGAGCTTAAAAAGTGATTTTTGGTCTTAGCTTTTGATTGCCGTACCGACCGTTTGAAAAAAATTGTGCCAAGGTAACCTTTTTTACGAAAAACCTAGGGGGTGATTTTTTTGGAATTCATTCAACTCTCCCCTGGTAGAAACGTTAAGGAGTTCTTAGCTATTGTTTAAGTAATTTTATATGGATTAGTTAATATATCCTTAAGGAATTAGCTAAAAACCCCGGTACCTGGCGACGTTTTTTCGTTACGGACTAGTTAAAAACTCGTTAATTTAAAAAATATATCCAGAAGTAATTTAATAATGAATCGATTAAGTTTAGTTATCAGAGTAACTATTTGAGAATAAGTGTTTAATTATAAATGATTAAAATGTATGTACATTCAGCTTTCAAATCTATCCCCACTTTGTAAATAAATATCCCGGGTTATGGTGAAGTAAAACGTTTTCGCGCTTTTGCGAACAACAATTCTACACAAAATATATATAAGTTTGTTCGTTTCGTCTGAAGAACGTTTACTTTGAAACGTTCAATTCTAAGTCGCGCGAGGGATTTTTGGGACAATTTTTTTTAGTTTCATGTTTTTTTGTACTCTTAACATCTATGTTAGTTAGATGTATGACACTATTAATGGTTATAGTCCGTTGATCGTTACATCTTTTTAGGTTATTAAATGATTTATATTTTTTGAAAATATTGCGTTTGCTAACAATTATAGTTAATAAACTACTCAATTGCTTTAAAAAATTAACAATATAAATAAATTAGGGTTTTTAACACAAAAAACAATCACGTGTAATCCAATGATGAGACTCCGAAATAAATTGCAACTCTGATTTAAATATGCGACGCGGTGTAAAGATCTGCTGTATTTTGCTGAGAATTAAATTGGAGCATGCGCTTTTGATTTGATGTACGTGATAAATAAAAAATATTTTTAATTATATACTGCAATTTTTTTATCTGTATAATTTAGATCTCTTAGCGAATCCTAAGCTTGATTTTATCCTTAATTTTAGTTAAGATTAGCTAACGAGATTAGCTAATCGTTGATATCTTAAGTAATTCGACTCGTTAATTTTCTACCAGGGTCATTTTAATCGAAAAACGTGGTGGCTTCCATTTTAAATCTACTTCTATTCATAGTATTTAGTGTATTCTTTAATTTGAACTCATCTATATTGAAAATTAATTGGTTTTGAACTCGTATTTATGCTTTATTCTAAAAACTGCGTACTTAATGGATGGAAAAATTGATTGATTTCTCGCTGGCTTTACCGAAGGTTTTAGGGGTCGATTTTTTTTAAATTCATATTTTTGCGCTCTTTAAGATGGTATAGGTTTTGTTGATCCCACATACTAGGTCAATTTCCTATGTACTATGGGCATCCTCCTTTGCAATATTCTAATATTTAGCAATAGAATGCATAACAAATTATGTACGAATAAAAAAATGTACACTTTTCAAAAAGTTGATTTTTATTTTGAAAAATGTACGACTCATATCCGTTTAGAATTATCAGAGTTTATTTTGTTCTTTACTCTAAACGTAAGATATTCATTACCCCAATTGTTTAGTTATTAGAAATTTATTATGAACATTTTCATTTATTTAATGGAGCAGGCCTGGGATAAACACAAAAAAGAATTCTTTTTACGAGTCCAGAAAACTCTTTATGTTTAAAAGCAGTCATTCTACAAATTTCTATGCTATCAATACTTAATAATATCTTAAATTTTACCGTTGTAAAACTTCAATATTTTGATCCTACGCGTCACAATAAGACATGATGAACGAAAAATTTTTTTTTCGGCGATTATTCGACTCCTTTTGACATGTATTACAAAAAGAGCAAAGCACTTTTTCGTTAAAATATTTTTTATTATTTTTTTTTCGTAGATCAAATTAATTTTTTAAAAAGTATTAAAAGTTTTTAATGACAAAAGGAGTGGATTAACCGTCGAAAAAAAAATTTTCATTCATTATGTCACCTAGAATTGTGTGAGGAACAAAGTTCCTTTAATAAATATGGTATTGAAAATAGTGATTTATTGTGACGTGTAGGATCAAGATTTTGAGGTTTTACAACGGTAGGATTTAAGAGATTATTAAGTATTAATAGCATACAAATTTTCAGAATGACTGCTTTTAAACATAAAAAGTTTTCTGGACTCGTAAAAAAGTCTTTGTTTGGGTTTTACCTAGGCCTGCCCCCTGAATATGGTCTACCTAACTATGTGGATATACATCATTGCATGGATCGTGATGATTTATATAACTGCGTCTGTTCTTATGTTGGAAAATAAAGTAATAGATTTTAATAAATTTGTATTTTTTATGCATCATTTTAAGAGCATAGATAACATTTGTTTTAAATAATTTACTTATCATACAAAACAAAACGAATGTAAACAGATAAGTAGATAACTGATAGCTATGGCGTGGCATTAATTTTAAGCTGACTTAAGGTAGTTAGTTACACCTTGACTAACCCCGGTCAAATAAACTTTTTACGTAACGAAATTAGGTATATATTTCACCGATTCGACGTGTATTAATATATTGTACTTTGCAATTTTAATCAAACAACAATGAAGCAATATAAAAAAACCATTCACCTTATGCATTTCTTTGACTCTTACCAAATAAATTTTGAAAGAGCTGAAAATTTCTTAAGCATTTTTTAAACTCAACTGATCTTTTAAAAACGCAAAAAAAATTATGATTTTTCTGTTAGATGTAGTTTTTAGTATTTTGTTTTAGTACCAGTATTTTAAAAATAATTAATTCTATTTTAAAGTATAATTGTTAGTGTTAACACATATAGTAGTTTATTTCATATTTCTAGTATTTAAAAAGTGTTTTATTTAAGGTGGGTGCAGGTAATGTGGCCACCTTAATGAACTTTCGGTTCCCAGTAAATATATATCGGGTTTGGGAGTTTCGAAAACTATTCGGAAAATTTCATAATGGGTAAGATTTCTAAGCTATTTATGATATTTATGAATAAAAATAAACGTAGAAGTATCAATTTTTTTTAACTATATCATTCTCATTTCATTAGAATTGCGATGTCAAACAATGTTTATGGATGTGGATTCAGTAAAATATATACCTAATTTTCTTTTATGTCGAATCGGTAAAATATGTACCTATTTTTGTTGGATGTCGAATTGATAAAATATATACCACATTTTGTTATGTAAATAATTGCTAATTTAATCGGGGTTAGTCAAGGTATAACTAACTACCTTAAGTCAACTTAAAATTGATGCCCCACTATAGCCGGCATTTGTCTACTTATCCGCTTCCATGTATTTTACATTTTCCATTGGTCACGGTGGCCAATTTGTTTAAATCAAAGGAGTTCAAAGGATTAATAATCTATTACTTATTTCTAGCGAATGAAAATAAAAAGCTGTACGTATATGTCTTTGCAAGTTAATAAAATAAAATTTTAAAATGTATATAATTTACATTGTATACTTCCTTTCAACTGTCACGAGATATCAGGCGAGATGAACATAAAGCTTATATAAATAACTATCAAGATTGTAAATATACCTATATTGTAATATATATTCCTGTGCGCTTTTCATATATTATTAAAAAATCTATGACAATCCGGTAACTAATATACTCATTGAGTTGCTCGACATGCAAAATGAACAGAAAGATTATAATGCTAATTGCATAGAATTTTTCTTCGACAGCTCTTACGGTATATATGGACGAGTCCTTACCGTACATTAGTCAGTCACTCCGAGTACTTGTTAGTATTGTGCTCGTCTGAAGAATCTTAATAAAAGTTTAGAGTTATATGAACTACTTATAATTGAGAAAAGAAGTTAAAGATTTAGTAAATACAGAAATTTATTTTTTATTACTATTTTAATTTATTCGTATAAAATAATATATAGTATAATAATATAGATATTTTCAAAATATTTTTATCTTAGAGACCGTAAACGATGAACAGTTACAATATAGTTACACAATTATAACAGTAAACGCAGTTAGCAATTAATGTGGATTAATACATATATTGTGTATCGATATTGAATTTTCGGGTAAACTCATCTAGAAATCATGATATTTGTAAAATCACTTTTTGGCTTTAATAGATCTAGGAAAAAATACTATTGCAATATTATTAACCCTTTCGTATGTCAGAAGCTTCAGGATTCTATATGTGAGGCCAGTGGGGAGATAATCAATGTGCGATTGTGATTTTTGGGTGTGTAATGTCAATGTGTGCCTTAATTGAGACACGTTGATTGACCGAATGGAGGCTCAAATGACAATGTTGATTTTTCCGCTATATATTAGTGAGGCAACTGGCTGGTACAAGAAAGAGTTAAAACTAGTCTAATTATTTTTATTTATTGCACAATATCTTAAAGAATAATTTTAATTTTAAAATAATATTTTTAGTATTTATGGAATCATCAAAGTAATAATTTTAACATATACATAATACAATATAATGAGCTCCTTCTTTTTTCAACAAAATTTACAGCTACTTCTTTGCATGCTTAAGCAAAATGTTCAAATTTGAACATTTTAGAATTGTATACCTATATAAATGAGTATTACACATTTAAATCGAAAATTACATTTTTCATAAAATTAAACATCTAAGGCAGATTCTGACACTTGTTTGCCTGTAAAAATTGAATCTGTAGAAAAACGGAAATTTCTGAACATCTAAACGTACATTAATTAATGTTTTCAAATAAGAGCAGTTTTAATTTTATAAAAAATTTATTTGAAACGAATTTAATTAAAGTTCAAATACAATGATATTTTTTACTATACAATGGCAATAAGTAACGTTTTCGCAATTATGTATAGCCAATATTACAGGAAACACCTGTTAATCTATAGATCATTGTGTGTCATATAAAAAGCCAAGCTGTCATGTACAATATTGCAGTAGCCTTTTGAATACGTGCTGCTGAATATCTATTTAGTCGACTGACAGAGTTTAAAGGTAAGTTTTATATATAATATATAATGCATAGATAATATATAATATACAAGTATAATACGTGTATGGATTATTGTTAAAATTAATGTTTTATAAAATGTGACAATTTATATCGAATATTTTACTCTATCAAATTCAAAGTACAGTGGTCTCGCGTTATAATGCTGTCATTATAACAAGAGAACACTATAATTTTCAATGAAAAATATTTGTTTTCAAGTAAATTTCAATCAAATTATAACTGTATGCTTAATAATTTTCATTTTTTAATAACACACTTCATATGTATTTTAGATGTAAATTAAAATTGCTTTTTAATAGTTACGCATCTCTGCTTGAATAGCAATTGCGCAACGAATTGATTATCAAAATGTTGTGTAATAATAATTGCAACATCCGTCGAATTTGCAGAAATAATTTATTTCTTTGGTGGTTTCTAAAGTGTAAATAATGCATAATTTATATTTTGATTATTCGCAGATTCCATATTTCCATAGTTCTTAATACGTGTAAATTTACAATAATTTATGGGATTGAAGCTTGTAAACTAACTCAGAATTTTCCGTGTTCATCTTAGTTCTAAAGTAACAATCGTGTAGTAAGGAAGAAATATTTAAACGCAGAAAAAATAGTATAACATAGAAATATGTGTTAAGATTTTTATCGACTTTCAAATGCTTTCAAAATAATAGATAACTAGCTTTCCCTTAAATCAAAATTTAAGATTTAAACAGATAACTAATAATTTTTATAAGGACAAAATATTTACTTCATAAGCATGCATTATCTTAATAATTATGCTTTGACTTTAAGCCGACATTAAAATGGAAATTACATCAAGAAGTTCCGTATTTCTATCAATTTACATCATTTATATTTTGGCATTTCATCAAGTATTATCACAAGGTAAGCATTTTTAATAATATAATATAAAAATAGTTGTTTTGTAATAATTGTATACGCGTCATAAATCTTTATAATTAATTATCTTTTAAATTGTATTTGATTACAGTGTGACTACTTACATTGCAAATATTTTATAGAAACACAATATTGTAAATTTTTAATATAATTTGCTTTTCATTATTTTCAAAATTACAAATTTTACCGCATTATTAACATGATTAATAAATATATATATACAAATATCATATACAAACGCAAATATACGCATTCATAATCTATTTATCTTTTCTACTAACATATTTTCTTTTAAAATTGAAGATGACGACATTAATATCTATTATTTGAAAACTTTATTAAAAAAGACAAAACAACCTAACGTAAGTGTCATAATAAGAAGGTACAATGAATTAGCAAACATCGTATACATTAATGCAGATGGTGCGTACGATGGTGCATGCATCGATTTTAATAGAGCACTTGAATTTTTATTTACATCAATTTTAATCGATAGATATGTAGTGAAATAAAATTAATATTTATTTATCTGTTTTTTGCTCTTAATTTTTTTTAAAGTTTTAAAAAATTAAAAATTAAGCTAAACTAAATAAAATTTTAAACAATCCTAGTAGAAAAAATGTTGTATGCCAAAGTTTGTCTATGGTTTCGTTGCAGGTGTGTCATAATATGCCAGAGTTTGCGAGAGTTTGTCAGAGTACGACAAGCGTCTGAAAAACGTGATAAATTGTTCTTTTGGCACTCATATGGCAAATTTTAGCACTCTTTTGGCAAACTTTGGCTAACCGATTTTTACATTAAAATATGTATTCTAGTGCTTTTTTGCGGGTCAGTAAGGCATAGTTAAGCAAAATCTTGCGCAGTCAGTAGAATGCAGCATACTCTGACATTTTAGCATATTATGGTAAACTTTGGCAAAATGTGGTAAAATTTGGCAAATTTAACCAAATTTTGGCAAACTTTGGAAAATTGTCATAACCTATTTTCACATAAAAGTATATATTCTACTACAGTTTGTAAATCGGTTTGTTATGCAAAAGCTTACCAAAGTTTGCCAAAAGTTTGTCAATATTTGCCATATGTAAGCCAAAACGGCCACTTTTTCCGACGTTAGATGTACTCTGATAATCTCTGGCGAACTTCAGTAAACTTTGGTACAATAATCATTTCCACTAGGGAATGTCACACGAGAGTGTGTAACTTTGACGTTACAACATCCTTTAGGCATTTTTAATCTTTTATTTTACTGATCTAAAATACCATCTTAATTTATTGTACTACTTTCATAACACGTATATGAGAAATTCCGCAAGAAATCTGCACTTAAATGGTTCAAAAAGTAATATAAAAAAGTTGAGACACACCTCTGCAACCATTTTTTTCTCGTTCCATAGGTCATATAATATATGTGAAAAATGTCCAATACGCAAAACAGACAATGGCATTTTTGTAAAACGTATATCAATTTCTCTTATGGGAATATTACATGGGAATTATGGACTAGAAACGGTCATCATTAATATAACAATTACTTGGCTTTTCAGGGTGCAAACTATTTTTTGACGCAATAGAATATGAAGTAGAGAAATAAAGCTTTAATTTGAGATGTACCGCGTTTAATAAGATTGACAATATTAAAAGTTATAAACCATTAAAGGTAGTAAATAAACACGAAAAAATCGCTAAATTTCATATAATTTTTCAATTTTCACCATTTTTCCACGTTTTATCGCGTTTATTCACTATCTTTGATCATTCCTAACTTTTGATATTGTTAATCTTATTAAACGCAGTACGCCTCAATTGAAAACTGGTTTTCTCTACTTTATATTCTGTTGCGTAAAGAATTTGTTTGCATCCTCAAAAGCCAAGTAATTGTTATATCAATTACAGCCGTTTTTAGTTAATAATTCCTATGTTAAATTCCCATAATAGAAATTGATATATGTTTTAAAAATGCCATTATCTGTTTTGCGTATTGGACATTTATCACATATATTATACGACCTATTATACAGAACGAAAAGAAAAATAATTGCAGAGGTGTGCCTCAACTTTCTCTTTTATTATTTTCTGAACCGTCTAAGTGCATATATCTTGTGGACTTCCTCCTATATATTACTATTTACATTCCTACACATTTAAAAACTATAATACCCTAACGTCTAATAATGTATAACGATAAGCCACTTTTCGACTAACGTCCACCAATCGCACCAAGCACATTTCTCTTTCTATTTCAATCCATTCATTCTAGACCTGGTCTCTTCGCCAAGAGCAGGGGGGCGCTCCTGCCGCTCCTTTTTCAATCGGCCGGCGACTTGCGTCGACATCCTGCAGTGCGATTCCTTCCTGAAGCTTCTCCGCGAGGAGCCGTTCACGGCGACCAGCCTGATCTCGCGGTCGCGCTGCTCGGTTGACGGCGACGCCTCTTTCCTGGTCTGCTGTCCTGGAGCCGGGAGAAGCCACGACGACAACCCGGGATTCGTGGAAGGGGAATCGACGCACGGGAGACCTCACTCGTCGAGACGCACCAAGTGCGGATACAGCAGCGCTCATCACGATAGGGTCGTGGGTGGAAATCCCGCTGAATTGGGTAATGTTCTCGGTGGCTTTTTTCAACATGTGTTGAAGTCTATTTAGGTGTAGTTCGCGAAGAAATATTGTAATTGTGGGAGATTGCGGGAAATACAAATTCATGCGATGGAAATCCCAGGTTGAATATAACTCATGCATCACGCTTAAAGGTTGTTCTTTAAGCAATATTTCTATTTTCTTATAACTTTTTATAAATTATCTTGTTATTAGTCATTGAAAGTGCGTATATCTGATCTAACAATACCGTGAAAATTTCATTAATATGCATATTTTTATATATGGTAAATAATGACGCGAGCACCCTTAAAAAGTAAGAAACTTTATCTTTGAAAAAACAAGAGGGAACAACACCGGATCGTGATGAATTTTTCACCAAAGATAGCTCTGAAATAAAAAATTCAAATGAATTCTTAGAATATATCACAATGACTTAATTTAAAATGAGAATATTTTAAAAATATTATTTAAAAAGGAAAATATTATAACAAAGAAGCTATACCTAAACATACAGACAAAAAACCCATACGCTTAATTAAAACTAATCTATAATTACAAAGATTTCGTGAAAATTATTGATACAATAGTTAAAAATTCTTTATGAGATATCGATCCAGGTAACAAAAAATCGGCTCAAGTAAAGAAAGAAGGTTTTGAGAAAATATGTTAATTAAAGTTTCAAAAGAAATTATTTATGTGATAAAGTAAAAATTAAAGATATTTTATCATAGTGCATCTATAGTTTAAAGCCATTAATTGAATACAATCCGATTAAATACTAAATATTATTTCAAATAGTTCAAAATTTCAAAGCGGAATTTTTCCTTAAGAGGTAGCCATAACTGCACTTACGAAATTCGCGGTTCGTCACTTTTATCGTTGAACTTTTAATTTGACATCTTTTTAAAAATTGAAAATTGAACGAATAAAGTGAACAAGGGCGAATTTTACTTCGTATCATAGTAAGGCCTCTTAACCCCGAAGATATCTTAGAAATTGTTGTCTAAAATTTCATGAAAAATTCAGGGCGGATCGATAGATAGATAGTTTAAATCACTATATTTAATATAATTGATTAGCATAGTTATACGAAACATTTATTAAGGTGATGCTAAACCCTCGTCTTGTCGGCAAATATGGGGAACCACTTTTTTCATTTATTTTTTAATTTGAAGAAAATATCTCTCTGGAAAGTTGTTGTTTTTGACTGGGACATCAACATTCCAGAGAGATATTTACTCAAAATTGAACATTAAATTAAAGTAGTGGATTCTCGTAATTGCCCGTGACAGGTGAGTATATCATCGCCTTAATACAAATAAGGATCTGATTCATAACATTTTTCATATTAAAATACAAACGAATCAAATGATAACTTTTCTCCCGGCAGGTGCTTGGCCATGGATCGCCGTTCTTGGCTACGGCAGTAAACCATCGAGTAACATTCAGTTCAGATGCGGCGGAACACTAATATCGTCTCGATACGTGGTCACGGCAGCCCACTGCATTCTGTCGTCTCTTCGCATTGTTCGCTTAGGAGAACAGAATTTAGTGAGCGACAACGACGGAGCTCATCCCATTGATATTCCTGTCGACAAGAAGATCGTGCACCCGCAGTACAATGCAGAAAAATCGGAAAACGATATTGCTTTATTGAGACTTAGTGAGCCCGTTAAATTCACAGGTAACAATTTTTTATTGCTATTTTCCTGTGGGTTATTCTGGGCTAAGAATTGTTGCACTGACTGTCCACGAACACTTTATTATGTTTTCTTTTGTAACAATATTGACACAACGATTCAGAGTAAATTGATATAAATTAATTTAATTGTAAATTAAAGTTTTACCGATACAAGATTAATTTTGATTTGAACAAAATTATGAAATTTAAGATAAAAATAAAAGAATGTCAATATGTAACTGTTTCAGATGCCATTCATCCTATTTGCTTACCTACATCAAAAGATTTGAGGAGTCGCAATTTCGTTGGGTACTATCCGTTTATAGCAGGATGGGGAACAACATCATTTAGTAAAAAATATTTTATCACTTATAATACAACCATTTACAACCATATACAGTTATGATGTGAGCATATTAGTGATTTTTTCATAAGAATTCCATTTTTACTCTACAATATGTAGTAAAGTATACTGTTTATCAAGTTTGAAAAGTCATTTGTATGCTTGAAAAAATTTCTACAATCCTCTTAAGATTATATACTATTGTTTAAGGTAGAAAATCCATCGATTCAAGAGGAAATAAAGAAAATTATTTGATTGTTATGCAATATATACGAAACCACCTTTACGAATAAAATTGGTCGGGCACAAAATATCAACAGTTGATATTTTTTGTTTATGAAAGTTATTTTGTATAGAAACGAGTTTTGTGTAGTAGATGTTATGAACATATTTCGCGGAATATGCTACACGGGAATGAAATGATATCTTTCACGTTTTCTCTTGAAGTTGCTGGAGTTTCTAGTTTAATTCACAGTGTAATACATTTATTTGTTTCGCAGAGGGCGCTCCTAGTGCCGTTCTTATGGAGGCTCAGGTTCCGGTGATCAGTAACGCCAAATGTAAAGAGGACTATAGAAGAGTTGAAAACGCTGTTATCGATAATCGCATATTATGCGCTGGTTACTCTCAGGGTGGCAAAGACGCCTGTCAGGTATTAATTATAAACATAATTTCCCCTCGAAATATGTTTAACAAGTTTGGAATAAATGAGGATACACATGGCATCTCACCTGGTTGAGGCTATGAAACCAGTATCATTGTTGCTCATAAAAGTGATTTTTAAAAAATTTAATTTCTTCAGTGTAAGAAAGAAAAGACAATATTTATGGATATTTCATATTTAATGCAATGTATTTTGGTCTCACAATGCTTGGATTTTTCTACTTACTCTTGCAAATTTCGATCGCATTTTTCTGGAACTTCCCTTACGATACTTAAATTTCTTTTCTAAATTCATGTTTCGATGAGCTTTAAGTAATGGTATAGGTCTCGTATTTTCAATAATATAGGGCTAAATACTATAAATCCGTGGGGGTGCTCCTTTAACTATCTAATCTAATTATATGTACAACTCGAATGAAGATTATAACGTACACAGTATTATTGTTTTAGTTTCATTGTTACAATTTTGTTCTTTACTTTTCACAGGGTGACAGTGGTGGTCCATTGATGCTTCCGGTAAAGAATGTCTTTTACCTGATTGGCGTAATATCGGGTGGTTACAAATGCGCTGCGCCCGGTTATCCAGGTTTATACACGCGCGTTACAAGTTTCCTGAATTTTATATCGAAAAATACAAAGTAAATGTATCTTAAACTGTCAGTTCAATGTTGAAAATAAATAATTTATTTATCAATTGCTTTAATATATTGTGCTTTGTTTATTTCATTTGTATGTGCATACAAACTAGCAGCGCACCTAGTTAAACTTTATACAAAATTAAATAGTCCAGAACAGTTGAAGAACAGCAAATAGAAAATCACCAACTTCCTATATTATTTTATTATACTAATTGGCTCACAAAATAGTTTAATTCTTTAGTAAGACAAGTGTAGTAGGAATTGAGTTTCTAAAATACCTTGAAAGTGCATTTATTCATAATAAAGCTCTCAATCTGGAAAGTACTCTAACCGTGTAAACAACACAAAAACGACTATGCGAAATAGTTATAATTAACTTATTTAATTTATTAATTTATTTAATTAGTAGAGCCCCTGACTATTTTCTTCATATTGTAACCATGACCAAAATATAGTAAAAGAAACAATTAAAATATTTAGAATTACTAAAAAGAATTACTGAGGCTTTTTACTAAGCAATGATAGTCATTTATACTACATTATACTTGTCTCCAGTATTATAAATCAAAAATCATTTGAAAAGTTATTTTAAAAAATCGTTTTACTAATATTATCTAATTTTCACTAACTAAAAAAATGTCTAGGTCAACCCTTCAGAAAACGAATTGGACTAAAACTTTAGGAGTAGTTTTTTAATACCTCAAAACTAAGCTTTCCATGCAATCTTCATTTTATCTTATATGCCCTAGAATCTAATATAATACGAGTATATGCTAAATTTTATATACCAAAAATAAATTGTACATATATATTATAAAAATTGTACCGACATCAACCCGGTTTATAATGTGGGTATACAGTATAAAAAACTTCATGTTTTTACATATACTATTAATCTTTTAACAAAATAGATCTGATTGTATTTAATGTGTTGTTTTCGTTTCATTTACTTTAGCATTATAGGAATAATTTTAATAATCGAGAACTTATTGAGTAATTGATAAAAGAGTATTTTAATTCACTAATTCATAAATAACAATACTAAGCGCGTAAAGAAAATTACACAACATTGCCGATATATTAACTTACTAAAATACAAAGTCAAATTTTGTACCTGTACAGTGGGATCGCGATATATTACATCGGGATATATTTCCGCCCAGAACAATTCCCCTCCGCACGTACTTTTACTCACACACACTCGCATGCGCGAAACAGTAGTACGCGGAGCTTCGGTGGGGAGCAGCCGCGTGGAGGGAAATCGGGATATATTACTTTTTCGGAGAAATTTCCGCTCCTACAGCCCCGTGAGCGGTAATATATCGCGATCCCACTGTATTACCCCTCTTGACGGTATGTTACTTGTATATGCAATGTATTGTTAAGGGGAAGTCGGAGCTTACATTCAGTTACGTAGTTACCGACAATTTCGTACTTTTCAGTATTCTAATTCAATTTTTAATTTTTTTCTATTATCTCAGTTGTCCGGTGTTCCTTAGTAGGTTGAGAACACCGGACAACTAACATTTTTAACTTTTGTGAACAATTAAATTAGAGTAATGTAAAATTCAAAGCAGAAATCTGTAATCGGCTCCGACCTCGCCTTAAGGGGAGGCACCGCTGAATTTTCAGCCTTGTGATATTTAAATGATCGAAGGGAGAATTACATTTTTATGACCTGTTGTGGTTCTTGCACATAAGAATCATCCACATTTTAATTGTCCACAATTTAGCATTGGTTAAATTATATATAGATATATTGACTAATGCTCAATTGTGCACAATTAAAATGTGGACGATTCTTATGTGCAAGAACCACAACATTTTTTTAAACCTAATTTTTAATGAGAAATCCGATGGCGTACTCAGAAAAAATAAAAAAATCATTTTCCGCCATTTTGAAAAATCTCTTTTGTTTATTGATTTTTAATTTTCGATCTATATCACGCCCAGCTAAATACATACGTTAAGTTGTTCGAACTAATCTCGGGAACCCGCAGAAGAAACCTCAGCTCAGTGCCCGAGATGATTTAGAATAACTTTACGTATGGATTTAGCTAAGCGTAATATAGATAAAAAATTAAAAATCAATAAACAAAATAATTTTTTCAACAAATAATGGCGGAAAATGCTTCTATTTATTTTCTGTAAGTACGCCATCGAGTTTGTCATCAAAAATTAGGTTTACAAAAATTTAATTCTCTCTTTGACTATTTAAATATCACTAGGTTGAAAATCCGGCGGTGCCTCCCCTTAAATTCATATCAATATATAAACGGAGTCGACAGTTACTTTTGATTATTCAATTTGTAATAAAGGATTTATTAGATGAAAGAGCAACCATTAAAGTTTATTTGATTGATAAAAATAAAATACTAGAGGAGAATGTAAACCTGTTTACTGCAACAGGTTGTTAAGAATAGATTGATTGGAAATATGATGGAAAGGAGATCGTAAACTGTTGTGGCTTGGACCCTTAATTTTTTATTACCCTTATCTGCTAATTGAAAAGTAATACAGAAATTTAAATGAGGTTTTTATAGATATATTCTATGAATGCGTTAATTCCTGAGACATAATTCCTTGTATGAATATTTCGTGTCATATTGACCACCCACTATATAATGCTGCAAATAACCACCCACCATAATTGCATTAAAGTCTACTTTTTTATTATATTTAATTTTGTTTATTAAAAAGTATAATATAAAATATTGAACATGCAGTCAAGTAAATTTGCATCTATATTTTGTCTTTTCATAACTGTGGGATTGAAAAATGTTCAAACAGTCGCCTCATATGAAGGTTTGATATTTAACATATTGAACTTTGCCAATTAATTTTTAAAATTCGACAAAGAACCATTGAAGAATGTTTAAAATTTGTATTTCGAATAACTGAATAAAACATGTTTTTTAATATTTTGTCAACAAGCTCATAGTTCAAAAAACTCATCGAACCAACTTCTTTACCGTACTGTGGTTATCGTGAAGAGTCATACAACAGAATTATAGGCGGAAAGCCATCTAAACCTGGTAATGTTATGTATACAATTAATTACTTTATTTAAGTGATCATTTTTACTCTTTAAAATAAGGCAAATGTTCACACCTATGAGACTAATTTATAATATTATTGATAGTGTAAAAAATCCTTCAATTAATCCCTTGAATGCCGGAAAAAGATCATAAAAGCATGTTGCGTTTAATCCTAATTATATTGAAATTATTAGGTCCTAACGAAAAAATTATAATAGAGAAAAGATGTATTTTCGTGAGATCTAAAACTTTTGTTTACGGTATGTTTACCCATAGGCTGGGTGCACGTAGACTTCAACACCCCCCGGTAGCGGAAAAACGACTCATTTGGGTGAAAAGTAAACAATCCATTTTGATCCTAATAGTTTAATTTTAATCTGAAATACGCTGAAAACTGCGAGAAATTATTGTATAAGAAGCCTAAAAGTTATTAATTTATTCGTCTTATGTATAAACCACAGTCATCTGTTTACTTTTTTCTCCCAAATGATTTATTTTTTTACTACCGAGGGGCGCTGAAGTCTACGGGCACCCAGCCAGTGAAGATTCTTTGACATCGGCACTCAAGGGCTTAAGGTGATGCTAAAGCCATCTTTCGCCTATAAATACGAGAAACCACTTTTCTCATTTAATTTTCAATTTTTAGCAAATATCTTTATGAGACATCATTGTCCTAATCAAAAACAACAACTTTCCAGAGAGATATTTGCTCAAAATTGAAAATTGAATGAAATAAGTGGTCCCCCGTATTTGACAATGACAAGGGGCTGAGCATCACCTTAAATATCGATTCTGTTACCTTTGAGGAAAATTAATAAAATATGTACATTAAATTATACTCTCACTAGAGGATGATGGCGCATTCTGCGCGCCGAGGTTATCTTCCCAAACATTCAATTTTTTATTTGTAAATCAAAATATCGAAATTAGAAATCGAAAATTCGATACATCTTTCTAGATTCGATATCTCACGCTGGATTTTAATATAAGAGAAAATAAGCGTATTTCAATATCCATATGTTATAACTTTCATGTATAATGGCCAAAACTTATGTCCAGCTTTTTCAACTTTCCGTTATGCTAAAGGGTTTAAATTCTTTTAATTATGCTTTCCTAACTGATGGTATAAGTTTCACAGGTTCTGATAGGAGATAAAAGTAACTTATCCTGAAAGTATCCTATTTTTAGTATAAAAAATTATCTTTAATACAAGGGTATTTAAAGTAAAGTTTATTGTTTTGTGATAATTGTAAAAAAATGTATTAATAAATATAGTTACATCGTGGTTCTGTCTGCATTAATAAATAAATGAAAGACAGATGATAATATAAGTATAAGCAGTTATTTAATTTAAAAAGCTCATGATTTTTCAGATAATGAGTCATAGCCAGTAAATAAATAAATAACAGAAAAGCAATAAAATAGGTTTCCACATCAAGCATTTTCCTTTCTCCTGGAAAAACGAAATCTTATTCACAATCTTATGTGTATGTTTCTCTGAAGAAGTTTATCAAATGGCAAATTTTATTATACGTGTTTTCTTCTTTAAGGAATCAATAAAAATTTGGTTATTAATTAATCTGAAAATTCTTAAAACTTTAATAATTGTAATTTTTATCAGGTTTATTTGCGTAAGTAAATGTAAAATAAAACTACAATTACATGATTCGCATTTTTCAAGAAATCATTACAGTTTTATGTAGATAGAATTGAGTTTGTATAGAATTTTATGCATATGTGTGTCTTTACAATAGTAAGACAATTTGCTAAACTATTACCCTATTTGAAGTTGAAAGCAATTTCAGTACATATTTCATTAAAATCTGCGCCTGAAAGAACGACATAAATGGACTTAGAAATAGCTCATAATACTTTTTATTATTTTATAAAACTTTGTTTTATGCAGGGGGTCGTAGTGCACCGAAAAGAGTCGCTGCTTACGACTCCACACCAGAGTTTCTGAGAATAACTCCGAGAAGGAGAGCTCCACTCTGGTGATTTTGAGAATAACTACGAGAAGGATAGATATTTTCGCGTTTTTCTGTACCTATTAAGCGGGCCTAAAGGACAATTTTTTAGACCGGCGGGAGCAAAAGTAAATAAGTGGGCGCAAAAGTAACTTAATTAACTTTATTAACTTAAGTATTTTAATTCAACGGAAAATTGCTATTATATATATATACATTTAGCCCTGCTTAATATGCTAGAAAACGCAAAAATTAATACATGCGTTACAAAAAATATGGTGTGCACCAATGGCAAAGTGGGCTTTTTGACTTCGTGACGTTGCAGTACGAGTCGAAGGTGAGCTAGTACGAGCCGAAGGCGAGTGCGTTTGCGAGCCGAAGACGAGTCACACTCGGTCTAAAAAAGCCCACTTTGCACCCTAGGTGCACAATATACTATTTTTATGAAGCATTTTAATGAATCGTTCTGAAAAAGAGCACTTTCCGAGTGATTCTATAAAAGAGTGATCAAATAATTACGCGATAGTGAGATTAACATAATTATATTAAATTTACGTAAAATCGAGTAAACACTATAGTTATTGGCTCCGTCATTTTGTTTTATGAAATTCTGACTTTTAATTCGTAATCAACGACTCCAAAAATCCCTGTATATCAAATTTTACCAAATTTTACCAAATTTTACCAAATTTTACCAAATTTTACTACATTTTACCAACTTTTACCAAATTTTACCAAATTTTACCAAAATTTATCAAAATATGCATAAAATCGAGTAAACACTATAGTTACTGGGTCTGCCATTTTGTTTTTGGAAATTCTGACGTTTGATTCGTAATCAGTGACCCCAAAAACTCCTGTATACTAAATTTGACCGGATTTTATCGAAAGATGCATACAATCGAGTAAACACTATAGATACTGGCTCCGCCATTTTGTATTTTTAAATTATTACTATTATATTTGGAATTATTTTTAATTAAAAACTTTGACTCGGAGCAAGAGCTATTCTTTTCCCGAAAAAAAACTCTGACTTCTAGCACGAGTTATTCTCAGCTGACATAAATGTTCCCTCTTGGAGTTCTCTTTGTTTTCAAGAATGAATCCCTCTCGGAGCGAAGTTTCTATAAAATATCTAACTCTATTGTTTGGATGGAACGTAAATCATTGGTACTATTAGATATAAAGAAAACGGTGTAACCGTATGTCGTAAAATTTTAAATGGCGATGCTATACTGCCAAAACAATGCGTAGGTATTAAACATTTTCACGTCTGACATCACTCCAATCAGATGGCGAGAACACTGGGGGTAAGACAACGTGTTACCAGGTTACCAGCTCTCACCAGCCAATAGAATGTCCACATCGCTGGAGATACAACAAAAATGATGTCAGACGTGAAAAAGCCTAGATAGCGCTGCAGATTTTTCCTTAAAAATTACAAATAACAATATGCTTTTGGATGAATCATTTTATTAATAAATATATAATTGTATAATAATAATCAAACTAAAAAATTATCATATTAGTTATTAAAATTTTATTAATGTAAAAGTATTTCATCTGTTTATTACTGTTTATAATGAAAATAAATTTACTTGTAACTATAAATTTAAAAATTCAATGAATACTAAAAAACAAACTTATTTTTAACAGACTGGACAGACTCGGCGTAAAATGTATATTGTACAGTGGAGCCATCGTTATGTTGCCGCGCGCGGGGCTGTATTAGAAGCGGAAAATACTTAGCAATGACGAAGTAGTACGGCCCCCCACCATACCGTTTCCTAATACAGGAGTGCATATATAGTCCAATCAGCAGAACCGCGAACAGGGACTTTTGGAAAACTTATATACAGTCAGACCTTGCGCTCTGTTAAGTCGCGTATTGTTAACTCCTGCGCAATGTTACGGTTCGACACCTGCGCACTGTTACAATATAATTTCATGTCCAGGAATGTATCAAGCTTACAGGGTCGCTCCAAAAATTTTTCTTTATTTAACATTATACATTGAATAAAGCTTGTTTTCATCGTAGAATATGAAAAATTTTATTATTTATGTTACTGAATTGAGGAAAGTTATTGAAGTTTTACTATTGTATATATATGATTTGTAAATTTTAGTATGATGAACCTGCATACAATTTTCTATTTATACAATAATAATTTATTTTTAAGATCAATATTGTAAAGTCTGTGATTCCTCTAATTTATGTACAGAATTATTAATTATGAAATAACCTATAGTATTGTAATAAAAATATAAGTTAATTTTTTCTAACGTTGCATAGATTTTGTAATTTATTTGATATACCTAACCTCAAAATATAATTTATTTTTATTAAAATATATTCAAAATTCGTCAATATATCATCGTTATTTATAAATCTAAGAAACTTTAAGCACTCTACTTTTTTTGTAATTTTGTTATATGTGGCCCTGGCCTTTCAATTTGATTGGCTGATGCGGCAGTAACAGTACTCAGGTGCGTCCGTCCCGGCATGAACCAGTGCGCGAGGTCTGACTATACTAAGTATACTTTTTAGTATTTCCTATGTAAAATTTCCCATAGAATCCGAATATGGGCATTGCAAAGTTATAAGCAAATTAAGATAAATAATTAGTTTTTTTCTTTCAGTTTTCTATAAATAACTTGGCCGGATGAAGACGTAGAGAAAAATGTTTAGTATGAAAGTTGTTCCTTATAAAATTCTCTTTAAAAAGTGTTATATATGGTGGATGCAATACTTAGTTTATCTTAGTTTATCCGCAAATCGACTTGAAAGACAAAAAAAAATTTCTATATTTACGTGGATAATATTGAATTCTACGGGAAATTTTACATAGGAATCACTAAAACGTAAACTTAATGCACGACTTTTCCACTCCGATCTCCCTGCCGATTGGACTAATACGGCTGCAGTGACGCCCGCTAGTGTAAGAGGAAAGCGTGCGTGCCTCCGTTTCGCGAATGGTGAGGACCGCAGCTACAGTGCGTCTCATAACTATAGAAACACCACAAATTTTCACGTTTAAATGTGTATATTATACCTTTTTTTAAAGAACCTGTAACTTTGGAAGCAAAAATCCGAGGATAATTTTGCAAAAAGCCAATGAATAGAAAATATATTCTCTTTAAAACATTACTAGAATATTTCTTTCGCATCAACATTAAAGAAGTTATCGTTGTTTCATAACTATAGAAACACTTTAAATTTTTAGACCCATTTAAATCAATGTACATTTTTTATCTAGTATTCAAGTTTTGTTTAAACCGTCCGTGAATTTTTCATAAGTTAATGTAGACACAATATTTTGGTAACGTCTTAAAGAGAATAAAAGTGCCTTTTATTTGCTATTTTTAAAATTATTCTTGGTTTTTTGCTTCGAAAGTTACAGGTTTTTTAAGAAAAGGTATAATACACAGATTTAAATGTAAAAATTTTTGGTGTTTCTATAGTTATGAGACGCACTGTATATGCGTCTGTATATAGGAGAACTCGCTTCATCGGCCATATAATGCGGGGCTATAAAACGCGGCTCCACTGTATCATGAACCGATGCCATTTTCTTTGCATTCTGTATTGTTGTAAAAGTAAACATTAATTAAACTATTTATGCAAAGGGTTGTTGGACAAAGCTCGAAGAAAGACGTAGAAATATTGAGTTTTTTTTAAACTTGAAATTTTAATGAATTTTGCAGAAAAATTAAAAAATTGGCTTATATATTGGTTAGGTACTCTCAATCTGTACAAAAAATTATAAGAACAATTTAAAACTTTGATTTGAAACTCAACTCAATTAGCTTAAGGTGGTTCTCTGGTTAAATGTTGGTCAGAATGTCCAATTTTTTGTATTGTATTATAAGATAGTTAAATCCATTTTTCAGATACAAAAAATATATAAATAATGGTATGAGCACGCTAAATTTAAAAAAAAGCACATGATTAAAATTTTTTAATAATTTTTGTAATTCTGTACGATTTGAATAATTTTTTACCGTAGATCATTATTATAGAGTATTTGCAATATGTTTATGTTAAGGCTTATAACATAAATAGTCATTTAATTACCACGAGAAAACTGATTTTCAATTTTTATATTAATATAATACGTATAATCAAATACTTCTGTAAAATACATTTTTTTATAAAACGTTGTTTTCTGGCTAATTAACTTTTCAATATTAAAAATCGTCCTGGAGCAAATCATATTCATGGACTTTTATGAAACTTTTAGAATATCTTTTTGAAAATGTTTTAAAAAGAAGTGCTTGCTCAATTTTTCCAAATTCAAATATAAAAGCTCAGTTACAGGAATTTATATCTAAAATATGAGGTTTTTATAAGCAATTTAAAAACAAAATTATATTTTGATTTTTTCTCAAGTTAATGATTGAATTTTAAAATTTTTAAACTAGTAGTTTCATTTGTATTCATACATAGTATGTTAATACATTTTTGCAAAGGTATATAGCAATGTGTAATATGCGAGGATAACTTCAAAGATACCTGCATTTATACATGAGAAAAAGCACTTGATACTGGATAACTTGAAATCGTCTTAATAAAAATGGCTGAAAATTGGTATATAACTTAGTAAAATCACTATGAATATACCTGTAAAGTGGCAATTTAAAACAATAAAAATTGGAGATTTTTTAAATTAGACCAAGAGTCACCTTAACGATCTGAATTTTATTTGACTTTTATTACTATTTTCTTTAAATAAAATTAATATTTTCTGGTAATTTAAATTATCAAATTTGCTTCAAATTGTACTCTCTAGTTATAAACCAAGAGAATGTTGTTCTTTCAGACACAAATTTAATGAAATGGACTAAGGGTAATATTTTGGCAAATCTTGTCACTATATAGAAAAGAGCTTAAAGAGACCTCAAACTTAATTTTAAAAAGGGTTTGTCGTTTTTCAAGGAAGCCATAGATGTATAAAAATGTAATAAAAATTGATAAAAATTATTTTAATTGCTTTATACAGGTATTTTATATTATGATATTATAATTTAGGTTCTTGGCCTTGGATGGCCCTTCTTGGAAGTTATAACAATAATACCACCGAGACCGATTACTTTTGCGGTGGCGCTTTAATTTCTCAACGTCACATTGTTACTGCAGCGCATTGCTTTTTTTTCGATGTTAAATTAAATGCATTTGCACGGTTGGGCGTAACTGATTTTGACGACTACAGTGATGATGGTTTAAATATTCCAATCGAAAGAGTATATATACACCCTAAGTACAGTTACCAGCCTACAATACAAAATGACGTTGCTGTTTTGAAACTTGAATCAGATGTGCAATTCACAGGTATGTTTTTTGTTTATATAAATAAAAAAAATAAACAAAAAATTACGACAGTAACGTAGCGATCGAGGTTGAAGATTGTTAGTATTTGTGAGTATACGTATAGCTTATCTCTGCTTCAAAACCAGTTAATATAATCTAATCAAACTTAATGTGTAGTTAAAATTTAGAATTAACATATTAGTATAAATTACTTATTAAATTCTCAAAAAAATTTGCTTTATAATAACTTACGTATTTTGCTAAATCCATCAACAGATATTGACATATGCATAATAATATAATATACTTTATGATATATGACTGATACCTCTTTGAGAAATCTGAGTGCCAAATCAGTTGGCGGCGTCTTTTTACGTATATCATACCTATCTCACATAATTGGGATTAGAAATGAAACATTATTAGTTAGATAGAGTTCTACCTATATTATATTCTGAAATATATCATAATTTATAATAAGCTATTACTTTACAAATTATTATAGTTTTTAATCGTATGAAGAGGATATTTACTTTGATACAGAAAATCTAAAGTTGCATCTCTAAAATAATTTCATTAAATACGAATTCTTTTTAGATTCCATACATCCTATTTGCATGCCTATGCCAAAAAATATAAGAAATAAGAATTTTGATGGCGAAAGTGTTTTCATCGCCGGATGGGGATCAGTAAAACACGGTGATATTGATTTTAAAATAGTATAATCAACCTGTTGATTAAAGCATGGCAAAATTAATAAACATACTCTTTTATAGGTTTAGATATGAATGACCAACTTCTCGAGACTAAACTTCAAGTAGTCAGCTTAAATGAGTGCCAAGAAGCATTTTGGAACACAGATAACGTAGATCCAAACTCAGATATGATTTGTGCAGGGAATGAGTATAAAAGTACATGTGAGGTAAATATAATACATTTTAATTTGGATAATTTAATTATAACTTAGTTGCAAGAATTTAGAAAATGTGAAATTGATCAAGTTAACAATGAGAAATATGATTTGTGACCGAAAACAACTTGCTCTTTCTGATTTTGAACTCTTTTCGAATTTTTCGATTTCTTTTTTCTCTTTTGACCTAAATTAAATATGACTGCCTATAAAGTATATATTTGGCGCTTTTAGTAAAATATAGTACACTCAACGTATTCTACTAGATATTTTCCACGTCGAGTGTACCTATATTTCTGATCATAACTATGTAAGTTTTAAAACTAGCAAAACAATACAAAAGAATATAAAAGTATACGGCAAGAGCATTAAGGGGTCTACCAACTTTCTCTGCCGAAAAAGTTTAATAAAAATATACTTAAAATACATAAAAAAAATTTTTTTTTATTTTTACAGTTTAAGTATATAAAAAGTTCACATAAACATATCTCCTCTAAAAGTAGGTATGTGTGTTCTGTTAATAAAATCTTTGAGATGGGCCATCTGAAACAAAAAAATCAAAAAGTTTTAGATTCAGTAAGACTCTCTCTTCATGGCAAACCTCGGTTTTAGTATATATGCAAAAAATGAAAAATGGCGGATATTATTAAAGAAGAAAGAAAAAAAAGTCACTTTTTTTAGTATTTTTTGCAAAAGAAAAAGTGAAAATTGGAAATTTTGGCATGATTGAGGTTCGCCATATAGGTATAGGTGTACAGACTATAACATTAAAATTTCATAAGGATCGGTTCAGTAGCTTCGACAATTTTATCAACAACATGTGTAAAAATGTTGTTTAAAAAAACGCGTTTGAAACTTTTTTTATGAAAATTCGTAAACAAATCTTACTTACGTCTAATCAGCGATGCCTGCACCATACAATATCCCTTCTGTAATTTTAGAATTGATACATATACTTTCAAAAAATGAAAAAAAAGAAAATCGATTTTTTCAAATTGAGAAAGTAGGTAGACCCCTTAAATTGAGACTTATAACGTTTGAAAAAGTTAATTTTTTTTAAAGTTATGAACATAATCACCAAATTTAAAGAGTGGAAAATCTTCGAATTTCCATGTTTTTTTTTTGTAACCATTTTTTATTATTCATAACTTTGGATCAAATTATTATTTTTAAACTTTAAAAGTCTCAAATATATTCAGGGTCATATCTTGAATAGAAGGGTCTGAAACAAGAGTACAAGTGCTGAGTATTATGTATGGGTACCAGAAAAACTGCTCAAATCCTGATAAATATCCGATTCTTGCTGGTTGTGAACTCTCTTGTTAAAACGTTTTCTAGATAAAAACTTTCTAAATCGATGAAGTATAGTTTCAAAATAATTTTGAAGATTGTCTAATTTATTTCTTGTTGTATTTAATCAGTATTGGCAAATAAATATTTTTTTTAATTGTCTTAAAGGGTGACAGCGGTGGTCCATTAATGTATGCTGACGGCTCAACTTATTATCTAATTGGAATAGTATCTAATGGAGTGGATTGTGGAATACAGGGAACTCCATCAGCTTTCATGCGCGTTTCTTCTTATCTGGATTTTATTTTAGCTAGTATGAATTAATTTCACTGAAGGAAAAGTTGTACTAAGAAAAGTTGAATATCTCTTATTATTCAAGATAACCCTAGTAGAAAATTATCTAGTTTAATTATGGAGGCCCACGATTATTTACCATATCAAAGTAGATAGATCTACATAGTCCTAGATTATTTTCCACCAACGAAGATAAATAAATTGTACTAATGATTATAATTTTAGTAATATTGCATTTAAAATTGATCACCATTTTATATTATAAAATATACTTATATTTTCCATACAATATCGTTACGTCACACGACTTTTCAACCTGCTATATCTTAGTGAATAATCGTCCAATTGCAAAAAATAAAAAATGTGTCGAATATTTTTCGACTTTCTTTCAGAGAGACTTAATGATTTCGAAATCTTTTCTGTATACAACATCCCAAGTAGCTATAACTTTATAATTCTTATATTCTTAAGTTATTAACGTTTATGTCAATTCGTTAAATATCATTACAATTATTTTAAAAAAAGTTTGGAGTTAAAAATTTAATTAATTAAAAAGTTGTAAACAATTTAATCTCGAAAAAAACGTAAAAATAAAGATGGAAAAATGGAAATTTGAATTATTTTTCTAAAAACTGTTTTTTTTTAATTAATTATTTTATTAATTTTAAATGTCATTCATTATTTGGTGCGCTTAAAAATGAAGGGCCATAACCTCTATAACAAATAATTTTATGTAACACATGTACAATTTCGCGGTTTTTTGGACCTGAAAAGCGAGCCTAAAGTGCTTTTTTTGCGACCGGCCAGCAAAAAAGGCCACTTTATTGTCCGCCGTTGAATTATTTACTTATTTATACTTTTCGTGACTTTTCCGCAAAAACTCTCAAGTATTATAAACACACGAGGTAAAAAAAGTTCACTAGCCCTTGGTGCACACCATATTTTTTGTGAACATGTTTGGATTCTCGTGTTTTCTTTTTGTGCCTGGAAGGCGAGATTAGAGTGACTGTTTTTCGGCACAGCAACCACGGGCCTATTATAATAGAACACCTAAATTAATTGATTAGTTATTAATATTGTAAATATGTTAATTATTATATAATTAATGAATAATAATTTTTACAAGATTTTTTAATAGCGCGGGCAACAAAAGTCTGGAGCGGGCGAAAAAGTGACTATTTTGCCCGCTCCTTTTTTTCGCCCGTTGGTTGGTAAAATGTAACTTTAGTCCCGCTTTACAGGTACGAAAATCGTGCTCGTGTTACAAATTTTTTTCTTTTTATACTGCAAATATTATGTATACACATTTGTAGTAGCGAAATAACAGGCATGGGGTCTGACAGGCGCCACCTCGCTAGTTACGTGACTAAATTCATCCACGGTAGCTAAGGGTTAAGATTCATCGATTTATTTGGGTTTTACAACGTTTTTTAATTTTTATGATATTATTGGAGTAAATTCATTGTTCATAAACTAGAACAAAATTACAAAAGAAACTAATCGACAATTATAGTGTTACAAAATTTACTATAGTCAATTGAAAAAAATTTAATAGGTCACTTAATTTTTTATACGTGTTTTCCTATTTCTATTTGACATACTGATATGAAAAGAATGAGTTTTGCTTGCAAATTAAAAACCCTTTATATTTTTTTATCTGCTCCATTTTATCCCAATTTAAATGCACCCTAATATCCCATTTGAACAAGTTTACGTATTATATTATAACTTTGCAATCACTCAATCAATAATTGCGGCGTAGGGCGGAAAGTAGCACTTTTCTGTCCTCAGGCGGAAAAGTAACAGCTTTCCGCCCGCTTTATATGCAGAGCTAAGCGGAATCGGCTGCAAAATTTTTTCGATTCACTTCTAGAATTGAATGAATTTTAATTCTAAATTAATTATTTTAACTAAATAATGCACCGAAAATATCATATTGACCGTAAATAAAATTGAATTGAAAATATGAATTGCGATTCAATTTTCCGATTCATTTGTGACTCGCGATTCAAATTTTCCCGATTCAAATAAATCGCGATTTTGAATCGATTCAATTTTCTCGATTCAAATATGGGATACCATGCGGATGATACCACATGTTTAAGGGTGCCTAAACACTATGATAGCCTGATTTTTGTAAAATAGGCACTTCACTTGTATCGAGAAAATGAATGCTTGAAATAGATTGATAGTTTGAAGCTAATAAGCTGAGCAGAGATCAGGAAAAATTTCGCCCTGTAGAAAATAAATTAATTATATACGAAATCTTTTTAAACTCTATACTAATAATCCTATTTGTTTGCCTGTGTCAGATACGCACTTGAATTACCTATACCTTCAATAAATTTATGATGCATTAAAATTAATAAAAAAACTATGTGTTTTTGAGAAATTTGAAATGTGCTAGTTTTGGTAAGGGACGCCGATTTATAGGAAAAGATTTTCCAGATAGTTAGCTTTTAAATATAAAAAAGTTTTATGAATTTATAAAAAAAAATTTTTTTGGGTTTAGAGGTGTCCTGTCCCTTCTACCCTTTAAGACCGAGAGTATTTTAAAAGCGAGAAAAAAGTCTTCTATTCCAAACTCAACCGTAATGGCCACTTTATTGACCTGAAAAGCGAGACAAAAGTAGCATATAATTCCTGCAAATCCACTTTTTCCCGCAAAAAAGACAACATTTATTCCCGCAAATACATTTTTTTATTTTCCGAAAATGCATTTTTTTTATTTCCCGCAAATGCACTTTTTTATTTCCGGCAAATGTACTTTTTTTATTTCCCGCAAATGCACTTTTTTATTTCCCGCAAATGCTCTCTCTCTCTTCTTTCTCAATTTTTTGAGCTATTTCTTTCTCTTTACGTGGGTCCCACTCTTCAAATCAAGAAAGTGCAACATGGGAATAAAGTCGACTGTATTCCCTTGTTGCATAACGTACTATTTGCGTTTAGTTAATTATTCTTAGAATGGTCTCAAACTTAAATTCCAACAGTATTAAGGTAAAACTAAGCTCTAACTGTAATTTTTATGAGGTAGTCCCCGGGGGGCAGTTTCACAAAAATTTGTGCCGTGTTAGATAATTTGAATAGATAGATCGAGGAATAAATCACTTCTCATATTATAATGGGCACTGTTTATCATCCAGATAACGAAAAATCATTTCAGATATAAAAATACAAGAATTTTATTCACTTAAGATTAGATAAAATCGCTATGTAATACAGTAAACAATAAACAGGTACATATTTCATAATCTTTACACCGGTATGTTACTACGGTCAACACGTAAAATTCTGTTGTAATAAAAACTTTACCACCCTATACCTCACTATCTCCACATCCTTGACCTTCTCATCTAATTATTCCAACTGCAATCCACCACATCAAACTCAAGCCTAAGTAGCTATACCTATATATTACACTCATCTTCCTCTCGCATTACGTCAACAACGTCCAGCTACATATCTCCCAATGCACGCTCCACCCGCATATACCTATACATCCTCTTCGATAAAACGCACATGTTCGCTCTCACTTCACATCCAGTGACACGCGCGCACACTTCTCTCCATCATCGACTCATCACCCCCCACCCTCGATGATTCACTCATCAAAATAGCGACACACGCATCACAACAGAGTATACCCACGATTCGCGCGCGAAACCTAAAAACTCTCCCTCCCTCCAGCGCAATCTCGCGATTTTGTAACTCTAATTCCGTAATTTCGCTTCGTTTCGTAATTTCGCGCGCAGCCCCGCCGCCAGGCGTCGCTACCTCTCTCTCTCGTCGCCGCCGTTGTGTTCCATCTCTCCCACAGGCGCGCGCAGTGCGAGTACCTTTGTATACCATGTCCACGGCTGCCGGCGCTGCTGCTGCCGCCGCGACTCTCCTGCCGCACGTGTTACGCCGTCGCGGTGCTGGTTTAAATAGGCTCGCACTGGCCTGCTGCGCCCGACAGCCGCGGCACTCGTTTCTCCAACAACAGCGGCAGCTGCTGCGACGACTGGACACGACCGGGTGTATCTATTATCCCACGGCCAGGAACATGACGACGACAACGAGTGGAGGTGGCTTGTTCAGCACGGTGGAGCGCGGACAGGTCAACACGCCCGAGTACAGGCTCTTCTTCCGTGAGTTTGCTTCTTTATTATGCTCGCAAGCGCGTGGTGTGGAAGTTTTATGGTTAGCCGGGTGCTGGGTTTTTTGCACTTTTGTTTCCATGCGGAATTATTTGCTCGGCTTGCTGGGAATGCGCGATAGCGAGCGCTGGTGATAAGGATTGTTCTTTTTTCTTCTTTGGAGCGAGCGGAATTGCTCTTGAATATTATCGCGTTGGGAAGGTCAAGGAGGCGGCGGGGGAAGGAAGACGCGAGGTTTTACTTGTTTTTACCTTTGGGCGGACAGCGATCGATGATCCTTCACCTCCCCGGTAACGAAGGCACTTTCGATTTGTCTTTTGAAGGAGATTACCTTGGGTGATTTGATGCGCGGGGGGGCTCGGGCGCCTCTCACCTCTAACCCTGCACTTCCTGTATTACGGAGGCAGACAGGCATGATGGCGAGCCATGTGGCGAATAGCGATGCAGTTTTTCGCTTTGATGAACGGGTTCTTAGCGGGTTTTTTGGGGTTTGTGAATGGGATTTTGTGGTTGAATGTGGAGGAAGGTTTGAGAAGCTTTTGCATGGAGAGTTAATTGAGTGATTTTCTCTTTTGAAGCGAGAATGTAAAATGTGTTTTTTTTTTGCATGTTATTATGTGTGTGTTTGTGTGTACCTATGCAAAATATCATCGTTAAACTTGTAGTGTATAATCTGCTGGCTTATTAGAAGCATTTTTAAAATGTTTTTTCTACTTGACATCGATATTTTATGTGAACTTTTAATGTTTAAAGTGTACTATTAATAAGCTTAGTTAACTATTTAAAAGTAATATTCAGTAAAAACTGTTTTAAGACTTTTAAGTTTAAAGCTTAAAAGTATATTAATAGGCATTTTACATACTTTGCATTCTCTGTTATACTTCCTGTTGCAAGTGAAAGTTAAGAATATGCAAAGAAGCAAACCTGTTTTAGACATATATAGATATCTTAATCTAAGATTGAACTATAATAGAGGATCAGAAATTTTCGATAATATGCAACATATATCAATATTTTTTTATTACTTTTGATTGCAAATTAAAATAATTAAATTGTTTCTATAAAGTATTTATATGTTAGATAGTTATGTTTCAATTTTGTTAAAGAAAGTACTATCACTCTACATCTAAAATTATATTAACATTTTTTTATAGAAAATAAAAGAATAAGATAAAATATTTTGCAGCACATATAGACATTAGATTCATTTTTTAATTTATTGTTTTTTCATTAGTATTGTACTCTGTTGCACAATTATATAATTTAAGTTTATTACCTAAGTAGTATTAAATATTTTAATTAAACAAAAAATACTGATTTTATATTTTTACTTATATTATTTTTTGTAGAAAATGAAAACAACCCAATATCTCCAATGCACGATATTCCATTATTTGCCGATGAAGCCAACAAAACATTTCACATGGTCGTTGAAGTGCCAAGGTGGACGAATGCAAAAATGGAGATTAACTTAAAAGAAACATTAAATCCTATCAAACAAGATATCAAGAAGGGCAATCTTAGATTTGTAGCTAATTGCTTCCCACACCATGGCTACATATGGAATTATGGAGCACTGCCACAAGTATGTTAATTCCTAATTAAACAACAATTGGGCTACATTTTCATAATTTATTAAAAGGTCATTTTTAAGTTGAGTGTCGTAACTTCTTAGTAAAAAGAACACGTGAATCAGACAAAATAAAATGATTAACTAGTTTAACCTTTGAACATAGTAAATGTCATAATCTTGTAATCTATGATCAAATTCTACATAAAAGATAATTGTATCTTTGATAAGAGTTTACTTGCAATTCAAGGTCAATGGCTTATAATTGTAGAGCAATCTTTAGTGTTAAACTTGACTGAAAAATAATTATATATAACTTGTTGTATTGATACATTTTTATTCATACAACTTTTATAATTTTGAAGGACTTATTATTATTCATGTTAATAGTTAAAAGTAATAATAATTTAATATTATATTCATTTACAGACATGGGAAAATCCTGATGTTTTGGATGAGGCGACAGGTTTCAAAGGAGACAATGATCCTATTGATGTTTTAGAAATTGGCTACAGGGTAACTTAACAATCTCTTGCATCATCTCTAATTTAAAGTATTAATAATTAATAAATTAATATTAATTAACAGGTAGCTAAACGAGGAGATGTATTAAAAGTGAAAGTTCTAGGTTGTGTTGCACTTATTGACGAAGGTATGCAAAAATATTTTCTTCTAAAATTATTCCATTAATGATCTCTTATCTAAATACTTATTTATTTCAGGTGAAACTGATTGGAAGATTATTGTTATCGATGTCAATGATCCCCTAGCTAATCAGATGAATGGTAATTTTTTCATTTCACTGTAATAACTTTCTCTTCAAAAATGAAATGTTACATATGTCAGTATTAAATTCTTAAACTCGAAGAGACTTTTTGATCAAGGCCAATCTCATTGTACAATGAATATGTAGTTACATAACTGAAATTAAGGAAATTAACTTGTTGGCTTGTATAACACTCTATTGAATGCCCTGAAAAATTGAATGTCATTGTTTTTGATGCATTCTTTCGGGAATTTTCAGTTATTTGTTTTAACAATCATTTCTAATTAATGAAAAATTGTTATCTGTTTAGATGTTGCTGATATAGATAAACATTATCCAGGATTACTTAAAGCTACTATTGAATGGTTCAAGATATACAAAATTCCTGATGGCAAACCTGAAAATCAATTTGCCTTCAATGGAGAAGCAAAATCAAGGGAATTTGCTTTACATGTCATTGAAGAAGTAAACAAACATTGGCAAAATCTTATTAAGAAAGAAACTAGTGCCGGAAATATTTCATGGTTTGTAAATTATTTAACTTTGTATTAGATAGAATTGGAATCACAAAGACAGTAATTTAATTTTTTTTGTTTCAGTACAAATGTAACTGTCACGGATAGTCCATTCCAAATCACAACAAATGCTGCAAAGGAAGTACTAGACAAAGCTCCAGAGCTAAAGGAATCACTACCTATCGATCCTATTGGTAAGTTTTAAATAATAATCTCAAAACTTTTTCTATACATAGTTTGTTTGTATTTTCGATTATTTTTTTATTGCAGTTGATACAAATTTTTTTCTTACCAAAAAATTGTTAAATAAATTATGAGAAAAAAAAATATTTTTTACTCTCTTACATGTGTCTGTTCTTTTCCATATTTTTATGCTCCTAAATTAATATAAGTATTTCAATAATTTCAGTCGATAAATGGCATTATGTTCATCTACAGTGAAGAGGAATTATGCAGCTGTATACAGAGAATTCTCATAGATCACGCAGCTATGAAACATAGCTGTTTGTTCATATTTGCTATGCACTTTATCTTGTCACTTTTTTTAGTAATTGTGCAGCAAGACTTAAGGTATTTTAGTTACTGTTGTGAACAGTCTTATTTATTGCAAATGTAGTATGATAACGAAGCATAATTAAAAAATGATAAGAAACAGTTTATAGGAAAAGGTTGTAAAATATCTAAGATGAAATGAATGAGTTAAACTTGGTATGATATGAAAAGACTATTTTTTCCACGCAAATAAGAGAATACAATAAAAAACTCGTCTTTGATACCTTGTGTAGTAAAAAATATTTATTTACTTCTAAAGCTTTACCAACAAATTTGCTTATCTGCTAAAAGTATTTTCAAAGTCTTTTGAGTTATTAGTCTCATAGTATGAGTAGGCACAGTCGATGTATATAATACACAAAAAATATGATCTATTTCTTTTAATGCATGGCATTTATGATATTCTGAACACCAATATGTTTCCCTTGCGCCTTTAAACTGTTGAGTAGATTTGTTTGTCTTTTCTTCTTCTTCTTCTTCTTTTTCTTCTTCTTCTCCATCTGTCTTGAGATTTGTAGGAAGTAGAAATGTTTCCACAGCATGGTGATAAAAAGTCCTTATAGTATCTAGTCTATGAGTTCCAGAAACATGATTTTTTGAATGTTGAGCATTTCTACTGAGAACAAACTTTCCTATTTTGTAGTTAACTAGTAGAAACCTATAAAAAATGCAGAATTCTTATATTTTCTTTAGAAAATTTCTATTTGTTAAACTTTTTAAGAAATTTTAATTTTATTTTTATTTTGTACCCTAAGATTGCAGAATCCAAAGACATAGTTGTTGGGAAATTTCTTGGAAAGCATTGCTCTGATGTGCGCAATACTTCTATACTGTTTCTCCAACATTGTATGGCCATCCTTTCAATCTCAGGTAATTCTGGACTAGGACCACACAAAGCCAAAACTTGAACATTGTTGACCAAAGTCACGTTTACTAGTCGATAAGCTAACTTTAAAAAGTTACTAATAGTTATTTATAAAATTTGTTTTATAGTATGAATTCATAATCTTGCTTAGTATTACTTACATTTGGACTTTTGTTTGGTAAAAAGATTGGTAAATCTTTTGCAGTGCAATTACTTTCTGCTGTAATAGCTAAAATGAGTAGTTTTCTTTCTATTGGATCAAGCGACCACCAGCTTTCTGTAGCAACTGCTAAGCAATCGTGAATTAGAACACACCCGTACAGCGAATCTAAACATTCCATGTAACCCTCAAGACAAATCTATTATATTAACAAAAATTATATTATGTTATTACTTTCAATGACCATATAAAGTGTATTAGTTGTTTACATTTCAGAAACTAGTAACCTGAAGTAAATGATTTTCAGAGCACATAATACAATCTGTCAAGTCAACTAAATCAGTTTTCGTTCCAGTTCTATCGCCTATATCTAAACATTCTAGAAGTCTATCAATAATAGAATAACAACCACGCAAGTCTCTTTTTAATCTCTCCACACTTCTAGGTTGTTCTATATCCTTGAGACCAACGATTAAAATCATAGCATTGAATACTGCATCTAAAAATTTATCAATAACACGCTTTGTTGTGCCACTTGCAATGGTTATCAAGGTGATGCACCCTTTAAACTCTTTCCAAACCACTGTTGTATCCGGCATGTCTGTATTTAACAATTCAACATTGTGAGTTTTTAAAAACATGTGTACTCCATTCAAAGATGCCATTTTCGAAAAAGTCATCTATAGTTAAAATACAAAAATGGATTTTAATGAATAAACATGATTAAGTTAAAAAATTATCATTATGAGACATGTAATTACCAAATCTCCATCTCCTTTCTTTCTCACAAATAATGGAATACCACCTGAGGAGGTCAGGCACATTACATGAGCCGTCATTATGACAAATATGATTTTTATCTTTTTGTAAATATCATTTATCAGTTACAGATTTCATTTTTACCAAAAATAAAATGTGTTATGAGATTTATGTACACATAAATTGTAGCTAACAGGTGGTTCTAAGCACTGGATCACAGGTTACTTTCTTGACTTGAACTTTATTAAAGCGTATAAGGTATAATTTACTGTTTCTACGTAACATTTTATGTGAGTACCACATTTAAAACGTACCGCAATACTATTGCCGTTTGTAAAACAAATCTCGCGCCAAACAAAATTTGATAACAAATTTTATATACGCGTAATACGTATCAGACAGATTTCTCACACAAATGTCAAATTGCGATGGATAGCAGCGCTAAATTATTGAGGCGGATGCTCTACGAATTAACAGAAGAATGCAGCTGCAGAATCGTCGATAAAATAGCTACCTGTAAATTTTTTAATTTACAGGTATATACTTATAACTTATAACTTACTATATACTTATAACTTATACTATAAATTATAACGTACTATATACTTATAACTTATATTATAACTTATACTATAAATTATAACTTACTATATACTTATAACTTATACTATAAATTATAACGTACTATATACTTATAACTTATATTATAACTTATACTATAAATTATAACTTACTATATACTTATAACTTATATTATAACTTATACTATAAATTATAACTTACTATATGCTTATAACTTATACTATAAATTATAACTTACTATATACTTATAACTTATACTATAACTTATAACTTACTATATACTTATAACTATTATACTGTAACTTATAACTTACTATATATTTATAACTTATACTGTAACTTATAATAACTTACTACATACCTATAACTTATACAACATTTCAAATTTCTAAATACTTTTCCTATTAAATTTGCTAATCAAAACTTTCTTTGTCACCTTCGTAATTTCAACGAATAATTGTTATTAGTATGAAGTTTTTAAAATCTTTATGTAATAATTGAACGAAAAAACGCGACATTGTTTAAAAGAAAGCTAAATCACAATTCACAGGTTTAAAATTCATCGATAATAATTAGATTATCAATAAAAAGAGGTCTTAATAAATACAATACTAATATATCTGTTGCATGATTTTTATGCAATGTCTTTATATACTAATTATTTGAGAAGCTCTATGAAACTTTTGTAATAAAATAACACTAATTGTCGTAATATATATAAGCTCAAGGTTGAAAATGTATTTTACAAAGTTTCTTAAGTTTCTTAATACAAACAAATTGTTATCGATATTCTTTGTGTAATTAGCGACGTAGGTAGTTATTTCTTACTTTCGGCACCGATTTATAAAACTCAATAATAAATAATTTTCAACTGTTGAATAGATAATAAAACAATTAATTACTGAATTTGAACAATAATAAAATAAAACCATAAATTTATAATGAAAATTTGTATCAGTTACAAAGAAAATTACAATGTTGATTGTTCGTTATAACTAAAATAAAGTTATCAAACAAAATGGAAATATTGAATCTTTTATAAAAAAAGAATATACAAGGAAGTTTTAGATTTATACTTCACCAGCTGGAGGAAGATTAAACTGCACGTTCCAGATAAACTTGTTACGATAAAAAAAATTGCATAATTTTTAGCTAACCATTAAGCAAAGATCGGAATCTCGTCATTCATCATAATATGTCAATGGTGTGAAACTCACATGATAGTTATAATGTTAGTTACAATTATTCTATTATATTGAAAGATATTTGATCATATTTTACGTGATATACGAACGTGTTGATTTCCTATTTCTCTCATTTTTATCTTGTTTTACGTAAACTATGTGTAGCCTTCTATTACATCCCTCCTATTAATCACTTAGCCAGTGATACTAGAAAACTAAATATATATACAGTTATACTCATATCAAATATATTTGGAAAAGAAAGTTTATATTGAATGAATAGCATACGTCATCCATTGATAGATACGAGCTTGAAACGTTACAAATTCTTTTGATAGATACGAGCTTGAAACGTTACAAATTCTTTTGATAGATACGAGCTTGAAACGTTACAAATTCTTTTGATAGATATATATATTTTTCAGAAAAAATGCTCCATTTTAATTTACTACTAATTTTTGCATGCAGTGCTTTAAAAGAATATTCAATATATAAATCGTTCAGGGAATTTTAATTTTAATTCGCTAGAAGTTATTTTTCATTTTTCTTGCAGTAAAAAAAATCAAAAATATATATTTAAACCAGAAATATAAAAAAAATCGTCTGAAAGAATAATAGCAGTTTTTAGAAAAAACTTATCAATATCGTCATTTTGTTTTCTTTCATATTGTTACCTTCATAATGCGATATCCATTTGTGTATAAGATTTGAGAATGCTTTGGTTTCTTTATTTCAGACAATCCTATGACGAAATATCTTGACTACCGTTTCATTTTGTATAGCAATAGGGTTGACCATAGTCTATAATAAATCGCATTATTGTAGGGAAATTAAAAAAAAAATTGTGTATGTAAATGGCCAAAAAGTTTTTTACTGGAGGTTATATATTTTTTTCTTAATTACTTTCTTAGATAATTTAAGAAGATATCTTGTATGGTTTTGATTATATCTTTTGCACACCCATAGATTAATATAACGTAAAGCCTATAGCACAGCAACTGACGTAGATGTCGTACGACAATGCTGTATGCCGTTGTCGGGGTTAACGCACAAACCCTAGTGGAAATAATTTGTCTGCTTAATGCGTCTAATTAAGTCTGCCCAATTCTACCTAACTATGCTAAACTCTGCATAGGTCTGCCAAACTCTGGCTAATTTATGGATTTCGGACATTTGTCAGAGTTTGGAAGAGTTTAGCCGAGTTTGACAGAGTTTAGCAGAGTTAGGTAAAAATAATTTTTTTCTGTAACATCACATTTTTTAATAATAATTCGCAGATTTTAGCGTACTTATACAGAGTTAGGCAGTGTTTGGCAGATTTTTGCAGAGTTTAGCAGAGCTTGATAGATTTACGCAGAGTTACGCAGAGCTTGACATAATTACGCAGAGTTTGGCAGACTTACGCAGAGTTTGACAGATTTATGCAGAGTTTGACAGACTTACGCAGAGTTTGACAGACTTACGCAGATTTATGCAGAGAATATTTTGATGGATATTGAATTTTTAAAATAAACTCTGCCAAACTCTGCAAAATGTCCGAAATCCATGAATTAACCAGAGCTTAGCAGACATGTACAGAGTTTGGCAGAGTTAGGCAGGGTTAGGCAGAGAACCCATTTCCACTCGGGAACTTTGACGTAATATGGCCGTAAGCAATGGCTACAAAGTTTGCGCACTAAATGTTACAGTTTCTTCTAAATCTGCAATTGTAAAATTCGATTAAAAATGTTTGCGACATTGTCGCAGTGGCGTACGACATCTACGTCAGTTCTTGTGCTAGAGTCTTTTAAGTTAGTAAAAGGACAATTTTTGCCGATGCTGTCCCTCAATAAAATCTAAACGAATAGCACGTTTTAGCTGTAAATCTCTATAAATAAAGGAATAAAAATTGATAATGATTTCAGAATGAATGTGCTCAATTTTCAAATGTGTTCAATTTCCTCATATATAATATTACTTAATCCCTTATTAGTTATCCAGCATTAGTTTCTACAGTACCTGTTACGTACCAACATTTAAGTCAATAAATTATCTCTAATTAACGTAATTCAATAATCCTAAAGTAAATTTCTAAAGCCAACTCTTCGCTCAAGCAATAACTTTTTGCATTCTCCTCTAAACATCGTTACCCCTCTTAACGCCCTATCCCCCACAAACGACTAAAATCCATGCATACCTATACCTAAACCTCCCAAGTCACTATTCCACGCGCAACAAATTAGCAGTTCCGCAAAGGCGACCCCTAATTGCTTCACGGCGCATATATCCGTTACACCCGTCGCGGAGCCAAACGACCATAACATCGAGCGCGCACGTCGCATACCGCATACATACATCGGGCCGTCATGGCATCGTTACAGACGAACGAACTCTCGAACTATCACGGCGAGAGCGTCCACGATGATATTTAAGAAAGAAGAAAAGTCTCGCTCTCTAATGTACTCTTGCGAATGCGAGCGCGCGCGGGGCTATCATCGGCCTATTATTACTCGGTAATAACGAAGCCGCCGCCGCCGCCGACGTTGACGTCGATGATCATTATCGCTCAACTCTGCGACTATAATGAGCGGATAGTATAGGCTGTGTACAGTGGATGGCTTCTCGCGAAAACATCGGTCTTGTTTCGGAATTCAGTCGGCGGCGAAGTTTTGCGTAGGCGCGAGCTGCTGGCGGAATTACTTGCGCGTGGTGTACAATTGCGCGGCGGAGTTGAGATTGGAATAAATTGTCGGGGAGATATGGCGAAGAGTGCGCGAGGGATGGATGTACATTGTTTCGGTTTTGCGCTGCAGCGAGTGCGGCGGTGAACCGTAGTATTTGATAGTATTTGTCGAACGGAGAAATGTAAAAAGTGCCTGCGCCTGTTGGTAATAGGACTGGAGGTTCTATAGTGCGAAGTCGGTGCAGCTGTAAGGTTTTTCGACGTCGGTTGCGAAGGAAATTTGGGTGACGTATGTATTACTAAGGAAAAAGGATTAGTGGCTATTTTCTTACGGATCTCTATCGATTTTTAAAAAAGCTCATTATTTCGTGCAGAAGCATTAAACCTTTGGTAACTTTTGGAGTGATTAATGAAAATTTAAAATCAATTTTAAACTTATCCAAGTTTTAGACATAAATGTATATTTTTGTAATAAAGAATAGGGTTTCTTAAAAAGTTCATTATGCAAATATATTTAACCATACATATCATAAAAAGTTTCAAAAATACCTTTTTCAACTATAAATGAATGAATAATACTGAGAATTTTTAAAGATATTTATATTTAATATATGGTCTGAAAAAAAACGTAATACTTTTGGAATAGGTAGTAAAAATATGACAAAACTACATGTACTAAAATTTCAGAAAATAAACAAATTAATTAATCAGGACGGATTGCATTCCGCTTAAACAGGTGTAACTTTGACAACTCTAGAAATTATGATATGTAACAGGCTCAAACTGTTCTTGAAATTGCAAAAATTACAGAAATGTCATAGAAAAATTGTTGCCCCCTTAACTAAATATGAAAAGTTAACAATTAAAAGCTAAATTCGAAATTCATGGAAAGTTAAATTTAGTTTAAAGTGTCCAAGTTTCTATAATAAAACCTTGATATTGCTTAAGAATTTATTTTACAGTATTAAAAAATTAAATTTTATTAAAAAACCTAATAACCTAAAATAAATTACATTTTATCAGAGTGTAACAATCGTTAATTGTTCTTTTTCTCAGTGCTGTTTCTTCTCCTTAGTTCTCTTTTTGGGCCTTTAACATTATTACTTGCATGTGCGCTATGTGAAATAGAGCGAAGTGGTCGACGTTATACTGTTCTTGTGCAGAAGCACGGGACGAGAGAGACTTTTTTTGGACGTTTTATTTCGAGTAGGAAGAAGAAAGAAACGGAGAGGGAGGACACAGTCCAGCGGGCGAAATTCATCGTTGACGGATAACGATTTCTTGTAAAGTTTTAGTTGGTCGATATAATACATTTTCGAGGATAGTTCCGCCTGCAGGAAGAGGAACGATAAAGGGGAAAAGGGGTAAATGCTGCTTTTTTGGCTCGTTTCTGTCGCGGAGTAAAGTTATACGTTAGCGAAGAATTTTTCTGAATTACACTCATAGAAGATATAATTTACGATTGAGTTTTACCGCGAATGAAGAGATTTTCTGCTGTACAGAATATTATTAGGAAACTTGTTCATACGTGATAAGAAAATTGTGTATTATAACATTTTATAAATACTTATATACTTTAATTTCTTATTGAATGTATACTGAAACGACGTCTTGACATCTAAATTAAATTAACACTTTATATATATCTGTGGGTTCCCGTAGAAACGATTTAAGTCCACTTTTCATGTTTTTGAAATATTAAGGTTTAAAGTTTTTAATTTCCATTTAAACTAATGTTAAAAGAATTCATAAATAGTCACTTATTTTTTGCATTGTTATCTAAACATATACTATGTAAGGATACCAGAATCGTTCGAAACTCAATTTTCAAAAAAATGGACTTAAGTCGTGTTTCCGGGAACCCACAGATATAAACATAGGATGAAGTAATAAACATTAATTCTTATCAAAAGACCTACGTTATTTAAGTTTATTGACTGTTCCATTTGCGTATGCGCGGAATATTAATGATTGATACATGTTATCTACTTTGAATTAATAATGCATTGACTTCAAATTGCAATGACATTTGCAACACATTTAACATTTTTTATTATAATTAACTCTTTTGTACTGATACCCCTAAAAAGTAAAAGAAAAATGTATCGGGACAGTATTTAGAAATTTGTTTTTCATCTCTTTTTAGATCACGAGATCCATTTTTATCTGATACATGCATCTAGATTGTAGAATTTCGATTTTATCTCGCAGAAAAATTAGGAAAACGTAAAAAACATGCGTATATTGCATTAAGAATTTATGTGTTCACAAATTTACTTTTGATCAATGTATTTTAAAATTTCTTGATTCAAATAATTAGTAAGTTTTATTAAAAAAATAATCATAATACGATCCCATCATAGTCCCCTATATTTGTATTCTAACGCCGGAATACAATTGGGTTTCTTTGAACTACCTCAAATCTTTTCAATGATCTAAAGTTTTCAATATTTTTAATAAATTTAAAGTTACTTAAACTTTTAATTAAACTAAAGTCCGAACGTATTATCGATAGTATATATAGTAACGTTTCGCATGTACTCACATAGATTGCAAGGTACTACGAATGGTTAAATGATATTAAAACTAAACATAAATAACGTTATTATGATTTTATTTATTATTTTTAAATTATTGCAAGAACATTGCGTCAGATATATAAGAGCTGTATTTAATATTTCTAAATAGAATTACACAATCAGATTTACTTACAAATTGATAAAATGATAATTTAGTAATAATTAATAATAGTTATTTCATAAAATTGTTATTGCAATAAATATACTAAAAAGTGCAATTATGCTATAAATGTCATAAAATTTTGTTGATTCTATAGTTTTTTGAGCTAATTAGAAGAAAAATCATTTAAGTGAGGAGAGAACGATGCAAGTGATGAAGAGTGAACATGAGTTATACTGGCTGCTCTGAGGATGCTAGTATTAAGTGTGGCAATGTGATCCAAGTTGAAAGTGGTAAGTTTTTAATAAAATCTATTATTTTATAATGATGGATGTGTTTTTTTAAATAATAACTATGAGCCAACTATTTTGTTAGGCGAAGATACCATAATGTTGGAGAGAAATTTAAAACATTTTTCCGAATTTTCGTATGTCTATAGATACTTCTCAAATATTGATTTTTAAAATTATCAGTCTAATATGCCTTTTTTGTTCTCTTTAATTACAGTGCACATATAAAAATCAATGCAGGTAGCACAAATATTTGTTAAAGTAAAACATTCCACGTTTGCGGAGTTCAATCATCTATTGACAAAAGATATAATTCTGTATTTGTTTTTCTCTGGAAACACAATTTTGTTATCCAATTATAACATATATATTTCAACTGCTTTAATTTCAATGTTGTAATATATTACAATATAAAATTTTAAACACTTTTAGTATTATTCCTTAATATTGCCATCAATTACAATAAAATTCTACAAATCACAAAATGTACTCAAATTTAATTAAACCTTAAACAATGAACCTAAAACAAAACATCAACGACCGACCATTTTTTTCCCCTAACGCTTCGATAAATCAAATTAGTCAGGTCCATTAGCATATCCAAACTAAAGCACTGCGAAATGAGCGCGAAACGAGATAAACGCACACAAGCACCGAATTCAAAGACCTTTCGTAAAGCACCGACGGCCCTCCCCATCCAAATACAACACTATACCCACACACAAATTAGTATTGTATTTCATTGAAATTCGCGAATAGCGTATACATTATCTCGCCCCGCGCCGATATAGATTATCTCCAGTGCGCTTTATGTCACTGCAATTGTAATCGCGCTGCGCGTGAACTCCGTACAACGCGCGCGCTAACAGCATCGGTGCATTCTAGCGCACGTGCTGTGTGCATATGACTTATCGGGGGGAAAAAAAGGCCATTCCTAGCGACACAGATCGTCAAAACTTTTGTCGAGAATCGAAGGCGCGATTTCGAAACACGCGCTCGTTTTCTATTATTGTCGTTTTGTGTGTGTAGGCATCGAGGCGATTCGGGAAGATTCGTCCAAGCTGAAAATCCAGATACTCGATGTGCTGCGGAAGAGGGACAGCAAGTGGATCATTTTCTTGATATCCTGCAACAGCGCGGTCGCTTACTACCTATGGAGCTGGTCAGCATCTACGGAGAGTCTCGGTTAGTGCTGTGTAATAACGATATACGATGTATCTCACTGAATAAATTTCGAATCATTTCTGACTTCTTGGAGTGTTATTTCGATCTGCTTATCGCTGGGTCATTGTATAAAATCTTTTATTTATTTCTTTTTAATGCAGTATCTATTTTATTGTATATCGCGTGTATTTCATATCGATATCAATGAAAACATGAGCGTTATTATGCAGTCAATAAATTTAAACCATGACCTCGTTGCTCTAGTAGATTTTAAATATATATGTGAGCAATTTTAGTATTGTTACGTCATATAATTATTAACATTTATTCTGTTGAATTTTCCCAATTAGATAAGTGTATCAATAGTCGCTATTCTGTATCATGCATGTGGTTCATATTATGTCGAGATAAACATTCATACAAATAGGGTGATATTACTTAATTAAAAATAAATAAAAAGATCTATATCATTAATATCTGTATGTAGTTTGAAACAGTAATGTAAATTTAGCATAATACTCTAAATCATAATTTATTATCCTTAAAAGTGATTGTCATTAATTATAATGTTGTATGATTTTTATATTGTATCTATTGGTTGATTAGGGTAAACATTAAAGTCGCATTCCTCTTTTGTAAATCAAAAATAAAATTAAAATTAAATATAAAATTTTTAAATTCTATATATATTATTACGACGACACTCAATATTGAAGTATATTTATATATCGCACCACCAGAATAAGACTGTTACAACTCGAGTTTTGTGAGCTTTAAAAATCAGTAAAAATAAATTGAATCCTATCTATAAAGTACTGAAATTCAGACGAAAGTATTTTATCGCAAATAATTTTCTTTTCATAGAATTTTTTTGAGAGATGTTTTCATTCTGAGTTTCTTTGAACATCTATAATGTTTGAATCTATTATTTTTAGAAAAGAAAAATCCAATATTATTTTTGTATTCTTTAACCGAAATACACTTACAAAATCAATTTATTATTTTCATGGAGTATCCTAATTATTTCTTATATATTGATCTGATATCTTCCGTTAAATTTTTCTATTTTATTTAATTTTTCAGTTATTACCTTGTTTGTCTCCAAAATTTATTTACTCATTTTTCTCAATCGTTTTCGAGTCGTCGAAAACAATATTGATTATTTACCAAAGCTTTTACTAGTAAATATGTAAGTTCGTTTTAGTAGTATATTGTTAAGACAGTATAATTCTGCGTATTGTTGCAAATTATTGTTCCGTCCATCAGACCTCCAGAACAAAACTATAACTATTTAATTTATTCTGGTATTTTGGAAAACAGACCAAGAATACAATATATCTTTTATAATCTTAACTACTTTTCCTTGAATATACGAAATAGGCATTGAAACTACTTTTACATAATTTTAAGATAAAGGCATAATTATTATTTTCCTATAAATTATTCTTTGCACTAAAATCAGTCCAACAACATATTGACTTATCACAATCTTATCATAGTTCCAGTGATACGTTATTTCCAAAAATCCATTCAACCTCATTCACGCAAAAAGAATTTATCACACGCACACATATTTCCCTGACATTCAAAATCATCCCACACTGCACCCAAAAACCCAAACCCCACACCCCTATAATCAACCATCCCCGTCAGCAACGCCGCTCTAAAACTCTCGTCCCCCTTCACCCGCAGCGCTCAAAGCCTACGCGAACAGCGTCGTCTTCAACGTCTGCGCCCTGGCGGTCTGTCTGATCTCCGTCTGGGTGGAGCAGAACACCCTGCGTCGCAGCCAAAGATTCGCGGCTCTCGAGCCGCCACCGGGACGCAAATCGAACTCCAGCGGCAAGCTGCAGAAGTGTCAGAGGTCGCTTTCGGCGCCCAGTGGAGATCTTAAGACGGCGAGTTCGGGGGTCCGCGGGAGCGGTGAGGCCACGTCGATCTCGGTACTGGGACTGGAGAAGTACGAGGTTCTGGGGCTACTCGTTTCGTCCTGCTTTTCCATGATCACGGGACTGCTCGTTGCGATAGATGCCGTTGCGAGGATCAGAGAGCAGCCGGTGGTGCACGAGTGAGTATACGGAGTTCATTATTTTGATGATGAATTTAGTTTCTTTTTATTGTAGGTGTGAATCTATTGTTCACTACAAAAAGAAAATCTTATTTTAAGATTGACCGATCTTAAAATTTCAAATGCTTGAAAAACATAAAGATAATATTAATATTAAAATAAAAATAATTAATAATTAATATTAAAATAATTAATATTATTATTAACATAATATTAATATTATTTTTATGTTTTTCAAGTAGGTATTTGAAATTTTAAGATGCAACAAATTTAAGATCGGTCAATCTTAAAATAAGATTTTCTTTTTGTAGTGTTCCAAGGTACATGAATAAATTATATGACTCCATCGATCACACAGAACAATCCTTTATTAGTAGAATTAAAAAGTGTGCGGCGTTTCGGGAGTTTTTTTAAAATACTCCCCTCATCGTGGCATAAACTTAAACGACTAAAAACACAGCGTCGTGAACTAAGGAACAAGCATAATTGTATGCTGTAATGGCACCTTGAAACAAGTACGTCGTGTGTCTAGTCATGTTTTTAGTCGTTTAAGTTTATGCCATGATGAGGGGAGTATTTTAAAAAGACTCCCGAAACGTCGCATACTTTTTAATTCAACTAATAAAGGTCATATAATTTAGTTTTTTTTTAGTTAGGAATAATAAGTTAAGTATCGTTGAATGTGAGAAGTTACTGTATTTTAATGTTAACTTTCTTACCAGTCGGTACGTGAGCTAATATTATAATCTAAAAATTAATAAACTATAAACGGTTGAAATCGTAAATTTAGCATAAGTTATGATACTATCAAATTTTATTTTGCATTTTATGAAATAGTAGTATTTTGGGGTTTTAAAGTCTATCACCTTGATTTTTGATGAAATACGTAGATCAAATATTAAATAATTTCTTCAGTCTTAATTATAATCAACGCCCATGACGCAGTTTCAAATAAATCACTAATTTGCGTTCTTTTTGTTTTTTAGTGAGATATTCACATAAAGAGCTTCTTAATATCATTATACAAAAATGTTGAGTAACTATTATTTTTTTATACTGAAAATTGGGACTTTAATCGTTTCTTAAGTATTGTGCCGCTTGTTAAACAATAGAAATTTAAAGTCTTACTGATTTCTCCATCACTTTGAAACTGTGAAAGCAATGAGATTGCGGAATTCTATTATTAGTCAATATAAGGCGGCCCAGTATTGAATAAGAACTTAAAGTTGTCTTTCGTGTATAAAGAAAAGCTGCAATTTCTTTACAATGATGCAAAATTGTGCTATGCTTGCTACACAGATAAGATTATTGTACTAAAATGAATAATAGAACCTAAATTTCGGTGATATTTTTAACGTCACCAGCGTTGAACACAATTCAAGGAAAATAAAGCAAATTTCAAGGATAAACTTTTCTTGATCTAATAAATTATTTAAACTCTGGTTTGGTATAAGTATATGAATGGCAGCATTTGGAAATCTAAAATTTTGACTAATGCTATTTTTAGAAGTTACTGATACTTTCTCTTATTAGAAAAAATTAACAATGTTTTTAATAGTTCTGGATAGTTTCGGCATACAATAATATTATGCTGATTTTTATTGATTATGAAACACAATCTTAATAATTATAAATCTTTCTTATGAGTATTTAAGTAACTGCTCTTTGATTAATAACAATAACATAGAATCATTCCAATTATACAGGAAAGCCGAAACAAAAGGAAATCAATGAAAAGCAATATCTCAACAGTGCTATAGCTATAAATAAGTAAACTAAAAAAGTGAGCTCGATTGACAGATCATGAAACGTCTGTTTTTATTTACACTCTCTAACGGGCAACAACTTACCGCCATGATTAAATTATATCGCGCGAAAGAGAAATTTCCGATAAAATTCCTACCAATAATAAAGCAACCCTCGGTATCTCGAATCCATCAAATGAATAATAAAAAAATTCCCCTCTCAGGAAATGACCAATACACCGAGAGGAATAAAAAGCACTTTAAATTCACCATCATAAGCTAATCTGTCGAAGGAAGAAAAAAGAAGAAAATCCAATAATCTCCTAAAATCTCGCAGAAAAACGTAAACGTTTAGGTGTATATAAATGTAACCCGTGCGCTCGCGGACGCAATAAAAATCGCGTAAGTATATATATCTCGCGTGTGTTGAAAAAGCGTTATAACGGCCCGGCGCGATAAAAGAAAATCGTTCATCCCGCATCATGATGCTCGGCTCTCTCGCTAAGTGACGACCTATAACCTCGAAATTACCTCTTTATCTTTGCTTGCTCGCTGCACGAGGGAACTATATAGTGCTGCACGTGCTCTCTCTCTCTCTTTCTCTCTCTCGCATCATCTTGCCCCGTGAGTTCGAGGCACGAGTTCGCGTGCTTATATTATCGGTTATCGGAGGAAAGACTGACCGTTTTTGGAATTATTGTGTGTTCTTCTTCTTCCCGTTTTGCTTCATAGGGAATAAGCTGCTTGCGGGTATCGCGTGTGTGTAGATAAGTACGGCGTCTTGGGACTATGGTGTCGCGATAAAATTGGTATTATTGTTGCTGGCGTAAATTATTATGTAAACAGCGTTTGTTTTATGCTTCACTGATTAAATAATATCTTTATAAGGTATATTGTACTGTGCGACGATTGTTTGCGACTATCTTTATTAAAATAAGTTGACAGTCTATTTTTTAAAAGAGCCGACATTTTGAAACTCAAGCAAGAAATGGACATTCTTGCATGAAGTACATTTATTTAACTTGAATTTTATTATTATATAAGAGTTTCTAAACCTTTTTTATTCACTTTCGGAAGTATATTACGGGTTTTTATTTTCGTATAAGTTATATTTAGTGCGCAAAAATTAAGTTGAAAAATGTTGTGTTGTCATAGTCTAGTTCTGGAGGTATGATACGTTATGTGAACACAATATTTTTCAATATTCTCCGAAAAATATTTAGATTTTTAACTTATTCTGAACATTTATAATAACGAGTAATAGCTTCCTCGCCAAAATAATTATCTTCTTTGTTAATATTTTAAAACTTAATTATGTACTTAATATTCTTCTTGTCATTCGTATTAATATTTAAAATGATTTGAATTCTTTTCTTATTTAAGATACATCTTTCATAAAAAAATCTGTCTTGTAAATTAGAACATTTCCTTTTAATGGATGTGCATTGCTGAAAATGTAACAGAAATACTACTAAATTAGGTACTAATAACATGACTCATTCATAAAGAAATATAATAATTTTACAATAATTAACACCTGTTACATTCATATACTAATTAACTAAATGAGCATAAATGTCTATATAATTTCTAGTAAATAAATTACTTAATTTATTTATTAATTAATTAATAAGGAATGAATATAAAGAATGAATAGTATTAAAACGTTTAAAACACATTACCCATTTAAGCGAGCTAATAATTTTATCATAACTTATCTCAATTCAATGCTCAAACAATATTCGAAAACCTCTCTTCATACATACGATCAATTCGATATCTATATTTATCGTTATTATTTCAAATGGCAGGAATAGAGAGTAAAGCTGAAAATGTCGCTATTGAAATGCATTTCAAGAAATTCCCTACGTCCTTTTTTTCTCTTTCCAACAGAGGTCGACTGGGACTCGGAGCTATCCTGGGCCTGGTCGCGCATCTCGCGACGATCGTCGCCCACCCGGACGCAGGCCTGAATCACGTTGTCTGCAAGGCTCTGCCCTGTCCCACGTTGAAGGGCGTGAATCCCATACTGGGCGGCAATCTGATTGGCTTTGTCATTCTCTGCTGTGTTCACACTGCGATACACTTTTGGTGAGTGCTATCGTCTTTGAGAAGAATTTTAAAGTATTGGTTTAAAGTAGAAAAATTATACGGTGTACGTAAGGTTGGTAATGAATGGTGAATTTTTGGATAATGATACTTTTAATGAGGGAAATAGAAATGGGATAAATGAATTATCTATTCAAATAAGAAGCCTGGAAATGATTTTATTACAAAATTAAGAAAATTTATCCGGTTTTTCTATATTTAGAAAAGATATAAATCTCGTCAACTTTTGTGAATTTACATTTTTAACCGAAATATCGAAATCTTGTAAAAGTACACTACATATTAATAGAATTAATTATAGAGATGCTCCCACGTACTGTAAAAATTGAGAAATTCACAGCTGACTTCCTACATGCAGTTTGCAATCAGAAATTCATTAATGCAAAACTAGAATATCTCTAAGCCTAAAAAGCGTAGGTTTTTAAAAATTTTAAGGTAGTTTGAAGAAAACATCTACTTAAACGTGTTGAAACAAATTTGAGCACTTTACTACACTAGAAATGGTTTATTTGAGATCTGAGATAATGCTACTTAATTAATACTAATATTCGTTTCGTAATAACTTTATATATCAACATATATTAATTAAATTTTGCAGGGAGTTGTACACTGTTGATACAGCAGCAGCGTTTGCGGTCATCGGTCTGACCGTAGCGTCTATGTTACCACTTGCGTTTTACACCGCTTCAATTATACTTCAGGTGCGTATATTTCAACCTCAAAATTCTATGGAATCGACAACATTGTGCGCAGAATATCAAAATACTCGTTTCCGGTTCTAGGAAATCCTGGAAACTCTGACTCTGACAATTCCATAATACTATATTATTATAAGTTGAAGCGTTTCCGTGTAAACGCACGAGTAGATTTTAGCTTTATCGCTGCGGTTTATAACTCGTAGTGCATCATTCTACACAGTGCCCAGAATCTGAATGTTTAGTCGTGATTCTGATTATTAGAAATTATTTTGATAATGTAAAATGGTAAAAAAGTATTTAATTATAATATAATTTATGAGATGCCTTCTCAATTGCAACGATGTTATTTAATTTTGCAATTCCTATTATTAAAACAAAATGAATTATAATTATATTAGGTACCTAATAGTGTTTTTTATTTGGAATAACAACTTACAGCGTAGCAAAAACATTTTATGAAAGAGTATTTATAATCATCAAATGGGAGTAAATTGGTTTAAATTTAGAATCTTATGTACTCATACAGTTGTCACTGCTAGAACTGTAACACGTGCTATTGTACAAGTAAGCTAACAAGGTTAAGCAGAGCTAAATTAAATATAGAGCATGTACGACAGCATGTCTTACTTGTATTGGCATCGAGAAAGTCATCCAACACCAAGCTGTGAATATTTACTAATTCAGTTAAATGCATCTCTTCTCTAAATATAGATAATAAAATTATTTTTGAAAACTTCAATAATAAATTTGAATAATATTTTGTAACGAATTTTGTTCTATCTTTTTTATTTTTTTACCTTATTGTCACCCTTGCAAATGCAAAAAAAATAGTAAATATTTATTTTTTGACAGTTTTTTAAATATAGTTATTTCGAATTGTGTATAACAATAATTTTAAAGTGCTCAAATATCTTTCACTTGCAGGTATAAAATACATTTTTCTATAGTACATCATTAAAAATTCGACTATTACATCCGCTAGAAATTTTTAAGAGCCTCAATAAAACTTACCTCGGTGGCAAAATTTACCACATTTTATGGTACAAAATTAATATACCATGAAAAATACTGTCTTGTTTAGATAAAATTAATGGCGATATAAACAAAACCTGTTCTGGATTCTTATGAAAATAAGTATAACAAGGTTTCTTAGATAGCTGATTATTAATTTAAGGTCAGATTTTCAGAATTCAAAACAACAGATTTGACGGACAAAAATTAAAAAAATATTTGTTTGAAATCAATAAATTTTGAAAATTCATTTCTTACAAAAATTTGTTCTTTAAAGTATTTGAAGTTCTATTAATAAAAATTCAATTTGGTAATAAAAGTTTATTTTTATTATCATTGCAGAAATTATCTCATCATATGAGTGAACAGCTGGATAAGTGCTTACGAGAGGCACTAATAATTGATGGTGTTCTAGAATTTAGGAATGAAAGATTCTGGACGAAATCTTTTGGAAAACTGGTAAGCGAATTTCGTAAAATAATTTATGACTTAAGAGTTTAAGAAATTTTTATATATAAGTAAGTATATTTACGTTTAGTGTATATACATTCATTCAAAAATTAAATTATTAAATAAAATTTGTATTACTCTCATAAGACACATTTTTTTATCAGATTTCTTATAACAATTGTTCGTATTTTATTTCTTGATAATTTTCTTTATTTTATTTCTTGACACTAATTCTCTACTTTATTTCATTAAAAATGTTTCAAATTAATTTCTTTATAATATTCTTTATTTAAATCCTTCACAACATTCTTCACATCCCTACACGAATAATAACAACCCACCATCATTCCCTATCCCCCTAACCCCCATTAAAACCCAAAAGATCAAAGCTCTCCACCCAGCGAAAACCAACCCGCGCAAAGCAATTACACACAATATCTCACCCGAAAAACCACCTCAACAGGCCGGCAGTCTGGAGGTGCGAGTGCGGAAGAACGCGGACGAGCACTACGTCCTACGGAAAGTCGTGCAGCGCCTCTCCCGCGTCGTCTCCACCCTCAGCGTCCAGGAGTTTCGCGAACCGTCCAGCCTCTTCCGCACCAGCAGCAGCACCGCGCACGAGCTTCCGCTCGAGTACTACGTGAACGAGCTGCTGCAGAGCCATCCGAGCCAACGGAGCAAAGACGAGGAGGAGAAAGCTGCAAGAGAAAAGAAGGTGGACGTGGTTAGGATCGAGGAGATTCTAAATTGCGGGGATGGCTCGGTGAAGCATTTGCTGGAGGGAGGTGGATCGGGGAGGGCGAGGCAAATGCAGCGCGGATACGCGACGCTGCTGAGGAGCGACGAGGACTTTGCGCGCCAGCACAGGAATTATCTGTTCAGGGAGCTGCCCGTGACGAATGCGCTCTTGCTGGGGAGCAGGAGGGATCTGGACGATTTGCAGAGCTCCGGGAGATTGCACCGGCCGTCGTGAGGTGCAGATTGGGGAGTTTTTATTTGGGCGGATGGTTGTGTTTGTGGACTGTTTGGAGTGATGGCTTTTATATAATCGTGGGAGATTTATACGGAACTGAAAAGGTGTACTGATACTACCAATAATTACTATCTGAAATCTGAGCTTTTAATTGCTTTAAATAGAATGTTTTACTGTAATATTTGTGCAAGAACTAATGGATTTCATTCAAAATATTATGTCGCGCGGACGTGATGTTTTAACAGAAAACCAAATTTATCGTAATTTAATGACAGCCAATCAAAAGTCCAACGACTTAGTAAGTAATTGGTTTATTTTCAAACTTTAAATTACAATAAATTAGTATTGTTTCTATTATTTTATTCAATCTTATAACAGCGAGAAATGATGAGGATACAATGAAGATAGCATTTTAAATAGTTTTCTTTGGGTCGTTCAAAATAATGATAGAATATATTTTAAAGTAAATAGGTAAATTTACTTTATCCACGTCTGCTATTTCACAGATTTCTTTTTTGACAGCACATAAATTACGGGTGTATGATATTCGATAGTTTAAAAATATCTCACATACGTTTCGAGCGTTTCTCGCTTTTAATTTTGCTTTCAATTATCAAAACCTGATGAGTACAAAAAGAAAGAACAAAAAATACTATACTTACTCTATTTATAGCCATTTTTCAAGGTAGCCTGGTTATTATATTAATGTTTTCAATATTAAAAATTAATGTTATACGAACTTAAAGCGTAGACCTAGATATTACATATATTTATGGTAGATAGTTTTTTGACAGACTTTAGCTGTTACATAATAATCAGTAATCACATACAAATTTTCTGTTAATTGTAATACACATTTGCGTATCAGATAAGACATTTATTGTTATTAAGAATTTTTATGCAAATATTCATGACGTAAATGTAAATAAAAGAAATAGGTATACGTATGTAATTGAAAGTCATTACTGAATGCACTGTACTTTTAGCTTTTTAAAGTGTAAGTTGTAAAGAGTTGGAAATACGAACAGGTTTTACTTTTACTAATCTATGTATTTAATTACAATATATTAATTTGCACACATTTTTATAAAAAAAGTGTTCTTAAGAGTTTATATATTTCAATAGATATGAAATTCCGATTTCGGATGGGCGATTGCGGTTTTTTGGAAATGGAAATTTAGATTTTTCATTACTTAAATTGATTAAATTGTTTGAGAATAAAAAAAATTGGTTTTATCCTGTAAAGTTAAAAATGCTCGTAACACAATTAATACGTGTTACGTAATACACTTAATTAAGTCCATTTAAAATGTAAATAGAATGTCCTATAAACCCTAATGATTGTGCACTTAAATCTTTCATTACTCTTGTTCGCTAATATAATCAACAGTCGCTTGATTTAATTATCCCAGAAATAAACCGATCCTCTGCAAAATTAATAGAGCGTTCCACTTAGCCCGAGAGACATCGTTTCTGAATTATATATCAGAATGAAAAAGTATAATTGGGTTGTTGCATACATTTTTCTTGTCTGTGGTATCCATGATTAGGACAGAGAATTTAAGCTGATACACGAATAGTTTTTAATTTTTGTGAATAGAACATAGATTTAACAAATTTATAGCTAGCAACAGTTTCTTTATACAGCCATACATATAATTCATGCAACTTCGAAAATCCCGCCACTAATAGATGACGTCACGAGGATTTTCGAAGTGCTACTGCTTTTTTAATTTTCGATGTCTTGCACAAATTTGGAAAGTTTACAGAAGAAATATTGTGCTATAATTTATAAAACCGCTATAAAATTGATCTTTGTCAAGAAGTGAAACATTTTGTACGGGACCGGTAATACATGTAATTACAGTGCGTTTGTCTACAAACAATATTAGTTCGATATAATTATAAATCAACATCAGTATATTTCTATCAAATAAATTTATGTGAATAAAGTATTACAGTGACAATGATACACAATTTTACGTTAATTAAAGTGATTTTTACTAGATCGACAAAACACCAAAATTGAGAGCAAACTTTGAATATTACTACAATATTCTGTAACTTAGCACTATGAATTAGTACATTTTTTACATGACTTTGAATATGATAATTATCAGATTAAATCTTAGTTTTTGGTATCAATATCCATTAATTGGTGATGAACAACACAGACGTAAAATCGACAAGATACTTTTATACATATAATTTTAATTCTTAACAAGTAATAATATCTGAAAATATACTCTCTCTAAATTTGAATAAGTATAAGACAATCAGAATAAGTGCATATTCCCTTATCCTAAGTGTACATTCACTTCTTCTAACTGATTTTCACTTTTTCAAATTTCCTATAGTAAAATGCATGTGGTAATATTGTTACCATCAATCCTGCACTAGACAAATGTACTCATCTACCTATTATTCCAATGCTCAACCACAGTCCACTTCTTAACAACGCTCCACACCAAAACACAAATCACAAACAAGATCCCAATTAAACAAATTCCCAATTATTCATCGGCCGTGTGTACAAGCCTCAAGATTCCTCGCGCCTCGCTCGTTAAACAGCCCGCACATCAACATCCCCGAGCTCGTTAAGCTTGCCTGAATATATAATTAAAAGCGAAAGTCGCGCCGCGCGATGCAGGTGATGGCGACGCCGCGGAATTCAGCGCCCGAGCGAATTGCCACCGCCGCCGCCGCCGCGCGCGCATCTCTATAGAGGTGAGAGTGTCACGAGGTGAGCCCGAGAGAGAAGCGAGACGCGCATAATGTCTGTAGGAGTCTAGAAGCCGAACGCAACGGCGGCGGCGGCGACGGCTAGTCAATCGATTTCTAATTAAGTGTCCCGCTTGACACGTTTCGAGATCGTTGCACTGGTATGTATATATACCGCGGCAACTTCCGCGAGAAAAAGCGCGACGGCTCGCGCGAGCGCACGCAGAGTTTTGCGAGAGGAGAAGTTTCCTCAGGGGGGAAGCAAGCGGTAAAGGCGCGACGACGTTAGTTTTGGGAAGAGCTGCGAGGTTCTTGCTACCCGGGTGAAAGAATTATGCGAGGTGCAGCTGCGTGGGTTTGGGTAATTTGCGCGTGTGTTGTAGCGTGGGGATTTATGTGGGTTGTAAAGAGTAGTGGGTTTAATTATGTAAAGATGGTGTTATTAATGGAGTGGGTGCTTTCTGAACGAGAGTTTGTAATTGGAAAGTGTGATTTTTTTATTATAATCCGGCTCGCGGTGTTGGGTAAAAATAGGTGTTTGCGTGTAGGAAAGATATAGACTTTTTTGTTATTCATGAATCTGGAACATGCCTGGAGCATGATGTAATTTTGTATAGACGTCATATTTTTACTTCATGATTTTTAGGTAGTTACAAAATGTTCAGCTTAGACTAGGTCATTTGTCAACGCGTTAGTGGTATCTTTGAATGGTAGCGTGTCTGACACACCTCGTCTTTTATCTACTCTGAAACATTCATACAGATATAGGGTTTTTAAGTAGTTGCAAAGTGTTCATTTTAGACCAAATCGTTTGTTAATACTATAGTATACTACTATAGTAGTATCTTTGAATGGAATCGGGTCTGACACAACCCGTCTGTTATCTACTTCGAACAATCATAAATATATTGTTTTCAATTTCCTTTTATATTCTTCAAAAGCGCTTTTTATTTAGAAAAACAGTGAACTTATTCAACATCATTAACATAAAAGTAAATCTATTTATCTTCACGACCTACATAGATAATGGATTGTATATTATGTTCCAACCTTTAGTTGAATACTGAATAAGTCAAAGGACAACAATCCCTGCAAAAGAGGAGAAGATAGTCAAAAATAATAAAACAGGAAGTAATCACAAAACATTTAAAAAGAAGTTGTTTGAAAATATAAAGGAATATTATTTTGGCCAGGAATATCTGCTGGTGTTATCAGTAAAGACAGTTATTCTTCTTTAGACGCAGATTATTTGCATCTCTTTTAGGGATATAAAAATTTTAAATATCTACAACATTATATTAAATAAAAATCCTTTTTAAAACCACTTTACCGTCTGGTGTTTGGAGAACAACCACTTTGAAACGTGTAAGTGTTATAATAAAACATTCTTAGGTCTTTCGATAAAAATTTCAACTAATCCATATTTATTAGAGATAAATGGATTGGAAAAATCCGCTGGATTTTCATCGGATAATTTATATTCATCAACATCAAAAGAAAAAAGTAGGCTCAAAAGTGCATGAAAATAATATAAATTATATTGATTTTCTGACACAAAACATTTAAGAGAACAAAACATAATGACGCAGGCAAGCAAAATATCTATTCTAGCATAGTTTCCCCTGTCAAACTCTTCCTGTCATCTGCTTTACTTTGTATATTGACGGCGAGAGAGGAGATGAGTGAGCGCAAAGCGTACATAAAGTGCAGTCATGATTTGACGAAATTTCTCCGGTGCTTCGCTCTCTAAATTTTTAAGCATAATTCCGCGGTAAATCTTTTTTTTCACGTTTTTCGTGCAGCAACCGTCTCGATGTTACTTTGTCGGAGAGAAGAGAAACTCGGGTTTTCGAAGACTTCCACGGGAATCTGATAAAAAAGATGAGCTCGCGTTGCAACGCTGGAATTCCCGATTAATTGCTCGTCATCGGTTTCTACTGTGTCGATTTTTCTCTGGGTGTCGTTATTTTCTTACGTTGCGCAAACTGAATTTAAGTAAATGCAGTTCCATTTAACGCCACATTATAGGGCATTTCAAAATGCGATGTCATCATTTGAATTAAGGACTAACAAAGAAAATTAAGTAATCGTTCTATATTTACGTAAACAGAAATTTTGGTTTTTATAAGCAGTATGTGTAATGTATCTAAACAATGTCAAGCCAATTTTTCACAACTATTTTGAAAATCACATGCTCGTGAAATGTAGAGTATTAAAAAGTGTGATTTATAACTGCTAAAATTACTTTAAACGTTGAAAACGTCATAAGTTATTCCAAACGCTGTAAAATGTATAAATCTTAAGAAAACTTACTTTACATATACAGTGGCATCGCAAGATGGTTTGGGTCAATTTATCATACTTTATTACTACACTTTATGCTTTTAAAAAGTGAAGGGCAGATACAGTAAATTTAAAGCGATTTGAACTCTTCAAGTTGTTAATAAATTTCGTGAATGTCTAAACTCAAATTACTTTAGTTTCACGTGCCAATCAATGAAAATAATGCCTAAACTTTCAGTAATGCATTTTTATACTTTCTATATAATCAGAGAAATGGTACAGCAAAAATTTATATTTCTGTTTATATACATTAGGGTCTATTTAATATTTTATAAAAAATACCATATTTATAATAAAATGTCAAAATTATCAAACAAATAACAAATTTTGCTATCAACGTGACAATTCTTACTATACATACAAATATTACAATACAAAAAGTGGAAAGATTGATTATTTACTATCTAAATATCGCACCAACTTTTTTAAGTTGTAAATAAATTAATTTAGTTAATAAATTCTAAAATTACAAAGAAAAATTTATAACAAAAACTAGAGAATAAAGTTGGCTTATTAAATATGGTATTAATTATTATTACAAAACGTAAAGACTAAGGCTGTATAATAACTGGATACGACTGTGAATATCTAGCTTAAAGTAACGGATGTGAGTAATAATTTTTAAATTGTGCGGAATAAGGTACTATAGGCATAATCTAGCCATGGGTGAGTAGAAACCGTAGTTCGATCATGACTAAACTTGGTTAAGAGTTTAAGCATTATAATAGAGTAAGGGCTATTGTTTAACTCTTTTGAGATGCCTATTATAATAACTATTAGCACGTTTTGAATATCTGATAAAGACTAATCTTTTTATGAAAATTCGAAAAAATGAAAGTCGTTGTCTAAGAATCTGAAAAGAACTAGTATTTTTCGAAAAATCTGAAATATACTAGTCTTCGTAAGGAGCGTAGGTATGCAAATGACACAGAGCACGTTCAAAATGCTTATATTAGTGGTAAGAAATTATAGTCAATTATGAAACTCATCGGATTACTGGTTTTGAAAGACACATGTCTTCAAATTCTACACTGCATATACTTCAGTTGATTTATAAGCGGACATATATAAGGTGACAATACCACTTAACCATCATATATGAGAGTGAAAACATAGTCCGTCGTAATGAAGCTAATTTTTCTCTGATCATAAGCAGTAATATGGTCGATAAAGACTTAAATGACAAAGCAATATCGAATTAATCATTTTTATAGAAATTTGCGAGTACGTCTCCAACGTACACATATAATTATTCTCAGTGTGCCCGCATTCACGTATATAATACTAAAATATCACAAAACAAAAATACTTCCTTCATAAAAAAAAAAGAATAAAACCACGTACAAATGGAAATCGCTAGCAAATGGAAAAGCGAGAAGCATCATCCTTCATTTTTGCAGCGGAGAGCAGCCGTAAACATCCTCCGAGAGAAAAGACGAAGCTCGCGTCGTATCCTTATATATATACGCTATCGGCACAATCGCCGGACGCCGAGTTCCTCGCATTTCCCTCTCGCGACGTCTTGCACATCCACATGTATAACGTACATACTCACTCTCACAAAGCTCTGCGCGCGGGAGAAAAATGCGAAAAAAAGGACCCGGCCGCGGATCGCGCAGCTGTGCAGCTGCGGCAGCATCGGCTCCTATCGCTGCACATATATGAAAGTCAATCTTTTTCGCAGTGGTCCCACGACGATCGTAAATTTCCTTCCGTGACTCGCGCGTATACGCGCCGGATGGTTGTATACGGTAGGTATACACACGCATGTCGTTGTTAGGCCGTGTCTCCAATAGGAAACGGCACGTGAACGTGTAATTGCACGGGAGATGTTTGTAGTTGCTTTGTTAGTAGGTCGTAATTGACGATGTGAGAATAGAACGCTTAGTGAAGCTTGAATTTTTGGAACGTATTGTGAACTAAGCATCATCGTACTGGAGAATGGAGTCAAATAATTAACGGGTATCCTTACATTTTCGACTTGCTTATTTAGAGAATATACGGTTGAATTAAAATTACTTATTTTCAAGTATTTTTGAATTGTGCGCATTAATTTTGATCTTATTTATTAGTTATATCCCTTATAAAGAAATCTGCTGGTGTGTCTAAAGATCCATATACATGTGCACATCCAAAGATCTGCATACAAATTTGCACATGAATCTGCATGGAACCCTGCTTGTTGATCTTCATCTGAACCTGCTTTGTCACAGAAGCTGGAACACTTAATAACTCTTTAATATGATCTCGTATACTTGATTTGTATACACAAGAACCGAAATTAATGTGTGTGCTACTTAATCAGTTATGGCTTACTTAGTTAGTTAATAAATATCGAGCACAACTTTCGACTGTCCATTAGGTAGTGAATCCATTGATTTGGGTTATCACGCATCCAAATTAGCTTTAAGGTAGTTTGGGTTAAATTAGAAAATTTCTTTTCCAAGATATTATACAGCGTTATCTGATGTGAATACCTTTAAATATTTAGTCTCAAACATCAGAATCTCGATATAAAGAGTTTAGAGTATCAAATATTCCCGAAAATCGAAAGAGAGTGAAACACCGAACACCTATTTAGATATACTGATAGCATGGGATTAAAACTTTGAACCGCTGCATTTAAAAAAGAAACATCGCTTGCCGTATCAAACTTTTATATTTATCTAGTTATTTTACATCATGTGCTAGTTTTAAAAAAAAAATTTAAAGAAAACTTTCTAGTTAATTAAACGAAACGTCTCTCGCTATGAGGCTCAGTATAGGTTTCCTGTGTTAAAATATGAAATTTCGAGTCTTAATATCTCCAAATTTCACGTGGCTTGGAGTTTCAAGTTTTTAACTTCGTATAAGAGATACCTTTATAAACATATATACCAATTTTCAAGAATTTTTCAAGAAATCGAAAAATCCGCAGTACTGCCTTAAAACGAGAACATAAAGAGTCAAGTGTTTCAGCTACTGAGAGACATAGATCTTTGAAGCTACGAAGCATTCCTTGATTTTGGCATCACGCTCCATCGTATAAGAAATGTCTTTGGCAAAGAAACCTGTAAAAATTAAATGTTCGAATTCAGATACATTTTGCAAAATTTAGCTAGGTTAGCGGTAAGATTGAGTGCAGATCCGGCTGCCGGGTTCAAATATGGCATGCAAGTTCACGTGCAGTATAGCATGCAGATTACATGGAGGATAGCGTAAGAGTTCACTTGCAGTTTCACATGCGATGCGGCATGCAGGTTTGCTTACAGAATAGTGTATAAGTTCGCCTGTAAAATTCCATATAGGGTAGTAGTAATTTGTATACAAGTTTGTATGCAGGTATACATGTAGTGTTTTTGGAAGGGATTATTTTGACCTAATTAAAAATTCGTTTATTACTTAACTCTCAGAAAACTTACGTATTTTGTCTCCAATTGTTACGATCCAAATTAACTTATTCTTATAGTGAATAAATACGTCTTATGCAATTATATTTTAACATAAAATATTGTAATAGTACATTTTCAAAATAACTGTTATAATTTACCTACAATATTATCAAAGAAGACACTGTACTGGTTCAATGCAAATATTTACAATAATATATAAAATCACGTGCATTGCTTTATCTCTTTCACAACATAAAGTGTTTTTCTGTGCTAGTAAATTATGTTACAAAAATAACTATGTTATATTTAATAAAATATTATCTATACAATGATACCGTAGCCACTTTTCGTGCCGTTCATATCCGACCAGGGTCAAAGTTATTATCCTATCCAAATTTAAAATAGTGTCTCGTTCGACAGTTTCAATTGTAAAAATATTTGTCCTCAGATCGCTTTGCTAAGGTATCATATAAAGTTTGCTCGTTAATTATTTCTTCTATTCTCCAGTACCATAGCGGTGACATAGGACTAATAAACCTAAAAAAATTTACTAAGAAGACAAATTCCGTCCTGTCTCATTCCAGAAATGTTGATCAAGCAACAAAGCGACAAAAACCACCTCGCGTACATGCACACACACACACACACGCAGTTTTCCATTGAAAAGCCAGCCTCACAGAAGCGCATTTCGAGTTCCCATTCGTATGTGTCCACGTGCATGCGCGCGAGCACGTGCATTCCGTTACACACTCGCGGCTCGCCCGATGGAATCGAGATTGGTGAAAGTCTCGCTCCGCTCGCGCACGGTGGGGGGCTTTGATCCACGGCAGATTCACTGCTTCTGTTGATGCCGATGCGAGTGAGCCCTGTTTTGCATCACGGCGCGATGAAGAGGAGAGCGAAAGAGAGGCTGGGGCCGACTGAGGTGTGGGTCGATAATTTACGATGCACGGCGTCTCTCTCTCTCTCTCTCTCTCTCTCTCTCTTTGATTCCCGCGAGGAGTGAAAATAATTGGAAAGGATTATTTATGGACGTTTAATGGGTGCGCGCGCGGTATTATGCATGTACGACTGAAGATGCTGGCGCTCGCGCGGTGACGTCAAAGTGTCAAGTCGTGTAATACAGCGGCGCGGCATGACTTTATAAGTGGAATTCTCGACGCCCGATTTTCATGGCTCGCTTTATGGGTAGGTTTTGCGGCCCATCGAAATTATGGGTTTAGAAGCGAGGAAAGTAGGATTTATGCACTGTAAAATTGAGGAATAGAATTACTTGCGCGCGCGCAGTGTGGTGAATTTACGAGAAGAATCCGCGGGAGAGAGTCGCAAGGTAGCGCAGGAGGTGTTAACACTGTGGCACCGGAAATTTATGTCTTTCGGAGTGGAAAATTTACAATTTTCCGCAAAAATGTCAGTTGTAGGTAAGGGCTGGAAAAAGGGATGCACTGTGAACATGAAAGAATATATGCAAAATGAAAGAAGGTATGTTAGCAAACTGCGTGATCTGTTTGAAAAATGGGTGATATCTCTGGTAGAAAATTATCCAGTTTTATCGAGGTCTCGATTATTTTATACCAAGACAAACTAGACAGATCATACATATTATAGTTCTGGATTATTGTCTATCAGGGATGTAAAACGTTTGAAAGACTGTACATGGAAATAAATACATACGTCCATACTAAGCGTTCAGCAAGAAAGAAGTAATACATACGTATATTGCATACCTTATTGATTGAAAAAAAAGAATATTAATTGTTAGTCGTACACGGGACATCTATACACAATTTATGAGTTTTCTGAAACATGAATTAGAAAGAAGAATGCCATATATTTTTAACTCAACAATAACTTTAATTGGAAGTACATTAAAATCGAATACTTGATATTCAAGACGAAACAAAGGTAAACGGTACAGCTGTAAACTGCATAAGTATCACTTTTTATTACTCAGTGTCGCACAATAATACTTAAATGATGTCATGTGAACTTTTATGACAATGTTAAACTTACGACGGCGAGAAAATTGGGACATCATAAAATTTTTTTATTACGTCTATGCATTAAAAAATCATAAATAATTCCAATTTATTATGAAATGTTAAAACTATAAATATACTAAACTGCTATATTTAATGAAAACTTTTTTAAACAAATAGTGTTTTCCTCGGTATTTAATAAATTATATAGATTTTTTTCTAAATGCTGATGAGGGACACATTGTTTTTATAAAAAGATATATATATTTAGCAGTATAAATTATAAATATATATATATATATATATATATATATATATATATATATATATTTTTTTTTTTTAATGAATTGAAGAAATTTTCACTTTTATCTAATTATAATAATAGATCAAATAGATAAAAGTAAAAGTTTCTTCAATTCTTTAAGTGTATAACAAGTATCGTGAGAAATTCTGATATATAGAATAAGAATCTTTAAAAAAATTTTAAGTAAGGCAAATAATTTAATGTTTTAAAATTATTTACAATTAAATCTGTATAATATATATGTATACCATTGAATAGAAAACTAAAAATCTCTTTTTCCATGTTTCGTTTTCATATATTTTATCCACATACGTTTACACGAAATCCCTCGATGCCCGCTCGCCCCTTTCTATACCACGAGCCAGCGGCCCTCAATGAGAGAAACCCCATACAAATCCATACATACAATATTCCATACATAGCGAATCGTGAAAGACAAAATCCGCGCATTTCGCTTATATTTTCCTGTCGCCAGGCGCGAAAATCGTCCAATCGCGGCGGCGCGCGCGCGCGCCTTTCTAAATAAATCACCGCGAAAACGTCATTTCTCGCGCCGCTTATTTCTATTTGAAAAGCCCGAAAAAAAATCGCGAGTTTCGCTCGAAAGAAAAGGCGCGAGAGGAACAAAAATGAATGCAATCAGTGGAATTCGCACTGCACCGAGATTTTTTGAATACTCGTATGTGCATGGTGTATACGCGCCGTTGACTGGAGTGAAAAAAAATGAATGGCCAGTGGTATCGTGCGTAGCCGCGTTGTGGAGACATAGCTTTTGTGGATACTTGACGTTTTGGCTCTTCTTCTTTACACGCTTTTTCGTCGCTCATTTTGCCGCTATGAAATAGTACGAAAATTCTGTATATTGTAGGGTGTACTCTGAGTTCAGTTTTCATTTATGATTATTTCAATTTGCAACTAGTCATGAGTAAAATTTATGTTTTTTACAAAAGTTGTAGTTACTAGGTACCGAAGTATCTAAAATACTAGATTAAAATGCCTTTTTTATAAATACATAAACCAACCAATATTTTTATGACAAAAGTTATTTGCACCAAAAGGTATCAATAACTAAAAACTATTTTTTCACTTATGTATCTACATACTTCTGTATCTAGATATCGCTGTACCTTTAATGCATACACGGATAAGAATATGATTACAAATATCTGGATATTCTTATTAGATCTTTTTCTCTTGATTTTTCACGTAGGTTTTTTTCGATATAGTAACTAGATGCTTTTAGCAAAAGTTACCCATGTATCTTATGTCTTATTTTATATCTCGTATTTTATGGAATGTTTTTAAAAGTGCTCTTCGTTCTAAAAGTATATATTTAAATACATGTATCTTAGATACCCCACGTCTGGCATAAACTCTTTGAAATATTATATATAATTGTGATTCCATCATTTTCATTAAATTTATAAAGAAATAATTTATATCTTAAGACGATTCGTGTACGAAAGTAAAATGAAGCAAATGGATATCATCTAAACTTGAAATATATTACAGATCCTTCTAAATTTCAGATTGGATCATTGATCAAATATGCAAGATAGAAAAACTTTATTTAAGTTGTTCAATCATTAAAATTTAAGAAACCATTAAAGGCAGATTTTAACGATCATTAAAAATTCAAATTTACTTTTAAAATTATAAGTCATTGAAAGTTTGAAAAAGTTATTGGACTTTAAATCTGAGAATTTGTGTAGAAACGCAAATATGAAACATTTTAACTGCTTTCAAACTTTTTAAATTGTTTGTAAATCCTAATTGTATACGCTGAATTGTATAAAAGTTCACAAATTAAGTTTTTAATTATATTTTTATAATCTTTACAATCTGAAAATCGGTAAAGCATTATGACACTCTCTAAAGAACCCACATAATGCGTACCCGCAAACAAAACCTTACTTATATTATACAATTTTGAAAAACCGAATGTTATTAATATTTCCATATCATAATACATCCATTCTGTAGTCGTAAGGCAATGCATTTCATGTAACTTACGAGCAATTTTGAGATAAGACATTTCAAACTTTAGAATTTAAAAAGATATTGGGGGAAATTTTAAGTCAATTTTTATACTAAATAAATCAACTTTCATTAGTAAAAGAAGTGATAAATACAAAAAATTAATAAGCATACATGAATTACTCATTTTCATGATTCTTAAAAGTAAGACACGAAGTAATAAGAAATGCAAATTTTGAAAACGTATGTGACAAAAACGAGTTTGCCTGTTTATGTGCATTGTACGAGAATGTGCAGACACTTATCTGTGCTACATTTTTCTGGTGTAACCTTTAGGCCACGGAAGAAAGAAGATGGAACTGGAAACGCGAAATTGGGTCACGTTCGATCGCGAACATTGTAGGCGTCCAATTACGTTACTTTCACACGAAACAAAATTTGCACAAGGCCTTTTTCACAGAAGTCTGCTTGAATTACCTATGTTTGAAAAAATCAATTAATATATATTAATACATTAATTTATAAAAGCTGTAAACTACATTCTTATTTCTCAAAAAATTAATTTAATATTAAATGCATTAGTAGAAATAAGATTAAAAAGATTAATAATGAAATATTATTTCTGTAGCTCATACGTTTCGTTAGGTTTTCATAAACCACTGAGTTGGATAACAACCTCTATTTTATGAGAGAAATAAAGAGGATATGTGCATATTTGCTCATTTTTCGTTGATTGCTAATCGCTCTTTTATTTTTTATAAAAAAATATTTATTTACGCTTGCATAGTATAACTAATTCACTTGGTTGCACATTATTGCCAATACGGGATTATACATTTAATTTAATTATATGATATGACATTTATGCGCTTTGAATAATTTTTTACACATTCCTACAATTCAGTGTCAGATTTATAAATGCTTTTTATATGTTATTTAGGTTGTTTCAATTTATCAATTTGATTGGTTGCTGAAGTGGTCCACCGGCAGTCGTTTTTACTGAAAAATGGTGCAATATCACATGCTCTTCTGTAGACAGATATACAATGAACAGAGCAATCACAAAAAAAGTTAAAATCTTGAAGTATTATTTATTTATTTCTGTGGCTTTTCAAAAAAGTCAATTTTTTCGAATATTGAACTCGAGTAGGATTTTATTCATTTGAATAGTTTTATATAAAAAGCAGGACTTACCGAAATAATAGCCTAACTCGAAAGCAACATAATGCATAATAATGTAAGTCCAATTTGTTGAAATCTTTATTATACTCGGATCATTGAAATAATTAATGTATTCCATTTTACGTATAATGCTATTCTAGACTTTTATTTATTTCATAAACAGTTTATTTTCACTTAATTATCTATTTTTTTAACTAATCATTCTTGTATGCAAGTTATTTCCTTCTTTAAAAATTGACGATTGAGCGCATCATTAAAATAATTTACTGTATGATAAGAGGCATGTTCGCTACGGAGTTTCATTGTAAAACGAAAACGCTTCAAGACGATGCGTCAGACCAACTTTACCTGTTTAAGTGCTAATAATTAAAGTGGTTCATGCATTTTATTTTCCCTTAATAATGCAATCGTGAAAATAAAATTTTATTGATTCATATTTTTTGAGAAAAACAAAACTTCTTTATACGTATATCGGCCGGTAAAGTAGATCTGACGCATCCTCTTAATATACGTTAACCCGCGCTATGGCGAAAATGTATCTGCTCGGCTTAAGTTCACTTACTTAAGACTTTGGTACATTTTCGAATACGTAGAGGTATTTTCTTAAATTTATAATAATTAATAAAATATTTAATACCTTATATTATAGTAGGCATTATTATATAATTACTATCTCTTATGGTTCAATTTAGCATATTTTATTATATATTAAAACTTCAATATTTCGAATACACGAAATATAGACTTATGTCGTTCTGTTTATAGAAAACTACAGATATTTACTTATAATAAGTGCGAACTTTTATCATAGCATCGGTCACGAATGTTTAGCGAAGTTTAACAACACACAATCTATATGTCAATATCATCAAAAAGTCATTCACTAAAACTAACACAAACTTCGTAAAAGTAATCACGTAAACCAGCGGCAGCGCCGAACTAACGAGAGCTTTTATTTACATCGATGTTTCGCGTACAAACTCACCCGAGCAAAAGGGAGATAATTTCCCAGAAAATATATACATTTCCCCGATATCCCAAGTATACCTATATACATACACCTCTCGAAGGAAAGTCCCGGGACGCGGGCTTGCGAACTTTCCTCCCGAGTTTTCAGGGACGGGGGCCCCGGCTTATCGATTAGCGAGTAATTAAATTCGCCGTTGACTTTCCCGCAGGAGAGCGAAACTTTAATTTCCGCGCGCGTGGGCGCAAGAGGGAAACGACGTAAGTTAAGTTTTCGGCGGCGCCAGCACCAAGTTGGCAATTAAAGTCTGATTCGAAACTTTTAAACTTGCCGCGTGCGCGCGCTTGCGCGCTCGATATGCTGCTTATAATATGAACGCTCCTGTAGTGCAAGCGTTTGATGTACTTTTATGACAAGGTGTATATAGTTTTGGGTAGCCGAAAATTCATTAGTTCTTCGTATGGAAGTTTCGCGGACTCGCCAGAAAAGTTTGTAAGGATGCGAAGGCGTCGTTGGGATTTTTTGACCTCGTTGTATTAATGGAACAATAGCTGTTCGATTTTATGTTATAGACGGAAAGAAGACGCAAGTTGTCATGTTTACGACATCCTGTAGGTTAAGAATATAAGATGGCTTATTTGTTCAAAATAAAATTTGAATTATTCAAAGATAATTATTACATAATAAACAATTTATCAGGCATTAATAGGGTGGTTTAAAATTTTCTTTTTTTCGAATTTCTTGAATGTAATAATTTAATATTCTACAAAAGATATAAGTCATGTTTATATTCTTTTTTAGACAATTTTAGCAGGTATTTATTTAGACACAAAGTTACTAAATCTTGATTTTCCAGACCCGGGGAGAAACTTCTAAATGACTTCGAAAAGCATTTAAAAAAAATACGTTTAATTTTTTTATTTTCTACTCTTTAAATGGGTCACAATAAGAAGCAGGTTTTAGCAGGTGCTAAGATGTGCTAAAATATGCTAGTGTCAAATAAAAGCATCTAATCCTTTTATTTTTTTTCTTCTTGCAACCCCTTTAAAGGGTAGAAAATAAAAATCTAAACATATTTTTCTTTCAAAAGGTTTTAAAGGTTCCTACATTAATCTAAAGAAACGAATTTTAGTAACTTTAGGTCTAAATAATAGACCTGCTAAATTTGTGTTGAACGACGAACACCGGATTTTTATTTTTCCATATATTTCACTATTTTAAATTATTACTATCAAAATATTCGAAAAAATGAAAATTTTTAACAACCCTAATTTTATTAATAGTTAGTGAGTTAGTTCAATGCGGTTAATAATAGTTTTTCAGTAAACTATGCAAATGTAATTCTGCTATTGATGATTTTACTTACAGAACATAAGTATTGAATTTCAAATATTTTTTTTATATTCTTACGTTTTACTTAGCCCTTGATTAGTTACATAAGTTACGAAAATTCTAACTTAATATTTCAATTATATACGTATAGCACCATATAGATAGGTTTGTTAATAAAACTTGTTTAACATAGAACGATTTATCTTCCTAATCAAATTTTGGCAAGAATGATATAAAAATTGCATTTTTATAAATTTAACCTTTCCGATATTTTGGTAATTTAAAAGTTTCGTTATAACCCCTTAATAATTAGGAATAAATAAATAAATATTTTTGAATAAAATATAAAGTAATAAAAACTTCGTAGAAAAGTATACAGGCATCGTAAGTCTTAACTTACGGCTTTTTTTATATGTATACAAAATCCGTAGGTCATAGGTACTTAGTAAAGTCGCCGTACGTCGAATTCACTAAACATACGTGGTTTTTTAAAGTAAAGCAGAATATAACATGCGGCTTCATACATATTCAATTTTATTTCACTTTTTAGTAACACCGTAAATCAATTTCGTCGACTTTTGGGATTATGGCTGGATAGTAGTTACCGGTTAATCAATTTTCTATGTATTTACTTGTATTATCTATGCACCAGTAAAATTGTAAGAACCGTGCTGGAAGCAAAGTGGAAATGTACAATTTCAAAGTTGCGAGTTTTAATAGGTGGAAATACAACTAAAGTGCATGTTAGAAACTTTTTAATTTATAGCCGCAGAAACTTTTTTTATATGCCTCTAAAAAACTAAAATGTAAAGATATGGCTAAGTAAACATTATTACCTGTTATAAATTAACTCTTGAATCTTATTATCACCGATGAATTAAGTACCTTCCGGTGTTCTATACTGCAAAAAGCAGCTTTCTTTGTGCTTTTTATAAAGTAATACCTGAAAAATCTTGTTCGGTTTTGGCAAATCTTTATTAAGTTTTAAGAATAGCCTGCTAAAATATATTTTTTTCTACTATGAAGTTGTATTTGAGTGTGCGCTTCATAACGTAAAATAAAAAAATCTTTATGATAATTCTTTCATTTAATCAGGATATACATTAGGGTGGTTCAAAATTCTCAAAAGTTTTCAAACATTAAAGTATGCCTCTAAAAAGTTGGTATTTGTCAAAAAAATAAGTTTCTTGCATACTGGGTACTTAACGTTAACATTTAAAGGTGGCTACATCAAATTTAAGGTTTTTTAACAAACACTTATGCAATTATTTCGTAAAATCGAGAATTAAATAACTTAAACTTAATTATTCATGCTAAAGTAAGTTTTGGCAATTGATAATAGGTACTATTAGAATGGAAAATCAGTTGAGTCTTAACCGACAAAAAATGTTTTTCTTTGACATAACTGTCGTATAAGTCTAAATTTTCACTTAAAACAGGCTATTTTTGGATATTTTTAATAACCTCAATCTTTGATAATTGTTCAAATACCAAAATTATTTTGAATCTTTGTTCCAAATAGTATCAACAGAAAAATTGGCACACCACAGGATATCAAAATATGAAAGTTATAGAAGTTTATGTAATGTATCGCTTTAATAACATTTTAAATGGGATCTCTTATAGTTTGATGTAATTTAATTTAGGTAATATACGTCATATGTATTTGTATGAAATTTTGTCTGAAAGCTTATATGAAGACCTTTAATTTGCGTTGTCGTAGTACATCTAAGGACATTCTGATCAAAAGTTATACTCAATTGAAATTTATAAAAAAAATTAGGTCGTATATGGGAGATTGCAAATATTACCGAAAGTTCGGCTCGTATTTGCAGACTCCCATTTACCAACTAATTGTTTTTATAAATTTCTATTGAGCATAACTTTTGATCAGAATGTCCTTAGTAGTGCTGCGAGAACGCAAATTAAAGGTATTCATATCAGCTTTCACACATAATTGCATACAAGTACCAAGTACATTGTGACTTATACGACTGTGAAGTCGAAGAAAATTTTTTTTAGTCGGTTAGGACGCAACTGATTTTCAATTCTAGTAGTATAATCAATTGCTAAAACTTCTTTTAGCATTAATAATTAAGTTTTAGTTAATTAATTCACGATTTTGCGGGAAAATTGCATATGTGCTCGTTACAAAACCTTAAATTCGATGTAGCCACCATTAAATTATAACGTTAAGTCCAGCTTGCAGGAAACTTATTTTTTTGACAAATACCAACTTTTGAGAGGTTTACTTTTAATATTTGAAAACTTTTGGGAATTTTGAACCACCCTAGTATACATAATTAATATCTTTGTTTCTATTATTGTTCTTTAAACAATAAATTGTTTAAGGTACTGTAAATCTGGGTGACTATTATGGTCACTTTTTAAAATAGATTATTTCTTTAATTTTCCATTCTTTATATTGTTCTAACGTTTAACAGTTGTAATTATAGTAACTTTCTATCATACTAATTCAGTATCAAGAAATATATATATAATAAATTGTTTTAACCATTCTGGAATTATCACATTTTCGAACTAAGGTTGGTAATAGTTCTTTACAGGAATAAATACAAGACATCGAGCAAGATATACATGAAATAATAACTTATAAGACTCGCTAGTTTAGTAAGAAATAAATTAAGTTTGTCAAGCAATGATGAAAAACTTAAAAAACAATTATATACGTAAAATTAATTTCTTACCAATCATTTTGTTTATTGTTTCCTTACCTATTGTTATTACCAGCCGTTTCCTCCTGTAGAATATTTTCATCCCAAGCAAATAACCGGACTCTTAATTCGCGCAAACAACAATTCTCAACTCAACACCTCAATTTTGGCACACCAGCAACATCCTACCTCCTGTTAACTCGATCTCCAAGATGTATAGACAAACCTTGAGACTGCCCATACACATCGCAAACTTTATATCCTCCTCCTCTCCCTACCCCTGCAGTTCGCACCAAAACTGTAACCTAACCTATTCTCCGACGCCACCTGCCGGCGCGCTCGATGATCCACCGTCTCTGCCCTCTCTGCTCTACTGCACGCTCCTACACACGCACACACACGCGCACACACACACACTCACGCGTGCACCGCACTCGCACGGGAAAAATCGAAGGAGCGACAGAGACACACGCGTAAATACACTCCTTCTCTCTCTCTCTGACTCTCGCGTCGGCGCAGCAGAAGGGAGAAGGAGAGCACAACTCGCGCGCGCACGAACGCCGAGGCGCGCGCAATCTCCGAGCAGCCGCGCGCACACGCGTACACACACACACACACACACACTGTAGAAACAGAGAGAGAGGCTCTCTCTCTCGTTCCCGTCTACGAAATCCGCGTTCCGCTTTTAGTATGGCTTCGCCTGCCGGCGGGTAATCAGTGCGCGTCTCGCCGCCGCCGTGGAACGACGCCGCGGACCGACTGCACACCTCAGGCCTGTCAAAACAATCTCGCGTGCTCTCTCTCTCCTCCTCCTCCTGCTTCCTCTCTTTTTTCACAGACAACCGCGCGGGTTGTCCTTCGTCGTTGTATCTTTTGTTCGGCCGTGTGTCCTGCACGCCTGCGACTCATGCCAAATCGGAGGGACGAGAGAGAGACGAGCGAGGGAGCGACCACCGGAGAGAGAGCCGTTCTATAGGTTATGGCGAATTTTCGGTCCTGCTGAGGCTGGCGCACAGCTGAGCCCGAGCAGACGGCAAAAGTACCTAAGGGCCCCCGCGCACGCGAGATATTCTGCTGTTCCATACGAGCACGAGTCAAAAAGTTTTCCTGTGAATCCCCGGGCTGCGTGGTTTTTGTTTTCTTCTGTGCGCGTTGTTTAAATAATCAAAATAGGATATATACTCGGTGATGAAGGAAAAAGTGCGCTGACAAGGGGGTAGTTGTGTATTATTATCGTTTCATTCGGTTGATCGTGAGTTCTTTTGCTTCGTGTTTTTGTACAAAAAATTACATCAACGATATAGAGTTTAAATTGCTTTTAAAGTAGATGTACTGCTAGAGGTTATAAAAGTGCCGGCGCGCGGCGCGCTTCTAAAGGGCCGCTCACATCGGACTGCTATCCACTGTGCAAGACGCGTCTGACTGGGTGAAGATATATATACACGCAGTGTTGACACGAGGGAGGATCTTCCGTGCACGCGCATACACACAAGGCAGCAGACATGCGGCGAAATGTGAAAATAGTGCTGCTGCTGTCGTGCGCCTGGATGTCCGGCTTTGTTTACTACTATCACGCCACGAGAGACAACAAGGTAAGGGCGCGCGCGCGCGCACGCATACAAAGATGTTGAGGGGGGAAGGGAGATGGAAAAAACGTGCTCGAGGGCTCGATGAGCGAAGAACTGCAGCGCAACAGAGCCGGCATTCATTATTGTTTGGGTATTGTTTCGTGCGCTGGTGATGCTGCTTTTTTTCTGGGTTCTTGTGGAGAGGTGATTTTGGAGTATTTTGTTTTGCGAAAAGTGTGTTTTGTTTAGGGTTTTCGAGGGAGTGTATTTTCGGTGTGTGAGAGTGAGATACTGAGAAATTTAGGACGAATGTTATTAATATCTTTTTAAATTATTTTACCATTATTTATCATTAGTATATTACACATTTGTTGAAAGAAAGATGAGAAAAAACCCCAATTTCCAACGTTTGATTAGTTTTAATTTTTCAAATGCCGAAAGAGCGGATTATATTTGTTCTTTTTTTGTTTTTAAATAAAATTAAGAAGATCAGATAATTGAGTAAAATTTGATAATTTAACTAAAAATTAGTAAACGATTAACCTTTAATCTGTGAACATTATCCTGTGCCGCAGGACGAATATATTCGTCCAAAATACATGGCTATCCCATACATACTATTATATATATATATATATATATATATATATATATATATATATATATATATATATATATATATATATATATATATATATATATATATATATATCAAGTGTGTAGGAGAGTTAAAATAAATAATTGTCAGAAATTTTCGTAAGAGAACTATACCAGATAGACTAAAATTTTTGTTTACATTTAGTTTTGTAAATTTCGACATAAGTAGTAGACATATGTTCTTTATACTTTATTCTTTAAAATTTGTTTATGTAGACTTGGATAAGTTTCTATGCATGTTGCTATATATATATATATATATATATATATATATATATATATATATATATATATATATATATATATATATATATATATATATATATATATATAATCAAAATAGGTGAATCAAAACAGAATTGTCTTGACCAACCCCTTTCATTGCAGGTCATACTAGTTTTGTCTATATCGTGTACACCACTTATTTTATCGCCATAAGTACATACATATAAGCTTATTCGAAACTATGCGAACAAAAAACAATAGAAAGAATTTTTTTTAATGCTTAAATGTGTGCAAATAAATGCTAAAATTTTTTTACTATACGCATTCTTGGCTTTTTAACATTTAAAATATATAAGATAAAAACTCTTATGTCAAATGATTTTCTCATCAATAAATTAAATATGTTTACAATATTTTGCAATCTATAGTTTTATCAACATTTTTGCTAAATATTAATTTAATGCGTAGGTTAATATGATTACTGCCTGTAATATATATAACCTTCTGCTTAGTAATATATATCATATGTAAGAACTCTTATATTCAAAAGAATACATAACACAAATTTCGAAAGAGTGTTCTCTTCGACAATTTTCTGTCTACATTCAGTAGTAATGGATAGGAACATGTAAGACCACCACAAAGTATGCAGCCTTTATCTCAAGAAAAAATTTTCTTTTAATTTCACTTTTTATTTAAGAAAATGCTTATTACTACTACACTTAGGATTATTAATAATAACCATTTTTTATTATTCCGTTTGCAAACCGATTTAAAAAATTTAATAATTGAGAAAAATTCTCGATTATCCAATTATTTTTAAAACTGCAGAAAATTGCTAGACAATTATATTAACACTTATTTTTTAATTTTAACTCTTTAGTTAATAACAAATATTTTATTCGCAAAGATTTTGTAGCAGTAAGATGTTTAACGACACATATGTAACTCGATGAGTTTTCCGTTTTGCATTATGAATATATAAAAATTCAAAGAAATGATTTTGGCTTTAAAAATACTTCAGAATAATGAGTAAAAGCGTTATCAAAGAACCATAGAAATACTACTGAAACAAATTAAAACTAAAAGAGTGTAAATGTACAAAGCGTCAATTACGAACCTGAAAATAAGAATTTTAAGAAGTAGGTAGTCTTAAAAAAGTGAAGAAAAGCATTTCTATAATCTATTCTCGTCTTTAAATTTCTTTAAATAAAAAACAATATTATACTTTCTATTTAATTATTTGAAAATATATATTTCATTTTCTTACTATCTAATCAACAATTGTTATTACTTTTTGAGTGACAAATTATACAAATGGCCTTAAAACTAATCAAGTAAATAACACTTACGTATTATTTAAGAATACAATGTGAAAATTAGTTATAATGACGTGTTTTATTATAAGTAATATATGACCGTTTCATTAATTTTGAAATGGACTTTAAATATCGTACACAAAAGTCTTTGATTTCGCAGAAACTTCGTCTTGAGAGATAAATACTAATTTTGTTATTCATAAAATTAACAAATAATAGTTTTGATGGTGTTTACTGTAGTTTATAAAATAGATCATAATGATATATGAGTAGTTATAAAATAATAGTATTCAATTATTCAAACTGATTTATAATTTAAATGCAATACTATTATTTTCACGAACACTAAATTCTTTGTTATATATAAATAAAAAGCTATTTTAATGATTCAATCTTTGTAATAAGTAACTATTTACCGACAACTAAATTAGCCTAATACAGTAGAACCTCCCCGCACTGTGAAACTCGGGACTAGCTATCCCCCGGCACTGCGATTTTGCGCCAGCCAATCAGCGTCGAACACCAGGGTCGTATCTAGGTCATAATAATAACTTTCCCCCGTACCTTCCCCATAATCAAATATTCTCAGTACAATTGACTTTCAAGCAGTTTTATAAAGAAAACTATACAAATCTATATAAATTATATAATCCTTTTTATAACATTTTCTGCATCATTTCTTCAGTTTGAACATTAGTAGAAACTTTTTTATTAAAATGTGTTGGCTTAAGCCTTTGTATAAAACTTTTTCTATCACATTTTTTCGGTTTGAATTTTTTCATAAAACTTTTTGCCGTAAAGTTGGGACGCAGGGCCTTACAACATAAAGCTGGTCCTAGAAAAATCAAAGTGCTGAAGTGCTCCGCGTTCACAGTGCCGTGAGTTACAGTCCCGAGAGGTTCTATAGTATTTCACATTATTTTAAACCAACCTTCTTCAGTATTGTACATTTAGTTTTAGGACTATATATAAGCGGTAAGAGTTATTTACAAGTTTTATTCTATATACAAAATATTTAAAAGATGCGACATACACTATAGTTTGAAATTCTATTATTTGTTTGTAGTAAGTATATAGCATTGATTTTGTTGTGTAATTTTGGAATATGACTTGAATACAAGTTCCTGAATTTCTCATCAAATTTGGTTGATAATACATACATTGAAATATGTATGAACGTTTGCTTAAAAAAGACACGCTCATTCATAAAATTACTTACGCAACAATTCGCATCTAATCTCGATATACTACGACTAAGCATGGAGCGTCGACAAATTGGTATAAGAAAAAGTAAAATGCATTATAAACACGAAAATACGTATTTTTTAAAAATTACTCTCCCCACATACTCGTTTAAAAATAAAAATTTCACCTTACTTATTATACTTTCCGAGAAAGAAATTTTATAATCTTATTTTCATCAGAAAACTAGAATTCTACAATTACCGTGTACTGTTGCGTGCAAGACACGCTACACAGCGAACACAGACATTATTTTTATTCACCGAAAGTGTCAATTCGCTTTTCCCATAAATGCGAGACTTAAGCGTCCCTTTCGTCGGCTCGTCAATGTTAGTTATTTTGCTGTTACATTGCCGGCTGAATTTGCGTGATCGCGTGCTAACCGACGATCGGAACAAGGTTTACTTTTGCCGCGCGGGGTCGAGAGAGTTCAAACCTCAACGTAGTTCCTCGCTTCCAATGTATAAAGGGTATGCAGCGCGGAACTAGACTATTTTCCGTGTAAATTCGATTACGCGACAGCGCCCATCGATTTTTTCTTTAGCTTTTATTTATTCAAATTGCCATCTAATTTATCGTGGGTTTTAAAATATGTAAATTGTGCATTGTACTCTTCTGTATTGCTCTTTTCCACTATTAAATTATTGGATAATGTTTATATAAATATGGGGGATCAACATGTATATATAGGCATAATGGATATGGAAAAGAGATTGTACGTACAACTTATTTTCTTTGAAGTCACAAATTTTTAGTAATAACTTCTACTTGAATAATTATTTTTAAAAAATCTTTGTTCAGCACTCTTTTCTTTTTAATATCTGATATCCAGAAAAATTGTCGAATAATTAATACGCGATTTCAATATGTTGTTTGATCTTTTTTTAAAATTGTAATTTAAAACACAAATTCTACTATCCTTTTTGCGAAATCGCGATCATACAACCGTTACTGCTCCAGTTCACTGCAATTTCACGGAAATGGAATCGACAGTGATAAAAAATTCGAAATGCCGTACCCGCTATTAAAATGTTATTTTGAAAGCTATGCATTTGTTCAATACAATGTTTAACTTCGATATACATAAAATTGTTTGCTTTGGATGAACAAGGTACTCTGTATTATGTTTCTTAAATATTTGTATTTTCAGTTTCATTTTTTATATTCTAATATTGAATATATGAATTATTGTTTTATCAAGCACATTGAAACCAGAATAAATTATTATAAAAATACGGAAATTTTAAATTAAGTTACACTCTTCGTATCAAAATATGTATTAAAAAATTGTTGAAAACTTGATTTATTGTTAATTACAGCGACTATATATATTCTATATAATTTAATAATAAAGGCCTGTTTTGATTTTCATATTACTTTTAATATTTATATATGTTCGTTGATTTATATACTGTAAATTTAAATTACTCATTAGCATATGAGACCAATTACACTTTATTTCCGTATATAATTAAATTTTATAATTATACAATAAATTCAATAAGTTTTGAAATTTTATAATAAACTTACAATAGGTATCTAATTGTGTACGTAATATTATTAATAACATCACGCCTTACAGTTTTACGAAAATATAATCATGAAATTTGATAATTGAGTTTCAGCTGCATCAAGAAATTAAAATGCTTTGTCCGCACATAAAGTCTTCTAAAATATATTTTTACTTTAATGAATTGTGTTGAATTAATAGTTTCAATTTATATTTTTATATTTCTCTTTGTTAATCATACAGTTATATATTATTTATTGATAAATAGATAATATTAAAATGCATTATTAAAAATATCTTATTATTCTATGCATGATATAATTCGGTATAAAATTTTTCGAACAATTTCCGCTAGCCATTAATTAATCAATTAATTAATTATTTTATTTTTATTCTATATATATATATATATATATATATATATATATATATAATAAAAATAAAATAATTAATTAATAATTTCTTGATTTAATAATTATTTATTAATATATTTATTTATTTATTTATTCCTTGTAGGGTAATCGACCGTATTACTGAGCCTATCTCTATGAGTGTATCTATCTTAGATAAGACGTATAATTGAAATAAATAAAAGGAACATAATTCTTAAAATAACAATGATCATGTTATATTCATTTTCAAAATCATTCACTTTTTTGTTGTTTTTGTATGCCTTACTTAAAAAAGCACGCCAATAGGGACAGTCTTACTACTGCTCACTAACACTGTCTGTTACCCTACAAATGACAATAATCTTTTTACCGTTTACCTTATCTTGGTTTCACCTACAAATCACTCCACAAAAAATGATTTTGAAATCTATCTCTCATTGACCTTCGAATCAAACTAAAAAATGTTCTTTCCGAATCAACATCATCATAAATACAATAACCTCTCGCCCCTCGCACAATCATCATTCCCAAAATCCCCGAACCCACCGCATTACCAAAAATCTCCAAACTACCAACGCTCCAGAATCCCGCGAGACAATGGCTGCATAATCTGCATAGCTAAATACCTCCGCTATAGCAACTTTCCTCCACTACCGGGCAACATAATTCCCCGCATTAATTCACGGCTCTATATATATATATATACCCGCACGCGTGTGTGCGCACACATGTGCATAGCGGAGAGCCTTGGGCGGCGGCGAGCCGACCGAGAAATTCTTGAATGAACGGTCAAGAACAAAACGGGAGGAGGGAGAACCTGCCGCGCGCGCGCGCGCGAGTCGCCCGACTACTTCATCGAATTACGTATTGCGGAGCTTGCATTTCCGGTCTGCGTCTCGCCGTTTGACTACATATACATCTACGATTATACGGCTATAGAACTCGAGGGGGGATATACTTATCTGTGTGCGTGTGGGTGGGTGCGTATAATTGCAGCGTCGCCGATTCTGGATCATTAATGCAGGCGCGCGGGACAGGTACGGGCTAAACGTTGTATATGGGCGGTTATGTGGGAATGTGAACATTTTGTGGAAGAATTTTGAGGTAATTTTAAAATTTTGTATATAATTTTGTTACTATTGTAGGATACAATGAACTTTGAAAATGTGCTTGAGATACATAGTCCACATGCCAGCTATCTTTCTGTATTTTTGCGAGCATGACATGATTATTTAATGGAAATTTGTTGCTTTTAGGCTGTAGAATTAGAATATCTTAGGGACAAGTTCGCATATGCCACACATTTTTGTTATTAACAATAATAACTGTTATTTGGCGATATTTTAACAAATACAGTATTTCGAACAAAAAGTTTAAACTGAAAATTGTTTGCTATCTTTATCCGCATAAATTTGCGTCTTGTGTTTTTTCTGTAAAACTCATATTTTGCAAAAATCCATAAATTAATAGTTATCATTATCCAAGGACAAATGATTAATGGGTCACATTAAACCTTAGTCCAAACATATTATCTATCATCTCTGACTTATCCATCCATCCGTCATTGTATTCAATCCTACCTAAGGAAGAATGTTAAAACATTATGAGAATTTACATCATAAAATGAATGTAAGTCATGTAAATTATGGAAAAAAAATTGATGAATATTTAACTACTTTTTTCAGCGTAAAAATGCAAAATCTGCATTAAACAGGGATTTACGCGCTGAAAAATGTGGATATTATTTCGAAAATTTCCATCGCATAAATAATTCCTTGATTTTCCAAATTTTCTCTCGATGTGCAAACGTAACATCGTAAAATGTATTCCACGCAAAAAGTACAATATTAAACCATGAAACATTCACATTTCCACGATCCAATTTTTCAACATCCTCCCGGTAAATTACAAAAAATGCACCAAGCAACCTCGCAAATAACTTCCATTCTTCACCCATTTCCCAGCGAATCGCCCATATGCACCTAGACGACTCTGCTGCTGGCGCGCGGAGGTTGTCGATGCGTACCTCCCCCGCGCAACGGCATCAGCTGCAGCAGCAGCAGCATGCGGAGGTCCGTGTTCCGCAGCCGCGCTATTATGCGCGCGCGAACGAGCGTCGCGCTTGCTCGGATTCGGCGCGCGCCGCTCTCTCGCTTCACAGTTGCGGCTGTCGATGTTCGCGAGACCGTTCCGCGAGTTTAGCGAGTGTAAATGCACGCGGACGCGGCACCGACTCGCCAACAGAAGAGAGAGAGATGCATCCGCGCGCATTGCCGGCAGAGAGACTTTGACGCGAGCTTTGATGGCAGGACGCGGTTGAATTAAGATAAGAGGATGTAGTGGTGTGTGAATGAGAGGAAAGAAATGTGGGTGGGAGTGTACAGTATTTTTAAGGGACGAAGTAGAATGTAGTTTTATTGGATGTAATATTGGAGTAAATTTTGAAAGGTGTAGGATTGTGGATAATGAAAATTATCTCGGCGATTGGATGCAGCAAAATTTTTGGTTAGCAATCGGTTAGTAATTTCAAAATCATTATTTTAATTATATTAATAATCCTGGAATAGTTAATGATGCTCGATGGGAAGTATAATCACGCGCTTTTTGCAGTAAAGCGCATTACAGCGTGTGTATAAATACATTATTTAAATGTTATTTATTATTTCAGATGACATAAATCAGTAATGAAGCTACTAATATTAATGATAAATGTTAATTAAATTCATTTTGATTTATCAATCAAAAGGTAAATATTATTTATTATACGCTGTATAAATAATATCTCAAGTAAAAAAAAATAAGGAATCACTAATGGAAGTTTCGTTTAACAATTTTTAAAGGGACTATTATATTATATCTCAAAAAGAAAGCATTAATTGATAAATTAGTGTGCGTGCGTGCGTGCGTATGTGTGAGTGTGCGTTTGCATGTGTGTGCGTGTGTATGTTTTTGTGCGTATGTGCGTGTATGTATGTATGTATGTGTGTGTGTGTGTGCGTATGTATGTGTGTGTGGGTATGCGTGTGTATGGGTGTGTGTGTGTGTATGTATGTATGTATGTAGGAATGTATGTATGTATGTATGTATGAAGGCATGTATGTTTATATGTATGTATGCATGCATGTGTGTTGTGTGTGCATGTGTACATACACAATGTGTACATGCGTGTGCGTGTGCGGGTGTTGTGTTTATGTGCATATGTGTAGCTCATCATCTGGGCTCAAACACCAGTATTATAATCTAATCAATCTGTGTGCAAAAACTTTATTTTCAGTTATCATTTAAACTTAACGTATTGGTGATGCTTCCGCATTTATGAACTTCTCAAGCAAATTTGCTTGATAATATATTACGTATTTTGTTTGTTCAACAGATATTGACCTATGAATAATAATACAATATAATAATATGACATGACTGATACCTCTTTGAGAAAGCTGAGTGCCAAATCAACTGGCAGCTTTTTTTTATAAATATTTTAAACTTGACTTGCAAAATATGTCGAAAGCTGTAACTTCTAAATAAAAAAGCAATATCAAAATACCATCTGCGAGGCATTCTCGTTTCAATATAAAACCAGTGTAATATTCTAAGCATTACCGTGTATTGGAAAATATTTTCTAAATATTGGATTGTGGCAAAACTGACATTTTTCTGAAGCCGTTGCTTTTTTAAGTTTATATTATATAATATTCAAAGTCACATTATCCAATATTGCTATATTATTCTTTTTCATACATTTTATACATAGGTACATACAGTAAAATTTAATAATATTTATTTGTGTATAATGTACGAAAAGAAATTGCTAATTTTCGCTACAATAATGTTTCTTACCGTCCCAAAACTTCATCTTTATGTACAAAAAATCCAACAAATCTAGAATAAGCATCGTCTCATCCAGACGTCCCACCCAGCTATGCCTCTCCAATACCACTCTCGACTACGAAATTCAAAACGACAGAACGAATCTCGGAGCACATACCTATATAACAAACGCGACATTTGTAACGCAATAAAACGCGAGTAGGTATACCGTAGAGCGCGCGCGCGCGGCACGCGAAGACGTCAAATATTTAGACAGGCCATGAAAATGTCACTTTCAATCAGTGCCCACTCGACGCTCGCATACGCACATACATCTCGTGTATATACCCACGGAAGAACACAAACGCGCGATCCTCGAGGAGAGAAAGGTGCTCGAGTGTATAGACCGGTAGCTCGAGCGGAGTATGTACTGCAGGCCACGTGCTACACTTGACGCGCGTGTATATATACGGGTAGTAAGACGGCGTCGAGCGCAACAAAAAAAAAAGAAAGATTGCGTGAGTGAGTGCACGGGCAAATTGCATCGTAACGTAAATAACATTCGCGGAGATATAGGTAGCCTTGGTTTGGTTGCGTAAAAATGTGCGTACTGTATTTGTATACTTTGACAGTATTTGAACTCATTGTGTAGGATTTTAAAGAGAGGAAGGTACTGAAGTTTTTATTTTCTAATGTGTTCCACAGAACTTTATGAGATTTTGAATATATCTTTATAATGTAAACACACGTACGGTTCTGGAACAAAATTTCAGGCTGTCTGAAGCAGATGAAATAAATCAAAATGTATAAAAAAGTCACGCTGAAAAATTCTAGCGCTACAAATGATTTTGTTGAGCTTCTATAGGTTTTACTGCACATGTTTATGATTTTATGATGCCATTTGTTATACTTTACCATTTTGTATCTCATTTACTGTTTAACTTCAATTTTGGCATGAAATTGGCATGGTCATGAAATTGCAGTACATACTTTCTTTGCTTAAGTTTATGTAATGTACATAATAAATCATTAAAATAACTCTTCGGTGTACAAAATAACATTACATTAAAATTATCCCAGCTTACAGATTAAATTTTCACATTCAGCAGATGAATTCAGCAATTAGCTTACGAAATATGTATCTAAAAGCTATCAGTATATATACCCCTATCTCCTTTAAAATTTAAAGTGCATCTAATAAATTGCACCAATATGAATAGCGTAATGCGCTAATGACGATAAAGCAGTTAAATAAGAGAACGTTATGCATTGCATGTAATTAAATTTCTAAAACCTATTTCCTTAAAACGCTACTGCTCGCGTATCTTCTCAAAAGAGGCTAAGATTCATTTTCACTAATTTTATGCCAGTCGATCGTTAGCCAGCACGAAGCCCTTAGCGGAGCGATTAATGTTTTATTTGCTGAGACTTTCTATAGCGGCCCGAGCGTTTCATGTCTTCCGCCCGTCGATTTCAATCGTAAACGGAATAAATTAAAAGCCGTGTTTTATTTCTCTTGCATCCAAATTTGTAGTAAATGGAACTTAATTTGATATCTCTTGGCAAAGTATTTCCTCTTCAGCGTATTCCTCTGAAGTTAATTTTAAAAATGAATGAGACTGTAACTTTTTAATACTCTTAATGAGTATTGATTCTCGCAAAATGTATATTCTTACATTAATTTTAAGTGCATCATATAAATAATTTATCGTTATAATGAACAATATATTTTACTTTCATTAATGTATATTTGAATGTAATACTTATTATATATTTAAATTTCTAATTAATGTTATATTAAAAGCTTTCGTAATTTATTAAGGCCGACTACACAAGGTCGAATATTTGTTGGATTTATTTTCTGCGTAAGTAGTTGTAGCCAAGACCAGGTTAGACATGCTGTATATATTTAGTTCACGAGCAAGTGAGTGATATTTTAATCATGAACTTACCGTGACATTCATATATTTTATAAAGCTCTGTAGAACACACTCAGGAGTACAAATTTTCATATCAAATACTTGAGTTTTAAGAAATACGAATATATTAAATTAAATAAGCAATGACGGTCGAACAATTAAGAAATTTTATAGGAGTTTTTTCTGGATAAATTTATCATGGAGTCTAATGAGATTTTTGTATACATCTTAATTGATAGAGATTTAAATATGATTTCGCAAATTCATAAACATTTATTTTAATGGTTTTAAGGGCTTACGAACGCTATAGCTATAGTCAACTAATATATATAGTGAATAGGGAAAAGTTTCCACCTTACTTACGTCGCCAAAAATATACTAAAGAAAAATCCGAGAGGTGCGATCGTTTCATTTTTACATTTTCTATGGAATGATCTTATGTGGTAGTAATCCGTGGCTTCTAGGGTGTACACAGAGTCGTTTCGGGCAAGAAGATTGATAATCAACGAATGCCAAATAAATAAATAGTCTTTTTATAACACGTGAATAAAAAAAGACCATTTTCGGCGCCTATAAAGTGCAGCGAAAATAGAGTTTTCCGAGCGTCAAATAAAGGTTTACCTTTAAAATACCTTTTATTGGTAGCGAAAATACTCATTTTCGCTACCTTTTATTTTCGGTAGCGGAAATGAGTACTTTCGGTACCCTTTATTTATTTTTGCTCCATTTCCTTAATAAAGTGGAGGACTCGAAAAACTCTATTCTCAATCCATTTTGTAGACGACAAAGAATGGCCTTCTTTATGGACTTGTTATAAAAAATACGGTACGCAACTTAGGGCAAAAGGGTATTTCCAGACACGGATGATGATTTTGAGCACTCGTGCTCAATCATCATCCTCGCTTGGAAATACCCATTTTCGCCCCTAGTTGCGTAATATAGTATTATTACACTTAAACGAAAACGCGTTTTTTCATGCCCATATAGCGGGACTAAAATGTCCGTTTTCCGACCGGCGGGCGGTAAAGTAAATTCTCAAAAATTAGCTCTTAGTGGGTTTAAGCGCCTCTAAACATCAAGTATGATACCACATGTCTAGGTGGGCCTAAATACTCTAATAGGTTGATTTTACAGTCTAACAAGCGTGTGTTTGCAGCGTGTCGGAAATCGACCAAATTTAGTTTCGCTTCATAAGCATAAAAAAACACGTTATCAATACATGTTTGACAAACAATACGGTGTGCACCATGGGGGAGAGGCCTTTTTTGCCCTTGTGTATTTGTAATACTCGTCTTCAACTCGCAATACGCACTCGCCTTTGGCTGCTTGATCGCTTTCTACGCGTGCAAACCTCACACGTGGGCGAAACAAACCTTCTTTTCCCCCATGGTACACAATATACAATTTTACAAATATAGTTGTTGTTGTATTTTAGAAATTAGACTTAAGCTAAGCTTATCGATCAGTAGACTATTATTTATTATCTTTTATGAGAATATGAATTTATAAGTGGAGGAAAAAGTCCTAAACTTTTACTCCCTTATAACCTGGAAAATAATATTGTCGTACGAATCTGCCGCATACGCGTGTTCGTCGATCCTCGCGTTTCTTTTTTAAAGTCCGTGTCCTGTCAAATTTTTGCCGCCTATAAAGTTGCGCATCGTTATCAAATGATATCATTCCACAGAAGAGGCCAAAAACAAACGATCGCACCTCTCGGATTTTGATATCATGCGCTTTTCAATACGTAAGTATGAAGGAAAATTATCCCCGTTTACTATATTTAATAGTCGACTATAGCTATGTCGATCTTAGGTCCTAAAATGGTTTTTTCTGTGGGAATGCACAAAGAGAGAATATTTTTTGATCAGCTAGCAGAGAACAGGTCCCAGTATCATTCTTACAAAAACGAATCTTACTGACCCTTTTTAAGATTTGTACTTCAATTTTCAATTACATAATTACTATCTCTTAATTTTGAATTCCAGAATTTTGTGATCATAAATAAATGAACTGAAATGATTCCCAAAATAAGCGATCAGAAACTGGGATCATGGCGATATAGGTTGACTCTACGCATAGCTCATAGTTTATCCACAATACACTAACCCAATATAATATTTTGTAAGATAAAACTTAAAACATAAAGCTTTACGACCCAGATCACCTTCCAAAGATAAAAACTTCGTTAGCAGTAACTCCGAATTCTCCCTAACCATCACAACACAGCCAACGCATGGCCACCCAAACTCTTCTTCATCCCCCAAATAAACGAAACCCCAGCATCGAATCCCCCCCTCTAACAGAAACGAATACCACACCTCCAACGTAAATTCCAACACTTACCTGACCGCTCATGCACAATTCCCGAACCCTTCAATTCTCTACACCAACATCGAGGACGCATCCTCTTGCCGGCCCTATATACGCGTTAAACCACTGACACGCTAATGGAGCGCAGCAATCGCGTTAAACGCAAACGCTCTCTCGCGTTTCGGTCATTAAGTCCTATATATACTCTCCTTTCTCGCGTGCACCGTGTGCGTGCGTGTGTATGCAGAGCCCTTTGTCGATTCCGATCGTTCGTTCGTTCGTTAACGCATGCGTGCCGAGCGTTCGTCGGCTTTAACGCGCGGAAGCTGGAGCTACACCGTAACGAGATTGCGCAGAGTGGAACATTTTTTTAACTTCCTCTTGCGATTCACGCACGTGCATATGTGCACTTTCACGACGTTTCGGGCCGATGCGTTTTTGGTGGTTCGCGGAGATGTGGCGTGGAGCCTTTTCCGGGGTGGGTTGTATGGAAATTGATGGGAAATTGTTAAGATGTTGTGATGGGGGCAATCTGAAAATTGCTTGGTGTGTGTGTATGTGTGTGTGTATGTGCGTGGATTTTACTAATCACACGGGGAAACGACGACTGGTGATTCGGATTGCTGGGTTGTGCACGTTAGTAAAAGGTAACGGGTATAAACGAGTTGCTGCGGGCTGTTATTCGTTGATTACACGTGGTTTTTCTTTTTCAAGTAAATTCAAGTGATTGATTGGACGTTTTTTGTTTGTATAAAAAACTCGTTACATGGAAACAGCAGAAATTCAGTATCGATTTACTGTTTTAAAAGAATTTGGATAATAAAATGTATAAGACTGTAGCATCTGCTATAGATTATAGGCAAGAAAGAATTAAAATAAAAATTTAGAATTTTTTTTAACTAAATTTATTTCTGTTAGGGGAGGCTGGCGTATAATGGGCCACCAGCCATATTTGCTGTAGAAGACAGACGACATTTTTTGTTCTGCGTCTTAAATTAATACTCTTAATCTGGTAGTGGTTATAGTGTGAGTTAAATTTGTTTGTATGAATATAATCCTCCAAGCAAACAAATTTTTACAGCGCAGTGAAGTTTTAAATAGAAAAATCAGGTTATGTGAAAAACGACAAAACAAATCGTCAACCATGTATTTTTTTGATTGATTTAAAAACTCAGACAATACTCCTTTATTAGGATAGGTTTCAAACTTCATTTTGTTTTTGTAAGTTTTTATTTCATTAAGATTACAAAAAGTTATGATATGAAATGTTATTTATTAAAAATGGGGCATAACGGACCACCTTTGTTGGGGTATAAAGGGCCACCATTTTTAGTACATAAAACGTTTTATTTGATTGCGGAATAGTAGACATATCGTTGAGAGTTCCAAAAGAAAGAGGTTGACATGTTTATTTATAAAGAAAACATAATTTGAAGAATTGAAATGGTAGCAGATATAAAACAGGAATTTTAAGTCGTTTTAGAGTCGAAAAAATGACAAAAACGATGTTAACGTTAATGTAACGTATCTCGTTCTAATATCGCGATTGATTAAGCGTAAACAAATATAGTACTTCCCTCTTACTGTAGTTTGGTACCCATAATTTAACAGCATGAGCGTAAAATTACGCTGTCCCGTTATAGCTCCATTGGGGGGGGGGGGGGGGGGGGGGGGCGCTATACCCCAACAATTTCTTAAGTCGCTATTTTCTATGTAATTTAAAAGAGCATTTTACTATTGGAATTAGATGGTGACTAAATGCTATTTTAGTTTTTTTTAATTATGCTTTTTATAATTTCCATGGGTCATTGAGAAGATCATTGCATTTTAATGGTCCGTTATACCCCAGTTTCCCCTAAGTCTTTCTATAAGTAAACAAACTTTTACATTTATATATTATAAGTAATGGTAAGGAATTAAGTAAAAATCACATCATATTTATATATTTTACACATAGGTATCATATAATATATTTTTAACAGTTTTCTCCGACGGCCATTTTAGCTGTCGTATGTTTGCTCTCACGCTCTGGAGGAAAATGTCTACTTGTCGCCCTTGGTAAACAATATACTATTAAAGTTTATCAAGATGAATGCAGTACTTTTTGAGTGATTGCCTATCAAATAAATGATAAAATAAGTTCAAAATAATTCATTTTCGTACGTTTTAGATAACCGAAGGAATTCCTACAATTTCTATGTAACCTATATTTTTCTCAAAATCAAGTGGAAGTAAATATTGAAATCTTAATTAAGATTGATGAAATAATAGTTTTTCAGTAATTTAGTTACACATAAATCACAAAACTATAAACAAACTGGTGGTCTATGGTTTTTGGAATTCAAATAAAAAGATTGTTTTATTAAGAATGGTATAATCATTTTTGTATGGTTGAAGAGCAAACAAACAAAATTCACATTCATATCTCAGTATGGATATTCAATATAAAATTAGAATAGTACTATAGATTTCAGCTATAAAATTTTTCAATATTAACTCGGTTTCTTTATTGATTTCATTACGATCTACTTCAACAAGCCAATATTCCGAAACTCGATGCATGAAATCTCTTTCGTCAATCCTGGACTTCCAGTTTGTATGACTCGAGTATTTAATTAAAATTTCGGTCTTCGTACAATATATATTAAATTAAATCTGATATTGGTTTAATTTTTATTTTAAACATTAAACATCTTGATTGAAATTTTAAGTAGAGGTTATTGATAATATTACAAAGTGCGTAAAAAACCGATTATTTTTCAAATTTCATTGATATTTTTAGGAATTTACATTGTTTATACTTTTTTTATAATAAAACACTTCTTTACGTCCTTCGAAAATAGTTCGCTAATCATAACTCGATATGATAGACACCGAGGAAACCATTAGAAACGAGATCAACTATCACAAATAGATGAGATTAGTTTCACCTGAACTGTAATAGTACCAACAGAAACATAATCGACGAAATTAAAATAATATTCAAAGCACTATGTAAAGTCGTCAGAATGTTTGCTTATGTCTACAAAATAATTGTATAAGCAATAAAATTATATTATTAGCGAATTATTTTTCATAGTTAACGTCTCCCAAGGGTTTATAGATTAAATTACCTAAAGTAAATTCATATTAACGAGGAAATAAGTTCGTTTATGAAGTATTTACCATCTTGATATTGTAATACATAACAATATGGTTGTCTGAGTATTAACATTGTCCTTTCAATTATTTCCATTAATATGTATCATATACGTCTCTTTAACAAGTAACTGGTATCAATAATATGGAATGAAGGGTTTTACTGTATTGAACCATAAATTAGGTCTTTTAGTGTTAGGTGCGAGAAAAAGGGATGGAGTTTGGATGATAATACACATACATTATCATCTAAATCCCATCCCTTTTTCTCACACCAACACTAAAAGACCTAATTTCCCGTTCATATTACAGCCAAAGCTTTCATCCCATATTTAAACCAACGTTGAAAAAAGTCATGACACATACAGTACGACAATGTCATAGGTGTCGTATACCGTTGACAGAACAACATCCAAGCAGCATCAGCATTTAAAAAGTGTATACTACATATACCACCCTTTTTTTCCAAAAATCCACATCCACATGTAAAATTCAATCGAAAACATTTACGACCCCGTCGTACTGCCCCTCCGCGACATCTACATCTACATCAATCGCCCTCTTCTCTCGCTCACCGCGCCGGAACAACAAAAACACGTCGCTCTCTTTCTCTCTCTCTCACCTGCGGTCAGCCCATCCCCGTCAACTCGTTAATTCTTTCCCCTGTCACGCCATCCCACCCTCTCCGAAAGAGGGCTGTGCAGATTTATGCTCGTCGCTCGCTCGCCCCTCGTACAAAATGCATTACAGCGATGCTCGGCTCGCCGGTCGGTCAGTTTAATGGCCGACACTTACAGCGTCCGACAGAGACGAAGCGACGACGACGACAAACGTGGGCTTCCAACCGCAGGATGCTGGCTTGCTCCTCTCGTTCTATTACGCGTAGGTGTGCGTGTGTGTGTGTGTGTGAGTAGCGATTGACGCTGGCTGGGCCGTGGATTTCGTCGGTCCTCCACGCGCGTATGGTAATTGCGGGCCATTATCGTGCAGCGCGGCGCGCATCTGCGAGAGGTTGGAGGGAGTTTGGGTTGCCGGGTGTAGTAGGCTATGAGGACGCGTTGCGCGACAATGACGATTTTGGACGCTTTCTTGTTGCGAGGATTTTGAGCTTGGCTGATTTTCCGGCTCGCTTGGTTGGAGGTAGACAGGGCTTTTGTTGGTGCTTTTGGAGTGGGTTGGATTTTGGAGAGGAGATAGTTTGGAAAGTTTGCGAGGATAGGTGATACGAAATTAGTGTGTTGTTGAGGTTGGAGAGATGTTACTGAATACTTGGAGTTACATTTTTGTTAAATGCTGGAGGTATTTAACTTGAATCTTTTTTGTATGTGTATCAGTCATGATGAAATTTTTAAATAATTTTTGTACGTATTGCATGATAAGCTATAAAGTTTAAACTTTACGTTGATCCGCAAATCAAAGCTTGATCAGTCCATTTGTGAATTTAGATAAAACCCAAAGTAAGTTGAAGTGCAATAGCTGTTAATGAATATGCATGACAATTAAAAAGTATACAAATAAACTTCTACTTCATACTTTATAAATATAGTCAATCTAACCTCCTTTAAATTAAACATTAAGTTAGAAATGAATTTTAACAATCATCATATTAGAAGTAATCCGTGGGTGCGTATTTGATCGCCCGTCGAAGTTAAGCAGCGTTTGCCGCAATTGCTACTTGGACGAATAACTGGTTGGAAAACTTGCGGTCTCTTAAGTAGTGCTCAGCAGGTGGGCGTCGATAGATTAACCCTTAGTCCTGAGTACAGAATTCAATGTCAAAACATTATGAAAAATTTAAAAGCGATTTTTTGAACCTTGGGATTTGTTTTTAATTTCATATACGAGCATTACTGCCTTTAATTCAGGTAGCTTGTTGTAGCTCCAATGTTGATATTTATATATATATGCTAACATTTTTTAATTTCTTATTAAGTTTCTTCCGCTTCTATACGATCAAAAATGATTTATTCTCCCCCTTGTCAGTATCGTAATGACGATATAAGAAATGGCAAGGACATATCGATAGCCCTTACAAAGACTAGCATATTTCAGATTTCTCATGAACACCTAGTATTTTTTAGATTTTCTAAAATATACTAACACTTTCTTAGATCCTATATCCTAGAAAATGATAGTTTTTGTATGAGATTCTAAAAGTTATTAGTTTTCGTAGGAAGCTCCTGATAAGAATAAGATTTTTCAATAAATCTGAATCGTGCTAGTCTTCTTAAGGGGCGTCGAAATGCATTTTACACTGCATAATTTCAAGTTAACCATATAAAAATTCAAGAAAAATGAAAAAAAATGGGGTTCTGGAGAACTCACAGTTACTTAGGGTGTTGAGTGTTTTTTAACGATTTTATGACGAGATTATGGTTAAATTTTAGTTGGTTAAAGATTTTTGAGTGTTTATCGAACGGTGTTGGGGCAACACAATTATCGCTACTATACAAAAACAATTACGGTTTACTCTTCCGCTACCAATTTATGGCGTGGATTTTGCCTCCTTGACTTTTTTTCCACGTCACAGGATTAGGTAAACGCAAGAATACTGGTATACAGGATGATGGAAAGTGTCTGCTAAAAGAAACGCGACTTTTAAACAGAGTAAATATGAATACAAATAAAAAATAAAGAATACTTATAAATCACATTTAATTTAAAAGAAATAATATTTCCTTAGTATATTTATATAATATATGAATTTAAATTGATCTCGGAATAAAATAATGCAAGATGGTCGAATAATTTATTTTTATATTAAAATATGTTAGCAAATTATGCGTTAATTTAATGATAGTCGTGTGCCTAGTTAAATTTAACTAAATGTATATATTAAATTACTCACAAATCTATTTTTTCCAAAAAAACATGCGTTCTCGTCTCTACATTTCCCACGGGAATTTCACGCATTCACCATCAATTGGATTATTTGAGGATAGGTACCAAATATCGTGTGTTTGTATTTGTTCGGCTTCTGCATCGGCGTTTCCCTCAATGGCGCGCCATAAACTATACTCCACATCTATTGCGTATTTCAAATAAACGCGTCGCGCAGTGGGAAATGATCGTTTCAGGGGGGGGAGGGGGGGGGGAGGGCGACGAAGACCATCAGTTTGAAACGTCCTCTATATATATTTTGGGTGACCCTGTTCGCTAGAGCTCTACCTGGTGCGCAACCTGCTAAACGGCTTTACGTGCATGCACGGTGTACTCGCACATCAAATATGGCACAAACTAACGTTTGAACTGCTCGGAGTTGCTTTGAATATTCACTTTTAATTAATTTGGCTCTGCAGTTCAAAGTGTATTTTAACCGCTTTTAACTATGGAAATTGTCAAAGTACGCTCGCGTAAACATTTTCATTTATTTAATTAAAACTGTTATGTTGCTTTAGTTTTGCTGAACCGTGTTCATGTAGTCTAAATGGAACTGTCTATTATTTGTCAAATGTAGAGAACATTTTGTTGATATAAATTAATTTATTTAAAAGTAAAAACAATAATGATATTGCTCTTTTGCGCATTCAATTTCATGATTTACCATCGGACAATATTTAGGAAAAAGATTCTTTTGCATATTTCCATGGAGGGTTATATTAAAATTACCAAAATTATTCTCATATCTGCACGCTATACTTAATTTGCTAATTATGTGTATATTTTGTATGTTACAGGTGAGTTATTGAAATTATCTTCTAACTGAATTTTCATCAACTCGTAAGTTTGACAATAATAATCTGTTCATATATACTACTTCTATAATTTATACCTAAGAGAACCCAAAAGGCTCCCAGCTGTACTTATTCGATTTACAATGCTCGCATAAATCTATCACGACAAAAGTCCCTCCCGTATCATCCATCTGTCAGTATCATTAAAAGCTCAAACACCCATCGAAAGCAACAATGTTCCAACAAAAATACCACGCGAATAAAAACCTGCATATCCATCGAATCGTATAACACAGTCGTCTACCGTTACAACGCCCTCATTGTTTACGTCGATCCGCGAAAGCGCGCGCGCGCGCGCATTCAAGTGTCTCTCTCGCTCATTCACCGCTCCGAAAACTGATATAACAAAAAACTCAATTTAAATAATCCAACAAGTGGTTCGCGCGCGCGCGTGTTCGAGAGCGATTTTCCAGTGCTCTCCGCTGCTCCGAATGCGCGTATATACGTATATAGCGCGAAAATGCAGCTTCCGTGTCAAGAGAGGGCGCCGCGCCATTATTCTCAGGTTACAATCGGGATAATGAGCGATGCGCGAGTTCGCGGCTTTACGATTCCATTTCAAAGTCACGCGCGTGATGGTGCGTTCTGGTATCGAGCAGCAGCGGCGGCACGTGAAAGTTATTACTTTGCGTCGCTGTCAATTTATGTCTCTTCGCATATATTTCACGTGGTGCGCGTGAGCGAGCTCTGGCTCTCTTCGTTATTGTACGTAAAATTTTCCATTAATTATGATTGTCCATCGGCGTAGCGTCGCGTAGGTTAGCTGCTAGCTACTTGCTTTAGCGGATTAATGAGTTTGCGCGCTCTGGACGAGCGAAATGTCAAACAAATATGTCAAACTTTTGTTTTGTTAATGCTGTTTGTGGATGCTGCTCTGTGAAGTGTTGTGTTGTAACGATCGATCGGTAAAAAATTTTTATACCGCCGATAAATCTACCCTCGTGACTAACTGGGTGAATTGTTGAGCTCTTTTTTTTATTATACGTGTTACTGGTATGTAAAGCTTTATGTTTTCTTGCAGTGACTTTTAAATTTTGGTTTCGTGTAATTTTGTTGACTCGCAGTGACTTTTAAATTTTGGTTCGGTCTAATTTTGTTGATTCGCAGTGAATAGTTACTGATTGACTCGACAGTAGTAAGATAGGTTCTATCTATCCGTAAAACATTTACTTTTACTTAATAAATTATTATTATTTAATTTTAACCAGTAATGTTATTTGTTTAATTTAAATGTTATATAATTCCATACAACTCATACAATAAATATTTTACATTGATTTTAGAATTTACTTAATGGTTTGAATTCGCATTGAAAATTTCTCATGAAATCCATAATGTATAATACGATATGGTTCTCTGTGAAAACATAATTTGAGTTAATTAATCAAAAGCATATACGTGTGCAACATAAATTAAGTTTGGGTGATTAATTAAAAGCATATTCATGTGTAAGCGATATAAAGCAATAAAAAAACGCAATATTTTCATTCCCTTTCAAAACATATAATATTCGTTTTTCTCTCCATTAATGGAAAATCAGTTTTTATGCGCGGCAGGCGCCTATTATCGGACTTCCTCATCAAACGCAGCTGGTTTTTTATCTGACCAACTCCAGCTCTTTCTCCTCTCTCCGCTCTGAATGAATCCGCGATCGCTGGCTGTTTTTTTTCCGCTCCTCTCTCTCCCATAAAGAGTCCCGACGAATTACACGCTCGGTGCGTTTATTATCGGGGTGATTTCCGCGTCTTTCATCCACTTATTCCTTTATTTACTTACACGCGCGCGGCACGACACGGCACGGGTACGTGCACACGCGGCAGGTAGCGCGGCTCTCATAAATAACAGGCGGCGGCAACGCTGACGCGCCGCAGTCGTTGTGGCGTAGTAAAGTTCCGCTTTGAAGCTTCCGGCACATTCTAGCATGTCAACGAGCCGATCCATTCAATCAGTGAGCCCGCAAATTCCTTCGATATACACGGGGGGGGGGGGGGGGGAGGGAGCGGAAGTGCTCGTCGGCAGCAGGTGTATCGACGAGCTGCGATCAAAGCGACATAAGTTAACTTTGACAATCTTCCTTTAGCCGCGAGCGCGTGCGTATTTGCACCCGTTGGAGCATCGACGCGTATGTAAAGAGGTTTATAAAAAGACATTGTGGCAAATTTATGAAAAGCGAATGGATTGTCCGTTTGAGAATGAATTGAATTATATGAAACGAAAGCTAGAGTGTAATTTTGGAGGATTTAATATTATTAAAAGCTTATTAAATTTAAGGGCAAAGGTGACCTGAAGTGATATGAAGAATGTAATGTGCATACCGAATTGTACTCGGGAATATTAACTATGTAGGGTTTACTACACTGCACTGTACTAGTGAATTAACAGACACGAGAGAATATCTATACTGAATTAAAACGTTTCAAAACATAATTTTTTTGTGTATTTTTTTATAGTGAATTATAAGATTATTATACATTCTTTTAGAGTTTCATTTGTAACATAGAAAGTTGTTAAAGCACAAACGCATTTTTTCAAGCGTTTCATGCTTTTTTAGCATTCTTACAAAAACAATCGACCGTTATTAGTAAGTATTATGGAATCGTATTTCAATGGTTATCTTATTCCTTTTAGTCATTACTGAAAAGAATATTTATTTGTGAATCTACTTATGTTAAGAAAAGTATAATGCAAGATTCTTCGTCGGCATATTCAAGCTAAAGCGACACGGTAATGGTCCGGTAATGACCCGGTAAAGTAAATTTCATATCATAAAATTACGATAGTCAATTTCTTTCAATCCAATGTCGCAAAAACATGGGCATGTGATCCGCCCAGAATATTTCGCCTATACTAGAAGGAATTAAGATATTTAAATATATATATTTTTACGTACAAACTAAGATTTCAGATTGCAAATTTTACGATATCATATCGCATCTAACGCTAAATATTTACGATATCGACACGTACATTTTTACGTTATGATGTTACGGGAGTTATGTTTATATATTGCGTACGTTACGACATGGTTTTCTCAGTGTAAAGTGGTATTTGTCGTGAGTAAATTCAGCCATTAGGGGTATTTAGTATGCATTGTTTTCTTAGCTCTTATAAAATGTATAATACCATATAATCACAGAGGAAATACGAAGTGTATATAAATCCCAAATGAGTAGAAAAGGACATTTATCCAATTTACCTTATTGTAAATTGACATCTACTTGTTGATATTATTGCTGGAAACTTTTTTGTTGCTTTATACTTTGTATAGTACAGTTTATAGACATTCAGATGATAAATAATTATTGACAACTCAATAAAGCTATGATGTTGTCATAATATTATGTAAAAAATAAAAATGGCTGGTAATAAATGTAAATTGCAATAACCATACATCTTTACAAAAATTCTATTTTTACATAAGTAGTAAAGCCAGTATCAATCTACAAGCCATATATACATTCGTGTTTGCGGATACATTTGTTATTTGATACCTGTATTACAGCTTGCTACTGTTTTTCTATGAAGGATGAGCAAGATAAAGAAAGACGGCACATGACATAACAGACGCAGAGACAGGCAGCCAGGAAGAGGGAAAGTGACCCGTGAAACAGAGAATAGTGGAGATTGAGCATCCGAATGAAAGAGGGGAGAAAGTGATATATAGAAATGGAGAATAGTAGATGCGATAGAGCGAGAGAGAGGGAAGATCGCGGTGAGAGAGAGAGAAGGTAAATGCTCGTTTGCCTCGCGGCGGCGACACGAACACGGGCTGTCAAGCCTGCCCGCGTGTAGCGCGGCCTGACTCTTGGTGGCTCGAGCATTTGCATACCGAACAATTTCCCGTCTTCCTCTCGGTTAGCTCCTTGATGGCTGTACGGAGTGGATTTTCGCTAAGTCCTGGTACTTTGCTATGTGTTTGGATTCTTTTGTCGGCTGGAGTACAGCTGAATGGGAAGAGAGAGAAATTGTTCGGACTTGTGCCGTTAAACGGACATTTTTATTCACGATTGTTGTGGATACAATCCTGTCTAGTTACAGTTATAACTTCTTTATTCAGGTTAAACTGAATCATTGGATTTTTTATTACAAGTACATAGTTGAGTACTGAAAATAAATTCATTATTCGAAACATAATGTAAATTGTAAAAAATGTAGTTGTAAATTAGATGCAGTTATCCCAAACGACAATGCTCATGGAATCGAAGATTAAAATCTCTAGCGAGATAATCAATCTAATCTATATAGTTAAATAGCATACATGTTTTGAGGGAACTTAACACTACACCCAAAGAGAAAATAGTAAAAAGTGCCCTAAAAGATATTAGTTTTGAATATCTTCTACTGTAATGTTCCATTTTTAGTACAGCATTTTCATATTTGAAGACACCTTTTACCACTAGCCATTGGGTTGAGAGGGCAATTTTTCTGTAATCTAAAGAATTACACAGATTAGATGGGTTACCACATTAGAGATTGTAATCTATAACCCATGGGTATTGCCCTTTACTTTTGACGTTTCATATATATAATGGAGATATATGTCAATTGTACTTCTCTGCCTCGTTCTCTAGATCAATCTAGTAGTACCGCCATTCACCGAACATTCTGCTACAGGATTTTAATTCAAATCAAAAAGTTCTAACTTTGGCTGCTATATATATTGGTTGCGCAGTCTCTACGTCATCGGTATAGCAGGTTCTGCCATCTGAAACACAATAAAGATACACCTCACTTAGTCAACTTTATTGTAAACTATGAATGATTCATATTTTTTTGTTTAATACACGATTGTAATTAAAGTATACAATTTGTCCACTAGAATTCATAACAAAAGTAAAGTGGTCCGGTACTCTTTCAAAGATATATAAGTAGTGCAAGAAAAAGATCATATAACATTTTCCCGGGAACGATAAGTAATTTGCCACGATACAAGACCATTTCGCAAGCTCAACGGCGCGCACATCGATCCTCGGACGGTACACAGCACCGCTGAAAGGGATTCCTATATACAGTTGCCGAGGAAACCATTTCGGATTCAATTAAGCCGCGGTCTTTAGTATCGTACTCCACTTCGGGGCGTAAGCTCTCTTCCTCGAAGATTGCCTCTCCGGGGCGACTTTAGTGGCACTACTTGCATCCGATACTCAAAGGATCCGTCTGCGAGCACCGACGCGCGCCAAAGGCCAAGACCAAACTTCCCTGCAAGTAACACTGCTGCTGCTTTCTACATTTCATTGTGTTAAGGTTTGTTGCTTTTGATGGTTAGTTTCTTTTCTTAACTGGTCCAGTCTGTAAAAATTCTGAAAAAGCTCTTTCAACTAATTGCAAGGGCGTTGTTGGAAAATCGTTTAAAAGTTTTATGCGTTCTATCGATTATCGTTAGGTATATGTAGTAATAGACTGCGAGGTGTTAATGGGGTGTAGCGTTTTATCAGAAAATTCGAAATTTTAATCATTTTAAAGATGTCTTTGTTACTACGCGGATATATATTCTTTGACTCACTGCAGTATATAGTAGACATTTATCAGTGTTTTCTTTGATATATAAACACTACAATTTTTTTGGTAAAATGAAGATGTTATAGATTACAATGCAGATTAAGTAATCTTAATTTTCTATAAGATATCTTGCAGAACATCTTGCAGAAATTTATGCACATTTTTTTCATAAGGAACACGTATTGATATAATATAAGGAATAATAATATACAACATTAACTAAGCTATCTTAGCGTATGAATTTCTGTTGTATGTAAGCTACAGAACGTATTAAGCATAACCTTCATTTATGCGAAATTCATGTGCTGGTATTTTGTAACCCAGTTAACACTAAATCCATAGTAGCACCTATGAATCCACTATATATTTGCTATGAGAACAATTAACCATAACGAGAACAATTAACCAACTCCTAGCATAGAACTGGGCTGCCCTAATTTTTGAGTTTGAACTCTTACAGGACTTAGCTTAGAAAGCGGTAATAATAGGAATCTTTTAAATAGATTCTTAGAAATGTTAATTCAAACTTTTCTTATACCCAATGCATACATAAGACTCGAATCCATACACGGAGAAAAGTATTCACCATGTAGCGTAGTGCAAGATGGTACGCCGAAACGAGCTGCCCGCTGTCACCACGTATGGTGTCTCTCCTATCCTAAAAATACGATGCGCGCTCACACTTTGTTTATACGTGTCTTAAGTACCACGTTTTCGTGTGCCGCGAATTAACACTTAAACTTAACAACCGATCTACATCGTTTGTTAGCTTGTGACTAGTATCCAAAATTGGATTAATTGACTACAAACTACCAAATAATCAAGATGGTCTGAGTTTGACTACGAGTGTGAGTGTGTCTTAACAGCAACTACGAATTCGGCCTTAAAATCTTCTTTCCGAATCCCCAGAAAATCAGATACCCAGGCCCGAAAAGCGCTGCAAAAGAATCCAGAAAGCCAAGAAACGAAAAAAAGGCGGTTCCCCCCAACCCCTTTTAAATTCGGTTCGATCCGCGCACTCACTTCTAGAACCCAAGCCCGCGGCATGAGAATGCCGCGGGCCAGCACGAGCTCGCCCGGAAACTAAGCTCTCACCGAAGGCAGTAAACACAGACTAGAAAAGCGGGATCCATAGCAGCAGCAGCAGCTCTCACGTTAATCGCTAAGAGAACCAACCACCTCTACACCATTGGCCGTGTGTACGGTGCTCGCGCGCGAAAGTAATCCGACTCCCGGCCGGGATTAATCACTTAAGTTTTTCCTTTATATATCCCTTCGCGCTCGCCGCGTTTCGAGCTTCTAAGGCGGCAGCTAGCTGAGCATATCCAGCTCCGGCTTCAGCTCTCGCACGTATTCTCGATTCTAATCGAATGGATCCTGTGTGGTGCTGGTGTAGCGCTGGCCCCCTTCCACCGGTAGTGATGCTGTGGGGAGGGGGGGGGGAACTTTACAGCCGGCCGTTATACGGCGCGTGTCCCGATGCTAAAAGATTAAGTTTCCGAGAGGGTAAAGATGAAGCAGCGAGCGCAACGAGCGTGGCGCTGTTTTTCTTGGGTTGTTCGATTTTTGAAGCTGTGTTTCTATTTTTTGGGGGGTGTGGTGAGTTGGTTAACGTACTCGCTGTGTTGAGAATGGATGTACAAATTAATATATTTATTATGGTGACGGGAGAATTGTACAATGAATAATGGAAATTTATCTTTGAAAAATAATAGGTTGTACATTATACACTCGAAGTTCCTCGGGCTCAAATTTGAATCTCCGGAGCTGGGCTCGTTTTTACTCCCTTAGAGTCAAATTTGAATGCAAAGTTTATTCGGGGTATGTGAGTATCTTTCAAATATTGTAATGATGTCAAACATTCTTCAGTCCTGCAGATTTGAGTTCAAGAAATTTATATTTTAAGGTAAATAGCTCTTCTGCTGACTGTAACCTCTCTATTGATAATTCAATTTATTACAATTAAGTATTGCAGTATATATTATAATACAACTACTTTTTACGTGTAAGCCTATAATAATGTAAGGTTAAAATTATTGTACTACTTCAACTACTTGCTTACAGTACTTAAGCCAAAAACATACTCGTATATATGCCTATAATTATTCGCCGTTACTTTATAATATAGAATAAGCATGCTAATGTGAAATCATATTACACCTAGACATTTATTCATTCAAAAGTTTCCATGTATTACATTGGAAGTGTAATCCCCGTCTAATATCCAAGTGTGATCGTATGGGAACGAACTAGTACATCCTATACTATAGGTAAAACTCAGGAGAGCGAGAGCAAAAGTACTTCAACAAATCCGCTGTAGATCCCAAGTTGAATTTGGTACGGTCGATTTCAGTAATCCGGTTTCAGAAAGCTCTCGAAATCTCGTCTTTTGACGACTTTTTGAACTTCTTCGTCATATATTTCACATTCGCGCGCTCATAAATGAAATCATTGTCTTTTATATTCTTGTTTTATCCCTATTTGAAGCCTTTAACGATGTAAATACCTTAATAACCCGAGCAGTTTCAATTGTTATTCAATTTTTATTAGGCATTTCTTAAATTTCCCTATATTTTTGAGTTTATGCTATTGTTGAAAGCTTTATAGATGTATATTGCACAAAATTATTTGTTAGAAAATGCATCTACGAATAAAATTAGCTTGTAATAAGTTAAAGTATCTCCATAAGTGGCTGCTTCTGATTTATTCGCAAAATGATCAAAAGCGTTGAACCATTACAGTAATCCATACGCCAATCTTACAGCGTTGCATTAATCTCAAAGCAAAAAGCTGGTAGTTGCTTGCTCGCACCATGCTCATTACATTTACCTGCACAAAAGATAACTCTCCTCGGCATTTCACTAAAGAAGAAAAAAACCGCTCTCAAAATTTCACGCGATTACCATCTCAAACGACCATCCAAATTATCGCTATCCCTAGAATCTCAAATATGTTTACACGCAGCATCCAAAGCACCTCATCCTTCGAACGAATACCTCCTCCGCGAGCAAGATCAAGATATCCCTCTGTCGCGTCTAGACGTCTCGAAGCTTAACGAGGTAATTGGAGGGCCATTAACGGTGCATTCTCAAACCCACCTCCGAAAAGTCGCAAGGTCGCCGATATTCCCCTGCCACTTCCAGCATCTACCCACACCAGTCTGCAATAATATTCTTCTCGAAAAAGCGCCAACGCCAGCGCAGAGAAATCCCGACTAATTAAGGCAGCTGCGAGCATGCAACTCTCTCTCTCTCTTTCTGCCATCGCCTGCTGCTGCACAGAGAGAAGATCCCGGAGCGCGCGACGATATTCCGTATGATAATGCCGTTAATTTTCACGGATCTCCCGGGTTCTGCGCCTCTGCGTGCTCCTGCTCTTTTCACGGGAATTACTCGCGCGGTATTCGTTAATTTTCGCGCAGCGCGGCGCCGGCAGCCCGGCTAATTGTGAGCTTTGCCCCCCTATTTGCCGCGTCGTCGCGTCCGCGGTCCCGAAAATTGCGAGCGTCGAGCCAAAAAGCTCGCGCGCGGGGCTTTGCAGTGCGAGGTATACGAAGCAGCAGCTGTCCGCCCACTTTTGCGCGCGCGAGCGTTGTGTATATTTTGCCGGGCCGCGAGTGGATATGGCGCTGCTTTTCGTTTGTTGGCGATGCGATGCACTCGGCGCGGGCCGTGATTTGTTGCAGGAGTTTGAGTAACTCATTATGAGCGGTGCGCGCGTGTGCGCTCTTTCAGAGGTGTCTATTTTTCGGTGGGTTGGGGATTTAGTTTAATTAGAATTTGTAGTCTGTTTCATTTTTGGGTTGGCTTTCAGCGTGCATTCGTGGTAATTAGAAAACTAGCTTCTGGAGAAGGATTTCCGTGTACGTTGGGACTTGCTGTTTACAGTATAGCACGCTGTGTATAATGGAGATGTAAATCTGTCAATGGCAATGTTTATAAAGACCTAACATGCTTGGTTCGTAGATCTTTTTTAGATTCTGATAAATGTGCAATTTCATGGGTCGTTAAAGTGGTTGCGTCAGCTCGGTCACGTGACTTTTTAATTGGTATTCGAAACTGAAAAGTTCATTACCTCGTCAACAAAACAGCGTCATTTTTCCCTATTATGTGCTATTCTATCTATTAGCCTGATTCATCTACGTCTTTATCTACTTTTAGGTCTTTTGCTTTCTGGTTTTCTATTAAAATTACATAAGCGCACTTCGCGTTACACATTCTCTGCTCGAAAATTGATAAACTTTTTCTATTTTTTATAATTATGTAACTTTATGTTTGTAAACGCTATCATTCGCATATGATTTTTCCTAGAAAGTAAATCTTTTTTAATGATGCATTGTAAGCGTTCAAGATGTCTATTTTTATAAGATTTGTGAGTCCAGCTTTGTTAGGTCTTTATAACTGCTGCTAATGCTTAACAGATTTACAGTTATTCTGTATTGTTTATTGTTTTTAAATGTCAAGTCCTGACCTCAGCTTATGCACGTTGCGCACAGTATAAGAAAGAATCCATTGTTTTCTTAAAATATACATACATCCTGAATACTTTAAGTCTTCTTAATGAGATAATATTTAATGACGCACTTGACAGTTCAATTGTTAACTATTAAACAAATTCATTACGTAAACACCGTAAAAGCGCGCATAAAACTGTCACGTGAACTATGTTGACGCAAAAAAATCTCTAGAAGTTTACGGTTCTATTCTGCAATAATCTAAGCTTTGCTAAGCTTCTAAATTTGCTAAGCTTTTTCAACTTTCGCGAGTCCCGTTTAACAAAAGACGTTGTTACAAGTAAAACAATTTATGATACCTAATTACATTATAATAGAACTCAATCTCCAATCAAGGCAATTATTGTATTCCGCCATCCTTCAAAGAAGCAACTAATGTTTTCAATCCTCGAAGTACCTTCTAACAACATCTAGTACCCACTCTATTTTCATAATTAGCCCAGCAACGGTAACGGCACTACTAAGAAGCTTGAACCTAATTTCTCAGCCTCTCTCACCCTCTTGCATTCTCTCTCTTTTCGCATCCATTCTTCCATCCCCGCGCGAAACTGCAAGTGGGCTCATTTATCTAAACAGCAACGCGTTCTCTCTCTCTCTCCTCTCTCTCACCCACCGCGTCCGACAAATCTCTTTAGTTTACCGTTTTTCTGCGACTAATGGATAGAGGGTGCTTCAATGCGGTTCCTTCTTTTTTTTACTCTCACTCTCTCTCTCTCTTTCTTTCTTTCTTCTTTTTTATACTCGCCCTCTCTTGTGTCTTTCGCGCTTGCCGGCCGTCGCTCGTCTCGGAAAAAGAAGAATAGGGCCGTTGTTGTTGGCCAACGCCTTTCTCCCCTCTCTCTCTCTCTCTCTTTTCTTTCTTCCACTTTACGTTTTAACCGCGCGCGCACAAGCCGCCTACTGTACTATCGCGTTACGCGAGCAACTATGAGAGTTTTTTTCAAGAGAGACCTGGAGTAGCGCTGCGCGCGCGATAAAAAGACCGAGGAAGTATTTGCCGGAGATGGTAATTATGCGCTTGTAAATTAAGCTGACCGAAGTTATTTTTGTCGACGAGTTTGTTGCCCGAACTTTTGCGAGCTCTCGCCGTGTATAATCCTTGTATACTCCCGTTGTTGCGGAGAATATGTTGAAAAATATTAGTTGAAGTGTTACTAAAAAGTTTTTAAGAAATGCAAGTTTAATTTTAGTCTTTTAGAGGCACAAAAAATGTATTAAGAATGTTTATGTAACAAACAGGCAGTATGTTGGTGTCTTTCTATAATATGTCAGTAGATTCAGGACGGGTCCAGGAAGACGGTCTTGTTCAATACAGCATGCATCTACTTATATTTTATCTGCATAATGTTAATCTTATACGACTATTTAAATTAATTATTTAAATTCTGGGATATGGTGGGTTGATAATGTTATTTTAAAAAAATATATACAAAAGCTTGCATATTTCTAAACTTGATAAAACTTGGATTTGGATTTACTTATATTTGAAATAGTATTATAGTAATTTCAGATAAATGTTCAAAGGATTGTTATTATTTTTTACGCCTCTTTACTACAAAATATGTTTACTTCATCTTGCGTATTGTATGGTTCCTCCTTATATTTTTTGTGTCCGTCTATTCGTGTTTCTTCTTGGCAAGGGCACTTCTATGTATCATCGTAATGTATAAGAGAAACCAAGCGAAACAGTATATTATGTATTGTCAGGCTGGCAAAATAAGCTATAGAAAGAAACTGTGGAGTTGAGAAATGAGAGATTTGTATACTTTCTGATATTTTAGCAATACAAAAAGTATTACATATTACATGTTTTTACCACGATAATGTACGTAAATATATATTTACTGAATTCAAATTATCACTGTCATGTATATTAATATATATTGCATTGGTATAAAATTACTGAAAATTAATACATCATCATAATTGTAACACAATCGTAATACAATTGTAATTCAAAATTTATTTTACATAATCATAACACCGGTGTAACAAGACCTGAAAACGAATACTTACGCTTATTAATATTACGCAACTAAAATAATATTTTTAAAAGCATATGTAGAATTTTATAAAAGTTTCATCTAATAAAATTGCACTTCAACATTTGATTAATTAATTACATTTAAAAAGACCATTCAAGTACCAATTAGTCTCTCGACTAAAAAATGGTTACCAATTAAATCAATAAAACCATTGACCCAATGTAACTTTCCATTCAACGCCCTCTCTTTCAGAAACCAAAGTCAGATTTTTAATTTCTCTTCCCTCGAATTAAACGCGTCCGCTCCAAAAACTACCATTTCAGTCTCCCTTCCGATCTATTTAATAAAATTCCTCGGCAAAGTATACTCTCTACCATCTTGTGAAACAAAAAAATCACCATCCATTCAACTTGGACTCCGACCAATCCAAAAAGCAAACTTTCGCCCCGACTTGATTTCTTCGAGCGACTTTTCCAACTGAAATAACCGCGGGAATCCCGCGCAGGCGGCAACTGCCTTCATTCCCGGCCAATCTACATCCCATCCCTCGGTGCAAACACACGCGCACAACGCAACTTTGAACTTTCCATCGCATCAGAACTATTTACCGAGTGTATTACCGGGCATTTTTCTCTCTCTCTTCCAAGCGCGCGGGTGCGACAACTCGCGTGGCTTTTTCGCCCGCGAACGCTTTAACTTTGCCTGGCAGCGCGCAGGGTAGTTTCGGAGCGCTTGGTACAAGGTTGTGTGGGGAGGCTGGGGGCGAGAACTGGCTTAGTTGACTTTGATGCTGTACGCGAACATGTGAATATTGACGTGAGTTGATCTCACTTGAGTTGAAATAAAAGCAGATGATTAATTTTAAGGGACTATCTAATGAGTGAAAAAGTATATTGTTTTCTTTTAGTCCCTTGCGTCGAAGATAAATGTAGGTACCCCTTTTTATCGAATTAAGATAATAATAAAATAGTACATAGTTTAGTTAATATCGAAAAATATTTACAAATAGGTATTTCATGATATAAAATTATTAGTAGTTTTGATTTTGAATACAACTATACTGAGAAACACCAGAAATTTTCACGTTTAAATGCGTGTATTATACTTTTTTTTTAAAAACCTGTAACTTTGGAAGCAAGAATCCGAGGATAATTTTACAAAAAGCAAATATATATATATATATATATAATTTTATTTGTGGATTTTTGTTGTTTGCCGAGGGTTTTTCGCGGTTCGAGGGAGATGCGACGACTGCGCTTTTTGCGCAGGGAGTTGCAGCGGATGACGATTTGTTTTCGTTGTTGGCGGGTTTTTTTTTCGGGTGAATAACGCGGATGCGTGGTATTTTTGAAGAATGGGGATGGTTTGTGCTATTGTTTGTGTGATGAAGAATAAATTTAAATGTTTTTAATAACGACATTCACCCAAGGTGAGTTTCGAGTTTTGAGGTGTGTTTCCATACTGGTTTTTAAAAAATGATTTCATGTTGTTAAAATATTTTGTAACTTGGATAGGTTTATAATTATAAAAGAAGATTATATACGAATTTTAACCCTTTTTTAGCTATCTGTTACCGATTGATAGATTGAACAAATTTTTCTCAATGAAAGTAGAGAGATTCATTGAAGATGTTTCTTATGCAATCAAGTTGAACAGAATCGATCTAATATATTCTCACGTACTACGTAACAAAACTTATGCTTCCTCGTAGTGGAAGTTTTGTTGTTTTATTCACAAAGCATTTTTCATTGATCTAGCTTACATTGTTAGTCATGAAAAAATAGAAATTCATTTTAAATAGGCCTATTATTTCACTATAAACAATTGATAATTAAAAATGTTGTATTCGTATATGACCCATTAGAAAAGTTGAAACTTCTTGTCATAATGCTTCAGTAATTTATTGCTAAAAAACGTAAATTTCTGCTAAATTTTCCAATCATAAAATGTATTACTTTTCTAAATACTTATATATACAAAATTTCGTTACTACGATTATAAAGGACGAAAATTCCATATATTTTATTAATAAATAAATAAGTAAATATCTAAATATTTGCATATCTATAATCATGTTGAAAAATACTTCCTAAGCTTATTGTATTTATTATACTTATATATTTTATTATTTATTTATTTATTGTTTATTGTTTACCCGAGCTGAAGTTCAAGTGAACTTTGCTGAAGTAATTTAATACCTGTACGCATTAGACCTGGTTTCTTATACTTATTTATACTTATATTTATTTATTTATTTTATATTTATTTATTAATTTATTTATGTATTTTATATTTATTTATTAATTTATTTATTTATTTCATATTTATTTATTAATTTATTTATGTATTTTATATTTATTTATTAATTTATTTATTTATTAATTTATTTATTTATTTTATATTTATTTATTAATTTATTAATTTATTTCTTTATTTATTTTATATTTATTTATTAATTTATTTATTTACTTATTGTTAATATATTGCAAATTAATTATTTTTATTGCACTACAATTCATGATTCACTAAACCGCATTTCCATTCCCCGTCGATAAATAAGACAAAGAACAAATAAAAGGCGTTGTTCGCGCGCCACCGCAATGCTTCCCCAGAGTCAGGAAGCAAAAATACGCGCTAGCACCGAAATCGTCTTATACACCGGCAGGCCTTCTAATGTTTTCATCCATCACGTGGATCGATGCTCCGAGATTTCAGGAAATACACACACACACACACATACAGTTCAGGCCGGCGCGAAGCTTTTCGGATGGTGGTCGAAGATTGATTGTTCCCGCCGCTAGAATTCCAATAGGAAAAATACGTCGATTTTCCGCGCGATCCTATACGAAATCGCCGCAGCCAAACATCCGCCTGCTATATTTATATATATCGTAAGAAGCAAGACTTCCCGACATTTCGTTTCCTTACTTTGCAGAGTTAACTGGAAGCGTGATTATGGCAAACCATTAAATAGAATGGATTGAAGTTGTTTCGGAAAAAAGTAATTCGTTGATTGAATCTAAATATTCAAGAGGTATCGAGAAGAATCTTTGCATATTATTTTGTAATTTACATGAATTATAAACAATATTGACTTTCTTTTCTAAATTTTTACTTAAAGTGAATTTATATTATTTAAATATATTTATTTTGTACGCATAAAATATTATGTTTAGTCTGTTTCAAATAGATTTGAAGATCATTGATGTTCTCCAGTAAATAGTTTCATTGTAGCCTTGACTTTAAACACGAATTCCACCTAAAGTTTTGTTCGAAGCTGTGTGGTAACATTTTGGAGAAAGTTATGAATTCTGTTAAAAAATAATTTTTTTAAGTATTTGCTTTTGACAATTTCATTGAATTTTATTATTAATATCATTTAAATTTTTAGTCATTTAGAATCAGGATAAAATTAATTGGTTTTGAACAAGGATGCCCATCTTTTAAGTGTCATAATAAGTTTTGAAAAAATCATACATAATAATTAGACGCTCAAATCGATTAAAATTTAGTGCAAAATCTTCCTTTAATATGTCAAAACATACAAAACCATTGGATCATTACAATTGAAAGAATAGATTATAAAAGCACGAAATAATCCAACCCCTCCAATATTCCTTCTCTCTACCTCATCATTTTTCCCCACCTCCATAATCCCCCCAAAAACCTACCAATAAAAGGGCGATCCACGAAACATCTTATCGCTACCCCGGCTACGTTACGCCGCACAACAATCGCTTATACTCTCCTCCTCTTATCTCGTCGCCGGCAGCGGCGGTGCAGCATCAGAAGCTTGGAAGGATCGATCGCCGCGGTCCTATAAGACTTTCCCGGCTGGCTCGCATCTCTCGGAGATCTATATCCGCCCTCTCTAACGCGCTCCGACCTCCTCTTCATTCTCCTCTCGTGCGTCTGCACCTGCTCGCTTATCTTCTCCCTCTCTCCTGGCTCGTTATCTCTCGACGTTTCACGGTCGCGCGATGTAATCGCTCGGAATTGTTTGATTTGCCTTTTGCGCGTGATTCGATTATGGGGAGATGGTTTGAATCGTGGGTGCTTTGGTGGTATTGTTTTGACGCGTGGACATATTAAGATGTCTGGAGAAATAAAGAATTTGACATCTGAGCTGGATGAAATTAATATTTGAAACTGGGTGGATGCATTGGAAGGCAATGATTGTAATATTGTTAGATATTTATATTGGGTGAAATTTAAGGTTTAACGATTGTCTTGATAAGTCAGTATATTTGGTCATATATCACATATATGGTTTTCTTAAACTATAATATTTTTAAATTAATTATAAGCGTGTCTTGTCAGTTGCCCTTATACATTCTTTTTGGCTGTACATACAATCAATTTTGACGCGAAAAAGAGAAGAAAAAGTATTTATAAGATGACGAATGATATAATAGTATCTGAGATATGACCAAATATTAATTACAAGTTCTGAAGAGGTCGGTAAATTAGTCACCGAAACGTCAACCAAATAAGATATCTTTTACTGACTCATTAAGATAATTGTTAAGCCTTAAATCTCACACAAAAAAACAAATATGAGTGTTGAAAATATTATGAACATTGTTAAATATTGATTTGCTAATTAATAATCAATATTGCGATTATAATTTAGCCTTTAGTATGGGTCGCTCTGCATTATACATGTTTCCTTTCACCTTTGTTGTGATGGAAGTAAGCACTCAAGTCTCTAGGACCTTGGATTAATAATACAAGTATAGGTAAAGTAGCAAAATTCATAATCGTAAAAAAAGTTAACGCACTAATTAACTTAAATAGTCGTGGCCGCATTTAAGTTTCTTTTTATATTTACTTAATGATCCATCATAATTAAACGCGAAATAAAAATTTTCAGTGCAATTAGTAGAAAAACCAAACTTCTTTGACTTATAATAAGCTCAACCTATACTGTAATTATATGCTGATTATTTAGACGTCAATAATTATAAAGTTTACTATTGTTACGTAAGACAATAATTACATCTCTAACCGCAACCCACTTAGGCAATAATGGCATATGTCATAATTCTTTATTTTATCTTCAATCACTACTCTCATACTTTCCATTTCACACAAATTTAACTTTAGTTTCGTGACAAATATCTTCTAAATCATTTTATTATTTAAATCATTAAACATTTTAGGTACATTCAAATCCTAAACTGATAACTCGATTCCCGGATTAAAGTAACCCATATAATCCCATAACCAGTACAAATTTTATGTCTAATTTGGAAAGTTCCAATGGCATTTAATTGATTTTTAGTCAGTATTTTTAGAACGAATAATTAAGTGATCTTCATAACTCACTACATATGCTCAATGAATTACATCCTCGCAATTACCACCCGAACACCTGTATTTATTTTCCTCTTTAATCCTTCGCCGTACGAGGGGCACACGTACACGTACACTCATTCTACTTTATTTAACTTCAACGAGGGCACGACCAGCTCGCCGCCGCCCATTTTTATTCGCCCTCGGTCTCCCGTACTCTCCTCCTGCCCAGGCGTTAATCACCGCTAAACGGCGGTCCGCTGAATTACCGCGCGCGGCGCTCGCGAGTTGCGTATATAAGGTATACCGAGGTATACAGTTTGGCTTTGGCCTGCACTAGAAAGAGCAAAGCTTTAAATCGTGTTTTTCTTTTACTTCTATCTGGAGTTGTGCCCCACACGCGTAGAATAATTCAGCGGTGGCTGTTGCTAGGAGACATCGGGGTAAGACGAGTAAGAAATGTTGATCTTGAATCTGGCTGGATGTTGAGTTGAGATAAACATATGAATATAAAAGACATTTTTCTATTGCTGAATCCTTCACTTGTAAATACGAGATAGTTTTACGCGTTATTATCTGCAAAATACTTTTTAAAATGTTCAGATTTTAATCAACGTTGTAATTTCATATAATACTACTTTTGTCTGCGCTATATTTTAAAATGTTATTATATTACACAGAAGGAAATTTGTAGTATTTCTCCAGTGAAATTTCGACCCTGATAGCTACAACTTGCCCTTATTACAAAGTGTTGGGTTAGGAGCACTATATTTTTGTCGAGATTTTTTATATCGCCAGACAGTTTGTAAAACATTTAGAAGTAAAAAAGCCGATTAGTTTTTTCAATTCTTGCAAATGATTCGTTCTTTAAAAGTCTTAAATGGATTTCTGAAGCTTGCGGGTATACTAAACCATAGAAATTACTTATAATGAAACGTTGAAATTTCAGGTGCCTGCGGCTATATATGATTTTTACTGTAAATGAAACTAAAAATAAAGCAAGTAAAGCATCCAACTACCTAGTTTTACTTAGAATATAATATTAAGGGAATTGTGCATACACTTCGTTTTAAAAAGAGAATTTTTAATTTCCGCCGAGACAATAGTCTTCTCTACGCAAAGTAAAAGATTCATTTGGGGCTAAATGCACGCTGAAAGTGGCTCAATAGAAGAATACGTATCTGAGGGTTCTATATATTTCTATATATTTTCGGATAAAAACACAAAAAATCATGAAATTCTGACAATAAGTGACTATAGCTACTATGTATGATTTTTTTAAACATTGGTTTAAATGGAAAATAAAAACTTTAAACCTTAGTATCTCGAAAACATAAAAAAATTGACTTATGTCGTTATGCCATTAAGTCACAGGTATAGTTAAAGCAATTACAAAAAATCTGAGTTTTCTTTAAAAACTGTTTATCTTTCAATGCCATAATGATAATAAGTATCAGATTTGAGCTTAATAAGTATCAAATTCTTATTAATAATATAATAAAAAATGCGTGTATATCCTTTGAGTACCATAATACGCACATTTGTATGTTTTAGGTTCTCACTTAAAATAATTGTTTCCTTATGTTTTAACGTAAGTACCAATTAGAATTGAATAATTTAAAAACATAATTATAAGTACACATCCCTGATAATAAATATTGAGGTATATGCACAAACAATAGATTAACTATAAGAGTAAAAAACTTCAAACACACAAATCTTAAACTATACATACATAAATAATTCTTTTTATATAAATCTAGCATTAACTCATCTATGTCCATCTCTCCTCATTCTCCCCCACATCCCTCTCTCTCTCTCTCTCTCTCTCTCCCATCTTCCATTCCTCCGTTCCTCGTTCGTCCCTTTCAGTCACGGTTAATTCGTCCTCGCGCACATCCGCCCACCCGTCTATTTTTTTGCTCTCGTCTCTTGCGCGCGCGTTGTTCTCTTCCTCTGTCCGTCGCGGCGCTGTTCTTTTTCGGGGCGCGACAGTGCAGCAGCAGCAGCGCACAGTACAGAGTGAAAGCGCGATTATGATGCGCAGCACACGCGCGGCCGCGCTGCTCTGTTTTTTTTAATGAAATTTTACCGGTGCTGTTGTGCGACCCGACGCCCGTCCGTGCTGCAGAGTCATGAGTGGACGGGTTGAAGTCACACACACACACACACGTACACGAGCTTCTTGAGTTAGAATCTAGTTAATCTAAATGGAAATTTATATTATTATTATCATATTAATTTTGCTTCCTCACAGAGGAAGCTTTGTGGTGGTAAAAAAAAAGTATTGCTAAAATCATTTTAGAAATATGTTTTGAGACTTAAGAGATCATAATACAATATTTTTAGAAAATATGTGTGTGTTTGCGTGCGTGCGTGCGTGCGTGCGTGTGTCGACGTGAGTCAGCATTACTCTGATTATATACGGTGAAACTTAATGTTTCAGGGATCATTTTTTTGTTTTTCTTATAGGAAGGCGGTACAATAATTTTTCTTTGTTTTTCGATGTTTTTTGTTTTATAGCGGTTTTTCGATTTTTGGGTTTTAGTTTTACGGGTTTTGAATACCTTAGAAATAATATCATCGATGCATCGAAAATGCATTTAAAAGAGCATAAAATTACCTAACTTTTCCGACCTGAAAGATTGGATAACGTCATTTTCTTCTTTTGTTATACACGAGAACGTCATTTTCTTCTTTTGTTATACACGAGAACGTCATTTTTTGTTTAAACGGTTATATTTCTGAAATGTATGACGGAAAATTATTTTAAAAAATTCAGATAATTCGGAATATGGAGAAGAATATTCAGTCAATTCTTTAAGACTTGACCTTTTTCTTTTGTCGAGAACAAAATAATTTTGTAAAGAAAATTGATTTTCTTTCTCCGAAAATTACTAAAATAAATCGACAGCATTTTATCTGAAACTTTACGAAAAGGTAACTTTTTAATATCTCATGACCTGCATGTTTTTTCAGATCATGAGATATTGAGGTTATGTTTTATTTTAATATTTTTTTTAACGCTTACATCTCGAGATCAGCGCGGTCATTTTTTTATCAAACAGGGCTCATTTCTTTCCTTTTTAAATGAAGATTCAAAATTGCAAATCAATTTAAAAATTTATCTACTTGTTTTTGTTTTATAATGATTATTTTACTTTTATATTTTTGCGTTTTTAGTCAAGTTAATGTAAATGCATTAAGAAGAGTATAAAATAACCTATCTTTTACAACTGCAAATTTTGCATAAGCTCTTTTCCTTTGCCTGCAGGGCAACATCTATCACATAGTCTTTATGTCGTCTCTAGACGTGCTTGCATCATCACCATAGCTATCATAACTACTTGTTGGGACTAGCTATCCGTAGCTGTGTAGTCCGTAGCCTTGTTCACACAGTTACGCCATCTTTCTCTATTGTTTGCGAGTTGCATCCAATCCTCCTCATAACATCCTATTTCTCGTAGGTCCATTTGAATATTGTACTCCAACCTTCGTCTCGGTCTACCTGGGGTTCTTGCTCCTGTCGGCTTCCCTACGAGCACTCTAAGTGTTGCTCTTTCGTTACCCATCCTAGCTGCATGCCCAGCCCACCCTTGTCTTCGGGATTTAATCACTCTGGTAATGTTTGGCTTCCCGTATAGTTCGTGTATTTCTTGGTTATGTAAAATTCTCCATTCTCTAGTAATCTCATTTAATTTACCCCCAAATATCTTTGTAAGGACTCTGTTCTCAAATACTCCAAATCTATTTTCTTCCCGTTTGATTAACACATAGCTTAATTATGCCGTCACCAGATAATAGAAATACTAATTCTCGTATAACTAAGGTGTGATCAAGTACCTTTGAAGTCGGATAAGGTCCTGATCAGGTTCCTGAAATATGTACTTTAAGAACACAACATTTTTAAAAAACATTTTAAAAATGTTTTTTTTTAAACCTTTAAACGTTTTTAAGAAAGATATAAAAACGTTTTTAAAACATTTAAAAACGTGAAAAATGACCGAAAGTTTTATTGTAAAAAAAATCGAAAACGTTTATAGAACGTTTATATGACTATAAAAACCCATCTTTTTGAGCTATTAATAAGAAAGAAATATAGTAATTTAAAATAATGTATAAGAATAAAGAAATTCATATTGGAACAATTTATTTAGTTTGAGGAAGCTAAGTGCCAATGAATTGGCAGCGGCTTTAGGTTTTAATTGCTTTTGAGTTTGTTTATTGTGGGAGCATTGATAAGGGAGAATATGTGAATATTATAGTTGATGAGTATTATTGTTAGATATTTAAAAGGTTATGTTACACATACTGTTTTATAGCTACATTTTATAATTAGAGTGTGATAAGTAATATTTTTATATTTCAACGTTGTTAAATCTCACTTAAAAATTGGATTGACAATGATTAAGTTGGATACACAGATTATACATTTATTTCACACCGCAATGAATATTCATAATGATTTTGCAGGCTCTCATCAATGTAATACGAGTTGATTTTTTAATGTGTTCACTATCTTTTAAGAATCATATTATAAAATTAAATGTATATAAAGTATTTTTTCCCTTTAACGGTAAAACGAATCTTTATAAAAAATTAAGGATTATTATTTATACACTTCAACAATTAATATAATTTTTTTTAATCAATTATGTATTATATTCTCCATGAAATGCAAACTGTAATAAATATTAAATATTCACCAAATAATGCAACTTAAAAGAAAAAGTTTCTTACGTAAAAGAATAACTTTTTTACAAAGTTTGCACTATTATATAAATTTGTTTCGATTTCCACAGTCTCTAATACATCAAAGATACAATGACATGAAATCAAACATCCTGTTATTTTTTTAGTGTCCCAAACCGCGTTCGTCACGTAACAATGAAACATCCGACATCGCAAAACGCAGCAATAATACTACAAATGAGATTCCCCATTCAAATTTCATTCATTATTCACGAGCAACGCTGCGCTCGTAAATCATCAGAAAAAATGAACGGACTTTTATCGCCCAAAAGCCATGCCTCTTTTTTATTTTCTTCATAATTGCTCTGCATACAAAGCGTAGAAAGTCTAATATACGCTCCGCTAAGACGCTCGATTTCGTGAGCGAAGTGCACCGGTCCGGCCTTTATGATAATCATCTCCCGGATAAGGTCTGTTTCGCGTTGCTCTCTTTATTTCATTCATTCCGCGCGCTGCAGACAGAAGCTACTACAAATGCTGCGCTCGCGTTTTATCGCTGCTCGCTGCACGCAGAGAGTGAGATAATATAGACCGTTATGGGAGTGGGGTACAGATACGCCCACCTTTCTTATTTTTATCGACAGCGTGCGAATGCGGAGTTGGATTTTCATTTGTTGTAGAGATTACGCCCTGCAAATTTCAAGTATTCATTTTGTGACTATTTTCGCTTATCTTCGCGGAAAATGGTAGTATATATATATGCGAAGTATGGCTTGAAATTTAATTTCCTGATATTTTAAAATTGCTTCTTATATGAAAATAAGAAGTATTGAAGTTGACGGATAAAGCTAAGCCCTGTATTCATATATTTTCAATCATTTGCAAAAATGGATTTATTAACACTGTACCTGATAATATAAAACTTATATTTTATATTATATATAAAATATTACATTATTAAATATTATTTTATATTATATTCTGTACTCAAACATTTAATCGAACCAGAACTGAAAAAAAAATTTGTTCAATCTAAATAAATGTTTCCTTGAATCGTACTAAGAAAAGATTTATTTGATAATAGTAAATATTTAATTATGTTTAGACTAGTATTCGTCAATTCAATAAATATTTACTAAATTTAAGAAATATTTACTTTATTTAAGTAAACTTTTTCTTAGTACGATTCAAGGAAACGTTTACTTAGATTTAACAAATTCTTTTTTCAGTGCATTTATTATTTATATCAAATTAATTTACATTGTTTATTATTGTTTTTGTTACAGGTAAGAATTCTACTATATTGCACATCTAATAAAGGAATTTTGCAATGTAAGTTTGTTAAATTTATAAATTATGTTATATTGGCAAAATAATTTTCTGATGTAGCTTTAAGACATAAAAGCTTCGTAGTACAAGGATTACATTTAATTTTTCTGAAAGAAGAAACTAGAATGACAAAGTTCGCTAAAAGTTTTTTTAATTAATACAGCCTTTATAACTACTTGTTTAACGCTTATAATTAGTATGGAATTTGAAAAAATCTTCAAAGCTTCCAAATTCTTGCGAATTATTCCATGCTATCAAATTTATTTTTTCATGTTTATACAAAAAGTAAAAAAAAATGTAATAATATTCATAAATTTATCTTAAAAAGATATAGTTATTACAATATAAATTATAATTACTCTAAGTTATAATTATTATGATACTTATGTATTAATTTGTATGAATGTATAAAATTTTGTTCTACGTATTTAAAGCTCTTACTTTTTCAAAATTAAAAATATCCTTGACATCTATATGTTTGATGTTTAATTAAGCGTGCCACATGAAAATATCTTTAAAGCTTCAAAATACTTTTTAATTATTCCACGTAGATATTAAATTTATTCTTAATGCCTACGTAAAATATAAATAATAATTCATACATATATTTTTAAGAAATTGTAGACTAATAATTATCAAAAACTTATCTTAGTAACTAACATTTCATACACAATGCATCCAAACTAAAAGTTTCAAAAAGCAACGAAAAAAGTTCCGCAAAACCTCCTTCCTCTCCCAGCAAACTTTTGTATCCTTCGCAACCCCTCCGATAGTAAATCCCAATCAATAGCCCATAACGTAATCGGAAAGAGTGCGCGTATAACAAAGAAAGAAGAAAAACGTCGCGCAGCCTCCATCTCCATCTCACGGTCCGCGCGCGCCGTTTAATCCGCCCTGTCAAACGAACATTCACTTTATATCGCAGCGTTGTAGCCCCGCGGACTCGGATACGCATTGTCCCCCGTGCCGCGCGCGGCCGCTCGCATCGGAAAAATTGCAGTTGCCCCCCAGCGACGAGCTATATATATGCTATACATTGACCGAGACCGTAATCTCGGGAAAAACTCACTTCCAGGAGCGGCGGGCGAAATTTAAGCAAACACGAATATCTTCTCGCTCTTGTGCTCTTTTTCTCTCTCTCTCTCTCTCTCTCCCTTTCGGAAGACGAGAGAGAAATATTACTGCTGCAGCGGCTCGCGCTGAAAAATGACTTCCCAGCGAGGGAGTCTTTCGCTTTTTTTTCTTTGCCGCGGGATGCTTTTAAAGCTGCGTTGGCTGTCAGTTATGTACTGTAAACAGCGAGTTATTTTAGTATGAAAATGTAGTTGGTGCTTTCGAGGTTGAATTTGGTCGGTTGTTTGTACTTGTTTCCGATGGAATTGTGTCGGCTTGTTAATAAGCAGATTGGCGTATAATTGAAGTGCGATAGATGATTAAGAACCTTTACTTTGAATATTGAGGAGGAAATTTTTGTTTTCGAACTTTTTCTTTTCAGAGCGAAAAAAAATTCTTTTGGGTGAATGGTGAAGTTTGAATTCTTTATCTTTACAAAAACGTAGGGTTAATAATTGATGTAGAAGGCAAATATCTGTTCCGAAAAGTTTTTAATGTAGCAAATGCTTGCACAGCTAGTGAATGGCGATTGAATAAATCAAAGGAGATTTTTTCGTGATTCATTTGGTGTGAGTGATAAATTATAGGAAGCTTAAAGTGATAAAGAAAAGTTTTAACGTCATCGTTGAGCAAATTTCATGTCATAGCGCTATAATCTTTGGATGTCTTTTATAAGACATCGCCACGAAATGAAACTTAAAAAGTTCAAATACGTATTATAATCTAAGTATACATTTGTAAAAATAAACACCTACGATGTCATCTATAATTATAGTTATGAAAATATAAAAACTTTATTTACATTATATTAATGATTCATTACTGTGGCATTCGAAAACAATCTGAGAAGCAATATCATTAAATAATGTCGACATTTGATATTTTATTATAATTTCATAATTTCTGTTTATTATAATGTGTTTATTTTCAATATTTTATTAGTATTAAGGCGAATCCACAACCGTTCAGTCATAATTCTGTCAAAAATTGTGGGGAATAATGTTTTGGCCAAAACTTGAAACCTTCGATACAGAACTATTATTAATAATTGTTAAAATCTATCTATCTAATCATTTCATACATGAAAACAAAAGTAGACATCACCCTGGTAGAAAATAAGCTAATTCGGCTGGTTAACGTATTAATGTATAGCTAAATTTTCTATCTAAAAATAAGATAATTTCTAGCTAATTTCTAGCTAATTTCTAGTTAAGAAACAGTTAAAATAATTAAAGTGTCATGGAAACCAAAACAAACCTATAAGTTAGGGCTGTTTTCGATAAATACTTATACTATAAGTATTAATAAATTATTCTTAGTTATTCTTATACACAAATCAAACGATTATAATTCAATTTTAATATTGAAGAAGTTACACTAGTCGTCTTTTTGGTAAGACAATCCTTATATGCATTGTTAGTCGAGACACTTAACCTTAACGTTTCAATAATAAAGAAATACAAAGAAATGTGCTTCGTGTAAAATACTTTTATGTTAATAGGTTAATTATATATTTCTTATTGATTCTACGTAGTTCTACACTATTATACTTTAATTAACGTAATGTAAATGTGTATTTTACAACGTTTACAAAAAGTGGTTAATGTTAGCTAGAAATTAGCTAGAAATAAGCTAAAAGGCATACCATTGTATGCGGGTTTTTAGCTATAATTCGTTAATTAGAAATAAGCTAATTTTGTCAATATTAGCTAATTTCTGGCTAAAAACCAGCTTAGATTTCTACCAGGGCACAAGCTTTAATTCGAGACTACAACCAGCTATCCAAAGATCGATTAGTCCCGAAGTTACAGGCGATCTATTATATTCACAGCAAAAATCGCACGTTAAGACTGCCAATTCTCTCCATCCCAACATTAATCTCCGATAAATCTTCGTTGCAACTGAAAAATATTGAAAACGTCGGGGCAATAAATTAGCGCAACAAAACTCTCTCTCTCCCTCTCTCACGATTCTTCTCATAAGCATTCGCATCGCGCATATCGCAAATACAAAATCAATGCTATCTCCCAGCCATAATTCAGTCAACCCGTTCGTTCCCTCCGTATCTCCTCTCCCGTCCTCTCCTACCCTCTTCCCATCCATGTCCTTCGCATTACTTATATTCTTTCTCCGTGTTCCCCTCCTTTTTACTCCTCTCAACTTCCTCCCTCCTCTCTCTACATCCTCCTTTTTTCCTATCTATATCTTTTCGCACTCTCGCGCCGTATCTCTCGCCACATCTCTCGCTATTTTTGCCCTCTGCTTTAATACTCTTCTCTCTTTCTCTCTCCACCTTCCTCCTCCGTCTCCGTCACTTCCGCGGCTTTTGTTTAATTAAAGCCGCGCGACTCGCACGCTGCAGCGTATAAACTTGGCAGCGACATTTTTCATCCCCCTCCTTCTCGTTCTTTTACTTCTACTTCTACTTCTATACTTCTGCGGGCGGAGGCGAGATTCGAAGTCCGCTCTCGCGCTTGCACTCGTCGCACGCCGCGGCGGAGCGAAAAGTTTGAGGAAGAGAGGAACTGCGAGCGCGCGCCCCGCGGGGGCCCTCGAACATGACGTGATTTCTGATTTTGGGGAGAGAGAGAGAGAGAGAGAGTAATATGCGCCGCGCTGCTGGCGTCGGGACGCGCATACGTTATCAGGAGGGGTGGGAGGATACGTAGATGAGGTGATATCTATGGTTTGATCTTACAATTAAATTGCGAGCGTTTGTTTTGGGAAATTTGCAGTTGGGGGGGGAAATTCGGAGTGGATAATGCGTGGGTAGCGGGGCAATTTAACTTTTCTTGTTATGGACATTAAGTGCCTTTTACATTACCTGTGATGAAATAGGTACTTGTGAAGCATGTGCATAATATGGTAGAGGTTTATATGAAAATATTCAAGGCATGTTTCAACAATGAGGTGTTATAAATGATGAATTTAAGGACCAATCGACGACTCTTACGAAGACTAGCACATTTCAGATTTCTCAAAAATACCTTGTTAATGGTATTGTTGGAATATTCATGCAACGATATGCACATCAAGCAGGAAAGGGTTTTTTCTGACCTGCAATTTTTATTGCACCCTCCCCATCACCGACTGACCCCAGCAGAGACACGCACGGAGGCCATGGGCTTCAGTCCGAGGCAGATCACCAAGAAGAACATACCACCCACGACATACAGCTATTGTTCTTATGAGACACTGTGTTATATATATATATAAAGTTCTTTTTAACATTACATTAGTGCGCTGATTACTGTGCAAGAATATTGTAAAGTCGCAGTGTACTATTTTAAATAAAGATTAACTTAAAATATTATACATTCGATTTCACAACTTCCCAACAGGTATGTTATAAATAACTAGTACTTTTTAGTTCTGTCTTTTATTAATAATACTAACACTTTCTTAGATTCTCTAAGAAAATTATAGTTTTTGACTAGAATTTTTAAAATCGCTAATTTGTATAAGAGATGTATAACAAGAGCTAGTATTTTTCGACAAATCTGAAATGTGCTAGTCTTCGTAAAGGACATCGTAATGATGATAAATAATCATTAAATTTGTTATTTATTACATTTCATGGCCGTAACGTGCATTGAAAAAATTCGTAAGCATAAATATCATTTATTTATATTTACACAGGTAAACAAATCTATAGCAGAGAATTTATTGATTTAATGATTATAGAACATGGCTATAACAAGAAATTACCAGAGAAAATTTACAATTAATTATATACTTCAACATAAAAGTGACAAAAAGCCAGATTTAAGTTAAATATTTAATTTGTTAAAAAGTGTTGAATATGAACAAATCCGTATACAAAAATATAATAAATATCGGTTTATGCTGATTAAATTTATTTTGAATAATTTATATCTAGATTATATTGTTGTATATATATATATATATATATTTTTAAACCTAATATATTTTTTCAATGCACAAATGTATATGCAAAATACTGAATAATTACATTTTCACTTATTGTAAAATATAGCTAACTGTGTAGGAAACGAAACCAGTAACACAAAATACACGTATATCTGCGATTTATGTATTTATAAATAAAATATAACTAAATATTTATTTTTATAACTTGATAAAGGAAATTATTATTTATTTTCTTTATTCATTATTTATTTTCTGTATACCCAACCGTATTTATTCACAAATCTAATGTATCAATTGAGATCAATACCCACATTTTTATTGAATAATTCAACATTACTTACTGCGAATATCGTCGGAGTAGCCGTAGCTATACACAGGAACCTTCTCACCCTATCGAGATAAAAGCATGAATGCAAAATCGCTTGATACGCGGTCGTATATATGGCAACCCTATCGGGAATCGGATTATCCTCGTTCTTTTTATTCGATTTTGTTTTATACCTTCTAGTTACGTTTGAGAAACAAAGGAATCCTATGAAAAAGTGATTGGTAAAGGGAGATGCCAATTCAAATAGGCCATTTATGTATTAGACCCTCCGGCCCTGTTCGATAATTGCATTTTATTTCGAATTGCTCGTATTTATTAGTTCTGTGCTTCTTCATTTCAGACCGTCCTCAGTGGGATTGAGGAATTCAAAGGGATATAAAATGGCACTAGCTTCTAGGTTTTTAAAAATCAAATGTTCAATATAACTTTATTAAATTGAGGATTTTGGTGCTATTCAATTTATTTTACATATAACTGTTATTTATTAATATAATTGCTGAATAATTTTCATTAGTAATTGATAAAGGAAAATAAATTATAAAAATAAGTATTATATTCAATAATATTAATCAATCAATATATTTTATTTTAATAAAATTATTCTGGGTTGAATTTCCTTCTGATGTATGATATGCTATCAAACGTTGAATACATTTTATAATTACGTTTCGATTTTTGCAATTATTAAAATAAATTGAACATACCATCGCATCTCTTGTATTAATTTATTTTTGAAATACAATGTATAGCTATTTTATGAAATTAAAATGAAATTTTTAATATTCTATAATTAATTATAATTACTACATTAATACATGAAAACATATTTGGTCTATTATAAAAAAACTAATCAAATAAATTTCGTAAAAGCGCTGTTAATGAGTCAAATTTTCGTACATTTCGAAAAACATTCTTATAAGTAAGCAAATTATTATTATAGCAGTCATATCATCCAACTCAAAGCTTCGGCCCGTCCGATGCTCCGACAGACATCAGATCCAGATCACTCAAAATCGTAAATCCGAAATAACAACCATCACACGTCGACGAACCCACTTAATCAAACCGTTCCACTTTCCAGTAAAAGTCGAACTCAACAAACCCAGTGCCCCCACCCATAACCAGTATAATACCCACCTAATAAAAACCACTGCCGCTCATATACCCCGCAATACCCAAAACCGGCTTCAGCGAAGCCTCGTGACCAGCTTTTTTCCCCGTCACTCGGAAAGCGGAACAAACAAACAAGCGATCCGGTTACACACATACACACACAATGCGTCGGCCGCGGCGCGCGACCCCGACCTTGGGAAGAAATTGCGGCGAGATCTCGCGGCGCTGTTTACGAGCATAAGGAGCTCATTAATTCAAACGGCGGCGGCACCGCGCGCGCGCGCAACGGGAACATAACGGAAGATCTCCTTCGTCGTGGCGCTTGGATTTCCCCCTCCTGGATCGCGATGTTGGTATATAGCAGCGTGCGATGTGTATACTGTGTAATAGTGTATTATACCGTACGGTCCGCGTTCGAGGCGCGTGCATGCAGCGCGAGAAAGCCGAGGAGGTATATAACAATGTAATGCTCGCGCGGTGTAGCGCGTGCCGTGTCTTCGCCTGGTCGTTCAATTCAATGGAGACGAGGTTTGGTCTTTGAATGGCGGATGAGAGCGGGATGGATGGTGATTATGGAGGTGTATTGGGACGTTTAATTAATTCGTTGAAGTCTAGGGGGACAAGAGGCAAGGTGTTAAGAACTATAATTGCGGGATGTTGTACATTGGTAGAAGAAACGTGTATGATGATAAGAAATTTATTATTTCTTATTGTGTTATTCTAGCTGTTTAACGGTGCTCCTCCTCATTCCTCCTATCATCACCGCCTCGGAACCTCCTCTAAATTTTACTTTATTTGACTGATGAAAAGCAGCATTTTTAAATTAATTTTACGAAAGACTTAAAATAGCGCCAGTTAATTCTACGGAAATAGTTGATGAAGACACATGTACCACATGCGTATGAATGTTACTATAATTATGTTATAAAATAGTTATTAACAATTTCATTTTACCTATACTCAGCAGTGCCCACGACTAAACCAGCCACATTAGCAGCAATCCGATACTTTGGCTAGTTTTAGTGTATTAGTTATTAGTATAATATCTTAGTTGAATAAAAAAGCACTCATGTATCACATGCGGACATTATGTCACCTAGCGTGTAATTATCAACAGGTCATCTGGATATAAAGTGAGATCTATATAGAAAGAAAGTTAGTATGAAAGTTAGTATCAATAAATAACTATAATTATAAATTCTTTATCATTCCGTCTTAAACCGCAACTTAGAGAGATGACATCATTGCAGATCGATTACCTGTAAACATCGCCAGGGAGATTCAAACAAAGGATGGCTGTAGTTATTCTGGCCTGAATCGTTCAATCGTTGGTTGCACTTATATATTGTTGGGCAGATCGTGCATTTATTAGGATCATGATTTTATACGTCTTATAAAAGAAATACAGGCTTCGGTATTTCATTGCAAGTCTCTTGAAGCTTTCACTGTTAAGCAAGTCATTCACATAGTAACCAAACCTCCTTTCTCCCTGCACGTATTCTTCAAAGCATCAATTGTCGACTAGAGGTGCTAATTTTGGAAACTACTTCATTGTATACCATCTGTTATTCGTTTTAAGCGAATGATATTTTCTTGTTGCCTGTCTTGGAAGTTCCACTTTACTTTAGCTTTAGAGTGAAAGAGCGATTAGAGTGAATTGTTTACTTTATACTGAACTTTATAGTGAAATTTCGCTGTAACATATTCGGGCTTTCTATTTTTATAATATAATAAAAACCGTTTTGTGCACAAGAATCAAGTTGAAAGCTTGTTGAGACCTCGTAGTCTCGTTCTAAGAGCGCAATATAGAATACACGTTACTCGATGAGAAAGGTTAAAGCAAGTCACACCATTAAAGTGTACGAATGGAGACATGGCATATGCCTTCTGCCACTGTACCTTTCATACCGGCATACCGTAGTGACCTTGCCACCAACAGCAGGTGTCGCTTTGAGGTTACGCATTACAACCGCGGTCTATCTTGACGTTTTTTTTCTCCGCTGCACCTCGTAAAGATGCGCGTTAAACTTTTATGAGGCAATAGGTGGACAGTTCGCGTTTACGGGCCGCAACTCGGCGGGGGAAACTGCGCTAGTCGTAATTTCGGCGTGGAATTCTAAATAAAGCATGGCAGGAATTTTTAACGCATTTTTTCTCCAACGCTAATTGAGTACCCAATAAACATTTTTCAGTGGGTGACGCTGTTCTCTCCTTAAAATCGCTTTGCAAGAATAAAATTTAATCTTGTGTGTTGAAAGTTTGGGGTCAGATCTTGAGACGAGAGAAAAAGAGATAGAGCTGAAATTTTCCGACTATAAATCAGTTTTAAATTTGGGTGCGAAATTTATGTGAATTTCATTCATTGAGCGTACTTTAGCTTCGATATTAATTTCATTTTTTCATCGGAGTATCTAAATAAATGAATGTTATATATAATTGAATTATCGATCACGTTGTTTGACAAGTGATACTTTCCTTCTAATTCCCGAATTTAATTTGAATGAATTTGAATTGATAAGTGTTTTCGTACAATATTGTCAAACTGGATTATGTTTCTAATCTTCTTGTTGAATAATGTATTATTCTGCTCGCACAAATTATTTGCAGTCACGTTCAGTGCAATTTTATAAAGTTCACATTGGCTGCAATGCAAAATTGCAATTAGCTTATTAACGTGATGGTTTATGTTATAGAATATCATGTATTTCGGTCTCTGAAAAAATAAACTTGTGATCATTCCTAACAAAAGAAAAAAAAGACAGTATTTGCATACTATTAAATGAAAACAGATATCCGGGAAGATGATTATGCTGCTTTATTTGCAGCTTAAACGGTGTTATTAATAACTTTGAAACGATGTGTAATTATAACCAAACATTAATCATAATTCAATACATTGAGTAAATATGTTTTTCATTATAAAAGCAAGTCTTCTTCAAAAATTCCATATTTATACAGTTCAGAAGCCAGTTTGTCATTTTAACAGTTTATTTCTGATATCTTATTCAACCCGATCGATAACATTATATATTGAACATTTCTTGACATTTTTAATCCTTGCGTTTATGTGGGCATAAAGCCAATGAATCGATTACCAATTTATCGTCAATTTTTCACAACCTTTTCAAAATTAAATTAAAAAATTCAGGTAACACTATTAATTTATTATAAACAGCTATAAGGTAAATACACTTTTTTTGCCATTTTAGTACTATATTTGTTGCCATACTTTTTAAAAATCGTGTACTTCATTATACTTCAATATACTATCAGTGAACTAAAGATATTTCTTTTTTTAAATTTACGACTTGCTATCTATTACTTCAACAAAGAGGAAGCTTTGCGATAGTAAAAAAAAGTTATTTTAGCAAAGAGTTAGTTTAGCGTTTCGTGTTCATATCATATTTTTCATATCATTGATTCACCTTACCTTATTTTCTTACCTTAAAGTTTAGATAAGGTCACTTCTGTTGTGATACACGAAAACTTAATTTTTGATTAAATGGTTATATCTCGGGAATCTATTATGCAAAATCGTTGAAAAAATTTGACATTATTAGCAATGTGGGAAAGAATATTCAGACGTACCTACATCTGGTTAAATAATTTAATTAGTATATTAGGTCAAATAAGTTCATATATTAATAATTAATTAAATTTAAGTACCAATGAATTGGCAGCGGGTTTTTACAGTATTATCGAAATATAGCCGGAAATGGAGTAATGACCAAACCCGCTACAATTTTTGTCAATAAAAAGAAACCCAAAGTTAAATTTTTGGTCCAAAAGAATTAAAATCTTAAAAATTTTGCACTATATTTCCACCATTATTCTGTACGAATACCACACACGCGTACACACATTCAAAAAATCTTTAATAATTCCCGAACGAACGAGCCAACAATAACGTCACAGATCTCACAAAAATTAATATTTTAATATTATTTACACGCGAATGCAGTCGGTTCCGCGATAAATCAGCAAACCGAACCCCATCCCCCCCAGTCTCGCCGGCGTATATTTTACATAATCCCGCGCATAAAGCCCGCGCGCGCGAATTGCTCTACAGCTACAGCTTATACCAGCGCGGCATAAAAAACGCGAGAGAAAGAGAGAGACGCACGCGCGCGAACGTCACAGCGACGACACGGCCGACGGCAGGAATTTAGAAACTCCTCCATTTTACAGCGCACGCAGCAGCATCGCTCCGAAATATTTAAATAAATTTGCCCGACGCGAAATATGCGCGCTCAAAAAAAAAGAAAAAAGAACGACCAACTTCGTACTATACATACACGCGAGCTATGAAAAAAAAAACCGAACATTATAATATATGGATACACAGAAAAAATAAGGATAAATAATTCGCGCCGGCGCATAGCTCTTCCGCGTCACGCATTCCTTGCTCCGCGCGAGGCGGAATTTCCGCGCGAAAGTGTGCACAGTATATAGATACATCCTGACGCATCGCAGCGGGCCTCTGGCTTCATTAGCATGTGTACCTATTGCGCAAGTCCATAAACCGATATTATACGCCGGGCGAGAATCGAAGGCTGCAGACCATCGGACGCATTTGCGGGATCACTTTCGTTTCGGTTCGTTCCGCAGTCACCTGACTCACCTACTTGTGGCCGATTTGTAACGAGTTTATGTGCCTGTGTGTATGCGTGATATCGAAGTCCGAAGGAATGGACTAACGGGCGCCCCGTGCTCTCGTACTCCAGTAACCGCGATACGTACATTTCTTACGCGAGCGCGAGCGCGGTCGGTGTACGCGTTTTCTTTTTTTTGTTGTTGTTCTCTCGTCGTTAGACGGCTGACCGGTGGATGTATGGGCTTGTGCCTTCTGTCGTCTTTTCGCTTACTGGGTCTTCGTTGAGTTCTTTGCGGGACTTCTTGGATTTTTTGGGATGGTGGTTTGGTGATTGATTGGGTGTCGCGTGGTTTTCGCGCGCGCACGGCGATCCAGTTCGATCTGGAGAGCCGGAATTTATTTGGGAATTCGGTTTACTTCTTTTGGAAGGAGGTTTGACTGGGTATCGCAGAAGTAGTATTTCAGGTGGGAATTCGTGAATAAGTAATGGGATGGTATAATTGGTTACCTAGTTAGTAGATATGATGAATGAGTAGTTTTTTGGATACTATGGAACGATCTTTCTTCCGTTTTGTGAGCATTTATTGGAGTAAAGAAACATAATACTTGAGTGTAAAATATTTAAACTTAATTTTGGCTTTGTTTTCGCGCATTGTAAGTTAAAAAATTAGAAATAAATATTGTCATTCAATGTTTTTTTAATACTTTTAATGTATGTTATATATTTTCGAGCCAGAAGATATTTCATCTCCAGTTTTCTTTTAAGCTATTATTTATAAACTCGAAAATGTGTAATAAATCGGTTGAGATGAAGAAATTGGTTAACGTACTATGCACGTAAAGAGTTTAAATAATATGAAAAATTGTATAACGTACGCTAGAAACCTAACTATCTAGTTCTTTATAAAGTTTCATTTGGATAATGTGAAATGTTTCATTTCGGTACAATCAAATGCATAATACGTTGCTAATTATAGACAATGTGGTTACAAACTTTAATTGTGCAATAGTATGTTTGTGAGAATTGGAAAACAAATAACTTCGTTTTTGACTTTGTGTAGTATTTATATGAAATTCTATGCGGTATTGTAACATAAAGTTCAGAACAATTCCTATTAGAGCTTGTTGTACATAATTTACTTTCAGTACAAAGCTTTCTGACAATTCTAGTTAGCTTTATTTCAGTAAATTCATGCTCAGATAAATTTACATGCACAAGTCCGCACTTCTCTCTTAATGTAGGAACGCAAAACAAAGCATAATCCATGTTATCATTTATTCGTTGTTTATAAGTCTGATTACCATCTAGAGAAATTTACGAAATTTTAACATTATTAATATATTTTACATCCATTTTCGTAAAATTTGTATTGCGATATTAGAATTTTTGAGAATGAATGATTCATTTTACCTGGAACCATTTTTCTTCGTTTTTATATACCCTGTGTGGGGACAAAAACAATTTTTTATCGGTCAAATTTTTTTTGTAAAATAAACGTAATATAATTATAGTTTAACAGAACAAGAATTTTCTAATTATATTTACGAAAATTTGGGTCAATAAGTTTCAAACATATTTAATTACAGGTGAAGTATTCTTGCGCAATTTCTTGTAGCTAGTCCTAGAACAGTTAAGTTAAAATTTAGTTAGGTGTTACTGTTTGACACATAGATTATTACTTTAAGTATTAATCCGTCTTATAGATGAATTATCGAGACCTTTCAAAGAGCGCTTATCAAAATTACCTATAACTGTCATTTAAAATTGCATCAAAGTAGAAAATGACTACAAAATACAAATTTCTGCACTATCCAAATGCAAACATCATCAGAACACTCATCCAAAATTTAAGCTCAAATTCACGACTATCATTTTCCCCTCACTCCATCATAAAACTTCGTTCGCTAAATGAAACCCTCGCACCCAAACCATACTTTCCCTCTCAATTCTCCCCCGTTCTACAAACCAACACCTCAGCGCCGCCCTCACCCTTGCAAACCTCCCACCCATCATCTAAACCTTCCTCCTCCCCTCTATCAAATCCTTTTATCTCTCACCCATACACTGCATAAAACACACAAAAAGAGAACCACCGCGTCCACCGTGTATATATATAATCGAGTCACACGGAGCTTTGCCGTCCGCAGCAAAGCGCGTCCGGCCGCGCGCGGGGCCTCGACGGAAGACAAATAGAACACAAAAGGCAATCAAGCCCCGGTCCCCACCCCGCGCGCGGCTCGCGAAATTTTCCCCTGCACACACAACACGCTGGCCGTGGTTCTGCGAAGCGCGAGAGAGCGATGTGAAAGCATCGCACAGTTGGATGCTGCCGCTGATGCTGATGCCGCTGCAAACCCAGTTTTACACCGCCACCTGTCCGGTGTGTGTGTGTGTGTGTGTGGGAGTGTATACAGTAGTGGACAAGAGTTTGGAGCGTTAGGCTTGTGTTGAGTATGTGCAGGTTTGGTGGTTGTTAGCTATTATCACTGTTAGGATCTTGAATAACATTGATAAATGTATATTTTACACTTGGTGTATAATAGAGGTATATGGAAACCAAATTATACACGAGTTTCAAGAGAAGAAGAGGTGCTTTTCAGCTTTGTTAGTATTGTTGTTACTGTAAACTTACGAGGAGAACACCAACCTTGCGGAAGTCGAATTTTGACGAGGCTTTGGAAGGAGCTTTCCGGTACCTAAAAATGAAGCCTAGCACCCGTAGTTTGTTCTAATGCAGGGCCCTTGTATTTGCGATATATGCTATTTGACTACGAATATACATTATTTTAGTACAAAAATGTTCTTGTTCTAGTGATTATAACTATGCATATTAGCACTAGAAAAATGGCCTCAAACGATAATAAAAGTAGGCGGAAAGAGCTTAAATTTGAGATCTGTAATGTTCAAAAATAATTACCTGGAAGTTTTAAACAGTGGACTGAAACTTTTAGCCAGTACTGTACGTACAGGTTGATTCGATATCGAAGCCGATGCGGGAGGTATACTATATGTATGTGTGTGTATGTGTGAAGTGTAGAAGAGGCAGCAGCCGCTGTGAGCCAGAGACGAGAACGGCCAAGTGACTGGGATTGGCGATCTGTAATTTTGGTGAAAGTGTGAAGTACGAAGGTACTTTGAGTAGGGTTTTTTTTTGGATTTCTCTTTTATATGGTAGACTTGGATTATATGTAATTAAAGTTTCTTTTGTTTAACGGGTCTTTCATTTTGTAAGCTAAATGTCGCGAAAAACAATATATACAAATAATATATAAATGTTTTTAGTTAATATTTTGACATGACATGCGTGAGAAATCGTATGTTAGTATTCAAACTTATTTATTTATTTATTTATTTATTTATTTAAACGGGCTAAAAGCCCTTTACAAAAGTTTACAAATGAACGATGGCGCAAACAGAACCAGACACCAACTGAAGATGTTAAACTTTAATACGCAGAAGTATACATAAGAATAATGCTAATAAGAATTGAAGTGATCATTTACATAGTCGAATCGCTGAAACTGTTAACTAACGATCTGACGCGTGACTTAAAAACATCTAACATCATCTCTTATACTCACAGGAATAGAGTTGCACCTGCGTTTAACTCTATTCATGCATGCATACAAGCTGTAATTCGTCCTAACATCCAGTTCCGCGACCTCACGAGGATTATGAAGCGTATATGGTAACTGTCTAACTATGAATGAATCATTTAGCCTATCAGAGTCCAAAAACTTATGCTTTAGCTTAAAAGCAAGAATACAATCATGATAATGATGCAACGATCTAATCGAACTTATGTTTAAAACCCTAGCTAACGCATCATAATCATGATCATATCGATGCATCGGTCGTCTCATTTTGAACGCAGCATAACGGAAGAACTTGAAGCATAACGGAAGAATTGTGCTGGACAGATTCGAGTCTATTCATTTGAACTGCAGTGTATGGGGACCAAATTTGCGAAGAATAGATAAAATATGGCAAAACTATTATTAATTTTACGTAAAAGTACAAGAGATTAAAGGTACAACTAAATCTTGTAATGATAAATAAATGGTGAGGATCAATAATAATAACAATAGTATATACAATAAATTGAACTTTTAGTCAGCTGCTGGTTTCATCCACTGATACCAAATGCAATGAATAAATTGAAATAATTTATCATTTCATAACTTCGCACTTGTATAATACAAGCATTCTTCTTCAAATAAATATTGCGTCAACTGATTTCAAAGAGTATTTCGTGACTGTAAAGATGATAATTTATCACCGCCAAGAAATTCGCGCGTAACTCGCTCTATTACTCTGTAGATCGAGCTGCAAGCATTGCATTTCATTGCTGTTATTGGACAAATGAAAAGCATGCTTGAAGTCACTTATTCTTACTTATTTATAGCTTATAATTTATTTTGAAGCACTTCACTTATTTAGTGACATACTAATTCCTTTGTTGTCAATTATGCTTATAAAAAACTACTAATTGTTTAATCTATTTTTGATACATATAAATGTAAACTATAAGCAACAATATTACTCATACTAAACAAAGTGATGACCTAAGGAAGTAAATCATTATTCTTATAACATTACAAAGATGGCATTATTGTCGCATGCTTTTTTTGTAATAACTCGTAAAATTATAATCAATTAATATGCTCATCAAACATTACACGACAAAGCATCAACAAAGTATTAACTACTAGAAATTCACTAAGAAACTTAGATTCAAATCATATCAAGAGACACAACTCGTAAGCATCTGTACATTAGATATAATCTTCTAATATTCATACTACCTTCTTATAATAATAATTCAACTTGTTTATTTAAACGTTCTTAAACCTAATCTCTGATCATCTCCTCGTGAACCTATGAACCCTGCTAATTACTAACCAAGTATCCACTTTCACATGCACCATGCACCTCGCGCAAGCCACTCATTTTACAATACATAAAAGCAAAGTTCGCGCAATCGCGGCACTATCTCTCCAAGAAGAAAGCACACGCCAAACCACTGGAATACGCTCTTTCAAGCGCTCCATCCAGCGGCCATAAATATCCTTCCGATCAAAACAGTATCAATATAGAGTCTCGGCGCGCAATAAATAATCCTTCCTTGAAAAAGTGCAAAGTTTCGAAACTCGCGGGAAAACTGGCATGTCGGTGGACCGGATCGTTCATTATCGGCTTATATGCGCACGGCGGTTCGCGCCTCGGCTGCAGCGCGAAATAAAATTCCTCTCGCGCATCGCGGTCTTCTGCATTCGCGAATATCGGCAAAGGGATGATGCGTGGTGGGATCGGAGCCTGCTGGACGTTGGGAGGTTCATGCATGGGTGTGTTGTATATACGGTGGGGGGAGAGGGTTTAACTGTAGCGGATGAATTTGTCAGTGCATTGGGCACTGGTGGAATGGTAATAAAGTAAAGTTAAACTTTTTGATGGAATGGTATAGTTATTTTAGCGAGAGTAAGATTTGCTACTATTTTTATTGTTTGGGAATGAAGCATGTGTAATCTGGAGCCACTCAGTTTGAAAAATGCTATAGAAGTTTATATTGAATTCCAAAAATATTTCTTATGGAATTTACAAATATTATAGATTCTTTTGTTGATTTTAGTAGAGAAGAGTATCAGAAAAAGAAGAGTATTGAATAATTCTAATAATGGGAAATGACAAATTGATTTTCAGCTTCTTATATAAAGTCTGATTTATTATTATCATAAATGGAAGATTTGCAACAATATATACTTTTTCGGCTGACGATCATGATGTTTGTTCTGTGCATCAGCAATATAGCTTTGACTACGAGAAAATATTCATCTACAGTGTATAATGATCGCAATGACTAGCATTTATTCTAACTGGCATGGTAAACCTTACCCATTAATAATTATGATCCGAATAGATGATATTGCAAAGAAAAAGTAAAAGTTTAATAACGATGCTACGTTTGTTGTTTCTCATAGTCATCGTAAAAATCGGAGATGCGTTACTGCAGGCAGCATTAGTTATGTACTGAGAAAGCTACAATCACATGCGTTATTAATATTTAGTAATTTCTCTTACTATAATTTTCTTAGTTAATTTGGAAGAACACTGTTTTACTCATCCCTTTTTTTAACAACTTTCATGAAAAAAAGAAGAAAAAAAACCAAGCATTCCCTTGGTGGAAATCTATCGTATTTAACTAGCCATTAATAGCCATAAATGACCATTAACTACTGTTACTGGCTATTAATGAGATCGATTTCCTTCGGGGTCGATTTATAAAGGGCGGACCTTTGGATTCTTCATTTATCCTAGTTAGTAAACTATACGTTACAAAAGCAGACTTAGAAAAACGAAGGAAAGACTGGAATTAACTTTTCTTCATTCAAACATTTCCGAGTGGAAAAAATTAACACATGTTTCATGTTTATGTTTTACAAACTAGCATTTAAAGCCAATCTAATCCTGATTGAAATGGATTTCATTTTTATACTAGTAAAAAGTTAGTCCAAAGCCAACATACTAAAAAGAAATCTACTATATAATTCTGGGCACAATGAATCATTCTTTACCTATTATTATTAGAGTATTCAATTTAATAAAAACTTAAATTTCTTCATAGTTTAACTAAAAATAACGTTTAAGCTACGTCCTAAATAGAAAATAAATGGCAAATATGCTCAATGATCAGTGAGAGAGACATAAGATGGAGAAATAAATGCCTTCTAATGTCCATGCGAATAGGAATGAATTTAATATCAACAATTCTTATTTGTAAGTTTGTAAATTATCATTCTCAATTAGATTCTTTCTCAGAGTTGCATAACATAAAACTACAGCGAAAATACAGTTTAAAATTTGTTAAGGTCAGCCGGCGTATTTGTTTACTCGGAAGTCGGACAAAGAGCGTTTCATCGCGAGTAAAAAACCAGCCACTCATCATTAGCCATCGACTACTATCCAACCCATTTTTCACGGACGAATTTTCACCAGGAAAAAAATACTCCGATAAATCCATTCTCTAAAATATCGTCAGCCCCGCGTCCACGTCGACTGCTCCTAATTGACCATTTACATCCGCGCATCTTCCCTCCTTCTCCTCCCAACACGTACAGGCACCAAATCCAGAGAACAAAAAATAAAAACACAAATACAAGAAACATTCAAGCATTATAACGACCATCCAGCAGCACGTCCACATCCGGTCCACCGGTCCGTGCACTGCAGCACCGCCCCCTCCGTATATAGCTTTAATCGGTCACGTTCGCAACATTAATTACGCAATCGGCGAATCGAGGGGGCAGGGTGGGTGGGAGAGGGTTGGCTAGTCGCGCGGCTCGCGCGATAATTGTAGGTTCTGCAGGCCCAGAGGCGACTCACTCGATAATTGATTCGACTGGCCGTCGCTCGCGCGTGCGGGTGTGTGTACGCATCGAGAGAGCGCGAGGGTGCGCGAAATGATCGAGTCTCGCGTACGCGCGTATATGCGGAAGGAATGTTGTCGCAAGCAAATCGCGCGGGAGCGCGGGGTTAGCTGCGTAGGCCAATCGCGCGCAGTTATAATTTCATTCGGAAACGATCGCTCGATAATCCCACGCGCGCGGGCGCGACGGGAGATTTGGATAGAGATTTGCAACGTGTGCGAGGGGGGGTAGTATATTAGGGGTGGCTCTAGCGGAAAGGGTGTTTTTGGGTTTTATTTGCTGTTTTAAGAGGGTTTTATACTTTTTATATTCAAAAAGCATCTGTTGTCACAAAAAATCGCCTATTGATTCCTTGGTTTTATGTAAAACTTATAAAGGTTATGTTGTTTGTTATTTTGCTTCTCCAAATTTTCTCAAAAATGAAGCGAAGGATAGGTAATTTGCTGGTATTCAAAAGATTGTTTATTTGCAAATAACTGGAACAACTAGTACTTCGTTAAACAAATTCTTATTCAAATAATTATTTAAGTAAATAACGTAAAACGTGCGTGCGTAGGTAGGAATTTGTATCGGCAGCTAGCATCCGTTTAAAAAGAGAAAAAAGTGGATTGTTTAGAAATATTTTTTATAAAACCTATTTATGAAATATGTTAATATCGCGGCTACTTATATTAAATAAGTATAAGCAACTGTAAGCCATTAACAGAATAATTGAAATAGTGAAAATAGAATCATATTTCTTTTCTAAAAAAAGAAGAAATTTTTAAAGCACTTTTATTCAAAGAAAGAAAATGGCATGGTACATCGGTGTATCTGTTACAGTAGGAGCACCCATATATGTGTGTATATCTGAGCGTTATTAGAGTTTTGGTAAAGTGCGGTTACGCTTGCAGGGATGACGTGTAGTTTCGATTGTTTATTCCTCTCTTTTTTAGGCATTTTTCGGTTTGCGTGCATCGATAGACTGAAGCCATGGCTAAACAAAAATGAAAAAAGTTGCGCCTCGTGTTTTGGACGCGTGAATTTTACGCTCTACATGTTCCGGAAAATTCGATTGATCAGAGTGGATGCCGGTGTATCTTGATTGATTAGGTTATACCGGGTTATACTGGGTCAACGATGTTTTTCGTTGGTTAATACTAGACCATTTTTGTTTAAACAGTAGATATACATGCATGTACTTCTGAAGAACTTTTTATGTTATTCAAATCTTAAATTTTCGAAGCTTATTTTTTAAAGAAAAATATTAACTGATTAGTTATCTAAAAGTAGTTTTTATAAGACATTTTTACATTATAAATATAGATTTTTACCACAAATAAATTGTGAAAATTAATTTAAAATTATTGTATATTAATGTTAAAAGATTCCGTAAAATAATTAACTACAGTGGTCTCTCCTTATATTTCCGCTTGGAGCCTTTCCCCTTCACACACAAGCGACGGCCCCCCACCAGCGTGGAAGACACGGCGCAGACTGGACTTCTACACTCCCGCTCTCCCCGCTTTCTTATGGCCAATCACACGGCGTAAAGGTATTCCGCGTGCGCGACCGCTGCGAAATCTTGCTTGTAATTGGTCTAACCGTTCAGCAGCATTATGTGGGTTGCGTTGGTATACTCATACTGCGCTTTTGCGTAACCTATATAGTGGTGGTCTTTCAGAGGCGGAAATATAACGAGAGGCTACTGTATATTACATTTATCCAGATTCTATAGTACAATTAGAATCATGACACTATTATTGTCTGTAGACGTGAGTACTTCGTTATTTTATACGTTATATACGTTTAACTGCAGGTTTGTTCCAAGTAAGAGGATCGAATTATTTTTCAACCGTTATACCTACCTTGTATTACTTAATACAGTTATATAACCTTATCTATGAAGAGAAAAATGTAATACTCTTCTAGCATCCTCATATTTTTATATTAAATCGGGACTGAAACAACATCGAAATACCTATAAAGCAATTTTCAACCCATAAATTTTACAGCAGCCAAGAAATACGATCAAGCTAGCCTATAAATAATACCATTACATTCTTGCAATAATCGAGTACGAGAAATAACGCCTCACATATTCCCAATTTTCCCACTTCCTAACTTTAATTTTTCAAATCCGAACCACCAAAATACACAAAATCCCCACGAATCCCCTCATACGCCCGCGACGCAATCGCCAAAACTGATCCTTTTTTACGCTCTCCTCGACTCTCCGACTTTTCCGTCAGAGAACTGCAGCTAGCTATATCTGCACTTCGATTCCGACGGAGAAAATTAAGTGACTTATATCAGAAAGCCTTGCGCAGCAAAGACGTGACGTCTCGAGTCTCGCGTCCTCGCTCCGTCCTCGCGGAAAAATCTCGCGCGACTTTGCGAGAAAGAGAGGGAACCCGGGCAAAAGGCGCATTTTCTCTCCTGTCTATCCCCCTTTCCCCCGGCTCGTATAATATATACGTACACGAGCCACTCGGCAAAAAGGATCCTCGCCTCTCTGCTGTTTTCCGCGCCGCCTCGAATGCATAGTGATCCCCTTATTTCGCGCGCGCACTCCACGACGAGCCTTTGTCCATCGCCTCTTGCTTTTCCGTATATACTTTTCTCTTTTTTGTCCTGCCCGTCGTCTGTGCGCGGTGACGTTCTATGCTCTCGGGGGAGGGGGGGGGGAGGAGTGGGTGTATATTCGCTGTGCTTCCGATCCTTGCTCCCTTGTTCTTCTGGCTTTTTCTCATTCCATTTTCGCGTCTCCGCCGCGCGTCTTGTGTGTATATGCGCTCTCGACGCGAAAGCTATTCGAGCGTGGAAAATGTATTTCTCGGAATCGAGCGTGCGTTCGCGCAAGCGCCTTTTTCAGTCATGGGATAGTGTGCGAATAAGTTTGTTTGGATATAAATGTAGATAAGAGTGTTATCGTAAAATATTGTAAATAAATAATGCACGTCGTAACGATACTCGCATTTGATATTCAAGAGGGTATTTGTCTTTGGTTAAAAGTATATAGATATATGTTTATCTGGATAATGCGTTATCTAGATCAGAAACATTAGATATTATTACTTGGAAATTTAAGTAGATACTTTTAGCATTATAACATGTTACCTAGATACTATTATCTAGATTGAAGACTGTGTCCAGATAAATTATCTTTTGCACAGCATTGACCAAAAGTTAATCATTAAAAGCATACTAGAAATCCATAGCATGAATATATTCGTCACTTTGCATACTATAAATATGAATTTTGCGTTTAAACACCCGACTAATCAAATAGATAAGTAACGTGCTAATAAGATTGTTCTTCCTTAACATAGGAATCAATCACATTTTAGCATTATCTTTGTTCGCACACAAACATTTTGTCCATAACTGGCACTATTGTTTAAAACCAATTAGTTTTTACAAATTTTCATACATATTTTAACTTACAAATTCCATTCTACGCCTGAGTCTCGGAAAGTACTTTTTTGGGTGCAGTTCAAAAATACGTATAAAATTGCTGGTTATAAATTCGCATAGCGGTGAAGCGCTACTTTAGGAATCAAGCCGTGATAAATTCAGTGGTGAGAACTAATTACCTGCATTGCAGTGCCACAAGAGCTGGTGAAAAGCTTGAAAGGAGGAAAGCAACGGCCAAGGGTATGATTCATTTTACTCGCGGAAAATCACAAGATGTATGGAATTTCGAAAGTTTCTCTGCGTGCGCGTAGGAAAGTTTGTAAATAAAAAACATTAAATCACAATAAATTTATACGAGAAAGTGTAATACGAAATCAACAGAAAAATTATTGATGACGCTGGCTAAATCCTAACATGAATATTAATTAATAGTAAACTACTGTTTAAAAATTGTTATGTTGTATATATTGTTAAAATTTGGGATCATAATGAGTTATGTAAATTTCTGCATGTTATTATTGTTTGCATACAACACTTTTACACAGTCTTTTTCTTGTAGTTTTAAAAGTAAAAATCATTTGCATATATATCAAATTTGTATCTCTGTATAAAAAGTTATACGTTTCAAAAGGACTGCACAAATATGAGTTACAGTTATTTTCGCACTTGCAAACAAGAATATCAGTTCTAGTTTACATGAAAATCGAAAAATGTTGTTTACATTTTCATGTAAATAAATATTTAAAGTGTATTTCACCAATCTGAGTGTGCATTTTTATATTTGCATACTAACGTGTTTGCATACACGGAGCAGACGATGTTGAAAATAGGATGACAGAAGTTTTAAATATTTAAATGAAACTATAGGATATTATTTCGCGATACCTGTGATGTGTATTCGCATCCCTGTGTAGTAGCTGAATTCATTCTAGTGCAAAGCAGATAACGCTCTATATCTCTCTCTCTTTCTGCTTCGATCTCTCTTCCTGAATTCTCGAGTGATTTGCAATTCAAGCTGAAAGATCTCTGTAATGCAGTTTTATTGTTTTTAAATATTTATTGCCTTTTTCTGTTAGGAATGTTCTTCTAATTTATTGGTGATGTAGAAATAAATAATATTTTCTCTACCCTAAAACTATTTTTGTTATTTATATCAATAAATTAAAGCTACCTTTCTAATATCCAATAAAGATCGGAAATTATTTTAGTAAAAGAAAAGATTCTGAAATTAAATGATTTTTATTTAAAGCTAACAGATGATTCACAATTATATCAGTTATACAATCAACGCCATAATTAGTTTTTCATTTATAATTTATAGTAGTTACATATATGAGGTATTTTTACAGTTTTTACTCAGTAAAACATAAGGAAAATCGCATTAAATTACGATATTTCTCCAAACTTAAGAAATAATAGATCTCTTATAATTTTATTTTGATTTATAATTTCCAAAACTCATACAATTTGGATTAAATGTCATCATGGTCAATGCTAAACACAATATTATAATAAAAGCATTACTACTGATTGCACTTTTAAGCGAAAAAACAACATTTGACATGATTATGTATCAAATGCAATCCTAATAGTAACAAAAAAACAAATGACAACAATTTCAATTATATATATATTTACATTCTAGCAAGCCACTATTTATACAAAACTTTTAAAATATTTACATATCTTAACTAGATACAAAACAAAACTGCACCAACAGTCCTCGCCGAAAAAGTCTCAAACTTCCCCACCTCCCCCCTCCCCATTTTCCGTCACCTTTTTTCGCCAAACTTTTCGATCCAAAAGAGGTTAATCGAACTCTCTCTCTCACTCAATTGCTTTTCTCTCTCTCTCCTCAAACCATACATATATATAACCGTTTTGCGGCAAAGCAATCTGTAGCGCTTTTCCCACCCACCATTTCGTTCTACTTCTCCTCCTCCGCACACAATATCCCACCCTCGCCCTCCCTCCCGGTAAAACTAAAGAATTCCACGAGCGTACGGTCGTTCGACACATCGACTGCCAGAGGCGCGCGCGCGCGACGACGAACGTCGATTCGCGCGGGCGCGCGTGTTCCCTCCCCTCGGCCACCCCTATTCCACTTTCATCCCTCCGCGAACACGGAGAGCAAATGGAGATGAACGCCGGCGAATGGAAATTTGCACTGCGCGCGAATAAACAGCTTCTGTGTGTAACGAGTGGCGCTCGCCGTGGACCTTTGAAGCGCGAAAATTTTCCTTTTTATACATAAAGCGTGAAATGAATAAAATGAATTTTCGTCGCGAGGGGGGGCTCTGGCGTCGAGTTGATTGCTTTTCGAATGAGATCGAGGGCTTCTTTGTTCCGCGAGACTGTGTGTCGCTGCTTTGTTGGGAGCGCGCGCGCGCGTGTGCAGACGCGTGGGTATGGCGGAAGGCCTCTTCTATTATTCCGGTGCTTTGCGAGATCTGCATATGCGCGGCTCGATGCGAATAATCCGGTTTTATTGGGTGGGTGTCGAGGGGCGCGTTCAATTTATTGACGATAGCGGTAAAGAGGATATGGGCCGCGGTGCATCGCGCGGATTCGCCGTTGAAAGAGTAACTATTTTTTTTGGGGGGGAGCTTGGGGTTGGATAATCCAAGACTGGCGATGACGAACGGGCGTGGAAGAATGGGTCAGTTTTAAAGCTGGAGTATATACACTGGAATTTAAAACTATAGTTATATTTCTATAGGTATATTTCTTTGTATGCTATATCCGCTTTTGTATGGATATTCTTCTGTGAAAATTGGATAAAATAACTCGTACGTGGATTAAGTGATACGTAATATAAATTAGGAACTATGATTGTATCTACATATGAAGTTCTATATTAACTTATTACAAGAATATATATACATATATATATATATATATATATATATATATATATATATATATATATATATATATATATATATATATATATATATATATATATATATATATATATATATATATATATATATATATATATATATATATATATATATATATATATATATATATATATATATATATATATTATAGAGGTAATTCTATTTACCTCTATAGGCATTACTTATTGTAATATTTTCTGGTGCAAAGTAAACTATAAACTATATAATTATATATGAGGGTGGTAGTCAATGGAGATAGAGGGATAATAATTTGAGAGATCTTATTCTAGCCTAAAATCATTTTTATTTTTGGTGCAATTACATATTCTATGATAAAATATTTATAAAATTTGATTAGTAATTATATGTGATATTTTTTTTACGTCGCCATATTTGTGCTCCCATATAGTGATAATCAACGAGAGGGTCTACGGTGTGTTTGTAAACAAAGAACATGCAATTTTTACAGAGGTGCTTATATCAATCGGCAGAGACTAGGAATCGAACCGGAGTCACCGGCGTAGGAATCCGACACTCGACCGACTGAGCCACCGTAGGCCCCATAAATGATATATTCCTGGTATAATTCAATCTTATTTCAAATACGAGCTTCTACAAATAGAATATTCAACGTTGAACACATAAACATAACCTAAGTGAATCGGAAATTTGGTAAAAAATAAGTTCAATGTATTAAAAAACACGAAGAAGCAGGTCTCTTATTCATCAAAATTTTAATGTATTCTACTTTTAATTAAAAAGTGAAACACGCACACATATGGAGTTATACGGTTTTGTGTTTAAATTAAAAATAAAGACATGGAGGTACTCTATTCTATCCTATATTATATACAACATTTACATTTTACATCATGTTTCATTTCCTCGATTCTCCACAAATTTTTGAAATATTAATTAACTTTTTAAAATTCAATATCTCCATTTAACTTTTACAGTTTGGACCATTAAATATTGATTTTTAAAAAATCTTTAATGGGTTAGTTCGCGTATTTATATATTTTATTCTTCTTGTGCCACTCATGTAGACAGTATTGTCCTTTTTCGGGGCACTCCCCACTACCTAGAATCCCCGCAATCACCCAGGGACATGCCCTGGTGACGTGAGAAATATTTGGCCGACTAAGAAAACCCACGCCAGGCACCAGCTGATAGGAAAGTCAAAATTAGGCAACTTTTACTTCCTCGAGAAGCACCTAAATTTTCGTTTCTCATCTGCGGAAACGTCATTGTTGGGACGGGGTTCCCGAGCGGTGACCATCCAAGTTCAACCAGCGCCATGCGCCGCTTAAGGGGTCACTCTACGATCTCGGCAATAATTTTCAATAATTTTTTTTTCATAGAAAAAATTGCAAGAAAGGTAAAAAATTTCAAATGTCCGCCATTGTGTTATTTTTCATCAAATTTTGTTTATTGAGCTACCAACTATAGCAAAAAGCTTATTTTTTAATAACCCGTTCACTTTTTTTCTTTCAAGCTCTTCAAAGTGGAGATATCACGTCAACCAGATTGTAGTAGGGTCAACTTCAGGCAGCCGGACCAGACAGATTTTACATACAAAGCAAAAATAAAAAATATATTTTATAAGTGTGAAACCTCTTCTTTTATGTGTAAAAAGTTTGAATATTTTAAATAAATTTTTCTATGAAAAAAAAATTATTGAAAATTATTGCTGAAATCGTAGAGTGACCCCTTAACTTTGATGATCGATCGCTCGCGCATTCCCGGAATCCTGCAATGATGCGCATTTATATGTTTTACTCTATTAAATGAATTTCAACTTCAAGACTAATTTTGAGTTTTGCGTAAATAAAACCATGTTGAAAAATTTAATTTTATTTTATAAATTCACATATGTTTACATATGCATATCGTAATTTCAGCGCAGATATAATTATACTAAAAAGACCTGCAATCGAACCTCGACCACAAATACCTACACACCGCAATAAAATTGATTAATTTTAAAATAACTTTGGTTGAATGAATTTCAGTTAAACTGTTATTAAATGCGCAAAATAATATATTTCATTACACCATTTACATAAATTAACTCATAGACTACCCAATACATATTGGAGAGTAATTTCAGTCTTTAATAAAGCATATAAAATACTTGTTCAGCCTGTGAAATTAATTTTCATGTATTTAAATAATTAATTTCCAGATTCGTGGAATGCATATAATGCGATAATTATTTAATTAACCACAATTTTCGGCAATTACGGCTATAAATAAAAACTGTTTCGCTTCAGCGAATTCATGATTTATAACAATATTTCATAATAGCACACGTGCAATTTTTACTTTTTCACGGTTCCCTTTTTATTTTTTTTTCTCTTTTCGCCTTTTTCGTTTGTGCCTTGCACAGCGTGGGCGCAAAATATGACAAAGCACACGTCGATTCAGGCTTTATTCGTACTCAGCGATGCGAGAAGATTCTCCTTGCGGAAAAATCGCATCCCACCCATTGATGTCGCGAAATGTCGGCCGATTACAAAGCGTATTAAATTCATTATCGTACTTTCGTTCGAAGAAGTTTTTATGTCAAATGAAAAATGAGGTTAATTCACCCTTGTGTTTTCTTTTTATTCGGTTTTTATACAAATAATTTATAAAGCATACGGTTAAAAAGTGTTATTGCTCATAAATTTGAACAATTGAGATTCTATTTTTAATCACACACCTGCAACCAGTGCAAAACTACAAATTCAGCACAATGATTACAAGCATTATAATTGATCCGAAAGGAGCAAAGAAATAACGAGATAGGCGAAACTAAATTCGCAGTCAGCGCAATGAATTAGTTCAGTTGAACGAGCAGTCGTATTTGGTTTGGAATTTTAATTGAGTTGCGGATGCTTTTACTGCATACTTTTTATTGCGATTGACTAAAGCGGATTGAATTGATAGCTTGAAAAGGTAGTATATTTTTCTAAAAAAAACTTTTTGTGTTGTTACTGTCATATAATTCCATATCCTTAAATCTTATAAAATTAGTCTTTGTTCATTCAGTTTCACAAAATTAGAAACAGCAACTTTATTGGCAAATCAACTTGATACGTAAGAAATGGATTGTAAATGCTATGTAAAGTATACTGAAATAAATCCAAGGCACTCTTCTGAATAATGCGCCTTGGCTATAGCGATGTATGCATTTACTATTCTGTATATAAGATACAGTATTGCTAGCAAGCCAGCATTTTTCCAGGATTGTCCACGACTTTTTCTTTCGAGATAGTCGAGATGCACATTACAAGAAGAGTAATAGAGCATATATTTACATGAATTGAAAATTCAATGATTTGAACTGTTGCCCCAAAAATATATTCATGCAACTCATCTGAATATACTCATAAGCATAAACTTTAATCACTGTTCTAAATTAACACTAACATTCTTGAAGTGACAAACTCTTGCATTGATACTAGCCTTTCGATTTGATAAACTACCAGTATTCACTTACACTCTGAATTAAAAGTTCTTGAAGTTAAAAGTTCTTTCTTCATAACATATCAAATATCGTTGTTTTACTTCCTTGGACACCATTTTGAGAAAAAACTTTGGTTAATTTGTTACCGATGATTGAATCTGATGCAGAGTCAAAATAAATCCATGACCGAATGGAATTTCCATTCGTTTTCATAACCTAAAGTATTAAATATAGTCTAAATGCATCCACATAGATACAATTAACTATAAAGTCAGTCTAAAATTTTAATCCAACTGAACCATTATATATTCCATCTCATACACACGAAATGACTCGTTCTCCACACTCAACGTTCCCTCCCCTAGACCCAAATACCAGTCCAAGCAATTCAAAGTGTAAAAAGACGTCCCAGCATTTCAATTTTAAAAACACTCGGAATCCCACAACGCCCCAACGCAATACCAAAGCTCCACGATTTACATTCCTCCGCATCCCGCAAAAATCCACTACACCGGCAATACTCGCGCGCGCGCGTATGACATCCAGGCAAGAAAAGCCGATCAAAATATCGAGAACTCGAGCGATAAAATACGACATCCCTCGGCGTACGCGACAAAAAAAAAGAGAGAAGAGAATCACCTCCACCGAGCGAAGAACGATTGGACACGCACGCGTGTGTGTACGCCTACGTTCGAGATCCGAATCGATCTCGCGTGCGAGGGCCCTCGAAAGGGTTCGTTTATGCGAGCGAGAGAGAGCTGCCGAATATCGCGACGCGCCGGCTTATTGAATGCGATATTGGATTTTTCGCCGCCTGCTCTTCTCCATTATGCCTGCATTTCGCAGTCGCGTATACGCGTGCAGCGGCGCGCAGGGAGAGTTTTAAACTCGTCGGCCGCGGGGATTTGCTCGTCTAGCCGGCGAGCGGATCGATTTCTCGATTGGGATGTATGACAGTGGTGGCGATGGGGCTTATTGCGTCTTGGGTGATTTTCGGGAGAACGATCGGGCTTCGTGTAGTCGCGTGTTTTGTGTAGCCGTCAAAGCAATAAATTGTAATGTGTAGTACGGGGATGTCCCATTTATTTTCATTTAAGCTTTGCGCGTGTTTTTACCTCGGGTGTTTTAAGTTGGCCTAGGGTACAAATTAATAGTTTATGTTGTGTAGGATCGGGCTCTTTGTTTTTATTTGAAAGTAGTCGCGTTTATTTGGAGGGGGAGGAGATATTTCTATCACTTGTATAAAAATATATATAGATAAACCAGGACAAATTAAAAATTATCTATTTTAATTTTAATTTTCTGTCAAAGATTGATAAACATAAATATTGGACAATTACGATTTCTTATTGAATATTATTTAATTATTGGGACTTTTCATTGTTTGAGTTAACTTGCCGGCTTCGCTAGTGTCTGCTGAGTATACATAAAAAGTTTCAAAGCATTTTATGCCATTTTGAGTGGGAAACGGCGATATATATTTGGAAAGTAATTGATTTTCAGCAAAAAGATATTTGCACTAATCATCGTTTATCCTAAAAAATATAAGTCGAAATTTTTTTTTATTAACGTGAAAATATTCGTCTCGATGGGCATTATAAGATTGTAGCTTTTATTTTTCATTAGGATTGATTTTTGTTTTCACCTTTGCCCCACCCGCTTGGACAATTCTTTTACACGTTTTCTAGCTCTCGGCGAGTTATCCGATCCAGACCCTCAATTATATTTTATTTCGAAGTTTTCAAAATACACGATTGTATCCTGGTAGAAAATTATCCTATTTTATCAAAGCCTTCGATTATTTACCATGGTAAATTAGATAGATCTACATACTTCTAGATTATTTTCCACCAGTGTATTTTGATTGCTTTATGAATGAAGATATAACGATTTTGTGAAAATGTACTTACCGTCGTTGTCGCGATTCAGTATTTACCACTACGGTATGTCACTTCGGGATTGATTTGGAATCGATATGCAAGGTTTTGGAGGCTTTACTTATAAGGTGCCTTCATGATTTAAGTTGTCGATATACCGGATATATTGCACTTATATCGGTAAATGAGAAAATTACACAAAGTTATTACGCGAGTAAACAAAAATTTATGAGTATATATTACTTTGTAAAATATCATTATCTTTTCGTCATAAGTTCTTTCCACGGTTTGCCAAAAAAATGTTTCATTTTGTAACAAGAAGTTTATGTATAAATTTCAACGATATTGTATATACCAATTTGCATCTAGAAATAAATGGACATCAGTTTTTAAATTTATTAGCTACAATAATTTACTATATTTTATGAAACGACTTTTTCAAGCTTATATACAAAGTAATATCGGGCTTTATTACTGCAGACAACATAGCTAGCGTAAAATTTCAAAACAAAAGTGCCTTTCAATTATTCACTTTACGCCGCTGTAAACCTTACCTCGTTTGGCGTAAAATATACATTTCCATTTTTCTCCATGCGGTACACTTTTATAGTGAGTAAAAAAATTTGATACTCAGTGTATTTTGTGATATTTTTTACGAATGTTTCCTCAATTTTTGTAAAAATAAATACAAACAAGATGCGCAGAATAATCAAGAGCATTCGCCAAGAGAAATTTTTATATAGCGTAATTGTGATAGCCGTAATTATTGTAGGTCCTTTTAATGCAGTTTCAGCTTAAAACAGATATTAATTTAAAATTATGAAAAGTTGGATTACATGCTAAAATTAACAGTTTTATGGAATTATAAATATACTTTCTAAAATATCACTCCAATTGATGTCTTTTCACATTTTTGGAGTGGAATTTACTGTGACATAACCTTACATCTAGAAAAAATTCAGTATTTAAATTTGAAAGTTCTCATCGATTGGAATGGGTAATATGAAGCACAAGCCATTCACAAACTTATTAATAGAGAAATTCATGTATATACAAAATATTTTCATCTTCATTTTATGAATATTCAATTCCAAAACTATAGTAAACGATTCAAATTCAGTTATGATGTTACACACTATCGATTTGGGGAATATCATATGACTTGAATTGAGATATTGTAAAATGTATAATATATAACTTTTAAAGGATGTATTAGAAAAGCTGTATTAAATATATTATAAGTATTGTCTTAGCAAAGTAATTGTAGCAAAGTGAAACCTTAAAGATACACATAATTCAAAGGTTAAATAGTAGTTACAAAACTTACAGAAGCAGATTTAACTACGTTAAACTTTGGCAGATTCTGTTATGAAACTTCGTAACGTCTACGACGTTAGGATTACAACTGTTAAATTTCTTATTCCATTTAATCATCATGCAAATTGTATGGAATTATAGAAATTGAAATACCACAATATTGCATTATGAGTTTATAAAGAAAGCCATACAAACTATTCAAAATAAAATATTATATAGCACAAAGTACTAAGTTCTTACTTTTAAGTATAATTTCAGAGTCAACACTTTTTTCTCGTCTTTCTCGCGCATGATGTCACTCGTTTCCGGTAGTAGTAATAATAGACGCACCAGTAAATGTAGCTTGCAAGAAAGAGACTTTGTAATAACTATATTGGCAACAGATGATATAAGGTTTCAATAATTTAACTTGATGGAATCAAATATCGTTTGCCGTACTAAATCAGAAAATACAAAACCTTAAACGATAACGCGTGACTTCGTCGCGACGAGGTTAAATATGATCCGATAAATATAAACATTATAAATGCACATTTTCGTTATGTACAATACCGAGAAATCGATGTAACGCGTGAATTATACTATGCGTCAAAAGGTCGCGCACGAAAATCTCTCCCGACAAATGACGGTCATTACAAATTTTTATTACCGTCTGAGAGATGTCTCGATCCAGCTCACACGTACACAGTAGTACTTCGTGTGGCGAAATAATTTATGTGGCTCTTTTAGTGTCATTTACATAAATTACGATTTTATCTGGAAACGGTATTAAGCGGCGAAATACATCATATACGTGAGTAACGAAAGTGTGGGACGTAAGATGCTTCTTTTTTATTTCGTTAGCCGACGAATTAAGTTGTAATTTTTATCGGTTTACTGCGTTAAGTGCCGAGTGAAAGAGCCTTTTAAATGTAGATATTTCTTCAATAACGCTACAGTTTATGTACTTGTTTCAATCGGAATAAGGTTAATAGAAACCTTTAATGGCCTATATTGACCTATTTTGACGTACAAGTCATAACTATGATATATATTCAATACAAAGCGAGTATATAAATATAAAAATGAAACGTAATTATTTAAAACTCTTATATTTTGTATAACTAAAATAATTATTTAATATTAACTTTTTTAAATTTGATAATAATTATGGTAATATGAGTTTTAAATCGCCAATGCAGTTTTACTAAATATAATGAACAACAAGAAATTAATTGACTGGCATTCAATTTGTTGGTTCATTAATTATAAGTTGAAAACTGTTTTATAGGTAAAGCTGACCTAAATGGATGAAAAATTAATGAACTCCTCTTACGGAGACCTCGCCCGTAATGAACAATCCTGATAAATATTACTCTGTCACTTATTGAGCGCATCACTGACGCGGCTATTACGCGTCGCGAATTGTTTTCGAGTTTCTATCACGTGGAGTATTCAATTTTATTGACAGAATTAGTTTTTAACAAATAATCAGAAACTCATTTTAATTAATATTTTTATTTTATTTTTGCAGTAATAAAATAGTGAGAAACCGTAAACGTTCATTAAATTGAATTAAATCGATTAATCTGCTGTGTAAGTTCGTAATAAAGCTCAATCACAATAATGCTTTTATGGTAACATTACACTGATATTTAAAACTTCATTCAATTTTGTTTTAATTAATTAATCAATAATAAAAACACTAATAAATATTAGAATATACCTTTAAATTACTTGGGGTTTTAAAATTTATGCATATGATGAAAAAGTGACTCTCACTTTTTTCTCATACTTAATATACTTTTAAGAATAAATCCTACAATTTTCAGATAAACGCATCAAAAGCTTCGACGCAAGGAGGAACTATAATCAAATAAATCCATTTTCATAATTTAGTATCAGTCCATCAACATTTTGAAACTCTTTACAAAAGTTATTATTTACTGATTTAAATTATGCAATCATAAATATCAATAAATAGCATATTCAAGTATCAATTGCACTGAAATTTAGCAAACTTAATCATCCATATCACCAACGTTAAAATGTCCATAACAGTTAGCCAAATTTCTAAAATTTACTTAGTTCGTTATGGTCCTGTACGCTCCATTAAAGAAAAAGTACTTGTGCACCGTGGTTATAAAATCAATTATTTCTTAGTAAACAAATCTTCCTCATACCAAAATAACATTCGATACAAATTAACGAAAGTAACCCTTAACCTTCCGTTTACGCAATAAAAGAAACCCCCACTTTTAATCATAAAAAGTCAGTACTGCATTACCTCAAACAAACACACGGTCCGCAAGTAAAATAAACACAAAACAACTTTGAAAACATTTCCACAAAAGTCACATATACATCGCAAGAACCTGCGTAGCCATCCAGAAACGCCAGAGCATATTCTCATCGTCATCCCAAGTATCGAAAAACAGTCCCTCAAGTCCACGGCAAAGTTGGCGTATTACCTTATGCAATGGCATCTCTCTCCCCGAGCACTTTCCGTCTCTGTCTCGCCACGCACACGGCCGGCGAACTTTATGACGCGTCGTCGAGATAAGGTGTGCGCCAGCGCCCGGGGGACTCGAGAGTAGGTACACACCTACGCTTTATATGGCCCGTTCGCTCTCGCACCCCGTACAGAAAGGTTGCGTATTGCACGCGTAAAGGCAAGAGAGAGAGCGGGTAATGTAGAGAAAGTCGAGTTTCGTGTGATAACTTCGATCGAATTGCTTTGTATGTTTATATGCGAGTGTGCTTGGGTATACGTAATACGCATGGTTAAGGATATATCAACGTCCCTTACGAAGACTAGCACATTTCGGATTTCTCAAAAGCACGTAGTACTTTGCAGAGGCCTCTTATACAAAACTAGCTCTTTATAGATTTTCTAATTAGTAAGAAAATTATAGTCTTTGTCTAAAATTCTAAAAGTTGCTAATTATCGTAGGAGATTCCTGACAAGAACTAGTATTTTTTTTGAGAAATCTGAAATGTGCTAGGCTTCGTAATGGACGTGATCGATGTAATGTTTGTGTGTGTGGGGGGTATGTGTGGATGGTATGTATGTGTGTGCGCGTGTGTAGGTGTATATGTATATATAAATGGGTGAGTGTAGGTGTGTGTATGTATGCATGTATGTGAGTATGTACATGTGTGAGTGTATGTGTGTAAGTGCGTGTATGTGCATGCGTGTGAGTGCGTGTATGTGTAAGTGTATGTCTGTGTAGGTACGTACGATACGCATAAAGATGTGCCCAGAGACGAGAAACGAGTCTAGTATACGTACGTAAGTAGTAATACAATTGATACAACTTTATATCTGCGTTGGTGTAGAATGTAAGCAATACACTTCCCAACGACTTGTGCTTAAAGAAAAACTCTCATCACAAGCGCTTGTCTCGGACCTCGGACTTGATATATACCTATATACGTATACCAAGTCGTATATGAGGATATATACTACTGCACAATTTACGCTGTAAAAATGAGTTAGTGCCAATCATGTTGAATTGGTTCTTTTTATCAACTTCTTTTTTCTACTCTTTTCACGACAGTGAAAGAGTTTAGTTTTTTCTTGTAAAGAAGCTTTTTTATACTATTTGAAAAAATTTCATTCGTAATATTAAATTTATTCTGATAATTCAATGATTAATATAATAACCTAGTAACCTTGTCATTGCAGATCAATCACATTTTATAATTACAATTTCTTCCTTCGCTATTTTAAATTCAATTTAATTAAATATTGAACCTTGAAATTAGAGCTGGACGTAAATTCCCGAGTGATTGAACATTTGCTTTTCTTGAACGTGAGCGATTGAAATACTCTGATTATTGGATCTTTTCAATCACTCTTATATGTCTGGTTAATAGATGTATTTAGGTTATATTAGTTATATTTCTGTTTTCATTTTCATTTTTTTCAAACTTATGCAGCTATTGATTTTATGTTACCTTCTTATATCATTAAGTTAATGTTATTTTATACATACATCTTTTAATAATGCATAAGTTATTCTATCAATAAAATTTATTTTTTTTTGTTTCAGGTAAGCAATCTTGACCACATAATTTAATTAAGGAATCGCAGTCACTGTCAAACTATGTATAGAGGTAAAAAATATAATTTGAACCTTTAACTATAATACCTCATGAGTCTTTTTGCAAAAAAATTTACTCTCTGTATTTTAATTAAAGAAGTTCTAAGTAGTTAAAATTTGAATTAAACACTGTTGGTAAAATGGCCACCTATCAGTTCTTATGGTAAAGTCGTATATTAAGTGCTTCAGAAAGCATAGCAGAGACTTCAATTATGTGTAATTTAACTACATGGTGCCGTAGCGTACGTCTTGGTTCGATATTTTGGGATTAGTAGGCCTAGGAAGTTTTAAGAAGCAATCGCCGTTTTTATCGGCGTCGATTGCCTTCTGCCTTGCAATGCATTCGTACGGTCACTTTACCAACCGATAAACGTCAGCGAAAGTTGCAATTCTGCATCGAAAATTAACTCTACGACAAAAACTGGCACATGCATCTTAAACAACGTAAAAAATCTATAATTTTATGTATCGTATGATTTTTTTCGTTCATATCACGCAGACGAAAGTGGTTTCTTTACATGTATGCACTGCTAAGGAATGAGAGTTTTGATGCTTTCGCGCATAAACATGATATTATCTTATAATTAGAGGGCGCTAGCAGCGGGATCACCGCGTCTCTCAACATCTTTTGTTATAATACATATATTGTATGAGTTACGGCACCCCAGAAAAACACATACGGGAAGATCTCGTATAGATGGCCACATTACCTACATGCCCACATTACCTGCATCCACCTTATTCAGTCATTTTTCTCGCATAATATTTAAATAGTTTTTAATTATAAACTAAAATCTATTTCTAATGATTTTATTTTTCAAATTTACCTTCTCTTCATATCTACATTTTTCGTTCTGCACTCTCAAAATTGTTCTTGCTTATCTCCAATAATTTTTTCTCTACTATACAATCACGCAAAAATAACCTCATAAATCTTAGTCTTCATCTTGCCACCTGTCAATGGAAAATATTTCCCCGCTCAACCCGCGGCTAAGTCACGCATCATCGGTTATACGCTCCCACCATGAGCGAGTGCGAGTTTGCACTAGCGGTGATTGATGCCACGGTGCAGGCGCGTAAAAGGCTCGAGAGTATTCTTGAATTTCACTGCGCACGGTTAGCGTCGGTCGGGGGAGAGCGAATCTCCTTCTGCGATTGTGAGCACCTGCGTAAACTTGAGCGCGCTCGTGTTTTTGAATTTCCCGCACGATTAAGCGTGTACATCCTCCGACGATGGATGTTTGAAGTCGGACGATTGATCGACGAGCGGCGCGGTATTTGAAGCCTACCATTTGCATAAGTTGTATTGAAAATATTGTTATAAGGGAGATGATGAATAGGTGTAGTGTGGCGATATTTGAATAACCGAGGAAAGTGTGCGACAAAAGGATGAGCTGGTATAAGGAAGATAGAGAGATTCATCGAATGGAGCCATTGTTGGATTTCTGAAGAACAAGAGGATATGAAAGATTACTGACTGTATTATTGAGAATCGTTTTTACTGATAGTATGAAAATGTATAGGCACGATGAGGCTGAACCACATTTAAATGACACTGATCTCTACTTTGAAAAAAGTTTCACATTACTATTTTATATGCAATATAGAGCCAGAAAACAAGTGGAAAAAGCAAAATCCTCTTAGCCCTTTTTTTAATCGCTAAAAACCATTTTTCGTCCGAATTTGGAATAAAAGATAAATAAAGGAATAAAAATAAAGTTTCCTTTACGTACTTGACTAATGTTAAAATTATTTTCGAAAATCTTTGAATTGCGTTCATCTTTGTGATAAGCTTCGTATCCCAGTACGGCATGCTCTAAAATATATTTTTAGCAATTCAATAAACAAATATATACGTTTTTATAATTTTAAATACTTATGTACTGGGGGAATATTGACGAGTTGGACCGATCAGTTTAGTAACTATTACCTAGTTCAACCTAGGCAAGGAATTCCTTATACGTCAGTTTAGTCCGTCTTACTCGGTCTTCGTTGTCTGCTTCTACTGTGAAATAACGAGATCGTAGCGAGCTATTGCCTAGGTTGAACTAAAGTGCGGCGTAAATTCAGCCAGTATTATGAAAGTCAATTTCTTATTAAATATTTTACATGAAATTAATTGTATGAAAAGATTGATTATTTTGTATTTTAGTCAATAAATATTTCAATATTCTGTCATTAGAAACTATAAGCGTCTTTTAATTACTATAATTACAGCCAATAAACATGCAAATTCTCTGGTGGAATATTAATCTAGAACTATGTAGATATATCTACTTTCCCATGGGAATAATCAACGACCTTGATAAAACTAAATAATTTTCTGCCAAAGTATAGTCGATTATAATTTCAAGGTTAAGACAGATTGTAATAAGTGTAAACAACCCTCGTTTTATATGTCTAAAATACTAAAGTTCGTTTTAAGAGTCTCTCGCTTTATCAGTAGGTGCAGAAACGGTCTTAAAGTAAGAGCAACATCAACATTAATTGTATTCTTTACTATAATCATCAAAGTGTAAACACATTACAGGAACATACTGTTTGATTTCAGTTTGTACAACGTAATTAAAATCATATTAATTAAAAGTGAACCTTTTTTTCGATTCATTAGTATTCTTCCGCCACGATGTTCTGCTTTAAGTGAAAACAGCTACTTTAAAACTCGGAACAAGTTAAAATCGTACCATTACTTAGTTTAAAAGTATTTAAAAAATTTAGTTTTTAATTGACTGTCGTTAAAGTAATATTTACCAAAAATCTTACAAAAACATACAATGTTTAATTCATCAAATAACTACTTATTGACTTTTCACGAATGCCGGCTTTACGCCTGATAAAAGACTGCATTAAACGCGACAACGTATCAATTAACTGTAATTGACTATTCAACGCAAAATCGTTGAACACTAACAGAAGCAACATAGGTTCCAGTCCATTGAACGTACGCAATTCTTTTAAAGCGATTGACTACCCTTTAATGTACTGTAAAAAAGCAACAATTCGACATCCTTTTACTTTTCTATTGAAACACGAAATAACGTAAAATTGTAGCAATAGGAATGCACACAAAATAAAATCAATACTCATATATTTCTATTTTTCATAAAAGATTGTTATAAAATAATGTGGTTGAAGTGTCATTCGAATACTATACGAACATTTTTTTCTTCGTAATTATTTAGAAAAAGGTGTGAAAAGAGTGTTCCGACACATAAAAAATGTCATCGTCCCTTAATTAAGGGTCAAAAATGCTTCTAAATGGTAAAACATTTTTATTTCCTAATCTAGGCTTCAGACCCCGGCAAAATTTGTCACATTTTTAACCTTATGTAAAATTATATGTTTATAATTTTTCCAGATTAATTCGAGACGTTATATGTTTTCTTTGGTAATTATTACCTTTCCCGATTCGAATTAATCTGAAAAAAATCATAAATATATAATTTTACATAAGGTTTAAAATGTGACAAACTTCGCCAGAGTCTGAAGCGTAGATTAGAAAATAAAAATATTTAACCATTTAGAAGCATTTTTGACGCTTAATTAAGTGTCGGTAACATTTCTTTCTCTTTTCATACCTTTTTCTAAAAAATCACGAAGAAAAAAATGTTCGTATAGTATTGGAATGAAACTTCAACCACATATAAAATAATATTAAAAACACATTTTTCTACATTCAATGCAGTATTCTCGCCAACGCTGAAAGTAATATCTTGAATTGGCCATTTTCATTGAAAGCGAGCCATTCATTGAGGAGACGATCGGCTTGAGCAAGTCGCGACGACGTCGGGCTCCGCTTAGTCAAAGCTCATTTAATGCGTGTGTCATGAAAATATGTGCTCGCGCTGCACCCAATGTTCTCAGTTACCGTGATGGCGCCTATATACGACTCCCACCCGGCTCCCTCGTACACTCCGAGTAGGGAATGGCTCGAATGGCTCCTCTTGTCTTCTCGATTGCACAATTATTTTTCAAACTTTGAACGTGAATCTGATACAATGTTATATTGTATTTTTAATTGTGTATATTTGTTCTTAAAAATATATTATACTCCATAAATCCATAAATGCTTGTGCTTTTTTTGCAAAAGAAAATATATGTTTAATCGGAGAATTTATATTTATATGTATATTCTTGTATTGACAGAAACACAGGTTTTGGTGATTTTTTTACGCAAGTGTAAGTCATTTTGCCTTTAATTAAATAGGTAACAATTGTATGTATATATTTATATGTATAATCTCTTCGCTAATCTTAAACTGGGTTCGTGACGGTAACGTTGATTATAGATTTGAAGATTTTTTTTATTACATCTATAATAGTAGAAAAGAAAAATAGAATATAAAAAAATATATTTTATTACAGAATATATACATATTATCTCTTTTTTAAATATGTATGTAAATGTAAACTAATTTATAATACAATAAACTTTGAATAGCCGCGCAACTATAGTTATTAGAGTACAGTATATATATTCAGGTCACGAAAGTTTGTTTTATTGCAAACAATTTTCACGTCGGACTGTACAAGCATCCTTAATGTTTCAATAACCAGGCTCTTGCTGCTCTCTCAAATAGCATTTCTCCTTTATAAATGCGCACGATGTGTCGTCGCTCGTTGCATTTTATTGCTTTCACTTTCCTTCGATTCGTGCATGCTCGCTCGCACATGCGCACACTTTTTACCGCGCACAAGGACAATTCACTTGTATTCAAAGCGATTTTGTCTTCTCCCGTTCAGTATATTTTGCTATTTTTCTTTATTAAGCAATTTGGGAAATTATCGTTTACATCGATTGCAAAATATCATAAAGCTTTCTGGGAGTGCTATTACAACTTTATATCGTCGCGGTGGCCGATAAGATAAAGAGTGTTCAATACTTTTTAGCATATCCCGGAAAAAGAATGACACATATAACCGTATAAAGTTATATATAAATTTCAAATACAGTTTTATATAATCATATATAATTCTGTATGATAATATTTAGTATTCTAGTAGTTCTGTAAGTAATATATGTAAATGTTCTATATTTATACCGACAAGTATATCAATTATTGTTTATAATGTTATCAGCTAGCATTAAAATTCAACGTGTAAAGTACTTTTTCAAGCTTTAGCTTGTTTAATCGACGAAAAATACTCTCCTAAATAACATGCGTCATTTTAATTAAATTAATAGTAAAAATTTAACTGTAACCTGGCTCATATTGTCATTTTATCAATTCTTTAAGTCCAAAATGAGAAAAATAAGACATCGAGTTTATGATTACTTATTAAACTAGCATGGAAATTATTCGTTTATGGCAGACGAGACTCTGACAAAAAATCTTATGGTCTTCGGTTATATATATTTGCACAAGAAAATTAAGTGTTTATCTCTGACTAGATATGTAGCTCTCAACGTATCTATTTAACAACCTACGTATTTAACTGCAGTTTACATATTTTTCTCCACTACTACATACGAGCCAACCTTCTATTTTACGTGCGCCAACGTGCAAACATCCTCGATACGTAACAAAACAGGCTCGCCAGCCAAACCCTCAAAGTGCTCAAAGAAGCAGCGGGCAAACAGTCGGCGCACGCGAAAAAACAGAGCCGCGTTTCGCTGCAGTGCGCGCACCCCGCGGGTAATATTTCCATTCCGCAGAGAAAGAAACCACCGCGACAGGGCAGAAGTAGCTCCTCTACTGCGAATTAACAGGTTTGCTTCTTTTTGCGCTCTTTTAACTTGGCGCGCGCACACATCGTCGTCGTACAAAAATACTCGAGAGAGAGAGAGAGAGAAAAAAGAGGCTTTCCATTTTCTCTCTGTCTTATGTCGCCGCCTCTATATTTCCCTCCTCTTCTTTTTTTTTGCTCGCGCTCGTTTCCCTTGTTTGCGTGTCTACTCGTCTCTTTCGCGCCTTCACCCTTGACTGCTTGCGTCGTTTTTGCCCGAGTGGCTTCTATCTCTCTTCTTTCTCGCTTTCCTTTCCCCTTTTGGCCAACGCTGCGACCGGAAGAGGCGGATGCTACAGAGACGACGCGTGACTTTATGGTGCTTTTCGTGCTTACTTTGCGTCGACGCGTTCTGCGCTTTTTATATGGCCGAGGCAGCGTCGTCGGCTGGCGTTTGTAGGTACGCGCGCCCGCCCTTTTTCCTCCGATGCGATTTATCGACCTATTGCTCGCGCGCTGCTGCGCTATCGACGCGAACATGACGAGTGGCGCTCATGGGGGTCGAGATTCATTTTTGCGCGCTATCTTGCTCGCTCGTTTGAGGGAGAGAAACAGAGTGAATTGTTATTAGAAGTCGCCCCGAATGTCGCAGTTGAGAGAGAAGAATGTTTGAGTGTAAAATAATATGTTTGCAATTTACGGTTACTCTCGGTAAGACAAGTATTTATGAAAGTCAGAATTATATTGATCTTTTATTTTAAAAAATTGAAGAAAAGAATTGTTGCATAAAGCTCAATGCCGTCTATAAATATGCAATAGTTCTAATCTACGTCATTACTTAGATCGCAAAGAAACTTGCATTTGAAAAAAACATCGTACTTATCAAAATTAGTATCATTGAAGGAATTTTGCCGCATTGCTATCTTAAACAACATAGATTAGAAAGGTAATATCTTTAGAGATGTATATCTATAATTCCATGGGCATCATCTTTTATAACGTAATAAACAAGTTTGTAAAGTCTTTAGCAAGTTCTTGTAGTCCATAGCTAGAGTTTCGCAAACTTGCTAGTTTTTTCGCAAAGTTTCTTTTTACTAGAAAATTCCTTTATTTTGCCCGACCAACTAATTAGAAACTACTTCATTAACTAATTAGTTTTTATAATTGCATTTACGGTTAACTTACCGTAACTTATACTATACTTTGTTTGACTTTTCATCCGTACATCCTTTAAATACTGTTTTACTCGTTATATCCTATACACACTTGGGTAAGGAATGGTCAGATGCTAGCCCAGGTGCCTCAACGACAATAAAATCAAACCTATAATATTCATAATCCTCAACCATTTGAATTTCATTTATAAGTTTCTAACTTTACTTTTAAAAACTTAAAAGGTGACTATTAATATATAATAATTTAAAGTCTTTTACTATTCTGTTTTTTCCCAAATACCTTTTTTTTATATTTTCCCTAAATATGTTTTATAAAACTCAAAGCAAGAACATCTCACTAATCACCTCATGTCATTTCAACTCGCTTATTTTCTACCAAGAAAGCAAAGAGATTCATCCATATATATTTATCAAGCGTCGTAATAACCCTCATCCTTTACAAGCCCCAGAAGACGACTACCTAGACAGACTTCTCTTCAGTAAGCACGCACCTGTTCAAAAGCACGTCCCTCTCTCTCTCCAAGTATCCAAACTGTAACGAGCCTCGAAACTCTCCTTACACTTCGTGCAGCATCTCCAATCCTGGGCAACAATCGATCAACAAGTTGTGATGCACTGCGCTGCGCAGCCCGTCACGTATACACGTACACGCGCCTATGTACGTCGTAAAATCAGGCGTCCTAAGTACGCGATTTCCAACTCTCTTGGGCCTTTATATATAATGTCGTCGCTGCTGGTCGCCTGCCCGGCAAACAGCAATATTGAGTGAGTTACGCGCCGGGTAATAGCCAGTGCTGCTGCTGCTCCTGCGCTATATGTGTCCACTCTCTTGAGACTAGCACCAGCAGCAGTAGGAGTAAGAGCTTCCTTCTCGATAACAGCGGGGTCTGGAACACTGCTCGAGCTTGGGGAGAACATGATAACCTGGGACACTGATTGAGACACCTGACCTTTCTGCCAGCTAATGACTGCAGAGTTAGCCAGATCTGCATGGTAATAATTATGGGTACAATTTATGTTGGCTTGTCCAAAAGAGTGGTTAATTGCTAACTCATTGATGGAATATCACTGTAAAAGATGCAACTAGATTATATAGGTTAGGTAATACATTGACTATGGTTCTGGGAACATAGGTACGAGCAGTCCTAATGAAAATGTTCGGACTGATCTGGATAGTATCCGGTTCGTTTCGAACTCATTTGGGGTATTTGAGATCTAACTGCGTACACATCGAGAGGAGTATTTTTGTTACTTACAAGGGATGACCATGGGGTTTGCATCACAGATTTAGATGAAACTTTGGTGATTATTTTGTTGTACCTATAAATGAAGCCCAATAGCTGTACTTTTATCCAGTGGGCTTTATTCGGTATAGACGCAGAGTACTTCATTAACATTCATAGTATGGCTATATATATAATTTATAATCTATTAATAATGCTCATATGGAAAGTTCTAATATTTGTTGCCTAAATCTCAGGTTCTCTTCTTCATATAATGTGCTTAGTTACCAAGGGGTACAAGTGACATTTTGCATATATTATTTTCAATTGGGACTTTGCAAGAAAAAATCCATTAAATCCGTAATGTAGAACATAAAAAAAGGAATATAATGAAGGACACGTATTTTTTCGTTTCTTAAATAGATGCAAATTAAAAGAGTTACAGTTGTTTAAAGTTTACATATTTTCGATATATATATATATATAGATACACTACAATGATATATGACGTTACGAACATATATGTGTTCGTGGCGTTACGGATATTCAAAGAGCTGTAACTCTTTTAATGTTCATCTATTTTTAAAAAAAATACGCGTCCTTTATTTTGTTATATTCTACATCGCATACCTAATGGATTTTTCATGCAAAATCCCAATTGCTTTGTACTTCCAATGCAGTAGCGATAAAGAAAGCTATGTTTCATAATCTGTATACTCATTAATAACAAAAAAGAATTCTTGGCTAAGTGTGCTAAAGTAATGATATACATCTGTAGAAATTCGTCTATTTGAATGTCGACAAAACAGTGAATTTTAAAATGTTACTTGTTCCTCATACACAAGACTGCACTTATAATGCAATTTGAAAGTTCAACAGATGACATAAAGAGAATAAACTTCATTTTTATGCCTAATGTTAATGTCAAATTATGTCTTCTTTTGACATTACACGTGTGACAAAGATAGACGACTGGATAAGAAGGGTAACGTAACTGTAAGTGTAGTCAATGTTACCAAACTATTAGTTACATCCCCTACTAAAAATAACAGTACTTTGGACTATAAAAATTAGTAGTACCAAATTCCCACTATTTAATAAGTCAATCTTCGATGAATTTCACTAAACACCTCTCTCGGTGCCGTGTTCGAAAACAATCACTGTCCAAGGGAACAAACAGTCTACCAGATTCAACTATGTACTATCATCCCACCATGGATGTAACACCGCTTTCCGAATCTATATCGTATCATATCCCATATGCACAGCTTTCACGCGGGATTCGCTTGAACCAGCGCTGGAGCTGCGCATATACATCGACGCTCTATATTCTCAGCTTCGTGCACACGTGCGTGTTCCTGTGCATTATATATTGCGCATATGTTCGTGCGCATAACCAACTTCTTCGTTTGCCTCGGGGGACCATTGCTACTGCGCTATCGAGCGTCTCCTCCGCGCGTAAATGATAGCGAACGAGCGAGCAGCTCGCTGCTGCGCCTCCGGCATTCCCGCTTTTATAGCGTAATGCTCGCGCGTTTCGCTACGATGGCGGCTGAAGCGAGCTGTAGTGAACTGCTAATGACGGGGTGCACGGTTGGGTAGTCTATCGGTGCTTGTAAGTGTGTGCGGTGTGTTCTTGCTCTCGTTGTTGATGATGCGCGCGAGCGTCGAGAAGTCGAGGGAGTGAAATTGTCAAGATTATGCGGATTAGGCGGAAGATGCTTCTGATTGTGAAGATGGTGATGAGGTTGGTGCATTGAAAAAAAAGTCTTCTGAAAGGGAAAATCAGTTTGCTTTATATTAACTACCTTTTCTAGAAGTGGATTTTGCTGATACATACAAATGAAATTGTTCTAGATGTATATTATGAGAATTGACATCCTATTACGACAAAAGAAATTTTTTCTATGGGATTACAAATCGTTACCTTTAATTATATGTATAAGGGTCTTTTATTTTCGTATGAGCTTTTTATGTATAAAAATCAAGTTAAAGAAAATTTTATTTTGTCAGAATCTTGTTCTGGGGATGTGCTTTACAATCACACGTATACGAATGAAATTATATTCTTTCAATGTACTTGTTTGCTTTTCGCTTTACTTGGATTGTTTCCAAAAATGTGGTATGAGAATTTATATGCCTTTCTCTTCGCTTTCTACGCTTCGTTACTTGTAATTGCACTCGAGTATCATCCCCGATCGATTGTAGAATTAAAAGATAAGCGTATATAATGATATTAGCCAGTTCAAACTTTGTTTGAACTGCTAACTCGTGAATCATACACCAGACTTAAAGTTACTATATATCAGTTTTTAAAGGTAAAATTTCAATTTATTTTTTACGCACCTTTTATTGTACCGATGGATGATTAAAGTAAAAATGGGATTTTTATAACTCAGTACGTTTATAAATAATTCTATAATCTATTCATTCACACACAATAATAGCACGTCAATCAAGTACACTCTGAACCAAAATAGAGAATGAGTGGTATAATTATATTCATAAATCATTAAGCCTTAGATTGAATATAATTTAACATACTCTCATCAAATATGAATACGACAAGAAGAACACCTCGGCAGTGTTGCTGAGCGTCTGTAATATTCTCTTTAATTGCTTACCAAGGCTTTAAAATACCATTATACTTATGTAAGACATATTTTCGGTAAATTGTTATCAGGACATTGCCATGCGCACTGTGCTCTTACGTTTAAATTACGATACGAAGAAATTACAAGAGAGATAGAAAATTTTAATGAAACATAAATAAAGAGAGGTGTTCATTTCGTGATAATGTTTTCTTTCATTTAGACTACAGAATCCCATATGAAATATGTGTTGCAATCAAATCATTTAAGCATTTTTTTATATAAATGTACCAGTCGTGAATGGCACAAAAAGCAAAATTAAAAGTGATCTAACAAACATTCATAGTTGTAATTTTTGTTCAAATGTATAATACCATCATTGTAAATGTTTTGGATATATTAGTTCCGTACTTATGTATTATACAACAAAAACTTTATTTCGCAATGCGCTGTATATAATGCAAGTTCTGTTAACTCATGCATACTTTGATACCGCACGTGGAAAACACACATATTGCGGCTACGGCAGCTGCGATTACAATGCTCATTACTAGGAGATTCCTGCATATCTATTTTAGATATAGCACGTGAATGTGGTCTGGTACCAAACTCAGAGCAAATTCAAATGTAGTTGGCTAACATTTTGGTGTTTAACTACGATGTATATACGATGATGGAAATTATAATACATCAGTATTCTTACATACATGTTCTCAGATATATTATAGTTCAGACTGTTGAGATTACTCTGTGTTATTATTATTATTAACAATATTATGCAATGTACATTTATTCGAACTTCCATGAAGAGTTAAACCATTCTTTTATTGCCTTACAAAAAAGAATAAGAAATTTCTCAAAACATCGGCAATAAATGCATTTTTTTCTCTATCAGTTCATGGGAGTCAATAAAGTCTTTTCATCCGTAATATTTCATCGATAAACAATAACTTTTTTTGTAATCAATTGTATTATATACTTATCATTAAATTACCTAATTAATTACTAAAACTTGCGTTTATAACTAAATTTGAATTTAAATCAGAATATTAATGCATAATAATATGTCTTTAATGTCACAATTCAAAATTGAATTATCGCATGTAAAGCTTCCCTATTATATCCCTAAATTATATCCCTATTATGTCTAAATTCGCATCTGAATTACAACGATACATTGAACCGTGTCAATCTGAAAAGCGTTAATCCCAACACGTGTATAGCTATGCATTTGTCACACTATAATATACTGCCACAATACGCGAACTAGATTCCGATAGTCGAACCCTGCAGGAGCGCGGTCCCAAAATTTAGGCTTCATGCATGACTAACGCGAGTCACGTATGACAAACTTCACGTGCGCTAGCCTATGCACGCGCGCGGCTGTATTGTCTCGCTCCTTGTATAATTCACTGGCGATAATTGCAACGATCACATTAACATCCCACCGAGCGTGGCTGCACAAAGGGTAAAAGCCGCGGCAAAGAAAAACCGGGAAATCTATTCTATAGCTTACCACAATGTTCGACAATAGTGAGCCTGAAACCACTCGAATCACATTTTCTTCCTTTCTATTCTTTCCGCTTGCGTCCTTTCTTTTTTCTATTCACCGTTAGCTTAGTACTGATGTACTCAAAAGAGAATATAATTTTAGTTTAACATGTATCATCATTATTAGTATAATATGTATAATTTTGATTATGACGTTTCGTAAATATTTTGAGAGTATACCATCATGAACTTAATTGTGAATCAGTCGAGCATTACCAGAATGTGGATCATTTTATTATTAAATTATCATCACGTAAACTTTGCATTTTTTATTTTTTTTTATATTGTTGTATTAATAATAAGTATATATTAATCTTTTGAGATATATGAATAATTCTAAACTTAAACTGATAATTTAATTTTTTAAACATTACTAAGAGATTTACAATTGCGTCAGTAAATGTTCAGATTTTTATCGTCAAATACACGTATGTTAATAGTTACAATATGCACGTTGAAACTTGACGCCTTTTGTTGTATGATGTATTTGAGTTAAATAGTTATGCATCAATATACGTTACCGGAAAAAGCCGAAGCATGCATAAGTTTATAAAAATTGTATTTTTTTCAATTTTAATAAGAAAAATTACTGAATAAATATTCAAAAACACTTTAGAACATTTACTTATAACTTTAATGGCAATTGATATCAAATGCAATTGATAGCAAATGAAACGGTATCACAAAAGTCTGTACTATGTCGGACTTATTTTGTTCTTGATAAAAGTACCAGACTTAATTGCATATTGCAATAATAACCAGACTTAAGCTTTTTTCATAAAGTCTGGTAAAAGTACCAAACTTAATTACAGTCGAACACAAAGTCCCATTCTTCTTTTGAGGATGCCAAAAAGTACCGAACTTATTACCAGGCTATTAACCAGACTTATTCATTCATTTAAATTTGGCAAAAAGTACCGAACTTATTACCAGACTTAGTATTTTTTTAAGTCCAACCAGAAGTACCTGACTTATTACCAAACCGAGTAGAATGACAGTACCATCCGAATCCCGCACGCAAAGTCGACTCATTCAGTCAACCACATTACCATAACTGTACCGATATCGAATACCCTCCTTCAAAGACACAATTATGCACGAACCACAAACCCATCCTCCTCCGAGCGCACGTCGCCGCAGCTGCTCCCCATAAATCACGGAAAACCGAAGGCGGACCGGATGCCTTTTAATAGCCATACCCACCATCTCCACGCTGTAATACCCCCCTCCATATAAGTGTGTTTATGCATACGTACGCCGGCGCAGTCACGCGCACACGCCCGCGCGTGTGCGCGCATCTCACGGGTTCGCGAATTTGCAAGTTCCTAACGGGCCGTATAACGGCTGATAATGCGCCAGCGTTGCGTCGGCCCGCAGAGCAGACGACGCTGACGACAACGACGACGCGCTTTGTGTGCGCACGCATGCATATACATGCATGCTTGCGCACACTGCGCTCGGCGCGTATAACGGCCGCATTCGGAATGTCGCGCTCGCGGGAAAACACTTCGGAGGCCATTTCTACACCCCGCTGCGCGTATGTACGTGTGTACCATCTCTACTCTCTCCTATCTCCTGTATAAACGCGATACAGGGCATGCGAGTGAAACTTTCCTAGCCGAGCGTTAACTGCATTGCGAGACAGCGGTGCGCAGTATATTTCTGGTACTGCTGCTGCTACGTCGTCGTCGTCGGGAGTCTCGAGAAATCGCTGCTGTATAGTTGTGGCTCTGATGGATCGTGTCTGCTGCCGCGAGGAAACTTAATGCTTCTTCGTGTGCGGAGCTACGAGCAATCCCCACTGTCGCGAGTTAATCTTGTAATCGCGAGTGCATGCGTGTGTATGTAAGGAATTGTAGGTAGTCAGCAAGTATGCTGCAGAAGGTCGACTTTGGATGCGGGGTTACAATAGGTATGGAGAGGACGGCGATTGTTTGCTTGGGTATGTATACATGGGGATCGAGAGGTGCATGTATAATAGCAGGTTTCTGCTTCAGATGTATGGATGGATGCTGGAGGTGCTTCGAAATGTATCTGTGAAAGTTGTATCGACGGAGTTGCTGGGGATTTCTTTTATTGGGGTATTGTTGGCGGATTTAGAAAGGTGATTTGGAAATGGCGAGGGATTAATGTAGCGTTATTGTCTTCGTGTGCGGTAAATGTCTGAGGACTGTTAGATCGGTGACTGTGAAAAAAACGAGCATTGCGAAAATTGTTGAAAGAAGGCCTCAATGCTTTCCTGCGTAACTTTTAAGTTTTGTATCTGCCATGAATATGCTTTCTATGAGTAGTAGAATAAGCTTTGCAAGTTTATGCAAGTTTAGTTTGGATACATTAGTTTGCTGAATTATTGGCACAAGTTTGGTAGAAGTCTGATAACTACATATGCTAGGCCTTTATTGAAGTTATGTCACGGAAATTCATATTCATCAAATACATTATTAGAACAGTAAAGTGATATATTTGCTGTCTTGCTTTAATTTAAATTTTTGTAAAAAAGAAGACAAGTTAGGATACCGCAAACTATGACATAGTCTGGCATATTAGAAAGTGTCAGGGGTTTTTCAGACTATTCTCAGAGTAGTGCCAGACTATTTCTTTACAAGAGTATGACAGAAATTACTTTTTAATATATAATACTTAAATTTATTACTTATACTTATTAGCATTTCTATAATAAGAACATAAACCTCTTATTTAATATCACTTACATATTGAGTGATGTATGTTGTAGTATTTAAAAATTACGGCACGAATAATTCCTAGACTGATCTGAAATATAGACTAAAATATATTTTTTACATTTTAAATTAATGAGATTTATATAAAATTGTTTTAATCATTTATAATTTGTATTTATACACCTTCTTATTTATATCAATTTACTTAATTTTACTAATATTTTATCAGAATTTGTATTGTAATATGTACTTTCAAACTGTAATGCATTTAACTTATAATAAATAAATAAATAAATAAATAAATAAATAGTAATAATAATAATAGTAATAATAATTATAGTATAGTAATGGTTGTGAGCGTGTCTCAAACTATAATGTATGTATATGATGTTAGGTATATATGAATATAAATATCAAGTATATACATTATTTGAAAAGGTTGTCAGTTCGTACACAATTAAAACAAGTTATTCAATAATAACTGATAACCAAAATATTGAACTGCTTATGTATATAGTACATACACAAAACATCATATATTGTATGAAAAAGAAAATTAACATGTACCGTTACGGACCCAGTTCCTGATAAGGACCCATTCCTGATCATTTTCTTACATACAATATTACTTTAAATTTGTTACTGCAAAGGCTTTTTCGAATATTGCAGATATAACTATCAATTATTTAGATTTTCTTGTTCAAAGTCTAAAAAGTTTAATTGTAGTTGGCTTTTATGGAAATCAGAGTTGATCAGGAACTGCTCTTAGCTGATCAGGAACTGGGTCCGTGACGGTACTACACATTCCAATTATATCAAAATTTAAAAATTGTATTAACTCATTCTCTACCAAATGCAAATAAAACTGACGAACCTAATCATTACATTTCACTCAGAGCCCAACAGTCTTCACCATCTTCCCTGTCACAAAGTCCCATTAGCAATTTTCCACGCAGTTAATAACCGCCACCCAGCCTCTCAAATACACATAAATAATTCCAACTCCTCACCTACACTCACCATCTCCACACATCACCCAAAAGCCTGACAAATTTGAAATTCCTCCACGTACCCTCCCCCCCACACACAATAACACAAAGCCCACTGCAAGGTGTACGCTGCAAACCGCGTCTCCATCCAACAACCGTAAACACCTCGGCGGCGGCCTTAATTTGTTTTACTTTCAGCGCCGCGCGCGCGGATTTAGCCCGCGAGAATGCAAATCTCCTCGGCCCATCTTGGCTTCTTGCGCTCGGCGCGCAGGTATGAGGTATATCCTACTCGCGGTTTTCGCTCGTAGATCAACTGTGGGCTCTGCACGTGCGCATACGCGCGTGATGAACAGCGATGGAGACTGTGTTGCAGCCGCGGCGAGGGATATATAGGTGCAGCGCGAGCGCGGTGGCGATGGCTTATCTGATGGTAAAGGCTGCTGCTTCTGCTTCTGCGGCTGCGTCTTCGGCGGTTGTTTCGTGACTTGGCTAAGCGTGGAAAGAATGCCGAGCTGTGAATGTTACTGCTGCTGCTGTGACGAAATTCTTAGCGATTAGCTAACGACGAGGGATTTTTATGATGTGTATTGGGGGGCTTGTAGGCGATTTTGCTGAGCGTTGGTTGGAGGTTGGAGAGTGAGTGGAATGTGGAATGCTTGGCGGAGTTTTTTTTAATTTGTTTGCTTTTGGAGTGGTTGGATTTGTGTGTACTTTAGACGGTGTATTTTTACAGAATGTTTGTCTTTTAATGGTTTTTATCAATGACGAAATTTTGGTTGATGATTAGTTCACTAATGATTAGCTCATTACTTTGCTGTAGTGATTTAAACACATTTTCTATTTGCGTATACGTTTACATTTTGCAACATTATATCGATGGACCCTAAAAGCTTAGGAATTACAATTAGAAAATATACTTTTAAATCCTAATTATGTAAGCTCATAACATAATCTTTATAACATTAAAATTGCGCTTTCAAATCGTTTTATAATATTTGTAAGCATCGAACAGAACCCATAAAACAACTTCAAAACATACCTATTCTTTGACGACGACGTTTCTTGTCACAAGGCATAAGGGTTTTTTCAGTAATATTGGTCTTTTCTCATAGGACGCATCGATTCATCCTGTGTTTAAAATAAATAACAAACCTTAATAATAATAATTCGGAAGAATATGTTATTTTCTAAGATTTCTAAACGGAATTTTCGGAGACGGAATGCTATGTGCAAAATATATATGTAAGCAAGAGTTTCTAGACGAATGTTATTGCTGATGGCATGATCAAAGTTATATGCTTTAAATTTTCTATTTGCAATCGTCCTTGATAACGAAAACGTAATAAAAATAATCTTGCAAAGCATAATCGAAGGATAAAAAGTTACTACGTACATTATTTATGCTCATAATAAGCAGCATAATAAGCTGTAATATTGCAGGCAACAGTTTATGTACTTTTATCAAGAACATACGAATTTTACAACTGTAGGTTACGATTTGTTTTATGATTCTGTAGTTTTCTTATTATGTTCCCGTCCGAGATTTCGGTTGTAAACACAATGCATAAAATATTTAAATAAAGTTCAATGCTCATTTTTTTATAAAAATAAAAATAGAAAGTAAATTAGAATGTTTGCTACAATGAAATGGGGCGTTCAAATCCATAATGAAACAGGTTCATTTTAGAAATTTTGCGAATTATCGCAAACATTTCAGAGTTCGCGATGTGAAGGAGTAAAATTTGATAAATTTTATAACTTAAATTAATACTTATATATAATGTTTATCAATTGCATAGTTTAAATCAAAGAAGTATTGAAAGAATTTATAAAATATACCAAAATTAAGATAAACAATTACTAAATTTCGAAAATGGACTTGTTTCGTGTAATCCTGAACGCTTCAAATATTAGTAATTTATTTTACACATTTCTTGATTTAAAAGATATATAGTATTTCTATAAGTATATTTTTGAATGATATTGTAACAAATACACGACGTATGCAAACAATAGAGAGAAGGGGTGTCAAGTGTTTTACTTGAATGAAATGAAAGAATATGAGTCTCAAGTGTATTTAAACCGGAAACAGGTCGATTTCACCAATGGAGTTTCTATATCTTCTGGCATGTCATCACTTTTTCTATCAGACTGAAAACTTTTATTTTGCATCGTCATAATATTAAATAAGCTGTATTCTATCCATGGTGTTATATTTCATTTTAATACTTTCATTTTCAACTATATTAAAAGTATGCACTCATACATTTTTTTAATGACTCGCATTTTATTAGCCTTATCCCAATCATAATTAAAGTAAGTGAGTCAGTCACTGTAACTATATCAATATTACTTGATTTCTGCTTATTATCCCACAAAAACTGACATTAGAAAATTATATAAAAGTTATACAAAATAAGATATATACTTTTGAATTTCACATAAACCTACCCTATATTTTTCTCTTCCACGACGTAGTATCAAATGAATTAACACGTATCTCTTACTTTCTTACTTAAACTCCAAACCCAGCCCGAAAAAAGAATCCAACCAACTACAGCTTAAAAGACGCTCTAATACTGCATCCCGGTCGAGTGCAACGAAGAAAAGAGAAAAAATTCCCTCGCAAGCTCCTTCGAAACGAAACGAAACAAAACCCTAGAGCACGAGAAGTAAAAAGAAGGAATATAAAAAAGGCGCAGGGGAGAGGCGTAGCATTCAATACTTGCATTCCGATAGCTGCAAAACTGCAGTGCCGGAAATAAGAAGAAAAGAATGTAGAAAGCGTTTGAAGAGCTTCTCGTCCGTCGATGCTCGCAGACGGAAAAACGGCGAAGAACGCGGAGGTATTATGGAGGAGGAAGAGGAGGAGCGCGCCGAAAAAACGAGAGACAAGAGGGCCGCGGCCGACAAACCCTCTCTACGGCATTTCCTCCGTTTTCTGGTCTTGTGTATCTCGGCGGGCCGGGCTGAGGCCGCGATCAAAGATCCTGTGGATTCTACATTTCGCGTTTCTGTGTGTGTGTGTGTGTGTGTGTGTGTGTGTTTGTGTGGAAGGCAGAAAGGGTGGGAGAGAAAGAGAGAGGGGGGCCGTAGGAAGCGATTGCTGTTAAAAATTTCTTGATTTGTCAGTTAATAGTATATAGACATTAAACTCTTTAGTTTAATGTAACTGCGAAATTGAATCACATCGTATATAGAAATAGTATGTAACACAAAGAGATATTCCTGTTAAATATTATTGAGAAAATATGGAAAACGTGAGATATTCCGGATTTATGATAAAATAAGGGTATTATCTATGAATTTTTTTATTAGAAAATTCTCTGTTCATTTAATTGAAAATTCTTGAATATCTTTGGCGAGACACTAAAATTTAGTTAGGTACATGTAAATATAAAATATAGCTAAGATTTTTTGCAGATTCCAGGTATAACTGTACTCAGTTTTACAAATACTTAAATTTATTTTCTAAGCAAAAAAAGTAAGAAAATAAACATTTTACCTCTGTCGTTAATTTATAGGAGCAATTTTGAGTATTCGACTGGAAACTTTCAAAAAATTTCCAAAACATAATTATTCTTGAATTTATTGCAGCGGAATGTAGAATATCATCAAGAATAAGTATATAGGTACTTGATGTTATATAGTAAAATTAATGTACAGTCAAACTTCGGGCACTGTTACAAGTCGAGACCGACGCACCTGGCGTTGGTCTCGACTTGTTTCTGCCGCGTCAACCAATCAGATTGAAAGACCAGGACCGTGCATATAACAAAATTACAGAAAAGTGGGGTGTTTAAAGTTTCTTAGAGAATTATATTTAATGATTAAAATGTTCATAAAATTAATAAATAACAATGATATTTTGACGAATTGTGAATATTTTTAATAAAAAAAGATTATATTTTGAGGTTTGGTATATCAAATAAATTACAAAATTTATGCAACGTTATAAAAAATTAACTTATTTCATAATTAATAATTCTGTAAATATAAATTATATAAATTAGAGGAATCACAGACTTTACAATATTGATCTTAACATATAAATTATTATTGTATAAATAGCAAATTGTATGCAAGTTCATCATATTAAAGTGTACAAATCATATATCTACAACAGTAAAACTTCAATAACTTTCCTCAATTCAGTAACATAAATAATAAAGGGGCCCCGTGACCTTGATACATTCCTGGCCATGGAATTATATTGTAACAGTGCGCAGGTGTTGAACCGTAAGACCGTAACAGTGCACGAGTTAACAGTGCGCGAGGTCCGACTGTATGTAAAAACTGTACCTATAACTCTAATTAAAATTAGACTATCTAGGTCAAAAAAATAACACTTAATTAAGCTTTGAATATTTTATAAATTCAACACCAACTTGCCCGACTAATTAAAATTCCATCTACTACAAGAAACTTCAACACTAGAACCCCACCAAATTCAGCAAAAAATCTTCAACACCTACAACACTCAACAAAAACCCAGCCTACCTACATCTACCTACACTCCCCTCATTCCTTCTGCGGTTCGCCCCGGCATCCCCCCTCCCCTTACCATCATACGTCCGCAGCAGCGGCATCACAGCTGCACTCGCGCGAGCGCGAACTCAACGAAGGAGAACCCGAAATTTGGCATCGAGCGCGCTCGCTCGCGCGCGTATACCCACCCGCCTTCCTTCAAATGCCGAGAATCGCTTGAAACAGAGTATATAGGTATAAGTAAGTGTATATCTTATATATATATATATATATATATATATATATATATATATATATATATATATATATATATATATATATATATATATATATCTACGGTTGGCGCGAGAAGACAGCTGTTCCCGTCTTCGGGGGTGAGACGTGCCTGCGTGGAGCAGATTCCCGCCGATGCGAGCGCGGTAGGTAGGTCGAACTTCGGGGGTTTTGAAATTCTGAGAGTTGCGAATGGGAGGAGGAGGTGGAGGCTGGTGGGATCTGTCACAATGCGCTCTTGCGGACGAGTGAACTTGGGTTGTGGGGTGATTCGGGGGGAGGGGGGAGGGGTAGTGTTTGGATGCTGTTGTAGGTGGTTGGTAGTGATTTTCTGACATTTTGGTTGTTTGGTAAGGTGGTATTTATATGCGACTTACTTGTCATAATTAAGAGCTGTAGAATTTGAATTTGGGGCTCATCGCGTCGTTTTTCTTAACTTGAAATAAATTAAGATGAGTGGTACATGAATACAGTCAATAGTTATGTAGTGTAATGGCATTGATAGTCGATCAGCCTCTAGTATATACTCGGCCATTTTGTTTATAATATTTAAAGGAAAATAAAATAATTTATTATATTAATATTAATTGAAAATTGAAAGATATCAACGGTTTTAACCTTAAAATATGAAATCAAAAGTAGTCGATTATTGACTCTAAGTGGTCGATTACAGGGGTCTTTACGTTACAAAATGATCTCTTATAAGTGTGTTATCGTATACATTTATTTTGAAAAAGTGGACATCAAGAATATTAACTTATCACTAAAAGAGAATTTTTAAGTACTTTTCGACTTTATATAATTGATTTTGCTAAAAGACAAGATTAATTTAAATTGCTGATTTGGCTATATACATCACGACGTCGACGTCAAACTTAATTGATATATACTTATTTCGATGACGACGGTTGACCTAACATACCGTTTTTTTTTCATACTTTTAAAATACAATATCTTTAAAACATAAAGGTTAGTTTTTTGTCAAGATCTAGAGTTTCTATTATTTATCAAATTCGAAATTTTTTGTCAGTTGCTAAAAATAGAATATTATAAATTAATTATTTTTTAAGAGCAATGATAAATGCAGCAACTAATTTAGTGTCATAATCTAAAAATGTATTTATGATAGAGCGCATCTTATCACATAATCTGTTTAATAATACACAAAAAACGAATCTGAATAGAATGATAATGCTGCTTCATCAATTATGTATATTGCTAAAAGTAATAATCCAAACTATTTTTCTTTGCATTTTTTTCCATAGATATATGTATACAACGTTAATACATATGTTATAACTTACGAAAAGAAACAAAATTAAAATTAAAGGTGAATATGTATTACATAAAAGAGTGACCAGAATACCATAATGACTAATATTTTCTAAAGTAATATCAGTTAAGATTTTGGACTTAATTTTTAAACATTTAACCGCTTACAGACGTGTGAATATTTTGAATCTACATTGAAATTGCCCACTGCCGCATGCACACCATGGTTAAAATAGAATAATTGGACATTGACTTTATGACGGCAATTGCGGATAAATGCGTTAGATCCACATTTAGTACCGACCCAAATTCAGGAACATTACCTTTCTAACAATTATTGCGTACTTTTGCATATCTCGCGGCATAGGTTACATAAAAACAATTTTAATCTATTCATAACGCTAAGGAATGATAATTCAGTAATTTTTGTAATCAACAGCACTTTTTATTTAATGATTTCATCATGTTCTACATTATATCGTTTTATAACAAATAAGAAATCTATACGTAATTCTCTATTGTAACGTTGTGCAATATCAATATTTGAATAATTGACTGTAAATTACATACTCTGTTAAATAAAGCTTATCAAAACTTCCAAATGATTAAACAAATTAATTAAACATACATATTCACTAGAAATATCAAAATTAAATATAGACATATTAAATATACACAAAATTCACCGCAAAAAGCGCATAACAAACGCAGTTTTACACATAAATTGGATCCTCAACGAAAGCGCTAAGAAGCTGAAAATACAAGACACACCGCGCATCCACCCGCGCGCGCTCTCGGATCTCCATTGCAAATGAAAGATTGTGTCCATTGTTTTCCCTGATTATTCTCGACTTCGCCGCTCTCTCTCTCTCCCTTTCTCCCCGCGCTGCTTTTCCTCCGCTCCATTTTGGCAAAGCTCCATTCCAGTCGCACCCACCCTTCGACGAATTGCTCTCTTTCTTTTCTGTGCCGCGCGCGCGCGCGCACGGCCTAAAACTTTTTTCCGCGCTCGCGACCACCGCTCGGAGCGTATTATAACCACCACCGAAGCGAGCACCCCGCGAGAGAATTAAAAATTCCGATTCACTTTGCATGTACTTCTTGGGGGGGAGCGAGGCTGCTGCCATCTTTATTCACGAGGGCGTGTACTTCTCCGCGCCCTTTTCGACAGCGTCTTAACCCTTTGTTCGGCGTGTCGCGAGGGGTTTCGCGGTCCGGGCGTGGAGGCGCATGACTCGATTAATATTAATGGCCGAGGAGGTTGTTTATTGGCGAAGCGGGGCTGCTTTGATAAAATTGATTAGTGGCAATTGTCTTGCTGGTGAATGTTGTGTAGATGCACCCGCAATGGGTTTATTTGGGAAATAAAACGATTTTAGAATTTAGAATTTTGTAAGTGGTTATTATTGTTCTAACGCATTGATCATGCTTGTTTTATTAAATATATATATATAAAGAGATTCTTTGAAATTGTATAATTGGAAAGAATTTGAAAAGAAATTTTGCCATTATTTTTCTCAACTTTGCTCTGTGAATCGTGAAACGGAGTGACTTTGGCAATCGAAGTGACATTCATCCAATATTTTAACTCTCTTCGAAACAGTTTTTATCTAACTCGAACTTGCACTTGCGGGCTCACAGATCTTTCAATGTTAAGTAGATCAAAACTGCTACGACGAATATATTCGACCTTCTAACTACGAGTATAACTGACAACAGTTTTCAGATGAATATATTCGGTGTAATGCACAGTAGGATTAAAGATTTATAAGTGGCATAAAGCATTTGCAAATTGAATCGCTTTAAAATTTTTATTTTTAAACATAATATGTAATAAATATTAAAAAATGTGGTCAACATTACCGCGTTTCACAGTGTAGGTACTTATGCGAAATATTTTAATGCCATACTAATTATGAGCTGTCATACAAACGTTTACAGTACATGCGCACAGTTTAATAGGGAGTCAAGTTCTTTACTAAAAATACACGTATGCGGAAAATTTTCCTACGGTAGAAAAGCTAACAAGATTTTTTTCATGTTGCTTCAGCAAGAAAAACCTTTTAAAACTCGAGGGTCCTTATACTCTAAAAGGATTTTCCTGTTCAGGGACTATGTAAATTGTCACAGTTTATTCTTTAGCAGTCTATTTTATTTACCTAGAAGCCCTAGAACAGCTAGTTTTATATTCTTCTATTTTTATAATGTTCGCCCAAGACACTGCACATAATTTACGATCTCCACAAACATGCCCCCTAATTTCAAAGTTACAATTTAAAACGACGCAGCCACCCTATTTTCTTATCAAACAGTCGCAAACTACTTTCGCCATTTTCAGCCCCGACCAATACTTCCCCCGATCCACCATCCCACATAAACACGTACACTCTATAACCCACATCGCAATCGCGCACCACCGCGCGACAAAAAAAGGAACTCCCCCCCACACACACGGCGACGTTTATCGGAAAATCCCGAATCACGTAATATCGCTTTTTAGATAACGCAAAAGTTGAGGTAATGACGACCGCCGGCGCGCAAAAAATAGCGGCAGCAGCAGCCGCGGCATAGAGATAGTAAGTACACGAGGGATTATTTGTTCGTAATAAAAGTTGAAATTTGTTGAATGTCTCGGGCGTGCGCGCGAGAGAGTTTGGAAGGGAGGAGGCCGCGGAATGAGGGACTTGTGATTGTCGACTCGCGAGTTATCCGCGCGCGCGCGCGCGTGCAGGAAAACTTTTCCTCGTAAGTGGAAGAGCCATGGGAATTTCCAAGTTTTGCCCTGCCCGCGTGGCCGAGCCGCGGATGGAAGAAAGTCTAAGGGCACACAGCGTGCGCCGCGCGTTTCGCTGATGTCTTTCGGTGTCTTCTCTCGAGAGCGGGGTTGGAGATTCTTTTTTTTTGCTCTTTGTTGTTTGGTATCGAGTGACCGGTTTCTTTGCTGCGATGTTGCGGTGTGATTTGTTTTTGATTTTAGTTTAAAGGGGTTTTTTTGGATTGGTTTTTCGCGTAGTTTCTTTTTATTGGTGTATTTAATTATTACTCATAATTTAGCTATTTTAACTTTAATGAGTTTAATAAGTGTAAAATTATAGTTGAAGACAATGTAATAAATACAGTGTTGATACACAAAATATATGTACATAGTTAAATATCTTTTTAGAAATTTATTTATTTTAGAGAGATTGATAAGGTTGAATTGTTACGAAATTTCATAGTAAATTAATTTCGAAGCTGCCATAATCTCATTGATCTTCTTACCAATCATCTGTACATAATACGAAATTCAGTGTGATAAGATCAAATCATTATTAAATTAATTCAATAGCCCACACTGAATTAACTATGATCAATGACGTATCATTAAAATGAAGTCTAACGTGCTGCATTTGATACTTTCTTGCTTGTAACGATATGTTAAATAGGTGAACGGCACAAAAAGTGTTACTCATGCAATAGTGCGGTGGGTTTCATTATTATGACCATCAAGAAGTTAAAATTATAGATAATTCAGGAAAACCTGACACGTGCGGCAAGTACGTGCGTAAATTCACAATCAGTATTGAGAAATGCGAATTATATCGATGACATATATTCTATTTTGACCTAAAAATAATTGAAATATTTTCAAGTAATAATTTTAAATTATGGAAAATAATCGCACTTTTCTTATAACTTTATTCTTTATTACACAAAAGATCGTCTTAATTCATTTAATGAATTCAAAGACTACTAATGATTCCAACGAAGACTTGAAATTAAACATAAAGAGCGCAGGAAAAAATACCATCTCGCTTGAAAATTTGTTCCAATACTTGCTATAATATAATAAAAAATGTTATTTATTATTATTAAAAAGATTATTTTTTTATTAATTACATATCAAAAATCTACCGTTGTATGTATAAATATGCTTCAAATTTGTATTACTTTCAAAAAAGATTCAAAATAATGGTAAGAAAACGAATTAGTAACTAAAACACACAAATACCGCTATTGCATCTATTCCTTTAAACACAGACGATCCCCCATTAAAGTCACCGACAAACCCAACCCCCGATACACTTCTCAGACTCCCTGCAACAAAACCAGCGCTCTACCTCATGAAACTCTCCTATCGCCGAGTATTCGCACAAATTTTCAATAACAATCTCGTGTAAATCGTAACACCGCTCCTTTCGAGATAATGCGTTACCGCTGTAATTCCCGAGCGCTGCCGTTTTATCGCCTTCTCGTTTGCAGTGCGCGCGCGCGGGGAAAAAAAGGGGGGCCAAACGAGCGGCGAATATAGAATTTCGATAAGGGCTGTTTCTCCTCGGGACAGCGACGACGTTGGAGTGTGAATGATCGGTTGTGTTTGGCTGTTCTTTTGTCGGCGTCTTTGTGTATTTATTGGACTTTGAATTTAGTGGAATTTCGTTAGTTGGAAGCGCGCGGTTCTGCTGTTTGTGCAAGGACTTGCTTGTTTGGTACGGTTCCGATCGCAAAGTTAATAGTTGTGTAATAAAATAAGGAAATGATTAAGTGGTTCTGTATGCAGATGTTTATGTCATATCCCTTATGGGAAGTTAGACGAGATTAAAGGCTAGGAAATTAATTTATATGTGTATTTAATGAAGTATAACCATAAAGAGATTGTGGAACTATCTTTCAGCCGGCAAATCTCAAATATTCCGCGTTTTAGAAACAGAGTAAGATGACAATCAGCATCAGTACACTTATTACTTACTTTTTAAAAATGCATGTAATTTATATATTTGTTTTAATATTTTAATAATTTTAATATTTAAATACATTTCATGATATTTAAGTTTATATATGCTATTTTCATACTCTACTAGTAATGCTTTAAAACGAAACAAGAAAAAACGTTACCTTTCTAGATTTTTTGTGTACGCTAAAAAATCGTAGTTATATAATCCTCTTAAAACACTCTTGAAATTATATATAAATAATGATGTTGCATTTTATTTACGTAATCGATTGGGGTAAAAAATAAAAGTGAAATCTTGAAATAGAACATTAAGTATACATATTTCAAGCACCATTTACTTTCTTAAAATTAAAGACGCGCGCGAAGAAACTTCCTCTTACTTTCGACGGTTATATTTATCTTTCTGCTCTAAATTTTTTACTCTACTCATTATTCGCTTCCTGTGAAAAGAATCGTTAAGAGCTTGAATAAAAGATCAAATAAAACAATGTTCAGTCTACTTCATTTTTTCGGTTTACTAATTATGCAAGCGTGAAAGTATAATTTTAATTGCACGTAATTTTTTCTAAATTTAGAAAAAATGTACAGTGCAATTAGGATGTGTAAATGGAGCTGCATGTAATATTTATAACCATAATTATCGATTTTTGCCATTAATATTTATGATGATTTAAATATTAATATTAAAAAGTAGTAAATTAAAACACCCCGAATACTTTCTTCTCTAAATACAAATAGGTTAAAGATGCAATTAAAAATCTAATTGCCGTTTTATTGATATAAAACGTTTACTTATTAAACCACGAAATGAAATTATTTCTGTATCACAGTAAAATTATTCATTAATTTTTTCTCTATTTTCTGCTCTTCTTTTCACTTCAGATAAATTTAACGAGAAGAAAGATATAATTAAAAACTTAATTGCAGATTAATAAATGTAAGTCGTCTACGCATTAAATCACGTAGTAAAAAAACGTCGTTTTAATAAAAGTATTAAATTACACATTCCTTCATTTACAATTACATTATCCATTGATTTTTTCCACGCTCTACTCATTCCTTCAATTCTCGTATACCGTCCCCGCATTCAGATGCTCTCAACTAATTAACAATTTCATTAAAACCCTATCATTCATCAGAAAACGTCAATGCTCTTATCCTCCTCTCACACTGTATACACCTTCTACCCACCGCACCGTCGAAGCCGGCAACTCTCTAAAAACCAGCCACATCCAAATCGAGAGTGAAAATCCACCTCCAAATCCGAAAGAGAAACATCACCAGGAAGCGGCACGTACGAAGCCGCGCGCGTCGTTATCTCAGCCGTCAGCCGCGATGATCCAGAAAACGAATCGCCGTCGCGGAAGTCTGCGCAATGCATATATATATATACACCCTACTTCGTGCGCACGGAAATTCCAAAGATCGATGATCGCTCGAATCGCAGACGCGTGTATACGTGTACACAGACTCCTTTTTCTCTCTCTCTTTCCGATCGAGCGCGCGAGCTTCCCGCATCCGCGCGCGTGATCTCCTTTCACCCGTGGTGTGTGTGTGTGTGTGTGTGTATAACCCGGTGGGTATGTTTTGTGTGTGTGTGTGTAGGCGCGTGAGAGGAGGCCTCTCTGCGACCTTTGGCGTCAAAGGTGGGTTGTGTGTGTAGCGAGATTTCATGGGATTCTTAGGAAGAGGATCGAGTTGTTCCTGTGGATTTGTGGCAGCGGTGTGAAGGTGTGGTTAAGATTTGAGAGGAGCGTTGGTTTTTCTAAGCTGAGGTTTTCGTGGAATTTTCAATATTTGAGGGCATACGAGTTAGATTCATTTTACCGGTTCGTAAATATATTAAGATAGTTTCTATTTCTTAGAGAAACTGTGCATCCGATGTATCGGAATTCATTCAAGATGGAAATTTGAAAAAGAATTTCTTTTAAATATGAAAAAAATCCGTGGCTTTCGAAATTAAATTTCAAGATCGTACTTTCTTTTAAAAATGTCATATAGTCTTATATCAAGCATGCATTAATTAATCTTCTTTCAAGTACATCTTGTAAAACTTTATCATTTTCTTTATCTAAAATCTAGTGTTACAAGAAACCAAACAAACAAAAAAATGCAATACATAGCCGTTCCGTTTTAAACAATAATCACCGAAAGTTTATCCTCAAATATTGTTCGTATAATATCAACATATATCCTGGCTCAATCCTATTCAAGAGTTTACAGCATGATACAATGTCAGGTTTTCTACCTAAAAAGTCGCGGAATTTTTTAAACTAAATGCATGCTAATAAAGTATACATTATTTAAAATGCATTGACGCACCTAATACGAAAAAAATGTATACACGTTCAAGCATTATTTCGTTAAGCATTATTCAACTACTCGCAGCACATTTTGAATAACCCCGTTAAAAGAATCCAGTTTCCCTCGAAAAAAAAAAGAGGTCCCCACTCTCAATGGGTCAAGATTTTCACTCCTCGCATTGCAAGTGGTACGATTTACAGTTCAAAGCACGAAAAAGCCCATTTGCCCGACGACTTAAAACAACATTAACTTTTGAACTGGTTTGCAAGGCCTCGCAAGAACTGGCAGCGAGGATCTCCTCGACTCGCGGCACCGCACGTAAAACCGGTACATATGTGCGCGAGTAAACGCGTGAAATTGCGCGCGTGCACGCAGCTAACATCGACCTGCGATGATGCTGTTTGCCGAACTGCATGTAGTACGTAGCAGTATATATTGTGTGCGCGCGATGGTGGGGTATAACGTGCGCCGCTCGCGATGCGGGTCGCGCGCGCTCGTCAGGGGTCAAATCTCCGTGCGAGAGGATGCGCATAGTCGATGCGTGCAGTGCTATTATAGTTTTTCTTTTGTTTAGGGATTTGGCGGATTTTGCGCGTGGAACGTTGGATAAGCTAGGGTATTAATTGTGCTTTTAAACGAGATTTCTTTGGTAGAGAGAGTTGTGAGGGACTTTTGGCGATTGATGTTTTATATCCGATCTGTTGGAATGAAATTTTTGAGTCGATTGTTATGTTTTGCTTTTTTTTTGCTAACATAAAAAATCTAGCAAACTCTACAAGAGAAAAAGAGAACGTTGTAAATTTAAAATTATAGAATCCCTGGTATACTTGATAAACCACAGCAGTGTGAGCTAGTAATCAAGTTTATTAACGCAATTAATATATTAGACATCTTATTTAAACTTAAGAAAACTTTAACTTGTCTGTTACATTATATTGTATAATTATTCTTGTAAATCTGATAAATGTAATTTTATTATTTAAATAAATAAAGTAAAAGTAAACAAAAAATTTAAGTATTAATTATATTGTATTTTTGTAAATCTATTTCTGTATGGAAAAGAAGCAAAAATATATATATAGCTAATAAAAAAACGAATAATTCAGATTAAACATATTTTAAATTATGCTAAGAATCTAGTTGCTGCTTTGACCGTTTTTATCAGAAATTCATAAATTTACAATATTCTGCTTCTATTAAATGACAAATGATTTCGAAATTTGAAGAGAATACTATTGAAAGGCACGAACCTATATTTTGATATTGAAGTTCTTCTTACATTCAGCTTGTCCTAGTTTCAAACATCAAATCGTGAAAGAAATTCAAGATTTTGATGCGATAATCGAACGTCTCTGGAATAGAAATTTTATAAAAGGGATTTTTGTATGTATGAATCTTATTTTTGGCGTTATATATAAACTATTCACAACAATTATAATAATTATTTATAAAAACAGGCAAAATGTTTACACTTCACTTATATAAAAGTATCACTCAGAATAAAAGGGTTAAAAAGTACATGATAAATGAAAATAAACAGATTAATATTTTGATAAACCAAATAAAATCCCCTACTCCAATAACTTTACGATATGAATGACCGAGCCGTTAAATTTCCTAAGGCACGCTTATATTTTCGTCCTGAAATTTCCTACTTTAGATGCATCTCGGACCTGATTTACCCGTGTAACGTTTCGCCGTCTTGAACTTGATATTCCGCTTCGAATGCGCTCGAAAGTGACGCTCGCAGAAGCGTTATACGGAGAGTTATGTCCAAAACGTGAATACTGCAAGCGGAGAAGCGTCAAAGACCGGGAAATGCTAGACAGAGGCATGTCTCAACAGGGCAATTCTAAGTGCACAGAGAACATAGGAGACTGTTGAAGCAGATACATATCGTAGACTGTGAAATATTGGTGTATTATTTGAATATATTACATAAGGATTCTTATGCGTGGATTTAATTGTACACTTACGAATTTTCAAAAAGATAAAATTGGGATCTCGATTGACAATTTAGAATTGTATTTGTTTGTATAGTTTAAACTCAACTTTTTGTAGTTTCATGAAGTATCATTCTTTCGTATACTATCATTCTCATATAATAATATGACAATAAATTGTAACTTATACATTTTTATTCATATTTTTAGCTGCATGTTCAAGTATGAACCACCATAACGTTTAATTGTTACTAAAAATCCCGGAAATAATGAAAAATGGCTTCCGGTACCGGAAGCAATATTCGAAGAAAGTTTTATCTACCAAGATGGTTTAGTAACGATTTTGAAGAACGTAAACTAACTATTAGAAATGGAACATAGTTTGCAGTTATTTATAACGTCATTACTTGTCAAGAAAAACTACGTAGTTATGACAGATAGATGTGTTAGACAAAGATAATAAATTAACTGCTGTAGTTTCCAATTACAAAGAGTGCCATAAATTAAATTGATTACAGATAATTTTCTTTCAATTAATTGCCATCGATACACGCTATTATAAACTATTAAAGGCAATTTATTCGTAATTATCGAACGTATCAACATTAGACGTTTTTTCAATCGTAGTCTTGGAATTAAAGGCAATCTCGAGAAAGCGCCGAGCCGAAGACTCACGTCTCCGTATGCGCTGGCGTAGCTTTCATCGCATTAACTATAGAAAATGCAAGATGCATGAGTGCACTCGCGCATTTCCGTAGTTTTTTTTTATTAGTATAAATTGTTCTAAAACAGGTCACGACCCGCAGCAAATAGAAGAAAGTTTTCATCGAAAACAAAATTTTTAGATCTAACAATCTTTAGATTGTTTTATAAATGAAAATACTTATTTATTTTAAATATACGTGGTAAATTACGGATGAACGAAAAACGACTGTTGTAATTATCCGTGGTTAATCTCTGAAAAATTGTCAATGCTTAGTTTCACATATTGTGTTTTTCACGGTCAAAATGTAAAATCAAGATAACATTCTCTCTGTAATTATGTGTGTACGTACGGCGTAAACCAAGTGTAAAATGGGGCCATATCTAGGTAATTATAGCCGGAAACTCGAAAATGTAATCACCGCGCGCTTGCGGTAAATTTTAATCGAGTTACATTATACTCCTGTGATCTCTTATCTAATATCATTTTAAGATTACAATGCATTGTATTCAGTTTTCCGTATGTATGAGAAAAGTGACCTAATTCTATTATTTCAAGGAAAAACTTTAAACCATTATTTTACTCTTCCTTATTCGAGGCGAAGAACGGTAATTTTATTTTGATTTCACACTTTTAGCCCGTTAAGGACGCGTGGTTTATTTTTGCACCATAAGATTTTACTGTCTTTTTGAATGTCAAGTTATTAAAGAGTTATTAAAAACATTTACTTGTTCGCCAAGAAGAGGATCTTATCGATAACGGATTAAATAAAATAAGAGCTAAAGAAATATACTAATAAAGCATATTTCAATATTTGAAATATAACATTTCTTTAGTTCTTTTCTTATATATACCGACTTTATAAGCCAAAATAGATCAGGCAGCAACTGATGTAGGTGTGCACGAAGCTACGAACGGTAAACCATTCGTTCGACTCGCTAATCCCGCGCTCTCATCATTTCCGGAAGTTTCCCTTACCCGTGCGTCATTGTATCCCTCGCTGCATCAGCAAAGTGCCATCAAACCAAAAAGAAAGCAAAGCCGAAAGGAACTCGCTGCACGTAATCCCTCCTTAATTTAACTTGGACAAAATACTTTGCTTCGGCTATAAAACTTTAACGTAGCGCCGCCTGTATATACGCGACGCAACTTACACGGCGAAGCGCGAGCGTTAATCGACGCGATTATAAGGTGTAAAAGCAAGACCGACGCGACTCCATGTGCGATTGTAAGAGGCGGAGAATTCGAAATGCGCAGAGTGCATATTGTAATGAAAGGGCGATTCGGAGGAAGGAGAGCGTGCTTGTGCAGCTCGTTAATCCCATGAGCGCGCGACACGCGACTGTGACATGCAGAGCGCGAAATTGTTAGAAGAACTAGTATGGCAGAGGAGAGCGTGCGCGGGCGCATTGACGCGACGGACTTGTTGGGTTTTTTTTTTAAGCTACTTTGATGAAGAATGACACTTTAAGCTCGTGTGACGGATGGTTTGGGAATTTTTGACACGGAGTGTGATGCGCGCTTGGTGCTTGCTTTGTTTGGAGATTCGGAGCGTTGGTCATTTTCGAACCTGGAGTTTCGATGAATTTCAAAGGTCAAGAGCTGATTAATAATAATTTAGTTTCTTTATATATCCTTAATTATGTTTTTGCGTAAATAAATATTATAGTTATTCCATAAATTTCAAATTATTTTGTGCAAAAAACATTTTTAATGTATTGTAATTCTTTACTAACTTGTAAGTTTGTTGTCTTTTTATAGTTACAAAGTAATTTGAACACTGTGGTTTTTATGAAAAATGCAAGAAGAAACATGTTTTCGTGTTTTCTTTTATGCATCGCTATTTTTTTATCAAAATCTTGATGCATCATATTATTTCTGGGCATAATGTTGATTATTTTATTTGCTTAGAATGAGATTGGATGCAAATTGTTGAGCAAGTAATTTCTTGAAGAATTATAACTTTATTTCAAAATACTTATATAATTATATAAAATATAAAATATAAGTATTTTGAAAAAGTAATTATATAAAATATAAAATATAAGTTTATGAAAATTCCAGGAAATTTTGTTAAAACCATCCCAAAAGCACACAACGTAATATAAATAAATATTTCGGATACAATATAATAAAAATAAATTTCAAATTTCAATGCTCTTTTTCTTTAAAAACTTAGAATCTAATTTTTTCACAATGAAGATTTAAAAAATGCTTTCAAAGAAAGGACTCTGCTGAACTAAAGTGCTTTCGTTTTTTCCAGAGGCTCGAAATTTCGCCATATTTCAAGCTTTTCGTCAGACGCATACGTTAGGGACCGAGCGCGAGCGTTCCTCTCGAGGTTTTCAGTTCTCGTCAAAGAAGGGAACGTAAATTCAATTTTCTTGGAGTATATTCTGAGTATTTTTTTGTTGCACTAAATATAAGTGTTTTAAAACTACCGTTATATTAAAGAGAATATTTTTATTATATTAGTTTTTAATCTATATAGTTTCACGATACTTATAAATTTAAAAAAGTTTAATAATAAATATTTATATTTTAAATATAGATTCTATATAAGAATAGTAAAATTTATCATTATTAATAATGGTTTTTAATTTTTATATTTACCTAATCTTTTACTTTTTTATGTTACAGGTGAGTTACAAAAATCATCATTTATAACAGACCTTTCGAAATACTTGATATGTAAGTTTGATCATAATATTTTACATAATGTATTATTATTTATTCCAAGTTTCATTCGTTAGTTGTACATTTCTTTTAAAAAACGAGATAATGATAATTTAAGTAGGGTCTTTTTCAATGGACCGTATGTTGCAGGCGCCTTTCGTGGGGGCCTCAGACAGTTTTATTATATTTTTAATTTTTAATATATTTTTAAGACACGAAAAGATAAATAAGGTATCGTTTAATATATTTGAACATACATAAATAATAACATCATAATATTGATATGCAAATAAATTTAGAAAAATACAACGCTAATAAAATTAACGGAATCTTCATTTTATCGTTACTTTTTTAGGTTAATGTTAAATACCCGTCACGGACAATTTATATGTATACTTTGTTTTCTAACATAAGTCTCTATTAGATCTAAATTTCAAAAATATGGAAGAAGCAGTGTAGTTTGACTCAAGGAATTTTTAATAAATAATACTCACAATTTTAAATAAAAAATTAAAAATTATATTCTATAAACCAGGGCGTGGGTCGATCATAAATTAATATTTTTCGTATACAATGAATTTTACACATTTACACATACATACGTCTTCAATCTTCTTTCTTCGTCGAAATCGTGAAGGCGATCAACATTCGGAAGAATTGCAGAAGCTTTAGGGCCCTGATGAATCCATAGGTATAACGTTCTGCAGATTTGGAGGCTTTCATCAGTGTAGACAAATGCTTTCGGTATCACTTCGGTGCGATAATACCATCGAAGGAGTCGGCTCCAAACACCGACTCAAAAACAAGGTGAACTCACGATGTGTCTCGCTTGATGATTGATTTGCGAGAGTCAGTCAAAAATCAATTTTGACAACTACACGGGACTTCTACTCCCACTTTACTATTTCCTTCTCGTTTCTTCTATTTCGCTGATATTTGAGGATTCGTCGAAATGATACATTAAACCAGAAACAACGATTTATTAAAAGTAGTTCGTAAAAGTGCATTTTCAAAAATTGTTTGCGCTTTTGTGTTCGTTAATTCTTCAAACCTTATTTATAATATATTCTCATTTTATACGATAATATAGATCTTGATTTTGCGAAAGACCCCCTTCAGTTACAAGATTGAAAAGACACATATTTCATTATCAATCCTTGAAATTCCATTCCTTCCCTTTCAATCCTTTAAAAACAAAAGCACACCCGCATTCGTCAAGCCTAAGCATGGAAGGCCAGATCGAGGAATAAAGTGCAGAGTATCGCCATGCTTTCTGAATAAGCGAACAACGCACAAAGGGCCGGGTAGGGATAATTGATGTACCGCGAGTTTGCGTAGCGCCGAAACTTGTGCTCCCGCTATTATACCGGTATAACCTACGCGAGTTCGCTCAACTATATTAGGTTCCATCCATCTTACGGCTGCTGCTGTTGCGGGGCCGAGCGCGCGCCACTTTGCGCGCGAATTCGCGAACATCATTAACACTCTTCTCCGGTGTGATACTGTATTTTTCTTCATTACGTCTAATTAAAAAAGTTGCCAACTCCTTTAATGTTCAAGTTTTCGTAAAGTTTTCGAGTCTTTTGTATCTCAGATGTGTAGATTCGGAGTCGTTTCGGGTGATTTAACGCCTCGGTGAAGATACGCTGTGGAAGATGTACTTGTGCTGAGCTCTTTTTATGAGTTTTATAAAATGTATTGGGAGTTTTGTGGATTCAGGATTATTGCATGAATCGATGCATATAAAGCTCATATGGAATATTAAAAAATTCGTTGAGATGATTTCCTAGTGATTTGGACGTAAACAATCAATTTTTATGGTATCACGTAGTTGTAGTCTTGACTTAATAAAAATAAATGTTATTTTAACAATATTTAGATTTTAAAACATAAATTTGATGTCTTAAAGTGATTCCGGCGTTTACAAAATCGAGGAATATGAATACAAACTTTAGCACATATCAACCAGGTATTTTAAATAGAAAATTTTTTTAGCTAATCGATGAATTATCAGCTGATATAAAATTGTTGTTGTTCTTAGCTTTGTAGATATAATAGAATTCTTTGAGAACTGTATGTAACGTAGTATGCGCAAAGACTATTCTAAACCTCGTTTTATCAAGCATATTTTTGTAACATAGTTTACTAAGGGAAGTAACTCAGAGACCCCAGGAACAAACCTATATAAATACAACAGTTTTTGTAGTTTTTCGATAAAAATTGGTATACAAAGGTTTCAAGGGTCGCTGATAAACATTAAGCCGTTATACATTGCTCCCCTTGATAAAGCGAGGATTAAATGAAAACTTATTATCAATAAAATATGTTTAGTAATTGCTACATAAGTTTGTATTATCATAGCAAATACCCCAGACAAGTCTCAGTTTACTAAAATCAAAAGTACCGATATCATAAATTTCACCATGGATCCACCTTACGCATTTTCACTTTCTCAACACCGATGATTTGACTTTTAATTTATCCACGATACCCTCATTCCCAACTTCTACAACCTTCTTAGATACCTCCCTTCATCCCCATCAGCACTCCCCATAAAAACCCAGGCGTCAAGAAAACAACGACTTATTATCACCGACCGATTTTTCTTCATCTCCCCGTCATCCCTTACCAACGTCACACCTCCCTCCTACACCACCATCCAGCTCTCATACACAAGCATCAGTCGCGGCATGCAGATTAACCCCGCAAGAAGCTCCATAAAATCCTCCTCCTCTTCCGAAAGAAAGAAAATTTCCTCCCTCGCTCGTCTCCCTTGTCGTCGCGTCACGGGAGCCGAGAAAATTGAAAAAAATGGCTTCCGCGGGAAACCGCTCTCTCCTTCTCTCGGTCTCTCACCGACTCCCTCCATTATCACTCCTCAGTCCTCGCCCCGATAACCAGACGAATAAGAGGAAGAAAAAGTCGCGCGAAGATCAGGACGGAGGGGGAGGATTTGATCCAGGGGAACGAGCGCGCGCCGGGGCAATTGCGAAATCGGACGATCGCGAGCTTTCCTCTTCGCCGGTGCGGGGCAAACGACGCTTTGCATTAGCAGAGCGCGCATAAAGGAGAGCGAGACCCGGGGTATTAAGGATAACGACTCTCTCTCTCTCTCTCGGCCATCTCCTTTGGGCCACGAGCATCTGCGGATAGAAACGACGGTGTGGGCGCGGGCTGTGCGGGCTGTGGTTTGCCGTGAGGACGGATGCAGGTGGAGTTAGGGGAAGGATAGAGAGAGAGTGAGATGGTGGAGAGAGGCTTGAGGAAGTAAGGAGGTTGTGTAAATGTGGTGTTGTACCGTTGTGTGTTATGGTGAGATTGTGGATAGTGATGCGTGGGTTTGTGATGTAAAATAGAAAATAAAGGAAAAGTATACATGTGTAATCTACATACATTTGACAGCATTTAGGAAATAAGTTGAAACTGTATTTCGATGGGCTCTAAGTGAAGAAACTATTCTTACGCATTGCGATTAGAATATGCCTAGTTATGCATTCTGATTATACAAGCATTAACGTTAATATCATAATTATAATTAATTATCGTATTTATCGTTATTTTAATTCAATTTTTTTATTTTTATTACTAATCTTGATCAGGTGGAGTTTATAACAGTCTAAGGAACACGCGATGACTAAAATAATCAATAAACATTAAAAATTGAATAAAAATAATGAAAACTACGAAATTTTGGTAAGTGAACTGCGGCATACTGTCACTGATATCCCCTTAAAAAGAAAATGAAAGAATAATTTAAGCTGTCTTAAGATAATGTTATTAAAAGATAGCGTCAAAAATAACTTCAAAACAGATTCGATGTTTCGAATCGCAACACGTAAGTCGAATTTCTCACTATCAAGAAGACAAATTGTAGAGTAGGTCAGTCATCTCCACATCTAGAAAAAAAAACGAAACGTAATAAATTATTAGGTATATAATTAATTATTCATAATATCATAATATACCTAAGGGAAAATATGGAATATAAGTATCAAAAGTTAGAGTTACGTATTTTATTTTTAGCTGAAATTATCGCTCAATTACATTAGTTACATTTTTTAAAAACTATTGCAAGTAAATTTTGTAGAATATAAAAAACACAATTTATTAAATAGAACCGTAAATAAAACAATCAGAAGAATCAAAGTAACAAAGAACAAACTAAATTTTAAACTCTGATTAATTAATTTCATCTCACTTGACTACCTGAATTATTGGTGCACTATGCTAAAACTTAGTTTTGCTGAATAGATGAACCAAGCAGAAGTCTGCTTTTGTTACAGGACAACGATTTATATCCATGAATTTCCATGAGCAATGTAAAATTTTCATTCACCTTTACAAAAACATATGCATGATAAATATGGAAGAAAGCATAAAACTTAATATTTCATCTTAAAGCCCTGAAGATTAAATATCTTATACAAAATTTCATTATAAGTTACACGCTAGTTGCTTGAGACTATTCTCGTTATTCAGGGCTTATGTACTCTACCGTGCTCCGTGTTCATATCATAACATAATTCTCCGCTGATTTAACGAAAGTTCTGTGCAGTTGTAATTGAAAATTTATTTCAATTCACCGTCAGTTAGTTTAGAAAACATATTTCCACTATTCTCAAGCGTAATAACAATAAACCATTATTGTAATAAAGGCTCTACATTAAAATTTTCCTTGCTCATGATCAAACGCCATTTTCACAAATTGTACTGCTGCGAATGTTCATTATTTTATGCATTATTATTATTATTATTATTATTAACTGTTAAAATTTTTTTAAAATATCTTCAAAAATATTTGCAACAAAATTTAGAACTAGATGCTTTTTCGTATAAGTACATACGATAACCATCACCTCTTATAAATATTTGTATAATACCTTTCGCTTAATCCCAGCGTCTATTTTGATTATATCTTGAAACAATAAATATGCTAAAACTATATTCAAGTTTTATTTATAATTTGCATAAAAATATCTGTATTTTAAATAAAGAATTAGTTAATAATTATTCTGAACTAAGCATGCCCATTGCATCTTAATGATTTCTTCCAGATAAAATGTAAATTATCGAAATTTCACAGTTATGTATAATAAATATAGATTTAAACACAAAATGTTTCTGGATGTTTCTTATACAAATAAAGTACATGTAAAATATATAACATATAACATATATCATATGATGATCAGAAATGAGTACATCCTTAAATGAAATCATCGATAGAATACTCACGATGACTAAGCAACCAAAATCTAGAATAAATCCACTTTCCTCGACTCACGTATACAGTTACGCTCTTTTTCCTCATTCCCCTATCCACGTCCATCCTTATCCTAATACCCCATCACACTCCAAAATCAATCAAATACCAAGCAGCGGACCTCCTAAAACCCACGAGCAAAAAAACGCCAAACTCACGGCGATGATCTCATGCATTCCCCGTATACCCAAAAACTCGTCTCCCGCCTTCCACGGGCCACCGCGGAAGAAGAACAAGCGACAGCTTCGTTCTTATCAGCTACGGTCCTAATGGAGTCTCGTCCCCGAGTTCACCGAGCGTCACGCGCGCCAAATCGACTTCTATATAATTCATAACGCCGTAGGCAGGCAGCCTTCCTCCTTCGTGCACTTTTCGGGGAGGCGGTCGTATTATGCAAAGGCTCGCGCGCGCCTGCGAGTGTTGGCTTCTGCATTATGAAGGAGCTCATTTTTCCGGACTCGCTGTCGTCGGGATGCATTGCGCGGCCCGCGACGCGACGACGACGACGCTTCGCGTTGGAGGGGGTGGGATGAGCTTTTGTTCTTTAAAGTGGTGGCGTTTTTTCGGGCTGAAGGATGGCGATCGCTGGAGTGGTGGAATTTATGCATTTTTGTAGGACAGGAGGGAGGGTGGGTTTTTGGGGATCAAAGGGTTTTCATGAGTAAGGGAGTCAGTAATGTGGAGGATGGTTAGAGAGATGGGGGAGTACGTGGATTTTTAGATTCAAGCGTTTACAATTATTTCATTATTTAAAGTACGGCGAGTTATATTTTCATGTAAATATTTTCTGTAGCAATTTATTAGAAAGTTAATCTATTACTTTGTTAAGATTACTCTCGAATTACTTATTGATGTGGCATGCATGGTAGAATGACTATACCATTTGCAAAATTTTCAAAATGGTCTTGTTTTATTATCGTTCTGAATAATCCATATATGGGAAATCAAGTGTTTATGTGATAAATTGATGAAGGTATCTTTGTAGAGTTGTAATGTAAAGAATTGTTGACTCCGTTCGAAATGATGGAGAAATGTCTACGGAATATTTATCATTTATTTACGTACATATTGCGAGTTGTAAATATCGTAACATTATTGGTAAATATATGAGTGATAAATACTTCAATAATTCTCATATACAGAATAAATATTTATTACTCTTTCATACATAAATATAATATATATTCGTCGGTCTCTAAATAAACGTCCTATTTTCAGTACGTGTATGAATATTATTATTATTTTTCAAAATGCATACACATTTATAAAATTGACAAACAAAAATGTAATGCCCCATCTTCACTGGGACTTTGAGTGCATCTCGCTTTAACTTTCAATATTGAAATATATAAAATCTATATGGTACAGCGATCTGAAATTTTGCAGGAATATTCTTTGAGATAAAAATTGATTATGCTCAAAATTTCAGAAGTTTCTCGAGACTTTTGATTTTAGGGGATAACTACCTTAAGATGTAAAAAATAAAGAAACATATACTCTACCGATTGCACTTGTTCGAAATAGCCTGATTGTTACAGTATCAATAATATTTAACATTGAAAGTTAAAGCGAGTCTCACTTAAAGTCCCAATAGAGAAGCGACATAAGACTAAAAAATATTAATCAGAAATTAAACGAAAAATATAAAATCTTGAAAAAATATCGAAAAAGCATTTTATACTAGCTTTGATTATAATATATTTGAGAATATATTGATGTTGATGTTTAAGAAAAAATTACACATAACAAAGTTTAAATATAATTAAAAAAAGCTTCAAAAAATAATTTGCTAAACATGATAGATTTATAATTCAAGATTCAATTACGTTCACTAATTATATAATATTTCATTGAAAACTGAGCTACGAACGCGTCATAATTACTCACCTTTACAAAACACACTAAAAATTTAATTCTGTTTGTTTTAAATGTATTCAAACTCGACAAAATATTTTAAATTAATTCCGTATATAATCACTTTTTTGTTCTTACGCGTGTATGCAAAATTTAAGTTTTATAGCACTAATCTGGCATTAGTCTGGCTTAAATTTTTTAAGTTTATAATTTTGTTTAAAATATAGTTATTAGTATTAAAAAAGTCTGCCCAACTTTTAAGGCCAGAATAACGTCATACTTAGTGCCAGGTTAATTTTTAACATGGGCTCTATTTACATATTATTTGTAGTTTAACACTAGAAAAGTAGTAAAAAAAATACAACTAAATTTGTACGGCTCTTATACAGATCTACCTATATGAACATATCTATAAAAATTATAACAACAAGCATACACATAATATCATCATTATACATATAAACTCAACGGAACTTCTTTCCGTAAAACGAGAGCCAGAATCTTGTTCTATTCACTACCCTGTAAGCGGCTCTTCTCTCTCTCCCTCTCTTTCTCTCTCTCACTCTCGTCCCGCACTAGTCGCCCCCGGAACGTGATTTCGCAAAAGTAATTTCTATCGACCCTTCATCGCCATCCCTCAGCGAGCGAATCCAAAGAAAATCCTCCTTCTTTCGTCCAACGTCTCTCCACCTCTCGTCCCCCTCTCAAATCGATCTCCAAATCTCTCTTGCATCCAGCTGTGCTAAATTGCGAGGAAAATGAATGTTTTGTGCCCCCCATCCCGCGGTCCGCGCGAAAAGAATGAAAGGACAACCACCAGCGACCACGGACCAAAAAGAAAAAGAAAAGAACCCGGGGAGGCTATAGCAAAAGAAAGAGAGCAAGAGAGCTATAGGTATAAGAGGGTGCACAGAGCCCGAAAGAGAGAATGATTGGAAATCGATGTGGACGAATTCGCGAGTCGTCTGCGTAGAAAAAAAAGCAGAAAGAAGAGCGGGGGAGGGAGCGTTCTCGAGTCTAGTCTACGTACTTTTTCCGAGGCGGCCGCAGTATAGCGTCATAACCGAGGTCGCTTATTGGACCGGAAATGGCGCTCGTGGCTCGTCCAATTACCGCCACCGCACGCGCGCAATATTCTCGGTCTGGGTGCCGTTAGAAACGGTCGAAGCTGGAAGTCTTTGGGATCTTATACACGCGTCTTCGCTCGTTCTCTCTCTCTCTAACGATCCTCCTGCATACGAGCGAGGAGAGAGTCTTTGACCTTATAGCGCAAAAAGGAACCTCCTTGAGTTTTACCATCCTCTCGCTCTTGCTCTTATGGTGGCTTGGGTATCGTGAAATGAAAATTTGTAGATGTGAATGAAATTTTGCTCAACGATGGTTAAAGTGATTATACGCGACAATGTAAATTTTGAAAACGTTCGACCATGTATTTATTGAGTTATTAATGCTGATAGTTGACTTGTTTAAGTATTAGTCTGAAAAAGAATACAAAAGTAGTTCCAAAATTGAGCCTACCTAAGTTATGGTAGTACAAAATATTGTATGCCCTTACCACATATTTGCAGAGAAATCAACTCACAGTGTCTTTTACAAACGACATTATAACCTATGAAGAGTTTCAGCAATGCGTTAACTCAAGATTCTCTGGTGATCATGAGTTTGTATCAATGGCGCAAAACGTCGTACATTTTCTATTTCATCTTTTAACTATGATTGTAAGTTAATTTAAGTATATTCTATGTGTGGTTCAAGAATTTCAATACCTGCTTCGGTATGAAAGCTAAGATGAAGCTTCTGCAGAACAGTTATTTTAATGAATTCTAAAATACCGTTTTCTCAGAATTTCTTTGATAAATAATAAAAGTATTATATATAAACAGCTCGACATGGCCAGCGGTACATTTTAAACATCTGTTCTAATTATTAGTATATATTCACATCGTGGTACGGTATATGCAAAAGTTTGTGCCATACTTCTGCTGCTTACGCTATTTCATCTCTTCTACATTCTTCACTAACGTTTCACAGCTTCACATTACAAATCCAAGACTCGTTTCATTACAAATATCCCTCGTTAACAATAACTCTTCCTAAAATTAACTTTCCAACCTAACTGTTACTATAAGCCAGGAAACGTCCTGAGACGCCTCCTCGGTGCTCTCGCCGAGCAAACTGCACCTTAGTACGTCTAGGTCGCATGTACCTTTCTTACACTCGCTTGCCGGTATACCCGGAGAAGCGGCAGACTGCTGTGCGCTCAAATTGAAAGCCATTTCAATTAGCCGGCAACGACGGCACGGCGCGGAGGAACTGAGTGGAAACGTCCTCTTTAAATAGACCCGAATGTTACACCGTTAGCCCTCCACCCCTCGCCGCCCCTTGCTCAGGTGCTTTGTACTCTCTTTCGTCTTGAGACGTGTGTATATATATGTATGTGGTGTACTCGTTGTGAGGTTCTTGGGGTGGTGGTTTTCTTCCTTTTTCCTTGGCACCTGTCGGATATTTTCTTGCGAGTGGCGGTGAGAATCCCCGGCGGTGCAGTCGATGAGAGGCTGACTGATTGCTTGTAGGTCTTTAGCTAGCGTGGGTGCATCTGAGTAGACACAAGTTGAGACGTTGGTAATCGATTAAACAAAAGGGTTCTAGGATATGGGGATCAAGTTTTCATTATTATAACGTATGATTTATTTTCAATGATGGCAGTGTTTAAAGAACTGTCTTATCCTACGCTTTTTAATAACAACACTTGGCTTTTGCTTGTCATGTTTAGGTGTAAGCTGAGAAGTTCTTAATGTGTTTAAAAGCAATTTTATTAAAAAATAGAACTCAAAAATTATATAGAAAATTTAAGCTTGTTATCTTTTACATTGGTACAGGTATACCTACACTGTAAAAAATAACATTAAATTTAATGTACTTTAAAAGTCACAAACTGAAATTTTTTTTATGTTACACGTAACAAAAATGTAAATGATGCACATGTGCATGAAATTTAATATACATTTCATGAAATTTAGTATACATTTGCATTAAATTAAATTAAATTTAAAGTAAATGTGTATTAAATTTCAGTAATTGTAACATTAATTTCCAGTTATAAAATTAATAAAATTTAATATACATCAGCAACTTTTGCTTCCGTTACATGTAAAAGGAAGTTTTTTTACAGTGTACCTAGAATTTGGATTATTAAAAAAGAAATATTTTGTTAAAGTATGGCATTGCAAATACATATTAAAAGAAATAGAATTTTTTACTGCAAATTGCAGCTGTTTTCTCAAAAATATTTCTTTTTTAATAACCCAAGTTCCATGGACATAGCGACACTCGTATACCAAAAATAACAAGCTTCAATTTTTTTCATTTCCAACGACTGGGAGAAGCGGCAGATGGTCGTCAGTTCAAACTTCTTTTTTCGAAAATGTTACAATACCTGTTATAAACTTGTATTTTTGAAAAATATTGATAATCAATAAACAGGGTTTCTAGAGCACGTGACTTTTTTGTTTGGTTATAAAATAAGCCGCTGATACCGTTCGATTTAAAAGAAATATAATTATTAATAATAAAAGTTATATAATTGCCTTTCATGATAGCAAAAATAACACAAATGAACCTATGTGGTTATAATTTAATGTAAACCCTATGGGGTAAAGAATTTAATCAGACTGGGCTATCATCAATTCAAGTCTGATGAAGTCATGCAAATTAACCCGTTCTTTGGACTCAACATTCATTCAAATTTGACTTCATGGAATTTAGAGTAAGGCTCTTTCAGTTTTCGGTGAGAGAGAATTCCGGATACCCATATTTACGTAGCGCGAATAGTGAAATGCCAGGCCCCAAAACGTCGAAGTGACTTCCAGATTTACTTTGACGATCGAAGCTCGTTAATTATTAGCAATGACGATAATGAGCGATAAATAATAATGCCGTGCTTCGCAAATTTATGGCATGAATGATCATAATTCTATGGTCAAATAAAGATAATTCGCGATATTAACATATCGATCCAATACCGTAAACGCGCTTCCCGATAATGATTAAATTACCACTGCCGTTTGATTGCTTACCGCCCATTATGCCCTTTCAAGGTGAATTATGCCCTTTCAATGAACATTTACCCCGTATTACGCTATATTGTAAAACGATGGCATTGTATTAATCGCTTAATTGAAAAAGCAAACACGTCGTGTAATGAACACAATTAGTCTGCGAATTTCTCTTAAAAGAAATTACAAACCTTTTGCTACTTTTCTTGGATATTAGATCTGGAGCAGTTTACGAAGTTTCAAGAAATGATCAATACACGTCGTTCAATCTTTTTCCGGTAAAAAATGAGATTACTCAAAACTCGTGAGTAGAATACGTCTATGTGTGAGCGCGCGGGTGCGGTATTATATACGTGTTTGGCTCGAGGCGCACGTGCGAGCAAGAATTAGCTGTATGGTCCAAAGTAATCTAACTTTCGACAGTTATGCCGGCAGTAAAGTACCTCGAGTACACTTATTATCCGAACTATTGAAGATTGCTTGCGAGGTTATCGATTCCGCGTCTATGGTCGGTTCTATTATTTAGGGCGATGTTCAGTTTCAAAATCTTCAAAAATAATATAAATAGTATAAGAATACTATAAGCCTATTAAATAATGATTAAAGGAGCTATTATTAGTTGGCTGTTATATCAAGCTACACAAAAGAATAAAAAGGCGATATACAAGAATGTAAATTTATCGAATATATTAAGTTAAGAAATTATGAAACAAGGTGAACGAGCTGTGAATAATCATAAAAAGAAATTATACCAAAACAAATACAAAGAATAAACTTTACAAATGATCAAATTTTTTGTAAATTTGAATGTTTTCTTGTTACTCTTTTAATCCTCATATATTTGCGTCAAAATATAAAAAACGTATTAAAGCAGGGGAAAAGAAAGTTGAATCCTGCTTTTAAAGAAGTCATTTGAAACGGCAAATTTATGTTTATGTTCGAGGGACCTTCACGGGATGACGATGATTCAGTTCAAGGTCTTTACCGAAACGTATTTCCTTATGTTAACTCTTTCGTGTCATCCTCATAACGATTTCACTTAAACGATACGGTGAATGTCATATTATTGAAAGTGTGTCGATCACATATAAGACCTTATTAAAGGTTAGCGTCTCTTACTTTTGCGAACTTTCTTTTAACGGAAAATTACAAAGTGCAAATAAAAAATCAATTTTGCAATTTTTACTTATTAATCATTATCAACCAAGAAAACATTTTAAAAATGAAATCATGCTTTTAAAGAAATCAACTTCTGACGTTTCTTAACTTTGTACACATATATAAATAAATTAGTAAATAAATTAATTTAATCTAAATATAATAAATACATATATTCTGATGTACAGTATTGTTTCATCGCAGTAATAGTACATTTCGATACGGGTGCGGAAGTTGATTATTCGCCTCATGTGACGTTTTCGCTCGAGCGCAGCGAGAGTGAAAAGTTACATAAGGTAAATAATCTACTTACGCACTAGTTTCGAACCGTATTTTATACCACGAGCGCCGAAAAATCATATCATAGTTTTGATTTTGAGGTTAGAGTGATATAAAAGCTTTTTTTTCAATGATCCAGCAATGTATTATTTAACGTCTTGCACTTGCTTATATTCGAATTAAAAAATTAGTTAACACATAGCACAAATTAAAATTTTGTACTATTGGAGGAGTTTAGGGTTTTATTGGTTCACGCCTTGAAAAATTTCCGCATGAACAAATATATACGTATCTAACGAAGCATTGACCAACTGCAGTTAAAACTCCTGAAACTCCTGAATTTCTAGCTAATTCGTTAAATGTTCGATAACAAAGTTTGAGCTGAAAAGGGAGAGAAAAAATTCACGCAGTGTACTCTATCACCTCGAGAACATCTGTCCGCAGTTAAAATCGTTACAGGATTTTATAAATACCAATCGATATTGAATTTGAGAGTGATGGAGTATAATTTAAATTTAATGGATGGATAAATAAATAAGAGTTTTATAGTTTAAATATAAGTCAATGCGTTTTTCTATTTAAAAGAAGATTTAAATTAATACTCGCGAACAATGAATTGAAATAGTTTACATGAAATGTACCAAATATTGTAGAAAATAATCGTATTTGAAAAGTTACTATATATATTATTCCTTAAATAGTGCATAAAAGTTCTGAAAAAAACGGTTTTTTATAACAAAATATACTTTGAAATAAAAATTAAATAATGACTAATATTCGTATAGATGAAACAACTGTCCACATGCAACCAGTTCGGTTCTAATTTTTTTTCGCTTTCGACATATATTGTCATTAAATAGAACTCCTCCAACGGTCAATTCAAATATTGGTATAAACAATCGCCAAACAAGGATTATTTTTTATAAAAATGGCAGGACTGTCATTCGGATCTGTAAATCAAGTCTGCATCCAGTTTAGCTCATATTTATCCTGAGTACTGTTATAAATATTTGCCATCAAATACAATTCCTGCACAGGACAAGTGTGTACCTTTCCAAGCAACTGACTACGACGCGTTCAAATATTATCGAATTTCATACGCTTTCAGAAACACTTAATTTCCGAAGTACATGCTCACAAATATCCAGAAACCCTCGTCAAAAGTAAAACCCACAACACAATTACAACCTCTAAACAACATAAACAAAATTATCGAATCCTCAATCGCTCGTGTTAAATCCACCACCCCTTATATAATCACTATTAAAGCGCAGCCTCTCGAGCCTCACCGCGTTAATTCGCTCGGAGAACAGTAAACTTCGAACTGAAATTCCACTATACACTATACACACCCTCCTCTCTCTCTCTCTCCATCCACAACTTCTCCAAACATCATCAAATCCATATAATCGTAAAGCCCGTTATTGGCCCGCCGTCGGCCGTCATCGAAACGAATATTAAATTCAATTAAGCGCGCCGGATCCCTCTCCATCCAACTCCGTCCAACGAAAGTCAAAGACGCCAGAAGCAGCAGCAGCAGCCAGCGCCGCGCGAAGAGTCCGCGCGCAGAACTTTATAACCGAAGCTGTTATAACTTCCGTTGCGCAAGCTCCTCGCTCTCAAAGGAAATCCAGAATCCAGACGCAGATTCAGGAGCCAGCGGCAGATATCCAGGCTCGCCGACGGTTTATGTATACGCGGCGGGCTTGGACTTTATGCCGGTTGGCTGGCTGGCTTTGCTTTGCCCTCGTTAAAAGGCCAAAGTTTGATTATACGCTACCGGTGAGGTGAGCGATTATCGCCGATGCGATGTCTCGCGGGCTTGTGCGTGGGGTAATTTATGGGTGGTTTTTTGTGGACGGTTGTAGGTGTGTACACAGGGGGAGGATTGCTGGTCTTTTGAAGTCGTTAAAGGGATGTTTGACGGTTTGGTAAGCATGAGTTACGAGTACGAAGGTCAATAATGTGACTTATTTGTTTTGGACTGTTTTTGTTCATTATCCACGTATTTAATATTATTTTTAAAAAAGGAATGCAACTGTATACTTTTACGATTACAGACAGTTTTTAGTCCTTGTTTATATAAATAACGTCAATTATATGCATACACGGAGGGAAATGGTCTAGTAAAAATTACTATTTCATACTGTAGTGGTGTGACAGAGTTGTATTATTGTAATAATTACTTTTATTTTAGTAGCAAATGCCACATTAATAGTATTTATTGCTATGTAGTGTAGGATAATCTGCTAAATAAGTATAGTAAAAATTGCATTTAATAAAATTTACCAAAAAATGTAATATGTGCTAAGCCGCTTGAAATTGTGACCTAACCTCAAAACACATTATAATTTGATGATATGCAATAACTTATTAATTATATCGTTGTATTTTATTGAGAAAGTACTTTAACAATTAAATATATCATAATACATATTATAATATAAACAATTTCAAAGTAGAATCTCGTCTGACTTATGAAGACGATTCGAAGTATCACGCGTGATAGGTCATGATGGCGCAGTCGGTAGGATGTCCCCTTCTGGAGTCAAAAGTCTCGGGTTGGGTTCTACTCTCCACAATATCGTTTTTTTTCACTTGTATTATTTATTTAAAGTTAATTTTTTTTTCACTTGTATTATTTATTTAAAGTTAAATTTAACATTTGTGTTTATAATAGTTAAGAGTTCAAAATAGACACATTAAAAAAAATTTTTTTTTATACGTTAAAACAAATTACTATACTGAAATAGTAACATTTTTTAAAATGCAACTGTGTCCTTTCTTTAATAGAAAATATAGTAATTGTTACTGCATTATTTAGCAGATTTTATAACACCTCTCTTCATGTATAGATAAACATAAATCATTAGAATGTTGTACAATATTCATTTACAATTATTATTTAATATTCTAAATTCACATTATTGAATCATATTCGGGCAAATTACTATACATTTTCTAGTTTTAATACTATTATTATTAACTTAAACATATTTTACTGAGGGGGATGTGACTGTGTAAACACCTTATTTTTAAGACAATTTTCGAAAGGACTACGCATTTCGTTTATGGGAAACTGGAGTCTCGTCTAATTGGCTGAAAATGAAATATGTTGCAGTTTATAACCCAACCCCCTTATCAAAAACTCTAATAATCCCGAGGACCTTGACACTTTGGTCCTCGGGCCTATTACAGTATTTGATTAGGGGGTTATAAGATGCAACATATTTCATTCGCAGTCAATTCGACGGAGCTTCAATTTCCCATACGCTAAGTACGTGGCCCTTTTTTGACCAAAGGTAAATTTTAACAGTTCTGGCTTCTGTTTATATGTATTCAGGACTGTTTGAAGAAGACATTTTTTAAAACATTTTTATTGAAAAAATACAAAGTTATAACTGGTACTGCAACAGTGATGGAAAAAATGTATCTGCTCGGTGAACCATTTACTGCCCATTTCCGTCGTCGGAAATGAAAAAAAGATATCAACGGTTGTGAGCATCGATATTCGTGGAACTTGAACGATTAAAAGGGAAATATTTTGAATTAAATAGCAGCATTTCAATGATTTTTTTTTCCAAAAATAAAATATTACTTATATGTACCACCATTTTATCAAAAATGTTTCTTTTTTAATAATACGATCTTCATGGATAGCAACACTCATTACAAAGATAACAAATTTGATTTTTTTCAGATTGTTTTTCGAAAGCGTTTGCAATACCAGCTATAACTTTAACTACAGCTTATTGTCTATATTTAATAAAACTAACAAAATAAAATGTACAACAGTAACTCCTCAAGGTATTTTATCTTAATTCATATTTCAAAATGAATATAAAACACTTTACAATATAGGTTGATTATTAATTGAATTTCTCGAAAAAGAATTAATAGCTGGAAATCAAACGATGACATGAAAAAGAAAGAGCCCGATCTACAACATTGTTTTTAAATAAAAAAGTTACATCAAACAATTCGCTAACTTTTTGCTTTCAATCTACCATTAAAAATTCATATCACTTATAATCGAAATTTCCATAAACCCGCACCCTACATCCAACAAGCCAAAAAAAAGGAAAACCCATCGACCAAACAATACATTATCGTCGCAACATCCCTACATTCTAACTTTATACATCCCCTTCACATATCGACAAGCAAGCAAAAAAGTAAAAAAAAGTGCAGCGCAAACGTAAAAGCGCCAGCCAGTGTAGCGCGTCGTCGCCCCGAACGCGCTTTGCACAATTAATAAACGACTCCGTCATCGCGCTGGCAAACAGAACAAGATAGAAACACACATAACGAAATAAAGCGAGAGGCAAAAGACAGCCGCAAAAAATCTGCTTGCGCCAGGGGCTCGAAATGTATTCATGAATTCGCGAAATGGTCGTATTCCGCGCGCGCACGCGCGGCACGGGTTAGCGTGGAAAATATGCGTACCGGCGGAACTAAATGTTTCGCTTGCTTACATCCCGGCACCGTGGGAGGGGGGGGGGAGGGAGAGGGTAAACAATGTGCGCAAATAGCGCGGTGCACGCAGACGGAAAGGCAAATATGAGAGTCTGCGCTGCTGTATGCGCCGAAATGCCGTGTGTGCGGAGCAACCCCCCCACCCCCACCCCGTAAGAACCGCTCGGCGCGCAAGAAACGTTAAATTATTAATGCTCGATATGTGCGCTCTGCTGCGACTGCTTTTGCATTGTATGTGTGTGCGTTGTTATTTTGACGCGCTGTTTGCTCGGAGGTGGTGGTGGGTATGTATAGGGCTTTCGCGTTATATGCGCAACGCTCAAGTGGGTTTTACGCGATTGGTATGTATGTATGGGAGTGCGGGAAGTCGGGGTTTAATGGGGAAAGCAGTACGTATGTTTTTTTTTTATGTTGGAGATTTTTGCGATGCTTGCTTTTCTCGGGGAGAGTTAATAATGATAAATAGATTAGTGTATGTATTTTGATATGGTATGGCATTTTGAAGGCTTTGTGGAATGGGGTGAACATGGGATTATGAAAATGCAAAAATCCTTCTAGTTAACATAATTATTTAATGTTAAATTTGTTTTATTTTATTTGCATTGCCAAATCGTATGAATGTTGCGAAATTTCACTTTATACTACATATCATTACTTTGATTTTGAGTAATTTCCAAAATATGTTCTTTATTAATTAAGGATCAGTAGTAACGTTTGATGACATTCATACAATTAATGTTAAAGTAAGAAGACAATTTTGGATATTTATTCATAAATAATAAGTATATAGAAAATCAAAATCAAATATTGACAAAATTTCCATACTTTTAATGTTACTTACTTCATACAATTAATGTTAAAGTAAGAAAACAATTTTGGATATTTATTCATAAATAGTAAGTATATAGAAAATCAAAATCAAAAATTGACAAAATTTGCATACTTGAATCAGCTGCGAAGTAGTTTTAAACTTAATGAAGCGGAATTTACTTCTTAGTACTTTTAAAATTCGTTTTAATTATGCTATATAAAATTGATATCTATAGCCATATTGAAATATGAATAAGGAAATTCTTGTGGAATATTACTTGAGAAAGTTGAGCCCCCAGATTCAGGCCACAATTTTCGACTTGAAAACACAGCTCTGATCGAAATCTCATTATACCGATCGGAGGAATCCGACCGGACTCCTTTTACGTGGCATTAGCCAAATTGGCGCCTCAGTTCAATTTCTGTACGGGCTAACGACCATCTGAGGCATTAGCCTATATTCTCCCTATTATTCTCGTTCCTCTCGTTACTCGCTTCTGCTTTTTCGTGCTTTACTACCTTGAAAAATCGTTATTGGAATATTTTATGTTGATAAATATCAATTGATAGAAATATGTCGTTTAAGCGCTTGATAAAAAACTCTTATCATATAACTATAGCTTTTTGTGTTATTACGCTTTCACGAGTGCAGTATACGGATCAGGTACTCGCAAGATCAAGTTTTCTATGCAGCAGACCGTAATAATTGGATTATTATAATTTTTTATTTATAGTTTTTACATTTTTCTTTTATATAAATCTCTTTTGATTATGACATACCTATTAATACTAGTTAATAACATCCTTTTTCACGGAGAGAAATAAAATATAAGAATAGCTGTTTCAGGCATGTCAATATAACGTCTCTGAGAAAAAGGTAAAAATCCTTTTTAAAAAAGCAGTCGTTCCTTTTTTACAGCAGACACTCCTTTCTTTCCGGAGGCTAACTAAACGTAACCTCAAAATCCAGGAGTCCACCTTAAAAAACGGAATAGCTTCTTTTTTATAGCAGTTGTAACTTGCACATGTCTACTAAGATAGACTTTTATTTTGAGTAGAATGAAGGTGCGTTTCGGTAGATTCGGCTTTTTATTTCTCTCCGTGCATTCAACGGTGCGTATTTCATTTTTAGAGAAATAAATTTATAATCTATCCATTATACATCAGTCTATTCGCAATATTTCATATTTCTAATAAGGAATTCTTTCATTAATCTAAATTATAACGAACACTGTGACCTTAATTAATTCGAAATAGAATATCGTACAATATATAACTGCCCTCGTTAAATTTGATAAATCCTTATATCACGATATAACGAAGACTTTTCATCTTCTGCCTCCTCGCCATCCACCAATTCATCAAACTCCTTCACAAAGATTAAAACCTTAATGCGACAACTACCCCCGTCCTATATTCCCCACTCTTAATGTACATACACGAAAGCCGTTCATTCCAGCTAAATGAACTGAACTCTACCTATCGCCGCGGTAGGTCCACAAGAAAACACGCCGCTAAAATCCTAACTGCCACTTCGCACGAAAAGCTTCGCTTCGTCTCCATAGGTGTACCGGGAATATCACGCGCGGAGTATACACACGTCCACGAGAAATTCCCGTGAAAGTCTTTTCTGGTCTCGGTTCCGCTGAAACTTTAATGACGCCTAATTCTCCCCGCGGCTCCGAAGGCAGCGAATTTTCGATTTCGCACGCGCGCGCAGCTTCTTCGTCTCTGCTTTTCTCTCGAATTAGTCACAGTGCTGCAGAAGAGCGGCTTCTATCTACGACGTTAATGTAGCGCCGCCTCGTCATGTGTATATATACGCTCTGCGCGCAAGATGAGCTTTGTTAATATGTTTCGCGTTGTATTATGCGCGCGCAAATAAGTATAGGCGGAGGATAGTGTGTAGTGGGGTACGGTACCGGCATAATGAGGACTTGGCAAGTCAAACACGAGAAACAATTAGTTCGCGCTCATGTTAATTAGAGAGTAAGAAATCGACTTGGACGAGGCAGAGGGCGAATCATCGTCGGAGAGTACGTTGGGTATTAGATATCTCGTGTCGCGTGTAATCAGCTAGCGTAAAGTGGAAATTCGTCAAGGGGCTTTTATAGTCGTGTTTTAATAACTCGTTATTTCTTAATTGCGTAGTTTCGTGTGTATTGTGTGACATTTTGTGTGACGATCCTATGTGAAGCGAATTTATATTTTAATGACTGGGAAATTGGTAATAAAAACTAGTGCGCGTATGGTGTATCACATAACTTTGGCTTCTGATCCGAGTAATGAAGTACTTGCATCGTGATAAAAAGAAAAATTTATCTTTTCTCGTTGTTAAACCTTCAGTCAATCTAAAGTTTTAATAAAATTAAATAAGAAGGTAAATAAAATGCACTGCTCATTTCACACAGTTATTGGTTTATTCGATATTACGGACATCTTAATTTACGTCCTTCATCAAGACGAAGTTAAATTACACGCTGTCGATAGTATATTTTTCAAAACTAATTATAACCTTAATAAAGGACGTAAATTAATACGCCAGAAACATCCGCCGTTAAGAATAAATAACTCTTGGCAATTAATAGTGATCTTTATTTTTATTATTAAATAGCTATACATATTAACGAGTAATTGAGTCTATCTACCGATAAAATTAATATCTTTGTAGATCAAGCGTATAATGGAAGCAGCTCACAAGCTCAACTATTACACACTGTGTAATTCTAAATTCAAATTCATAGTAGAATAAAAGATCGAATGTTTTAATTATTAATGCTCATAATGCTCGGCCAGTTTAGACAATATTAATTAGCTTTAATTCTTTATACGCGATTACATTACTTATGCAAAGTACAAACTCATTCAATATAAATTACAAGTCGAACAAGGAGGTACTACAGTGTAATATACTTTAGTCACGCAACCTTAAGTAATCTATACAAGGCATAAAATATCCAAAGAATTGATAAATAGCTTTCACCATACTTGGCAAATTTTAAATCAACCAAAAAAGGCTTAAAGTTTAATCATATTCATGTTGTATTTAATAATGAATTTTACAATTTATAATGCTCGATGAGTGAGAAGATTGCGAAATATAAATTATTGAAAAGCTGGACATTTCCATCGCATATAAAATCTGTTTTTTTTCTCTTAATCAACGCAACGTGCTAATTTGCACAGAATAATAAAAATACAACCTGACAGTGCATTTTTACCTCTACATACCAACAATCATCTAATTCAAACTACACGCTCGAAACGCAACGACAGACGTCCATTTAACCATCAAACTTCCAGAAAACTCTTCGACAGCCCCCACACATACGTCCAATCCAAAAAAGCGCCAACTCCTTATTAATCCCTCCGTCACTACATATTTCCCCAACTCGACTCTCACTTTTTTCCCCTCAACGCCGAGGGAAGGCTGCATTAGCAGTTTAATGCCCAGTAATTACAGCGACGCGACGAATCTCCTCCTCCGCGTCGCGCACTTTTTGAGACGGTCCGCACTCAATTTTCCGAGGCTTAACCACTCCGCCCGCCACGTACACGAACCGGGAGAGAGAGAGAGAGAGAGAAGCGAATACCTTATACCTCTCCCTTTTCCCTGCCGAGGTCGTGTGTATATGTATGTGTGGCGAGGTCGAGGAGCAGTCGTGTTCTTCCTTCTCTCCCGAATTCGCGCAAACCGCACGAATTTGCCCCATTCCGCTACTGCTGCTGCTGCTTCTTCTTTCTCTTGACTCGAAAAGCCTGCAGTCTACTGTCTATCTATCTATCTATCTCGAGTATACTCGGTCTTCTTTTTGCGAGGGCTAGAGCTTCTCTGGCGCTGTATCCGCTCTGTCTGTAAGTCTTTTTTGCCATTTTGCTTCTGGGCTTTATCGTTTTTCCACGGGGTTCGAGTGTCTATACGAGGGACGTCTTTAATTATTTTTACAGGCGTTTGTTTTAATTTACTTCGTTCTGTGTTTTTTCTTTATTTGAAAGGTAAGAACGAAGTGAAAAATGTGGATAAAAAAACTGAAGAAGAATTATTGTAAGAATCCATATAGAAATTAAATACAATTGAGGGTTATAACTGACATTTTGGAAAAAAATGAGCTGTAAGTAGTTCCTGTTGAAAAAAGCATAAATGTTATACGAAAGCTATAAAAGCAATTACATTTATTTAAACCAAATTATTTAATTAAACTTGTTTTGATTTATATGGTGCAATTACAATTGCTATCTAAACTTAACACATTTAAAAAAAATGTAATTATCTATACCCCTTGGCTTTTAGGAGATTTGAATTATAAGACAGATAAGTAATTAAGTTAGTGCAATCAAAGAATTAGTTGGTAAAGTTGTAAAAGTTAAGAATGCGTACGCCCTTATGTAAATATATAGTTTTGCTTTTTCTTTTTAATATTCACACAATTTTTGTATATTCTTGTTTTTGACGTTATGTAATATTATTACATTTAGAAAAGTTTAACTCCTTATTAAAGTTTTATAGGTATAACTATTTATTATACAGTAGTTTCAATTTTATTCCATTTATTTATTTTCTTATGTTTGTGTATATTCAGTATGCTTCCTGTTTTTCGAATCTCTTTATCTGCTTCTTGTTTACAGTACCTTTCTTCTTCACATGTTTTAAGATTGCATTATCCGAAAGGTCCACCTTAAAAGTTAGTTTTTGAGGTTAAAACTGCCGTAACTAACTATGTGAAGTATAGTTAATTAATTTTGAGTTCTTGTGATCTATATGCATCAATATAATTGCGCGAAAAAGCATGATTTAGTGCGTGTTTTGACGATTTTAATAACAAAAATGAAATATCTTAAATTTGCATTGATCTATGATTTCTAATGCTAATAATATTTATATAACGTTTCTGCATAAATCACGAGAACTAAATATTAAGAAACTACTTTACACAATCATTTATTGCAGTTATTACCTCGAAAACTAACTTTAAGCATGGACTGTACAATAAATACAACCGTAATCCCATCATTTCCTTTTTAAATCTATCTGTATACATATGTACCACTCTTCATCCTTTTTTAAATTCTCGTTCCACCCCTTTTTGCTATTTTATCATCTGAAGCACATCTCTCGTATTTTTGGGTCTCGATAAAGATAAGAAGCGATAGGAATGAAGAGAGAGTTTTGATACCGAATATGTCCCTGCGGGGAAACTCGCTACTAACGCGTCTTGCCTCCTTGTACGTGTATACGCGTATATTATGTCTTTCGCCCCTTTTTGCCAGTCAAGGGGAAACTTCGTCGCTCGCGGTGAATTTGTCAGGCCGCGCGTGTGCTGATGTCGGTCGATCTTGCGGAAGAACGTACGGGTTGGGTTTCATTAGACCCTCCGCCACTTTTTTTGTGATCTAACTGTTTTTAGATTAATTAGGCATCGCTGAGTGAGTTATGTGTTCGTGTCTTTTGAAATATTTGTTAAATATTGTTACATTGTTAGATTGAATACAAATATTTTTAGACGGTTTATAATTTAATACAATTTGTTGTAAGATATAAATTGTTAACTAGTTTATTTAAATTGTATATTTTTACATTTTATGTTTCTGTTATGTTTTAAATATTTATTTCAAAGAATTGTAATGTGATCGCATACCATCGCATGTGCACGATGAAACGATGCAAAACAAAGGGACAAAAATATAATACCTGCATGAAACATAAAAAATTGTGTACTGACAGAAATGTATAAAGCTTTTCTAACAAAGAAAGAGTTCATTATACAAAACAAGCAAAGTAAAATATCTCAACATTTTGAAAGGGGAAACATTATTTTTACTTCAAACGAGCTGAAATACTCAAAAGTCTACTCGTATATTTACATTTTTGTATTGTACTTTGAACTTTCATCCTGTACCCTGGAATATTATATCGTTAATAATGAAATGATCAAATGTTTTTCACCAGTGACTCTATAAAATCAATAAATTCTGTATATATTAGTAGATTAAAAAGCTCTCGTTCCTATATAAAATTTAAAAAATATTATGACCTGTATTTTTTGAACATTAAATTTGTTGTATACAATTCTTTTTAATTGAAAATACATCATCTTCATTTTTTTGGTCATAATCCGATATATGTATTACGTAAGAAATGATTCGGGATACTAAAGACACTGTTGAGTAAGAACATTTTATGCAGGACTTCTTGAACCAGTAAACGTTTTTTCTTAATTACAAACACCTACATGCGGCTACTGCGTATAAATTTAGATTTGTAGATTTCGTAACTTGGTTAAAGGAAGACTTTGCGTGCAGCTAACGGACCTTGCAAAGAGGTTTCTCTGACAAATCGAAAGTTTAGAGCAATCCAAATATAGCCCCAACTTTTACTCTTACTTCGTCTGATATGTAGGAAGATTAATTCGAAGATGTTTTGCAATTTATTCCATGTATTATAACCGCTGTAATAAATACAAATATTTTTTTAACCAGTTCGACCGAAGTGCATCTGCGCGTATCACTTATGGTGAAAGTGTAAATGCACGTACGCTATCGTTACTGATAAATATAACCATCGAGAATCGTGCATTCATTTCAAATACTTTTATAATTAACGAGATGGAGTAAAATTATATCACACGGTACATCTACGTTAATGTTATCGCTTTTTTCCGAATAAATGTTATTACTGATTTTTATTATATTTTTAAGTATCAAATTTATTTAAGTGAAATATTTTCCAATGTTGTTCGAGAAATTTGATTGTATTTCCAGGAATTAATATTTCCATTTGCATACAAAAATGTTGTTTATATAAAAAAGTTCCAAAATATTAAAATGATTGTTTTCGAATATCTTCTACAAAATTAAAATACATCATAATATAAAGTATACACAATTAAATAAAACTTAAATTTTTGTTTCTTTTTCTGTTCCAGGTGAGCATATTATAGTTTCGGAAAATATGCAGTAGTAGTAAGTACTAGAAGTGATACACAATAATACATATTTTTTCTATTAAACGATCGCGTGTATATTGTAGTACTTTACAACAAGGCGATTCAAAGAGATTAAAACACATAAAAGATTCAAAAATGGAGCTTCTTGATCGAAGACCAGAAATATTATTATTTCTATTTAAATAGAATATGAAATGTAATATTTCACCCTTAAGTGATTTGCAGAAGTGATGGTTTAGTATTTTTGATTCTTACTATTTCAAAATATCTACACCATACGTTATGAAAGTTAAAACGGGTATCAATAAAATTTTCATTTTGACTTGGAGGAAGAGTAGAAATACATGTAGGCAAGGATCTCGAGATAAACATGATAATAGGTACATGCATATATAAATGTACACTGCTGAAGACTCAAGTGTATTTATCTATTAAATAATATTAAAATTTTACAATATACTTTTGCATGAATGTTAGTTATAATAATAATAATTATTTTCTTTTCGAAGACTCTTTAAGATTTTATTAACTATACAATCCGTATAAATAGTAAGTTTCTCGCATACATCTATTACATTACAATTCATGTTACAAATTACTTTTTAATAAATAGTAAAATTTCATCATTGTTGTATTTGATTACAAATATTAAAACCGAATTTGTAAAGATAATGTATAATTATTATAATATCCAAATATTATTTGTAAATATTTATGATATTATAACATACAAATTAATATCTTCGATCCCTTTATAACTCAAAAATCGAAAAAAATATTTCGCAATATAATTTATCGCCGAATATTCATTAGAACCGTAAAATAGTAATTTTTCATTCAAATACCTATAAGCATTAAAGCATCGTCGTAGAGATATCTACAGATGCTAAGAAAATAAATCTGCTTAATCATCAATAGTATCTCCCTAAAGACTCGTAACCTAAAGATAAGCAATCGAGCATCATCGCAATACAATTTCTCGGGGTTCGCATGCAAATGTCGCCTGCTGCATGATATACATGCATATACCCACCGTATTTTCAACCTTTAGTATTATTTTACGTTACACTGATATCTTTACACCTATTCTACTTATCACCAAATACCATTTACGCCTTTACTGAATAATGTGCCATACTAGACTAACCAGTAATAAAATTTTGAAATTATATCATTTATTAATTTCTGAAAATCACGTTGAAAATAATAATAATTAAAAATGTTATTACTAGTCTGTAAGGGCTTAAGTTGTTGTTTTCAGTAAGAAGAATACGCTGTAAAATTGTCTCAAACATTTGTAACACGCAGTTTTCTCTACGTTGACAGAAAGCTATCAACAACACGGCTCCTTATTGGTACTTCTCATGATATTCTGGACGTAACGATCGCTCCATCAATACTAATATTTAAGTATACACAACTCACAACAAAACGAATAATTTCAGACCGACTACACTGAAAAAAAAATTTGTTAAATCTAAGTAAACGTTTCCTTGAATCGTACTAAGAAAAGATTTATTTGATAATAGTAAATATTTAATTATGTTTAGACTGGTATTCATCAATTCAATAAATATTTACTATAAATTTAAGAAATATTTACTTTATATAAGTAAATCTTTTCTTAGTACGATTCAAGGAAACGTTTACTTAGATTTAACAAATTTTTTTTTCAGTGTACAACCACATGCCCCATGATAAACCGGAACAACAGCAATTACATCTCAAACACACCAATTCGCAAAAGGTTAAAAATTCCTCCTATACCCATGCACACAAGCACCTTCGCATAAAATCCGTATAGTCCAGAAAAAGAAATTAAGAGCCCTCGTTCAGCACACCCACGCGCATCTCCCAACATAAAACCCAACGCGCGCGCTGCACTCGGTCGATCACCCACACACCGTACACCGCTGCGCACCGGCACTCGCGATCGCCGCGGACGATAAGGGGCGCGCGAATGTACGCGATTAGCCGGTGGATAACAATGCAAATTTGCCCTGCCGGCTCGCAGGCAAGACAGGAAACACCGAGTGTGCCTCGGGAGAGAAATGAACGCGCGGAGGAAACAAAAGGCGCCGCGAGCAATTTGCGCGAAAGTTAGCGCCTGCGTGGCCCGTGCGTATACCGTATATACCGTGTCGCCATTGGCAATCGTGATTTAGGTGCTCAGTGGCTTTTTAATCATTCGTTAATTTGGCGGGTTGGAGACGGTGTAATTAGATGCCCTGGCTTTTACGAGGCGAGGAGAGGCGAATTGGAGATGTATGGATGCGCGTGGTGTAGTGTAGTGATTTGGAAAGGAGTTTATAGAAGGCATTAATTATGGTTCGATTGTTGGCGGAAGGTATGCGAGGCGACGAGCGAGGATTTAAGGCTCGCATGCATAATTAATTGGAAGATGGTTTGTCGAGGCTAATTTTTATGGATGTCGTCGGGAGAGGTTGGAGATGTGTTTAGTCGCTGAATGGATGTTGCCTTTTTTTTGTATGTCACGTGTATAATAAGAGAGCGATGCGTTGTACATTACTTGAACGTATATAAGAAGTTGATAACACGTATACCTATCGATAAATTCGACTGAGGAACGTGTTTAACATACTTTAGAATGGTGTAGCATGAGTGATTATGTAATTTATTCTTTCATTTTCCTTTTTTTTTTTGAATATTTATACATTGTAGGATTTTCAAGAATTTGAAATGCGTACCGTCAGTCGAATTAATCGGTGGACACATTATACACATTTTAGGTAACTGTAAATTTGAATAATAACATTTGTTAATTGTATATTTAAAACATGTTTCTTAGGCAGCGTATGTTTTTTTATGTTGCATGCGCTTTTTCAAACAATGAAGTCATTCATTGCAGTAAAAAGGGCATTAAAAAAGCAGCTTCTAGGGCGCACGCGTGAAAGTACACTTACTATAGTCTCTTTTACGCGCGCTAGTAAACTACCATAATATGTGTAAATAAAGGGTGTCAAACGGAATAAATTTTATGAATATGATAATAATTCTAATATGAATAATGTCATAACTGTTGTTTTAAATTTAATAATTTTGTATTTATTTATTTTTTATTTAGTTTTATATTTTTATTATTTATTTAGTTTTTATACGAGCATAGCAAATGTTATTCACTGCAATTTACATCTATATGAAAGAAGAATCTGATGAATTATTATAGTTTTTAACTATTGAACCATTTTATTAATAATATTCAATTTTTAATTTTTAATTTGTATACATGAAAGGCAATTAAAGTTGTTCCATACTAAATAAAAAGTAAGATCTTATAGATTGAAATTGTTTTTGAAAGTCATAACTACTCTTTAATGAAATGCCCATTTTATGAATAGTGTTGAATTTCTCTAAAAATTTCATCACTACCCATTAGTGCAAGGACCATGTTCGACGTACCTGAATATTAATAAAAAATATATGTTTTTCAAAATAACTTTGAGTCTAATGATTTAAAATTGTTGAAAGGTTGTGCGTAACTTTATATTTACACTAGAAATATATCAACAAAGTTTTGAGTCGGGTGGATGAAAATAGATTTTTATAGTTTACTAGAGCTATTATAAAAAAATTAATTTGCTAACCTTGTATTGCAAACCCTTCATAAATAGGTCAATGATTACTGCATGAAGGATACATTTTTTAAATGTCAGGTGCAGCATTTTTTTATCCTTTACCTAACCTTTATCATGACATGTAACAAGACAGAAGTCTCGAACTAAATACCGTGATGTCAACACAAATTACTTTTAAGCGCTTCGTCAGCACAGTTATATAGCACATACACGGTTAAATATCATTTGAATTATAACTGTGGTGTCCAGAGTTTAAGGTCTGACAGCAAATACCTTGAGTATCAACCAGATGCACCTCTTGTTCATCCTACTAAAGGCATTATTCATTGGTAATCGAAATTATTTTTTAATCAACACTGCAGTCATAAATAACGTCGCTCTACTCTCTTGCAAGATATATAACTCATCGCCGATCTTTTGTATTTATTAATTATGTCACAGATTTTCTTATTAATTACTATCTATCCAATGCGAATAAAAGCATCTCTCCGATCACTAACGAGATACCTCTTCCATAATTAAAAAAAAAGTTTCCCGTTATGAAACGCACGTACTTTCTGAATAATTGATCTGCTTCTGGCAATCTTATGTCATTAAGACATGGATTTCTACTTCTCGCCTCATTACTCGGTACTATTACATATTACTTATCTGCACTGATTGGAAAACGTTCTCCTATTTCTGTGACACAAAGAGCGCTCCTCATCTCGAGGCTCGAGGCGACATTGTAATAGCTTAACCCGCTCGTTATTCAGCACGAGCATTTAGGATAGTAGAGTATGACGTATATAAGACTTATAATGCTTGTGGGCTTAGGTGATGCTGTAATGATTAACCTTTATGTGGACCGGTGAAAGTAGGTGATAATGTGTATAGCGAGACACAAATTCTTAAGAGAACACTGAACTTCTTTTTCTATAGTAATAATATGAAAGTTAATTAATCACTTGAAAAAAACCAACGATCATTATGTAAGAACCTGTTATCACTGTCTACATCAGTAAAAACTAAGTAAAGTAGTATGGATAAAGAAAATGTAAAATAAAGATATTGTATGTAGAAATGGAATTAACAAAATGACAGAAAACTGTATAAAGCTAATGCAAAGTCACTAATGAAATTAAAACATTGAAGTAAAAATAATTGCATGTCCAATAAGAAGCAATTCTTGAAATTCATAACTTCGCGAATAATTCATTATGTCTACTTGAACTCTTGCGTTATAAGTTTAAATCAAAATTTGCTGAAGAATACTCCACTTAGTTCGTAATTTCTGTTCGACAAAAGGCTAGCCTCTACAAGTTTCATTATTCCAGCTAATTGGACTTGCAGAAACCATTTCTGCGCGGCCTTTGTGAAAAATGTGTTGCCCTGCGCCTCAAAACGTTCCATTTTCATTTTCTATTATTAATTGCACGACTGCATTGTTATCGTCGTACATTTATCTGGAGTGTTCTAGTAAAAGGTCTTCGATCGGTTCGAGCTGCACAAAAGACATCTAGATACTTGGAAGGAATTCTGTAACGAATTGCTATGAGGTATAATTACAGAGAACCTATTCATCCATTCGATTCTGAACATTGTAATGAGCTTTGTTTAAGAAGATCAGGACGTCTTAGTGAGGGTTTTAAATTATAAGAAAATAATATTAGTGTAATGAACGACACGCTCTCGTTGTTCTGCTAGAAACTATGATCATTATCTTTACTTAGATTAATATTTATCGTCTCTAATTACATTGATTCGTGATTTTCTTACTACTTAAGATTCCATTAAGACGTTGTAGAACGATTTTAATGTAGATTAATTATTGTTTAATCGTGTTAAATTTCAAATTAAACCGATTAGTTTCGTTCAAAGTGAAACAGATTTTCCATTTACCAAAATGAAAGCTTTCTTTATATCACTAGTCACTGAATTTAGTACACTTGTCATTCTGAAAAATAAATTATTAAATAAAATTTGTTTTTAACATAAATTTTGTTCTTTATCGGTGTCTTTAATACGGGTAGAGAATCTAGGGCAATATGAAATTCTTTTTTACTTTTTTAAAAAGAGCTTAATTTAAAATGTTACAGCGTGAATGACGTTAGACGGTGTAGCTACTTCAAAGGATGCCGCATTTATGTTATGATGTCGCGAGGACGATGTTCTATATACACCTTAATTTAGATTTACAAAAAAAGTACGTTTCAATCTATCAGAGTATAATATAAACAAAATTCAAGTTAAAACTAAATCCCACAGTGCCGAGTTATTCTAATATATTATTACGAATTTTCGCCCAAATCAATTGTAGAGAATATACCACGCACTGATAACAAACAAAAATCTCCAGTAAGATTCAGCCTCGGTGCGAGAGCGTTTGTTAAACTAAAACTTTCGAAAGTGAAGACACGCAGAAAAAAAAATGAGGCAAAAAGCAAAAAAGAAACCAAAGAAATTGCGAAAGAAGTCGCTGCAGCGGCGCCTCGGCTCCTCTCCGCAAAACAGAAGCTCAACGAACCCGTGCTCCATTATTTCAGACAATGAGAAAATAACGATGCATTTTCTCCGCAGTTTTTCCTTCGCCGCGCTGCCGTGCTATCTCTTCTACACTCTTGCATTCGAACGTGCGTACATATATTTTGTCATCGGCTTTGTTTCCTGCGAAAAGGGGGTCGCGCGACGCTCGAATTTTCAAAAAACCGTCTGCGCACAGCCACAGCCGCGGCTGCTGTAATGTCTTTTGTCCGCGCGTTTAGTTGTAAGCCGTGTGTGTGTTGCCTTGCTCGGGAACGCGCGACCGAAATCGTTAACGAGTCGTGGCTGATGCGCGTTAACCGAGCGTTTCCCGTACTGTGGATAGAGAAAAAAGGAGAAAAGGAGCGCGGAACGGAGAAAAATCGCGTAATGAAGCCCGACGATTAATTGTTTTGCGGGGCTCGCTTTTGGTTTTGGATGCAGGTAGCTTGCTCGACGGGGGAAAGCAATTTGTTTGCGGTGAAACTCGTTGTTTTTTAAATAAATGGAGCATCGGCGAGAGAGAGAGGACGCGGCTGGGTAGAGCGGAAAAGTGTGCGATTCGCAAGTGTCATTTTGCTTGAGCTGTTTTCTACAAAAGGGTTGGCGTATAGATGCACAAATTCAAAGGGTGACTGAAGTGCAGGGGACTGTTTTTCAAAAGGGAGGTTGCGGCTGTTTCTGTGTCTACTAGGATAGCAAACCAGCGGGCTGAAATAGATTGTAATTATTTTTAAAACTGTCTTAATTAAAAAATTTATATTGCAGTTATTTTAAAAACTGTTTAAATTAAAAAATGTATATTTATAATACACGTTGGGGTCGTATTAAATTAAGTGCGTTTTTTTCTAATTAAGCGGTTTTTTTTACCTACGAGTGTGTCATATCTTTAGGCAACGAATTTTGATGAAGTTGTGGGATATATTTTCTGGTATCTAGGAATGATACTCTAGATATGAAATATATTTACATGAGAGGAAATTACTCAAAAATATAAAAATAGATGGAAAGAGCTTGCATTTGAGATTTATAACATTACAAAATATTAACGTGTTCCAAAGTTATTGACGATTAAAGATAGTGATAAAATATAATGAAATTTCAAGGACGAATTGATCGTTGCGATTCAGTGAATTTCCATGTATTTATGTCATTGTCTTTGATCGTTAATGACTGGAAAATATTTATATTTGTTACGTTCAGGGACGTGCATGAGTGAGAATGAGGATAAAAAATCTTAAATTAAAGCTTTATCCGTTTACTTGTATGTTTTTTCTATTGGGTCATTTTTCTTGTGTAAATGAATACAGGGTTATAATAAAATAAGATATCTTATTTTACTAAACGATTCGTATATTCCGATCAAAATAGGCAGTATGTTGAAACGAGGACACATTTGCACAAATCACGGGGGATAATCATCATTTCTAGTATCCAGATAACAGCTCTCAAAGAGTCATCAATATCTATTTCTCAAAGGATTGACTATTTTTTGTTAGTTAAATATCTAATTTACTAAATTTTACTTAATAACTCAAATTCTCGATCATTCATTCAAGCTTTAAAATTATTACTTCACAGTATTTATACTTATTTATAGACACGTTTGAAGACAGTGGTTTTAATAATTTCTTCTCTATATAATAGTAATCGATATCGATACTATTAAGAGACACAAGGTATAAGACAATTATGACTTTATAATCAAGCAGATTATCGCCTCGTTCGATCACACTGAAATCCATACTCGTTAAAAACCGATAATTTAGTTATCTCACATCTATATTTCATTTCAAATGTACGTGTGCCACATTATACGAAAAATTAATAATCAAATCATACATTTAAAATCGCTAAACCTTTTTGAAATTTCAAATTTTTTATAATAAATGTAACAAAATGTTAAAATTAACTGGGCTGGCTTTTCAAAAATCTATCTTTTATCTTTCATCCTCTCTTTTTATGAATTTTTCTCACTTGTCCCCATTAACTATTATTTATTAAATGCACATATTTAATTAAAAGAAAATAGTAAATAATGCTTAGTAACTGAAAAAATTTGGTTATACTTACTTTGCACTAGACTCATGCCCTTTCAACAACAAACACCTTCAACAAACGAATGCTAATTCGCAATTCAAAAAGAAAAGGCACCGACGCACTTGCGATACAGAAGTTCCAACCCTCATAACTTCGCGCAAATGCAAAATCACAAGCGCAAATATAAAGCCCGAACACCGAGCAAGTCATCCACCGTACAAGCCGTTCTGCCGCCCGGAAAGTCCCAACAACTTTCACCCCGCGGCGAAGAAGAAGAAAAAAATGGAAGAAGCACCCGAACAAGAAAAACGGAAGAATAACTCTCCGCGAAAGGCGGAATAATCAGCGACACTCGCGCTCGTTTTTTCCCGCCTCTCGCTACATACACATTCGCGCGCTAACTCACTCTCGCAATCTGCTAACTTTTCTGGGGCTTGCATATTTACGCGCATTGCTCGCTCGTGTACACTGAGTTTACATTTGCGCGCGGCTCGGAGTCGCGAAGTTCGCGGAGATTTCTCGGCTTTTGATTAACGATCGCGGCGGCGCGGCGTGGCTTTAGTGTGTATAACTGCGGTGCGTTGGTGACCCCAACGACGACGACGTCGACGACGACGACGGAGAGTGTTATTCATGGGCTGAGTTCTATCCGCCGCAGCCCTGACCGTTGAATACCCTCGGTCGGATGTGTGGTATCGCGGCCGTGGTGAAGAGAAGGAGTACTTTTGTTAATTTGGTCCTGTGAGCGAGGAGGGCGTTTAAGGGTGGGGGTGTGACGTTTTTGGTGGACATTTTTGGTCGAGGGTAGTTTTCTTGACGACTGCACTTATTCTTTTTAGGGGGAGAGGTAGCTGAGTTGAATAGTGCAGATACTTTATTTGAAATGATTTATGCGATAACATTATAGAAGAAACGATTTTGTTCTATGTTATTATATGATGTATGTAGTGTGAAACGTATTTGACAGTTTAAAAATAACAGCAATGTGTTCACATTATTTTTTGTTATTTATAAAGGTTTATAACACATTAAAATAAGACCATTTTGTCGAAAACTGAGGTGTGATAGTTTTGACAGGAAGCATCAATTTAGACTTGTTGATCAGGCATATTAATGATAAATGCATATTCAAACTTTGGACACAAATTTAAGTGATGTATTTGCCTATACTATCTTTAAATGGCATTGCGTTATGATGTATGAAAAAAATATGCATAATTATGTATACACTTGATGATTAAACAGGGACAAAGTAAAGGAGGATGCCCACGGATGCGTAGAATCTAGACGAACGTACAAAACTAACGCTATTGTTTAGAGCATGTCAAAATATGAAAATTAAAACAAATTGATCCTGGAAAGTGATGGGAAACTTAAATAAAAGAAGAGTGTAAATTCGATAAAATAAGTGAAAAAATGCAAATGTTATGAGACATACAGTAATAACATTTTTTAAAATCCTTGTTGTCTTTCATGTTACTTACTTTATACAGGAGGTAGCAGTTTAAATGGTTTTATGGATTCTTCATGCTCGTGTCACTTTTGTAGATTCCCTATTAACGTATTAAATGCAGCCTCATGGGCATTTTTATTTACGAAAGTTATAGAATATAAAATTAATTATAAAAAGAATATACAAATTAATGCCATTCTATCCTAAATTTCAGATATTAAATTATTTATCAGACCATGAAGTAAAAGCATTTTAATAAGAGTGAAATATTAATATACTTTTATTAAATAATTTAAACTGTAAGAAAAAAGTTTTATCATCAATAAAATTGTCTTGGTTATAATGCGGTTCTAGGTTTATTAACATTTTAATTTTAATTTCAAAACCTTATTATAATACAAATAATTATTGAATTATATTATAAATAATAATTTTAAACTTTATATGTCTTTTAATTTTTATGAATACGATAATATATTTTAGGCAACTTAGTCAATATTTATTACGAGATCTCCTGTCCGTTGTTGTGAAAACAAGATGAATATTATGACTTACACGCTCCAAATCGCCTCGAGTTAAATTGTACTCCAGGCCAAATATACAATACTATCAGCTGAATTTCAACACTCTAAAATCCGACCTGATTTACATATTTTTGAAAAAGGAAAAACTTACTCTGAATTTCAGTGGCATTATTCCGACTCTATAAAACTTAAAATATAATTCGAAGAAACGAAGAAAGTAACAACTTAACAATTCACGTTCTCAAAAAATAAACCACTGTCCCAGCACACACCCGCAAAGCAACAAAAGACAGCACTCGTAAGTATACAAAGTAAACAAGACCCGGCGCGCATAATCCTCCCCAGCTCCAAATGCAAAGCTCGCAATTGGATCTAGCCTCTCGCGATGCAGCGACAGCGATACTCCATTATTCCCGCGGCAAAATCCGATTCACCTTCTATATTTCAAGAACTCCGCTTCTCTCTCCTTGCGCTCCTATAGATCCCCCGGAGATTTTATATTATCATGCTGATGTCCTCTGAGTGAGGCCGCGCGCTCTCAAGGACGCACAACGACCAAAGTCGAGAGAAAGAACGACAGAGAGAGAGAGAAAAAAGGAGCATCGAATAATCCGCTGTATACGTACAATAATGCGCTCCTCGAGTGAAAGGATACACGGAATGATGCGCGACGCGGCCTTTTACCTGTATATACCTACACCGAGGAAAGTGTGTTAGCGGAGCATTATGACGTCAGGGCGGATTTATAATTCCTTTTAACGAGCAACGCACGCTCGCTCGCTCGCCTTTTGTTTGCGATACGTTTCGCGCTTCAAGGGTCTTTGTTGTATCTTTCCTTTTTTTTTTATTCCGCTGTTGCCGCTGCTTCTCGCGTGTCTGCGTGTGTTTGCTCGCTGCTCCGTGAACGGAACAGCAGCTTGTGAATTCTGGATTTATATTGTTTGACTAATTTGACGTTTATTCTTCGCTTCCTCTTTACTTTTAATTCGGGGCTGCGAGGAGTCGCCGCTGCGTCGCGTGCACTTTTTAATGTAGTCCTGTTTTTTAATGTAGCTTTTGAGACAATGCATTTTATGTCTTGTTTGGGTCACATTTACGAAAAGATACGTTGCGTACTAAAAAATAATGCTTTTTATATACGGACTTGTTAGAAATGGGTCTGTGGGGTGAAAACGTGTACGAATATAGGCCAATGGAACGTCTTGAAGAGAAAGTTCAAACTTTTTTTACAAAAAAAGCAGTAGCTCATTTTTACAGCAACGCTCTTTTCTTTCCAGAAATTAACTGAACGTATCTAGGATTTCAACTTTAAAAAAGGAGTATCTACTTTTTTGAAAGCTGTTGTAATTTGCACAATACTGCTAAAGTAGACTTCTACTTTGAATAGAATTAAGGTACGTTCCAATATATTCAGCTTTTAGTTCTCTTCGTGTACCAATTGATATGTTACAGTTAACTTCTGCTATTGCAACATAGCAAATTTTGACTATAACTTTTGTTGTACTGTATACCTAAAGTACTCTTCTTTTACATATATATTGTTACTCACATTATCTGGGGTTACACATTAATGTATAAATAATTGTAAAAGATTACTTTTTGATATTACTATTATTGCTATTTACAAGTACAATGTTTACGGTTAATTTTTTCAGCGTAAAAGCAAGCTAAATCATTTTAAATGGAGTTTTTATAGTGGATTTTACTATCAAACTCATTCTTGTGCATACTTTCTATTGTTTCTTTATTGCTTGACGTTCTTGCAGAACATCCATCAAACTTGTTTTCAATATCACTATTTACATTTTGATGATTTATTTTGATTTTTCCATTATATCTTTATTTAGTTCTTCGTTTCCTTTTCATTTTATAGCATATACAAAAAAGTTAAATAAATTGAGGTTCCAAAAGTTATTTCTATTAGAATATAAGTCTCTTTTTTAATGTAATAAATATTAAATGCTGATAGAACTGCTTAAAGAACCATATAGCAAAATGACTTTTTTACAAAATATATATTAGAAGCTAGAATTCTCATAAAACTCTTTTTTAGAATAATTTCCACGGAAATGTATTTACAGAAATGTATTCATGCTTTTATTCTCTTTGTATTTCACGGAAAATTCAAATACGAATCTTTATCAAAGAGCGAATCGATATCAAAATTTTACTGCAAGCCTCCAAACAGAGCTGCCTGTAATCGAAGTTCGCATAAAGCTTTTACGCGAATAAAATCTAATTCCGCGACTCTACGTATATTCCCACTGCATATCGGAAATTTCAATCCACACCCCTGTACAAAAAAATCGCTAAAAATTCCATTACACGCGTATCCCATCCTCTCTTTCCACACCCGCTAAAACAAGTAAAAACCGCACGCACAAAATTCCCCCAAAGCCAAAAACCGCCCCTATAACGATCCTTCTCGCCGCGACAAATCGTAAATCCCCCGCTGAAAAATCTCACCCTCGCGCCCGTTAATTGCTTTCCCATGTAAATATGACGCCCCGCGGCGCGTCAAGTCGTAAAAAAGCTTTTTTAACGCCTCGCAGCTTGCTCGTAAAGCTACAACGGCTAAGGCTGCATACACACGCGCGGAATCGGAGTACGGAGTACAGAAGATATCACGTGGAGCCGCTGTGTACACACACGGCGATGGCCAGCAGTGGCAATAAAGCCTCATCAAGGCCCGCGAAATACGCCCGAAAGGAGCTTAGGACCAATTGCCGATGAGTTTACCGTTCCCCCGTGGGTCTTAGTTAGCGAGGAGCCCTGCCACTGCACATGTGTCCATTTGTGTGTGTGTATCGCAACAGTTAACCGTAATTAATGCCGCAGTCTCGTGGTTTCGTGCGAGAACTGCCGCTACGCTGCACTGCACGGTGGATGCATGTGTGTGTGTATCGATTGGAGACTGCAGGCTGCGATGCCGTGGCCCTTCGATGAAATCTAATTGCAGCAGCTGCGGAGGACCGTGGTATAGCGCTCTGCTACTGCGAGTTTGAATTTCATGCGCTCGGGCTTTCGGGATGTGTGTGGATATAGTGGCTGGAGGGTCCGGATGGATGGGCAAAAATTATTTAGGGAGGAATGGGAAAGCACGATGAAGCGAGAGGTGGAATGGTTAGGCGGAGAGGTAATAGGTATTGATAGGCATATGTAGGTTATTGTTCGTAGATTTTTAATAAGAACGTAAGGTACGAGGAGTCATTGAAAGAATGTTCCTTTAGCATCAAAAGCGCTTGACCGGCATGCAGAAATAAATGACATTAGTGTTGATCAAGAAGATACAATGGACTCTGTTCTTTTAAAAACTACAAATTTTGGAATCAACTGCTTTATATGCACAGATTTAGTATTACACAAAATCCAAACTCATACTTTTTAAAAATTATTTTAATATTATACTCGCGAAATATTTGATTTTTCATAAGCTTAATAAAGTATTCGATAATTCGAGATTCTTAATGTTTTATGTAATTTTTAAATATTTAGTTTGAAATTCTATAATTCGAGTTCAGTTTCTTGGCCTTTAAATTTTTGACAGTGTATGTAACATACTGACCTAGTGACATTGTAACTAAAGTAATGTAGCTAAACGAGTTTAGGATATTACCGAATAAATTGGTAAAAGAAACCGTTTTCAACTTTTAGTAAAATGAAAATTTTCAATAGTGTATAATTTAAAATTCATAAATATATATGCAATTTGTATATGGAAATTCACAAATAAAGAGTTCCAGTATCTTCTTGTATATTGTAGAATTTAATAGAAATAAAAAAATCGCGCCAGATCGCTAAAGCTATTAATTTAGTTAGCAAGAGTTAAAGCTACTTAATGCTATGCATAAAAAAGTAATAAAAGAATTTAATAATAAATAAATATACTTTTAGGTAATAAAATATTAAATGCGCATTTACGTTCCGTGTCTCTAGAAATTATTATAGTCAGGATATAAAATAAGATGCTCCTGTTAAAGTATTTTAAATTTTCACAAATGATGCGACTGTTAAGTCTTTAAAATTTTAATTTTACTTAGCAGCTATCACAGAAAGTTCTTAAGTAAAGTAACGGGTTAATGCTTGCTTTTAAAATAAAATAATAAATAATTTTGATGTAAAATAACACAATTTCTCCTCGATATTCTACAATCTTCCAAGAATCATTAAAATTCTGTTAATAAGTCTCTTTATTATATGCTGAAAGTAATAAACTATTTTATAATTTTTAAAACAATTTTAATTTTAAAGTAAAGTTGTACCTGGATATTTATAATTTAATCATTAGTTTATTATTAATTCTTTCAAATTTTTATCATAAGTATACTTTCGCTTTATGGTATCCTATTGATTTGTAATTATAGATTCATTTTCAGTTTAGAGAAGTGAAGAGAAAAAACAAATTCATATTTGTAACGAAATTTTCCTTAAGAGAAGAATGATGCACAAAGTGGTTTACGAATTAAGAAAAAACAATATAATATAAATTTTGTCAAAATAAGGAAAACAAAATGTGTATTTACTACTTACGTTCTTTCTTGCTAAAACATTTTGCATTTTCACAAATAATGCGACCGTAAAATCCTGAAAGTGCATTTTACACAATAGCAATTTCGGGGAAAATCATGAGCAAAGTAAGGGATTAACGCCTGCTCTAAAAATAAAAAATGATTAATTCTATAATTTTTCATGAATGGTTATGGGATCAGATCATTCATATTAAACTCTGAAAGTAATAAACTTTTATCTTGGCTTAAAAAAATTTTAATTTCGAACTAAAGTTGAAATGTCTGAAGAGCCCGGAAATTCCATTTTTTTTTACATAAAATTGAATGAACAATTCTTTTTATGCATCATCTCATTTTAATTGCAAAACGAAAATTTAAATATTCCTTTAATGGCTAAACATTGACGCTTTATGATAAAAAGTCATAATATATAAAACAAAGAACTATAAATTACAATGTAAAAAAAAATGCAAAATTAAATTCGTACAGAATTGAAATTCTCCGATATTACTGAATCCTCCTCAGATGCACCTGAATACTTACAATTTATCAAATAAATAAATTAAAAGCAATACCTACGTACAAACTATCATCATAACCACACTTTTACTCCTATTAATTCCACCGATTTCTAATTATAGATTCCCACTCACCCATCAACGCGCAGAATCGAAATTAAATTCAGATTCGAAATTGAATTTTTCCCCCAAGAGGTCCCGAACGCGCGCGCGCGCGCGAAGTTTTCTCAAAGTCAAATAAAACAAAATCTCGCCGGCTCAACGGCGACGGAATTGAAGTGCGCCCTTGGCTCTCCTGCGCGCCCCCTGCACCTCCCGCGACTTAATATCAATTTTCCTCCCTGCATAGATTTTCCCTCCCCCGAAGCATAATATAAAGGGGCATAGAGAAAGAGAGCGCCAGCTGGATACTCGATAAGATTTCCTATTGTGGGCGCGATTATTAAAACCGATATCCCGCGCGGCCGTGCGCCATATAAGTGAAACGCGAGAGGAGCCGAAGCGTCTTCGGCGAGGCGCCGGGGAGAGAAATTTATCTCCTCCGCTCCGGGGCCGCGCGCGGAAATATTTTCCTTTGATTATCGCGCACCTCGCCGGTGTAACTCACTCGCTCCGCGGCTCGTTGACTTTTTCATTTGAGTCATCGAGCGGCCGGCGCTCGGGCACCCAACGCGTATAAATATATGCAGATGGAGAAAAAATACAGCCGCAGTCGGAATGGAAAAGAATGCAAATCGAGCGAGCTCTCGCCGGTATTTTTGACGGCGATTTATATATCTATATAGGCGACAATGTTGCGCGGGATAAAATGTTTGGTGAGTTGGACCTTGGGGGGCGAAAAATCCTCGCGGTTTTTTTATATGTGGGACGGATTTTGATCACGCGGCGGTCAATTTTTTGTCCTATTTTTTTTTGCGGCCTTTGTGTAATTTATAATTATAAATGTGAATGCATCTTTTTTGTATCTGGAAGCTGAGGCATGCAAATCTATTTTTATAGTTGGTTAATTTGCATTTACGTGGGTTCTGCTTACGTAATAAAAAAAATGGATTGTGTAAGACGAGAATTTTTAAATTATTACCTGTATAGCGTTATTCTTGCTTTCTTATGAAAGAAGCTTTGTAATAAAAATAATGCCGTCCAAAACTGAATAGCGTAAAGGTAATATTTTATTCATTAACTTTCTAATTAATAATTAAGGTTAATTATCGTGTCAGTGATTTATATATTACAAAACGTTGATGCGTAAGAGGTGTTGACAGGTGAATACAGCAGAAGAAAGTCGTACCTTTGTCCGGCTGCTAACCGAACAGATGCACTGATTGGTTTTAATGAAAATGTTAGAAATCCGCGTCTCGGATTTATTTACTTCAATTTAGAAAACTGATCCTTGCACGCCTGATCAGCAACTCAGCAACGTCGTACAAACTTATCCGCAGCAAACCAGGAAATGGTGCCGCTATTTCGGTTGAGATGGAATAGCGAGGATGCGCTCGAAGTCATCGCTTTCGTTTATTATTTTCCAATTATACTACCAGGAAACTGTAAAAGTATTTCACGAAGTATACAAAACATAATACCACGCGGTAACTGAATTTTGTAGAATCTTTGATGGAGAAATGGACTGAGCTTTACCGTCGGAAAACGGTATTTCGTAATAAAGGCCTCTTTATCCTCAAGTGGTGTTCACACTGTAAAGTATGAAAACGGTTACAGTATATAAATAAAAAATAACATATTATGTTTTTAGTCTATCTTCTATTTCTGTATTATTTTAACTATAACACGTAGAGTAATAGAGATTAGTTAATTTAACAAAAAATAAATAAATAAAATCCTTTCATGTGGTGTAGCTCATAATATACACTATAGTAAATATAAAACTTAAATTTTATCTTTTATATATAATTATATACATTTTATTGTATTCTAAGATATCATCTACTATTTTAAATAAATAATAAAAAAACATCAAAATAAATTATTACTTTAAGGCTAGAGCACACCTGAATGGGTCAAAAAATCAACTTTTTTTCTTCAAAAAACTATTCCTTGAAGCTCACTTTATATGTTAGAAATCACCAAGTTGTTTTTAAAGCATCCTATAATTTTTTTTTTAATATTTTTATTGCGTTTAATTACGTCGCCTTATATGCAATTTGCAATCTTTAAAGTCGTTTTTCTCAGCACTTCATTTTTGGCCTTAAAAAAAAACAACTTAATTGTCGTTCCGGACTAATCCCTGACGGAGCTCGATTATGATCCCGATAGGTTGATGGAGTAGCAGCCCTAAAAATATGCAGTTAAGAATATTATAAACCAAAAACATAAAACGGCTTGTTCCGTGTATAAATAAATAAATAAATAAAAATAATAATTTAACTAATTGTTATATTAATATTTTTACTTATTGAATCAGCTTACAATGAAGAAAAAAACACTAATGTAATCCATACACACTTTTTCTTAGAATAAAAATAAAATTATTATAATAACAAAATTACCGTACACAATTTTGTCAATATTTTGATTATAGAATTGAACGTTGTGAAATCTCCTAAACGCGCGGTAGGTTCACCTCGCACGGAAGAGAGAAAAAGATCGCGCCTCCGCAGCGCGAGCCGGCGCTCGTAAAACAAGTGAAATGGAAATTCCGTTGGCCGTATAGTGTAGCAAGAAAGCGGTCATTTCGACAGGCGCAAGTTTTAATACACGAATTGGAGCCGATATTCTCTCTCTCTCTCTCTCTCATCTCGATCTCGCTCTTCCTTCTCTTTTCTCTTTCTCGTGCGCGCGCGAGCCTTTCACTAATCATCGCTGCATCCATTGGTCCAAATGACGCAATCCCACGTAAATAAGCGGCGATCCAGACGGCGAGATTTTTGTAAAAGTGGACTCTCCGTATAACGTTCTCGTCTGCCTTTCGCAATTACATCGTGAACGGAGTAGAGGCGACTAGAGAAAGACATTCGAAATGTAATTTCAAGCTCGTTAAGTGACAGGTAAGTGATGAGATCACGCGAGCCGCGATCAATAGGAGATCTTTCGATGGAAAAGTACTTTTAGAATTGGTGATTCGTAGAATTTCTATTAAGCGAGCGTTTGATTTGAATAAAAAAATTGATTGAAATTTTTTTTCCAAGGGGTGTGCAGTAGTGACCCAATTCGTGAGTTGCCGGTTTTTCATTTTAATAATTTTTTCCCGGAATTAAACAAATATTTCGAGAAAAACGCTATTTCATGCCTTCTGCAAATTTACACTGAGAATCTTTAGTAAATTTTCAAGTAAGAGAAAATAAGGGTTGGAAAACGTTAAACTACGCTGTATATTTTTCAATCCGTTTTTCTCATACAGTTAATAATTAAAAAATAACTGAAATTTTCTAGTGTAAATTTGCAGCGCATAAAATATCATGTACATCCCCTTAATAAATATATCATTATGTACTTTTTTCCGCTCAAACATATTTTCTTAGATATATATCCTCGCTTTAAAAATTAAAAATCTTCATCCAAGCATAATACACAATTCCGACTAACCCCACAAAGACAGATCTTCTATCTGAAAATCAGTCGTCCCAAATTAAATTACCTACAATTTCCTCAAGAGAAAATCAAGCCTCGAACTGATAAAATAGCGAAAAGATCGAAAAAAAACTTCGCTTTCACACCGCCTCGCGCGCGCGCGCGCAAAGTTCACGGCACCAATTTGCCGTGCCAATTAAACGTACTTTACGGCTTTATATACACAAACGTGTGTACACACGTACATATATATACACGTCGTCGCATCGTTCTCGCGCCGCTCCGCGCGTTGCCTCACTTTGCGCGGTTTCGCGCGCCCGCGAAGTGAAAGGACGTTACAGTTCAGCCTGCAGACGCACGTAAGTGAGAATCCTCGCCGTTTTTTTTTTCCTAATTCCACCTCTTTTTCGTCTCTGTCTCTCTTTCTCGTGCTCTGTTTATCTCGTCTCGCCGCTCTTTGTGTACACTCGCGCGCGCGCGCGGCCTTTGCTCGTGGAAAGGGGACGACGAGATCTTTATCAAATTTTTCTCACGTTTCTTTTCAGAATTTCATCGTCTAGGAAGTCTGCCATTAATTAAAAATTTTTGAAATTTTTTATCTGGTATCTGGAGCTTTCCTCATACTTTTCTTTGGAGGGAACATTTTTCTATTTTTTCACACGAGCTAGCTCGGACGGAAGGAGATAAGTCAGCGAGAGTCGCGTGACTTTTACCGCGAGAAATTTATTTTCTTGATAGTGATAATGTGGCAATTGTATGTAAAGATGCCACATGGATAACGAACGATGAAATGCATCTTAGTGCAGCATTATAGTATACTATAAAATGTAGTTTTTATTAAATCTCATGATGTTTGGTAGCATTTAAATTTTTCATGTAGCTCGTGTAATTTTTATATAACTAATCATACTTAAAAAAAATTGTTTGAAGTCTTTTAACGAAACGAAATGCAGAAAACGTAATAATATAACAAAACTAAAATCCAAGATAGGGAGAAAGAAGTATAAATCGTCATAAATAATATGACTGTTTAGACAAACATTTTCATTTCCTTATATGTAATTTTAATGATTATCGGGATTAACGGGCTTTATTCAAAATTATACGTTCGTATAGGGGAGGGCAGGATTAAATCGTACACGTTGAATATTTTTGAATGAATGCCTTGTAATAAATTATGTTTTAATAATATTATGTTCGGGTTGAAACCTCGATCACATTTTTAAACTATAATTTTTGCAGAATTTTACAAGGCATTCATTAAAAAATGTTCAACGTGTATTTAGCCCCTACAAGAATTATCCGCGCTCTCCCCTACTGGCTTAACGAATTTATTATTTTTAATGGAACGGCATATTTTCAGTCATACTTTAAAAGTAAAAATATTTTTACCGTTGATTTTATGACGGGAAATAGTAAATATGAGTACATTAATTTAAATATTTTTCTTCATTTCTAGTTTACAGAAGTTATTAAATGAAAAAAATATTTTATTCGAGTACATATTGTTTTGTGATCATTCATATTACCTTTATTTTTCGTGATTAATTAATATAAAAGGGTGTATATCCGAACAATGTAAAGAATACAAATGAAAATTTTAAATAAATACAAATGCTATTAAAAATATTGATAACAAATAATGAAATATACATTTTGGCTTTCAATCACTTTTGTACAAACGGCAGATTATTTGTTCAGTTGAATTTTTTTAGAATTACATTCGATAAAAAGAATATTTTACACATGAAACGAATTTCGTTCTATTTCATGGATAGGTATGTATTTTTATTAAAATCTTTCAACATTCGTTAGCACTCAAATATGCTCGCATTCCTCGCATGAATTTCACGTAACTAATAGAGCTTCATGAAAATTCTCCAAAACTCTTTCAATGCACCAACATACATAAAGAATACGTAAAATTCCGATAAAATTAAAATCCGAAATACCTCGAAAACGAGAAAAGTCGACCTAAAAACCCGCATAAAAATCCCACAGCTCGTTAACAAAATATACATACGACCCTATGAAAAAAAAACATTATCCCATCCTGCATCCAACACCTCGCAAAATCCACAAAATCCAAATCCCCTCAATCATACCCAGCGACCTTGCCTTCAGGAAGCTCCAAAGTTCAAAAAGAATCCCACCGTATACTCAAAGTATCTCCTCTCTTTTCCTCCGTCGCTATCCGAGTAGATGGTGTCGGGTGTCGAGTGCACAAGGTAGACCAGTTTCCTCGAAGTTCGCGCGCGTGAGTCACCGTCGGCGAGTTTAGAAGCGCGCGCGGCAAGTGAAAGGATGAATGTTGTGCCCCCGCGTGATGCCACTGTTCCGTTCGACGATTCGACGAATGGTCCCTCGTGTATACGCGCGGGGCTTTTACTAGATTGCTTCGAATTCAACCGGTGTATGTGTGTTTATGTGGCTGCGATTAAAATCTATAGTATAGATACTGGGAACGCGCGATAATTTTTAGTTTGTTTTATTATATTGGCTTTCGAATTTTGTTTTACGGTTTGAGGTTTGAGATGATTCGGGTGGAACCGAATTTTATTGTGTCAAGGATTGATCAATATTGATTTTTGTCGTACTTATTTCTTCTTTTGAATATGTAAGAAAATTAATACTTATTCTTAATTCATTTCGCGTTTGTCGTAATCCGGTTCGCTATTGTCTGTGTCCATGATGGAAGATGGATTACAAATTAGATGGTTCAGTAACCGGGCCCATGCATTTAGTGGTAGTAACTCATTAAAAACTATTTTGTTTGACTATCTGCATAATTTTTTTTACTCCTTAGTATGAAAAAGCACTTAAATAATTTATATAAATAATATGAACGCCAAAAATGTTGAAATGATAATTTAATGCTTAAAATAGATGAAGAATAAACTTTGATTTACTAACACTTAGACAGCCCAAGCAACTACAGTTTCATCCGTTGCTTTGTTTAAATTAAATGGTTAATAATAATTTTGTAATAACAAATTGTACAATTTAACTCATATTGTTATCAATCGCATGTATAACTGTTGCTCAATTGACATTACGTATTAAAAATTGATATTCTTTACTTCTAGAAACTTTCATAAATTGGCAAAATTATTTATCTTGTGTATTGATCTTAATTTATTTTCAATATCACCTATAAACCATTGACATCATTTATATTTATAGAGTAAAGCAGGCATAATGTTCATAGTTTATATATATAAAAGGTAACACTATATGAATTCAAGGATTAAATAACACAATATGTATACGTTTTGTTACAAGCGAAACTGGATATCGATGTGTAGATTATAATAGAAACAAATAATCAAATATACCATATGCAAACATAATGTAACAGTTAATGTATTCATTGAAATATTCTGTTTTTATATTTTATAAAAAACACATTGACATAAATAATCCAATTATTTAAAATATAATGTTGATAGAAAATAACTAACAAAGTAAAAACCAATACAATAACGCAAAGATTACGCATTACGAGTTTGCATTCTTATTGTATCAAGTGCAGTTACAGTTAGTTTACATCTCCATACTGCATACGATTACAAAAGAGAGACAGAAGCATGATCCGCTAAAAGCACAAATTAAACAACCCCAAATACCGCAAAAAGTATATCCATCACCCAGCCACAAGCCAACCACGTTAAAAACCAAATCCCCCCGAAACTAAATGCATCCACTCAAACCCCCACCAAATAAAACGCGCATTTCTCCATCATAGGCTTAAGCCCCCCTTCCCCCCTCCCCCTCACCCCTGACACTACGAATCCTTCGCTTATTACAATTTACGAGTCTACTTCTCTCTCTCTCACTCTACGGTCATCGCGCGCGTGGGTGGCATAAATCAAGCTCATCTCTCTCCCGACGGCGGCGAAAGTGCGATGCAGCCCGCCCGCTTGCATTTGCATCATGTGCAATTTCGAGCGCCTTCGTCGCGAACTTTTGCGACGCCGACCGGGGGGGGAGGATTTACATTCGTAAGTGGGCGCGGGGGCCGTGGAGAGTTAATCGCCGATCCCGGCTAAAGCCACGTTAAACCGAGCCTTTTGCCTGGAAGGCCGTGAAATTGGCCGGCGCCGCGTGCTCGTTAATTTATTAATTCCGCGATGCGTACGTTTGACGATGGGGGGCTTTTGCGCTTGATCAATTGGAGAGGAGGCGTGGATTTTGAGGGGGAGGGATGGACCGCGAGCGAGGGAGAGAGATGTGGCTTCTTCGGGGGAGGGGTGTGTTGGAATGTGCTGGGGAGGGTTTTTGATGGATTGGTTTTGAGAAATATTAGGTGATGATAAATAAAATTAGGGAAAATTGCGAAAGTGTTTGTTGATAGTCGAAGTGTAGCGGTTTGTTAAGTTTTAGTTTGATTTATTGTGAGCTAAAATAATTACTTTTTACTCGTCTTGTTGAAACTGTTTGAACGTCACAATCAGTAACGTCTAGTAAAGTTATTTATTTAAATGTCTGCTGAGTGAGTAATTAAATTAAAAAACCGCTGCTAACTACTTAACATTTTTTAATGTATAATTTTTTATTTAAATTGCACACCCGCGATAAAATCATTTATATAAATTTTCTCATCATATTTTTTTTTCTTTATTGCGTAAGTCGCTCTTTCGTAATTTTGGTGAAGTTACGTATATAGAATCGTACGCTTTGAATCAGTTATTTATATCAATTTATGTTCAAGTACTGATGCTATACTCGTACGTGTTTCGAGTATGGATTGCGTTCTAAGAGATCCTGCAGTACCTTAAGGCGTATATCTATTTACTTTCCATTTCATAGCTTAAATATTTTATTTATTAGCAAGATTAGTTTGAAAATGATATCATTCAATCATAATTTCACAGCAAATGATATAATATCTACTATTTATTAAAATTTTTCAATTTTTAGAAATATACGGTTATGAAACTAGTAAAGATACTCGCTTTAAACTTCAGCCCTTCAATTCCTCTTACTTCATGTATGAGGTGTAAAAAAAATGCCAAAAGTTTATCTTACTTATTTCAGAATATTGCAATCTCAATAGTTCTATCCACTTTCGAAACCCGAGAGCTTTTCGTTTAATAAAAACACGAAGTTACTTCAAAGTGCAAATCGTAATATCTATTCAACGCAATATTGGTTGCACCGCTCAAGTAAATGAAATATCGACTTCTCACTTTTCAAACAAGCAATTACGCATACTTCGAAAATCGACGACAGCATTTCCCTGACAACTCTCAGGCTCCCAACATACATCAGTATTTAATTTCAATTCGAGAGTTCCTTCGCATATACCTTTCCATATATTGGGAGAAAGGATTCTTTGCGACAAAGAATATTTCTTAATTGTTAAGTTTTGTGGATTTGAATACGGTCAAATGAATATTTCTTAACGGTTAAACGCATCGTCTTAATAGTTAAGAATTGAGTACTTGAGTCGCTTGTCAACTGTTGATCGCCTGTCTTTAAGGTTAACTGAATTTTTCATATTTCTAAGATTATTATATGACCGTTACATGTTAGTATAAGTTTTCGCCTGCCACGACTATGTCTACGAATAGAATCATTTGGTATTTTAATGCTTGAAAAGCACCATTATATGCTATAAAATCGTCAAATAAATTTTCGTTCTCGGCATGTTTATCTTACTCGTGCAGACTTTTCTCAAGTTCGAGTTCTTAACTATGAAGAATTCAACATTTGCGGCAAATACGTGAGAATTCGATTCCGCAAGTACACGATTCATTTGCCACAAGGAATCCTTTCTCTCAATGTACACACTCCTCGATACAAAAATCACCAAAAAACCCTGCTACAAACGAAAAATTAACAATGTAAACAGGTACAGAACCAACGCCCATACCCCGAGATTTTATAATTCCCCTTCCAAGCTGAAAAATGCAGTGTGTCGAGTAATATACGCTCTCCTGCTCGCGCGCGCGTCTGAAGGCAATTTTTCGCGAGGAAGCAATATTTTCCGCCAGGGCGGCGCGAGGAGCGTAACGGCATATAGTCGCAGGCGGAGAGCCTTGCGCGGGTCCCGTGTCTTTCGTAATAAATTGCTATTGCGCGTTTCGTCGCTCTGCTACCCCCTCCGGGCAACGTGCGAGATATTTTTCTTCGCCTCGAGGACGCCCGGCTTCTTTGATATATTTTCATGAATATATTTCGCGTTTGTCGCACGGAAGGAGACGCGCCCGCGCTCTTTATTACCCGCGCTTCATTAAGTCCGTTACGGGTGAAGAGTCAAAAGCCGTATTTTGGGTTGCGGAGCCTGGGTTTGTGTTTTTCGGAGGTTGTCGTGGGGGAGGTCTTTAAGGAGCTTGAGAGGAACGTACGCGGTCGGGAGATTTAAGGCTTCCGAGAGTGAGTTTGCAAGTGGAGCTGTTGAATTTGGATGGGGGCGTCTGGTGAGTTAGGTTGAAGTGCGACAGGTGTAATTTTAATGACCTGCATAATGTAGCCGGCTGAAAGTTTGTTAGCGCCTCGTGTGTGAGGTCGTTACGGATTTTTAATGACTTTGCGGGAGGAGCTGTGGGTTTTTAAAGGGTGTCGAAGCGCTCGGAAGAGTTTTCAAAACTTCGACTTTTATGTAGTGGTTGAGATATTTATTGATGGAAGGATAATTATGACGTTCATTCTTTTGCGAATTTTTCAGAAGAATTCCTGTGAGAAGTAATTTTTAGAAAATTGCAAATTATTTTATGCATAACATAACGCGTTGTGCAAATGTTGCCAACCAACATTGCTTTTATATTTGTAAGAACGAGCAAGCAACGTTGGATTGCAGTAATGTTGACATTTCCTACGTGCATGTTTGTGGCAAATGATGAGTTATAGAAACATTGAAATAATGTTATACCATAGACGTTTTACCACAATATTCCAAGAATGGTATATCTTTCTTGAGTATGTGCTTCGAATGCTTCTGGAACGATTCTTGTTACTATCTTGAGTTATCAGAACGTTGCTACAGTATTGTGCATGCATTTATTGATAAATAATTAAACTTATTACAATTAGTTTTCTAGCAACGTACTTACAACGTGAAAATTCACTTTAGAAAGTTTGGTATTATTTTAAGAAACATTTCAGAAATGTTCTAACTATTGTCTTTAAAATGATGTTCTGGGCAACAACGCTTTTCAACGTTGCTATCTCCTTATTACAACTATAAAGCAATATTGTTTGGGTGCTAAAGCAACGTTTTGACAACATTCCTACAACGTTTTTGTTGGACTATTTATCAGGGACGTTGTAAATAACTGATAAACAAAAACAAAAAACCGGATCTTTAAACCTAACTAACCTATGGATAATAATGTCGAATTGATAATAAATATTGAAATCACAAAATCATAAACCCAATTATCACAAACACAGTATTTTTTATTTAAAATATTAAAATTGTATGCACTCTCAATTAAGTCAACTATAACCAAGGGACACTTACTTACTGTCAATAATTGATTGTCCTTATAAAAAATTCTAAACATCAACCTTAGCCAACTTAAAGACGCGTTAATTATCCATGAACAACCTTGCTAGTAAATTCATTATCAATACTGAATATTTCGGTACAGTAAGTACAACGCATCGCAATTTTTAAAAAACAATTTCTACCCCCACCCACAAAAACTCATCCTCAACTCTCCAGCTCTCCTCATAACAAGACAAAAACATTTCCAATCCACAAACAGCTGCTCCACACCCTCGTCCTCCTCTCCCGAATTACAATTCCACATATTCCTCAAGAAACTAAATTACCCAGCCTAAAAAGTCTCCGCACGCGAGAGCCTCCTCCCGCCCCATAAGCATACTTCAAGCCGCTAAAGGCCTCGCTCCTCACCCCCGGTATAACCCAGAAAGACCCAGCTTCGCCCGGCTCCCGCTATATACACCTCGCAAGTATAACCAGCGCACTGGCAAAAAAGAAAATTCAAAAATGTTTACGAGGCCATTTGCCGGGGCGAATTAAGCCCCCCCTCCGCACCCAGCAACGCGTTTAATTAAACCCAACTCTCTCTCTCTCTCTCTCTCTCTCAGCACCCCGTCGGGTTATCTGTCTCGGTGGCGCGCGGAGCTCTCGCGAAGTATATACCTCTCGTGTAGAGGGCTCCCTCTATATACCACCGAACTATTCGAGGGACGTCCCGCGTCACGCGCCTCGTCCGAGCGTACGTATTCTACATGTACCCATAGAAGCCCTTCCCCCCTCTCTCGTTTTAAACCACCTCGAGAGTGCGAGGTGCACGGGGTGTAGGGTAAACGGTGTAGGTGTCCGAGCGACATAATCAACTTGACGCGCGCGTTACACGCGCCGAGGCGGCTCCGCTGCTGTCTCATTATCTCGTCAATTTGAGCGAGGGCGGGGGAGAGGAGGTGCGTGTAGTTTGTAAGCGTTGCTCGCTGACGAAGCTGTTGTCCTTGCGCGTGGGAGGGCGAGTGTCACGGGTGGATGCGGAGAGAGGTGTTGTGTTTAGGAGCGGGACGCGGTGATTTGCTTTTGGAGTTTTCGAGCTGCGCGGGGGAAGGATTTTGAAGTGGCGCGGGACGGATACTTTGTTTGAGGACTGTGTGGTGGTTATGTATGCGAATGTTATGTCGGACATTGGAGTATTCGTAGTAGTCTGTATTTGAGACGTTAGATCGAAGAACGGCCTAAGTTGACTCAGGACCTTGCGCACAAATTAAGATTTAAATTATGTGAATACATTTATCGGATTAGTATATAGCCACGAGATAGTCAAGATCGAATCTTAATTTGTGTAATTTCTTAAGTCAACTTAGGCCGTTCTTTGAGCGAACGTCTCATTTATACTAACGCCTCTTGTGTTCATTTGAACTACTTCGTTTTGCAAGTTTGTAAGCTGTTCAATTTTTTTTAATACTTAAAGTTACTTAGCAACATCTCTACGTAATATATACTCTAATAGCATATTGTTAAATTATTATTTTAATAAAATCAAATAAATTAACTCAAGGGTAGCATGCAGGCTTGATGCAATAAATATTAAATAACATTCTTTAATCGGTTTTGTCTAAAAAATTTGAAAGCATGTTTGAAATGTACTGAACATAGAACAGAAGTAAGAGAAACTTTGAAAGAATCATGAGGTTAGTAGGTTATTGGAAAAAATATGGAATTGACAGATTTGGTTTTTCGAAAGACTATAGTTTCAAGATATATTACGTCTAGAATTTCAGCAGGATCGTCGCAGGATAAGAGTACACGACTATATAACTACAATTAATTTTAATATAATTATAGGCGCTCAAAGTAGGGTTGCCTGCGCACAGCCTTACTAATGAGTCGAATAGTTGCATGTATTAGGTTATTAGTTATCTTTTATCCCTGTCCATGACAGCGTTAGATAATATACTTATGTTTTGTTGCTATTGTCTATCAGTAGCGAAACAGAAGAGCATAGATTACAAATAATAAAAAGCTTTCTTATAAGCATGCTTCTATAACTAAATTTTATTAAGCTTTTAAATAGTATTCAAAATTTGGTAGAATAAATTTTATACGGTGATATTTAAATTCAATCACTGATGACATTCAATCATTTGAAGCTAAAAAGAGAATTAGAAAGGAGTAGCATTTATTAAGAATACTAACGTAATTTAAATAAAATAATATAAAATTAAATTAAATTAATCAAGTTAGTGCGTTATATTAAATAATATTACAGCCAAAGGTATCCAGTATATTAAGTAGTATATTATTATCATATTACCTGTTAGTTTAAAAGACATTTATTACGTATAAATCTATATAAATATTTAAAAATATTATGTATTTATTTTTATTTGGAATAAAATTATTTTAATTACATTCTATTGCTATCAAATATAATTACGTGAACTTCATTTTCGCGACCGCGTAAATATTTACTTCATTTAAACTTTCATCATATTTTAATTATAATTATAAGTGTATTACAGGTATGTCAAAAAGTTGTTTGACATGGCATAAATTGATATTTTCTTAATTAAATTTCAAAACCCAACAGTTACGGACAGGAGACAAGTATATTTATCGACAACATACATATTCATCTGTTGATGAAGTTTCAATCACAGACTTTATTAAAATTTAATTAAGTGCATAAAATTAACCATATCAAACAGTATTACAGCAAAAAAACATTATTTCCTTCACATAAAATCATTTAAATTTACTTAAATACGTACATTTAATTATCAAACGAAACTAACTCGATTCAGAAGAGCATTTTAAAAAAACGTATCCGTTACACTTGCACCAACATTTTCGTTCGCTTACAAACACTTTTCATTTATTTATTTATTCCGGCCAGCGCGTCCTCTTTGTTTATTGTCCGGTCGACGCGACGCACGAGTCCTGCACTCAATTGCAAATTCCTATTCATGGCATCGTAGTGCGGGCATTTAGAATGCGCGGCGCGCTCTTTCCGTACTATTTTCCCCTGTTTTGTTAATTATGGAGAGACTTCCGCACGGCAGGGAGTTCGAGGCGCGTAGTTATAGTGGACCTTAACTTGATTATTTTACTTCGTGCGGATCAAAGTTCTACCGCTCAAATAGGGCCTGCAGTGTGTTTTAAACTATATCTTTGTCTTTCAGTGCTTTTAATTAAATGATGTATCGTCAAGGGCGGATGGTGCACTGAAATTACATCGGATTGGGCATAGGAGTGCAAGGGAGTTTGTTGAAATTGAAGTTTAAAAGCAGATAGAAAAGAAAAAAACCTATGAATATATACTAAACATATATATACGTGTTCAAATTCGAAGCTCCAAAGAATTATTCGTTTGTTTTATTACAATTAAATAAGTAGCTCGTACGAGAAAATTCAATTTACTCTAGAACTTTGTGTACAAAGTATTATAAAGTTATATAAAGGGGGTGCAGGTAATGTGGCCACCTTAAGGAACTTTCGATTCCCAGTAGATATATATCGGGTTTTGGGACTTCGAAAACTATTGAGACATGTTATTGAAACCTTTAAGTCTAATACCTCATGAGTTTTTTTGCAATAAGTTTGAATTTTAAGTAAAATAGTTCTAAGTAGATAAAAACTGGTCACTTTACCAACACTGTTGCATCGAAAATAAACTTTGCGGTAAAAACTGGTACATACATCTTAAAGTACGTAAAAAAAGATACAATTTCATGTACCGTATGATTATTTTTTCGCTCATATCACGCTGACAAAAGTTGTTTCTTTATATGCATGCACTGCTAAGAAATCAGAGTTTTGATGCTTTCTGGCGTATACACGACACTATTTTATAATTAGGGGGCGCTAGCAGCAGGATCACCGTGCCTCTCAACATCTATTGTCACAATACATATACTGCAGGAGTTACACACCTCAGAATAACGCATACAGCCAGATCTCATGTAGGTGGCCACATTATCTGTATGGACACATTACCTGAACCCGTCTTATTCAATAATTTAGAAATTATAAATGTTCGTACCTCTTTCCTTTATATAGGGGAGAACGGGGTATTGCCGGTCACCTGAGCAAACATGCTTGTTATTTCCACTTTCAAATTGTTTTTTATTAACTTTAAATAATTATTATGTTAGTTCAAACTATTGACATTAAATATTTCTTATTGGTTTAATATAAAAATGTAAGATATGGAAGCTATAAGACGAAATAAAAAAAAGCATTTTGACCGGATTTACTCCACATCAAAGAGTAATACCGGTCAGCCTTGGTACAATTCCGGTCACTATTAAAAAGTTACTTTTATAGGTGAAACATTTCTTTAAATCAATTATATGAACCTTCATATGATTAGTCGCATTATTATTCGCACTTACATAGTGAACATTTAAGCAAAGTTGCCCTACCTGAGAGCGCAGCGTAACGTTTTCTTAGCCTCACTTTTGGAAGCGTTATATAAATAACATTGTGATCGGTATTACCCCAATTCTGCTTAGTAATTTAAATTGAAATGACAAAAACGCAATAGGTTTATATTATTTTTTCTTTACTACTTCGTATTCTTAGATTGTTCAAATTAATAAAGTTGCATAAAATAACTGCATAAAGTAACAAATAATATGCATAAAAGCTTATTTTATAGACCAGATTACTTATAATTCCTTAATAAAACTGAATAGTAGATTGTTTGGATATTAGATTAATTGCATTTTATGTTGCGTTTGATATACTATTCGAATTGTTACCTAAAACTGTTTAGATTATTAAAAATAACAGTGACCGACATTTCCCCTTCTCCCCTACGACAAAGCAATGCAAACCATTTCTTATGCTTTCATTAAATTGCGTACAACATCTGTACAATAATCCAAATGAACTCCCGTATTAAACCCCGGTTAATTTACTTCGATAAAAGAAATCCCACCATTGATTAATAAACTAATTAAAAAGTTACATTTCATCCGCTGGCCGGTCACGCTAAGATAAAACTTTATATCCCCCTGTGCGTGTAAGAAAAACCCTGCTGCAGCAAGTTTGCAACAATGGATTACAATTAAAACTTCATAAAGTCAATAAAGACGTTCCTACGGTGTGCCGCGATATTTACTGCCCATTCATCCTGGCGTTAGTTTCAATGGCTATTCCGTTGCTTTTCACCGCGCGGCGGCGGCAGAGGCACACAAAACGCAATTCAGCCTTTCGGCCGCGCTGCTGCTGCTGTCTCGGCGCTCTTTTATTTTCGAAGGGGGAAGGGAGGGGCTGAAAAAAAAGAGAGAGAAGTTAAAACGCCCGGTGGAAACTCATTTTGGCTCTTGCAGCTTCCGACTAACGAGTATTGTATCCGCGAGGGGTGGGCAAAAACATCGCTAAGCTAAGCATAAAAGGCCTCCCGAAAAAGAGTATATAGTAGGGCGAGCGCGGAGATTGCACTTGTCAAATGAAAGTGCTGATTTATTTTCTGATTCTTTATTTAAGTGCTCTTTCTTTCCTTCATTTTTTGAGCTGCTGGTAGCGTGTTCTTTTGAGGATGCATTGTTCTTGCAAGGATGTGTATATTCATTGGGTATGACACACAGTGTGTGTAATAATGTTTGTAACTGTAAGACACGAAATATATTTTATATTTGATGAAAAAATATGATTTTACATAAAAGAACTCAACCGAATCCGTTTATAAATGAGCTATTGTCATTGTGTATCGCGTATATCTATATATATCGACTTCGAGTATATGTATTTATTAGTTCGTTTATGTTTGTTGAGTATTATTTTGATTTGTCTGTAGGTTTATAAATCAATTTTTCCTTGTTTTAGCTGGTAGTATATTTTATGACATATAATGTTATTAATTTTCCAATTTTTTAAAATACTTGTCATGGTTATTGAGTAGTTAATTTCACGTTGATGAGCAAAACCAAAATTTAAATTTAAACTTGTCGGGTATTTTCTTTACCATTATCATCGTTCTATGATTAAATAATGATAAGTTTCACAAAACTATAATTAAAAAATAAAATAATTATATTACAAGATCTGTAAGTATGTCTGTTTATTTGTTCAGCCTAATCTCAGAAAAAGACAACTGATTTTGATCGGGTTCATATTATATACTCAATGGATTCAGTCCGACTAATGTATAAGCCAAATTTTGTCATATTTCACAAAGTTAATTGAAATTTCAAACATTCAATTAAAGCTAGACGTATATATCTCTTTCTAAGGTGCTAAATAATACAGATTTTTATTGCAGAGATAGTTTTATCAAGCTTTACTTCTTCAGTGAAAAAAAATATATAACCATTTATAATAATTCTTGATAAATAATTATACCATGTAGAACTAAACCTGTTAATATAATGATGGTCAATTTTGAGTGACTAATTTTATACTTTATTATATATTTAAATATGTTTCTAATAGCAATTTTTCTTTTTATGTTGCAGGTAATAAACGAGAATCATTCTTTACAAAATTTTCGTCAACTTCGTAAGTTTACATATAATAAATCAAATCGCTATGTTATATAACCGCATTTAATGCATTCGCTCTTCTCCGATTTGTTAAATTATTTTTTCATGCCGGTTTTTAAAGAGGTGCTATGAAATTCTTTTATGGCTTTCCGAATAATAGAATACTGTGTATGGGAAAATATTTTTATCGCATAAAGTGCTTTATCACCATGTCAAATTTATATGATGCAAGGTTGCAGTAGACGACCGAATAAAGTCCGCAGTAAAAGTTTCCAACATGTTGCGACTAACTTGATACTTTGTCTACATGAGTCAAGTGGTGTGACTTTTACTTTACGTGTTTTATAGTTATACTTTCACAAACTACATAAATTTAACTGAAATTTCGTCAAGTTTAAATAAGGATTATTCTTTAATTTACATAACCGTGCAATATATTTTTAAATTTTCATTCTTTAATTTTGCTAATATATATATTAGTAGCCAATATTGACGCATTGCATTATCGAGTCGATTAAAAATGTAATTTAACAGCAAAACTCGAAGGGAGCGAAAAAAATTCTCCAATCAAAAAGTCAAACAGGAAAATTTACGTAGTTAAAAAGTCGAAATTTCCACTTTCTTCCAGCGCTGTTTTTTTTCCTTCGTCGACTCGACGCATTAAATAATGACGGCGGACTTGAATTCATCGATAATTACGGAAAACGCCGACATTTACGCCAGACGTCGAGCAAACAAACTCGGGCGCAAGTGCGCCGACTGGGTGGTGTATGGCGCGAGCGCGGGGATAATGCCGAGTAAAAGCCGGCGGATAAGTAAATAGCACGGGGCAATTTGATTGATCGGTCTACTTTGCTGCGATCGGCTAACGATGGAGCAGTTTCTAATTGGAAAAGGGTAAAGCGTCTCTTTATTTGCGCAAAAAAGGAAGCGGCTTGGCGAAATAGGGAATATATAGCGTATCTGCACTGTTCAACTCATTATTTAGTGACTGCTTTTTTGTTAAGCTGATAAATTGTCTTTCTCGGGGATGTGACGATAATTGCTTAATCGATTTATTGAACTTTAGAGTACTAAACTACCTTTAAATTAAAAAAAAAAATTATTATATTACTTTTTTAAGAGGACATTTGAAACAAATTTAAATTTCAAAATACAAGAATATTTTTTTTTTCATTGATATTTATTGAAAATGACTCCTGAAAAAATCTTATTTTCTTGTACTCCCAGACCGAGGATTTCGGGAACTAACTTTAACGCAATTGACTTCAGCAAGTCTTATTATACTGATGAATTTTCAAAGGAATGTAGTAATTTAAAAATAGATAATCTAAAAGAATTATTCTGAAGATTTTTTAGGCCTTCGCGCCACTTTCTGTACTATTAAGTAGTGATAACTTAAGCAAAGAAATATTTCTTGTAAATCTCAGTTTTACTTTAGAATTGATATTTTACAATTAAAATGAGTCTTGCTAGAATTACAGTTGATGTGATTCCCGAAATCTTGAAGTGTGTACAAGAAAATATAATTTTTCAGGAGAGTCAACATTCATAGTTAAAAAGTATTTTAATATAAAATAAATATCTTTGTTATTTTTGTATATATTTCTGTTATTTTTACTATAAAAGAGACTTTCATTGGTTTTTATAATTGAAAATTAAGTTTGTTTTATAATACACTTTGTTGACGAATACAATGCAAAAACGTGCCTTACAAAAAATAAAAATGGTTCAGTACCTGTAAGTAAGACTAATATAGATTGATTAAACAATTACCATCACATTCTCGATGAAGATAATTAATCAGCGTAACATACATTTCACTACTCAACAAGTCAATTATCTCAAATAACACAATAGCAAGCCACCCAACCAAATTCACCAGTACGTTACCTCACAATCCCTCTATAAACGAATCATCCTCCACGTTCTACCTAGAACTTGTCAAAGACGCACTATAGAGCCACTTCAATTTTCAGCTCGTCATTGTCGGCATTGAAAAAACTTGACGAATGAAAAAAGGAAAAAAAAAAAGAAAAAAACCCAGCAGCCGCTGTTCTTTCTCCCCCTTCAGCTCTTCACTCCGCGCGCGTGCTTCGCTCATCTCTCTATCTCGTCCCCGCGCGCGCGCGTCTACCTTTATTTCGGAACAATGCATCTCTCCGGCTCTCTCGCCGTGCAGATTAAACACACAGCGAAAGAGAGAGAGAGAGTGGAGCCGTACATTGATACACTTGTATAACGGGTTTTTCGGCTGAACTCGGTGATGGCTGCAGTGCGGCCCGCATCTCTCCAGCCTCGTTTTTATTGATTACATCTGGCGAGTGAAGCGCGCGGTCCGGTGCGCTTTCCGCGCGCCCGCGCGCCATCGGAGTATTTGCTTTTGCGGTGTGTTACTTTTGGAAAGTGCTGGCGGACGGGGTAGGCTTGAGTGACTGGAATTTTTTCGGCCGAATTTTTGAGCGCTGGGAAAACGGGGATACGGGGAGTGTTGCGGGTTCGGGGGTAGCTATATTGGATTCTTTGGTGGAAACGCGATTTATTTGGGGTATTTTAGACGGGTTTTTTTAAAGTAGAATTTACTGTGTTATTGTATGGACTTGATACATTTTAAAGTTGAATATGTTAAACGTGAATGTAAGATATCTCGATTGCACTATTCTTTAAAGACTTTTTTTTGTTTTTTTTTACGTCTTTGCAATACTACTTTTTCAATTATAATTTAGGAATAATTTTGAGGTGAGATAATTATTTCTGATTGAAAGAAATTATAGTGTTTTTTAACACATAGGAGTACAAAATTATCACTTGCAAAGTTATTGTTAATACACTACGTTTTGTGTAATAAGTCAAATAAATTTGAGGACCGTTTTGTGCTTATGGGAACAGGGAGTATTGAAATTTGTTGTGGTTAAAACGATATAATGTGCTATTAAATTATACATGAACACCAGTGCACATCTACGTATACTCATACATACACATGCTCAAAAGTTATATATACAATTGCACAGGAGGGCCTTCCGGGAATAGATAAATTATTTTTCTATTTACATTTTTCTCAGTGAATGCTAATTTTTCCTTTGTTTCGGATTGGCATAGTATATATATTTGTAAAATTAATAACCATTTTTTTATGTATGTATATTTGTAAAATGTTTAGAATATATTAACAACTATTCGAATATAGGCTATCAAGCGATGGTTCATGTTGAAATAAACTAATGCGTACCGTTGCGGAGCAATTTCGACTTTTTGTAATAATTGCGAGTTAGTCTTGTTTGAGTCGTCGTAGCGTTAACACGTCACAGATCGGCCGCTTTGAGTATTATTTCGCGAACGTTAATAAAGTTAAGTAAAAGTGAAATATCGTTCGTTGTGTTTATTTTTCTCCTGCCGTAATAATCTGCTTAGTGCAAATACATCCTTATTTGTGAAATGTATTTATTCAGATAACTGTGATTTCAAAATAAGCAAATAATTATGTGATCGCGTAATTGAAAGTATTCTGCAATATTTTATTGAACGCACTTAACTTTAAAACGTCATACCACTTCGCCCTCGTAATCAATACAAAATGTCATTCATCCAAATCCAAATTATTCATCCATATTCTGCTTTGATCTCCAGCTCTTCCCTTTCAAAAAACTCACCGACCAATCACCAAAAAGTCTCTAACAGCACTACACCCATCGACGAACATCCAATACTAAAACTCCCCACACCCAGCCACGTATTTCCGTGTAAAATCAACGTCCCAACCCACCGTTAAAGGAAACAAAAAACGCGCATCCGCGTGTAACGCAAAACTCTTCGCGCCTTTCATCCCGCGCCGCGCACACTCCAACGTTACCGACTGCTCTCGCGCGGGAGTCGCGGCTTTGCGCAACGCGACGCTTTTCACCGCCAAATGATAGATCGCGACTCTTCGCTCTCACATCTGAAACGAAACGAATGTCGAAGTTTTTGCCGTAGACGCGCACGCACGCGCCGTAATTCGAGATGGAGACAGGAGGTGTATATACCTTTGCGTATTGTCCTGGTCAAGGGAATGCGGTGGGCCTTTTTTGTTATCTGCTTCGTAGGGAAATTGAATGGCTGGTGGGTTTTGTGAATTTTATGTGGGTATTGGGAGCTGACGATGTGGAGATGGATGGGGTGATTCTTCGATAAGGAGGGTCGTGGAGTTTGATGAATATGATGGGGAGAATTGCGTTTTTTGGGGTTTGTAGATGCTGCGTTGAGCTTCTTTTATTAAATTTTGAAGGGTCTTTGACGTTTCTGGGTATAATATTGATCGTTTTATTCGTGGTTTTGTTCAAAACGAGCTTTATGAAATGTTTTGAAAATACTGTTCAAGTCGTACCAAAAACAAAACAATTAGGCTATAATATAAATTAATAAAAGGTTTTAAAATTCAGTGTATTATCACTTTATTTTAATAATAAAATCATATCTGCATCGCTCACGTAAATATTATTTCGGTTGGGTACGTCGATTATTTGAGCACAAACAGACAAAATTTAATTTTTGCCAGTGACGCTTCGACGACATGTTTGTCGTCCTCTTCAGACTATACCTTTATTGTAGAATAAGAGGAATATACCATATATAAACATCTTTCATTAAAGCTAATTCTACATTAATTATTACTTACAATTAGCATTACATTGTCGTATTGTCGATACGTTTAATTTTAATTACATGATATAGTAACATTTAGATCTATTATTGAAAAGAATAGTAAATTATTAATAAAGTTTTTTGCACGGAAATTGAGGTTAGAATTTAGATATTTACCTTTCGTTTCTTAGACTTGAATATTCTCCAATACATAATTCTTTTCATGTTTTGACAACAGATAATGAATTACAGCAATAGGGTATAGTAATAAGTAATATGTTTTAAATACCATGATGTAACTATAAGCAAAGTTAAAGTAATGAGCCAAAAAAGTCTAGAGAACAAATTCATTTACCGTGACGGATTCGCTACGTAAATTCGCGGCTTTACGAACTACGTGGATCTGATACAAAGTACTCTTGTAAACTCTGTTATGTCAGTCTAACGAAAACTACGTAACTGCGAGCTGTTAGGTACCTTTGTAAATCTTACTTGACTATAATAGATCCTATTAAACTCAAAATTATTAAAGTAACTTTGAATATTTTACAAAGTAGAAATCTTGTAGCTATTAAACTGTTAAGTCTTTTCGACAGAGAAAAATTAAACAAGTTCAAACTATTAAATACAATATAATGGATTGTAAATCAAGGGATAAAATTACTGCGAATCTTAAATTTGAAATTTAACTTTGTATTTACTGTATAACATCATTCAAATATACGAATTCTAAAGGGTCGATATTATGCAGCAGTTCGTAGAAATTTTAAAGCAAATAAAATAATAATTTTAATTAAAAGTATACGTTTCTCTACTCTTCATTTTTAGCAAGTTTATATTATATTCATGTTGATTAAGTCATACTTTAACTATCTAAATAATATTGCTCTGCATATGTATAAGGTGAATGTCCCGATTTCTGCTCATATAAGCATTTTGCGTCAAACAAAAAGTTTTAAAAAGTTATTCTAACATAAATTTATAAAGCGGCTATGATTATTGTCTTAATTATGAATCTAACAATACAGTGTAAATGCGTAAAAACCATTTTAAAGATTTAAATATTAATAATAGTCCATTAAAAGGCGTACGCAGAATGCACCTATTTCTGCTCACAGCAAAAAGTGGTGATTTTGATGTGTACCTATTTCCGATCACTGTCGATTTTATAAAATTCATATGTTTTGTATCGTTTTATTGACAGTTTTAAAACAGTGTACATATTGTATAAATGCAACTAAAACGTTATTTTTTCGTGATTATAAATAGGGACATGCAGAACGCATATGCGTCTAACCTCAAACTATCACTATTATCAAGTTTTTTAATCAGAATTTACAATATTTTTATTTCAGCAGTACAGTTTCTAGTTGTAATACTAAAAATGTACATGTAGCTTGGATATAATATGTATTAAAACAATCGTCATATCTATAATATCTATAATAAAAACTTCGAGTGATTAGTAATATGGACGATAGCAGAAATTGGGACATTTACCTTACTGCTTTTTTAAAGCGAGAAAGCTCTTGTAACAATGAAAATGTTGAAATTCCCTCGGATACTCATTCTTCAATAACTGTCAATTTTAACAAAAACCGAATCAATCTTTTTACTCTTATTTAAGTCAGTAACACGACTTTGAAAAACTTCAGTTTATTTTTTTAGAACACAGCCATCACCATTCTTATGCTTCCCCCAAAAATGTCATTCCATTCAAATTTCCTCCACATCACGTTCAACCAGAACTCGATTTCCAATAAAAAATTTCTTTACAACCCACACGCATAACCCTCCATTGAACCCTTCAGACTCGCATTCCACCGGCTCCACTCTCCCCAATATCGCGCGCACCTCGACTGGAAACCAAAAATCAATCTCCCTCTCTCGCTCACTCACTCTCAAATCCATCCAGTCAAAATGTCAAAATCTCCTCCCTCCGAAGCGCACAAGAGGTGTGAAATTTCTCCCGGCACGTCTGAGCCTCGTATAGATGGAGATCAAGCACTACGCGCATCCACGGATGAGAACGAGGCGACGAGCGTTAATCCGCTCGATCGACCGAAGAATCGGAAAGGAATGCCGTTGTCATCGCCGAGTCGTTCTGCGGGCGTCTCGCCGCGAGGTTAAAACGCGTCGTCTAGAGTGAAAGAGAGAGAGAGTCTCTTCGGGAAATTGAATTACGACGCCCCGGGGACTCGTAATTCAAACCTCGCAACGCGGCTTAAAACGCTCGTCGGCGCGACGCGCGACGTCGACGCCTTTTCTCCGTCTCGCTCTCTGCAGTCGTAATAACATTTCCCGGCGTTCGCGTTCCTCGTCTCTCCTCTTTCTCTCTCTCGTGCTGTACGTAAGGCCTCATCTTTTTCGCGCGCGATTTCGTGCTCGTTATACGCGGGGTAAAATGCAGACGTGACGCGATGCCTGCCGCTGCACTGGGGCTTTTATTCACTAACTCATGTCGCGCCGATGTGGACGATATTACCGCGTCTGGACCAATCGGGGAGGTTCTTTAAAGAGAAAAGCTCTTATATCGGCGCGATGTATAAGTTAGGGAGTAAAACCCCCGGCTGTTGCTTGATGCGTTTTATGTTGGTGTGTAAAGAGTGGATTGTTGAGGTATGTGACTGAGTAGTATGTATAACGGAGAAGTCCTTGGTAAATGTTATCTTAATGGTTGCGATTCTGTGAGAGAAATTCAGCTGGAGTGTTGAGTTGGATTCTTACTGACGGATTCAAGTAAATTTTGGTAAATTTTATCTCTTGAACAATTTTTCATTTTGAGTGCAGGTTGGGCTATGCGGAGAAAAATAAGAGGCCGAATCTACTGAAATGAACGTTTTTTCTGGTTCAAATAAAAGTCTATCTTAGCAGTCATGTGCAAGTTACGACAGCTTTTAAAAAAAGTAGCAATTTCTTTTTAAGTGCGGATTTAGAGGTTAGATTTAGTTAACTCCTGAACGGAATGAGTATCTGCTGTAAAAATGGGAGCTACAATTTTTTTAAAGAACTCGTTTTTTCGAGACGTTAGGTTGGAAAATCTGAAACAGCTATTCTTATGATTTATATCTCTCCGTGTAGCAGTTGGACAAATTCTAAGTAAATAAACACAAGGTTTGGACAAATATAGAAATATTTGTTTCTTTTTATTTTATTTATTTTTTATTAATTAGCGTTTTTCTTCGTTAATACTGGCGATTAAATTATTCTAAAGTGTATTTCATCATTAAGGAAATACAAGTGAAAATATTTGTAGGTTTTACTTGAGTATATTTTAAGCATGTAGATGCAGCGCATTTGTTAAATGAACAGTATTAATGGCATAATATGCCGTCGTAGCTCTTCCGTGCACTTTGATAATTAAATTGTTATGATATACATACTCAAAGTTATAAAGAGTTAGAGATCACTTATTTGACACGCCAAAATAGCTTTTCAAAATGTGCAGCCTGGACATTAGGTAACTTCTGCTTAATCAGGTAAAGCACATCTTACTCAACTAAAATTCGGCAATTTTAGCTGAACCCCCTTAGGTGAATTGTATTAAGGATTTTTCACGTTTACATATAATACGAGTCACAGGAAATCTCTTCCGACTTTGGCATTGTTACGATGACGATCGATCAAACGTTGTTGAAAAAGGAAGTTCGGGGGGGGGGGAAGATGATGTGGGCGTGCGCTTTGTGCGTTTGTATACGTGTGCTGTAATTATTTAGAGATTTTAATGTCGAAGAGTATTTTGAAGGCTCGGTGAATAGGGCGGAATGGATACAGCCTGGATTTGACGTATTTTTAGCCTGATATTCTTGATGGGTATCGGTTTTTTGCTTGCTCGAACGGAGAGCTTTTTGACTTGGAAAAAAAATTTTTTTTTGACTCGTGTGCATCGCTAGTGCGCTATTCAGAATTCGAAAAATCGAAGTGCCTCTGATTTCCATTTTTGAAAGTAGAAAAAGAAAAATACTTTTCAAACGACGTGATGAGGATTTTGCATGAAGAATGCTAACTTTTTTAGTTTTAATTGAAATGTCATATAGTAAAATAATTATTATGAATGAGATTGTATTTTTCCAGAAATAATTAATTAGAAAATTTTAATATTTAAGTTGATGAATTTTTACCATTGTTGCTAAAACGAGTTTTGAGTATGACATTGCAGCTATACATAGTGTTACGTGACTTGCTTTATACCTGTTATTCATTGTTGTCATATACTTGTACAACTTAGTTTATGTTGAACTTTACGAAAGGTTCGCTCGGGTCTTTTCGAAGCGTTTTCAACTGTTTGAAAATAACTTGTATTGACGCACAATTCACTTACTCTCGTAATAATAATTATTTTTCAACTTAGAAAGATATAATAATAAAATGTGTAAGGGAGTTCAATACCACCATTCATAGCTATTTTGGTTGCAACTTTAATTACTTGGGTGAAAACAAAAATATCAATAAAAATTGAGGATGCCTCGGAGAATGCCGACGTATTTATAGTACAAAACCAATACTGTTCTTTACAGCTCATTGAAACATGAATTAATTACCAATGTAGGGTAAGTTAAGAAAAACGATATCGAAATGAGCAAAAACAAGTAGAAACGTCCAAGTATGGTTAGACTGAATGCATTGCGGAAAATGGGGAATATTCCCAAATATTATTTTATTTAATTTCTTCTGCAGTCGAATGGTAAATAACTTTTTAATTCATATTTTGATGTGCTCCAAATAATTATTAATGTAATTAGAAAAATTAAAATTCTAAGTTTAAAAAATTGTTTCGACCAATATCGACCATCACTTTCGTTTTAGTACTTTTTTAAAACATGTACTTAATTTAATTATAATGGTAATACTTAAAATATAGTTAAAAAGTTATAACATCATCTTGTACGAAGAATATTCAGTACGACGCAGTTTCTTCAGAAAATAACGATCGAGTATATTCACGATGGTCGGTACTGTACGATTCTCTCCTAAACTAAACTTTCAATTAAAATACTTTCTAGAAACCGTGCAAAATGAAGACCAACGTCTTTAATTTATAAATTCGCCAACCTTACATCTTACACATCTATTCAGCAAACGAAGATGAGAATTTAATAACGAGCTTATACATTACAGCTAAAATAAAAAATATAGGAGCGTCTGTGTCAACGTTCAATGGCTTTGCGCGACTAACGACTGCATTAATATCTCGTTGCCGCGGCTGCGCTCCGCAGCTCCAACTTATACTTTAGACAAGGAGTGTTTGCACGCCTAGCCAAGCCCGCGCAGGTCGCGATATTCGCGTGGAGAGCACGAATGAGGTTGTAGCGAAATTTGAATTTCTTAGAAATCTTCTCAAATGCTTGCTATGTCTTTGTAATAACATTATACGTGTGCGCTTGCAGTTTGAAAGGGCTGCGTCTTCGTCAAGCTGAGATATTCGTCTTTGAAGTTTCAATATTTAATGTGCAAGCCCTATATCACGTCTGCACTAAACCTTTTAGGTTGGATGGTTTCTAAAGGAACCAAGCCCTTTTTCCTTTAATTATTCAAGTAACTCCTTATGAAGCTTGGAAGACGTGGTTTTTGGATCCGTAGAATTCTAACATAGCGAACTAATTATTTACAAAATGTATGAGATTAGATAATTATGGTGGCAATTTTCGAGGTTGCTGAATACAAAACTGAACTAAAAGCTTATAAATTCAAAATGGCGTATTCAATATGGTAAACAGATATATAGAGATCGAGTAAGCTTGATGGCTAGGTTCAGTCTGTGGGAGGTGATAGCCGCGTAGCGGAGAAACGCCAAAACTGTAGCGGGCGCGAAGAGGCGAGTCTTCGCAGATTATTTGAAAATTTATCTTGACGTAAGTTTTTCAAAATACATTTTGCCATGTATTATTGTATTTCGGATTTCTGAGTTCAGATACGTAATTACTTCCTCAAAATCTCTTTAATAGTAATTTATATGTTAATATTTCTTTTCAAAAAGTGGTTTGCTATATTATCCACCATTTTAAATTTTACGATTTTAACTTCAAATTTATATTCAGCACCCTTTAGTCGACTTATTTTTGAGCATTAAATCATTATGATTTCTAAAATGTTCGCAGTATTTAAAAAATAACTGATACTTTACACCGACTAACCATGTACATTATATACAAATCGAGAGAAACGATAATTCACCATACCATTTCAAAAAGATAACTATGTAAAAATGTACATCATGTTTCGATGTCAACCTTTATAATTTTCGTACATTTTACGCTACAAGCCAGTCCAATCTACACCTCATATCATAAATAATCCTATTCTACGGTAATTCATAACACAATTAACTTTCGAGCTGCCTTCTAACCCCGCAACCCCGCCTTATAGCAGCAGTTTCCATCCCTGCATGTACCGTGGGGCCGGGCGCACTTAGCCCGACGATTAATAACCAGAACCGGCGCAAATCGTACTTCGCAGGCTGTTCCACTCGCTTACGGCGCAGCGCGCATTAAACCTGAGCACTGCGAGCGAGCGTTGCGGACTTTACGTCTCTCGCGGAGCGCTGTAAGTAAGGATTATATTCCGCGTCGTCTAATCGTCTCGTGTTTTCTTTTTTTTTTCCTAATGCCAAGGTCGAACGATAAGCGCCGAGAGAATTTTTCTTATAGAGAGTGTAGGTGGTGTTTGCGAAGGATACTCTCCAGGTTGAGAGGATTGTGTTGTGTGTGTGTATGGAGGAGACGGAAGGTCAGGAAATCCTATCGCGGGATTATACTCAAGGTGGAGGCGCTCGATTGTTTGTTGAAAATAAGATTATGGAGGTTCTTTTCTTTATTAATAATCGGGGTTGGGTTGCAAAGGCTGTGTTGTGGACAAATATTATTGACTTGGGTACAAGGCTGTATAATAAAATTACAGTAGGTGGAATTTTTTGTTATCTGATTTTATTTATTTTCATGTCATTTCGAGGTACGACATTGCACGGCAGTCTCTATTATACACTAGAGGAAGTTTTGTGATGGTAAAAAAAAGTTTTGCTAAAAACATGTTAGAAATATGTTTTGAGGTTCTGGGAATCAAAATACACTATTTTTAGAATCTGTCTGTATAAAGGTCTGTGTGTGTATGTGCGGGCGTGCGTGCATGCGTGCGTGTATGTGTGTGTTGATGTGAACCAACATTATTCTCTTTTTAGTCTTTATTTAAGGAAGGCGGCACCAAAACACATTTTTTGGTTTTTCGATGCGTTTTTGTTTTTTAGCGGTTTTTCGATTTTTGGGTTTTAGTTTTTCAGGTTTTTTGATACCTTAGATATAATATCATCGATTAAGTGATAATGCATTTGAAAGAACATACAATTACCTATCCTTTCGATCCGAAATTTTGAATGAGCATTTCCCTTGTTTTGTTATTCACGAAATCGTCATTTTTTTTCAAACAATTATATCTGTGAAATATAATAAGGCAAATGTTTAAAAAAATTGAGTTTAGGAATATGGAGAAGAATATTCTGTAATTACTATAACTGGAGTAAATCGGCTGCATTGGACCGACTCTTTCCAAAATGGTATCTTTTTACTATCTCTTGAACGAGTTCTTTGCCCAAATCACAACGAACTTTATATTTCGAGATATTTGACGTTATGTATTTCTTTAAATTTCTTCTTGATCGCTTGTATGTCGAGAATGGTACTGTCATTTTTTACCAAACAGGGCTCATTTTTATCGTTTTTTATTGAAAATTCGAAATTAACAAGAAATTTAAAGATTCATTGACTCGTTTTTTATAACAATTTTTCGATTTTTGGATTCTTGAGTTTTAGTTGTTCGAGTAAATGCTTTAAAAAGAGCATACAATTACCTATATTCTACAACCGCTAATTTTGGGTAGGCTCTTTCCTTTCTTTTTTTAAAAACGAAGAAAGTCATATTTTGTTTAAACGGTTATATCTCAGAAATCTATGATGGCAAATCATTCACAAAATTTTACATGATTATGAATTCAGTAAATCTACGTACTAACATTTGATTACATTTAATTTAAATATTTAAATAATTTTAATAAATTACGTACAGAGAAAAAATTGCCGTGATAAGGATTATAACCTATCGTTCCATAATTTTAGTAAAAAATTATCTTTTGTCAAACCATGAATGCTAGAAAAGCACATCCTTTCTGAGGTATTATTTAGAAAGAGATACAGCAATTTAACATTAATTTATTAGAACAAAGAATTTCATATTGGAACAATTAATTTAGTTTGAGGAAGCTAAGTGCCAATGAATTGGCAGCAATTTTTTTATGTAATTATATATTTTTCGACGAAAAATAGTCTCGTTGTGAGTCCAAGTGCATGTGACTTTTATTTAATTGTTTATAATATTTTTATAACAATTTGAAGAGATTAAGAATACAAGTTAATGTTTTCATTTAATAATTTTTTATACAATCTGTATAAATATAGATAAATATTTTATACAGTACATAAAGCAGGTGCCCAACATTCATGACCCTTTTATCTTTCGTAATTTATCCATTGCTGTAATAGAGTAAAACAAAATCTTTGCTAAAAATACAGACATAAAAAATCTTCTCTTTCCAAACATCTTTTTCTCCATATATTACTTGCGCATCCTTTGTCCGCGCGCAAATTTCAAATCACGCAGCTCGCGACAAATTCCCAGCGCCAGTATATGAATTGAGTATCTCGCAAAATGAAAAAAACCAAGAAAAAAAAAAAGAATTTGGCCGCCTCCCCATTGTCGTAAACCACAAAAGGCCGGCAAAAGCTCCCCCGCGCATGATATGCAAGAACCGCGCATTTATATTTCTGCGTGCGTATATGAAAAGGCTGAAAGAGGTCCCTGCGCCGCGACGCGATCCTCGATAAGTCCGGCTCGCAAAACCCCCTGTTATACGCGCGCAGAAGCGAGTCAATAACGTCGAGAAGTTTGGCAGGGAAAAAGTCTCGGCTCGCGGACCCGCGTGCACTTATTTATCTCGGGAGACGCCGTGAACAAAGAGACGGAAAATTCGCGGAACGCCGGCCAGGATATACAAGTATAAGGGATGTTCCGCGTTGAGTCGGTTGATGATAGGTTTTTTATGCGCTGAAGTTACAAGTCAGTGATGATCAAAAGATAGAATGAATTGTTTAAACTTCAAGGTTAAAAAGATAAAGAGTTAATAATGGAAATTCTTGCTTATTTTGCACACCAGCTGTAAAATATATAGGATAGGATACAAATAGTATAGGATCTATATTTGTGCGAATCTCAAAAAGCTCGATCAAGTTCAGTATAATTTTTCTGATGTCAAATTATTTCTTAAAGTATGAACTTTCAAATAAATCTTGGTAGAAGATGCATCAAAGCCTTGAAAAATAAGTTATGATACTAAAGAGTTATGAAAATTCGCAATATATACTTTGCGTTATGGATATTTACAACTGTTATAAAATATCATAACTCTTTTCTAGACTGCGGATTACCTTCTAATAAAAGAGAATTTACAAACTTTATTTGTTAACTTATATATTTTTTTCTAAAGCTATGTTCATTAAAATGGACGTACTCAAAAAGTATAAAAATAATTATTTATCGGTTGGAACGGTTTTTTTTAATTCTAATTGAAATATTGGGTTTTAAGAATATAAATGATAATACTTCCATACGTATACACATGAATATGTAAATAATGATACATAAATATACACGAATATATTGAGAAATTTATTTTTATTGTTCAGTATCATGTCCAGATATAATTCAGATCTGAGAAGGTTTATTGCTTCGTGAACAACTCTAACAGATTATATATTACATAAGAATATCATTAACGATACTTTCAGAACTCACAATATACATCATGTTCTATTACGTTTTTTTTCTGGAATCTATTACCCTGGTACAAATCCGGACATCTTTGTCTATTTTTGAAACGCTTATTTAACTCGAACCTTTACTAAGCATTTCCGAGTCATTTTTATGACATAGATTGTAGATGCCTATTTAATTTTACAAAAATCGTTTAAAAAGTGGACGAAAATGACCGAATTTCTTCCAAGATAACCGTGACATAATCAAATTTAACCACAATACGCTATTAAAACATCTCTTCAGCCTTCAGTACTTAAAATCCCATCTCCCAAATCCAACACTGAACATCCCATATACCCCGAACCGCGCACAAAAGAAATCAAGAATTTTCTCCACGGCGCGATTTTCCTCCGACCGCCCGCCCAGACTCCCGGCAACCTTTGCCTCCCCCTCACACCCCTCGCTCCCTCCGAAACGAAACGAAACGAATCGAATCGAAACGTAAGACAAGCCCCAGCAGCAGCAGCCGATATAAAAGAGAGAGAGAGGAAAGCCTCGAATCCCCTACGAAGTTCCGCGCCGTGCCTCCGCCCTTCCGTATGGCAGCGCTTGGCGCATCCACCCTCTCTACGCCGGAGAGTCGCGCTGACGTTTTATCGCTCCCCTTTGACGATCACGCGCGCGGGGATATATAATAGATCCGTCGAAGGAATCCTCCCCGCCTTTGCCGAGCTTAAAGTGTCGTATAATTCGCCTCCTCTTTCTTTTAACTTTCTTTTTTGCTCTCGCGACTCTGCGCGCCGTTTTAAGGCGAGGCTTTCTCTTTGCGAGCGTGATGCTCGGTATTGAGGGAGTTCTATTTGGGGGGAGGTAGGGTTGAAGGTTTTTGTTGGGGGGGAGTGTGAGTTAGGGTTGAAGGTCTTAGGATGCTTTTAGATGTTATTTGGGTACTTTTTGTTGGTTTTGTTTGTTTTTCTGTGGAGAAGTGATGAATAGATAACCCTTTTGCTTATGAATTATTTATAGTGAGTAAATATGGATTTTTTTAATGTGTACACCGTTGCAGATCAATTTTCTGATTAGCTGAGAGTAATTCCACAGCAGCTCTTGTTTCCGTAAAAGTAATCTGTTTTTCATTAGTTTTTAGATTTTGAATGTACGGATAGAATATATTAGATAGTAAATAGTTCATTTCTTTATAGTTTCAAAATAATCTTGTATAACAATCAATTTGAGGTAACAATTCAGTACCTGGATCCGTTAAGATATGTGACATTCAAGCAGCATTATAATAAGTGATGAACTACAAGTTTAAATACTGCAAGAATTTATAGACTTTAATTCATCATATTTGAATCTAAAGTACTTTCAATCGCGTTCGAAGTATGTTATCTACATACCATCAAATTTGAAAGTTGCGGCAAGTTTACGATGTACATTGGTAAACGTGTCAAAAGGATCCTACAGAAGCGAAAGGGTTAAAATAGAGCACTTGAAAACTTTTAATTGAAGAATTACCACCAGTCAAGGATTTATTTTAATCTGTACATTTGCGCAATCGCGAGGTAAAGTTTCGAACATGGATAAAAGTTTCCAACTAAATACAGAGCAGAATATTTAACAGCTCTCGAAGTTGAGAAAATGCCGTGCGAGAATGTCTGACCTAACTCTGTTTATTACTACTTGTATCAAACGAGAAACATCGACCGTTTGAGATCGATTAATCTTGCATAATGTTTTTTCTTTTCAAATAAGTTTTTTTCGCATCAATTACAAGATATAATAGGACAAGTCTACATTTTTTTCTTTTTTGTTTCTGAAAAGGTTCCGGAATCCACAGCTTCTATACTACAGGTTTGATATTACTTATATAATTATTTGTTCTTTCGTACTTCTTTTTATATAATTTATTTTTATTTAAATCTCGATTAAATATTGAAGTAGAAAGTATACTGAAATTTCACACTTTTCTTATTTATTTATGTTTTTCAATTTTCATGAACTTTGATTGACAATTATATATAAAATTTAAGTGTTTAAAGTATCATACAAAAATCGATAAAAAAGATAACATATTTTTTTTTGCCATTTTTATAAAAGTTTTAATGTACTCTCAAATTTTATCCCTTAAATAAATTTCGAAAAAAATAGAAAAATGGTAGTATTATAGACACATTTACTTATTGATTCGTAAAGAGGGTTTTTCGGTAAAAAAACGTGTGAATATACTTCCAAATTCTCTTCCTTTCCTACATTTCGAAAAAGAGTAGAAAAAGGATAGACTAGACAACTTTATCTATTGATTTTTGAAGAGGTTTTTGGTGAAAAGACGTCGACGTCGGGTTCACTGAATCGCGCATTGATAAAAGAGTACTTCACCAGATGTAATACTCGAGCGCGCCAAGATTTTGAGCGTGTAAAAAAGTGGATCCGCTCGTAAATGTCGACGCGTCAGGGAATCACGGTGTTATACAATTTAATGTCTTCTATAGATTGATAGCAGCCCTAGCGCTTCTGTGTATACAAAGCATGTTTCTTTTGTAAAGGAAAAAAAGTGCTCACAAGCAGAGTATTGTACGTCTTCTTACTACAAAATTAAATTTTAAATAATTGAAGATTTTTAAAAAGGGACTAACCGGGTATTACTGGTAAAAGTATTTTTTTTCCTTGTAATTAATCCTTTAACACTTAATTATGAATTATAATTTTCTCACTTTTATGTTTCTGCATTGAAAAATAATTAATTACTTAAATACACTGGCGGCTAAATCGAAGGTCTACATAACTTCTTCAGATGATATGCTCTAAAAAAACTCTTACGAAAAATAAAAGTAATTTTGATTTATTTAAAAAAAGTGTAAATTTGATTTTCCAAATTGTTATTTTAAATTTGAATTCAAATCTAAATTTAAAGGTTATGTCAACATCTCAAAATATATGTACCATATAAAATTCCTTAAAAATATTTTATTTTCATTGTTCTGTCTAAATTTTAATTTAAAATATATAATATAAATACGTTCCTGCGTAAAATAAAAAAGATAATTAGATAATTTGAATTACGTTAAAATGAGCTTCATATGTCTCAAAACGGGAACGATACGAGGCACAATTAAGATGTTTTGAATATGGTCAAAACTGTTAAGTTTTTATTAAGATATTAATGAAAAATCTTTATTTTTACGCGGTTTAGTTCGTTATCCAAGAAATTCCAATGCTTCACGAGCAAACGCAAAGCTGCTCAAACAAAATCCGGAAACCCAACTTCACCCCCACCCCCAAAAACAAACCCTCTCCCCCTCCACCCTACACACCGAAGATCTAATAAAGCCACATTTATTTCAAGGCCATTAACCCTCTTGAAAAAACAAAGGCTTACCACACCGCCAAACGATTCCTTCGTCCTCAATCCCGTCTTTTATCTCCACTCCAGGCTCCTTCAACCTTCGCTCGCTGCTATAGTCTCTCGCTTAAGTCTCTCCGACAACCGGAAGTCGCTCGTCCATTCCCCCGAGTCTCTCTCTCTCTCTCTCTCTCTCTCTCTCTCTCTCTCTCTCTCTCTCTCTCTCTCTCTCTCTCTCTCTCTCTCTCTCTCCTTGCGTCGTCCTCCCTACGTTACACAAGGCGCCCGACTCGGGCACAATGCGAAGACCCCCGGCGTGCGCGCGCGAGTTTGTGTATCCACGAAGGTCCGAGTCGTTAACGGCTTATCTGCTGCAACACGTCGGACGAGAGAGAAGACCAAAGAGAGAGAGAGAGAGAGAGTCGATCTTCCATTGGTCGTAGGTAGCTTGGGAATTTTAGATCTAAGAGAGAGCGAGAGAGAGAGAGTTATTCTGCGGACGGTGAGATTCTAAGCCGCGTTTCGAGCGAGGGTTTACATTGTGCGAGCCTTTTGAGATGGGTGGAGGTGCACGGTGGAGTGGGGATAAAGCGATGAGCGTGTACGGCCAATTGAAGCTGCCGCGCGGGGAGAGAGCTTATGTTGCTCGTCGGGCTGAGCGCCGAGGGAAAATAAGTTTGTGCGAGGGTGGAGGGTAGGATTGTTGAATTGTTGTAATTGATTTTACGATGGGAGGAAGACATGGTAATTCGGGATATTAGGTACTATTTTATAGACATTTATAAAGTGATGCTAATGTATTTGAGAAGACAAATGAATTGTTAGAAACGCTATCATTGACAGGCTGAAATATCATTTGGGATAAAAACTAAGACAGTAATATATCTAGAAAGAAAAGAAGAATCTGCTTTTGCATAAGCGTGGACCGAACGCAACCTTAAAATGTTGTTTAAAACTTAAAAACAAGGAATTTGGAATTTTCTCGAAGCTGTATTGATTTCATAGCATATGAAACTGAAACTGTTTTGAATTTTAGGTACAATCAACGCAAGTTTAAGAAAATTCTTTTTTTTTTTATTTCCGGTTTTAAGGGGTTGTGATAATATTGGCATTTATGTTATGTTATGTCAAAATATTTTGAAACTATTTTTCTATATCAAATTCACGAGATTTGTATTTATATGGGATTACTATAATTATAGTTAGAGCAACTACAATTTGAAATATTATTAATTACTATTGAACCTACAACTTGCAACTTTAACAAGTACAATGCTATTGATCTAGGTAATTGTAGGTGTGACAGTTCCAATATTATTGAACAGATTATAAAAAATATCGTTCAGCAATATTGTAGCTTTCACAGATACACAAAATAGCCAGTAATGTTGACGTCTAAATAAGTTTTTACGAATTTGGGAAAAAGCGCGTTGGTATTTCTTTCTACATATAGTAAGCCATCTCTGGTTCACATTTGAACCTCAGTGTAATTCATATTTGATATAGAAGAATGAGTTTAAAAGATAAATGAAGAGAAGTCATTTTTACTATATATAAATTAATGCAATTGCAATATTATGAAACAAGCATTTTAAGTTTAAATCGAATTCCTGAACTATCAAGAAATCTGCATCCAACTGTTAAAAAAGTAAGATTAGGTTAGAGATATTCAAAGTCATTATTTATTAACTATTATCAAATTTACAGTTCATCATATCTCAAGTTACCTGTCATGCATCATAAAATCAAGCTCGGAAACGATCATCACACGTAACACCACAACCCTCACCCCGTACCAATACCAAACAACCCACCCACCTCTTGTCACCCAACATAGATCAAGATTCCCCGCTCGTCAAATCCCCAAAGAAAAATAATTAATTACGCGAATCCCTCCCAGCAGACTTCGAACGACCACCGCGCGAACGAGATCCACCGAGTAAAATGGAGAAAAGACAAACGAGCCGAAGAAAGGAGCTTCGTCGTCCTCCTCGTCGCGACGACTCCTTACGTCATTTGTTCGGCGTCCATTTCGAGCCCCGGCGCAGATAAAAGAAAAGCGGAAAATAAAAGAGGGAGGGAGAGGGGGGAGCTTTAGAGACGAAGCCCGTTGATTTCCGCGAGCGAGCGCGAGAGAGTGGACTCATTTTTATCGGCAGCAGCATTTCTTGTATCATAAAAGGGATTGTCTGTCCTGCCGCGAGCTGCGGTAGCAGCTGGCTTTGGTACCCGATGATGGCCGCCAGGCTCGAACAAATGCGAGCAGAGGAGGGAGAGGTGGAACAAAAGTTTCCGACTGATGACGGATTGGTTGTTTAGAGGGACGAGGGGGAGAGGTTTCAGAGTTTGAGTGAGAGTGATTGCTGAGGGTCTGGCTGGAGTTTCGAGGTTTGAGGCTTTGTGCGTGATTATGGGTGATAAGTTGGTGGGAGAGACAGTGGGTTGAAAAGGAAGTTTGCGATTAGGAGGAGAATTTTAGAATAAAATTTATTTTGGTGTCTATTATGGGATGCTTTTGTATTAATAATGGTATTGAGCATTTTGTAAGGATTACGAGTATTTTTTTAAACTGAAAGAAGGATTACTTATTTTTTATTGGTTCTTAAATTTTTTCGTTCTGAACACAAGTAACGAAACCGCGAGTTTTACTTATTTTAAGTAATCTGTACTTAATATAAGAATGCATTACTTATTTTAAGAGAAAAAGTTACTGAAAATGAGAAACTTAAGAAAGTGAAACGCTGTTACTTATAATAAGATATAAAATTTACTTATTTCACAAAATTTACAAAACTCTTGGCTTCGGTGAGTTTTGTAGGACTACGCGAGACCAAGACAATACGATATTTTTGAAAGAAGAAAAATAAATGGTATTCAAAGTATAGTAGATCATTCATTCTTGTACAATTCTTTGCACTTGAAGATTTGTAGAAACCGAACGGAACCAATAAATTCGAAAACCTAGTTAGACATTTTCTGAATGTAAACAATAGAACCAAATTCCTTAAATAAAAAAAAAGTTTTTAAAATAAACTTATTAGCATGACTTAAAATAAGAAAAAAAGTGCTCATTAATTTGTTGTATCTTATTTTCAGAAAATGTTGTTCTTAAAACAAGTAATATTTTTTACAATGTACAGCTGTGTTGCAAAAATGGTAACAATTCTAAAGAGCCAACTATATTCTGCTAAATGAAATTTCAAAACCCTTTTATAAGGGATACCATAATAGAAGAAGTTGAAATGAGACCATTTTCAACCGCCCGCTTTGAATTATATGCGGAAACTGTGAATTTTGTACGAGTTATCTCAGGCTTCCTCTCAGGAGGTTAACCTTTTTCTATCTATAATCTTCACACGAAATAAAGCTGCCAGTTCCATAGCACTTTCATCTACTTGAAATTATATTCGTTGCATACAGAGCAAATTGAAATAGGAAAATTAAAACTGATTTATTCTGCTGTTTTAAAACAATAAAAACACCCTTTATTTGAAACTTTTAGCATTAATTAATAATAAAAGTTAAGAGTAGAACAGGAAAAGTTAGCAGTAGAAGTAATACGAAAATTTGAATTTCAATGAATAAAGTTTAATGTACCATACAGTGTTGTGAAAACTTCAGAACATTCTACCACTCGCATTATCTAAGGAAGATTTTTCTGTATTTTTAATTCTTTACACTTTTGTATAATGTTAAATAATCAAAACTTTAAGGGAGTTTTAAAATTCGTAAACATTTATAATCACAATGTTCTCGTTTAACAAATACTTTTATTTAACTCACTGTATGCTTTTTACTAGTTTTCTTTTACGTAACACTATCCAATCTTAACATCATTATTATTATATAACGGAACAACTACAACGACAAGAATAGTATATGATTACGTAGAAAATATTATAAAAATACACAATCGAAATCGACAGTACCATAAAGAGCCGAGAGAGAGAGAGAGAGAAAGCACAAAAAGCGTAATCGGAAAAATAGCGCTCAATTCCGAATTCAGCTCGCGCGCGCGCCTCGCCTGTTCTCCGCTTTGCTTCTGTCTCTCTCTCTCTCTCTCTCTCCGTGAAACTTTTCCTTTTTCCGCCGTCTCGTTCCGCGCGCTTGCGTCTGCGTTTATCGAAGAGAAAAGTCAAGAAAGCAAATGATTCGAGGGCCGCGGAACGGCGGCAGCTGCCGTGGCTTTGATGTCTCGGCGAATGTATATAAGGAAAGACCCGCCTCGCGTCTGAACAAAGCTGCCGGATATATATTCTTCCCATTCAAATGCCGCGGCGCGAGAGCCGATAAAATTTCACGGAAAAAGATGTTCGCGTGCACACGCGCTGAAATATCGTTTCGTTCGTTCGACTTTGCTTCGGAGCTCGCCGAGTGCGCCCCGGGTAATGATGGCAAAGAGCTATGAAAGTTTGCGCGACTGTGGTTCTTCTTTTTTATGAGATGTCGCCGGGACAAGTCAATTTTATAGTTGTGAAAGGGGTAGCGGTGCAACAAGTAAACGTGAAATGGTGGATTAAAGATTTTGGAAAAATTGGTAAAATTTTTAAAGTTGTAGTTTCTTTCAATTGGGAATTTGCATGAAATTTTCTTTTCTCGGTGTCTATGATACATGTACAATAATACTAAGTAATATTAAGTAATATTAAAGAAACAGAAAAATTCAAGAAAAGTTCTAGGTTTTTAGAGTTTCTTTGATGATGTAACATCTCAATATATTTGAAAGACTGTCGATACTGAAATATGACGTCACAAGCCATCATGTAGCTATGTACCTTCTTTGGTTTTTGACGTATTACAAAAATTCAAAGAGTTTAAAAAGAAAATATTATGATCTATTTTAGGATATGGTATATTCCTTTTAGTCTATAAAGAGGGTCACCACTTTAATTTTTAAATCTTTGATGTACAAAGAGACTGCAGAGTCCTACCTTTTATGTTTTTTAGTTTTTCTTTTATGGTTTTCAAGTAGCTACACTGAAAAAAAGCCAACGTAAAAGTCACGTGGCAATATGAAGACATGAATCATGTAAAAAATATACATTACTGGATATATGAAAAGTTATTAATTCAGTAATGTCATTTTCAACGCATAGTGTAATTTTACATAATTCATCACTGTATATTTTTTAAAAAGGGCTCTCAGTTGATAGGTCAAGAGAAAAATGTAAATTTCAACTGCTGAGTGTTTGAAATAAAGCGACCACTACTGAGTTAGTGATTTTTACGTTTCCAGATTATATAAAAGTACAGCTTTCAGTGTAGTACAAATCAACTTTTTTACGTAAAATTACAGCTTCGAAATGAATTATACTGAAAATTGGAAGACGTGGAACATTTCTGAAACTCGTGCAATAGTCGGTATTTTGGGGACTTTTACGCTTAATTAATTAGAGGTTTTTCAATAAATTACGTTTAGAGTATAATAGAAAAGAAAACGAGTGCATACGAGCTTTAGTCTTAATTATTTTAGTTTGCGTATTTTCAACCTAACCACAAAATCTGAAGCTGGAAATCGGGGATGAGAAATTACACACGAGCATTGAAAATTAGTTGAATTTTACATTTTCTTTTTTACAGTGTAATGCCAGATGTTTCAGGATTTTATTGATGTTACTACGATATTTATAATTATAAAAAAAATATTAATTTTCATAAAAATGTATTGCTAGTAATCAACAAACTATAGAAAATAATAATAATTATATATGATACATAGAAAAAATATTAATTCGCATATTTATGTGTAGATAAGTTATTTGTAGGCGTTCGACTGCTGATTACAAATCCGTTTTTATTTTTTCCGAAATTCAGCCGTAATAACTCAGCGGCCCAATAACCCTGCTGGAAAGTGTCATGATCATTACATTCCCTGATCATTATTGAGGTACAACCAATGGAATCAACAACATTTTAGCTCTAAGGTCTCACTTACAAATCCCGTGAAACTACATAAAAGTTAAAATGTTCTTTACAAAATCGCCACTCGAAGCACACCGGGCCATAAATCGTTCAAAAAAATCGTTAATCCACGCCCTCGGCGCGCGAAAAAAGCAAAGTGTAAAATAAAATCCACAGCACATAGACGAAAGAAAAAGTCAGAGAGCGGCCAGAGCGAAAGAAGAGAAGCACGGGATTAAAGGCAGAGCGACACGCAAGTGCAATTATTCAATTGCACCGGCCAAAAACATCCTCTTCACCCGCGCGAGTGCTTAAAGCATTTTTAATGTTCCACTGGGCTGCAGTGGTAGCGCGCGGGCGTTATTTTTTGCATCTCTCTCTCTTTCTCCCTCTCTCACTCTCTCCCTCTCTCCCCCACTCTCTTTCTCTTTCTCTCCCATACGAAGAAGAAAGTACAAGCTTCCGGGGTTGTGCATTATCATGAATTGTAGGGCAGACGAAACAACGGAAGCTTCTTTCTCTCTCTCTCTCTCTCTCTCTCTCTCTCTCTCTCTCTCTCTCTCACGCGTGCACACAGCTCTTTCTATGTGCGTATATATGTATGTGTATATATATATAGAATATAGAGATGGAGCTACACAGATGTATATATACCGGCTAGAGGGAGAAAGCAATATATATATATATATATATACATCTGTGTAGCTCCATCTCTTTATTCTGTTTTCTCCCTCTAGCCGGTTGCCGCTCGTCTCTTGAAAGCACCCTGGAGGATCGTTTGAGCTTTTAGGTGGAAACGCGACACCTAAAAGCTTGTCGCAAAATCTATAGCTCTTCGCCTCCTCGCTCTCTCTCTCTCTCTCTCTTTCTCTCTCTCCCACTCTCTCTCTACTTCTCTCTCTTTCTCTCTATCTTCGAGCTTTCGTTCGCTGCGCGCTTGCGTGAGTCTCTGATGTCCTTGAGGGCGTGTATCGGAGCCGTTCCGGTGTTCGCGTTAAGAAAGTAAGCGTAAAAGCAGCGACTAATAATATTGCTAGTAATGCTACTGCTGGTTTACGCTTAATCGTAGAACAACGTTTCTTTATAATGATGAGGGTAAAAAAATAATGAACTTGGTATAGGCAGAATGGGTATAAAGTTACAGAATACGCAGGATACGGTTAGCTATTATATTGTAAGTAGAATAAGTCGGGTATGGTAGGACATTGTGTTTCATTAATACAGTGCCATCAAACGTTAACGCTATATAATTATCTGTATCTGCCAATTAATGTAGTTTTCTGTGTAGAGGTCAATATCATTTATAGCTAGTAAAAAATTGACCATTAATATTAACGGTCATTTATGACTATTGAAGGCCGATTATTGGCTATGAATGAGATTCATTTCCAGCAGAGTATAATTATACATTGAAAATTATTCAAATACTTTAATAATTAATGGAGCAATTTTAGTAAATTGTTGAAAACGATTGCAATATAATATATATAAATATTATATTAAATAATATCATAATAATTTATGAGTCAGAATGTTTGGATGTATGCATTAAAATAAATAATAATGCTTGATGCTAAGTAATCACGCGCTTTTTGCAAAATTATTTATTATGGCATGGCATAAATCGCTAATACCTATAGCAAGTAATTATTAGTATAATAATAATCTATAGACCAGGATGTTCGGATGATCGTATTAAAATAAATAATAAAGCACGATGCGAAGCAATCACGGAAATCGCATTAAAAATATAACGAGAACATGAATTATTAGTATAATAATCTATCTTTATACTTAAATAAATAAAAATGATCGATACGAAGTAATCACGCTAATAAAGCTTATTTACATTAATACAGTTAAATATCCCAGTTAAATTTATAAACATAAATGATTCCGAATTCTCGTATAACAATATCACGTTCCCATCTCCAAGCGGAAGCCTTCTCGTATCGAAAATGTTCTGTAATAATTTATTCCCGCACAAGGCCCACGCACGCGTCCTTGCCATCGACGTTCTCTTCTCGCCAACTAATTCTTCCCCATCTCTCTCTCTCTCTCTCTCTCTCTCTCTCTCATCCACGAATAAGGGAAGTTTCTAAGCGAAAGCCCCTTCGCATTCCCCCTCCCACGTGCACTTAAGGCTCTCGGACGGCCACTTCGCCGGCCAATTGACCGAGAGACGGACCGGAAACTTGCTGATTTCGAGAGCCGACAAACTCTCGCGTATACGTAAGTATATATATATATATATATATACAGCGGCGGCAGCGGGGAAAAATTATTTAACATCTGTTTTATCACTGTTGATCCTAGTCATTTATTTTTACGAGCTGCGAAACGCACGCACGCTCGCTCTCGCGCCCGGGCAAACGGAATTTATCAGCTTTTACTTCGTGTTTTATTATTCCCTTCGCCGCTGCGGCGAAATACGCGCGGAATACATTTAATTAATCATTGTTGAGAGTTTTTTCGGCTCGCTGTCGTTCGCAGAAAGAAAAAGGTGATAAATTCGTGCGAAAATTATGCGTGAATGACGAAATTAATGAGCGCGATTCATTTGAATGCGTAAATTTTGCTTTTCTTTATTTTAATTTTGGCTGGGATTAATATTCATTAATGTCAAATATTAACTCTCAAGCACAATGATACATAGGGCTGCTACGTTTTTCATTCATTTACGTTAATTACATTTTATTTTTTTATATTTGAACCTTTTGTTGGTAAAGCATGCATAAGTATATAAAATATGTCAAAGTATACAATACATTATCTTAATTAAAAAAATGCTATAATTATGAATAAAAGATGCATTTCAACATATTTTTGGAGGTGTTATACTACTGTTAGTTAAAAAATCTAAATATAAGAATAGCCTATCGATATATGTTAAAAATATTCTACGTATTAGTGATTAAAATTAAATATGCGCTCTTTTTACTTACCTTACGACTCTAGTCATTAATCTTGTAATTATAGTTCACTAATTTTTGATACTATGACTTATTATATATATATATATATATATATATATATATATATATATATATATATATCTTTTGCGAATTCTTTTTTAATTATTATTTGTCAAGTGCTTACAACACCATGTATCCCAGTTATTAATTTGTTTTGTAAAAGGGTTTACAATCCGTGGAAGATTTATAAATATATAAATAAATAAATAAAGATTTTTATAAACAATGAACGCGTTTTCAATTTAGGTCCGCCATTTCGAATCCACCATTTTGGGTTTAGTAATATTTATTCGAGATTTGTAACAAAGACTCTTAAAAATCTCTGTATCTTAAGTATTGAAAAATTCCAAACTAAAATAAAAATTTATCTAGTCATATAATACTTTTATCGTAGCCAGTATTTAGCATATCAATCTTGAATCTCAGAACTAATTATCTTTCATTTATATACCATTCTTTCATCAATTTACTACCTCGTCGACGAATATTTTGAAATGAACTTATGAAATTCTCCTCGTCCCGGATCTTCATATCTCGACGTCCAACAAACCGTTCTATAGTTTGTTCAACAAAACCTCCTCTCATCCCAACACAAATATCCCTATAAAAAATTCAACACCAAGAAAAAGAACCTCCTTACCGTAACGACGCATTCAATTACACCCAACTGTCATCGGTCTCAACCTCGCTCCTCCCTCTTGCAAAATGAACCCCACAGCGTATCAACGAAATTTCCCACGCTAAAAACTCAACGAGATCCCGCGCATAAACTCGCCTGCCTCCACCCAAATGAAATTCCACTCCAAAAGAGAAAAACAAAAAGCCAACCCAAGCCACCTCCGCCCGGCTCATACTCTCGAACACCACCTGCGCTAGCAAAACAACCGCACCGCGACCATAATACCTCGCGCGGACTTAATGAACAAGAGAAAAAAGACGAAGAAAGGAAAAAAAAAACACTCTCGCCGTAAACGCAACGACAACAGCTGTAGACCCGCGGGCAAATGCCGCCTTACTCCCGCTTGTGTCTTATCAGGCGCTCCGCACCGAGCGCCTGATACATTAGAGCAATTTGCAGACGCATAAACAAAGCTTAGGATTATTTAGCCCAGAGAGGGGGAGGGCCAGGGGTCGAAACTACCGGCAACGACCTTCTCCGCGCGGCAGTCGGTTAATTTCGGCCGACGCTAACGCGAATTTATTGCAAATTTAACTTCCGGTTTAAGGCGGGCACGGGTATAAACTCGCGGGATGAGCCCCCCCGCTGCAGTGGAATTTCGCGAATGAGGTCTTCGGGCTTTTTCTTCTTTGGGTCGCTTTTTCGTCGTTCGCCGAGAGCGTATAAACGTAGTTTCGTGCACGGGGCGAGGTGGAATACCTTTTTTTCTTCTCGGCGTTCTTGAAGAAAAATTCGGCCGATTAATTGGAACGTTGGCGCTGGGAATGAATTCGGGGGAGGGTTTTTTGGGGATGAGGTTAGTTAGTCGGAGTGTTATTCTTTGGGGTGGCATTCCCGGATAGTTAGGTAAAATAGCGTGTGAGAAATTCTAATCGGTCTTAACGATCTTGGGAACCTAAGTAAATTACGTTAAATTTGCATAGTTCATTATCACTTGAAATTGAACTACAGCTTCTGTTTGAGAACTTGTTTCATATATAAAGAATAATAATAATTATTTGTTTATTAATACAAATAATAGTTATTATTATTGTTGCTAAAATTGCGATTATCGATTTCTCCGAGTTAGATTTGTATGAAAGGAAAGAATAAATAAAAACCTTTTTATTTTTTGGCGTGTTAAGGGCCAACAATAAATAATCAGAACTGAAAAAGCTTTTATTTTATGTAACTTAATCATTTATTACAATCTTTTTAAAGATATATGGAAAAGGGTAGATAAGAACATCTTTGACTGTTGAAAAGTTAATAAAAGGAAAGTTGTATTTACTTTTTAATTATGCGACAGAGAGATCAATAATCACAATCTTAATTATCGATTAATATTCAACGAGTAACAAAACTAAGTTTACAGCATTGTAAATCTAATAATCATTAGGTGTTATGCTTCGGCAGATCAGTAATTGTAATTCAGGTACGATTAATAAACGAAAATCGATTTACAATTTAACTTTTATTGCGTTCTATGTCTCGATTTTTATTGCGACTTTCATTGCTATAGTTGATTGTCACAAATGGATTGCGCAATACTCATAATTTCATGCTGACTACATCCTTATCGGAAAGTTTTTATCATAAGAAGTCCAAGTTGGAATCGAATTACGAATTTCTCAGTCCTCGGACGGGCATTATCGAAATTTCATAAGCCGGCGTCTCGGACGAGCCTTAATCTCGAGTTAATTATTCGTCGGTATGACAAAAGGACGAGATCCAATTGCATTCCTGCTGCACGGCAATTTTCTTCGTCTCATTCCTTGAATTTTCCATTTACGTGAAGCGTTTTAGTATTCCATTCGCCGTACCTCGATACTTTTTATTATAATAAAGTAACGAACTGTTGAGTTTTAATAAATCCCTGGAATTTCAACATTCATTTTACTTTTTTTTAATCATAAATACTTTCGACTATGTAAATAAATACGATATGGCTCTTGCAGCACCTTAATAGACGAAAAAATGAAACATTTTTTAATTTTATATGATTATTTTACTATTACACTCTTCATCTGAAATAAAATATATAAAATTAAGTCTTTAGCTCACTGACTAATATAATTATACAAATGCACAATTCCAATTATACTAAGTAAATAATTATTATTATTGGTTGTTTTATTATTTACTTATCTGGTAGTATTTCAGCATATAACGTATTATAAATATGAATATTATTATCACAATTCCGCAGCTTATTATCCTATTATAGTCCTTCGGCGAGGCTTATGCGCATTAAGATACTTTTATCGCAATGGAGATTATTGCGTAAAAACCCATCTCAAATTAAATATTTATTTTTTACTTTATTGGTTTTATGCCCATTGAAGGAACTCCGTTAAGTATATAACATTTTTTTAAAGAGGTCAGTAAATATAAAAAATGTACTTTGAGTCAACATACTTTTTTATATATTAAAGTACGTTATTATCAACTCTTTATGAAATATAACATTTTGTATCCCTATCACGCTAAAATGAAAAGAGTGAAATGCTTTTAAGGGAAAATAAGGAACCAATTTCTTTGCAAGTTAATTCTCACTCTAATTAAGAGAATAATAACTTTTGTGTGAACTTTTTACTTGATAAAAGAGAGAAATTAAACTTTAAACAAGAGTATGTGAAGTAACTGTGAGTTTTGAAAATCTTCATGATTTATTTGTTTATATTTTTGATTCCATTAATTTACTTAAATTACAATTTCGTGCAGATTTTTATACTGTAATAACGCTAATTTAGGAGATTACTCTTCAAATTTAACAATATCTCCACTATTTGCAATACCCAATAAGTATGCAAAATATAATTTTACCAAATAAATTACGATTAACTTACTTTTCCTTGGTCGAACCAAATATCGCAGTTTTTTAACACCCTCCTTTAGTCGTTATTCCCTAAAAAAAGTTGAAATCAAAAACCGGTTAGTTTCGCACCTTCTCTCAAAAAGCGTGATCACATCTCCAGCTTCGTTCCACAACTTGTATTACACCCACGCAAATACCAAACGCTCCCAAAAAAAACTTCTTCCGAAACCACACGCCACTCAATACCCACCCACGCAAAACCAATCGAACAACTTCCAAAAAAAAAAAGAAAAACCCCCCAACACCCTCCAAAAGAATATTCAATCAAAAGTTTATCGCAAACAAGCCGAGTGAAATTCAACTACCCCCCGTCGCTCCCCGAAATCAATTCAACTCCTCGTACGTACAGGCAGCGGCTCGCCGACCGGAAGATCCATCGAGCACGTTCCGCGCGCTCGCGAGCACTGCGAAAAGCGATCGAAAACGGCCGAGATCCGCGCCGAGTTTCCGCAGTGGCGCGCGTCGGCCCGAAAGAAAAAAAAAACCCGCGCGCGCACAAGCAAATCGCCGGTTCGCGCGGGCGCTTATCGACGAATTTATACGCGCTGCGCAGCGCGCGCTTGAGGATTCAATTATTTTTTTGCCGCGTGCGAGGTGAAAAGGGAAATGTGCGATGAGGAGGGGTGGAGGGGGGTTCGAATGAATGGACGGAAATCGGATAGGGAAGGGGAGGGGGGTACCACTTTTTTGTGAGGAGAGGGGAGGGGAAAAAAGGACGGAAACGCGTGTGGATAGGGGGTGAAAATGAGGTGGGATGGGAGGTTTGGAGAGAACGAGGGTGAGGAGGAATATGGAGAGAGGGATGTGGAATATAGGATTGGAAGGATGGAGTTAATGAATGTTTTTGTGTCGTACTCAATGACGCTAGGAGTTACTTTTAGAGTTTTTTGAATTTTCTGTTATTGATAGATTCTGTTCATTGGCAAATAGATTGCAGAATACTATTGATATTTTTGGTAGTCCAATTTCGTATTTCAAGTCAGTATACAGTGATCAAAATTATTTTTCTTTTACAATGCACAACTTCATTATTATATTATAAATAAATAATACAAAAAATTGTCTAAAGTAGTCAAGAGAATTGTTTGTTATTATATCAAAACACATGTAATACACAGAATAATATATACTTTTTATATAAGGCATAGCGCGTTTCTTACACATAAGAATTATACACGTAATTATTGTACACAATTTAGCATTGGTCAAATTATATATAGATATATTTGACCAATGCTAAATTGTGCACAATAATTACGTGTACAATTCTTATGTGTTAGAAATGCACTATGCCTTATATAACGTATAGCCAATATCTCAATTCAGGTCTAATTTTTCAAATTAGACCCTTATATTTATAAAAATAACATAAAAATTCTACCATAACTTATCTTGGGATATGATAATATTTCTTATAACATTTACATATTCAGATAACTTTCAAAAAGATTTTCAACCGCATCTTATATTAGATATGCAACTAGATTAGCATTGTAAAAAATCAAACTTCATCTTATTCCCCGAAGAAATCTTATACGGTACTATAACTTCGGTTGTTGAAATGCAAAATTCAGTGATTGCGACTTGAATATAAAAGAGAATATAAATTTTGAAATATGACTGGAACGCGGTCAAAATTTATGACAAACTATATACGCTTTATATAGAAAATTTGCGAAAGAATATATTCTTTAAAGACGAAAAATGCGTGAACCCCGGAGATAAAATTTCGAAGGGTCAAAAGGGTTGCCAAAAAGTAAAGAACGACAGTAGTCAGTAAACTCCTACAACTGTACAATTCATTCCAACAATACATCTGAAAAATAGGCTGCATTATGTAAGATATTAATAAAAAGGTTCGTATAAGCAAGCGTACACGTAATCACGATTCTTTTTTCTCCGTGGATAAAAATAGCTGTGCGAGGAAAGCCGGCGCGTGGTGGCGCTCGCTCCAGCTCTGGGAATCGAATTTATCTTCCCCGAGGAAATTACAAAAGGCATCTTTTGTAACAGCCGCCACCTTCTTTTTCGCATTTTCCTCATCCTCATCTCCTTTCTCGTCTATATCTACGGAACCTCGATCCGCGAGCGGCTACGTACTTTATCCCTGATTCGTACAATTTTTTTTTAAATATATACCATGTATTTTAAATTAATGAAAAATTATAAGAATTCTTAATACAATCTTAATCCTTATTTAGACCGATATAATTTAATAATAAATTACTTTATAATAACTCTGCGCATTAGTACTCTTTTACTAATAAATAAACTCGTTTATATTACGCAAAATAAAGTATGAACATTGCAGTTTTAACCAACGACTTACAAATGTTTAAAATATTATTATACTTTTTATAGATTTACCTGGCATAAATGAGCTTGGATATAAAGGATTAAGTTTTAAAGTGGTGGAAAATTAAATTTAATATAGTTTCTTCATTTACAACGACTAAGTGTACTTAGAGCAAGTTTGTAATTCCTAACCTTACAACGAATGAACATCGTGAAACTTGTTTGAAGGGGCACCAAAAGTTGGTGGGGAAGTTGAAAAGTCTAATCAAATTAAATTTAGTTCGTTCTTGTTTGTTTTGTGGTATTAGCGTGGCGAATCGCGTCTTGTGTAATTGCCAGTTAGAAAGTTCAGCAACTGTAGGAATTTGAATGCATTAGAATTCGACACATTAAAAAAGAAATTCCTTTTATTAAAAAGATCAGTGCGAACTTAAACAAACAATTCTATTTCTCAGTTTTTTCTTATGAACTGTGATGTATTTTAAATGGTAAAAGTTTTGTTAAATTTTAGCAAACATTTCTTATTGTATGCATATAAAAACAATGAAAATAATTTGTTAGATAATATTATACTATTATTATATTAATGTATTATATTACCAAGTTTGACGGTTTTATGGTTCATCAATACGAATTATGATTCACAAACTTGTATAAATACAGTATATTACATAAAATGTGGGATATTGTTATGTATGGATTATTTTTACCTTTATTGCATATAATTCATGCCTATGTATACAGCATATTTCACTTACCACCATTATTAAATGTATTGTACTTAACATTTTTACGACTTTTTACCTGTTGCTCCTCATAAAACTGAAATTTGAAAAATGGTGTTCAGGATTTTAATCTTGTTAAAAGGATACATTTTTGTAATTCGCACACCGCAAAAAAAGAACCCCTACAACAACTCCATCCACCGCTCAACAATTCGCTCTCGATCCCATCCATCCAACAAATCTCAACGCACCCATCGCGAGATCGAAATCCGTCACCACCGGCAAGCCAGCCCTCTCTCCTCCCAACAAGGGAATAAAAATAAATTGCTTGGCAAAGAGTCCGTCAAACAGTCTTGCGGGATGCAATCCGTATAACAAGAAGAGCGTCTGTGTCGCGCGTTTAGGAACTCGTCCAGGTGCCTCGAGAGCACATCCGACAAATTCACTCTTGGGCAAATAAGACGTCACGGGGCGAGAGTGTATGAGAGAGAGAGAGAGAGAGAAGAGTGACGTAAGCGATATTCATGGAGGAGGAGACGCATCCTTGCCAAACAGCTAGCGCGTCACTTCAACAATGCATGGAATATTTCCAGCTCGAATGCGCGCGTGGGTGAAGAGGGAGGTGTGATGTGTACTATACTACCGACTTATGGTCGTGTGCTGCGGTATTGCGGCATTTTTGTTGGAGGGTGTCTGGTTGGGGGATTGACAGTTTTAATCGGGTGTGGTGTAATTTGTGTGAGATGGTGGTTTTGATCGGGATGTTATAGAAATATTGGGGCGAGATGTTTGATGTAAAGGAATATAGATAGTTTTCAACGAATTGATGGTAGTTAAATAATAATCTGTTACCAGGAATCGAAACAATTATTTTCTTATGTTCTTATTTCATATTTATGTTCTTAACCATAGCAGCTGCTGTTAACAATATAATAACATGAAACTTTAATAGGTAATATTTTTTACGATAATTCTTGGCTCTTATGAAAAATGGACTTGGCAAATATTGCACCCCAACGCCATAGTTTTCACAAGCTATATGGAAGATTAATATTTTAAGAAAACACTAAGCACACATACGAGGGTAGTTCAATAAGTCTTTAGAATAAAGTATAAAAACAATTTTTTTTGGGTAATTTTTTTTTTATTTTTCAACATAATCTCCTTGGAGCTCTATACACTTGGTCAATCGCTTTTTAAGTTTTTTTAATCCTTCAGAAAAGTGCGTTTTCGGAAGTTCCTCAAAATAAGCACTTACATAGGCAATGACGTCTTCGTTGTCCGTAAATCTCTGTCCACCGAGCCAGTTTTTCAAGTTTGGAAATAAGAAAAAGTCACTGGGGGCTAAATCTGGTGAATACGGTGGGTGTTCGACCAATTCAAATTTTAGTTCTTCAATTTTAGCCATTGAAACGAAGCATGTGTGAACTCGGGCGTTGTCGTGATGAAAGAGAATTTTTTTTCTCGCCAAATGCCTCAGAGACGACCACTCTATTGCGTTTATTCTCAGCTGAGAGCAAACGCGGCACCCATCTTGCCGATAGCTTTTTCATGCCTAATTTTTCATGTAGAATTGAAACAACTGCACCTATAGATATCCTTGTGGCCTCAGCTAACTCACGCACTTTTAATCTTCTATCCTTCAACACCATATCGTGGATTTTATTGATGATTTCGGGAGTAGTTGCTTCTACGGGCCTTCCTGAACGTGGTTCGTCACTTATTGATGTACGACCACGCTTAAATTCATTTACCTAGTTATAAACCGTTGCTAAGGCAGGGGCAGATGTGCCATGAACTGAGTCCAATTCATTTTTTATCTCATATGGAGTTAAACCCTTTAAATGAAAATGTTTAATTACCGCTCTGAACTCGTTTTTTTCCATTTTTCGTAACAAGCAATTTTTTTTTTCAATTGGTTATAAAAACACGTAAACTCAGAAGATGTGGACTGTGACTGCACCATATATCTAGTCGGGAGTGGTGCTGACTGAAAACAGATGATTTGGAGCGATTCGCGCGCCATCTGTTGGTCATTCTAAAGACTTATTGAACTACCCTCGTAACAACGATCATCAGAAATTCACAAATGTAATATAAACATTTTGAACAGCTTGTATTTCTTCATAATTAAATCTATGTTTCATGTGCTAATATATATGGGTGATTCTGCTGTAACTGTCTCACTTTAGCTTTAAAAGTATCCAAAAATTTATCAGAGTAAAAATTTTTTTTTTCTCCATAACTAACTTTTTCTTAGAGTTTGAGGATTTTTTACACTCATAATAACATTTAAAACAAAATACTTGAATGGGATACATTCAAAAGTATTTCTATGAAAATGTACACAATATTATGTGATGCTAGCAGGGGACGGAACTGACAGGGAATGAACTGACTTTCCAGGTTAAAAGTGATCGTAACCTCTCGTATATTTGTTATTAAAATATTTTCACATATATCATTCTTATGTCCATCAAATACCAAGAAAGTGCATTATGCTGACCAATAAACATAATTTAAATAGTTTTTTACAGAGGAGACGGAACTGACTGAAATTTTTGTACGTTACAAAATTAAAAAATCTTGTGCGCGTTTGCAATTTTTCAAACCTTTGACAATTCTGACATTTGCATTCGTGTACTCTGGATATATACTTCGAAAATTCGTCGTTAGATACTTCTGAGAAGTCTTATAATAGTACGTTTTTCAAACTGATCGATGCTATTATCAACATTCTGGTGCAAATCGCTAACCAAAAAGGATGCATCCGGTTTTAATAGTAGTTAGTTGAATTTGCCTTTATAACTAATTAAAATATACATAACGAACCCTACGATTTGCAACGTGTATGTGGAGATTCGACATATTCGCTTTTTTCACGTAGTATAAGTTTTTATATTGAAAATCATGTTTTGGACGCGGGACGGAACTGACATTTTGACTCTATTTTATTGATTTACTCTAAAAGACAATCAACCAATCGGTTCCTGTAATTTATCCAAGATAGTTGACAACATTATACACACATTAGAGCCGGAAAATATTTTTTTATTCATTCATACACTCGCATGCGAGCACTGGATGCAATCTGGGACAGTTGTAGCAGAACCACTCGTATACGAAAGGTCAAAAGTTTTTATTTATCTTATTATAAAATCGATAAAAAATTATAGAACCCATCAAAGTAGCCAGTAGCCACACAGTAATTTCATGCAAGAACTATCTCAATTATTGGACGTGTACTATTTATATTTTCTATAAATAACCTACAAAAGTTTATTATTTAATGAATTTCTCATGCTTAAACAAGCACGTAGTCGCTTCAATATTTATGTAAGAAAAAAATAACATCAAGATAAAAAATGATAAAAAAAAATACGATCTTCCCTCGTGCCTTTTTTAAGCCAAGCTTAATCCGAGCCATCAGCTATTCCTGCATATTTAATGGCACAGTCAAGCTTGACGGAAATGACCCTCGACGTCGAGCATGCCCCACCCGATAACCGCGAACCGTCGCGCGTCGCTCTTTATATCCACGAGGAATTCTATTGGCGCTTCGGATTTTCGGCACGTTCGTCGTCGTCGCGCGGTCCCATCTCGACGAGGTCCCGCCGCGCCACTCGTCCGAGCGTCGCGCCGCGCTTCTTTCCTGCTGAATTTCGCGCTGATTTGCCGTCTAATGCCGAAAATAAATCGACCCGTTTGCAATTTCGATCGCACGGGTGGGTTTGTAAGTTACTCACGTAGACGCTGTTTTCGGGTAGTTTTCTAGTTAAGGTGATTTTGCTCGTTAGTATTATTATTAAATCACAATAGTTTTCCTGAGTATACTAGCAAATCTTTAAATCGTGATTACTGCGATTCAAACACTTAGGTGCTTCTGAACCTTGCTCATACCTTTTAAAACTTCTGAAGAAAATTCAGTTATATAATTTAAACTGTACTATATTAAAATAAAGTTTTTATGAGAGGATTATTCTGTGAAAGTAGTCGTGTTTACAGTTTATAATTAGTAAAAAACCGAGTAAAAGTATCGTTCCTGGAAATATAATATTAAATGTCCATGTCCTTCATTTGGAGTTATAAGAAGTGCGCGCCACCAGGTTGGTTCTAATTTTATATCGCTGTTGTGAGATATTGATATTGCATAAAATTCCTCGAAAGGAGAAACGTGTGCCTTTTAAACTAATTGAGTTAGATGGGATAAAAACAACGATTGCTTGATACTAATATGAGGACCGTTATTTTAGATCTGTAATAAATGCACGCATCTAGTTTGATTGAAACATTGTATGGATTCTATTAGGCATTGGTATAAAATAGAAATTCTGTAACGGTCAAGCTAGTGTCTGCCATTACAAGTAATCGAGTAAGATTGGTCCAAATTTTATCAAAATTTATATGTTAGAGGAACGTCGATTTTGCGTATTTGCTCATATACATCAATATGAGTTACTATTCATTTATAAAAAACCTGTTTGTATTTTTTATTTTTATTACTTATTAAAAACAAAATTACACGAAAGTTTATTTCTAAAGTGATATTTTAGATCGAGAAAGATTTTCAGAATAATAAACTATTACGACTAATTTATTCAAAAACATACTAAACTACAATAATGTATTTTAAATTTACTATTCATTTATAAAAGACCTGTTTTTATTTTTTATTTTTATTAATTTAAAATACATTATTGTACCCTGGTGGAAATTTAATCTAGAACTATGTAGATCTATGTAGTTTGCCATGGGAATAATCGAGGGCCTCGATAAAACTAGATAATTTTCTACCAGGGTAGTTTAGTATGTTTTTGAATAAATTAGTCGTAATAGTTTATTATTCTGAAAATCTTTCTCGAACTAAAATATCACTTTAGAAATAAACTTTTGTGTATTTTTGTTTTTTAACCCTAAAATCTATAATTCTTTAAAATTAATTTTATTACGTACGTGACTTTCGATATTTGTATTTATACATTACATAAAAAACAGTTGACAAAAAACTCCATTAAATTTAATCACAGCCTTTTGCTTTTGTATCAAATAAAAAAACCAACACCTATCTCCACATAAAGACCTTCTCATCACTCCAACGCACGCTAAACTCCGATCGATAAGACGAAATCCCATTAGAGGGCCTCGCGCTCGCGCGTATAAAACAGACGAGTCTCGAACCCAGTCCTCGTCAAAAATCGTAACCGATACCGACTCCGACAGTGAGCTGGCAGTCCCGTGTCCCATTACTCTCAATCAGGCCTGCTGTACTCTCTCTCTCTCTTTCTCGCTCGGCCTCCGGTCATCCGACGTACAGCGCGCAGCACCTTTTTCGCGCGCAGCAGCAACCCTTCACTCGACGGGCGCCGAGTTTGCCTCTAAGCGACTGTCTAACGCGCCGAGTGCCACTCGAGAAGCTCGGATGCAGAGAGAGAAAGAGAGAGAGAGAGAGAGAGAGGCGAAGGGAGAAAAAGGCAAAGTTTGCTGAAGAAATGAGGGAGGTCGGAGTTTCAGATTTCCGAAGTTCCGTGCACGCGCAATCAGCTTTTGCGGGGGAGGAAAAGAATGATCGGGATTAATGGAGTTGGTAAGGGTGTAACGGGGTTTGTGGTGGTTTATTGGTGTCATAATGTTGTGGGCATTTAAGGAGTTGTATTAGATGTAGGATTAAATTGGAGTTATATGATTTATATATGCGGCGAAATATTACGAATTGCATAGCCAAATTTGTTTTCTTGTAATATTTCTCTGATATTTAGTGTTTTTGTTGTTAAGTTTCCTTTATCCTAGTTTTATTGCTTTATCTCTACTACATACCCATGGCTATTATGTTGCGTTCGAGATTGTTATTTAAACATTAAAAATTTCGATGATCTATTCTTAAAATCACACTCATTGTGAAACGTCGAATCATCGAGAATAATTAGCCTCTGACAATTTACGCATCTAATATTGAGACTCCCAAATTGTTAAGATAAAAAATCTTCCAAACGCATATTACAATAGTCTCGAGAATATTATATGTAAAATTGTAATGTTATATCTTGGCCATACAAATAAATGACAATTTTAATGGGAATTACATTGACCACTGTGACGACAACAAAGTAATTGTTTCATTAGCTTACACAAGAGTCAGAGATATCGATTATCATTTACAAAGTATTATCATCGTGAGTGACAACTTTCACATTAATAATGTATTTTAGTTCATTTTTAATTCGTTCTTCATCTTTCATTTTGTTTGTAAATCAGTGTAGTAATAACATATAAAATATTTTATATGGTATTTTTTATATAGTGTTAAATTATAGAATTTTTAATATAATAAATAACTAGTTTTGATTTTCATTAGACAGTGGGAGAAGTAATGACTTCGTCATAATGAAATAGTTAATGAGCATTTGCCCTACTGCGCGCATGGCACAAAAAATGATCCCTCACCGTTTACGGAATGCAGCGCGGAGTTTAGTTTCACAACCTACGCCAGCGACTAGCTAATTACTAGACTTTCATTTTCTTGTTAGTTGGCACTGCCAAGTAAGTTTGCATCAGATGTAAAGTTGCGAATTTCCAAGTTACGTGTCTCATTAACTACTCGCAGCCTGCCCATCTTTTCCCAACTTGATATCAACTTTCAGAACATCCTCTCCACCTGCAGGCGAGGGGCCACTCCTTTACCTCGTCTCTTTTTACACATATATATATTTTCACCCTCCGTGTGACTTCATAACTTTCTGTGTTCCTAAATCTCTCTCGCCTCCCTCCTCTCGCGTCATATTTCTCCTTTTTTCCATCGCGGAGTTTCCTTCTACTTTTTCTATATCCGTTTGTCTCCCCGCACTTCTAGCTCTGTCTCGTTCATATTTTTCCTGCATGCGCGGGTCGTCTTTCTCTTTCATTGTACTCTCGCTACGCTCTGCTGTGCTTTCTCGGTTTAGTCGTTTTGTTTTGGGGGAAGGGGCGGTAGCGATACAGACGACAGCGCTAATTAAATAAAGCTCGGAGAACCGACTGAGAAAGTTAATTATTTTTGCATTACCACGTCTTTGATAAACGCTGGTCCGTTAATTTTAAACGTAACGTTTTAATTAAGTGCATCCCGTGCCTGAAATTTATTCACCCCGACCCCCAAAACAATTATAATTAGTAGGTTGCCTAATCCTTAGTCTTTTTGGCTCTGACGTATTATCGCTCTGAAAAGTACCGAAAGCTCTTACGGGATAAGCTACTAAAAATTCATTTTAAATAATTATTTTTCATAAAGCTGATCAGTGGTTTTTTGAAAATGTCACGCTAAACAAAATTATGTTTTGAAAAATTACATTATTTTTGTCTCTATAATTATTTTTAATGAGAAGAGCCACCTGCGGGATAAAAAAATTGTCTTCTTAGGCAGTTTTTAAGCATTATTTTGAAAATGTTAGTTTTTGCTAGAAAATATTGGTATTTTTACAATAAAATATTCGCTGTTAATTAAAATAATACTAATACATATATTTTCAAAGCGAATTTGTTCAAAATAACCAGTTATTTGTCTTGAAAATATATTATATCTGCCCTCAAACACTGGAGCTTCAACATTATGATAAATATAATGTAACTAATTATTATATTCTACAAAAAATATTTGGTAACAAACGTGCATCGTATTTATTTTATTTCCTTCAAGAATTTCTAGCACAGAACTATTTTCATCTGCAAAAAATTATCAATTTTATAAAAATTGGTAAAATTGATTTTAATGAGGCTTTTGGAGGTGTCTTCTGATACCTAAAAATGAAGTATAGAGCTCGTAGTTTGATCATACATGCCAGAACTAGAGATATACCTAAAGTTATTAGTATTCGGTTGTAAAAAAAATTTCTTCTCTGTCGATATGAATTTATTTAGTAGAAATCGTAAGTCGATGTATAATGTATTTTGAATTTTTGCAATTGAACTTTATTCGAGAAAGTTATAGCGTTCTAATGTTTCTTTATGATGTCACAATCATAATGACATCAAAGTTGCCGTATGATCATGACGTCACCAAAAACTTTGGAGCGTCGTATCTCTTTCAATTTTCAAGAAATAGATAAAATTCCAAAAGTTTACAAAGAGAATATACTACGATATATTCAAATACGTTATTAAAGAAAAATGCTTTTTAACCCAATTGTGCATATACACAATGTTCAAAATATAGTATACATAGATATACCAGCAATGTTAATGAAACACGCTATATCTGCTGTCTGAGGGCTTATAGGGTTAAACTGCAAGTACTGGACATCACTTTTAGATACCAAAAAACATCTCTCAAAACCTTATCAAATTCCGTTTCCCATAAAAATGATACTTTCCGTGAAAGAAAAGTCGTTTCATTTTCCACCACGATCTCAAAAACTATTTATTAAAACGTACAAATTCCATTCACCTGCCATAGCGAATATACAGTCAGGTAATCCTTCTATGCACGTTTCGCACAATAACAAGAGCCATTACCACCATCCTCATCCGCAGCGTTGTATTTCATCTCTGGAGAACAATAAGAAATCCTCCAGATGCTCCTTGTTTATGATCGCAATGGATCGATCGATTTCTCCCTTCGGCGATGCCCGAACACATACTATATTCTCGAGTTCGCGAGGCAACAATAGGCTCCCTCCCTCTCTCCCAAACATTTCTGCAGCGGCGAACTGCCGTTAGAACAGGTATTCAATTGCCACCGGCTTCTAATCGGCAATCGGCTGCCGTCGAACAAGGCTGCAGCCGCCCTCGCCAATTGGCCGAAATTGTCTCCCTATAGCTGCGTTGTACGGGCGACGAGACGAGAGATCTTCCCTTCTGTTCCCGAATTTCAGACGACAAGGCCACGCGCGTGCGCCTTCAATGGCACACCGGCATCTTTGATGCGCGATTGTTCGGTGTGAATGCGGTGTTGTTAGTTGTATTGCGTCCACTTCATTATTGATTTTCGTGAGGATTGACGTGATCTGTGGTGTAATCGGCTTGTGCATTGGGGTTATTTTATTTGTAGTTAAATGAAGAAGTTTTTGAGACAATTTTACATCAGGGTTGGGGGTTTGGGATATAATGAAACAGAATATTATACAATGACCAGAATTTATATAAAGTATAAGGAGGATGCCACGAATTTTAATGAATTTATAAAAAAAATGTCAACCGCTTAATTGATAAAAGAAGTTGCAAAGAATGAGTTTGAATATCCGAATGTCTGACTGAGTTCGGACGTATCTGCTGATACAACAAATATTTATGTTCTTAGAAAACTACTAGATAACAATACTTTTGAAAGTATCCCAAAAAAATATCTCGAAGATTTTTCGACAAATATTAAATTGGTGCTAATTTGGAACCAGTGCCATGCATTATTTTGCTATTAATCATCTCAGATAGAAATGCCATAAGCGTTTCTGTCTTTTATGTTATATGGCATGACAGCGATATCAATGTTGTGCAGTAATGCCAAAACAAAAACAAATCAGAAGGCGGGATCAGTTTTTCAGTACTCAGAATCCTTTTTTTTTACTTTTAAACTACTGTCTGGCACTGATAATAAATTTTCTTTTATCAAAAGTAGTGCTAAGAATGAAGAACTTCAGGATTGAAGATTTTTTTTAAGTAAACCATGTGTATCAATTCTTCTAGTGGAGCTATGGATTTTCGATTTAACCTCAAATTTTTGTCTTGTTTGTCATTTGCAGTTTCTTAATATTCCTAAGAGCAAGGTATCAATACTTTTATAACTTTTAGTCTTACTATGAATCAGGCTTCAAAGATTTTATTGATTGAAAAACAAATACAAGTGCTACGCAATATCCCAGTTCTATGAAGATTTTTCTGAATGCTTTGACTACTGTCAAAGGATTGATTATATATTATATATTCCTCTTCTTATAAACATGTTTTTTGCTTAGATTAAACAAAAACCCAATCTATACTACTATACAATGAAGATTGATCCATTTTTTATTACATCATTAGGATAAAGAAGCTACGTAAAGAAAAAAGAAGCATATTATAATTTTTACTAGCACAGCTAACTGGCAATTTATCCAGTTATCCTTTGTTCGTCTATCCACAGCTCAGGCGCACCAACCTCGAATCGGCGCCTTGCATCAGCCTCATAAATTACAGAAGCCCATTCAGCAGCTACTACCAATCACAGGCACAAATGACAGGCTATACCGATATATTCAAGATACATTTTCATCGTGGGCGATCTCAGATAATCACATCTGAGCAGTAGCCGCGTCAGCTGCTCTGTTTATAATCAAACTTCGTTTACGATTGCATTAGCGGATGCTCGACTGCTTTATCGAGCCTATGACCGCGAGCAAACGATCCCTAGGCAAATTCATCACGCGCCGCCGTGAGCAGACAGTGGCTAGGGTGAGAAACGATGCAAATTCGACGCGGCGCGGATGCATGCGGAGTAGCAGAGCAGTCTAGTCTCGGCGCCAGCAACACAGCAGAGGATGAGATGTACACATGGGCTTCCTTATTGTGCAATCAGGCGCGTTGCTGTGTGTGTGTGTGTTTGTGTGGCTAAAGAGAAATTGCCTGCAGCCTGTGTGCCCAGTTGGGTGCTTAGACCTTTATCGGCAGTAGAATAGATTTTAGGCTTAATCCAAGTACAAGCCGCCGGTGCTTATTGTGATCGGTCCTTAAAGTAAGGACTTGAATAATTTCATGTGAACTTTAATTCGTCAGAATTTTGCGCAATTTGAACTAAGTGTAAATCTTGACATTTATTATAAAATATTTGTGTAAAAATTTATCGAAATTACACAGAATACTTTGATTTTAAGGGAATACTTGGAATTAAGTCGAGTTATAAAAATATGACAAGATTATGGAAATAATAAATATGACAGGATTGTGGAAACAATAAATATTATCAGAATTTCAAAGATTGCTCAGAATTAAGAAGAATATTCAAACGGGATTTTCAGAATATAAAATAAGTTTTCGGAATTCTTTAAATTACTTTAAATTTCAAGAATTCACTTTAAATTTCCATCTAACCTTGAGATTTTGTTTCAAATCATGAGAGTTTGCTATTTTGATATTTTTCTTCCATTTCTGAGGTTTCACTTGGAATAATGAGGATTTGATTCAAATACTGTGAAATTTCTTAAAATTCTGAGAACTTTCAAATTTGAGATCTCCATTTAATTCTAAAAATCCTGTGTAATTCTTAGAATTTGGTATAAATCCCATAGAATTTCGTCTTATCTCAATAAGTCTGTTCAATTAGAGAATTCTTTCTAATTTTGATTATTTTGAATAATTCTAATCAATTCCTACAAAATATTTCGATCCCACGCTGGCCGCCATTTTATAACGTAGATTTGTATTAATATAATTATATTCGATTAATTGCTCTGGGACACGATTACTCGCTCGGATACTGTTGAATTTATTGTATTATAAAAGCATCAGGCTGGTCCGTTGACTAGTATACCATGAGTACGAAATCCCTCTGGACGTTCCATAAAACCCAGCCACCGGAGCAAGTGATTATGCAAAGCACAGTGAGATAAGAAATTCAAATAAATACACCAATGTTTAAAGTTTAACGTATTCCTCGTATCAGAAGTCTTTTGAATTAGTCACAAGTCTAAGAAAGTATTTGTACTTGCTATCAATCGTGAGAATTTCTCAGAACTTGACATTATTTCTCAAAATTAGCTAGAAATCATCATGATTTTTCATTAACTTGTGAGAAATCGACAGAATTAGCTACTGTACAATTAATCGTCTGCTTCAAATTCATAAAATACTCTTCAATCGAGTACGAAACACACCTCGAATAATCACCACGCAGAGCACATTGGACCACGTCCTAATCATTTCCCTAAATACACTTCCGCTCAGCTATATCTGCAGAACGCAGCAACAGCAGCAGTTATGCAGCCACGCAACTATACGTTGTCATCCTGAGTGCCGATGCAGCAACAGTAGCAGCAGCAGCACGACAAGCTGTCAATCCGATATATGCGTGGTAAGCTCCTCAAGTCGTATATGCGCGCCGCAGTCACAGCTCTAGCTACGTCTATGCACTGTTTGCACGAACCCCCATGTACACTTCGGTTCTGTGCGAACGGCGCCAAGATGCGTCGGCCTCCGCACCTGGGAACAACCGCGCGCACTGTACACTGAGAAAACAATATCGTATAATATTACGATATTGATATCTTAAAAAACTGCTAATAATGTTTTTTTTTTAAATTCTGTATTTGTACAGAAAATGTTTAAATACAAATTTATAATTTTACGTTATTCAATATCGTAATTTTTACGATATTAATAAAGTAATATTTTACGATATGGGTCTTCTCAGTGTACGAGAAACAATCATCTCCAATACCGCGATGATGCTGATGAGATGGAGGATGCATGTGAACAGGTATTGGGTTTCGAGAGGGCGTTTAGATAGAGTGGAATCTTTTATAGCATTAGTTACGTTGTATGTGGAGGCTGAGAAAGTCTATTGGGGAATAAGAATTAAAAATATTGTAAATCGAATACTTGATGTATTTGTGTAAGAATAATATTATATATAAATTTATCAAAACGCAATATATAATTAAAGTTATAAGTTTATTTTCTATTCATAGCCCGTTACAATAATCTTAATTGTAATAAATCGATTTATATCTGCGACTATGTTTATTTATATGTTATATGACTAGGATATACTTATTTTAATTGAATACATAAATATTCATATGTAGATCATATACATCATTAATTCAAATTAGGCTGTAGCATGTCGGTACATATCTAATTAGAGGATTTGACTAATTATTTACATTCGAATATAAATGATGCTGCAGGAAATTAAAATAGATGTAATAAATGAATTGATTAAAAATGAACAAGTAATGTTTAATAAGAAAATAAAAATTTAAATATCTAACGTAGAATTTCTCATTTTTGTTTCAGGTAAGGCCAACTACTATAATTCCACTGATAGAATTTGATTTAATTTCATGCGGTAAGTATAACAAATGAAGCCTTAAAATTGGTTATGAATCCTTTGAAGATTCTTTGAAGATTTTATGGTTATTAATTATGAAAAGGATTTTGTAATCTATAATTTATTATGCGGACAAAAGGCATCAAAGTTCATTGTTACAAAAATCTACTTTCATTGAAACTCTACTTTCATTAAAATACAAGCAGAGTAAGTCGACAAGTTTAATATATTGCATTTTTGTAGGATAAATTATTATGCCAACCTTTTCTATAACTGTATAATATAAAAAACAATACAAATCACGATATTTGAAAGCATTCTTTTATTTATAAACATAAGTGTATTTAACACTTTGAACCGTACAATTAAAGTATTTATTAATCTCAGAAAAACGATTGAAGATTACTAAAATACTAGAATTTCTAATCAAGCAATTCCAGGAATACAATAAGATAATACATCGAAAAGCGCCTTACTAATTTAAGGGCTGAATAGCGCGCGCGCACCCAAGCGCTACTCGATATAAAAGCCAGCAAAGCGCAAGCCTCCGCTGCTATACATACCTCTCTCTCTCTCTTCCTCTATCTCTCCTCCATCCAATCTCCATCCATCAAAATCAATCCATTTTGCGGATGCACTTAGGCGAGCGAACGCCAGCGGAGTAAGAGCACTCGCGCGCGGTTACGTCCCCCTCGATGCTCATCAGGATGATTTCTGCTCGCGGGGCGCATTATACACCATGCGCCGCTATACTTGATAAATTAGCAGTGCGTCGCGCAAAAGAAATTCGGGAATGTAGGCATTTATACTTGTGTGATCTTTGATGGATTGCTGCGTTCTGTGGGAATGTGTTAATGCGTTTCTGTGCTAGATGTGGCAAAATCGATTTTTTTTATTGGGTTGTGAAACGTTCGTTTGATAGTTTTTTTCTTATCGAAAACATTATGCTTTTATATCTAGTGATAGAGTAATTATCCCTTTGAGACGTTGCTAGGTGTGGCAAAAACGATGTTTTTATTGGGTTATCAAACGTTCGTTTGATAGTTTTTTTCTTATTGAAAACATTATGCTTTTATATCTAGTGATAGAGTAATTATCTCTTTAAGGCGTATTTGGTATTTAGTTATTTGCTTTTATTACAAAAGATATATATACATCTAAATTTGTAGTGTACTATAGGAATAGAGGATATAAAGAAAATGTGGACAAATTAATTTGGTTAAATATAAAAGTGCTATAAATAAACAAAACCAATTAAAATAAAACTTTTTTACAAAGCATGGACTTGCTCAAAAACTATTAAAAATATTTACAAGAATACTTAGACATTCAGGCTTTTGAGGTTGCTGATTACGAATCTGAAGTTAAGCTTCGAAAATTCAAAATGGCAGATTGAATGTAGTAGACCATTTCTGTCATATTGAATCCCTCACTTTGAATTTACGAAATCGAACTTTAGAGATCTAATCAGCATGCGATCATAAAAACATCGAAACATTAAATTTGAGCGAAATCGTTTGTAATAAAAAGATTATTTTAATGACATTCATTTTTTTTAATTCATTAAATTAAAACAAACATTCCAATAAAACTGCATTCAAAATACTTTTATTAATACAATCAATGAGTTATTGAAGCACAATTGTTAAATTAATATAGTGATAGAAGCTTTAATTTTAAGCTCCATTTAAAGAGTGGTCTGTATTGATTTCTCATTCAGCAGTACGTGACTTAAGCGATCGTAAAAGAAAGATGCTTGGAAGCGTGATTAATCGATTGCGGTGGGATTAATTCGTAATAAAGTAAAACTACGCTTTGCCGCATTTTATTGAATCACACGGTATGCAGCTTACTCTATGTGTAATAATGAGAAATACCACAATTACAAATTTAATTTTGCCTTTATTTTACTTTACTTAATTATTATTGCAGTGTCATTATAATTGCGTAGATTTATTATAATCCATTTTTGACAACGAAGTTTTAATTATATCAAAGAATTTATGTCCACAAAAGAAATTTAATTTCATGCATAAACTTGTTATGAAACAATGAGAGACTCCTTGAGCTCAGGTTTACGAGCGAGTGAGCACAGCTGGACAAGACGCCGGATTATCATATTCCGTAGTGTATAAATACATATACTCTGTTATTCTGAATATCAACACAAAAACAAACTTGGTTAGTACGGATATTATAAATTGTAAATATAGCTTAATTTATTACTAACTGTGCTTTAACAAGTATTAATTGACATTTTCATCTAATAATTGAATGTAAATTACTTGTAAATATAGCTCCTAGTATTAGCTTAACATTTTCATTTGATAATAAAATATAAATTATATTGTCATATAGGCATGTATCGTTGTTATGTATCCTGTATTTGAAATATCCGATGAGATTTTCATTCTGATTGCCAAAAATGTTGTTCCTATCTAGCTTTCTACATTACGTTTGCTATATATTTAACAGAAACATGAATACAAGAAGAAAATATTTTGGTTCAATTGATCAAACAAAACGTCAAAAAATAAATAAATCAATTATTTATATATTTACACTACATCACGATAACTGCATCGATTCAGTTCACTGAAAGCTAACGTCTCGATAAGAAAAAAATTGTTTATACATTCTCGAGGGTCGTGTATGCTCAGGAGAAGTTTTTGAATTCGATGCCTGATAAATCGTCGGATACACCGTCGCTCGTATCTTCCGAGGAGAAGTATATTGGAAAAGAGACGTTTGTCGAAGGGTAGCGCGCGCGTGCACACATGACATTGCAAACTCGTACCAAGGCTGAGGTTCAATTCGGTAGAGAGAACTTGTCTGAGAGAGATAACACGGGAATGCTGATACGGTATATACTGTATTTTGCATCGTAAACTGTACAAGCATTCAATTTTTCTATTGAGAGACATGATGAGAGTCGCTGAAACGCACAATCGAAGCAATATTTATCTGCATTGTAATTTTAGATTAAAGAATTTTGGATCTAATAGTATTAAAATTTATAAATGATGGCTTTTCATTAAAGTTTTATAAGATTAAACATAACAAAACGATTTCTTATTTTATGAAAAAATTTTCCTTAAAATAAATAAAAATGCAACAAATTTAAGAAATGTTTCGTACTGTAACAAGAGTATTTGACAAATTATTTTTTTCAGTAATTAGTTTTTGGTTAATTTTATCAAAATTAAAAATATTACTTCAAGAAGTCACATGATTGCATGAGGGAAGTAATGTCCGTTCTTTAAATAAGAATTTTCTTTGACTTATTTTTGCAGATGCATATTTTATCAAATAAAAATGTTTCATAAACTGAATAACAAGTTCGTATTTTTAGTACATATTTTCTATAATGAATAAAATTTGTGTTGAAAACAAAAGTAAAAATCCCTTCTTGAATTTATTATTATTGTGAATTTCTTATTATGGATGATTATCTCTCAGCATTAACTACTTCTATCAGAATATTAGTCATAATATATAAGCATCCTCTATAAGCTACCAAGGTGCTCAGAAACGCTTATAACTACTATCTTTAACATATTATCCATGAGCCAATTATTCGCTCGTTCTAATTAATACAGCTTCTCCACCTACAAGACTTTACCAATTAAAAATTCTCTTCCTTCTACCCTATTATCATCGTTTCACCGAACCGCAAACGTATCTCCCCGCTGCTTTCACAGAACACACAACAAAAAACTTTGCAAAGATGCGCACCGGCTTGTAAAAATTTACCTCAACACACAAAAAAAAAAGAGAAATCACAACAAAATCCGTTCGCCGGATAAAGAAGCCAAAAACTTTGTTTCTCTCTCCTCCTTTATACAGTCATTAACAAGTTTTGACTTCGCGCGTATCGTCCGGGCCGAAGTCGACCCAGATATTCCCAAGAAAACGACAAAGCATCGAAGAAGAATCAAAAAGGAAAACGACGAACTGAGCAAGAGAGAGAGAGAGAGACGGATTAAATTCCATCCGAGCGAAAGTTGGTAGAGGAAAGACGCCTGTTGGTAGACCTGGAAGCTCTCCAGTCGTTTGTCAGTAAGTTTCGAGTGGCCGGGAGGTGGGGCTAAAAAGTGCATTCGAACGGAGGTACGAGAAGGAAAGAGAGAGGTCAGCGTTCGCAACGACGGTAAATCCATGTTAAGTCCGCATCAAGGACGGGGAAAAGCTCGAGAGCTTCTTCAATGGTTCGTTGTGTGTATGTGTGTGTCAGCATGTTCGCGTCCAGCGTCGCTCTTTTCTGAATAACGCTGAAAAGAGGAGAGGAAATCGCTTTCCCGATTTCCATTGGTCGCCGAGTTGAGCTCTGGAGGTTCAGGTCCGCTCGGCTGGCTGGCTTTACCTGTGTCCCGGACGTTAATATCGATGTAATTCGATTTCCGTGTGCGCTCGGTGTGCCCGTAGCTTTCTGGGAATCTTTGTGTATACGTAGCATGGCAATTGATACTGTGTTTATTTGTACTGCTTCTTTTTTAGATATTAATTGTAAACGTGTGAGATTTGAAAAATAATATTATTTACGTCAGGTTTATTTTAGAAATATGTTTTTAAACTTTTTGTATGATATGGCATTTTTGTTTCTATTAAAACAAATGTACTTTTATGTGTGGTTACATTTAACTTAATTCCATAGGATATTAGAATAAAAATCTAATTTTTATATTAAAATATGAAATTTGTATTCGTTTCTTTGTATACATGATATAATGTTTATGCTATAAAAATTCATTGCATTTATTTGTGGTGCTTTTTTTTCTCGCCTTGCTTTTAAACTTGACGTTTTGCGTAAATAGCACACATAAATATAGTTTTTATAAATATTTTTTTAATGTCGCAATCAATTTCCTTAAATTAAAATTGTTCTTTACTCAGATTATGACATTTTATGAGTATTTGTGACTTCTCATAAGAGCTAAAAATTATTTTTACAAAATAGAAAGACCATGCTTATTTACGCATAGTTAAGATTAGATACTTGGCAAATATTAAAGTTACATTTTTACATGCTCTATGCAACTTTATACAACTTTAACCAGCCATATATATGTATACAAATTGATATAAATTAATTGTAACAGATTAAAAATAAGTTATTGTTAATTACTCTCACGTAACGTCTGCTTTGTATACAGAATAATTTTAATTTGTGAAGAACATTCAAATAATATTTTACAATAAGAAGAGTCATTTTTAAATCAATAAATATTTTGTTATGAATAAAAATGTGTCAAATAAGATTTGTAAATACAGGCACTATGTATTTCAGGTAATATTTATATGTAAAATAACTATTAAATATGCTTATATTTATTGATTTTACTTTATTGATTTTCTACGCATAATATTGTATTCAAATAAGATTGTAATGCGCATTTTGCCTTACTAAAATTTAAATATAATTTTACATATACATACTATAATAATATTTATATTTACATTTAAATTTGTTAAAATAATTCTAGTAATTCCTCTTGCCATCTACATAATTTTAATAACTACTCTATATAGTTCGGTATAATATATAATTAATATAAATATATTCATTGCAGTATTTTGGTCCGTACATCAACTCTATCTCTAAGTAATCAACATCCTAAGATGTACTTTACATAATGCTTAATACAAAAATCAGCTTAACATCACCTCTAAACACCATTCGAAATCGTCTCATTTGTCAAAAGCATATGACGTTCCAATAATGACCTCCCGCAAAATAAGAAAGCAAACGCAATTTCCTGATGAGCAGAACCGTGCTCTCTCTCTCTCTCATAGAAACTTCACTTTCGCACGCCTCCTCCTGTGCGTATGAAAGGGAAGTCGCGGCAAATCCCGCGGAAAAATACCGGACGCGATCTGTCATGCTCCGGGCTCGAGAAGAAAAAAACCTCACGGTAAAAAAAAAAGGAAAAACGCTCGCGCAATCGCTCCGGTGAGACGGAAGATAAAAGAAAAATAAAAACGAGCTGACGGCGAAGAAACGCCCCGATTATAGGTGCGAGAAAGCTAGGCCGGAGGAAAAAATGTCCATTGTCTACGCGGCGGTGCAGCGTCGACACGAGATGCAAAGTGTAGAGAGAGAGCATGGCAAGGAAGAAAATCATTATATGGCACTCGAGGTGTCGGTGCTGCTGGCGGTTTATTGAAAGCGTAAGTCCTCCGATGAGAATGACGATGTCTGCAGTTTGCGGGTGTGATGCTAGTGCGATGAGATTCTTTATTCCTGGTGTGTTCTGCATTTATTGTTGTAAGAGGTTTTTTTGGCAAGCGTTACTCCTGTTAGCAAACTGCGCAAGAGAATTATTAGGAAAGAGAGATGATGTTATGTATTTCAGATTAAATGGTGAACTGTAGATTAAATTGCATACAAATGTGATAGAATAAGAAGTTTAAATCAGTATTTTATGAGTGGGAACTGAAATACAAAAACCGTTATGGAATCGCGTGATAGAAGAATTCAACATAGCCAATGCAGCAATGTAAAATATATATAATCATAATGTGATGGAAAAAAGTTCCGCACTTAACACATGAAATGTACTGAAAATACATGTTATAAAGCTTTTTAAATATCTATGATGTAAATTAAAATATAAATAAAAAACCGGTGCCAAGTCATTGGCACTTAGCTTCCTCAAACTAAATTAATTGTTCCAATATGAAATTCTTTGTTCTAATAAATTAATTTTATTTAAATTACTATATTATCTCTTGGTTTGATAAAAGATAATTATTTACTAAAATTACAGAACGATACGTAATAATCCTTATCATAGCAATTTTTTCTCTATACTTAATTTATTAAAATTATTAAATATTTAAATTAACTGTAATCACATGGTAGTAAGTAGATCCACTGAATTTCTAATCATCTAAAATTGTGTGAATGATTCGCCATCATAGATTTCCGAGATATGGGCAAATCTGCCGAACTTTTATCATTTAGTGTCTGAACTGTAAAACTATTGATCATTGTAATATTATTGTAATATATCCCAAGTAATCTTTTTGTTATTTCTACACATCATTATTAATATATTGGCACAACATAGATCTCATATTTGGCTCTTATATAATGATTTAAGCCGAACATGGATGAAAAAGTGCCTAAATTGTTATGTCCGAAGAAATTAATTTTTATTCTTAATAACAAAACATGAACGCCGTTTAACTTATTCGCCGTTTAACTACAGCTCTGAGTTGAACCTCATTTGTGTGCTTCATTAATAATTATAACGCACGCTCGCACGCACGCACACATATCCATACAGACATTTTCTAAAAATAGTTCATTTTTATTCCCAGTATTTCAAAACATATTTCTAAAATTGTTTTTATTACCATCACAAAGCTTCCACTATGAGGAAGCAAAAATATTTTACCAATCATAGATATAGGTAGTTTAAAGACTCAAGTTATATATTACAACTATTTTATAATACAAGAAAAACTATTGTGATTGCGATATAATGTCTGTTTCATACTGCAGTAAATATATTATATAATTAATCTCTTGTAAAACAAAAGGAAAGTTAAAAATATTATAATTATTAAATCTGGTTGAATAAATACGTACGATTATTTATTATATTGTAGAATTCTATATAATATACTGTATGCGATAACCATTTTAATTTTGAAAGCTGTATCCGTTGAAATAAAACCGAAAATCTATGTTCGCATTCAAATGGATTTCCGATAGCATTAAAAACGAAAAAGAAAGCCGTTGTTGCATAACAGAGGTTTTGGTCAGTATGGACCACTTGTATGTTGAACTAATTGCACACGTACAAAGCATAAAAAAGATTCTAACAAGCAATATCCAAATTACCCAAAAATTGCTCTCATGGTTCCTGAATTTATCAGCTTGCACATACACCATTATTTCCTGATTTTAAATATTTGAATTTTATTAAATTCATAATTTTTCTAAATAATAATAACCGTTAACTCTGTACAATGACGGTTGAATGTAAAAAGTAATTATATTATAAATGTAATTAACGTTCTTATAACATCTACATTATAAAATAATGTTATTATATATCTTTATGCCAAATTGATATGTTCGAGACAAATGTACTCGTACCTTAAAAGCCAATAAGAATTATATGACTGCAAAGTAGAAGAGATACATTTCTTCGTTCCCCTATACACTCATACTCTCTTTGTCTTGCAAGTCGACCAACAAAGCGATAAGGGTGTAAAAAGCCTGAAGGCACGACCACCACTTTCTGTATACACTCAATTCGTCAGCGGTAAACCGCAAAGGCCAGACGTTTCTAACTTACCTTGATGTTTCCAAAACAAAACAAAAATGTAAGAAATCCAAAAATTTATGATTATGAGATACTATTGTTAAAATTAAAATTAAATTAAAGAGTTTCTATATTTTTTGTTTCATCTTAGAGGAAGTTTTATCATAATGGTAAGTTTTTGCTAAAAACTGCAATACCCTATATAAATATAATATTAATATTGTACTGTTTCCATAATTTGGTTTATGAATTCATGTTGTAATATAGATATAAAAAGGGCTATAGGAAATAAATAAATAAAATATTTTCTCATTCTTGATCAAGTTTATTATATCGAATAAAAAATGGATCGTGAGCTACGATTATAAATTATATTATGCAATTATCATGTAAAAGTCACACTCAAACTTACCTACATACATTCAAATCTCATTTCTTGTCCTTTGCCATTGTGGAAGAAATCTCCTTGAAAATATCGTCAATAATTGAATACCCGATTTCCAGGGCCGTGATAATCGCACATCTGCTTTATTACAATATCCAATGTGCTGGATTATTGATGATGCGAAATAAATGTGTCTAGCCACTATTTGTTGTAGTTACACCCAGGTGTATAATTTTCATCTGTCGAGAAATCACTCCATCGTTGACCATTTTTTTATGTCTCCCACTTTATTTCTTCCCTCTCCTCTCAATCATGCCTTCTTCTCTTTCTTTCTTACGCTTTCTCGTCATTTTTCATTATCTCTCATATGATCAATTACAATAAGTACATTATTCTTATTATTATTTATGATTTTCAATTAAATTAGTCAAATATCAAGTAAAGTAGTATTTGTCTATAGACAGATTTCATATATTTAGTATCACGAAGTGAGTACCGTGCTATATCTTGTGAATATCCGTACAAGGGAGATCGTACACGATTAGAAGGATGTCTGCTTACATCTGTGTTTGACATGTATAATTGTGTGAATGTATGATTAGAGAGAAGAGATGGTTATTCCTACTATAATATCGATTAGCTATCGGCGGCTTGACGGTGTCTCGCAGTATGCGTTAGAGAACTTTAGAGATAATAACTCATATTCTTTGTGCTGCAACTAATTTGGCTCCTTAAGCCAATTTATTTTATTTATTTAAGTAGTATTTTACTAATTAGAAATTTAATAAATTGATTTCGTTCAATACATAAATAGTATATGGCTTGTTCCGTAAAAACATCAATCCATAAATGAATATTTAATAATTCAAAAAATATATACAAAAAAAATTATTATTTAAAAGTGTTAAACTATAGAAAATTCACAAAATTGACACCTAAGTTTAATGAAGAGTGGTAGCAAGTGAGTATTTAGTATTCAGTTTTTAGTTCTTCATTAAGATTATATTTACTAATTACAATGTGCAATAAACTTATACTCGGGTATGTTGTCAAAAGATCCATTTAATCAAATAATTATCAATTAAGATTAAATCATAATAAATACAAACCAGTTATATAATAAATTGTGTACAGGGAAAAAATTATCTTCTGCATAAATAAGTGTGTAGTTCACAAAACTTATATAAATATTATACAAATACTTAAATTTTGTTGCAATTCTTTTACAGGATGACGTTTCAAATTAAGATGTCTTTATTCTTTATTAATTTTATTTATTTTAACATGGATTGGATTTAATTGCCGTAATATAATATGAGGTATCAATTTTATATTACACGATCGATCAACTGGCTCTAAATAAAAGTCATAAAGCAATCGACTGACTAAGATCTTCATTTCTATCATGGCAAACTTTTGACCTGAAAACTAAAAGTTTGTTTTTTTTTATAGTAAATTACATCAAGCTAAAAAAAATTACTATTATTTCAACATATTACTTGCGAGTCATTGTAATAGAATAGTATTTTTCGAATATCTTTTCTAATATAGAAAACATTTGGATTTGATACTTTAATAAACGACATACAGAACCTCTAAAAGTGCCAAACTGATCTCAAGACAATTTGACAAAAAACTGCAATTTTTACGGTTACAGAAAAATAAAATTATGGAAAATAAAGTATTAATAAATAAACATATCTACCAATACAATTACGAGGTCCAGCACTAAAAGTATGTAGGCACATAAGAGTTCCGACTTTTACTTCTTTCAGGAAGGAACCTATCCGAATCAAATCTGTCAGGTTCTGTCCAGAAGTTAGGATCTCCGTGAGTATCATGCAAATGTACCATCATGTCCGTTTTAGCTGGAACTAGAGCATTTTATAAAAAGAAAACAATTCCGGAATTTACTCTATAGCAATCATGTAATATTTTAACATTATAGAGAAAACTCTCAAACTATTTTATTGGTATCCAAAAGTTAAGCCCATCACCTGCATTTTCATTTTATAGATTTATGTCTCTACGATCAAAGCTATTTTACTCTAGTTCGTAATTTTAATTAAAGGTTCCTCTTTTATTCATTTTAACTTTACAAACATTATTAAAAAATTCCTAAATGAATAAGAGACAAAAATATACGAATATCAAAGAATATGAAGTTAAGAAACGCACATCTGGAGTAACATATTACCGTTTCCTTAAAATTATACATTAGAAATGAGGGCCTGTGATATCAGACTACTAGTGCTAAGGTTCATTTCCAGGTATATAGTAGCAAAACCCTCTGATAGCATCGTCGAAAACCATAACCCTGAAAGAAGTAGCTCTTTCTGTGAGTGATGTACAGCAAAGTTATTGTATTAGCAAGTTCACTTACTGAGTTAAAGATCCTCTGTAGTGTAACACATAATCTCTGCGACTGGTGGATACAGTCTCATCGACTCCTTGATGCACCGCTCCAGATAATTAAGTTCTTGAAGGTCTCTCAGTTCCAACTTTTCCTGCTTTCCGTCCAATAGTTCTGTTACTTCGACTTGTGCACGATCCTGCGCTTCTTTGTTCTCAGTAAGTAGCAGCGAAGTGTAAGCCAAGGCCATTTCAGTCGTATCATGTCCCTGAGATAAAAATTCAGCTTTTAGAAAGATAAAACTCATACAATTTTCATAATATGCTTATGCTTACTTCAAATGTAAATGTATCAACTTCTTCCTAGATTCCCTCGTCGTCTATTAAACCATTTTGTTAGCTGCTAATAATAGGTCCAGCATGGCTAATCTCCTTCTCCGCCCTGTAAAATAATTATAAAATTGACTGAAGGCTTTTCATAATGTTTCGAAGTATCTTCTACAACAAAATCATATTTTTTTTAAACATTTACCTGTATCTAATATGATCTCTTCTGCTTCTAAGGTAACGTCATCTAAATATTTGTTTTTAATGCACAAATGATATTCCTTTCGATCTTCTATAACCTGTTACATTAAATAATATTTAAATCCATTTCCTACATAATAATATCTGTTGAAAACCACCTCGAAATGTCGTATATACATAACGCATACATATACATTCATACAGAAAAATTGGGGTTTAACTAAATATTTTTTAAATTGACAATATTTATACTTGTAACGTCACAATTTTTTTAGAACAATTTCTTTATCGTGTAGTTTTGGACTATTATTAAGTACATATAATTAGTTTTATCATAAGACCTTTATAAACTCTCATACGATTTTTTTATGCCCTATATCTAGCGAAAGACCCTTCTTAAGTAGACTGTCTTTCTGAAAATCAGTCATTTTCGTTTTCCAAAATTCATGATATATGAAAATTGTAACTGTTTACGTATTCAATTTATAAATTAAATTGGTGTAACAAAAAATAATTTAAAAAATTCGTATGATAATAAATTTAACTACGTACATTGAATAACATAAACCTATGCAAGACAGTTATTAATCGTTTACTGACCTTTATAAATGCGAGTAAACATTCATAACCTAATGATTAAGAGTTTCCGAAAATGTTCATGTTTTATGATTACATTCAACAACGTCTTTACATATTTACAGTAATAAATTTGTTTTTTATTATCAGTAGAACAGTTTCTTACTTTTGTGGAAGAAATGTGTTTCTAAAATTAAGAAATTTTTGTTCTTATTTTAAGAAAATAGCTTCTTATAATCAGTAAAGCTTTACTAATAATAAGTAAAACGCGAGTTTTGCATTGCTGACTTTAAGGGAGCCGGCTTGACTTAAATCCTGTAATAATAATAAAGTACTTGTTAACTGTAAATATGTTTTATACATATATATCCAGTGAATGTAACATTTTATACCTATAATATACATACAATGTGTGATTTAGGCATCCCAAAATGGTCCATATAACTACAAGAGGCTCTGCTCACTCCATTTATTAAAGACCTGCATTTTAGTCTTATTATTTGCTTACCGCAGATTTTTTTAAGCTGACAGTGTTATTTTGGAGTCTACCAGGTCTTAAATTATTCCTCATCAGTATCTCTACGGACTTTCCGGGGTACATTCCTTCTCAGTATCTCTGCGGACTTTCTAGGGTACTTATCTGAAAAAAAAAAATTATTTCATATTTTTAGACACTTATATGTTGATAATTGTACTTTTGCGTATTATAGTGAATGTATAAGTGGTATAGTATTTTTATATTTTGCGTATCAGTGATGTTATGTGTTTGTTTATTTACGAACCATTCGCTTAAACTTATCTTTTTGAAAATCCAACCAGATTAGTCAACGATGAGATCAGAAATCCTGCAGTAAACGAGCTGAAATCATAAAAATACAAATAATAAGAAAAATGAGTTTAAAGTTTTTGTTTTTGGTTTGTCTAAAAAAGTACACTTATAATTTTTTTGTGTACCTGCATTTATCCATAGAAAATATTAAAATGAACATTTCCTGAAAGTTTCAAATGAATCTATATATTTTTAGTTTATTACAAATATATTTAAATGGCAAGTCAGTATTATATATATATATATATATATATATATATATATATATATATATATATATATATATATATATATATATATACTGACTTGCCATTTAAATATATTTGTAATAAACTAAAAATATATAGATTCATTTGAAACTTTCAGGAAATGTTCATTTTAATATTTTCTATGGATAAATGCAGGTACACAAAAAAATTATAAGTGTACTTTTTTTTTTAACTAACGTTTACTTGGGGTTATGAGACCTCTGGTTTCTTATAACTTTCAGTAGTTCTAAATCCAACCACCAGGTGGGGACTAGTTTGCTTGGACTCCCGAATACTATAACATCATATTTTTTATTTTCGATTCCAAGAAATTTTTTTTTTTTAAATTGTCAAAAGCCAATTTTTGACAATCATTCTTATGTATTTCTTACCATTTCTTTGCCGTTCAAAACATATTATCATTAAATTATTTAATTAATACAATGTAAATATATATTTTATAACGTTTTTAAACTTTTTAACATTAGCTGCAACTTATCTAGAAAAAAGCTAAAAATCATGTCGTTATAACCGGATTTTCAGCTAAAACATTAAACAGAAATTAACTACTGGTTTGTGAAAATCCTACTAATATCTAGCTCAAAATACCACTCAGACTTGTGTACCAGGGATGATCTATGCATTTATAAATAATCTCCCAACTTCATTAATAACGGTTTAACAATTAAAGAAAGAATTTCATCTCAAATCAACATTATACTTTTTAACTACTCTTCAAGCGCCCAACCACGCAATATCCCTACTCAAGCCCTATCACTTCTCAAAACCCAAAACCCCATACACCACACCCGCGCAAACCTGCGCACACCGCCTCAGCCTAGAACAATGAGCAGCTTGAACGTTTCACTCGGTGCGTCGACCGGAGAAGCTTGCAAATCAGTCCTTGAAACGTATATATATATATTCACAGACGGCCGCATCCTTGCCCACGAACCAACAACCTCACTCTCTATCCCTCTCACCCTCGTCGAAACGCATTTATATACATATACGTAAGCACGCCGAGGGGCTATATATGCGGCAAAGCGTTGCTGGATACTCCAGAGCGAGCTCCGGAGAACAATGGCTCTGCGTGTCTCGCTCTCGCTCGATGAGTGTGTTTTCAGCCGGCCACTTGACTCGATCGTCCGGCTCTTGCTCGCTCGGCCAAATCCCTTTCTGCGGCCGGCCCTCGGCGGAGCCTCGCTCCCGGAATTACACGCGGGGATGTGTACAGGTTGGAGGGGACTTTTGGGTAATTTTAAGTTTCCTTGTTATGGGCACTGGATGCTTGAGGGGCATTTGTGACCGTGGTTTTAAAATATATGTACTTTTACTTTTTATGGTACTAAATTTTGCGTGGTAGGTTTTATGAATATAGGATTTTTTACGAAAATTCTCTTTTAGCTTTCTATATTACTAAATATTGTAGGTTATAATAGCTGTATCTTAAAAGAGACTAAACCTTCTTTTATTAGGTCTCTCTTCGTGGTTCGCGCTTAAAATGGAGCGTCTTCTTTAAACAGTAGGAAATTCTCCTTTCTTATTATAGCGTTGTAATAGCTTTTTAAGAAAAGGTAAAATTCTCTTTATTAGGTCTCTCTTCGCGGTTCGCGCTTAAAACGGAGCGTTTCCTTGAAGGTATAGGAAATTCTCCTTTCTTTATAGATAGATTTAATTTTTTTCGAACTGCTATTTTAGCGTATCTAACGTCTATTCCAGCATTTTATGTCATTACTTATGAATATACTATAATTTTTCACTCCACAATAGGGCAAACTTCAAGTTATTTATTAAGCGTGGAAAATTGATAAATCGACCTAAAATTTTGTTCTGAAATTTGTTATGACATTATGAAAAAAATCTTGTACATCCTGCTTCAAAAAACAATTTTCTTGAATGGAATAAACATCATTATCATTGTATATAAAATAACAATATTTAACAAAGTAGGATACGAAGTTACATCACGTATAGAGTCAACACAATATAAAGAAAATTGGCCTCGGAATTGTTAGTTTTATATTGACGAGGCAATAAACTTTCCCCTTCCAAATACAAAATAATAAAAAATCAAATATTCACATCGTATTTATACGTGGCGTTACACCCCAAATATTTTCTCGTATTCATGCCCAAGCGGAGCGGACTCCAGGCTTACATTGATTTTTCACGAGGGTCCGAGCACGCAGGGGTCAGAACTCTATACGCGAAAGCTCTCCCGGCGCGCCGAACTGGCCATATAATTTCGACCTAGGCCGGGGAGAAATCATTCAGCCCAGATTATGGACTGCGCGCGATATGATTTTTCGCTCGCGCACGCGGAATCGTCGTCGTGCCCTCGCGAGTTATGCGTCGGATACGAAGCACATATACACTGTTATAGTGTGTGCCGAGGGGGGAGTTTTTATTCGGAATGCTTAATTTCGCGGAATTTACGAAGGCCGGGGGCGCAGTCGTGAGTTTTACTGCGTCTGCTTGGTAAGTAGATATTGTGAATCTTCCATAAAATATTTTATTTCCGTGGCTCGTGCGACATATCAGTGGGAGATGTTGCGTGGCATTTCGAGTGTGTGATTGAAATATTCGTTGTATCGATGAATGCATTTAAAGCTAATTTTTGGGGTTATTATTAAATTGAAATATTGCAATGGAAGCAAAAAAAAGTTAGTGTAAAATGTATGAAATGTAGTTTGAAAAGGTCCTATGTAAAAATTGTATAGCGTTGAGAATATTCTAATAGAAAAAAATTTTAATATTACTTTTATTCGTAGTGTATATTGCATTCTCGAGATGAAGAGGTGCTTTATTGTATTATTACAGCTCCTTAAAACCTCTTAAGAACGGTGGGTGAAAATTAAATTTTCAAGAGAGATTTATATAGCGTAATTTGTAAGCTATTTTAAGTCGAGACTAGCGAGGATTAAGACTAAAATATATAGAAATTTTTCTAGACGAGAGTTTGAAGAATTTTAACTAATGTTTTAAATCTTTTAAATAATAATATATTTTTTAAATTTATATTTTAATTATCTAATTTAGTATATTCTTATTAATAAATGTATAATATTTCATTCTTTGTGTATTTCAAGAAGAAGAACCGTAACTTATAGGTAAATAGAAAACACTAATACAATATCATTCAAGCATATAAAACGAAGTGTAAAAAAGTTAGGAATTCATGCGAATCAAAGTTTAATTTTATTCGTACAATTGACGCATTTTATTTCATTGGAGGCTTTATGACCATAAAGTTTGTAAAACTTCGGAAAATTTAAAGTCGAAACATTTTTCATCGACTCAATATTTTATATAGCCCGCATATTGATTTTCCGCGGGTCCGAACCAACCTAATAAAATTCACGGCAGCACGTTATGATGGCAATAATTTTACCTCGAAGAACGTGTTTCAAGTTTATGTATTATACATTCTTATACTTTTTTACAAAAAGATCCTTACTGCGCAGTTTTCTTTCGTGCAAATTTATTTATTAAAAAAATCCAAATTAGTTCTTTTATAGTCTTCATTGACTCTTGGAAGGGAACTTAATTACCTTTAAATTAAAGATTACAAATTTGATGAAGGCGTAATTAAAAAAATTGTAGTATAAAAAAGTTGGAATGTCTTGAATTTTAAATTCTTCGATTTAAAAAAATGTTATTTATTATAAATTTTGAGAGATTATATTTATACACTCACGATCTCAATGTATATATATTATATTATTAACAGAATAAAACACTATAAATCCCAATTCGATCGTTTGGACTTTCAAAATCATACAGTGCATACATAAGTATAGGGTTTCAAAACGGCTATAGAGATCTAACCACCTTTCAATTAAAATATAATATTTTTGATACATGATTATTTTTAATTTAAAGGTGGCCAAGCTTCCTTAAACTTATGTTAAATAATAATTATTTAATTTACATATTTAGGAAAACATATTAATATCTTAAACGAGATATTCAATAAAATTACACGCATTCCTTTCCTCCACTCCACTCTCCAACAAAACGAAGAACTCGCCGTATTTCAATCCACAGTTAAAATAACTCCGCGCCTCTCAACCCCATTTCCACGAATCACAAAGCTAATTATTTCTTCCTTTTTCACCATGCCTCCCCCCCCCCCCGGAGGCTTGAAAAACTTCGTCCGTTCGGCCTGATGATCCATTTTTCACGATCTCAAAGTGACTCGATTCGAGAGCCTTTGTCTATCCCTCTCCCTCTCTCTTTCACTCTCTCCCCTTTAAGGTACGATATCTCGAGCAAAGAAGAAAAAAAAAAGAAGAGACGAGAGAGAGAGAGAGAGAATGGCGGCTGCTCTGTTCGAGCATCTGGTTAAAATTCAATTTTTCCCCGGCAATTAGTTCGAGGCGAGGCGAGAGATGGAGCGGGTCAGTGGAAAAAGTCAGGCTTCGCTCAGACGTGCGTTTCGCCTGCCCGAGAGAGAGAGAGAGACTTTTAGCTCTTCTCGGGATCGAGAACTCGACGCGCTCGCTTGATCGACTACAGGCGAGAGCATCTCTCTCTCTCTCTCTCTCTCTCTTTGCTTGTCTGTTTACGTCCCTCGCTTCGTCTGTTGGCTGTGCTTTCTCGGCTCGCACGTTCTAAGCCTTTGTTCTCGTTTGTTTCTCAAGGCTTAGACACGAGCTCGGCTATTTGCGCGGAGTTATTGACTGTACTCGTGTTTTAACGCTTATTTATTCTGCATACTTGAAGTTTACTTTTTTTTAAATATACTAACTAGATTCGTTGCGCGCTACTTTTTTCTTTTTTATGTTTTGCTTTTTCTTAGTTTGTATGTATGTATAATATATATAGGTATGTTTGTCCGTGAATTCTTCGATAAGTATTGGACCAATTTTCATTGTTGCACTTAGCTTGGAATCTTTCAACTTAGATCGTTAAATAAAAATTTAAATTTAAGTTATCTTAAAGTTGGTATCATGTTTTATTATTCCAAATTTTTCTTGTGTTGAGTAAAGAATTTTTTATTTTTACTTTTACATTTTTTAATTTATTATTACTGTTATACTTTTTAATGTATGATAATAACTAGCAATACTAAATTTTGATGTTATAGAAATATGAAAATACTGACGGACACCACTTCTATTATAAATAGACAAAATCATAATTTATCAAAAACATTCTTATAAATAAGCTCATTGATAGTACTATAATGCATAACAAAATCAAAAACTACAGGTTATTAAAGTTTAATATAAATAGAAATATATTACCATATTTAATTATAATTTAAATATGTTTTCAAAAAGAACTTAACGTAATAATGTTACAGATTATAGAAAAAAATATTATAAATAATCGCATCACAACTAAAAATACCCATAAAAACTTTCCATTACACACACGTCATCAAAATTCAACAAACCATCTACTTCCCCACTTACCCCCCGTCAATCCATCGCGCCTCAAATTCGCCCTATCACTCTCAACAAACTAAAACTTCAAGACGACGTCTCATCTCCCGCACGCACTAGAACAAAAAAGAATCCCCCGTATAACCCTCCCCAACCTCGGGCATGAATCCACTCGCCGACCATACTTTCCTCACCTCCTCGCACTTCGCAGCTCCATCTCTCTCTCTCTCTCTCTCTCTCATCCTTCTCCAGGGGCCCTTAAATTCTCGCGGATCGAAGGAGCAGCGCGGCGCGGCGCAAAAGCCCGGGAGCTCGAGCGGGCGCGCGCGCGTCTTTGTTAGCGCTTAATTAAGAGGATTGATGAAAGATTAAATGATGGAGCAGGGGCGCGCGGCGCTAGGAGTTGGACGAGAAGAGCCAGAGAGACCGAGAGAGAGAGAGAGAGAGAGAGAGTCTTTCTTGCCTTGGGTCTGGCTTTAGTTTCAGCTCCCCTGAGAGAGAGAGAGAGAGAGAGAGAGAGAGAGGCTCGTATTGTATTCCGCGGATATCGGAAATTCCTCAGCGTGCTCCTGCGGGCTGTGCATCCGAACGCCCGTGCTTTCGCTATCCATCGCTCAGTCTGTATATATATATATATGTGTACATGGTGTGTATGTATAATATATAGGTAGGGCTGTATTTTGATCTCATTTTCATCTTTACACAGTTTTTCGATCAAGCTTGTAATGTATCCCTTCGGTTACCTTCTTCTTGGGATTATATTTATGGATTTCATCAAAGGGGAGACTGGAAAACGGTGTGAGGTGATGCCTTTTCGTACCGTGCATTCTTCTGCGATCTTCCGGTTGGGTGTGTCTGCAAAATTGTTGATTTAGGTGAAATATGTTTGTGCTTCGTTGGTCCATTAAGGTGATGTTAAACCCTGTGTTATTGGTAAATACGGGGAACCACTTTTTTGATTCATTTTTCAATTTTAAGAAAATATCTCTATGAAAAGTTGTTCTTTTTGGTTGGAGCAACAACTTTACATAGAGAAATTTATTCAAAATTAAAAATTAAATGAGAAAAGTGGATTCTCGTATTTGTCGGTGACAGGTGGCTTTAGCATCACCTTAATGATTATAAGGAAGTATGCCGCAGCGTGTACACTTTTTGAATAATTTGTTCTACAATTTTATTTAAGCGAATTAGTTATGCAATTCTGACTTTAGATTTGTAATCAGTGACCACAAAAAATAATATATAATGCATATGTATAATTTGTAGGAGCAGTGTGCCCGTTCTTTGTAAATATAAAGTCTTTCATTTTTATGTGTTCAATGAGCAGTAACTAATTGTCAATAATTGTGTTATAATGTATTAAAATAAATTGTTTAAACAAATTAATTATGCCAATCTGATCAGATATTTATAATCAAGGACTCCAAATATTAATTAAATCATGTCAAGTTTGTACGGGCTTCGATCCAACCCCTTATAACCATTATAGAGTTAAAATAAAAATTGTTGCAATAAATTCATATTTTTAATTTTGGATCTTAGCTCCAAAGCAAGACTATGGCAACCCAAAATTATGTCCTAATAAAAAATTGACTATGAAACACGTTACTTGAATTGCATTATTCAACGCATAGGTAGATATCATCTTTAATTTCTTATTACTAGTTTTTCGCACCAAAATCAAATAATATAGTAATATCTGGTCGTACGGTCGGATATATTAAACCACAGCTACGACTGACATCTTAGAGTTTAATTAAAATTCATTGCCCACAGAGGCCAGAATTCCTTTGTCATCTATGATTAAATTTTGAATTCCTACACACCAAAAAGGTCCCTTCATCATACAAATGCATGTAAATACTCCAAACAGACACTCAGAAATATTAAAGCTCCTTTTAGCACCTCCATGCAAAACGCTTCGCAGAGATAATAAGCAAAATCCCTCATTACACCGCAACTCTGAGCTGCCCCATAAAGTAAATCAAGCAGCGCGCGGCGCTCAATCAATACCCCGAAGAAGAACAATGCCTTCCGCTTTTTTTCTCTCAGTTCGCTCGCTCTTTCTTCTCGTCTACGTGCGCGCGTCGTCGTGGCATTCACTCGCTCCTCCTTCGGTTTCCGTGCGCGGCTCTGCGCTCTTATTCTTCGGTGGCTCTATTTTCTCGCGTCACTCATCCTGCCCTCCTTTTTGACGTGGAACGCGTCGGGCGTTCGATCACGAGTCGTCACGGCTATTACCTTTGGATACGTCCCTTTCACACGTAGGTAGTATATGGGTAGTTATGTGGAGAAGGACTTATTTCGTAATTTTTATATTTGTTCTTAACTCGTTGACTGTATTGTTTAGTGGTAACATCATTGATTCGAAATTCTTATACAAATTAAGGAAGAGTTTCAAATGTTTGAGAATTCTTAGATTGGCATTGATCTAAAAACTTACTTTTCGCGGCCATGAAAATTAAAAAATCACAATATGATTGAATAATATATTTAACACACAAGACTAATTTTAAAAGAAAAGTCATACACAGAATTAATAATTAAAGGCTTCAGAGAATATATACTTGAAATCACCACAGGATGAGCGGCCAATGGAAAAATGGGATACTGATTTTCTTAATAATGTCAATGATACTCGACATTACTAGTGTCAGTTATGACCAAAATTTATATATTGTACAAAAGAGACATATACAAAATACTAAAATATTTATAATACTAAATGCAAGTATCCTGCTTTAAAAAAGTGCATTCATCAATTACTTTATGAGTATGAATACTTTTGAGCCAAAAGTTAGAAGCAGGTAAAGAAAACTATTACACAGATTTCCAGAAAAAAAATGTACTACAAGAATCAAGAAACTTTAAGATATAAGAATAGTAATCACTGACGCTAATTACTGATATTTAATATTGATGTGGATTACTGATTATGAGTACTGATATTGATTACTGATTTCTGATACTGATTACTGAAGATGAGTACTGATGCTGATTACTGCTTACTGATTGCTGATTATAGATGCTTATTACTGCTTCTGATTACTGATTACTGATATTTACTACTAATGCTGATTACTGATTACTGGTGCTGATTACTGGTGCTGATTACTGATGCTGATTGCGGAGGTTGATGCTGATTACTAATTACTATTGATAATTACTAACGCTGAGCACTGATGATGATTACGAATCCTGAGTACTGATGCTGATTACTGATGATGATTACTAATGCTGAGTACAAATGCTAGTAGTACAAATATAAATATATTTAAATACTTTAAGTAAAAAGCGTCCACCTTTAAATTATGCAAACATGTATCATGATACTTTTATGCTCAGATACTTCTAGAAATCAAAGTACGAGATGCAAAAGTACCTAGATATAAAAGTATCTATAATACTTTTCAAATATCGTATCTAAAGTCTACCGTGTCTACATACTTCAAGCAAAAGAAATCCATGTACATTATATCATCTCTTTGTATCTTCTTGACGTACATTCTCTTCGTGTGCTCCTCTTTGCTGCAAAGATCATTTTCGAAGATACTCCCCGATGACCAACCAGTAAACCCGATTCCAAAGACTAAAAATGAAATACCATCAAAGAAACCGCCACCATCGAGCAAAGCGACATTTCAATAGAACCAGCCATGTACGCGCGCGCGTCGCGCCCGGGCATTCAGCAGAGTTCAGCGGGTGCACTCGCGTTGGCCTGGAAGAGCTCCACCGTGGCAAAAAGTCGCCGCGATCCGGAAGCCCGCCAGTGAGAATTAGCCGCTGCGAGGCGACTGCGGAGCTGACGCCGCCGTCGGCGCTAATTAATTATCGGCTCGCGGATGCCGTCGACGCCGCGCTTCGACGCCCAGCGACGTTTATGATCATTAATAAGAATCGAGCCCCGGTACGCGCGCGTAGAGAGAGACGGTTCTCGCGACGGTTCTTATGCGGATGGGGACTTTTTTGTCCGCCTTCTTCAGGTAGTTCTTCTTCTTCGAAGGATTCGGTGCGATATTTAAGGTGGTTTTTGTGGATTCGGTGGGGTATTGCGCTGGGGTTATAGTGGGCTAGGGAATTTGGTATAGATTGGTGGGAATTAAGGTGTAGGAGAAGATGAATGGAAACTTGATTCGTGAACTTGGAGACGAATTGTCATGTTATGTTAAGATTTACCAACAATTTTTAAAGCTGTTGGACTTTTTTATATTCACGGTTTTACTTCACTTTTCGACTTCAAGGTTAATTTACTTGATCGAAATTTGTAATTAATTAGTAATTCGATAGTGTAATTAAATTTGAGATAAGTGTTTGTATATATATTTTTAGTTTCTCCTTAAATTTCCTTGGACAAATATATATATATATATATATATATGTGTGTGCGTGTGTGTGTGTGTGTGTGTGTGTGTGTGTGAGTGTGTGTGTGAGTGTGTGTGTGTGTGTGTGTGTGTGTGTGTGTGTGTGTGTGTGTGTGTGTGTGTGTGTGTGTGTGTGTGTATATATATATTATACAAAAGAGACATATACTAAAGTATCTAAAATAACAGATACAAGTATCTATTGGTTTTGACAAAATGCATTAATCAATGAATACATTTGAGATAAAAGTTAGAAGCAGCTAAAGTAATCAATTATACAGATTCTCAGAAAAAGAAGTACTATAAGGATCAAGACACTTTAAGATATAAAAATACAGATCACTGACCTATACGATATATAGAATATGCATATGCAATTAAGATATGTAAATTTATGTTTCATAGTACTTGTGTGAAGTGCCTTAGAAGCATTATCATTTATATATATATATATATATATATATATATATATATATATATATATATATATATATATATATATATATATATATATATATGTGTGTGTGTGTGTGTGTTATTTATATTAACAATTAAAGTGAAGTAGCAGTCTGTCATAAATTCGCAGAAAGAGCAAATTTTCAAAGTTAATATATTACATACCTATGTCACGGAATTGTAAATGGCAATGCTCCTAAGGCAATTCACACAAGTACCATGAAACATAAATTTGCATATCTTAACTACATATGCATATTCAATATAGCATAATACGTCTTACTGTACGTAAGTGTCTGATCACATTCGAGAATTTCTACTTACGCAGTGCAACATTATATACATATATATTGCTCTCACTTTTACTTTTTATTCAGCGCAGAATATATGAATTAATTATTAATCTCTTACTATTAATCTTTGTCTTTTTTTGTTATATTCATTCCTGAATTTAATTCCGTTCTAGATTCCAAGTTTTCTTTGTATGCAAGAATAATGCCATCGTAATATTAACTTTTTTACGCAGTTTATCATAATATTACTTTTCTAAATTTTATAATGTCATAAATCTAATGCTGCACTATTATAAATATTTAATCAGAAATAATAAACCATGAAACAAAATCAATAATAGTGAATTTTCATTATGAATGTTGATAAATTTTGTGCATGACACGTCGGCTCAACTTCTTTTCAATTTGTAGTTCGAAATTGAATGAGCAGTCTACAGGAACTTGATACTTTAATTATAATTGTGAAATAAACGAATGTCAATATTGGGATATACTCGACAGCCTCGTTAACATTTTAATCTAGAATCAATGTTAGCCGGGTCCGATCAATATTGGAACAAAGAATAGTCGGCTTTAAATTCTTTATTTGATCAGTGCCGACAGTTTATCTCCAATTGTTATATATATGGGTAGCTCCATGTCAAATGAGTATGTCCAAAAATCAAAATATTCAAAACTCTGAGAAATGTTGGTACTCATACCCAGAATGTGTAAAAAATTTCAGAGCTCAAGGTGTAATATTTCAAGGGCAATTAAAGGTTCAAAACGCATTTTTTTCAATTTCTTGAGATTTTGCCAACTTTATTTGATTTGTAACTCACAAACTAGCCACTTTTGAGAAAAAAGTGTAATATTTTTTGTTGAAAATAAGGTGAAGAATCTAAAAAAACATTTTGTAGACCCCATTATGGCATATTGTGAAATTATTCATTGTGATGTATTGTGATATTCGGATTCCAGCTAATTGTCATAAATTTTTTCAAATTGAATTGACCTTGAATTTCCCTTGAAATATGACACCTTGAGCTCAGAGTTTTGGACATCCATATATAATAATGCGTAAAGCAAAAAATAGTTCAAAAAGCAGTAAGACAGAAACAAATAAAGCTCCGTTTAAGTACAAATTGCCTTTGCATTCATGTAAAAATGAAATTGGTATTCAAAACAAAGAAAAGTACAATAGTACATTGTGCAACTAGGGGTGAAAATGAGCTATTTCTAGCGAGTGCTGAAAATGCCTCACCCGAGTCTGAAATACCTTTTCTTCCCGTGTTACATACCGTATTTTTTTCAACAAAGGCATGATAGGGCCTTTTTTATGCATGAAGTAGGGTAGGTGATCGCGTATTTCGAGTCGTGCACAGCGCAGTTGAAAATTGTTGTATTTTTAATTTTCACTTTTAATCGTACAGTTCAAATATTTACACCATTTCTTATTTCGATTTTAATCGAAACTGACGCATGTACAGTTACGCACTTGTGACTGGTCACTGACCCATGTGATATATAGAATATGCATGAAAGCTTATTTCCTACATTTTTTTGCGATTTTTGAGAAACGAGGAAAAAGTTATTTTTTCCCGTAAATGCGGTGAAAAAAGTAGTCATTTTCCACCGCAAATACACAAATATTTAATTACCACTTTTACTTATTATTCCATGGAAATATATTAATTTCTTTAAAATTTAAGTAATATACTTACGTAGTAAATGTATTACGGACTAAAATAGTGTACGTTTTTGAGAATATATTATGTATCTGCTAGTTTAAAATTGTTGACAAAAAAATAATAATCATAATAATAATTATTCAGTGTTAAGCTAATGAAACGAAGACTGGGATGGGCCGGGCATGTAGCGAGGATTGAAAATGATAGGATAGCACTTAGAGTACTAGTAGGAAAACCAGAAGGCACAAGGCCTACGGGTAGATCAAGACGAAGGTGGGAAGACAATGTCAGGGCCGACTTGCGAGAAATAGGGCACTGCGAGGAAAACTGGATTAACCTTGCAAATAATAGAGAGAAAGGGCGTGATTGTGTGAACAAGGCTATGGACTACATAGTTCCATCAACCATGAATGGTGGCTACGGTGATTATGCTAACGAGACCACAGTGGATATAGGAACTGCGGTCTTTTAGGCCTTATCACTGCTAACCATTAATGGCTGGCCACTGTAATAATAATAATAAGCTAATGAACAGAATAAAAATGAATATGAATGAAATGAATGAATGTAATGTTCAATACATTTTATTATATTAAATTATTTTGTACTATTCTATTGTAAAACTAAATTTGTATAATATTTATATGGTGTTCATACAGTTGGACACTTGAAACCTCGTTACTTTGGTGAACATTACATTTTATTTGATTATCCAATACTGTAAATAATAAATTTTTCTTTTGTTTGTTTCAGGTATGTAATCCTAAATTAAATATTTGATCTGCAATTCAAGGCACGTAAGTTACACATTTATTTATATTTTCTTTTATGTGTGCTACAGTTTGATATAATATTTATTATTTAAATCAATAAATAAATAAATATCCTCGTTTAATAATAACTAAATAAGTATTTGCTATATCCCAATTTCATGAATATCATTAGATTTAAATGTCAACTACAATATTTGCGAGGCTTGATTTATATGAATCTAATGTGATTGTAAAAAATAAATTACAGCGGTACGAATCAGCTTTGACAAAGCTCTGTTATATTAAACATTTACTATGTATATCACAGTAATTATATAAAACTATATAAAGTATACAAAACTATAAACTAATAAAATATTATAATCATTATCCATCACACAGTCGATACTTTTCATTTTTCTATAAATGAAATTATTGAAACAATCAAACAATCGTGAGAAAGCTCTTACGCTTATAGAAGCATTATTTGAGCCAAGTTTCGATTACCTATTTAGTGGCCACGGACCAGATGGAAAGCCGCTTGTAACCCTTGTAAATCAATTTTTACTATAAAATTTCAATTATTGTTGAATTTACACTGGTTTATCTTATGTCATCTACAAGTATATAGTTCCCATAACTACCGTAACTATAACCACCGGTATAGTCTTCTTCAAAAAACCAAAAACATTTCGACTATTCATATCGCATCGTCAGTAAATTTTTCTCTCACTCACCACCTTGTCTTTCTCCACGCAATCTCCCACGCAACTCCCGACCCAGAAATTCCCGACCCCCACAAAGGTTTTCCCCATAAATTCCTAAATTCCTAAATTCCCAAATTCCTAATTAAACCCCTCTCCAGCGTCGATAAAATCTTCGTCCCCCGCCTCCCTCCAGAATCTCGACGCACGTGTGCGTCCCCGCCACCGCTGATATAATTCAAGAATCCTCTCGCTCGCGCGCGCGCGCCAGCGTTTCGGGAAAATTATCGACAACCGCAGCGGCGGGCCCCGCAATATCGCGAGGGCAAGCGGCGGCCGGTGGAAAACCACTGGCCGCGACCGCAAGAATCGCTTATGCCGCGCCGGGGAATGACTCGCGCGGCCACACCGCAGACTAACGAGATTGCGCCGCGCGCGCCGCTTGGATTAATTTGCTGGATGGGAGAGCGGGGCTGGGCTCGAGATGCAGACCGGGTGCTTAGATGGTTGGGGGGGAGATGGGGAGATGGGGAGAGAGATGGGAATGTGGGGTTGGTGTGGGAGGGTTTTTTTTTTATGTTAGGATGGGTTGTTGATGGGAGTTTGGGATTTTTTGTGGTGTAGTAGCCTTATGTGGGTGGTCCGTATAAGGAATTTAAAGAAATTTTGCTTTCCTTTTGTGATTTAGAATTGTTGTAAAATGTTTTTTAACGTATTAAAATGATCTTATTTCAATATATTTCTTTTGTACGAGCTATTGATGAATCCACTTGAAACTTTGTTCTTCATATTATGAAATGCAATTGATATTTAGAATCCGTAGCTATCGAAATGACATAAAATCACGTTTCAACTGGCGTAGTAGCATATAGATACCACTCAAGCTTTTCACAATTCTTTTAATCAAATTTCGGGTGAGTTTTGTATTTTACGATAACAAGAATAAGATACATTGATTTTAAACTGTTTACGCACTTACTGCTGCAGATAATAATTCAAAATAAATACTAAAAATAATTTTGTGAATAATCATTATCTTAACAAATATTTATCACAATATTGTTTATTTTTAATAAAGGTTTAATCTATTAAAATTGATAAGTTTTAATATGTTAATATTAATATTACACATTTTCTTAATTCGCAAGGTAATCCAAAACCGAGATAAAAAATATAAATTTTTTCAAAAATTACTATTTCATTTTAATTTTATCTTCAAATCCAAGAAAGGATTTAAAACGCAAAATATTTAAATATAATTACTAATTAAATAAAATTGCGACGTGTCCTTATACCACCAGCATGGTAGCTGAGTGTTAAAATAAATTGTTCATCATTTTTAAAATCCATTTTCTTTAATCCTTATTCTAAACATTTGTAAATAACTACAAATAAAAATGTGAATGATAAATCAACAAATCAATAATAAATTGTTTTAAACACATATGTTTAAAAGAATGCTTCATTGAAAATACATTTTGTTTGTAGTTTATTGTAAAAACAAACGGTTTTTATTCTGATTGGTCCGGTGACTACTATCAATGGTCTTCGAAATCATTTTAAATGTAATAAACATCTTTTATTTGGGAAACAAATATATATCCAACAATATAAAATCATTTTATGTTATGTATAAATTGAAAAAAAAGTTGATATTACGAACATTCTCTATGTTTACATAAAATACTGTACAATATACAAATGTACAATTCCATATATTCCTCGTCATTGTAATCCTTTGCAAAAACCAATACCACCATTTCACCACCTATTTATTTTCTCCTATACATGAAAAAGAAAAAGGTATTCACACAATATACACAAACTCCACAAATTTCCCCTTCACTCCCATACTCCACAAGTTCGGCTAAATAAAATAATAAACCCACCGAACAAGCACCGCACGAACTTCCGCGCGGTCGCGCGATCCGAATCCATCCGCGCAGGCCTACATACCATCCTCCAATTTCCTCTCGCTCCCTGCCTGTATATAAAATTCAGTTCACGGTGAATCGCGCGCCACGCTATATCTGTGTGTCTATCTTTCTGCGTCTGTCTGTCTGTCTGTCTGTCTGTCTGTCTGTCTGTGTATATATATATATATCTGTCTGTCTGTCAGTCTGTCTGTCTGCCTGCCTGTCTGTCTGTCTGTCTGTCTGTCTGTCTGTCGGTGTCTGTCTGTATGTCTGTCTGTCTGACTGTCTGTCTGTGTCTGTCTGTATGTCTGTGTCTGTCTGTCTGTCTCTCTTTATGTCTGTCGGTGTCTGTCTGTCTGTCTGTCTGAATATATACCTATAGAATATAGGCCTAAAACGCCGAGAGTCCCTCCGGACCTTCGCCAACGGCGTACATTATACGTACCGTGTTCCGTGGGATTTAATAGGTTGCGCGACTGCGCTGACCAAGACCTCGCGGCGAGAGAGCCTAGCGCGCGCGTGCATGCAAATCCGCCTCGTAACTCAGGGGACACTGCGGTGGCGCTTCGAGCACCGTGCGCCGGGGGTTACTTTTTCTTATCTGCGCCCGTCTCTTTTTTTTTTCGGTCCTTTTGCCGTGTGTGGTTTACGTGGATTATCCTCTTTTTGCCCTTGGTTGGGCGTTGGGCTGAACATTTTTCTGTCTTGGGAGACCTGGGGAGGTGCGCGCTCGTGCGGGATGCTGCTTGAGAGGGGAGATTGCTTATGCGAGGAATGGGGTTTGTGGGATGTTGAGTTGGTTGGTTTGAATGTTTATTTGCTGTTTGTGCTTCGAGAGTTTGGAAATCTTTAATCTAATAGACATATGTTTTGATAGATAAATGCGGGTTACTTAATAGGTAAAGAATTTAATTTTTAAAGATGTTAATTTACTTATAGGGAAGGTATTTTGTTTAAGTGGAATGCCTCATTATTCACTTGCTCTTTATTCTTTGCTGTATAGCGGCGCTAGAAACGTATTTTTATTTTACAAGCGGCTGAGAGTGTAAGACGTGGTGGGGGTAATTTTAAAAAATGAACGCATTTAAGAGTTACATTTTTTTGAAGATGCATGATTTTTTAACCACGTGGTTTTTGTTTATCCAAGGTCGAAGTTCAAGTGAACTTTGCGGAGGTAATTTAATACCTGTGGGTATTAAACCTGGTTCCCTATAATCATGGTGCATCAATTCATATAAATTCCTACATTTGGAGAATGTAGTAGGTGAATTGTGCGTATACTTCATAACTGGACCTACAGTTACAAATGGAATACGAACCACCGGAACCGTGGTAACAAATATATGAAAAATCCATTTCTGCCACACTCCAAATATCTTTTAGATAAGATTAATATTTTGATACAAAATACCGCTTAAATGAAATCTTTTTTCGTTTTTTATTTATTACCTTTAGGGTAGCTTCCCTAGTATAAAAATTGCGAAGTTATGGTCACAAGTTCAGTTATCATTTTTTACCGAAATGATGCGCATTTGGAGTACAACGGTTTGTATATTGTCAATAACGGCCCATTAGATGAAACTACGTGTGCTACTTTATTTCATCGAATTTCACCAATATTTCGTAGAAATTCATTTTCCAAAGGTTGTGGACTCTCCTTGTTAGTGATCAATAACTGTGTACTGAACACCCCATTTTTCATTTAAATACATCGAAATAATAAATTTAATAGCAATTGAATATTTGAATGTAGCATGATATTTCTCTGAAAATTTAAGAGAAACACAAAATCGCCAAATATATTCAAATCAATATTTTAACTTTAATTCTGCAATATTTCGAAATAGGTCACTGATTTCATCAACGACATTAAAATTCAAAAATTCAAACGAAATATAGTATAATAAATCATAATGATGAATTTGAATGCTACTGCATATTTTTGTTTCATAACTTTATAACGTGGATGACGTACATCTATTTATTTTCAAAAATAAATTATAATTTCCCAATTCCATATTTTATACACCTTCCCCTTGTTCTCAAACTCTCTTCGCATTAATCACTTATTCTGTACATTACCGCCAACCTATTTGTCGCGCTTCTTTCCATTCCCCACTCTCCCCTTCTCGTATATATTCCGTTCGCGCATCATTTTCATTCTTCCGCCTTCTAATATGTTTCTATTCTCTTGCGCGACTGACTTCCTTCCGCGTCGCCTCGCGCCAAATGGAAATCGAAGAAAAGTCGCACACGACTCCGGGAGACCCACGAAAATCCCCGCGAGCTGCGGAGTCTCGGCGAAAGGGCTTTCGCTGCCAAGACGCTGACTTACGACCCCCCCCCCCCCCGCCCCCGCGTTATTTCCAAAATACAATTTATCACTTTTATTTTTCTTTCTCTCCGCGTTCGTCGTTTTTTACTCCCTGGATTCTTCATCCTCGAGTACTTTTGACGCGTGGAACAGGTGAATGTGCGGTTTCATACGGTATTTTTAAGATATTTCGATGAAAGTCTGTTCAGTCGTCGGTGTTATTATTAATTTAGTTTGATTTACATTGTTTTCTTAATAGGTATTTATTATCGCATTTAAAAAATTTAAATTAATAGTATTAATTTACTTATATATAAATGATCTTCAGAGATCCTGTACATTTGGTATGAAGTGGTTCACCTTTAAAACATGTTTACCTTTCCCATATATTACCCTGTATCAAAAATAATTAAATAATGTATCTTTCACTCTTTCTACGACCATCATCGTGCAATTGTTACTTGACTTAACACACTTGGTTATCGCCAATTTTTCACACTTCCACATGTATTACCTTTCACTTTGAAAACAATACACGGAAAAAAATATCTCGTAATATTTACAAGATAACGATTTGGGAACGCAACCTGTTGATTCCCGTTAATATTACAGGCTCAGTTTGTAGAAATCCCAATCTAAGCTTGCGTCCAAATAACCTAACCTTTTTTCATCACACACGTGTATCTGCTTAAATGTATTGGAAAGCGAAGAAACCTAACAATAACCAAACAAGTAGATTGTTCCAACTAATATATAGTTTTATTATATAACTGAAAAACTGATCGAAATGTGAGGTTACGCGGACGTAAGCAATCCCAAGCTGCGTGCGTAGACTATCCAAGATCACGCATGGAGGCGATACAAGCGTCACCGTTTGGCGAATTAACACGACTCGGCCTGGAGTATCCACGTTCTCTCTTGTAGAAAAGTAGCCATTTAAATCGTGACAACGTATCGATCAGCGACACACTTGGATCTCCACTGCACATGGAGATTATCTAATCGGCCGAACACACTGTACTATCTAATCAACCAGGGCAAGATTCTATTTCGACGTCACGGGCAGCTTGTCCGCACTCAGGTAGGTAATCGAACGAGCGACGGTGCGCTCGCACTTCCAAGTCCTTCGTGGACAATGTAACGTAGCCATCGTCGCTGCTCGGTGGTTTTTATCGCGAGTTCGCTTCGCGTGCTCGGTGGTGACTTTACTTCTCAGCTGGGAATATTGGAGTCCGGAGTGTGTGATGTCGAAGGTGCAAGTGTTTCGCGTTGAATTGGACAGAGCCGACGCCAGCTACTCGTCCGGAGAAACGGTTGCGGGCAAAGTTGTTCTGCATCTCTCCGCGCCCAAAAATGTACGAGGTACTTGTATATACGGTCCAAGGAATTTCTTATGTCTGTATTACTGGTTTTTTTGTTATGCGTAGAGTTGCGTCTTTTCATTATTTTTAAATTTATGCTAGCTATAGTTTTGTTATTTTGCACGTATATGCTTTATGGATCTAGAGCAGATATTCAGTGACTTTTATTATTGAAAATTAGTAGAATATTTTCATTGGTTAAAAATGACGATTGAGAATTCGACAAAATAACTTTGCATTCGATTAGAATAATTTGTAATTTTTTCGATGATAAATTAATATTTCTTTAATTTCTAAGTTCTAATTTAAAAAATAATCATATTTAGAGTATAATTAACAATTTTATGCTTGTGTGCATAACAATGGTTATTTGAAAGCAAGTGATTTAAAAATATGTATTAGATTTCAGATAGTATATGATTAATATAAATTAATATAACTCAGAATGAAGACAAAAAACAGAAAAAATAATTGTAGTTAAATTTAAAAATAATGTTATTTTGGGAATATAGTTTTAGACCCAATTGGCATTAATTCTTTTATTATATGACCAATCTATATACGCGGCACACTATCGTAGTAATTCATATATAATGTATTTATTTGCAAAAAGTTGTAAACTTATAAAATATCTGGTTTACATGATTACTTAGTGAATCATGGCATATAGTAAACATAGATTGATAAGTCGATAGTATCAATGAATTATGAAGGACTTACGCATCAAACAAAGTAAAAAAAAATGAAAATAAACTGATTAATTAATTTTATCTCAAGACATGATACTTCAAAAACAACTGAGATTAGCTCAATACAATAACAATTATCTATATTCCATCAGAATGACACTGCATATATGAGGTTATAAAAATCGATATAAGCTTTAAAGGGTGCCCATATATAGATAGATATTTATAGGGTGTAAGAAAAGTATGAAAATGCTAAAATGTTTTGAAAGAAAAGCATTCGCTGAAAACCTTAAATAGGAAAGCTTTGTAGGTTGGATACCAAAATAAGCCTTGGACCCAAATTCTGATAGCATTACTACAACCTGAAAATTCTCCCATAATGTTTTTAACAAAAATAGTTTCCTTTCTAGATATTCCAGGATATCCACACAGAGAAACTTGTCTGATAAAAATTATTGTGAAAATCATTATAAACCTGGGACCTTCACCTGGTTAAATTTTAATGTTAATCAAGGCAACTTTTACCGTTCAGTAATGTAAATTTTATCATGAATCAGAGTAATTTTATCTGTGAAGTCAGAATATCATACGCTTACTATCCGTTTTACTGTAGTTTCTATCAGAAAATTTTTGCACCCTGCGCATAAGATGCACTAGTGTTCTTCACAATATACCTACGCGCGAGAGTATGTCACAATGCAAAGTCCCGGAAAACCCTTATAATAGAATAGAAGAATAGAAGTTTTTTAGTTTTTAGTTAGTAATCGATCTTACAATAGAAGATGCTCGTAATATCTGTATTTGACTTATGCTTATTCGGGAATTTCAGAAATTAGGTTAGTGGCCCGGGGTAAGGCCGAGGCTTACTGGACCAAGACTCGCACAGAAACCGATATCAAAGGGGTTACACGTACATACCCTGACCACTACAGAGGCCATCAGAAATTCTTTAGTGTGGTCAAACATATGGTTGGTGACGCAGGTGGTAAGAAAATTTATAAGTTACAAAAAGAAATGTTAAAAAGTGTTTTTATATAGAAATTACGTTTTGGGAAAAAATTAATGTAATGGATTTTTAGTTGTGTGTGGCATTTTAAAAAGTTTTGAAATTGATTCATACAAGAATATTTGATAAATTATACAATTTTTTTTTTAAATTATATCTTATTATATACTAAGAAAAAAGATATTATATTAATTTCACTTTAAGTTCTTTTTTTACAATAGTAAGAATTATCTTAATTTTTTTTAAGTATTTTGTGCAATGTAGACATAGTTTTGAATAAGCATGATTCCCAATACCCTATGTGTATGTGTGTGTGTGTATGTGTGTGTGTGTGCATATATGTATAATTTGTTCTAAATATAGTCATTGAGTAACAGTTTTTCATAATTTCACATAATAGGAGAGGAACAGACACTCCCTGCCGGTCAGCATTCTTATCACTTTAGTTTTCAACTACCTACAACTATTCCATGTAGTATGGAACACGTACTTGGACATATTCGATACTATGTCAAAGCTATAATCGACAAACCTTGGGCGCTAAATCGCAAAGTAAAATCCGCATTTACAGTTGCAACGCATTATGATTTAAATACTAATCGAAGTCTCTCTGTAAGTTTCTGGACCATATTCGGATATTTTATAATTCTTTAGTTTTTAGTTAGCAATCGATAGATTTTTACGAGCAAATCTTTAAGTGGTACCATTTGTTTTTCTATCATAGAATGTATTGCTTTGTTCTACTAATTTTCTAAAATCATTTCTTAGGTTTATTAAAATATTTCACATATTATTTACATAAGTTACAATAACTTCAATAAAAATAATTTGCATTCAAAACTATTAAGCAGATGGGCATCAATGACGAAATAAGACGAACATTTCATTCTTGGTTCTGTCTGAGAAGTGTCGGTAGTATCACGGTCCAAGTGTTAAGCAGGATCTCTGGTTTTGTCCCAGGAGAAGAAATAGAAATAATTCTTAACTATGAGAACAATTCAACTTCAGTCGATTTGTATGAGATGAAGATGTCGTTGCAAAAGGTTAGAATATTATATAAATATTTTCGATAAGTCAAAATAATATTTATCAAATCTATGACTATTAAAAAATGTACTTTACAATATAAATGGCAGTATTAAGTTAATACAAAGTTATATAATTTGTTTTAAGTTATTGATAAAAATGAAGTTACGTGTATAAGTACTGCAAATCATTTCAGTACTTCAAAGGTCATTTGTGAAAATTTAAAGTGTCCTCAATTTTTATTTCTCAATTTCTTACAGTGCCTAGAATTCTATGTATCGACGCCCATGATAGACAAACAAAAGCGTATTCATGATATTAAAGATGTAAGACAAGCAGGTCCGTTTCCAATAAAAGGCAAAACTTCGTTAATAATGGTAGTGCCATCATTGCCACCAACACAAATGGAACATTGTTCAATTATTAATGTTTACTATCAATTGGTTCTTACTCTGAAGGTGTCAGGAATGTGAGTTATAAAAGTGAATATATATTTTATTAACACATTATCTCACTATAAATTATTTTTTTAAATTTAACACCATCATTTGTAGTACAATAGATTAAAAACGGGTAGTATCATACATAAACAGGACTTCTATAGACTCTCTGCATTTTCAGGCACTCTAACGTGAAAAGGACTTATCCTATAGAGATAGGAACAGTACCGATTTATCATCAAACTGAAAACCAAACGCAAAGTTCAACATCTCTGCTTACAGCCTCAGCACCGCCGATCGACCAAATTAGTGAGAACAGCCAATTACCACCGTACACTGCACGTCCACTCGGTTTCGTGTCTGGCGCTTCGCAGCTGATCCCTGAAACGCGTAAGTTTAACATTACTTTCAAAGTATAAACTATTTGTTATAAATTACAAGTAGTTGCAATTTACAAGAAATTATTAAAATCAACTTGAAAAACATGCACAATTTCCAGCGCCACCGACCTATGAAGAATGTATTACCGAAAATAATAATAATCGAAAGGAATGAGGGTAGCAAGGATCCAACTTTGTTCCTGCTAGCAAGCTCCTGATTTTCATGCCTTGTAAGCATATAAAAAGTTTTAAATATACATGTTATTATTAAAATTAAATTATTCTTATACCAATTATTTTATTGTTACAAATGTGCCTTAAATACTTGACAGTATCAGATTGACTGAAGGAGCTGATTGTGATAACAGATCTAAGGGGATATGCACTCGAAAAATGCAGACACAACGACTTGATTTTAGAATTCGTATACATTTTAAAAAAACTTCACATGACATTTCGTCACAGAAGGAATAATGAACTATTATTAAAATAAGACTAAATAATTTTAAGTTATATAACTAAAATACTCTTATCTTTAACGTTAGCTGTATTTTGTGTAAATAAAATTTTAAAATATTTGGACGAAACAATAAAGTTAATAATTAGTAAATAAAAGTATACTTCTATTTTTACATTTCTATCTTTTGTATGTCTTGCTATAGAGCTCTGTAAATACTAGAGCAAGTGAGCATAATATATCGACGAAATTACAAATAATCAAAGTTTTAACATCTGATCATAACTCGTATAACAACGCCTTGCGATGCGTTGTAAGTCTTTTCCTGCTTCCATCGCATATTAGACCTAACTTTGTCCAAGGCCAGTTCCTCCGATCCCCTCCCACGCGACGTCACTCTGATATCTCGCTCACAAATTTTCTCTCTCTCTCTACTCCAGCTATGTTCACGCTGTACAGCAGGCCACATTTGGCTTGTTGAACTGTTGTATAGCAGTGCTTCAGCCGGGTTCTACTCAGTTCGTGTCAGTCATATCGACTCGGCGAAGCTGCTCCACGTTCGCGTGTGGATTGCGCGTTTGCGTGCAGGGCATCAGGATTTCGAAAAGAGGCGAGGGTGCGTTTGTATGTTTTGTGTTTTATATTCCTCATCGTCATGGCCTCTTCTTCTTCTTCTCGGTGTGTATAAGGAAACGCAGTTATTTCAGTCGCCTCTTCTACTAGGATTGTGAAGTAACAGTAATAGCTGATCGTCGTCTGCTATAGTGTCACTGTGTGGGTGTGATACAGGGTTATTCTCTTGGTGACGTTTCTCTTAATCTACAATTCTCACTCTGAAAAGAATTTTAATTGTAACCCGAAATCTGCGTTTCATAGTTTAAAAACGCAATTAGTTATAGTTTTAATAAAAAAAGCAATTGTATGGACGGGGAAACTGAACGCTTCTCAGTAACAAGAAAAACTGCATTTACAAAACGAAGCTGGACTTACGTTATCAGGGGAGTTATTCTCCAGTGATAAACTGTATGTCACAGGATTTGTCCAAAAAATAATTACATACATTTTTTATGCAATTATTTTTTGGACAAATTTTATGATATACGTTTTATCACTTCAGTATAAGACCCCAGTTGCTCATTCGCGTTCAGATTGGTGGTTTTTCGAAATTTAAATCTCGTCATTCGCTAACAGACGCATGGACGAATCGTTGCAGACTCGCTGGAGGAATAAATTGATTCAATTGTGACTTGATATTCTGTAGCTGAGAAGCATTAATCAGAACACGATGACGATACAAGTGTTTGGCATTAAATTCGAAAGAGCCAGCGCCAGTTACGTGTCTGGAGAAACTGTTGCGGGCAACGTCATTCTGCGGCTATCGGCTCCCAAAAAAGTACGAGGTACATGCATATGTCAATTTAAATAAATAATTATTATAGTCGGTAATATTAGCCTTTTCTTTAAGTGAAATTGACGTATTCCGCTGGGTTTTTACGAAGAGTTGTACCTCGTGTAAAACTAAATTGTACATTATATATTGAAAGTTAAATTATTTTTAACGTTACTTTTCATTTTATAATAATCATAATAAATATTTATTACTTGTTTTTGTTAGCTAAAGATCTTTTATTTCAAAATTATGTATGATACTAAAATGCATGATTATATAACTGATTTGAATTTTAAGATCGAAATTTGAAAAGTATTAAGTTCGGCATTTTCAAGTTTTAACCCAAGCTTGTCCCTTAAGGTAATGTTAAAGCCACCCGTCACCGGCAGTTACGAAGGCCCACTATTTTTATTTAATTTTCAATATTTAGTAAATATCTCTCTGAAATGTTGTTGTCTCAATCAAAAACAACAACCTTTCAGAGAGATAATTTCTCAAAATAAGGAATTATATGAAAAAAGTGTTTCCCCATATTTATCAGTAACGGGGGGGTTTAGCATCACCTTAAGGGGGCAGGCCTGGGTTAAATCCAAAGAACGATTTTTTTTAGTCCAGAAACTTTTTATGTTTAAAAGCAATTGTTCTGAAAATTTGTAGGCTATTAATATACAATAATAATAATATCTTAAAGTTTACCGTTGTAAAACCTCAAAATCTTGTTCCTCACGTCACAATAAATCATTATGTTCAATACCATATTTATTAAAGGAACTTCGTTCCTCACACGATTCTAGGTGATATGATAAACGACATTTTTTTAAGACGGTTATTCGACTCCTTTTTCCATGTATTACAAAAAGAGCGGAACACTTTTCCGTTAATTTTTTTGTTATTATTTTTTTATGAAGATCCAATCGAATTATTGAAAAAAAAATTTAATATTTTTAAAGAATTAATTGGATCTACGGAAATGAATAATAAACAAAATTTAGCGAAAAAGTGCTCCACTCATTTAGTAATACATGTCAAAAGCATTTAAATTTCCGACGAAAAAAAAAATTTCATTCATTATGTCACCTAGAATCGTGTGAAGAACGAAGTTCCTTTAATAAATATGGTATTGAAAATAGTGATTTATTGCGACGTGTACGATCAAGATTTTGAGGTTTCACAACGGTAAAATTAAAGATATTATTAAGTGTTTATAGCATACAAATTTTCAGAATGAATGCCTTTAAACATAAAAAGTTTTCTGTACTCATAAAAACAAATCTTTTTTTGGGTTTAACCCAGGCACTTCTTCGGTTCTTCCGGTCATCACTAGTCCCGAGATAATTCTAATACCATTTGTACGAGCATCTATTTTTGGCTTCAACTTTTTTCTGAATAAGCGTTGCACAAGACTTGCTCAATATCTCTAATAGTTATCTGGGAATTCTAGAAATTAGGCTTCATGCCCGGGGTAAAGCCGAGGCTCACTGGACCAAAACTCGAGAAGAAACTGATAGCAAAGGGGATAGACATACGCACACTGACCACTACAAAGGCTATCAGGAAATTTTTAGTGTGGTAAAACGCTTGGTCGGCAATGCAAGTGGTAAGGAAATGAGTAATTCAAATTTCAAGATTAATTTAATGTTTCATGGATAAGCTATAGAATGAACATTTTTATAATTTCACATAATAGGAGAGGAGCAAACACTGCCTGCTGGTCAACATTCCTTCCCCTTCAGTTTCCAGCTACCTATCGAAATTCCATGTAGTATGGAACATGAATTTGGACATGTTCGATACTTTGTTAAAGCTATAATTGATAAACCTTGGAAATTTGATAAAAAAGTAAGAACTGCATTTACAGTTACAACGCAGTATGATTTGAATACGCATCGAAGACTCTATGTAAGTTCAAGCAAATGTTCGCATAGTTTATAACTTTCTTACTTTTTGAGTTAGCAATCGACCGATTTCTATACATGTTCAATGTACATTAATTGCCATATAAGATCAATATAGACTTGAAGTGGTATCATTTGTATTTCTATCATAGAATGACATTGTCCTTATTTTTCGTATTTGTATCTTAGATTTAATTTTTTTTCAAGTGTACGCATAATTAACAACTTCCATGTACCTAATTTGCATTTAAAAACTTTTAAACAGATGGGCTTCAATGACGAAATCAGAAAAAGATTTTATTCTTGCTTGTGTATAAATGTGGGTAGTATATCGGTGCAAGTGAAAAGCAGGGTCTGTGGTTACGTCCCAGGGGAAACAATAGAATTAATTATCAACTATGAGAACGATTCAACGGTGGATCTATATGAGATTAAAATGTCTTTGAAGAAGGTTCGAATATTATATACATATTTTCTATACGCTCTCTCGGCTCATGCAATGAAAATTTTATATTTGAGAATACTTTCTATAATGTCAAAATAAAGGTAATATTCGTTAAAATTACGATTAATTAAATGCATGTCTTTTACGTACATACATCTACTACGAATTTGCTATTCACTTATTTACTTCAAAACTAAATTACAAACTGCACTAATTTTAATATTTCAAGCGTAATCAATTTTTATATTATTTTTATTTTTACAGTATTTAGAATTTTATGCATCGACGCCCATGAAAGATAAAAAACAGTGTGTAGATGGTGTTAAAAAAGTAAGACAAAGTGGACATCACTTTCCCAAAAAAGCTGAAACTTCGCTAAAAATTGTAGTACCTTCATGGCCACCTACGCAAATAGACCAGTGTTCAATAATTTCTGTTTACTATGAATTGACTCTTACTCTGAAGGTATCAGGAATGTAAGCTTAAAAAATAAATTGTTACTGGCATATTTTCTTAGTATATAAGTACCTGCATTTTATAATATAACATGCTTTTTTGTGCTAAAAAGATAAAAAATGGTGTTGTACAATACTTGTAATAAACGGGTATTATCATATGAGTAAAACCATAAATTTTCAATTAAAATGCATAAATGTGTAATGCAGTTCTTAAGAATAACACGACCAAACTTTTAGCTATTTCTAACTTTCTATAGTTTCTGTACATCTTTGGATTTTTCAGGCACTCCAACGTGAAACGGGCTTATCCCATAATGATAGGTACAGTACCGATTTACGATCAAACGGAATATCAAACTCAAAATTCAACATCGTCGCATACAGCCTCAGCACCGACGATCGACCAAGTTAATGCGAGCAGCCAGCCAAATGCTTCACAACTAATCCCCAAAACGCGTAAGGTTATCATTGAAGTTTCTCATAGAAAATAATAAGACGCAATAATCATCTTAATCTCTGCTCGAAGATATACATAAATTCATCAAACCAATTTTTTACATGTAGTAATATAATAATATTATAAATAATATAATATAATATTAAATAATATAATATTATAATATTTATTTTAAATTATAAGAAGTTGCAGTTTCCTTTTCACAAGCATGTATAATTTCCAGCGCCGCCATCCTATGAAGAATGCGTTTCTGGTAGTAATATTACAGATCGAAGTAAAGAAGGACAGGGTGGACCTAACGTTGTTTCTGTTTACAAGTTCCCGATGCCTTTGCCTTGTGCGTATACACATAAAAATGTTAAATGTATGTTTTGCTGTGATTAACTTATTCTTATTGCAGTTGTTTTATTATTTTAGATGCGACTTAAATACTTAATAGTATAAGATTGACTGAAAGAGCTGCGACTGTGATAATAAGATCTAAAACAATATGTACTTCATTTTGTACTCTATTTTTAAGAAAACTTCATGACATTTATCTCACAGTGGAATTAGCGAATTAGTTTTAAAATTAGTATTTTGTATTGATAATATTCCAACGTATTTGGGCGAAAAATACAGTTAATATAAATTAGTAAATAAAATAAATACTTCAATTTTTACATTACTTTTTTATGTATCATGCTAAAGAAATGAGTAAATAATACAAAAGTATCTAAATATAATATATGGAAGAAGTTTTTAATCATATTTGTTTATATTGAATTACTCGATACCTTTCTCGTACAAAGATGACCAATTTAAAGTTGAAATAAATGATTTTTAGACTAGTTTAAGCTAGCCATATTCATTCTTTCATTATTTTTATATTATAGCGTCTTTATCCTTGTATGCGATTAATTTTCTTCCGCTTCGACGCATCAAATAGAAATAGAAGAAAAGTCGTGTGCTTCACCTCAAGACTTTTATTAGGAAACCCACGAAAATCTCGCCATCTACAGCGATCAGTGGAAGGTTTTGGCCTTCAAGACATTGACTTACGATCCCCTATATTTTAGAAATACAATTTATCACTTTTATTTCATTTCCTACTCGTCGATTTTTATTTCCTGAAATTTTTATTCTCAAGGACTTTTGACAGTTGAAACAGATAAATGCCCATTTTATACGATATTATTGGTAATCTCGACGTAAATTTATTCGGTTATCATTATTTTACTTTTTAATTACATATATTCTTACATTGTTTAAATAAAACTGAAAATTATTTTACCATAAGCCATTGCTTAAGTAATTATTGATGCATCAGAAGATTTTAAGTAAAAATTTGAGTAATTACTAAAATTATAACTTAAGAAATAACGTAATTATTTAACCCCAGATAGCCGAGTATACTCGTCCAAATCGCACGTAATTTTTGTATACATTTTGCACTACAAATTTAAATCTTTACTTCGTTAGGATATCTTTAACCTCTCAAATTGAAGCTAAGTAGTATAGCTTTCATTTAGAAGATTCTTGAAGTATACAGAAAATATTGTTGCAGACTTACATTTGATCTAATCCATATACACAAAAATAAACTTCCACGCGGGAGGGATAAGTAGTACTACTTGAGTAATTACTTAAGTAATTATTTCCTTAGTAACAAAAGTAATTACCCAAGTTATTACTTAAAATTGTCAGATAATTCGTAAGTACTTGAGTAATTGCTTAAGTAATTACTTGTTAACAATAAAAAAAACTAAAAATACTTTTGCAGTAGTAATTATTGAAGCAATTACTTACAAGTAAGCACTGAAGCAACACATTGAGAACTAAATAAATTATGTGAGAAAGTCTATAAGTTTTTGAATTTTTGCGCTATTCTTTCCAGAACTGAACGTAGCCGAATGTGGCCTGCAGGCAACTTCGCCGGTTGAGAACATCTACCACTCCTCTCATTCGCTAATGTAATGTGAGTACGCGTGTGTGTGTAGTATATACTATATATACATGCCTGACTCATGAACTATGCTCGATCGCGTCTGGCATGCGCATACGCGCTACTCCTACTTTTACACTGCCGTCCTCGTCTGCTGGCGTTCTTCACTGGCGCCGTTGTGGGTTTTCCCCGTTGGTGTATTCCTCCGCTGTAGTTTCGTGCCTGGAGTGTTATTATCTCTAAGCATGTCGCTCGTGCGATAGCCGATATTCTCTTTAAAGGAGCGGATTGGTCGAGAGCACATTTTTCACGTATTTCGCGCGGTGAGATAGTTAGAGAATAATGTCACAGGGGTCTTTTTTAGGTTAGCCGCTTTGTTTTGGTTGTGGTGGTTGTGATCATCCTAAAAACGTCGACTCGTTTGATTACATTATTCGACCAGAGTCGATTCTGATCTCGCTTCGAGTCACGAGAGTCGAGTGACTTACGCGTGAGACGTGACCTTGTGAAACGACATTTCACTGTCACTCTGTGTCACTCGTGAAATCCTCGTTGAGAATACGGTCCCTGTGTATTTTGCTATTCTATTCATTCTTTACTTTGGCTTGACTCCAAAAAGTGCTCATGTGCTTGTGTTGGTTGTGTTGCGTTTATCCAGAAAAGTAACAAAGTACTCATTTTTACCTATTAATATTTGGTGGAATAATTAATTAAATGTGTAACACGGATGTAGCATAGTTCGACGTCGAATTCGTTGTCTGGGAATGTCGCATTTGCATTTTCACGCATTCTAACCTATAAATTTGTTTACATTCTTTCTATCTCTTTCTAACCTTCTTGACAGGCCTGGGCAGCCTGGGATAATTCAATTTTCCTTCTAAATATGCAATAATTCTGCGATGCATTACTACGCCAAGGCAGATTGTTACACTCCCTAGACTTGAAGTCACGGCCGCTTCAATTGTGACTGTATATTTTTACTAAGAAGCATAATTCAAAGCACGATGTCGGAGATAGAAGACTTTCGTATTATGTTCGATAAACCCGACGAGACTTACGAGCCTGGAGAAACAGTCACGGGTAACGTTATTTTAGAGCTCTTCGAACCCAAAAATATACAAGGTAACTATAAATTAAAGTATATTAATATTTAACCAGTAAACGCGTACGATGGGCGCCAATGAGGAAACGACTTTTTTGTAATAAAATAAAAATTAATGCGTGCTAAAATCTTGATATATTAAAATAGGGTAGAAAAACGTAATGATAGAAATGTTTTTCATTCAAAAATTAACTGTTAAATTATTAACAATAATTAAAAAATATGAAAAAATGATTTTTATTAGTCGAAAAGTCAATTTCAATGTTTGTAGCATTTTTTTTACACTGCCTGTTTATTACGTAGTGTATTTGAGCTATAAGCCCTAGGGGCGCCTCACGTGCGAGTCCGCGTAGAACAGAAAAGAGGGGGAACGAAGGGCGAAGCGCTTGCAGAGATCATTAGGGGAACCCGCGTAATATGAACATACGAATCATGTTTATTATTACTTATGCAATAAATAATTATTTATGCCTAAGTTTAATTCCAGAGAAAGATAGTAATATAAGGATGATAATTAAGAACTTTCATGTCATCAGCTATTAATGTTTGACAAAATAAAAAGAAGTTGGATCGTCGAATTAGTAATGTAGCTGTCAGCCTGTCGCGCGGATAATTATTAAATAGATAGTGTATAATGGGGTAATATGGTTACGGGGCAAAATAATTATTTTAGAAAGTATGTCTTGTTGAAAGTCTAAATTGTTTTTTACATTACAACAAAAGTCTCTAATCATATGAAAAATAAAATGGCTATTTTATTTCGCATAAATGGTCATGAAATAATCTTTCAGATTAAGACTATGAAATATATCTTTCAAATTATTATTTAATGAATCATAACGATCGATGCACAGAATTATAAGCAGATAATATCAAATTAGTAAGAAATATCTTCGCATTAAATACAGTGCGTCTCATAACTATAGAAACACCACAAATTTTCACGTTTAAATGTGTATATTATACCTTTTTTTAAAGAACCTGTAACTTTGGAAGCAAAAATCCGAGGATAATTTTGCAAAAAGCCAATGAATGAAAAATATATTCTCTTTAAAACATTACTAGAATATTTCTTTCGCATCAACATTAAAGAAGTTATCGTTGTTTCATAACTATAGAGACACTTTAAATTTTTAGACCCATTTAAATCAATGTAAATTTTTTATCTAGTATTCAAGTTTTGTTTAAACCGTCCGTGAATTTTTCATAAGTTAATGTAGACACAATATTTTGGTAACGTCTTAAAGAGAATAAAATTGCCTTTTATTTGCTATTTTTAAAATTATCCTTGGTTTTTTGCTTCGAAAGTTACAGGTTTTTTAAGAAAAGGTATAATACACAGATTTAAATGTAAAAATTTTTGGTGTTTCTATAGTTATGAGACGCACTGTATACTAGCATAATGTAAATAGAAAATTACATTTTTAATTTATTATCTCTCATGTCACATGGCACTTCAGAAACAAGTCGTATTCAATTAGTATATTAACGACTAGTTCTAAAGCATATTACGATGGGTAGTAATGCTCGTACATCTAATTAAAATACAAAAAATAAAAAAAATAAAGAAAATTTGTTCATGATCCTCAGACCTAAGGTCTGGATTTTCAGACCTACTGGCACGTCAAGTCTGGACGTATCCAGACCATCCAGATACGTAATGACACGTTAACATATATGTACACCATATATCGACGTCCCTTACGAAGAGTAGCACGTTTCAGATTTCTCAAAAAATACTAGTTCTTGTTAGGAATATCTTTCGATAATTAACAATTTTCAAAATTTTAGACAAAAACTATAATTTTCTTAGATGATCAAATAAAGTGTTAGTACTAATCAGAAAATCTAAAAAGTGCTAGTATTTTATAAGAGGCCTCTGAAAAGAATTAGGTGTTTTTGAGAAACCTGAAATTGGCTAGTCTTCGTAAGGGACGTCGATATAAGCAGCTATTTTTTACTTACACATTTTCGATTGGGTGTATTGCACGCATGTGCATTCATATAATATACCCATACGTAATAGAATATACGAATGCCCCGGGAAAGCGCTGTAGATTATTAGGCGCACATTACAGTTAGCAATATCTTTGCGCAATGATATAGGTACCTATCTTTATTTGAATTTTTCAGAAATTAATTTAGAGGCCAAGGGTTTCACTTACACTCATTGGGAGGAGGGCTTTGACTCTTCTGAAACCTACACGGGCAGGCGGTCTTATTTTACTGTGGCCAATTGTTTATTCGGCAATGGTAAGAAAATTTATAGTTTAAATTCTAAGTTCGAGTGTAAGGCTACATGGAATAATACAATTAAAAGGATATACAAGTTTACATTGCTCATTTCAAAATTGTGTTCCTTTCATAATAAGTTACTATATTTATTCTTGATATATTTGAATAAATAAGATTCTTTCTAGATTATTACTTCAAAACTTTGCTATATAATGGTAAAAATAATATAGTTTTGTAAAATAATATGCAAAAAATAGTTAATTTATGATAATATTACTTTTTATGTAAATCACTTTTTTCAACGCAGCGTGTCTAATGAAAGTGATTTTACTAAAACTCTAAAATGGGTAAAAATGGTTAAACGGGTATAAATGGCTTTTTCTTTAAACAGGGTAATGATGGCCATTATATACTGTTTAGCATGCTGCACGAATCAAAATGCACACTTTTTCAACCGACCCACGTGCATAAAAATGGCCTAATCATGCCTTTGTTAAAAAATACAGTGTGTAACACAAGGGGGAGAGAGGGGGGGGGGTTATTTTCAAGCTCGAGTGATGTCGATGATATCGAAAACACTACATCATCCTAGAAATAGCTAGAAATAGCCCATTCCTCCTTGTTCACAATATACTACTGCTCTGTTGAATAATATATTATATGTTATACATTCTATATAATAATACATAGTACATGTATGTATTACTGTTCTAAATACAGATTTTTTATAATTTTATATAATAGAACAGGATATAGTAACACTGCCAGCTGGTACACATTCCTATCACTTCAGCTTACAGCTACCTACAGAAATTCCATATAGTATAGAACATAAGATCGGACATATTCGATACACAGTTGAAGCTACAATCAATGGAAAATCTAAACCCAAAGCAACGTCTACATTCAATGTTAAAACGTACTATGAATTGAATGAACTTGAAATACTCTCTGTAAGTTTATGCGCACTTTGTTATTTATTATTTTACTAGAATTGCACGTCATGCTTGCTGCGTCCTTTTACGGTTATATACTTTTTATACTACATTTGAATTTGGCGGTCAAACGATATTTAAAATAATAACAAGATGGTGTAAACTCTATTTTCGATAATCATTACTTTTAGTTAACAATCAACCAATTCTTATACATTTAGATGTACAGTATAATGTCAAAGATTTAATGATGCCACATTCATTTTTGTATCATACAATGACTCTTTCCTTTACATTCATTTTTTTACTTGTTTCTTAGGTTTAATTCAGTCTTAAATATACACATAATTAACAACTAAATTGTAACTAATTATTATCTAAAAACAGTCGGGCATCAATGTCATAATTACACAGACATTTTATTCTGTCGGCTGGCTAATGATGATGGGTAGTATGACGGTCCAAGTGACAAGCAGAGTCTCTGCTTTTGTGCCCGGAGATACAATAGAGTTAAATCTCAATTATGACAACAATTCAAGTTCAGTTGATTTAATAAAGATGGAAATGTCATTAGAAAAGGTTTGAATATTATATAAATATTTTCTACATTTTTTCCGGGTTATATAATAAAAGTTTTATATACGCCATAATAAATATTTACATATTTTAACTCTGGTAGAAATTTAAGCAAGCTGTTTTTTAGTCAAAAAGTAGGAAATGTTTGACAATTTAGCTTATTTCAACTGAACGGTTCAGCTACAAATCCGCTTAAAACGACATCATTTTTAACAGATTTCTAGCTGATTCCTACTTAATATAAAATGAATTTAGAAAAGTAAGAAAACAAATTATTTTATGTGATGATATGTAGTACTTGTAGTAATTAGATTAGTATATAATCTGAATGTAAATTTAGCGAATAATATAGCTTTTGACGATTATCAGTGATAACTTTAACGGTTAACAATTACCGAAGAATAAAAATCACGTAATTTTCTACCAGGACCAAAAATATAAATATTTATCAAATATAAATAATAAATAAATCCTAAAAAAAATAATTAAACCCTGACTTATTGATTTTAAAAATATATTACATATTTTGAACTTTTCTTAAAGACAATACAATCGAGATCAATTTAGACTCCGTAAAGCTCATTTTTTTTTACCTGCATATACAGGGTGGTGATATATCTATGAAATGTGGAACCTGTCTTTTTAAAATTCATTTACTACGCGTTTTTAAAGACACTTTTTATCAGATGGAGTTAAAAGTTTCAGGATACTTTCGTCGTATGTTTATTTATCATAAAAATATTGATAACTATTAAAAAAATTAAAAAGATGATCACCAAATTAATATTTTGAATATTTTTAAAATTTGCCATTCTCATTTGAAAAATAGCATATGATAAAAGCATACTGAAACTTTCAAGTCAATCCGATTATAAGTGCTCTCAAAAACGTGGGGTAAATGAATTTTGGCAAAAAACGGGCTTCGCAGTTCATGGATGCACCACCACCCTGTATGTGCAGATAAATAAGCTTTACAGGGCTAAAATGAATTTGGATTGTATGTTCGTTGGGTAAAAAAAAGTTTAAAATATGTAAAATCTTTAAAATTAATTTTCCATGGTTTAATTGATACTTTTAGGATTTAAGTGTGGCTTTTATATTTAACGGAAATATGAAATGATTTTTATACCTGCTTTATAAGATGCAATTATTCATTTTTTTAGATATAGAAATAAATGCTTGTCTATATGGAACTATATAAACAAGGAATGTTAGTATGAAAAATATCTACATTTTTAATTTTTCCATTTTTTATAGTGTTTAGAATTCTATTCAGTAAGCAGTAAAAAACAATGTACAGAGATTGTTACAACCGTAAAACGCAGAGGACCCTTTCCCAAACAAGGCGAAACTTCGCTAAGAATGGAAGTCCCACCATTGCCACATACGCAGAAGGAAAGTTATTCTATCATTCATGTTAACTATAAACTGCTTCTGACTCTGAAGGTGTCAGGAATGTAAGTTTTAAAAGTAAATATTTATACATTGCTCATTATCTATCACTATTCTCTACATATACGAAACGTGCTTCTACAATTTGTAAAGAATATATAAAAAACTTAAACAAATTTTATATCAAAATTCATAAATGAGTAATTCAGTACTTAAGCATATAGACTGTTAATACTCGTCTTTGCAGAGGTGATTTATAGCTTACAACTTTGAAAAATATATTACCTACATATTCTTCATAACACAGTCATAATTGATCAAGTAAATTTTAAGATAAAAATATATTATTTTACATACTTTATACTTTGTACATCTTTGGATTTTTCAGGCACGCAAAATTGAAACGAAGTTATCCCATCACGATTGGATCAATAAAGTTCAGCGAATGAATGTAAAGGGAAATCCAACGCAAATTCTGATTATACACTGCAACCAATGACTAAAATGCGTAAGTTTGCTATTGATTTAAAAGAAAAATAACTTGAATTTCTCAAAAACGGCTTAACAAAGTAAATAAATACCCTGAAAAATATTTACACAGTGTATATCATAAGCCTGATTTATAATTGTAATAGAACATATCTGATATAATTAAAAGGATTTGATGTTTATACAAAATTTTGAAAACCATCTTAATAATGTCACTGTCCTATGAAGGACTCCATGCACCGATAGCAAGGTTTTGTGGCAGCATGTCTACGGCGTTTTATTGCATTCCTATATAAAGTCATTATGCGCCTGCAACATTTCTCATGATCTTTGACTTTATCAAACCAAGAACGATCTTAAGATACATTTTCACGTTGGTGGTATCTTGCCACAAAGATATTATTAAGTATTATAGCCAGTATAGTAAAGGATACATCGCACCCCAAGAACCCGACTCTAAAACATCATTTATTTTCGCGCGTAAAAAAATGTATACGAAAGTGAAAGTCCCTTATATCCTTTGAATTTGGACTAAAAAGGGAAACTGCAGTGCAATAATAACATTCAAATAAAAATACTTTATTTTGTAAAAAAGTTAGTTCTGTGAGTGCGATATATAAACATATCAATTAATCGCCCATTTTTTAAATAATTTTTTACTTTAATTTTTGTATGTGGTTGTGCTAACGTTGCTGCAACATAGTAATAGTGTGAAAGGGATCTCAGATAAGTTTATGGTTGATCAGAGACATTCCATAAACTTACCAGGCACATTTTTTTAAAAGACGTGTAAGAACGTGGTTAACCCTCATAGGCACGTTGTTTCAACGTGTCTAAGACGTGCCTCTGACACAAACTTAGATATTTTCTACTTTGACGCAAAGTTACGTGGTCATGTAGTCAAAAACTTGTTGCCATAAGAAACTTTGCTATCTGGGTTGGCCTATCGTTGATCTTGTTTGCAAGTATGCAGTAAAGTACATAAAGTACCTTTACTTTATAAACATGATAAATGTTAGACTTAAGATTTGTTTAAAATTAAAAATTAAAATCTAATAGCTCTTATTACACCTCTTACATCGTTTCAGATATGTCTGAAGTACTTGACAGTAAAAGATCGACTGAAGCAGCTATTAGTACAATACACTCTTCGAAACTACAAAGGCTTGAACTGAGCGGCTAGATTTGACCGAAAAACTTATAACGAAGATTTCGTACAAATTTTCAAGAAAACTTCAAATGATATTTCATCACAGAGAGTTCGTGAATGAGAATTAAAAACTAAAATATTTTTATTATTTAATGCTAATTATTTTTTATACGAGTAATATCCCAACACATTTGTATAAAACAATAGTTATAAGAATTTGTAAAATAAATTTATTATTATTAATTTATTAATATTATAATTATTATTTAATTATTTTTCTGAACCTCCCTTCAAATGTAAAGAATGTTTTATTAATAGTGTAATGTTTGTAATGGTTCCACTTATTAATTTTATCATGGCATCGAGCGATTTTTAATGATTTTTTTACACATTTTTTATAACAGATTTTTCACAGACAAAATCCAATTTTTAGAAAATAAATTGAGAAAGAAAGGATTATATTTTTTCTTCTCATATAACTGCAGTAACGGCGATGATATACTACATAATAGCAAATAAACTCAACTAAAATCTATTTAGTCATCATGGCTATCATTCTACTTTTAAATAACCTTTAACTCTACTTTTTATCTAAATACACAATTAATCCGTGGTTAATTTTTAAAAGTACTACGTACACAAAAATTTTAATTTTAATTTGTGTCATGAAAGAAGAAGGATTTCAGCGAATGTATCAAATTCTACATTTTACAGTATATTTAAATGCTGCCAACAAACGTTTACTGGTAAAAATAATATGCCTGCACGTACCGCACGTATATAACGTACTTTAACGCGATTATATCTGGCAAGCGGCTCGTAATCGATGTTTTTCATACTGGTAGCACCGAAGAGCTGCGGCCATTGTGGCTTTACTCTCAAAGCTCCCGCGTTTATCCCGCTGTTCGACCAGTATATAACTTCATATACACGGAAATCACCAGAGGGAGAAGGAGAGAGAGTGAGGATATAATCGAGTAAATATTGTCTGGTTGGAAAAAAGCAGCCTACACCTGCGAGTATAACTTTTGACTATGGAGTGGTTGGATGGCACGAGTCAATTGTTCTACTCTGTAAATTGTTCAGAATTGAAATTCAAATTGTGCAGTAAAATGTTCGAAACAAAACTCTATTTTATAGTCGAATTTTCTGCAGTAAAGTGAAAATTATTATGGAATACTTCAATGGCTTGAATGTAATATCGCCATTGGAAATTTTAAGCAAGCTATTATTATATATCTGTTACATTCATGTAACATATTTTACATAAAGTATGTACTTAAGTAATGCAAATAACAAATTGTATGAATAAAATAGTTTTTAGCTTATACAGGGAAAGTTCCATAATTTTAATCACCGGTATTTCAAATTTTCGATTATTGGATGTTTTCTTACCCTGCCAAACACAACTCCTGTGCTTTTAACGTTAAAATTATTCCATTCCATATTTGGAAGTTTTAATCAGAAATATTGTGTATTGTGATCCCGAGTAGACCAAACTTCAATAATTTGAAGAGCTAAACATTTTCTGATAAACCTACTTGATGATTCTTTCAAAAATAACATATTAAGTATTAAATCCAAAATTGCAAGTATTTTTACTTGCATACAAAATTGTTGTAATGACACTTCTTTTAAGAGGAGGCCCTAAGTGTCAACTTAACGAACTTCGCGGTTCCGAACTTTACTCATCGGTTTTTTTAACTTTTAAAATTTCTAAATAAAGTTATATATATATATATATATATATATATATATATATATATATATATATATATATATATATATATATATATATATATATATATATATATATATATATATATATATATATATATATATATATATGAACTGTGAGTATTCTAATTTTATTTTATAATTATTCTACAACTGGCGTGTTTCTCCCATTTCTCGACCAATCAGCGTTGATTTGTATAAGTGGACATTGTATAAATTTTGTATTTATATAAATTGACAACATGGACTTTCTATAAATTTGTTTCCTGTTCCATAAAAGCCATATTTCATTTTTCTTCATTACAAATATGAATATTCCTGAAAATCATAACCCAAAATATTTCTGTTTTACTTTTTTCTACAGTAAGATTGTTTATCAGTTCATATATCAATTATTATATTGCAATTATTGACGATTTTACTTTTTTATCATATTTCTACAGTCCCAAAGAAGTTTGGTCTCGTTGTTTCTAAAGTGTTATTACATCATAACAATTGTATGACAGTATAACATTAAAACGCGAAAAAACCTGATTCCGCGTTTAAATTTTAGAGCGACCGGTCATCTCACACAAAGTAATACAGTATTAACAGATAAATAGCCGTCATTAGTCGTTCCTTACGGTATAAATCTCCGATTGCTCACAATCTCGCAGGTAACCACCGTGACACACCTCAATCCTCCTCATCAATAATATCAATTACTTCGAATCACCAGCAACAGCAACCACACCTCCAAGAATTCCTTCCCTTTACATCCGGCAACACGCGTAACGCGTTCGCATCCCGCACCAATAATACACATCCACTCCGCGCACATAAGAACGCAACAGCTTGCCGTGCCGCTCGACTCTGCTCATCCGCACTTCCGGCGCACATCTACGCGCCACCGCAGCCATACAGCTCCGCCCGCGAATTAATATTTCAGGGTGCACGTGCGTATATAACGCCCGGGCGTCCGCCATTTTTTTCCCCGTTTCTCTTCATTTCCGCTGCGTGAACTCGCGCGCGCGCGCTTTTTCATTTTCACCCGCGATTTACCGTTCGATTCTTTTTCATTTCGCCCAGCCTGTCTGGGATGTGCAGTAGGTGTACGTGTGTGTGTGGGTGTGTAGCGTGCGCTGCTCGATTTTCCAGACGAGGGGCGCGTGCGTTTACTGTAATGATGCTTTTTGAAGAGGTCGCGCGGGGTGAAAGTCGCAGCCCGACGAGGGAAGCGGCGTCGTTACATCGACGCTGTGGGATCGTTTATTTTTTGGAAGTTCGAGTGCTATAGGTACAAGACAAGGGGCGTTCGAACAGAAATGACAAGAGTTATTATTATTTTATACGCGGAGATGACTTTTCGGTGAAAATTGTTCTGATAGGAGATGAACATTAACGTTACTCATTATCATTCATTATTATTCATTATCATTCATTATTATTCATGATCAGCGGGATTCAGGGCAATTTCCTGAAGTCAGAACGCGTTTAGCGTGTCTTTGCGGTAAGGAGGATTCCCATAGCGGCCCCCTCGAGGGAATGTATGAGACCAACATCATCGTTTAAGGGGAGGCCGGAGCGAACTTTACCATTGTGACCTACACCTCGCATTGTAGTTTTCGTTATACGTTTAAAATTTACGTGTTAACACTAAAGTCGAAGATGATAATGATTTATTATCATGTAAAGAATTGCGGACGACAGCTTTTAGGTTATAAATAGCTTAAAGAGTTTTTTATCATGAAATATTATTATAATTGACCAATGAAAAACGGTAAAAATGACGTATTTTTCGTTATTCTATGAAATTTTGCCTAACTATAGATTTTAAATTTCATTAACATTTATTATTATGGCAAGAAGAGGGGGCAACCGCGTATTTGCACTATAAATTCCCACAAATTTGTATTTTTATGGTATAAATTTTGGAGGTTAGGTTGACTTTCTACCAATCAGCGTTGGCTACGACCTTCCCTTAAAGCTCATTTAGAAATGAATTTTACATAAAGAATTAATACCCTTAAGTGCGTACAAATAATATCTATGGATTTGACTCATTTAAAGCAATGTTAAACGTCTAACCATACTCGGGAATTTCTACTTATTTTTACGAATTTTCCCCATCGTTTCCCTCTACTTTCCTGCCAATTAAGGGGGTCAATTCTTTTTCAAAAATTCATGTTTTGACGAGCTCTAAACACATGGTATTAGTTTTATACGTTCCTCTTCAATGGCTTAATTATTATAAATCTGGGTCCGTGGGCATCCTCCTTTGGTATCAAAAACTTCTCTCTGTGTACATAAAAAATTATGTATTTTTATTTTTATTAAGTCATGTCTAATTAAAGCGGTAAATTAAATTTGAATAAACATTGATTAAATTATAATATGATTATACGCGATTGTCTATTTTAGTTAAATCCGTTTGACATTATCATCTGCTTGTCGTCATTTGATCAATATAACACTGCGTATATGAGCATATCTAATATCTTTATCTCTATCTCCGGCTCTAGAGCCTATCGTATCAAACCACGTGTATTGATCTTCATTAAAATCCCTCTTGCAAACTCCATAGTCTCTCCTTGTTAGTAAACATAATACTTGTATTGGATACGCACTATCAGCTAAAAATGTTGTTCTGAACTTTGTAACTATTTATATATTTTTCACAGTTAATTTCGCAATGCTTCAGTTACCTTTATTTCATCCAACTTCTACTTGTACAATATCACAAAGCATTTCCTCCCTTGCAGTACTTCAAACCCACCGCAATAAAAGCCTCGGAAAACTTATCATATTCCTTTATCATTGCGTACAGACAGTAACCGATACTTTCCAATCGGGCTCGAAAAAAGGAGAAGCAAACATCACAATTCCCATCGTCCCCGAGTCGTCATCGTCCCTCCCCAAAGGAACTCTTTCGCCCAGCATCCTCAAAGCATTTCTGGAATGGGCTACCACCCCTACATACCCACCCACTTCCGAAGACGTTCCGACTTCCGCAATCAGCGCTCCGGAGTCGGACTCGGTACTGCACGCGTACAACTGTACAGTGCGCAACTTCTTCCTCCACAGCAGCAGCATTGTCGAGCGTAAATTGTCAACGACGAGGGTTGACAGTTGTTGGCGCTTCGCTGGCGTCGATACTGCCATGAAACGACGCGCCGCTTCGTAATGCGACTCCTCCGCCTCGCTCTGCTTCTCCTCCCGATGTCCCATCGCTGTGTGTATAACGCCGTTATACCACCCCCTTCCAGAGGAAACCCGGGATGTGTATACGTAGTCGCAGTCGTCACGGCGCGAAATGCGCGCGTCTTGGCACGGCCGGCACTGATATATATATATATATATATATATATAAAATTGCATTTCACGGGAAGGATAGAAGGAAGAAAAAAAAAGGCGGATATGTACGCCTCCGGCGAGAAACTGAAACCGGGTGTATATACCGGCTGCTGGTGCGCGGCGGCAGAAGCTGCCGGGGGGAGAGCGGAGAGAATGTGATTTAAATTCAATCGCGAGCGGGATGGTGTAAGGGAGGAACAGCCGTTCGTATCTTGTCATTACTGGCTCTTGGGATACTGCGTGTGTATTGATTGCTTGGTTCTACTGGCTCTCTATTTTGCTCCTGCTGTGTTTAGCATTTATTCGATGGAGATTTTACGGGGGGTTTTTCTTTTGGAGGGAGGTGTAAGGTTGGAGGATGTTTATGCGCGTTGAAAAATAAGGGAAATTGAATTTACTGGGGGGATTTGTACGGTGGAAAAGGGATCTGGTATGGCGTTACGAGTTTCGTTGCAAAAATGTAGTGCGGAGTTTTTATTTTGGAATATTTTTACAGAGTTTCGTGACGTTTTTATGAGTGATGCGCATTTAAGAGACAAATTTACTATAACTATGAAAAGCTTTATATTTATAAAAATAAAAATTTTTAGCAACCAAAAGAGACCTAGGTTAATAAAAAATAGACCATGTTTACTTTGCACACAATTATATTTCCGACTTTTCGTAGATCTCATTTTACCCTCAAGATAATAATTCAAAATACTGAACTACACCATGGAGGGTCATTCAAATAATACAACTACTGAATATTCACTAACAACAGCTCGAAAGGTATAAATAACTTTATGAACTCAACAAAAGTAATAACTACATCCCTTGAGAGAATTATAAAACTATATAAAACTTATAGTTACTACATCTCTTTATGCTATATGTACATAAAACTAAATTATTTGAATAATTAACTACTTAAAAAGAAAAAAAATAATTTAACGTATTAAAATACACTACATATACCGTGTTTGAACCTATTCTTTAATAGACTCTCACTTTAACGTTTAATTGACTATACAAAACTAATCTGACTCTGATTGTATGAATTTCATTTCAGTTTATTAAAGCCAGACTCTATTAAAGCGCAAGTCTATACAGAAAAAAAATCACGAGCAAAAAGTACTCGAGTATATCGAGTCCGACTTCAGTATTATCTACTCAACAGTTAAATAATTTTAACCGCTAAAATTGCTCGAGTAGTCAGCAATGTTTTCTCGAGCATACAAAGCGAATTCCGCTCAACCGTTGTACAGCCCAAGTTCTTGCCTAAACTAAGCTTAATTCTAACCAAACATTGCCCCCGATTATCATCCGCATACCCCCAGCCTCAGAATAACATTCACAAACGTACAATACAAACCCTCTCCACCCACCCATCGCAATCTCATAAAACCCTAACCATCGCATCTTTGATTCCCCTACAACCACCCCAACGATTAGCCCCTCCCAGAAAGTCAACCCAAGCCAACGAAGCATCTCCGATCTCCCGCTTGCAAGTCCGATGATCGAAGTGCCAATTACCACCCTCTACGTTGACCTTCCACTCTAACCGCTCTCTTTTCTTTTCTCTTCTCTCCTTTCAGAACGAGAACCGAGCGCTGCGCCTGAAGGAGCCTGCGGCTGCGGCTGCGGCTGCGGCTTCGGCCACGTCCGCGGCTGGGGCACAGCTGGGACTCGCCACGGCCGCGGGCAGCTCCGCGGGCGTCTACGTGGACGCGGCGATCGAGGGGACGGTGGGTGTCATGGCCTCGGAGCTGCTGCCCGCGCCCACAGCCGATCCGCGCGTCACCTGGAACTACTTCGACGAGCAGGGGTGAGTCTTTGAGTTTTTGGAGGGAGCGCCTTGGAAGGTAGATTGGTGGCTGATGGAGCTTTTGAGTTTCTTTGACGTGGTTGGGGGATCTTGAGTTTGGTGTTGAGTTGGAATAATGAGGTTTAAAGCCGGTTTTAGGGGGACGAGGCGTGTTGGTGGTTACAGGGGACGTGCAGAGAGTTTTAGATTAAATTTTACGCGTAAGGAAAGGGAATAGTTTTTTGTGTGGATGTAGATGGATAGAATCTTTGTGAAAAATTGCTCTTGCTGAATGAGGAATGAGGCAGGAGTTAGCAGCCGCTTTGCAGTAGCCAGTTTGTAAATACTTATTATAACAATTGGTTACTTGAATAAAATTTAAAAGTAACCAGTGTTCATTTTTTAATATGTTTGTAGCAGTAAAATCCATGAACATTCATTGTAATCTTATCAAAATCATATTTTTCAAACTGGCTGCTAGGAAGCGGCTGCTAACTTTATGTTTAGGTTGTGACTTTTTGAGGTATTACAAAATAAATATACAAATGTTAATCAACAATTATATATAAAACATATTTTGTATCTTTTTAAAAAATCAACAACGATAAAAACATTAGGTAAAATTTCTGGAGGTTCTAAATATAACGGTACTTTGTATCCACCATTATTTTAGATTCTCTATCAGACATGTATTGCATTCTTTAAAAGATACTTTTGATATTATATCTGTTTCCTATTATTTTTAAGGCTGAAGGCCACTTTGAATGCAGTAAAAAGAAAGTAGTCTTTTATAATTTATTTAAGCCTTTTTTCAAATCTTTTTATCTGCAATTAGAAGTACATATCATAAATTATGTTTCATAAAAATTTCTATAGCTAGTTCTATAACTAATTTCTATTTCTATAACCTAATTCATAAATATTCATTTTTAATTTTTATTATAACGTAGCTTAAAAATTAAAATAAAAATATAAAATGTATATGAATAAGCTGGCTTAGAATTATCTTTTTTTCTTTAGCTGCATATGAGTTTATTCGCTCTAGCCCAGCTTCCTTGGTAAAATCTGTTATGCATACAACTTCCAAATATAGTGAACAAGTAGATTGTGGTCAAAATCTCTGGTATTATGTATGCTTCATATGACTCGATTGACCGAAAATTCAGGGTTTATACTCAAAACATATGTTCCAAGCTATTGTATTTCACCTAGAGAGTGATATACTACATTTTAACAATTTTGGTTTCCTTATAACTTATTCTTTATTTTTAACCGTTATCTTCAATAATTGAAAATCTAAATTCTAAATTCTAAATTAACTAAAAAATTGTTTGTATTTGACTTTCCAATTTTCTACTTTTTCTTTCAATTCATTCTCTATCTGTTTAATGTACCTACTTTCCAACTCGACCTACTATTATGAATTCTACATAAGTAAATAATGCTCAAGACCGGCTATAATACACGAAAATTATTGCAACGACAGATATATCTCGAGGGGTGGACTGAGAGCTGGCGAGGATCCATACGCCAGGAACAAGTTTAATCAAGAAGCCTCAGATGGCCTGCCGAGCAATCGCGATATTCCTGATACGCGCAGCGCAATGTGAGTATACGAAAAGCAATTTTCCTTTTTATAAGTCTCGTCGACGCATCTGTGTATATGCGTATAATGCACCGTACGTTATTTGGTATTCGTAAATCGAATGATTTCAAGCGTAGTTTCCCAGTAGAAAATTATGCTACGTTCTTCTTTGCATGGTACGTGGATTTTCTCAGAATCTTAAATTCGTCCAATAATTTTAATTGAAAATTGGTTAATTCTAACCATTGGAAAATTGATTACAATTATAATGTGGTGCTCAATTACAAACCAAAAATTGGAGACATTAATTTTATAATTTTTATAATTACAAATTAAATGTCATCATAAATAATTATCTAATGAAAATAAAAGAATTTATTTTCAAATAATACATTTGCCCATTAGCAACAATTAAGAAACAGAGCTGTACGCGATTTTGACTTTGATAATTTTAACTAACACTGAAGATACAGACAAAACAACTTTGAAATGTTATTCCATTATCTTATCCGGTAATATTTCTAACAAAGCCAAGAATTAGAGTTAGTGTAGAAAATTATCAATATCTCTCACAGGAAATGTAAATCAGTACAGAGTTTATTCTAATAACGTATATGTAGATATTTTGTATCCACACCATTACTATAGTAGTAATTTCTAGTGCCTTACATAAAAAATGTTTGATAAAAATCAGAAGTTCCATTTTAAGATATTCCTCGAGCCAGACTTTCTCTATCTTTAAGGAAAATCGCTTCTCGCCATTCAAAGGATGGGTTTCGTCCTGATCTCTCTTTCTCTCGAGCGAAAGTTCGCGCAATGCAAAAGAAATACACACTATCCTTCGTTCCCCAGCATTTCTGCGACTTCTACATGCACTCTGCGCGAAGTATGTCCTTGAATTTCAAATCCAGCTTACTGTATAATGCGCACTTGGCCCTTCTATCTCATTCGAATCGCCTCTTCTTTGCTCTGCCTCTCTCACTCTCTTTATTCCAGTAGTACCCTTTATGCGCGGGATCATATACATTTATTTTTCTTATACTTATACCCACTTTTATTTTCTATGGATCGTTCAGTAGTACTGTGCAAAATATTGTTATTTCTGTTTATAATGGTAACAGAAAATTCAAAGACTTGCTTGCATCCATGGCGTTTGAAAATGTTATAAAGATGAAATATGATACAATAATGACTTTTTATTTATAGATAAATTAATCAGTAAGATGCAACTGTGTAACAAGACTCTTTATCGAAAAGTAAATTGAAGGAGAGAGACAAATCGGATTTTGTGTGACGCATGAAAGTTGACATTTTATACTTATTGAATTTACAGTTTTTCACTTTGTAGTTCCATAGCTTGATCTTTTACTCGTAGAAAATGAGATATTACAGTTAGCGTCATGAATTGTCTTTCTCGGAATGTCTGTAATAGCAATTTCTCGTGAAGTTACGGCATTTTAAAGTTTGATACTTTTTAAAAATGTGTTTCTTTAACGTATTTGACAAATGCACTTTCGCAATATTGAAGTACTCATGTACTCTACATTTTTTTGCTACAGTCGATTTGAATTATTTTACTAACTTCAAAAATAATCACATTTTCTTACGTTACAAGCATTAGAATGAGTCATTAATAGATAAGTTTCTAAAGAACTGAAAGAATTCATAAGACATGTATATCAAAATTGAGAAATTGTTTCTCCTCATAATTTTTTTTTAATTATATAGATAGATACCTACTATTGTAGTTACATATGAATATCTCTAGTGCCCCAAAAAAAGTTTTCGCGCTAAGAACACGATTGTGGAAGCTAAGATTGGCTAAATCAAAAAACCCAAGACGATTCTTAATCTATAAATGTATGCTTATCGTATGAACTAGGATTTAAAAAAATCTAGAGAAATAGCAAAACGTGGGCATATTAAAAAAAATCTGATTTATGCAAAAAAACGGCAGTTTTTTAGAGCCAATATTTTATTTTTGCAAGTCTCGACTTGGTTTTAGTTACAATATCCATGTACTTATAAATTCAGAATCCATTTAAATTCTTGGTTTCAGCTACTTCTTGTTCGAATTTATAAGTTTTGCGCTTCCTGTTTCCAAAACCATCATATATTTCGATCCATCACCTTAAGAAAACTCCTCAAACAATTCCAAACAATCAATTCTCAATCGACCCCAAAAAGACGTCCCCAACGTATCACCGAATACCTCTCATCCCTTTCGTCCCAAGCTCACCGGAAGCTTGTTAGCTGCTGGATCCCAAAATATGGTAATGGCAAGCATTAGATTCTCATTCCACCCGTGCACCCCATCCCCAACTCATCCACAACCCTCGCCTACATCCGTACATGTACAAACATGCATTCGCAGAGGGTCAAAACTGCCCGTGTGAAACAGCGAACGATACGCCGCGATGTGGCTCAGCTGCTGCTGCTGCAAATGGGGGAGGAGGTAGGACAGTGAGGAATCGCAGAAACGACGCGGGGGAGTGAGTTAGCGAAGTTCGAGGACGAGGCTGACCGCGGGAGGCGAGCACGAGCTCGGCATAACTTCCGCCTTTAATGGCGCTGGCTGCCTGCTTAGGCTGGAGAAGTGTAGTGTGGTGCAGGGCAGTTGAAGAAAAGGGATATAGGAGTATGGATGAGGGAATCAGCGGTGTCGCTTGACAGAGATGGAGAGGGGGAGACATAATGAGTTGGGAGGGATTATGGGATGGAGATCGAATGTTTACGGATACGTGCGATCGGATTGTTGGGTGTTGTTAGTGCGCGGGAGCGTGTTCCGTCTTTGTGGATCTGCGATTCTTCGTTCCAGTGATTTTTACTGATGCTTATGGATTGCCTGATCCTGATGTTCATTTTTAGTGTGGGATTTAGTTGGAATACTCTAGATACTCTTGAAAGAAAAAGACTGATGAAGGTACTTCATCAGAAGGCTGATGAAGTGTAAAAATGATGATGCAATAACAATCTGAAGAAAATCCATGTTTTAAGAATGTTTTGTATATATTTAAGAACTTTCTCTGCTAAATAAATTTGCATATTCCATTTCTTTGGTAATTTCATCAAAGAATCATATCTCTAGGGACATTTAAGCTACAGCACGTAAAGGACCTTCGTCACATAAACTTTAACAAGTCTTATACTCTCTTCAACTAAGTAATTTCCATCGACCCGACTAAACAAAACTTAAGGTGATGCTAAAACCACCTGTCACCGACAAATACGAGGGTCCACTTTTCTCATTTCTTTCTCAATTTTGAGTAAATATCTCAAAAGCAATAACTTCCCAGAGAGATGTTCTTAAAATTGAAAATTAAATGAAAAAAGTGGTTCCCCTATTATTTGACGGCAATAGGAAGGTTTAATTCACCTTTATACCATTCTAACCTAAAAATCGCAACTTTAACATCATTTTTAAGCTCTCGTGGTACAAAATATTGTTCGACACTGGTGGGTAAGTTGATTTTTAGCGCATGTTACTTTTCTCCCTTGCTTCGCTCGGGCAAAGAACCCCCAGTAAAAAGCCAACGTACCCACCAGTGTCGAAAAGTACTATAAAAATCATTTGCACGAATTATTATCGATATTAAGTGAAAAACTAACTCTTGACACCGTTTGTATAATCAGTACAACCTTGATAAAATTTAGTTCAATAAAAGTTCATCAAGCTTTGAAGAATCGTGTACTTCACACATAATTGAAAAACAGCACTTCTGAATGCAGGTATTTCTCGAAATATGCCCTTTTTCAAATAATCTAATTTGCAAATTCTATCGGCTCATTAATTACTTGTAAATCGCTAACTAAATTATACCGCAATAAGTGACTTTCAATCTATGCATTTCAATCAAATAATTTAACTTAATATAAAAAGCACTAATGTAATACCAAATACGCAACGAGTTCCAAAAGACGCACTAATCCCAAAGCGCCCGTCAATCCCCCGTCGCATTCAAATCGTCATTTCAATCAAAATCTCCAATTAATCAGACCTCGATCTAGAATCACCCGGTACTGATTGCAACTCGAAAGCTCGCGCGCTCGCGTCGAGCCAACTGTCGCCAATGAAAGCGTCTAGTCGGCGAGCCGATAACACCCGCGCTTACGAACGGCCCTTTCCAAGCAGTGCCCTCTACTCACAGAAAAGAGAGCCCCGAGTCCGCGTCGCAGAAGACTGCGCTGCACGGCCGTTAAGGGAGGTATAGTTTATTGCGGACTTCGCGGGAGGCTTGTTTTCATTTGGAGCCTTGATTTCGCGATAGTCTCGTCGTAAACGCAAAATCGATTTTCGGCTGTTTGAAAGGCTGCTGCTGCTGCTGCTATTGCTTAAAAAGCTCGCGATTATTACAGCGGGTTGGAATTGCTTGTGAGTTGGATAGCGGATGGGTATATAGCACGTAATCGAGGGTAGTAAAAATGGATTAAATTTACAGCTTTGGTTGTAAAGGCAGAGGGCTCGTAAAATTCGAGATTGCTTATTGCTCGTGATTGCGATGCGGCGGTTGTATGAAGATGCGACAATGTAAGCTTTTCGAGGGGTGTCTTGGAAGTGATAGTGGACGCGCTTGTGCAGGTTTAAGATTTTAATTTATTTAAATCTCATTTCGGGTAAAAATGGATTATATATAGTTATATATACAATTATACATAATTATAAAATGATTTATACTCATATACAATTATATATAAAATCATATACAATTTTATATAGTTATGTGTCAAATTATGCAGAATTATATATCAATATATGTGATTATACATGGTTATATATATGAGTTTTATCTCTATATAAGTATATATTATTATATATATATTTATATATAATTGTACACGATTTAACTTGTACCTATATAAAATTATACTTGATTTTATTTATATATAAATATATATAACTTTATACTTCATTTTCACCCTGGAAGAAGTGTTATTTTTATTAAATTACAGGAATTCTCTAACATCAACAAAAAATTATAAAGTATATACAACAATAGTATTGTGCTATACGTTTATTAAATAATAGTGTTCTGCTATTTTTTTACTACTTCCCAGCAAAAATTTTCATTTCAATTAATCTAGTATGAACTTTTTGGCAAAGCTTGGTAGAGATATTAAGAGTACTAGAAAATAGTGTTTTTTCGTTACATTTTGTAGGTAAATTACTGAACGGATTCCACAGTTTGCCATTTTGGCACAAATGTAGATTGTCGTTCTTTTCTTTTTACCTAGGAGCTGAAATTGGCAACTTATACCATTTTTATTTCAGAAAGTTTTATAAAAGCAGAGTTTAATTAAAAAAGGCTGGAATTGAATGGAATCCAATCGGAGTTTCGAATAATTATGTATCAGAAGTTAATCCCAAAGGTTCAATAACGAAAATCAAGAGTCTTTATCTTCAAGCAACTAAATATTAGTTCCTCAGATTTCCTTATTGATGTTTTTTAAAAAACAACGTAATAATAACCTTTTTAAAGAAATAGTTAAAAACTCATGCGCATTTATAAAGTACTGCAACTAGAATTTTATTAATTTTACTAATTCAATTGTTGTACAATTTAATAGGATATTTTTTCAAGTCTCAAAACTATTTATGGCGCATGAATCCCGCCCAAATTTCTAGTAGTACAAACGCAATTAAAACTTTTCCAAATTATTTAACACTACTACTACTTTTAATAGGTTGTTTTTAAAACGCATATAGTAGACATTAGAATAATATTGATCTAAATTATTATAAATTCAACATTTATAATCCCTCCTTATAAATATCTAAAGTTTTTATTTCATTCATAAATAATAATAATTAAATTCTATATTTAAAATGAATAAACGATTACGTATATTTGAATCTTTTATTCTGTATCAAAGTTAGGTATATATATAGTTATTACGAAAATATAATATAATTATTTTGATAAATTATCATGTACATAGATAATTTCAATTATATATAATATATAATTACGATAGATTTACTTTTTTATATAATTATATATAACTACGATAAATTTAACAGCGATTTTCTTTCTGCATTCTCAGTTGTATAATTTTACGATAATAATATTTTACTTATTAATAATTTTCGTTAATAAGTTTTTGTAACTTTCTAACCCGTGACATCAGCCTTTAAATAATAAAATATCTAACTCTATTCGTGACTACCAAAAACCTTTTTCTTAATTTAAAGTAATCTAATCTCTTCACATTAGAATTATAACAGTACTTTACGAATTCAATTTTTTATCATATTTCACGACTGCTTTATCAAAATTTAACTCCAACTTCAATAACCCCTTTTCCCCCTAATTAAAAACCGTTAAAATCCTCGACATCTAAACCATACGAAAATTCATAATCGCGTATGGAGCGCATGAATTCCTCGCAGGTGACACAGTTATCCGAAACCCTGCCACCGCCGCGTACGTAACATTCTATTTAATTTCGATAAAACGATAAAAGGTGCTCCCCTCGAATTTCCCGAGCCCTGCGACCCGATAAAATTCGCGCTGCAGCTCCCCGAGCTTTTCCGCTCGAAACCATGAACGCGAACGCGATTCATTAGCATCGGCTCTCTCACTCTCTCTCTCTCTCTATCACCTTTACTTCCACCCCGAGCGCGAAACTCGATTATCGCACCGTCGGAGTTTTCTTTTTCCCGTCCCTAATCCCCCTCGGAAACCCGCTTCTCTCCATTCTCTCCCTTCATTCTCCTTTCCTCTTTCGTTTTACGCTCCGGCTCGAGGCAATGATACACTTCGATTTTCTAAGTATATACGACCACCGCTGCCAAGATGTATACGTATATAAATATCGCCTTTGCCCGATGATATTGGCCGACGGCTGCCGCTGCAGAAGGAGACGGATATCGAGACAGACGGATAGCTTCCGTTGCCTGCTGCCTGCAACCTTTCGATCTGTTATACCTGCGGAAAACTGGAAAAAGAGGACGGTTCTGCAGCTGGAAGAGGATTATTAAAATGCTTCGCGGTGCTGCTGGGGAATATACGTGCGCGAATATAGGCAGTATATAGCTCTTGAAACGCGCGGCAAAGTAAACTCGGTGGATGGGGAGGAGGGCAAAAAGGAGGCGCTTGTATCTTTGGATTTCGTTCGGCCTGGGAACGGAAATTTCGTGATGTACTCTGCAGGGTTCTTCCTTTGCTCCGGGTACTCCGACAAGATGTTAATATTTGCTCGCTGTTATGTAGGTACGTGATTTATGGAAGACTTCGTAGCGGAGTGCTATTGAAAAATATCACTGTGAGAGTTTGTTACAGGAGTTTTACTATTTGCAGTCATATATTTGAAGGTATATTCAGGTTTCTTTCAAAAGTACCTACTATTGTTCATGGAAAAAGGAAAAAGAATTACTATAATACTGCCTGAGCTACAAGAATTGACAAGTAGAGTATCAGGGGTTCACAGATCGTGCTGAAACTTTGGGTTATGTTGTCTTGTACTTCAATCTGAAGACTTTGCACGGTCAGAGCATGTATCGCTGCCACAAATATGAGATAAGGTAGTTGATCCAGTTCTCGATAGCTTAGTAACAGACTCAATTTATTTCGCTATAAAAAATGCTTTAATTTTAACAAAATTGAAATTTTTTTATTTCTACTATTACTTAATGTACTTATTTAACAAATAACTCGAAAAAAATGAAATTTTAATGTAATATTTACGATACCGCTTAAGTTGAACACATTTAGGGTCTACACATTAGCTGTACACATAAGTAGTTGAACACATAATTTTTCTACACATTAGTAACCAAAGTATAGTGGACACACAAATATTGTACACTAGATTATTGTACACAATGATAGTGTACACCTTGTGTCGAATACATAAGTGTCGAGTTTAATTGTGTTTACTGTAACTGTGTAGAGTTTATTTGTGTATTTACTTTGCATAAAACATGAATTAATGTGTAGAACTGTTATGTGTACATTTTCATTGTGTACATCTTATTTGTGTACATCTTATTTGTGTACATCTTATTTGTGTAGATCTTATTTGTGCAGACTTTTAAGAAAAAATAATGTTTGTGCACAATATCTATGTGTACAGTATCATTGTGTAGAGTATTATTCAGTATGGATTCAGGTTTATTATATCTATCCTGTTAAATAGGATTAGTGCATCCTAATTCTTTTTCCATTTGACCGTTATAATGGGTTGTACGCGTACTCTAAAAGTAGTTGTACCGGCAGAAACGGGCATTGTCGAAAAAATTTATTTTATAGTATCCAAGAGTCTATGAGTATCGATGAAAATATATGAAAAAACTATTTATGTTGCGAAGAATAAAAAACTATTTCATATTGATTTATGTCTGTTGAGCCATTTTAATACATAATCTTACATTATCCGTGGAAAAGGAATAACATATTTTATGTATAGGACGGAACAGTTAATTGTTTATAGAAATTTGTGAAAATATCGCCTCAAAAGCCAATTATTTATTTGTTTAAGCTTATTTTATAGAAGTATGGTAAAGAAAATCCGATTTTTCGACTGTTGATGTGAAGATATGAATTAAATGAGAAACATAAACCTTGAAAAATTAAATCTAAAACAGAGTTTTTTATAATAGCAAAATAAGTGATTTTCATAATTTAACAATATACAGGCTCAACAAACATAAATTAATATGAAATATTTTTTGTACAGTTCGTAACATACATGTTTATCTCATATATAATTCTGTGAGGCCCGTTTCTGGTGACATAACTACCTTAAGATATTGGCATCTTCTTAGTACTCGAAAATCTTTCAGGAAGTTTCGATTAAACATTTCCAAATCGTATACATAAGTCATAGTCATGTAAGATATTTTTACTAATCAAGCATGGTATTGCGATTACTTTGGTTATCTCGCTTTTTATCCGATTAACTGAATATTCCAGTTTTTTATGTGAACTTCATCACTTCTCTATTTCGTAGGGATTACTTACAAGGAGAGTGTCAGAGATACGGCTCCCGAATTCCAATGAATTGGCAGAGATACCATACAACCAGAGGTACCATTTTTTAATGAAATAATGCCTATTTGGAGTACAATAGCTAATATCTTAAGAACAAGGGCCCATTTAACAAACACTACAGGTAATAAGCTTCATTTCTAGCTGCCAGTTAATGATTCTCAAGGTCTTAGAGAATTCGGGAGCCGTATCTCTGACACTCTCCTTGTAAGTAATCCCTACGAAATAGAGAAGTGATGAAGTTCACATAAAAAACTGGAATATTCAGTTAATCGGAAAAAAAGCGAGATAACCAAAGTAATCGCAATACCATGCTTGATTAGTAAAAATATCTTACATGACTATGACTTATGTATACGATTTGGAAATGTTTAATCGAAACTTCCTGAAAGATTTTCGAGTACTAAGAAGAGGCCAATATCTTAAGGTAGTTGTGTCACCAGAAACGGGTCTCACAGAATTATATATGAGATAAACATGTATGTTACGAACTGTACAAAAAATATTTCATATTAATTTATGTTTGTTGAGCCTGTATATTGTTAAATTATGAAAATCACTTATTTTGCTACTATAAAAGACTCTGTTTTAGATTTAATTTTTCAAGGTTTATGTTTCTCATTTAATTCATATCTTCACATCAACAGTCGAAAAATCGGATTTTCTTTACCATTTTTTTTTTTTTTTTTTAAATGGCATTTCGAACTCGAAAGTTCATCGCCTCATCTACGCAAGCCTTCCACGTTTCCCTATTTTGTGCCAACCCCATCCATTTCGCGCCTTCCCGCCCAATTTCAGTTATGTCTGATTTTACGTTATCCTCCCATCTGCGTCTAGGTCTACCAAGAGGTCGCGTTGCTTTCGGTTTTCCTTTCATTATGCGCGCTGCTGTACGATCATCGCCCATTCTTGCCACGTGCCCTGCCCATCTTAGTCTCCGTGATTTTATTATTCTGTTAATATTTGGTGACGCGTACAAATTATGTAGCTCGTCATTGTGCAGTTTCCTCCACTCCCCAGTTTCCTCATCTTTCTTTGGCCCGTATATTTTCCGCAGAACCTTATTTTCAAATACCCTAAAACGATTTTCTTCCGCTTTAGTGAGCGCCCAGGTTTCGCACCCATACAAGATTACCGGCATTATTATAGTCCTATATATCCTTATTTTGACATTTTTCGACAGTAGCTTTGACTTAAGTAATCTGTTCACAGCGTAGAAGCAGGCATTACCCGAATGAAGTCTCTTATTAATCTCGGCTTTAATTTCGTTTCGATCAATTATAGTTGTACCTAAATATCTGAATTCGCTAACCTTTTCAAAAGTGAAATTTCCGACTCTGAGATCCCCCTCTGCTTCGCGAATGCCCAGTTTCTTCATGATCATATATTTCGTTTTCGATTCGCTCACTTCTAACCCCGTGTTTTTAGCCGCATTTATAAGGATTTCCGCATTTCTCGCCACCGTTTCACCATTATCTCCCACTATATCCAAGTCATCCGCATAGCCTAAAATTTGCGTTGTTCCGTTGAGTGTTGCGCCTAGCTCGCTAGCCTGCATTTTTCTAACAACATGCTCTAGCGTCAGGTTAAAGAGTACCGTTGAAAGCCTGTCACCTTGCTTCAAACCGTCGCGTATCATGAACGATTCGGATACATTACCGCCTACTCGGACCTTTCCAGTGCTTCCGTTCAGACATATTTGAATTAATTTTACGAGTTTTTTTGGTACGCCAAGGAGCACTAAGATTTCATACATTTTGCTTCGTTTGACAGAGTCGTACGCTTTCTTAAAGTCCACAAATAGCTGGTGTATAGTTTCGTAATATTCCCACTTTTTCTCTAATAATTGTCTTATGGTAAACATTTGATCGCTCGTTGACCTGTTGCGCCGGAATCCACACTGATAATCTCCTATTATATCTTCCGCGAATGGTGTAAGTCTGGCCTGTATTACGTTTGACAGAACTTTGTAGCAGGTAGCTAAAAGTGAGATTCCCCGGTAGTTATTGCAGTCTGTTTTATCTCCCGTTTTAAAGATCGGTATGATGATGGATTCTTTCCAACTTTCTGGTATTGTTTCATTTCTCCAAATAGCACATACTAGATAAAAAATTTTAGATGTAAGCGCGGTGCCTCCATATTTAAGTAGTTCAGCTGGTATAGAATCGTTTCCTGCGGCCTTATTGTTTTTTAGCTTTTTGATCGCGGCCTCTACTTCTTTGTAGGTCGTTTCGTCCATATGGAGTTCAGCAGTGTGGATTTCGTCTCCCATTTCCTCGGAGTTTTCATGCACGTTTAATAACTTATCGAAATAATCTTTCCATAATTTCAATAGTTCATTTTCGCTTGTCACGAGGTTCCCGTCCTTATCCTTCATTAACTGCGATCTACTCTGAAAACCCTTCCTAATAGCGTTTATTCCTTTGTACATCTCGCGCGGGTTATTTTCCCTACTATTAGTTTCTATTTTTCTAATTTCATTTTTCTGATACTCGCGCTTCTTGTTTCTGTAAATCACACGTACTTGCTTTCTTATTTCATGGTATTCTTCTACGGCCCTATCGCTTTCATTGTGTACACTATCTAATTTAGCCTTCTTGCGCCTTTCAAACCAGAGTTCGCACTCTTCGTCAAACCATGGTTTGCTCTTCGGCCTTTTTTTCTTACCCAGTACTTTGTTCGCGGCCCCTTTTATAGTTTTTTCGATAGCCCCCCACAACCTGTTCGGATCGTCATCTACTCCCGTCTGTTCATCCGTTTCCTCGAGCGCCTGAAATCGGTTGCTAACTTCTACTTGGTACTTGATTCGCTCTATCCCGCTTCGTAGTTTTCCAATATCAAAGGTTTCTACTTTGTTCGCTCGCTTACTATTTTGACCGGCTACTAATCTGGCTCTTCATTTGACCACTACTAGATAATGATCCGAGTCGCAATCCGCCCCCCTATAGGTCCTTACGTCGAGTACATTGGTGTGGCGCCTCTTATCAATAAGAAAATGATCGATTCGATTGTGCGTGGCCCCGTCCGGTGTCCACGTTGCCTTGTGTATATCCTTGTGCTTGAAGCACGTGGTCTTGACTATAAGATCTTTTGCGGCTGCGAAATTTATGACCATAATACCGTTATCATTGCTGGTTTCGTGCAGACTTTCTTTGCCTATGGTGGGCCTAAACATTTCCTCTCTCCCTATTTTAGCATTGAAATCCCCCACTACTATTTTGGTGTCGTAAGATGCGAATTGGTCGATTAATTGCTCTAAAGTTTCATAATAAAGATTTTTGACTTGTTCCTCTTTGTCCTCCGTGGGACAGTGGACGTTAATAACCACGTAATTATACCACGCTCCGTCGATGATGATATACGAGAGTCGGTCATTCACGAAATTGCAACTTTTAACGGAATGTATGATGCTTTTGTTAACAAGAAATCCGGTGCCTAGAGAATGCCCGCTCGCGCCCCCATATAAAAAGGTGAAGTTACCGGATCCTAGCATCGCGTTATCTTTCCATCGGGTTTCTTGTATTGCTACCAAATCTAAATTGTACCTCTCAGTTTCATTTATGATTTCCCGGAACGCGCCTGCTCTGTGTAGACTGCGTACATTCCAGGTTCCCACCCTCAAGTTTCTTTTCGTTTTGGTTTGGTTTTGTTTTCTTTGAGCCATGATAGTAAGTTAAACCCGCGCGTTTTGGATCCTGTTCCGATCGCAGGTGAGTCCATCCGTCTAGGGGTGATAACCCTCATACCTCCCTAGAACTAAGTATGAGAGCTTTCTGACTTTGGCGAGGACACAGTCAACTCGTCGTCAGACACACTCGGTTTCATTCTCATATCCTAACGCCCCCCTGCAAGGCAGCGCGCCTTCGCTGGCTTCGTTGCCATGTAAGACCAGGTGGCGAATCATTCTACACATCCCTTCTCAGGGCAGTTGTCATCGCTCCCGCATCCTCCACGACAGCAGGATTTTTGGCCCATTTTTTGTTTGAAATGTGTGGTAAAAGAGATAGATTACAGAGTAAGGTAGAAGAAGAAAGTAAGATAGGAGATTTTGTATAGTGTTTGTAGTTGTTGCGGTGCTTGCGTAGTGTTTCTAGATGAATGCGTTCGCCAGTGCGGGCTCATCACACCCACGCCTGGGCCTATCGGCTGTCCGCGACTGCTTATTCGCTTTATTCGCAGCTAACCTCTTTCTCAGGGGTCGTTCCTCTATCCGCAACCTGAGGACGCGCTGTGTAGTGGTGATAGGCACCCACCCGTCCGCTCTGGACGACTACGCCCAGGACCCGCTTAGGGTAACGGCGTTGCAACAGATTTTCTTTACCATACTTCTATAAAATAAGCTTAAACAAATAAATAATTGGCTTTTGAGGCGATATTTTCACAAATTTCTATAAACAATTAACTGTTCCGTCCTATACATAAAATATGTTATTCCTTTTCCACGGATAATGTAAGATTATGTATTAAAATGGCTCAACAGACATAAATCAATATGAAATAGTTTTTTATTCTTCGCAACATAAATAGTTTTTTCATATATTTTCATCGATACTCATAGACTCTTGGATACTATAAAATAAATTTTTTCGACAATGCCCGTTTCTGCCGGTACAACTACTTTTAGAGTACGCGTACAACCCATTATAACGGTCAAATGGAAAAAGAATTAGGATGCACTAATCCTATTTAACAGGATAGATATAATAAACCTGAATCCATACTGAATAATACTCTACACAATGATACTGTACACATAGATATTGTGCACAAACATTATTTTTTCTTAAAAGTCTGCACAAATAAGATCTACACAAATAAGATGTACACAAATAAGATGTACACAAATAAGATGTACACAATGAAAATGTACACATAACAGTTCTACACATTAATTCATGTTTTATGCAAAGTAAATACACAAATAAACTCTACACAGTTACAGTAAACACAATTAAACTCGACACTTATGTATTCGACACAAGGTGTACACTATCATTGTGTACAATAATCTAGTGTACAATATTTGTGTGTCCACTATACTTTGGTTACTAATGTGTAGAAAAATTATGTGTTCAACTACTTATGTGTACAGCTAATGTGTAGACCCTAAATGTGTTCAACTTAAGCGGTATCATATTTACTTCTAAATTCAATAAACCAAAAAAATCCGAGGGAGCAGTTGTCGATAACCATTTTACGAGTCGGAGCAATTCTCGATAGGTACAAAAGACCCAGTTCTCGATATACCAACCAGCCCATTATGGAGGTTAGGTTCTAGGTTATGTCAAAACTTGATTGAATAACATACACATTTCGATTATTATAATTACATAATTATTAATTAAAAGCAGTGCTTAAGTAATTTTAAGCATTGAAATAACATTTAAAGAAAAATTTATTTGTATTTTGTCTATATTATTTGACTATCGATTACTGGGTACGTACGTGTAATCAAGACGGAGTTGTCGATATATGAATTAAAATAGTTATAAGTAAATAAATCAAAATTTAACTTTTTGATTTCGCTTATTTTGTTGAATATAAAGCTAATTTAGGCTTTATAGTTTTTTAAAACATTCAATTTATTACAAAAATGTCACTTTAAAGTTTACTTTTTGGAACGGTCGTGGTTAAGGAAACGTTGGGAAACGCATCAAATCTGAGAGTGTCAAAAAGTATGAATTTTTATTTAACAAGTAGCGCTAACTGAGTTTTTATAATTCAAAATATTTGTTCAGTGATATATTCTTAATATAGAAATAATTTTTTCGTACCGATAAATTGTTCAAAATATATCTAAAATCGTATTATTCCTTCGAGTTATCGACAACTGGGTACCTATCGAGAACCCGGTCCACTACCTTATACATGTATTGTGCACAATATTAAAAAAATGCATATATAGATTTACTTACAATCTTAACGTTTCCAACTGTATCTCATAATTGGTAAGGTGTTAGACTTTCTTATCATGCAAAGGCTTCAGTTTGAGGTTCAAGAAAACATATCCCAAAGTCTAAGCAAGATCCGTGACCCAAATCTCTGATACTCTACTTGTGATTCCTAGAAAAGGTGGGTTACTTTGAGATGATAAGAAAAAATGGGATTCTGAATACTAACCCCTGGTTAATAAACGTTAATACTGATGAAAGTAGTATGGAAAAACCTTTGTCTACACAACGTTTATTTGTTAATAGATATTAAACAAATAAAATTTTAAGGTTATGTGAAATATTCATTTTTAGCTGCATTCTGAACACTCAGTGCAAGTTTTACTCATTTTTTCCAATTTACGATTTTGTGTAGTAATCATTACTGGCTTTTACTGCGTGATCATTTGACAATTCTCAATATAAATATATGGTAATATTTACTGAAAATTAAGTATGTTCCCAATGTACAAACAAAAATAGTATTTTTTGATATTATACATATATTTTTCTCAATATATTAAAATACTTAAATTTACTTTTTCTTAAATTTATTTGGTGATCCCAAAATACCATTTTTATAAGTAATTATAATTTAATTCTCATGATACTTTTTCTAACAACTTAATTTTTTTTAAATTTCTAGAGCTGACAAAACTTCCATCCAGTTCTTAGAACACTCCTCTGGTAGGACGACGTGTAAAGAAACTGAAAGGGGAACGAGTGTGTAAAAGACTAACGAAAAAGAAAATACACTTAACCTGTCGATAATTGATTAGCGCTGAAAGGAACTAAAGAATCTTTGAGCCTTTTCTCTAGTATATCAGGGTGCACTTTTTGCTGCTGCACTGGCTTCTTTGTGCCCGCGCTCCCTTGGTAAAACTTCTTCCGCCGTTTCTCCGATGCTCCAGTCCGATACAATGACCACTGTGTCGCAGAGTCTCGAGACATCCAATAATCTGAAATTGACTTTACAAGAAAGTGCTTGCTTAATATTGTTGGATTTATCGTTGCTAAACGAATTACGTTTCTCCTCTTCCTTTCTCTGTGATCCCCAATTTGTTCCTTTGTAATGAATACTTCTTGGAGAAAGATACTTGAAAAGAAATGTTTGATGTTCATAGGTAATGAATAAAGTAGATTAATTTAAACATTGTTACTTATGAATGCTAAAAGAGATCAACCGAAAAAAACGTCAAGTTTTGAAATTTTGAGTTTGGTACTATTGCGCATTCTTCTGTGTGTGTTTTATCACTGACAGCGCCTTGCATAGGAAGGCCAATTCTTTTCTAGGATTAAGAGCTGCAGAAAGTAATAGTGATGTACAATAAAAACCGGTCTAAAAGCCCTGATTGTCAAAATGACTATTTACGCAGCTACATAGATTTTTTTGCCATGCTGGTAAGGAACTGGTTGGAACAAAAAAGGGTTAAAAAATAAAATGTCCTTTTAAGACCCTTTAAGTTAGCATATTAAACAGTAGTTAATTCCTTTATTATAACTTCTTTAGATTATAAAAAAATGCTGCGTTCGATTGACGACTTTTATTAAAAATAACGTTTTCTACTATTAACGAGTGAAAGAATTTCGAGTTTTAAGAAATAATAAAATAATTTTTTTTAATAAAAAAATATTAACCGTTCATGTATAATAATAATATTCATAAATTAATTCCAATTTTATGTTAGAATATTATTCTAAGGTGAAATAACTCAATAATTAAGTTCTAATGTACTTAAGTACATTATGTTATCTTCATATTAATGAATTTACCCAGATACGCTCTTAACGACTTTATTCTAAGTACCCCCACCCCCTCCAATAATTCAATTTCGAGTATTTTTTGTTTCGGATCAAGTGACGCAGCCAATAAATAATAATCCTTTATCAAAAGATAAAAGGTGCCTCGCTCCAATATGGGACGGCGTAGGCTTGTAATTACGAGCACCCACGTATACCGCGCCGGCTTCTTTTACGATGCCGGCCGACCCTCGTTTTGATAGGATCATTTTATAGCGGAAGGATCAAGATATTAAAAGGATCGCGGAGGGAAAATTCGTGCCTAAACCGGAATAATAGACCGTATAGCGTCGCGGCGGCGGCGCTGCTGCTGCCTCGTAAAATTTATTGCCGGTGAAACAGATCCTTTTACAGAACGCGTCGCATTTTTTCTACATCCGGTTCGACGACGTTAAGTCCTCGATCTATCAAGATATTGGATACAGTGTATATACGAGGTTTTTTCGCACTTATATTAATGGCTTTCATATTTTATGTGCGCCATTTGAATATCCTTCCGGTGACAATCATTTTACTTTGTGATTTTTATCATTAATTGATTATTTTCTAAATTGGACCTTAAGAATATGTTTTAGCGAGAATGATCTTAAAATGCGATGTTTTATTAAAAGATAACTTTAAGACATAAGTGAAAAACCTTTTTAGGTTATTTTAGTACTCAAAAATGTAAAAAATAAATTTTTGTTCATTATATTCTATGAAAACCAACCGACATCATCGAATTGGAAAAATATACGATTTATATATTTAAATTTATATATTTTATGAATATATAAAATATATATATATATTTAAAAATATATTTTTTCTTCTTCGACAGATTTTTTACTCTATGCCTTATAATTTTCATTTATAACAATCTAAAAAAAGGTCGCTTTTTAAGATGATCTACACCAGAATGTACATCCTTAAATTAAAAGAAAGATATAGTTTTACAACCGATTCAATATATAAAAACTATAATATTATATAGTATTTGTAAACTATTTTAGTTTTAAAAATAGCAACAACAGAACCAGTTAAAATTGCTAAAACCATTTGCAGCGGACATTTGTTTTAATTTGATTTTCTGCACACGCGTTGTTTTATGTTTTACTTGAATGGGCGGAAAAAACTTGGCTCTTTTCGACGGCCGCAGCGCGGGCTCGTGAACTCGTCGCACAATAGCGGACACAAGTTGTTACGAGCTAACAGTTGTTAACGTCAGAAACTGCAGGTAATTAGTGGTGCGGCTCGTAAATAGTTCATCTCCAGAAACACTTTCAGCGGGCTTTTTTTTCGCGTGCTCGCTCCTTTTCGTCAATCCTGCACAGAATGACTTTTGAAGATCAAATCTTAAAAAAATAAAATAGTTATTGTTTTCCAAAGTTTAATAATCTACAAAGTATTGTTTTGTATTTCGAAACTGTACAAAGCAATTGATTGTTAAATTTTAAGATATAAAAAGTGCAGGTAATTATGTGCCTTGGTAATCCTATTTTAGTTTATTTTTGTTACAATAAGTACAAAGAAGTGCACGACTACGATGAAGTTTTAAAAGAATGTGCATGCACAATACATTGGAATATAATTAAGCCCTTACGTATTCTGTTAATATCAACGGACATTACCTAGTAAATTTTAATTAAAATTATTTGCATATGAAATTAAGTAATAACATCACAACGAACGTGCGGGATCCTTGCATTTATCATTGCGAATTCGCGGTGCTTTTTCTGCGGTCGTAGGCGAGATTCAGCGAAATAAAAAAATAAAGGAGACCCTTGCGAGCATTTAAAATTCGCAAGGTAGCTAAATTGCGGCGGAAGAAGCTGACGAAATATAGCACATTGTCGGGCTGGCGCACACGGAATGCGTAAGATCCACTTCTACCCTCTGAAGAGTAACCACTTGCCACTTCTGGGTAATTGTGTTTGTATTCCATTTAAGTTGTTTACATTTCTATTTGCATCCAGGCAAAGCTTCCCCTCATTTAACTCATGCTTGAGTTTCTTAAAAACACTGCGCGGCTCTTTTTCACGTTTTCGTGTGTTAGAAATCTTTTTTGTTTTTTCTTTTTAACTTACAGAAAGAATCACGTCAACTATATATTAAAGATCATTATATACTCAAATGTTAATTATATTTAATATACGTAATTTACTAAATTCATTTTAGTTTCTCCACATAAGTTGGTTGACAGTATTTTCGTAACCAAATTTTATAGCTAAAACTTTTTTACGGTATTCAACGAAAATAAACTCGCTTCTATTTTGAAACTTTTGCACTACTGCGCACGGAATAATCCTGGTTTTAAAACTACTGTACCAATTCAAGAAAATTAAATTAGATAAAAATGTACGGAATTTTATTTTAATCAATTTTTTTTAAATAAGAATGTTTTAAAATTTAGTTCTATTACAAGTTTTTACCATTTAACATTATATGAAAGTGCGGGCATTTTGTAAATTTTTCTTCTTTATTTTTAAAATATTCATTGAAAATTTTACTTAAAACTTTGAGAATAAAATGCAAGCACCGTCCAATGTATATCGTTGCGGACTATGTGGAAACTGTAAGACGTAGGTATAAAATTTTTAACATTGTAACATTAGCTCAAATAATTTATTTTACTTTTTGAAAATACGTAACTGTTGTAAATCAAGATATGAACTTAAAATATTTCATTGGAAGGAATCTCGTCGAATATGAAATAAACATAGCACCCTTAATTTTCAACTGCTATTTTTTTTAAACCTTCAAAAATTGTTAAATTCGCGATAAAATTTGATAAATCATTACTTTTCACAAAATTTATTTTTTCATATGTCAATTACTTCTTTTGGATTCCTGGTATTATAAAAAGTTGAAGTTTTAAATTTTAATATTAACCACCTGTATTATTAAAAATATTACACATATACCTTATCATAGAAGTTCTCAACAAAATCAGCTGTTTTTTCTATAAATAAACGCAGGTACCTAGGGGATTTTTATTTTACTCAATGCGATTTTAATATACATTTATAAATCCCAACCAGATGAATTTCAAAAATCTGACTTCATATATAAAATCCACAACCCCAAAAATCCATATAGCATCCTGAATTAATTATGCCAGCTGCTCATCCTAATCAAAGACACAAAAGATTAAACATAACTGGACACGGCATTTAATCTTTTCACTCACCGCAAGACGACAGACACCAAACAAAGCCCGCGCAAATTCGTAATGAATCATCGTCTGCAAACATAATCAAGTCTCGTCTCCACCCTCCTCCCCCCCAAGAAACACGCAGAAAATCCTCGCCGCGGCTTTTTTCTCGCGCGACCCTTGTGTACCAGATGAGAAACTTCTCGCGACGACGCAGACACATGTATATACGTATACATACACGCGCGGAGTCTTTCCTCCGGCGCCGCTGAATAATACATAAACCAAGTGAAAAATCAAAAACTTTTGTTTTTATTCCCCTGGCGCTGAAGACAGGAAGAAGGAACGAGAGAAAGAAAAAGCTCGCGAGCCGAGCAGAGCCGGAATATTTAACCGTGACGCGCAGCTGACGCCTCTCATTATGCCGTAGCCGCGTTTTTCGCGCAGATAGCTAAGGACTTTGCTCTCTCGCTCGGTCGCTCTTTTTTTTCTCTTCTTGCTTTCTTTCATTCTTCGCGCTGCTGCTGCTGCTGCTACGCGGGGTATAATGCAGTGTATTCGGTCGATTCGCTGGCGGCTCTCGCTTCGCATTGTTTTTTCTCGGGTCTGCGAGGGAGCGGTACTTTTCCTTGCGCTGAGCCTGCGCGCCTTTTTACGGGAGAACTAACGGAATTACTCGGACGTCTCGTTTGAATTGAGACATGTATTTAAATGCGGAGAGGTGCGGGAAGAGAGGAGGGAAGAACATTTTAAACACCTCGTAGAGGCGGAATTATCCCGGGTGGAGTATCTTAAATGCAATTGGTTTAAGTGATCTCGTAGGTTGAGTAATTGGACGGTTTTAAAAGTATAATCGAATGTTGTTAGTGTAGAGTACTGATATTTAGGGTAGCGATAAAATGGATTGCAGTACATCATTTTTAGTTTTTGTTTATGTATAGCAGAATGAAAAGTATTTACTTTCCATAGTTTTCATGAAGTGGTGTTTAATTTTGATTTTTAATTTAATTTTGGTTGCAAGAATAACTAATTTAAATTATTTATTTTTGCAACCAAAATTATACATTCTTGATTTCTTATATATTTTTAATTTTATAGAACATAAAGTGAGGCTCACTTTCCGACAAAATTATTAAATTCTTAGTAGTATGAAAGGATGATTCTTGTATAAAAGCGTTACAGACGATTGTGGGCGAGCATTTTACCAAAAGACAAGGTTTCATGGATGGCTACAATAATCTGAAATTATATCCAAAGATTATAAAATTTGAAAAAAAGATACGACTTGGAAAAAAACGCACTAAAAAGTATGAAATAAACAATCAAAAGTATGAATAATAGATAAAAACCTTTTCGAAGTCGGCGCCGAATTTCAAACTGACTAATAGTATCTTTCTTATAGATATCATTTAGAAATTATACTTGATTGGGTCTAAACACATATACTTATAATGCCTTTAAAGTCAGACCACCGAAACTTGGTGAAATTCTGCGCCTACTTCGAAAAGGTTTTTATCGATTATTCATACTTTTTAGTTCGTTTTTTAATGCGTTTTTTATTTTATACTCTTTAATTGTACCGACCAAATTTCATTTTATTTATCCAAATCCAAAAGTGTATCCAAATCGGTTCAGTAGTTTCGGAATAATCGATGGACGAACATAGAAAAACGCCAGTACTGACCTAGTACTGACTCGATACTGGCTCACTGATGCAGTGGGACCTCTATAGGATCATGCTCTTTCATTTAAAAAAAAAGTTTATCCAAATCGGTTCAGTAGTTTCCGAATAATCGGCGGACAGAGTCGGCAGCGGTCGAAAAAAGTATGGAAAAAACATCTAGCAAAAAATTAAATTACTGGTCAGATACTTGACCAATCCTTACAAAATTGGAATTGGACCACCAAAGGATCATCGTCTTTCATAAAAGAAAGTTCATTCAAATTGGTCCAGTAGTTTCGGAGTAATGCACGATCAAACATAGAAAAAAAAAAAAAAAAATATACAGTTCGAATTGAGAACCTGATTCTTTTCCGAAGTTAGTTAAAAATAATAAAACCCCTAATAAAACTATATATTTATGTCTAGACTTTCATTTCTAAGAGCATTTTTTGTCTGACTATCTGAATTTGAAACACAATGCCGCATTCTAAAGTTGAATAAATGAAGAATCATCCATTGCCGTAGTTAAGAACGCCTTTTAACTTATGCTAAGTGAGATTTAACATATAATAAGTGAGATATCACATTAGACAGAAAAATAAGAGCGACACCACGGTTTATCGCATTTCTGACACTTAATATTCTAAACCCAAGTGATCATTTAACTTCTGTTCATTCATCAAGATTTCAGTAAATGTCATTATTATCGACGACATCAGCAGTTTAGATCCATATAGTCCAACAGCTACGTGCAAACATCCATAAACCATAAATTCACACGAAGATGAAAAAGTAAATCTAAACCAATCTCTTCAATTCATCTCTCGCTAGCAAGACTGCATTCTCCTCATTACTAATTCACAATCCCAAGCGCTTACCCCATCATCGAGAAAGAGCCAGATCATAAATTTGCTAATAGCGTATATTAACAAATCCATCATACCTCCGAAATCTTATTCCACGAGCTTCGAAGCTCGCGCCACGCCAACCTCGCCGCTACAAGTGTAAAAATTATGCCCTGGAAATGCAATTTCGATGTTGCGCGCTGCTCGTCCTCGCTCTTCGCGCGCGGGATGAAAAGGGATTTACCCGCGCGCGTCTGCGACAAAAAGAGAATCAACCACCCCTATATCTCTCTCTCGCTCTCGCTCTCACTCGCTCGGAAGAAAAACCGAGGAAGCGGAGAAAGATGGCGCGGGTAATGAAAGACGCGCCGGCAGCCAGAGAGCGAGTGAAAACAAAAAGGGCATAAGAACCTACTTCAGATGCGATGCTGCGCGAGCGAGCGAGCCAGCCGTGGGAGAGAGACGCGACGAATGCAAGAGGAATGGAGGGAAAGAAAGGGGTGGCGAGTCATTGTAACCGAGTGCAATTGCGGCACCGCGTGAAATTACGACGGCGCGGCGCGGGGGGTTCGGGGGGACGACGTGTCTTCTGAAAACTTATGCGAAATTAGATTTTAAATTCCATTGCGCAGTCTTTCTCTGTCTCGCTTCTTCTTCTTCTTCTTCTTCTTCTTCTTCTTCTTCTTCTTCTTCTTTGCGCTTACTCTTTATCTGGTCTGTTCGCTGTCGCGTTCGTGTGGGTATGTGCGTGTGTGACGTGGGGAATGTTGGAATCTTTATGCGTGGAAAAAGGGCAGTGGATGTACATAACTTTTCAGTTGGAAGGAGTTTTTTGAAATTGCGAGTCGTAGATGCTTTTGGAATGATTTATTCATTTTCTGAAACTGTTATTGTTTGAGCTGAGGTGAATTATTGATCTTGTTACGCTTTACTATTAAGGGATTGTTCTACGTTGACGCATATAAAGAATGAAAAAATATTAATAAGGATAAATGCCGTGTGCCAGTAATTAACAATGTATTGTTATGGAAGTGGTATGTAACAGTATATCGACGGTTAAGACGAAGAAGAGACTATCTCAGACAATGCTTGAAGAAGATTCTATGTTCTGTTCATTAACAGTAAACCTTTTCGAGATTTAATTGCATGTATCATATACAAAAACTAAGAAAAAGTACCCAGAAAAACCTTATATCTAAAACTGCACGATTAATTTGTTGATATTGTACTAAAGGACAACCACAAAAAACTTCAAATGGATTCGTTGCATATTTCATCGCCTGGAACACTTTGAAGTTATCGATATATAGCAATAATTGGAAAATAGATGTTTTCGTAATTTTTGACAATTCTCGAGTGGGTCACATCCTTAAAGAAAAGGATAACTCAGCATACGCTTGAAGAAGAGGCTAATTCCGCAATCTAAGCGAAGTAGAGCTACTTTTGTAATGGACAACAATAAACAGAAGCGATATTGTTGCTACAAAATTAAACGCAAATAATAATTTGAAGTTTCAAAATCTCCAATGAGCCATACGCTTTGCGTCTACATAATGCTCTGTACCTCTGGGAAGTTTCGTGGGGTCGACACGAAATTTTAACGGGATACTTTTAAAGTGTTCTACTTTTCTTTTATACGAGAATAAAGTGTTAAGAGCAAACATGCCTACATTAAGAGTGGCAGGGATATTTCGCTGAAATTCGACATTGCTCGAAAAAGCAAGATAGTACAAGAAAAGAGTAAATAAAAGAATATATAGATAATCGTATATTGCATATAAGTACTGTCACCTTTTGGCGTTTTAAAAGGGTTTAACAGCGTAAAGTCACTTAAAATTATTTAATAAATTTATTAAATAACTTGCGTAAATTGAGTTTTCCTTTTAAAATACAAAAATAACGTACAAGTACAGGATCTAGGCAGAAAAGTATATACCTACCTAGATATAGACACTTCCTTCAAATACTTCAAATCTTATACCAAGACACCATGAATTATGATAATGCCGCATCCATCTACTTTTATCAAAAGACACGCATGCATCCTAAATATTTTACTATCTTATCAAAGCAACTGGTTACAAAAATGCTCTTCTTCCTCGCAAAGCTATCTTCCATCCCAACACACCATCAATTTCAACAAAACATACCTTCCGCGCACCTAAACAACGCGTATCTGCCAGCACGTATCTCGCATACCTCACCCGCGACATCATCGCAATCATCAATATAATTCAACCTCCCCGTAACACCATCCCCATCCCCCCTACATTCCAGAAGTACACCCGGTATCCCACAGCATCGCCTCCTCGCGACAAACTTCTTTGTCGCACGCAGCGCAGCAGCCGAGCGAGGCGCGGGGCCATAACTCGCGCGCTAGGCCTTAGCATTCATGACGCGAGGCCCTCGGGCGTTATGCACTCCTCTCGCTCTAACCATCGCTCTTTCTACCCTCCCGGCAAGTTTTCCTATTTTTCATTTCTCTTCCCGGAGCTCTCTCTCTCTCTCTCTCGCCCGCGCTCTTTTGCCGTACTTTGCCTTCCTTGCTGCTTCCGCTGGCTGCTGTTTCTCTCTCCTCTTTTTCTTTTATTTTATTTCTACAGACGTAGTTTTCCGCTGCCGCGGGATCTCTCGCGCGGAGCATCGGCCTGGATTTTAAATGATCCCGAAAGTGCTGGAGGTGCTGGCTTTTCTCCTGCTTCTCGTGGGAGAGGTCTGTACAGGATAGGAGGATTGTGGCTGATTTTTGCGTGTGTAAGGGTTTTGAAGAAATGATGCGGGTGCTGGAAGTGTAACGCGGGATGTGAAAGTGGAAGATTTTGATGAACTCGTTTGGTTGAGTTTGAATGTGGAAGCAGATTGTAAATTGTCGCGGTGAAGGGGCGCTTGTTTGAATTGAGGTACAGCGCGTAGAAGGCGCGTAATGAACGTAAAGCGACTTGTCTTCGTTTCTTTAAGCAGCTTCGAATCGTGCCTTCTGATGAAAAATTACAATTTTGTAAATAACGCAGCTCATTAATTTGTAATCCTTAGAAAACTCATGCCTTAATTGAAATATAGGCACACTGAAAAAAATGAATTGCCCCAGCATCCAGATTCTGGTTGTTCGAACTAAGCTGCGTATTGCGGCTGTAACAATACTTTGTTATTGCTTTCACAGCTGTATTATATTGCTTTGACAACCATGCAATATCACCGGCAAGCCTAATATAGCTAAGACAATAATATGTACGGTTACTCGAGCAATACCGGTATAGTTATTACGAGTATATCAAAATAAAAGTATTGATGTGATACCCAATCGTTTTTCTCAGTGCAGTGCTATAAACAGATAAAAAAAAGTAATTCTTAAATATTTATTAACATAGAGTAACACTTTATATTACAATTCTCAAACAGATGCTTGCCAATTTTTCACTGATATACGAGTATAATATAAAAAATCATTCCCATAATAAATATAGATACAAGATGATAACTATAATTTCAATCAGTCAAAAGGACGAATTTCGATACATCCTAGATTACAGAAAATACATATAAATACATTCATACGAGACCGTCTTCAAATAAAATAAAAAACACGGGTCGAATTGGTTACAGCCCCTTCCCCCACAAATATCCACCTATGCAATCCCACATCCATACGCTCGCTGCACCCCCGCGAGCAAACTCAAACGCCGCGGCCGCAAGCTCGCACCACCGCCGAATAAGAATGAACCGACGAGCGTGCACCGCGTTTTTCCATCGTGCAACGCTCGATCGCGTGCGCGCGGCTATATTTCTCTCCTCGATATATTTCCCGCGAATGCGCGTGGCTCAATTGTTACGTGTCTGTGTGTGTGCTGTCCGACGTCCGAAACGGATGTTCGGCGCTGCCGCGGATTCTCAGCGGGATGAACCAAAAATTGCAGCTGCTTTTGTCCGTTGCGAGAGCGCCGAGGTTGATGTTTGTACGTGTGGGGTATCGAGTTTTGTGGCTGGCTGGCTCGCGGAGTTTCGCTGGTTTGTTGAATTGCAGTTTTTGGGGAAATATAGGTTGGCTTGGTTAGATGTATGATAAAGATGTGTGTGTATGATATCTGATGGTGAGCGTGTACGTAGATGCTGTTATTATTCGGGTAGAAATTTATAATTATTAATGGCTAGTTAGCGGAGAATAATTTGTGTCAAAGTTGAGTTTCGTATTTTATAATAATTAATTAAATTTTAACATTTGAAGTGTTAAGTAAATGCTTTTCTTTTGTAATTTTAAAGAAACTTCTGTAGAAAGGATTAGTTGTTTCCATAAGTAATATACTTCAAATAAAAAGAATTAAGATGCGAAAAGGTTTTTATTTAAAAAGGAATTCTCCTTAAAAGCTTTTTACACTTCAAAGGGATTTGTCTCGAATCTACTAAAGAACCTTTACAGTCGTAAGGGGCTTTAAAGCATTTTCTTCATTGTTAATTATTAAAGTTCAATTGACTAAAAATAGTTTATTTTGATTTATTTAGTATTATTTATTATTTGATCAAAGACCATGTTTTATACATCTGTACTATTGGTCTTACCATGCACGGCTTATTCTACTTGTTATAAACTAAATTATTTCTTGTTATATAGCACTGCCTTTCAACACTATAAACAAATAATTTCGACATAATTTATTATTATAGTTCCTATATAAATTTAAATACCTAGCCACGAAATTGAGAAGAATTTAATAGATTTACTTTACTAAAATTAATTAGAGTATTTTATAAAAGCCGACTTGAATGAGTTCAATAGCCCATCACGAATGAATTTATGGTCCTGCTGTTAGTCTTCGCGGAAATCGGCTTACTTATCGGAGGGTTTCAACTGCATTCACTACCATTAAATCAGTATAATCTATTTATTTAGTAGCTCATCAACCCGAATTCATCGTGCATCAAAATCGTCAATACAAATTATATTTGTAATTAAATCAGTTCATATCTAAAGAACACTATGTAAAACAATCGTAAATGACCAGTAAATTCCATTTGTCGAATAAATTAACTCCTCGCATTTATACCGTAGCTGTAACGGTTGTCTACTTTTCTAATTTCAATCTATAATCAAATTAGTTTCTCCCATAAACTAAACCTGGCATTCTTTAGGCGTTAACGATTCCGCCGCAAAACACGTCAAAACAAGTAAACATCCATCTCTCGTTTAAATTAATTCGCTGCGATATAATTCATGCATATACACCGGGAGTCAAATGAATATATTCACCTCATTAATAGCCCAATTTACGATTCTGCCCACGCGTAAATATGCGACCCCGCGCGCGTCATCGCGAGATTAAGAAATCGAGGAATTCGCACACGGCTTCTCGAATTTTTGATCGATGGTGAAATCGGCCGTGTGGTACGTAAGAGAGACCGGGGCAAGATGGCCATATTTTACTGTAATGCTATATATCTTTAATTATTAGCAATAACAGGCAATTAAATTGTGTTCCATTGCAAAATTGCACTTGCTCTAAAAAAATGCAAATGATTATTTTTAAGTGAAAACCTAAAGCGTAAGAACGGTTTATTAATTTGTTTATTAATGTTTCTAATGTTATTGTTTTTAAAATATGTACCTGAATATATGAATAAAAGATATTTATGCACAGTTTGTGATAATTTTGAAATGCCTAAACTGTATTCATAACGTACGATACAAATAGAGAAGGATTCGGGTTAGATAGGCAACGAATTATATATTATCACAAATAGTATGTAGTCCAATATGAAAAATGTTTACAAATAGGTATTACGTATTGGGAATATCAATACTTTAATTTTTAAAAAATAATACAACTTTAGTTATACATTAATTAACTTAATGTATTAATTAACCTTATTATTTTAACCCATAACAAAAGAATATCACTTAAATATCAATTTGTTTTCAAATCTAATATGAATATTGCACAAGTACCTACCCATTGAATTCTTGAAAGCGTGCCCATTTAGTCCCAAATGACGTTTCCACTTTGAATAGGCAAACTTTTATTTTTCGAAATTTAGAATTCTTTTTCTTAAACAAAATATGCATAGTGCTCTTTATATTAAATGCTATAAGTAAAGCTTTAAAATAGTATCTTACTTTAATAAAGAAAATATGCGAATCATGCTAAACCCATGCGAGCAGACTTTGAAAATCTTTTAAGAAACATGTAAGAAAAGTATCAACAAAAAATATTTAAAACTGTCGGTGAAGATAGATTTTTAGCGTACGATATATTTTGACTTAAAGTATTATATAAAATCTATCTTCTACAATTTTCAATATTCTAAGTTTTTAACCACCAAAAAAAAACAGAAAAAAAGCATTACGAATTCCTTTTCACCCAAGATAAGAAAAACCACACGAAAGAAAAAGCTACACCCATTTAGCTCGACGTCCTCGTCTCGCCCCACCCACGCCGAATCTCGCTCGCTCGCCTCCATCTCTCTCTCTCACTCCATTCACCCAGACGAATGGAAGCATCGGCCGCAGCTCCAGCGAGCGAGCGTCGACTGCTTCCGCAACTCCCTGCGGGTCCCTCGTAAAACCCGTCGCGAGTTTTCCCCCCTCCCGTCTCGTACACGCGACACTGCGCGCGGCAAAAGCCATAGCCGCGCGCGGACGAGGATCGACGGATTTACGAGGTGCGAATTTGGCCTCTCTCGCGAGTTGCGCGGGTCAGTGGAGACTCTCTCGCGCTCTCGAGAGCTCGTGGAAGGAGAAGGAGGAGGAAGATCGAGGCGACGGATTACGCGCGCGCGCCGCCGGAATTCCCGGCAAGGTCGTGCTGGCTTTCAAAATTTCTTACATTCGGCGAGAGGAATTCCGGCCTTCTTTTTTTCCCGGAGATGGCAAGATTGGATTTATTTTGGGTTGTGCGCGTTCTTTTTTTCTTCTTGAGGTTCCGTTATATTGAGGTCGGTGTTATGCAGTCTGGGAGAGATTCTTTTATTCGCCTTTTTTTGGACAGTCGAGGATTATTATAGCGAAGCGTAGGAATGGAGTTTCGAGGTCGGAGATTTTGGATGGACTTTCGTTTTGTCGTAAAAGAACTTGTAATTTATCGTGTATTATGATGGGGAACGGGAGTATGATGAGATTGTATGGATGTAGTAAAAGCGAGAGTTTTGCGTAACAACGTGCAGAATGGTTATTGCGTGCAACAGTCGTATCGTGGATCGTGGCTCGAGTGCGATGTCATAGAATGTATCAAAACAGGTTGACTGCATAGGGGATATTATAATTTTGGGTTTCTATAGTAAAAGATTGACGATATGCGTTTAACAGACATGTAATTATTTTACATCATAGCTCGTGCCAATCAGCGAGATTACAGCTCTGAATGTCGGATTAATTATAAGTACATATTATTCTGTCAATTCAGTTGTCAATCGAAAATAGACGCATCAGAACAGTTATGATATTACCAAAATGTAAGTGTTTAATATTTATAGATATAATTAGTATGTTCCATATAGTACATAAAAAGGCACACAGAGACTGGTTTAATATGTGTTTATATATATTATAACATAATATTGATATGTAACTGAATTTAATAATTTCTGATGCTACTGAAATCAGCTAAATTGGTCTTATTTATCGTAGGTTTTTTAAACTCAAGTTTATTAACTCTTTTAAGGGGAGGCCGTATCTTCTATCCTTGTCTAATCACGTTTTTGCTATTTATTCAAATTGAAAAACTAAATGTTGGCCCCAATTGGCATTAAAATAAGGAATATTTAGAGACCTTAAAAAGTATCTAACATTACTTCCTTTTCGAGAAAACTTCGGAATGGAAAAGCAAACTTCAATTTTCGCGTTCCGAAATTTTCTCGAAATGGAAATAATTTTTTTTTTTTTCAACTTTTTAAGGTCTCAAAATATTCCTTATTTTAATACAATTGGGGCCAATTTTTAAGTTTTTCAATTAACAAACTACAAATTGAATAAATAGGAAAAACGTGATTAGACAAGGACAGAAAATACGGACTTCTCTTAATTCTTCGTTAACAAAATTTTAGAACGTATAAGTCCACTATCTTTGTTAAAATATATACGGTGCCTAGACCTAAAAAATTGTCCAATAATATAGAACAATGTAGCTACTTGCCATCAACAGTACTAAACATAGGTTTTTAAAAGTGCTTTTGTACTTATTTGATTCTTAGTATACTCTAAAATATTATAATAATATAGTTTCATATATAGCCCTAAAATAACTGTTTTTTTTTAAATTAGATAAATTAGATGAATATTTTACGTTAAAAAATACATTGTATCATTTATAAAAAGAAAATTATTCAAAAACAATTCTAATCGGATAGAAAGTATCATTTTCTAACCAAAATAAAAGCAATAATAGCTACATAAAAACTATTGCCCCATTCCATTCGCCAAGCAATCGTAATTTTCATCCAAACCGCAACAGCACGCAAAATCGCGCTGCAATTGCCTTCATCAATCATAAATCGAGCACGTACATATAAATATACACATATATATAAAATCTCGTATCATCCGCGAGAAACCATAATATCGCGAAACCATTTATGGTAATAAGATCCAACACACACTCACACAATCCCAACTCTCATATAAACGATTTGTAACAATTTTCCAATCTCCGTATAATGCCGATCACATTATGCACTCGACACGAGCGATTTCTGTGTTACACCCCTCTTTTCCCCTCTCTTGCCGTCGAGCAGGTATATACAAGCATTATATATCCATCCCGGCGGAAGCACTCGACGAGAGAGCGCTCGATTTGAATCCGCATCGATTATCTATCGAAAATGCATCGGGGAGAGAGTACGCCACGTATATACGCATATATATATATATATATATATATATATATATATATATATATATATATATATATATATATATATAAGAAAAAAGGCACAATGCGACGTTTCTTTGCCTTGAATATGTAATGGCGAGTGGCTGCTCCTATAATGGATTGTGATGCGAGGACGACGTCGACGAGAAAAATAAAAAGGAGTAAAGAGCCACTAAAACATTTATATTTCGCGATCGGTACGATATATACGCAACGCCCCCCGACGTCTCGCGTCTCTCGCTCAGGCTCTCTGACACAGTTGCGAAATCGTAAAGTTTCATGCTTATTGTGGCGCGAGTTGTATTATACTTTGGAGCGAGTGGGCTTTTATGGCGTTATTTATGATTCTTCGATATAAGCTGTAAATATTGTTCTGTTTTTTTTTTCGTTTTTTGTTTAGCATTCGTGATTCCATTAAAGATGATGCAAACTTTTTCGATTATTTTACTTCGAGCCTTTCAGTCAGTGTGTACTTTTCAATGGGTACTAACGTCTTCAACCGTAAAAGCTTTTTTATATTTCATTTTTCAGATTTTAACCGTAATATTTGTTTAATATATTGTGTACGTTGGTGAATAAAAACTCCTTTGAACTGGAAAAGAGGATTCGAACTCTTCTCTGAGTTGACAATAGATTGGACACTGGGCAACTAACAACAATTTTTAATAATTTAAGCTTGTATTTAACTATCTGTGTATATATACATATTTGTGTAAAAAACGACTGTAAATATATTCTGAAATTGACTACATTATTATTAATGTTGACCCATAAAAGTATATTAATTTTAAATTTATGTTGATGAAAGAATAGGAAATTAGTATCTACACCTCTGCAAAAAGACTTCCAAAAAACCCTTCCAATCGGCAAACATTTAAAAAAAATCAAACCCCGAAGCGCGCAGACGAGCGTTCGTCAATGTGTATATACCCGTCGCGGCGCGTATAAATCAAACGGGCGCAGCAGCAACAGCAGACGCATTATGCAAACGACAGGGCGAACGATTTCGTTGACAACGAGGCGCGCGCTGGCAGTTCGATTTTGTCGCGCGTCAAATTATTCCGGCCGAAATGCAGTGAGCTTGTTGTTTCGGCGGAATTCGAAGGTCGTGATTTTTGCAGCGAGAGAAGGATGGAAGAGAGGTTGGGTGAAGGGAGATCGGATAGAGTAGATTGGGAATTTTGATGGTAAAAAGTGTGGCGTGAATTTTGAGTTGCTTTATTCGATGTCCGATTGATCAAGAATATGAGCGTTGATATATTTTGCAGCTTTTATTATTATTTTCACAGTGATGCATGAGTGCAGAACTATGATCTCCGTTAACGTAGCGCTTGTTCGATGTAGTAGTTAATTGTTTTAATAGATTTTAAAAAATGCTCATTATCAAACCTGCGCCTTTTCGTTTATTTTTAACATAATTTATGTACGTTTCAGTACCCCTTATAAAAATAATGTGCACGATTTTCTGTATAAGTTTTTTCTGCGTATTCTGCGAGGTTTTTGCATACAGATTTGTCTGTTATAGTTCTGCAAGGTTTTTCATGCAGATTTGCCTATTATATTTCTGCAAGATTTTTGCATTTACATTTGGCTGTTATATTTCTGCAAAGTTTTTGCCTGCTGATTTGTCTGTAATTTCTGTCACGTTTTTGCATTCAAATTCGTAGGTTACATTTCTGCAAGGTATTACATGCAGATTTCTGTGATATATTTCCGCAATGTTTTCGCATACAGATTTGTCTGTTATATTTCTGCAAGGTTTTTGACTGCTGATTTGTCTGTAATTTCTGTCACGTTTTTGCATTCAAATTTGTAGGTTACATTTCTGCAAGGTATTACATGCAGATTTCTGTGATATATTTCCGCAATGTTTTCGCATACAGATTTGTCTGTTATATTTCAGCAAGGTTTTTACATGCAGACTTATACATCGTATTTCTACAAGGATTTTGCATGCAGATTTGTCTGTTATATTTATGCAAGATTTTGATATGCAGATTTGTGTGTTTTATATATATAAGGTTTTGCGTGCCGATTTGTGTTATATTTCTGCAGAAAATCTTATAGAAATTTTTGCAGATTTTTCTACAACAAACTCATATTATTGACGATTTTGTGCATAATTCATAATACTAAAAGCATTGAATTATACTAGAGAGCAAAAATGCATTGTGAGTCAGCATTGAATAAAAAAATAAAATGTTCATTTCTAGCCTCACATAATACTTGTTATGCCCCATTGTTCGGTACTCATAATTAACTACTTAATTTACCTCATTGCTTCATTCGCCCCACCGATCTAGCAAAAATAGTATTCCATAAAACATAGGTATAACTCTTCTATTCTGATAATTGCTACGTATTGCCCAAAATTATTTTTTTCTTTCGAGTTGGATATCAATGGCTTTTAAGATAAAATAGCATTTACGCTCTCACCCATAGCATTGTTATACAATTGGGATTATGCATGAAAAAATCTATTAGGTTCGTAATGTAGAATATAAAAAATAAAGGACACGAATTTTTTCTTTTTTTAAATACATGAAAATTAAAAGAGTTACAGCTCTTTGAATACTCGTTACGTCACAAACACATACATATTCGTGTCGTCATATATCATTGCAGTATATCTATATGTATATATATATCGAAAATCTGTAAACTTTAAACGACTGTAACTCTTTTAATTTGCATCTATTTAAAAAAGAAAAAAATACGTGTTCTTTATTTTTTATATTCTACACTACGGACCTAACAGATTTTTTCATGCAAAATCCTAATTACGGAATACCAATAAGCATATCACCAGCTTTAAGTTTACTTAAAACACAATTTAGGTGAGTGCGCCAGTAAATAACCGTTCAAGCCCAACGAATGCACAGGGTCGCGTGACATTTTCATTCGCTTAAATACGTACGAAACGTTTCAGAAAGTTTAACTAGTTAAAAGATAGATTATTCAAGGTCCTATTATAAGTGCAAGCTACAGTTCCTACATCTCGGAATCATAAAAAATGTTTCAACTCAACGTTCAACAAAGAGTGCCCCCAAACTAGCACAGCCACCCTCTAACATTTTCATCTCCGAGCTCTCTTCTTACCTCGAAAGTGCAATTTTCGCCGCCAGGCTCTGGCCCGTTCATCCTTCTCGACACTCGCAAGCCCTCGCATTTGCATATATCAAGCCAGTGTACCCAACCGCTCTACCCGCGAAGCTGCGAGCGACACGTTATGTCCGTTGATCTGCCCATTTACCTGCACCGACTCCACCTCCGCCCTTTGTTTACCGGAAATTTCGCGCCCTCCCACGCGTGTATACACGTACGCGGTGTCTCTGAAAAGCGGTGAATGATTCTTTCCATTATGCGGCTGGCGGGCGAGCCTCGCGCGGTGATAAATGTTGCCGCCTCGCGCCGCGCGGTCATTGATAAATTATTATTTATGGCCCGAGCGAGCGGGTGGGTCGCGGTCGCGCGCGAGCCGTGCGTGAAAGGAAGTGGGTCAGTTTGGCGGGCGTGAGAGAGCTTATTTAAACGCGGGGGATGTCACCGCTCTTTTTGTCGGAGGGAGGCATTGTTTGCTTTGAGATATGTTTGTTTTGTGGGGGCAATATTTTCTTCTTCTTTTTCGGCTGATAGTAGCGATGCACGGGGGAGTTTGCCTGCAGCGGATATGTAAGCCTTTGTAAAGGATAAATAGGCATTTTGCTGGTGAGTGAAAGTGAGCTTGTGATATTTTGTATGGTGGTTTTTACGAATGCGCAAATTTTTAAGAGTGTGATGAAGTTTTATTTGATTAAACTTTGATGAAACGGTAGCGGTAATTGCAATAATATAGAGAATATAGTGAAATTCTGAGGATTTCATTTATTTTCAATAGCAAATTTATATGTTTACAAGAAAAATCTAAATTATATTTATTTATTAATTTAACTTAATGCGGGAATTGCTCATATGTCAGAATGGTTAGTATGAGCTATACCGACAATGTCAAATCCGCGTCAGTTTGTTTCTCTGCAAAATCTTCCAGAAATTTCTGCAGATTTTTCCACAACAAACTCATATTACTCATGAATTATACTAGAGAGCAAAAATTCATTGTGACTATTAGCATTGAATACAAAAATAAAATGTTTATATAGCTTGCAAAATACTGGTTTTGCCCCACAGTTCAGTACTCATAATTACCTACTTAATTTACCTTAATGCTTCAATCGCCCCACCGATCAAGCCAAAATAGCACTCCAGAAAACATATGTATAACTATGTTTTATATATATGTATAACTATATGTCAGTGCTGCTACCTATCGGGAAATAACCCGAAAAAATCTTTCGATTGTATGATTTATCTCGATTTAACTTGAAAGCACGTATATCCTATGCATTATAATTATTATAGATTTAATTTAAATATTTTCTTCGAATACTATAGAAACCGCAATATGAAATTCTTAGTTCTAATAAATTATTTTTATATTGCTATATCTTTTTTTAAATAATACCTCAAACAAGGTGTACTTTTTTATCGTTGATGGTTTGCAAAGATAATTTTTTACTAAAATTACAGAACGATAGGTAATAATCCTTCACAGCAATTTTTTTTGCGTGCGTAATGTATTAAAATTATTTAAATATAATTAACTGTAATCAAATGTTGGTACGTAGATTCACTGAATTCCTAATCATCCAAAATTTTCTGAACGATTCACCATCATAGATTTCCGAGATATAACCGTTTAAACAAAATATGACTTTTTTCGTGTATAACAACATTCGCTGTTGCAACGCCGTTACCCTAAGCGGGTCCTGGGCGTAGTCGTCCAGAGCGGACGGGTGGGTGCCTATCACCACTATACAGCGCGTCCTCAGGTTGCGGATAGAGGAACGACCCCTGAGAAAGAGGTTAGCTGCGAATAAAGCGAATAAGCAGTCGCGGACAGCCGATAGGCCCAGGCGTGGGTGTGATGAGCCCGCACTGGCGAACGCATTCATCTAGAAACACTACGCAAGCACCGCAACAACTACAAACACTATACAAAATCTTCTATCTTACTTTCTTCTTCTACCTTACTCTGTAATCTATCTCTTTTACCACACATTTCAAACAAAAAATGGGCCAAAAATCCTGCTGTCGTGGAGGATGCGGGAGCGATGACAACTGCCCTGAGAGGGGATGTGTAGAATGATTCGCCACCTGGTTTTACATGGCAACGAAGCCAGCGAAGGCGCGCTGCCTTGCAGGGGGGCGTTAGGATATGAGAATGAAACCGAGTGTGTCTGACGACGAGTTGACTGTGTCCTCGCCAAAGTCAGAAAGCTCTCATACTTAGTTCTAGGGAGGTATGAGGGTTATCACCCCTAGACGGATGGACTCACCTGCGATCGGAACAGGATCCAAAACGCGCGGGTTTAACTTACTATCATGGCTCAAAGAAAACAAAACCAAACCAAAACGAAAAGAAACTTGAGGGTGGGAACCTGGAATGTACGCAGTCTACACAGAGCAGGCGCGTTCCGGGAAATCATAAATGAAACTGAGAGGTACAATTTAGATTTGGTAGCAATACAAGAAACCCGATGGAAAGATAACGCGATGCTAGGATCCGGTAACTTCACCTTTTTATATGGGGGCGCGAGCGGGCATTCTCTAGGCACCGGATTTCTTGTTAACAAAAGCATCATACATTCCGTTAAAAGTTGCAATTTCGTGAATGACCGCCTCTCGTATATCATCATCGACGGAGCGTGGTATAATTACGTGGTTATTAACGTCCACTGTCCCACGGAGGACAAAGAGGAACAAGTCAAAAATCTTTATTATGAAACTTTAGAGCAATTAATCGACCAATTCGCGTCTTACGACACCAAAATAGTAGTGGGGGATTTCAATGCTAAAATAGGGAGAGAGGAAATGTTTAGGCCCACCATAGGCAAAGAAAGTCTGCACGAAACCAGCAATGATAACGGTATTATGGTCATAAATTTCGCAGCCGCAAAAGATCTTATAGTCAAGACCACGTGCTTCAAGCACAAGGATATACACAAGGCAACGTGGACATCGCCGGATGGGGCCACGCACAATCAAATCGATCATTTTCTTATTGATAAGAGGCGCCACACGAATGTACTCGACGTAAGGACCTATAGGGGGGCGGATTGCGACTCAGATCATTATCTCGTAGTGGCCAAATTAAGAGCCAGATTAGTAGCCGGTCAAAATAGTAAGCGAGCGAACAAAGTAGAAACCTTTGATATTGGAAAACTACGAAGCGGGATAGAGCGAATCAAGTACCAAGTAGAAGTTAGCAACCGATTTCAGGCGCTCGAGGAAACGGATGAACAGACGGGAGTAGATGACGATCCGAACAGGTTGTGGGGGGCTATCGAAAAAACTATAAAAGGGGCCGCGAATAAAGTACTGGGTAAGAAAAAAAGGCCGAAGAGCAAACCATGGTTTGACGAAGAGTGCGAACTCTGGTTTGAAAGGCGCAAGAAGGCTAAATTAGATAGTGTACACAATGAAAGCGATAGGGCCGTAGAAGAATACCATGAAATAAGAAAGCAAGTACGTGTGATTTACAGAAACAAGAAGCGCGAGTATCAGAAAAATGAAATTAGAAAAATAGAAACTAATAGTAGGGAAAATAACCCGCGCGAGATGTACAAAGGAATAAACGCTATTAGGAAGGGTTTTCAGAGTAGATCGCAGTTAATGAAGGATAAGGACGGGAACCTCGTGACAAGCGAAAATGAACTATTGAAATTATGGAAAGATTATTTCGATAAGTTATTAAACGTGCATGAAAACTCCGAGGAAATGGGAGACGAAATCCACACTGCTGAACTCCATATGGACGAAACGACCTACAAAGAAGTAGAGGCCGCGATCAAAAAGCTAAAAAACAATAAGGCCGCAGGAAACGATTCTATACCAGCTGAACTACTTAAATATGGAGGCACCGCGCTTACATCTAAAATTTTTTATCTAGTATGTGCTATTTGGAGAAATGAAACAATACCAGAAAATTGGAAAGAATCCATCATCATACCGATCTTCAAAACGGGAGATAAAACAGACTGCAATAACTACCGGGGAATCTCACTTTTAGCTACCTGCTACAAAGTTCTGTCAAACGTAATACAGGCCAGACTCACACCATTCGCGGAAGATATAATAGGAGATTATCAGTGTGGATTCCGGCGCAACAGGTCAACGAGCGATCAAATGTTTACCATAAGACAATTATTAGAGAAAAAGTGGGAATATTGCGAAACTATACACCAGCTATTTGTGGACTTTAAGAAAGCGTACGACTCTGTCAAACGAAGCAAAATGTATGAAATCCTAGTGCTCCTTGGCGTACCAAAAAAACTCGTAAAATTAATTCAAATATGTCTGAACGGAAGCACTGGAAAGGTCCGAGTAGGCGGTAATGTATCCGAATCGTTCATGATACGCGACGGTTTGAAGCAAGGTGACGGGCTTTCAACGGTACTCTTTAACCTGACGCTAGAGCATGTTGTTAGAAAAATGCAGGCTAGCGAGCTAGGCGCAACACTCAACGGAACAACGCAAATTTTAGGCTATGCGGATGACTTGGATATAGTGGGAGATAATGGTGAAACGGTGGCGAGAAATGCGGAAATCCTTATAAATGCGGCTAAAAACACGGGGTTAGAAGTGAGCGAATCGAAAACGAAATATATGATCATGGAGAAACTGGGCATTCGCGAAGCAGAGGGGGATCTCAGAGTCGGAAATTTCACTTTTGAAAAGGTTAGCGAATTCAGATATTTAGGTACAACTATAAATGATCGAAACGAAATTAAAGCCGAGATTAATAAGACACTTCATTCGGGTAATGCCTGCTTCTACGCTGTGAACAGATTACTTAAGTCAAAGCTACTGTCGAAAAATGTCAAAATAAGGATATATAGGACTATAATAATGCCGGTAATCTTGTATGGGTGCGAAACCTGGGCGCTCACTAAAGCGGAAGAAAATCGTTTTAGGGTATTTGAAAATAAGGTTCTGCGGAAAATATACGGGCCAAAGAAAGATGAGGAAACTGGGGAGTGGAGGAAACTGCACAATGACGAGCTACATAATTTGTACGCGTCACCAAATATTAACAGAATAATAAAATCACGGAGACTAAGATGGGCAGGGCACGTGGCAAGAATGGGCGATGATCGTACAGCAGCGCGCATAATGAAAGGAAAACCGAAAGCAACTCGACCTCTTGGTAGACCTAGACGCAGATGGGAGGATAACGTAAAATCAGACATAACTGAAATTGGGCGGGAAGGCGCGAAATGGATGGGGTTGGCACAAAATAGGGAAACATGGAAGGCTTGCGTAGATGAGGCGATGAACTTTCGAGTTCGAAATGCCATTTAAAAAAAAAAAAAAAAAAAAAAATAACAACATTCGTGTGATCATAATATTTCTAATATCAATATTTGAGAGTGTATTAGCTTTTAAGATTGTGAATCGATTCTTTGACTCTACTGAATTAAATGATTCATTTGCTGAGCGCCAATTATCATACGACCTTCGCAATCCTAGAGAAAAAATTTGTATTATCTGGATCATAAATTTAAAAGAAAACAAATTTTTAAACAAAAAATTAAAAGGAGACTCAATTACCGGTGACGATATTTTTCCTAATACTTATATCTAAACATGATATTTACTTATAATTTTTAGTCATAGTAAGTTATAAAAAATTATTTATTAAATGACCGGCGGTACTGGAGTTTCGAGATCTAATTATTCCTATTACTCTAGTATGTCTAGATTAAAGCGGTGTTGGAATACTATCCCTCCGGATTTTAGAAGGGTGTATTCTATTGACATTTATAATAACCGTATTAAGGATTTAATAAATAGTTTTAATTGACCGACATAATTCTTAGTTATTTACTTAGCTTTATAGTATTAATTTTATCTCATTACAGTCGTATCAATTCATATGCTATTGCACGCGCCAGATACTGTATTTTATCTTTTTCGTAAAGGGCTCTTAAGCCTGTTTAATTTTAAATAAATAAATAAAAATACCATAAAACTCGAAAAACTAATTCTCAAAAATCCAAAAATCCAAAAATTATTATTAGAAAAAAATGAGTCGATGAATCTTTAAATTGCTTTTCAATTTCGATTCTTCATTAAAAGACGGAAAAATTAGCCCTGCTTGGTAAAAAATGACCGTGTCATTCTGGACATATACACGATCAAAAAAAAATGTAAAACAACACATAACCTCAAATATCTCGAAATATAAAGGTCGTTGTAATCTGGGCTTAGAAAAGATTTTTATCTCTTCAAAAGAAAAAGATAAAGCCTCAAAAATTTTACAGAATATTCTTCTCCATATTTCTTATCATCTCAATTTGTTTTTCAAAAATTTTCCTTGTTATATTTCATAGATATAACCGTTTGAACAAAAATGTCGATTCCGTGAGTAACAAAACAAACACACACACATACACACGCACACACGCATACAGACATTTTCTAAAAATAACGTATTTTGATTACCCGTATCTCAAAACATGTTTCTAACATGTTTTTAGCAAAATTTTTTTTTTTACCATTACAAAGCTTTCTCTATGAGGAAGCAAAAATCAATTTTCGTTACAAAAGTTCATCTTTAAAATGAATATTTGAATAAATGTTAAAACTAGATTTATAAAATTTTACATATGCACTTTTGGTAATATTTCTGTAGATTGTATCGGCATGGCGACACATCTTTTGTGTGCGCGAATCGACCATAGCCGTTGGCATTCTCCCTTATCGTCAAAACTAATGGGGCATCATAGCCATTGTATAGCAAATACATGAACGCCGTGAAAATTGACCTTTGTTGTTGGCTCCAATAGCTTTAAAAATGGAAAACAGTTTGTTCTAAGTATCTGCATCTTAATAAAAAAATTATCCATATTCAATTTGCACCGTATGCAGAAATACACTGTAGAAACTGTTTATCTATTCAAGTAGCTTAGTTTATTTTATAGCTCAGCATATTTTACGAGAATGATTCTACCCAAAACGATATTTATGACTGCTGAATATTAAATTCGGGAATAAGCGGAAATAGGTAATCATGAAAGTACTGAAGATAGTGGAAAAGAGTATTTTGGATTCCCTAACATGTAGCAACTCATGAAAATATATTGTATTTCAATTTCTGAATAGCATTACAAAGATGAGGTCGGAAACGTTTATGCGTTATCCCAAAAAGTTTTCCAACATTATATATATTATATTGGTCGAGAAAAATGAAGATGATATTTCCAGATTTTGGAAAACTTATGAACTATTAAAAATGACTATAGCTCTTAGAGACAAGCGTGGTATCCATTAAGTCTTTCACCTGCCTATTTTCATGATAATTTTACATGAAAATATATAAAATATACCATACAATTACGTTAAAACCTATACATAAAAAAAATCACAAAACGCTACTCTGACAAGACTCATAGTCCTCTAATACATGATCAATTTCACTCTTCATATTCAAGCACCCACTTCCCGGTCTCCAAGCAAGCAGTAAATTCACAATCGAACCTCTCTCTCCCCCCTCGCGCATATATATCCATATACATCCTCCGGCCATCCCATGAAAATTTAAAAACCCCCTGGCTAAAACACACACAAGCACAGCCAGCCATGCGCGCGGCAAGTGCGAGAGCAGAAGGTGTCGCGCGCGGATTCTTGTCCGGAATAAAGGACAGTAAAGTGCCACTAGATATTCTCTCACGAATCGCGAGGGGTGGGGGGTAAGAAAGACGCGCGCACGCGCGCGAGACCGAGAGAGAAGAAAAGGGGCTGAGGGGGAGGAGGAGTGCTTGCAAGTCGCACGGGACGTATACGTGGAAGGAGGGATTTCATAGCTGAGAGAGAGAGAGAGAGAGAAGGAAAGCTGTTGCTGGTGTTTAGGGTTCGTTCATAGTGAGGTTTTAAGGGACGGATCTGTTTTGGGCTTAGACGTGTTCTGACAAGCTACTAAACTGCTCTTGTGGAGCTTTAACATATTCGACTGGACCCAATTGGACTGAATCAGATCTGATTTGATAATACATTGACTGGAATGTATTAATAACTTCATGGACTCAGTTTCCGTTTTTGGTGATGCAATTTATGATATTTAAGCGTATTATTGCTTTAAAAAAATTCGTTTAAAAAATTAAGATATCGTAATTGATTATTAACAAGCACATGCTTTTACTGTTGTTCATTTATTGTATAAAATCGTGAAAGGACAATCCTAAAATTCCATACAACACAGAGCGAGCAAAAAACAACCGCACTCTCGCAGCACGCGCGAGACAAGTCTGAATAGGTGTGAGTGTATCTACTTAAGGGAAGAGTATACGTTTAGAGCTAGTTTTTTAAATCTAGGAAAATCGTTCTTTTTATGATTATATAGATAAAAGAAGGATGTTTTAAGCCCTACCCAATATAATTAACTGCCTTGGCCGTTATTTATAGCTGTTAAACCAGTGATAAAACACGAATTTTATATAATGTTCCTGCGCAACCATTTTTTGTGACATGCAAAAAAACTAATGACATATGATATATTATACCAGTATTGTAAAATGTACAGAAAGAAAAATTTTTTTTTTTGAATTTATATTTATTATTACTGATGTTTAATATGTATTAAACAATTTTTGCAATAAATTATCTTTTATATATTTGTTTTAATGAAATATCTCTCTGTAGTTTTATTCAAAATATGTCAAAATAGACGTGTACAAGATTTTCAGACCGATTCATTAAAAATTGATGCGCAGAAACTATTTTGAAGTTTCAAATTTGTAGTTTGGAGTAAAATGCATTTTAGAAATTAGTAATAACGAATGTAAGAAATTACGTTTTTCTTAAAATAAATTGTTTTAAGAAGATTTACAAAAATTAAAAATTATGTACCTTTTATTATCAGCATTTGAGCTTGCATTGTATAATGTAAAATTAATGTTTACCCTAGGCATAGTCCCCTTTTGACTGAATAGTTCTCCATCTATCACTTTCTTTCTTATATACTTTTCTTCTTTTGTTCCGTTTGAAAATAAGCTATGACGTGAAGAGAAATTTGAATGAGTCCTAAGAACACATATTTTAAGTACTTACCATCATGTAGAACTGTTTAAATAATTTAATAAAAAATAATTCCCAAAAATCGGTATACCCTTAAGTCGAGTCAAGTTGAGTTCGGTCAGGTTTAGATTTAACCAAATATGTTGCTTTTAAAGGGTTCATGGATAGTTAGATATCAGGGAGAAGTTAAATCTATACCTGACCGAATTCAACTCGGATTGACTTTTAAGTAAATCAAACCTGATCTACTCAGACTTGACTCGCACGTGCAGCGAGAATGCAACTATTTGTGTAGTTATTCGTGCAAATTCAGCTGTTTTTGCGAGATTTCAAGACTGTTTCATACACGATCTCTGCCCATCAAAAGATGCAAGAATATTATAATAATCCCTATGAATACAGAAACGTTGTTGAGTCAAGTCGGGTTAGGTCTGGTTCAATCTACTTAAACTCGTCACTAGAATACCTCAATCCAAGTCGAGATGGTTAGGCCCAGACCCGAACCTGTGTACACCATCACTTAAAAAAAGAAACAGGGCCCCCTTAAAATATCGGAAAGTTATTTATTCGGAAAACCAAAATATCGGAAAATTTAAAATTCGTATATTTAAAAAATCGGAAAGTTGAAAAATAGGATTTAGAAAAATTCGGATAATATTTTGACTGAGAGTTAAAAATTCGGAAAATTAAAAGTCGGACATATCGAAATGTGGAAAAATAATTCAAAGGAAACTATGTTTTCTCATATCTAACCAATGTAAACTGATTACAAATCTAGACACTTCATTTAATTTTACATGGGCCTTATGGCGCTAATAAGAATATGCTGTTTTAATGTTAGATTCCCTACAGAATGCATACTTTCAGTACGGCGTGCCACTCCATTTAATATTCCGAATTTGCGGTGTTCCGAATATCTAATTTCCGTTACTTTAGTAATACGATTTTTAATTTTCCGAATTTTTAACTCTCAGTAAAAATATTTTCCGAATTTTTCTAAATCCTATTTTTCAACTTTCCGATTTTTTAAATATCCAAATTTTAAATATTCCGATATTTTGGCTTTCCGAATAAATAACTTTCCGATATTTTAAGGAGGCCCCCGACGCTCCTTGCTCTAACCTCCCGTGTATTATGAACGCACCCTTATCCCACCACCGCCTACCGAAAGTCCCCAGCCTCGCGATACCGAGGTACGTGTATACGCCCAACCTCCTCGCCGTCCATACTTTCTCGGTCCACCGAGCCGAAATTCAGCTGCGCGCACGTATGCGCCTTTTATTTGCACTGTCGTTATCTTTGGAGCCGGCGCACGGAGACGCCGCGGAGAACCCGAGCAGCACCTCGAAGATCCCACTCGACGAGGCTTGCGCAATCTCTTAGTGGCTTGGCACTGCTCTGGCCCGCGTGTGTGGGGGTGCTTTGTTTTATTATCCCTCGGTCTGTTGAGCTTCTTCATTTCGCGGCAATTAATGGCCGGGAGGGCTGCTTTTTGCTGCACCGGGACTTTACTCGGGGCTCTCTTACGTACCGCTGAAATGAGATTATTTTTTTATGGTTTACACAGTGCGCGCGGAGAGTATTAACTTTTTGCGACGAGTGCGTGTACGGTGCGCCCTGCGCGCGACGGGACGCGAGGTAGTAGAGTGGTGAAAGTTGTTTGGGACGGATGCTCGTGCTTGATTGTTTATGTAGGGAGTGATTGGGGTGTATAATTGTGGGGTGGGAGAAGGACGTCGACATTTATGCATTTTGTATCGTAGAGATAACGGTGTGAAAATCATGAAATTAACTTCGGAATTATGAAATGTGGGGTGCGCGGGTCAATTTGAAATTAATTCTTTATTAGGAATTTTTTACGATATCGATATCGTAGAACTTTACGAGAATGCTGAACTAGACCTGAATATATATAACGAAACAATTTTTTATGATAAAGATAATACATTAAAATATCTATTTACTTAGCTACAAGTTTTGCGACGTTTATACATTATACCTATTGCTACTTCTTCTATATCTGTAACGGAAATAAAAAGAAATAAATATAAATTAAATAAATTAATTAATTAATTGTTAATGTTTTAAAAATAATTGTAATAAAAAGTTAGTTTTAATCAATGTCTAAATATGATATTAAATCTATTACATTATTAATAGTATAAAATCCGAGATAAAATATTATATTTTATATTTTATTTTCAACTCAAATATTTTATTTTTCAAAACAAAACCTTCAACGTATCTAAGTCGCAAAAAAATCTAAAAAGTAACTGTTATAGTGTGAAATATCTTTAAAGTGATGCCAAACCCACCCGCCACCGACAATTACGAGGACCCACTTTTTTCATTTAATTATCAATTTTAAGTAAATATCTCTATGGAACGTTGTTGTCCCAATCAAAAATAATAACTTTTCAGAGAGATATTTTATCAAAATTAAAAGTTAAACGAAGAAAGTGGTTCCTCGTTTTCTTCGGTAACGGGAGGGTTTAGCATCATCTTAATGGCAAAACTCGTAAATTACTGTTAAGAGTAAAAGGTTCTTTTAGCGGAAAGAAAATAACTCTCGAAAAATCGATTATACGGATTCGAACATAAATTTCTTTTACACCATTGTATTTTCTGTAATGGTCTGTACAAGAACGAAGTGGATAAAAAAATAACTTATTTTCAGAAAGAAAAGTGTTCATTGCTTATCGCTTTTTATTCATAATGAAAATGTATATGATATCAAACAAATCAGACAATACAATATATGGTTTATTTGTTAGTATTCACGATTTACACATTTTATAAAAATTAAATATGCACTATTAAAAACCTGTTAGGTATCCATAAACTTTTCCATGTATTAATCTAAACATAGAAATTTATTATAAAAATTATTGTAAAAATCATATTAAAAGCGCGACACCCTGACTTTGCGGTAAAAATGTAATTACCTCAAAACACGGTAAAAACGTTTTATTCATATGGATGACAATATTCGTTAGGTACATAGACAGAAGCGATACCTAGAATTCGGAACTTATGACGGACAATACTGCAATTACTCAACATATATATATATATATATATATATATATATTAATACATTCAAGTCCGTCAATGCCGCCGATTCTGTCCACCCCTGGCGCTGCGATCATTTCTTTTATTCCCTTCAAATCCATGCACATAGCGAATACTTGTTCCAAAATTATCTTACAAAAAGCTTTTTTTTATATATTTTCAATTTTTAAATTCATTTATAAATAAAACATTCCTCACGGAAAAAATGTTGCTTGTGCAAAATCTGTCTCACTCCTAAGTAAAAGTTGCCTCACTCTGAGCTATATTACTTAAAAAAAGACAACATTCACATTCATTTTGGAGTACTTTAGAACCTGGCAACTTTTACTTCGTAGCACAGCAGTGTCTTCTCTAGCATTTTTCCCGTGCACGCGTTTACTACGATTCTCTCCATAATTTTTATCAAAAAATATCTCTTCACATAATTCTGCATTTTGTGCTAAACTGCCAAAAAATTCTCCCAAATTTTAAACATCACCCACCGCCAAAAATAAAAGAAAAAAGACGCGACTCTCGCGTTTAGAACCCAACTCCTGCGTCAACGTCGCAGCTGACACGCTCGGCGAATTTCCTCGAAACCTAAATTCCAGCCGGAAAAAGTAAACAAAGCGCAGCGCAAGAGCGGAAGAAGGTCACAGCGGGCCGTGAACGCGAGCAAGGGCTCCTCGAAAAAGAGGAAAAAAACGACCTCGTAAATCGAGAGCAGCCAGCTGCATTATGACCGCGCGTCGAACGAGAGCAGAGAACGCGCGTGTGTGTGTGTGCAGAGCTCCGTAATTTTTCGCGTTGCCCCGGCAATTCATAATCTATCGCGCGTTCTTCCAGTCGTGAGTGACAGGGCTGTAAAATGTCCGTAAAGGTTCGTTCATAGTGAGGTATAAGGGGAAGGACTGATCGGTGTAGAACTGATCTGACCCTATTGGAATCAACCAGACCCGGCGGCCATGTTTGATTAGACGGGATATATTTTATTGGCTTTTATTGCTTTTAAGTGTAATATTATATATTTACATAAGATGTAATATTTGTAGCTGTAAAAATAATAATGTTTTTATTGTTATTCTTATTTTTTTTCATTTTATAATCATTACAATGTATGCTCTTTTAACCTAGTAACATTAAAATAACAATACTTTCTTCTGTTAATATGAGCTGTGCCTGTAAATTGCACCAATTACAAGTGCACAGAGTTTTAACTTTTTGTCAATTGTTATCAAATGTCTTTACATTCATACGCGTATTCTTTAACACTTTTTTATATTCTTTTTAATATGAAAAAGATTATTTATTTATTACGTGAACCTAGAATTCTCGTGTAATTTCCAATATAAATTTTAAATGATAAGGCTCCAACAATAATTATATAGTTCATTTTATATTTCATTTATATATTTCATAAAAAAAATTAAAATTATTTATATATATATAAGTTTCGTAGTAATATATGTATCAAAGCTTATGACACCACCAAAAGATTTCCTATCCAGTAGGGTATGATTATATCTAGCTAAGTCTCGTTGGGTCTAGTCAAATTAGGTCAAGTTCAGACCATTCAATTCCCATCCCTTCTGTCTCATTATAAATGTACTTTAATTGGTGATATTCAAACACAGCCAATATCCTTCTAATGTTACATTTTCAAACTTATGTCACCAACAAAACATGTGCCGATGAGCCAGATATGACAACCAGCCTCATTAATTGTATACCTCACTACAAATGAATCATTAGATCTAGTTAGATCTCATTGAATATGACTCTGTCTTATTGGCTCTGGTCGGGCCAGGTCAGATTTACACCAAACCAATCTCATCCCGGTATCCCACTATGAACAGGCCCTTAAACATCGACGAGGCCGTATCGTGTCAAGAGCCAAGAGTGACGTTGTGCGCACACGCCGGAAGTAACTTTTATGCGTTTTTCGATGCGCGTGTACGTTGAGTATCTGTCGATGGCTGTATATATACCGTACAACAGCGCGGGTTTGCGATGCGTGCAGTGGCGTAAAAAGGAAAAAATACGCGCGCGTTGACCAGACCGTTTTGAAAGTTGAGCGTGTTTTGAGGGGATATATAGGTATAGAGCACGCAGTCTATGCGGGAATTTCGATGATATTTGCATGACAAAGGTTATGTACGTAGTGAATAGTTCAGTTGTGTGTCAAGAGTTTTTGCATACAACAAGTTTTTCGGTGAAATTGAGGAAAAAAAGAGTTGGTGGATGATGAAGTGTGTATAATGAAATGACGAATAAGGTCACTATCTGATTTTTGTGATGATTCCGCTATGGATTTAGGGATGGAATAATTTTCAGTGAAAGATTATATTTGATTGTTGGTTAGATGACAAATTTCAAAGTACTGATAGAATTAAATCTATTTGTACAAATTACATCACGCGCTGACCTTCATACGGCTGACAAGCAGTATAAGAATTCAAAATTATTACAGTAATCCTCATTACTTGGGCGTAATAATAAATTAAAAAATGCACTTTCGTCAAAAGAACAAAAGTTTAATTCTTTATTAAACATAAAGAATCATTTTAAATTGAATTTTAATACAAAGTACCGTAACGTAACCAATTCCTGGTCAGAGCCAAACATTGGATCAAGGTAGTTCTAACCTAACTACCCTAGTCAAATCAACAATATTATTTACATAAATTATGTTTCATCCATTTGAATGAATCATTAGTTTACAATTAACATAAGACTTCTGAAATAATTAACTATCTAAAAATATATAAGTGTATTATAAGATACATATTCTACAATACTTACCGCGTAAAAATTCCTTGGATTCAAGCAACAAATTCGCTCAGTATAAAGCTCACTACCACCATCCTATAAATTCACAATATACCAAACCCAAAAAAGATCACTACATAGACCATCCCAAAGCATTATCCATACAAACATTCCAGCCATCCACCTCCATCAGCGAAAGGTTAATTAGCCTCCCAATCAACTCAAACTATTTGAGCCTCGCGCCAACACGAATCGCGGAACAAGTCACACACACACGCGCGCATCGAAATACTTCGATGCCGCTTTTGCTAATTAAATTTACATAATGCAGGTACCGCCACCGCCGCGCTAGAGTCTCCGCTTTCAATTCGAACAACCACCTCAGCGCGAGACTAGCGCAGTGGCATTTTCCTTATAGTTTGCAGTAGTCGCGAGTTCGCGCGAATGCGCGCCTTTACGCGCTTGTCGCGCCATCCATACACGGTGTTCCTCTTCGCTCGAGTCTATAATGCGCAAGTCTCTTTGCCTCTTTGGAGAATGAGACTATCTCGGCTGCTGTGCACCCCCGCACGCGTATAATATGAATATTTCGCTCACGCTTGCGCGGTGGATTTTCTATTTCTGCAGTCGCTGCGGCGCCGCCGGCGGATAGCCGAATTTCGTATGCATGGAGGGGACATGGCTGATTGCTTTCGTGATGCACATGCTTATAATTTGGTTTTTCCTTTGCTGGGAGTGTGGAGTGAGATTCCCGCGCCTTTTTCTTTCAGTTGTATTATATACTTTTTGTACTAGATAATGATGATTGTGATGGGCTCCGTTATTAGTTAGTGTCTTTGACGATAAAAGCTTTCTAAGGTATATGTGTTAGATATCACGAACAAAACGTGGATTTAAACAAATGTTTGACATTCGCAGTCCAAGGAAAAGCGCCCTCAAATATGAAAATGGGAAGGTCACATTTTATTTGAAAATTCACTTTTTTGTAATTTAAAAATCTACATTATAGGAAAGCGTATATAGATTGGAAAGGTTTTGTCGTTAGAAATTATAACCTATAAGCCCGTATAATTGGTCGTTAAATTTCACGCACAGTAACCCAATAAATGAAATCAACGAGTACCATACTGACAACATAACAGTAATATTATTATTTTGAGATAGTATATTAGCTGCTTGTAAATAAGAATTATAAATGTGACTATTTATCAATTTTTTAATTTGAATTTTTTGTATCGATAAATGAAACATGTACGCAATAACATTCCTTTTTACAAATATCTTAAACGAAATTGAATCGAATATGAAAAATATTTAAAAATAAAATAGAATCTTTTCAATAATCAACATCAGTATTTGTTTCTATTAATTATTAAAACTTTAGACGTTATTTATTTTAATCTTTGTCATCATTTTCAGTCTTGTTATTACTATTATGAGGTAGGTATTTACTATTAATGTACGGAAGCTCGTTATAAATTTAGAATATCATTATAATTTCAACGATTCAAACCTACAGCCCCGGCAATAATGAACTCCAATGAACCTGCAAAGCTTGCAGTTTATACATGATAATGATATAGCAAACGTTATAATTTGTCTTTCTCTAGCTGGTCGACGGAAATGCGCCGTTTGCACGGTGTTCGAAATATCAAATCACTAATCGACATTTTAATAAAACGTTAGCGCATATATAATAGGCGCGTGCGCAATTCGCGTTTGGAAATTCAATTCCGATGATAAATTAATACGTATTCGCAGCAATTAGAATGATGAAGTACCCCGATCGATTAATTTCCAACTGTCAAATTCTTCGAATTTGGAATTTCGTATTAAGCGTATTTCAAAATCGCATTTGTGCACATATACTACAAATCAATTAGCAAATTTCGAACTTATATAGCTAAATTAACAACATTAGTTGTATTAATTTACTTTTACTAGTACTATAAATAATATCAAACCTTTAGTTAACTTAATTTTTTTTATACATATATTTTCAATTATATATAAAATATTGTCCAATCATGTCACAGAATATTCATCTATAGGCCAATTTTGATAATTCAAGCAGATAATAATTCAAGTTTCAATTAATTACTGAAAATGTAGGATATTTTCATAAATTCATCTTTATTTTTCTGTCTTAAAAAATAAATTTAAGTATTTATACTTGATTTTTTAGTTATACATATAAATTAATAAGGCATTTTAACGTAGAGCACTATTTTACTACACTTTTATAGATGTATGCTACTGTCATCTACCTAAGGTTATTTTACTTGCTTGTGTAAAGTAACATAAGTCTTTTTACAGCGTACTTAAAAAGAGAAAAACAATTTGTATTATTCAAATTAACTGATTAATTTAGTAACCTTAAACATGTATGTACGTATCTGCTTACTAGACTCACCAATTAATTTTAACAGTCTCTCATCTGCTAAATCACCCATACACGTAAACTAAAATTTAATCTCCACCTTCCCAACGAATACACCCCTAACCTCGTATTCGTACATTCTCCAGAATCCTCAAACACCTTCCGAACCCATAGCGCGAATTTCGTCGCGCCGAAGCTGCAAATTGCGTAAAGCGCGCGAGCGCTCGCTAATGCAGCGCGATGTATTGGATTAAATAGAATGGAGCTTTATGAAAATTGAAGTGCCTCGTATACGCGACGCTGCATGCTGCCTGCACTGCGGAGGCGCGCCCGCGGAATTAAGGTCAACAGGTGCGGTGTTCACGCATTTTAGTGGCTCTCGCGCGCGCTTTTGTACACGTGCATATACCTGCAACGAGGAAGTATGGGTGTCGCGATAGAGGGGCGGTCGTATACGTGTGGATTCGTCGAATGTAGATGGCGGACGACTTCTCGCTGAGTAATCAGTTCACGCCACTCGGTCGAGAAATTCATGAGTATGGCTCTGATTGGAGTAGGCTTTGTGGTGGTTTACGATCGATATTTAACCCTCTCGTATCGAGACCTTCTTGCTGGTTGAAAAATACTTGTTTTTCTTGGCTTACTTTTTTACATCAATTTTAAAGTAATAAGAACTGTTAGAAGACAGTTTGAATTCGAATTTTTATCCAATTTTTAATACTGATGATCATCTTATATGATTATTTTTATGATTTTAAACGTGAGATCCAAATCTTTCTAATCGTTACATATAAGACACCCTCTTTATTTCAAAATAATATAAGTGTTGCAAACCAATAGTTTTGGTAATTCGCAAAAGGTTGACTTTTAGCGAGCTTTTTTGGGTCTAAAATGTTTAGTTCTGAGTTGGCCCCTTCTTGCCTCTTTTCCCGAGCTGACACCGTCTTATTTAATTCTCCGAGTTGGCCCTTCTTGCGCTCACCTGACGATATGAAAGTAAGAATGATTATATTTCAAAATAGGTATGTCTATATTCTGGCAAGATAATAATACATTACGTAACAAGGGAATAAAGAGGGAATACTAGACCTTTATTCCCGTGTTGCATATAGAACTTTATTCCTGACTTAACTGTGGCCACTTTATTGACTTAAAAAGAGGGACTTCTGGTAAGAACTAGAATTTATTGAAAATTTGTATTAATATAGAGAAACATAATTTAAAAAAATGCATTTGCAGGATAAAAGTAAATTTGCGGGAAAAAGTAGATTTGCGAGAATCATATGCTACTTTTGTCCCACTTTTGAGGTCAATAAAGTGGCCATTACGGTTGAGTCGGGAATAAGAATATAAATGAGACTTATAATACATTACATACTTTCTTCTATAAATATTTGGTAAATATATGTTGACCCTTTATCCACTTTTTCGACTGATCTATTTTTATTAGCTGCTGCAAGATGAGAAGGTTAAGCTGTAAGACATGTCTTGCCGTACGAACACTTGACTTGCTTCTATAAATTCTACGGCCGCACGTGGGTCAAACGTAAAAGTCCAAAATCGTTTCAACTTTTACGCTTACGCGCGCGGTAATAAGATATGCCCCCCATTGTATCTGACCTAATATAGATGTCACATCTGTTACAAAAACGCGAGACTCGTTTTTCTAAATGAACGACCAGCGTTCAATATGAGCAAATTATATATTAACTCGTGTTTTAAAAGCATTCTGCTAAAGCAGTTAGCAGTGGTATTTCATAAAGTTGCTATTTTAATAAATGTAAAATAATTTTGTTTTGATAGCCTAATTATTCAGCCCTGAACAATTCGCAGATTAATAGAATAATATTTAGACTTCTACTTGATTCATTATAACACTCGGAAGCGTATGTTTTGAAGAACATTTAAAGTACCCGACACCAATACTCAACTTTATTAACAGTCAAAAATAAAAACATCTAATTAAATTCTAGAAAACTAAGTGTTAATCTATTTGCAACGGTTTCTGTTATTGAAAGCCAAAGTACGACTTTATTGAATTAGATTTGAAATACAATAATTGTCTTGACTGCTTCTCTTAGATACGATGGTTTTAAATGAAACAACGAAATAATGATTGGTTTACTTGCATCTATGAGATACGATGTTCTGGTTAGGAGCCGTCGATATAATATGAAATATGAAAATATACTCAAGGGGCCAAGAGTGGAAAAAAATCATGCAAATAAAAATGTGGTATTGAAAAAATTATAATTTGAATCAACGATACTTGAATAAATTAAAACTGTAAACAGACTATATATATTATTTATTATCAGATAGTTATACCAATTAATCAATTACTTTTCATGTGACGTACAATGTAAACTTAGATTCCATAACGAATACAAAATTAAATGAAAACAAATCTCTTCAGTATCTGGAGCAACATTGTTAAACATTATTGATAACAATATTTCATATATGGGTAAATCCACAAAACTTTTTAAAAGCTCATTTCTAGACATAAAAACAAAAAATGTAAGCCCTACTTCATTCATGTGCCTTATCAGGAAATCAAATTACAGCTTTTAGAAGATAACAGAAATAAAACTAGCAACTATTAGACCATTTTTTACGGATCTTGATATCATTCTGAATATATAAAAATTCGCATTCAACGCTGAACGGGATACAAACTTGTTTTTACAAACTTGTTTGTTAAAGGAGATTTTGAAGGAAATTTTTCGCTTTTTTTAAAGAAAACACCGTTTTATCGAAATACTCGAAATTCCTGCCAATGCAATATTTTTATGCGTAATTGCAATCAGCTTTTTGTTCAAGGAATATAGTTTTTCAATAAACTATTAAAATTCTAACTTAAAACCAGTTTTAATTCGCTTAAATTGATAAAATATAAGGCTTAAACGCGTAAAGTACTAATTTTGTACAAAATTGAAAAATCAAATTATACTTAAATCTATACTCGTTCTTTTCATATAAAGTGAGATTGTTGCACGTTTTTTGTAGTTTATTATTTACTCTATTTATGCATAAAAGAGAGTAGTTAATTATTAAGTTAAGGTTTTAAGACTTTTTTTTATTTTTAATAGAGAAATGTCAGTTAATGTTAAATACGTTGATAAATCAGAGCTACCTACTTCTATTAAAATTATTGAAAACGTAAATGAACTACAATCACCTATTATTCAGCTAACAAGAAATACAAGATTACGATCCGTTCGTCAATGTATTCGTAAACAAACGTAAGAATTTCCCTTAGAATTTCCGTTGACAAAGAAAGAAAACATTATTTTCATAGACTAAATTTTTATTTTTTTTATAGTGAAATGTCAGTAATATTGAATGTGTTGATAAATCAGAGTTACCTTCTATTAAAAATATTAAGCACTTAAATAAACTACAGAAAGCCTACTATTGAGCTAACCTCTGATAATTTTAGAAATTAATTTAAAACTTTAACCGGTGATTTAACTGATATGGTTGAGATTGATGAAAGCGTAAATAAAATGCAAATAATAAAAAAGGATTCAACGCCTATGGTTAACGATAAAGAGCATTTGAATTATAATGTTAACACAATTGGCGATAGTTGTAAGGAAAAAAAATACTAGATTGCGAGAAATGAAATTGCGCAGAATAATTAATATCTTACAAAAGAATTTTTCACAAGAGCAAAAATTAAGAAATAAATTGCAAAGAAATCACAATATACTGTTAAAAGCACATTAGAAATATAAGAGTTCTGCATCAAAACAGCATAAAGTTTTATTGCGACGATTAGATTATGACCGATTAATATTGAATGAAATAAAAGACAATCAATCTGAGAGTAAAAGTAGACAAGAAAAAAGCAACATCGCACAACTGATTTCAAAATCTATTACAAAACTCGTGCTCCTGTGAAGGATTTTAATATTTCGCTCCATCATTTTCGATATCCTAAAAAAATTCTTCATTTAATAGTGAATCAAATACACGAAGGTTTTGTGACTTAAAACAAGACGTTATACGTTTTTATCAACAAGATGCTAATTCTATGCCAGTACCTAGATCTCGTGAGTTTATAACGCGAAATAAACGAAAAATTAGAAAACGTTATTTGACTGATACGATTGAAAATTTATATAAAAAATACTGTGGCATGAGTGGAAAAAATTCTAAAACAGCTTTCTATCGTTTGAGACCATTTTTGGTTGTACATCGAAAAGCATCAGCTCGCGATACTTGCCTATCTAAAGAGCACTCCAATTTTCAGCTTTTATTATATAAATTGCGGTACTTGAAAAATGCAAAATTTAAAAATACTGAGGCCTGTATTAAATTTGCTTGCTAGGATAAAGTTACTAAAGAGTATATGTTTCGAGAGTGCAGTAATTGTAAGGATAACAATATAACGCACACCGGAGATCCGGTGCCAAAGGGTTACATTACAATGTACAGGTGACATCAAAAAAGAAATTTTATTGCACTGTTTTAGAGTTAGTAAATCTATTTTAATAAAATTTCTACATTTTTAAAACATGCTTATATAGTAACACATCAATTGCAGATTATTGCAAATATTAAAGAAAATTAAAAAAAAAATTAAATCTTGTAACAGATTTTTCCCAAAATTCCATTTTAAAATACAACAAAGAAATCGAAAGCGTTCATTTTGGAGTTTCGAAGAAGCAAGCCTCACTTCAGATGGGTGCACTCTATTACAAAAATGATCAAGATAAACTTGAATGCATTTCATTTTCTTCTATTTCCGACTGTTTACGATATGATACAGCTGCAACTTGGGCTCTTTTACAGCCGATTTTCGACTTAATAAGATGGTCCGTATATTAATAAGTACCCAATATAAAAATAAGACGAAGTTTTTTTTATTACATGTTTTTTTGCAGTAAACTTTAGTTAAAAAGTTGTACTTGGAACTGCACTGGCGCAGGCCACGGGAAGAGTGCTGTGGGTGCAGTCGGTGGCTCGATTAAATCCTTATGCGATAGAGCAGTAGTTTTTGGCAAAGATTTGACTTGTGCTAAAGAAATGGTAGATCTTTTTAACGAAAGTGATTGTAAGATAAAAGTATATTTAGTATTAGAAGCCGAAATAGAAGAGGTTGACAAACTGATACCTTCAAGGCTAACACCCGTTAGACAAACAACATTAGTACACCAAGTTTTGTGGACGGATGCAAAAAAATACATTATTCTTTAGATATTTGTCCTGCAGTCATTGTATTTCCACCGATGCTTGTATGCATTATGGTCTAGTTAACAGATAATTCTAGTCTAGTTGACTGTACTGCACATTGTTCGAGTAAAGGTAATTCAAAAAAACAGGAAACTATAATGTATAATTTAATAAACTTCATCAAAAACGATTGGATTGCAGTAATTTATAACAAGATATAGTATCCTGGACGCGTTTTAGAAACTAAAAATAATTAATTAATCACGAAATTTATGGCTCGAAAAAACAAAAATTTTATATGGCCAGAGCCTGATGATATTCAAACCGTCTTACCAATGCAAGTTTTATGTAAAATTGAAGCTCCACGTAAATGTAGCCAAATTAAATAAAATCAAAAACTGACTTTTACATTCATCGAAACAGTATACAAAGAACTTAATAATGCCACAAAAACATGTAAAATTTATAAAATTTAAATTCAGTTATGTATTATTGAATATTTATTGAACTATTGAGTTATCGTTTTTTTTATTGAATTACATATATATATATATATATATATATATATATATATATATATATATATATATATATATATATATATATATATATATATATATATAGAGAGAGAGAGAGAGATTATGTTTATATTGTATAATTAAATTTATAATATTGTTACATTTTAATTATTTTCATTATTATTCTTTAAAAAAACAGCAATCCCTGATCTAAAACTCTAATCAAAGTGAGCAACGATTCCACCTTATATTAAAAAAGCAAGTTTAGATTTAAGTATCAATTCAAATAATTTGATCTTTTAATTTTGTACAAAATTAGTATGTTACGCGATTAAGCCTTATATTTTACCAATGGAACCCAATTAAAACCAGTTTTATGTTAAAATTTTAATAGTTTATTGAAAAACTATATTTCTGTAGCAAAAAGTTGCAGGAATTTCGAGTATTTCGATAAAACGATGTTTTCTTTAAAAAAACGAAAAATGCACTTCAAATCTTTGACAGTAATACGACCATCAAAAAGGTTTGCATCCCGTTTTTCCGTGTTCACGATTTTTTCCGTGTTCAAAATGGTCTAAAGAACCGAAAAAAATTGGTCCAGTAAGTGTGCCCTTCCAAATAATTTTAACCATTTTTTGATCCCAGTTGTTTAATTTTTCCCGCGAAATTGCTCATATATCACTAATAATTTACTATAAAAATACTATAAAAATACTACTATTTCTAATATATGTGTGTCTAACAATAAGAAATAATTTTTTAAAGAAATTAATGTATTCCGGAAAATCCATGAGTACACTTCTGAAGAGTAGCTTTAAGCCTGGTTCGACATGAAATATATTCCGCCGGATTCAAAAACCCGTGGTAAATGTTTAGAAAGGTTTAAATTCAATAATGCCAGTTAGCGAATTTTCAGGAGACTATAAAGACCACTTAGAGGGGTCAAAATCATTGTATATTTAAGATATAAAAACTTGCATTTGCATAGATTACGTTAATACATGTTTGCCGTCTATAAAATGGATAATGATTTTTTACAGGATTTAACTTAGGCTGGCCCCTTTAAAAAGAAAACCTTGAAAAATAATAGGTTTCTATTTATACGAAGATAGAATTGTTTAATTTTTAAGTTTAATACCGTTACTTTATCTCCATATAATCTTAGAAACATCTCAATTAAAAATGCCACCCACGACAAAGCTAGTCCGTAAAACATAAAAATAAAAGCAAAAGCCATGTTATGAATTGAAACAGAAGTGATCTCAGTGAAATTATCAGTTGTGTCTTTAAAAATTTTATACTGTAATTGCATTCGGAAAGTAATAATTCCACTCTCAAATAGCTTGAGATAGCATGCCGATATTCTTTTATTCAGACTGAAGTAATCGCGAATCATTATTATGTAAAGTATTCTGTAATTCTCGTCCGTAGCAATGTGAATATTATTATTCTCGCAAAAAAAAAATCTAGCAGTATAACAATCGGTTAGATAAGCTGTGTCAGTACTTCCCTTCAGGATTTGATAATATTCATTTTGACTGCCAATATGGATTATTCGATTATTCAACGGAGTATGAGCGAAAAAGTGATTGAATCCACGGTATCCGTAAAATTTGTAGTTAGAGTTTATCAAGTCATCTCGCGATTGTATGACTGAAAAAGGTGCATTATTGATAAGTACCGATTGCAAGTTACTTTGAAAATAGTAATTCAAGAACATGGCGATAAACAGCAACGAGGCGTATATTATTTTCGCATTTCTCGAGCGAGGCTTGTAAATCGTCGAGACCCCCATGAACGCTCGTAATTCATCGAGAATCACATCGGTAAAGTTCTTTCTTGTGAGAAACCTAAAAATCATCGTCAAAGCCAAGAATACAGCAACCAATTGCACTAAAAAATTGGCAGCAATTATGCTCAGAATCTGCTCCTTCAGAGATAAAACATCCTTTCTTGAGATATAGCAGAAACCCGACTCGATGTACGTAATGATCTGATTTCTCCAGATGTTTCGCATAAATTTGTAATCGAGCAGAATATCATATTGGCCCTTGAGAACCTTCTCAAACACCCCTTGCGGGATTCCGTCTTTGTCGATGGTGTTGAGTACTTTGCTTGGATCGAATATGGTCAGTTGCAACGTGGCGTTCAGCTTTGTCAGGACTATCTGAGCCATTTCTCCAGGCGTTCCGCGAAGTACGAAGTTGGATTTCTCGTTGGGGTCATAGGGAGTCAGGTGACTAACGTTCGCTCCAACAATTTTTATAGGGTAGCCTCCTAAATTTTGAGTTTTATCGTAGAACAAGTCTTTCCGTTGCAGTAATGAATCTTATTAAAATAAAATAATTACATTAGTTTGCATAGAATACATTATTTATTTACTTATTATAATTATAATTTTCTAGATAATATGCTCACTATTTGATATATTTTGTAGCTTGAATAAAATAAAGGGATGTCCATTTTCTTGCCTGTAAATTTCTGTTCTCGCCCAAACTCGAGGCGCATAATTAGAAAAAGGATTAAAAGTGTAAGCATTTACACTTAGATCGTTCTCACAGCACACAAAAATTGCAGAATATATATCAAATTTCCAAATGACTTCTAAAATCCGCTGAGTCATTTTGCAACTGCCGATTGTTTGCGTATTTTCGATAAAATAATTACCATATAAATTCCACCAAATTGAATCTCTAAGCTTGTAAATAGTTAATTTTAATGATATCAAGTCAACTTCAGATATTATAAAATTTACTGCTGGAACTGATCCTAACTTTGCTTTCACATGATCTACTCCATAACGTCTCTGCTTTGTTCTATAATACGTTAAATTTTTTGATTGCACTCCAAGTAGACTGACAGCACTCGTTTGCAAGTGATTTTTAAAGTTTCTAAATTCCATGCCCCTCCAATTTCCAATCAATACAGTTACTTCGTTTTTTATAAAAAAACAACCGGAACAAATTTTTGGCTAATGAAATAGAAATATTTTAATCTCAGCGATATTAGAATTCTGTTAGTATAAAGTACTTACCGTGAAAAAGTTATCGCTGTAAAAATAGTTTGAAATTTTGTGAAAATTATTATACTCTAATTGTACCAAAGACACACATAAAAGAGACTTGGTTTGAAGTATAATATATATCAATAATAATAATATTACATTCTTCATTGTTATTGAATATTTCTATATTTTCCTGTGATTTATTACTTTGTCATACTTTATATCAGTTGAATGTAAGGACTTTGATGAACGATTCACTATGTGCAAATATTGACTCCAGCACAATGTATCTACTTCTATTCGACGTTGATATTTCAATCTTGATTTCGCAACGTCCGAAGTTTAGTATTTTTACGTTGTACTTAAAAATGTACGACAAGCACGTTTTGCAGAAAATTATGTTCACCTTACATTCACGTACAGTATTTTCTGCTTTTTCTCACTAAGCTCAATAATTACTGATCGATTGCTAGCTAATTACAAAAACATTTTCCCAGTACTTAAACAATTACGAGAAAATCAATGAGCGTAAAAAATCATATCAGAGAAAAAGTATTGTCAGTTAAAAAGAAACAATTATTCCCTTTTTTTAAATTTGAACTGCTAATATATCCGTATTTTTCCAAAAATTAGAATAGATCATATACTAGATTACTAGATACCCTGGTAGAAATCTTATCGTGGCGCCCACATTCGCTATAACGGCCTTTATAGACAAACTAGATAGTACTAGACTGTACAAAACTCGATAAATCCACACAGATCTACATAGTTTTCTCAATAATAATATGTACGTATAACATCTGTGAGGTTATATATTATTTATTTAAAAGAACTTTTATTGTAAAAATTAATGTTAAAAATAGTTAAACATGCAAGTTTTTAATTATAATATTAAGATCTATAGTTCTATTCATACTATTTACATATAAAAGTAGTCAGAAAGCATATCTAACCTAAAAAATGGAAATTTAGAAATAATGTTCCTTGCATATGAAAAACAGTGATCACAAAATAATGTTATTGATTGATGTAGTTGTTTCTTGAAAAGTAATATATAAATAATAATAATATCGTATGTACAAATATGTACTTTATGACATGCTTTATTTAAAAACTAAAATTTTAATTTCAGAATTGCAAATAATTTTGTATCCATATGTGAATTCTTATAATACATAAACTGCTCATTCGTGACAACATTTTCAAAGACAAACACATTAGTCGAACACATGTAGACGATAATTTTCTTTATAAGTAACAAATTACTATGTTTTAACTGACCATAGATGTCAAATGAAAGTGTTTGATTATAAATTAATCACAGTAGGAAATACAAAAATAGAACATACATATAATAAATCAAATACATTATTTTTTTTTTTAAATAGAAAATTAATCAGTTGATCATAAATGTGTGAGAAAATAGTTTTCCTTACATAAACCATACAGGTTTTGAAACCAAGCCTGTATTTAGGATGGAACATAATCAAATGTAAGGAAACTAATTTTACATAAACAAAATAAATATATGCACTAATAATACTTCATATAGTTATTTGTATATTCATATTATTTTCTTATTTTAGAGGTTATTTACATTTACTTATATTGGTAATAGGTGGACAATAACATGTAAATAACTTTAAATCAAAATAATACATAATAATCATAATAGATTATGCTTCTGTTGCTTAAAACATAACCTTGAAGTGGCTGTTATTATCATAATTTTGCTTATCTAGTTTTATCGGGGCAAATAATATGGGAAACTAGAAGGGACGACCGTTACATGCCTTTATAGTAACTATCTAGTTTGCCTACATAGATCTACACAGCGCGAGACTATTCTACATAGATCTATAAAGTGGACGGGATAAATTTCTACCAGGGTAATATATATTATATACACAAATTCTTTCAAAAATACTTTATATTTGTATATACTTTACAGTCTGAAGCAGTACGGCCACCTGTAAAGTTAAATGCTTGTAAATAATTAATTTATTCTTACATTGATTAAAAAACTGCTAGTGTACTCTAATTATACTTAGAAACGAAGTCTACTACATTAAATAATTAAAAATTAAATATTGTTTACATAAGAAATAATTTAGATCTCAAGGGGATTATTATTATACTGGATAGTCAGTAATGGTTAGCATAAATAGTTTTGTTAGGTCTAGTTGTTAGGAGCTATGTACTTCATAGCTTTGTTGACGCATAATGCCATTACTTTCAAAATTATTAAGGTCATCCCCATTGTGGTGGTTGAAAATAGACAGATCTTTCAATTATTGTATTTTCGTATAATATAATATTTCAAAAACATAATCCTAAAGGGATTTATCCCCATTCCAAATATTAAAGAAGTTGTCGGCCTTAAACTGGAACGGCGCGAAGATAGCACTTGGCACTTGGCATTTATTTGGAGTCTCTTTAGGTCTTTGTCATCTATTTATAGTTTCTATTACGTGCACGAACTTTAAATGTGTAGTAGTACTGGGATTTCGCTCCGAAATTTGTATACAGTCAAACCATAAAAGTATACAAATTGCTACGTATAGATTTTCTTTAATTGTCAGTTAATGCTCTTTCTAATTTGAGTACGTTTGAAGTAATTTGGAGCACAATTGGCTCGATAAATTAACGAAAACCGAGACTATAATTGGTTACGGATCGCCGAAAAAGAATTGTCCGAAGAAACGCGATTTAAGTCTAAAATGCTTATTATTATGATCGAAAATATTGAGAATATATATCATAAATCTGTACATAAATCTATGTACATAAATATTTCTCAAGAGAAACGGGCCTTTCTCAAGCGCATTTTGTTTAAATGACGACTGTAATATTTGCAATATCGCAGGCTTTTTTGTGATACAAAAAACGTAGTAGTTTTTGTAAAAATCATTTTTTTTTCAAAACGCCCCCATTAGTTACTTTTTAATATTTTGTATGGATTCTAGTACGGATGATAGACAAACTCATACAGATAAAGAATATTTCTGTATTTTTCTTTCTCAAAAAAAGCTTTATAATGATGAAAATTTTGGAATCGAAGATATCCGCCTGTATATATGTACTCGCACACGTGCGAAAAGTATAGCACGTGTTCGAAGAACAAGTCTTGAAAGTATCGGTCACGTACGCGTATATATAACCGCAAATATAGCGTTCGACTGACGCTTTAAAGGTGGTGAGCTAAATTTCAGAAGTGCGATAAAAACAGCCAAATTTATGGCTCTCGTGGATAAACTACACGATTGCATGAAAAACAGTAATCGATCAAAGGAAAAAGCTGCAGTTTTTACGCGTATCGTTGAAGTGTCGAGGCTCGAAATTTCTATTTTTATTAGAACTCTGTTTGAACCCTTTAAAGCATGTCAGACACTGTAACATTCATATAATGCACAATCACCATCTAAATGATAAATTAATACTTTTTTAACTTCAACTTCTATGAATATTGTTTGATAAGAGTATTTTTTCTAGTTGATTTCTACTCTAAAGTCAAAATTTTTAAATTCATGAAGGATCACAGAAATCTACCACTATCGTGATTACCCGGTAATGGACAACATTTTAAACAATGTTCAAGAAAATTCAAAATTATATTAGAAGACCTTTTAAAGTCGGAACTTCCTATATATTTTATAATTCTTTAATCCAAAGGTGTCATTACGAATATACAAAAGATATTATTTTGCAGGAATTGGATTTGGGAAGCACAAACATATATTGTTCATATTATTTTGCATATCCACTTTAAATTATTTAATGTCTTTTACATTAGAACTATATCGACTGGAATGAACATGAAATCTAATAATTGCGTATAAATTGCCTATTTTCGGAGCGAATTGGTATTTTGTTACATTACATAAAGAATTAGGTATTACAATGGTTTTAATTATTCAATGCAATCAAGAATTGATTATATATTCAAAAAGCAAACGGGGCAGTATTTGAATAGTGCATTTTTTAAAGGGCCACGTTTTAAACTGAAAGGAATTATCAATATAATATACGCTGTCACATTTTGGAACATTGTAGCTTAATTAATCCTTGTATTCGGCTCTGCTACTCGTATTGTACGAGTATGCATGACATTTATGAATACCAATTGTACATTGAGAAATTTTGCTGGTATTAATATAAATATTAATTTTAATGGATTACTATGGTAACTTATTGATACATTTATTTTAATCCAACATTTTAAAAGAATACATCATATTTATATAAAATGCGTAAGACGTTACAAAAAATAACAAATACATTTTTATTTTAAATCATCATAAAATAGGGTTGTAATAAAGCTTCAAACTATAAATTGCACTACACTATTATTTAAAGCATGCAAAAATAATCTTAAAATCTTTACAATACGTTAAAATCGAAACATAATTTAAACTTTTAAATAAGATTGTACCAATATTTATAGATATCCCAATAATCTTGGAGACAAACGCGCGACAGCTATATTTTTGAAACTTTATAGCTAGCTATATGTCTCTGTTCCTGTTTCATACAATATTATACACAGTTATTATGTGTATCATTTCAGTTCTTCTTTTCAAATTCTCAGATAATGTTTAGAGTTATAAATGAAAATACAAATACAATATTAATGCGTATTAAGTATGGAGCTTACATGTCAAATATTGAAACTTCAAAACTGAATAACTCCACTTGTGAATGGACAGCTCGTCAAATGTTAACCGTACTTGTATTCTCGTAAATCCATAGTAAAAATTTGCGCATGTCCCTAAAAGAATAAAATTTACCTTGCAAGCTACCTCAAACAGAATACTCAGTTTGTATTTAAAGGATATTCATTTTACAAATCAAAACACTAAAATCACCACGACAAAAAACCTCACCACATAAAACCTCCCAATTCCAATTACAAAACGATCCACCAGCATAATTACCCCCTTAACCCCACAAAAAAAAACAACCCACTCTCAACACCTCACCCCCGCCAACGAACTCCACCTTTATCAACACCCCTCCCCTGGTAGAAACATTGACCAACTATTTGCCATATAATGCCTAATTTGATGGTGTGTGGTCAATTTATGGCCTATATTATGGTTAACAACCCAGCTTATGGCCGACGGTTTATGGCCAAAAGGTGGTGTAATTTATATAATTATTTATAAATAAAATGTAATTAACTTCAAATAATTGAATACGAATTAGATACTTAAAAGAGAACAAATGATTAAAAAATTATACTAGCATATGGCGCGTCAAACCTACATGCTGAAAATATTCAAACCTAACCTACAAATATTTTCTTTTGTATTTCTTTTAAGATATGTACGATACATTTTGGTTTAATTTAATTGTCTCAATTAATAAATATATATTAATTAACAAATAAATACATAAATTGGAACGAACACTGCTTATTTATTTGCGTTGAACTTGTCCAACTATTCTATCTCAACGACTTAAATAAAAATTGCTTTAGTAGTTTTAAGTCAAATTCTCTTGACTCTATATTGGGCAAATTTTGCTCAGCAATCCTGCTCAACTTTTTAAGTTAAATCTGCTAAACTGCTCAAAAGGTAAAACTACGTTTTCCTTAAAATGTTTTAAACAGGTAAGGTCTGCTCTCTCCACTGACTCCCAGCTGTCAACACACCGTGTATGTATAAATGTCTGCATGTATGTTGGGAGAGTAAAGGACTTTTGCACGCTAAAAGGATAAGGACAGACATAAGAATAACCTCGATTGGAATATCTAGATGTATACGACAAATAAGAGGAATAAAAACTTATTTCTCTTATTACTTGTATATATAAATATAATAATCAATGTTATTCTTATGTCTTATGTCCTTATGCTTTTAGCGTGTAAACCATCTACTATACCTATACTGGGCATCATGGGCATATATTTTATGTATAGAATCGGAGTTAGAACTTAGAATGCATGCAATACTGCAACTTCACTTGTATATCTCGCATTAGTAAACTAATTTTTTTTTATAAATTCGATTAAACCCATAAGAAACATTGTGCGAATTTAAATTTGTACACATGTATTTGAGGTTATAAATGTATCTTTACCCATATTATGGTCAACTTACGGTGTAATTGCTGGCTACAAATTGACCACGGAAGTTGGTCAATAGATAGCGAACAGGCCATAAATGATGGTCAATTTTCTACCAGGGTCCATTCCCCCTCTCACTCCCTCAAATCCACCACCGCCGCAGGCGATAAAAAGATCCCTACACGCTCCATACATTTTTCCCGCTCCCGCAACGAACAACACCCCCAGCACCAACGGATAAAATCACCCCCCTCTCGTGTTACACTTCTCGCTACCCTCCACACACCCGCGCAAAAGTGCATTCCCGTGTGCGGAGACCTGCAGATTAAGAGCCGTATAGCAGCGGTGTTTTGGCGGCCGGGGGGGGGCGACTTTCGCGCCGGCTACCAGTAGTCGAGCTCGGCGCTCGGCCCGGCGAGTTATCCACTTTGCGCGGGCCCTCCGCTTCCAGCCAAATTGAAGTTTCGAATTGCAGCGGACGCGGATCATCCGCACTGGCGCGTGCGAGCGACAGCGTTTGCCCCGGGAGTTTCGTTGCGACGAGGTATTTTCGCACTTTTTTTGCGTTGTTCGGTTTTGGGGCGAATGATACGGGGATAAATATGGGGGTGTTCGTCTATTGAAAATTAGACTTTTTAGAGTTTTGTTTTCTGAGTATTTGAGAGGACGCTTGATTATCTGTCCTGTGTAATATGGTTTATAGCTATTGGTTTATTTATTTATTTAAATAATGGTATATTTAATGAAAAAGTAAGAGTTGTTCGACACTGCGTATATGAATAATGAATATTTCCAGTGACTTTTTGTTTTAAGTTAATGGAAGAAGCTACCGATTTTTGGTAAAAGAATCGATTCTTTTTTTAAGTGGTAAAACACTTATTTAACATTTTTTCTTTGAAAAGTAAAAGGTTTTACGCGAAAACTATTTTTTTTCAATTTATTTGAAGCTGTAGATAAGTGGTTAATCATGCGATTTTTATTGATATTTATGTTTAAACTCATTTTTCTCAAAACTTAATTTTCATAACTTACTTTGTAATCCTGCGCAACAGTTCTTCATGAATCACGCTGAAAAATTTTGTACTTTCTTTTTAATACATTTTGAACAAATTTAAATAAAGTTTTTTTTACTATTACCTAAAATATTATTTTTAAAAATATAAGTTATTATTAAAATACTGCTTATATCAAAAACAATAAATTCTTCATATAGAATATAACCTCAGAATAGATAAAAAATATTATTTGCAAATATTGCTCTTTAAATGTCTTAATTTTAATATGAAATGTTCATCAAAATAAAAGTATACCAATCCATTGTAACCCCTTGCGCACACAGTGGTACTCAACCATATGTCTATTTTTACAGGTTTTTTCAAAATGGCTACTTCAAACGGTGGTGAATTTGAACAAACCAGTCTAAAATGTCATCTTTTTCTATATTATAACATGTTTTGTAGACAAAATATTTTTCTTCTTAAATTAAAGGATTTTAGTGTTTGCTGTATATTCTTCCCTTAAACTATTTTGATGAACTTGAATTATAATGCTTAACAAATTGATTCAGATTCAGAAATTGATTTTTCTAAAAAGTTGGAGCGTTAATTTCTAATTTGGATTAGGTCTGGCTTGAAAGTAGTTAAAAACTCGTTAATTTCGCCACATTAGGTAGAATTTGACTGGACCAGGGTATGTACCACCAGGGGAGGTTTATGTATAGACTGTTTAACATTGTATATTATGTAATCCTATTTAAAAAGGGAAAAACTCTAAAAGTTGAATGATTTTGTCCAACGAAGAAAAAGTACTTGTATCGTAATTTCTCACTATATTATTGTGGTAAAAATATTCCATATTTTTCGTCTTGCAGGATTGAGGGGAATTTTTTTTATGTATAATTTCTCAAATAACTCTTTTTTACAGTATAAAAATGTGATTTAAATGCATTTTAAATACTAAGAAATGTGAGTATTATGTCAAACAAATTCGGTTACATCGTTTTATTAGTTTTCTTTTTTATTCTCCCTGAATGTGTAATAGAAAAAAAACTGTCAAATTTAATATGATGGAATATAGAATATACGAAAAAAATTATTCAGATTTTATATTTCCTCGGGGCGAAAATTCGACGTTTTTATACATCCTTCTCTTTTTAGGAATTCCTGGAACAATGACATTAGTACATTTTTTTAAATTGGGTTTATATTATACATTGGACAAGTGACTTAAATCCTTTACATATTATCTCATAATGGTCTTTCTTTATTTTATAAGAATATTTCGTTTAAAGCATGCATAAAAATTCATGTCTATAAAACTTAAAACTGTATTTCTTTTCAAATTGCTAAATGAATGTGGGAGTTAAAGAAAAAAATTGTTTGAAAACATTATAGTTATTTATCAATTTTAAATAAAAAATCTTAAAAACTGTCAAATGCATAATTTTTTAAACCTGAATGCTTATTTCGAAAAGGGAAATGCGCATTCTGCATGAATAAATATGTCATTTACTGTATATAAATTTGCTTATTTTCCATCCCCCATGCATCACCGTGTCATCATCATTAATCAACGTTATAATAAAAATGTCATTTACTTCATAATCTTCATAATCTTTTGTTTACAATATACACACAAACTTTTATTTACGTTGAATCTTTAAAAAATTATTTATAATCAAATTAAAAAAAAAATATATATATATATATATATATATATATATATATATATATATATATATATATATATATATATATATATATATATATATATATATATAGCTTCCTCCTAAAGGAAGCTTTGTAACAGTAAAAAAAGGTTTTTCTAAAAACATGTTAGAAATATGTTTTGGGCCATTTGGAATCAAAATACACTATTTTTAATAAATGTCCATATGGATATGTGTGTGTGTGTGCATGCATGCGTGCGTGTGTGTATGAATGGGTTTATATCACCATATCTCGAGTAATCCACGGTAAAAATTAATGCTTTAGGGCTCATTTTTTTGTTTTTCTTGAAAGATGGCAGCTAAAAAATAATTTATTTGTTTTCCGAGACGTTTATGTTTTTTGGGGGTTTCTCGATTTTTTAATTTTAATTTTTCGGGTTGTTTAATACCTAAGAAAAAAATCATCCAACCAGCGAAAAGGCACTTGAAAGAGCATAAAATTACCTAACTTTTCCGACCTGAAAGTTTGGATAAGGTCATTCCCTTCTTTTGTTATACACGAAAAAGTCCTTTTTTGTTTAAATGGTAATATCTCGGAAACATATGAAGGACAGTTTACGAAAAAATTTAAGATGATTAGGAATATGGAGAGGAATGTTGTTTTTCAAACTTTGTTTTGAACGCTTATATCTCGAGAAGGGCGCGGTTACTTTTTACCAACTGGGGCTCATTTTTTTCATTTCTTAATAAGGATTCGGAATTAAAAAGAAATTTTATGATTCATCGACTCATTTTCTTTACAACGATTTTTCCATTTTACGTTATTCTGAAATCAACGAGGTATATTATTTTGGTATGTAGAAATCATATAATCGCTTGAGTGTAAATGCATTTGAAAGATAATAAAATTATCTATTTTCCCCGTCGCAAAATTTTCTATAAGCTGTCTTTCTTCTTTTGTTATACACGAAAAAGTAATTTTGTTTAAATGGCGATACCTCGGAAACATATATGATGGAAAATGTTTAAAATAAATTGAGCTGAAAAATGTAGCTTTCCACTATCTCTTGGCTGAGCTTTTTTCCAAGACTGTAAGGTCTCTTATCTTTCAAGATATTTGAGGTTATATTTTTCTTAATTTTATTGCTTATATCTCGAAGATGGCGCGGTGATTTTCTATTAAACAAACCAATTTTTAATTGTTGTTTTGATAAACATACGAAATCAAAAGAAAAATTAAAGATTCCTCGATCCGTTTTTGTTTTATAGCGATTTGTCTATTTTAATATTTTGAATTCGGTAATGCAATCTATGATCACGAGCTTATAATTTTTTGTAATTTATCTTTTGACAACAATCGATGATAAAAAAACCCAACCCACCGTTTTAGAAAGAAATATAGCAATTTAAAATAATATATTAGAATAAAAAAATTCATATTAGAACAATTTATTTAGTTTGAGGAAGCTAAGTGCGAATGAATTGGCAGCGGTTTTTTTTTTTGAAAGAACAAAAATGGTTAACATGCTCGTATGTATACTTCTGCCGTGTGACCTATAAAAGCCTCCGGCAGCAGTAAAACGTTCGATTGTGCCGGTAATAAAGCAGTATCTTCGAAAAAATCATTTTCCGCGGATCAAACATCCTGAAGTTTATTGCCCCATCAATATATAACCCTCACATAAACAATTCTGATGGAAGAACCGTTTCTCCTTTATTCTGCAATTTATCTTCCTTCGTCTTTCCTATTTACGTATATGTTATATTGTACTCTGTACACTTCGTAGTATTGAACTTTCCTCTTACCGATAAGAAGTTTACACTTCAATTTAAAAACAAGAGTATCAATTCTAGCGTATCAACTCGTGAAGTAGTTCAAACATTTTATTTTTGCTTTTCACAAATATTTTGTAACGTTAAAATATTATTTAAGTAAAGTTTAAATCATCTATTTATCGTGTTAAACCTTTTTTCTTGTATGCACAATAATAGTGGTAGTCTCTCTGATAAGAATAAAATATTTCGTCAATAGCCTCAATTCGTCTCTGTCGTGCGGATAAATTGCATTACCCTTGCTTGCTTCCCTGAACTGATGTACCTACAAAGAATCTCATCTCTTTTTTTCAAAAGTGCAAAATAGAGAAATAAATGATAAAGTTTTATTCCAAACAAAAAATTCACTATTCTAATTTGTTTAAACTAAACATTTACTATTGAAAGTGCAAATTAAACCTTTTAAATTAAATGTACGAGAGAAAAGAGAAATGTCATGCATATTAGAGTAGAATAGGTCTTTAACGAAGCGTGAAATTAAACTAAATAAACTAATTTAGCGGATGATTTAATCGAAGTCCTGAATTTCGATGAAGTGAAGCGCTGCCGTGCGAAATTTAATTTAAGAAATTCGTTATTTAATTTGTAAAATATAGCAATTTTAGGTATTATAAAATCAGTCTTTTGTGAGTAAAATTAATTTCTACAATTTAAACATCGTAATATGTCTCTCAGATCATTAATTACATGAAAAGATAAATAAACCTTTGATATGTTTCAACATAAATTATAACTTAATACTCACATATGTACAAATAAATTTATCAATTTGTAATGATACTAAAATTATAGTGATTTACTTGATATTTGACGATAAAGTTAAATAACTTTTGCAAATATTCGTTGAGATACAATTTTATTTCCCAATATAAGTCTTTATAATATCTATTTATACTTTTTTGTCAACAAATTGAAGTTTGCGTTGTCAATATTATATCAAAAATATAAAATAAGGAAGCGATTTATCCATGGACAGTAGGTACGAAAGAAATATATTTTTAAGAGTTCAAGGTCATTTTACTAACGTATACTAATATTACTAACGTATTTACAACATATTCTCTTTTAAAAGAGAAAAATTATTTTTTTTATTTTTACAGTTCAACTATACAAAAATTCACATAAACATAACTCCTCTAAAAGTAGGTATGCGTATTCTGTTGATAAAATCTTTGAGATAGGCCATCTGTAACAAAAAAATCAAAAAGTTTTAGATTCAGTATGAGTCTCCCTTTATGACAAACATCGGTTTTTAGTATATATGCAAAAAATTACAAAATGGCGGATATTATTAAAAAAAAGAAAAAGTGACAATTGGAAATTTGGGCATAATTGAGGTTTGCCATACAAGTATAGGTGTACAGAATATACTATTACAATTACATAAGGATCGGTTCAGTAGTTTCGGAAATGTTATCAACAAGAGGTGTAAAAACGTTGTTTCGAAAAAAACGCGTTTGAAACTTTTTTTACGAAAATTCGTAAACAAATCTTACTTATGACTAATCAGCGATACCTGTACCATACAATATCCCGTCCGTAATTTCAAAATTGATACATATACTTTCGAAAAATGAAGAAAAAAGAAATCGATTTTTTCAAATTGCGAAAGCAGGTAGATCGACCCCTTAAGTATCAAATCCGCGTATAGACAAATCACGATCATAAATTTCCAATCCAACCTCACATTTTAGTACTCGGATCCAGATATCTTACCACGTCACTCCGATTTCCAACAAAATGCATTATTCACAATACACCAAATGCTCCAATTTACGTCCCACGCACTACAAAGCAATAAATACATTCCTCCCCCAACGCACAACCACGGCTTCTAATTTCCCAAAACCAAACTCGAAAACAATCTCGATTCGCACGCGAAGTCGAAAATTCCGCAACTCCCGCGGTAGCTGCACACACCCTGCAGCCCCCACTTCGCAGCGGTCCACGTAGCGCAATCCGGAAAGCGCAAACCCTCCCAACGCGCGCGTGCACCCGCGCTGCGCGTCGTCCTTCCGAACCACTTGCTCCGCACGCGCGCGTGCTTTTCAATTTCCTCCCCCGCAGCCATAAGCATATACTCCCACATACATACCTATACCTGCCTATACCCAACTTTTCCATTGCAGCAACGCGCGCGGGCTTCTTCGACGAGCACACACGCGGCGCGGTTATTCCGCTCACGTATAGAATGCGCGGCAGCAGCGCGGTCGAGTTTATCCGCGCGAGAGCTCCGACACATAGCGAGATCATTCCCTGCCGCGTGACTTTCCTTATTCTCGCTCCGTGACTGCTGCAGCTGCGGTGTGGTTGGTATATGGCTTCTTGTAGCGTGGTTTCTTTTTTGGGGGGGGGGGGCGCTTTGTATTGGAAAGTGGAGCGGAGTTTTTTGGGAGCTTCGAATGGGTTTGAGTGTGGGTGCGGTTGGGAGAGGCTATAAGGTCGAATTTTCGATGTGGGACGTGTGTCTTTGTTTCTGTACTGTGCTGGTGGATTGCTGTGTGGTGGGTTGGGGATGCTTTATTGGACTTTTATGACAAAGGGGCGTTGTCGAATGTTTCTGGCTTTTATTTTTAGGGGGGTCTCGGTATTAATGTGGTTGATAGCGTATTCTGATTGAGTATGTTATGTACTTTCGTCTCTCAAAATTGCTTAGAAAAGGATTAGAAAGTGTAATAAAAAAATAAATTTCAAGTAAAAAAATGTTATTTCATGAAAAATTTCATAAGGTAAATAAACATAAATAATTATCATTGAGTATTACATTAGCTTTTTAATAAATCACCCGGGGATATAACAAGTCTTCACTGTATTTTCATTAAACATGAATTTTACTCTGCATGGTATAAAGCAATTTATTCATAATATCATTATAAAAACATTAACATTTGTAAAAGCATTCATGTCATCTCATTGTTTCCTTCTAATTAATAACAAAATGTATTTAATTATGTATAATAATATAATACTGGATTTCAATTTTAATTATAAATTTAAAACCTGTACATATGATCGCTTTAAAATATTCCAAACAGATTTTTTAATATCATATTATACACTTATTTTCACGCAATGCTTTGTATTCACGTATAATATAAATATTCATAAACCTCAATAGCTTTATTAGAAAAACCTGTATTGATCTCAAAATATTCTGACATAAAAGCTTCTTTTATTAAAGGGATGTCGGAGTTAAAAACCCGTTTTTTCTTTTACTAATAACTTTTCAAATATAAAATGCTAAGAAAAATTGGAAAAAGAGCTGTATAGATATGAATGATATCAACTCCACTGTGCAAGGCAAAGTCATTCTGTTGCGTCATTTTTATAAATAATTGGAAATACTAAAGGTATATTTCAGTGTAACATAACCTACAAATATTTTGCAGTTTTTCTTTAAATTATAAGCAGTCAAAGATACACATTAAAACCGTGCTTAGACCGACCGAAACCGACTCCACCTCAGCTCCGACAACCCCCTAAAAACCACAAAACTAAAAAATGTACGCACGTAAGAGCAGTAAATCGCAACCACTGCGATAATAACCTTTCTTTAATATTCCTGTCGATCTATCTAAAATCGGATGTTCTTACGTCCGCGTATAAGTATAATTAGAATTCCGATTACTCGTAGCGCTCCCCCCATTTCATACTTGCGTGATTTGCAATTACAACGACAAATCCCCTCGTGTAATGTACGACGCTTAACGGCCGTGGCCGGGCCGCGAGAAATCGCCGCGTGCGTTCAATTTCTACGGTGGAAACCGCTCCCGATATAAGCGCGTTAACGGGAAATGCAATGCCACCGGGGGGCCGGTCTCGCGAGTGCACCCCGAACGTTCATTTGCAACTTCGATCGTATTTTAATCAGGACTCGCGGTCTCGTCTTAATAAGTAATTGGGTAATTGAGTTCACGCTGATCGTGCGAAAAATTTGACAACGGGAGGAGAGGAAGGGAGTTGAAGTTGGAGAAAATTGAATTACTGGATAAATGTGTTGGATGTTCATACATTTTCACGTTGCTCGTCTATTCTCTTTAGAGATAGACTTCGTGTCAAATGTAATAGATTTTATTACTAGGGTAGAAGTACCGATAGTCAATGGCCAGCTTATAATCATATGTAGCAATAGACCATTTTATTTATAATATTTGCTGCGTAATAACAATAATTTTCCTTCTCATAGGAAACTTTTAGTTGAAAAAATCTACGTATATAATCTCAAAATATGAAAATATCAAATTAAAAGAGATGGACGTAATTTTGAGATTGAAGTACATTTTGAATGATCAACCGGTATTAACAATGTACTTTATTTTATGATTTCAGGTGTAGGCTAAAGCAATGGAGACAGGATCTTCCACCGACGTCCGTAATTATTACTTTCCATAATGAGGCACGCTCGACTCTTCTGCGAACTGTTGTCAGGTAAACACTTATTATTTTAAATAATATTTTAATGATTTTTAAAAAAGTATAGAATATTGTCACGTAGCCAATTTCTGATCAAATTTTGTTTTCATGAAAGTAAACCTTTTGAATATACACATTTTTAGATAGTAGCAGTAGTATTAGTCAATGATTATATTCTAGGTCTTAAACTAATTTTTTGTAAAAATTTATATAAATAATGAAGTCTTAATTGGGTCCTGATCAGAAACTGGATCTGTTACAATAATGTCACATTATAATCTTAAAACACTATTCCATTGTGATTTATACTTTCGTTTTATATATAAATATATACTTTTACTTTCAATAAGTGCAAATATTCTTTTGATAATGAGTATTATAAAATGATGACTACTTTCACATCTATTTCACTTCACGATCAGAAAGTAACAGTCGCCGAACGCTCGCTATTTTCGATTCGGGGATTCGATTTTCTTCGCCGGAATAACTGCCAAGTACGTTACACCGATTTATCGTAGACGTATATATCTGGCTGGTCTTTGATACTTTTCGATTTCCCGGCTGTACCTATACATGCGCCAAAGCAGTGCAGCGGCATCGATTTCAATTATTCGCTCTGTGTATGTTGGATCATTCACAATTCTTTTTTATAAACGTATGCAAGCATTATTCTTTTCCTTGGTCGTCTACGTAAAAATGATACTGCACAATGTGTAAAAATATTTGTATACATTTTTAATTATAATGTTAAAGTCAATGTATTCAAAAACGTGTATTCTCTGTATGTAGAAATAAACAATTTAACGGTATTCTTATATATTAGGTATTTACATTAGATGTAATCTAATACATACTTACTATTTACGTGTAATTTAGTTTGTTGTTAAAAAAAAATATTTTTCATTTTATACTTTATATACTTTTCAAAAGAAAAAGAAAAACTAAGAAATTTCAATACAAGAATCATTTTTAATGAGTAAAAGTGTTATTTAAACGGTAAAATAAATATGTAAGCGTTTCTTCCACTTCAAATTCATTGATTGTTCAGATTTAAGACACAATCCGGAAAAGCTAATTGGGTTATATTCTATAAATAATTGTATAATGTATTATTCTGATAGTTTTGTTGACGTTACAGTAATAAAGTTTGTTGTCTCTTTTAACAATATATTTAAAAGACACAATTATTTATCCAAAGCATATTTTATGATTCAAAAAGAATATTTACGTCTGTAAAAAATTGTCAAAAAAACAATAAACTATAATACACATTCTGTGCAATTTAAAAAGCTAGTAGATCCTAGTAAACAATTTAAACTTTTACATGGAATGACTCACATGTATAAAAATTGTATTCATTTGCAATATATAATCTATTGACAACGTCTATTATATACGAACTGGAATTTTCGATATATCCTGTGCAAAGCTTTTGTCACCTATCCAGCTGAATATTTCGTACGCGTATTCGTACCCCAGTTCGTATCGCAAAACGACAATCTAGATTCATTTAAAAAAAGCTAAACCTCAAAGAACGTTATCTCTTCGTGAGCCATCCGAAAGTCAAACTTCCTCCAACAATCCCAGCCCAAAAGAAAGTAGGAAACAAAGAAAGTAAGAAATAAGAAAGCCACGCACAAGAAAGAAGCGAGTATAGCATTCCCGATACGCGTAGCTCCGCGCGCGTGGCCAAGGAACGAACACACTCCCGCACGCCCACGATACCGAACCACCAGCAGTCCAGCAGCCTTCCCGTGGAATTATACAGAAGGGAAGGGGGGAAACATCGCACGTCCTCCTCGCCGACCAAAGGAATTTTCTAATCGCCATTCCTTCGTCCGCGCGGATGGCATCCAATTTCACGAGCTCTCTGCTCCCTTCCCTTCCCCCGGCGCTCCGCGTGCGCATAAGCACCGACATAAATCGCCCATCATTTTCTCACGCTTGCCCCCCCCCCCTCCTCGCGCGATAATGCAAATTGGAGCTCTCGCGCGCGCGCCGCTTAATGAGTTCTTTTATGTACCTGGCTGCTTTCGAGGAACTTATGGTGTGTATGTGCGCGACGCGCGCAGTGTTTATTGCGGGCACGCGGGATGCATGCTGAGGATGGGGACGCTTTCACTTTGGAGAATAGTGGGTGTGTGTATGTAGTGAGAGGAGTTTTGGGGTATCGGTTGCTAGAAGTTTAGTAGGATTTGGAGTGTAGAAGGGGTAGAGTATTTCGAGGAGTTGGGAATAAAAAAGTGAAGTGACGGATACTAAAGAAGAATGTATTACTTTCGATATCTGAAATTACTTTACTATGAAATTAAATGATTCATAGTGAAGTTTATTTTATGAAGAGTCAAACTTATTAGAAAATATATAACGTTTTACAATTTTAAAGTTATGCATACTTAAAAATAATTGTTTATACTAACCGCATTTTTTTATTAAAAGGTAATAAACTTTGCTAGACAATTGGTAAATCTAACTAGAATTAATTTTACTAGATTGTTTAGTAACCATGGTCAATTACTTCTTTGTCAGTGTGGGATATTGGGTTGGGTTTTTGGGAGTTTCAAAGGTGGAGTCTCGGTAATCGAGATGTGAGGTATAATGAATTTTCTTGATAAAAATGGGTGAACTATGTATATAAGAAAATTCTAAAATTCGGCGTTCCTCAATCATATAATAAATTTTTATAATACTTGAACTTATCGTACGCGATTACGATAAGTAATAATAATATAACTACGCATACATTCCTTTATAAGTTCTATTTTATACTGATATCTGACGGCATCCACAAAAAATGTGAACCAAACCTGGTACAACTACAAATGATGGTTGTGGACTTTTAATTTTATAATATCAATAATTGTTCTGAGTTTTTTATACTACACTATAAACTATAAATATAATTATTTTCAAAGAATCCTCTTATTGTAACAAATTTATTTTACTAAATGCGCAAATGCTTATATGGTGCATATTGCAGATCTTACATTTTAATTGCTTGTATTCTTAAAAACTGAGATATTATTTACTTTTAATTATAGGTAATTTATTGAAATAAATTTGTTACAAGAGAATTCTCTGAAATTATGTTTTATTAAAGAGTGCCTATACCTGATACAGTAAAAATTAGGATAAAAGTATAGCGTTCTGCAAATTATAAAATTAAAAATATACGACTGTCATTTGGAGTTTAACAAGTAAAGAATAAGTGCGTTTCTTTAAAAGTTGTCGAGTACAATAGAAGATAGGTCTTTACAGTAGTTTAACATAATTATAATAACTTTATAACTTTAAAAGTTTCCGAGTACAGTAGATGAGAGATTCAGTAGAAGAGAAAAATGTATTGAATTTTTATCAAGCTATAAATTGCGTTTTTCTTAAATGATTAGAAAACAAAAGAAAATAAATATTTTGTTTTAATACAAGAAGATACCAAATATAATCTCATATGTGTATAAATTTCAAAATTTCAATTTGATCAATTTTCTATATTATCTCATTGGACAATGCTTTTACGCATTTTCGAGCGCTAATCCCCTTATTGCATCCGGCCATTCCAACGGCTTTTTTAATAAAATCACTGAAAAACGTAAATAGTCTCCGCACCTAATTTTGTTCATACTTCTCTTGAATATACTGTTAAGTATCGGTAAAAAACAGAATTCCTGTAAAAGACAACTATATGTGTGTTAACAAAATTTATATTTTAAGAAAAATTTGAGATGCTAGATATGATTATATACGATATTAAAGTTAGCTTAAAAATTGTTTACAATTAAGAAATCAAAGTTAATTTATTAAATAATGAAAGTAATCAAATTTTATATTCAACTAGGTATGCTTTCCTTGCACTCTTCAAATTATGCGAGAATTCAAAAATATAATCCATCAAAAAATAAAATTTACGTAGTTATCAAAGTAGTTATTTATATAAGAGTATACATATTTTCTAAAATGCACTGAAGTTTCGTTTTCTAAGGAATTCGGTCTTAACTTTCTTCCATAATTAAGCAATAAATAAAGTAAAAACGTTTCAAAGAATGCAGTAGACATTATTGACTTATTTATACATTCGTGATGTCACTCTAAACCGCTACGTGTTTGCTCACTGAAATAAATCGAATAAATGAATCTGATTAACATATAAATGATGTTACAGACAGACACATGCACAATTCATAATTTTGAAATAACGAACATAGTCTTGTTGAGTGTAAAAATAATATCTTTTTCCTTTTATTACTTTGAAATATTACTTTAAATTTTATTCTAATACGATTTAATGTTACTTTAAAAATATGTATATTTATATATATGTTTGGATTGTCAAAGGAAGCGTAGCTTTTCTAAAATCTACAAATGCTGTGGAGCGTTAATTTCAAATTTTGCTTTGAAAATAAATACGCACAATGTACTCAGAATTAAGTTTTACATTACATTACTTTCTGTGTGCTTTCGTGGAAAATTATATGTTCAAACATTTCAAGTACAAAGTACAATAAACACATGCATAAAAACAAACAAGGTTTTAATAACGTTAACGAAATTTTAACTCGTATAATGTATCAAAGAAAGCATATTTGTATAGTGTCCCGTAACGACCATCTGCGCAAGCAACTCATTAACGCCGGATCGTGTATCTTCTGCTTTTAGCGTGCTGAACAGAAGCCCGGAGCACCTAATCAAAGAGATCATCTTGGTGGACGACTTCAGCGACCATCGTGAGTATATATGTATATACGAAGACCTCCCTTCGTCCTATCCTCGCCCGCTTACTTTGCGAGATTAATAATTCTCCCTCTGCGCAGTATCTCGTATCGCCACATAGAGGAAATTTCACGATAAAAATAACCCGAGATTGGGAGTAATATGGATTTTGGTCTGCATTATTAAACTACTGCTTATATTTACTTCGATAGTAAAGCTAAATTTAACATAAATTTTAAAAATGAAGGGACAATGTATAAAAACATCTCTGAGAATGTACAAAGTAAAATAATAGGAAAAATAGGATGCGGATATTTAAATACTCTATGCTTTCGTAAATACAGTGTGAGCCTTTGTGTAAACTTCAACAGTATCTTTTTCAGTAAAATTGAAGTGATATTTTATTTTCCTAAACATTACGATATCAAACAATTTAATTTATACAGACCCCTGAATAATTTGGATTTTCCATAATATTTACTCTTTATAGCAGCGTTTAAAAATAATTTATGTAAATATGTTATCTTAACTTGCTAATTTTTATCGTATTTGGATAAAATTTACATAAAAGTAAACGATGAGTAGAGAGATTCATATCTGATGATAAAAATTACGCTAAATTTCTCTGCTTTCTGCCTGATTTTATTACATTTCGTATTTTATTAAAGAAATTAAAAACTTTTTGGTTATGAAAGTCAACATTTTAAAATTTATTTTTATTACCTATATGATTGTCTGAAATTACAGATTTTAAATTTTTACTATATATCCTGGTTTTTGCTGTCTCGGGTAAGCATGACATTTATTTAAGTTTCTGAATTATAGATATTTAGATATATGGTAGAATGGGATCATGCGGATTACTCGACGAAAAATTCTTATAATTAGCAGAATATTAGCATTTAATTACTGCTTATACGCTTTAGAATAAGTTCAAACCTTTATCTTTGCAATTTCAATAGTTTTAACTGACTATACATAAACCACGTACTTTTTATCAAAATAAAAAAATCGTTTTTTCAACGTCAATTGCATTTAAATTTATATTTCTCATGCTCGTAATGTTAGATTTTAATGTGCAAGACACTATTTTGCACTAAGAAAGTAAAAAACAGAGGATTCATAAACGTTTCATTACCTCATGAAAATTTACGGTAATCCTAACCTATTTTTGCGCTTCCCCCATTTAAATACACACTAATCGAAATGATCCCATTTCACTACACAATTTCAACATTCATATAAAAATAAATAAATATTACTAGGCAAATAAAAAATTTTGAATTTGAAAGTTTAAATGCTATATTTTTCTTGACTCGCACTTAAAACGTTCAATAATTAGGGGAGGGTGGGGTATTGACGGTCACCTAAGCAAGCGTGCTTGTTATTTCCACTTTCAAATTGCTCTTTTTAACTTTAAATAATTATTATGTTAGTTCAAACCATTGACTCTAAATATTTCTTATTGGTTTAATATAAAACTTTAAGATATCGAATCTATGAGTCGAAATAATAAAAATCATTTTGACCGGATATACCCCACATCATAGGATAATACCGGTCAGCCTTGGTACAATTCCGGTCACTATTAGAAAGTTACTTTTATAGGTGAAAAATTTCTTTAAATCAATTATATGAACTTTCATATGATCCGTCGCATTATTATTCGCATTTTGCATCATAAACACTTAAGTAAAGTTGCCCTACCTGAGAGCGCAGCGCAACGTTTTCTTAGCCTCAATTTCAGGAGCGTCATATAAATAACATTGTGACCGGGATTACCCCCATTCTGCTTAGTAATTTAAATTGAAATCACAAAAAAGCAATAGGTTTATACTTTTTTCTTCACTACTTCATATTCTTAGATTGTTTAAATTAATAAAGTTGCAAAAGATAACTGCATAAAGTAACAAATAATATGCATAAAAGTTTATTTTATAGACCAGATTTCTTATAAGAAATGTAGGCCTACACTTTGATTGTGTATAATTCCTTAATAAAACTGAATAGAAGCCTACTAAAACAATTCTTAATCTTAGTAAGACCATGATTAATATTTATCAAACATTAAGAAATATATGAATATGAATAGTATTAATTTATGATTTAATTATAATGATTTTAAAATAATTAATATGCTTTTGTATATTTAAAGTTATAAAATGAATAACATTTAATCTTGTATATTTTCTAGTTTAAAGTTCACCATTTACAATAAACTATTTTAAATGGCATAATAGCTTTAAGTGTTTGAGTTTCATTATCTCTTCCCATCACACAAATCTACATGCACCTAAGCAGCCACTTCATTATCACCCATTACTTTTACGTACACACGTACACGTAATCTTACCATCTCTCTATACTCTGTATATCTACAAACAGATTCGTGCTTCGCTATATACTCTTCTATGGTCCTCTTATCTTATCATACATCATACAAATTTACACTAAAATATATACATTACTTATTCGTTCTTTATATTCATTCAAGCCGTTTTATGGGAATAGAATCACTTATTTTGGTCGCTGTGATGACCAGATATACCGCGATCACCGATATAATTAATTAATTTCGTGGCTCATTGTGCTCTTTATAATGAATGTTATTGCTTTTATTATAATTGAGGGGATGCACCAAATAACGGTATAACTCGATTTAATACACTTTTGAGTTAATGTTATAAAATGAATCAGCAACACCCGATACACATAATATGTTGACTACATGATGATATATATATATATATTTAAGTAAAGTATTTAAAGCGATCTATGGAATAACGTATAACTCAAAGTATACTAAGAAGAAGAAAAATGAATTAGTAATAAAGTGTTGTTAGTAATAAAAATCATTTACGCAATCCATGATAGAAAAGCGAAAATGTCTACTAAAATGCTAAAAACTAAGGTGCAAAAGTAAAATAAATGTTAAAATTGATGCAAAAAACTGTAAAAGTTGTAATAATTAAGAAAAAAATTAAAGAAAAATAAACCGAGTGCGAACGTATAGTACACATTAAATATTCTATGAACAAATAATATTTTTGTTAAATTAAATTTTTTTACTATAAAAAATAGACTCGATCTTTGAAGAAATGGTATAACTCGAAATTTTTATTTTTTTAATAAACAGATGGTTTTTTAATTTATTTTACATTTTTGATGTTTCATAGGTGTATAATTAAGTATTTGATGTTCCTATCAAAGTATTTTGATGCAACTCTCTCTTTACTTGGTTTCCCACGTTTTTCTCCTTTGTCTCAAAATGCTATTTATTGAGTTATACCATTATGAGGCGCATCCCCTTAATTGCTAAATATGTATGTATTTGTTATTGTAATATCTTTCAAACACTGCATCATACAACAAATAGTTTATTGGTAAATAAAATTATTTGTACATTAGATTAGATATATATTTTAATTTGATATAAGTATCCCTGGTAGAAAATTAATCTAGAACTATGTAGATCTATCTAGTTTGCCAAGGAAATATTCGAGGGCCTCGATAAAACTAGATAATTTTCTACCAGGGATTGTAAGTAAAAAAAGTTAATAAATGTATTTTAAAATAAAGATGGTGTCTGAAAGGTTTACGCTAAATAATAATAATTATTATTAATGATTCTCTGGAAATAACACATAGAAAATAAGATATATATATAAGAACCTTCTTTTAGTAATCTACCTTACCGACTCAATAACTTTTCCCAATGTTGACACTTTAATTACTCGAACAACGAGAGGTATCGTGCAGAGGTGTGTGCATTCTATTATTAGAATATAGATTTAAAATTAGATCTTATTTTTTGTTTTTTTCTTAAAAACGTAAATACAAAAGGTGTAGATGTTCTAAGTTTCTGAATTACTTATTATCTAAAAAGATTAAATGAACATTAAATGGCTAGGGTAAAAGTCAGATCAAAATAATTTCGCATCGCTTTAAAACTACATAAAAAAGGATGCTTAGTCAAAAACAAAGTTGCATCAGGAATTGTAAATATATTTAATAGAGATAACTTATCTGTGTTCATAATGTATCTTCAGGAAAACTAATTATACTTGATGGCAAACGGTACTGAGCGCTGTCAGCTGGGAGCGTAGCGTCTCCTGTAATCCAAGCAATTTGGGAGGCTGGTTATGGCGGAGGGTTTGCGGTCGGGGCTCACTGCTGGTGTGGGCTCCGCGTTGACTGGGCGTCCGCACTAAGCTCGACATCAACATGGGCACCCTGGAGGAGTCCGGGGTGGCCAGGTTAGCTAAGGAGAGGCGAACCGGGCCAGAGGGGAAACCCAGCAGCCAAAAGTCTCCGTGGCGTGCAGTAGTGGGATCGCGCCCGGGAGTGGGACCGCGTCGGCAGCCCGACCAATATGATTCGACCCATAACTTTTTTGCACTTTTTTTTTATTTTTACCGTATTTCCCTAATCATTTACTAGCCGTGAGCAAAAAGAACGAATTTCTTTCGTTAATTTTTTGCGGTTTTATTTTTTTGTTGTATATATACGTGTGCATCTAAATACATAAAAGTTTAAAAAAATGTCATGCTACCCGAAACAGCAAAAATTATGTTTTTCTTTAAACTTCCAGAAGTTGTATTTTATGGGGTAAATGCTTCTATCACTGGTACTGATCTATTACTGATAGTGATCCAATTACTGACAGTTCATAAATTATTTATTTATTGTATTAAAAAATTCCATAAAAGTTTTAAGGTTTTCAATAATATAAACTCAAGTATCCGCAAATACCTATGAACGATACTTAGATGCAAATATAAGCTTACTGTCAATAATAGCTTATGTGTATTCGATCTTGATGTGTACCAAATATTGACATCAATAATCAATTAGAGAATATACAATATATGTTAGCAAATTCATAAAACAAAGTGATAAATGGGTTGAGGATACTATTAGTGTCTTGATGATGAGCAATGACCATTTTATTATAAAAATAAGATGTTAACAGTGAAACATTACAAATAATCCAATTACTTTGCGGCATATCGGTAGCTGGTCGTCAGTATATAAAACATGTTATTGAAATATTTAATTATGGCAGTATTCATTTAATTTTTCATTTTATTTCTCTGGAAGAAACTCTAAAGTTTTTTATTATAATAAGTGCCTAGTTTCCATACACTTTAATAGCATCTTGCCTATATTATCGCGTCAAGTAATATTTATTTATTTAGTAAACATACTAAGATTAGGTCAACGATTGACAAAATAAATACTTCCTTTTAATTGCTTCATAAAAATGCGAATCAAAGATTCAGCTTTACAATATTATGTGTACAGTTGCTTTACAATATTGTAAGTTATTGCGTATAACTATTTATTTGAGAGTATAATAAGGGTCAAGATATAAATCTCGTCTAAACCAAGTTGTTTCCATGTGCATCAAGACGAGATATCTCGACCAAACATTTTTTCTAAAAACAATTGGTAAAATGAATTTTAGAACATCTGCAACCACGTAAATTAAAACTGAAAACTTGCAGTAACATACTTTCAATTAAAAAGTTTATTTTAAATGTAGTTGTACAGTAAAATAAGAGCGCTCATTGCAAACGCTGCAAAAAATAAATAGATCCACTTTAAGCGATCTTTAGTGCGATGATCGGGACACAGGGAAGTTATCCCCATCTACTCACTGATAGCCGAATTTGAAAAAAAAATCACCTAAGTCAGCTCTTTCTCAGTCATCTTTCACGCACAGCTCACGCATATACATTCAACGCCCAAAAAACCCCAATCCTAAATTCCACATATAAAAAAATTCGCGCAATCCCCATCGTCAAACCATCCACTCTCAACGCCCCCGATAAAACTCCAATCCACTCCAATCTCCCGGCGTCAATAATTCTACTCCCATTGATTTCAACAGCCGAGGACGGCGAGGAGCTGTCGAGGATCCACAAGGTGCGCGTGATCAGGAACGAGAAGCGCGAGGGCCTGATGAGGTCGAGGGTGCGGGGCGCCGACGCGGCCACCGCCAACGTCCTCACGTTCCTCGACTCCCACTGCGAGTGCAACGCCGACTGGCTGGAGCCGCTGCTCGAGCGCGTCGCCGAGGACCCGAGCCGGGTCGTCTGTCCCGTCATCGACGTCATCAGCATGGACAACTTCCAGTACATCGGTGAGATTGATTTGCCGTTCGGATCGACGTGGTCGAGTGGTGGCTTTTGGAAAGAATTCTCTGGCCTCCCGGAGTAACCACTTGAGTCCATTTGTCGTCTTTTCGAGATATTGAGGTTTTGATTTGAAAATTGCCGTTTAAGCCTATGCAAAAGAAAAGCATAACTTGTGAAAGAGAGAAAGCTTTAGATGAACTAGTGAAGTTTGCAACTTTTGACTTCTTATCTGAAAGAACACTATTCGTAGATGCCAAAATCACTAAAAACTCAATTTTCAAAGAAATGGACTTAAGTGGCTATTCCGGGAACCCATAGAATTACTTTTTTGAAATTCTTTCGGTGATAGCTTGTGTATTGCATAATCAGAACGAGAGTGTGAAAACTTGAAGTTTTATGTTTTTTTGGAACCGTGAAGCAGGTGACGTAAATATTTCATAAAGTGAGGATTTTTTATCTGAACTTTATTATTGTGTTATATGACATTTCTTAACCTTTTTAAACCAATTTTCGAAGTGCATTAAGGGCTTTTATTTTCGGATGAGCTTATTTTATGTAGGAAAGTAAAGTTAAAATATGTTGAGCTGACGTACTCTTGTTCTGGAGATGCGATTCAAACTCTTTACCAGCTTAGTTATTAAAATTTACTTAATTTAAATCAACTTCTAGTCGTTTTCACAGACTACCTCTAAATATCATGTTCAGATCTTGTTTTATCTTTAATGAACTAACGCAATATAATTATGAATATTAAAAAACTCAGCGGATTTTCCATTTAGAATAAATTATATGAATTAGATGGAATGTACGGTGAAAGTTTTATCTTTTTAGAACATATTTATAGAGAATACTCATTAATATACATAATAGATACCTGTTCAGAGATACTACAGGGTAATAGTATGTAAGGTTAAAAATGATAAATTATTCTACATTATTAAAATAATAAATTTCATATTCATTATAAATGAATTATATTAAATATTAAAATTTAATTTGCAAAATCAAAATTGCTTTTGAATTGCATTTGAATACATTTCATTATGCTCTAAAGTAATTTGTAGGATTATTAATTTATTACAATATAACATTAAATTTCAATATGAAGTTCAATACCAATTAATTAATGTCAAATATTACTGTTGAATATTTGTGACATAACGAAACAAGTACTTATACAGTATTATTACTGATTAATTAAAATTTTCATATATCTAATTTAAGCATGCATCCATTTTTTATTTCACAAAAAATAAATCTGAAGTGCAGTTAGTTTGAACGGCAGTTAGTGAAAAGTTTTAATAGGGAACACAAAACTAAAGCTGAAAAAGCTTCTGAAAAAGAATATTACACAATAATAAACCCACAGCTTAAGGAGGTTCAAGCGATACGTGTTATAGACAAATCAGCAACTGGGTATTAAGAATAATTAAATTTTGGCTATATAACGTACATATTATGCTTATTTAGTATTGCATTTAGACAAAATGAGTTATTAGTAACACAAATTGCCATAAATATCATTATCCCATTATTAATTTGAGCTGATGTAATAAATCAACTGAACAAAAAATTTCGCATCTTTACAAAGATTGTCTTTTTAGAAAATTATTCTATAATGTACCAATTTTTATATTTGAGGGCTCATTTTGTACATTTTTAAATATTTAGGAGACTCACCGTTTATAGAATTTTAACTTTTTTCTATTTTGTTATAATTGTTTAATCATTCATATCATAACATAACCTATAATTGCTACTTCAATTAAATATAAGTGTAATAAATAAAATACAGGTAGTTGAAAAGTTTTAAACGGTAAATCTTCCAGAAACTTTAAAATGAACCAAACGAGTTTTAAAATATAAAACTTGGTTCATAACTGTTGAATAATCTTTTAAAAGACCAATTTTCTTAAAAATGCGAAATTTCTCATTCCGTTGATTTGTTTTATTAGCTCAAATTAATAACGAAATAATAATATTTATGGTAATGTATGTTCCTAATAACTTATGTTATTTGAATGAAATGCCAAATAAACGTCAAATAAACAAGCATTTTTTATAATTACATTGTTATCAATTTAACTACCTATTATATCTGTATTAAAGTTTACCGTACCTCAAGCTCACTTTTGGTTAATACTAATGAAATAAAGAGAATGTTAAAAAAACTGTACGTATATATTTGTATTTTTTGCTGCATGAAATTAAATTTTACAATTATTTCCGGGCATCCATTCAGAAAAGAATGCAAATTACACGTTTTTTAATGGAATTAGCATGTTTTCACACTGAAAAAAATTATTACAAGTTTAATATTAAATCAGATTAAAAAGTTACCAAATAAATATAGTAATAAAATGCATTACACTTACTTTCCGTTTTTTTGCAAAATCTTGCAGCTTTTTAACATCCTACTTTTATTACTAAAAATTGTATGAAAAAGGCAAAATACAACAATTTACGCAATTTTGAGATTAGGTGCCAATTGTTACACAAATAATATTTTTGATCATATTTTTTTTTTACAAAAAAGAAAAAGATATATTCAGTAAATAAACAAACTATCAATCAAACTACACATGAAAATTTCAAGAAATTCAATTCAAGTCTTACAAAAAAGATAATATTATTTATAATATAAACAAATAAAAATCATAAAAATTTCAACATATTCTCCTCTTCTCTGTAATAAATGAAAATCCATGTACAACCCTAATAGTAAATCTACATCCTACGTACACTTACTATCCTGATCATGGTAAATAAACTGTATTACAATCCCAGACAAAAATATACTCAACAAAGCACTATATTACAAATTACAGTACCTAGTAAAATTCAACAAATAGGACATTTAAACGTATAAGTATAAATACACAATATTTCTCTCGATCAAAGCTACAACGAACACATCCCTAGCACGCGCGCCAACTCCTCTCTCCCCCCACTTTCCCTCTCCCCGTCCACATCATCGGCGCGTCGTGCAGTTCGCTCTCGCGGTCGCCAGGCGGCGAACCCGCGTTGTGCGCGTGTTGCCGACATGGGGAGCCGGCTCTCCCGCGAGCGAAGTAGCGGTGTAAAAGTGTTATATAGAGGTGGCCGAGCCGTGGAAAGCATACTTACCTGGCGCAGAGGCTACCGTGATCACCAAGGCGGTTCCTCCAGGGCGAGGCTCTTCCATTGCACAACGGTCGAGCTGACCCTTGCGAATATCCCTAATGTGGATATCTCGGGCGTATAATTTTTGTTAGCCGGGACTGCGTTCGCGCTATCCCGAACATATCAATTCAAACGTAAATGCCTTTCTGGCTGTAGATGAATGGACGGGAAGCAAGCTTGGGATGAACAGCTGTTCGAACCTTTTGGCTTGCAAGTTTGCATTATTTATACTATGTACTTGGCTTCTTTATTTTTATAAGAATATTTATATCACACATTGACGAAGAATTATGATACTTATATTTCAAGCATATTTACATTTATTTTAACTGTTCTCAATTATTTATAAACATACCTATTTATATTCAATTTTCAAAAACTTTTTACACCGACGTCTACGATTACAGAATTTCCGTGAATACACGTATATTTACAGTACCCCAATAAAAAGTGCTGTCAATTTTAATTAATTCAGATAACTATTTAAGATATTAATTTGCAATATTAACATTTTTTACCAATTCAAAAATTAGAACTCGTAATAATATTATGAAAACCTATCAGATAGCTCAAACACGTGTCTTTATTAAAAATTGCAGAAATATATCTTTATTATTAGGAAACGTCGACTTATTCAATACATTGCTTAATTTAATTATAAAAGGAATAACTTCTAAGTCGCGATCTTTGTTTAAAAGTTCACATTACATTCTCTAAAATGCCAATTCAGTTGAATTAAATAATAAATGAATTTTATATTTTTATATAATGTATGCTGTTTTAATAATTTAGTAAAAGTTATAAACAAGAATCTGCAATATCGGCAAAATAATTAAAAGCACATAGTTAAAATTAGTCATAGTTACTTTGTTAAAATGTAAAAAATTCTGAAATTGCTAGTAATCAACCGGTTATATTAGCTAAGAAAGTTTTGTAACAAATAAAATAAAGAAATTATTTACGTTCAAAGCTACAATTTCTTTACGTTCTTTAAATTCTGCAAGAATTAAGAAACAATTCTTTAAGTGGAAAGAATTTAAAAAGTAATCACTACAGTCATTCATATACAAGTATATCTTTCCTAAAGTACAACCTCGAGTGCAACAATTTCGTTTGCTAAGGAATTCGCTATCAAACTTTCTTCAATAATTAAGTGATAAATACCGAAAGTAAAAACGATTTGAAGAATGCTTTAGTCATTATACACTAGTTTGTATCATTATAGGTCTTACTCTAAACCGACACGCCTACTCGCTGAAATGCATAGAATAAATACATCTGATTAACATAGAAATGATAATGAAGGCATACATAAAGACAACCATACTTTTGAAGTAAGGAATATTCTTGCGTAAACACAGTTAACAATTGTGTAATTGCTTTTCATAAATTATGCGAGCTAGATCATTCTATCGCCGAATAATTTAAAAACGAACTCAGACAATTATTCATATCCAAAACGCAACGCAACTTTGTGCCCCAAATAAATGCACTCTAAAAACTTTCTTCCATAATTAAGCTATAAGATAAATCCAAAAATCCAGCCTTCAATAACCATCACCCTTTAATACACTCCAAACCTCTAACCCCTCCCAACCCCATCTTAACCCATTTCTTCCCAAGCGGCCATTTTATAGTCGATTGGTTTTTTGCCTAAAAAATTGTCGAAAAAAAAATAATAATAACCAATAGCACTTTTCTGAAGTAAAATTGTCCGCTCTCTCCGATTCTGAAGTCAGAATTTTGAAATTTCCGTTGGCGGTTTTAGGCAAAAAACCAATCGACTATAAAATGGCCGCTTGGGAAGAAATGGGTTAAATCAAATACCACAAATAAATTCAATTACCAATATAAAAAGAGAAATCTCACTCCTCTCTCCCTGTCGATCCAAGATAAATCACGACTCACTCGATTAACAATTCATTCGTTCGTCTCGATTCATTGAGCAGGCGCCTCGGCGGACCTGCGGGGCGGCTTCGACTGGAGCCTCGTGTTCAAGTGGGAGTACCTGAGCCAGACTGAGCGCCAGTCCCGGCAGAAGGACCCGACCCAGGCGATCAGGACGCCGATGATAGCCGGCGGCCTCTTCGTCATCAACAAGGCGTACTTCGAGAAGCTCGGCAAGTACGACACGCAGATGGACGTCTGGGGCGGCGAGAATCTCGGTGAGTGGTTTTCCTTTTTCTTTCTTCTTCTTCTTGTGTGTGTGTGTGTGTTGGATTTGGTGGGTGGGTTGAGGGTTGAAGGGGAAGATGCGATCGGTTTGGGAATTAATTTTGATGCTTGCATGTTGGAGTGTTATGTAGTATGTGGGTGGTTTATTAGAATTTGGGAGAGTGCTGAGATGAGATTTTGTTCTTCTGAAGGTTTGGTGATCTGGTTATAGAGTAAATGACAAAAGTTAGGTTTCATGTGTATTTATTAGTTCTTTTTCTGTGCGTAATTATTTTCTGAAAATCGCATTTCGACCACGAAAACTCCATTGTGAAAAAAACATTAAAGTAGATACTCTTTTTTTAGTGAAGTAATTTCTGAGAAGAGATAGTGTTTGCAACAGAATTTTATATAGATTGCATAGGAACTCCATAAATGCAATATCTTTATTATGGAATGAAAGGGCTAATTAAGGTAATTTGTTATGAACCATCGAACTCGATATTATGGAAAAGTTTCCGTTTACTAAAGTTTACCGTACCTCTTATTGTACCTTCACTATTTTGTATAAACTTATGAAATAACGAGATTATTTCGTTTTTAGAAAATGTAGTGAAACTTTTTCATTGTTCCCGCACAAAGTATATAGGACATAGTAGACGGATGGAGAAAAATAACGAATCATTCTATCAAAAATAACAAGTATTTATTTGTAAAGGCTCGATTAGTGAATTACAAACAGTTCGTTTCCGACGTGTATTCGCGACAACGGTTACAAAACCACTAACTGTTGCTATTCAAATCAACAACTTTAACTGCTTAACAGCGCAAATTACTATTATTTTAGGAAGAAAAGGAGATATAATTGTTATTTGAGTACAATAAACTTGATTCAATAAGTGTATAGACTTCAATTAATTAAAGCAAGTCAGCGCATCTTATAACTGTTTGGGAAGAAAAATTATAAAATTATTAGTATATATTATTAAGCCAATTAACGAATATGTCATTCTCTTTAAAATGCCAACAGAATATTTTTTTACGTTATCTTTGTATAAAACCAGAGTATGAAATTGGACCCATTTAAATCAATGTAAATTTCTTTATCGAATTTTCAAATTATGTTACAATTCTGGTTACGTTTAGATTTTTTGTCGTTTGAAGTTAACGTAAAACACACATATTTAAATGGAAAAATTCAGGGAAGTTTTATAGTTATAAAAGCACTGTGCAGATTAAGTGACATTAAGTCCATATAGCATGTTGTTAAAATTAAAATTCTATACAAAATATAAATACATTTTTATTAGAAAAAAAATGTAATTATATTTAATATACAAGTTCTATTAATTAAAGATCTATAAAGCGAATTAAATAAAGATATATATATATATATATATATATATATATATATATATATATATATATATATATATATATATATATATATATATATATATATATATATATATATATATATATATATATATATATATATATATATATATATATATATATATATATATATATATATATATATATATATATATATATATATATATGTGTGTGTGTGTGTGCAGTGAGTGTATTGAACTTAATTAAAAATGAAAATGTTCGAGAATTTAAAAATCAACAAAGGTGAAATTTTCGTGCCGAGCACTCGCTTGGAAAACGCAACCAACGATAATTATATTATTGAATTACGCTTCCATGAATAATTTCAAGTGCGTATTTTGCGAGCAGCAGGAATTTAATAAAAAATTTAATTTTACGCGCCGATCTTTGAATATCGGGCAATTAGCTTACGGTTGATGAATTTATTTTAAAATAATGACAAATAACCAATAAAATCACAGAACCTTGTTACTTTTTTTGACAGCGAATAATACAAATTTCAAAGTTTTGGTATTAATAAGAATGCAAATAATGTCGATATCATTTTTAATTAAGGAATCACTCACTAATCAATAAATTTAATTTCGTTTATATAAAAATTCATTTTTCCCAAATAGTAGTAAAAATAATCAAATTGTATTTTTGATACTCGTATGGCATACTCCAAAGTCTGCTAAAAATTGATATTTATGTCTAAAATTAAATGTTTTAAAACTTTTGCAATAAAACTGAATGCACATATTTTTTACAAATTTTATTAAAAACTTTTAATAACGATTTTGATGATTAAAATTGACATAATTGATAAAAAATCTTAGCTTTATAGTTAAAATCACCTAATTAATTTTCAGAACGCTAAATATATTTGGCTATATCGATTTTATATTTTATATCATTCTATATCATTTTTTATATTTTATTCCATTCACACTGCAGGAATTATCCCCACCTAATTGTAATTCTTAAGTTTTGAATCACAAAACTTCTACTATTCGAAAAAATAAATCCAAAAGCATCGCTTCTGCTCATTCCACCAAACGCTTTAACACACGAACTTGGTGTACGAATCTTACCCTAAGATTTCCCAATCACCCTATATTTCCGTAATACAAACCTCAAAGTACCAAAACTTCCAAATCCCCTAAAAAAAAGAACAAAAAAGAACCCACGTATGTACATCCATACATACCGCCCACGAATAAAAGGTTCATCTCATCTCGCGCATCGCTGATACGACGCGCGTCCATTTGCAGAGATCTCGTTCCGAGTCTGGCAGTGCGGCGGCAGCCTGGAGATCATCCCGTGCTCGAGGGTCGGCCACGTGTTCCGCAAGAGGCATCCTTACTCCTTCCCGGGGGGCAGCGGCAACGTCTTCGCCCGCAACACGAGGCGCGCCGCCGAGGTCTGGATGGACGACTACAAGCAGTTCTACTACAACGCGGTGCCCCTGGCGCGCAACATTCCCTACGGAAAGTGAGTCGTCGCTGATCAGTTATTATTCAATTGTTGTAAACTGTTTCTTTATTTATTTGATATTCCAAGAGCTGAGGAGCTCCTTTTACGAAATTTTACGCTTTGGATGAATTGCGAGAAGATTTGAGTGGTCGAATATAAAAATATTATCATACACGTCATTTAAGGTGATGCTAAAACCACCAGTATATATATGATGCTAAAACCACCGACAAATACGAGGAACCTCTTTTCTCATTTTATTTTAAATTTCGAGTAAATATCTCTGTGAAACGTAATTGTCCTACTAAAAACAACAACTTTGCAGAGAGATATTTTCTCACAATTAAAAATTGAATGAAAAAAGTGGTTCCCTGTATTTAACCATAACATGAGGGTTTAGTATACAATCTAATGTTATTCCCCAGGTGAAATTTTTTTTTAACTTTTTTAAATTTTTTAAAAAATTAGAAATTCTATTTTTTGTAGTAACAAATTATAATAAATTGTAAACAAATTATTTGGAACTAAATCGTCATAATAAATTAAACACTGTTACAATACAAAGTTTCAAAACTACAAAGTGAAATAAAATTATTTGACCTTCCCTTAACTAAACATCTCTTACAAAAAAGCAATTTTATTGCCTTTCAATTCATACCAGGAATCTCCCAATTAACTAAATTTTCAAACGATTTAATTATTAATAGTAGATGAAAATAAGTTGACAAGTCCTGCAACGTATAGTGAAACTTAAATAGTTCAATTAATGAAATCTCTTAAAATTTTTAATGCAGATATCGAAATATTTACTTCATCCCGGAACAAAATGATAAAGGTAAAGTGCCGGTAAAGTAGGAACCGCCTCAGAATTTCACAATAAAACAATAAAATATATCTGACATTTTTATACTGATAAACAAAATTATTACATCGCGAATCTTAATACTATATTTATTACACAACTATTATTAAAAAAGTCTCTTCATAAAGAAATATGAAGTTATAAGGAGGAGTAGTAGCACGCTCTGTTAGCTGGGAGCGTAGCGGCTCCTGTAATCCAAGCGATTGGGAGGCTGGTTGTGGCGGAGGGTCTGAGGTTGGGGCTCACTGCTGGTGCGGGCTCCGCGTTGACTGGGCGTCCGCACTAAGCTCGACATCAACATGGGCACCCTGGAGGAGTCCGGGGTGGCCAGGTTAGCTAAGGAGAGGCGAACCGGGCCAGAGGGGAAACCCAGCAGCCAAAAGTCTCCGTGGCGTGCAGTAGTGGGATCGCGCCCGGGAGTGGGACCGCGCCGGCAGCCCGACCAATATGATTCGACCCACAACTTTTTTGCACTTTTTTTCTATTTTTACCGCGTTCTGCTATTTATTTACTATCGATTGGCAAAAGGAACGGATTTTTTGCGTCAACTTTACGCGGACTTCATTTTTTTGGTGTATGGTATATATGAACAGATTCTCGGGTACTTTTCACTTTTAGATTACGAATGTTTACTTATGTGTTTATGAATGCAATAAGCAATTGATAAATGTGTTGTATAGGTTAACTTTATTAAATTTAGTTTTGAAATATACTATCACATTAATTTTTTACGCGCTTTCTGTCGCAAATCAATTTAATTTATGAATTCAATTAGGTCGTTGGTATTTCATGGTAGAGATTAAAGATAATATAAAATTTTTTTTAGCAACGTTAAAGAAAAGTAATACTAAATTCAAACAACAGCCCATTTTAGTTTTAAGCATTTATTTGTTTATTCATTTAAAAGTTTACTAATAAAGAAGATATAAAGTGTATATAAATTCTAATGTTTGAATTTTTTGATAAATTTGGAAATATGAGTTTAATGGACTGTGGAATTGTTAAAGAGATAATCAAATATGTTTGAAAGTCCATTGGAATTGTTATATTTATAAAAACAAATAAAATGATTTTCTAAGCAGTACTGAAATAAACGATTAGGTGAATATTAGTACATTTTTTCAGTGAAGAAATATAAATTATTAATCGCATAAATAACTGAACTCAAAAATTGTTTATGAAAATTTTAATCGATTTATACAATTCAAAAAAATGTTAACGTAGCAAATGTATAGAAAATACGAAATCGTCGTACTATAAATTCTTGATCATAGCGCGTAACGGATGTTTCGCGCTATGATCATCTGTTACTACTGATAAGTATTTCTGCACTATCGCATCCAATTTTGTTGTTTTTAGAACTAAAATTTACCTATATCAATAATTATACATCCTCTGTTATGTTTAACTTTTGGTATTATTAAAAAAATCTTATTTATTTTATCATATCTGTATATATGCTTTGGCCAATAATTGTTTATTGGCCAAAGGCATACATTGATAATTTATGTTCAATACCACAAGATTATCTAACAATGTTATAAATCAAACTTAACAATTAAAATAACAAGTAATTCAAAAAATAAAACAATACACCATTTATCTAATACACTTTATCATAAAACTACCCCCATACGTCCATTCGCATAAATATAACCGGAAGAAACTCTTTTTTTCCAGCATACAAGACAGAATGGAGCTGAAGCGCAAGCTGCACTGCAAGCCGTTCAGTTGGTACCTGAAGCACGTCTATCCGGAATTGATAATCCCGACGAGCGAGGGCGGCCCGGGCGGCTCCCTGAAGCAGGGCACCGCCTGTCTCGACAGCATGGGCCATCTCCTCGACGGCAACGTCGGCCTCTATCCCTGCCACGACACGGGCGGTAATCAGGCAAGTTTCCCTCGCTGGCACTCCTCGGGAGGGATGTGAAACTGTGTGTTTGCGCGTGTAGCGTGTACCCGTACGATTTTGTACTTTTTGAAAAGATGGATTTGAATATTTCGTGTGTATCCGGGGGCTTGATAAAAGAATTGTGATGAATGTGATAGGGGGTAATGAAATGTGGTAAAGAGTTTTGGAAGTGTTTTTTTTAGTGGGAAAAAATGTAATAAAGTGTGGGTGAGTGAGGAAAGATGTGTGTAAATATGAGTGTATAAGAGGTACTTCGCGATAACGGTTTAGCTTGGAAATCAACCACGAATTTAGCGACTTTTGCATTTAATTAAAATATCTGGAGAGATTCTACTTTTTAATGAAATTTAATTGCAAGGGGTACTTTTTTAAGTTTGTATTATATCTTTACACTCATCTTCTATGTCTTTTTGTTAAATATATTTTAACGATTGTCTTGATGAGTCAAGGTGTAAAATAATTAAATGTTCTTTAGCATTTGACGTTTACTTTTTTAAATTATCAAATTAGCTTTTTCAAAAATAAATACTTTATTCTAATAATGATTTCTAAGTAAAAACACGTTATTTTTCTCTTTTTAAAGTAATAAATAAAATTAAGTGACCCTTAAAAAATGAGCCTTAAAAAGCAGTTTATCTTTAAATTTGAAATTTCAAGATAAAATTTTGAAAAAAAATACTTATAATTGCAAAGTTTATAAAAGAATCTACTTATAATAGAATACATCTTTGATAAATTATTTTGCAACGCAAATGTCGTTAATTTCATCATTAATTTTCGGGTTAGGACACTTAACGTAAAATTCCTTATATCATAAATGTGAGAAAATATGAAATTTCTCTGAAATTGGAACATGATTTTAAAGATTTTTCTCTCGTTTATATTTCGTTAACACTTTTTCACATCTTCCCATACTCTCTCATATCTTTTCGCGTTTATTTGCCTAATATTATTGTGTTTACTGCTAAATTTTTCTTAAATATAAAATAAATACAAATTGGACTTTGTAGAAAAGTTGAGAACACGTGTAAAATATGCGAAAATGAGCACAAATATTGATAAATGTACGAAAATTTGTAGAAATGTACAACAGTATGGAATAATGATTTTGCGATTATAAATGCATGGAAATTTAAAGGTATTCGGAAATCAATTCTTTTCTGATTTTAGAATACCTTCAAATTTCTCATGCATGCAGTATAATCGTAAAATCATTATTTCACACTGCGATGCGTTTTTATATATTTTCTTACATTTATCAATATTTGTGCGCAATTTCACATATAATACGCGTATTTTCAACATTTTTATAAAGATTCATTTTTATATCTAAGAAAACTTAAAAAACAGTAAAAATAATAACATTAGGTAAATAAATGTAAATAATTAGAGAAAAATGTAAATTTAAAATTGTTCACTATACATACATTTTCTTGCATTTCTTTTTTGCATCTAATAAAATACGCATCATACTGTATAAGTTACTTCCAAAAAATGCACAAAAATTCCCTCACATTGTGCACAACACAAAATTCTTTAACTACCCTAGTGGAAATTTTAAAATGCAAAAAACTCTGACAAATGTGTGAAAAAGTGTGTAAACCGATCAGAATTTCGTGAGAAACTATGAAATTGTGCTTACATTTGGAACAGGATTTTAAAGAGTATTATAGAATATTTCATAAAATTTGTCACAGTTTCTCATAGTTTTTCACAGTTTTCACAATTTCTCATATTTTATCACAATTTTTCCCAGTTGTAATTTCCTTTATATAGAATGCAATGAAAAAAATGTGAGAAAATATGAAAAAGTGTGTAAAAGTGTTAACTACTGTGAAAAATTGTGCAAGTTTTTATAATAGATAAAATACGGGTTTTCCATAAGTGTGAAAAACTATGAAAAAACTGTGAACAAATGTGCATATTTGCTTGCAACATATGTTTCAAAGTATATGTATTTTCCCATTTTTTTACACTTTCTCACATTTATTTCATACTTTTTCCCAGTTGTCATTTCCACCAGAGATAATAAACTCACCCCACCAAACAACCCCTTTATTTCCCAACTAATCCACCACTCTCTCTCTCTCTCTCTCTCTCTCTCTCTCTCGCTCTCTCTCTCTCTGTAATTCGCAAACTTGGATTAACGTTGTTGTCAGTCTTATTTATTTACTTTATTTATTTAATTTATTTATTTATTTTAACCTATTTATTCATCGATTTATGTAATTTATTTATTTCTTGTTCGCTTATCTTTTATTTATTTGTTTATTAATTAATTATTTATTTATTATTTATTATTTATTTATTTATTTATTATTTATTTATTTATTTATTTATTTATTTATTTATTTATTTATTTATTTATTTATTTATTTATTTATTTATTTATTTATTTATTTATTTATTTATTTATTTATTTATTTATTTATTTATTTATTTATTTATTTATTTATTTATTTATTTATTTATTTATTTATTTATTTATTCATTTGTTTATTTATTTGTTTTACTGATTGACAAGAACAACAGTTTTTAAAATGTATGCAAGTATTTATTAGCATCAGTAAAGTAAGAAATTGTTGAATGTATGTATGTAATTTTAATTGTATGACTGATGGATTTAATGACAAGATTAAGAATTATGTTTACATTTCCGACGTCAGAGTGCAATACTTTATGTTGACCTGACTTCGAGTACGCGCAACCTTATTTGATGTTTATTAACGATGTGATATTTTTATGTAATCCAACGACGTGATATTTTCATGGAAATCCCTGGTTAAAAAAACTTATAAGACCGGATTGTAAAATAAACCTATATGATCTTATCCGATTTTATCCGGATTTTGAAACCTATTTCATATAGTCACATCCAAATCAATACAAACTTGGTTATTTCCGGATACGTGCGGATAAAACAGGATGAGATCAAAAAGTCAATCCTGTCTTGTCCGTAATTTGAACCCGGTTTTATCAGGTCTTATCCGATATCATAAGTTCTTTTAACCAGCTATTACACGTGACATTATTCTATACCAAGAATCAAATGCAAACCATGCGTCGTAAGATTTACAAATAACCATTCTAATCTATCTATCTATCCGCAGGAATGGGGCATGACGAAGGACGGGCTGATAAAGCACCACGACCTCTGTCTGACCCTGCCCGTCTACGCCAAGGGCACCTCCCTCCTCATGCAGATCTGCGACGGGAGCGAGAACCAGAAGTGGCGGCACCTCGAGGGCGGCCTCATCAGGCACGCGAGGATACCGGTCTGCATCGACTCCCGGCACCACGGCCAGCGCGGCGTCACCGCCGAGAAGTGCGACTCCAACGCCGAGAGCCAGAGGTGGCACCTCTACAACCACAGCCATTAGCCCTGGATGATGGTCCTCGTGAACGCGACCCTCGCCGCCGATTGAAAACGTACACGTATATATATATATATATACACACAACGCGATCGGGAATTATATATATATGTATGTATGGATTGACGATTGTTGTATTGTACAGCGAGGGCGAGCGCGATGCGGACGTAGGATCATGAGATTGACGATGGAGGGAGGACATTGATGGGAGAGGACGAGATAGTTTACCGATATACATTGTGCGTTTGACGAGGATGAGAGCGGTGTTTTTTTGTTGGTTTGTTTGTTTGTTTGGTGTTGAGGGGAGGGGTGTGGGAGAGCACGGGAGAGCTCTAGAGGGATGGCGGGGGTGAATGGGAGGCTGGGCTGTTGGAAGGGATGAGATTTTGCGGGACCTTGTGGGAGGTCATGGGTAATATGCTCGTTAAGCTAAGGTTTTAGATGAGGTTGTCTTTCTTGCAAATGGGTCTGATGTGATTTGAAAATATTTTGTAATGATTTTTATTTAAAAAGTGTTTTTAACATTGGAATAAAAAAAGATAAATTATAAATTATCTAGATAATTGTCTAATTTAAAAGCGACAAGACAGTAAAAATTATTCTTTCCAACAGCGTAGCCGAAGGAGACTGTACACTGAATGACTTTTTTTTTGTATTTTACTTTATTGCAATTATTTTTCGTACTCCTGCGTTAGCTTTAGAAGCGTTATTTATTTAGGCATGGCGAGTAGATACACTCGAAACTTAATTTAGAAGAGTATACTTGTGATGTATCTTACTGATCCTCTCGAGATGTAAATATCTTCTTATCTCATAAAATCATACTTTAATATATTTAAGGATTATGTTAGTCTCAATGAGATCAGTATAGAATCATTTTTCACTTTTGGCTTTTCTGTGAATGTATGTTTATTACTATCAAAGTTAAAAATCAAAATCTTTGTACATTTCGTTGTTTGATACATACATAATACATGTAATTACAGCATTTAATATTCTGTACTATTAGAAATACATACATAGAGAAATTAAAAGAGAATAATTATTTTCTATAAATTTTTAAGGATAATTAAATTCTTTAAAATAGTCAATATTATTATGGATGAAAGAAGTATCAAAACCAAAATAGTATATGCATTGAAAAACTCGAATTATTGAGGTACTGAGTTAGTTTTTTGACGAAGATCTGTTTCATGCTAATATACTGATTAGTTAAGATCTTATTGAGGATAATAATGTACTTTTTACATTATATCTTTTTTTAAAGAATTTTATTTTTTTATTTCTTTATATGAATTATTGCATTGTAATATTAATTATTAAAATCAAGATCTGTCAATTGTAAATATTTCGTATCGATTTTTTGACTAGTTGTGGGAATAATTGTTTACGCGAGTGTCAATCAATATTGATTGTCTGAAAGCTTTTACGATATTATTGTAAATCAATAGTCATTCAGAAATATTGCTATGATATATATTGATAATAAATGCTGAATAAATTAATTTTTAATTTACTTATTGTAATTAATATATCCTCAATAAGAAATTTGAAGATATTAGAATCGTACACTATTCAGAGAGCAAACGCTCTCATCTGCCTTTTTCACGATCTCCAGAATCTTTTATAAAATATATAATCAATAATTTCCTTGACTAGTCAAAATAAAGATAAGTGATTCTTTCAATGTATAAATAAGAGTAATTTCTTTAAATATTATTATTTTTCAACATATTCACTGTACAGTTTCTTTAATTATATATTAAAGAATGCGACCTTTCTCATAAATGTTGGGAAATGCTAGGAATATCGATCTCTGTAATAAGCATAGTTGAAAGCGCTATACCAGTTACAGGATACTAATGTATCCTTGTACCCAAACGAAATTCAAAAATCGAAAAAAATAGAACAAGTTAATGAAAAACAATGTGATTAGTAAACATACATATGTATAAAAAATAGTAAAAATGTACTATATAGAAGGCAAAGATTGAAGGAGCCAAAACCAAAATGCAAAGACCAGTCTCGTGCATAAAATGATGAAAATCAAAGGCAAATGACATGACTATTTATAGTTGAAATTTACAGTTATTTTAGTCACCTACATCCTAGGATAAAGAGTTCTTAAAATCTTATTTGAAGTCGATCAGTGCAACAAATGTTTCACAAACGTCATCACTACATGCTTGATTCTGAAATTTCGTAGGTGGAAATCAACCACCACAATTTCAATTTATCTTTTAGGTGTAACTTTTATATAAATTATATTTACAAAAGTTTTGATACATAATAACGACGAATGTGAAAATGACAAAATGAGTGCTTGGAATTAAAAACTGTAGCTCAAGAAATGTATTAAAATACACCTTTGCAACTTAAATTATTCTAGCTAGAAAGTTTAGTTAAAAATAATAAAAATTTATTTAAGTTTATTATTTTGATTAAAATTAAATTTAATTGACTATAATTAGAAACCAAGAAATGTTTACATACTGTCTAAACTTTTCTTTAAAAATTTATTCATGACAGTTTAGTATCTTTCATTCGATTTTAAATAATTTTTAATTATATTCAACTAAATATTCTATTCTAGGATTACCACTAATAAATTTTGGCCCTATACTTAAAGAATAAAAAAGAATACGAAATAGTAATTATTACAGGCTGTAAAATAAAATGTGGTACTAAGTATAAAATGTATGCAACAAAAAACACTACCATTGTTAAAGAGTAATTATTAGTTTTATTTAAGTAAAGTCAAATCGATTTAAAATTTTATTGACTTGTAAATAACTGCAAATAGTTTATGAGGTATAAAATTACTTCTACAAACTCTATAACTGCCGTATTATGTAAGATATCATTACTAAATGTATTTTCATCGGCATTTATTATTTTACATGAATTCCATCAACTAAGATAAAGCTGAGCTTTGAATGAGATCTAATTATCATTAGCTAGCTGTTCAGAATATCTCAATCAACAGCGTGCAATCATTCTAATATAGAGACTTATTTTTGTAAAATAAAGTACATTGGTTGTGTACAAGAGGGTGCAAGGGATTACTGTATTGCTTTGACTTAAGTATAATTACCATAGAAAATATCTATGAAAATCCATCTGAATGAAATTGCATCACTTCCAAATTTTCATTGCAAACGTTTTTTAAAGAGTTTTTTTATGAGTACTAAGGTTAAAATCAAACTACTTAATGAAGTGAAAGTGATCAAAAGAATTTGTTGTTCAATAGCATTCAAAAAGCTTTAAGCAATCGTTTTCTTCCGTTTGAATAAAGAACTACTCTGATATGCTACTTGTATAAGTGATATCCTTAAGTAATGTAAATTTTTGTACGATAAGTTTTCCAAATATGCAAGTTTGTTAAAATTATTATCTTTTCAAAAGCAAAAGGACGTTTATTATCAAAAATGATTTTGATAATCATGTATTAACATAAATGAGAATAATCACATAGATAAAAATAATTGATAGTTTTTAAGGTTATCGATGCTACACATACATTGTACCGAAAAAATTAAGCATAGCAACATCAAATGTAGTAATAGAAGAGCAAATTCTATACAAAATCAAATTTGTACCAATTTAATTATGATTTCACTTGCTAATTAAATAGTTTTTTTATTTTTACTTGAAACATGACGTTACATAGGTATTAAGCATTTCAAAGAACTGTAAATAACCTTCCAAACGATATAATTATGAGTTGCAAAAATGTTATACCAGTTCCAAATAGGAAATAATAATAAATTATCGCAGTATTCAAAGGAAGAATCTTTATATACATCAACATAAAACTTCTAGCTTGAAAAAACTGATCTATTATTGTTTTTGATAATATGTGCAGTAATTCTTTATAAGATGCAAATTATAGTTTATTAATTCAGTTTATTGTATTAAATGCGTTTTGAAAGCTTTCAACAATTATGAAGTAAATTTGTATATCGCTTATTATAACCTAAAAGTTTTATATAAATCCGGGTTATTATACTATAATTTGCAAATGTATTATAATAATTATATATAAATGACTACAATAAGGAAATGGTATTAAACAGTAATTATAAGATAAAGTTTTTTTAATAAAACAAGGATCTTTCCAAAAATAAACTAATTTGTACAAATAATTTTTTACTCAATCATCCAATCATCATTCACGATTTTTTTCCTTTCTTTTGCAGTCCTTTTTTTACCTTCTTCTTAAACTCATTAATGTCAATGTCACTTTTTTGTTCACTAATTTTCGCTTTCTTTTCCTCCGGTGGTACAAATGCTTGAGCCCTACGCTCCTCTCGTTTCTTGGTGGCTTCCTCGTGTCTCGTCTCTTGTTCCTTTCGTTTCTTGGCCATCTTTTGTTCCTCCTTAAGGAAGTACTCACCAGATGCCAATTGTTTATCAATCTTACTTTCTTGTTGTGCTGGTGGGAACGGCGTGTATGGTTTCTTAATCTTCTTATTTTTCGGTTGCTTTCGTTTGCTCACGTTCTTGCTGTTAAATTTAGGTAAAAATCGTTCCCAATTTTCATTTTTCAACTTTGGATCTTTAGCTAACTCCCGTTTAATCATCAATGCTTTAATGCTATAAATAGGATGAATGTTCTTCATAGTGTCTTCTGCAATACGACGCACTTGTTGTAAACCTTTGTAAGGACCTAATGCAGATACAGTTTGACCTTGCACTAACACATAACAGTTTGTCAACAGTTCGATGGATTTTAACGTACAACCATTAGGTCCAATAAGCCTCTGTCGCCTTTTAACAAATTTATCCTTATTTCTAACAAGAGAAGAAATCTTTATAACGTCAGCACCAACATTGTCTTGTAGCACTCGTACTGCTTGTTCAAAGGGCACTGAACGTGACATAAGTTTTACCATATCACGGGCTTTTATAATAATGTATGGATCCCATGTTTTACGTGTTGTTTTTACGGACATGCTACCCTCAATAAGATCAAGCTCAGCTTTGATATGATGCTCGCTTAATGCTTTCTGTACAAGAGGCCAACATTCTTTTAAATACTTTTCTCGGTATTTAGGAAAAAGTGTGGCAAAAGAACTCTCTTCCAGGAGACGATGTGGATTGTCTTCTGGTTTGAAATCTGGTATTTTCAGTGACCAGGCATTGTCTACCGGTCCTGTTACCTTTAATTCACTTTCACCTTCGGAATCACCCATTTTGTCTAAATTGTAAATAACAGTTCCAGATAAACACTTCTGAAATAAGAAAAAAATAGTAATTATATTATGAAAATAATGTAAAACAAATGGTAATAAACAAATATTGTAAAGAGAGGTTAGAATTTTTCAATTATAGATATTGTTAATGTTATTGTTAATACCATCGAATGTTTATTTTCTATAAATCTTTAACTTTACCTAAACTTAAATCATTTTAATTCTGGCTTGCTTTCTACACAAAATACTATAAATTAACGTTATTATTTAGATTGTTCAGTTTTAAATCACCCACAAGCACACGTGTGGACAGAGATGAGTAGAGAGATTGCTAACGTCAATGCTACCCGGAATTTCAGCCCAATGGTCTAAAAGGGGGGACGGGAACGGAGGAACAGAGAAAAACGAGCGCGCAGCGCTGTTCGAAGCCGACAGAGCTGCACGGGTGTAGCTTTGTTTCGGCGATACTTATGAATAACTCGTCCATTACGATGTCCAGGCACCTCAGGTCGCCGATGACGCTGTCTATAATAATTGTTGGAGTTATTATAACCTTTAACCCCTGAATGCCTCTAGATGTTTGAGAAGGCGAATAAAAAACTTAAGTGAAGCGATCCGATATATATACAGCGTAACTATAAATATCGCAGACGATGTCTAGGTGTCCCGGGTCGCGGTAAACGGAGTCTAGGTGTTACGACCCGTAGTTTTTGGCATTTATTCGGGAAATTTCACCGCCGAATATCATTAGATGTTCAAAAACCCGAACGAAAAAAAACGCGTGGTCAAGGGAATAAAAATTTATGCAGTGTATGTATATATATATCGATTGCACATGGTGTCTAGGGGTTCCGGGTCGCCGAAAATGAGGTCCCGGTTATGCGCTCCATAGTTTTTATGCAGTGTACGTGTACATATCGCTCGCAGACGATGTCTAGGTTTGCCGGGTCGCCGTAAACGGAGTCCAGGTGTTGCGCTCCGTAGTTTTTGGCGTTTATACATAAAAAACTCGATCGCAGACTATCTCAATGTATGCGAGAGAGCCACAATGAACGAGGCCAGAAGTTGCGATTCGTATTTTATACAGTGTGTATTTAATAATATTCTATAGCGGGTGATTTTTAGCCGTTTGCAAGTGCCGGAAAATTTGATTTATGTAGATATTTTATACAGTGTGTATTTAATAATATTCTAATAAATTGAAATAGATAATATTATAAATATCTGCTAGCAATTGTGTCAACGTATTCTGGGTTACTGATTATAGATTTTTACATGAATAGATGAGTAACATTTTTAAAAACATCATTATACGTTAGTGAAATTTTTTTATATACTACATTTTACAGTGCACCGACATTTAAGATTAAAATCTGTGTTGAAAACACGGTTTAGCACATTTCTGGCTATTATATTGCATTACTATAAATAATAAAAACTTGAACGATCGTAGCAAAATGCAGTTATTATACCAGACATACATTAAAACTCTTGTCTCAGGCCGGCTTGGAAAAGGTGAAAAAGTTGCGAAAGAGTAATCTATATTCTTATATATGTAAAATTATACCCCCTTAAAACATCTGATCTATCTGAATCAAACGCAACCTTTGTCATTGGTAGACAGTTATCGTTTTAAACAATTTAGTGCGTACAGAAAAAAGAACGATTATTTACACTGAGGCTGTATAGTGCGCTTTGTAGTTGTTAAAGGATGTGTACTGATTATTGGCGAATTTTATCCCTGCATTTACATAAAAGTCGGTATGTAAATCTAGGTTGTGCACTTTGCAGTTTATATACGATGTACATAAAAATTCGTAGTTAAAGAAAATTTTTATTGTTTAAATTTAATTGAGTATACTTTTTCTAATTATTTAAATTGTTATCACAAAAGTAATTTTTTTATGCGTAAGTGCTTTCAATTGATGCTTTTATTTTTTTTTATAACGCATGCATAAAGAAGACCATTTTCGGCGCCTATAAACTGGAGCGAAAATATGGTTTTCCTAGCGTCAGGCAAAAAGTAGAGCAAGATTCCCTCGTCATAATACATGTATAAATTAACCCACTATAAAATAGAACGAGCCTACAATAATCTGAGAATAAAAAATAAAGTAAAGCAAAAATGTATGAGTATGCGTGTGGACGACTCCAAACACTATTCTTGATCCACTTCAGGGGTTAAAGATTATAATAACTCCAACAATTATTATAGACAGCGTCATCGGCGACCGGAGGTGCCTGGACATCGTAATCGACGAGTTATTCATAAGTACCGCCGAAACAAAGCTACACCCGTGCAGCTCTGTCGGCTTCGAACGGCGCTGCGCGCTCGTTTGTCTCTGTTCCTCCGTTCCCCTCCACCCTTTTAGACCATTGAGCTGAAATTCCGAGTGGGCTCTTTTTCCGGGGCTCGCAAAATCTCGCCGCTAGATGTCGTCAAAACGGCGCTAAAAATTTTAAATCTTTATGACGTTGATTATTATTTATTATACACTCGACGTTAAAAAATTATGGTCGAATTTATTTGAATTTCTTTAAATCCTCCAATTAGGCATTTTCACGTCTGACGTCACGTGACCGAACGCTGGAAGTACAATATCCAAAATTGCGCTAATTTCTTTTTTTTAATATAAAATCAGCGCAATGATTTCTGAGTATCAAAAAATATGCCAAATATACCTATTTTGCTAAGCTACCAAACAATGCTAAGTATACTTGATTCGCTATCTAAAAATATTGTTTAGTCAAAAATTGTTACCGTATAATTGCGATTAACTTAGCTAGAATATGATTTCAGCGTATTTGAATGCTGGTGAAATATACTAACGAGATTATTATTCAATATAGTATAAATAATAAATTTTTTATAATACCGAATTTATCTGAAACAGTCAATTTTATCCATTTTATTGGTTAAATCGTAAGTTATTTTTACAATTTTATTAGTTTTACTCATAATTTGTAATAATAACATCACAGAATGTAAAAGTATATCATATGCAATTATTTGCTTACATATTTTATTGAATTCAATATATGTAAGATACATTTTTACTTTGCAACACTTTTTCCAAAACTATTTCTTTAAAATAACCATCTTAGATTTTTAACTTAATAACATAAGCAAGAAAATAATTGCATACGATAGATACCTACATTTTGTAATGTTATTGTTACAAATTATCAGTAAAAATAATAAAATTGTAAAAATACTTACGATTTAAGTTAAACAAAATAAATAAAATGAGCTATTCAAGCAAACTCGCTATTACTGAAGATGTATTATCTATACAATATTGAATACTACATTCATTATTATATTTCACCATTATTCAACTACGATTAAATGATATCCTAGCTAATTTAATCGCTTGGTAATATAACATATAACTCCGGCAATCAACATGGCGGCTCGTTGTAGGAAAATAGTACACAGACTTATACATATAGGCTTATTATACATATAGCTTTATCCAGGGAAAATACATAGCGGAACACTCTAATTGATATCAGAATCGAAAATTAGCATAATCACATAATTACTAATTTTCGATTCTGATAATAATTTGAGTATTCCGTTATGTATTTTACGTAAAAATAAAGCTACCCTGAAAAGGAAAGTTGATTCTGATGCGTATTTTTTTTGGGAAAAACGAAATGTTTTAATGTATTTTATCCTCAGGTAAAGTAGGTCTGACGCATCCCCTTAAGCAAAAGAAAATTTGATTTTTTGAGAATTCTACACTGGTTTAATCCCTTGATTATCAACCAAAATTTGATTTCTTCACATCAAAAGTTTACACATGAGTCACACTGCTCTTTCGCCAAAAACCACACGGCCCCTGACTCATGCCCTTCCTCAGAATCGCAAAAACAGCTGGCCCGCGCGCGGTTATCTCCACGCAGCCGCTGGCTCATCGGCATAGGTATAACCTCTCTCTCTCTCTCTCTTTCTCGTCGCTATTTTCAGCCGACGAGAGCGACTCGGCGACCTTCGTGGATGCTCCGAGAATCGGCGTCGCGCTCCTCCTCCTCCTCCTCCTCCGAGAAAACACACATATATAGATACCTATATATTACACCTCGCGTACACACACTTTGCGATTGTGCGTCTCTCCAGCGCACCATACGAAAAAGAGAGCAGAAAAGACAAGGACGGGGAGATAATACACACTGTGCACTACACGTCCATCCAAACAAAGCCCGCAGCCGAGGAGAGAGGAGCAGAAAAAAAAAAAGAGGAAAAGCACCGACTGCACGTATACAAAGAAGACTCCAGTGCGCGCACATTAGACACCAGGCACACATACGGACACGCGTCGGTGTCGCGAGTGTGTTTTGTGTGTTCCATTGCGTTTGCGCCGCGCATTTTCACGTATAATAAACGCGAGAAGAGAGCCGGAGAGCGAGAGAGAGAGAGAGAGAGAGAGGGACCTTGTCGATAATATCAATACTCGCGGGGGCCGCGCTCTGCTGCCACTCTCGCTCGCTCGCACGCACAAGTCTCGTCTTCCAAGACACCCTGGACACCCTATAGACACTCCTGGAGAATACAGAAAAGAGTGAAAGACAAAAACAAGAGCGTGTGATGTCGTGAGCACGGTGCGCGAGTGTGTGTGTGTGTGTGTTTCTAGGTGGCAGAAGGTGCGAAAGAGAGAGAGATAGTACAGGACAAGGCCCCAGGGTGTGCGGATACTCGACGTCGCAGCAGGAGGTGGATAAGAAAAGGAGCTGGTGACAGGAGGAGAGTAACGAGAGAAAGAGAGAGAGAGGGAGTGTGGACGGGAGGCGAGGCGCCCGAGGCGCTCCATACATGAAGGAGCAGGACATACCGGAGTACCTGGAGGGCTGCGGCTTGTCGACCACGGCCAACAGCGACAACAACATGCCCGAGGCATGCGATCTCCTCAGAGAAGCCAGCACCCAGGTTAGATGGAAATGGACGCACACCGTGCGCCCGTTGTTAGAGGTGGAGCTTTTTCTTGAGGAGAGCGAGAGTTGGGTCGAATGCTCGGGCTGCGAAATACACTTTGGTAGGGTTTCGCTGTGACTTTTGTCATAGAGTACGGAAGGATTTAGTCGAGTGCACTTGTCGTATAGCTTCTTACTCTACTTTTTCTGCTGTACGTAGGTTGAGGAGATGCGTGGAATGTTCAGAGTATAAGCAAAATTTAAAGTTAAAAATGTTCAAAGAATATCAAGCGTTGAACCGACTTTTGAGATAAAATCAAATTGTTGCGTGTAAATACCTACTCTGCTGCCATGCTGTTCGTTATTGTAACCGTTTTTAAATTTGTAATTTTGTAAAAAGGGCTGTTTCTACTTGTTGATCAAATAAATAAATAAAAGAATAATCAAATAATATTGATCCTATTATATTAAGCAATATGTACAAGTAGAAAAAAATATTCTCCATCCACTTGATTTTTAAAGATGTCATCTAAATCCGATTATTTGAAATTTAAGGTGAGACTCTATTAAAGTGTATGCATAGAAGGGACATGAGAATTAAAATTTAGAAATCTGCAGGGAATAATTAAGGAAAAAGCTGGAAATCTTTACAGAAAAAGACTTTATTGTGTTTAATTTGGCACACATTCAACTAAAATCAAGTGTTCTTTAATCTGTACAATATTGAAAGTTCCAAATTACACTTAACTTTTAATGTAAACACTCAATAAGTGAACATTTTTCTTACACAGGAATTTTACGAAATTCTTTTAGGTATTTTCATTTTATTTGTTTCAAAATTGCACAGGCATACTGCTCTATTACAAGTGTCTATTGACAAGTGTATTAACAAGTCGAGCATTAATAAAAAATTAGGTATCATACCTCAGGTGGTAATGGCAAAATTACGGTAATCTTAAAAATAATAAAAAATTAACATTGCATGTGACATTTTGCTACTTTAGCATTTTTATGACATTATTTGTCATTTATGTATTCTAAAGTTTATAAAGAACTAGTGTTATATCAGCAGGAATGCTGTTAGTAAATTCCAGCAGCATTCTAATATTGATGTTTTAAATAATTCATGACCCATGTATGACCATGTAGCACCTGAGAAAGGAAATTCATGGTCATATATGGATCATGTGGCAATTAACCTGTTAAATTCTTGTATAATTTATTCATAGTGCTAATTCATAGTACTGGAGACACTACTTCATTCTAATGTTTGGTAGAATTTCAGTCTTTTATTTGGCATAGGTACCACTATATGCAGTCTTGAACACAATAATTTTACAGTTTATGCTCTTGCTCATAATTTTTGATAATTTAAATGTACTGTAAACCAGTGACTTTGTACTATATATTTTGTAATTTGATATTACTTGCAGAATCACTATACTGTATAAATTCATTTTACATTATTTTACAAGTACTAAAACCACAGTCCTGAGCTTTAGTATGTATTATTTAAACCATATAAATAACATAGGTATAAATTTAAAGAGTGTACCTTTGAGTAAACTAAAGTAAACTATAGTAGCCAAAATTACCCAATATGCTGAGTCTCATGTAAGCTACTTCTTTATTTCTTGAACTTCCTGTAAGATATTTATAAGCGTGTTTTACACACAGTAAGTTGGTGGAAAAGTCAACCTAGTTTTAGACTCTATTCGTTCTTTAACAAATACTATGTCCACAATTGACTCTCAAAATGTATTACTTTGGGAATTGAGTCCTTGCATTGAGTAAATATTTATGACTATCAATATTTAGAATGGTATGCTGATTATGATTTCAGAGCAATACATTTTTGGGTCTAATATGCAATTTCTGTGAACAATGGACATTACATACAAGTATTCAAACCGTAATATTAGATAACCGTAAAGGACTTTTCAGTCTGTATATCAAATAAAATAAATAAAATATTTATTTAATGCTCTGTTTAATTACAGTCATGATTAGTCAAAATATGTATTTACTAAAAAAAAATCAAAAGTTTTAAACAAATGTAATGCAAATTGTGTCTAAAAATAAATAGTGTAAAAAAAATTATTTTGTTTTTCATAAAATCATATTATTTTAAAATGTATAGAAAAATGTTTTTAAATGATAATTAATTTAATTTATTGTAAATAAATGTAAATATATAAATATGTATTTTATATATAAATTTGAAATAATATTGATAAAAAAATTTTAACAATTTTCTTTTATCTGTTTTTTACGCAGATATAACATTTTAGAGGGTAAAAAATTCAGAAATTGAAAATCAATAAAGACGATATAATTCAGAATATCAAAATTCATTAGGACAGAAATTAAGAAAATTTAAAATATTGTAGAAAAAATTTATTAAAAATTTGAGTTAAAATAAAAATTGTTTTTAAAATTTTAAATTTTCTGAATTTTTGTCTTAATGAATTTTGATATTCTAAATTATTGTCATTAATTTTGAATTTCTGAATTTTTTACCCTCGTTATCTTGACTTTATTTACATAAAACTTTCTTACTTTTCATCTTTCAAAATTAAATTTTGCTGAATATTTTACTTTCAGGAAAATGTCTTTCTGATTTTTGCCTTTAGGTACTTTCTACTTTCTGAAATTTTGCCCCCACCCCTTATTGATATTTAGTTAAGCTTTTATTCTCATTGTCATTAATTTCAATAATTTTGACCAGGTTAAGGAACAACCAAAGGAGAAGAAGCTATCCAGCGCCTCGATATCAACCAGCGACACAAAGAAAACCGTCACGGTCAAGCATCCGGAATCCAACAAACCCAAGCCTACGGCGAAAAAAGGTAAACCCATACAGGCAGATCTAGACGTCGCCAAAGAGTTCATAAGATGCAGAGACGAGGGCTTCAAGAGGCTCGACCTCAGCAAATCCAGCATCACGAATCTTCCAAACAGCGTGAGGGACCTCACCCATCTAGTCGAGTTCTACCTGTACGGTAACAAATTGGTGACCCTGCCACCCGAGATAGGATGCCTGGCCAACCTGAAGACCCTGGCGCTTAGCGAGAACTCGCTGACCAGCCTCCCCGACACCCTCGAGAACCTCAAACAACTCAAGGTCCTCGATCTGAGGCACAACAAGCTGAACGAGATCCCAGAGGTAGTCTACAAGCTAACCTCCCTGACGACGCTCTTCCTGCGCTTCAATCGCGTCAGATACGTCAGCGACAACATCCGCAACCTGACTAACCTGACTATGCTCAGCCTGCGCGAGAACAAGATCCGCGAGCTGCCTGCCGGCATCGGCAAGCTCGTCAATCTCGTGACCTTCGACGTGTCGCACAATCACCTGGAGCACCTGCCCGCGGAGATCGGCAATTGCGTCCAGCTCTCCACCCTCGATCTCCAGCACAACGAGCTCCTCGACATCCCCGAGACGATCGGCAATCTCGTGTCGGTCAACCGACTGGGCCTGAGGTACAATCGTCTGTCCAGTATACCCAGGTCGCTGGCCAACTGCAAGCTGATGGACGAGTTCAGCGTAGAGGGAAATCAAGTCTCCCAGCTGCCCGATGGTCTGCTCTCCAGCCTGTCGAATCTTAAAACCATCACCCTGTCGAGGAACGCCTTCACAGCCTACCCGTCGGGCGGTCCCTCCCAGTTCACGAACGTCTACTCCATCAACCTCGAGCACAACAAGATCGACAAGATACCTTACGGCATCTTCTCGAGAGCCAAGAACCTCACGAAGCTCAACATGAAGGAGAATCAGCTGACGGCCCTGCCACTCGACACCGGCACCTGGGTGAACATGGTCGAGCTGAACCTTGGGACGAACCAGCTGGTCAAGATCCCCGACGACGTGCAGTACCTGCAGAACCTCGAGATCCTCATCCTCTCGAACAACCTGCTCAAGCGAATTCCTGCCAGTATAGCCAGTCTGAGCAAGCTCCGAGTGCTCGACCTCGAGGAGAACAAAATCGAGTCCCTGCCCAACGAAATAGGCTTCCTCCGGGATCTGCAGAAGCTCATCCTCCAGTCGAACCAGGTGACCTCTCTGCCACGGGCCATTGGCCACCTGACGAATCTCACCCACCTGAGCGTAGGCGAGAACAATCTGAACTACCTGCCCGAGGAGATAGGCACCCTCGAGAACCTCGACTGTCTCTACATCAACGACAACGCGAATCTCCACAACTTGCCCTTCGAGCTGGCGCTCTGCACGAATCTCAGTATTATGTCGATCGAGAACTGTCCCCTGTCGCAGATACCCCCGGAGATCGTGGCGGGTGGGCCCTCCCTCGTCATTCAGTTCCTCAAGATGCAGGGCCCGTACAGGTCCATGTAACAGGAGCGCGACGAGCGCTGCTGCGAGCCGAACAAGACCAGCCGCAAACGGGAGCTCTGATATTGCGTTAGCTTGTAAAGGGGCGAGGCCGAGGATTTCTATAGTTCAATGTTGACACGTTTGCTGGGTGTTTTCTTTTTTGTATTATTTTTTTCTTTGGGTCGTTTCGAATTGAACGTGACTGTTTGGAATTCTGGTTTTGGGAGTCGATAGGTTCTGGTGAACAGAATACTACTGTTTTGTGTTGTTGGTTGATGCTTGTTCGATAGGTTCAGTGCTAACAATGCGATAGAGTGTATTTGTACTTTCTTTTCTCTTGCAAGTATCTAGCGTATTCTTGTATGTCCCTATTTTTAAAAAATTGGGATTCATTTTAAATGTAGTAGAATGAAAAAGCTTTAGTACTATTGCAATGTAATTTATCATTTATTTGTTCTTTGTGTAATATAGAACAAGAAAATTATCTGTTCGAAAGATTTGGTTCTATTTCCACTCAGAATACAATATTTAGAGAACGAGTCACGGTATACATAAGTACTATGTAGCACTGAACCTGTCAAATAAGTTAAGGATGGATGAATAAGTATGTTAAAAAAGAAACATTAATTCTTTTTTGTATATTTACATGCATGATGTTTTCAAACGTAGAATTCAATTATTGCCGCAAAATTCAACAAACAAGTGTTTATTTCAAAGTAAAGAAAAGTGCCTGTATTGTCTTTGAATTCTTGATTTTGACGCGATATAACAGATAAAGAAAGTAAACTTGTTGAACTGTGCTGCGGCGAGACGCGCTGCAAGCTACATATTGTTTTCCATCGATCGAGCCAGTGTAATACCATTGTAGTGCTATCGATCAAATGGTTCAAGTGCCAGAATTTTATTACTGCAAGTCTTTCAACTATGCAAGTATTGCAACTGACTCTAAAGTTGTGCAATCCATGCGCCACACATTTCAAATCCGCAGATTTGTGTAAGTAAACTTCATCATTTCTAGAGGCAAAGGACATCAGTTGCTTTCCTTCCCATTGTCTATCGCTAATTAAAATTAGTAACGTCGTTTTTAAAATGCAACGTTATAAAAACTTTTGCATTTATATCCATCTACATATACATATATGTAAGTCTGAATAAAGTTTTCAATTTTATTTTCAGTAGGTAGCGCTATACATCTACATACATGATTCAAATTATAAAGCAATCATTTCAGTTACAGAACAAGAAACGAAAAAGCACAATTATTCCTCTATTTTTTTAGGAAAAGCCAAAAATTAGATTAAGTATACATCAATCATGAAACTTTTGGATTCAGGAAGTCATCTAAAGGAAGACCATGGTCTTGCTATACTTCTATAATTTTCTTTTGCTAAGCACAAATGAATCGTGCCAAATTTACGTTGAATTAGCCACGTAGATGACTTATGACTTTTAATACAAGGGCAAATGTGTTATAAATTATTTGTTCATACATACTTTTATCATATGTCTATACCTAATGTCAGACATTAGATTTCGTGTGCTAGAAATACTTTCATTTGATGTATGTTTGTACTATGTTGAAAATGTGTAAAGTGATTTAAAGAAATGTTGTGTCTTGAGTTATGGTTTGCAGACAGTTTAGCTCTTACCTACAACTGCAATTATATTTGCAATGTTTGTTAATTAATACTTATAGTTGATGTTAGGCTATATTAGATCAGTTGGTTCGCTTATGCTGGTCTATCTCACTCTTCCATTTTATTCCAGATTGATATGACTCCTTGCCGAACCTTTTGCTTCCATTTGAAAGGAACAATTTAGTTTTAAATCGGGAATTGAATTACCAACTCTTTGTTTTACGTTTTAAACAGTTTTTGTTTTTCAGAAAAAATACTTTTCTCTTATACATTAATGTATATCTAATAATTGAGTGTCATTATCAGTGATTCAATTTTATTTGTCATTGATAAATTTATCTTAATGTAGTTGAAGCATTTGTAAGTCCAGTTAAAAATTATCATAAATAATTAAGTATTTTGTTTGTTTTAATATCTTGTAGCTGTATACAAACATTGTGAATATTTAGTTAAATTATATTATTTATAATTGTAAAAAATATTATTAACTAAATGTTTCTTCTAAATAAGAAAGATTATTAAAATAGCACACTCAATGGCATTTTATATTTTACAGACATTGCAATAATGTATAACAAAAGTTTTTATTTTTATGAACAAAAATTATTCAGTCAAATTGAACATTTCAAACACTCCAGTTTTTTATTTTATATTCTCTCTAATATCTTTATACTAGATCCAATCAACGAATCCTAATACGGTATTTTCAAATCCATCAATGGCTGTGTATTGTGAAAATTCTCAAAATTATTTTATTATTCTTGCATATAGATATATGCATATTGTTAATCTTAGATTTTATTTACTGTTTGCTAACTTTACAGAATTGTATGCGCACAAATGAAAAACGATTTTCCATCCTATCTATAGAATTTTACATGAGAATTTCAAATCTCTGTACATACATACATAGTTGTAATGCGACATTCAAAGTCTTCTTTAAAGACTTCTTCGTCATATTTTCGACACTCGAAGAAGGAATTGTAGAAAGAAGCTGATTGATGTGCTTTGAGAGTGGAAGAAGTTTAAGTATTTGGAAATGAAAGGCGTAATTTTTATGTCTTTCTCTTAATTGTATTATTCTGCGTATATGTATTTATGTTATTATGTTACGTCATTAGAATCGAAATGGAAAAAATTCTCTGATTCTTATCATGAATATTTTATGAATATTTATAACATTTTATAAATTTAAAGAAAAGAAATATTTTTATTATATAAATTAAACATTTTACATTTTTATAGAAATGTTAAAAATTCTAATGATTTGTTTGAGATTTAATGCATTTATTCAATCTATCATTTAAAATTATTGTTAAATATTGAAAACTTCAAAGACTTTATCTTTAAACATTATTTTATTTTATATAAAGTAACAGAGAAATTTTTTCCCTGCTAAAGTAAGATGTTAAATTTTTAAGCTAAAAGCAACTATTACCCTTTAGACTGTTTAATAACATTTAAGGGGTACCACCACTCTAGAGCCACGAAAAAAGGCCTAACTTTGATAATTTTGTTTCAGGTTGGAGGATATGGGTAAAGGGATCGGGTTTCTTTTCTCAGGGTTTAATTAAACACATATAAAAGTATAAAAAAAAAATTTTTATTGAATTTTCAAAACAAAATGGCGGTGTCAGAGCCATTTTCCAAAAACGTCTTTATTTATACCTCCACGGGCGAAATTGTAACTCCAAAAGTATGAGAGTTAGGACAAAAAAATAATTTTTTTCTTAAAGTATATGTTATTGGCTATAGAAGTACATAGAGGTTTTTTTTTCATCGTTTTTTTTTAAATGGCATAAGTTTTAAAAAATTTTCATCTTTTCGACGTAAGAATTCGCAGCAAATTGTTTATAAAAAAAAATTTTAGTTTAATCAAAAATAGGTTATGTACTTTTTTAGATAATGCGATTGTGAAGCTACAATAAAAATTTGAAAGCGATCCATCGATTTTACAAGTACTTAACTCTTAAAAAATTTCGTTTTACCTTTAATCTGCGATGCCTGCACCGTATATTTGGCCATCTAAATTGATATTCTCTTCTTCTTTCTCCTTCCTGACTGATTCTAAGTCCAACCGAGCCTTTTTTGCAGCATCGATGAGCGATCGCTTGGAAAATTTGATGCGACGCTTATCATCTTCCACGCAGAAGTTGTAGCAGTTTGGCCCTATTTTCATCCCCAAATTTTGCATCAGACGCATGATACTTGACAGACCATCATTGTAGATACCTACAATGTATACTGCTGTATCAAGTACATGTTTGCCACTGAAGGAAGATTTAGGTGCCGTAGACCACACGGTTGCGTTAACGCTTTCATTCGTATGATCGATGCACTCCTTTTTCTTTATCGTGATGCTCTCGTAGGGCTTTGCATCAGTGAGACCTTTAAAGGTCTTTGAATCTCCATCCCCAACATAGTTTGGATATACCATACTGTGTAAAGATTTTGATCGTTTGACATTCACTTTCATGACTTTCAGCTCGTTCTTTATATTCTTCTGTGTCAGTTTTCTTCTTCTAGAATTCTCAAGCTTTGCAGTATTTGGACTTGACCAAAACATCGACCACCTTTCCAGTAAACCATTCGATCAGCGAAACAAAACCAAAGAGCGATGAAAAACCTCGTTTGCGCCAAGAACCATCACCAGACAGTGTTATACCTTCTTTCTGTCCTTCTTTTTCATTTATTACTTTTTCGTCTTAAGCTACCGTCTTCATACTTCTTTGGCACTTTTTTTTTATTAACATACTGTTGAACGTACGCTTCAGCTTCACGAAAAGCGTCATGTAACTGTTCAAACTAACTCTTCTCATTGACTTTGCCTTTTCAAAAACGAATTTATGGTCATATTCCAGCATGTCCGTTTTGTATAAACTTTCATACCTAGGATCTCCACCTGCCCCATCAAATACTGGCCAAGGCGGATAGCCTTTGTAATTTATCAAAACTAACATGTTTGGCTGAACGTTCAAGGGCTTCCTCCTTTTCCTTGAAGCGTACACTGCTTTTCTTTTCCTTTTCTTCTTTCCCTGCGAACCTGACTGTCCAGTTTCTTCTTCTTTTTCCTCTCCATCTTCTTCTCCATCTCCTTCTCCTTTTTCTCTTTCTCCTTCTTCCACATTCTTTTCAGACTCCTGTGTAGTTTCTGTTGAACTTTTTCCCAAACGTTATCCATCACCTTAGCAAGCCGTAAGTATTTTTGTTTACCAAAAAAAGACGTCACTACGCCTTTGTTGGCGCGCGCGCGCCGCGAAATGTCAACACGCGGTGAGCTCCTTGTACCCTTTCCAAGAAATTGCTGTAAGCCGTGAATATTTAGAAGGAGCGCGCAACTTACGACGTAAACTCCTGACGGGACAATACGGGAATGAAAACAACGCGCACACGCACACGCAAACATAAAGCGGACCCGTATTTGAACATTGAAATTGTAAATTGTAAGTACACTTACACTTTCTGGAAGATGGTCCACGTAATGACGGGACTGGCGCAAAAGAAAGGCTTTTTGCAGAAACGCGAAATTGAGGGTATGACGAGCTGCATGTCCTGCCACTTTCCGAAGTACTTCTCGTACTTCACAATTCCCAATAGAAAATCATCGACGCCTTTTTGAGTCTTAAATGACGTATACCGCCTGATCTTCTCGGTCTGCAGCAGCAGCCACCACCTGTACAGGTCACTCGCGTGCTTATACTTCAAATTGTCAACACTGATTGTTATTATCCTACTATAAGTTGGTGGCGCGCGGCTGAGTGCCTGAACAATGGCAAGGTGGTTATTTTTAATATAATTATTCTTGCAATTATACATATTTTATTATTGTGAATAATACAACAGTCGTTGAAGGAAAAATGGGACAATGAGCCGTGGTGACATTATCTAATAAATTTAAACGTGTGAGAATCAAATTGGATTTCAGAGTAGTGGCAATTAGTTTCTAACACGTGAAAACGATACTTTCGTGAATTATCCACGTTCGCGTGATACTTCGATTCGTACAACTTAACGACCGTTATTTTGTAGTCATTGTTCCCCGGTGCTTCCTAAAAGTATTTCTTAATGCACTGTTTAATGAAACCGATATCTTTTGGAAATAAGTGCTCCGACTTGCAATAATCATGATAATCCAACTCAATGAAACTATTAATCGTTCTTCCTCACTTGCCTACTGAATGTCCTCAAACCGTTCTTTAACAATTGGATGATCCTGTTCTACCTCATTGTTCACACCAAATTCATGGAAATTATCTGTCCGACCTCGTTCCATCAATTGTCTACAATTATGCATTGACTTCTTCTGCTCCAATACCTATTCTTCTTACGACTCTATCGTAAATCGATTGAAAAATGGGACGAGGCAAATTTATGAACGCACAAACTTTATTATACCATTCAAGCCTACACCCAAGAGTCGCATAGCAAGAACAATTCTGTGATCAATATCATACCCTTTTTCAATAAAAGGAGAGCTAGGAATATGAACACTTTCACAATTTTTACATGAAACCACTACTTTGAATCCCAAGCCTCTCGTTTCTGATTCTGTAAACGTAACGTCTGATTTGCATTTTTTACACACTACCACTTCGACAACGCGGTAAATACTGCTAAAAAATCCAAAATTCTATAAGTAAATCCTGCGTCGACTTCGAATTCATCAGGATCAATAGGCAACAACATTTTTACTGACGTTCCAGCATTTTCTAACCTTGGTATTTCTAACGCGTAGCGATTCAGTAACGGAGCGCGGTTTGAAATGCTCGGTTTTTCAGCATTGGAGGTACCTCTCCGTCCGTACTTCTTTCCACTGTATTGAGGTTTTTTATCACTCATTTTGTTTAGTGTACGATTATTATTGATAATTCACTATAAAACAACTTTATTCTGATGATTATTTATACAAAAAATAAAAAGATGAACGGCAAAAACAAATCGGAGCGTCTGACTCGGCGTCACTTCGCAGCTCTACTGACTCACACATACACGTATATTATAGTGTACATATAATATATGTATATGTATATTATAGTATCAGCGCACCCTGCTGACCATGAAAGGTAACCTAATGACCTTTTACCTTGTAAATAAGGGAGGTATTTAATATTTCAACAGGTAAAAGCAAAAAGTCGGAGCGGTACCGCATATGCTCTAAACGCACACTCCGAGGCGCGGCGGTAAAATTGAAAATTGAAACTGTTACATTTTTTTTTACCGTAGGACCAATTGGATATTTTTTTTATGTTCCTAAAGTATTGTTTAAACTAAAAAAAAACGATTTTTTTAAAACCCTAGAGTGGTGTTACCCCTTTTAAAATCCTAGAGTGGTGTTAACTTCTTCGTGCATGGAAAATATATTTTTAAACCAGATATTTTTTAATGCTATGTTTGTAGCAAAAAGTTCTGAAAAACTATTGCTAATACATACAATATCTAAAGTACATCTTTGTATATGAAATGATTCAAAATTATTTATGACAATACTAGCAAAATAAATCATTCAGAAAAATTAATAAATATTGATTTATTTATTTATAAGAAAAATTATTTAAATTTTGTACATTTTAGATCATTATTTTTTATTAAAATTATATTTGTAGAAAAATATTGAAAAATGATAAGATAAACAGTTTTTTCGCTGGAATATAATTCATGCATGAAAAGGTTAATTTTTCATACACATACTAAGCATTTCTTGTTTTGAATGAACATTTATAATTTTCTACAAGATATATGTACGATGATTAGCTAATTTGTAATTTCGATAAGTGTAATGGAAATTTTATATTAAATGTTAAGATATCGTTAAGATAAAATTAGAGAGAAAAACTTACATGAGCTGTCAAGTCTCAACCAGATGAAAAGAAATGTATTGAAGTTTTGAAGATTGAATACAGAAAAGTTTGCGCTTTAAGAAGTTGCAGAGAGAAAAATATTTTGTTATAAACTCGCTAATCAATTTTTCTATGTACGTTTTCATTACGAATACACTACAAGTGATTTTTACTAAGGTAGCAGCTCTAAAGTCTTTGGAATGTCTAACGCTAATTAGCTACTATTTACAGCAAGAACTTTTGTAATATATATACGATTTTTCAAGTGCAAAAAGTTATCATATGGACTAATCATTTGTTCAAGATGAACATTACTGAAAAATTTGAATAATTTTGTTTATATACAAATTAATCTTAAATTACCTAAGTTTTTTAATTTTTATAGAATGGATATTGATGTTTCTATGTATTTGTTTTAAATAACTTTTTTTAAAATGCTTTTAGAAAAACGATAATATAACTACTTTAATAATTGATAAGAAAAGGCAACTTTTTTCAAATTTTAAATAGTTATTGTATTTAGAAACATCGACTTAATTGTTTTCTTTATTGTGTTTATTACATGTTATAAATATTTGAAACAAAAATACTTTTCTTACCCAGATACTGCCCATTGCAGGGCTTATGCAAAGAAATAAACAATGTTAAAAACTGTACGTCAAAAAGATTGTCTATGTTCCTTTAATAATCCAAGTGTTCGTGACAACAAGGCACTTTAAAGTTGTGTATGCTAAATAGAAAATTATATTTTGTTAAGTTTTTGATTCAATGAACAACAGGTGCAATCTAAGAGATTAAAGATTGTGTATTTTTACGCGATGCAATGAAAAACAGTAATGGAGATATTTTACACAAATGAAAAACTAAGACTTTTACATCTACTTTTAGTATGTATAGTGTAATATAAGTCAAATGCAAATTTTTCGCATCTAAAACAGCTGCAGTTGAAATTAGACATCGACAGTAAACTTTATGTATTGTGCATTATTAATCTAAGTTATTTAATATCAATGTTAAGAAACGATTATCTTAAGATTGTTCAACGACCATATAAGAAATGTTCATTATTTAAAAATAATTCTGTTCAAAATTATTTAGAAAACTTTGATTTCTAATTTTTCGATTTTAAATACATGCAAAACTGTTACTTATAATAAAAAAATTGAATTTTTTAATAATTTTTCTCAATTTTAATATTGCGTTAAAATATTACTAAAATAATTTAAAAAAAATCATTTTATTACTTAAAACAAGAGAACATATTTTTAGACAAGTATAAAATAATTGTCAGCATGTTCTATAACATAAATGAGTAATAAATGCCCAGTCAGCTTAAGGATTTTTTTTTAATTTGACAATTTGGCAGAGTAATGAAATTGTAATATCAATGTAATACTTTATCATGCTATACCTCAGGGCAGAAAAACCTGCGACAAAAGTTCTTGTTGTTTAAAATCTTAGATAGGAAAATGACAAAGTATAAAAAAAAGAAACAGAAATATACTTTATTTACGCTACCGCGTGTATGTACAAATATGCATTTGTTACACTCAACATGACTTCGTATCAAGTAACAAAAAGATGCAGCGTTTGCTTTCTACAAGAAAGTTTTCAGATAAGCTACAAGAGTGCAATTCATTATTGTAAACTGTTAAACAGTCTTTACTAAGAAAAGCGAAAAAACCCGTGCCGTAAAAACGACAGATTTAATGATAACATAATAAAAAATAAAGATTGATAGCACATTATTCTCATATTGTGAAACTTGTTGAATAATAGCCTGAAGGGCGCAATATTGTGTGTATAATTCACAGAGTGTAATATTATAATTCAATCACTGTAATTCAATGTATATTATATAAATGATGACATAGATAACTGTATAAATATTTCTAAATATACGTATGTATTATAAGATTTTTGTTCATTTTCAAACCATTCTTCCATAGTACACTTTAACGCATCAGCCTTTGCGTAATCAGACTTTTCTGCTTAAAAACAAACTTTCTCTTTGGTTCATTCTAGAAAGAAAATAATACATATTAAAATGTATGATTATTAATAGATTGTTATAGAAATGTTTTTTTTTGTTATAAATATTAAATACACGACACAAACTTGAAGAAAAACATAACACATTGATTGCATTACATTTTTTTTTTAAATATTCAAGATCATTTAAAAAAAGAAATACCAACAGAAAACATGAATAAGAAATTTCTTGATAAGTATAAAGTATAACAAAAATTAGAAATTTTTTTTTAAATATTAAAAAATTGTTAATATAATGTTTTTTTATTTATTACTTTTACTGACCAGTCTATTTTTATACACAAGCAAATACTCACATTTGAAGCTGTATTTTTTATTTGAAATTGATTTTCCGTGTCCTTCATGTAATTACTGGCTTTAACAAAATGTATAACAGTATTTGGCAATTTATCATTTGATTCTGGACATTTTCTTTTGAAATTGTTGTTATTCATTTGTGTTGCAGGTTTCAGTGGTGGTGGTTTAAGAGTACATAAATTAATATTATCTAAACAAGTAGTGGATATACTTGAAGCACGACTGACTTGGGATGCATTGTCTTCATCAAAATTGGGTGTATTTATACTTCCATAAATATTTGAACTAGATTTCATTTTATTTTTTTCTTCTAAACTTGCAATTCGATCTTTGCATTCAGCTATGTCACTTTTCAATCTAAAGCAAATATGAAACATGATAATTCTATTTCAAAGAATTTATATTCATTTATTAATTTGAATTAAAGTGTTTACAATATTACCTTTGAACTTCAGAACTTTCTTTTTCACAGTCTTTTAGTTCTTCTTTAGCCCTTATTAGATCTTCTTTTAATCCATGATATCCTTCTAATTCATAGTCTGATTCGAGTTTCCGAATTTCTAATAAAATTTTTTGAGTTTCAGCCTGATCTTCTTTTGAAGCTGAGTAGTAAAAATAAAATATTTAATTTATTATACTACATACTAACAAGAACTATAAAATAGTTATGCATGAAAAATACATACTTTCTGAAGTTGTATCCTTACATTCACAATTAAATGAGAACTCGTTAGGAATATCTGGATAGTAATTTAAAATAGTGTTAAAGTCATGTTTTACTGAGAAATCCCAAATTTTTTCACACATTTGATTTTGCAGAGTCCACACTTCATGATGAAGCTTATCCTAAAAGAGTTAAATTTATAAAATAAAATCGAGAATTGATAAATAAAAAAATATTATTCTCACCAATGCATTAGTTTCTTCATTTAACAACTTTTTCCTTTCTGGAATTCCTGCGTCGTTTGCTTGCAATACATCTTGTAGAACTTTCAATTTGATATATTTTTGTGTGAGCTCGTTTTGTCGGATGTAAAAGCAATTGTCAACCTGCCGTGTATCAACTGTACGTCTATTTTGAATTATTATACAACGTGATTAAGAAAAAGAAAATAAATTTTCACTCACCATCATTAATTTTGCCCATAATGTTAAATGTCTAAAGAGAATAAAAAAATGAACGATTTAAAATTCAGTATTTATAATTGATAAAAATTAATCGACGCCTCATACGAAGACTAACAGATTTCAGCTATTTCAAAAAAAGACACCATTTCATTTTACTTTTGTAAAAAGATAATGTGTCTGGAAGATTCGATACAGGTCCGGACACTTAAAAAGGAACAGAGAAAAAACACAAGAATAACATTAGCTACTATATCTATAGATATGAGGAACAAGACGTTGTTCCTCATGTTTTCTTCTATATAGATATAGTAGCTAATGTTATTCTTGAGTTTTTTCTTTGTTCCTTTTTTAAGTTTTCACTCTATCAATATGTTTCATTTTTGTACTTTACGAAAAATTTTCTTTTATTTTTATCAATTTTTCATCTCATGAAAACTAGCCGATATTTCAAAAAGCTGAAATCTGTTAGTCTTCGTATAATGAGGCGTCGATTTAATATTAGTTCTTCTTTCAACCGCTTGCAAGAGAAGAAATTGGTTAAATTTTGGTTCGTTACCTATAGTGCATGACAAGCAGTCTAAGTGTTGCAATGAGTTACAACAATAACAAATAACAATGATGTCCTCAAATTTAAAAGTGACAAGTAAACAATAACAAAATTTGTTTTTCTCTTTGTTACGTTTGCACGAGTGAGAACGAATAGTTACCACACTTATGCGCCAAAAGCCACCGGGACCTGAAAAAGCTTGTTTTTAGTGAGAGGTTATGTTATAAAAAGTACAATGAGTTCCAGCAAAGTAACAGCTAAATTTGGGAAAAAACCGTAAGATTATAAACAATTACACGTATTTATTTATAAAAAATATCATTACTTCATCTATGATGGATAAACTTCCTAAAATTAGTCATTATTCAGTAATTGTATAGCATGTCAACCAGTTGTGTAAAGAAGTTTCTTAGTATATTTTCTGAAATTCTGTTCCTTGATTTTTGAAAAAATAGTTTGGTATCTTTGTTTTTCCAGAATACTAATTAATTATACAAAAACAAAACGATCCTGAGTGTTTATGCTAAAAAATTATATCATTCCTGCAACACTTATTTATATTTGCTCTATGCAGTGTATACTTAATATAATTGTAATACTTTTTACTTTAGCAATCCATATCCATTAGAAAAAGTTCGGTGCCAAAAATGTCTCGAAATGGGTCACTGGAGCTACGAGTGTAAAGGAAAAAGAAAATATCTCCATCGCACATCTCGAACAACTCAATTGAAAAAGGCTATGGACCCAAACACAAATAACACGTAAATATTTTTTTAAAGATATATATAGGAATTGTATAAATATTGAATTTCATTCAAATACACTCAAGTGTATTGAAAAATTGAATTCACTTTTTTTCAAACCAAAACATAAAATTATGTTAAAATGGTTACGAATTTAGTTTATTAAGGGGATGCCAGATACCAACATTGCAGTTTTTTGTTTCAACCTATTTATCACTTAAAATGTGCCTACATTCGCAAAATTGCATTAAAGGAGAAATTCATTGCATAAAATGAAAAATCAATAATGTCGGTAATTGGTATGAGGTATAGGTCTCAGATCTCCACTTAAGATATTTGGTAATACAAATGGCATTTTTGTTATAATGCTGACAATATAAATAGAGGATAAAAAGTCGTGTGTTTGTTCAAATATATATTTGAATCAATTTTTATAATTTGATTGTAGGTTATTTGAAAATAAATATATTTCATTAAATATTGTATTTCGTTAGATATTGCGAGCATCATAACAAGGAATCGTTGAATTCAATTTCAATTTCAAGTCTAGCCTTATAAACTTGGTTTGTAATTTAAATTTAATTCCCCACATAGTGCAGAAAACGAAGCTAGCGATACAGAAGAGCCTGTGATCAAAAAATCTAAGGACACTGCTGGTTCAAGCAGTGGTAGTAGCAGTAGCAGTAGTAATAGCAGCAGCAGCAGTAGTAGCAGCAGCAGCAGCAGCAGTAGTTCCTCTGACAGCGAGTCCGATTCAAGTGATAGTGTTTCAAGCAGTAGTTCCAGCAGCAGCAGCTCTAGCAGCAGCAGCGCTGGGAGCAAGAAAACAAAGAAATCTAGCACAAATAAGAAGAAGAAACGATAGCCGTAAGCAGTAATGTGATGTTTTTGTATGCTTCATTTTTGTAATTTGCTTTTCGTTTTATCGATGTCAAAATCATTATGTATTTGATATTCCTTTATATGATGTGATTCACGCTATTTACGAATACGAACTGAAAATAATTTTGTATGTAATAGATATAATAGTCAAACTGGAGACTCTAATATTATCTAGTATAGTTCTAACATCTTTAAATTAAGCTGAGACTTTGATGTTAGATATATGCAGATTGAAAGATATATATTATTAGATAGATTTGTAGTATTTTAATAAATTAGTTAAAATCATGTAAGAAAAAAGTATATTAGAATTTCAAAAAGATATTGTATCAGTTCTATTTTAGGTCGATGAAAAATCATTATAAAAGTATTTATTAAAATAAATTATCACCGTTTCAAACAAGAAGAAAATTATATGAAATTTTTAAATTATACTATGCATAGGATAGATAAATCAGTTATGATGCCTTCTATCGGTTACTATATCATAAATTAGTTTTACAGTAAAAGTTGCTGTATAATTTTCACTTTTTAAACAAAAATATCGAAAGATACAGTAACCGATGCACGGCACAGTATCTAACTTGCTTACGCATAGTATGGGCCTATACAAAGATAGATTATCAAATTAAGTAAATTTATCTGTACTTAATAAAAAATAAAATTATTTCTAAGTTTAGAATATAAACATTAAAAATAAGACCCTTAACATTGTTTTATGTTAAAAATTAAACTCTGTGTGTTCCTTGTGAGACAATGATATTTGATGTCAGCTATATTTTCAGCTACCTTTTTAAATCAGGTAACAAAGATGAAATTAAATAAACAAAAACAATTCAAACTAAATGACATAATACGAAATAATCAATATATTTTTATAAAAATATTGCAGTATCTTTTTACAATAAAAGTAATTATATCTAAAGTTAAAGGCGATATTTTTGAGGATTCATATACCTATAATAATACATTACAATGTATAAAGTCGGTATATAAAATTAATATAAATTAGTTTTGACGCTTTTTGAATTCACGTGATTTACCTGTACAAATTTATAATTGAAAATAGATTAAGTAAAAAAATTAATGAATAATTAAAATAAAAAGAAAAGGAACAACAGATTAAAAACTAATCTTCATCGATTGCTGGCAGAGTCTGAAGAATAACTTTCCGTTTTGGATCATAAGTGAAATCATTTGATCTGAATATATTGCTTTTGTAAAATGATGATAGATTGTAAACTTTGAATTGTTTAGCCTGTAATTTAATATAAAAATATTTATTAATAAAGCTATATTGTAAAGAATATTTATGCATAAATAATTTTCTATCTTACCCTTTCTAACAAATCTTTTTCAGGAATTTCAACTGCATTTATCTGACCTTGTCTGTTCATAGCTTTTTTGAATGCCAGTGCATCCAATGTAAGACCTCGAAGTGCAAAGTATAACAGTTCATTGTGGTTCTTTTCATAAGTCAAGTATTTCTGGAATATCTGTAACAAAATGAAAATTGACGTTTTTTCTGACACAATCTTGGCATTGAATAATAATGTTTACCTGTCGCATGTCTTTCATAACAGAATACTTTTGCGTTTCAACAAAGCTTTCAAGTTCCATTCGGATGGCAAGATTTATGTCTTCCTCTCGCACAAATTCTCGAAGATGCATTTTAGCATTAGCCTCTGCCATTCGAACAATACTTTCAATATGTCGAACTGTGATTGGAAGACTTCCAGTTGCCTAACGAAAAAAAAAAACATTTTTACACTTTGTCTTTTTATAAAATTGATGATGATAAAGGCTTTGCAAACAAGTGTAATTATTACCAAACTTTCTTGCCTTAGCCGACTGTATAACTTTGCAATTTTATCTTGATCTACATTGTTTAGTTTTGGATGTACATTTTGTTTTGCATAAACGATATATTTTTTCAGAATATCTTGGTCTAATGGTTCAAATTCCTCAGGATCTTTCTCTGCTGTATTTTCTAACTGTGAAGGAACGACGTGTTCTGAATTTGTTGGATGATGTCTAATATGTGAATTCACAACAAAATTTGCCAAATGTCTGTCTCGCATGGGATCTACTTCATCTTTAACAATACATAAAATATCGAAACGAGATATGATTGGTTCAGACAGATCAACCTAAAATTTTAAAGTCATTTCATTTAAGACAAATAATATAAATTTTTAAAAAATTAACAAATAATCGAATTTTATATAAGATTATTTTCATATAAGACTTACATTTTCAGAAAATGTCATACTAGGATCATATCTACCACCAATTGGATTAGATGCAGCAATCACTGCACATCTTGCATTGAGTGACGTGACAATACCTGCTTTGGAAATTGAAATACTTTGTTGCTCCATGGCTTCGTGAATTGACGTCCTATCTTGATCGTTCATCTGCAAAAAAATTTGATTTTAATAAATGTTAAGATTTTTTATTGATCAACAATTTAAAATAAATTGGCACTTTTAGGTATTTATACGAATTTTCGTGCATTTTAAGCTCGCAAAATTTTTAGAAAATAGATTTTTTACCTTATCAAACTCATCAATAAGGCAAATTCCATTATCAGCAAGCACTAAAGCACCAGCTTCTAAGGTCCACTCATGAGTCATCGGCGATCGTCTAACATAAGCTGTAAGACCAACAGCAGAAGCACCTTGACCTGTTGTGAATATTGCTCTAGGAGCAATTTTCTCAACATACTTGAGAAATTGTGATTTAGCTGTTCCAGGATCACCGCATGCAAGAATGTTAATGTCACCTCTCAGTTTATGCTTCATACCTAAAAGAATTAAAAAAAGAAAGTTTAAAAAAATATTGTAACATTTTTAGTTTTATAGAATGAAATTAAAACTTACCAGGGTTTTTGGGCACCCCACCAAATATTGCAAGAGCCAATGCTCTTTTAATAAACTTATGCCCATAAATAGAAGGTGCAATGCTTGCAACAATACGGTTTGCAATGTGTGGATCTTTACTTAATTTTAAAATAGTATTGACATCTTCTTCTGTTAGGGAATCTACAATATCTTTTGAATCTTTGACATGCAAGTGATTAGCCAAAAGAACTGTAGAGAAGACTGGGAATCCCTGAAAATTAGTTTAATAAATTTTAATAAATATAGAAGACATTCTATACTATAATTTTTTCACAGAGTAGTTATATAATTTGATTATTTGCTTAACATTTTTATATAAATATTGTGCATGTTAATTCATTCTATTTATACTGTTAATCATTTTAAAAATTCTCTAATTACAATATAATAAAATATTATTAGAAAAAATTATAATTAATAATTCTCTAGCGGAAATAGTTTTTATGCCAAAGTGTGCCAGAGTGCACCAAACACCCAAAAAATATGTCAAATTCGTGGACTTGTCACAGTAATGGTATACTTTGGCACACTTTGACATAAATAATTAATACCAGTGTGCCAATCTTTGTCAATTTTTGTGTTTTTTTTTGTTTTTACTTCTGCTTTTCTGATGTTTAGAATATATTCTGTCATATTCTGGCATACTCTGACTTTGACAAACTTTGGCACACAAGATTTTTTTCATTAAGGTGATTTAGAAAAAAAAATCATAATTTATATTAAAGTAAAAGTTAAATGAATATAGTTTTTATAATTTTACCTCTTCCGTGTTTAAAGATCCATCATAATTATTTGTGTAAATGGCAGTTACATCCACTTCATCTCCAGGTTTACAACGGTCAACAAGATCTGATAACAAAATGCAGTCTTTGCTACGAGGTATTCTCCCAGCTGGAATTCTGCCTGGTGATTCTTGGATTGTTATTTTTTGATAATTTCGATAAACTGTTTTCTCCATATTAATCTGTTAACAATAAGTAGAAAATAAGATAGAATTTTTAGGAACACATTTTTATAATATACTGAAGATAAAGCAATTTTGAAGACATTTCTAAAACTTACCATAAATGGACCACTGCTCTGACATTCAGGACATTTGTTTGGCTTGATTTCTTGAGTCTGTGTCTGAGTATAAGGACCTAAAATATATCCACATTTGCTACAATCATATTTTACAATAGATAACTGTGGAAGAACTCCTGTGGTTGCAGTTACAACTCCTAACGTTCTTACTAATTGATTTAAATGAAGTTTCCTAAAATTTTTAATCAATCAATGAATAAAGTTGTAAGAGTAATCTTATACAGAGATCAATATTAAAAAAAAAGCTTACCTAAATGTTCGTAATTCTTCAATAAGCGGCAGTTCTGATATTCTGACATGAATTTCAGTAGTAACTCTTTCATAACTTGGGAAAATAGTCAAAACAAAATTTTTAGCTACTTCATCAAATATTTCCAACATTTGGAATGGAGCTTCTGGCAGGAAGTATGCAAGTACATGCTCTTTGCTTGCAAGAAGTGGAAACTCTACAACGAAGCTAGACTGCAAAAGAAAGAACGTTTAATTGAAGGACAATTCTCTAATAATATATACAAAACATTTTGCAAATAAATTTTACCTGATTGCTTTCGCACATATGACGAATACGTTCTTTATATATGTACTGCCCTTTAGAATTTGTATAAGTTCTCAAAAAGCTTTTAAACCTATTGGCAATTTCATTTCGAGGAGCAAGCATAGTGACCCATTCTTTAACAGAATGACCCTTTGTGTCTTCTAAATTTTCAATAGATTCGGTCATCTAAAATGAAGTCATTACATTATTCATGCATTTTAAAAGATCACATAAAATAAAATAAAATGAATTGTCTATTATAAAAACATACTTCGGTATCCTCTTGAGTTTCACCAGTTGCTGCCTTTTCAGCCATACGACGTTTGCGAGAAAGATCTTCATCATCACTGTCATCTAAAATAAAAAATCGAAACATTGTACTATGAGCTTGTAATTGCTTTATTTAATTGATTTAAAGTAAGCGAAACGTTTATGAAAACATACCGTAGAACAGGTCTCTATCATCTCTGACAATACCAGCAGCTCGATCTCTTTTTCGCATAGCTGATTCAGCCGCGGCACGGTCGCCCTGTGACAGTTCTGAATATTCATCGTCATCCACAATATCTGGATCGTACCTATCAAGAGCTGACATAGGCCGATAGTCACTGCAATAAAACATAAAGATAAATTATAATTTAAAAAAATTTTAAAATTACAAAATAGCTTCATTAAAAATACCACAATCATTGATTAATTTTGTTTAACATTTAAGAAAACCCACAGTTTATCATTTATCTCTTATATATATTTAAAAACTTTCAGCTGGCAAATCTAAATCCAGTCCCATTAAAATCAACGTACGCTTCCATATTATCCCCGAACAGCTCCTCCCCATCCTCCTCCTCGTTGATGTCGTTCTCATCTCCGAGCAAGCGACTCTCGTCGTCGAAGGGCTCGTCGAAATCCGGGGCTGGTGATGTCATGGCATCGTGCCTGTCGGTGCCCGGAGAACTCGGCCGACTCTGCGAAATTTCAACGAGAAAACATTATACACGTCGAATCACCGAAACATTCGACTTGTACAACTTACCATTTTCGCTAGCTGGGGTTGTAAAGTTAGCTATAGCTGAGCTGAAACCCCAACAATAATATAATTCTAGAATCACAGTTCACAAGGCACTTTTACACTCTGAGACACTTGTTGCGCGGGGAGAGCACAGTCGTAGAAATTAAAACGTATCGACGATTGATTGCGAAGGATAAAACAACGAGGTAAAACGACAAAACAATGACAAAACGGTGTAAACTGTACAGAAAGCGCGTATACACGCCGATACGCGCAAGAAAATCGCGCGGGAATTTGGCGGCGACGGCGAGCCGCAAGCGCGGAGTATACCATTTTCGTGAAAGCATCAGGTTCTTCGCTAAAGGCGGGAATCGCATTGAAGAATTGATCGATATTCGATGAAACCAATCGAAATGCACGATGATAGTTTTTTGAATAATAAATATATTTAAACCTTTCAATATATTTATAGAAGTATATTATTTATCTATTTATTTATTTTAAATAATGGATGGTTCATATTATTATATGGCATATAATACAGTAATGTAAAGTAATTTAATATATAAATATAACATATGATATGTATAATATCATATGGTACAGTATAATATTATATTGTTAAATTAAAAAAAATCTGTGCAGAATAAAGACACTGAATTATTGAGTATTTACACTTAAGTTGAGTACACTCAACTTTAGTGAAGTATGTGCCAATTAAATACCACTCAATTCAGTGTCTTTTTTTAGAGAAAGTAAAAGTTAGAAAAGTTAAAATGCATCAGACCTACTTTACCCACCGATATAAGTATTTATAATCAAAAAGCCACGATTTTCGGAAAAAGTACGTGTAATAGAATTCTCTTTTCGCGATCGCTTTATTGACTATAAAAGAAAACTAGAAGAGATACATAGCGTAACACTAAATTTACGTATCATTACCGTAAAATTAGCATAATAACGTAAATCACGTTTGTTAAAATAAGATAAGCAATCTCCGCTGAAAATATCCGCTTAAACCATTAAAAAATAAAATAAAATCAATTAAAAATTGTGCAATCCGTTAATATACTTTTCCCTGCAATATTATTATTCACTCCGTTTATGAACTTTTACATTCCTTTTACTTTCGCTCTTCTGCCCACTACAAAATAAATTCTTTTCCCCATCAAAAGATCAGCATTGCAATAATTCAATTTGCCCACACAGAGTCGCACGATGCTCATTATACATTTTCACAATCATACGTTGAAAAACTCACTTCCCACCGAGCGCGAGTAAACAAATCAACTTCAACTTCTATATCCACCCATAAATCCCAACATTCGCGTTCGCAGGAGCAATAGCGCTGTGTCTTTGCGAACGCGCTCCGCGCACGCTTCGCGATAGGTCACACCACTTGCACCCGATGTCCAGCCAATCGGCGCCCCTCTCTCTCGAAATTCAAAAGACAAACGTCAGTTGCGTTCCAAACGGCGAGAAAGCGAGTAACACGCGCGGCTCGCGCGCCAAGGCACTTTCGGGACGAGGGACACCCGCATCACAACAAGCCGCGCACCAGGCAAAGAGGACGAAGAGGATCCCAGGGAATGCCCCAGGAAGTGGAGGATCACGCGGGCAAGCTGCGACGCTCGTCGAGGCGAGGGACTCAGCAACGCGCCGAGGCCGCACAGGAGGACCCAGAGCCAAGGGGACAACAACCGCGAGACATGCAGGAGGAAAACATGGATTCCGTCAGGTGAGTTTTGCGTGCCGCTTGTGTTGACGGTTATTACCTGGAGATTGAGAGAGAGAGAGGGGAAAAAAGCGGTTAGGGTGTTTGAGAAGGATTGAGGATTTTTAGTTTAGTTTAGTTTAGTTTAGTTTGATGAAGGGGATGAAGGTTGCCGTTGTCGATCGAAAGATGAGTATACGGATTTTTGGGACTCTTTCGATGATGCGGCTTTTATGGATTGTATGTACCCAGGGGTGGAGACTTAAAGAGTGGTGTGGAGAGTCCTTGGAACAGGTGTGTGTCGTGCATGCCTGCAGTCAGTGATATAGGTGGCTCTGAATGGGGCCTGGGCATGATCGATAAAAAGGGCCTTGCCCCTCTTGGCAGTCCTGGCAGTTTTGGCACACCTTGTATTACTATGAAACGTGATATTTTAACAATTGTTATTTTCTGAGTGTTCGTTGTTTACATAGTTGTACGTCAAATTTATTTTTGCATTTTAAAAGCATAAATAATATGCAAATTTTTAACGGAATAACTAATTAGTTTGTGTCAGAAATATTTGATTTATGGTACAATTAGTTTGTTTATAAAGTTATATTTTATTATTCAACTTTGTAGTATGCACATTACAGTAATTATTATTCAAAATTAAAGAATATAAAATTGAACAGTAAATTATCTCAATTGTTTATTGAAAAATAATTAAGCAAATATTATAATTATATAGATGAATTAAAGTAAAATAATATATTTAGTCTTAAAATATAATTTATTTATTTATTTATTTAATTATATTATTTAAATAGTAATAATTAAATATCAACTGGAATGTGTATATTAAATCAATGCACCACAATGTTAAATTCAATGTTTCTTCAAAGTTATGTACATTTCTTAATCAAATGTTATTAGTCATGTTATAATAAGTTATTTCTAGCTATGTTAATAACAAACTTTATTATAAATTTAGTTTACTTTTGAAATTAATGATTTAACTTTCTAATACATACTCAGTACACACTGCAGTGTAATGCATTACCTAGTATTACAAATACTAAATAATTATTACATTTAATTAAAAAATTAAAACTATTTTAACTATAAATGAATCTTTTTTAACTAGTTTAGCTAGTCACAACTAGTTCACCTCAAACATGCACATTGAAAAAATAAGAAAATTAAATATGTTGCAGTTGATGATATACTTTAATACATATTTTAGTAATATTTTTTATATTTTATATAAATAATAAATATTTAATAGAATATTACGGATATGATGAAATCGTAATATTTAAAATTAAATAAAGATATTTTTAATATTGTATTTTGTTATTAAATGTAACCTGGTGAATAACTAAATAAATAAATAAATAAATATGGTTAATCCCTTGAGTGGCAAGGAAAAGTTGACAAAATGTGCCAAAAATGCTAAGCCAGAGTATCTGGATGCACTGTTTTTTGCATTAAGAAAATACTAGTCTTATATTAATAAATTACGAAAAACTAATGCGAAATTTGTAGTCAACAACCCTTGAAACTCCATACATGAATCAAAGTATAATATTTTTTTCAGTTGTAAAATTATTTATAAACAATTTTGCATATAAGTTATTTTAATGCACCTATGCATCACTGCAAGTTATAGCCAAGTATTGTCTTGACACACTGGTATGGCTATGCTACTAAAGGGATCAAAAATAATTTATAACAAACAATAATCCTTTTTACAGGAAAGCGACAGTTGAAAGAGCAAAGTCAATATGCGAAAAAGACATAACAGAACTTTTTAACATATGGGACGAAACAGGTATAAAACCAGAAGTACTTAGTACGTGTGCAGATCAAGTCCTCAATCACCTTGTTGTAAGTTTATAAAGTTACAAAAGCATTTATAATTTATTTCTATTGTGTTCAATAATTTATGTTTTATTCAATTCAGGGACTAATGAAGGACATGGTGGATGAATCTGTAGAGAAAAAAATGAATCTTTTAAAGAGTGTTAAAGCTTTAGCACAAAATGCACGAAAACTTTCTAAAGTATGTTTACTTATTATTGCTTATAAATATTATTCGTAATACAAATAAATACATTAAAATTAATTCTTTTGCTTTTGTATAAATGTAGGAATTAGGTACAAATTTTATAGCTGATAGTTATGATGATTTACCATTGATGGAATTGGAAATTAACTTGAAGCAACAAGTAAAACAACTTCAACATCTGAAAAACAAGCGCTTACAGTTTATTGAAGAATTAACAGTAAAGGTAAATCAATTATTGATAATGTTAGAAAATCATTTAATATTTATTTATTAATAAGTTACCAAAACCTGTCTGTTTCCACAAAAATGTTTCCACAGTGTTCAATAGAATAGTGTTTAAAATTTAACTTCTTAACTATATTATATGAACATCATTATACTATTTGCAGGAAGCTGAAATCTGTAAGAAAATGGGAGCAAAACCTATTGGATTTGATTCTGAACTTCCTACAGAACAAGAAATTAAAGAATTTGAAAACTACTTACAGATACAAGAAATTGAAAAGGTATAATAATATGAGAAGACTAAGATAATATGTAAATAATTATAAATATTGTTATTTACTTAAATAAATTTAAATATGTTACTCACTTTTTACAGAACCGATTAGCAGAAATGTTTAAAGATTCTAGGCGTTCAATCACTAAAATGATGGAAGAGCTTAATATTACTCCAGCATTAGATTTTGAAAGAATGGTTCAACAAGATCACCATAACTTTATTTATTCCCCAGCCAACATGTCAAAATTAAGAGATCTGAGAGAAAGATTGAGAGATCAAGTTGAACAAGCAAAATCACAAGCTCAAGACAAAAGAGAAACATTGGTTGCATTATGGGATTATTTAGATGAACCTATGGAAGATCGCAAAGCTTTCTTTGAACAACATCCTGGCTATAGCTCAGTTACAATAAATGCTGTGAGTAAAAGTTTAAAATTCAAAATTGACTAAGATTTGTTTTCATATAATTAGCTAAATTGCTCTTTAATATTTATATTCTAGCTTAGTACTGAAATTAAAAGGTGTAAAGAAAAGAGAAGTGAAAATCTCGCAAATTATGTTACTAAAGTAAGGACTGAAATTGAAAATTTGTGGAAATTATGCAAATATAGTGAGCTTCAGAAAAAATCATTTCCTGCTATCAAGTGTTATACGTATACAGAAGATCTTCTAACACTTCATGAAATGGAAGCTGAAAATCTTCGTAAATATTATAATTCAAACAGGTAAAATAATTTTTGTATAAAAAAATAAATCAAATGTTTAAATATGTACAAACATATATTTTATTTTATAGAAAAACTTTTGAACTTTTAAATGAATGGGAAGTTCAGTTTGAGAAATTAAAAAAATTAGATCAACGAGCAAATGACCCAGATCGGTACCATAATAGAGGTGGTCAATTGTTAATGGAAGAGAAAGAACGAAAAGCTGCTGAAAAGGTAATGCTATACATTATTTATATGATCCTCTAACATTTTAAATTTTATACACCCAGTCAGTGATAGTAAGTCTTCATTCTTTGTTTCAGAAACTTCCAAAATTGGAAAGTCAATTAGAAACTTTAGTTGATGAGTATGAAAGTGACCATAAAAGAGTCTTTTTGGTTCATGGTTTTTCTTTAAGAGAATTTATGGACCATTCCCGAGAGAAGTATGAACATGAAAAAGAAAATTTGAAATTAGCAAGAGTAAGTAAATACATTCTTTGTATTTATATTATTTCTTTTTAATGTAAAATTCCCTGTTAAGAAATATATTTCTTTTGTAGAAGCAGGCAAAAGATAGATCTGCCAAAAAAACACCATTGAGCACCTCCAAGTGTCCAAGGACTCCTGGTGCAACAAGTATGCTTCGCATTACACCTGCAAGTAACAGAATGCGTACTCCAGGTGGAGTTAACATAACGCGAATCACTCCTTTGGCCAAAAGAAAACTGCCTTATGATACATCACCTAATGCAACAGATCACAAAAAAAGAGCCGTGCTTCCTGAAAAACATAAAGTCATTGTTTATAATAGTAAAGTCAGAAGAAGTGGCAGGGTAAGCATGTTTTATGAAAATATTTCACAAAATTTAGTTTTTCTTAATTATATTTGAATTGAATAATGAACATTATAAAATAAATAATGATACTTGTTGATTAAAAAAATAATCTTTTACTTTGGCTACAATAAATTTGAAATTTTTTAAACAATAAGTATCTAAGTTTTTTTTTAATATGACATTACATTTCAATTAATACTTATTCAAATTCCTTTAATGTTCGTTGTATAATATATTTGATAGATATAGATATTTTACAATCTTTTAATTTTTGTAGAAAGCAAGTATGAGCAAAAAGAAGCGAAAGTCGAGGAATGACACGACTCTTTCAGTCTCATCTTATGGAAACTTTCAAGAGCATCTCGACCATCGCGACGAGCTGCGAAGTTCTGTATTACCACAAATTAAAACACCTATGAAGACGCCAATCAAACCCGTAAGAAGGAAGGTAGTGGCAAACAGTACACCATCAGTGGTCAATTCAACTCGCACTTTACGGGGTACACCGCGAAGTCCTAGATTATTGACTACTCCTCGATTAATTCCAATCAAGAGCACATCCCCAACAGAATTTTAAATGACTAAGGCATTTGTTTGAAAAAAAAAATATTGTTACGTTGTATTCTTTGCGATTTACAACGACAAATTTTGTCGAATTTTTTCTCCTTGACTCACGACATTGCATGTTAAGAGTTGCAGTAAAATGAGTTAGTTTTATACATAATGACCGAGAGTTAAGGTAGCCTATGGTCTAAAGCTATTTTTTATATGCAAAACGAGGTCTTGCTGCTGGAACAGTTTTATGCAACATGTACGTTTGTTACGATTTGGAAAAATATTGTTATATTTTTTACATGTAACGTTTTGGACATCGAATGTTTTTTTAGTGCACGACGAAAGTACTTTTATATGGAATTATTGCAAATGCATCTTAAAGACATTAAGGGTATTTATCATTTATATTTGTATGCTGAGTAGATTGTGAAACGAAAGTTTCGTAGCTTGTCTTAGGTTGTAAAGTGTCCCTGTACATAGAAACAAATTTTTTTTATTAGAGATGGCTCATGGAGAGTTTCTAAGTTATATTTCTAACTAACATTTATTAATTATAATTATTCTTATTTTTACTATTGGTATTGCAATTTATTATATGTATAAGGAGCACACAGGACGATGCATATTTTAGTAGCGCGTTCTGTAGATATTGCAATAAAAATAATAAGTATGTTATGTAAACTAATATAGATTCATTCACCTTACCAGAATAATTGAATTAAAATCAGAAGATATTACAAATTGTGTGTATGGTTTAAATGATATATGTACATTTATTCATAATAAAATGGACACTGAAAATAATTATGAAAACTAATGTTTAATAATAATGAAATATTCGTTCTGTATCAGTCATCTTCAAAATCCTTGTAGTATACGAGGTAAATGGTTTTAATTATTTAATTGTAGTATTGATTTCGACACGAATATTTTATAAATTGTTCTATTATAAAAATACAAAAAAAAAATAAAGAAAATCAATAAATCGCAAAGTTATGTTTTAAATAATATTGTCAAATATTTTGACATTGAACCTCTATTCTAACATTTGAAATTGTGAATATCTTCTTTCTACATATTTGTAATAGATAATCATAGAGTTCGGGTCTTGGAGTTTGAGGAATCTTTCGGGATCGACTTTTGGAACCTAAAAATGAAGCACAGTACCCGTAGTTTTATCCAATGGATCTTTAAACCTGATATATAATTAAAAAATACTAGCATTGCTCACATGAATAATATTAAAAATCAGATATATATAGTTATACTATAAACGTTAATGGAATATCTACCGTATAAAAGCCCATTGGATAAAACCGGGGGTATTATTTTAAGGCTTTATTTTTAAGGTGAAACTAAAGTCATCTGTCACTGACAAATACGAGGAACCACTTTTTCATTTATTTTCAATTTTTAGCAAATGTCTTTATGAAACGTTATTGTCATAATAAAAAACAACAACTTTCCAGACAGATATTTTCTCAAAATTGAAATTTAAATGAAATAAGTGGTGTTAAAAATTCAAATTTCACGCCGAAATTCCTAACGTTCCCTATCAGAAATCGAGTTGGGGGACGCCGGATATCTCTGTCCTTGTCTATTTGAGTTTTCATTCATAATTTTAAAAGAAATCATTTTTTTGAAAAAATAATAGTTGTCCCCGCTTCGTTTTATAGTAATCTAAATATATGTCTAAGCTGGTTTCATATGATTGTTTTGCTTTCGAGAAAACTTTGACAAACTTAGTATGTAAAGGTTAATCTCCATGTAGTTGGCCCTCATAGTGTGTTAAAGTTTTCTCGAAAACAAAACAATCATATGAAAGCAGCTTGGACATATATTTAGATTACTATAAAACGAAGCGGGGACAACTTTTATGTTTTCAGAAAAATGATTTCTCTTAAAATTATGAATGAAAACTCAATTAGATAATGACAGAGATATTCGGCGTCCCCTTAAGGTGTAGATAAAGCCCTTATAAGGTGCCTAAGTTACTTATCCGGGCCGTATAAAGCACCTGGTAAGGGCCCTACAACGCGTGTAATGCGGCGTCAGATAAGGCTCTGATAAGATGCCTGAAGTCCGGCAAAGAATCCGGGCCACCTTAGGTCCTTAACCGGACTTTGCTTTTTCAAATATTTTTAATCGTTAAGGAAGGCTTTTTTAGTAGGAACTTGCCCAATTTGGGAGGTAGCATCCGGATGATACCTCGGAAAATACCTTTTACGAGCCAATTTATTAAGTATTAAGGGGAGGTCGAAGCCAACGCTGATTGATAGAGAGTCAACCTAACCTCCAAAATTTATACCATAAAAATAAAATTTTTTGGGAATTTATAGTGCAAATACGCGGTTGTCCCCTCTTCTTGCCATAATAATAAATGTGAATAAAAATTAAAATCTATACATTTAGCCAAAATTTTATAGAATATCGAAAAATACGGCACGAGGTGAGGGCTAGAAAACGGTAAGATGACCGTCATTTTTACCGTTTTTCATTAGGCAATTATAATAATATTTCATGATAAAAACTTTTTAAGCTATTTATTTCCAAAAAAGCTGTCGTCCGCAATTCTTTACGTGATAATAAATCATTATCATCTTCATTGATGTAAGCCGTAAAATTTATACTTGAAACTTTGCACAGCGGTAGATAATTACAAAACGAAGGGCAATGACTCTTAATTTTTCATAATTCAGTTTATTCTTTAATTGTAGCCATCATATTAGCATTCTCGGGTCGGTAAGGTAGGTAGGATAAAAATTGTCTATAAGTACAAGAAAACAATCCACAAAGTTTCATCAAAATCCGTGACTTCCCTTGTTATTGTTAATAAAGCCTTGTTTTGATTATATTTTATGTATTTTTAACAAATAAATTCAATATTTTTGGCAAAATAAAAAATATAGTAAATAAGAATTAAATTAATAACTAGTCAAAAATTTAATTTTCGTATTTGTTCAATTGTCATGGAAAAAAATCAATATCTAAATTAATAAAGTAGACGCTCGAGCCAATAATATAATAAGATCTCTGTATTTTCTAGTAATATTCATAAACAATTCTAAATTAATTTTGTTTTTTATCACGTGAATCGTTAAATATAGTATTAAATTTAACGTTCTATTTTTACAAAATTTTGAATCACATTATTGCTTTGAAGGTATTTTTAAATTGTTTTGCATAATTTCTAGTAACTATAAAATATAAATAAATTTGAAATAGAACTGAAAATTTTCAAAAGCATTATCATTTTCAGATTTTTTAGTGCACAAAACGATAAAGTCATACAAATAAATTAGTAATTCATAACGTTACATACTGAAATAAGATAAATTGGTATATTTTACTACCCGTTGACATACATTTTTCAGTTTTGCAGAACCAATTATTACAAATCCATTCTCATTTCATATGGCAATGTATTTGATTCTACATTTCACAGGAAAAATTGGCGTATAATACACTTACACCTAATTTTTATACGCAACATTAATTTCTAATTACTTTTTCTTTTCCTTTTATTTACTTGTAAATTCTCAACGACCTAAAAATGAAAAACTCTGCAACACGTGCTTTTAAAAATAATCAAAAACCCCGATTTCGAAAAACACATATTTCTATTACATATTCATTGGCTAGGTAGTAAATAAAGACTGTACAGATGTTCTTCCATCGCGATCGTCGCTCGAGACCTTCACACGGCGGGACAGACGCGGGCCAGGTATAGCCGCAGCATGGGAAACACGTGCGGCCGCAAAACAGCTCGTGCACATCTGCAAGACTGCAACCCTTCGCGGAACAAGAGCGAACCTGCATGCGGTCAACGTGTTCGCTCGTTGAATATAATATGGACACGTCGAGCTGCAGATTCGTCTCGACCTGGAGGCTGGGATGGTTGGAGTAGTCGGAAAAGGTAAGTTCATTTTTGGTGTATCTATATTGTTATTTTTGGGTGTTATTTACATAGGCATAACAAGAGTTGTTAAAAGCACGAGTGGCCGTATGGAGGATGTATAAAAAGTTATCCCTTGTATGGTTAATTTGAAAGTACGAGTTGAACAAGAGAACCCAAAAGGTTTTAGAATCCCTAAAATTTATAGTACAATTAAAGTTTTAAAATGGCAGTGTTTGAACCTAACCTTAAACGTAGCTTGTAAATAAGTCTCGTAAATTATAAAGATGTCAACTACTATATCGTAATGTTTCGATTCGAGAATTTTTACTTCATTCAATGATGCTGTTTTTAAACTTTGTAAACTACCAATTTTTGGCACATTTTGGTATAGGAACAGTGGTGAAAATGAATTGTCAGAATTCTGCAGCATTGGTCAGAAGTATGATATCTAAATTTTGTTTTAATTTGACGACTTAATTACACCCATAGTTACAACAAATAATTTTCGTCACGGAAGTCTCGATTTCGTGTTTTTGGGTGCGCCCTGTCCAAAACTACAATGGAATATGTCCATTTTGATAATTTTGCAAACATCCATGATCCCGAGAGTAAAAACTAGTAATAAATCCGGTGATTTATCATCCGATTTTATTTATCACTTCATGTAGAAGACCCGTATAGGTCGAGGTGTAGGTTTATAGTTTGTGGACCTTATTCAATCAAAAAAATATATGAAAAGTGTCCTACTGAGAGTATTGAATTGTTTAACGTCGTCCACCGGCTAATCGATTTATTATATATTTGCTTAAAATTTGACAAAATGTTATTAATAGAGGTTATCTTCCCATCACATTCAATTCTTTTTTGTAAATCAAAATATCGAAATTAGAAATCGAAAATTCGATGCATGTTTCTAGATTCGATACCTCACGCTGGATTTTAATATAAGGGATTATCTTGTAAGAACCGTGCCGGTGCCAAAATGGAAATATTCAATGTCAAAGTTGCGAGTCTTAACACGTAAGGTATAGGTTAACCCTCTGGCGCAGTATCTCGAGATATCTCGTCCAAACGAGGTCTTTACCGTAGCCGGGAGGATGAGATATCACGTTCTGACATTTTTGGCTATAACTTTTGACTGGTACACTTTGAGAGTACCTACGATCACGCAAATTAAAGCTGACTACTTACTTTTTAAGATAAGCTTGGTTCGACTTTCGATTTTTACGGGACCCCGAAAACATGAAGTGAGATGTTATCCAATTTCCGAACATGTAAAAAAGAAATATGCATTCGGGAATGGAAAAATCGGGTAAAACGCTTACGCGGGGGGTTAAGCGTGTGTTATAAAGACATTTTAATTTATAGCCACAGAAATTAATTATATAATTCCCTGAAAAACTTATATGTTGTAAAGAATTACTACCTATATTACGTAAAACAAGTAAAACTATAGTTAGCGCTCCTCTTTCAAAGATATGGCTAAGTAAACATTGTTGCCGGTGTTATTAGTATATCTATATTGCGGTACAGTCTGTAGAATAATTTAAACGAAGACTTTTGGGTTGCTTTTAATATTTTAACATTTTAATTTATGAATTAAAGATATTAAATTATAAGTAATGCCGTTTAATGATTATTTGAAATATAAATGAACTGTTTAACCTTATTGTCACCGGTGAACTACCTTAATGAAATAAAAGAAGCTGAATCTTTAAATATAAGTTTTAGAAGAAGTCAAATAATTTCTCAAACTAAAAAGGTCATTTTCCTTGAACATATTAACTCCTTAACACCCAGTATTATATTTCTGCTCATTTGTTTTTAAACTCCCGCGAAATATTCTTAATCGCTAAAAATGGTTTTTAAAACATTGAATTCCTTTGTCTGGATGAAGAGTAAACCGATGGTATTATTAGTTATGAAAAAGTTTGCGATTTCCTTTTGTGAAATTAAAAATGGCTAAGCCATATTGATAAAACTAAAAATAAATTCATGTTTTTGGAATTCTATTGATGGATATTTGTATAAAAATACTTCATGTTAAATATGATAATTTAATTCATTTGAGATCAAAATGACTTATTATAATCGCTTTTCAGGATCATAACTAAAAATCATATTATAGTGTATTGCTTTTGATTAAACAAACTTATATGATGCACATATTGGGACCATTTTAAAGGTAATAATTAACTTCCCGCATTTTTTTCAAAATTAAGGGGGTCCATAAGTCAATTAGGAATTAAATTTTCCCACGTAGATTTTTACTGACCGAGTAGTGAATAATTATTTATAATTATAAAAATACTTATATTTAGACAAAACTCAAACTCTCTGGCCCTTTGTTGAGTAATAATACACCTCACTACGAATTTTCGGACGTCAGAATCAACGGCACCCTAAAAAATTATTGGATTGAAATCTTGACTAAATTTTATTCCAATAATTGTTTAGGGTGCCGTTGTTTTTGACGTCTGAAACTTCGTACAGAAGTATATCACTACTCTAAGAAAGGTCAGCGAGTTTGGGGTTTAGCTATTTATACGTAATATAGTTTATAAAGTCAATAATGTATGGTTCGGTCGGTAATTCAGGGAATTATCTTTCGAACCCCCTTAAGGGGATGCCGAATACCGACATTGCAGTTTTCGTTTTATTCAATAAATAAATGAGATTTTCAAATTTCGTTAACGTACGCACAATCTCGTTATCACTAAGAATGTGCGTACGTTCTTAAAATGTTATTAAAGTAAAAATTGACTGCGAAAACGAAAAATTGACAATGTATCTGAGCATAAGGTGTAGGACTCCAATCTCACCTTAAAGAACTTTGTGCGTTAATCTTGTAAAGCCCGATGGGACAGAAGGGTTTCGTGCAATTGAATTATAGCAAGATTTTTTTTTCTTCATGTTCTAATAGTTCATGCTAAAATAATTAGGTCGTATTTTTTATTTTATTAATTTAGCGAAAATTGAAATAAATGCAGCTATTTGAAATTTGCGTGACGTCATGTTGATGTACTTTCATGACATCACATAGCATTGTAGTGTATCTATATATATCGAACATTTAGAAACTTTACACGTCTGTAACGTTCAAGTTTTTCTTTTTTACGACAAGAGAAAAAATACTCCATAATTTTAGTTGTCGCCATTCTACCTATTTCATGAGAAATATCCCATTTCTTTATATTTTCTTACATTTTTTACTTAATAAGCTCAAAATTCAGCCAAGTCTATGATTTAGATAAAGTAGACGATTTCCGTTGTGGTAATTAAAGCCTAAGTCATTTTTGAGCGCATAAAAGCGGAAAAAAATTAAAAAATTAAAAAACTAAATTATCGTAAAAATTCCTCTAAATAGTGGTGAAATGCATTTCTAAACGCCTTTTCAACCTTTTCAACATTTTCTAATGATAATGAAAATTCGGACCTCAGGAATATAGGATAGCAATTACAGTATATTATTGCACCTCCTCGCGCAGCCTATAAGTTAGTGTTTTTATTTACGTTTTCGCTCAGTACTCGGAATCGGTGTTCTCATTCGTTCTAAAATTTTGCGTACACGATATTTAATACTTTTCCAATATTTAGCAAGGCTTTTCATTTCTTTCTTATCATTTTTAAACAATTGCACTCTAAGTTTATTGTCAGTTTACAAGCTGCCCTCATAAGAACTCGTGTATAAAAATTAAACTTTGAAGTCAATTATCTTTAAGTCGGTAGTGGCTGATGTTTTAAAATTTCACATGCCACCGTAAACTTTATAGAAGAATGACATATTAAATTCTCAGAAACATCTTATCATTTTAACTTCACTATCGAACCTCCTTAAAAAGTTTGAAAAAGGTTTGAAAATGGTTTGAAAGAAACTACCATATAATATATCGACAAGAAATGTTTAAATAGAATTTTATTCTACAAATATTACCAATTTCAGAAGTATCATCTAGATGGTACCTCCAAAATTGGTAATATTTGTAGCACAAAATTCTATTTAAACAATTTTTTTCGACATATTCTATTCTAATTTTTTTTTCAAACCTTTTTCAAAACATTTAATCCAACCGTTTTAAAAGCGTTTTAATTGTTACCATTCAACAGTCCTCGTAGAGTTTTTCAAATGTTTTAAATCCGGTTTTAAAACGTCTTATGTGTAACGAATCTGCGGACATTCAGGCGTTATTTCAACGTGTTTCAATCGTTCTTCCAACTTTATTCTTGAACGTCTCAAAGTTTGGTTCCAAACGGTTTTAAAACATTTTAAAATCATTTTCTGTTATCAGATCTATATCGTTCACATTTAGGTAAAACTATTACCTAACAAACTCTTTCATTAATATCGCTAGCACCTTCAAATGAAAACACCCAATACAACGAGATCTACCAGTATCACCTTACATCACGCCATATCAAAATAACCGTTCGCCGCTCCCTCTAAAACTCTACCCAAGATATCTCCAAAAACCCCCGCCCACACCCCCAAAATCCCAATTCACCCATCCACCTGCGTCAAAATGTCGCCTCCCGACACCCCACCTGCACGTATACGTATATCTTCACTGAGAGAAAGGATTCTTTGCGATAAAGAATACTTCTTAATTGTTAAGTTTTATGGGATTTGAATACTGCCAAATGAATATTTCTTAACGGTTAAACATATCGTCTTAATAGTTAAGAACTGAGTACTTGAGTAGCGTCAACGGCTGACCGCCTGACTTTAAGGTTAACTGAATTCTTCATATTTCTAAGATGTTTATATGACCGTTACATCTTAGTATAAGTTTCCGCCTGCCACGATTGTGTCCACGTATAGGATCTTTTTATATTCTAATGCTTGAAAAGCATCATTACACGCTAGAAAATCTTCAAATAACCTTTCGTACTCGGCATGCTTATCTCACTCGTGCAGACTTTTCTCATGCTCGAGTTCTTAACTATTAAGAATTCGATTTCGCAAGTGCACGATTCACTTGCCACAAGGAATCCTTTCTCTCGGTCTTCCTTTCATTTTATACCTGCCTCGATCCGCGTCCATCGCACCGCCGAGCGTAGGCGTCGACGCTCGTAGACGCGCAGGTGCGCCTCGCCGACAGGTGAGTGGCTACGCGCGAGGGTTCCGAAAGGTGCAGCAGGCGAATGATCGATCCGGTAGGTGTGGCGTGGTCGCGGCGCGCAGGTAATGGGCGAGCGCGCTCGATCGTGGCTCCACCCACGCACACGTGTACACCTGTCGTGTCTGTATGGTGCGTATCCTCGATGGCAAGGGCCACCTACGCGCGCTCGTGCGAGGGCAGGAGTCTTTTTTTAATTGTCTTGTCTTGTCTACCCCTGTAGGAGCGTGCGTGGATGGCGTTTAAAATGGAGGAGCGAGTGTGGGTGTGTGTGTGTTGGGAGAGAGGTTGTTTTGTGCTGCTTTGAGCGAACGTTGGAGGTTTTGAAGCGTTGGGTATTGGTGGAGGAAGGTATTACAATTTTTGGAGGTTATTTGTATGTAGTCTGTTTATATCAATACCATTTTTATTTAGATTATAAGCGAGGGTTTGTGTAAATTCTTTGGTTTAGTATATTCAATATTTTGATTTCATAATCAAAATATGGTTCATATTTATTTATTTGTTTATTTATTTGTTTAATGTTCATTTTTTCAACGAGACATACCCTTTTACGTATATTTTTCAATTTTTAATTTTATAGTACCATTATTGTAAATTAATGTTATTATTATTGTATAATTATTGTTTATATAAAACGGTTAAACCCTTTTATTTTACGTATATTTATTTTTAACGTATCAGGTCTCAGTCTACTATAAATATTAAAGAAATCTCAATTTATTGATACGCAAAAAATAAATAAATACATAAACAATTCACTTTTTGTTTACACATCAATAATTTGAGATATCTTTTAAAGGTGATTTATAAAAGTGAAATGAGACCTACAACTTTAAAAAGGAATGAAAAATAAAAGAGTTAGTTTGTCCTAGTAAGGAAATCTATTGTGGATAATATTTTATGCTTGTGACGTTACAATTATGTTACAAGTATTTTTTTCCACTTCATAGAGTTCACTTTTTTTACGTATATTTCGCGGATATTATGTTATTTAAATATACTATAATATAAATTTCTCAAAATTTTCTTATGTATGCCTGATGTACATTATAATCTAAAAGTTCATTTATTTTTTATATTCTTCATAGAGAGATAGCCTAAATTTTGTCCAGAATACCATTTTTTAAAATTTTGTTATCGTATTGATTGATAATTGTAAAAAATATATAAACTTTTGCGAGAAAAATGAATAAGTTGCAAAATACATAATAAATTGATAATAAAATAGAAAATCTTGACGTACATTGAATAAAACGATCAACATGTTTTTGGTCATTTTTATCAAAATGGCAAGAATCAATTTCAAGTTACAGTGAAAGTTATATTGCACTCTTAAAAGAAGATCATAACAATTACTCAAATATCTGAATTAACTTGTAAAACTTACTTAAAAAATTTGTTTCATAAGTTAAAATGGTTTCACTTGAATTTTATTTATTGCATTATAGGTAGATCAAATCTGTTTTTATAAAAAAAAGTTTTATTTTCTTATGAATTATTATTCGCACTAAAACGAAGCTGAGAAATCGTTGAGTATTCCTATTATCTGATGAGGTTTCGTACAAATAAAGATAACCTGAGAAATCGATATTCTTATATACACATATAGCAATAATCTTGCGATACAATTAGTCGAATGAAAGTCGCAGGGATGTCAAAAATTTACGAGCTACATTCTGTCATTGTTTGAATACAAGCAATTTGTAATCCAAATTAACGATCAACAAATTCCTACAGAACGGTATATAGAACTTTCTACTCTCGTCTGAACTATAACCCTCCCATATCTTACTTCCTAATGTCTAATATAATCCCATGGATCCGGGTAGATTGTACCTTCGGAGTGCTAACCCAGAAAAGCAGCAAAAGTGAATTAGACAGAGGGGGAATTGATAAATATGTTTCTATTATACAAATAACTTGTTACCGATGCACTATATTGATGTTATCGATACTATATTGATATTATGCAATCTGTATAAATGTTTTTACAGAACATGTTTTGATATTAACTTAATTATATATTTACTTAATTTTTTAAAGAAGAATAACATATATATGGGATGTTACGCGTCAAATCGGTCTATGAATATTTTCTAATCGCCGAAACGATGGGGGAAATTGTTGAGAATGTTTATTAAATCTTACATAAAAAAAATTTGTTAGTTGATACAAATTTGTTTTATAATTGTACTTTTATGTGTTTTTGTCTGGAAAAGTTTCGAAATCTTTTAACTTTATAGAAAAAGGTGTAAGAATATATGTTTTGCAATTCTTTTGTAATATTACTAAATATTTAAAAACCTTAATATCAATAATTCTGATTAATCAGTAAAAGTACATTTATCTTAAGTTTTTCCTTCAAGAATGAATACTTCAATAATTTTTGGAAGAAGGTAGGCCGTCGCCTATAAAAAGAGTTATGATTGTTTATTAATGAGTTATAGAAACCAATAACATTATTTCGCAAATGCAAATAACTTACCTATATAATTTACTTTATACGGTTTTTACAACTACTTTAACACTTAATTGTCAAACCAGTTTTGGTCACATATGGGTCAATCAGTAGCTATTAAAAAACTATTTACTTTATTAAAAGAATAAAAATACTGAGACGAAGTTTAGGAGGGCCAGCCTGAGTTAAACTCTAAGAAAGAAATTTATTTTTATGAGTCGATTAAAATCTTTTCTTTAAAAGGAACAATTTTAAAAGTTTTTTTACTATAAATATTTGAAATTAATTATGTGTAATATAACCGTTGTAAAAGTTAAAACCTTATAATCTTGATCTTTATCAATATCATCTTTATTGGAGGAATTTCGAGGCGTACACAATTCTAGGTGACACGAAGAGAGAAATTTGTATGATTATTCGATTCCCTTTGACATGTACTAAAACTTGAACGGTACACTTTTTCGTTAAATTTTTTTTTATTCTTACTTTTCAGAAAATCCCAATTTTTAACAAATTATTAATACATATTTAAAAAAAAATGGTTATAACTGTTCTCCGAAAAGTAATTATAAAAAACCTTTTACATAAAAGAAGTTTAATTTTAGACCCACATAAATTTCGACTTATGAAAAAAAAGTTATCCTCGCCCAACATTCCGAACAAAACGAATGTTCACCCTCGTTAAGCCAAAAATTCCCCACCCAATGAAAGAGAAAAAATCGCGCCAACTCCCAAAAAGCGCTTTTATCGAGGCCGCACAGAGGCCAAACGCGCCCAAACCCCCGCTAATTGAATGAATAAAAGAATACATCCAAAAGCCCGAACGAGGGTAAAGATATAACGACCAACCGAACGTAAATTATACGCATACTTCTACGCATAGCGCGGGGACCTTCTAACCAGGCGACGCGCCGAGAAAAGAAGAAGACACATGTGCACTGGCACGGACGGATTAATCGGTTATAACTTTTGCACCCGAGATACGTCGTTTCATATTTTCCGCAATGCGCGTGGATTAGCCCGCGCGGGATAAGTATATGGCATAAGAGCTGCGTGAGAGGAGGATCAAGAGTTCGCGTGTGTGTGCGCTAGACATTTGCCGTAGATAGCCTGCAAATAGAGACTATGGGGGAGGAGTTGTGTACACCAGTATGCGAGACTGCTTGCGAGGTGGAAAGACTACGCGTATCTGCGTGAGAGAGACATAAATATGCTGTGACGTCGCGGACTGCCAGGAAATGAGAAAAACAGCCGCATCACCACCACTGCTGTATATATATGTGTCTGTATGTGTAGTTGTATAGTGTATATCTAGCTGGGAAAGTATTATAATACACGCGTGTGTATATGTGGGAAGAACAAAAGGTATATACGGCGCATAAAAGTAGAGTGGAGGGAGTGAAAGGTCGTATACACAGCCGATTTACGCTTCCGATAGCGAGGCATAAGTATATGAGATAGTGCGTGCCTGGATGCAAGGGGAATGTGTATATATATACAGTCGTGGAGCGAAGCACTTTGCCAAAAATCACTGCGCCCGTGCGGGTGGATGGGGGGAAGGAGAGAAAAAAAAATTATTGGGAAAAGTGCCGCGCGCAAGTTTTCTTCTCGAGGGGCCGACTTGTGGCGGGGATTTTGCCGCGCCCATTATCCGGGAAATCTTCATTTACTTTGCGGGGAGATGTGCTTGCGCGAGAGGCATCACCTCGCTCTCTCTCTCTCTCTCTCTCTCGGCCATTTACAGATTGAATGGATTACTTGGGCGAGCAAACGTTAAGACGCTCGCTCCTCTCGTACGCCATAGCGGGAATTGACTGATAAGTTTAGGGTTGTTTGAGGAAAACCGGATGAAATTGTTTTTCTGCGTTTATGCGAGGAAGTTTGACGGGAGATTCTATTTCGGGATTGTGCTTGGGAGGAATTGAAAAAGATATATGTTCCTGCGAGATATGGTTTATGTTTAATTTATATTGTATTTTGTGTTGGATTTTTTATTGCAAATGCATGCCGTGAATTACCTTCTAGCGACTTTGCAAATGGATACTGTATTTTTTTTATATATAGTATAAAGTCATATGCAATATTCGTCTTCTTACCAATTATAGTAGGTATCACATTCTTTTAAATAAGGCTAAATTTATATCTTCTTTCTAATTATATGCCAACTTAGGTATAGTTTATCTTAATTTATCAATTCTTTTTTCAAAGCAAATCAGACTACGTGTCTATTTAATAATTCAATTTCCAAAAAGATCTAGTGTTTCTTCACAATAATGCATAGTTCTTGAGATAATTAGGGGTTGGGTCAATGTGACCCCAGTGTGTCACCTAGGTGATTTTATTGACGTGTGTCATTTAAGGGTTCACCCATCCGAAAGTTCTCACTAGCATAGTGAAAAAGCCGTTATTCTCTGTGTCAAATGCTTTTTTTTTTAAGGTTAAATACATATTCAGTGCATAAGTTAATTAAATATTAATTACTATATACCTGATATGATTTAAAATAAATATAGATTTAATGCATATAAGATGGGTGCAGGTAATATGACCATCTTAAGGAACTTTCGATTTCCAGTAGGTATATATCGGGTTATGGGGCTTTGAAAACTATTGAGAGATGTTATTTGAACCTTTAACTCTAATACCTCATGAGTTTGTTTGCAAAAAACTTTACTCTCTGAATTTTAATTAAAGAAGTTCTAAGTAGTTAAAAATTGGTCACTTAACCAACCTATGAACGTCAACGAAAGTTGCAATTTTCGCATCGAAAATACACTCTACGACAAAAACTAACACATGCATCTTAAAGTACGTAAAAGAAGCTACAATTTTATGTACCGTATGCATTCTTTTCCGCTTGTATTACGCTGACAAACGTGGTTTCTTTACGTGCATGTACTGCCAACAAATCAGAGTTTTGATGCTGTCGCGCGTAAACATGGCATTATCTTATAATTAGAGGGCGCTAGCAGCGGGGTCACCATGCCTCGCAATATCTTTTGATACAGTACATATACTGTAGGAAATACGGCGCCCTAGAATTACACCTAGCACAAAGTACGATCTCATATAGGTGGCCACAATACCTGCATGGCCACATTACCCCCTTATTATTTTATTACTTTTTTATTAAATACGATAAAAAATATTCTACTAAAAACCATAGATGTCTTTACTGGGAGATATTTTTTTGAAAACTGAAAATCTTAATTTGTCCTTTTTCGTCAATGCCTACTTAACCCAGATAATAAAATTGGAATAAAACTAGTATATTACGTCTAAAACAAGCAATCATACGACAAATTTCATTTTGTCAATAGCTACAAGTGAATTGCTATTGATTTCCATACTTAGGTATTTCATCTTAATATTTGACTGGTTCCTGATCATTTTTAAAATAAACTGTTACGTTTAATTCATTATTGCAAAAAATTTGGTTAACCCTTTCGATCCTGGTGGGACATATATGTCCCAGAACTTTAACAATTCATATCATTCGTCAGAAAAAAGATAACGACCTCATCCAGACTCATTTTAAAGATCGTGTAAAGAACTATTGACAAAAAATATTAGCAACCTTGTAAGTTTCATCCTTTCGTGTACACACCCCCTTAAATAATAGCAAAATGGTGGACAAAACAAGTGAAATTTGATTCAATTGGACTGAATATCCATTTTTGTCCGCCATATTGGATCCGTCGTTTTAAATTTGAATTCAAATTCAATTTCGAAATGGAAATTTTGACTACGGATTCGTCATCGGCGAACCGCAAAAACTGATCGTAACATGTGAATAATATGAAAAGAGTAGGCACAAAGAAACAAGGCACGAAAGTGTTAAACAAGCAAGAAATAACGATATAAGGGAGAGTCTCCCAGTATGACTCTCTTCCCAGTATGATCACCCATGGCTATTGGGCTGATACCGCTAGATGTCAGTACTTTATATGCTGGATTAGATGCATGTTATAGGTAGTTGTATTAAATATCATCGGAGATTCTTGTTTTTAAATCACAACTCCTAAGATTCTTTCGACAATAACGAAAAAGCCGTTCATTTCCGTGTAAAAAGTTGTTTCCCTAGGGTTAAATAACATGCCTAGTATATAAGCTAATCAAATATTAATTATTTAATACATGATACGATTTAAATTAAAATACATTTAACAATATACTATTTTATAACTTTTACCTATTTTAGAAGCACAATTTTTAAGCATTTAGAGTAAAAATACTTTGTTATAAACGTTAGGTGGTCATACTGGGAGACACTTTTTAAAAGTCTCAAAACCTTTATTGTTCGTTATTAATTATTACTCGACTCAGATTACTAACTTGGGCTAAATGTAATTTACTTCGTCAAAAAGGTCCATTCATACCACTAATTCCATTTTTAAATTTTCATTTTCACCTTGGTACACAAAAGTTACAGCTAGAATAGCTATGGGTGGTCATACTGAAATACTCTCCCCTATACTAGCTAAAAATATATAACGCTTAAAATTATATTTAGTAACAATTTCTTCATAAAAATAAACGTTGATCGGAAATTGATTTCCGCTGATAAGGAAGCGGCGTCGCCGCAGTACCTAATTATTATTAATCCACTAAATCTTCAAAAGTGTACCAGTTAGCATAAAAAAGCCCAGCCTCGGGACGAACAAAAAGAACCCCGGATGAAAAATCTCTGGCCATACGTCCTATCCATTCACGCAAAAGTCACCCTCACCGTCCCCAATAAAGCGCAAGAAAGGCACTTACACGCCGCGAAAAAAAGGTTAACAGTAGAGGAAAAAAAAACAGAGAATAGAAAGAAACGAGCTCTAGCTCGACGGATACAAATCAGACCCGCGCGCGCGCTCACGAAAAATGAAGATAAGCCCGCAGCCTTTTATACACACAGCACAAAACTACGGAATCGGCCATAACAGAAATAGATGAAATACATCTAGGGAGCGAGCGAATCCTACACACACACACACACACACACACAAGCCACAAAAAGTCAGAGAGAGAAAGAGAGAGAGCCGGTTATCGGGCGTAAATAATGCGCGGTGGCGCTGCGCGCAGCCGGATTGATAAAGATTAAAGGTAAAAGGGAGCGAGGTGGCGACGCCGTGTCGCAGTCTACTACCCTCTCTCTCTCTCTCTCTTTGCTACAGGGGTCGCAGTGGCGACGCGGGGGCGCCCCGCACCTATATACGAGGGGTCGCAACTCGGAGTTTAGGCGACAGAAGTCAGGCCGCTTGCGCGCGCGCGCGTCTGCGAAACGAAGCGTGCGACGCCAGGCTTCGAGGGGGATGATGTCATGTGTGTTACGTAGAGGGGGGGTTGGCGCGTCTCTCGATTTCAGCGTTTCGCTCTGCTCCGCACCGATCGCCCTTCTTTCGCAGCCGGCGGTGGAGCGAGATGAGGTGCAGCGGGCAGGACCGAGCGTGGAGTCGGATGCTGTTTCCTTTTTTTTTCTTGCGTTGGCTTTGGGTTTGAGATTGTTTCTTGGAGGGGTGGGGGAACGTGCATGGGTGTAAGGAGATTAGCGGGGAGGGACGGTTTTTGAGGACGGGTGGGGTGGGGGCTTCCGTTTTTTGCGAGGAGAGACATGAGGTTTGGATGTGTGACGCGCAGTTGGAGATTCGTTTTGGTTCGTTTGCGTACGGGGTTGGATTAGAAAGTTTTGGTTTGATCGATGGTGTTGCTTTATTAAAAGTGCGGAGCTTCAATGAGATTTCTCTTACAGAGTCAAATAGTGCAGTAAGAATTCAAATTCTTTATTCTTGAGCTTCCTCACAGAGGAAGCTTTGTGATAGTAAAAAAAAAGTTTTGCTAAAAACATGTTAGAAATATGTTTTGAGAAATCAAAATACACTATTTTTAGAAAGTGTCTGTATGGATGTGCATGTGTGTGTGTATGGATGTTTACCAGCATTACTCTGCATACATACCGTGAAACTTAATGTTTCAGGGCTCATTATTTTTGTTTATTTAAAGGAAGGCGGCACAATAATTTTTTTTTATGTTTTTTGTTACTTTTTTGTATTTTAGCGGTTTTTCGATTTTTGAGTTTTATTTTTTTGGGTTTTTTAATACCTTAGACATAACATTATAGATCCAATGAAGATGAATTTGAAAGAGCATAAAATTACCTATCTTTTCCGATCCAAAATTTTGAAGAATATATTTCCCTGGTTTTTTTCCCAAACGGTTATATCTGTGAAATATAAGATGAAAAATTTTTGAAAAAAATTGAGATGATAAGGAATATTTAGAATAATATCTTGTAAAATTTTTGAAGCTTCATATTTTTCTTTTGTCGAGAGAAAAATAATTTTGTTAAAAAAATCGCTTCTTTTCCTGATGCGATAACTTAAGTAAATCGACAGCACTTTATCTGAAACTTTAAAAAAGGTAGCTTTTTACTATCTCATGACCTGTATGTTTTTTAAGTTCATAAGATCTTTTACTTTCTAAGATATTGAGGTTATGTTTTTTAAAATTTTTTTTTTACCGCTTATATCTCGAAAACGGCGTGGTCATTTTTTATCAAAAAGGACTAATTTTTTTCCGTTTTAAATGAAGATTCAAAATTGCAAAGAAATTTCGAGATTCATGGACTTGTTTTTGTTTTATAGTGATTATTTTATTATTTGATTTTTGAGTTTTAGTTTTTCGGGTTTTTTGGAATGTTAGAAATTTTATGATCAATTTAGTGTAAATGCATTTAAAATGTATAAAAAACGTATCTTCTACAATAGAAAAATTTAGTTAAAAAAATTTAAAAACGTTAAATGTTAAGAAAATATGAATATTTTATTTATTAATTTATATACTGAGGGTTGGCGAGTGATGCGAGCAGGAGGATTTCTGTTTTTCTTTTTATAATTTTTCCATTGATATTTTGAAATATTGATTGAAAAAGTATTTTAAGATAAATGAAATAATGTATATCAATATTTCTTGTTTTATTTTTTATAAATATAGGTAAGAATCATACGTATGCACGATATAATTATGTGATTTAAGATGTCGTTGAATTCAAATTCAATGTGAAAATTATTAATTTAAAAAATAATGTTACCGAAAACTGCGTAAAACAGATTTACGTTATATATAATGTAAATTAAAATATAAATATAAAATAAAAATAAGATAATGGCTACAGCTAGTTTAATTAAACGTTCTGAATTAAACCATCAATGATAAATCAGAACACATTTTTGAGAACCGAATTAAAAAGAGATATAGCAATTTAAAATTAATTTATTAGAACAAAAATTTTCATATTAGAACAATTAATTTAGTTTAAGTGCCAATGAATTGGCAGCGGTTTTTTCGTACGTCGTACATGGAGAGAAAAAGTTAGTAATGATTACTATACTAGGATAGGAATTCGGAGACAAAGAGTAAAATGGGTTGACAGTACTACGCAGGTAGGACTCAGTACTAACCTATATAGGAATTAATAAAATTTCGCGTAACCTCCAATCTTTCCACTTTTCATGCTTTTATATTAACAAAATGCGTATACACATAGACTTCATGATAATTATTTAAATTCTCAGCCATTTTATTTTCAATAATACATGTATACTTCAATAATTCAATAATACATATAAAATAAGCCAAATATTAAATAATTATTCAATATTATTCAATTATCCAAGGAGGATTGATTACTATACTATATTAGGAATCAGTCCAAATAGGTTTTATCGGTTCCAATTTACCCACCTTGCACTGCTAACTCCTAACTCATTCCTAACCCTACTTAGTAGCAATTACAATATTTTTCTCTTCGTGTAAGTTACTTAAATGACAGATCTGTATTATCAACTTCTCTATTTTAAACAGTTATTCGAGATTAAATAATTGTTTTTTAAAACAGGCGGTTTTACTATACCCTCCAATTTTCCATAAGCATTGTCTGGTTAAAATTGCATAATATTTCATTATTATTTGTAGCCGGAAATTACTTTGATGGATTATTTTCAAAATTACTTATATAATAATAATTCTGTATACTCTCGACTACCTACATGTAGCTAATAAGATTTCTTCTAATACCTTAAAACATAATAATAAGTTATTTAATCACGTTCTTTTTTCATTGGATTATACAACTATTCAAGGATTTTTAAGGTCTTACTGTTAAGGAAATGTTGGGTTTCAATTTTAAGATTGTAGAACCAAAGGAATGCAATTTAATTCACAAGATTTAAACTTCTATTCACCCGCTAGGGTGACCTGCACCAATTCTCTGCAACCGAAGAATTTAGGGTCGTAGTGAAAAGCATAGTCATCTTAGGAATTTAGAGCTTAATTGTATCTTACTAGTTTACCACGTACAACATCCCTTTGAATTCTGATAGTTTAAAATTAATAAGTTTAATTGTCACTTAAACATTCAATAAAATTCAATGAAAATCGGTCACATTCCTTACTAAAAAGGGTCAGCTAAACCCCCCAGATCAAATTCTCTATATTTTTATCAGTCTTTGTACTGTGTAACCCATACAACCAAATAGCTGATCTTCAAAGTCGCTCACATCAAAGAATTAATCAGTATGTAATCGTTTTCAGCAACTCAAGAAATATTCGAGCAATCAACACGCCAATAAAACAGTACCCCAGTAATACATTTCCTTCGTAATACCCTGTTCGAGTACACTTAAGCACAACAAGCACAATTCCTCCGAATCATTCATCCCAGCCACATCTATCTCGCCCATAATTTTTAATTCCTCCGTCCACCTTCATCCTCCATCAATTCCATTATCTCCTTCCAAATCTCTTCCTCTCGTTCCACCCTTATACATATATTCCTTCCTCCCTCTATACCTCCTTCCGCTACGCTGACAAACACACGTACACACGCACACGGGGCGAAAGCGGAGATGCATCAGCGAGACCGAGATTGATGCGCTGACCGAGCAGACTCGACGTTATATATATCATATATAGTACCACCACCTCTGCGCTGCACACCCCATCTCCGGATATCTTTGCTCCTCGCTTTAGCCAGGAGACAGGGACACAAAAGTCGTGTGTGCGCGCGCGCGTGCTCACCCCTCGACTTCGTCATCCCTGCTCGTGGCGGTGGTCCATGCGCGCATTTTCGCAGAGATGACGCGACGCGCGGGCGCGTACGTGGGGTCGCGCGCCGAAAGGTCCAAGTTGACTGCACACCACAGAGCGGAGGGGTCGTAGGTTAGTGTGTAGGTATAATATGGGATGACGGTGTGACGAGTCAACGTGTGGCCATCCTCCCCCCCTGCGACGACGGCACAAAGGAGACGTGCCTTGTGCGCGAGTCAAGGCCGCGTGTAGTGCGTGGCGTTTAAGGTACGGGTGTAGGTATCGATTGTAGCTTTTGACTTTTGGAGTCGTAAATTTGTTCACTTATTTCGTAGGTAGAAGTAGAATTTTTCACGAAATTTTAAGCTATTTTTGGCTGCATGCACTGTAAACAATCGTCTGTAAAAATACTACTCTGAGATTAGGAAATGATGGTACTTACGATGAAAATAATAAATATGCTGTTCTAAAAGCAGTTAATTTGATATTTTTGTAGTTATAATCACACGCGTGAATAACATATTCACTACTCGAAGTATATATACATGGAGAAAAAATCCTCTCTATAATAGTATGAACAAATACTCGCTTTAGAAGCAAGAACTTTCCTTGACATTTTACTGTAAATTCATTCGTTCAAAGTACGAGAGCAACTCGTACTTATAGAACACAACAGTTATGATCATATTTCTCGAACCTCGTACCTTGAAAGCACGTCGCCATCCGAAGAAAGCGTGAGCACCCGTCGTACTGCGATTGCACAAGCACATCCTATCGTTTCACGGCGCTCACACTATTTCGGTGCGAATCTTCGAGCAATTGAGGTATAGACAAGTGCGCGCGCAGACTCTCAATCGCTCGAAAACTCTTATACCGAAATATTATGAGCATCATGAAATTATAGAATGTGCTGGAGCAATTGCAGTATGACGGGAACTCACGCTTTTATCGGACGACGGCGTGGGCGTGCTTTCAAGGTATGAGTAGCTGTCGTGATTTAAATAAATGTATTTATAATAAAATAGTAAGAAGATCGTATCATTTTTGCTCAGATCATAATGTAAGATGGGTGCAGGTAATGTGACCACCCAGGCCACCTATAAAAGATCTCGTTTTATGAATTATTCTAGGGTGCAATAACTTTTACAGTATATGAACATATCAAAAGATGTTGAGGGGTAAAGTGATGACGCCACTAGCGCCCTCTAGTAACAAGATAGTGTCATATTTACGCGTGAATGCATTTCATTTTAGCGGTGCAAGCAGATAAAAAAAGACTTTTGTCAGCGTGATACGAGCGAAAGAAAAATCATACGGTACATGAAATTGTAGCTTTTTGTACGTATACTTTAAGATGTTACTGATTACATTAAGATGATGTATTATGTATTAGTTTTTGCCATAGACTGCCCACCTTACTTTTATCACGTATAAGGTGTAGTACTTCAAAGGCGTGAACTCTTATACTAAAAAAGTTAGGAATACAGCACTTTTTACAGCATAATAATTGAAGTGATAAATTACATTAAATTTCAATGAGAACCACCGTTTTACCAAAGATACTTGTCATTGAGTCTCTGGACCTTCAAAAAATTTCTGAGATATTTTCAAACCAAATAAAGTAAAAGTACATTTTTCATACTGCATATAACTTATATTTGTCACACACGCTCGATTTTTGCGCTTTTCCGACCTATAAAGCGGGTCTAAAGAATCCGTTTTCCGACCGGAAAAAATGCGGACAAGATTACTCGTCTTTAGCTCGCAATACGCACTCGCCTTCGACTCGTATTGCAAATCAGACACGCAGGCGAAAAAAGCATACTTCTTCCGCATGGTATACAATATACTATTATAATTCATTTTTCTTACTGTTGTAAATAAATACAATAATCGCTATTTAGCGTGGACTCCAATACTCAGTCTAAATGAATGGTACATGTTCTCGTGTAACAATTACTAAAACTTTGTAAAGATTCTACCATACTTTTCCTATAAAAAAGATCGCGCGTTATCTTGTGACCATTTTAAACGTTATTTGATTGGTCGCTTTGTTTAAGAGCGAAATTCAAATTTAGCATAAAAAGAGTAGAACTTTAAAACGGAATTACGAACTTCTTACAGTTTTTTAAATAACCGATATATTTATACATATAAAAGAAATCAACATCTATTATATAAGTAAAACAACAGCCAGATACTCCGTTTTCAAAGTATAGCCATGGAAGTTAGCACCTAATATTATTGGTATATCTATATAATGATATAATCTCATTCAAAATTGTTGATCATATTTTTATTTCTTTTAATCTTTTTAAGATTTTTACGATACAAATTATATGTTTATGATAACATTTTAATCTAATTGACGGTTTGAATAACAAGTAACACAATTACATACTAAATTAGAATAAAATTAACCTCTGGACCGGGTTGTTACGCAACAACTACCCTAAGCGATACATGGGATGTATATACGGGATGGATGCGCGTGTTTGCGGGAAATCGGAGAAGGCCCGGCTTTGATTTTCATCGGGGAGGCTATATACGCGATATACGTAAACACTATATAGGGCTCGTTTATGTGCATGGATGTACGTGCCGTAGGGGAGGGTAAAGCGGAGGCCGGAGTCAGAGAGCACGCGATTAGAGAAATTAAGGGGTTCTTAGGGCTACGTGCTTACTGCTTATGTGAGGGATGTATGCGAGGTGTGACGTGTTGCGAGAGGTTCCGTGAGGCTTTTTTTTCGTGCATCCGAGGATTTTGTCGTACTTAGCGCGAGTTGCTATTCAATTTAAGAGAACTGCGCGCTTGTGGGTGCTTCTAATTTTGTTAAAAGTCTTCGATCTTATTTCTTAATTTGGGTGTACTTGCGGGGAATGTGTGGTTAGTACGATAAATACAGATTATTGGTAAATTATGTGTATAAGGGGACATGATCACTATAGAAATAAATCGCGCGTGATTGATTCTACCGGGAAAATTAAAAAAATTGTCGTGTATGCGTAATATAAGGACAACAACATATTAACTTTTCTATTATTATTAAAAAGTTATTTGTCATTTTTTAATGAAACAACTGATCCATCACATCAGTTTTTTATATGTATTTGCAATATCGACCGCGCTCAGTGCGGTTTATTTTATTGCTTTAAGACGTGGAATGTGGTTTTAAGTAAATTTGAAAATATACCTTAAACATCAAGTTCAACTTCATTCAAGTTTAGAAAAAATATGTTCATGCTATCTAAAATTACATTTTCAAATACATTATTAGTGAATACGTCGTCATATATATACGTAATTTAGACGCAAAAAGGTAAATTCTTATTATTTCGAGATATTTAGGTCGAAACTGGTCACGCATTTTCATAGAATGGATAGATAATCCAAAAATATTTTGTGCTAAGCGACTATTTAATAATAATTTAAATTTAATTTTAATTTAAATTTTGAGTTCAGTTGGAGATTTTTATATCCATTAATAATAATCTTGATTCTTGACAAATATCTTGATTCTTTTACAATGCACAACAAAAAATTATTCTAATTCTTTTCTAAGGTGCTTTCTTGGAACTATGAATAATGATTGACCGAAATGTTAAAGCAATGATATGTAAAGAGATGAAAGATTTTTTATGCCATTCCGCTTGCTTAAAATAATTGCTCTTCTACGAAGACTGAACTAACACTTAAGAGGACAGTCGTATATATTCTATACGCGGCCATAAAAAGTACGATGATGAAGCCTTCTTAAAAATCATTAAATTGAGCTCCTACTATTATGTTATTGTATACACGTAAATTTATTATCTTTTATGCGATCTTGTTTTTGAACATTTTATGAGCTTTAAATTTTGCACTGCAGGACTCTTAATTTGCTTGTAAAAATTTAGAAAGCACCTATATTATGTAGTAAAATATAGAATTTTGTTTTTATTGAATTCTCAGATCCTACATGCTGTGGGATTGTGTAAAAGAAAATAACATAAGCAGTTTCTTTTTACGCGTTAGTTCTTGCAAAAATGTATTCTAAATATAAATGTATAAAACGAAAACAATTTTTTAAAATAATTTTTCAAATACATAACACATAAATATCGAAAACCAGAATTATACCGTTATGCTTGTATCAAAAAGCGAAAGCTCGACCGAGCGAAATTTTTCCAAAAAAGCAGCGTGAATAAATAAAGGCAGAAGAAAAATAGATTCCATAAATCATGAGTAAGAGACAGCGAGAGTGAAAGCACCTAAAGATTTGCACTTATCAACGCTCGACTGACTCACTAAAAACCCCCTAGTCCCTCTCTCCAATCTCTTCGAAAAACACAAAACTACAAGAGCAGAGAAACGCGCTCGCAATTCAGCCCATAGGAAAGTGGCAATCAAAACTTCCCGGAGAGCGAGAGAAAAGAGAGGAGCGAGTCCGAAAAGAAAGAGAGATAAAACTGCTCTCTCAGCCTCGCACGTACACACACACACACGCGCGCGCACACCCATACACACCTTCGCCTACGCCATTACTATGACACGCGTTGCCTCCGCCTACAGTTTAACAGAGAATCGTTTTAACTTGTTATGCTAATATAAATAAGACACGTGCGATAATTATAAGGCTACATCGAGTACAAGTAAATAAAGTTTATTTTTCTACACTTTTTTTAATAATATTAACGTTTTGTCTACATACAGAAAAGTCAAAGGCGAGTCTCTTATTAATAATTATCTGTAAGTGACATATGGCTTAACAATGTTGGTATATGTGTGTGTGTGTATGTGTGTTAATGCGTGTGTTCCGTCATATCTCCGGAATGATTACTTTCTTTGTTTTCTATAAAGAATGGTGGCTAAAGAAGTAGTTTTGCTTCCTCCTAAAGGAAACTTTGTGATAGAAAAAAAAAGTTTTCTTAAAAATCAAAATACACTATTTTTAGAAAATGTGCGTATGGATATGTGCGTGTGTGTGCGTGCGTGCGTGCGTTCGTATGAGTGTGTATGGATGTATATCACCATATCTCGAGTAATCCACGGTAAAAATTAGTGTTTTAGGGCTCATATTTTGTTTTCTTGACCTGAAGGAAGGCGGCTCAAAAATATTCTTTTTTGTTTTCCGATGCGTTTTTGTTTTATTAGCGGTATTTCGATTTTTGAGTTTTAGTTTTTCAGGTTTTTTAATACCTTAGAAAAAATATCATCAAACCAGCGTAAAAATATTTGATAGAGCATAAAATTCCCTACTTTTCCGACATGAAAACGTTATTTTACATTTAAAAGGTAATATCTCGGAAACATATGACAAAAAGTTTTTTAAAAATTTTTAGATGATTAGAAATATGGAGAGAAATGTGCAGTAAATTTTTTTAGCCATTTTACTTTTCTTTTGCCGAGAAAAAAATCATTTTATAAAAAAATTCGATTTTCTATGTCGAACGATAACTCGAGAAAACGGCATTATTCTTTTTGAAAATTTCCAGAAAGGTAGCTTTTAACTATCTCTTGAGTAAGTTCTTTGCCCAGATCATGAGGACTATTATTTTTCAAGATATTTGAGGTTATGTCTTTTTTCAAACTTTTCTTTGATCGCTTATATCTCGAAAACGGCGCGGTCATTTATTGCCAACTGGGGCTCATTTTCTTTATTTCTTAATAAGATATCGGAATTCAAAAGAAATTTTAAGATTCATCGACTCTTTTTTGTTTTACGATTTTTCTATTTTACGCTATTCTGAAATCAATGAGGTATATTATTTTGGTATGTAGAAATAATATAATCGCTTCAGAATAAGTGCACGTGAAAGAGAATAAAATTATCTATCTTCCTCGACGAAAAATTTTCTATAAGCTATATTTATTCTTTTATTATACACAAGAACGTCATTTTTTGTTTAAATGGTGATATCTCGGAAACATATGATAGAAAATGTTAAAATAAATTTAGCTGAAAAATGTAGCTTTCCACTATCTCTTGACTGAGCTCTTTGCCAAGACTGTAAGGTCTCTTTCAAGATGGTTGAGGTTATATTTTTTTTAATTTTATTGCTTATATCTCGAAGATTGGGGAAGGAAAAAAAAATAAAAAAAAAATAACGTGGAAGGCTTGCGTAGATGAGGCGATGAACTTTCGAGTTCGAAATGCCATTTAAAAAAAAAAATATCTCGAAGATGGCGCGGTCATTTTCAATTAAACAAACCAATTTTTAATTGTTATGTAGAAAACAATTAAAGATTCCTCGGTTCGTTTTTGTTTTATAACGAATTTTCTATTTTAATATTTGGAAATCGATAATACAATCTATGATAAAAAAAACCCAACCCACCTTTATAGTAAGGAACATAGCAATATAAAATAATGTATTAGAATAAAGAAATTCATATTGGAACAGTTGATTTAGTTTGCGAAAGCTAAGTGCCAATGAAATTGGCAGCGGTTTTTTTATAGGTTGATGAATATCTATATTTTTTGATTCTTTAATGAATTCATATCAATTGCATCTGAAAGAGCTTAAAATGCCCTATCCACATCCACAAAAAAAATTCTAAAAAAGTGTTTATATTTTCCCGCGTGCATGTGTGTGTGTGCTTCTGCCTGCGTGGGTGTATGAGTGCGTGTATCTGTGAATAGGTTCTCGCCTCCCCGTCGATGACTCACGTCTAACCCGCACACGCGTGTACACCCGTGCACGCGTACAGACGTCGACGTCGACCAGCGTCTTTTCCCCTTCGCGATCGCGTATCTCGCGTCGCGCCAGCGCAGCCGAGACAGAGGACGAGCCGAGCACAATGGCTGTACACCAGGGGTGGTTAAAGGTAAGTTGGCCGTCGTCGTCGCCGTCGGGGCGAGTCGTTTCCACTCCGGAAGGAGCGGCGTGTGTTTTTTTTTCTCTGCTCGCTTCCGCGCTTTCTTCCGCTGATGGACGCTGGCTGGCTGCTGCCCCATTCGGCCTGTACTGGGGAAATATATGTGAGGCGAGAGAGTGCGTTTTTGTATGGGGTGAAGGTTTAGGGTAAACAGAGATTTTTCTTCTTCTTCTTCTTTTTTGTAGTGTGTTATTGTTTTTTTTGGGGGGGCAGGGTTGATGGTTGATGGGTATAATGGGTATGGAGGTAAGGAAGGAAGGAGGAGAGTATTGATTAATTATGCCTTTTTGTCGGGGATATGTAGGTCGAGTGTTTGGATTGTGGACACGGGCGAAATGTGCAATTGTGTAAATAAATGTGGAGGATGTTGGGACGAGGAGACCGTAGACACAATCGATACTGGGCTGTGTAGATTTGATAAGAAAGGTTTGCTTTTGCGGAAATGTATTTCATAATAGAATTTGTTATTTTTGTATGTATGCTTAGTTTTTCAATGCTCTGATAGGAAGTGTATAATATGCAATTTGAGAATATTTTTTAGAATGTTTTGAATCGATAATGGACTCTGTATTTGATAATAAAATAGTTCTTTTTACAAAAAGCTATTTCATCATGAAGATTGTTATTTTTGTACGTTTAGATTCGGATGCCCCTGAGAAGCATAATATGCGTGTGTAACATAGGAATTTTTCCTTATAAAAGTTACGTGTACATGTGGGAAGATTTTAAATGCGGGTTCAAAGACGGACTTTGAAGCCTACTAATGGAACAATTGCTGGGGGAACACTCCCGGCTACCTCAAACCCACATCAAACATGATAAATAGTTCTATTATGCGATCAAAAAATCGCATTAACAAGGATTTTAAGATATCAAGAAGATATTATCGCACTAAGCAATTATATGAATTAACGATGCCTTTAAAGGAATCAGCCTAGATTAAAATTAGTAAATTATGAATATACCCTAGTAGAAAATTATCTAGTTTATCGAGGTCCTCGATGATTCCCATGGTAAACTAGATAGATCTATATAGTTCTAGATTAATTTTCCACCAAGGTAATTCCTTAAACAAATAGGTACCATATTTTTAGATTATTAAAGACAGAGCATTTGATGTAATTTGTACAATTATTGAATTGTGCATTTTGTTTCATTAGTAATCATCAGTCCATAACAATAATGATCAGTAAAAACATTTAATTTCACGGCATACAATTAAAGGTTTATGTTTAATCAATTAAGCGCAAATCCAGTTTTTTCCTCTATTTTATTTGTTTTTTTTTTGTAAAAGCTCTTTGTTACTGGTAATGCGAGGAACCACTTTTATCATTTAATTTTCATTTGTAAAAAAATATCTCTCTGAAACGTTGTTGTTTTTTATTACGACAGTAACGTCCCAGAGAGATATTTACTAAAAATTGAAAATTAAATAAAAAAAATGGTCCTCGTAATCTTCGGTGACGGGTGGGTTTGATATCATCTTAAGAATATTTATTGTATTTAATTAATTCTTACATGTGTCACCTATGCAAATAGATACTTGCACTTTACTTTTAGAATGTTTTCTTTTTTTTTTTATAAGTGTAATGATTTTATGAACATTTTCCAAAAGTTTCTGGGCAATTATACAATTTAATGCTAAAACTAAGAAGTTTACACTTCAAAATTTATGGACCGTCTAATTAAGATATATGACTCAATCATTTCCTAAAATTCTCCCAATATTTTATTAATTTTAACAAAATTTACTGGTTGAAACCCTTAGTATAATTTATTGTATATACGTACGTAGGCGACACAATAATACAGAAAAATGTATAAATTTGTGCTATAAGTCCAATATTATTATTTTTTCTATAGCTAGTTTTTTAAATTGCGAGATAGATAAAGAATATCAATCCATGATTGGCATCCCAATTAAGATTGGCTACATTTGAAATTCTACGCATGGTTAATTTATGGTTCAAGTCTCAGGTTAAACGTAAAGTCAACATATTTTGTTCGTAGCAGCCTAGTAGGTACATGAATGCATAGCTCATTTAAAAGTGTTGTAAAGTCTACAAAATTCATAGACATTGTAAATAGAAACAGTATGTCTTGGTATTTTCTAAAAAAATTTAGAGAGAAGATGTTAAATTTTTTAGCAATATCAGAATAATCATGAGTATTTGCATACATCGGTGCCTGCTCTGTAGGTAACCTGCTCTGTATAATAAAGTCCTTGTCATCATTTTATCTAAAACATACATTTTAACCGTCTTATTTCATTACAAAAAAATTAATTGAGCTTGGATTTAAGATCTATAAATATAATACAATAAAAATTGGTTGAAAAGATTCATATTGAAGGCTAGACTCCAGAAAAAAACTGTAATTTATATAAAAATGAAGTCTATTTAACAAATCATTGCACGAATGTTCCAAAACATAAAAAATACCTATACACAATGTTACTGCAACGACAACGCATCTAACATTTACCTCTGTTATACAATACCCCGGCAATTAAAGCAAATAAGAGCAAGGTTCTGTATTTCCAATTGAATACAATCAATTCTAATTAATTTCTTAAATTGACTTCAACGAGCTCCAAAACCTGTTTAAACTCCGTATCCCCGCGAACGCTAGACAATAATCAACAATCCCAAATAAAAGTGAAACCCGCAGAATGAGATTCAATGGAGTAGTGTGCGAGAAGACGCGGCGAGAGCTCGCGCCGACGATAGACACGACGAGGAGCGAGGCCGTTATCTAGCTCCAAAGAGCTCAATAGCAAAGTCTCGTCAAAAGTTTGTCGAGCACGCGGAACAATACCACCAGGCGCGCATCACTCGCGTAATACACCGCACGCAGCAAGCCGAGTCGAAGCGAAGTTTGTTATGCAGCTATTCCGTTGCTGCTGGTGTGGTACACGATGTACGAGCCGCCGCGGAGAAGCTCATCTCTTCTCACGAGCAGCGCGCGGACGGTCGCACTTTGATATATCCCGGCTGCTCGCTGCTGATTGACCTCGCGGACAATTTGAAAGAATTGCCTACGAGCGTGTGTGTGTGTGTGTGTCGCGGTGCAGAGCGATGAGAGTCGACGCTCGGCTTTTTCTGACTCATCGCTCGGTCTCGCGGCTCTTTGCAGCTGGTGGATTGTACGCCGAATTGGAAGGACTTTACGCGCGGAGACGTGCGGAGTAGTTGTGAAGTCACGTTGGAATCTTGAGTACAAATATTGGCTTCCGCGTATTCGGGGGTTTTTTTTGGTTCGTTAGGGGCTGGGAATTTAGAGCACGGAGGCGTAAACGGGAATTCCGAGGGTTGGTGCACATGGAAATTATAAAGAATGAAGAGCTGAATGAAGTAAACCAAAAATTCTTGAACAAGGAGATAGATGTATCCAAGATCGTTTAAATACAGTTATAGATTGATTATGCAGTCATCACTTAGCAGAAAAAAATATGAAAAAGTACTTTTTTGAAGGTATTTTCACTGCAGTTAGTATTAAAAAAAGTCTTTTTCACATGATTTACAATAGATATCGTTACGGAAATTCAAACAAAAATCTTTAGTAAAAAGCTACATTTAAAACTAGTTTATGTATAATTTTGGTGGTTTCTCAATTTCATAATTGGCCTATAATATCGTGAATTTCGGAGCGTAAGTTAGCTTCACTTACATTACCATTCAGTATGTGCATTAGCTGTACCTAATTGCGAGATATGCCCTAATGACGAATCAAAGCTGCATTGAGCCTTTGATTGCTGACGGGATCACTATAGGTGTCGGGATTACGTCTGGTACGATCTCTGTTACTGGAATAGCGTAATCCTTGATGGAATCATTGATGTGACCATCAGTAGTATGATTAAGTACTGCAGCTATTTCATTCGCTTCAGTAAATTTGTGCTTGTAACGATTCACTAAAGAAATTCATCTGTAATTTGTCAATCTTATCTTGCACTCTATAATATACTTTCAAAGAAATTACATCTTAATTTAACTAAGTAAAAAATTTGTATAAATTAGTTTTAGTACATTTTAGTGAGTTTTTAAAGTTACAGATGTCATAAAATAAGGACAAAAGGAAGAAGAAGAAGAAGAAGAAGAAGAAGAAGAAGAAGAAGCAAGACTAGAAGAAGAAGAACTAGAAGAAACAGAAGAAGAAAGAAAAAAATAAAGAAGGAGATGAATGTATAAAACTGAAGAAGTAACAAATTTAAAAGCCATTATTAATTGTAAGATCAGTAAATCTGCAGAAAGAAGAATACTTATAGATATACAAAAAAGTCGTGTTTTTGTATATTGGTAAACTTCACATCCCGAAAAACATATTTTCTGCCACTGGTATATTAAGTCAACGTACAGTGTGAAAAGCATTTAGTACTTATGTACCAAATAAGGCAGTTATTTTTTTTTGAGAATTAAATTTGTTTTATTACTTCAATATGATTAATTCTGAATATTTTCAAACGAAAATAATTTCTGTTGCTTCAATGGGAGAGTCTTCGGTTCACAATAATTTTCTACTCAACAACTTATTTAATATGATTCCTCTTGCTTCAAGAGTCCATTTCTCCGAGCGTCCAAATACACTCCACTTCTATATCGCCATCCATCTGGTTCATCCAGATGCTACCAAAAGTTATCAAAGAAGCAACCACGAGCGTCACCCACAACTAGCTGCACCGGTCCAATCTTCCAAGCCGCTCGCACAAAGATCCTCCAAAGACAATACCCACCTCTCACCTACGACTCTCCTCACAACAACGAGGTGCAAGCAAGTCCAAGTCCCAGAATCTCGCCCATCGCGCCACGAGTCCTCGCGGATATATAGCTCAGACAAGTGACGATTCATCACCGCCCATTACAAACGCTCCGCTCCCGCGCATAGAATTTAAACCTCTCTCGTCGCTTTCGCTGTACAACGCGCTGTATAATGCTGTACGCAGGGGCATACCACGCGGGCGGACAATCAATGTAGTAATTTCCACTTGGTAGACGCTAGACAACGACCTGCGAGGAGATCACGAGAGAGAGAGAGAGATGCCATTCAGCGCTCGGTGGTGGCCCGACGTTGCGTCGACGAGGGTCGAAACCCTGCAGTCCCATAGGTCGACGCCGGTGGCTTGAAGAGTATCCGAGTATAGGGTTTCTTCGGGGCCGACCAACCAGGGAGCCTGGATACCTACTCCGCGGCGCTTTCACCCTTCTTAACCGAGTGCCACCCACAGGGGTGGCAATAGATTTTCGAATTGTCCGGTGTAAGATGCAAACGGATTGTTGAAGTGTTGTGGAATTGTTTGGTTAGGTGGTTGGTTTGGGACGCTAATTTAATTTTCAAAATTTTATGCAATCTGATGGAATACAAAGATATTAGCTAATGTAGATAAAGAGGAAGCTGTAAGACAAGCAGGGTAGCTAAGCTTTTTTTAAAAATTTGTTAATATTTAATGTTTGTTTATACTTTTCTATAGGTTCTTTGAGAAAAGATGATGATAAGTGAATAAAAAAAATATAAATAATGTTCGACGCGAAATTCAATGTTATTTCTCACGTCGAGTGGACATTACTAAAATAATTTATTAATTTTATTATTTTGTATTTAAAAATTAACTAATAAAATTGAGCGTTCTACGTGCTTCTTTATGCGTTTTTCATTTAATTTGTCAGTCTTAGGAGCAGCTAAAATCGATCTTCTTATACAAAAACGATATCATCAAAAGTGCTGAATCATTTCGGCATCACGGTCGAATCATAGGTTTAAGGGGAGAGAGTCGAGCTAGTAAATCCCTAAATTGATTTTCTGGGATTTGTCATCAAAAGTGATAACACTTTCTAATGCTTGAAGTATAATATTTTTGATTACATTACAAAATATATAAAACACATTATTTCGTCGTATTCCATAATCATTCTCATTGTCGGTGTTGACCAGCGACTAATTTAGGGCTTTTCGTTGTGCCTTGGAACAAAAAACTAAAGAGATTTGTCTTTTATACCCCTGAATAATATAATTGATATATAAAAGTACACAATTAAAAATATTATGCGGATACTCTTAAAAAATATATAAATTGCTATTATTTTTTGTAAAATTTTCCTCTTTATCGGTTCACTTTTTTCTCTACTTTACAAAAGGATTCTTGTGTAAGTTTAAACATATTAAGTAAAATTTGAATAAACTTTTATAGAAGTGAATAATTACAAGAAATATCATCATAAAACATTGTATTATCTTGATTAAAATTAAAATTAAAATGAGTTTAATATTACTTACAACTCTACGAAATTAAAGTGCAAATTCTTCGCGTAACAAAGAAGAGAGTAATCCCGATGCGAAGCAACATAGCTGTGTATTGTTTAATTAATTAATAAGCCACAATCGATCCAATTACCAGAGAAACGCACGTCTGTATGTCTCACTGTTATATATTTCGCTCCGCGCTATATTTCTCTCTCTTCGTCCACAGCATAGCAGTAACAGCAGCGGCAGCAACACGAAAGATAAAAATCTTAACTCGCATCATTTAGCGCAGCCTTCTGCCTTCATGTTACCACGTGTTCTCCACAAGCGAGAAACCGTACATATATATACACGCGGCTACTGCCTGTGCACGAGGCATTCGAACTTGTCTCTTTTTCTCTCTCTCTCCTGGCGACGCCATACGAACAAGAAGCAGCAACAGCCGAGAGGGAGAAAGAGAGAAAGAGACAGCGTCAATTTGACCGTGCGAAGCGCCTGCCGGTGAAGATCCTTAATTAAACAATTACACCTAAATTGAGCGTATAAGGCTCATATACACGGGCGCACTGGCCGCAGCCTTTTATATATATATATATATATACAGCGAGTGGAACCCGCATGATGCCGCACACCACTCGTCAAGCTACTGTAGCCATGCGGCTTTCCTTTATACGCTGCGGCGTGGTTCACCTATGTGTATCCCAAGGTATACTATACTACGCATATACGCCTCTATGTGGATGAGTGTATAAGTGTGGAGTGTGCGGGGGTTTGATAGATGTCCGTGGGTATATGGCATGGGGGAAAGGTGAGTAGTTTTATACAAGCGGTAGTTACGGTTGAATTGATAGTAAGAGTTGAATGTACTGGGATCAATTTATCGTACCTATGCTGGTTGAAAGAATGATGCGTCTGGTGACTGGTCGACAGAAGATGAGAGGAATTTCTCCAATTTTTATAAAATGCGCGTGGGTCGATTGTGAAAGTAAAACTGAGGATTAAACAACCCTATTGCGGACTGCGATTTTTAATTATAATATTTGTTAGATAATATAATTAGATTACTGATCTGTTAGAAACTACGATTTTTAGGGTTTCAATATAATGAGACAAGAAGTTAAATTTGAGTCTTGGATGATTTTGTGTTCTCAAGATATTCACGAATAAACCGACAATTTACTATAACGAGTAATATTCGATATGTTCTCTCGAAAGGCCAGACTCCAATCAAATATAAAATACAAATGATCGCTCCTTGGATACTACATGTAATTATTGAATTCTATCGATCTCCAAAAGCTATAACCATATTTTAACTTCTTACGGAAAAAATCACCTCACTGTCTCCAGTCAAATATAAAATACAAATGATCGCTCCTTGGGTATTACATTTTTTAAATTATTGAATTATATCGATCTCCAAGAGCTATAACCTAAATTTAAAATACAGGTTTCTTATTTAAATTGAATTGGCATTAGATCACAGATATGCCTTTAAGTCCTCATCCTTCAATGCTAGATGAAAGCCAATTTTCGGCTTCCACTAGCAAAAGTTACCACTAAAATCAATATATATATGAGCCTCAGAAGACTTATCATAGTATATCGATGAAAGTCCTGTCTATCTCAACCTGACGAGCCCATTAGACAGTGACGGATGAAACACACATGAATATGTTAATTTTTTTACTTTCAAACCATTTTCTTAACATTATTATATTTTGTTCTTTCTTGATTTAACTCCTTTCTACTTTCGGTTTTCGCATTTACAAATAATTCGTAGGAGGTTTAAGGACCGTCGTTATACATGTGATTTATTCCGTATTAAGTACTTAGTGAATCATTTTTGTTTATTATTTATAGAATAATAATTTATTAATAACAGTATTATACCAATACTAGCGAACAAAATGTAACTAAATAGCGAAGACGACTATAGTTTGTAGACACAAACGGTATGACGGTCTATAGTCAAATGCTCCCCATTGTTTTGGATTTTGACTCAAACGTTATTGAGAAGGACGTTGAGAAGCAATGCTGAAAGGGTATATTCATTACTTTAGAGAAGGTATGTATTATTTATATTTATATATTTTTTATTCTATTAATCTGTATAATATATTTGTTGTTAATAATAATTTTTTAATTAATACTATTTTTACAGAAAATGAACAACAAAAAAGTGGTTATTACGATGAGTGATGTTCTGCAGCTGGTCCCAGAGTGTTCAGGAAAAGGAGAAAGGTTTTTGTAAATTTCACAAAGGCTTTAATCAGCTCTTGCATTAGTAGGACTTAAAATGGAAAAAGTTTTAATACTTTTTCTGAAAACAAAACTGAAAAGTATGGCAGCAAGAAGAGTTGTAATGCGCTTTGAAAGTACGGATTTTTAAGAAAAATTGTAGATTCTAATAATAGATGACTTCGATTTACATAAAATTGAAACCAATGAATTTTGGGAAAGTGTAATTATACAGGTCAATAAAGAAGAATATGAAACGACACATTCGTTTGGTAGTTAACTAAACTGGATAAAATTATATTTTGCTAATAAAAAGCTTGAATTTTTTTATATCAATAGAATACGAGGCAATATCAGGTGTCCCTCAAGGCTTCCATTGCGGCCCCCTGTTTTTCAATGTATCTGTTAATGATCTTTCTTTGATTATAAAGTTTTGTAAATTTTAATGTTTTCGGATGATTTCAAAATATATAAAGGAGTTGTAACACCTGCCGATGTTATTCTTCTTCAAATTGATTTGAATAATCTTTATAACTGTGTATTGCAAATGGCTTTCTATTTAATCTATTTAAATGTTTTATAATATCTAGGTTCCAGATAAGATATTTCTCAAATCTATATCAAAATTCGTTGCCTGAAAGATACTCTTATTGTACAAAAATTGATTTGTAAACAAAAATATAATTATTTCTCCAAATTATTAACATCTATTTCCTGTTGAATCGCCATTTTTAATTTTTTGTATACAATCAGCTATTTTTTACAAACTTTTGTAAAGATGGCTTGGTTCTATAACCTAGAAAGAATTTTAAGAACGGTCTAATTTCAGGGTTTATTCATCAAATTTTAACATTTTTGCCGAGAGCGTAGTTGCAAAACGGATTCTATATTACTTTGTGCGTGCAAGTGTATTTATTTGCCAAGAACCTTCTCGATACATTTCCAATTGCGAAAGCGTCCACAAAGTCTTACGCTTTGTCGCTTTGTACGAACGTAAGCTGAGCAATTGAACATACTGGTCTCCGACGATCCAGTGTGTGCGTGCGCGGCTGTTAATAGGAGCCCATTGCCCCCATCTGATCGCGTGCGCGCGTCTGTCCCGTCGCAGGTATTTCATTCCGGCAATTTCACTGGATATATTTTTTCTGATCTCTGGATCTTGATTGACTCAATGCTTTTCATTTACGTTTGCGCGAGCGGGCGCGCGAGGGTGAATTTCATTCAATTTGATGCTGGTTTCTCGCCGGCTGCCCACATGTGGCGCTCCTTATACGCACGTATTAACGGGGAAATTTTCCAATGTTGGTTTGAGATTACGAGATTAATGGGCCTTCTGTTACTCGAACCACTAAAAAACGTATTGTAAACGTGATAAAAGGTCTTGTATTGATCTTTATAATTTGTTAAATATAACTTTTTAAAATTATTGTTGTGAAGCAATAGATCGGTGGTATAACGTTTAGAAGACACTAGCAATGGGGGGCAATCATGCAGTATAGATACCTCTACGTATCCTAACTGTACCGTTTGATTGACTAGGTGAAAATTTTGCTTTTCGCAAAATATCAAAAAGAAACTTGTTCATATAGCGGCGATTTTTTAAATGATGAATTAGTCTTGATCAAATCTAATAATCTAAATCAATTGTAAATGACAAAAAATATTCAAAGTTTCAAACGTTTTGTCTACTTTGCATACTGTGTGTCCATGGACAATGGACTTAAAACATACTCTAAAAGGTACTAAATAGTATGTTCATTGACACTATTTACATTAATCAATGAATCTGGATAGACATTTTGACAGCACTACAACATGCGTCTAATGCATTATGTAAAGTGCTGCCATCTAACGGTAGATGCCTAAAATTCATATGTGTTTATACTGTACGAACCTCCTCTACATTTTAGTTTTTTAAAAAATGAATGTCTGTCCCAGTATACTGATAATATATGATCTATATTAATTAAATCACAATGACATTTTCCTTAAGGTGATGCTAAAGCAACCTGCCACCGACAAATACGAGGAGCCACTTTTCTCACTTAATTTTCAATTTCTATCAAACATCTTTATGAAACGTTATTGGCCTAATCAAAAGCAACAACTTTCCAGAGAGATATTCTCCGAAAACTGAAAATTGAATGAAATAAGTGGTTCCCCCGTATTTGACGGTGACAGGGGGTTTAGCATCACCTTAAATGCGATTAACGCAAAATCGATCATACTATTTACATCTTAATCTCGATGCTTAATTGTATTTACCACTATCGCACTGTTGCACTACTCGTTAGCATGCAGCAATTACCATGCGACAAACAAAAGCCACGATTTATAACGGTTCTATCCCGTGGAAATAATAGCAAAGGCAAACGAGCCTCACCTACGTAATCGCATTATGTACACGAAGCACAAAAAACTACGGTCCTACCTACACCCAGCAGCTACCTAACGCACGAAAAGCCCATTTTCATCCCCATAACATTTGTCGCACAGTGCTCGCACACACGCACACACACAGCTATAGAAAGCGCAGGCGTCGCGCGCAATAAAGGCGAGCGAGAAACCGGTCGCATAAAAAGCATAAGAGCAGAAAAGCCAACTGCACGAGCGTACACACAGATACCGTACGTGTATACGTGGGGTTCTCTTTCTTTCCCCGGCGTGGTGCGGTGCGGTCTGGTCCGAAGGGGGTGTACAAGGTAAGGGCAACGGGGACGAGGCAGCAGTGGCGGCGGCAGAAGCGGCATAAGGGGCTGCGATAGAGCGCCAAGGGGTGGATCGAAATTGGTTCTCTCTCCTGCGAAAAGCAGAGAGAGACGGCGGGATACGCAACTGCATATATGGGTGATTCTGTTGGGAGGGAGATATTCTTTGTTTTCACTTTTGTTATTAAAAAGTGGGAGTCGTTTTGGGAAGAAAACTGTTAATAATAGTATGACGTAATATTTATCACATTCGTGCATGTTATCTAAAATTGAATTGGAAATGAACTGTGCAAGTTAATGCAATTTAGATAATCTAGTTGATGTTTTTCTACTAGATCAATTTGTTGAATATGTTATAAAATTAAACTGTGACCAATACCTTTTCAAAATGAATTACAAATATATGCAAGCGCATTACAATAAAGGGAATTATGGAAAAGACATTTGCAGCATTATGAAAGTGACTCTTTAATACAAAATTTGTTATTATTTTAGCATTTAAAAAGAAAATGGTTGCATGACTATTTAAAGTTTTACTTACTACTTAAAAGTGTTGCTGTTATAGCAAAAAATTTTTTAAAGCTAATACAGTCATAGATTCTGTATTTTGTGTTGATAGAATCTAAAGTTTAGAAGTAGAAAAAATGTTTTTAGTGATACTTGCCTCTAGTTTTATTTTAAGGAATCAAATATTCTCTTGAGAAGTAATGCTTTTGTAATCGATGATTGCGGTTCTAATAATAAATATATATACTATATATACGTAAAAATAATGAAAACAGCTGGGAGTGTGAAAACTGAAACTTGCCAAATGAAGTAGAATAATTCAAAAATATAAATCTTGGGATCCCAAATTGGATTAAGCATTTATCAAATTAGTGAAGATTGATGTCTGGTTTAAGAGGGTGTCAAACCATTTAAATTTCCCGCCGAAATTCTTAACCTCAAATTCTTGACCGAGGTATAAACAATTGATTACAATTAATAAATAAACTGAATTATGCAAAATCAAGACATCATTGCCTTCCGTAATACAAGTATCTATCATGGTGTAAAGTTTCAAACAAAAACTTCAAAACCTCTACGAATGCCATTGGAACAAAATTTATATTATCCCAGAGTCGAACGTTCAAGAACCTTTCAAATTTCGTTCCAATGCCATTCGTACAGGTTTTGAAGTTTTTATTTGAAACTTCGCACAGTGGTAGATACCAGTAATACGGAGGGCAATGATTTCTTAGTTTTTCATAATTATGTTATTCTTTTAATTATAGCCAATATTTTAGAATTCTCTGGTCGGTAAGGTAGGAAGGATAAAATTTGACTTTGACATCTCCTTAATAATGCACATTCTAATCAAAAACTAAATAAAGTAATTTATTTTTGGATTTTCCAGTAATGATTTTCAGGATCAAAATTTGAATTTGATATAATGATTGGATTAGATGCCAAACTATTATATACTCTACAAAATCGCTTAAGATTCGTTGGATAATACAGACACTTTTTTTGGATTTTCGAAATATAAACATTGGGATTACATATTGAATTTAGCATATGCTTCATTAAAAGGTCAACACGTGACTTCTCAAAAGTAGAGTCAATTGTGTATCTATATAACTCATTGGTTATACCCATTATAACTTATGGTTCTGTAATTTGGTCACCGCATCAATCTAATCATATTACTATGCTTGAATAAATACAACACAAAATTCTCCGATACTTATCTTTTAAAGCCCAACAACCAATGAGTTATACGATCATAATTACACTCCTCTATATGAAAAATTTAAGTTATCTACAATACAAAATTTACACTTATATTATGATTGCCTTTGTGCATATAAAATCATCAATAGCTATTTACATGTACAGAAATTTGCCTTATCCTCTACGTAATTATCGAGAAATTGAGGAGAGTAGTAATAAGTCGAAATTCGGCTTTTATTCTTTTATTGCCAAGCTTTACGTAGGCTATGGAATCAACTTCCCATTGAGATCAAAGCGTTGACTTCAATAGGCGAGTTTAAGAATCGTGTTAAATTATTTGCGTGTAGTCGAAATTCAAATTTAATTTCTATTGCTTGATAAGCGGTAAGAAATTTTTATATTTTACATTTTATACCTTAATTTATCTCTGTATTGCTAGTATTTATTCATTCGAACAGAGACATGCGTTTTTGCCACCCACGATTGTATATTTTTATAATGGGCACATCTGCACGTTGAAATAAATAAATAAATGTGCAAAATAAGATAAGATTTATGATTTGTGTGCTAATGTATGCGTTTAATAAACAATGCCTTAATAATGCTATAAAAGAGTATGAGTCTTATCCATTTTGCATGTATTACAAAGAGTTTAAGGGTAACTACAATTTGCAAAGCACCTACTAATTAATAAAGAACCGAAGAATAAATATCGGTATATTATTTTCATCTGAAATAAATGTTAAGGCTTTTTAGAAAAACTTACAGAAAAAGTAAAACCTGTCCAAAGATTGAGGGAAGGAGTTATAACACCGTAAATTCAACGTTATATATGTGATGGACATTCTTCCAAAGCGACTCTTTGGGGGCATAGACATAAAGGTTTAAAAAAAGTAAAGATTAAAGAATATGTTGCATTTAATTATAAGGTTGAAAGGATACAAACTCGTGTGCTTGAAAGCTTCATAGTATAATACATTTTTCTACTGAAACTTACGTATCCCTCAAACGATATTTTTCCTCTCAATATCCTCAATCGTTGGGATACAAAGGTGAAAATTAAGTATCCCTGGGGTACTAAGTACCCTGGCACCTTTTAATAATAAAAAAAATCCTCAATCTTTTAATGTAGAACTAATAGGACTTAACGTAACCGATAAGAAAATTGCACACTGTAAATGGAAATGAGCCAAATGTGTTGGAGGCGCATCGCCTTTAATTCTTGTGACTCAAATACTGAGTATGGTGGTAACTCTAACGTTAAAGCCTTTTGGTCTTATGTAAAGGAATAAAAGAACGACAATCGCCTTCTTTATAATATGTTTGGAGAATGACAAAAACGTTTTGCGATCAAAGTATCGCTGATCTGTTTTTAGAATACTTTGAATCGGCCTTTCAGTGTCGCTCAATAATCTCTCATTTAAGTACTGTGATGCAATACTATAGAATTCATTGGAGAATTTTACGAGGACTTAAACAGTCTTTTGTGTAATGCTGAAAACGGCTGAAATTATAAACGGTATATCTATAAGAGTAGAAGTGATAAATTACTCGTGGATTTAAAAAATGGCATCCATCTAGTGACTAAAAGATACAATTATCAAAAAGAAGCGACAATAAAAGGCATATTTGTGATCGATTGCTGCATTTTTAATAAGAAAAGGCTCTGATGCTCGGTTGACGACACAAAATGATGAAAGTAAAGTGCTCTATTATCTGTCTAGAGCTGTTTTGTCAATTATAATTTAAGTTACGTACTTAGCCCATCTAATTTTCCAAGTTTATCAAGGTTCATGTTTCGTATCCGTGTATTATTACTGGCATCATATGACTGCTTTATATATTCTTAATTTTATATTCTGAGATAGTAGCCAATATCTTAGTAAGTTGCTTACTGAATACATGCGCGCATTTCCTGAATGTAGCCATTTTCTTAAGAGTTTTGCTTTTATTGTTTTTATTAATCGATTCTAATTAACGTTGTTCTAACTGAGGTAATAAGATAGTTTTAATCGGCAAAAAATCTCTAAAAGTATGTTTTTCTAAATAGAGCATAATAATATGGATGAATACAAACTTTGATTTTTGAATTTTAAAAAGAAAACTCAATTAGCGAAAGTTATAGCTTATTAAAGTTCCTTTGAGTGACTTCACATTGTTAAAACATTTAAAGATGCCGGCAGGAGTGACATCACACCGTTTTCAAAGTTTTACCTATATCTTCTTTAGCTTTGGAGGTACCGTAAAAATTCTAAAAGTTTACAAAAGAACTATACCAAGGTCTACAAAAAATATACTGTTATTAAAAATTGGCATTATTCCCTATTACATGTGTTTTTAAGACAAGTGTCGGGTAGAATATAAATATGGTGTAACTACTGTTATCTATAAGAGTGTTGTAATTTTAATTTAATAAAATTTATTGGACCTAAATACAACCGAAGCAATATTTTTCTAAGCTTTCAATAAATATCTCATCCATCTCAAGGCTCTTTTCGTCAGTTTTTCGAGAGACGCCAAACTTAATATCGCTGTTGTACCGAAATGAAACAATAAATCAGATGTGTACCAACCTCTGTACTTCCTTGATGAAAGTGAACCGATCAATTCTTCATTTTATCAATCTATGATTTTCATCAGACTCGTAACTTATGTGTCCATATGGACCCAGTGGGCCTTAAAAAGTCTTTAGGTCGGTAGCACCATTACCCGTTCTTGCTCTACTCGCGACTCGGGCACTAAGTTCCCTCCTCGCCAATTCCCATCTCGCAAAAGCGACATGGGCAATCTCCATTTCAGCGCAGAATCACCCATATACATAGACCAGGACTACGCGTGCACGGGTATATAATACAGAATCGAGTCGTGCTGCATGCGCGAGCGGCGTGCCACGTGGCCCGCGGGCACTTTTTTCGCCAGCGCGTATAGAGAGAAACCTCAACGAGATATGCCGAATAGGATGGAAGCTACACAGGAGGGTTGCCCCTGGAATGGAATATTTATTAGGCCCTGGGTTGTGTGTATGCGCGCGTCGGCCGACCGATAAGGTCTGCGCGAATGCTACAGTACTGTGAGAATATAAAAATTACGCACGGCCAAAATGTATTAGAACGCACGCGGGATGATGAGAGTTTCGAGGGTATGTGGGCTATATATGGTATACATAGGAGGATGAAGGGCGGATGTGCTGCGCTATTGTGTATTGAATCTTGCGCGAGTGGCGCTGATAATGATTGTTCTGGTATATTAAATGTCAGGCTTATGCTCTCGTTAACGTCGTAGCGTGTTTGACACTTTGGTTGGGGCTCAATGTGGGAAATGCTGACTTTTGAAATAACGACGACATTCAGCTATATTAGGAATCTAATGTAAAATATTCAATTATATTTTGAACGATTAACTTAGTTGTTGTATAAATTATAACATTCATGGTTACTTAGCTAAAACTACTATTACTTCAGATTGAAATGTGCAGGTAATTTTTGACATGTAGGGGAGACCGGGGTAAAGTGAACATACTAACTGTAAAAGTCGAAAATAATGTATTTTTCTGACTTAAAACATTACTTTGTAAATTGCACAAGAAACTTCTTACATTAATAAACATACTAGTAACTTAAAATAGAGTAATTTATTAAGTTGAATATTATTTAGCTATTTTTTTAAAATACCGGTTCACTTTACCCGGGCCATTTAGTGTGGGGTAAAGTGAACTAGTAGATAGAATTAAATAGTTTGAAAATATTTTACTATTTTTTATACATGAATAGGTAAAATCGTTAATTTAGATAATAATAAAACTTAAATGACATTTTAAAACCTTTCAAATACTGTAAAATACGAAACAGTTCAATATGGAGGTTATGTTGGCCCATTTTTGCATAAATACGAAATGTGTTGCAACAAAGGCTTTGTATACTATAATAACACTCACCTTAATAAATATTTTGTTAAATTTTCCATCTGGCCGCGTATACATTAGTGCAATCGCATTTTTTTCCGGACCACTTTACCCGATTCACTTTACCCCGAGACGTCGATTCTTAAAAATGCTTGTTAAATAACAAAAAAACATCATTTAAAGCTCTGCATTATCGGCAATTGTAAATAAAACTGATTCTAAACATCTGTAATCGTTATAATGAATTCGACAAACCAACTTTCTTTTAATATCGAAAAATACAATTATTTTTCATTCGTAAAATATTAATTGTTATGTTGTGAAACTTTTTTATTATCATCCTTGCATAATTGCTTTCACTAAAATTAAAATTAAGCATAAATAATAATTTATTTAAATAATAAAAATACAGGCTTCCAGCAATCAGTTATCAGTAACAAATGACTATATATAAATAACATTTGAAAGTCGCGCCTGGCCACGCATGCGCGTAGCGCTCAAGTACTCGTACTGCGATCAACGTCGCTCATGATGTCCGGTGTCGTCCGTTCTCTATCTCTGTCTCTCTCACTCCGCTGCGATTCTGTTGCTCCGATGTATCCTAACCTCCATATGACAATAGTGTGAATAGTGTAAAGCGTAAACAAAGTGCCGGTGAGAAATGATTTTATCATTACGAGTATATCTGTACAAACCACCAGATGGCGTACGGCAAATTTATAGGGGAGAGTCGCCCAGGATGGGACAACACCCAGGATGGAACACTACTAGTTTCGATACTTTCCAAGTATATGCAGCGGCGGTGGTTCGGGTATTTGAACTAACATTATGAAAGAAGCCTATTTACAAAATTTCAGATTTTTAGGCAGTTCGTACAATGAATTATATTCGACTTTTTATATTAAATTCAAATTCGCCGTTGCTTGGCGCTAAGTTTGGGACACCCATGCTACATAAAAAAATTAGCAATAAATATACCTACCAGTGCATATATACCCGTGCAAAAATATTATAATTGCTATAATAAGGTAATATTTTTTTTAAAAAATTCTAAAAACTAACAATAATACATAGGTGATGCTAAAGCCACCCGTCACTGCCATTTACGAGGACCCACTTTTTTGTCGTTGTTCGAATAAAAAACAACAACACTCCAGAGAGATATTTTCTCAAAATTGAAAATTATATGAAGAAAGTGATTCCCCGTAATTACCAGTTATATTTCGCTACGTACATGACACTAGCGCCCTACATATTTTACCTGTTTCAGTGACCAATCTCAGAACTATTCATTTGCTAAAATGTATCAGCTTATTAAGACAAGTTAGCAAAATATTTTTGTTTAAATCACCAGTTGTTTAAAACGTTGACAAAATTTTGTATACATAAGGTAAACTTAAAATATATTTACCTAACAAAAAAGTTTGCAGGTTTTTGAAATGATAATAATATATAAAAAAAATATTTTGTACAACTTCCCGCATAACCCAATGTATTTTAGCAAACCGACGGCTCTCAATCTTGCCGCAAATATGTGGTGGCGCTAGTGATGCGCACGTATTCAATAGGGGTTTAATGTCACCTCGATCAAAAGTGTCCTAAAGCGGAGGACTGTGTCCCAAAATAGGCGACACTTAAACCTCATTTCTACCTTAATTTGCAATCACTGTAATTCCTTAACCTTAATAAAACTTTGGTACACTGATTCATAGTACTAAAAGCTATCTACAGGGACTTGTAGAATTAAATTTGATCAACAAACAAAGATTTTATACACAAAAATTTTTAAGTGTCCCAACTTGGGCGACTCTCCTCTATTACGAATAGGTCATATAGTTACCTAGTTATGACCATAATTAAAGGTATTGATGTTTCCAAATTTAGCATGAGTTTCTTAAAACACGCATTTTACGTTTTTGTTAAAAGGATTATTTCTCGAATTTCGAACTAGATCCATGATCCAGAAATTGCAGTCTCTCCTTGTAACAAGTAAAGTTTTTATACCCTGAAAGAGCTTTCATCCATTACAGCATGTCATGATATCCAATCCCAAACGCACCCAATACACTCACATTAATATGCAATTCCACAAAAGCTCATGTGCACACACACACGCATTACGAAAATGAATATTTTCCATTAATCCAGCCATACCCCGCAAAATCCAACCGCCGCGTTACAATAATCCCTCTCCTCGATTCCTAGGTACCGCAACTCCCTCTCCCCTCTGCACTCGCCTCACCCCTACATCCCAGCTTTACCTTCTCAAAGGTGAATGACTTCTCCACGCAGCCTCCTAAAAATCAAAATCTCGACCCCATCCATCTACCTCCTCCCCCCTCGCACGTATACCTACACCCCGTGAAAAGCGACGAAACACGGGGGAAAATAGCCGGGGATCCAGCACTCCGATCGTCATCATCATCATCAGCATCAGCATCGTCCGCACATATGTATACCCACGCGCACGGCGACTATTTAAACAAGGGGTGGAGGGGGTGGCTGGGACGCAGAGACGCACACACATGGGGTAGAATACACCTATATTACACACGGTAGGGTGACTGCTGGCGCTGCAGGAGGGTAAAATCGGGGTCCCCATTGTGCTCAGGTGTGAGGCGTGTGCGCGAAGGGTGCGCGTGTGTGTGTGCGTAGAAGGGGGGAGTAAACGGCGGTAGCGGCGGATTTGCACACGCGGCACGAGCCGCTTTTCAACAAAGGGATGGAACAGATTGGAAGCCATTCATTCATCTCGCGCGCGCGCGCGCGCTGCGCCGTGTGCACGCGTCGCTCTGTCTTTTCTTTCTATATCTGGGCTTTCCTATGCGTGCGCGCGACGCGCTGCCACCGTGCACGTCGCCGTGCATGTATGTTTGACCGGGAGTGTGGCATCGCGGGAATAGGCGAGCGGCTGTGTGTGTGTGCGTGCGCATATGGATGATAGAACGGTTGCAGAAGGCGTCTTCGTATTGTACAGCGTATGTCGTGTTTTGTGCGATGCAGTACGGTTTTGAATGTACGTGTGCGGATGATGATGCGTGGCGTTCGCGTTTTCTTGTAAGATGCAACGACAAGGTAATCATATGGCTACAAACTACAGATATACGTACTGTAAACGGTTTAAGGTTGGGTGTAAGAAATATAATTAATTCATTCTTAATGATGAGTGTAGAATCAAGATGACTTTTGCAAATCTGGTACTGGACTGATATAGCTCGAAATTCTGCATTTTTGAAAATCCGATTAATCATTTAAGGTCAAGACGACAATGTATGGACGCCTATGTATTTCAGCGTCACCAATATTTACTATCAATATAGATGGTCTTTAAAATATGTGAATATTGCGCTTGAATGGCGATAGCGTAACAATTATGCAATGCGCATGGTGTTACAGATCGTTTCACAAAAAATAAGAAATAAATTTTATTTATAATTCTATCTATAGATACTTGTATAGGTACATTGAAACTAACAAACAACCATATTAGTTAATAAATTTAAATTTATTTTAGAGTAGGAGAACTTTTTTAAAGGCCACCTCTAAAAATCATATTTAGAGCTTAATTTTTCTATAATAAACTACTGGAATCTAGATTTGAGACAATAAATAAGAATAACTAAGAGGTTATGGAAAAAACTCTCAAGTTGAGTGTTATTTTGTGCCCTCAACTGAATTTTTATATTGTACAGGTTTAATAACCTACCAAATTTTACTTGAAGGTACGAAATAATACTCAACTTTTATCATGAGCTAAACGGTCTTCTGAATTATTTTCTGCATAACGAAAACCAAGCCAAAGAAAACAAGTTATCATAATAGTCTTATTCAGAAAGTGAGTTTCATTCAAAGATATGGTTTACGAAAGAAATATTTCGTGATTGAAGACGGTAGATCATTAAATGTATATAAATCTATTTTTACATGTCTATATAAAAAGTTAATATGATAATAATAATACATGGATTTCGGATGTATGTAGCTCAAATAGATAATAATGCTCAGTATGAAGTAATTTTTTAATTTTATTCATTTTAACGCAAAAAAGCGCATTTTACAACATTATGTATAAAAACATTATCTAAGTATTGTTTATCATTTTTGACGTTGCACAATGAATAGGCATTCAATTGCAATAAATATGTGAAACATGAAAGTAAAGTAAACAAAATATTTCGACATCAGTACATCACCATAGTGCTTTATTTTGATTGATGTAGCAAAGGCTTTCTGCTATTATGGTTCTATAGTATCGGCATATCGTTGTTCTATCAAAATTTTTCGCTGTGTCGGACACTTCTTACCAGCTATAGGATTTATGACAGTTCTTGGAGAGACAGAAGATTTGTCACGCGATATGACGTCCTGCGTCACATATGACAGTGCAACCCCGTACTTCATGTCAAAACTTATTGACTTATCAAATTTCGACTTTCTTTATATAAATGCAGAAATATTAAACAAAAATAGATATTCTTGTATTTCTGTAATAATACCGCAAATATATGTAACTGCATCATTTACCTTTATTAACCGTTTTTATTACTGCACTTTCAACATTCACTTACCTCATATGATGACTAGGTATTTCAATAATGAATAAAATTGCTCTATAAATTTCCACATTTAAATACCTCCACATGAAATAAAAATTCTTCAACGTACAATAAAATGTACAGCTACCTTAATAAATAAGAACGCGTGGAATCCAAAGCACTCGGCGTCATAAAAGTCATCGTTCTCAGCCCATCCCGCATCGAAAAATTAAATCAAATGCCCTTTTTTCGCCATTCCACTCCGACTCCCGTATACCTCGCGTCAATCTCCCCTGCTTCCCCTTCCACATTATACAGAACGCGCGTCGCGCAGGAAAACAGCCTCGCCGATATATACAATATATATACACTCAGAAAAACTAAATAAATCGTCGGGGCACGTGGCGCTGCAAAAGGTGAACGAATCGTGAATTTTCACCCCTGCATCGAGTGGTCCTGCAGCCCGGATAATTCGCAACGCCGTGCGCCGCTGCAGTCGGCGAGACGAATAAATATATACATTCGTTATAGGTGCGTTGTACACGTATATATACCTATAAATGTGTGTGCTCCACCTCCCCTCTTGGGTGATGGGAGGGGGTTGACTCATACCCCCCTCCACCACCCTTTTGTGTCGTATACGCACGAGCGCGCGACCCCCTGGCTGACACACGCGCCCGCACGCATGCACGGGCGTTCTCTCTTTTCTCTCATTCGCTGCATCTCGTTATAGACGATTTTGTTGCCGAGGATTAATCGTAAATACGGCTAGTTGACTTTACGGCCGGCGGAGGAGAGAGAACGAGAATTGACAGGGATAAGGAGTCGACGAAGCGACGCTAAATATTTATCGGTGCGATTGAGATCGTGTATGAGGTTTGAATGAAGTATTTTATGGAATTTTTAATTTGTTAAGTAGGTTTTGTAACTTTATGCAATGACTTTTACCAATTTTTTGTACTATTGTTGCGTATAAAATCTTTGTTTGTAGATCAAGATTAAATTAATATGAATTTTTGGATACTATAGGGGAGATCTGGGCTACTTTGAATACGAGGCAACTGCATACAATTCAAATATCTTTTAAGATCAACGTCTTTTGTAATTTTTGATACGGTATACTGAAATGGTCATCAAAATTGAACATTTATATACTGAAGAATACATGTCAATATATCGCAAAGAAAATTTCATCCGGAAATTTACGATTTTTAAATTGAATTTTGTAACTTTTGCTAATGTATAAAACTTGTGTCAAGTTATTCATTATACAAAAGTTCTTATTTATGTAAAACTTATTAAAACAAAGGTTTTGACACTTCAAACGACGTGATTAGTATACACATATAGGTTAGTTACCTATTCCCAAAAAATTCTTGTAGTTGGGGCTACTTCATAAACACAGTTGCCTACTGTATTTATACACTGTAAACACCGTTTTTTATGTAAAAAGTTACTTTTCTATTCCCTTAACTGAGTTAAATTTGTTGTTAAAGTTTCCGAACAATCGGAAATAGGAATCAAGTAAAAGGTGATTTACTCCCCGGTTTCCCCATTTTAATACATGTAATTTATGAATTTACGCCAAGGTTGAGGCGATTTCGTAAAACGTTTATTTAAACAATTCCAGTAAAACAATAATAATTACAAACATGTAGACCTAAAATAATTTATTTAGCTCACCAAACGCCTAAACTTGACAACCACCGATCATAAAAATGTTTTTGAAAAGGATTATACGAACTAAAAAGTTTTAAACAAAAAGTTTTCAAAGTAACCCCGGTCTCCCCTGCGTATCGGAAGTAAGAAATAGTATATAACAAGGCTCAATTAGGAAATCAGTTACAGTAATTCTAATTATATATAAAAGACGGTCGTTAAGTTTTCTAGTTTTTGGTACACTTCCAAGGAGATTGTCACACGTCCGTGTCACGGATTTTTATGAAACTTTCGGTGGTTTTTTCTGGTACCTAAAAATGTATGGAAAACTATACAATTTAAATAGCTGAAAATCCTGAAATTTTCATGAATTTTTCTCAATTATTTTTGTTTGTTCATAGCTTTGCAACAATATAATATTTTTATATTAAGCAAAGCTTAAATATAAGCTCTTTTAGTCAATTTTTTTTATCTTATTACATCATTTCTTTAGCAAAATAACTTGCAGAGTTATGATACGAAGTGTAAGTACCACTTTTTACTGAAATAACGCGCATTTTGAACAAAAACGGTCATATATTGTCCCCAAGGTCCTATGGGAGAAAACTACGAGTGCTAAGCTTCATTTTTAGATACCAGAAAACACAATCCAAAGTTTCATCAAAATCCGTGACCCGAAGGTGTGACACTTTCCTTATTCATTTTGAATCAGTAAGTTCAATATATTTTGTGCAATATTCAATTTTTTAAATAATTTTCGAAAACGAGTACCTAACATTGCTTTACCCGTGGGACAAAGTGTGTTTGTGATGGGACAAAAGTTTGCATGCAACAGAAAAATCAAATCAATGTTAATTACAATTATTTAATATATATGTTTATTACTTTTATTACAATTATACAATTTTTTTATAGAAATAAGATGTCAGAATTTACTTAAATTAATTTTTTTTTTAATAAGAGTCCTATAGATGTCTTACTTTTTATTTCATTAGCTTTCAAGAATTTCTTTGACGGCAAAACTTATTAATTGTTTGAGTTTTTCAAGCTTTTCTTTTTCTCTTTCGGGGAACTTTTCTTTTTGGCAGGTACCTCATGCAACTTGGGACATATGTTTTGGTCTTGTTTGGGCATATTCTTTGGAACTCTTATAGATAAATTATGTTTTTGTATAAATTTTATTGCCCAATCTTTTCCTGCCAATTTAGACTCTTTATTAAAGCTATTATCTATATTGTTTGCCTCTGCGTATTCAAAGGCTAGTCTTCTGAGCTCTTTACGTGTAATTCCATCAGAAGAAGTGCTTAGATTTTTGCAATGGGTAGCGAATTCTTCTTCGTGTTGCGCTGTAAACGTTGATTTAAATCGTCCCAAATTGTTAACACCAAATCCCTGTAAGTAAAGTAGAATAATTTTAAATTTCGTAGAATTTCCGAAAATAAAAAGATTAGCATTTGAATATAAAGTGATCTATAATATAATAATTCTCACCTTATTCAATCGTCTACGTAAGGAACTCTCTGATATTCCTAACTCCTTGGCGATTTGATTTTTAGGAAGTCCCTCAGCAAGTCGTTCCTGGGCTAGCTCTAGCATCTCTGCAGTACACAATTTTCTATTTGTCTTTCTTTGATAATTCCTGTAATGGATGAAATATTGTAAACGAGACCAGTAAATGATTAAAATATGATAAGAACGTGTTTCACAAATGTGAATATAAAACTACGCAGTGCGAATTTTTGTCTCCACATCTAGCTAAGTGCTATGTGAACTTTTGCCTCATTCGACAATTATTTAAGTTTTAACAATTATTACAAATTAGAACGAACAGTTCAAATCTAGTAAACATAGGGGAGACCGGGGAAAGTGAGCCTAAATAAGTTTGAGCACGAATATATAAATATATTTGAACTATTAATAATTCGAAATATATTAAAAAGGTAATATAGAATTTATTTAATATAAATTTCAAGCACCAAGACTGCAAAGTAATTGAAGGTATTTTAAAATTCACTAGCAAGAAAAAAAATGAGAAAGCCTACTTTGTCACGAGCTTAGGGAAAAGTGAACCTTTGCATGGCAAATTAATAAGTTTTATTTAACTTTTAAACGTAACTTGATCAATTTGTTAGCAGACATGAAAGTTTAAAGCTTTACAAATTGTATTTATCCGACATAACCGTGACCCCGAATGCACATGCTACGTAAGAATGTTTTTTAAGAGATTTACGTATTGTCTTATTGTATTACAAACATATCTATTGAAATTTTAGTGTACTAATTATAAAACACAACATTTATGTAATAAAATAACATACATAACACTTCTTTATCTAAAAACCAAAACATGCAAAATTATCATATCGAGTGGTTTACATCCATTGTTAAATTATTTACTAAATACTCAATTATATGTACCACGAAGCATTTTAAAATCATTGTTTATTTAGATTATTTTGATATATAAGGGAAATTAATATAAATGTTTTATTTATGTCGAAATATAGAGAAAGCTCATTTTACCCCGGTCTCCCCTACACTAAATGTAGTGTAATTTGAACTTGTTTTTTATTCATTTAAATTTATTTTGAATCTCAAAATAGAATTTTCATAATATTGAAATATTACATGAAATAGACCAAACACGATACTTACCTCATAGTTGCAACGGTGTTTACTCGAACAAGTTATAAACATAACTGATACCTCTCAGTAATATCACTAATTATATATGTATTCATAAGCTTAGTGCATCTAATGTCTTCTACGAAGCAGCTCAACCCTCTACTGCGCACTTTCATACCATTCTACTTCCCTTATAGCTATTAATAGCTTATTGTTCCACGAATTACTAAACGTAGTGCCAAGCAGCATCTACCTGGAATTTAAAATAAAAGGTCAATTTAATGACTGCAGCAACTATTATGAGTTTAAAATTTTGTAAATGGACTTCTTTTGCAATGAAGCTCAAATATCTAAACTGGTACCAATGGCACCGCTACCCATACTTGATAAGTATCAAAATCATCGGTTGGGAGGAACGAGCGGCTATCTGCCATGCTTATACACAGAAGGTAGCCGCTTTTTCCTTCCAACCCACGATATAGTATAGAGAATTAAAATTATTGTGAAAAAATGGTTATGGACAGTCTAAATCTGTATAAAAGAAATTTAACTTATTCTACGTTAAATCTAAGTTGAATTTCACTATTTCTACGTCTAATCTAACAATAAGTTAACTTTCGTTTATTGAACCTTAAATCTAAGTTAAATTTTATTTATTCTACTTTATATCTACATTAAATTTCACATCTTTTACATGAAATAAATATCACGTACTCTATGCAAAATCTTATACAGTCTATGTTAAAACTTACCCATTCTACGTTAAATTTCACTTATTCTCCTTCAAAACTGAATTATTCTTCGTTAAATCTCACTTATTCTACGTTAAATTTTACTTTTTTCGTACGTTGCATCTTACTTGTTGTAACCTGGATCTTATTTATTCCATTAAATGTCTCTTAGCATATCTTCAGATTCAGCCATGGCAACGAGTGACTTTCCATTTATTCATATTCAGAGGGGCGGCGGACATCTGACTTTATGGGGAAAAAATTACGCGGTCATTTATAAATTACACAACGCTGTTTTTGACAAATTTCTTTTTGACTTCTACCTCCCCTGATTTCCCTATATCTACTACTTTTTTATGTGAACGACCCCTACCTTGATGTAAGATAAAAAAGAACAATATTTATTATAATTTTTACCATACAGTAGGATACATTTTACTGAAAATCAAAATAATTATTATCTAAACACCAAAACGTTCCAGTTTTACCATTTTTTGTTAGTTTTTCCAGTGTAATTTTTACTTAAAAATACTTGCTGTATAATATTTTTAAGTAGACGACTATCTTCTATTCAATACTTGTTTTATACCGTATGTAATTTATATTTGAATCTTAGTAATATCCATCATAAAGACTTTTGTAAACTTTATTAGCAGATTAGAGTCGTTGGCAATTTTTTTACTACTGCCGAACAAAATGACGAGATGAAGTTTAATACATCTGTGCCCAGTACAAAGATACTTTAATTGTTGAATCAAATTGTAGCAACTCGTGTCAGTCGAGAAAAAACGTTACCACGCGAGTTCACTCCGATGACGTAACAAACAATAAGATCTAACCAGCTTGATTAGCCACACACATAAGTGCAACACTTTCATTTCGTACAATTTTCTTCAAAGCACAACGTAAAAAAAATTAATCAGCGTCCACTTTCATTCGTGCACTTGTTACAAGATCGAGTAAAAATTCTTCATCGCGCACATTGTGCACCGATCACTCTAAAAATTTGCATATATCCACTTCTGCCAATGGAGCCCGAGGTACATAAAAATATTTTGTTCACCTAATACACATTGTTCCTCTCCCCCTCGGCACACATCCCATTTTCGCGACGGCAATACACTCTCCGCTTATGCGTATACGCGGCGTACAATCCTCCCCCTCATCTCGCTCGCTCTCGCATTTGTTGTATACTATACGGCGATCGCGGGGCATTAGACTTCCTCTGCGCGCGGCCGCATACATATTCACGCTGATTTAAAGGGGGCCGGCAGCAGAAGCGGCAGCGGCAGCGGTCGGGAAAAGGAGAGATGAGGAATGGGAAAAAGTTGAAGAGAGAGAGAGAGAGGGAGGGACGAGAGGAGGGAGAGAACTGGCGAAAGATAAAGAGATGGATGTAGGACGAGAGAAAGTTGAAAGGAGAAGATTGAAGTAGAAGAATAGTTCGTTTTCGCGGGGAGTATCGGGATAGCGGAGAAAGTGTGTGTACCGGGGAAACGAGGAGTTGTATATCCGATGAAAGTCGAGCGAGGGATGCGACTGAATCTCTGTGTATGTGTGTGTGTGTATAGAAGGTATTATGAGAGAACGTCAGAGTTAGGGAAAAACAAAAGTGTAATGAATTATACGGAAGCCTTTCGACGGATGATCTATGGTATGAGATGATAAATATTCATAAAGTGCGGTGAGCTTTTGGATTTGGGTGTATTAATGCGTATCGTCGATATGGATGACTATTTTTACAGGAAATGTAATACACCTAATTAGGTAATGCACGTTCTTACTTTACGAATGAATAATGCAATAATATTTCACGTCAAGCTAAGTAGGTAAAATGATAAATTTATTAATATGATTCACACAAGACAATTTTTTATAAAATAAATGTTATTCCTTTAGATAACGTAGAAATGTTTGTTTATCAGTGAATGGTTCTAATTTAGAAAAACAGACAAGCAAGAATAGGTAAATTCGAGTTCGTAAAATGTAGTTACTTTTAACCTTAGTGAAGCTTATACGAATATTAGTTTTTAATTAATATCTTTATGAATATTTAGGTGGACAAATGATTAGGAAAAAACTCCAACGACTATACAATTCAAACAATTAATGTCTAAGATTTAAAGTTTAATTATTGTAAATATATTGAAAACATTATATTTTAATATTTTTGGCAAAAAACTTAAAAAAAGGTGTAATATAGCAATTTATTAAAAAAAGTATATTTACTGACACTATCGTCAGTATTCTAGATTGAAATACCAGAAAGTTCGTATTACTAAACACGTTCGTCTACAATTGAGCTTTAAATTCTAAACAATCATAAATTTTTAAAATAACTATTTAAATAATCTTATTACAAAACAAAAGTGAAACAAAGCTTCAAACCCCAATAGCCACCGATGTCAATAGAATAATAAAAAAAGCCTCAACGAAAAAGAAAAATTGGTTATCTGAGACGTACCAGACATGATTAGAATAACTGATTAAGTTATACACGCTGTATCTCGTGGGTATACCACTGCAAAACAGCTCCCAGTTCATCTGCAGTCTCCCCCCGTCGAAACTGCATTTGCGCGACCACAAAAGAAGCCGAAAGAAACAAACCCCCCTGCGCCAACTCGAACTCGTGCCGAGCGTTTTGTATCATCATCCCCCGCGCGCGCGATATCTTCCCGTGCATACCGAATCAATACAGCCAAAAATATATTCAAAATCATTTAATTATGCGCGGAGAGGAGAGGAGAGAGTGCGAACAAAGTTACAAAAGAAAGGAAGATAAAGAAGAGAATAACGGTGAGGGCATGTGCGATGGATACTAAGGGAGGCCGGGGCAAGATGGGTGTGCCGAGTAATATAGAAATTTCTTATATTTACATATATTCATACTTTTTGTTCTCTTTTTAAATTTATTAGTCATTGATGTAGATAAATGATTAAATAACTTGTGACTTGCACTGAATAAACCTTATCCATTCATATTTTAAAAATTTTGGAAACGTATTTTTATCGTATGTACATAAGAAGAGTCTACGACATCTTAAAAATAGATTTTGATTACGGGAAATCGTTTTTAGTACCTAAATATGAAGCCAAACAACCGTATGTGTCATTTCATAGGCTCCTGTTTCCAAGATCTGAGTCATTTTACTATACCCAAATAGGTAGTATGTTAGTAGAAAACGTAAAGCTTTTACTGTTTATATCTTTAGTACAAATTAATATTTTTATGATATTTTGGATTTAGATCTATTTTACAGGTTTGGATAGTATAACTTTTCGGGCTCGGTATTCGACAATATTCGCTATTTGTTGAATACTTTTTTAAGTGGCTACTTATCTAGATTTTCAGAAACTCGAATTCATTTTAACTGGAAAAGCATTTCAAAATATGTATAGGTCAAATACTTTCCGATATCTGGTATCATGAAATGTTTTTATAAAATACTGGTACCTATTTATCCGAAATTATTAACTCCTTTTGATTAAATGGTTTTCTCAATTTAAACCTCGTTAGGGTACCTATTTCAATCCAGAAGCAAAATCTCGTTCTCAGAAATAGAACAGTTTTCAAGCTACTAGCATTTCAGATAGTACGTTTTTCAAGCGAAATCTCGAATAGTACGTTTTTGAATGCAAATTACATCAGATACTTCTTTTTCCAAGCGAAATTTCAGATAATACGCTTTTCAACGAAAATTTCAGTTAGTATAACCTTCGTCAAACGAAATCTTAGATAGCATATTATTGAATGAAAGTTTAGATAGTACGCTTTCTAATCAACATCTCAGGTAATATGTACGATAAGTAAAATTTGAGATAGTATAGTTTTCGGCTATCCTAACATTTACTGTATTACAAATCCAAATTATTGACGGGATTAGATTATAAAATACTTATTTGTAATCATTTAGTTAATACGAAAAAGAGTTCTTATTTACCCTGAAACCACCTTCATTTAACCCTTCCAATGAATTTGTTACATTTCAGATTATCACTTAAAAGCAATCGTATCTTTTATATCAAAGTATCGTCATATTCAAAAAATATTAAGATACACATCATCAAAGTCAACTTCGCCCATCTAGCCCCGGTCTCCCTTATACTCATCGAGTACACCCCCCCCCCCCCCCCCCCAGTAAAAGATAGAAAGAGAATAGAACTACCGGCGCGAAGGGCTTTCACGCACACACACACACACACCGCCAGAATACATAGAAAGAGCGAAAGCAGCAGCAGCAGCAGCAGCCAGACACTGTTCTTTCCGGCTGCATGGGCAGCTCCATTCAACTTATTGCATTACCGGCTTAGCTTCGCGCGCGCGCCAGGCCACCCCCCTGCCACGCAGCTCCGGCACCGCACGCGGGGGAGCAATGTAACAGCTTCCATATACCGACGACGCCGACGACGAGATATACACATTTGCACACACGTGCGCGGCAGCCGTGCAGTCGCATTTTCCGCCGGCACACCTTTTTCGCCCGACACGTCGCTCACCTCTATCCCTTTAAATCTCGTGTATGATGGCCGATGCCGGGCTCGCATAGGTATACAGAGGTGTAGGGTGGGACGGTGGGGCTGCTTGGGCCGCGGCACTTTTCGACGGGCGGACTTTGTGCGACTTCACACGTGATGAATGGGATGCGGGGCGATTTGCTTTTGTCGTACTCGGGGTTTTGTTCTTGGTGCGCATGGGCACGGTAATGAGAGGTTTTTGAGTTTTGTGGGGTGAGTGTTGCTGGCCGTTGAGGAGGTTGAAAGTGGAAGAATCTTGCTTGAGAAGGTTGGACTGGCTTTGTTAAACTGTGGTTTATTCTTGCGGCAAACCGTGGATTATCCTCGATCAACCTTGTTCATCTTTGCTATGCTTTGTAAAATCTTATCAATCCTTGCTAAACCTTTTCAAACCTTATCAGTATTTCTTAAACCTTTGCAATATTTCTCATACCTTGTCAATATTACGTGAACCTTGTCAATATTACTGAAACCTTGTCTATATTTCTCATACCTTGTCAATATTCCGTGAACCTTGTAAATATTTCTCAAACCTTGTCAATATTACTGAAACCTTGTCAATATTTCTCATACCTTGTCAATATTACGTGAACCTTGTAAATATTTCTCAAACCTTGTCAATATTACTGAAACCTTGTCAATATTGCATAAACCACGTCAATATTTCTTAAACCTTGACAATATTTCTTAAACCTTGTTAATATTTCTTAAACCTTATCAATATTTCTTAAACCTTGTCAATATTTCTTAAACCTTGTCAATATTTCTTAAACCTTGTCAATATTTCTTAAACCCTGTCAATATTTTTAAACCTCGTCAATATTTCTTAAACCTCATCAATATTTCTTAAACCTTGTCAATATTTCATAAACCATGTCAATATTTCTTAAACCTTGTCAATATTTCTTAAATTTTATCAATATTTTGTAATTCTTGTTAATATTTCTTAAACCTTGTTAATATTTCTTAAATCTTGTTAATATTTCTTAAACCTTGTTAATATTTCTTAAACCTTGTTAATATTTCTTAAACCTTGCCAAACCTTTTCAGTTTTTATTAAATCTTGCTAAACTTGACCCTGGTAAACATTGATCTTTACTTAACAAAGCATTTTTAAAGATTGGAAAAATTTCACATGGTTTGGTAGATCAGGTATGTAAACAGTTTATGAAGTGTTGTTATTTTTGGTTAATGTTGTTAAATATTTTTGGCAAAGTTTGGCATACTATAGAAAACTTAAGTAAAGTTACGTAAACTTTAGTAAAATTCGGCAACGTTTATCAAAGCTTAACAAAGTTTAGGAAAATATGACAGATACAAAAAATGAGCAAAAGATTGCCTAAGTTTGCTTGACTAGATAGAATATTACCAACCTTTTCAAAGTGTCTAAAACTCTATTGTTTAGTAAAAATTGGCAAAATTTGGTAACGTTGAACTTGGTCACACTTTAAGTTTGTCAAACAAATTACATTTGAGCAAATTACAATGTATTTTGATTTCAACGGTGTGTAAAAATTTGCAGTAAGATTGATTGGTAGACTTTGTCTACATAATTTACTGCCCATATATAGCTTTGTGTATAGTTTTCATGTTATTGTTATGTATTTTTTCTTCTTTATTTTTCTTGATCTTCATACATACCTAAAGTTCAATGAAATTATGATTATATTTCTAACCTTTTAGCTACAATGGAGGTACAAATTAAACATTATTTTCAAATTCGCTCATACCAGCGGCTTATTTCATTATTGATCTACATAACTAAATAATTTTGTGGTAAAAGTAATGAAACTACAAAGCGAGAGCCAAATCTACATCCATACGGTCGCATAGGATTACCAAACTGCGCAGCATGTTTCAGAAACAGGTTCCATTGTCCCTGGTGTATTAATCCCGTTAATTTTTTGCTACCCGATACAAAAGTTACACCGCCGATATATATATTGCAACCTATCCGATTGTCCGCATGTGTTGCGTATATACGTGCAGAGCGTCCAGCAGTTTATTATGCACGCGCCTTGTCCTTTACAGGCATCAATCACCCTTGCTACAGTGCATGTAAATATAGCCGCACTTTGCGTGTATGTATGTGTGTATACAATATATCGTACAGAACGGCGTTGCGTCTGATATAATACTACAGGGGTGTATTATGCACGCTGCGCGCATTATATGAAAAGCCGCGTTCATCGCGAGCCTTTAATCAGCGCCCTCCTTGTAAATCTGCATTGTGGCCGTGAATTTAAAGGATTACGAGACGGTTATATTGAACGATCTTTGACACTGGATGGATGTATGTATGTATAGTATATATAGGTATATGTAGAGGAGTTGAGGTATTATTGGAAATTGTCGTTCTCGATATAGATGAATGAAGAATCTTGGTGTACGCTCTTGTATTACTTTTTTATTAATTACTTTTTATTATTGTTTCTCGACGACTAATAACTTGGTCGAAGTTGACATGAAACATATAGTATTAATTTTTTTTTCTTTTTATGTCCTTCTTACCCGTATACCCTTTTGGGTTTTAACAGGATACCTCCACTACCTCTGTGAGGAGGTATTTTTGATCCTAACACCCCACCTTAATTCCCCACACTGATCCCGCATTCGTCCAAGTTACCGACATTGCAGATTTCTACCTATGCCGATAACCTGTAACGAAGGAAAACCCGTAGGAAAAACCTCCGCCAGGACCAGTGCGCAGTCTGAGTTCTTTTCCCGGCAGGACACAGAGAGAAAATCCTCGATCTGCTCCCACCGGGAATCGAACCCGGCCGCTCAGGGTAGTATATCTCCGCTAGCTAAGACGTGCGCCTTAGCCAACTGCGCTACGCTGGCCCTTAACATATAGTATTATATTTTATGTTTATTTTTTTTGGATTTATGTTCTCTAATTATAAGTAAAGAAGCTTTTGAAAAATATTTCTTTATTACATTGAATGTTAATTTACTTTTCAATAGAAAACTTAACCTTGTATCAAACTTTACTGTTATTTCTCAACTTATTAATGAATTCCAGCGATCATTTCTGAATCACTCATAATAATTATGTGGACAATTGTAATTTTTATTAAAATTACTTTGTAACATATTATATTTAAAATATCTTATTTCTTTTTCTAAATATCTCTTCTCAAACAAATCTTATACTGTCACCCAAAAATTAATCCCAACGCTGAACCAATAAAGAACAATTTGGGGTAGGAAAAACCACAGTAAAAAAGACTTGTACAAACAAAAAGAGAAACGTGAAATTCACGAACAGAGTGAGATAAGCAGGACACCCCTGAGCTACTCAAATTTCAGGAGAGGACACCCACGATCCAAGTATTTGCCTGAAAGGTTACTGCTATTGTCAACGTCAGCGCAGAGGGCCATGTGCGCTCTGAAGGCTATATAACCTACAATTTACGGGTCAATTTACTGAATAAGTTCAAGCTACGATAATAAATTACATGGTGAGCTATGGCTTCGTTTATTTTCATTTCTTTTACGTTTTAAGTGATTCGGTGCGATATTGCTTATAATATTATTGAGTAGACGGAAAAGTATTATTAAATAGTAATGATATCAGGTACGAATTAGAACAACAAAACGAGTTCTTCATAAAGTAGGAGTATTGAGATAAGAACAATTTGTTTGAGTTTTAGTACTGAAGGAAAAATGAATTTAAATGTATGCAATTTTAAATTGATAAAGTATCCCATATTAACAAGCTAAAAAGCTGGATAAAATCTAACTTTTATATATAAAATAATTAAAACCACTGTTGCGTTATTGTGTTACTCTGTTTTAAATATATACTAAGAAATGATTTAAGAAATGATATGGTCATAATTCTTAAGTATATCGATATATTGTTATTTTTTAAAATAATTTTTATATATGTCATTTTGATACCGGATCTGCGAACAGGTAACCCGTTTACCTCTGCAGAATTTATAGATATGTATATTTCTGTAAATTTTTCTGGTCTTTAAATAAATAAAATAAATATTGTTTCAAAACTAACCAGTTAATGTAACATTTTTTTAAAAGAAAATTACACTCGGGTACAATTAAGGATACATTTATAGTAGTCTTTTTTAAATCATTCTAAAACTGAACCACTTTACTAGTTCATAAACGGCTTTTATAAAATCAACAATTTTGAAAAATAAGAGAAACTTGTAAAAAAGTTTGTTTTGCTTTTTTTTATCACATGTGTATGAAAATTATGCATAAATAGTTCAAGTGCACATAATTTTCTATTCATTTATATAATAAAGATATATTTCATATGATATTTTAGGACCAAAATACGATTTTTATCATTCATTTCATAAATATCTCGTTTAATTCGAATATTTCGCTAAATTTTGATAGTCCTTGAGCAGTTCATTGTGCCAATCAAGAAAGCATTCTGCTAAAGCAGTTAGCAACGGTTTATAATACCACTTTAGAATCTAAAAATCCATCACTAAAGAACCCGCATAATAAATTACAACTACATCCAATCTAACTTCCTCCTGAAGACCAGAAACCTGATCAAAGACCTGATAATTGCAACCAAAGAGCCATACCTCAGGGAAATTAAAAACTCAGTGCAACCTTCCAGCCGAACTAAGCTCCTCTCTCAAACAAAGGAACTACCTATCTCAAAAAAAGAAATCGACCAATCGCCACCGAACCAATCTATCCCCCCTCCCCCTCTCTCTCTCTATCTCTCATCCCACCGCAAACGATACATAAAAGAGCCCAGAGACTACTTGAATTTCGAAACCATGCCCACGGCTCTCTCTCTCTCTCTCTCTTGCGAGTCCGTTCGTGAAAAGTTTTCTCTCATCTGCTCGCGCGCGTGCTGCGCTACACACAGAGAAACGAGAGTGCGTATAGGTATACTGTATACATACGGCGAAAAGGCGGCCATGTGCTCTCACCTACCCTCGCGGCCCTTTCACGTCTCGAGGTTAGGTATACATGCAGTCTCTCGCTCCCCGGGGACTGTAGTGTGTGCGTAGGTTTTCGCTGTACAGGGGGTATATTACCTAGTAGGTGGATGGCCATGTGTGTGTGTGTGTGTAGCAGTGCAGCCTCCAATTCGCCGATCGATAAATCAGAATGAGCCCTTTCGAGAGAGAGAGAGAGCGAGATGGTGAAAGAGCGTCCTTTTATTATCAAATCGCTCGAGGGGAGAGGTGGGCATTTATTTTTTTTATAAATTTTGCTAGGTATTTAGAATTTTTAAGTTTAGATTGGTGCTGAATAATAGGATTGGTTGAATTAAAATAAATATAGTTTTGGTGGGGTGGGATGGGGTGAAGAGGGATTGTAAGCAATTACACAAAATAGTTTCACTACCCAACGTGTGAAGTTTTGAAATAAGAATGATAGTGATTAATAGAAATAATAACGTAAACCTAATATAGATTGAACCCTTAAGTGGCAAGAAAAGTTTGACAATTGAGCCAAAAGTGTCCAGCCAGAGCAGCTGGACGAATATTCTTTTTGCATTATATAATTACGAAAAACTAATTTTAAATTTGTGATGCGACCCTTAAAGCCTGTTATATGTATCAAATTATTTATAAATAATTTTGCATGCTAGTTAGCTTGACTCAGTCATGCATTATTGCCACTAGTGGTCGGTTTTATCTTGACGCACCAATTCATGTCTCTGAAAAGATTAAACGTATTTAAATAATAGAACTTTTAGTTTTGACAAAATATGTACCTTTATAATTGTGTAAACCTAGAATATGAACATAAAAGAACTTGCATGTGAATAACGATTGCTGTAACTTTATGCAATTTAATAGCTGTGACTCTCTTAATACTCAACGTAGGTATTTGAACAAACCAGAAAGAAATATTTTGTCTTTCGTATATCATGTTGATTCTAATAAAATGCATCTGAGATGTATCAATACAATTTTCCTTCGTTTATTTGGACTTCGAAAAATTTTCAATCATTTATTTTGATATTAGTCATGTTTATTTTAGAAACACTGAATATTCTTCTTTTTCTATTCATATATCGCATCCCCAGAGCATGGCCATTTTTAGTTTGATTTTAGAGCAAAAAACAAATTATAAGAAAGTAAATATATTACCTATACCATTAAAAATAGGGTTAAAATACCATTTGTCCTGTATTAACAAAATTCAATACGAAACACTTTAGCTAATAAAAAATCTATAACTCATCTGACTTAAAAAATCGATAATTTTTAGTTACAATAATATTACCCTGGGACAGCACTAGGTAACGATCCCACTCTAATCCTCAAAGTTCTAAACCGTTAGCAAAACTCTAACAAAAAAAAAACAATTTAATACATGCAACCTCACCCCAGTCTCCCTCCCTCTCTCCTCTCGTCTCTTTATCAAATCTCCCTCCGTCTCTCTCCGCTCCTTCTACCTCTGCACCTACCGTCGAATGCATTAGCGCGGACTTTACTCGAGGGGTGACTCGACTCCTGCGCGCTCTCCCTACATATAACACTCCCTCGTCGCGTAGCAGCTCTCCGCGCGGTCTTTTTCCTTGCCTGTCCGTGTCTGCCCTGACTCGAACACAGAACCACGTCAGAGCCACCCCCTCCCTCTCGCGCATATACATGTACAAAATGGTTTTACTGCCGCTGAAATGGCCTGCTCGAGTTAATCCGTTTCGAGCGCGATGTTTAAACAATCGGTATTATGAGCGCGCGCAATTTATATTACGCGATGCGGGGGTATACGGAGAGGAGCTAGGTGACTGCCGCGGAAGGTGATTTATCGCGATGGTTGAGCTTGACGCGATGGATGAGTGTGGATGTGGAGGGGTTTGTGCGCGTGTGGCGCGCGAGTTTGTTGCAGGGGATGGTTGATATGGCACTGCGTTGTTGGGTAAGCTTGGTAGTGTGTTTGTTGTGTTTTGTAGGCTCGGGGAAGGATGGATTTGAAAATGTCGGATTTTTATATAATTGTGTGATTGGATGAAGGTATTGTTGATTGTTTTTCGAGTTATGCTGATGTAATCTAAGATTTTTACAAAGACTATTTATTATCTTATTTAGCTATATTTATGTTCAATTTATTGCTTAAAATAATTTATCGATGGTTAATATTGACGAATGTGTTCACGAGTCATTAGTAGCGAGTATATATTATTTAAATTGTTATATTTTTGTATATGCAATACCTTTCTGAACATGATTTTTGTAATGTATTCTTTTAGATTCAAACTACAGTATACTGATAACAATTTGCCTTAAATTGTGAGAACTAATAGGAAGGTTTATACATTTTATAAATTTACGTTTAAGATAAAGTTTGCACATATATTCAAACTATTGAAAGTTTTAAGGCCACAGTTGTTGGTATAATCAAAATATCACTAAAAGTAAATTAACATTAAGAACAATGACAAAATTCATTAATTAAATGATACATGATTTAACAATAAAATAATATCTTAAAAATATTAGAATCTATTCTAAATTTCAAAATTACGAGTTTGACATCTGTCGGGATTCAATACAGCTCATTCTAATAAAGCGAAACTTCAACTTTTTGATGGTACTTTAAAATATACTGTCTTTGTTTGAGTAGTATAGTGATATCAAATGCAAGACTGCTCTACAATTAATTTCTCTGTACAGCATGTCTTACCCTTTGTTTGAATAGTATACTTTCGGTGTACAAGCCTAAGATTAATCTGTACAACATCTGCGATCCTTGAAAGATAGAAACTATCATTTTATTACAAATACATTTTCGAAAAAGAATTCTTATCGACTGATAACAAATGGAAACAAATTTAATTAACAACGTTAATTAACGAATTTAAAACTTTATCATTGTTATAGTGGCAATTCTTAATATTTCCTTCAAAAAATAAAATGTTATGTTTTTAAGATGTTTTATGTAATTAAGTTAGCAAAATCAAGCACTTCTTTTAGGTATCTATTAGATCGATAAACTAGGGACTGCACCGGTTTGCTTTCATCAGATAAATTATCATTATTATTACAGTGGCCAGCCATTAATGGTTAACAGTGATAATGCTTAAAAGACCGCAGCTCCTATACCCGCTGTGATCTTGTTCGCATCATCACCGTAGCCACCATTCATGGTTGATGGGACTATGTAGTCCGTAGCCTTGTTCACACAATCACGCCATTTCTCTCTATTCTTTGCAAGGTTAATCCAGTTTTCCTCATAGTATCATATTTCTCGCAAGTCGGCCCGGACATTATCTTCCCACCTTCGTCTTGGTCTACCCGCAGGCCTTGTGCCTTCTGGTTTTCCTACTAGTACTCCAAGTGCTGCCCTATCATTTTCCATCCTCGGTACATGCCCGGCCCATCCCAGTCTTCGAGATTTTATAACTATAGTAATATCCGCTTTTCCGTATAACTCGTTTATTTCCCTATTGTGTAAGATTCTCCATTCACCGGTTAACTCATTAATTTTGCCTCCAAATATCCTTCTCATAACTCTGTTCTCAAATACTTTGAACCTATCCTCCTCCCGCTTAGTTAGTGTCCATGTTTCGCATCCGTATAGGACTACTGGCATAATAACTTTCCTATATTAGATGGAAATCTCGCTAAAACCGGTGTTTCTCAAAGAACTAACGAAAGAAACCTTGGTATGGGATGAGACATTTGTTGAACATTTAGAAAACCATAGGTCCAGATGGTTTTGAACAAATGACGATTGCAAAACTGCAACAAACATTATATTCTTAAATAAAATTAACTGCACACAATTGTATACGATCCGAAATTGTCATCAAAAGAAGCTCATGTAATTTTCATATTGCGTTCACAAAATAGATTTTCAGACATTTAATGCCTACCAAAGCTATTCTGAAATCTATAAGTTGGAACAAAATTTGCTAATAGATGTAATTAATAAAAAAACATAATTTCTCTGTCTAGCTGCGGGCACTAAAGGGTTGAAAAAGAACTAATGCACGATCGCCATGAATATAATTAAAAAAAAAACAGTTTTTCATAAAAACTGTTAATTTCTACATCACAGTTTAAAATTTACAACAAAATCAAGAACGCTTTACAAAACCCTTCCTAAATATTAGCAAACCACTTTCCCGCGTACATCACCGCGCCATCCCATCACCAAAGCTTTAAATCCCTCCAAGACCAAGGGAGAGCAACAATCTCGCATCAGTCACGCGCTCATCTCGGACAGCGATCCACCGTCGCTCCCGGCTTTTCCAAACAAAGCGCAGCAGCACACACTACACCCACGCATATATATATATATATATATATATGTACGCTGGTTCGTGTGATCTCTCGACGAGCCGCGTGCGTTTCTCCGTTTGTTTCCCCCGCGTATAGATCCATTTTAGACGCTCGTCGGCTCGTCGCTCATGAGACAACGACGCGACGCTGGCAGGACCCGCGCGATGTTCCTGCGTGCGCAGCTCGTAAGTCATGCAGCGATGCATCACCTACGCGTCGACTTTTCTCGTTATCTCGTGGCGGCCTCTGGAATTGTACTGGGTTTCGCTCGTTGTCGCTTGTTGTGGGGTCGGGTCTTAGATGATTCTGTTCTTCATTTAGTTTGACCGTTGGCTCTTTCTTTTTCTTTGTGAGATTCTAATAAAGGTGTATTTTTTGGTTCACTTTTATTTGTGTTTATTTTAGTCTAATAAAGGTGTATTTTTTGGTTCACTTTTATTAGTCTTTATTTTAGTCTTTTTTTGGCTTCTCATACGAGAAAGCTTTGTGATGATGGTAAAGTTTTGCTGGAAATATTATAATAAGACTTTCTTCGACGTTGGAATCAAAATACATTAATTGTAGAAAATGTTTGTATGGTAATGTGTGTGTGTGTACGCGTGCGTGTGTGTATGTGTAAATTACAAATAAAACTTCTTATAAAAACATTTTTAAAAAGAAAATTTCAAATTTGGCTAAATTTTTGGAAATACTTGTTTCAAGTCACGATAATGTATTGATAAAGTATTAAAGCTCTCGTTCAGATTTTGCCTTGCTTTTAAGGAGGACTTTTTTCTGCGTAATCTTGTTCGCAGAATTTAAAAATTTTGATGTACCGAAATTGCCCAAATTGTCCAGTCATGTTAGTAGTTTCAAATGCTCATTTCTCAAGAAACCTCCGATTAGCAATGTTGCTGCATAGATCGTTTCAAATGGTATTGGAAATGGGTGTTAAATAAATGCTAATACACCATGTATATTACAAATAAAATAACTTTCGTTTATTCAAACCCGCATAAGGAAGGAATAACGTGCGACTGCTCTAGGTAGATGCTCTAGTACGACTAAAAACACTTGACAAAAAGGGCATAAGAGAATATCGGGGCTGATGCATATAGTTACCCACTTTTTTCTATATCTCGCATTTCAGTTTATGTCTTTGGGACATTTCTTAGTAAATCGATTCATTTTTGTATAAGCATGTAGTAGTGTATAATTACAGTTAAACACATACGTATGGTACAGCATAACGATATTCCAACAAATGGCTCTCAAGAACAACATATCACCGGTGTAGCAAAACATTCTGAATAAGATCTAGGTAAGATCTAATACTTTCACTAATACTTTCAGACTGAATCAAGACAAGACAGCTCGAAGATTTCATCCATATTTGTCCAAATCAAGACACTTTTATGACTTCCATATCCATATTTAACATTTCCATTTAAGAAATATTTTTAGCCAAGGTCTCTGACAAAAATGACCCAGGTAGCGGACGGAGGGTTAACAAAAGTTCAACATTATTTCATTTACCAAACGAGTTCCGAATCAAAGCTCAAGATATTTTATGAAGTTTCAGGCAAACAGAACTAAATTTGACTATTTTTACTTCAGAAAAACCAGAAATGTTTTATTGTTAAATGATAAGCTATAAAAACTGCAAATATTAGTAAAGTTATTGACATGCTTTTCTTTTGAGGTGTTTTGTGATCACTTAATGAATTATACAAAATTACAAATGTCCGAGCTTAATACGGCGCTTGCCGTGTAACGCCTAAAAAAATCGCTGCTCACTGCCTTAGCAGAATGCTTTCTCAAAGAGAGGTCCTGATTAACCCTGATTCTAAGTTTATAAATCTTATAACGGAAATTAGCAGTAAATAAAATAATTCTAAAATTAATTAATTATTTTAAACTTCAGAATAGCCTGGAAATACATAGTTCGAATAAAACTGACGCGTATTTTGTGAATATTTAGATATATTTTATATTTTTTAGTAAGCAGCGCTCAAGAAATTAATTTCGATTTGCTAAAATAGCTATTTTTTAAAAAAATGGATACATATTTCAAATTCGCAGTTTTTCTTAAAAAGGAAAAGCTTGAGAATAGTTTTGAAAGACATAAATAAAAAAAAATCATGCGTACTTTAAAAATGTATGTCTATCTTTTATATATCTTCATAAGATGACACCTCGGATATGCCCCACAATTACTTTCTTATTTTTTAATATTCGCAATTTTTTCAAAATTATAAAACTTCATCAATTTCTACGTACTACATGATCCATTATCGTTATACCATAAACTTATTCCATTCTTAAGAAGAATATTACGTTTCCTTGATTTTCCCAGGTAGATTTATTTACCATATTTTTCTCATAACACGAGCCAAATAAGGTAAAATTCGAGCTCATCGATATCATTCTCACTTCATTCAGCGAAAGATAAATCCCTCGCATAAACAGCCTTTGACGAGGCAAGTAGCGCAAGAGCATCAGGTTTTTATTGTGCTTCTCTCTCTCTCTATCTCTCTCCATTCATTCTCCACATCTCTCCCTCCCTCTTGTATATATACCAAAGCATTCGATCACTCGCGTTCAATTCTTATCTCTTTTTCTTTTCGATTTTCTACATAATTCGCACTGTAAGCTCTCTCCCCTCCATCTCTCGCATCTATACATCTCAATTCCTCCGCAGTCTTCTTTCTCTCGTTTTCTCTCTCTCTCTCTCTCTCTCTCTCTCTCTCTCTCTCTCTCCATATACACGCGCGTCGACGCCGAAGTCCACGAGCTGATAAATCGCAACGACACAGAGCCGCACCGCGCGCGTTCTGATTGAGGTCGGGAATAAGAAGAGGCTCGTTCACGCTTCGTGGAAAGCCGACGTCGTCGTCGCATAATATACGCTTGGAATTGGATCTTTTCAGAGTTATAGGTATACTGCAGGAGAGAAAGAGAGAGAGAGATAGATCAGAGAATGGCTCTGCGTTCTATCCGTGACTCGCGGCGCGGCAGCGGCTGCGACACACGCAGATATAGGCACTTGAGGGTCCACTTGTTCGCAGTGAGCGAGTTTAACCGAGAGATTTTTCCTACTTTGGAATAAGGGATAGGAGAAGTGGGAGAGCGAAGAAGGACAGTTGGTTAGGAGAACTGTGTGCTAGGTTATTTACTGTGAGCTTATTTAGGAGCTTACACCCTTCGTTGGTGTAAATGGAAAATACTCTCTAAATTTATTGAAGTGGATTTTCACTCTTATAGAGTGAATTCTCACTCCAAGCGATCATGAAAACACAGTCACATATTTTGGAGTGAATCTTCACTTTTAGAAAGAGTGAATAATGCACTCTTTTGTAAAAGTGACTTTTTCACTCTATTTTGAGTGAAAGAATACGCGTAAAGAAAAAATAATTTATTTACTTATAATAATTACTCACTTCGTTGTTTTACGCTTTAAAAATAATTTGATGAATGGATACAGTTTACTGGAAAGGATGCAATTGAGAAATAAATTTAAAAACTTAAGAAAAATTGTTGTTTGGATTTGAACCCGGATCCTTTACGTTCTGAGGCTGCCACTCTGGCGCTAGACCACCGTTGCGTCTGACTTCGTGTGCATTGGTTCTTCTATGTATTCGAATTCATAGATGAACTTTTATTTAATACTAAAATCAGTTTAAGACATAATAACTTAGAGCTAATAAATAGCTATTATTAATAAAATGGAACAAAAATTATATTTTATATGAAATTCAGTATTTTTATGCTAACTTGAATATTTGACCGGAGTGTCTAAGATTGTTTTTACTACATTTTCTCAATTTATGCATTTTTAAGAAAAATTTAAGATGTTCTAAATACTAAAATTTTAAAAATTAATAAAACTTTTGCAATTTAAGGGAATGTAAAATACTGACCGATTCCTGCCATATCGGCTTATAATTTATATTGTTTTCTCTTTAAAATAAATATTTATAATAAAATACATTATATGCCTTTACCAGAAATGTTAAGTTGATTTTTCAAGATGGATCATTAAGTTTCTTAAAAAATGGGTCAAAAAATGTTAAGAGAATGAGGGTCGCCATATACGCATTGCTTACCACGGAAAATATTTAAAACTTTTCCGGTTAGAAATAATACCGGAATCTTTTGAAACTGCCAAAACCAAACATTGCAAATACAATATACAAATATGCAGGATATAGTAGTCATTTTTATTTACAAAATTTGTAAAATCTCGAATAACTGTTTAAAGTGAAAAGAAAGTCGGTAATGCAGATTCCTGTAATAAATTTTATTTTTTTAAGTGGTTCAATATTCCCTTTGAATTTATAAAAACTATAAACTATAAATTTATAACTATATCTGGTTAAATTTATAAGAGATTTTAAATAAAAGCTACCTTTCACCTCTATATAAATTAATTAACCACATAATTGTATAGTTTTTAACCCATTCAGTTTAACCCATTTATTGTACAATTAATAATGAAATTTCTTGAAAATTTAATTGAAGATTCCGGGCGCAAATAGTGTTTTAAAAGTCAAAAATTGTAATTCGAAATTTTGATTAATTTATAGGTTTTATAATATAAATTTCACTCCAACCTAGTGTGAAAGTTAGAGTGAATCCTTAGACACTCTCTAATTTAGAGTGGTAAAATTCACTTAATAGACTGGAGTGACCAAATTCACTCTAGCGGAACCCTCGTTCACTCTACATTTAAAACTAAAATTTCACCCCAAAAAATTTAGAGAGATAGTTTATTGTAGGTAGGAAGATGTACAAGTGTGTTTTTACGCACATGTTTTTTGGTAATAGGAAATTAGCAGCTTGAATTAAATGTAAAGGAGGGTCGTCACTTTTGGACCAGTAGAACATTTTTTTGTATAAATTATTCGTACGTTGATCAAATTTAGCTTACAAAGCTTCGTTGAGTAGATTTTGAGACTAAGAAATAGTGAATAACAAAGATTTATTAGGATTACATTACATTACAATAATTGCAATTGAATGTTGAAGGCGGCCGTAAATCTTGACTACTTCGGGACACTTTTGTTTAGGTTGTCAATACCCTTATTAGGATTATCATAGGATCGTATAAAACTGAATAATATTATAGTCTGGATTTGCGAAGCTTAAATTCACAAAAAAAGAGGTCCAGGTCTTGAAGGGTTAATCCAGCATTAATTCCAATTTATTTTGAGTTGAATATGAGAAGTTTATTAATTTATTATGCTATCCGTAAGTCTGAAATTTAGTAAGTAGATTCTTTCATAATAAATTTAAAACACCCTAGTTGCCGTCACTACTCATATTTAACCTGAGCTTTAACCCTGTACATACTAAAATGTTTGGCATCTCCGGCATCCGACTAAAATTAAAATAATTATAATTTTACAAATAAATACCTCCACCAAAATTTAAAAATATTAAGTCATAGAAAAAAATATATCGTAAAATATTTAGTATTACAAAACTATATCGTAAAATATTCAGTTTTACAAAATTGTATCATAAAATATTTAGTTTTCCGTAACTGTATCATAATCTTTGGAAACCTACTGAGTTTTTACAAAGCTAATTTTTGCAACATTATTTAACAAATCATTATTCTTTTACTTATTAATTTTTCAAAGCAAAAATCTCTTAAGAAAATTAAATTTTACATCTTTACGTTAAAATGTTTTATTAAAGACGTCATTATATTATACTTATTGTAAAAATAATTGACTCGATTGTCTTGCGGATGTCAGGTCGTTATAGTAAAGTCAGAATACTTTATGTCGGCAGTAAAAGCTCAACTGGTCGGGGTTTATAATACATATAAATACAATATATTCACTCCAGTATTAAGGTTAATAGATACCGACCCATTACCGCATAATTATTATCAAATCCAATAATTGTATACCACCTGTGACTTTAATCTACGGAATAATGAAAACACCAAGTAAAGTATACCATTTATTGTCCTCCCTTGGACGTGCAAAACTCCAGGCAATGCTACATTATACTTATAACAGTACAGTTTCATCAGGGAGAAACAGCAAAGGCAAAGATTGCACACAGTATAACTATACACGCATACACTGTTCGTGCATATTTCTCTTTCTCTCCCCCTCTGCAGTCGTTTACCGTTCGCTCACGTGTCGAACGTTTTGTTTGCTCTGGAAGTCTACCTCTCTTGCCCCGAGCCCACTACATGCATATATATAGAGAGTACACGCGCACGAAAGAAAGAAAGAAAGGAGCGCGAGCGAGATGAACGGCGAGTTAAAGCGAAGGATAATGAAAGGTGGAACGATTGAGTAAATGAAAAGAAACGAGAGGGAGAATCAATGAGGAAATAATGGGGGTATATACATGAGCGTCAAAGGGAAGATGAGAGAGAGAGAGAGCGGCGGCGTGTGTACAAGGTAGAAGCAGAGGAAGTAGGTATATGGAAAGAGGAAGTGGATGGATCGTAAAAGATGCGGGGGGACGTTGAGAAATGTTCTTAATAAAGTCTAATATGGTAATCAACGAATCGGAGAATAGTCTTACTATATTATTATAAAACTTTTATAGATACATACAAAATATTTGTTTTAATTTTTATTCGACTTACATAGAATAGCACAAATTAAATATATGAGGAATTCCACAAGTAATCTGCACTTGGACGGTGAAAAAAAACATTTTTTTTCTCGTTCTGTAGGTTATAAAATACATGCAAAAAATTTCCAACGTGCAAAGAGACCTTGATCAACTGTTAAAACGTACATCAATTTCTCTTATATGAATTTCACATTGGAATTACGGACTAAAAAAGGTCATCATTGATATAACAATTACTTGGCTTTTATGGGGACAACAAATTTTTATGCAATAGTACATTGTGCAACTAGGGGGGAAAATGGGCTTTTTCTAAGCAAGGATGATGATTGAGCACGCGTGGAAGTCGAGGGCGCCGAAGGAGATATGTTGACAGGGGATATGTATGCATGCACTGAAAAAAAATTTGTTAAATCTAATTAAACGTTTCCTTGAATCGTACTAAGAAAAGATTTACTTAAATAAAGTAAATGTTTCTTAAATTTAGTAAATATTTATTGAATTGATGAATACCAGTCTAAACATAATTAAATATTTACTATTATCAAATAAATCTTTTCTTAGTACGATTCAAGAAAACGTTTACTTAGATTTAACAAATTTTTTTTTCAGTGTGGTCATAAACATTTGGATGATTGTTCATGTTGATTCATGATGGTTTACGATGGTTCACGAACTTATCTGAAATCCATTTATACCCGGGTAAACCTTTTATTGTAGGACATGCCCTACTTATATTAGGGACATGCCATAACGTGTCAAATTAACGCATAAACAATTTTTGAAATTGGAACATATTTAAGTATGTATGGACAAAAACAAGACGAACATTTGTTTAAATTAACTTGAGTTTTTATTTTACAAGTTATAACATGTTACATAATTTAAAAAAATGCATTTCTTAATCGTTTACATAAGAAATTATCCTCAAAAAATAAAATAAAGCACAGTTAACAATTGTATCAAGCAATAGAATTATTCAAACCATAACCCATACAATCGACAGCACGTACTGCACCCTCGCCAGAATTAACGACCTTTCTATACACAATATCCACATTCTATAATCAAATAAAAGGCAAACTCATCAGCGCGTGCAATTCCGGCTAGCAACTTTGCGAGCAGCATCCGCGCGTCGCTTCTGCGGTGTAAACGCCGCGACCGCGCGCGCCACTGGAGTTTGCAAGCTCCACACCTATATATCCACGCACACGCGCGCAAACAAACAGCACGGCAGTATAGCAAGTAGCAAAGATGAGAGATTTCGGCCAACGAGGTTCTCACATGGTCGAAGTATGCACGCTCTCTCTCTTCTCCTCGTTCGCGCACACATACACGCGCACTCCCACAATGCGTGCATACTCGTGCGCACGTATACACGTCATTGTTCCTGGCGATGGCTACATGCACGCGGACACACGTGTGCAGCACCGCGGCACAGGAGAGAAAACTAACTAGAGAGAGAAGAGAAGAGCCGGAACCATAAAATCTGGCCCACATGCGATGCTGGCGATGCACGAGGAGCGAAAGAGAGAGAGAGAGATAGAAGAGCCCCCGAAGGTAGAGAGAGAGAGAGAGAGAGAGAGCGCACGTTTCGCAACCCTCAGGGACCGCCATGTCGCCCATATGGCGACCATCGCCTCGGGACCAAAGGTGAGCCCCGCCGGCACTGCTGAACCCAACGTACATATACAAGGTTCTGCAACTTCTCTCTCTCTCTCTCTCTCTCTCTAGAGGCTTCGCTCCTTCTTTTTTACTCTCATTTAGCCTTGCCTCGTTCTATTCGCCTCGCTCTCGATGGTTTTCATTTGGCGGAGTGCGCGTGTGTGAGTGGGTTTGTACCTCCCCTGAAGCTCTTTCTCTGTCAATTACCTTTTTGTGCAGGAGCTTATGAAAGACGGGTATATACAGACGGAGAGGAGAGAAGAGAAGAGAAGAGAAGAGAAGAGAAGAGCCTGGAGAGGAGAGAGGAGGGTGTTTCGAACGTTTCCTTTCGGTTTTGTTCTGGGTTTTTTTAAGGGAGGGGGAAGGAGCTTCTTCCGTCGGGCGTTATTGGCCGAGATATCGAACGTAGGATATGAAGTTGAACGATTGAGTTTCTGTTTGGCGAAGGTTGTTTATCGATAAGTGGAACGTTGAATGGAGTATGGAAGGAGCAGAATGGTGCTTGGATGCGTTGCGTTGTAGTTTATTACAAAATTTTATGTTCTATGTGAATGAATTTAACATATTTTTCAAATTTAAGGTGCTTTGTTAGTAGAGTCGGTAGTTCTTCATTCACTTTTGTATATTTCAAAGTACATGTATACAAAAATAATTGAGAATTTAATTTGTAAAAATTAATTCTTCATACAAATTATAAAGTAAAATTAAGATTTTTTAATAGTTCAAATTTTTTAAAACTTCAATGACTTACAATTGTTTGAGTGAATTTTAATTTCTGAATATAGTTAGAATGAACCCTTGGATTTTTGTTAAATACCCAGCTTGGGCAAAATATATATTTATTGCAAACTGGAAATATGAGAGCTTTTTTATTTTATAAGATTGTTTTCAATATATATTGAATCTATGTATCACCGATTAATGAAAATCCCGATTTTAGTGACTAATAGTTTTTCATATTATCAACAATATATTTAAATGTTTAAAACTTGTTATTTCTTTTAGTATGATAATAACCGTCTATATTTTAATACAAAATTTAGACAAGGAAAAGGTATTTTTTGAGTTTTTGTCCTAATAGAAATATTTTATAATATTTTAGAGTAAAATATATTTTCTAAAGTATACATAACTAATGATACCTAATCGGTTTGTTCATAACATAATTAATTGAATACAAAAGAGAGATAAGATTACGGTTGAACGCTAGAGAGAACACAGACGTACACCTACAAAAATCTCATCGTGTTGCGCTTGTAATTTGAGATTTTACGTTCACAAAGTGGCATGTGAAATATTCAAAGGTTTCGTTATCTCCCACTAATCCTTGAGCGCCTGGCTTCCCTTACTCTGCTGTAGGTGTATACTACAGCTATCCTGGGCGTGTACATCCATACGTCCTTTTCGTGTATTTCATCATTTTGTGCTGTAAGCTCCAAAGAAAATATATAGGCAGATACGATAGGATAGTCGGGTAATTTGAAAGTTAAGATTAAAACGTGCATAATTATGTGACACGTAATTATGTGACATCAAAGCAGAGAATCGTATTTTTCCCTATTTCAAAGCACTCATTTTCTTTTAATTTTAGTATAATAATACCACCATGAGTTGAGATTATTAGTATGATTTTAGAATAAAATTTTTTGCTAATTAACTTTGTTGTACTTCAAACAGTAAAATTCTACATAATAAATGAATTATTCATTAATGATGTGCAAATATATTAATAAAAAAGTACGTAAATACATTACTTGGTACACAATCACAATAAATACCACAAGAAAACCAGACAATTAAAAGTCCCTGCAACTGTTTGAGAGGCTTTTATTATTTTACGATTACTTGTACCAATATAAAATATGAGTATACCTATAATCCCGAAGGACTTTCATACCTTATTTGAAAGAGCTCAGCGTTTATACCTGTCCACGCGCCCGGAGATTCCCTAAGGCAACCCTGCAATAAACCTTCGTTGCCGGTCCTTGCAAGTCTCAAATTTATACCTACCGAAGTCATAAAAATCAAATGCGCACCAGTAGATTTATTATTTTACAGATGAGCAAAATGTTGATGACCTGCGGGTTTCATTATGGAGAATGAATTTCCCCGTGGATTACGGGGGCGGGAAGATTAGCTCTTTAGTCTTTATCCTAAGCCCAATATGGGCGATCTCCAGTTACGCATTGCTTTTGTGTATTGAAGTTATGAAACACTTCAAAGAAATGATCAGTAGATATTGTCTGTTACACATGTATATAATCAAAACAATGTGGTAGTACTAAATTAAATAAAATAATATATTTTTTATTTGAACTTAAATTTATATTTATTAAATAGTTTTTAATACATGTTTCTCTAATATTTGTTATATAAAAATTGTATATTTAACAATAAAATACTATTATTATTTAAAATCTTGTATCAAGTACATCATATATATTCTATTATTATCTGCATGGAATGATACCTATACGTGAAATTTTCTCAACGGATCTCTGATAAGATTTCAAAGTAGTAAATTAAACAAAAAGATTAATTCATTTTCTCACAGCTTCACTACTTTGCACATACTATCGTTTTGAAAAAAACGCGTCCGATAAAACATATCGCCTCGACGAATATAAACGTGCATTCATCAATCTTGATCGTACAATCTCTGACTTCAATTTGTTAGTCGAAGGCTTTTTCATTTATTTTCTGTTCTCGTGATGCATCTTGCTACGGCTTTCAAATCTAGATCCGTGTGCTACGGTGTATAAGAAAAGTTAGAATGGAAAATAATGAACGTATTTATGAAATCGAATTTATATATAATGTCCCGAATATTAATTGTTCTGAGTCGTAGCAATAAAACATGCACTGAAAAAAAAATTTGTTAAATCTAAGTAAACGTTTCCTTGAATCGTACTAAGATAAGATTTACTTAAATAAAGTAAATATTTCTTAAATTTAGTACATATTTATTGAATTGGTGAATACTAGTCTAAACATAATTAAATATTTACTATTATCAAATAAATCTTTTCTTAGTACGATTCAAGGAAACGTTTACTTAGATTTAACAATTTTTTTCAGTGTGATAATATGTATGATCTCTGTAAAACTGTGCTTTCAATACGATAAAATAGACACGCCTGCAGCAATTTATACTACTTTTCTGTTAAAGAAAAAAAGGTTTAAAAAACATTCTATAAGTTATATAAAGAAAACATCGATACATAATCATACAAGTTACGTTCTTAGGCCTTAAATATATCGTTTTTTAAAATGGTAATGTCTATATCTTCTTTGTCAAATTTAACATAGTATACTATAATATAAAATATATCTTAACATTTTATTGCTAATCTATAAAAAATTTATTTTGTATTTATTACTTCTAATAACTATCCGATAAAATATTTAAGTACAATACCAAAAAAACATTCTAAAATACTTAAACACAAGACACTACGTACATGCAATATGCAGGAATCAATTCAGCGAAAAATCTACATATAACAGCAGACTAGAAGAAGAATAAGAAGAAGACTCTAGTAAATCCATTTGACGAGTAAGCTGTTGAATCGGCAGCATCTCGTCTCCAATAGTCCTTTCGGGTCGCGCGTGCATGTATAGCACCTTCGAGAAATATCGACTCTAACCTTTAACCCAGTCCTAGGCCGCGACGGAATCTCCACGACGACGACATACTCGGCTCGTAAATATATAGCGGAGCAGAATGCGCGCATAGCTGAGCGAGAGAGAGAGAGAGAGAGAGCGAGAGAGACACTTTTATTATCGGATGCCGCGCGCTATCGAGCTGCATATATACATTTTATGTGCGCTCTATACGGATGACAGATGCGATTTCTCAGCTCTTTCAAGGTTTTCGCTCGGCGCTTTCCTTCGTGACACGCGGCTGTCGATCGAGGTGTCGATGTGTATACGTAATCGCGCATACGTATATAGAGGGGAAAAATCGATGCACCGAGAGATGCTGTGGATGGATGTTTGGACTTTGGCTTAGGAATGATTTGCCAAGATTCAGTTGTTTTGATTGATCCGGAGTGCGCACTTGATTTGGATCATGCTTTTGCGTTTGATCGTGTTATGAGAGAGCGCGCGATAGATGAGTGGCTCGTGCGTTACAGTTAGCACCTTTATTTATTTAACGATTTTATGATTGACAAGAAGCTTTTTGATTTTTTGCTTAAGTATTACTCTATATTCATTATTATATAAAATAAATCTGGTAATTATAAATTAGAAAAATAAAACAAACTTTTGGTTGCATTTGCCCGACGTGATAAATAACCGAAAATCAATTGCTTTTCTCTATCTATCGGATACCAACTGAACTGATACTGCTGTGTCCTAGTTAACGGATGCTTCTAATGTATAAAATTTGAATCCTTCAGATAATTCAACAAATTATGCAATAATAACTTAAACTTTTTTGGATAATTATAAAAAAGTTGATGCAGTTTAACTATCAAATGAATAATTATAAATAAGTTGACGTGACTTAACTTTTAAATTCATGAGAACGGCCCCTATGAGATTTTATTTTCGTATCTCGATGGTTGACTGTTAATTGCAAAGTCTACGCAATCGCTATATCATTTCGCTAAATTTGCTTAAATCGAGAAAAAATTTAATATATTTTCCATTTCTTCTTCTTATTTTAAATTGAAAACCGATTACAAAAAGTATAAGCAGAACTTTTTATACCTATGCTAATTAGTTGCTTTTTCTTAATGTTTTGCGTTAGGAAAATGTGTTAAACATGCTAATCTGTAAAACAATATTTTCATTTGACATATTCGATAACTCTGTTGATGTATTTGTATTATCTCGTAGCACAATTCTTATAATTGGAGGGGTCGGGATAATTGCACCCTATCTTCTATTATATGAATTCTATACCAAATAGTAATTATTTACAAATTGTGCTTAATATTATCTAGCTAAACACAATATTATATCACAATAGCAAAACTTCAAAGAGGGTACTATTATAATAAACAATTTTTTAACAGATTTTTTATTTCAGAATACACAACGCACGCCCAGAACAAGACTAACACAACTCAACTTCTTGATTTTTGTACATAAAGTAACTCATACTAAAACATAACATTTAGAAAATTCGTGTATAAGGTTGAGAAACTATAACTAAATAATAAAATTCATGTAAAATAGTTTTCTCAACACATGCATGAAAAAGGCCTGTTTCCATGTCTGAAAGTAGAAGAGAAAATTACAAAATTCTAGCGTATTTGTTCAAAGTTTTGAGAAATATCCATTTCTCCCCTGAAAAGAGGTGAGAAATGAACAACAGGTGAGGAATGAATTAATTTTCCATTTGTTTATCATTTTTCACCTAAAAATAGGTGAGAAATGGATACTTCTCAACTCTTTTCGAGCGCTGTAAAAAAATATTTTGTATTGAATAGTTTCAAATTAAAGAAGACTGTAGAGCACTTTTTAGTTAATCAATATATATTTGATGTTCCAATACAATTTGTTAGAAATAAAATTAAATAGCGTTTAAATTTGGGTTTACAGTTAAAATGAGTTTGAATAAACTATTTTGAATAATTAACTCGAATAATTATACTTAATGAACATTTTTAAGATTTTTCTTAGTTACATATTATTATCTTATGTTAAAATTATTTGTGAAAATGGTATGTATTATATATATTAAAAAATATTTTAAACAACAATATTTTTCATAATTTATGCTATATTTTGCATAAGTTTAAATTACTAAATTACTAAATTACTAAATATATATATATATATATATATATATATATATATATATATAAAAATAAAAATGACAAATCTATTGCTTTTTAATATATATATATATATATATATATATATATATATATATATATATATATATATATATATATATATATTAAAAAGCAATAGATTTGTCATTTTTATTTTTCACCTCAGTATTAAATAGAATAAATAATTTCATATTGGAAGATTTTTTAAAGTTTGAGGTAGCTAAGTACCAATAACTTTTGAGTTGTCATAGTCTTGCTCCGGGGCTGCGACATGCGGATGTATCTTCGATCTCGAAACCGTTTCGAAAAAAAAACGCGACACACGAACACGAGCTAGGGGGTTTGCTTGCACATTACATTTGTTACCCTCTAAAATCCTCAATCAGCGCCAACTGCGCCGCACAAAGTGTATATCGTAGTGTAAAGTGACACGCGCTGATTAACGCACAAGTGTGTGTGCAAGAGTGAGTGTACGCGCGCGACTCAGTTTGCCGAGAGCAAATATTTGCCGCACGTGAACCGTACCTATGTGCGTACGTATATATCTCTAAGTACCTCAGTCTCTTTCTCTCCTGCTCGCTCTCCAGTCTCCCTCCAGGTTTTGAAAAATGAACGTTTGCAGAGAGGGGCGAGCGATAGTGCGTAGACTGAAACACGAAGTATTTAAAAAGAAGAGGAAGAGGAGGAGAAGGAGAAGAGTCAGTGGAAAAAGAAGAGAGATAAGAGATGATAAGGATGAGGATGAGGTATACTGGTACGTGTGTACTTGGCTGGCGCAGTGGTCAACGGCAGCAGCCGAGGTTTTTCGTGTACACCGCTTCGAGAAGTGTAGATTGTCAATCAGAGTCAAAAGAATTAGTCTCTCTTTGTTTATTTTTGTGATAAGGGTATTCTTTGCTGTAATCTTTGTCGGACTAAGCTGTAGTAGTAAATTATCTTCTTTTCACCTCGTGCATAATGAGATGAAGTATATAGACGGCAATATAAACATTTTGTTGTTTTTACTTATTCCTTTAAACTTTTTTTTTACTCTGGAAACAATGATTGCTTTTATCCACATTGAATGTGTCACATTATTACGTGTTTTAAAAAATCAAATATAAATATATATATATACATATGTATTGAGGACCTTGTAAAGTAGATAAATAAGTAATAAGTTTACTCTTGCACGACTCACCGGTTATGATTCGTAATAAATATGTGACTAATTTACAGTGACTTTTGAAAATCTTTATAGTTCAATAGTTTACAAAGCAAACATTTAGCTGTTGTCTCCACTGTAGAATTCAATAGCCTGTAGATTTCTATAAATTTTTTGTACACAGTTGCTTACCAGGAGAGTATTATAACTCCAGATCATGGGTTTTGGTAAGATTTTCAGAGACGATTTGAGATACTTTATAAATGAAGAACAAACATACCTTCCAGTAATGTCTAATGCTCTTTTATTTTGTAAATATCTATTTTCATAAATACTTTTTTACATACATCAGAACTTTAATTTTAAAAATGTTTCGTGCAGAATGTTAATTTTCATGACCAAGAATTTTGATACTCTTCTACTTATTACAAAGGAGCATTTATAAATGATATATCTATAAAGCTATACCACAGATTCTCATTAGCAAATATTTAGCTATTATAAATATTTGAGTCTTCAAGCACGAGCAAGAACTCAATAAAAAGACATCAACGATGATAAATTGCTGAAAGTGCCCGTCTCTGCAGTGCATCAGCGAGAAAGGTAGAAGGTCAGAAATTCTTTCCGAATAAAGGCGACTCTGTCCGGGACGGTACGCCAAAGTGAGAACTTGGAAGTCTTCTTGTTTTTCTTTGTCGCTCACTGTCGGCTGCACTGCGTTTTGCTCCGCTGCATGAAAGCTAGCGGTGCGCTTATTGCAAGAGACGGAATGCGATAAACCATGCACACCGCTCGTTTTTGTTCTTGTGTAAAGTTTTCCTGTTTTCGTTTCCTCTCGCGGTATGGGGTCTGGTCCGATAGGAGGTCCAGCAGATAATATTGGTTGTAAAAATGTAGCGTTAGCGGGTACGGAGCTTGCTTGGATGATTAGAATTTAGCTGTTGCTACATAACCGAGAATGCGTCTTGTTTATTGAGGTTGTATTTCATTCATAAATTTAAGAGGGTCTGCATTTCAATTAGTAATTCAAATTTGTAGCCTTGAATTTTACTGACCGAAGAATGAATATTCATGTATAAAAATACTGTTATTTAGACGAATCCCTAGGGCTAACTGATGCGTAGTACAATTGAGTAATGATAATAGCCAATCTCTGTACGAAGTTCAGATGTCAACCATTAATGGCACTCTAAAGCGTTATTCAAATTAAAATTTGTCAAAATTTTTACTTAAATCGAAATACTTTTGTTTTCTTTGAAACCGCATTAAACGAAATATAAATAATTATTTATATTGTCATATCTGGAATCAATAACGAAACCCATATACGTGCATATTCGCCATTAAATGAAATGCTCAATTAAAGTCCAACCCCTTCATCACTAATCAATATATGCAAAAACTGTTATCAAGTAACTCATTGATAAAGAACTTAAAAAACGCGAAACAATACCAAGACCGGTAACTGTCAATATTGCATTTAAACAATACAAAACGATTTTCCCACAATCTTTAAGGCGACAGTACACTTGATAGGATCAAAAAATTAACTTTTTCTCTTCAAAAAAATATTTATGAATATTTTTAGAGCATTTAATTACATTGGTTTATATACAATTTGCCATCATTAAAGTCGTTTCACTCAGCGCTTCATTTTTGTCCTGAAAAATGCTCCATGCACAAATGTGCACGGTCAAATAATTTGAAACTTCACAGGATTATTGTTTTTTAGTAACCGTCGTATAAAAATTTTACTCACATAAATCAAAAAGTAATACATAATTATATTTCATACGTTCGTGTGGAAAATGTATATACGGGGGTTATATGAAAAATCGCTCTGACAATATGTTCACGATGTAAAAAACAATAATCCTGTGAAGTTTCAAATTATTTCACCGTGCGCATTTATGCAAGGAGCATTTTTAATGCCAAAAATTAAGTGCTTAGAAAAACTACTTTGTAGAGTGCAAATTGAATATCAGCCAATGTAATTAAATACTATAAAAATATCCAAAAAACTTATCGAATGCTTTCAAGAATAATTTGGAGCTTTCTAACTTATAAAGTGAGCTTTAAGGAATAGTTTTCTCAAGAAAGAAAAATTGATTCTTGACCCCTTTAGGTGTATCTAGCCTTAACCGTTAATACAGACTTCACAACTAATATTAATATTACTGTCGCAACTAATATTACATATTGAGCTCCCATCGAAACAGACCATGTATACCTTTTGCGTGCTCACTCATCGCCGGAAATACCAGCATGATAGGCGCGTGAAATTACGTAAGTATACGAAAAATCCACATGGAGTAAGATTTAACGAAAACATTATTATCACTTTTGAGAAGTAGAACGACGTAGTTACAGTCGTATAGCGTGTCCAAGTCATCGGTGCACGTGTTTCTCGATATCGATGTTTTCGCGGTTTAAGTTCACCGACTAATTGTTTACTCGGCTTCTCATGAATAATTACCGACGCGGCTGAGATCTCTTTTAGAATACTCAATTAACTTACATGTTATGACACGTGCAGATTATTGTGTACGGAGATATGTAAAAACTAGACATACGGGATGATAATTTAAAAAACGATTTGTGCCATTACCTCAACGTATAATGTGTGTGTCAATCTAAATAAAAATACGTGTGGGTGCACAAATTAAGATAAAAAATTCCTTGTACTTTGAACGTCTTATCTCATCGTCCTTCTAGCGCGGGAGGGTTAAAAAACATTATAAAACGTTTTTTAATCCGTTGATTGCGCTAACCTGAACTTACGTCTATTATTAGCGCGAGAATGCAGTAATTGGCGTTAAAGTACTTTTCCAGACAGGCAGATCAATTAACGGAGAAATTTCTTTGTTCCAATGAACCGTGTAAAGTCGTAGAGATGTATTAACGTTTTCATTAGCTAGAGAAATAATATTCCAGACAGAGACGTAAATGTCAATTTGTCGGTGTGAAATTCCTTCATCTGTGGTAATCAAGACTACAATGTTGCTATAAGGGAAGTAGTCAAAGTATGTCTTTAAAGCAAGTTTAATAAACCAGGAAATTATGCGCATAAAATGAAAAACCAAATTTTTAAACGTTATTATTTTATTCACAATCGGTACTATTAGTAATGTTATAATTAAGTGAAAGTAAATTTCTAATTTCTGGTTTTATTCCTTTTGCAAATTCTTTTAGTTATTAATATTAAGGTGATGCTAAACCCTCTTGTTACCGTAAAATATGGGGAACCACTTTTTTCATTTAATATTTAATTTTGAGAAAATATCTCTCTGAAAAGTTGTTGTTTTTGAGTAGGACAATAACGTTTCATAGAGATATTTACTCAAAATTAAAAATAAAATAAGAAAAGTGGTTCCTCATATTTGTCGGTGACTGGTGGCTTTAGCATCACCTTAACCCTGTAAGGCCAAGAGTATTTTAAAAGTGTAAAAAGAATTTTTTTGTATTTATTAAAGTAAAACTAAGCTCTAAATACGATTTTTAGGGGTGGCTTTTAGAAGCAACTAAAAATCTTCCTAGTTTTAACTTGGTAGATCGTTAGTTTGAATGTCCTTACATAAGAATCCATCGAAAGAATTCCAAAAAATAAGTTTTTTTTGTATTTTTATGGAAAAATCAGTAGCACCATACGCATTGCTTTTCCTCGTGCAGGGTTAAAAAAGACATAGTTTTTCGATAACTCAATAGTCATAAGTGCTATATTATTATATATATTAAGAATAATGAAATTTAAAGATTAATATTCCTATTTCGATAACTATTTGATGAATCAAACTGAAATTTAACACATTCACGTGTTTTGCCATATTAACTTTAACGGAGAAAGTCGGACTAAAATGAGGTACAGGGGTACCCACATTTTTCTAAAAATATGTTTATATTAATTATTTATAAGTGTTCTCTAATACTTTATTAATTTTTTCTTATAAATAAGAGACTAATAAGTGAAAATAATTTATAAACGACTTTTTTTAGTAACAAAAGATTGGAAAACAGCTTACTTCTAGGTACTAAAGTACACTATTCTGCTCTGGTCTCTCTTATTTGCTGCAAGTCTCAAGAAAATCTCCATTATCATCGTTTTTTTTAACAAATCACCTCAACACCAAGCAATACATCACGCATTTAAAAAAGGTCCACCTTACTCCGAAAAAAAAAGCTCGCACAAAAGTCCCACGAACCAACGTAAATAACCATTACTCATGAGCCGAGCGATTCCAGCGGCGATAAACAGTCGATATATATTTCGAGAATTCGGGGAAAAAAAAAGAGCCCTCCGCCTTGCACGTGCATTGCGTGTGACACCGTAAATTCGGAGCAGTCGAAAACAACTTATCTCCCCCGTGATAAAAATCCTTTAACGCGCTCGGGAAGAAAAGCTCTCTCGCCTCTCTCCCTCCCTTATATACACGTTCAAGTAGTACAGAGCAGTCAAGTCCGAGGGAGGGAAGGAGAGAATTTCTCACCGTCGTGAGAGAGAGAGAGATGCGTACACGTACACACACGCGAACGCACACTAGGGCGTGTATTTTCGTGCACGCGCGCGCACTTCTGGAGGAGAGAGCGTCACCTCGCACCGAGTCATCTCTTTCTCTCTCCTCTCTGTTTATCCTTCGCGTATATATATATACATATATATACGTACTTTTTGCTTTTTCTCCATGGCGGAGTAGGCAGAGCTCGCTCTAACCCTCTGGCTTCTCGATTACCGTCATGGACTAAAAAAAGACGTGGACTCACACGCCTCGAGACGCCCAATGAATTCTCTCGACTCTGCGCGCTCTCTTTCTCTCTCTTTCTTTCTTGACTCTGTCTGGAATAAGGCACACGAGAGCTCCTTGTTACGGAGCCGAGCTATAACATGCTCTCCTTCGAGCTTTTTCTCTCGTTCTTTCTGCCCCCCCCCCCCCCTGTTCTCGATTTTTTTATTTTTTCAAAAAAACTTGCGTGCATGCGCGTGAGATATGTGCGGGATATATATATAGGTATGTTTCGCCTGCTGGCTGTCTCGCTGTTGAACAATGGAAAGGTATAATTTTGGATTTTTCGAGGAGAAAGGCTTTGGATTTTTAAGTTTAATTTTAAGGATTTTTAAATTAAAGTTTGAGGTTTCTAGTTCTTGAATTTGTATGAAGGGGAATTCAGCTATTTTCAATAAATATTAGAGGGGTCTAAATTTCATGGTTTTGGAATAATTATTGAACGTTTTACAGATATAGCGGTAGTATGTGTTGAATTGATAGTATTATCTATGTGTTAATAGGGTGAAAGGTTGAAATGAGGGCTTGCATTGCAGTGACCGTTCGATGGATAGTTTTCACTTCTCTGAACCTGGGTTTAGTTACATTACTTCCAATTGACTTTAGGTATTTATTACTTTTTTGACTAATAAATCGTAACGCAATAAGACGTACTAACTCTATATTAAATTACCGAAAATGGCGTATTATAGAAACAATTTTTTGTCAATTTTGAGTATACATATTAAATTTCAGTGAAAAGAATAAAATGGTAACGTGACCTCGGTTTTTAAAAAAGTAGGTAAGCCTTTGGAAAAGTTAATTCACTGTATTCTATATGGTCACTCGAAAAGAAATGGGTGAAAAGCTTAGTTGTCTGTTGATTAATTATTTTGAAGAAATGTATTAATTTAGTTATTTGCAAGATTTATGCAAATAATAAATGCTAACTGGTATAGTTTGTGTACATATACTTTTAGTGCTTTGTATAACAGTGAAAACTAACAATATTTTCTACGCATGCACATCTAGTCTTAATTATCATAAATATACCTTGGAAGATTTAAAAAGTTTGCGACTAGTATTTTAAAGTAATGACATTAAGATGCCATTAGTGAATTGAACATAAGAAAATATGAAAGCGAACTAAAGAATAAAAATTACTTGAGAGTACATTCAATGAAAAATGGCCGATGATAAATTATCACCTCTATAATTAGATTGAATAAAAGAAGTGCAATGAAATAGTAATTTTAGATAAAATAATCTGCTCAGCTTTTTTTCTGCAAAACGTTTGCACATACGATACGACATATTCTTTGTGTTAAAATTATACTTATTATACTATTATTATTATAACCTTTTTCCTGTACAGAACCTCCTTGAACAATATGTACAAATATGTAAGCTTGCTAGTTACTAAAATTTCAAGATAATTTTTTACAAAGTGCATAATACGGTTTTTACGTGCAAGATAGATATAAACGATTATATAGAACATTGAAGAAAATAAATCTTCTTTCAGTAATATATTCGTTATCAATGAGCACAGAGTACCTATAAATCACCTTTAAAAACGAAGAAAAACTATAAACTTAGAAAATACGAGATAACCGAGTTCAGATTAAAAGTGAAATAAAAAACACGAGATAGGTCAAAGACCTCACGCCAAGTTTCTTGTAGGTACACATGCGTCTTTGACAAGCTGTATATCAGTTTTGATTGGACCTGGAAGATCCGCTTTTTTTTGCCTTCTTATAAACGTAAAACATCGTGCGACGAAGACTTGCGTCATTGGCTCCGCGCGATACAGAGAAAACGACACGTGCTTCGAGATCGAATCTTTCCACAACTGTTGACAATTTTTAAAGGCGCCATTTTTCGTTACTTATATGCGTGTGTATTGTTCACATAAGTCATTACATTGTACACTTTTTAAATATGTACTCAAAATTACAATTCTACCAACTTTTTAAACACAGCGTAATAACAATATATATATAATATGATGCTTTGATCCTTCAACGAAAAAATAACTCTGATTCTTTTAAAACTTTGTTCCTATTACAAATACTTTGGTGAACTATTCTGAATTTAAAGTAAAAATGTAGCAGTTCACAAAGGTCAGCTCAATATATATAACCGCTCTAATAGAAAAATTCAGAATTTCCATATAAGGTAAAATATGTAAAAACATTCACTTCAAATCCATTAATATTCATTTAAGGTAAAATATATTTTATAAAATGTAAGTTCTCAGCCTCGATTAGATAGTAGTTAGGTACGCAAGCTCTTACAATCCAATAACAACATCATTTCTAAATGAAACGAGTCTCACTTTAAGAAAAAAAAAAAGTAAATTATGAAACAAACAAGCCTATACGTTCTTCCCCGTAAGCATCGCCCAATCTTCTAAACAAATTAATCAACAACAAATGTTTCCCAACCGTACGCGCGCGCAGGAAGCATCCCGCTATCGGACTTTTTCACACCTCCTGACTCTACGCAGAAGAGAGGAAAACAATCTAATCTCGCCTATATATTTCCAACCGACCACTGTACACACCAGCGTGTATCCAACTTTTCAGAGATTACCACACATCGGCTCTCTCTCTCTCTCTCTCTCTTCTTTTTTGTCCCTCGTCGCTATCGCCATCGCGGCAGCGTTGTATAGCTTCGCTCCGTTTAATGCGCGTCGCTCGTCTCCTCTCCGCCGATATAATTCCCGAAATAAAAATATCTCCTCCCCCGGCCTCTCGCATACCTGCGCCTCTCGTCTCCGTCTCTCTCTTTCCGTCGGGGCGATAAGTTATATGTACGCGCGTGAGAGCGCGCGCAGCCGAGAGAGAGAGAGAGAGAGAGCCGATGCTGCGCGTGTAAATGCGTGCCTCTCTCGTCTTTTCATGCACACATCGGGCTCTCTATGCTCGCGGAGAGACGCGCTTTTTGCTCGGGAGTCGCTGTGCACACCGAGCCTTCTGTCTCGGGTGTATTTTTATTGTGCCAGACTTGTGGATTTGCTACAGGGGAAACTGGGCTAAAGTGAATCATGCTTATTATTTCTTCAACAAATTATTATTCATGCCTAATTTTAATTTTAGTGAAAGATAATTAGGCAAGGATGATAATTAAAAAGTTTCACTACATAACAAACAATATTCTACGAAAGAACGATAGTTGTTTTTTTTCGACTTTAAAAGAAGGTTGGTTTGTCGAATTCGTTATAATGATTAAAGAGGTTTATAATCAGTTTTATTGCTCGATTCTTTTTCTAATTACTTCAAATTCGTTTTACTTGCTATTGCCAAGAATGCAGAGGTCTAAAAGATGTTATACTGTTTTTAAACAAACGTCGTTAAAAATGGACGCCTCGGGGTAAAGTGAATCGGGATAAAGTGAATCGGGGTAAAGTGGTCCGGAAAAAATGCGATAACGTTAACGTAATACGCGGCCAGATGGAAAAATTAATAAAATATTGATCAAGATAAGTGTTAGTATAGTATACAAAGCCTTTGTTGCAACGCATTTCGTATTTATGCCAAAATGGGCCAACATAACCTCCATATTTAACTTTTTCGTATTTTACAGTATTTTAAAGGTTTTAAGGTGATCTTTTAGTTTTATTATTATCTAAGTTAATGTTTTTATCTATTCCTGTACAAAAACTAGTAAAAAATTTCAAAATATTTAATTCTATCCTCTAGTTCACTTTACCCCGCACAGAAAGGTCCAGGTAAAGTGAACCGGTATTTTTAAAAAATAGCCTAATAATATTAAACTTAATAAATGATTTTTTTTAAGCTGATAGTATGTTTATTATTGTAAGAAGTTTCTTGTGCAATTTACAAAGTAATGTTTTGATTCTTAAAAATACATTCTTTTCGACTTTTACAGTTACTATGTTCACCTTACCCTGGTAAGGTGAACATATTATTAACATTAATCGTGTAATTTTGCTAATTTTCGATTATGATAATATAGCGATCCTGAGAAGGCAATTTGATTCTAAACCCCCTATTACCGGCGAATACGAGAAAACACTTTTTTAATTAATTAATACTATTAACTAATTAATTAATCAATTGCAGTAACAATCCATAATAAATTAGCTATAATAATCAATAGAATTTTACTCATAAAACCAAACTTTTTAACACGAAGGTAAAGAGCATTTCTGCCCATAAAATTCCACAAATTCAAGCGAAAAACTCTGAATAATACGATTGCCTCCGTGAAATAAAAGTGACCATTCATGAGCCCCTTTATAGGTCGGTCAAAAAATTCCGCGAAATTTAAAGAAGCAAATCGACGTAAAAAGAAACCACCTCAGCAGGGAGAACCCACAAACCCACTCACAATTTTTTGTGAACGCTTCATTTAGTCGCTCGGAGGAATTCGTCTCTCCTCTCTCTTTTCAAAAAGGTCGGCCCCGTGTGTTCCGCCTTTCTTTATCTCTCCCTCTCTCTCTCTTTCGGCCCGTCCCCCGCAGGACTTAGGTAGAAACTTACACGCAGCACCATATCAGCCAGTAGCAACGCTCCTGGATAGTCACTATCCATTTTTTTTTTGTTACCGCGCGCCCGCTTCTCTCGACTCTGAGTACGTGTATAGAGAAAAAAGGACGAACGCGCGCGGATAAAAACGTCCTCTCCGTCGCCGCGGCAACTCCACTCGACGTGTAGACGAAGAGAGATCCCCGCTCCCGAGGTAAGAGCGAAAGAAACACTACGAGTATACCTATACCGCTTGCTCGCCTTAGGGGGAGAGTGAGAGAGAGACTCTAGACAAGAAGAGAGACGAACCAACAGATAGACGTGTATAAAGAGCGAGAGAGAAGAGCGAGCGCGCAAGTGGCGCACACATGGCGCACAGTTGTTCGAGAGGTCAGGTTTTTGTCCGCGAGCCTTCCAGCTTTACGGATCTCGTCTCTTCTCTTCGTGTTTGTCCCACACCTATAATGCGCCACGCCAGCCAGGGAGAGAGAACACACTGGTGTACTGGTGTTGGTGCGCGGGGAGTAGAGAGCCGGGGCCAGACCGAAATAGCCGAGGCGCTCGCGGGCCAATCGGAAATCGTCTTGAGGGAGAGAGAGAGAGAGAGAGAGAGAGAGAGTGAGTGAGCGTGTGGTCACCTGGAGCTGGGCTGCGCGATGGAAAGATTCTTATATGGGTGTTGGCGCGGATGCTGGAAAATTATTGCGTCTATTTTTCCGCGGGGATTGTTTATTGGGGCTTTTTTCTTCTTTAGGAATTTGGAGAGTTGGTTGGGTTTGGAGGGTAAGTGCAGGGGAGGCTGGACCACGTTCTTTTTGTATTTATGATTGTTTAGATTGTAGAGTAGAAATGTGAGGTTTGACCGAGATGTCGGTGAGGAACAATGATTTAACGAATGATTTTATAAAGTGGGGAACATGCTTGATTGATTAAATAGGATCTGAAGTTTTGATCGTCACGAGGTAGAATTTATTCTTTAAAATGCATGCGTTTCCTATGTTTTAGATACGCCCCTTTTCAAGGTTAAAATATTATATACAATTTGTCGAGTAAATACTTTTTGTTCTAACAATTAAAATATTACATTGCAATTTTAAACAATTACATGCTAAATCGGAATGAAATTCCACTTATTCGAGATAGAATATCACTCGAAGATTGAGTAAAAACGATATCAGTCTTCTTTCAGTGAATTTACACCCAAATAATTGTTTTCACTCTATTAATAGAGTGAGTCAGATACGTCACGTATAGAGCAATGCTCGATGCATCAATTGACGTACTAATTTTTAAAGAAACTTATTTATGTACGACTTAGCATATACAAAATTTGAAACTATTATTCATTACTTAAATTGTTTAAATTATTAAGGTGTAGATTCAAACAAATCATGAACTGAGACTGAACCTCATACAAGACATCGTAGATAGAACACGAATAAAATCGAACATAATAATTTATTATCAATGCAGATAAACTTATTCTTTAAATAAAGATTACTATTTTTATAAATGAAGTTTCTGAGTATATATATATATATATATATATATATCAATTTAATTATTTTATTTCGGGTTCCCTTACGAAGCCAGTTTTCCTTGTATTTCCAAGCTTCTCAACCTTATACTCCCGGCATTCTCCATTTTTCTTTTCGGCATTCCTTTTCTCACGCCCTGCAGCGACAAATTGCCTTAAAACTCCGAGCGGATCTGCATCACGTACCTGGCATAAATCTACAAGCGCGCGAATCCAAGCTCGGCGCAAGGTTGGACGGATCCCAGGGAGATACGCTTTGCAAAGTCACCGCCGACTCGATGGGATCCTGAATATACGTACAAGCCTATAGAGACTCCCGGGATTGCGATTTGAAGGGGTTTTTAACTTTCGGCCGCGCGGAGAAGCGACGACAGAGTTGTTGGGATTTTGGCTAAACTCGCGGGCAGAATTTTTATCATGCTCTCTTGGCTGCCTCGCCGAGTCGGCCGGCTGTTTTGCATTATTACATTTTTTAAACCTTTTGTAAGCCATTGACGGGTTTGCGTGTTACTTTTCTTCCACGTAGTATTTGAATTTTTCTTCTGATATTTCTTGTAAATTGAAATATTGAAGATATTTTTTTAAATCATATATTAGTTAAGTAGAATCGTGCTTTTCCATAATGTTTAATTTTAAATTCTAAAATGTTTTTTTAAAACAAATAGGACATATTAACTTCAACGAAGAAAAATCATAAATAAACATTATATTGATTAAAATGAAGATATTTCGAATGAATTTCCAAATTTTTTTTATTTATGACAAAATAAATTTCACTAAAAGAGTTAAATATAATATTCTCTAGCAGAAAATAGTATCTATAAGATTAAGTATCATTGCCATTCATTTTAAGTGAACACAAGTATTTTTAATTGAAATTTCAAAACTAATTTTACAAGTGATTCCCTATATATCGTTCGCATTCAATTATATAAATTTTAAAACACTATTGTTTAACATAGTGCCGTGCAAATGAAGAAAGTGGGTATCTGCATTTGAAGTAAATCACGGACACTTGATAAAATTAATTTTAATTTTGATTTATTTGCGCAGGATTTTTATTAAAAAAATATCTATTCTTTTCCTTAAAATACGAAATTTATATGGTTCGAATCTTTCTGCGAAATGCAGATACCCACTTTCTTCATTTGGGGTCAAAATAACCCATGTTCTTACAAACTTGATGTTGTCATTTTTTAAAATTATTTTTGGAGTCCGCTTATACATTTATTTGACGATAATTAAAATTATCAGGAATTTATTGACCAATCTATGCAGAATAGAGAAAAATAAAAAAAGCCTAACTGCCCGGAAACGAAAGAAAACTGAAGTTTTGTGTTAAAGAGTTAATGACATTAAAATTTGAGGATTTTTCAGGGTTTAGTACTGCTCTATGTAAAGTATTGTAAAGAAATAATCATTAATTTACATAGATACAAGTAGTATGTATCATTATTCGTCATTATCAGCAAATTCAGCATCAAAGATGTCAACAAACAATTTTTTAATTGATATTACGCTCGAGTGAACCTGCGATAATAATAAAAACAATGTTTAATATTGATAAAATTTTAAAGAAAAGTTAAAGTTTTGACAAAAAATATTATTATCAAAGGTTCATTCGCTGCGTACTTAATCTCGTTTAAAAACAATTTTTTGCGCTAGATGATTAATACAGCGGATGCTGTGTTCGCCACATGACGTCTGTGATATCAAAGCAGCCGTAAATAATTGTTGTATATTTTTATATTTATTCATGATAATTTTTTTTGTTTGTATGAGCGTAAGGTATAGCACGTTATTACTTAGTGGTCCTTCGACACCAGAAGCACCCAACCTGAAACCGCTTGTGCATTACTTCAGGTTATGATAATTATTTTTATTACATACCTTGATGTAGATGCAAAAAGTTGCAATAAGTGTTAATAGATATTTTGTTCGAAAACAATTCCCCCACATTACCTCCCGTTTACCCACCTACAATATGATAATCCCCCTTAAAACCTAAAAATCGAAAAGAAAAATGTTTTCAATACGGTACATCAACCGAAATCTAAAAAGCACTTTCAAATCGAACTCTACAACAGCCGCAAACCATTATTCTAAACACTATCTATCCCCGTCCTTGCATTCCATCCGAACAATTCCCAAAACAATGCTCGCTCCACGCCACAACTCACCGTTAAAATAAATAATAACCGAGTATATACGCGTGCTCCAACGGCGTATTTATCTTCATCGAACGGCAAACAGATACAGAATTCTAATGACGTTCGAACAAACATCATATCCAATCTCGATAACCACACGTACAGTGCGGCGGTAGCAGTACACACGCAGCTCGACAAAGCAAAGAGCCGAAAAGAGAGAGAGAGAGAGACAACGAGGCTCTACAACACTCCACAGACAGCAAGCAGACAGACAGACAGACGGTGGAGAGTCATACACATATACAGTCATCCCACTAATTTTCAGGCCACTGCACACGTTATACACGTACATCCATACACACCTATATATACCTATAGCCTACCTCTCGTCGGTTGACGCCACCGTGCAAGCGAACGCAAATATTTGCGCGTCCGCAGGCACACCCACACCCTTATACCTATCTATAGACATATACACAGCGCCCGTGGTACACTGGTATATACGCGAGCGAGACAAAAGAAAAATCTCGCGCCGTCGTCGTCGTCGACGTCCATCTGTGGCCTTTGTCTCCCGCATCGCGGAGGGCCTCTCGATATATATCCTGTGTGCGATGTGTACGATGTGAGCGACGAATCAGGGTGATGTGTATGCGTGTGTGTATATATATGTCTTGCTCAGCTGCGCGGACGCGGTGTGTGATGATGATGACGATGCGGCCCGATGATGACGAAACGCGAATGTTATCAACGAACGGCAACGGCGCTGCTGGCGTGGCGTTTAAATCGTGCCAAGGTACTCTCGGTGCACAGCCGCGAGTTTCGCGTAATTATAGATGGAGGAATTAGTCACATTTCCACGGGGAGTTGTGTATGTAGCGAGCTTTTCTTTGTCTATATGGAAATGGGTGTGTGGGTTTTATTTAGGTGAGTGTTCTATGTGTGGATAGAGTGGAGAGATATGTAGAGCTGGAGAAATCTCAATTTTGGAGTTGTGTACTGATGAAGATAGAATTTGAAGGTATTACATATAAGTTGGTCAAAGTTTAATGCAGGACATTTTAGTTTTTACCTGTAGGCACTTGAATTTTTTCAGCATCACCCGTGCGAAAGATACCCGTTAAATGTCTGCAAGAGTGTTTGCGAAATTTCCTGCAGATTATTTTTACGACTTTCTGCAGAGTTTTCAAAACATGCAGGTTTTCTGAACAGAATATATTTCTGTTCCTGAAGATAGATCTGCAGGTAAAAACCTTACAAAAGAAACGTGTCGAAAGATCTACAGATAAACATGTAGGTTATGACAATGCTGCAGAAAATCGTGCAAAAGTTCTGTAGAAAATCTTGCAGAAATGTCTGCAGATTTTTTCCATAAGGGAACTACAATTTTAAAGTCGCGTTTTGAGAGGCTTTACGACTACTGACCTCTTGTACTTACATAATTATCCGTAAATCATTGAAACATAAAAATAATGAGTTATTAATATCTTGTATTTGTCGGACTTGAAACACTCAGGATATCTTCAGAATATGAATTTCCTGAAAATATGTAGAATGTAATTGAAACAATTTAATTAGATATCGGACATTCATTCGACTTTTAAACAATGTTAACATTTTGTAGATGGACCCATACCTTTGAAACGATTTTCATCTTCAAAATCTATTAGACACAAAATACAACCATTTTACTCTCCATTTGGCGTATTAGTCTCTCGTATACTACCCAAGCAGGGCAACAAACGTCAGCTGGACCTTAAACGATGCTTTTACCCGCCGGACAGTTCCTCGAAAGGCGTATACGTCATTATACGCATATTCTCAGCAGAAGTGGACGTGGCGCATTTACGTTTATCAAAAGAAGAAGCAGCAGCAAGCTGAGAAAAAAAAAGAAACTGCCGTAATAGTAAAGTTGGCTCTGATGCGACGCAGCTCAATTGCCTCTCAAAAATGAAATATATGTCGTGCAGCGCAAGCCAGCGAGGAACGATTGAGCAATTCGCCTCTCGTCTTACTTGGGCATCGTATTCCGGGACACATCGTATCGTTACATATATTTCAGTGTATGGGTGATTCTCTGCAAGCGCGTACATTTTGTCTGAACTACGTGGGGATTTTGAAATGTTGAGTATATCTAAAACTATTCCAAATAGTCTCTTTTTCATAGAGCTTTTGAGGTGTATGTTTATTATAGAAATATGCCATGTCCTAAAGTTCACTAAATAAAGAGAGATTGGCTTTGATTTAATCTTATTTAAACGTCTGTTTTTTTAGACAATTAAGGTGATGCTGAACCCTCGTATTATCGACATACATGAGAAATCAAATTCTTTCATTATATTTTCAATTTTGAGAAAATAACTCCCTGGAATGTTGTTATTTTTTCATAGGAGAACAAACTATAGAAATATTTCCTCGAGATTGAGAACTAAATGAAGAAAGTGGGTTCTCATAATAATCGGTGACAAGTGGGTTTAGCATCACCTTAATTAAGGAAGAAATATAAGATTTTTTATAAATGAGAATGTTAATTAAGAACAAGTCGCTCACAGTATGATATTTAAACTTTTATTATTGCGCAAAGTAAAATAAAAACTATGTATTTGCGTTCGAAACCTAGCGTCCGTATCTCGGATTTGTGAAACACTTTGGACAATGTTTCAAGGCATTTTTGGTCTTTGGGATTCTGTGAATTTTCATGTATCTTTTGTCACTATCTTTGATCATTGTTACGGCACAAAGCCGTTGTCACGCGAGGAGGAATAAATAATTTAATCACAGTTTAAACTTTAAAAATGATATTTATTTAAATGTCTAACCGAAATATTCCTGTGACGCATTTACGCCAAAAGCCGATGCTTTTCCTACTAGTCACACGATCTGAACCGTGCGAGAGTCAAAACTACACTGCCTTGTTGTCGAGAGCGCCAACGCTGGTCTTTTTTTTTACGACTTTCTTTCGGGAAAATGCACTTGAGACAAAAACACATGCTCAACCTTTACGCGTAGTCGATTCCTTTTGGTTCTCTTTCTTTCGTAATGCTGTAGCTATTCCTTTTCAGCAGTTTTACATTACATATTCATTTATTATCAATTTAACATTATTATATTCGCCGTCAATTTTACTTTATAATAATTATCATTACTTCTGTTCGTAACAATTATTAATAACTGTAGAATAACTTAATATTTGCAAACGTTACAGATCTCAAATTAAAGCTATTTCCACTTATTTTCATATACTTTAGGGTCATTTTACTTTTTATTTATTATAAAGACATGCAAATTTATAATCAGAAGTGTTAATCAGACTTTTTATTTATGATAAAGACGTGCAAATTATAATCAGAAGTATTAAGTTTATAATCAGACCTCTTTTCACTAAAAATTACAAATTTGGAGTATCATAGGTCGTAATATCTAAGGAAGAGAGGCCCCTGAGATGAAACTGCGAGCGCTAGAGTTTATTTTGAGATACCGGAATACATTTCCCAAAGCCTCATCCAATTCAGTTTTTCGGAGGGTTGGTTCCTTGTAAGCCAATTTCGAAAACCGTTTGAATTTTTAAAAGGATAGCAATAAGTAATGATTATCAAGCTAACCTTTTTAGTAACTGTAACTTACATAACAATCACTCCGTGCATTAAATTTTATAAGTTTTTGTAATATTAGGTGAAAGTCAGAATATCGAGTTCACATCTAGTATTATAATTAAAATTATAATAGTAGCTGTGAATTCGATATTCTTACTCAAGTCATCTAATGGGTTAAATCTCTAGTTGTAATTTGCGGGTTCACATACTTTCTGAAATTGCCAGAGTCAATAAAGGTATGAACAAAGAAAATGTTCTCCTCAGTGTAAATATAAGAATCTGTAATTTGCTATAAGATAGTGCTAGATTTTTGACAAAAATGACAAAACTATAAAGCATCGTGTTGTATCATATTTACTATATTTTTTGTTTACTTTTTACAGATATTTATGTTTTAAACAAAATTGCATTATTCAAAGAACTTTTCTACCAATTTACCTAAAAGTATCATTGTAAACGATATCAGTCGATATTAACAACAATTACACTATTCTAATTACTTCTTTGTTATAAATATAAGTTTTAGTAATACAATTCGAATAAGAGTCTGGAATCCTGCCGGAAACCCGAGGTCCACCAGACCAGTCAGACCAATTTTTCTTACACCCAATAAAAGATATCGAATATATTTTTCACTAAAAGTCAGTACAACATTACCTCGATAACATTTCGCTTGCACACTGTACCACCACTTGTATTATCAGCACTCTATTCAGATCTACGTGATTCATGCAGCGCCGATCCGAAGCCGCACCGCAGTTGCCGAGAGTATGTAAGAATATAAAGAGCCCTATAGCGCACCGCAGGCGCTGCATCTCCCATTGTCGCGATCCGCGCGCGCGCGCAAACAACTCCCGGCGGCGCGCGTATTATCAGCTGTTCGGCGAATAATACAAGACAAGAGCGTGCGCGCGCGAAGAGAGAGAGAAGAAGGTGAAAGCCAAGGGGAAACTCGATGATGGAGAGAAAACTGCGCGTCACGCTTTCGTCTTTCTTTCCTTTCCTCTCCTCTCCTTTCTTCTGTGCTCGTATATATTTTCTGTGATAAGAATGCATTGTTTAACTCGTGGATTTTATTCATGAGTGTGGCTCCTTTGTGGTTTGCGGGGAGATTGATGTTTCGAGTTTGTGGCGCTGGATGAGGATGATGTAGAGGGACACATTTTCGATGAGTACTTTGAGGTGTTAAAGTGCTGTAATATTTAGCGAAGTAGTGTGGTTGTGAGTTGATCTCGTACAGATCGGACTAGATTTGTTTATTGAAAGTTGACTTTATTCGCCTGGGTAAGGGTAGTACTATATAACAAAAGCTGCAATGTTGAGTTTACCATAAGACGGCGGAAGAACTATAAAGGCTTATGCACGAGAAAAAGAACATGGTACAAGGAGGAACGGTAAGATTCGACACACAAGAAAGAAAACAATAAACAAGAAAGAATAGAAAGGAACAGATAAGATAAGACTTGTTTCTTACTGTTCTCTTTTGTGTGTTATGTGTTGTTCCTCCTTGCAACTTCTTCATTTTTGTGCGAAAGCCCTAATAATGATGGTGCGATGCACTATCGTGATAGTGAAAATAACAATTTTATTACACTGTTCAAGTACAATATCATGAAATATTTATAGCAAACGATGATTTAATAATATTTTTTTGGCTACGGAAAAGAGTTTTCAAAGTGAATATTTTGACTGATACTTTAAATATCCTGAAAGCTATAGAAATGTCATTTTCATTAACTTTGCAATGGATTCCACTATCATTATTGTAGTTTCAACTTTCGCCACTTTGGGAATTTAACATTTCTTTTGACATTATAGAGCTACCTTATCAAGGTGAATATGTATACAGTACAAACAATTATACAAAGTGCTACGATACCTTCACCAGCTATGAATTCTAAATTTGTGTGCAGCTTTTATATATGATATGCTCTCCGGCAAAAACCAATTGCAATCGAAGAAGCGATTTTGGAGCAAAGGACTAAATATAGATTAATTAGCGTATTATATTTGACCTAGAAATAACAATTCTGCAAAATTGTAGTACACGAATTTCATGAAATTTCATCTAAATACGTATAGACAAATTTTCTTGCAAAGTTAATCCTTACATTACAAAAGTAAATAAAAGATTGAGTATACGGTGACTTGTTCAGATTACATTTTAAAATGGTTTCATTTGACTCCGTAATGTAAGTTTAAAGATGCCGACAATCTGCGCATCAACTTACAGCTGGCATCCCTATTTCATTTTCGCAAGACAGTTACTATAGTACTTAAAATTGGCTTATAATTTAATTAAATATTATGAAATAATAATTTATATTTAAATTATGTGAATTCATTTTTAGTTGCTTCGTGGGGATAAAATATATTTGCATATGCAAGTAACACTCAACTATAAAATTACTTTAATTTACATTTTCAATGATTCTTATTAAATGCTTACTTATAAATGTATAATTAAATGGTTCTTATAACTAATAAGAAACTTAATAAAAAAATAATTTAAAATATTTGTAATACGTATGCAGAAATCCAATTCAAGTAATTGATTTTCCAAACAAATAAATGATATTTAGATTGAATCACTTTTACTATTGAATATCATTAATATTCTCAACGTGTCAAAATATAATAATGTTAATTTCGTCCACACAACTTATACCAGGCTATGTGCGGATGCCTATTATGCACGACGCACGTATGAATTACTTAATTATTCATAATACATAAATTAGAAACACATTTTCCTAAGTAATTTAATTATTATAGCTTAACCACGATAATTTTGTATATGTTTATTAATACATAAATTAATATAATTTATCTAATTTAGTTATTCTAAAAATGATCTTCAAGTATTGGATCGTCTTTAAAATATGAGTTTCAGATTTTGTATCTAAGCAAACACTTTGGTAATATTTGGTGCAATCAAAAATCTAATTTGACAATTTCAAAGCTCAAAAATGAATTTACATATTTCCCTTTATTATAAGATAATCGAAAAAGTATTAGGTATTCTTTTAAAGCAAAAACTGCAGCTTCATATTGTTTTGGTGACCGTTGTCGTTCATTCAAAAACGTCGTGGCTATTTCGGTCTTTTATGGTAGCTCTATACTTTTTCTTGTGTCTAAGAACGCTAGTGATATCTTTTCCGTCCACTTAAATAAGTGACTCAAAAAGCCTATGAAACCAGATCTAATTATGCTAAGAAAGTTTTGCATCGAATGTGCTTCCATAGTTGGATCTAGGTTAAAATTACTTGAAAATTATTTAATAATCGATATTTCTGTTAAATAAAATAGAATTGAGCACACGGCTTATAGGTATTACACATTGTCTACAACATATAACCAAACAACTTTCCTTAAATAATTACCTTAAAATTATGTCCGATCGCCTCCCCCCAAGATACTACATTCTAAGAATTATAATTCTAAGAACAACCTAAAACCCAAATCACTCTCACAACCAAAAGCAAGAACACAACGCCCATTTTTTCCCAGAAAAATTAAGCCTCGGAATCTCCAACGCACAAACAAAGCCCACCTCTCCAAGCCCAAATGAATAATTCCTCCTCGCGCATAAATTCATCAGCATCGCTGCTGCTACACTATATACAACCGCTCGCTCTCACTCCTCGGACTCCTCAAGGTAAAAACCTCCCGAGATAGAGAGGAGGTGAGTGTACGCACTGTATACTCACACAAACAGCCTCCCTCTCGCTATATAACTCAGACTCGCACAGCGTCCGGCAGTGTGCGATATAAAGAAACACAGTTGCGAATCACGCCGCGGCGGCGCCTAATGGGCGGCAACGACCGAGGAGGGGAGCGATATATACGTGTATCCGCTCGATTCCCTCTCTCCTTCAACCGTTTCGTCCCCCCACCACCGTCGCTGCTCGACTCACCGGACGCCCACGCAAAGAGAGGAGAGTGAAGAGAGAGAGAGAGAGAGATAACGGCTGCGCTGTTCGACCTGCGGACGCTGATGCGCTGTGGGTGGGTGTGTGTGTGCAGGCATCACGGTTCACCTCGAGAGCAGGCGCGTGCGTGTAGGATGCGTGGATGCGAGCTTATCGGAAGAGTTTTCCTGTTTTTTTCTTCTTTTTTTTATAAAAGTGCAGTAGGTGTAGTGGGATGTATGCTGGGTTGGGGGTTTAAGCGATTGTATGGGTAAGGGAGTTTTTAGAAAATAATGTAGGAGTGTTGTTGAGGAGGTTTTTTAGGTTGTGAGGTGTGCGTTGTATTATATTGGTGACTGCGCAGTGTGAAATTGATCACTGTTATGCGCTGTTATGTAGAATATGGATTTTTATTTAATTTGGAATTATATTTATATTAGGTCGTTGTGATATTTATGTATCTGTTGAGGTAGTTCCTGCACATAGGTATACGTTGACGGACTGTATATTTGTTTATCAATTTTCAGATCCTAAAGAGTACAAAAAGATATGAGAGATATAGACATTTTTCATATTATCGTTTCTACGTCAGTTTTCGATTGAAGTCAAAATAACTTCTTCAAAGCTTTAATAAATTACAATTATGAAAATATATTTGACCTTTTGATGATCATTAAAATAAAAATGCTTAGCTTTTTCTTAAATTCTCCGAAGGAAAAATATTATGCCTTATTAATGAAGTAAGAAACTGACCAAAAATACAAGTTTTTAAATGAACTAATTTGCATGTTAGGTCAGTGACCTAATTTGACATTTTTTACAGTCATAATTATCGGTTTTATCATAAACATATTATATTTTTACGGGATACCCTTGAGTTGCATTGTTATTGATTACTAAGATCACGATAGTTAAAAATCTATCATTCAATTGGCATATGACTGTTTATTAATTTTTTAGAGAATAATAATATAAAAGTGTTTCAGCCAATAAAATCTGACCCAATATAATGGCCAACATAATTGAATTTTATATATAATTTTTAATTTCTCAATTTTTAATATTATTTTAATACCTCTTAATATACATTTATATTTTTTGTTGATTGTAATTTCAATACAAGCCACATAAGCTTAACTCAACTCAACTTATGAAGGGTTTGACCCTATATGACGAAATCTAACAAAAATACACTTTTTTGGGTCCAGAAATCACAAAAAAAAAGATTGCTGCAGTTTTCAAACCTATTCTATTTGTTTTAGGGGTCAAATTATGAAGAAAATCGCGTTTGAACAATGAAAATTGGCCATGTGACTATGTTTTTCTGGCAAAATAGGTGTTTTTTTACGTTTCTTTTTATATATAGCAAAAAAACGGGTATTACTTCTTAGTTAATAGTCATTACACAAAGTTGGAACATTTTTGCACACAAAGTCAAAACGAAACTTCATAAGCCCGAGTACACGCGGGTCAGAAGCACATCTCAATCTCCTTCGCTCTTCTCTCCTCTCTCTCTCTCTCTCTCGAAACGGAAGAGCGCGCAAACTGCGAGATACGAGATACGAGTTTCGGCCGTTTACGCGTCGATTCGGACGACTCCGGGATCTACGTGACTACGTGTGCGCGCTCTGCCTCTCCTCTCATCTCTCTTACTCCCACCCGCGCCTTCTCGCTCTCTTCCCCTTTGGCGCGACGCGGATGACTCGCTCACGGCTCTGGCTCTGACTCTCAAGTTCTCTGGACCCCTCCGCCCTGGTATAGGTATACGCGGGCGCGCGCGCGTGTGTGTCTGTGTGTGTGCACGGATACCGGAGTCGAGAGAGAGAGAGAGACGCGAGATAGGCACGCAGGGCTGTATATTATGTATCTCGTGTAACGCGAGGGTGCGATGACTGGGGAGTATGGAGCGCGGCAGCGTGGCTTTGGCATCGCGGGCATGCACGCGACGAGAGCGAGAGTCAAGTCGTGCGGGATCGTTTTACCTGCGTGCAGGCTCGGTTAAATCGAGTTTAATTGAAATTAAAGACTTGATGTGTGATATAGGAATTACTTTTTTTTTATTTTGTATATACTTTTGCTTCCTCCGAGAGGAAGCTTTCTGATAGTAAAAGAAAAAGTTTTGCTGAAAACATGTTAGAAACATATTTTGAGACTTAAGAAATCAAAATTTACTATTTTTAGAAAATGTCCGTATGGATGTGTGTGTGTGTGCGTGCGCGGGTGCGTGTGTGTATGTGTGTGAGCGTGTATATGTGTGTGTGAGTGTGTGTATGTGTGTATCGAGTGATTTTTATCAATCAGGTGTCACTTTTTTCGTTTCAAAATTCAAAAGTAATTTCAATATTCATCGACTTGTTTTTGTTTTATAACAATTTATCGATTGTTGTGGTTTAGATTTTCTGTTTTTTGGTATATTAGAATTATTATGATAAATCTATTGTAAATTGCTAAATAAGTATAGTAAATATAGTGTATAGTATAGTGTTATTCTAGCAAATTTTTTTATTTTTGAGTTTTAGTCATTCAGTGTTTTTAATTGTTAAAAGTATTATGATCAATTTAATGTAATTTTTAGAGAATCATATTGATATTTCACGACAGAATAAAATAGAGTAAATAATTTCATATTGAAACAATTTACAAAGTTTGAGGAAACTAAGTGCCAATTAATTGGCAGCGGTTTTTTAGTAGTGATTGGATTAACGTCGTTTTTAAGAATATGAGAATGCGTAACGGATATTTGAGAAATTTGTGGATAGAAATTTTACATTAAACATGCATAATATTCGTAGCCACAGTATATATTATAATCCATGACTAGAATATTATATTAAAGAAAAATTATGAAAACGAGAGCTTTACTTCCAAGATATATTAATCAATTGTAGGATTAAAAAACAAATTTTATAATTATATTGATCAATATCAAATTTGAAATAAAACAGTTGATAATTAAGTTGCTAGATATCGTTTTTCTGAGTTAAAATATTGAGTGATTTTGACACAAATGCGATGAAAGTTTTTATAACCCCGTTTTAAATCGGAATAAATTTTCTTGTAGGTACATTTTCGATTAAAACCTGCAGAAATTATAAATTTTTTCAAAATCTTAACTGAAATACTTCATCGAAGTTTGTTTTTGATCGCATGACTAAACGTGCTCTGTTCTTTAGACCTTTATAATTGCAAAATTTGTTAGGATTAAAACAAATCCCTTATGACATATTTTCAATAACCCAGTTATTCGAAAATTATATAAAATACATTTGAACTATATACAAATTTAAAAGAAATCTATACAATCATTGAATAATAAGTAAATTCTTAACTAATATACATAAGAAATAATTACTAATTAATTACAAGTTCGGTTTATTCGGTTAATTAATTATATCAAGGACTGTCAATACATCGGCGTTTTACCATTTTAACCCAAATATTTTTACGCACTAAGATAGCTTAGGGATAAATGAACGCAAAAAAATAAGTCAGACAAATAGATTTTGTTAATTGCAACAGTTCTACAAATAAACAGAACTCGAAAAATGTAATTATTCCAAAACCATATAATATATTTGGCAAAAATCTATATATAAGGGTTTTCGAGGTCGCTGATTACGAATGTGATGTAAAAATTAAAAAAATCTAATATGTCTGAAGAAAATTCATTTATCTGCCACATTAAATCGGCCATTTTTAATTTTTTGAAATCTGACATGACATTTGTAATCAACGATTCAAAAAGCCCTTATACACAAAGTTGAGCAAAAATTGGTCTTGTACAGAAATGTATATCTGAAAGGATTAAGACAAAAGGTCGCTCAATAGGCGTGGGTTCGAATCCCTATCAGACCGAATTTTGCGGGAACATTTAAACAAAATATCTTTCCGGATGATTCGGTGGCGGAGAACGGGGCTGCAACCCGCTGGCAAGAGCAGCAACGTCCGTAACGTAATAAAAGAAAGCTAAACCACATTTTAATTTATTAGAATTCTAGCTAAAATACAATATAGTACTTATCCCGATTAAAATAATTCTTTTTAATAAATACGTAAATAAATACTTAAATTATCAAACTTTTTTCTGACTCGAAATGTTGTATGCAAAACAGTAAAAAACTAAATTACATCAAACAATAAAAGAGATAACAAAACTTTCCACACTCTAATACGACCCAACCCATTCCGATTCAATAAAACTCGAATGAAACCCCCATAATCCCCAAATCCTACAAAAAAAAGAAGCGAAGCCAAAACCCCATCCAGCAATAAATTAACATCCCAGCCATTACTCACCACCTCAGTCCGCAGTCCACTCACCGCGCTCTAATGGTCGCTTCGCTCGGCAGCCCGCGCGATCATTGACGTCCAGCCCCGCGCACGGCATCTAATCGGAAAACAAATGTATACGGCCACGGGCGCGCGCGTGAACGAGAGAGAGAGAGAGAGAGAGAGAGAGAGAGAGACGAAGCACGCTATATTCCACTGGGGAGAAATCCGTGCGTCCGGCCAAGCGGTCGTCGCGCGCGCGATTAACGACACTAACGACTGGCGATATATATCCCCCCCGCCGTTGATGCACAAGTCGCTAAGGGCATCGCCGCCGTGCCACGCTTTGTGCGCCGTGTGTATATACGCGGATGGATGAGGCCGTAATTTATGCTGATGTGTATAAAGGCGACCGCGCGCGAAATCTTGGCTCGACGAGTCGGTGCTGCAGTGTGTGTGTCTGTCTTCTGCGCGTCGTCGTGTCTAACGAGCTGCGCTGCGTGCGCGCGCGTGATGTACCTCTGCTCCGCCGGAGGTTGTCTTGTTCGTCTTTGCGCACGTCCGCGAGGATGTCGGGATTTTCGGAGTGCTTTTCCGGGATATGGCACGGCGTGGATTGCCGTGTGATGGGTGCTGGGTTTTCGGTGATGGCGGACGTTTCGTTTGATAAGGGAGCGCTTTGACTTTGAGAATCTGGATGAGGAGGATTGGGAGTATGATGGGAAATGTCGAAATTGGGAGAGGTTGATGTAGTGGTTGTGTTTGTACAGGTGGAGTTTTGAGGGAGATTGTGTACGGAAATGTTGGATTATTGAAATGTATATTTTTAGCTAAATGAAATTGGATTGCGTTGGGTATTCGGTTCATGCGTAATTGTCCAGAGGACTGTGTCGATTGATCCGTCGGAAAAGAGATTTCAAGTTTTATCAATTTCAAGATAATAAATAACGATAAATTAATAGTTATATTTTATTATTTTTTTTATGTCTTATCAATTTGCGTCTATATCGATTTATAATACCGATATATTATAAGTATTACAGACTGATCCTTCAGACGATACTATAAATATAAATCAAATCCTCTTTTGGGGAAAAGTAATCATACTGATGAAAACATAAATGAAAACGTATTTTCTGAGTATTATACTATGGTTATTTTTGTCGTACAGATTTTTACAACAGGCAGAAGAAGAAAAGATGGAGCGATAAGCTGCGAACTGCCAGGTGCCAAATAATATGCACCTATTGATCAAGGTCCAAATTTACCACCTCTCAAGAGTGATCATAGAAAAAATTCTGCATGTAGTCAACGACATTTACTAGCCAATAATGAAACATTGATCTGCAAAAATACGCATCGTATATAGAATGATAAAATGTAATCCGAACATCCTATCCTATCCTATCGTATTCTATCCTAGATCCTACATATAATATTAAGATTTGAATTCCGTCCGTCCGGGCCTCCATCTGCCTACATTTTATATTTTATTATGTTTTTATGAGTCGATGTATATGAGTGTGGGGATGAATGGATGTATGGACTGGTGTGTGGGTGAGTGTTTGTTTTGATAGGTTGTTTTGATTGTGGGTATATGGGTGTATGTGTGGGTGGATGAATATGGGTGGATGAATAATGGGTGTATAAGCAGGTGGGTGAATGTATGGTTGATCCAAACGAAGTATGAAAAAAAGGTTGTATCCGACTCTAGGCCACATAGGCTGAATCGTAAAGAAGACCAATAGAAGTCTGAAGATGGTTGAGTGGGCATAGTGCGTTTCATGCACATAAGATTTGTACACATTTTCATTGTGCACAATGTAGCATTGATCAAATATATCTATATATAATTTGACCAATGCTAAATTGTGTACAATTAAAATGGGCACGATTCTAATGTGCATGAAAAGCACTATGCCGTTGACTGGATGGATGTGGGCGTGCGTGTGGGTAGATGAGCGTGAGCGAATGGATAGTATGAGTGATATGATGAGGGTGTATGTGTGGATGGATGGATGAGTCTGTAGGTAGGTGGAAGATGGTTTTGTTTGTAGGTGGATGGGTACGTGTATAATAGAATGAATAGTTGTGTGGGTAGGTGGATCGTGGATAAGTACGTGGGTAGATGGATGGATAAGTGTATATGGATTAATGTGTGTGCGTGCGTGCGTGCAAGCGTGTGTGTGTATGGATGGATGAGAATGTCTGGTTAGATGAACGTGTGATAGAATAGGTGGTCGAGTGTGTGTGTGTATGGGTACATAAGTTCATGTGGGTTGATGAGAGTATGTGGGTGGGAGGATATGTGTGACTGGATGGATAAGAATGTGAATGGGTGTGTGTGGATAGATGGGTTTGTACCCAGCGCTGCTCAACTTTATTGAATGTCCGTACAATACCTAATCATTGACCATAAAAGTAAATTTGATTCTAGTTTACGCGTTTTTAGAATATCTGTAAAACAGAATTCGTCAGCGAAACACTAATGTTACTGAACTAGTGCGAAGTAGCAAAGAGTTTTCAGTTAACTCTTTTTTAATGTAACATTCTACTAAATTACTTTATTTAGGTATAATTAAACCTCTCACAATATTTATCAAGAACAAATTATATATTTTATACAGGCAGTGGTGAATCGTTTCGTACGTCATGTTGAAGAGTGCCGTCAAGTATTGGTTCCTGATTAGTGAAGACCAATTCCTAACAGGGAACTTGCATGAAAAAATCCATTAGGTCCGTCAGATAGAATATCGAAAAATAATCAACACATATTCATTCTTTTTTCAAATAAATTATTATAAACAAAGATATAGCAGATTGAAATGTCACTCAACGTCACCATATCCTATCATAGTAAATCTATACAGTGCGGTGCTGTGACGTCACGCGACATTTCAACCTACTATATCTTTGTTTATAATCATTTATTTGAAAAATGAAAAAATACGCGTCGATTAATTGTTAGAAATCTATCTGACGGACCTAATAGATTTTTTCCCAATCGGAACATTTCTATACATTTCCTACCTAGTTTATTACTTTGTTTACATTTATGAATCAACTGTTTCCAATAATGACTTAAAGACAATAATTTACTTTAAAAGACGATCAGAAATCGAGCACTGATCAGAAACCCGCCTCTCGACGGTATACGAATTATTAAAACAAAATCCTCCATCCTCACACCTCTATCGTCTACACCGGCGTCTGTTCATTATCCTCCAGTCCTTATACTCTTTTGTCTCTATCCATACATTCAACGCGCACTCACCTTATAATATCCTCGCACACATCGCACGTATATACCTACGTCGCGTCGCGCCGGTTAGCCGGTCCTGTGTCGCACGTCGGCGTTACACGCTCGTTTCGCCATTGTCCCCCCACGGTTGAGATCGTTCCATTCAGCATCGGCATCACCTAGCTCTCGCATATAGGTATATAGGTGTATATCTATGTATATATATACGTTGGTCGGAGAAGGGCAGCTGGCGCGTCGCGGCGCATACGCGGGGTTCCGCTAATAATAGTATCGACGCGCGACGCGACGCCCGTGTGTGTATATACGGTAGAGGTATAGATATATAGGTATACGTTGTATACGTACCCCCGCCTCTTTGACCGTCAGCTTCAACTGGCGAGCAGGCGAGCTGCTTAGCTCCTCTGCATTATGCCAGTGCCCCTTTGGGTTGTATGGTATACAAGGTATATAGGTAGGTGTATGTGGAGATTTCCTTTTGTTTCGTTTAGATTCGGATGGATCAACCGCGGTCGCTGCGCTTTTGGAGAAATGCGTTTGGGATTGGAGAAGGTTCGGGCTTCGTTAGGAGTGGCTGTGTATAGACAATTTTGAATGAGATTGCAGCTGGTTTTTATTGATTTATAATTGCTGCGAGGTTTTTTGAATGATACGTTTTGCGAATAATGCCGTGTCTTCGCCTTATACACGGTATAGACACTGAACGCTATAACTTTTCTTATCGAGTTATTTTTATAAATATGCAACAATGAAACTTAAGTATTATCGATGACTGTTCTGTCCAATATGTTGCACAAACTACTTTTAATGATACATTGTAATAACAAATAATTGTAATGAAATGACAAAAATTTGAGTAAGACTTTCAGATGTCTGAGAAAACATTTTTACATCAGGGTAATCGAGCACTTCACGGCCATAAAAATTGAAGAAATTTTACGATTTTCTAATTTGTTACTTTTTGTCTTAAATGTTAATATACATCATAATATAATTTAAAAAATTAATTAAACCAAGTAACAAAACAGATACAGTGAACGGGTTAATAAAAAAGAGCACACACCCAAATTTAATTTTTGTATAAACAACAGTACAAAATATTAGAGAAAAAATAGTATATTGTATGTTTGCGATACTCGTCTTCAGCTCGCAATACGCACTCACCTTCGGTTCGAGCTTTCTCGCCTTGGACTCGTATTGCAAACCTCATACGCAGGCGAAAAAAGCCTTTTCCCCATTGCACACTGTATTTTTTGTCAAACATGTATTGATATCATGTTTTTTATGCCTATGAAGCGAAACTAAGTTTGGCTGTTCTTCGACACGGTGCAAACACACGACCCACTTAGAGCTGGTTTTAGAAAATTTACTTTTGCGCCCGCTATGGCGGGCACAAATTTCTTTCCCACCGCCGTTGGAAAATGGCCACTTTAGTCTCGCAATATGGGCATGAAAAAACGCGTTTTCGTGCAAGTGTGACAAAAATAATTTATTTACTCTATATAATACACAATATACTAAACCTTATAATTATCATATATGTAAATGGAGACAGCGCATAAGAGAGTCACTTACTAGTTTGTTTTCTTTTTCACAGAAAATTTCATCGATATTCTTCATCTTATCACACCGTTGTATAATATTTTGAGAAGAAACTTTCTCGATACTTCACGTTGTTTCCGCATGTTGTTGTGGTCCTTTTCAAATAACAAGATACCTTACTTTACGTATTATTACACATACCTTAAGTAATCGCGAGTAATCGTAGATTATTGTTTTTTTGATTCATTTAGTGCTTTAGAAGTTTCTTTGCAGCGTATTTCCAGGGTTGAAAGATGTTTTTGTATAGACATTATCAAAGGTGCGGTGGTCGTCCTTGACTCTTATTGATGATTGTATTCTGCGGAGTAGTATTAAACATTACGTAAGAGGGTAACACTGTGTTCCTCATTGCTTTGTAATGACCTCATCAAAACGTTTTTTTCAAGCCTAATTTTTTTTGACTGCCGAATTCCTTAAATTTTTCTATAAATTAAAGATAAGAAAGTTAGTTCATTAATTAATTAATTAATTCATTAATTCATTCAGTTTTTAATTTATTAATTAACATTTTACTATCTACTGCAATTATTCTAGTAGATATTTAAAATCGAAACAATTGATTACGAACTTATAAAGGAAAACTTTCTGTCAGTACATAATTATGTAATAAAAATGTTGTAATACCCCTTATTTCTATTAACAATTTTGATTCAAGAAAATGTCTAAATAGATAAATAAATTACCAAAACGCGCATAAAACCCGATTTGGCTGTCTAATCAGATACACAGATGATGTTTTAGGATTACAATAAACTGCTTTCACTTTTAATTTCTGCGTTAAGGATCACTAAGAAATAACTACTCTTTTACAAAAAACATCACTATACAAACTATTTTTCAGTGATTCTTAATTATTGCTCAAGCAGCAATGTAAAACGTATTTTAAAAACTTTTAACATAAAAAACTTATTAAAAAAGTTTCGGTAAAGAGCATTTTTCCGCCACAGCAAAGTCGTTGAAAGGATTTGTTAGCGAACACTAGCTGTAACAAAAAGCGCATTCAAAGCTAAACAGCAGCCATGCCCATACACTAAAAATCATCTACAAATAGATAAATTCAAATCAAATAACAATCGCAGTGGAATTAATTGCTTCGCCCAAGCCATCGCCCAAGGCACGAAATCACCGCCGAATTCAGCATTCATACCCTCCGCCCGTCCAACGAAAATCTCGTCGTCCACCCTTTATCACGAATAACTCCAGTCCGCGACCCTAAACTCGACGGAAAAGCAGTGTCCAAGCAAGCTGACCCCCGGGCGCGATTCATTACCCAATACCCGCGAAAAACAAGCCATAAATCCCGCTGCATTATAATCAAACCGATCATCGGCAGACGTTATATACCACTGCTGCAAGTTCCGCGCGGGCTAACGCTTCTCTCCTTTAATTTCCATCCTCTGCACCGCGGCCCTCTCGTTTCGGCGCCCGAAGGAGGGATCGGCAACAACTTCGACCTCGGCTTCCACAAGCCGCGGAGGAGTATTAGAGAGTTAGACAGATATACTCGCGCCAGCTCGGAGATGGCTGCCGAGGGTGCGAGAGAGAGAGAAGAGAAGGGGGGAGGAGAGTCTCGAACAATTGATTGCCAAGAGTCTCGGCACGTTTGCAGCACTGGCAGATATAGTATATACAGCCCCTTTTCGGACCGTTGTAAATGCGCGCACACCCGCCACGACGCGTTGTATTACAGAGCGCAAATCCATGCGATTCTGGGTGTGTATAGGTGTATGTACAGTTATATGGGTGATTCTCGAGGAGGATGCGAGATTGCGAATTTGCGGGCTTCTACGGTCAGTAAGGTTTTTGGCAGTTTGACTTTAAGGGTGAGATTAGATTTATACTGTGTGAGTTATTATTCCTTATTTATTAGTATCAAAGTGTAAGAAGTGTGTGATATTCCCCGATAATTTGAATCTTATAGAAAGTATATAAAAATAAGAATAAGAAAGTTATATAGGATGGTTAATGCATCTCTAACAAATTTCTATTTATCTGAAGGTATAAATTATCGAATAAAACAATATAATTTTGCTGGTATGAAGCAATTACGAATGTCACTTTGAAAAAATGATCCTTGACAAGATATGGGTGTTCCATAATTCTTTTTCGTTATTTTTCATAAAATATCACGAGACTTTATATACATTTTTTTAAATTGCCGTTGTTTTTGATAAAAATTGATCTTATGTATGAAAAATAAGTCTTCTCGGAAGTCTCGGTCTTAACGAGGTCAACTGTGCCTCTTTTCTTTTTTACTTAACTTCTTGGTAGTGAATATTTCTCCATCGTGTCAGTGACTGACCAGTTAAAGTACACTTTTATTAGTTTAAAAATAATATGTTGAGCATTACATCGAGAAATATAGAATTTCCCCTGCGATATTTAAAACTAGAGCATATCCTTGTTTTTGTTTTTGTTGTTAATACTTGTGAAAGTATCGCGGTCATCCACTGATGCCCACTCGGGTCCACTAGTGCGGAGTAGTAACCCTTCAGTAAGACTATTTAAGTGTCTGTTTGATCCTAAAATAATTCATATTGTTTCCATAAAAAAGCCGCTGCCAATTCATTGGCACTTAGCTTCCTCAAACTAAATTAATTGTTTTAATATGAAAATTTTTGTTCTAATAAATTAATTTTAAATTGCTATATCTCTTTTTAATTCGGTTCTCAAATTAAGGTTCTCAATTTGTAGAAGATAGGCTTTTTATCTTTTTAAATGCATTTACACTAAATTGATCATAAAATTTCTAACATTCCAAGGAACCTGAAAAACAAAAACTCAAAAATCAAAAAATAAAATATTCACTATAAAACAAAAACAAGTCGATGAAGCTTGAAATTTCTTTGCAATTTTGAATCTTCATTTAAAAAAGAAAAAAATTAGCCCTTTTTGATAAAAAATGATCACGCTGTTCTCGAGATATAAGCGTTCAAAAAGAAAATTAAAAAAAACGTAACCTCAAAATCTCAGAAAGATAGGTATTTATATGCTATTTCAAATGCATCTTCATTGGATCGATGATGTTATTTCTAAGGTATTAAAAAACCTGAAAAACTAAAACTTAAAAATCGAATAACCGCCAAAAGAACAAAAAAGTATCAAAAAACAAAAAAATAATTATTGTGCCGCCTTCCTTTAAGAAAAACAAAAATAATGAGCCCTGAAACATTAAGTTTCACTGTATGTATGTAGAGTTATGCACACACACTCACACACACACACGTCCATACAGACATTTTCTAACAATAGTGTATTTTGATTTCTTAAGTCTCAAAACATATTTCTAACATGTTTTTAGCAAAACTTCTTTTTTACTATCACAAAGCTTCCTCTGTGAGGAAGCAACTTATAAAAAAATTAGATACTCAAACTTTCATATTTGCTATATGCACGGAATTTACACAAACTGGACGCTTTTCCAGAGAATCACCCGTGTACACCTAGGGCCTAACTGTATACCAGCTGAAGCGGCCCGTTGCGCGATTGTCCGCGCGTTATTATTGCAGCCAGTCGAACTCGCTCGACGATTGTAACCTCGCTGAACCCCTTCTTCGTATCTATAGGTGTGTATAATACGAGTGTATTGTATAGGTGGGATAGTATACGTCTGTCTTTGGGCGCGCGGGAGGAGTCGATACTCCGTATAAGCCCTTTCTTTCAGCGCGGGATTCGGCGTGAGATTTTGACGCGGGCGTTAGAAAAATGATACGGGCTTGGGTGCAGAAGGTGCTCGAAGCTGTGGGAAACGGAATAAGCTATGTTTCTTTTTTGTAGCTGTTGCGTGAATGTATGATGGCTGGGTTGAATCCTGAAGGAGGGAAATCCTCGATATGATAAATAAATAACGTAAAAGAGAGATGATGTTCTTTTGTAATGAAACGTACTTCTATGAATAAGATAATATGATTCAAGAACTTTGTAGTGTTTGAAATTGAAGATTCATTGATTCAAATTAAGTTTACTAATGTTACTAATAATACTTGAAAAAGTTTCGAATTCATATTCATTTATTTTTAGTACTTTTCTTAAAAAAAGAAATATCTCTTTTCCGGATTGTCAGTAATTCAACCATCTATTTTAAAAGTATACAACTGCAAAATAATTAATAGTTATTAAGTAGTCATTCTTTGCATCGATGAAAATTTCATGTTCACTTATGTTATCACTGCATTTTTATTAATTCATTGAAAGTCACTGACAAGGAAAGTGCCAAAGATGCGGGTCATAAAATCTATTAAAACTTTAGAATATGTTCTATGATGACGAAATAAGACGCACGTGTGTCTCAGCATTTTTATGAGGGCACTTTTTGAAAATATCGGTTTTTTTACTCTATTATATAAGTAGATGCACTATTTTTGTGCAAAATTGAATCGTACTCTGCAAATCACTCTAATAAGAAAATAAAAATACACAAAAAAAGCTTTAATATCAATTTTGTTTCGTACGAAAATATTACTATTTTTGAAAATTATTCACAATTGAAGACAATAACGGAAAATTCATCAGATGACAGAATGCGAGGATTTACGACTTTTTAAAGTCAGTGATTGTTCATGCATCTACTGTCATCGCCATCGACAGTTCATACATTTAGAATAAATTAATATTCTTATATGATACAAAGTTCAAATTAAAACTTTTTCGTCTTACATTTTCATTTTCTTATGTATGTTAAAACTTAAGAGTTAGATTGGTTAGGAAAAGAGTTATTATTATAAGTTAAGGAATACTTTTTTAGTAAAATAAATCATACTTGTAGTAAAATAGCTGATAAGAGAAAGGTGTTTTTAAAATAAATGCCAAGACACGTGTCTTCTATTTTGTGATAATAAAAAGTATTCCAAAGTTTAAAACGATTTCAAGATTTGCATCCTTGACTCGCCATGTAATTAATATATATAATGTACTTACTAAATATCTACTGAAAATTCAGTATTTTATAACTCTATCAAGTATAACTTTAATTTATATATCAACAATATGTGAATTAATTTTACCATATTACATCGTTCTTTTTCTTTTATGTATCAAGGGTTAATTTCCAAATAGAAAAAGTCATTGATAAAAGAAATTTTACTACATGATAAAACGGTCACGTACACCAGTTTTCTATAATGTAGCCTGAAGACACGACGGTACACACAAAAAAGGTAGCAGTAAGTTGAAATCCCACATCGAAAGAAAAAAAATTAGGCTCATTAAAAACTATCCGATGTATGCGTGTACCTTATTTACGACTTAACACGCGCACGTGTTTGTGAGTCTGAAAAGATACGCCCAATCTTATAATATATAAATTTTCACGTGATAAGATGCGGGCGAGGCCGTGCCCTTTTTATGGTAGCCCACATTTTGTACGCAATCAAGACAGATTAGGCTGAAATCTAGTACCCATGAGAAACTGGATGCTAAGCTACCTATTTACGTAATCTTTCAAGTAAATAATATGTATGACAAGAATATAACTTTCTCAATTAGCGATTAGAGAACATTGAAATTTTATTTTAGGATAGTACATCAGAAATATACAAATATATTAACGGAAGTCTAAGAATTGTAATGTACGTAAACAAATTTTATGCCGTTTCTTTCTATTTATTTAAAAACATTGCATAAATTACGGTGAGCACAACTTTATGTTTACACTTTTTAAACCCTTTAAAAATATTTGTAAGATAATTGCCTTATACAATTAAATCGTTAAAGCAATTACTTAAGACTTATTAATTAATTTATTGTAGTGTAAAAATCGTTACTTTAATTTCTAGACATTTTGAATTTGATTTTAAATTAATTTATTTGATTAAATATTTAATTAAATATACGCAGTTTCTAATTAGATTGTATAAAACAATGAAGAATCTTTGCATTTTGAATAAAAAATAAATGCACCGGATTTCGTTCTCCTGAATGGTAATTGTTAGCCAGGAATGTCGAATCATATCAATGAACATTTCCGGCGACGTGTGTCGGTTTGAGATAAAAATGAATTCTCTGAAAAGTATAATATATTCTCAATATTTTTAAAAAGGAATAATCAGTAGCGTTTTTTTCTGAACTACTCAATTCTAAAAATACCTTTAAAATATTGCTAATAGTAACATTTTAGTTACTAAAATATCAGCTAATATTAGTTAATATCTTTCAGCTAATGCAACATTAAAATCTTAAAATTCAATAAAACAAACAATATTTTGTTAAAAGTATAATAAAATTGATTAAACTCTAAGCTGTATGAACTTTCAATAAAAATATTGTTCTTTGCATAAATAAACTTAGTTTCTCTGTAACCAATAATAAAATTGACTAATATCCAAGATACTATAATAAAAAAAATTCACTCAAACTTATATAAAAACACTCTAAAATAATAATACCCTATATTTCAAACTACATTCTACACTCGAAAAAATCAGGCACCAAAACCTGATACACCCTTTCTATCTCTCCAAGAAACAAGCGCACAAAATCTCCCGCAATAAAACCAAAAAATTCCAAAAGGTACACCAACCCAGCCAAAACTCCTCCCCTCCCAAAAAGAAAAACTAAAATAAGAGCACGGACCAACTCTCCGCTCTCCCTTCAACACACCGTAAATATATAAAACCAAGTCGGGAGTTTTCGAGCGCGCTCGAAGCTACACATCGGAGAGCCGAGCTTGGCTTCGACGAAACGTCAAGCCGCGGCGCAGCAGCAGCGCGGTGTGCACAAGAAAAACAGAAAACAGCTGACGACGATCCGATACCCGCGTGCATGCGTGTGCACGTATACACGCTCGGCGCGTCCGTATATATAATGCACCGCTGTAAATATACACGTATACCTCGCCGCGGTGTTACCCCTCGCGATTTATATATAGGTATAAGAGCTACCGGCTGGTCTGGCGTGCGCATTTCTGTACGAGGAGAGCGAGGTGAAAAGAATACTTTAATTATTTAGAGAAGATGTTTTGGTAGAAGTTTAAATTTATTTTGGTATACAGGTACAAAGTAAAATAATACATTGTAAATGAAACTTTTAAAATTAATTTTAAGTGAGCTACGCGGAGAGAATTTTCTTATAGAAATTAGAGTGAAAATCATGGTAAACGGGAGGCAGCCTGATAAGTTCACGGAAAAAATTAGTATAATTAACTGTAAAATTGACCCTGATACAATTCGTTAGGATGATTTTCCCCCTGAAGTCAGAATAGAATGGCCCACGTTTACTATGATTTTTACGGTATTTAGCTAAAGAAATCTGTATGTGCATAATACAATAAATATTAAAGCATTCATTGAACCAAGCAAAATAATTAAAATGTCCATTTAGACCCAACTATTTCTATCCCATTTGTTTTACATTAATCAAAGTAAACTACGCTCAAATAAACAATAAAATGCTCATTTTACTCCTCAAAGTGATTTTGCTGAAAAATAAAGTAGCATATCAATCCAGCATTTTTGTCTTACTTTTACTTTACATTGATATCCCAATTGCCTCTGGAAGGGAAAATAATTCGTCACTCGTGTCACGGCAAAACCAAAGCCCGGGGGGCGATTCCCCCTACATCCAACCCTGCGTTCGCGTGCAGTTTTCGGTGTATATATAGGTACACACTACCATCCGTATACGGATATGGGCGAGTGCGAGAGAGCTTGGAAGCTTTCCGTATTAGTAGTAGCGCGCTCGCTTCCCCTCGCTCGCTCTCGGGCACGCGCTGTAACACACATGTGTGCAGTGTGGCGCTCTCGGGCGCGGAACACACGCATATATAAGCGCGCAGGTATGGGGGACAATACGAGTCATCTCAGCTAGAGTTTTTCCCCTCTCCTGCTTTTATTTCTCGCTCTGTCTCCGTGCGGCGTTCTTTTTTTTTCTTCGGTCCTGCGGTGCCTTTCGTGTGTATTTTCGCGTTCGCTCTCTACTCGTTCGCTGGTCAGTTTGATTCTTTTTTTATGTTAAATGATTTTGATTGTTGTAGTTTTTGTAGTTTTGTTTTGTGCAGTTGTAGTGGTTTGTTATCGTTATCTTTGCGGTTCGTTAACTCAGTCTTTGCGTTCTTTTGTATTGTTCTTGTTTTATATGAGCTACTATTTTTGCATGTTTCATTATTCTCGGTAATATGTTATTAAGTTTTATTTTTCTGCACTGTTGCCGTCCGTTTTTTGTTTCTTTACCTTCATTGGTATATAAATTAGATTGCTCTTTTAATAGTCTACGTGCAAGATATAGCGGGTATTTCTCGTGTTTAGAATCATAATATTTCAATTTTTGGCTTTTTTTTTACAATTTAGCGAGGAAACATGGTTAAAATATTAGTTGTTTTCATTTTCACAAATTTTAATACTAAATTACTAAATAAGATATTACATGATATTATTATGAGTTAAAAAATTGGAAATTAAAAAATGAGAATGAAATAGTAGAAAATAATCCTGACATTATCGATTTTTCGTTTTATGCAGTCAATTTTTACTTTTATACATCTTTACGAACGTACGCACATTCTTATTGATAAATAGATTCTGCGTACGATTGGAAAGTTTAAAAATCTCATTTATTCATTCAAGAAAACGAAAAATTGTAATGTCGGTATCCGGCATCCCCGTAAGTATTGTATGAAATTCTAAAATTTTTATTTAACGTTGTAAGTATATAAAAATTTTATGGCATACTTTGTACCAATTTAATTTAAAAATTTCGAGCAATATTTGTTAAAAATTGATTGTCATTCAACTGCGTAGTACGGATGTTTGACTTCTTAATCATCATATTATCTGTTTGTTATGTGTTCTCTCTTTGTGTCTTGTAATCTTATTTAGTTTGCTTTGATTTTCTTTTTGTGTACGTCTGTTGTTAGAAGGTAGCGTGTAGTAAAAATCACGATTGAATCATTTATTTACTTTCTTTTGAATGCATCTATATAGTTTCAAGGATATTACTGTAAACTTTAAAACTCAATTACGTGCTCTAGAATTCTTCAGCTATTCATGAAACTTAAGGAGGTTCGGGTACTTAAATCGATCAATTTTTTTTCGACGTAGTTAAAACTTCAGTGTCGATATTTACAAATGAAAAAACATTACTAAAAATGCAAAAACATTACTAAAAATGCAAAAACTTTTTCGATACATACAATTTTAATATTTCAGATCTTATTTTGTTCCTTAAATATTTTTTTAAATCGGCCGAAACAAAATTTTCAAATCATTTATGGTTGCTAAAAAAGAGCTAATTATTTAATTAGATTACGTGAGTTTGTATAAGTTTACTTTAAACTATAAACTCTTTCTTGTATGTCAACCAAAAATTATTTTAAAATTTTGTTTCGGCCGATTTATAAAAAAACGTTTAAGCAACAAAATAAGATCTCAAACATTAAAATTGTATGAATACCGAAAAAGTTTTTGCATTTTTAGTAACTTTTCTTATATTGGCAATAATTATGCTTGCAACATCACAATTAAAAAACCAAATTTAATTTATAATGTATACTTTTTTACATATATGTATAAATATCGACTCTGATAAGCGTTAACTACGTAGAAAGAAAATTGATTTAAAGCACCCGAACCTCCTTAAAGTAGTTTTTGCACGAAAGTAAAAATTAAGGCAACTACGCTAAATTGAAAGATATATTATTGATAATATTTATGATTTATTTAGGATTGCAAAATTTCAGATTAAACCATTGACCGGTGGGGTATTAATAATCATCAATTTTACTTTGTTAATTTAAATAGTACACTCGACGTGGAAAATATATGGTCGAATGCGTTTGAAATTTTTTGAAATCCTCCAATGAGGTTAGCGAAAACGTACGTTCGATGCAATGAAATCCAATAAAATTGCGATGTTTAAAAAAAAATCATACGTATTAGACCAGATATTATCCATGTCGAGTATACATACACATCCTCATAACAAAACTATGACAACTCAAAATTCCATGTTTTGTAAAACTATCAAGTAACGTAAATTTTTGTTTTACACTCGAGAAAGTGTAAGTTATTTAAAAATATTCACTCGCATCGAATCAGGGTATAAGTATATTATCTCGAAAGAAGTTGGTTGTATTTTCTTTTGTCAAGAGAGTGAATGACTTTCATTTGAATAAATTTCGCTCTCGCAAATTGAAATCATATTGACATATTATAATTTTCGACTGAAAAAAGTAATAACTAGAACTTCTACTCTTTGTTGGATGATATTTATACTCAAATGGAAGAAAAAAAATTGAAAATGAAATGACGTACTATTTTTTAAGTTTCTTTCAATCCATTTACATGCGATTTCGCGTGAAATCCATTTGTTAAATATGTGAAGTAATTACTCGAAACGAGTGAATTTTTTCTCACTGAAATTTAATGTGAAGAGAATATAAAAAGAATAAGTGTGATGTATTCTAATGTCCGTCAGAAATTCTAATGCATTTACTCCTAAAAGTTTAAATCGTTAAAGGTTGAAAGAAAAGTTTTTCACTGTAAAGTCAAAAATTACAACAAAACTGAAATTTAAAAATAATGTTTACAGCTTTAAAATTGCTCCTCCTGGAGAAAGCTCTTTTAAATTCTCACGCAAATCCACACTTGATAAAAGTTCACAAACACAATTTCTATATTCAATCTTTTTGTATACTTCTCGGTCTGAAAATCATTAAAAAAACTTATGGAGCTGCCAAAGCATCCGCGCACAGCTGGACTCCTTCGTACCTATACCCCTATATTCTACATATGTAGCTACGTCAATACGCCCTGACAACCAACTTTATACTAAATCAATGCACAGTCCTTATTTAGGGGGGGGGGGGGGTAAGGTTAATTTGTGCAAAAAAAGGCACATTTTTGTAATTTTTTTTTCACGACTCAGTTAAAATTTATTTATTAAAACCAATGCTACATTATTGTAGTCCATTTAAATAATATTGTCGAATATTTTCATGAAAAAATATTGAAAAATACGGCAATGGCATCAATTATTGAATTGCGGTGCCCCTCATAACTCGGTGCTGGATCATCTGAAATCAAAAAACCAAAGTTCGTTCGTCAGATAATTGCTTTTCCCAGGTAACGCTGGGAGGGATTTTCGAAATTTCTATTTTTCACTTTACGGGAACACTTTACATGAGAAAACGCGATTTTTGCCAAAAAAAACGGCTAATTTGTTATTGTAAAATGAAAAATATAAACGAATTTGAAAAAAGCTCCAGCGTTACCTCATAAATTATGTAAAGAAATAGTGTTTAAAATTTCGAAAGTATCGGTGCAATAGTTTTGAAGGTATGATGGGCACCGACTTTGAAAACTTGAGTTTTGGGAAAAACGCTTTAAAGTTTTGAACACTAAATAATTTGGAATAAAACGTTCATAAGCGAGATTTATCGGCATACCTCACATTGAATCATCGATGCCAGGTCCATAGAGGATGTTGCTGTTCTCTTTGATGTCTAAAGCATCTTTTTGCTCCTGTCTACGACGAATCCTGCCATCTCTAGTTTGATTTTCAGCTTCCTGCTCTGCTCGGTTTATACGAATGTGATCAGTTGATCGCGCCCATTCATGAGCGCTTGATCCACTACTGATTCCCATGTCTTGCATGAAGGATAGTAGAGCAAAAAAACCTTCATAGAAGACACAGGCTGCCACATAAGCCGCAATCTCAACTATCACAGAGGTTCCGCTCAAGTGCTTTGGTGAGATTTGCCATATAAGTTCGTCTTTTCGATAGAAAGTTTACTGCTAAACTAAATTATATTCTCTTCACTGACTAAATATACGGTACAGGTATGAGCATGTTTATACTTGTCTTCAAATTTCTATAACAGAAAGTAGGAGGAACGGTTCGGTATAATATAGGGAGCGTAGCAGCTGCCAGGTAAAATCCAACAGGTAGGAAAATATTCATAACATCTACAATTTTGCTCCGATCGACTTGAAATTTTTACACAATATTCTTGAGATACAACGCATTCAGTTTCAAAAAAAAATACGAAAAAAAAATTTAAATACCTTACCCCCCCTCCTTTTAAATCAATGCACAGTCCATATTTAAAATAAGAGCAGGTACACATTAAAGAGTTAATAATAAAAATCTACTTAAAAAATTACAAAAAAAGAATCTATTAATATTTTCTTCCTCAAACGTACTCAAGCTTCCCACAATCAACGACCCAAACAGAACTTTTCTATTTTCGAACGCTCACATGAATATAATATTCATTCACCTTCGTTCCTAACATTGAAAACACCGATGAATCCACGACCATAGGTAAAAACCCCACCGCCTTACAGAAAACTCTCTCCCCCCTCTAAAAAACCCAAGACGTACACTCGTCCCCGAAAAAATCCAAATCCTCCCGTCCCCGCACCATGTGTCTCCCACATACACATCCTTCCCCTCTCTACTCCCCATTCTCACGTGGGGGAGTAAGCCCTACCTACACCTATACCTATATACCTTCCACACCACGCCATCCAGTCGTCTCCTCTCCGCGTAAACACATAAAACGCAGGGCCGGCGCGGCGCGACGACGCGGCACCTCGGGGGAGGGGGGGAATCCCCTCTCTCTCTCTCTCTCTCTCTCTCTCCAGAAAAACACATCCACAGCGCTCGCCACGTCGATTCCGCTCTCCAAGCGAGTGTAGTCCACAGCGCCGAGTGGGGGTACAGGGGGGGAGAGGGGGCGGAAAGCGGAGGAGGGGCAGTGTACGTCGAAAGGTGGGAGAGAGGTGTATATGCACCGTGTATATACATACGTACACGCTTGCGTCGCGCACGGGGGCGGTGGCTCGCTCTCGCCGCCATGTACAGTACACCCGTCCCTCGATCTGCGCATGCGCGCGCACGCACGCACACCGCACGTCCGCTGGTGGCAGCGCGCGCGCGCGCGCTCGCTCGTCAGTCGACGCGGGGAGACTTTGGACAGAAGGAGAGAGAGAAGGAAAGAGCCTGCAGCGTGCGCGAGCCTGCGGAGTGTGCGCGCGCGCGTGTGTGTGTGTACGTGCGTGTACGAAGATACACAGCGTGTGTATATACGCATATAGGTGTGTGTGGTATCTGGCCGTGCGGCGCGCGAGCAGCCATGCCCTGGCGCACGGGATAGTTATCGAGGAGATCGCGAGAGCCGCGCGCGGCTTGCGGTGTGGGTTTTTCTTCCTCTCTGTCCTGTCGACTCCCGCTTCCCAAACCCCTTGCACTTGGACCGAGTCTAATCGACTCCCTCCTCTCTCTCTCTGTCTTTCCTGTCTAGTACATAGCTTCCTCTCGCTCCGTCTTTCCTGTCCGCTGGGTTATCTCGTCGCGAGTGCTCTTTTGCGCGCACACACGCACACCGGAGAGGACCGGAGCAGAAGCTGGAACACTCGGAGCCCGAGGAGATTCACCTGTGAAAGTGCGACACCCGCGGTTCTCCTCTTTTTCTTTCCTTTGGAACCCTGCTTCTTTTTCGTTGTCCCGTGTGCGTGCGCTGCTGCTTGTTACAACGACGAGGATCACAAATACCTGCATACGCGAGATACCTCGGATATACCTCGGAAGAGAGAAGAAGTCAAGGAGTCGTGGTGCGCGCGCGCGCTCGCGTGTGTGTGTGTTCGCGCGAGAAGCAAGTACAACGCGCGGATCTATATATACACGTATAAATAACGCACGCGTACGTGCGTGTGCAGTGCATCGGGGGTGGGGGGGAGAAAGAAGCTGCAATTAGTGCGGGTTCATTGTCACCGAGAAAGAGAGAAACGGAGCACACACACACACACACACACACACACGGCAAGCTCTCGGTCTTTGTTGCTCCGAAACAGTGTGTGCGCGCCTCTCCACTGTCCGTCTTTGTCCGCGAGTCCTACATCTATCTATACGTACATACGTGGATACATGCATACACGCTGCCGTCGACCTCGACTACGAGCTAATGCAACAACCGCGGGTGCGCAAGTACAAGCTCCGCCACGGCCCGCCAATGGGAGTGAAAAAGTAAGCGCGGAAGAAAGAGAGGCCCGATCGACAAGTCACGATACACACATATAGGTTATATTTTGATTGGAGCGCCGAGCACAGAAGGCAGAAAAGTGGGAGGGACAAGAGGGAGCACAGGTGCGACGTCAACGAGGCGTAGCCGTCGATGGCGAGTGCCGGAGCTTGCGACTGATATCGAAATGCCGGCTGGCGCGAGAAGAGCGAGATTAGCCATGAGCTGCGCCGTGGTTAATACCCTCGCGGTTCTTGGAGTCGACGCCGCCGCAGCTTCGCCGCAAGCTGCGCTGTACTTGAAGAAGAAGACCAGCGGCGAGTCGCTGCTTTCCTGAGGAAACTGCGCCGCCTCGCTATCTGTCCATCCATCCTCCCCCCCCCCCTTTCCCCCCGCCGCGCGCGTCCAGCCGTTTTTTCTTCTTCCGTTGTCCCCCTCACCTCCCCCGCACCTCCCCCGCACCTTCCTTGCACCTATAATCACCCGCGGCTTTTTACTGAGTTGTTCGGTTGTTCGGTTGTTCAGTGCGCGCGCGCGCGTGAGAGTGTGTGTGTGTCTTATATTTACTTTGGACTTGTATATTGTTTCGTGCGCGTACGCACGTTGTTGCACGCTTGATTTGCAATGCACCCGAGGAGAGAAGCTGGAGAAGAAGAGTGACAGAAGAGTTTTTGGGAGGCTGGAGGCGCGAGAAGAGGCTCCAGGAGGCGCCACGCTTTTTTACAGAGCGAGATATAGATATACAGGAGGAGAGGTGTACACTCGGAGGCGGCCGTGTGTGAGCGCACGTGAATATGAGCATGACTCTCGTACGGAATTCGTTTAAAGGTGCGTTCTTTCACTCTTTATTTTGTTTGTTTGGGTGGTTGTGGGTATTATAGGTCGTTTGGTGATTTTTCGAGCGATTGCTTGACAAAGGAGAGGTGTTTTGTAAAAGCGATAACTGAGGTAGAGGATTATGTTGGTGTTTTTTTTTGTTATATACGTGGAATATTTAGATACTTTTTGGGGAGTCGACCGCTAAGTTCACGTGGATATTTGACATGTGTAGGTAGCTATTGCTTGGATCAATTTATGTAACATCTTGTTGAATTTTGAGAGACTCGTGGGTGCGATCGGCTTGAGTAAGGTTAGGTCATTCTGATTGCGGCAACAAAATACGTGTACTGTAACATTAATTAGGTAAAGAATAATGAATATTGATAAAGTAAATTATTTCAAAAGCTCGGCAAAAATATATTTCTCATAGTTTTATTGATATTTAAAGTTATCGAGAGCTTTCGAATCTCATATTATAAATTTATTTTGAATTTTATTATTCTCCATATTTAGTTCGTTAAGATATTAAAGTAAATCATTATAAAAGTAAATCTACTATTTTAAATAAGGATACTTTAAAAATAGCAACTTTTAGTAACAGTACTTCCTTAATATATTAATATTTCCTTATAATAAACAAACTCAGAAACATTGCATTTAAAAATTGCATAATATCCTGCCTATATAAGCTCAGTATCGCTATTACATATGAAAACAAAACTTCCTATATGAGAAAGTAAAAAATTAGTATTTTTGGGACGTTATGAATTAAATTACTCATATTCAATGATGGCGATAAATTATTTTTGGCTTCGCAATTAATTTCAGACATTTCAGTGATTATACGTGTAGTTTATCATTCGTACCTGCTTATTTATACACACACTGTTTAGTCAGTTATTAATTTTGTTGAAAAGTGTTTAGACTAGATTATAAATATATTTGCGTTTTCGAAATCATTTTGTTTAATACTTTAAATTAGTCGGAGAATTATGTAGCTACTAACTTCCCAAAGATTCTATTAAATTAAACATAGAACTATCTATATAATAGTTTTCATAAGATTTCTATACGAGTACACTCGATGTTAAAAATATCTGAATTTTTGTAATCCTCCAATGAGATTAACAGGAATGAGTATTCAATCCAATGAAGTTGCAGCATTTAAAGAAAATTAAAATACATTCGACCCTATATTTTTAACGCCGAGTGTACATTATAGCAAGTAAAAATATTCATTTTCTAAACAGACTACGTCTATACACTGTATATACTTCACTGAAAATGTCCAGTAAAATCATCCGCTTCATTAAACGACGCAAACAGAGGTTACATAAATTATTGCGGGCTTTCTGAATCATTGCACTGCATTTCGTCACATTTGTACACCACCTCCATCAAACAGCGTCCTACCATTATCTCAAAAACCAAAAAGCCCACAACTTTAAACATAAAACACCCCGCTAAAAAGCAACCATACCCAATTCCCCATCTTTCCCAATAAACCAACACACCGTTGATTCAAAAAACTGCCAACATGCAGCTCGCATACAACCCACAACAAACATCCACACGCGCGTTATTTAAATCTTGGCCAGCCAGCAGCAGCAGCGACAGCCGTGCACACACGCACAACTTACAAATCGACGCTCGGCAGCTACCACAGCTTATATTATACACCCACGCGCGAGCGCGCCGATGGCGATCGTCCGCCATATTTCATCTCTCGGCGTATTTGCGCGTTTCCGGCCGCCAGCTATACCGCCGAGATAGAGATGATGAATTCGAGAGTCGGGATCCCCGCGCACCTGCGTGGAGATCCGCTAATTTATACGCCCCGTGCGCCGATGATGATTTGGATTGTGGACGGAATAGGTTCGTGGGGTTTAGACGTGGAGAGAAATTTTTGTTAATTGGATTGGTAGGAGGGAGAATTGCTTTTGGGGGATCTTTCTTTATTTTAGGGGTAAATTGAGGAGAGTTTTAGAGGAGGAAGTGTTCGATTTGCGAGGGAAATTTATATGCTTGACGGATGTACTGATAGAAGGTTTACTTTTGTTTGATAATTCGCGGATTTAGTTGACATACTTATGGATGATGGAAGATTTTATTAAGTACAAATGAATCCTGGGTTTTTGCTCGCAATGTAATGGTTTTTATGGTATTTTTGAAGCGTTTAAAATTGAGTAAAAGATATGAAGCGCGCATAACCTTAAAAAGTCATGAATGAGTTTTCGCTGTTTTTTAGAGTAATTAGTGAAGAAAATTAAAAGTATTAGTCAATATAAACAATTTTAAAGCTAAATAAATATGCGCGGTAGTTTTTAGTACTTTTGTATTAGTATATATATATTACACAGTAATACATTCAGTCACCATCTGATTCTGTTTCCCTCACTCATAGTGCTATACATATTCTCTGTAAAAATATAGTTGCGCAATCCCCTTTATAGCGTTATTTTGTGTTCAATTTTTAAGCATTTAACTTATTTGTCCGTTTCAGTCATTACTTATCTTACTAATCTGACACAAATACATAAAATTTTCATCGGCCAATTTCAGTCGCATATTTCCGTGGCCTATTAAATGCATCCGTAAATTAGTTATCTGTCCAATCAGACAGAACCACACGCATTCATAATTTTACTAACTTATTAATCATACAATACAATATCACATATTATCCTCTACAATCCATAACACACATTTCCTCTCTATCAACCTCGCTTCACAAAAAAATCGCCCATACGAGGCATTATCAAGCTAATCGAATCCCAGCGCACAAAATTGACAACCACCTGACCCGAAAATGTTACATATCCAACCCCCCCGCATGCCCGTCAAAACGTCAGCGCCACTCTCCAATATATCCACTTTTCTACATAACAAAATTTCAAATATCCAGTTGATAACACACATGCGCGCGCTAAAAGTTAATTACCATCTCGCGCAATTATACACATCTATCCCGCATGCCAATGCCACATCCCCGCGACAGCAGCGGCGCGCAACGCTGCACGCGTCGAATAAATGACATTGCACGAGAACGCCGCGGCGATCACGCGAATGAATATAACACACGGCGTGTATATATATACCGCGGTGAGTTTTCCCCAGCCGCGCGCTGGCGCATCGCGAAAAATACGTACGCGCGTATGTGTATTTGTGGGCGATAAAACGCGGCCGGCGCGGATGTGTATGTATGTACGCGGTGTACAGCGCTGTATTTTCCGCCGCGAGGGCTTATCGGATTTTATTTGACGAGCGAGTGCAGAGCAAGCTGAGAGTTATTATTTTCTATTCGGAGTGTGTGCGTGTGTACGATGTTCTTAGAATGGATTCTCGCGCAATCGCCGGCATTTTTCCACGGGCCGGTTGATGCTACGGTATAGGAGTGCGATCTGCTTTTGGATTGACCCGCTGGCTTTGTTTTTCTTGAATTAGATTGTGGGTTTGGAGATTGAGAGTGTCGATGTGTGCGGGTGATGATTGTTTTTGGTTTAAGTGGATCGTTATAGTTGCGATGTGTGGATGTAAAGGGGTTTGTTTATAAGTTGAATTTGATGTTTTTTAAATTGTTAGCGGGTTCAGGTGTTTTTAGACACTGCGCTTCTATAAAAGATCTATTTGTAGATATTGTACAAGAATAAAGTAAAATATTAATCATACGCTCTGAATGGAACCATCGTATCACGGAGTGAATTTTAGTAGTTTCAGATGAATCAGTAATCGTGCGATGAGCTTGTCACTAAAATTTCCAAAATGAATATTTCAATCAGTATCTCTAGTAAATAACTCACCATTCACTGTAATTATTAACTTAATTATGCCCGTGAATAAATGCTTGCTTTTAGAATCATAATTTATAAACAATTTTCTGTAAGTGAAAAGTGTTGCATTACCAGAAATAAAGAATCCATTTGAAGGCTTAGTTTTACAAGATCTTTTCATTAGTGACACTTTTACCTGCAGAAATCTTGCTATAACCTAGCAATACGAAATATTATTCGTTTTTTAATTAGTATAAAAAATGCAACTATAACGTGAATTTTCCGAGAGAGGTCGGCTCCACTTGCTTATCTTTCCCACACTGAAAAAAAAACATTGTTAAATCTAAGTAAACGTTTCTGTGAATCGTACTAAGAAAAGACTTATTTGATAATAGTAAATATTTAATTATGTTTAGACTGGTATTTATCAATTCAATAAATATTTACTAAATTTAAGAAGTATTTACTTTATTTAAGTAACTCTTTTCTTAGTACGATTCAAAGAAACGTTTACTTAGATTAAAAAAAAATTTTTTTTCAGTGCAATACTGAAGTTTCCCTTCACACTATCAATAGCATTGCATCAATTTCATTCCCCAATACAATTAATTAAAGCACCTCAATACTAATCACCTCTAAAAATAACCCGCAGCCTCTCTCTCCCTCCACGTCACACAATCACCTCTCTTCTCGCTACTACACAAGTATATAACCTGTGCTGCCGTGCACACATCCGCACTCGAAACTCCGAAATTCCCAGAAACACACACCTCTCTCTCTCTCTCTCTACACACACACTCCTTCGCTCTTTCCTCTTTTATAATCGGAGGCTGAGCGCGGCCGCGTAACGCGAAACCCCCCCTGCACACACATGACTCCGCGCAGCAGCGGTCGTGTTATAGGTATATTATATTTCTCCGGGGCGGCCGCGGCGCGATACGGGTGAACGGGCCGCGTCGAGTCGCGCTCTGCCGCTGGTACAAACCGCGCCGAGCTGCCAATTGAAACATTGTTTCGGAGTCCGTGCGCGCGAGAGCCGAGGTCACTGCTCGTGTGGCGCGTTGGATTTTGCCACGGTGTGCGAGACTTTTTAAGGTGGACGAGGGAGTATGGAGTTTTGTGGCTGTTTGTTTTTTGGTGGCGAGTTTTTGTTCGGGGGTGCAGGCTGCGCGACACAGTTTGAAGAGGTTTATGAGTTTGGGGGGTTACATTTATCGGGTGGTATGGGTGTGAGTTTGTGGAGAGGATGGGTTTTTATTGGATTGGAGTGATTTAAGGGAGTGAGAATACTTGCAGCCAGTCTGTGCATTTGATGTTAGAACTATGTGCAGATAACTATCGCATTCTATCGGAATATAATTTATTTATAAAAGTAGTCTTCGTTTATATGCCTAAAGATTGGTTCTAGTCTTAACATTCATGACGTTCACACGAACTTATAGAGCTCTAAGCATTTTCCTACTTCTTGGAACTTACAATATAATATGTATTTAGATTAAAATGTATACAAAGCCAATGCTATTTTTGTATTATTTATCCTACTTTTAAAGAATTGTTGATGCGATCATGTGCCGAAATGATTTATATACTTCTTTGACGACATGAGTTTCACACACACACATATTTAATTTGAAATACCGATACAGTGAAAAAAACACAAAAAAGGTGAACTTACACCAAACTTGATTGTTCTATACTTTCATTATAAAAAAAATTGTCTTTTCAAAAAAACTTTACAGCAGCCCAGTATTCCTCATTCAACGAAACATGAAAAACTCCAAAATTCAAGCTCAATCCCCTCATCCCCTAATCCCACTGTTCTATCCGCCCGCAATAAAACTGAAAATCCGATTCGCCTCGTTCCAGAATCCCAACTCCCGCGCCACCGCGGCCGCCCTTCAATACTCGCGCATGTACTCGCGCTTTTGTCCAGTATGTACAGTGCCTAGGACACACTAGCATTATATCGCGTCAGGGGGGGTTCCTCTCCCGAATAAAGCTCGTCGCATGCACTGCTCTCTCACACACGTATCCACGTAGATATACACACCCGCGACACAGAGCGAAGCATAGAGAGAGAATGAGAGAGAGAGAGAGAGAGTCTGTTTACTCGCGAGCACGCGCGCCGTGTGTTTGATCTATAACCCAATCCGAAAGTTCAAGCTGACGCTGCAGGTCTCGGTCTCTCTCTTTCTCTCTCGCGCGCGTTATCAGCGACGCGAAATGCGCTGTGTATGGCCTGTTTACCGTGGGGCTCGACCCGGCCGCGGAGCTTTTATCAACGCGCGTTCGGGGAATTTCGGGGACGAGGTGAGCCATCACGTTTGTCAAATTGGGATTTTCAGAGGGGGGAGGGGGTGAGATTAGAGATGAGAGATGAGAGATGAGGAAAATGTGGGGTATTTTGGAGGGGTAGTGTAGGTTTGATTGTGGAGTGCGTAGGGAATGATAACTTTTTGGGAGTTGATCTCGATTTTCAAAGATTTTCAATTAATACATTCATTGTAATAATCAACAAATGAAATTTGTTCAATCAATAATAATGTATTTGGTCTTCATAAAATACACAAATCTTTAAGAAAAAGCACTTTTTGAAGGAAAAAAGCCAGTTTTTGCTAACAATTTTGAGTTTTTGTTAACAAAATCGTTTATATTTATTAATCTAATTAACATTACTGTACCCAAATTTTACACAATGTACTTTAGGACATTTTTCGAATTTACATTAAAATAAGAAGCTTTAGTACATAATATTTATAAAATTATAATTGTTTTTATAACAAGTGGTGTCTGTCAGCCACCGCGACGGTAGCTAAGGGTTAAAATGATTATAAATATATGATGGTCTGAATTGAAAAGTAATAGAAATTGAGTGAACATGTAATTATATAACATCGATAAAATAATTGCAAGTTCAAAACTTACAACTACAAAAAGATATAAGATTTAAAAAAAAAATATTAAAGACTTGTATAGATAAGTGTATTATAAAGCGGAATTAAGAAATTCTTAATTAACTTTAGTTTTTAAAAATAATGATAAGTTAGTAAAGACTTAAATAATAGGTCTACTTCAACAAGTAATGTTTGACAAGCCAATTTCAATTATAATAAGTGTTTCCGCTAAATTACTACATTATTTTTCGAAATTCTTCTTTTGTTATTTTCCGTTCACCTTCAATGAAGCACCTTTTTTCGTTAAACGTTAAGACATGAACAGTGCACATCCGCAAGCAGTTTCACGCTATACACCTCAGTTAGCGCAATTAAAAAATTCCTTATGCAATGTATAAAAATGCTTATTGAACGCATAAAAGTCTATGTCATTGTCATTCTTGAATGCGCTTGTACCTCTCGCAATACGATACCATAATACTTTATTTTTAATAAACTAGAAATTCATAATGCAGGGCTTTGCGCACCTTTTTCTGTTACATTGGGGAAATAATGCACTATTTATTTCAAATTTGAATTTCGCATTTAAAATTACTTATATAAACGATCCCATTTTATTTGCGTGTAAAATTTAATACGTAATCCAATATCTAAATATTTTAATAAAACTGTTCCCCATGTTAAGGATAGCGCTAATACCTCAAACAATGTTAACTTCCTTATCAGGTAAAGAAAGTTGGAAGTCCAATAATGAGGGAGCAGTGCATGCAAAGATAAGTGAAACAACAATTTCACTCCATTGTACAATATCTTGAGATATTTGTAGCAAATAATGATTTTTATAAGATTTTCCCGTCTACGAGAAAAACTTTTTATACTGAATAAGTATTTAGGCTAAATATTGTCTACATCATAAAAAAATGATAATACTGTAATTATCCCAATCTTTGAAAAACACTCTACCATCATTCTTTTAGTTCCTTCGACACTACGGGGATTTAACATTGCTTCTCTCCTCGTTTCTCGCGCTCGTGCTCTCCTCGCAAAACGTCTATACACCTCAAAACCCAAAAAATTCCCAACCCTCCCCTTCCATCACCCTACCAATATTCAAGGGCAAAATCTCCACTCAGGTATACCCCGCAACAGCCACCCGCAAACATCCTACCTCTCTCCATCCCACTGTACAACAGCTCTGCGGGCAAAGGTTACGTCCCAGATGTGCAGCATGCAGGGCCCGGCGCTCCTCGTGCATATGGCCGGCAGATTTTTCTCTCTCTCTTCTCACGCGCGCCAGTATTACAGGCTCTCTCACAAATCTACAGCGCGCGCGGTAGCGACGGTCGGTAATATACGGTATATAAAGTGCCGGGGAGCACAGAGACGAGGCAGAAGGGTAATAAAAAGGGGTGTATAAGTTAAAGTGCCGCCTTGGGAAGCGCGAGGAGAGGCGCGGGAGGATGCTGGGATATGGGGGGAAAGGATGGAGTTTGGGGCAGTTTTTTCTTCTTTTTCGTTGTTGTTGGGCGCTGTGAGTCATTTGAGTTGGAGGTTATTTATGCGGTGTGTGTGTGCGCTTGAAGGTTTTTTTTGTGTTTGAATGGTAATGAGTTTATGGAATATGGAGTTTAGAGATGATTTTTGGGAAAAAAATTTTTGGATTTTGGAAAAAAAATGTATGTAAATATAGCAAGTCGAACTTTATATCAATGAAAAATGAGGGTGAGAGTGAGACGAATCATAATTTATTTATTTATTTGATTGTAAGTTTTGACTTTGGTTCTTGTTTTGATTCTAACCTAACACGATATTATGCCATTGTAGTCGATTCAACTGAATGAATTATTAACCCTTAGCTACCGGCGTGAAATTTTTATTACGTAACTATCGTCGAGTGGCTGATAAACGCCAAATGATTTTTTATGAACTATTATATTATGTGACATTTTTTTATATAATAATATTTTACAAATTCATATGATTAGTTGACCGAAAATTGGACATTAATCTTGAAAGAAGGTAATTGTTTGATGAGGTTATGTATAATCATTGTCGATCGTGTCAGTGAGCACGGAATCAATACTTTCATTATAATAATCAACAAATGAAATATAATCAATAATAATGTATTTGATCTTCATAAAATACACATATCTTTAAGAAAAAAGACTTTTTAAAATAGAAAGTCAGTTTTTGAAAATTTTCATGATATAATTTTCTAGCTTTTGTTATAAATCGTTTATATTTATTAATCTAATTAACATTATCGTATCAAAATTTTACATAATGAATATTAGGACATTTTTCGAATTTACGTTAAAATAAGAAGCTATAAAACATAATATTTATAAAATTATAATTTTTTTTATATCAAGTGGTGTCTGTCAGTCACCACGTCGTATGCAAGGGTTAATATTTTGGTAAATAAAAAAAGTCCGAATACTTTTTCTTTATTTTGTATATACACTTGCCAGTGCACGTATTATGAACAGATTAATCGAAATCTTATTTGTAATTTTCTATAGCCTACACTAAAATTTTGATGATTAATATACCATTTCACTCAAGGACTACCTTAGATATAAATTCTTAAGTTAGTACTCCAGTCGAAATAATTTTTACAAAATAAGTGTAATTATTCAGTGATATCTCATTATACTCATACAAAAAAATAAATTTTAAAATCCAGTCCGTTTATATTTTATATTAATTAAATGAACCAAGCGTGAAACAATGGGTCACATCCGGTTGGTACTATAGTCCTAAAAGATAACCGACTAAATTATTCGCTTGCCACACATTTCTCTATACACATCGCCTCTTTAAATTTCTATTTCTATTAAAAAAAAGAAACCGAAAGTAAATACAAAAAGATCACCATTTCGAAATCCCAAACGAAAAATCAGCTTGCTCCAAAAGCCAACAACTCGACGCTCCTGTCACTCCCCGAGCGTAAAAAGCGCACTCCCCTACCTCCGGCCATTCGACGCTCGAAGCGCAAAGACACAAGACAGGCCGAAGAAAGCTCTTTCCTCTCGCGCAGTCCACGGGAGAGCCTCGGTCTCGGAGCTCCATCAGCTCATAATACAGCTGTGCGCGCGCGCGCGCGCTGCAGCCATCGCCCGAGAGTGGATAATGTTCGGACATGTCAGCCGCTTCTCGCTCTGCTCTCGGACCGGAGCCCGAGCCGACCAGAGCGCAACGACCTCGCGCTCCCGGAGATTTATATTCTCTCTCTCTTTCTCTTCTCTCTCCTCTCGTTCTCCGTCGGATGCACGCGCGGCTGTGTCCCTGCGGCTGCATAACCACCGCCACTTTGAACAATAAACTTTTTTACGCTCTGCCCCATCGGAATGATTGTTTTCTCGCGCGAGGATGCGGGGATGTTGATCGCGAAGGAGGACGATCGATTCGATGCTTGGGGAGTTGGTATAAGTTGGCGAGTTGGCGAGTTACTTTAGTTTCGGGGTGATTAATTTTCTTGCACCTTTTGAGGAGAGGAGCGGAGTGATTGGATGGCGGGGAATGGGTGGGGGTAGAGCGGCGGCTTTATTCGGGGAGGTGGGATTAGTGGAGTTATGGAAAGAAGGCGGAGGTGTCTTGAGAAATGGGGGATTTGACTCTCTTGGGAGTTGAGATCGATTGTAATTGTAAAATGTTGTTTGAAAACCTGGGTAAAGGAATTTCAGATTTGTATTAAACCTATTTTAATCTATGAATGATTGGTGGTAAAACATATATACTTTTTATGTATTATTATGGCGTTTTTTTAAAAACATGTCAATAAAGTAAAGCTTTCAAGTTAGTCAAATATTCGGAAATATCAAAAGTCTGTATATTCTTTTGGTCTAGAGGAGGAATCACGTTTAAACATCAAAATTGTTATTTTCGCCGTAAGTATATCTACTGCTAAAATATAAAAGTTGTCATGTTCGATGGTGGTATATCAAATGGCCATAATATTATAAAAGATGTTCATTTATTTATGTTTTACAAATTAGTAATAAACATGTCGCGGGATTAACAATTTTTATATTTTTGTAGTAGATATCTCACGAAAATGACAATTTTGACGTCAAGTTAAATTCGGAAAACTCGGAATACGGACCCTAGTAGTAGAAAATTAGCGAGTTCGGTATAGAACTAGGTTAAAATCATCCAACAAGATTTCTATCAGGAGAATATTCAGATTATTCAATAACTTAGAAATAATAATTAATGTAATATCGATTAAAAATGAAAAATTTGTTTTGCCTTGTACCATGCTCTCGCGTGAGGCTGGTGGGAAGAGTATCAATGTGTATGTATGGTGTGTGAGTGTGTTGTGTTTATGTGTCTCGAAACGCCCTGATTGGCTGAATTATTGCTCACGTGAATACATCGATTGTTTTGCACAAGAAGCGGTTAAAGGTATAATCCAAATATTCTTCAGTAGATTCTATTTTTTTATTTCTTACCTACAATTTATCTTATATAATTTAAACTGCCGTTGGTAAAAGATATTCTCTTCTATCTAAGCTCGTAACTCCAAATCCAACACGAAAACTAAAACATTAATACTACTGCTATAAAGCCTGACACCGTATAAAACAAAAAAATTAAAATACAGTATAAAAACTATAGGTATTTTTTTTATTACACTTTATGTACACACGTGATGCACACTTCACTTCGTTCACGTACAATTAATGTATCTGACAACAAAGTTCTATTTTATAATCGGTTCATTCCCGTAAAATAATAATAATACCGCAGTCAAATCCCTAATTATATATAACCAACGCTATTTACACTAGAAATATATACAAAAATCAACACAAAATGTCTAATTACTCTTAAAAAAAAACCATTTCACGGACCGAACCCCTTCAAACTCCCTACTACCAGGTGCAGCATCTCTCCCTCCCAGCATTGCCACACACGCAACTCTCAATTCTAATCAACGAGCGTCTTCATTGCGCGAATCAAGCCTCGTATATATCCACGGGCAGAACGCAGCCTCCGCGCTCTCGCAAATTGAAGAAAACGCACAATAAAACCGCCTCTCCCGCTCCTTTGCGCAACTCTTCCCTCTCGGAACTGCGTGCATGTGTGCACGCGCGCACGCACACATCTCTCTCACCGAACGTGCCCGCGATGCGCAAAAAAAGAATGTATATAACTCGCTCGTGTCGCGGCGAAAATGAGCTGAAACGCCGCGGCTCCGTCGCTCCAGATCTCCCTCACTCCTCTATATACGCGCAATTATTCGCGCGCGGCATTCCGCGGCGGCTGACGTCAGCGCCCGTAAAGTCGTGTGTATAAGCTCGGCGCACTCCCGCCGCGATCTAGCCGAGAGAGAGAGAGAGAGAGGGGGGTATACCGGTCGGTTGGCTGTATCATGCGCGATGGCGGCGCACGTGCGCGCGATTTCATCAGAGGGAGAGAGATGGATTTTTCCTGGGATATATACCGCGGCCGATGGCGAGGAGAGATTCGGATTTCTTATAGACACGGAAGCGGGGACTTTTTGTTTGTTGTAGAGCGGAACAGTGTCCCAGTTGGGTGTGCGTGGATCTTGGAGAGTATATTGTTTGCGAAACGGAGATCTTTACTTTCAGATGTATGATGATGTTCGGTTTGATGGGTTTCGTCATTGTTTAAAAAAAGGATGCGGCTTGATTCGTGTGGGTTTTGTAGATTGTAAATCATCATTTTTTTCATATTACGATACTTAAATTATTTTATAATGGGTTGATTTTTAACATGGATATTCAATTTTAATTTGTTTCATGAAAAAATGAGATCTGATAGAAAGGTAACTAACTAACTATATTAAGGTTAGATGAAATAATTTTTTTGACGAGGGAAAATTTTACTCTGAGAGACGTTGCAAATCTTGCTTTTTGAAGTTATTTATTTATTTATATTTATTCATTCAACCAGAGTACAAAGAGAAAAATGTGCTTTGTTAACTTTGTCCATTCAAATGATCGAATTTTGGTGTTTGACTTTACTCCATGTACTGTTTAAATAGACAAGCTACAAAATATCGAGTGAAACAGATTTTACTAAAAATACTTCTGAATACAGTATTATATTACAGTATATTTACGTTACTTTATAATTAATTGTACAATTAATATACATTCAGAACAGGACTCTGTTTTCAACTCTCGGACAGACTTGTACATGTACAGCATGCAACGTGTTTTAGAATTCGTTATAGCAACCTAAGCAATAAATAACTTATAACTCTATATATTTACAACACCTCTTGCGGTATACTTAAAAAAGCATTTCACATTATAAACGACCTAAATAGTCTACTATTTCCTCCATAAATCCTCCATTCTCTCAAACACTCTCCATCTTCATCGTAGTATTTCCAAAAGCCAAGCAGCGACAATCCCCAAAAGCATGCAGACACTACATCTAATATAAACCATCGTCATCCCGCGCAGCCTCGCCCCAAGAAGTCGCGACGGCGCGGCGCGGCCGCATGGTCACTTATCGACAAACACCGCGCGCTCTGCAGCTCGGAGCACTACCACCTCCGCGCGCGCGCGCGCAGGAATGCGCACAATCGCGGGGGATGCTCCATCCTCCCTCCTCTCCCCCTCTCTCGCTCCATATAACCACACAGTACGCACGCGAGGACGACCTTACGGATAACGTATATAGCTCGCGCACGGTTACCGACGAATAATTCATATACAGAGTAATGAAATCGCCAGGCATCCAGCGAGGTCGGCCGAGTATAATAACGAGCACTACGCGCGCGAGCGCGAGGGAGAGGCGTTGGGTATAATAAAATCCTGACCATCGAGGTTAGTGTGCACAGCGCGGGCGTGTAATGGAGAGTGGGATGATTAAAGGAATACGGGGTGTATACCTTGGATAGGTAGGTGTTGGTCGGTCTTTTTTGCTGCTATTCGTGGCGCAAGCAGTGTGATAAAGTGCGAACGGGAGAATTATGCTGCCGACGCGACGTTGCGTTCTGTGGGGGTTGTTTTTTTTCTTCTTTTGAGGTGGTGGTTATTGTGTCACTGGGTTTTCTGGTCGTCTGTCATTTATGTAGAGTGTGTGTCTTGGGGGGAGAGGGTAGCTGGAAGTTGTTGGGAGGAAATTTATGTTTATTGTATGTGAATTTAGCAGATTATTATTAGAATGAGTTATTGAAATTAGTGGTATATTGATTTAAGACGACAATGTTAAATAAAAGAATGGAATATGATATATTGACCTGATTAGGAAATGCAGGCACAGTATTATTTGTAGAAGAAATAAATTGGCTGAGTTTATAAAACGTTATCCTGCTGACTACGTCTAAAAAAGTATAATTATAAAGACCTAAATGATTTAGAAGTTGGTAGGATGCTAACTTATATTTCAAATTGACAGTTAATTGCGCTTAACTCTGAAGAATTCTGATAAATTCTGTAAAAATTTATTCAATTCTGCAGGTAAAGTTTGTAAAGAAGAATTTGTCAGAATTACGCATAATTATTCGTCTATCGAAACAAAAGTCAGAATCATGCGTACGTTTGATAAATTCTACGGAATTCTGGCTAAGATGTTCATTAGTAAACATTAAAGCCATTCAAACCGTGTTGCAAGTGAGTTCCCAATTAAACCTCGGCATGAATCATCTTGAAAAATCGACCCAAATCAGTGCACCAATGTGAGATTTTCTCGGAAAACGCGTGTTTCGAAAGACCCTACAATAATCATCTTAGTCCGAGTAAACATATCACCGCAATGGCCTTTCCGTAACTATCAGCTTTGATACAAAAAATTCGCGCTCTTTTGCATACTCAAACTCTCATATCGACCGACATGACAGTCACACGCGCGCATCCACTATCAGAATAATATTGCAATATCTCGCTTAGTCGTTTATATTTATAACCCCAGAGACGCTAGCACTAAAATTATACAATTTAAATCCCTAAAAATACGCGATAAAACGCCCCGTTAATTGTTTCCTTATCGATAACAATGCAATCTAATACTCCCCCTCCAATTATAACACAACACACAAGAATCTCTATCTGTCTCGTGCGTAAAAAGAAACGCACTTCCTCCCTTTCCCTACGCATACAAAGAAGAAGCTCCACGCTGTCGCGCGATACCAAGAGCTCGCTTGGCCCGACCTACGTCATCACTCCGCATATCTCCCCTTTCTCTCCACTCGTACATAGTTATGTTGTTTTTCTTCTCCTTTCGCTGTCGGCCCCGCGCAAAATTTCGCCGAGATGAATGCGGACGACGACGCACGTGTTGGGAGAGATATGTAGCGCGCGATCGCCGCGCATGTACGAGTCTAGTCTTTCCCGGATCGATTGCGCAAACGCGACGAGCGACGCGGGGGAAATTTGCGGGAGTGAGAGTGCGCTGGACTAGTTGTGCTAGATTGCGTGCTTTTACGAGTACACGTGACATGCTGAAATTTGTCTATTTGGGTTAATTTTCAGTTTATTTGTTCAGGTTTATTTTGAGAGGAGAAGATTCGAGGGGATGAATGCTAATGATCATCGTTTTAACAATATTCATTGATGGTGACAGTTTTAGTGAAATCTTAGTTAATTATTTTGCATCATATTTGTGCCTTGAAAAGTATTGATTTTCTGTTTCCCAAATTGAAATTTGATTATAGGTACACTGTAAATGACATTTCAGGATATTCTTAACATTGTAATAATCGAATTTATTGAAAAAGAGGTGATGGAAGAAATAAAAAGTTATATAACTTACTATTACGTGAGAACACCTGCTGAAAACGCAAAAAATCGGGTCTGATATATTCAAATAAATAAATTTGATACAATTTGATAAAATAAATTACGACTAAAACAATTTAATCATAAAAATATTAATGAAATTATATTACACTTTTATACACAAAGATTATAGATTTTGCAAACATGCTCTAATTTGTAGAATGAACGATATGGTGGATAAAAGTGTGAGGCACGTGTAACGACACAGATATGAACGTAAACGTTCTGAAATTGATAATGAAACGCGGATATTGGCCGATATACACGCTGTGATAAAACTGCTGACGCATTCGCAAACTCCACACGCATCGTACACAATTAAAAACATTTCAGGTCAATTCAACTGATACTCAAGCGTGATTTATCAATCCTCCGCAAAACAGAATTGCAGTTATTTCCCAAAAAGAAAAAGCCAAGGTACTCGCATTCCGACCTTGCTACTTTCCTCTACCCGCTGATATATTTACGATCTCCTCGCGAGAACTCCTTTGTTATCCCGCGCACAATGAAGTTCCTAAATAAAACAACTGTACACAAGAAGCATCAGATCACAAACAAAGCATCAACAAATATAGCCTCTTCTCAACCAAAAGCCCAATCCACGTCTAATTCAAATTCCCTCGAAACCTCCCGCGCGTCCAAAGATTCACGCCCCATTCAACGAGAATCGGCGTGCGTGCACGCGTAAAAAATCCATAACCGTATAAAGAGGCTCGGGTTCGGACGAAACGCGCGCTGTAACCTCGTTTAGGTGCGCGCGAGCCAAGGGAATCGCTCGCTCGCTGCGTATTACAGGAGAAGTATAGAGAGAGAACGAGAGAAGCGCGCAGAAAAGGTCGCGGCTTTGACCCGTTTCAGGCGGCTCTTATCGAGCGTTCGCTCGAGGTTCGCTCTCTCTCTCCCTCTCGCGTTCGCGAAAATGTTTCTTGGCAAGCGTCGTTGGTGCTATGCTGCTAGAGTCGGCTTGTACTTGGAGGTATAGTGTGTGCGAGGAGCTGAGCTCTGCTGGAGGAGAGCTGAAAAATGCGAGGGAAAACGATTAGGGGAGAGTGGATAGACCCGTTTTGGGGAGGGGAGTGATTGAGGGTTTTTGGGTTTCAAGGCTTTTTGGTTGTTGATTGGATTTGGGTTAATGAGGTTCTTGGGGGTTGCTTAGGTTTTGGAAGTAGGAAGTGGTGTAAGCAACGCTTGATTAAGATTTACCACTTATGGCACTTATTTTAGATGTATAGAAGACATTTTTGGCCAGAGTCCCACACTTAAGTTTTATCACCCGAAACATGTTTCATTGTTCTTTTTTTCTTTTAAACATTGCCTTTATATCCTTGGTGGGAATCAATCTAATTTATAGCCAATATTCAGCCATTAATATATTGTATAATTGGCCGTTAATGGATGATCACTGGCTCTGAATGAGACTGATTTCTACAAGGGATATATTACTTACATAGAACCAAGAACGTCTATATAGGTTTCGGAGATAAAAGAGAAATAAATGTATCATTCAAAACTATGGTATAATAAATCTATTTGAACATACGTGATATATTAATCGACCTGAGCATACAAATCAACGACTAAAAATTTGGAGAAGTTTTGCACTTTGTCAAATAGATCTTTGCAATAAATTCTATAAAGTGTAACATGATACAAGACCACAATTATATAAGATGCGAAGATCGTAAATTTCAATTTGATCAGTACATTTAGTATATCACGCGAAAGTATATAAGAAAAACATGAACAATATATGGGTCCCCAACAGGACCTACGGGCTTCAATAGTAACTTGAGTAATTTAGACTAATAAACTAATTAATTATAGTGTATCATTGATGACAATACTAATTACTCAAACTACTATGCGAACATTTAAATGACAACCGTTTCCAAAAATGTATAATAATAACCGTCGCAGAATGCTATTCCATTTTCGCGATGGCGTCGCGATTCGCCGAGATTGATGTAACACGTGACTCCGCGAGTTTATTATGCGCTTCGCGAGCAGCGCCGCGCAATGCGGGAAAAATCGCGCCGATAACGAGGTGGAAAATACACGCGCACTCGCGCAACGGGATTCGACGAACATCGCGCAATCGCTCGTAATTGCGAATCCGTCTTGTTAATAATTGCGGTGCAGGAGAGAATGCGCGCATCGCAGCGCGAATAAGATATGCTCGCCATTTTCGTGGATTTGTTATTCCGCGCGCTTTGCGGAAGCTTCTTGTTTTTCCGTGATTGAGCTCAAAACAAGCTTTACTTGTGTAGAAAATTGCTTGATACTGGGTATATTGTCGCGATCGTATCGCCGTATTTTGTCTAAGCAGGGACGAGCGTGGAGATTTTTGTTTGGGATTTAATTAGTTCGTTATCGGAGAGAACGTTATAACGGTTGTTGGTAACTGTGGTGTAAGAAATTGCTTGGATCTTTTACAATGCATTTTAATTCTCGGGTGTTTTGTTTTAAAATCACGTGGAATCGGTTTTCTGCATCGCGTGAAAAATCCGTGTCGCAAATCGATGGAGCGGAATATAGTGTCGACTGTCGTGTACGCAATAGCGATTAAACGGTCAGAGGAGTTAAACGGTGAAAACAGTTTTTTAATTTTGGTCTAAAAATTTGAACACAATCTCCGTTTTTTTTGTAGATATTAGTGAGAACCTTTTTCAGTGTATGTATCATATATCATATAATGGAATGTCCTGTGTAATTGGCTGACACAACAATACCCAGCTTAAATCCGCGGACCTATAAAAACATTAAATTTGGGGAGCAATATTTCTTCCATGACGTAAGCACCGAGTAAAGCGGGAATTTCCTAAATTCGGACACTAAGGGGGTGGAATGGGGTAAAGTGGGTTTTCACGTATTTTTCAATAGATCTCAGGATTTTTCATTTAGGGTTTTCCGTAATCAATTCCTAAATAGGCTAGTCTAGTTCCAGACGATGAATTGTATAAGCCTTCCTATTTTCTTTCTTTCTTGATTTAAAACATTCTTCTTTGGTGTATGTTGGGTGTCATTTTATGATATAGATATATATGTAGAGATATGTTATAATAAAGAGTCAACGTAATTTTCTTGCGATTGTTATGAAATTTTAGTAATTCTTTTTCAGTTTACGTTTTTTAGAATGTCACACTGCATTTACTTAATTTCATATGGTTATTTACCAAACCAAATCAAAAAGTTTATCAAAACCATAAAACAAAAGGTGTACATTAAATAAAGTATTCTACCTAATTTGATTATATATTTTCATACAATAAATTAACATGTATACATTTTATATTTCTATTATATAATATACAAAATCGTATTAAATCAAAATCACCATAAGAAGCTTCACCAAAATCGCTCTTCCATCATAAATAAAGAATTTAATCTCATATTTCACAATAAACTCCCGCCACCCTTCCAAATCCCATCCTCGTCTCAATAAACGCATCACGCATTGACCTCCGATCAAGCAAGAAACGTGCGCACCTCCGACACAATACCCATCATCATCTCTCCCGATAAAACCTTAAACCCCACCAATCTTCCAAATACAGCCTCCCAGGTATCCACAACCCACCCGTCCCACAAACCGTACGCGTCGAGCCAGAAAACTATCCCATTAAAATCAAAGAATCGCTCCCGCACGCGCGCGCTCGTCGCGTGCACAACAAACAATACATACACAACGCCGACTCTCGCGCGTGCGAATTCATCCCGCCACGCGGCCGAACAATAGACGCGCTCGACGAAAATCATCATCGCCGGGACGCGCGTGCAGTCGTTATTATTACACATCCCGTGCGACACCTTCGGTGCGTTATATATTTTATGAAAAGCCGGTGACCCCGCGCGGGTTTCTTTCTTTCCTTCTGTGTCGTCCCTCGATTCAATCGCTTTTCCCCGGCTAATCAGCTGCACGGGCTCACGGGCATTTAAATCGTCGTCCCCCCCGTGACGATGGGGGTAGGTACAGTAAGTATACGGGGTGCTGGAGGTTTTGTAGACGCGAGTGCGAATGGAGAAAGGGAGTGGTGGTGTGCCCGTATGTAGGCGCGCGCGCTCACCTTGTGTGTGTGGGGATGAGGCGCTGACGCAGCGCGGGGAAAATGTGGATTAAAACGCCTGCATGCGTACGCTGCTGTTCGGGAGTTAGTTGGGGATGGGGGTTTGTAGCGGAGTTTTGTGCGAGCTGGGTTTTGAATTGGTGTTGGAGGAGATTTATTGTAAATGGATTCGGTGCTTGGGCGTAATTACATTTTTGGTGGTTTATTTACCTACATTCAAGTTTAGTTGAAGCTTATTGTTACGAAGGATTGTTTTAAGACTTAAGAAATTATTGTTGGTTATCTAAGAAGGTCTATTTAAAGGATAAATAGTTTAAGTAAAATTTGATGTTATATAGAGAAACTAGAGCTAATCACGAATCGTACTCGAAGTTCATTAGAAACTGGACCACTGATTGTATAGAAATCTAACATGCTCAAAAAAAATGCAGGGTACAAAATGTATCTTCATGACTAAATATCTGGGAAGTAACTATTCTATTTTCTAAAAAACTTTCGTTTAGTAGTGACATTCAGTTTTCGAGTAGTGTCGTTGCAAAAAGACCATTTTCTTACTCTAAACATATATCTATTCCCATTAGGGTTGTTTTATCATGAAATAATATTTTATTTCATGAATTTCATCAATGTTATCATTGATAAGTTTGCGTTTCACTTCATTTATTGATCCTACCTATTACTATATAATAAAAATACGAATGAGTAATACGGGCTTCAAAATGAAATGTTATTTGGGTCAATCCGATTGTGAGTCATCATATATATTTACTGTTCAACTATATTATGGGTTTATTCATGAGCAAAATATTATAATACAAACTAGTCAGATTTGAGTAATGTATAGAAATGTGTACGAAATTTATTATACTCGAGGAACGCGTAGTAAGGTGAACTAAGCGACTTTGTGGCGTCTTGGCCGATGAGTCAGAAACGTCATGACTCCTCCAAATTCGTAAAAGAAACTCGTGACAAAAACATTCTTATACTTTATGGCTTTTTTTCATTTATTACATGAAAAATATTCAGAGTCATTCTATAAATATATCGTCTCGATAGAGTAAATACATTTCCTATCTAATTTTGAAAATTTATTTTTCAAAGTAATCTGAAACTCTCTTACTTCGTGAGTCTTTCTGTAACGAGTAAGTAAAGTCGTAGCCCTAGAAATTTGCATTATATTCAACTTTCTGATTATATGGACTTTTGAGATATTAAAATTTTAGATTAGAATTTAATTAGTTCGAAAGTACATATAATTGCCATTTTAGTATTTGAACATCTGCGATGCCTGAAATTTATAATCTCTAAAACTTCGTATACGAGGGCTGTGCATATTTGCTATTCGAAAATCAAAAGTGTCCTACCCCATTATAATTTATACCATGAAATCCTCTGACTCTTAACGTTTTAAATAACCTTCAAATTATGATTTACATTCGAGTTTATAATTCAAAATGAAAATCGTCTCCTTGAAACACTTTTTAATCACTTTTTAAATACATTCATAATGTATACGGTTGTACTATTTTTACAATCCATGTCAAAAGTTTTTTACTTATCGTCAATTTTTATCTTAATGAATCGAAGTTAAATAATTACCTTCAGTACATTATCTAAAAACTTGATGAAGTTAAATTGAATCAATATAGTAAAAAAAGTAGTTTTTTCATGTTTCGTAATAATATACCAATGTTTTTAACACGCAATTATTATAAAAAAGCAACTATTTCTACTATTGATCAATTAATTTTAACAATAAAGAATCTCGTAAAATATATTAAAAATGATACAAGCTAGATTTTTAGCGTATAAGGTTAATATTTATTAAAAGCATTCTACAATCAATAATCAACAATTTTCCCCTACAACTTTAATATTTCATTGTTAAAATGATCATAACAAAACGATTACATATAAAATAAAAGATCAATTCTCTCTATAAAACATCAATTTTCAGTAGTTCCTCCCCTTCGCAAATTTATAATCATCTCAGCACGATAAAACATTGCTTCACAAAAGCCTTCCTCTCCTACAGACACACGCGGAAGCGAATATAGTCACAATCACCCCCCCCTCCCCCCTCCTACAAAAATCCTCCACCATAAGCAAAAAAAAAAAGAGAAAAGAAGAGCGAAGCCAGGAAACGTCGAGAAATCAAGGCGCCACTTTTTCCGCTCGATTAGGAAAAGAGAAAGGCCCAAAACTCGAATATCAAGCGGGGGCCAAGCGCGTGTGTACACACCGTGACAATGAAAAGAAGCACCATCACCGTCGCGCGCCTGACACGCGCGTCCTCGTGCCTTCCTGCCTGTCTGCCTCTCTATATATGTATATATATTCCCCTTCCCGGTGGGGATCAGCGGGGCGAAAATCCGAGGGAAACCCCCTTGGGTTTCTCGCGTGCAGCGCGCGCAGGGTGGGAGGTTGTAGGGGATGATGGTCGCTGCTGCGCAGACGTAGACGCCGGAATATGCGCGTGTGTGTGTACCTTTATGGGGAGTGTATAGAGGACGAGGTGGGGTGGATGCGTGGACCGGCTCGATGCGACGTTAACGACGCTTTAGTGATTTTGTAATTTATTGGTGGAGGAATGTAGGTGTGTGTATCTCTTTTATGGCGCGAGGAGGTAGAGGTGTAGAGGAGTTTCATGGGGGTTTTGGATTGGGGGAGGTGTGCGAATATGGATTTTGCGTGGATTGGTGTAGGTTACGAGGAATTGTGGGTTGGGATGTGTAGTTGAGTAAGGCGGTGATAGTTTACTTCGAAGGGGGTATGTGACTGCGTTTTCACGTTTGTATTTAGAATGGAATTCGACTGTGAAAATGTGTACGTATTTTCGCTCAATGTATTTGGAGTGAGATTTTGATTAAACAATTTTAATAAGAAGGTATTGTAATTTTTTTGCAGTTCTTGTCAAGTGGTATTTCATTTTTTTAATTTTTGGAAGAATTCTATTGATTTTGACATTTCATTATTGAAATACTCTTTTATCAAATCCCGTATTGAAAATCAAATGTTTATATAGCTCTCTTTATGTAGATTTATCAATATTATCTTATTGTAATGTTATATCGTTTATATACCTTTATGAATACCAATGAGCGAATTAAAATTTACATATACACAGAGAATTTTTAATGAAAATTAATATGGAAATCGCATATTAATCTTTATTCTTTAAATAAGATTAAACCGTGAAAATATTCCATACTAGCTCCATGCTTTTAAGTTTTAATAAAATAATATTTGTTCTGTTTCCTGTTATATCCGTAATAAATTTGCAATCCGAAGATCAGGATTTAAACCGATATTTGACATAAAATGCACCAGAAATATACATTCGTGCATTTTTTGAGAAAGCGTTTATTCTTGATAAGAAAAATCCTTGTAACTCCAACATTTTAGATTTAGTTAAAAATTCGCGATAATTAGAACTTCACGTTAAAGTCGAAGAAGTGAAATTTCACTAATTACCGGTGAAAAGTTTATGCAACTATTTGAATTAATGCATATGCACTATTTAAATAGTTGATTTTCACTATTTTAACTTTACAGTTTGAAAATTTTGTAATAAAAATTACCATAAGAAACATTATAAACATGCAACATACTGTTTTCATATAATAAAATGTATACCCCAATGAATGGTAAATGTTAAAAACCGTTAAAAATTTAACGGTTCTTAATTATAATTTTTACCGTAAAGTAGACATTTTTTATCACGAAGTCAGGATGTCTTGCGTTTGCTGTAATTTTTGGTAATGCAATTTTTATTAGAAAATTCTCTGTATCCATCAGAACTCCTAATTCATTTTAAAATTTATGTAATTCATTACAGTTTTTAATTTAAATTATTCATGAATACTTTTTACATAATAGTTTGTAATGTCGCACCCCCGGAATAAGATTTTAACAACTCAAAATTCTATGCTTTCGTAAAACTAAGCTAGTAACGTACATTTTTCATGAAATTGAATTTTATAAAATGAATTTTAATATTCTACTATAGTGTCACATTTTCGAAGTATCCGAAGGGCTTTTATATTCTAATTATAATTGTACAAAAATCCCATTGAATACATTTCGAGTGGTCACAGTCCTTTTTCAGAGGTGCTACATTCCGAAAATTCATAAATAAAGTTTCAAAGCCTCGTCTTCACTGGCACTAATAGACTCTCTCCTTAACTTTTAATATTAAATAACATTACAGTGTTAATTTCCAGTAAATTTTAAAGAATCCCGTGTAAAAAAATTAGTCTGGCACTAGTCTAGGATTAATCTGGCTTAACAAGTCTGGCGAAAGTCTTGCAAAAGTCTGGTAGAAGTTTGGCTTAGGCCAATATGCCAGACTTTTTTATAATTATGTTAAGAAAAGTCATTTTTTACAAGTAAATAATTAGAGTAGTACATTAATTATTAGTATCGACTAGAATAGTGAAAATACGTACTTTTCGATAAAATAGGAGAAAAGTTTTTTTACATATTGCAATCTTGTTTAAAATATGAATATTTGTATCGATGCTTTTGTTTTGCACATTTTGTTTAAAGTGTGGCATAGTGGTCAAAGCCAGACTTCTGCCGGACTTCTGCAAGACTTTCGCTAGACTTATTGAGCCAGACTAATTTTTTTACACGGGATTTTATTACCTAGAGAACTGTTCCCTCTATTTTTCATACTAAAACAGTTTTGCTTTTCTAAACCACATACATAGAAACTTAAATCAAGACTCTCTTAACCTGCCATTGAAAGCGAGACAATACAATACACCCAACAATCTAAACCCACGACAAAAAACAACCACTCCATTCCTCCTTAGAGCAAGCCTCTCTGACTCTGTCTCACTCTCTTCTCTCTTCTCTCTCTTCCAGGCTGCAGCGAGGAGGAGTCAGGTGCGGACGCGGAGGTGGGCGGCCGCGTGCAGCCGTCGGCCGGTGGGCTCGCCTGCAACGGCGCCCTCAAGCAGCACTCGCCGAGCAGCAGCGCCGGCAGCAACAGCGTCTCGCCCTCGCCCTCGAGCTCGCCCGGCAAGCCGGCCACCGGCGAGCGCTGTCCCCAGTGCGGCATCGTCTGCCGGAACTCCCGCATACTCCAGCTGCACCTCGAGGACCAGCACAAGCCGGCCCTCGTGGCGGCCACGGCGATCACCGCGGCGGTGGCGGCGGCGGCGGCGGCGGCGAGCGCCGGTGCTGGCTACGGGAGCGCTATCGAGAAGCATCACGAGCTGCAGGCGCAGTTCTCGCAAGTTGTGAGTTGGATGTTTGTAGGAGATGCGCGGAGGGAAAAACTCGGCTACATCTACCGGAGACCCAGGCACTTGTAGCCTTAGTGGCTCGAGCAGTAGAATGACGTGATCACTAAGTAGTGTCGGCTGTGGAACAAAGCAGTTATAGCATAGCGATTCGGAAACGGGTTACTGTTAATATACTATGCTTTGTAAATTTCTCATGGACTCTTACGATGAAAATCAATAATTTACGTTGGAAATACACTTTTACAACACATTGGCAATTGATCTTTGCAATATATAAGTTAATAGGTATGAAATCCGAATATTCGAAAAGCTAACCTCAAATATCTTTCATTTCGGCTACTCGCCTTTGGGGGCGAGTCAGGCTAAAAGTGCTTTGTTTTACAGCAGCGCTGGCGGTGTGATCCTTATACCGCTGATTCGACGTTACCACTACAACGCTAATACGGCGGAGTTTTTCTCTCCGTGTGCGTGTAGATTCTTAGTGGTGGTGGAGGTTTTTTGGGTTGTGGGAGGGATAGTGGAAGGTGGAGGTACTGGAGGTGGGAGTGAGGGGGACTGTAGGTGGTAGACATGAGTACGGGTGGGAGGACTTTGGGATTTGATGATGGGTTTTTGGTACTTTTATTTTAGTTTTTATACTGGGGTTCGGTGAGGAGGTGGGTGTAGTGTTTGGGTAGGGATTTAAAAATTATAGATTGTTGTTTATATTGGTGTAATTGTTATGATTATACGGTTGGATGTGATTTGCTGAAGAATTTAAAGCATAATTGGGTAGAAAAGCAATTTTGTATGACAAGATTGATTAATAGATCTTAGCACATATCTTTTTTGTAAACTTTTGAAATTGTGTCGATAACTTGAAAATTGAAAATATTATGACGATTCAGTTTTTCGTAAGAATATTTTGTAAATGTAGTTCAATTTTAAAAATTTTAAATGAATTGTTAATTGACTTACATTCTTTCTATTAATCGGATTCATTCCGGCAGAAATATTGTTGTTGTTAAATAATTGCATTTTTAAAACTATTATTAGTGATTTAATGGAATTCCATACTCTAAAAATAAATGAAAATCAGCCCACCATTGATACACGTTACACGATGACATTCTTAATTTCCGCAGCCTTACCGATATACCAAAATAAGAACATTTGTGTAAAGACAGCTTTTTATATGTATACAAACATTTACATATCACAATTTGTTTCTATATTTATTTACTGTTTTAGTATAAAATACACATTAATTTTTATGATAAAACTAAATCTAAAGAAAACTGTCTTACAACATTATTTATTATAGATACATATAAGAATCAGTAAAAAAATTTAAGTTAATAATATTGTTTGCATAATTTATTCCTAAATGTCCTTATTTGAAAAGAATAAATAATAAAAAACAAAAAATAAAATTATGAATTCTGGCATAAAAAGATTTGGTTATATTAAAAAATGCTCACATAAAATTCAATTAAAATGACTTAAGAATTGCGCAACATTTGTATACATAATATTAAAGTATAATTTTAAAAGTAACACAACACATTTAATGAATTCCGCGGAAACGCGTAAATGAAAAAAAAAGAAGGATAAAAACTTGTCAACTTCAACATTATAGAAAATTCCGTGGGAGTACACGCAGCTTCTGCCTCCCCCAGTTTTAATTATAACTTTCTTCATTAAAAATGCATTGAATAACTCCTTCTCTTCTCTTGTTTACAGTCGTGCAAGGTATGCAGTAAAACTTTCGCAAACGTGTACAGACTACAAAGGCACATGATCAGCCACGACGAGAGCGCGGTCCTCCGCAAATTCAAGTGCCCTCACTGTGAAAAGGCCTTCAAATTCAAACATCATCTCAAGGTACGTTCATCGACTCTCGACCGCGCCTTTGTCCCCTTTGCTCGTTAGTTTTCAAATTGTTTGCATTTCGTTTACATAATACGTCGTAATTTTGATACACTGCAGTTTTTTTTATACGCGTACTGAAGTTAAAGAAACTGATCTTTTTATACACTCAGTTATAAAGTAAAAAATGTCTGAAACATACACATACATGTTAAAATATTTTTGTTGAATTTTCACTTGTAACAATTAAACGCTTTTTCTTATAATTCAAAATATTATGGAGCATTTTCATGAATTCTCAGACTTCTGATTATAACCTTGCTTCTGATTATTAAATATTATTTATCTTATTGAGAATATTATATTTATGTATTTGTGGAAATATTTAATACTTGCGGAATTGATAAAACAGTTAAAATTAGTGTTTTCATGACCGTTACGTATATTTAATACCTGTGACAGCAAATAAAATTTTGTAATTTTATATATATATATATATATATATATATATATATATATATATATATATATATTAAATATAAATTTTGGAATATAGTGACAGAAAACTGAAAAAAAAGTATAACTCAGTTTTCATTTTCATAATACAATGCAATCTTTTTCCAAGCACGTTACTGAAAATGTATTAACACTGTAATTGTTAAAGTAATTGTTAAATTTAAGAAAGTTCAGACATATTTACCTGTATTTTCATGCATACTTTTGTCATAAAGTAAATTTAACTACTTGTTGAAACTTTGTCAATTTTATTTATCCACTGTAGCCGAAAATCAATAAACTTTGAACACTTCATATATTTACAAAAAATTACACAAAGTTAGAAAAAGCAATTTCATGTATTCCATTCACTTACCCCCCTCGCATTATACACATACACATCGGCAATTAAGGTTTCCCGGTAACTTGCTCGCAGCTAACTAATTGAAACCAGAGCAAAAGAAAAGAAAGAGCGAAAGCAAAGGAAACCACGGGCATCCCAGGCTCTCGCGCCTTGCGACAGCCACTTCACAAAGAATTTCTTTCAATTACAGGAGCACTTGAGAATACACAGCGGGGAGAAGCCCTTCCAGTGCAACAACTGCGGCAAGCGCTTCTCCCACTCGGGCTCCTACTCGTCCCACATGACGTCGAAGAAGTGCCTGGTGGTCAATCTCAAGAAGTCCAGGCAGCAGGGCTCGATCGGCGCGGCGGCCAATTCCGAGCGCTCGGCCAGCGGCAAAAAGTCACAGAACCAGAGTCAGAGTCAGAATCAGAATCAGAATCAGAGTCAGAATCAGCAGCAGAATCAGCAGCAGCAGCAGCAGCAACAGCAGCAGGCGCTGCAAGTGAGGCGGGATGTCGAGCTACTCGCTGCGAATAATAATACCTTCCTGCCGATTCTGCCCAAACTCTCGCCCTCGGATTATAGGGACATTCAGCGAGATGCGGCAGGTGTGTAGATTTATGGATTGTTTGGTGTTTCTGAAATTATTGGACATCTTCACTTTTATAAAGCTGTGTCGAAGTTAATGGTGTTAAATTAAGACGAGCTTACTCCTTTCAGTTTCAATTTCCCTTATAAAGGACATTAAGGATATTCAGATATGAATAAGGGTCAACTATCTTAATTACAGCTTCTAAATGTCTCACCGGATGAGTAAAATCGAATCAATACTAGAAATACTAAAAATATTTAATTTAAAAAAATGTATAAAGTTGAAATTAGAAATTGAAATGTGTTTCGGTCAGAAATGCCCTTTTGGCTTTATCAATATAGAGACAGACATTCTGTGTTTAAACTAAAAATAAGAGTAGTAAAAAAATACCAGAGTTATGTATATATATTGAAAGAAACAAAGTTGTTGCAACAAAAAAAATCTTTGGTTTCTGTAAGATAAATTAAGATAGTTCACCTTTACTAGAAGAATGACATGAAACATTTCTTCCAAGACCGATAGATTTATATTAATTCCAACATAATTTAACCCGTAATGCCTTTTTAGATAATAAGATACCGTTAGGCCCGTCAAATGGTAATTTGCTAAACTGATGCTTACATAAAAAAGTAATTAAAATTTTTATATACCAAATGTCAGCTTGCTATAAAAATTCATAGCAACGAAAGTTCGAACAATTCTATCGCTACCCAAACCCGGCGTTAAAAAGAAAAACCTCATCATATATATTCAACAACGTTTTACTCAAACCCAACTCTTGACCAACTAACATTTCAATCTCCCCGAAATTCCCCAGGTCTCTACGACATGCCGACCCTACTCCCGCACATGGTCGGCTTCGGCAACTACTTCCTCCAGTCCTCCCTCGGCAAGATCCTCAGCCAGCTCCACGCCAAACAACAGCAACAACAACAACAAGACCAGCAGCAGCACCAGCACCAGCACCATCATCTCCATCCTCAGAACAATCACCGGCTGGACGAGTCGGGCAGCGTCGCGGACTACGACGCCCTGAGCCAGCAGAGCGAGGCGGCCCTCAGTCCCTCCACCACGGCGGTCGATTCCGAGGGCACGACCACGGAAGGTACAGAGGGCGGCAAGGAGTCGCCGGCGCCACCCCCACCGGGCCTGATACACCTCAGTCAGCATCAGCGGTACCAGGAGCAGCAGCAGGAGCAGTCGCAGGGACTGGACGCAGTGAGGAGACTGCTGGAGACGGTGAACACGTCGGTGACGAAGCAGCTGCTGGAGGCGAACGTGAGGAAGCTGGCCTCCTCGCCCCCCGCCGTGGTTATCAAGCGGGATATCGAGGAGGATTATCCGGTGAGAAAGGGGGCGTTTATTCAAGGGGGTGGTAGTGTTTAAGTAATTGGATAGTAGAATTAGTTGGGAGGTTGTTGAAGAGTTCGGAGAGAATGTAGAGTGCGAGGGACATGCGGGAGTTCTTTTAGAATTCGGTATTCTTATTGGAATAATTATGCTGTATGGGAATGTTTATCTATTTAATTACAAATTTAGCTTTTTTTCGATAGTCAGGGGTAATGGAAAAGATTGGAAAATTTAGATTTGGTTTTTAGTTACTTTGACCGAGTTATGATAAAAGAAAGCGTTTAAGAAGCGGTTTCTGTCGAATAAAATTACTTTATATTTTATGAAATAAAAATATATTTTTAATGTTAATAGGTATCAATGCCTGAAAATTTTAGGGTGGGCCATTCAAAAATACAATATTTCGTACTATTTTTTGGTAGATTGCTATTTCGTGATATGAAATATAAGTGTACACATACATATTTCAACATTTTAAAATACAGATTTTAACGTGGTACTTATAAAAATGTTTTTAACTTTAATGTAAAATAATACCCACGAAATATTATATTATTATTCACTTTAGACTAAAAAATATTATGAAAATAAATGTGAACATATACAAGCTTTAGTTAGTATTCTGGCGTTTAAGAAATATTAAGTCTTTATAACGAATGTGCAAGATTAATATTATAATGCACTTGTGTGTGAGAAGCGCCTAATTGTACTATTTACACTCCGCATCTAGCTCATGAGTTATAATAAATAGTTTGTTAAAACAAATTGAATTAATTTCCTCAATACTGATGTTGATTAAGTTCTAAAAAATGCAATTAAACGTATTTAATTGTATCATAAAATTATATAATTATCGTTTCCACGCCACTTAACAGTAGATAATTCAGTGCATTTACTACATTATACTTACATGTAAATACATACAAAACTAAATAAGACAGAAATAGTATTTAAAGTTCAGGTATAACATCAAACATAACACTACAAAGCAAAGAATATACAAAAACAAGACTTCCATATAAATAAATAAATAAAACTCCCCAAATAACGAAAATTCCTCCTCTCCCCTCAGGACCAAGACAGCGAGATGTCGGCCGAGATAACGCACTACCAGGACGACTGGTCGGCCACCGAGCAGTGCGACTCGCGCAGCGAGGGCCTCGCCGCCAAGCTCGAGGACGTGCAGCACCAGCACCACCATCAGCACAGGACCATTCCACCACCACCGGCTCTCCTCCCGCGCCAGGCATTAAAGCGCAAGGCCGAGAACAACGGCCTGTCGGCGCACACGTCCGAGGCCGAGAGCGAGGACGACGAGGAGTCTCAGCAGCAGCAGCACCACCACCAGGCCCAGGACAACGGGAGCGGTGGGGCCGGCGCGGCGCGCAGGGTCAGGGCGAGGTCGCTCATCGACGACGAGCAACTGGCCGTGCTGAGGGGGTACTACGCCATCAACCCCAGGCCCAAGAAGGAGGAGATCACCATGATCGCGAATTATATTAACTTTCCCACGCGCGTTGTTCAGGTTTGTGGCTTTGGTGAATTATTGCTTTTGTTTTGGTTTACTGATTCTTGAATTTCATTGGTCTTTTGTGAGTTTGTTATTTAGATTGTCAGCTAGTGTGCTTTTCGGGTACTATGGTATTGTACATCTATTAGGGAAGCGAATGACTTTGTTTTTGTTTTTTATTTGTTTAAATTAAAATTTAGATCAAATTTTAAATAAAAAGTAAAGAAAATAAATTTTTTTGTCAATATTTTATTAATAGAACTTTGTTTCGAATGTAAATTTTCAAACCAAACGTATGGAATCATGTGAATAGTAAGCTCGAGATTGCTGATGCAGTAATATAAATAAAATACACGATGACCGTAGTAAAAGAGATGCATTTTCATAGAAGTTTCCGGGTTTTGACAAATCTACCAGACTTATAATATTTGTAGTCCGAGGCCATTTGGACGCTATCTGACAGAAACTTAATTTTTTCAAAGGAGAACATCTATTTTGTATTGTAGATTTGTATTCAGCAATTTTACGTCATCCTGCATAGATAAACAATTATAATACAATTTGATTGAAAAATGTTTTAAAATAAAGTCATGCAATTTAGGGAAAGAAAAACTTGTAAACCTTTATTTTTACGACTGTTATGTAAATATGCAATAATTGGGGAAAAATACATACTTTTCATGGTATCCTTGGTACTTTTTGATTTTTTATCACGGTGACGCCATACAAAGGAACTTTGTTACATTATGACTTGTATGAATCTTTATTATTTTCGAAAATTCCAATTGATTTATGAATCGGCTTCGGTCCTGTGCCAATTTGTCGTATGCCGATAAATTTTTTTTCAAATTTTATTACTTAACTAATACTTCAACAAAAATATTTCTTTATATACCAGTGAAAAATGCTACTTCAGTCATACTTAATTTAATAAAATACAAGATAGCAGTTAAAACGCTATTTTAATTTATAAATTTTCAAAAAATATGTATGTTTATGTATTAGGTATATACCATGGCTTCCTTCTATTATATTGAAATTAATGAATAATATGAGATAACTAGGGTAATTTTAGTTAATTATTATTTAAAAACTATCATATAGAAATATAGAAAAGGGTCTTTTCAAATATACATCACTTTAACTTTCTAATTTTATTGCATATGCTTTATCATACCACTTACACCTACAAACACTAAATTAAAACCTACAACCATCTCTCTCCGAACATTCCAGGTCTGGTTCCAGAACTCCCGTGCGCGCGACCGCCGCGAGGCCAAGATCCCCGCCCTGGTGCCGCTCTCCAGCCTGACGAACCACCACCACCAGCAGCACCACCAGCACCATCACAACCACGCGTTCAACGACCAGCCCCTGGACCTGTCGAGCAAGAAGGACGCCGCAGCGGCCGCCGCGGCAGCCGCCGTCGTCGTCGTCCCGCGTGCACTGTCCTGCACCCCGACGACGGCCAAGGACCTGAGCAGCGACGCCTCGAGCCGGCACACGGCCTCGCCCTGCGGACCCAAGGAGGACGCCCTCGTGCCCAAGCAGCTGATCCTCCAGCAGCAGCAGCAGGCCGCCAACAGCGCGAACAACAACGTCGCGACGATGGCGGCACCGGCGGAGCCGGAGGACGCCGACGAGTCGCCGCTCGTCATCGACGAGGAGAACACCTGCGAGTCGGTGGACGTCAAGCCAGCGCTCGTGCCGGTCGAGGTCGTTATCAAGGTGGGCTCTTTTGGGGGTTGCTGGGGGTGGATTTTAGATAGAATTTTACTCGATGGGCTTATATGGGCGCGAATTAAATATGTTCGTTGAAAGTCAAGTAATAGTTATTTCTAAATTCGTTATTTTTAGTCAATTTGAGCGATCATATTAAATTTCAGTGAAGTAAAGTTGAAAGTATGATTTTGAATTTTGATAAATAGGTATTGAATTGAAAGTTTCTTTTTGAAAAGTTAGGTTTTTTATTAATGATTTTAATCATTTAGCAAGTTTTATTAATTTAGCTTTTTTTTTAACTGAAAAGCCAGTCTGTACTTAAAAAGTAGATTGAAACGTTATAGGTTAATGCGTAATTAAGTGCATATTAGCATAAATCAATATTACCGTCGCGAACCCATTTTCGCTCAGATGAAGGCAACCTTATATTATCTTCATTTTGACAAATGAAAAATGAAATATGTTAAACATTATTTTTCATAAAAGAATGTAAAAAACTGATTTTTCAAGCAATTTTTTTTATTTTTCTTATTTTTATTTTTGGTATATTAACGGACCAAGGTCCTTAAGGTGATGCTAAACCCTCTGTCACCGTCAAATACGGGGAACCATTTATTTCATTCAATTTTCAATTTTGAGAAAATATCTCTGGAAAGTTGTTGTTTTTGATTAGAACAATAACAATTCATAAAGATATTTGCTAAAAATTGAAAATTAAATGAGAAAAGTGGTTCATTGTATTTGTCGGTGAAAAGTGGCTTTAGCATCACCCTAACAAAAGTATAATTATCGATGTTTCTTATATTGCAAGAGGACGCAATTATGAGATTACAAAAAAAACAACAGAAAATAATTACATTTGAATTGATCAAATAAGACGCAAATTTCAATCACGATATGTTTATCATAACAATAGCTAAAAACGTTTATATAAACATGTAAAGATATTTAATTAATACATACTTGAAAGTAATTTAATATACTTGCCACCGGGCGCTATCGCGCCCATTGATCTAAGTGAGTTGTATATAATTATCCTTAAATAACCAAGAAAAACAGGTTCTTGATAGTACTTTTATTATTTAGCTATCGCTACAAATTAAATCACTAACAGTTTTAAGTAAATGTTCTAATATATTAAATCACTAATGAAATATTTTTTATCTTACAGGCTCAATCTCCAGTTGTGCAAACTAAGAATGATGCCGAGACAAGGGTAAACGTGGATCCCGCACCGCAAACGGAAACGGAACAAGAGGGTCTGTACTTCTGCAACCAGTGCGACAAGACTTTCTCCAAGCATAGTTCTCTAGCGAGACATAAATATGAACATTCCGGTAAGTTTCTATTAATTTTAATAATTTTCACAATTTCACTTCAATGGCCACTATTCTAGTTGATTTTGGGTAGTTCTTGCACAAAAGTGAAAGTCGGGGAATTCTGCCCGTAAATTGAAATACATTGTTGATACTTTTAGTACAACTACTAAATAGAAAACAAAATGTATATTCTACTGGTCAGTCGAAATTCAGAAATTCAAATTTACTTTCAAAATTGTACAATTTTAAACTTGATCTTATGTTAAGATTGTATGAAATTTCACAAATGAAGTTTTTCCATTTAACTTCTTCTACACTTAACGATCTACGAATTACAAAAACTACCTGAACTTTCGAAACGTGTCTTACTCTTCTTCAAACTTAAACAAATCAAAAAGAGAACCCAAAGCCCATCAATACTAATCAATCTTCGTCGCTTCCCTCTCAGGGCAAAGGCCGTACAAGTGTCAGGAGTGCCCGAAGGCGTTCAAGCACAAGCACCACCTCACGGAGCACAAGCGTCTGCACAGCGGCGAGAAGCCCTTCCAGTGCTCCAAGTGCCTCAAGCGCTTCTCCCACTCGGGCTCCTACAGCCAGCACATGAACCATCGCTACTCGTACTGCAAGCCTTACAGAGAATAGACCGCGACTGCCAGCGGCGCCGACGACAACAGCAGCAACGCCTCTTCCGATCTGTCGCTCGCCAAAGCGAGCTAACGAAGAGGACCGAAGAGAGTCAAACCGAGAGAGAGAGAGAGAAAGAGAGAGCGAGAAAAAGAGAGAAGCACGCGACATCACCCACCTCTGCGCGCAGCCGAGATCACAACAAAAGTAAAACGACGAAAGGAACGGATTATTATATTGTATATGCACGTTATATAGATTTGTAAAAGCTCCGAAGGGGAGAGACATATATAGTAAACGAGAGGCAGGGGTACACACGCACATAGACGTACACACACACGGGTAAGAGGCGTCGCTCAAAGCGATGCGCTTTACCGTGGAGACGTTTTTTCTCGATTCGAATATGAGATATATATATAAATATATTTGTATATATATATTATCGAGAGAATCGGGGATGTATGTGAGGTGGCGCGAATCGAGGGAGAAGAGAGAATTAAATAAAATGAGGATAAACGTTGGGTATAAGAGAGTAACCAAAAGACGTAACGGTACCAAAAAAGCATAATGCAATAATCTATTATATATACATACGATATAGCATACATAATATTTTATTATTTTTATTAACAAGATATTATATATACCATGACAATAATAAGGAAACTAATTAATGTACAAATTTGTTAGAAGGAAGAAAAAATGAATACGTTCGCTCTGTAAAAGGGGTTTGAAGGGGTGGGGGGCGCGCGAATACGCGCTTTCGCGGTTCCGAGAGATGAATAATACAGAAATACAATTTAGAGAGAGAGATTAGTGCGTATGCATTGTGTACATAGGATTGTAATGCGCGAACGTCGACAATTACGACGGACTATTTACATTATAAGCGTTGGAAGGGCGTATAGTTAACGAGGGAAGTCTCGAATTTCTTGGTTACAAAGAAACTCACTTGCGTTCTCTCTCTTTTTTTTATTATTATTATTATTACAAAACTGTACGTTTCTTTATTTCTTAACGTTTTTTTGATGTTCTTTTTGCGTATTTTAAGAATTTGTTTTTTTTCTTCGTTTTTACGTTTGTTAATCGACGAGGATTAACGTGTATCTAGGAAAATTTCGTTTCTATTTTGATGTCTTGTTCGTTGAAGTTTTTTGTACAGCGCTGCCGTTGTCGCCAGGCTCGAGCGTCGAACGTCGAGGCCACGAAGAGTCGAGCGAGTCGTGACTTCGTGTCACCAATTTTCTATTTCTTTTCTTTTTTTTTTGTTTTTTATTTCTCGCACGAGGGAGGCGCTCGACTCGCGCTCATTATTCCATTAGAATCGAGACGCTCGGGACTGGAGAGCGCCACGAATATTCGAGATGAGCCTATAATACGGTACGGGACGATTTTGCGAATCCAAACAGCCCGCTCGCACTGACATTACCGAGCGTTGAAGTCACTTTGCTGAGTGCACGGTTTTACTTTGGACTATGCTTTTACGGTGATTATTTTTAGAACGTATGTAGATTGTACGTTTTTTTATGTATGTATAATAGTACAGAAGAATTTTATGTAAATGAACTTTGCTTTAGGATTTATGTAAATTTATAACATATTGTGTAATGTAGGAATATATTTATTTCTAGTTGTTTTAATTTCTAAATGGTACGCAATAAAAAAGAAAGAGTTAAATGTACCATAATTATGTGGTAAATACAAATAAATTTTTACACATGTGTTACTACTAGTAATCAACTAAGAGATTACTTTTCCAAAAAACAGTTTTTTATTTTTTAATGACGAATAATTACTACTTTTACATAAGATTCTTATGTATAAATCATTTGAAAACCCAATTTTAAATTGTCTCCGAGACAATAAGTTTTACAATAAACATGAAACTACCCTAAACAGTGCCAACTTTTAATGCATATGTAAAATATTAGCAATCGGCAAAGTGGTAGAGACGAGTGTATGTAATGTACAACTAAATCGAGGGGGCGCGCCAAAGATGACTATAATTAATGATAACTTTAAAGATAAAATGAAGATTTACCAGTAAGAATCGGGGTTTACAGGGCCTTGCGGATCGGTGTAAGAGTGCCATACGCGAGCGAGTAAACACCACAAAGTCAAGGTCTGACGCTTCCGCGCGCGCACCGGGGATCCACTATATATACTTGCCAAAGAAAAATTACACCCCCCGGTTTCGTCGGCAACTAATACGAACCGACGAACGGAAGGATTCATTGGACTATGTCACGCCTTGACCAGCAAAGATGCATTTGACTTTGATATACGATATGCTTTTACCAGATGAATCGTCGTGTGTACTTATTCTTTTTGTTTTCTTTTATTAAATATGCGCATAGGCTGTATACATTGCATAAATCGTCAGCTTTCCTCGTTCATTCTTTCGCGTCACTTTTCCGTCTGTTTGTTTTTATACGTTTGATACATGAAGTGTATGAGGCGATTCATTTCGATGCACATTCCGTTTGTTTTTGTAATGAATTAATTAATCGTGCGATAATGGGGAGAAAAAAGAAAGGGGAAAAACAAGGAATATACAAACATTCTCGTCGCCTTTTCATACTTTTCGATTTATGCGCGTCCCGTTTGATTTTATTTTTGTACCTCTTTTTTTTACGTTTTTTCGAACCGTGGACGACGCGAGACAATAAATAAAAGTAAAATGTGTAGGGGCGATCCGTCGACTGACTTGTCTTTTTTTTTCTTAAATCGCGTCGCTGATCGAAAGAAAGATTTATAATTGTGTATATATATAGAGAGAAAAAAAGGAACAGATAACTAAACGAAACCCAGTGAAACGCGTTTCTTTACAACTCGCTGAGCGGATTTCTTCACGGCGATCTCCGAGGCCCGCTTTTTTTTAAGGATCTATAAGTATGATATTAAAATGCTTCCAAATACTGTACTATTGTAAAGGTAAAGCAAATGAAAACCTAATGATTATAACGACGATTTATATGATTTTATTCGTTCGAACGCATCTTTAGATAAGCCAAAAAAATAAGATGGAAAGAATTTACAGATGACGATAATTAATACTCGAGAATGTATTTTATAAGAGTTTATTCGTCTTTTTATTTACACGTACCACGAGTGATAAGTGATATTGTTATTAATATTACGAGTATCGTATACATTATATATATAAACAAAGGAAATGCATTATTATCCATACATGGATGCCGATAACAAAAGATATAGAAAGCGAGAAAAAAAAAACGTAACAATGATAATGATAATAAAGCGAGGCATTTACCTAAGAAAAAACTGATAGAATCTAATCGCCGGAACATACGAATAAGGAATGGACATTATGTGATTGCTTTTCAAATCGACTTTTATCAATTATATGTTATGACATATTTTTATAAATAAGAACTTTATATATGAAACGTAAAATGTAAATAAAATATTTTCGCCATTAATATTCTCATAGAAAGAAAACTTTATTCGATTCAGTGAAATGTTATTTCACTGATTCAACAGTATTTTCCTTGTATAAAAAAATATGGTACTCAAAGTACTATATTCAATAGTACGATTATTCCTTGATTGAAAAGACGACTTCCTTATGTGGATTATACTATGCACGAGTCTGCGACTAAGTACACTGAGTGAACTATACTTGAATAAAGTTCTATTTTATACTTTCTTTCTCTATTGTAGTGGTCAAAGAAAATTTATACGACAAAATAATTGAGCGCGTAAGCCGATTTTTCAAAAGCAATTAATCTGTCCATTCCCGATAAGGAACAATAAATATACCGGCGAAACAAAACGAATCTGTGTACTTCCTTACGTAGAAGCTTCGGTTATCCGCGACAGGCATCGTGTCCACCACACTATAATAATATATATATAAACAAAAAACGAAAGAGGAAAGGAATGAAAAGAAACAGAAATGGAATAATAAGAAAGAAAACGGAGCATGCGATTGACGATGCTTAATAATACTCATTTATATTAGTGTTAACACTTAAGAAATATATTTTTATATAATTATAGCGTAATATTTACGATAAAAAAAAGGTAACGACTAGAGGATTTACGCGATCGCACGCGCCGCGCGACTCAATATGATATACTTACTCAGTCCACCCCCCACCCCTTGAAACAACGACTAAACAAAAACAAGAACAACAAAAACTCACTCCATCCTCTCCTGTTACAGTCTTGTAAATGATTGTAATTGAAAGAAAAAAAAGGAAACGGAAACACACACGATACACTTATCTACACTATTGTTATGCATGTACGCAGTTGGATATTATTTGTACTTTCTTTTCATTAAAAAATAACATTATAACATCCTATTTTATTTTGTTATTTATTATTTGTATTACGTAATAGTTATTCTAGTATTACCAGGTAATACTTGAATACGGAGCAAAAAATGTACCATTTATATTTTTAAGTTTTTATGAAGATTTTACATAAAAATTAATATACAAGTGTATTAGTTTCAAAAAGTAACATAGAAAAGAGGGAGATTAACTATAGGAAGGAAGGATGGCGTTTGGCCCTTTGAAGAGCTTTCGAAACTTTCATATAATAATGAAACAAAATTAGTCCTACTGTTTAAAAAACAGTACAAAAATGAAAGTAAAAAGGTTTGAAATTCAAAAATTCACCTTCAAACTATACACTAAATTTCTCCAATTCGTTCTTACAACAAAGTATACGAAAATCACCCAACCAAATCAAAAAAGAGGAAAGACAATAACTCCGAAATTACGACATCTGTTCGCCTCGGCCGACAGGAGAAAAAGTAATACCCCCCAGCGACTTTTTTCCTACGCGTACAGAGAAAAAAAAATCTGTTCAAATCTCTCTCTCTCTCTCTCTCTCTCTCTCTCTCTACCTTCGCTTCCAACTGCTGTACCACTCTCGTCCTCTTCCCGCTTTCGTTGGCGCGCTCCCCGACCATCTGGTCTCTCTCGTGCTATATACCTATATATATATACCTGGAGCGTGCGGTGCACGTGTGCGCGCATGCACCCCTGCACGGGCAAACTATAAAACGTCAAAGTGGCCAGAGAGAGAAAAGTCCCTCCTGCGGATCATTGTATCGCGGTGTCGAGATTGATTCTCTCTTTTTTTTTCCTTTAATTGCACGGAGAGACAGGGACGTGGATACAAATTATTGGCTTTCTCTTGTAGACAAAGGTATAAACGCGGCTTTTTGATTGTGTACAAAGAGGATACGCGAGATATTGAGGGGAATGAAAAAATAGAGAAGATATAAGAAGCTTTCGCCGTTGCATTTTCAAAATACTTATAGCTTTTCGCGAGTGAATTTCTATAGTAGGACGTTGAAAAAAAAATGAATATTCGAAAGTGTTTGGAACTTTAAATCTAGGTAGTCGTTAAATAGTGATAAAACGGACCCAGTTACGTACGTAAGATTTTTAATCTGTTTTTTTTAAACGTGAACTCATTTTTTTAAAGGTTTTTATATTTTAATTACACGAACATTATAAGTTGTTAAGAGTTACTTACATATTATTATTTGTAACCAGTCGACAATAAAGTCAATATTGGTTTATTTTTTACGATTTTATTTATTTATTCTTCAGTTGATATACACAGTACCCGTAACATTCGTCCACTTGTAAAATGTTTAACAGTCCACTTGAGAAGCGCAAGAAAGAAAAACTACAAAAAAAAATTTACGAACTCTTTAAAAAGATATAGTCAGTAATACCGCTTTAAGAAAAATTCAGCTATCTATTCCAAAGTCGTTCTCGCATTCCGCCAAAAATCCTTTCCCTATATCCTATATAAAGAACTCTACAAAAAACGAAAATCAAAAACTAAACAACAAGAAACAACGTTCACACGCACACGTATACACACACTATATGACAAACGTTAACCGGCGTCGATCTCAGTAAAAGATGATAAAAGAACAAACGTAAAAAAGAGCAACTCTCCGTGATTTCTTAATAACTAAAAAGAAGAAAAAAAAATGGGAAAATTGTTACACGATTGTTGATGCAACGATTTAAATAAAGCGCCATACGATGCCTTCCGTGAACGACCGAGCTTGGCTAGCTGCCAAAAATGTGTCACTTTTGAATTAGGGAAAGACGAAATATGGGATGAAAAATGAGAGAGGAATTTCTTTTGTTTTCTTTATTGATCCGAGGCCTCGACACTCTGATAGCATTCGCTTTTTCACCGGGTTTCAAAATGGTATAAGACTAAAGTCCATTTTTTATCCAAAAACGTAAAAATGCATTTATAGATATTTTTTACACATTTACAAGGTGAAAAAGGTGATTCTTGACAATAAACGACAAATACGGAGGTCAGAGAACTAAACTGTTTGACAATATAGAGTTCAACGTCGTAATCGAACGCCAAAGTGCAAATTTTTAATTAAAAAAAATGATTGTATGTATATTTAAGTGAATGTACTGATAATTAGATTGTATACTTTAAAAGAAAAAATCCATAAGAGTTGTAAATGTGATTTATACATTTCTAAAGTAATGGTAGATGACACGTGGAGTATCTTTTTCAAAATATAAGTATTATACAAATTATGATATATTGACAATATGAATTAGAATAAAAAATATCGAAACATTTTTTGGATATTTTTCAAGGATGCAATTTAAAAACAATCTCAAAAAAGAAAATTAAACACTTGGTTTAAACCTTTGCATTTATGTTCGAAAAAAGATGCTCAATGTATAATGAAAGTTATGAAAATAATTTTTTCATTGTAATATTCAATATTTTTATATACGATATAATGTATATGTAAACTCAAGCATTTGATTTCCTTAAATATTATAAAAGACGATATATTTTTAATGGATTTTTTCTGCATATACGAAAAATGAATGTTATTAAAGTGACGAGGTTTCTGCAAAAAAATCACAAGCGTATAAGAACGAAAACTGGTGGTTATGCCATTGAGCTTTCCATGACTATAAAAAATAAGTACCGTAACTTTAAACAAAAATAAATAAAAAATGTGTACATATACGACTTCGATACCGCAGACAATAAATTGCCGTTTCTTGATAGATTATAGAGCGTAATTATATATAAATATATAAATATATATAAATAAAAAAACATAGTATACCTGTAGACACATAAAATATAAATTTACGAAATTGGTATATTATAAATATATATATATGAAAAATATATTATATATACATAATTGCATTTGATTTTACGACGATTAATGATACTGAATCGATATTATAAATATATATTATAAAGACAAGAAGTAAAAAAAAAGAAACTCACGCAACAGTGAATTGTAATGCAATACGTACTCAAGGACGATGCGCGAATAAACTGATGTAAAGGATAATGTATATGAGAAAAAAGGACGAACTTTTTGCTGCATGCAGATGTAATTGAAAGAGAAAAAAAAAGATGAGAAATTTCTTTAGCGCACGTGTTATAAACGCAAGGGACTTGCCGCACCGAATAAAAAAAAGATATACTTATATAAAAGCGAATATTGGTAGTTTATTTTTTTATTTAAAATTTAAGAGAAAGAAAAGTAAATAAAAAAAAAAGAAAGAAGTAACTCGAACGTCCGTCCTTTTTTCTCGACGCGCTTATGCGACGCGCGCCGCGTCGCGTTTGTTATACCAGTGGAAATTTAACGAATAGCGGGGGCGATATATTAAAGAATAAAAAAGAAGTAAATAAGAAAGAAATAAGGAAAAGATAAAAAAATATTGTATTGTGACAAAGTTCCATCCATAAATAAATGAAATATTATACAGTTAGGCCGACTTTTCCGCCAGTTCGTGCCTTTTTTTCTGCAGTAAGAGCTTGCGCACGCGCGCGCGCTTTTGGAGTTTCGACATTATTGCACTCGATAATTGCGCCGTTATTATTATTACCGTCGCTCTCTTTTAAGGGAGAAGAATCAAAAAGCATTACAATCGTGCATTTCCATCTTTAGTTTTATACGTTCCGTTTTTTTTTTATATTTATCAATCGGAGTAAGAGAATCGACACAAATGAAAAAATAAGACAATACAATTTTATTACGACGTGAATTCAGTGATATATACTTTTTACTTCAGATTCGCATGAATTACCTTAATTTTTAGTGTATAATTACATTAAAGTATGAAATATAATAAAATGATGATAATAATAACAAAACTTTGTTGTATGTTTTTTGATGTTATCCAAATTTCCAAACATTCAAAAATCTTTCAGACAATGACTTTTTGTACTCTGTCAGTATTATTTGATACTTATTTATAAGAATGCAGTTCAAAACAATTTTTGATTTCAGTAGAATAATTGCTAATTAAAAATTAATTGTATGCGTAATTAATAATATAATAATAATAATTGCGATGACTCCAGAACGCAAAAGATATTATGAATGAAACGAATGTTCGAAAAAGGATAAAATCTTCGTGCGCAAGATGCGCGAGAGGGAAACTTAACGATTGATAATAAACAGAAAATAAGAAGAAACTGCAGAGAAAAAATTCCAAACGATAGGAGGATTTATGAAAGGTACTGATGATATATTTTCCGAGTATAAGGTCAAGCGGCACTACAATAATATTATATAAATAAATATATAAATAAATAAATAAACAAATATAATTAAGCGATATAATTATTCCTTTAAGCGTATAACTGGAGATGCAAACAACAGAACGATGCAAAGTTCTAGGATTGTTGTTCTTCGATCTTACGATGTAATAAATGCTATTTTACTTTGACGTTAATGTTGTATTATTTTTCGTTCAAAAATTATGTCGTGCCCTATATTATTTAACATGGTAGAATGAAGAAAGGATACGGTCTAATATTATATTTATTAATGTAAATTACAAGTCTATTATTTATTTTAGTTTTTAATTTATTTATTTTAATCATTGTTACATGATTTTTCTAATAAAGCTTTCTTTTATCAATATATTAAAAATGTATATACATAAAGTAATTAAATAACTTAACTTATAAAAGTCAATTAGCAGTAAAAATTACACTGTTTTAAAAAATATATAATTCATTTATCCATTTTGATACAAAAAGATTATACAAAAATAGATCAGAGAGGTACAACTAAATCTGTTCCAGGATATTCTGGCAAATTGAGTTCATAAAATGTTTCAAGCTTTTTAGGAACAAATCTACCTCCAAGATAATGATATTTCCCTGAAAAACTGCGAGCACAAAGCTTTGGTGCTGTCAACGAAACCAGCATCTCTGGTTTGATACCACCTTCCTCTGGTGCCCCAGTCTCAACATTCCATCCAGATGGAATGTCAATGCTGCATATGGGTGCACTTGAATTTTTCAGAATGTCAATAATTGGAACAAAGTCAGGTCTTACAGGTGGTTTAAAACTAAATCCAAATAAAGCATCCACTATAAGTTTGTAATTTTTTGTATCTTTTATGTCTGTTGTGGCTTCTAAAATTGGAATTTCATTTTCTGCGCATTGATGAAGTAGATTGTGGTACAGATTATTGTTCGTTCTTTTAGGGTAATACAGTTCAGGACAATATCCAAGAAGTTTTAAGTGTCTAGCACAGACAAGACCATCACCACCGTTATTACCTGGGCCGCAACATATTAAAACAGTATTTTGACCATCAGAGGAAAGAGGATAACACTTTGCGATTGCAATAGCACAGGCTTGGCCAGCCAATTCCATCAGCTGATCAACGCTGAATTTGTATTTTTCGAATAAATCCTTGTCAACATTGATTGCTTCAGTTTGATTTAGATATTTCACCATGTTTTGCTGTTTTTTGGGACTTAGTTTTAGTGCTGTAGAGCAAAAACAATGCACTTGGTTGAACGATGATGATGTAAGAGATTGCAGCGATACAAAGTTTCGTGAAAAATTGAAAATAGCTTGACGCATTGATAAAGATGATATATTTATTCTCACTTTAATAGATTTTCCCTTTAAATCTAAAATACAAAAAAAATACCGGTTAATGGGGAGGTTAATTTAAAAACGGTATTTTAATTTTCCATTTATTACAGGATTGAATTCGTTATTATTATTCTTATTATTATCTGTATGAACATTTTCAATTAAAATATTCAACTTACGTGTATAATTTTACTAAAACTAATTTTGTAACAAATAACATAAAAAGAATAATAATATACAATGAACGATTTGTTAAGAAAGTGACAAGTCATAGGTTAGGTCAGCGTCGACACCTGGCATGCAGACTTCGAACTAAATTGATCGAACATCGGTGATAAGAATCCGCGGGAAATTTTCAAAATTAACTATACATTTTCAGAATGTAGATAATGAAAAATCGAATCGATAAATACAAAAAAAGTAAAAGTAAAATAAATGTATGTTTCATATCTTACAACATAAAAACAACGTAAAATTTTTTGTAAAAAAAACTAGATCTGACTTAAAAAAGTAGCGCTCTAAAAAGGAAAAATAGGATTGAGAAATTAATAGGTTCAAGATCGAATGTTGATTCTCTTCATATAATATTAATAAACAGTCAACGTTTTGGTCATCTGCAATTAAAATAACATTTGGAATCGGCACCAAAAATTTTAGCATATTTACTAAATTTGTATTCCATGAAAGATAAATTATTAAGTACGTACCATGAAAATCATACTAAATCATAAGATATTGCGATTGAATGCAATTTATTGGGTAAAAACGCATTTCATCTAATACTTACCGTATTTTTATAGATGACATGATACCTAGCGATTCGTAGTTGTTGTGATGTCACGATATTATCGCGGACATCCTCTTTTTTTATTTTTTTACCTAATTACTCATTATGGCGTCGACTCCAAAAACTTAGTTTTAATTCAGATGACCAAAACGTTGACTTTCTATTAAATGAAAATAATCAATATTTGATCTTGAACCTATTATTTTCTCAATCCTGTTATTAAAGAATTTAAATATTTATTTCTTCTTTTTAGAGCGCTATTTTTGTCACACAAAAAAGACTGCTGCTATTATTATAAGGCGATCTTAAAAAGTAAAAGATAAATGAAAGATTTTTTGTATTTTATTATGATAAAACTATGAAAGAAATGTGAGAAAGTGTTTTTCAGTTTTTTATAGTTTTTCACAGTTTCTCACAGTAATAAAAAAACGTATTTTATCTAATAATAGCAAGTGTAAGATAATCTGCTAAATAAGTATAGTAAATATAGTATATAGTATAGTGTTGTTATAGTTACTTTTCGATTTTTGAGTTTTAGTTTTGCTGCTATTTTTATGTTAAAAATATTATGATCAACTTAGTGTAATAATTAGAAAATCATTGATATTTTACCAAAGAATGAAAACGAATAAATAATTTCATATTGGAATAATTTATAAAGTTTGAGAAAGCTAAGTGCCAATGAATTGGCAGCGGTTTTTTTAATCTTGTTGGTAAATATCTATTAATAATGCATATTCAGATTCAGAAAGTGTTTTGTGCAGTATTTCAGAACCTGTAAGAGTTTCTACATTTCTTTATATGGTATCAAGGTTCTTACCTGTAGAATTTTATTCTGCATTATATAAAATTAAAAAAAGAAAAAAGCAAACAATTTAAAAACTTTTATGCATATATCTCGGAACATCTAATTTTAGACATTAGTAACGGTTTTGGTTCGACGCTTGTCCGCGCAATTATAGTTCCCTAAATTACCGACATCCTTGTCGGCTTTCTAGATGCTGAAAGTGCGATGCTTCCATGTTGCTTGGTGCCCGCCTGTCGCGCGAGGGGCTTCGAGTTCGATTCCCGAAGACATAACTTTATTTTTTCCTTCTCTCCTTTTCATTCCAAGCCAAGCACCGTTACAACATGTATTAATCTTATACATTCAGTTAATTATCCAATCTGAAATTTTGCAGTCATAACTATTGATATTAAAAATATATTTTAATTTTACGAGATTCAGCTGCTTTTACACTTGCGTGCAAAAACTAGGTACTTTTTTTGAAATAAATAAAATTGCTCAGTAATAAGTACTTTCTAATACCAAGAATTTATAAACACTACATTTTTAGAAATGTTTACTTGTATATCTTTTAATAAAATTTTTTTGATACTCTATGTATTTTTAAGTTAAAACTTCCATAAGCTGATACTTTCTTAACTCGATAATTTTTGAACACAAAAATTGGAAAATTCTACATTAATTTTTTAAACTTTTAGAAAATGGTCACAGGCTTTTTTTACTAAAATCTTTTGTTGAAAATTTATCTTTATATTTTATTATAGTACATTTTATATTAGGAATGTTTTAGGAAGAGGATGAATTGTCAAGAGCATAGAAAAAAAGTATATTATCATCTCTGTGAATATTTATTATGAAATTACATAGAAGGAATGGTGCGTACGGAAACGTACACATAAAGCACAATGTCACTAGTGATTCGAAGTGAATCTTTAAAAATAAAAATAAGAAATTTATGAATTTCATACGTTTAATTACGAAATGGGTATCTTAAAACAATTCATTTTACTAGGTAGCATAATATTAATTATTCCACAACATACTATTCTTAAAAATTACGCAGTTACATCGATTTCCTCGGAACGAGCTTCTATACAGCAGGTTCGTTCTCTCTTTACGTACAATGCGCGCAAAAGACGTACACACCGACGCTCGGTGAAAAGATCCTTAACTTACTTAACTATATAGCGCAGAGCTAATCAGCTAACGATAATATACGGTCATTATATAGAAATCCTAATCACTAACAATATCTACGAGAACACTTTCATTTTTTGAATTGATTTTCTAATATCCAATCGACGGTTTTTGTTTAGTTAAGACATTTTTCTTTCAAGGCTTGAATAGTAAGTAATGAATAATTATTAATTATCCTGCAGCTCTAAAAATGTCAAAGATAATTAAAAATCAAAATTTTTCACCTCAAATCTTACCGAACAAAGACAAATCATTGATTGTAATTGACTAAATTATGTAAAATCGAGACATTATTGCCCCTCCTCATTTGATAGTACACCATCATAAAAATTTTCAATCAAATATTACAATGTTTCTACGAATATCAATCGAATAAAATATTGAAATACTTGTCTGAAACTTTGTACAGCTGTAAATTAATAAATTAGAATAGGAAATTATATCCCGGTTATGCATAGCAGGGAACTGATACATCTTATTGTTTTACATTAAAAGAATAGCTAATTAACTAAAATTAATATTAAAGTTTTTTAATAATTATGCAAAGTTAAAATTCCATGTGATTCATGTATAATTTCATTATTAAGTGTTACGTGAATATGACGTCATAACACCCATTTAGGCCGTGTTACCTGAAACTAAGTTGTTAATAGATTAGATGGAAAGGATATCACGTTACGGTCACGCGCCACGCATTTAAAATTCTTCAAACATTACCTTTTCATAACTGTAATACTGGTCTTGCTAATTGACTAGTAGAAACGCATGAAAGTTCCCTGTTCTGCCTCACATTTACCTACAATTCCATTACTCAGTTCTCGGGCGTTAGGTTTTCCCGGTCGGTAAGACTTCTCCGTCGGTAATAAATTCGATTTTCAAATCTGTCGGTAAATCTTACTTTGACCTCCCCCCTCGGCTCTATCACCCCCCCCCCCCTTATAGCTCTCTCTAAGCGCCTTTGGAGTTGGGCACCCTGCTCTTGACGTACTCCTCCAGCTCGGCGTCGAGCTGCTCGGCCGTTGGCGGCTTTTTCGGCTGGCGATCACCGGGCTTGCCTCCGGCGCCTCGTGACCGACCCGAGAGACCACGACGCGGTCTGCTGCTGCGGTCGCTGCTGCGGCTCGACGGGCCGCGCTTGAAGCCACCGCTGCTGCCGAAGCGCGGGTCGCCGCTGGAACGGTATAAGTCACGGCCGCCCGGGATCTCGGAGACGGCGAGTTGAATGTTCATCTGGTAACCGTCCAGGGGCACGCCGTGGTACTGCTTCATCGCCTGCGAAAAGGGGAAATTGGGGTCAGATTTTTGGGTTTCTTTGGGTTGCGGATTGATCAGTAATGTTAGAATGATTTTTTAAATCCGCTTCTGTCTGGCATATGTTATTAAGAAGAGTCCGCATCTACTGTCCTTGTCTAATCACGTGTTTGCTATTTATTCAAATTGTAGTTTGTTAATTGAAAAACTAAAAGTTGGCCCCAATTGGTATTAAAATAAGGAATACATTTAGAGACCTTAAAAAGTATCTAACATTATTTCCTTTTCGAGAAAACTTCGGAACGCGAAAAATGAGGTTAGCTTTTCCGTTTCGAAGTTTTCTCGAAAAGGAAATAATGTTAGATACCTTTTAAGGTCTCAAAATATTCCTTACTTTAATACCAATTGGGGCCAACTTTTAGTTTTTAAATTAACAAACTACAATTTGAATAAATAGCAAAAACGTGATTAGACAAGGACAGAAGATACGGACTCTTAATGATTTTTGAAGAGAATGAGCTACGCTTAAAGGAAAGTACAATTACAAATATTCGTAAATATTATTAATGTTGTATGAAACTCAATTTGACAGATCGTTGCACTACATTCGTATAACTTATGATGTGATATAATTAAGTTATATCTAAGATATATCTAAATAAATCACTATTTGCTATTTGATCAAAAATGCATTCTTTTTAACTGAATTTAAACAATATAATAAAATTCTAAAATATCAAGACAAAAATTGACTTTGTATGGCTCTATTAAGGTGATGCTAAAGCCACCACTCATCGACAAACACGGGTAACCACAATTCTCATTCTATTTTTAATTTTGAGTAAATATCTCTATGAAGTGTTATTGTCCCTATAAAAATCAACAACACTTCATAGAGATATTTACTCAAAATTATAAATAAAATGAGAATTGTGGTTACCCGCATTTGTCGGTGATACGTGGCTTTAGCATCACCTTAAAAGGAGGAGGTACTGAAATTTAGATTTTCTGAAGAATCATTTCAGAGAATTGAGCAAACGAAACCAGATAATACGCTTTTAGTCAAAATTAATTTCACAAAATCTTTTGTCATAATACATTACAATTACTTTTCACATTCATATGGTATTATTTTTAATCCAAATTATCAAAACTCTGATGTTAACAGAGCACCTAAATAGCACTAAAATACGTTACTCAGTTTTAACCAATAGAAAAAGATTACACTTTTCCTTAATTTTCTCTGATTTAAAAGAAGTAGAATTAGTTAGTTTTGTTCCCCTCCTAAAATCCTCACCTTGATAGCATCAATCCGCCTCTCGAAAATCAGATCCGCCGTTCCCAGCGGCCTTCCGGACCAGTCGTATTGCACCTGAGCACTCCTCAGCGGTCCAATATCGCTAAACAGCTCCACTATATCCGCGGTCGTCACGCCACCGTGCAGATTCGTAACGATCAACTTTGTAGTATCCGACGAGCCGTACTGTCTGGGCATGCGGCTTTCCAGGAACGCCTCCCATTCATAATTCGGCAAGTATCGTCCGTCGAAGCCGGAGCCGCTGCTGCTGCGTCCGCGCATCGCTCCGGCAGCGGGTCGAGGGCCGCCCGGGCCGCCGCGCGAGGGACCACCACCGCGACGGGGACCAGTGCCGCCGGTGCGCGGGCGCGTGCTCTTGCTCTGCTTGATTATGTCCTCCAGACTCATCTGCATCTTGCGGGTCTTTGATGCGGTTATAGGGGTCATTGTTGTTGGGTGGGTTTGGCGAAGATGCGCGCGGTGACGGATTTGGAGATGACCTGTTGGGGTGGAGATAGAGAGAGAGAATTGGAATTGGTTAAATATCGGTTGAGGGATGTGTAGCTAGAGCGAAATTTACTGTTTCTGTATAGGTACCGAATTTCGAATGGAATTAGGATGATTCGTGATTTTATTTTGTTGTGTTTCATTGTTTTGGTGGATTAACGTGGACATATATATGTGTTTATATATATAATTATATTAACATTACGTCGTTTTCTTAATTAAACATAGACTTTTGAATTTATTCTTCTTAAGATAACAAGTACGACCTAATTGTGTTATATTACTTCCTCTAATACACTTACAAAATTATATTTTTGTTTGTAATGAAAATTTTCAAATGAATATGAATTTGAAGTTTTACTGTAAATGTGACAATTCTTACTATGTAAATGTTTATTATTCCAAAAATCGGTTATTTCCATATTAAATTTTACTGTATTATATAATTTATTTCAGTAGTGTTGTTATTATGACATAAAATACTTAACTATAGTTAGTGTTAATATAGTTTTACTAATTATTTATGACATAAAGAAGTTGTAAACTAGACACGTAATATTTATATCGTGTAAAATACAAAATAGACTTTGTACACAATTAAACGAATTGTATTTTACTTTTTAGTCATAATAATACGTGACTTGACACGTGATATTTCTCACGAGGGATGAAAACCATTAATTGTAAATACTAGGTTTAATAAAGTAGATAAGGGATTCAATATACGTGAATGCGTGTTCTTACCTCGAGAATATTGCGATCGGTATTCCAGAAAGACGAGATACAGCAGAGTAACGTTATATTTATGCTTACGTTGCTTTTATACTGAGCTCAATCCAGTGACTTAACTACTTTTAAATGGTTCTATTAAAGGATGACACGAGGTATCAAAGGTTTATCAAAGGCATGGGATTCCGAGAATTGACGCTGATTATTTCAATATATATTACTAGATTATACCTTACATTACTTGGAAGGTTCATTTAATTATGCATAATGAAAAATATATGAACAGGTATGAACTTGCTACCATTAACTTAACATCAGATAGGTAGATGCAAATCCTTTCAAACTTTTGTAAGTCTATGAATATCGATGATTGCCAAATTAAAATAAAGATTATTCCTCAATTATTGAAATAACATCATGTAAACAATAAATAATGTGTAATACAGAAATATAAGCATGTCATTCATAAATATATATGTCAGTTCTTATTAATAATCTAACAATTTTTAAACATAACACATTTATTTTTGATATTATAAATGACTAGAGAAGTTTTGGGCGCTTTCAATAATACTTAAAACACTTTTATATATATGCTACGTACATCGCATGAGTACAAAAATACGTAAAATATGCTTTCCTTGATTGATCTGTCTAACTTCAGTCTTCATGAAAATACTAACCAGAGAAAGCTTTAAAGCTTTTAATCCGTCAATTTCTTACTGGTTAAAAAATCTGACATACTGAAGCATTATTTTTCATGCCTGTGTAGAATTAAATTAGTACACTCGACGTTGAATATATCTCGTCGAATTTATTTAAGTGTTTTTGGAATGTTGGAACTTCCTTGGATCGAATACTCGTTCTCGCTAACCTTATTGGAGGATCTCAAAAAATTAAAACAAATTCGACTAGATATTTGTAACGCCGAGTGTGCACCTTACAAGGAAACCGCCCCAGGTGTACCTCACCGATTTCGCTCATTTTGTGGTATGTGTAGTAAGAAATATTCGACACGTATTTTGCTTCAAAGGAAGCTTTGTGATAGAAAAGAAATAGTTTTTTAATACATGTTAAAAATAGACATAAGGAATCAAAATATACTATTGTTAGAAAATGTCCGTATGGATGTGTGGGCGTTGGAAAAATTGGACATTTTTACCGAAGAACACTCCTCGATATAAGTATATCAACAAAGGCTATTTTATTCTGCAACTTACGATTTTTTAATTATTTTCTATCACTTTTGCTAATGTATATAAGTTTTATCAAGTTATTCATTATTCGGAAGATCTTATTTATATAAAACTTATTAAAACAAAGATTTTGACGTTTCAATCGACTTGATTAGTGAAGATACAGGTTAATTATCTATTCTTAAAGAATTCTTGTAGATTCGGGTAACTTCATAAAAACACTTGCCTACTATCTGTATGCACTGTAACAAAATAATTAAATTTACTTTTTCTTGTAAAGCTTTTCTGAAACAAATTTCTTTATCTGTAAGTAATATGGCGCTCTATTTTTCTAGGAATGGAATTGCTTAAAAAGAAAGTCGTAAAAACGATAACAAAATCACGCAATTCAATTTCCAGAAAACCGGAGGGAACACGACTTTTCTCGCCATGGGCCTAATCTTAATAGACGCTATAAGCGGCGAAGCGTATACAGCATCAGCCGAAATGTTCCCCATCGATGTTTTAGAGAACATATAAGCTAAGTGTGGCCCATGCAAGACGGTCAGTTGTATTCTAACTCACATATTGTGCGAAAGCTCTCGCGATTATAAAATTTATATGTTATAAAGTATATTGTATGCCATTGCGGGGCAAGTTATAAAGCCAAGCTAAAAAATAAAATTCTTCTTAAAACTATAAAACATAATATATACATCAATAAATAAAACCTTATAAAATTTCTATAATACACAAGTTAAATTAATTATCAGCGATCCAGTATATCGCAGCTTCAAGGTAAGAGAAATAAAGAATACTTATACAACATTCATATTTTCCGCCAGAGCACAGCTCTAGCAGTCCGCAAACCTTCTGCCCTTTCTTTTTTTTTGCCGCCACGCTAAAATAAAACTTGTTCGTGCAGCCGCTCGGCACGAGACAAATAGACTAGTGTTCAATTATAGTTTATTAAATTAAATTATAATTGAATACAGATCGTCGCAGCACTGTTTTCTACCGCCTTAATGAGTTAAATACCTTGTTTATCAAAGTTTCTGAACAATGGAAAATAGGAACTTAGTAAAAGGTGATACCAATGGTGATACATTTTTCCCTCAAAAATACTTTTTTTCCGGAAGTTAAATTTTCTTTTTTTCCCACAAATGCAATTTTGGTGTCATTTTTTTTTAATTTTGAACTATTTATTTCTATTTCTTTGGGTCCCATTTTATAAGTCCATAATAATGTGGTCTCAATTAACCCGCGAATAAAGTTTTCGCTTTGCTCGGGCAGTAAACCCACCTTGTTACATAATGTAATATTTTTCCCTAGTAGAAATTGTCAAAATACATAAAACTGTAACACCCTAAAAAAGTATATTAAATATACCCCAAAACCTTACCTACCCTTGCATAGTAGTAACCGTTAGGTATTCTAAAAGAATCATGTTCTATATTTACAAAGAATTGTATCAGCATAAAGGTATGAAATAAAAAATACGAGGATAGCTAATGGGCAAATTTTTACAAATTTATTAATACTAAAATCACATACATAAATATTTACAAATACACCAATTAATTGTAAATTGCGGTATAATAATTACATGTTTAATACATCAAATATTTATTGAACTTTAAATAATTCACAATTATGTCTAAACTTTATCTGGCTCAAATTTTTTCTTACTAGCTGAGCATCTCAAAGCAGCTTACGCAAGTTCACGATTTTCAAATAACTTACAATTTCTTCTACAACTATTTCAGGTGGCGCGAGGATCGGCAAATTACAACGCACTACTTGACCCGCATTATCCAGCAACAAGTTCTTCTGTATAGCTTTCTCCAACTTGCACTTGAGCGATTCGGCGAATAGCGGGAACTCCGATTTTAATAATGTAGACTTGAATACGTTCACCAATTCCTCATTTCCAGTGTATGCAGCAATCTTATCAATGTTCTCCGTTAGAATAGTTGACAGACGGCCTCTTCCGTAAATCCTCACGTCGTTCATCCGCGCGATCTCAGCCTGGCATTGGCTGTAATATTTCCTCAAGTGCCTTTATTTCTTCTCCTCGCCCAGGAAGTTCAGCTTGGCCATGTGCTGGAGCATCAAAGACATCAAGGTTGTGTCATTCTCCAACCACGATCTTATATAAGATTGAATGCCTCATGTCCGGCATGCTTACGATGTTGAGGTTGGATCTGTATTATAGCAATATCTGGGCCGATCGAGTCTCTCTTTCCACTTTCACGCTGCAGCCCAAGAAGACTAGTTGCAGGGGAGTTCGACTTTCCGAGTCTGTGGCGTTGACATCGGTACCGAGTTCCAGCAACAGCTGTATGCATTCGGGTTCACAGTAGAACGCCGCCCGGTGCAGGGCATCGGCCAATATGTCAGTCGGCGTCTCGTGTTTCAACAATAGCTGGACGCACTGCAGACCTTCTGCATTGTCCTCGTTGACTTCCACGGCCATGCACAGAGTCGTGAGTCCTTGCTTGTTGCGAGCCAGAGGATCGCAACCACAATCGAGGAGCAGGCGCACCTGGCTTGGATAGCCGCGCAAAATGGCCGTGTGCAGCGCATCGTCGAGTTCGTCTTGGACGGGATGCTTCAACTTGAGCATGCTCTCGGTGAGGCGAACGTCGCCTGCCTCGACGACTTCGGTCAGCTTCCACCCAGCCTCCAGTAACTGAGCGGCCAAGAGCTCCGGATCGACTCTGGCCCTGTGGATCGCACGGAAGCGGCCAGTCCTAATGTATATATGCTTAATGTTCCTCAAGAAGTACAGCCCGGTGCGGCCGCAGGTGTTCCTGGCGTCGAAGCGGGCGTCGGCGTTCAGCAGCAGAATGGCCACACGGTGCTGAAAGTCACGGAACGCGTAGATAAGCGGAGTGCAGTCGTCTTCGTCCTCGGCGTTGAAGTCGACGCCGGATTGGATAAGGTACTCGGCGATTACGTTGTTATTGCACTCGGCAGCGATATGTAGCAGGCTGCGGCTGAAAATGTCGCGGACTTCCGCAAGGGCCAGGCCATCTGGCAGACAGTCAAGAAGAGAGCCAATCAGTTGTTCGTTCAATGATTCGTAATCTGATTCCATGTCCATTTCCACACTCGTGTATATGATGTCCATGACAGTCTTCGAGAATTCACCGTTGGCTTTGAACATAGTTGTCAAATGTATTTGTGATTTTAAAAGAAAATTGCTTGATACAGTTATTGAACAATTCACTTTGCTCGCACACGCGTTACTGATTACTGAAATATTAGTCCCTGTATATATACTACAGTGGGGATGGGTGTAAAGGTAGCTGCAGAGGGTTGGATGTCGTTACGTCTTTCCTAGAAGAAACCTCCATTATAACTATATGTAGGTTTATTATTCATCCGTTTAATCCATTACTAAATCTAAGAATTGAATATATACTTAGGATGAATCAAAATTCCCAAAATCGTTCAAATTTTAAAAGTATACAAAACTATCATTAAAACGTAATTAATCGAGCTAAAAGAAATTGTTGTAATTGTTAACCCTCCTGCGCAGAAGTTTATTTTCGTGTATATGGACTAGATCGAATGTAAGTCTGCAACAATATTTTCTGTAAATTCTACAAAGTAAAGATTTAAATTTGTGATGCAAAATGTATACAAAAATGACGTGCGGGTTGGACGAGTATACTCGGCTCTCTGCGCAGGGGGGTTAATATTGTTAGAATAAATAATCAAGTGCATCTCTGACACCGGATTATTTTTTGTGAGAGTGTATATATATATATATATATATATATATATATATATATATATATATATATTGTATAGTCTTGTATGCCAAATATTTACATAACAACCATCTTTATTCGAACAATTTTATCAGGTAACGAAATATGTGTCCCACTATCGTATATCCCACTTAAAGTTAGTAACTCGTAATCGAAAGCATTGGTTTGAGAGAAATTGCTTTTAAAAAGAACTTCTAATGCAACAATCTTCTTCAAATGATAGTCATCGGCTAAACTATCACATATAATTCAAATAATACTTTTACAATTGTACCTGCTGGCGCGAGCTTTTATGTATTATGCCCGCGATAATCTTAATGTGCTTAGGCCATCGCCACTTAGCGACGGTACGCAAACTACACTATCAAACAATTAGTCAAGAATAAGATTCCCAATGAAACAAAAAGAGGTGACGGTAGGGGAAGGTGGGGCACGATGGGTTTGGCGGGTGGATTAGGCATTCAAATGTTCACTAAATAAATGAATATTCTAACATGATAGTATTTTTTATATGTTGTAAATAGCTTTTACTTTTTCCCTCTGCAAATCCTAAATGAAAAAAATTAATACAAATCGTATGAGAATTATTAGAAATTGAGGACTTCAAAACGTTGTTTTTTCCATAATTCTAATCTATTTCTCAAGAACAAATAAATCATATGAGCTTCGAAAGGGAATTACTTTTACAGTTTAAATCGTAAATTTTGAATAGTATTTTTGATTGATGATCTCCGATGCTTAGGAAAAAAGTAATATTACATATAATAATACTCTAAAATGGGGCACGACTGGCACCACTAGCGGGGCACGATTGGCATACGTGACTCGTCAATTTATTTCCGCCGAGTTTAACAGCTGATTTTCTTAACCTTACTTTTGCGCCCTTAACATTTCGGAGTCGGAGTCTTAGATGTTGGTGAAAGAGTCAGTGTTAATGAAATGGTCTGGTATTTAGTTTTGATCCTCAATCCTATAAAATGCAAATTTAATAGTAACGTCCAATATTTTTTTTAAATAAATTTTTCATTAATTCACCGTGCCAATCGTGCCCCACTTCCATGCCAATCGTGCCCCACGGGTGGGGAAAATGGGCAGTTTTAGCGGTATTGTACTTTGCATTATAAAAAACAATGCAATATATATTTTATAATAAAAAATAATGTATCTAAATCTTGAGATATTCTACTTTAAGAAGCACTTTTAATAATTTGTATTGGTACAAAATAGAAAGTACAGGATTCTTTTGAAGTTAGGGTGCTCGTACTGCCCCACCTTCCCCTATATGTCAATTTGTAATTCGGCGCCGACTTCGAGAACATTTTTGTGAATTATTTCACACTTTTTAATGCATTTTTCGAAATCGGTTCTTTTTTTTCAAAAAATTTTTTTATTTCCAACTTTTTAGTTGTAAGGACTGAGTTTCATTCAATTTATATAGTTCCTCTGCATGAAATATAAAAACAACATTTTATAGTATTGTCATATCGTCATTCCTGTTCCTACGTTTGGCTGGGTGGTTGGGTAGGAACTGGGTGGAACTCGAATTGCATCCACCTCCTCGTGGTGAGTTCTGGGTTATTTTATTATCAATATAATTATATTCAATATAATTTTGAAAAATATTAAAAATTAAAAAAAAATTAAAAATTATGAAAATTATTAAAAATATTGATAAAAATTAAAGTTTTTAAACGACTTCAAAATGATGAAAAAATTTATGCTATTTATTTCGTAGGTCTGGTGGACGACTCGAAATGCCCATTTCCTCATTCCCTTTGCATGCATGAAAAAGACCCTATTCACACAATTGTTAAAAAAAATACAGTGTGTAACACGGATGGAAAGTGCGTTTTCAGACTCTGATGATGATTTGAGCACTCGTGTATAACATCTCGGGCGCCTTCGGCTCTCGACTTCCACTCGAGCTCAATCATCATCCTCGCTTAGAAAATGCCCAATCCCCCCCCCCCCCCCGCCCCCCAGTTGCACAATGTACTATTGTCAAAGAAAATTGAAAATTAAATTTTTGTAATTACAATCAATGATTTGTCGTTTGTTCGGTAAGATTTGAGGCGGAAAAATTTAAATTTTAATTGACTAAATTATGTAAAATCGAGACATCATTGCCCCTTCTCATTTGATAGTACACCATTATACAAATTTTGAATCAAATATTTCAATGTTTCTACGAATACCAGTCGAATAAAATATTGAACACTTGTCTGAAACTTTGTATAGCTGTAAATTAATAAATAAGAAAAATATATAATATCCTGGTTATGCATAGCAGGGAACTGATACATTTTATTGTTTTACATTTAAAGAATAGATAATTAACTAAAATTAATATTAAAGTTTTTTAATAATTATAAAAAGATAAAAGTCGATGCCATCCATATATAATTTAATTATTAAGTGTTACGTGAATATGGCGTCATAACACCCTTTTAGGCCGTGTTAACTGCACCAAATTGTTAATAGATTAGATGGAAAGGATATCATGACGTTTCGATCACGCGCTACGCATTTAAAATTCTTCAAAGAGTACTTTTTCATAACTGTAAATAACTGATGTGATGACCCACCTTAATTGGGTTAGGTTAGGTAGCGCGTGAACCGAAAGCGGTTTACTTAAATAAATTAGAAATAAACAAAAGAAAAAACATATAATAAACGCGAATTGAAATAAGGATGTTTTGATTAATAACGACACTTTCTCTCTGCGTCTAATCCGGGCTTGAGACCGGCTACGGCCGCACTAAAAGTATTTGTAACGAGAAATAACGAGGAGAATGAAATAGATGAATATCGCGAGAAAACACGTGTGTCCTTTAGCACGCCTAGACTCTGACTGACTTTACTCGTGGTCTACAAACTCGTTGTATAAACCCTGTTGAGCTCCTCTCTTCCTCCGATCCCTTTTTGTATATGCAGTCTAGAGGCTGTTTCCAGCCACATGTTGTTGTCGTGCGAGCGACACGCTTTTCTTCCCGGAAAAGCACTTGAACTCGAACTTTTCTTTGCCTTTCAGAGACAGTTTGTAAAATTGAATATTGTATGTCTGAGTGTGTTCGATAATCGAGTGATTATATATTTTCGTGTATTTTGTATTTAAATTATTATGTTTTTATATGAACATTTGCGCGTATAAAAATGGTAATAAGACGTGACGTATTATTACGTTACACCTTTTCCCTTATGCAAAAATATGTTAACTACAAGGAAACATTTTTTTAAATATTTCCAAATAGAATAATATTTAAATATTCTGGTAAATCTAAAAAAAATATTTTTATCAACATGATCTTACTAAACTTACTTTGATCAGTACCTATGTACAAGTACTATACAAATTTCACTTATTAACTAAAATTTATACATCAAAATTATTGCATTTGACATATTTGAGATACGATTGCTATATTATAATATACCTTAACATTGGTTTTAAAATGTTACCTTAACTTTTGTCTTGATTGACTACGTGTTCTATTCTAATTCTAAAGCATTTTCTAGTAAGAGTTTAAAATTACTATAGTTCAATATTTTAAATTATTTATAAAATTGTTTTTTACAAAACTTTGTATTCCTTTTAGATAACACATTTTTTTTATTTTGCATTTTAGTAGAGTAGGCCGATAAACAATTAAACATGAAAAAAAAATTGCTTCGTCGAAAATAATGCTTAAAATTTTGTTTATTCTATAATAATATTTGAAAATTTACTTGTTCAACCATGGAATTCGCATTTCCCTTTTTCTAAATTTCAGTAGAATTCTAAAAGAATTATCACGAAATTTGACTTTTGTCAATATTGTTATTAAAGCTTGTTGTACTGTAAGAACATCTTATACTTGTGCATTTAAATTTTTTAGATGTTTTAATTATAATTTGAAATTTACAATTTCATGGCGTGGTATTCAAAGTTTATTAATTAAAATTAACGTTGAATTATACAAAATGTACCATTACAATTAAATAATGATTGCCTATTTCATTCTGAAATTATCCATCAGAAAATTGTAATGAAAATGATTGATGTTTATACTAAATATTATTTTATAATTCTAGCAATTCTGATGATTCTAAGGTATCTGAAAAAGTGACTTGTTTTTTTTATTTATGCCTTAAAATTTTGTTAATAAAATTATCCAAAACTTTATGGATTTATCTATTTTACTAAAAAAAATCCAATTTGTAAAATGTTATGATAAATTCTTTTTAATAAACTTTTATTTTCCTACGTCGATTAAAAGAAAGTAATTGATATTACTTATTTCTCATTGACAGATCTTGGATACTGACTATAGCATACACATATCTATTACATAGATATTATCTGAAAGTGAATTTCTATTTTCAAAGATTATAACAATTTTGAGTTATTATAACAACAATATCATTATCAAGAATTAATAAGCATTTGAGTATTTGAAAGGCAATTTTGATCTTTTATCAACAGTTTGAACATGTACAATTCAGTTGTTAAATAGTTACTGACATTTTTAACATTTAAAATTATTCATTAAAGATTTTTAACCTTTTGCATACTTGGAATTATTGTCGTGTCAAGTAATTCTCAGCTGTTTATAGGATTATCATTTGACTCTACAATATCATGAACCATAAAGAAAACAAATTGATTTTTCATATAATATCCTTTTATCTTTGTTCTTCAAACTTCGTCACTTGTACAAGTCTCTTTTTCATTATTTCCTATGAGCGCTCAAATGTGACTATGGATTTTTCATTTCTATTGCGCATTCAATATTCCTCATCGCTTTTACACTGAAAGCACTCAAAATCTTTCGTGGTATTCGGGACTGAAACCCGCTGTTTAGTATCTCGACTATTCCACTATAGCCAGTGAACATTGAAGTTCATGTTGCTCTCCAGCCTGTAAACATTGAAGTTCATGCTGCTCTCAACCCTGTTTGCGTTGGTACGAGATACTTTATCTGCATGACCATAGATCACATTCTATTCTTTTTTAACATCTTTTTCTATATTTCCATTTTACTAATCTTATCTGGCTCTCTGTATACAGTTGGAATGTAGGGATGGTTTTAAAATGGAATTCTCAATCAGTGTTTGTACTATTACTTGGTTCTGTAACTGATGGGGAGTCTGCAGACAGCTATCCTTTTTAGACCCAATAGAGTGCTAGTTTTTGTTTTATAGGATAATTATTAAAAGGATCATTTCATAAAACATCAGCAATCGAATTTACTTGACAAACCTTTTAAGTAACAATTACTTTTAAAAGAACATATTATTCTTCATGCAAATCATACGTTAGCAATTTGCATAATCAGTAATAATTTTCAAATTACTTTTCGTATTCGTATTAATTCTTACTACAATCATGTTCAATTTCAACAATAAAAATCTAATTTAACTGTCGATTTTTCATACTACTGTACATCAAGATGCTCAAGTCTTATATATTTTATTGCAAATAACCTATCAATTCATTGTTTGTTTCTATTCTCTTTTTTTTATTCTTAAAGTTTTATTTATGAAAACTTTTATTCTCTAACTGTCCTGAAATAGGCTTTAGGTCTGTGTTCGTGCATCTTAGCTAGGGCTCACGAGTCAAGTGTAATCGGATGCACACGTGTTTGGGATCCATATCGACTCTCTTTTTCGACCACGAAATGTATCTTCTAAGCACAGCATTTTCCGAGCGGAAATACAGGCTGAAATATTATTTTGAAAGTAGATAGACTAGCGTATAAGATAATAACTTTTTACATGTATAACATCGTAATATAGTTTTATAATTCAAATAAAAATGTTATGCGAAAGAATAAACTCGATAGCATGATTCTAAATCTAGTTTTAAATATTCTGTTGTAATAATAATATTTACATATAATACGATAGTTTTAAGTACTGAAATATAAATGTTTATTCAGTAATTGTATTTTAGAATCTAGACATTTTTATACTAGACTGAAACCTGTTTATGCAAACTTTAAATTTAAATAAACATAAATTAATATTAACTTTACATTCATCACTTATTCTCATAATTATTATTAATTAATCTTATACTATTTTAACTGTGTATACACTTTAATAAATTACTATAATTATCGTATGATTTTTAATAAATATCGTAACTATATAATATAAATATGTATATATAAAGTAAATATTTTCACAATACTATCATTAATGGTTTTTTATGAAATAACTACTATAATTTAAGATCATTTAGTAAATAAAAATATAATAAACATTAATATTTTAGGTTAAATATTAAGAAAATCAAATGTATAATGCGAAAGATAGAGAAGGAGCAAGAGAGCAAGCGAGACAGAAGATCTCCCTTCTCTCTCTAGAAAAGCTCGCCCCACCAAAAAGGCCCGAGCCCAAAACAGCTGCGCGCGTTTCTTTAGCGACGCCCATATGAGGACCTTTTTAAAACTGTTTAAAAGCCACGGGTCCACGGGGTCTCACTAGCATTAGCTCACCCGATTCCGGGCAAGCTACACGGCTCACGAGCATTCGCTAGACAAGCATCTCCGGAGCACTATTTGCTCTAGTACAGCTTTGCGTTTGACTCTCACTTGCTTAAGCAACTCTCGACCATCTTTCACAGGCTGAGTACAGCTAGGCTCGTGCTATAGGACAATCTCTCGTTTTGCCACAAGCACCTCCGGAACACTATCTGATCTAGTACCGCTTAAGGTTACGGCAGACTCCTAGTAAAAAGACTTCGCTTGTCCGAGCAACACTCGATCACTGACACTGACTGAGTACAGCAAGGCCTGCTACAGATCTTTGTAGAAAAGTTGTATAGACAAATCTTTCAAATACATACTTCAATATCAGGGTAGACAGTTTTAGTCGAAGACCCACGCATATTATATATATTCATTTAAATATTTCGGATAAAACAGCTTAAGGCTAAACACCAAAGATTAAAAATCGAATTATTCAAGTAAACGATTTGTCTTACAATAAAGAAATCATCAAATAATCAAAAGTAATTATATTTAATTCGTATTGTATCGTTTAGTTAACCCTTTCAGGGGCAGTGGTACGTATACGTACCACCTTTTTGCTTTCAGTTTTTTCTGCATTTCGGACGTATTTTTCAGTGCTCCTATGCGTGTGAGTACTTTTTGGACTCTTGAGATGATAAGTTATAAGTTTTGTATAGAAAAGTATGCAAATTTATTTATTTATAAATAGTTATAAACAATTGAATCACAAAAACTCGTTTTTCTTCGTAAAAAATCGTTTATTCTTGAACGAAAAACTCTAGAGCTCTGAAATTTTTTTTATTTATAGTCCGTGTCCAGCTCTATAATATATATTTTTTTCAAATTTTTTCGCACGCTAGTTTTTTTGATAAAATTTTTGAAAATTACAAATATGACCAAATATAGTCACCGTATTGAATCCGCCATTTTGAATTTTAAAAATTTGATGTCAGAATCGTAATCTGCGACTCCGAAAACCCCTATATACAAAGTTTTATCCTAACCGGCAATAAAACCACGAATTTAACCTAAAATAGTCGCCATATTGGATCCGCCATCTTGAATTTTGTAATTCTGACGTCAGATTCGTATTCAGCGACCCCGAAAACCCTTATACTACTAATGACTTTAAATGTATGTACAAAAGAAAAATGTGCCCCTGAAAGGGTTAAAGGCTATTGTTTGTGTACAATAATTAGAATAAACAAATTATTTGAATAAACAAAAAAATATAAATAAATATATTCTCTATTATTATAATCCTAAATAAAAAAACATACATACACATATATACATAAATATATATATATATATATATATGTATATATGTGTATGTATGTTTTTTTATTTAGGATTATAATAATAGAGAATATATTTATTTATATTTTTTTGTTTATTCAAATAATTTGTTTATTCTAATTATTGTACACAAACAATAGCCTTATTATATATATATATATATATATATATATATATATATATATATATATATATATATATAATAATAAACGCACCTCGTCCCTACTATCTAGGAGCGTACAGCGTTTATTATAATATTAATGTATTAACAAATGCACCTCGTCCCTACTATCTAGGAGCGTACAGCATTCGTTAAATAAATAAATACACATACATATACACAAAATATTTTCTCATAACATTTGAATTTCATTTACTAATCTGTTCTGATAAGAGTATATTAAAAATATAATAGTCGAGAACCCTTGTAAGCTCAACTATATGAATCACATGTATACTGAGACTGGGGGGTGTTCAAGACAATAGAGGCTTATATACATACGATCAGAGATTGATACGATCACCTTAAGAACCTTGGCTAGTGTGCGAAAGCATAGGCCTAAAATAATGGCGCGTTACAAAGCTTAGTAGCTTTACTCTAATGTAGTCATTTGGACGGCACATTTCTTTATATAAAACTTCATGTCTTATATTATTACATATTGCATGATTTTATAACAAATTTTTTTTAGCTATATTCATCACGTAGCATATCTAGAGCCTATTTAATACATGCATAATCTATGCATATTTCACTCCAGTTAAATGATTTTGTTAAAAATTTTACTCATAATAAAATCACAACATTTTAAAATCACAATGTGTAGAATTGATGTGAAAATGACCTACTACATATTATATATTATATTGAATTATTGTATCATAATATTCATCATAAAAATTACATTCCGTCAGAAGTTTAACTTAACATTTTTCAGAATTATTCTTTATTTTGTACAACAAATTTATATAATCACAAATTTTGCATAGTGGTTTTAAGCTTACCATACAACATGATTAAAATTATACCTCATAAGATTCATGAGTTTGTAGTTTTATTTTGATTTAAATTTCATGTTCTATTTTGATTTATTACTAAATAAAATAAACTATCTCAATTATTATTATTTATTATTTTTTTTAATACTCTTATTCAAAATTTACGTGTTTGTTGCAAAATATGTTTTTTTTGCCAAATAGTGGATAACAAAACTGGTGATTTTCAATTGTGTTCAAACTTACCTACATTACTTTTTAAAACAAGATAAGAAAAATATTATTTACCTCTGCTTGAATATGAACAACAATAACCAAAGGTAACAACATCGGTTAAATTTATTACCTTTTAAGCTTCTATTTAAAACAGTAATATCCATTATTCTTATTGAATCTCATAGCTTTATTTTTTTTTACTATTATTATGTAACATATTAATTGCTTTCGTACCTATACCTTTTGTATCAAGAAAGAATGAGTGCAAATTCTTTTCAAATTTTGGGACTCATTCAAATTTATATATTTTAAATGCTTGATAAAATGATGCTATTAAACAGAAAAATGACATATTACTGCAAATTTAAAAGATGTGTTAGTCTAAGCTTTGTGTTTATTAAAATGTTTACTGCAGAAAACGCATTTGATCTATTAAAAAGAGAAAGAAAAAAATGTATGCATTTATTTTAAATCTTCGTAAAATATAAAGTTTATCAAATTATTGAAAGTTTACATATCTATATACATAAAAGAACTTGTCCTGACTGACTGATTCATCAGCGCCAGCCAAAACCACTGGACCGATCGGCTCGAAAATTTGTGGGTACGTTCCACCCACATAGTAGGTGCTCACTAAGGAACGGGTTTTTAAAATTTCACCCCCAGGGGGTGAAAAGGGTTAGAATGTGATTTTTAGTTTTTTTAGTATTTCTTCAGTGAAAAAAGATTTTGAGACGGTTTTTGCGGTATAACATATAGAATGAGATTATATCGAGAACGATTTCTGGGTTTTATCAAATTCCACCCCCGGGGCTGGAAAGCGTTAAGATGTGTTTTTTTCTTTCTTTTACTACGTTCTTCAATCAAAGTAGATTCATACATGTCTCACATACATAGTAAAGTATATAGTACAAATAAAGTGCCGCTAGATGGCTACGCTGAGCCTTACCCGTAAGTGAAACAATCGAGTCTAGAGTATATATAAAGGCCTTAAGAAGTCATTAGGAGTCTGAGAGCCCTAGCCAATTGTGAGTAATATCACTGTGTTCTTGCATTATTTTCGATAGTTTGCGTTGTTTATTTTGTTCAGTATTTTACGATGAGTGTGGAAATCAATCTATATCTATAAAAGAAGATGTCCGATACACCTACTCACTGGCTTACTCACTCACTCACTCACTCAACAACGTCCAGACCAAACCACTGGATCTATAGACTTGACATTTTTGTGGTATATATATATATCTCTTATGGTGTAGATAGATAGATATACTATTTATTCATCAATGACGAAAATTCTTACAATTGTATGTATATATATAGTTACAAAACTAGCTGAGCATCTCAAAGCAGCTTACGCAAAGAATTGTATCGGCATAAAGGTATGAAATAAAGAATACGAGGATAGCTAATGGGCAAATTTTTACAGATTTATTAATACTAAAATCACATATATAAATATTTACAAATACACCAATTAATTGTAAATTGCGGTATAATAATTACATGTTTAATACATTAAATATTTATTGAACTTTAAAGAATCCACAATTATGTCTAAACTTTATCCGGCTCAAATTTTTTCTCACTAGCTGAGCATCTCAAAGCAGCTTACGCAAGTTCACGATTTTCAAATAACTTACAATTTTTTGTACAACTATTTCAGGATAGTTGCTGATAGTGGGTGCATAGTTTGATACTCTAATTTTCAATTCGATTTTTTGTAATTAGCGGATTATTTATGAAAAAAAGCCATTTTGCGCGTTTTTTGCATATAACTTCGAAACTATTTATCCGATCGTAATACTGTCTATAGACGATTTGTAGAAAATAAAAAGACGAATAAAATGCGACCTCGAACGTCCCGATCGGATAAATAGATTCCGAGAAAATCCATAACTTTGTTAATTTTTAATATGTAGCGCTCTTCTTCTGGATTTAAGTGGGTATTAACATGTTCTTTGATAGTGCAAAACCTGGACTATGTCCGACGAATACTTTCGGAGTTATAGCGATTAGAAATTTTTAACCCTTTTTTTTGCGGAGGGCTGTATGCTCGTGTATTTATCCGATTCTCCCGTTCTTTGAAAATTTGGAAAATATAGATAAAATACTTGAGCACCTCATCTCGCTTTTTTTAAAAAGATGATTGCTAACGGTCGAAAAATCGATGCGAACTTGTGCTGAAGCCGTTGTCCGCGAGCGAGTAGTCGAGTAGTGGGGGAAGAGGGGAAACGATATCTATAGATATAATAGCGCGCCTGACGCGCGTTGCTAATCTTTTCACTCGTTTATCTCGGTTATGAATTAAGCTATCTGGATGTTTTTTTTCCATATTTCGGGGTAATTTTGTCTGGAGAATCCATTTTTGTCATCCGAATTTACAAAAAATTACTGTAACAGCTAGAAATTTTCAACTTTTATCAATAGTTGTTGACTTTTTACAGCTACGATGGTTTGTTATACTGGAAAATTGCTTTCTTTCATGATTTTACATTTCCGAAGTTATTCATGTTCTTCCGAAAGTATTTTCCCGGCCCACTGGAATTATAATGCATGTTTAAAGTGCAATACGCCCATAAACCCAGCCAGTAATAAGCAAATGGTCACCATTTTACAATGCAGTTCAAAAGGTTACTTCTTCGAACCTGAAATATAATAAAATAATATCCAGAGCTACGTTTCACTCTATGGCAGGTATATATAGGAATATACACGTACATACATGTATACACAACTGAAACTCCAGACCTTCCCCCTCTCACTTTTTTCCTTTCATGGAGTAGGTACAGATGCTCCGAAAATCTCACCTGAGTTTGAACATCCTAACTGTCGTTTTAGTTTGAAATTTTGTCAGTCAATCTTCAGACCTCGCAGCGAGTACATGTGTCTTAGCTCATCGTCTCAGTATACAAGTTACAATATTATCGTTGAAGTATCAGTGCATCTTCGTGAAAAGTTATATTCAACATGGATCCTGATATTAATGAAGCATCTACGTCTCATGGAAATGAAAGGTAAATTATGATGCATCATCTTACATGATAATATATTTTCGAATCTAATATTTATACTGTTGAAGTTATAATATTGTTCAATAAACAAATGTACATTTTTGTAATTCAATATTTTATGATATAAAAATACCAATGATTTTATTCATTACATTGGATTAAAAAATTCGTCGTAACTTCATTCAAACAGTACCAATAATAGTACATATTATACATTGTGTATTAAATAGTGAAATTTCTCTATTTTACAGAGAAGGTGCAACTGCATCTGGTGATTTAGCACATGGATACACTGATGAGTAATATTTATATCTGATCCTCGTCGCCACTTTGTTATGTTTGGGGAAAGTTTGTAATTAGCAAGAATGTACTTGTAACTCGATGCATTTATTATTAGGTATAATTCAAGGTGTATAGGAAAGAGATGTTATTCGTTCGCGTGCTCCTAGCCTTCTAATCGCTCTCATACCCATTTCTTCCAAATCGTTTATACTCACACACACATCGATATATACATAATAATATCAAATCCCCGCTGCTCTACTCTCGCTCGTACATTGTCGTGAGCTAACGTTCAATGTTTCATTGTGTACATAACAATATCTGTATTCTTTGCGACAAAACCTTTGGAGGTTCGAAAACCTGTGTTGTAAAAGAACGAGGCATCGAGAGTTTCATACACGCCAGTGTCAAACGTAAAGACCATAAGGATAACATTCTACATAATTTGACCGAAATCACTATGCACACAACCTGTAAACTTATGTACGTCAGAGAATCAAATATAAAAACGGCGCTGAAATCAAAGGCAGATAAATGGTCAGCAGATCGTCGGCGCTCTCAGGAAGCACGTGCCTTCAATTTTGAAAGTAACTATTTTATCTGTTCTGGTTTATTCACTTTTTCTAAGCAACATATCAGAAGCGTAACGAAGCAGAGCTTAATAGATAATATCAGAGCACAAATAGAATATGATCCGCCTAGTGAAATCAATCGAATTATATTATCGCGAGTTAATGAATTAAAAAGTAATTATAATTACAAATCAACTAACGTTACAGGAAGGCCAATAACTGAAGGCATGTCAAATATTGTGTCGTTCATCATAGATTACATAGTAGAAAATTGTGAAGAATGTCAATTCTCTTTAAAAGATATTGTACAGCATTATGTAGAAATTCACGGAGAAACGGATTTGCCACGGTTCGATAGATTAGAGAAGTATCTAAAAGACCACTTTCAAGATGAAATTGAAATTGTACATACCACAAACGATAGATTTGTTTGTTTCAAACGAACTTTCGGGAAAACGATCGAAGATAGTTGGTATAATAATAGGAAAACTAATGAAACCGAAGAAAAATTGCGAATCGTCGAGTTAGCTCCTCATATCGTGTTACAGGATATTAGATCACAGATATTTGAAAAGGATAATTATAATTCACCGACAGACTTTTTGCGTAGCGCTACAGATGATATTCCAAAGACTTTGAAAACTTTTCTGGATATTTTGATTAAATCACATAAAAATGTTCCAAAAAATCGTTCCTGGTCTAAGTAGGATAATCGAGCAACAACAAGAGCTCATATTTCAATGACATCAGCTAGATCGAGATCATTTTTATCTCCAGTGTTATTGGGGTTATCATGTATGATGCACACTAAATTTTCTGCGAGAGGACTCATCGATTGCTTGTCCAACATAGGACTTTGTACTTCATATTCAGAGACAGTTCGATTTGAAAATTCAATTGTTCAGGAACCTGAAAATTTCAATTACATTTCCGAAACTTATTTGCAATTCGTTTATGATAATACTGACCATAATACAGCTACAATAGACGGTATAAATACTTTTCATTGTGGGAGGTATTGTATGTGTGTAACGCCAGCAAGTTCGGTATCGTTCAGTAATAAAATTCCTCGTTTGAAAGGTCCATCATCTATTAACAATAGTGACACGTCTGGTTTTCTCCCGTTAACTAACTTCACGAAAAATAAGCCTTTCAAATTAAATAATATCACAATTAACGAAAGGAAAGAAACAGTTGATTTTAAAATTCGACTTGATCCAAAAGATGCATCCTATTTTTTTGGCAAATTTAGTACACCGAAGGAAACTCCGAATTGGCATGGATTCATGAATAATTATTATTGCTTTAATGATGACTTCAAAATAACCCGAGTAATTGCTTTACCATTCATCAAAGCCATTCATATAAACAGCTTTAATTGACGCTAGACTAAGAGCGAATAAAAATAATCAGAAGCACTGTTTTGTAACGTTTGACTTGCCACTTTATATGAAAGCCTGTGAAATTTTAGCGTCCATAGACCCTAAAAAGGACCCTTACAATCTGCGATCAGTAATCCCTCGTTTAGGAGGATTCCATTTCCTCATGTCATTCCTAGGATCTATTGGGTATATTATGATGGGCAGCGGCCTAATGGAGGCATTTTGCACTATATACGCTGACTTGTCAGCAGACAAATGCTTAACTGGTCATGCTTATTCGAGATCTATTCGAGGTCATTTGATAGTGCAAGCAGCCCTAGCCACAATTATTGTTGAAAAAATTGAATTGCAAGATGATGAAAAAACGTTTTTTAAGGGAATTCTTGAAAAAATTAAAAAAGGAAATATTGACGAATCTTTTAATGATCCTTTAATAAATAACGTAATTTCAAAATTTTTATCAGTTATTGAAAAATTGGAAAATAATGGTCCAACTAGCCAACTATGGATACAATATTTCAAATTAGTTCAATTAGTTCAAGACTTTATAGATGCAGAGAGATCTGGAAATTTTGACCTTCATTTAAAAACAGTTAAAAAAATGACGCCTTTCTTCTTTGCTTCTGGCCATCATTTATATGTAAAAGCTGCACTTTTATATGTCCAACAGATGTCAAATTTACAACAAATTATGGATATATTAGAATACGATAAGTTTTGTAAGCAGGGGCTCTTTACTATAAGGCGATCAAATCGCTTCTGGTGCGGTACCTGGTCGGACATGACATCGGTTAGGAACAATAACACATGTCGTTGACGGTGGATTTTTGATACATAAAGTCGTTTGGCAGAGTAATTCGAAAATTGAAGACATTGTGAAAAGTTATGTTACTTATGCGAAGAGGCACTACAGTGAGAATAGTTGGGTAGTTTTCGATGGCTACCCCGAAGATGAAACGATGTCAACGAAATCTGTTGAGCGATCTCGTAGGCAAATGAAAAACATCGGTCGAGAAATTGCTTATAATAATAATACTAGCATTACAACAAATCAAAAGCAATTTCTCAGCAATGAAAAAAATAAATCAAGACTCATTGATATGCTTTGCTTGGCATTAAACGAAGCTGGTTTTCGAACCAAAGTTGCTCCTGAAGACGCTGATAGACTGATTATAACTACAGCTATTGAAAATGCTCGAGTAGATTCCGAAAGTATCGTTGTTATCGTAGGCGAAGATATTGATCTGCTGGTTATTTTATCTCAAATCGCACCTAATACTCTAAATATTTATTTCATAAAAGAGAGTAAAGGTTCCAATCCTCATGAATTTTATTGTACAAATAGTTTCAAATTACAAAATTTACAGAAAATAGTTGCATTTCTACATGCATTCAACGGATGTGATACAACATCCTGTTTCTTTAGACAAGGTAAAAATAAATTGATGGACAAAATTCCTGAAGAAAATTTATTGAAATTAGCATCTGTTTTCTACAATCAAAATGTAAGTTGCGATGAAATAGCCAGCAGTGCATTCGATCTGATTAAAAGAATGTACAGTAACAAAGCAGAGAATCAATTGATGAATAAATCTTCTTCTTTTACTCTGAATGATCTACGATTTTTACATTTTAGCAAAGCTAAACTGAAAAATAAATTTAGACTAGAGAGTATTCCACCAACGGAGGGAGCAACAACACAACATGCGTTCCGTGTTTATTATCAGTTGCAACTTTGGTTGGGAAATACGAATGTGAAAGCAACTTGGGGATGGCAAGTGAAGAATAATCATTTGATTCCGATAGGAAGTTCAGATCCACCAATCCCCAAAAAGTTGCTGGAACAAATGTCATGTTCGTGCAAAAAAGGATGCACACAAAATACGTGTGGCTGCAGAAAAGTTGGTTTGCGTTCTGTCGATTTTGATGACGAATCCTTATCTGACGAGGAAGAGAATAACGATATTTCGTTACCAATTGATAATTTTCATGGGGAAGAGGGTATTGCTGATCCGAAACGTAGGAGAATAACATAACCATGTAATCTTTATCATGTAAATATACCAGTTTAAGAGCATATTATAACGTATTGTATGATGCTCATAACCATTTATTACATTATATCATGTAGTTGTTAGTCTGTAAGATTGTAAATATTGTACATATATCTAACTTAAATAAATGATTTCATCTGTACGATATTGGTTTTTCTTTCCACATGCTGCCTTGGTGATAAAAATAATCATATAAATGAGAAACTAAGAATATATCACACGTTCATTGCATTCGTAAATACCTGCCATAAAGTGAAACGTAGCTCTGGATATTATTTTATTATACTTCAAGTTCGAAAAAGTAATCTTTTGAACTGCATTGTAAAATGGTGACCATTTGCTTATTACTGGCTGGGTTTATGGGCGTATTGCACTTTAAACATGCATTATAATTCCAGTCGGCGGGGAAAATACTTTCGGAAGAACATGAATAACTTCGGGAATGTAAAATCATGAAAGGAAAGCAATTTTCCCGTATAACAAACCATCGTAACTGAAAAGTTAACAACTATTGAGAAAAGTTAACAATTTCTAGCTGTTACAGTAATTTTTTGTAAAATCGGATGACGAAAATGGATTCTCCAGACAAAATTACCCCGGAATATGGAAAAAAAAATTCACGTAGCTTAATTCATAACCGAGATAAACGAGTGAAAAGATTAGCAGCGCGCGCCAGGCGCGCTACTATATCTATAGATATCGTTTCCCCTCTTCCCCCACTACTCGACTACTCGCTTGCGGACAGCGGCTTCAGCGCAAGTTCGCATCCGATATGCACCCACTATCAGCAACTATTTCCAGACATAATGACATTGGTCCGATCCTGCTATTAATTTTGTCAAGCTAAAATGATCTGTTGCTTGGCCTACTAGGAAGAGTGAGAGGTTTCTGGTACCGCAAAACAGGGTGACTTTCGACTGGTGGGGCAACTTTGGACCACAGGTTTAATTAATCATTGCGAAATGCTCATATAACATAAAATATTTTAAAACGATTAAACTTATTGTATCTTTAGAAAAATACCCTTTACAAATATTTTAGTTAACATTTCATTTTTTTAAACCTGCCTGTAACCTTTTTATTGTCTGGTCTAAAGGCAACCTACCGGGCCAAAGTAATCTCGCTTCACGGTACTAGTCGAGTAAACGAAGGTCTGAAATACACTTTTCACCTCCAGCTCCGCAATGTCGATATTTAGCATCTTTCGTCACTTAGAAACTGTTTATTCCTACACATCAAAGTTCAAAAATGTGTCGTAGTGGGGGGAAATTAGTAAACAAACCTATTTTGGCTTTTTTCTCCGAAATGGTGAACGATATGAAAAAAAGGATTGCAGCACGCTATTCAGGAGACACTAATGCATAAGAAATCACTATTAATTAATTTTCTTTGAGTGAGAAATAAATAACTATAGTGATTTTTATATTTACGCAACTTCAGTATATCTATATACATGAGCAGCAACTGTATCGTCTGAGAGAGTCGTTGCCATAACGTGCCACGTGACTGTGCGCCGACACGTCTACGGTGCGCGTACGAACACGCACGTAAGAGCGAGGGAAGGATCAGATTCACGCGCCTTTTTCAAACGTATTCATCGCGATATTTGCATTGAAAAATGGTTTTGAAATACCAATATATGTATTTTCTTTAATGGAACATTACACCTTTAAATTTGCTATTAATTGATAATACATATAAGGTATAAATGACTCACTTGTAATATAATACCTGTTCTTTTTCGGTATATTCGAATATTCTATAAAAAAATAAAGCAAAGTATTTAAAAAATTTTGTTGGTCATGTGGGATATTGTACATAAAAAATATTGACCAAGGATATAGTCTTTTTACACCAAAACTTTTCGATTTTTAAAAAAATTTTATTTCGAAGTATGAATTGAAAAGAGAAGCTGAATAATGTTATGTACATATTCCCACATTCATATCATAAGTGCATGTTTTTTTAATATAATAAAACCTTGAAATCGCCAATTCGATCACGGCTGTCAAAACCTTGCGGAGCCTAGGAAGTATAGAGAGTTATATTATGGCCAATTAAAGAGACCTAAGGATAATAGAAAATATTTTTTAATTTTTCCGTCATTGTTTGATAAAATGTGCTTTTCCCAAAATAAGTAATATATGTTGAGTAACTCATTTTTACCATAACATTTATTAACAATTAATTTAAAATTTAAAAGTGTATATGTCCCCTTAAGGGGCAAGCCTGGGTTAAACTCAAAAAAATACATTTTTTTCTGAGTCCAGAAAACTTTTTATGTTTAAAAGTTCAATCATTCTGAACATTCTTATGCTAGCAAAACACAATAATATCTTAAATTTTGCCATTGTAAAACCTCAAAATCTTGATCCTACATGTTACAATAAATCAATATTTTCAATACCATATTTATTAAAGGACCTCTGATCTTCACACGATTGGAAGTGTGTATATATAGATATATATAGCAGTGATCGTACAGTGAAATATATATATATATATATATATATATATTTCACTGTACGATCACTGCTATATATCGCGCAAGCGAAAATCGGGCAATCACGGAGCCCCCAGCGTTCTGTAAGGTACGATGGGAATATATCTGTATTTGTGTCGGGCGCTGCTGCAGTGCGTATGTTCGTTTTTGTCCTTGTGTTGCTCGTGACAGGGTTGACGAGTGGGGTATGGGTGTCGTATGCGCAAGTTTCGTGAAAGTGGAGCAAACTGTTGCGATTAGCGTGGGTAATATGATGCATTGTACTGAGCTTTTGGGAGCTTTGGTATTTATAGGTGGATATTTTTTGCTTATTCTGCTTTGTAAAGGAGGTGATGATTTTTGTCGTTTGGTACGGGAAGGTATTTTGGGGATTTTTTATGACGATGCGTTAAAGTTGAGCTTTTATTGACAAAACACGCTTTGAGGTGTAAGGTAATGGCATGCAGCTGAATTGGGGTTACAGTATTGAAGGTCTATAATCATTTTTATTACGTCTTATCGTACTCATTTTTCGGGCGGGTATTTTTTCAAGTCAATAGATTTTTAATGCTAAAAATAGAAGTTATGTTATCAGAAACGAAAGCATTATTTTTCCAATTTTAAAATGTTTCACAGTATTAATTTATGTCTTTATGTTTGTTACTTTCTGAATTTATTTTAATGGATATGTAATAATACTGTATGTATAAGTTTACAAAAAAGATTAAATTTCATAGTCTTCATAAAACGTATTATATATATATGTGTGGAGCATTCCACGTCATGTCAACCGATCAAAAAAATGTTTATATATATTTCACTGTACGATCACTGACAACATATTTTTGATCGGTTGACATGACGTGGAATGCTCCACATATATATATATATATATATATATATATATATATATATATATATATATATATATATATATATATATATATGTGTGGAGCATTCCACGTCATGTCAACCGATCAAAAATATGTTGTCAGTGATCGTACAGTGAAATATATATAAACATTTTTTTGATCGGTTGACATGACGTGGAATGCTCCACACATATATATATAATACGTTTTATGAAGACTATGAAATATTTTAAAAATAGACTAGTTTGAGAATTAGTTGCCCGTGTATTAAAATTATGAGATATTATTATTATTATTTGCCCATGTATTAAAATGACAAAATATAATGAAGAAATTTTATACCTTTAAATAAATACAATTAAACTATCTTGGTTAAGTTAATGCAATTTGTACTCAGCCATTCAACCTCACTGAAAAAGATTATGTAATTGCTCATATGAATTATCATATAATTTATAATATGAGATTTCTAGATGAATATAAGCAGATACAATCAAGAGGGTACTAAAAGGTAATTTCCAATTTAAATCTTAATATCTCACATGACTTATCATATGATTTTCATATATAATGAGTCATGCGTCTAATCCCATCACAAATCAGTATTTAATCATATGACAAATAAGGTGATTAATCATATGAAATACATATTATTGATCATATGTCAAATCAGGTACTTAATCATATGACAATCATGTGCCAAATCATACGTGTTATCACATGACAACTCACTCGAGAATTTTCTCCACATTAACGTTCGATCGATCCCCAGACAAATCGCGTGCTCAATCACATGACGAATCACTTGATCAATCGTATGCGATCCGTTTCACTATATTTATACAGAAGCAGCGCGATCGCAAGCGCGCGGCGGTTGAATTTTCTCGCGAGCCGCTTGACGAGCGCAGGAAAGTGTCACGCGAGCCGCGCAGACCTGCGCATTGGGTTTATCGATTCCAACGCGCAACTCGCACCCCCGCGCGACTCCTGCACCAGACTGACTCCCTCAGTCGCGGAGCAGCAGCGCGCTCTCGTTTTCCACAATTGTGTACACACAGTTCTCTCTCTCTCTCTCTCTCTCTCTCTTTTTATACAATCTTCACGACGATGCCACCGAGTTGATCAGTAAGTTTTGATACTCGAAGCGATGGAGCTGCTGCAGGCGAGCTGCGAGATCTCGGACAATTAGTGCCTTTGGGAGAGTCGGAAAGCTGGAGCTGCTGAGGCTGCTGCTGCCCTGGAAGTTTCGCGAGGCGGGGGGTAGTGGCGATTCCAGCACAGCGGGCGAGAGCGAAAATCGGGCAATCACGGAGCCCCCAGCGTTCTGTAAGGTACGATGGGAATATATCTGTATTTGTGTCGGGTGCTGCTGCAGTGCGTATGTTCGTTTTTGTCCTTGTGTTGCTCGTGACAGGGTTGACGAGTGGGGTATGGGTGTCGTATGCGCAAGTTTCGTGAAAGTGGAGCAAACTGTTGCGATTAGCGTGGGTAATATGATGCATTGTACTGAGCTTTTGGGAGCTTTGGTATTTATAGGTGGATATTTTTTGCTTATTCTGCTTTGTAAAGGAGGTGATGATTTTTGTCGTTTGGTACGGGAAGGTATTTTGGGGATTTTTTATGACGATGCGTTAAAGTTGAGCTTTTATTGACAAAACACGCTTTGAGGTGTAAGGTAATGGCATGCAGCTGAATTGGGGTTACAGTATTGAAGGTCTATAATCATTTTTATTACGTCTTATCGTACTCATTTTTCGGGCGGGTATTTTTTCAAGTCAATAGATTTTTAATGCTAAAAATAGAAGTTATGTTATCAGAAACGAAAGCATTATTTTTCCAATTTTAAAATGTTTCACAGTATTAATTTATGTCTTTATGTTTGTTACTTTCTGAATTTATTTTAATGGATATGTAATAATACTGTATGTATAAGTTTACAAAAAAGATTAAATTCATGTTCTCTTTATATTAATTGTTTTTAAATCATTTTAAACGCAGAATGTTGGTTTTAGACATCAGAGTTACTGGAGTACTGGATGGTCCGATCGGAATCCATGAGGACCCATTTTATTCAGGAAAGGTTATTTTTAATAAAATGGAGATTGTTTTAGAGTATTCTTGTGTTTTTGCTGTAAATATAGTAGCTTCTGCTAATACTTTTTATTTTAAAAATATACTTATTATAGATGGAGTAGTTCATTAATTATAATTTTCCATGATAATTAAATTATGATATTGTAATTTTTTGTAATGAATTTTTTACATGAAACTCAACAAAACTTATATAATTTAATTGTTTATCTTAGTATGAAAAGACATTTAATTACAAATTTGACTTTTTTAAGTATACAAGAAAGTTAAAATAAACATAATTGTAATAAAAGTACACATAAATAAAATCGTGTTTTACGTTTGGTATATATCTACTTTCCTATACTTAGCAAAGGGCGAAATTTTATTGAACTTTCTTCAACTTTACTGTCACTTAAACAGACCCCACTTTTTAAAAAATTGATCTAATCTTCTTAATCTTTTTAAAAAAATGTCATCATATTTTTGTTAAACGTATACTCTTCCTGAGATGTAATTAATTTTTAGTATATCATTTTACGTTATGAGCAATGAACAATGATATATATATATAATAGGTTAATGACAGAGATTTTCTCTGAAAATCCAAAAGAAAAAGCTTTTTCTTTTATTGTACTTTTTGAGTTTGTTAAGATTATATCTACCCTGACTGCCGCCACTGATTCCTTACTTTGTTACTATCATATAAAATTGTTTGCCTTGTTAAGTATTTAACTTTGAATATACCAATTCATTAGTGCTTTATTCTAATCTAACTTTAACTTATAACGAAACCAAAACAACCAGAAGGTAAACTTAAAACAAAACTAAAATAACTAAAAAAATCGTTATTTCAATTTGTAATATTATACTAGTATATACAACTGTGCATAAAAATGCTAAAAAATTAAAGTTTAATTCCAAGGGGTCACTGCCAAACTACATCACAACTTAAAGGTAGAGAAGGGTGTCTTTATTACCGCGTCGTTGTGCAATAAAGAAAATCATTGAAAATTTGCGTGACGTAATTTCTGAATGGCGCCCAATAACAACTTCAATTCTTTGTCCATCAAAGTAGCACAACAAACGACCGTACATTCCCTAATTTCCTACAAACAAATCTAAGACCCCAAAATCGTGCCCATTTAAGAAGAAACCCGATATACAAAAAAACAATCGCCAACAAAATAGAGCAATCCTTGTGTCGCAAACAAACAGGTGTACCCGGTGAGTCCGGTGACGGGTCCGGGTTCCGCCAAGTCAGTATGGGAGCTGAGTCCGGATCCCGACATGGTCGGCCACCTGCTGCCCAACAGTCCGCTGTCGGTCGGTGCGAGCCACCACCCGAGCCACCACCAGTCGGCGTCGAAGAGCGCCCGCAGCCGGCCTCGAAACGGACCCGACGACAACGTCTACGCGGACGAGGCGGCGCCCGGACAGGGACCGACCGACGAGACCAAGCGCATCTTCGAACTACTGAGGGCCGGGTATGTGTATTATCGAGTATATTATTTAAAATGGATAATTGTTGTTATTTGGTTTTGGTTTGTTGCGTAAGTGACATTTTGAGAATTGCTCATTTTATTTTAAATCGATTTTTCTTAATGAGTTTGAAATTAATGGACCTAGGAATTTAAAAATTTGTATATAATTTTATAGTATTATATCTTATAAGTCACATATAAGTTTTAGCTTGAAAGGATTAAAAAGAGAACAATTTTTTTAATTTCACCTGAATTCTAGCTTAAAACATAATTTGCTAAAAATATGACAATTATTAATCCTTCGATAAAAAATTTTAAAGATTAAGTGCGAAACAACATTTTTATTTGTCCAATTTTAGTGTAGAACTGTAGTAAAGAGTGAAACAGATTGCCGACATGAAAAGTCTTACTATATCCGGCCATTGACTACTGATCCGCGTTGCATAGTGTTTACGCCTTACAATATACAAATATATAATATTTTGTTAAATATTATTTAATTAATGTATATATTATTGCAGAGATATAGAAGCCATCGACGATCTGGTAGACAAGAATGGTTCAGGAATATTGAGTGTGAGAGATGAGTGGGGCTACACACCGGCTCACTGGGCTGCTCTTGATGGAAATATCGAAGTATGTTTCTCATTTAATGCGTCAATTTTGCGTACCTATACAGAAGTCCTAAAAGGCATAACGAATTTTTAGGTGATGCGATATTTGATTGAAAGAAATGGCCCGGTTGATCTGTCTTGCCTCGGAACGCAAGGCCCCAGACCAATACATTGGGCATGTCGGAAGGGTCACAGTGCAATTGCTCAGTTACTTCTTAAGGTAAGTAGTGCAAGTAAATGTACAATAGTGGGCAGAAGTTTAGAGCCCTCAAATATGTTTACATCCAAATACATATATTTTAGTTTGTGTGTTTAAAACCGATAACTTTGGAAAAAATTGTAAAATAGTTTAAAAATAAGCAAATGAAAGTAAATTTTATTCTCTTTAAAAATTAACTTTAAGAAAAGTTACGAGGGAATGAATTAATGAACTAAGCTTGAACATTAGATTCAAAGTTTATATTGATTTATATAGGATAACTTATTTTCAAACTCTGTTTCAATAGCCAATAATTTTTGTTAAAGTTAATTTTTTAAATATATTTTGATCGTCTTTCAAAGAGCATAAAATTTACTTTCATTCGCTTATTTTAAATAATTTAACGATTTTTTCTCTCAATGTTATAGGGTTTAAAACACAAAGTAAAAATATGTATTGAAATGTAAAAATATGTATTGAAATGTAAAAATATTTAGTGATTCAAAACTGTTTATAACTTGGTTCATTTTTTAAAATTATTTTGAAACATCTATACGCTGCTTAAAATTTTAAACTAAATTAGGAATAATACCTTTCTAGTATTAGTTCTTAGGCTTATATTGTTGCGTAAAGTAAAATAAACTTTTTACAATAGAATACATTTAGTCTGACTATTGAAGTCACGATTACAAGAAAGTTATTGCTAACTGAGACACGAATTTTCATTTTCTTTCAAGTATTCATTTTAAGAATTGAGAAACGAAAATCCAAAAACCAAGACAGGGTTCAAGTCTAAAACTAAAAGCGAGATAACAAAGAAGCCAAAATTTGTATAGAACTGTTCTAAAGAGCAATATGTTAAACGGTTCCAAGTAAACGCTCAAACAACAACAAACAGTTTCGATTTTTTCTTTGTTTCTTTTTGCGTCTTATTGATGGTCTTTACCCTACCTCATTAGCCAGATGCATTGCAAATTGTTAGCAATTTGACATACACGTTTTGCTATCGATTTCCTCAAGTTTCACGTAAAACTGCGTCCGTATATGCTGGAAATATCAAGTATTGAAGTAAATTATGAGGGCAAAGTGAAGGAAAATTTACAGCAACTATTGCTCATGATGTGCATGCGTATCATAGGCATAAATTGCCATCATATTGTCGTCACATTTCTCGATTTTTATGTTACACAAATTTCCATCAATATGCTGTTATTAATTTCCTCTCTATCTCTCTCTCGCACTGTCGTATATATGCGTAATCTTATTGAATATTATGTGAATAATATTGAAAATAAAATAATATATATTAATAATATCGAAAACAAGTTGAAAGCAAATCGATGTACAAAACTTGCAGCAACAGTTATCCATCAAATGTAAGTAAATCTGCGACCGTACATGTCAGCAATTCTATGGCAAGCATTCGCAGTCAATTTTACGCCACATTGACATCAATCCTTGATATATTCGTAATTTCTCGAGCGCAAGTTGGCACCAAATTACTAACAAACATTGCACAGCAACTATTGCCGCGATTTTGCGACTAGAAGCCTGGCTAATGGGGTATCCGACATAAATTTTTCCACTTCAACTCATGCATTGACTTTCATACGCGAATAAATCCCAAAGTCCCTATAAAAATCTTCAAGACTATAAAAGCCAGGCAACAATCCACAGTCCGGCGTGGCGGTGAACGCCGCGGACTTCAAGGGCCTCACCCCCCTCATGACCGCCTGCATGTTCGGCAAGTTCGCGACGGCCGCCTTTCTCCTGGGCTCGGGGGCCCTCTGCCACCTGACCGACATAAACGGCGACACGGCCCTCCACTGGGCCGCCTACAAGGGCCACTCGGACCTCATACGCCTGCTCATGTACAGCGGGGTCGATCTCCAGAAGCCCGACTACTTCGGCTCGACCCCCCTGCACCTCGCCTGTCTCTCGGGCCACGTCAGCTGCGTGAGGATACTGTGCGAGAAGAGCAAGATCGAGCTCGAGCCGAGGGACAAGAACGGGAAGACACCGCTGCAGCTGGCGAAGAGCCACAGGCACGGGGAGATCGTGAGGATACTGCAGACGGAGATGAGGAGGAGGGCCAGGTGGATACCGCCGGTCAATGAGCTTTGGTGAGTGGGATGGATAGATAGATAGATAGATAGATAGATGTACTCTTTATTCGTCTGGGACGAAATTTTACAACTGCATGTACGTATATAGTTAAAACGAAAATATCAGTCAATTTTATACATTTGTTATCGTACACTTAACATTCTTGTTGCGTTTTCTTAAATAAAAGATAAAAACGCCATTCGCTGTAACAGGTCGTCAATTTATAAAATCTAAATATAATGATCTAGAGACATAGTCAAAAGGTTCACAGAATACACCTCGTCATATACAATAATAAATAAGTAAATATAATAAAAGATAACAAAGTAAAATAAGATAAAAAGAATATATACACACGCACCTTCAAATTGCACGTACATCTATCACGTCGTAAAATAAAATACACACTCATTCATCTGACATTCTTACAACTATTCACGCTAATAAATATACTCTCATACTTAACATTTAACACTTAAAATAAATTAAATAAATAAATAAAATAAATTAGGACTACGCACTTCAGCAAAATAATCTCTTACAGAGATTGCAATTGCTTAAATAATAAAAAAAAAGGACTACGCATACATGGACGAAAACAATTTATTTATGACTATCCGCAGGTTCACTTATGTGTATTTCCGTCACCGTGTAGGTGTTTAAGTGCCTGCCCAACGCCGTTTTAAATTTGCTAAAAGATGGCAGGCACCTCACACTGTTTGGGAGCGAGTTTCAGAGGTTGGGAGAGAGATAAGTGAATGCGGTTGGTTTTCATTGTTTGCGATTTGTATATCGAGGTGACATTTGGTTTGATAGGAATGATGGTTTGGTTAAGGATGACTTGATTGATCTACTAATTCTTTTTAATTGGTATTTTATATCTCGTTGTTAGGGAATACGTAATATGAAGCTTCTTGCCTTCGTAAGTAGATAATGACCCTACTGCAAAATCTCACGTGGGATCTCAGGTGAATTCTCAGGTGAGATCTCATGCCAAAACCTCAAGTAAATTAGCGAAGCAAAAATAGCTATGGGTTGAAATACGTAATAAATCGGCTTTTAGCAAAATCTGATGCACCTTATTGGTGTTAAACCATAAACCATCCGGACGATACATCGGAACCTAGGTTTATTAAAGTACTTTTGAGTTAATTTTTTGTTTTTAAAACAGTTAAAAAAAATGTTAAGATCTCATGTAACATTAATTTTTTAGTTTAAAAAACAAATAATTAACTTAAAAGTACTTTAATAAACCTAGATTCCGATGCAACCCATAGCTAATTTTTGCTTCGCTAATTTACTTGAGGTTTTGGCGTGAAATCTCAGGTGAGAGCTCACTTGAGAACTCACCTAAGATCTCACCTGAGATTTTGTAGTAGGGGACAGACAGTGGTAGGGCGAATCATATTTTAAGTCTCGTTTAAACTCATCTACTTTTAGATTTTGTCATTTACTTGTAAAATTAAAATATCTGTTTCAATTGCCTTTCTATAATGGTCCTGGAGAAAATAATTTGTCAGATATCTGCATGAATTTGTAAGAAATATGAATTCGAACTTTTGTTTTGATTAAAATGTGCTTTGTTTTAAAATCACATCGTTTTTCCTAGGTTCCGTCGACTGTCTATTAACATTTTCGCTGCACCATGACCTATATAAGGGTCACGCGCGCTTTGACAATCGAAGTAATTATGCATTATAGAAACCTTATCCAACCATATTCAACGGCGGTTTGATCATTCTATATATATGACAATCTGAGCACAATCACTAGGATTTGAATATAATTAGGTATTATTATTTTCTTTTAAACGCAAATTAAATTCTTCTTAGTCTATTTTAATATTGTAAGAAAAAATGCTTCAGCTCTTTACGAGAGAAAATTCTTATGCATTGTCGCTTTGTCAGCACCAAACGTGTTAACTGACTTAGAATTCATATTTCTGACAAATCATTTTCAACAAATGATAAGTAACATAAGTATGTCTTTATGAGTAAGTTTTAATAGAATAAGAAATTCATATGTAATATGTTTTAAAGTAATGCCAGGAAAAAAAATAAGTTAGCAGTACTTATACAGAACTGTAAAATATGAAAAACATTAACAACCATACTGTATTTTAAAACTCACAGGGCCCTGTTATTTGGCGGAGCGGGAAACAGCAAGGGACCGTTATTACTCTTTATGAGTTCGGTCTTGTTGTGGGGCTATCCGATGTACCTGTTGAAATGCATCCCTATAACGTGGAATTTACTGCGGGGGAGTCACTACTGTTTTATATACTGGAATATCGTCATGTGGATATCTTGGATAATAGCGAACAGAAAAGATCCCGGTTATATACCACAGAACAGTGATACTTACTACAGGGCGATTAAACAAGTACTGAAAATATGAATTGCATACAAAGATTGCGATTGTGTATGGGAGACAATTGTAATGAAATGTTGATTACTTTTTTCAGATTCCTTACTTCGATAAATGGAAAAAGCGCAATGTTATTCTGTCCAGACTTTGTCATAGCTGTAAGTGTTTTAGACCCTTAAGAGCAAAGCACTGCCGAATCTGCAACCGTTGCGTCTCATATTTCGATCATCATTGCCCGTTTATTTACAATTGCGTTGGACTTAGAAATAGGTAAGAAAATATTTTCATCAATATTACTAAATTATTAACGTTGAAGCAATTTGCGTTGAACGAATTTCGTTGCATTAATATAAAATTAATTACTTTCAGAATGTGGTTTTTCCTTTTTGTGATGTGCGTCGCAATAAACTGCTCATTCACTTTATACTTCGCTTGTTATTGCATAGCAATTGAGGGCATACAATTATTGTACGTACTAGGTTTACTGGAAGCACTAGTGTTCTGCGGACTAGGTTGGATACTCACATGCACTTCAGTAAGAAAATTGATTTTTAATATCTATTTGAAGCATCTATCAATTTTGGATTTTCAAAATTTTGCAATATTATATTTTTCAGGTTTTACACGCTTGCATGAATTTAACAACGAATGAAATGTTCAACTACAAGAGATACTCATATCTGAGGGACAAAAAGGGAAGATATTGGAATCCCTTCAGCAGAGGACCAGTGTTGAACTTTATCGAATTTTTTCTTTGTCCCTCGGATCAATATGCCAACGATCCTCAACATTATCACATCTTTCAGGATGAAATGATGTGACGAGGCAAGTCGTTTTAATAAGAAAGACGAATTTTTCTCCGTCTGAAATATGCACAAATAAAAAAAGAAACGGAACTCACCAAGCCTATCAAGCACTGCATTTTTTGTAAATGTTTACGGTGTTTGCTTGTATATCTGAATGACCCAATGAAATCGTTATATTTTGTAAATTTATAAAATTATATATTTTGTTGCTTCGCTCGATAATAGATAAATTTAACAATGTTATACTGTACTGTAAAGGAATAAAAGATTTTTACTACAATAAAAAGTATAATTTATTTAAAAGCTTAGTGTGGTAGTTACAAAATACTGATAATATCATAAAATGCTCAGAGTACAGTCATGTTATAAACGATTTGGCAGCATTATAAACAACATAACAACCGTAAAAAAATGTCACAATCAGCATTATTTCGACAAAATTCGACATAAAATATAAATCAAATTATCATAATTGCTTCGTCAATTAAGACCCAATCAATGTAAGATCTTTTTTGGAATGAAAAATTCAATCGTTTAAATAACTTAGATGGTTTAATTATTTCACAATGTTTCCATAAATAATTATGAAGGTGTAAGGTAGTTGTAGCGAAAAAGATCTTTCTTTATGGTTCGAATTATTTGGAATCTACCTTTATAAAGCTGAGATTGCCACCCCGCTCTAAAAATATAGCCATTGAAAGTATATATCAAATGTTGTCAGTATATCTGTATAAAGCTACAATCTCATACAAAAGTATTTTCCATTGCTTATAAAGAATTTTCAATATAATATAGTATATATATTACAGTTTTAATAATAAATAATTCTATTCTATGCTGATTTGGAATAAATTAACACTTGAACTAGATTGCAGTGCTACAACCATCCAATAATTAAAACATCTGTATGAATTAGATTAAAACGTATATGTGCGCCTCATCTTTTAAATACAACTTTGTTTTAAAATCATGTCATTACATCATTGAATAAGAATTTATCTTTGGTAAAATTTAGACTTCAATGTCTACAAAAAATAGTTTAAAATTAAATTTGATCATTTAAAAGTGAGTAATAATTGTATAAATTATATATAATATGTATATAAATCTTTCTAAAATTTCTTTGTAGTTGTCATTACGTGTTGGCAGTCAAATCGTGTTAATGCACTTTTCTTTTACAAAAGGCTGAAGTGAAATGATAGCTTTTACACGTCATAGCAAAAATCATAATTCGGAGGCGGATCTGGTATTGGTGGTGGGTCTTGTGGAATGACAATTCCCTCAGCATCTAACAACCTAAGTCTGATATCCATTGACAAAAGGGTTTCTAAATCCTTTTCTGTCTCTTTACTTGTCATTTGATTACCTGCAAATTCAAATTATAAATAAATGTTATCAATTTTCGTTTCTAGTTTTAAAGTAGTTTATACTATACAAAAGTGTATAATTACCAAGTAAAGCATTGATACCATCAGTCCAATAATCAAAAACTTGTTCATCAGGAGCTACAAAGTCTAAGCTTGTAGTATCCACAGAGTCCAACATTAAAGAAAAAGCTAATTGATAAGTTGTTTTTCGTCGCTGTAAGTCTTTTATGTGAGGACAATCTTTTCCAATTAGAAGACCACGGATTTCCACAACAGCTAGTTTTGTTGGTAATTCGTCTATACTTGGCACTGACTTTTCATCACAATCACCATAATGGAAGACTTTATGATTCGGTGATAGACGAACATACCAAAATTTGTCTTTTATTCTCTAAAAAAACAAAAATATTTAAGGAATTATGATAAGTACATTCAAGTATTAATAAAAATAAAAAAATAAAAAAATCTGGTAGACTAACCTGCCCTCTTGTACTGTATTTTGTGAATCTGGTTCCTTCTACCAAAAATCCAAATCTTTGCTGTTGTATTAGAGACATTATATCTGGGGTAATTTGCTCTTTTAGCTCAACAATGGGTCTAGCATGACTCTCCCATTCTTCTCGACTAGTTCTTTCTTGTTGCCACAAATTCGTTATATGAGAGTAAGTCAATTGTTGCAATTTGTTCTTGAACTTATCCAGGCCTGTTGGCTTTGAGTCAAGTGCTCTCGTGATCTGCGCTTGTACTACTGAAAATACTTTGACAAAGTCTTCTGTTGTTGCTCTCATTTCTTTCCATGTTTTGTTCAGTAAAACTATGCAAGCACAGTAAAATTCTTCAAAAGGATGGTCATGCGTAAAGAACATTGGATGATAAGAGTGACCTTGTTCACTGAGTGCTTCTCCAATACGTAGAACCTGTTAAGAAGTATCTTTAATTAGAGCTTTATTTTATATTCAGCATTACATTCAGGAATCATATGGATAGAGAAAAAGTTTTTAAGAATTTTGCTAATAGTTCATTTTTGTTTAATTTTGAAAGATATTTTATAAAAAAGTTTGCATATGTACATCGCGTCGTAAGGATTTAGAAGAATCCGGCCGTTTGCATAATTCTTTGGTATTTAGCATAATGCTTACGGAAATGCCAGATTCTCATGCTATGACATATATTTAATATATATTTAAAAGTATTTTTGAAAAGCATTTTTAGAAGCAAATATTTTTAGATTCAATACATACTTCACAGAGTAATTTGACAAGTTCTACACTAGTTCTTCCAAATGGACACTCATGCTCATCAGCTCGACAAGAATTCTCTAATACAACTTTGGTATAACTTTCTGTATGAATTCTAGCAAAATATACCATGCAGTCAAGGGCTAACATTCCTGGTGGGGTTTCTGTAAAATCCAAAGCTGGATTTATATCACATTTAAATCCTAGTTTCTTGTAATCTTTAGCAAATAATCCTTGTTTTCTTGCAGTAACGTCACTACTGTTTGCTCCTTCAGTGTCAAAAGCAATTCTGCGAAGTTCTTTGATTTTGTCATGAGCATCTTGATCCTGGTTGTCCATTTTTGTCATCATTCGTTGTTCCAATAAGCTTAACATCAACATTTGAAGAACATATAGTTGATGAGCCATTTCTGTACCAACCTATTTAGAAATAAATATAACCATAATGATTAAAAAAATATAGGTACTGTTATTTTTTAACTTTAGAATAATCTGTACAATATGGAATTTTTCAAGTGCAAAATGACTTTGAAGGGCCGAATGTAATGAGGGGATTAGCACTCGAAAACGCGTAAAAGTATTGTCCGAAGGAGTGAATTATGAAAATCGATCAAATTGAAATATTAACAATTAATACACGTAGGTAATTTAATTGGGCATCTTTTCGTATTAAAACCAAATTTTTATCGTCTTTTGTTTTCTAATTATTTAAGACAAAACGAAATTTTTAACTTGAAAAAAATTTCATACATTTTTCTCTTCAACTCTTCAATAACTTCTCGCGGTTTTAATATTTTTTATTCAAACTTTAAAATAATAATCTTCAATATGTTATACGTGTATTAGAATATTTAAAAAAATGATGTATTTTAGAGTCATTATATTAATTTATTGAAAATATTACTGTCAAAATCTGCCATTGATACAATAAATCAAAAAAGTTGTGTTACATAATTTCAAATCGTAAAAATTTTCAACGAGAAAAATGTTCGTTATATTTAGATGAAGTCTATTGGAAAGTTTCAAACCTTGAGTGATAAAGGTAAAAAAGTATAAGCGATTTATAAATGGCATGCTATTTCGGCGTGGTCGACGCAGCTAAAATGCTTAAATATTTTTTAAAATATTCTAACACATGTAGAATATGTTGAAGATTATTCTGTTAAAGTTTGAATAAAGAATATTAAAACCACGCTAAGTTACAACGAATTGAAGAGAAAAATGTATTGAATTTTTTTCAAGCTAAAAATTGCGTTTTGTCTTAAATAATTAGAAAACAGAAAAAGATAAAAATTTTGTTTTAATACGAAAAGATGCCCAACTAAATTCCCTATGTATATCAATTGTTAAAATTTCAATTTGATCGATTTTCAAAATTCACTCTTTGTTCAATATTTTTACGTGTTTTCGAGCACTAGTCCCCTTATTGCATCCAGCTCTTCAATTATGTGACTGTTATATTAAAAAGTTCAATTATTTATTTATTATGAAGTTTAATAGGTAACTTGCTTCTTTATACAAAAATATATACTGGTACAGATACAATTTAGAAAAAAGTAATGAACAATTTTTTTTTTATAATTATTACTTTTAGACTTACTTGACCAGTAGATTGAATAATATTGGTGAGAAAAACATTTCTAACTTGCTTTGATTGTAGGGTTGCAGCAACTGCTTTACGTTTTCCCATATCTGCTTTTAACAAAAGAGCATTTATCAAAGCTATCGCATTCTGTTGAATTTGTGAATTCATGCTTTGTAAATGCATAACAAGATTTGGGAATGTAACTTCTTTTTCCACTTGACCACATTTTGCAGTCGAGTTCAATACAATATTTTCTAAAATGCTCAGTGATGCTTTGATAACATTGGAGTCAATAGCTATTGCTTGATTATTCACATAACTAGCAACTTTGTTAATAAACGGCCCTTCAAGGATATCCCAAGATACAATTCCATGTTCCATCAATTCGACAAATGATTGTAAACAATAAGCTAAAGCACTAGATTTGTATTTTTCTTTTTCAACCTACGTGTACAGAAACAAATTATAAAAATATTTCATTTTAATGATAAAAACTAATATTCCTTTAGCTTTGTGTACCAGGTTAAAACTCTCGTTTAATCCTCAAAGAAATGAAAATTTGTATGTTTATAATTTATGGTATAGAATTTACCTGTGAAATAATTAAAGCCAATCCTTGCTTATTCGTAAATTCCAGAGCAAAAGTAATATCCCGACTGAGTTTGCTAAGCTTCTCAAGCGCCTGAATGACCTTATCTTCCGAACTGCCATTATTCAACTTGGCAAGGATGTCGCTAGCAGTTTTCGAAGGCGAATGCTCCAATCGCAAAATGCTCCCATTCTTCACTTCGTTCCTGTTCTTCTCCGTGATGTAGTTCTGATTAATGTTTTCGGTGAACTGCAGCGCATACGACTCAGGATCCGGCAGGTCCCAACCATTGCAAAGCTCCTAAACCAATAACGCACAAACATTACACCCAAACTTAGTACACAAACAAAAGTCACACACACACACACACCGATTGAACTCTCACCTGAATGATTCCCGTGAGTGGCTGCTTCTGATTGAACTCGATCAACTGGGCCGGTTTGTTCGTCAGCTCGACGTCGATCTGCACGGCTATTTTCACAATGTTCGAGTCCTTCTGCACCGGCATCTTGATCGTTTGCGTGTACATGAAGGATGCGTCGCTCGCTTCGCCCGCGAATCTGCGCCCTCCCCCCGCTTTTTTTCTCTTCTCTTCTAGTTTTACGTGGACACGATCGACATGATTTTGCTTCGTCTAGTATGTCGCGCACTGATGCAGGCGTCGTCTACGAAATTCCCTCCGATGGCTATTGTGCGTGCCCCCACCCCGGACGTTGAAACCTGACGATGGCGTCGCGCGCGGCTGTGATGCGCGCACAGTGTGGGTCTTTTTAACAGATGATTCACGGCCAGGTTAGGTTGGTAGGTGACTTGCTTGGAGGATATTGTTTACGTGCGCCTTCGTCGTTTAAATCCTTTCAAGGACTTGGGAGCGAACATGGAATATTTAATTTTCAAATGTGGATGTGGACTTGACTTTTGTAGATTCCATGCGTCAATATTATGATCTTTTTCTTTTACAGCGGTTGACGGAATAGTATTTTATAACTTTTATGTACATTAAAAATAATTAAATTTATAATTTTTAAAATTGTCTATTTACAATTTTACAGTACCAGACTTTTTAACAGCTTATTTAGTCTTCCAAGAAAATCTTGAAAGATCAGTCTTTTTATATATTTACAATATATCACCTTGGTCATTAAGGCGACTCGTCTTCGTTATTTCTAATGCGATCCTCCGGCCTTGGAGTTATTTTCACCGCTGAAAACTGCTGACCCAATATTTTCATTACTTCGCCGTGTTTAACACCGGCTGCATTTTGTTTCACCAATTGATAGTTTTCCTTGACGTAAAGTGCAAATCCAGTAGGTTCCTTTGTTTGAGCTGTGCTTTTCTTCTGCACTTTTCCATCCTTTGTGATTTTGTTGATTAAGAGTTCAAACATTCCATGACAGTAACCACATCGTTTCCTATTGAGATCTAAAGATTTGGAATGCCTTCCAATGCTGTAACCACAACTAGTACACTTATAGGTATATTTTGTTTGAATTTCATAATCGTGGCAGCGAGCAATACGTGGTAGCTCTGGAAAGACTTTCATTGCTTTGTCGGCCCATGCTTTCCAAAAGCTTCCATGTCCATCTGACACGTTGTTTATTAACCATGTAGCAGCATGACACATTTCATGAATTAAGGTATCTCTTAATCTATCTGGAGAATCTAAGACTTTTGTTGCTAAAACGATTCTTGATGATCGAACTGTGTTTCCCAGAGCCTTGAGAGATTGCTTATTGTAGCATTTTCCTGCAGTTCCTCGTAATCTGACACTCCACTCTATTGACATATTATCTGGTAGCTGATTATCAAAAACCTTTTCATTGAATAATTTGTATAAAACTTTGCATAACTCTTCTTTCATTGTATTGTATTTAACTCTAAATGTCATTGCTTTGAAATCAGCTTCTCCCAGGGGTACATTCTTAGATAATGAAGCTAAGAAACTTTTTGTAGTTTGCTTTGCTGGTTGTTGAATAACTTTTGATTTTACAGCTTCAAAATTAACAGTTTTCTTTAATTTTATATTTTTTGTAACTATTCTTGGTGGTACTATGTCCTCTGGATCGAATTCACTTGTACTAGAACTAGTAGAGGAGTCAAAACTAAGTTTTCTTTGATTATTATCTCTGTTTTTCCAGTTCTCATCGTCTAACTCAGATTCAGAATCACAAATTGATAGTACCTTTTTTAGATTGTTTTTATCGTTTCGCTTAATAGTTGAGGTAGTTTCAGTTTTTAACTGATTATTTTGTGATGCTGCAGGATTTGAAAGAGCTGTATAATAAGAACAATCTGGGCTACTTTCTGTTGTTGATTCGTCATTTACAAAACTATCTTTAATCTTATTTCTGCTTTTTGTTTTTTTGGATGTTGTTTGACTACGTTTTGTTGGTACATTAAAATCAGTTTCTTTATTTGACAATTCGCTGTCAGTGTCATAGTCAAGCCTTGGTTTCCTGAAAGTTATTTTTTTTTCTGTTTGTACAACTTTTATTAATTTCTTTGTTGTTTGTTTTCTGGGTTCAGTAGCAGATACAAGAGATTTTGCTTTATCTCTCCAAGTTGCTCCATATAAATTTTCTAAAATATCTGCACAGTCATTGACTGTTGTATTAATTGTTGTATTTTTTGTTTCGGTATCATTTTTTTGTGCATTCTCTTTGTTTCTTAAATTGACATCGGGTGAATCGTCAGAGTGGACTACATCATCGCTAATTTCTAAAGATTCAGGTATTATCACTGATGATTTTTGTGGTATTAATTTATTAGTTAATATTTTATCTGTATAATTTGGGCTACATAATTTTTTAAATGTGTCTAGTTGGTCAGTGGATTCAAAGGATTGTGTTTCAGGTATTATTATTCTTTTTGAATTTGTTTTCAGATTATTTATTGGTATCTTATCAGATTTTTGACTTCCAGGTGTTCTGGAATCAAAAGATTCTGACTCAGGTATTATTCTTTTTAAATTTGTTTTTATATTACTTATTGGATTTTTATCAGATTTTTGACTTTCAGATGTTCTAGAATCAAAAGATTCCGATTCAGGTATTATTATTCTTTTTGAGTTTGCATTTGTCTTATTTATTGGAGTTTTATCAGAACTTCTACTTCCAGGGGATCTAGAATCAAAAGATTCTGATTCAGGTATTATTAATCTTCTTGGGTTTGCTTTTACCTTATTTATTGGTGTCTTATCAGAATTTTTACTTCCAGGTGTCCTATCTTTTACAATATTTAATTGTCCTTGTTTTGTTTTTATTAAGTATTTGTCAATTTTATTTTGTTGTTCAGATTCTCGCTGATTCTTTTTATTTGATTTTTCAACTGTTCCTGGTTTTGATAATTTTCCACGATTGTTAGGGGTTTCAAAGTTTAATTCTAAACGCTCTAAACTGCTATTTCCTGAACTTACTCCACTTTTTCTGCTATTTGATATTGCACTTTCTTGACTGCAGGAGCTGCCACATCTAGAGCCGTCAACATTTGTTGAAAGCCATTGCAATATTTCTTTTTTCTTTCTTTCAGAAAGTGTCAGGCTCTCAGCTACTGTGTCTTTTATGATTTGTGGTACACTCGTTTGTTCAGTTTCAGAATCACTCTCTTCAATAATTACTTTTCTTCTATTGCTTTGTATGGATAATGTTCTCATTATCGAATTAACTTTATCAGATTTTTTAATGGCAGTATCGCGTATTGGATTATTATAAGATTCATCATCAGAGGATTCTAAAATATAAATACCTTTTCGTGTCTGTGCCTTGATATCATTGGTGTACTTCATTTTATTTGCATTGCCATTTTTGTTATTAGAAAAAATACTTTCATCAGTACTGGAATCACTTATCATGATCACTTCATTCAATTGTTTTGGTTCTGGTTTTGATTCAACACTTTCTTGAGTTTCGTCCACATACGATTCTGACAATCGTAAACTAAAAGATTCAGTTTCAGCTTGATCTTCAATAGCTGTCGAAGAAAATATCTTTTCAGAATCTAAAATAATTTCTTTAGAAAATTCCGACTTTTCTATGAATAATTGATGGTGATCTGTTTGTTTTGTTTTCCATTGTTTGTAAAATTTGTTATCGAAATCCATTTTTGTGAAACTATCGACTAACTATACAATTGTTCTATAGACAATCGAAAGTCCTCAATTTTCAGAAGTTTATAGGACAAACAGGTGAATATCAACTAAGAAACTTTAGTTCCGATTTTGTGATTTATCAGTTCAAAAGTTTGAACTTCGTTTTTGTTTCATATTTACTACTGAACACACTGGTACATTTCATCATTTAAAATGACTTATGTCATGTAAAAATAAACTTTTATATGAAGAATATGAAAAATTATAACAAACACGTTCTTATACCAAACCACCTAAACAACCACCATTTTTAAATTTTTAACGGTCGAAGACCTAACCTAACATAAAAGTGCGCGCGCACATTCTTCGAAGTAAAGAAAAAACATCGAATTATTTTTTATTTTAATATTTTAAATTTATGTTAATTTAACATAAAGATTTTTATTATTTATTTATATAAAATACAAGATATGATGTAAAACTTAAAAGGTATACAGTTTAATTAAATAAGAAAGTAAGACAGAAGTAATTTTTAAAATATTGTTTATATTTCTTCAATGTTTTTTTTGTTATTTAGTTAACAATTGTTTTAATAATTCTACACAATTGTGTTGTATGCTTGATATACTTAAAAATATATAGAAAGAGTTGCTCTTTGTACTACATTCTTTTCAATTATCGATGTCACATAAAAATTTTCATTCCCAAACAAAGCATGAAATATTTAACGAACTTATATATATTAAAATAATTGATTCTTAAAAATGATCTAATTTTTATTTACAGTAATGTATATGAAAGTAAAAATCTATCATTTACATAATTACAGGGTATTATAACAAATTATGGCTTTGACGCAGATCTTTTAATCACAACTTAATTAATTGATTCTAATTTGTACTTTTTTTTTCATTTTCCACATTATACTAAACTTAAATAGTATACATTTTAACTAATAATATTTAAAAAATATAAATAATACATATTTATAATTTTATAGTAAAGTAAATTATTATAAAATCAAATAGTAGTGTACTAAGCGTCATTTCCATTTTACATAATATAATTTCTACCAATAAAGAAATTAAACTTAAAGTTTCCAATCCCATGGAACACATAAGACTCCATCACTCATTACTGAGTAATAGTGCGTCACCCAAAGTATCACTCCATCTAACGATGGTGCCAAAATATTCTTATGCATTAGTAAGCGTTCGCAACTTTGAATCATGAGGTCTGGAGTTATACTGTCATCTTTATTTAATGCAGCTAATCCTAATTCACGGATTGCTCTATCGTGTAAATCACGTTCGATGTGCTTAATGCTGTAAATAATATTTAAAATTAAATTGATTAAATGGAAATCTTTGAGTTTAAGTTGGTTTACTTACTTGTTGTAGTGGTGTAATCTCTTTGTAGCTTCTTCGAGATTCTCTGTGATAAAACTGACTAGTAAAAAGCTAGGACACGAGGATGGCACAATAAATTGACCAGTTGGAGATAACATCAGAGGTCCAGCTTCCCTAAAGTATAAAGTATGATATGATAAATTATAAAATATTGTCTTGTTGAATAATATTTGTTTTAAAACAAGCAATCCTAATATAAAAACATTGAGAAATATAAAAAAAAATGTACATTTCTAAAGAGTTTAAAATAACATTGTAGAATAAAAAATTGAAATTGTTAAATAAAATACACAAGTATGTCAGATTTGTTTATATGCTATGCACTTTTTTTATGAAGTCAGTTTCTTTGAGTTAACTTTATAAAGTTGTTATGTTCGAGTTTTTATACTTACGCTTCTATTACAATTTCATAAGCAGACAGATTTTCTGGCCAAGATTTAGGATAATTTCTTCTTCCACGGTAGTCCGATAAAGTTGTTGTCAATTGCCGCAGTTGTGATTCATATTGACCAACCATGACCTTTGGCATGAATTTCCTACACATGCAAAGTATCCTAAACCTAATTGTTATTCAATTTATGGTTTTCATTACGCACCTTCGTCCAACCTTGATGTCCAGTAGCACCCTTGATACTGCTTTTTCAAAAGCTGGTAATCGGAGTAAAACTACATCATATTTCTGTACGTTTTTTATAAGCTGAAATTTTAATTTTTAAATAGTGAATAGTTATAAAAAATTCTTATCATATAAGAGTCAAACAAAAAATAAATATAATTACATAGTGTATGTGTAATACAAATATTTGAAACTAACTATTAATGAAATATGTTATCACTCACATCCAGCCAATTATGACGAACTTCTCCAGAATTGAGCATGACATTTCCTTCAACACCAATACCTGTATCATTAGCAAATACAAGTGTTCTATCTTTCAAAACTTTCATTGGTTCTGGATGATGCTCTGACAAGGCTTTAAAAGCTAATAAACAGCCTCGATAATGAGTTATATTCCATCCACAATCCCAAATAATATGTTTTAAGCCTAAAGTTTTACAAAGTACGTTTTCTAATTTTTTTACTTCAGACCTAACTGGCCTACAGGCTTCAAATTTGATATGAGCATCATTAACATGCTTATCTAAATAGGCTCTGAAATAATTTAATATATTACTATTAGAATTTTGTTATGTTTATTCTATTTGCTACAATTTCTTAATACATTTATTTTACATAAAAATATCTGTTTATAAAATTAATTATTTTCAAAAATTTCAAAAATTTTTATTTGAAATATTATTTAAGAACTAGAATCTGTGTACTGATTATATAAAATGATAATAGAATAATTGAAAAATAATTTTAAATACATCACATCAACTTTTTTACTGAAAAATACTAAGTATAATAAAAAATGTATCCTATTAACTCTTGGTTACTGATACACATAATCAAGTCTGATATATCAATGTTATTGAACATAAAAATGATCAAGGATATTTGAATTTACTGCATCCACTTGAATTCAAATTAAACTCTTTAGCATAAAAAAAATTCTTCTTCAAAAATACTTACTTCAACGTATCAGGTACAGCATTCATTTTCCTCTTCATTAAAATAGAAGCGTAAATTGGATCATCTTCTAGATCAGAAAAATCTATATCGTCTGCAGAAAAATTTCGACTCCAAAATCTTGACTTATTACTACTTTTATTTAAATTGGAAGGTTTTTCTTCAATTTTGTCAACAAATGTTGTTGGCAAATTGCATGTCTTCAAAATAGAAAGAACTGTCTTTCGAAGGTCTTGCTCATTTAACTGTATATTTACTAAAGTAAATTTACCAGCTTTCAATTCTTTTTCATCTTTTGAACGAAGGTAAAAGGCCAAAGTTGTTGGCCTGATGGCTCGTTTTTGTTGTAACGTTTCTATTGCAGAACTCAACAGTTTCAATGAATTCTCATTCACTGTCTAAAAAATAAAAAAATAATAATGATTTAGTTATTAATTGTTTCAAAATAACAGTACATCTGAATCTTAAGTCTGAATCTAATTCAAATAAACTACATGCAAGAGTTTGCAATCATAGAAATCGATATATTGATTTAATTTATATTTAAAAAGAAAATAGAAGTACCAATCAGCCAGATTTAGAAAGGCTGGAATTACGAAATTCAACACTAATGGTAATATAATTATTTGGAGGTAAAATCTAAAAATTTCTCGTAAAAATGGTAGCCTTAAACAAGAAAAATGGTCTCATTCACTCTTCGATTGTTATTAATTAATTACAATTGAAAACCATACCAGATACTTTCATTCACCACTTTGACACCCAAAAAAAAAAATCAGAAACACCTATATCCACAATTTTCCAAACTTACATATAAAAAAAGAAACTCACCCTCTGGGTTGGAAATTGGCCAAAAAGATCCGGATGCACCGTGAAGTAAAAGGGCCTGAGCGCCGTGGAGATCTCACTTGTACTCAAGGCCCGCACAGCCTCCCTACTGCAAAAACTGCGCCACACACAAAACAAACAAAGAGTTTCATTAAAGTGCCTGACCTTGAGATAACGCGCTCATGGTGCGGGTGCATGCACGCCTTCTCTTGTTTACTCGCGCCAAGCAAACGAAAAAGGAGAAACCTACCACTTCTTCAGCGTGCAGTACATGTCGATGGAGAAGTAGGAAGGTGGTGTTCCTTTCTCGCGCAACGATTACAACATGTATCGGGTACTTATTGCCTCGGCGACGTCCAAACCTCCGTCATCTCCATTTCGCGCCGCGGCTACGACACGTCCTCCGCTCTCCCCGGCAAGGCGACACTGATGCAGCAGCACCAGCAGCAGCACTGGCTGCTGCTTTGACTTGGCGTGTATAAAGTGGGATGCGCGCGATGTCATATTATTATTATCGTACCCGTGCTGCGTAGGAAAAACTAAAATCAGATGTTTCGTTTCGCGGCGTCTCGCTCTCGCGCGCGTTAAGAGACGGAGACGGGGTACTTATGCGCGTTGAGCATTCGCTCGGCGCGTGGAGTGCGCGATGTGTGGCCGTGATAACGAGGCTTACGAGGTACGAGGAAGTGACTGGTAGTTAGCGACCGTCAATCGTGGTAAGATGCGGGTAAGAGGCGCGAAAATTCATGTCGCGATTTGAATTGGTAAAATGAATGAGTGATGTATGTATGGGATGACACTCGACGTGGGGAACATGTGATGCGAACGCTTTGCATTTTCGAAGTAGTCCTCCAATGGGATTAGCTGAGATGTGTACATTCGATCCAATGAAATTGCAGTATTAGAAAGAATTCGAATTGTTGGAATCAGGTGTTCTCCAGGTCGAGTGTGTATATAGCGGATATTGCGGTGTAATACGAGACTCGTGCGTCAGGCATATATACACTTTATATGCCGAAGCGTGTATTAAAGGATTTATTTTTCTCAAAAAATTTGCATCAGAATCAAAATTCTTTTTCAGGATTGCTCTATTTATTCAACATTAATAGCGGAATACTTAAATTATTATTAGAATTGAAAATTAATCTCGTAATTTTACTAAAACGCTATAAAGAATAATGAGAAAACTACTTGTGGTATTATGATACAGTGCTTAAATGAATGTCAAAATGATATAAACAGAAAAAAACGTTGATTTTTTTGTAGGTATGTTTTAACTAAAAGAAATACTGAAACGTTCGCTCGGTTAAATTAGTATTCCAGTATCATATTTACTTGTATTAACATTTTTAATAGCGTAGAATCCAGTAATCAAATTTATTTTTATTGTATATGATTAAGTATAATATGATTATATATACGAGAGGGGAGATCGGATAAATAAGCTACAAGCTACTCACAAAAAATGTCCACTGCATGTATGTGTGTGCGCGCGCGTGCGTGCGTGCGTGCGTGCATGCGTGTGTGTGTATATGTGTGTATGCGTGTGTATGTGTGTGTGTAAGTGTCTGTGTGTATGTGAGTGTGTATGTATGTGTGTATGTGTATGTATGTGTGTGTATTTGTGTGTGTACGTGTGTGTGTGCGTGTATATGCGTGTGTATGTGTGTGCGTGTGTGTGTGCTTGCGTGTATTCATGCATGCGTGCGTGTGTCATGTGTATGTGTGTGGAGTACCAAAACTAGTCTTTTTATTTTATTAAACTAAAATAGAAATGGTGTCTTCCAAAGCCGATTATGATACCTCGAAAGTTAATTTTACAGAGACCTCGTTTTTAGTATAAGCCGTGGTTGTTTATCCCCTTATGGAAAAAATGTGCAGAAGAATCGGTAAAATTTAATGTAGATGAAGTTTGAAACGTTCGTGGAACTATTTTCAATTTTTGCGTGAATCGTTTTGTTAAGGTCTAAAACAAAGTATCCGACATGCCTAAAAGTAAGGAATTATTTTTGTAGCCCTATCTAGACGTTTTATCTCGCTAGTTTTTATGGGAGTGAATGAGCAGTCTTAGAAACTTATACATACACAATTTTATCATCAATTTTTTTTATGAAGAACCAAATTGAGACTCGAAAAGAAAATGAAAAAATCGATTTTATTTTCTTATTCGAAAAGTCGGCGTTTTATCTCGGTAATTCTTTCACAATCAAGTAAAGATTATTTTATTAAACATGTGTACATTTTTTGAACGATTAAAGCATGAGGAAATCTTTGTATCTAAGTAATAATAAATAAAAAACATTATTTAAAGGTTAGAATAATAGATTTATACGTATTAAATTAGATGTTTCCGTTATATCTCGTTAATTCGTTGACTATTACACAACGAATAAAAACTGCACTTATATTAACACTTTCACGCAAATTTATTCTGAGGAAAAAATTTCATTCAGATATTTGCAGTTCTAATACTACCGAAGCTATATTATGCATTCGACTCATCTATTTTAAAATAATATTGCCAAAGTTATATCCCGCTAATTTTTATACAATATTTTACATTATAGATCTAAATATATTAGTCAACGAACTAACGAGATATAACGGGACTATCTAATTTAATACGTATAAATCTATTATTCTACCCTCGAAATAATGTTTTTTATTTATTATTATATAGATACAAAGTTTTGCTCATGCTTAAATCGATAAAAAAAATGTACACATATTTAATAAAATAATCTGTACTTGAATGTGATAGAATTACCGAGATAAAACGTCGACCGTACGAATAAGAAAATAAAATCGATTTTTTTCTTTTCTTTTTGAGTCTCAATTTGGTCCCTTATAAAAAAAATTGTGTAAATAGTTTCTAAGGCTGTTCATTCTCTCGTACAAAAATTAGCGAGATAAAACGTATAGATAGGGCTTCATAAATAATTCCTTACTTTTCGGCTGTTTTTAACCTTATTGAGGATCAGCCCTATTTTAGGCATATCGGATACTTTGTTTTAGACCTTAACAAAACGATTCACACAAAAATTGAAAATAGTTCCACGAACGTTTCAAACTTCACATACATTAAATTTTACCATTTCTTCTGTACATTTTTTCCATAAGGGGGTAATCAACCACGGATTATACTAAAAACGACGCCTCTGCAAAATTAACCTTCGAGGTATCATAATCGGTTTTGAGAGACAACATTTCTATTTTAGTTCAATAAAATAAAAAAGCTAGTTTTGGTACTCCAAAGAATAATTTACGTATCAAAGATTTTTCTAAATTATGTTAAGAAATAATAATATAATACGTGTATATAAGGGGGAATTATCATGTAGAATACAAAAAGAAAGAGTAAGTTTTGGGATTTTTGTTAAAGAGCCAGTATAATCAACATTTTTTAAAACTTTTTACATATATTTGGGGACATTCTGAGAATTAGAAAAAGTTTTATTATTAAAAAATGGCAGCTTATAATCCAAACATCACTAGATTTCGGGAATAATTTTAAAAAATTTGATTTTTAAAAAAAAATTTAGTTTATTTATGTTATTAAAAGTTATTAAAAGAAATAATTTGTTTGTTTTCAGAATTTTTTTTTGTTATAGATGAGTGTAACGAACACTAGAGCTTAAACCAGTTTTCAATGCGATTTTCGCAAGATCACGGCAAAAACTGCTTATTTCCCAATCATAGGTGGCCGTTTTCTAATACAAAAAATTATTTTTTACGTGTCATAATATTAATAAATATACTCAAAAAGATGCGGAAATATTCGTTGTGGTGGCTCTGTCGTTTTTTCAAAGTCCACCATTAACAAAAAATGAAAATCCCACTGAAAGTGAGCATTTCATACATTCTTCTAAAATTTTGGTTGAGTGGGGTTACCAGGTAAACTGAAGAGAAAACAATGTTTGAAAATAGAATTGTCAACATGGCTTCTTATGGCGAAATATGCATTTATGCCTGTAACTACGTGAAATCCCATGATTTCATTATAAAACCACCAGGAGATTGTATCTTTTTAATTATAGATTACGATTGTTTAACGAAAATACCCGGTTGCCAGTCAAGTATAAAAAATATTTAATAAATAAGTAAAATATATTATAACATATTTTTAGGTCAATAAGTCTGACAATTGATATTGAGTCATTTATATTAAAAATTCGTTGGTTATTAGAAATAAAAATGTGTGCCCCCACGGGGCCCTGCGAAAATACGGGACTACGTGATTGAGTCATCTTATAGTGTTTTACATAATAATCCCCCCCTCTCTAAACATTATAAATGAGAAAGTTTTTCATACATATTGTTGCGGATAGGGATAGTAACTAAGTGAGTATATATTATGCAAAGAGCAATAGAATAAATTCAAATGTAAATAGTAACCTTTTTCAGAAGATTTGCTTTTAACAAAAAATCTGACTCACCTCCGGCTTCCCAACTTTTTCTTTGGAATACTGTAATCTATTTTTACTTATAAAACAATTAACACACAAAAAATATGGTAGATATTAGTGCAGTTATGCTTTCGTTTATCAGTTTCCTGTATTTAGTTTATAAATCTATCTTTAACATAACAATTTGGATTCTCAAACACCTCGACAACTTTTGTATTGACACAGCAGGACGTTTCTCTCGCTCAAAGGGATCATCCATCGAATCCTTATACATATATAGGTAGATGTTCAAGCGAGTTGGGTGTCACGTTCCTCAGTCTTTTACCGAAAGCTCCAATTTATATAATGGGACGATGAAAACAAATATATATATACATAGTCCGGACAAGGATGCTCGTCGATCGCGTTAAATAAACTATACTGCTTGACGAGGAATCACAATTACGATGTCGAGACAAATTTACGGATAATATTAGTTATGTGCAGTGTTATTTGATTATTGAAATATGATACCTATGGCTATAGATAATTTTTCCTTTATATTCCTTTTCATAAATTTCGATGTTTTCAAGGATGCTGAATCAGAAAATAAAGATTTCTTAAAAATTTATATCTATCTCTGCGTAATATGTACGTACTTATGCATGTATGCACACTCGATGATACATTCCACTGTTGCGAATGATTTTCAAATTTTTGAAATATTCCAATACGAAGGATCAATAAGCAATTAAAGAACAAATGAAAACTATCATGCTACGGTATTTCGAAAATTTGAAAATTGTTCGTGACAGTAAAAGTTGCCATCGAGTGTACGTATGTGTGTATATATATGTGTGAGTATGCGTGTGCGCGCGCGTGTGTGTATATGCGTGTATGTGTATTTTGCGTATGTGTGCATGTGTGTGTACGTGTATATGTGTGAGAGCGCGCGAGCGTTTGTGTGTGTGCGTGCGTGTGTATATGTGACAAAAAATTGCATCCACGGTAACTCTGAAACACATTTATATTTTTCTCTCAAAGTTTGCAGGCGCGTTAGGCATGATCTTACTTAGAACTGATAAAATGTTAGAGTCAAGAAAATAGATAACATTTAGATGTTGTTTGACTAAAATTAACAGGTTTGAGAATGATTAAAAATTGTAAACAAAATAGAAAAATTTTTTTTTTGAGTGTACACCTACCAGACATCTTTTTCCGAATGCTTTTCGCATTCTAAAAACGGGAAAAATAGTCGACAATACCCTTTCCAGTGCCAAGTTTGATCTTCGGTCACATTACCATTGTCACTTACGCTAGCAAGCGTCCGTTGCCGCCGGACACATGTGTAGAAGCGCGCGGGCTGACGCTGCACGCTCTTCTCGCGCGCCGACTTTTCGGCGCACTGCGAGCGCATCTCGGGCCGGTTCGACACACCACTCTCTCTCATATACCCCGATAAACACATAATTAGTCGAACTCATCGCCGTCTCATTCCCAATTACAGCCCAACCATCGAAGGACTACGAACCTTAATTGGTACGTGCAAATAACGCGAATCTCCCAATTGTGTTTAATAAAGGCTATTGTTGAGTTGTTAATAACTCGGCTCTTATTAGTCGAAAAAAAAAATTTGTTCACAACAGAAAATTAAAGTAGACGTCTAGAGCTTCAATTAAAGATGTAAATATTATTATCTGTGGAAAGTTATACACATATAAAGATAGTGATAGAAAAACGTCAAAAATAAAAATAATGTCGAAAATGACGAGAAAGTACGAAATCTTTAGTTTTCACGCATTTTTTATATTTTCTATCACTACCGTTATTTGTGTATAACTTATCATGGAAATAATATTTTTTGATCTTTGACATCTCAAATTGAAGCGCTTGACGTCTACTTTAAATTTCTGTTTTCAAAAATGTTCATTTCGTCCGATAGAAGCCGTGTTATTAACGACTCAATAAGAGCCTTTATTAAACACAAATTGGTTAATAGTAATGTGACCGTAGATCAAACTTGACACTAGAAAGAGTATTGTACACTATTTTTCTCGTTTTTAGAATGCCAAAAGCATTCGGAAAAACCGGGTCTGGTAAGTGCGCACTCAAAAGAAATCTTTTTTTGGTAGAGTTGTTTCCGATTTTCTGTAGAATTGATCATATATTCTATTGATTTATATACAAAAAATTTAAAATATTTTATGTTTTAAATTTTATGTTACATTTATATCACATTTTATATATTATATCACATTTTAAAGCAAAAATACGATTGCTAATTACTTAGCATTGTTTTTATAAATATTTAATAAAGTGTCTAACAAATAACTTTTAAACGAATACGTATTTTTCGTTAAAATAAAGTTTTCAGTGCTAATTTCGAACAACTAATGTTTGAATTAATTCCTCTTCGAGAAAGTATTCTGCTAAGCAGTTAGCGGCTGTTGTTTTTACGCTGTGATGATTGCGATTTTGTATAATTCATAAAGAATAGTGTGTTATTCTTATTTGTTAAAACTTTCTTTACAGTTCACAAGTTCACAAGTTCACAAGCTAGTAGTAACGAGATAGCAGTACCTCGTACTTATTAAAATCAAGCCGAGCGCTGTTAGCTTAATTAATGCATCTTACTTAGATTTTAGGAAGTGTTAGTTTTTGCATAGCATAAACACCATTTTTTAAATTCTAAATGTACGACATTATTTTAATTAAAGTCTGCGGTAGTATGAAAAATGAGGACACGTTGAAAAACTGAGAATTAAAGTTCGTCAGGTAATGGAAAAATATGAGTATAGTCAGACAATTTTACAATTTGCATGTTTTGCATCATGGTTAATAAAATTATTATACAAATTAATAATGCACAAGTATATGTTAATTAAATTAAAAAATTATGCCTAGATTTTTTTAAAACAAATGTATGTTGAATGTTTACACACAAAAATGTAAAAGTATAAGAAACACGGTGACACTTGACATGATTATCCACGAAGATGCTTGCACCGAAAATTGTTTTATTGATTTCGAATCTGTATTGTTTCTAGGTTATTTTCCAACCCAAAAGCCACTTAGAATTTTGAGAATCTGATAACGGGTTTGAAATCAGTGCCCCAAAAACCTTTATGCGTGAAATTTCATGAAACAGCGATGGCTAGAAAAAATCGTGCTTCAAAAGGTTAAGTTCTGGTTAGTCCTCCAGATCCATACGTTTTTTCTTTTTTTCTTAAATTTCTATATTTTAAGTTTGATATTGCGCAAAATAAATATTTTCACCAGGTCGAAGTGGACCATTACCCATCTCGATATGTGGATCTAAGCTACTTTTTCCGGCAAAGGAGTCAAGAAAACTAAAAAAGAATATTGCTCATATCTTATTCTTAAGACTCAACAGTAATCCCTGAATTTCTTCAGATTTTTTTGACAACGATTTCTGTGCCTTGTTCGTAGAGGGTTAAACAAAAATAAAATGTTTTTTTGACCCATGGAAGCATACATTTTTCCGCCGCCAACTATTTTCTTTTTGGTTCTTAAATAACCTTGAAATAATAAAGATTCGAAACCAATAACAAAATTTCAGTGCAAGCACATTTGTTACTACCTAATCATGTTAAGACTCGACGCGGAAAGTAACAAACAAATTTGATTGGATATATTTAAAGTCAGATACTTTTTAGAAACTAACGTATATATTAAAATTAATGAACAAATTTTAACTAAAAAAAACAATTTGGTTTAGTTGTAAGTTTGTTTTATGAATGTCCAAATATCAACAATTTTTAATATGTACTTGTACTTAAAATAAAGCTGTAAAAATGAATCTTCGATTTACTTCTTCGTGAAGCAATCAACATTGACTCACGATTAGGGTCTATTGTAAGAACAGTCTAAGAAGGCTTAAACAGATAATAATTAAATATCTTTAGTTACAGTTGTTACCATAAAATGTACTATTGTTTATATTGTCACGTACGCAAGCAAGCGTCGGTGCTCGCTGCGCACAGGATTTCCTGTGTCAAGCGAGAAATCGCGCGACTATGCTGACGCTGCACGCGCGAGGTTCGCGCGCCGTCGTCGCGATGCACAAACAGTGCACCCTGACTCAGTTCGGCACGAGTAGAGACACGGCACACACATCTCTCCCTCTCTCACTTAGCCCAATAAACACATAATTAGTCGAACTCATCGCCTTCTCATTCCCAATTACACCCCTACCAACGAAGAACCAGGTACCTTAATTGGTACGTGCAAATAATGCAAATCGCCTATCCTTTACCACACCCACGTACGAAACCTAAACTTACGTAATACTATTGTAAATAAATAAGGGATCCATTACTTTTCGCAGTTACTATGTGGGCGTCGTCAAACGATGAATTGAAGAAGTACGCTGCCTTTTGTAAGAACAGTATAAGAAAGCTTAAATGGCTATAGTAATTAAGGCCAGGTTACTCCAAAAAACGTGATTTTTTTCAATAAATTTTATTCATAGTACAAAACATGTTGAGTAATCAATTTTTTTTACATATAAAAGCACATATATTAAATTACTTGAAAAAAATTTTTTTTTTGTTCAAAATGGCGGTTTTGAAAATGGCTGCTGAAACTCGTCTGATTAGTAGATGGATGACATCATTTCTTGGAAACGAATTATCTGAAAGCAAAAAACAAAACGGTTTCATGTTCTGTATCGAATTGGCTATGGCCTCAAGCAGAATGAAACATTTTCAATGAAAAAAAACAAAATGGCGGACTTTTGAAAAAATTCAAGTGAAAATTCACTAAAACTAAAAAAAAAAAATTTTCAAGTAATTTAATATATGTGCTTTCATATGTAAAAAAAATTGATTACTCAACATGTTTTGTACTATGAATAAAATTTATTGAAAAAAATCACGTTTTTTGGAGTAACCTGGCCTTAAGTAACTTTAGTTATAGTTTTTATCGTAAAATGTACTAAAGTTTATATTGAAAATAAATAAAGAATCCATTACTTTTCGCAATTGCTACATGGGCAAGGTCAAATAATGAATTAAAAATAAAGTACGCTGTGATAATTAATTAGAAGAAGGTTCAAAGGTGAAAAGTAGTTTGAATATAGACGGAAAAATCAGTATCCTCGGATGTTTCAAAGCGTGAGGTGCCACTGTAATGTGTTATCTCTGTTTCACGGAACTACACTGTAATTACTTTGGAGTGCAGTGAGAGGCTTTGTTTAAGCAGATTAGAATTGTAAATTTCACTTGGTCTTTGAAGTTGAGCGTGAACTAAAATACCCTTAAAATATATTTTATTTGCATTTTATTTACAACATAAATTTGGCAATACAAAATTTTAAAGTTCATATATTCAAAATTGTTGGATTGGATTTATTTATTTAAATTACTTTATCGATAGGTTTACAATTCAAACTAAAATATTAATTTATTGATTAGCATGAGTTACATAACAGCTTAATCCGTTAACGCCGTATACGTCCTTCTGTGGGATAAACTCGAAATTCTGCAAACCTAAGGAATGTATAAGCTGATCAAATTGGACTATTGTCGATTTTATAATACAGGCCTAAGTCATTTTTAGTCTCGTAAAAACAGAGAAAATAATTTGCATAGAAAGTTTAATAAAGTAGAAGCTTATCATCGAATAATGAGAATGGCCTGATAAGCTTATATTTTTTGTTTGTTAAATTGATATAAGAATGGCTTAAGGTGGTTCCAGCTTTATACATAGTACTTAAAATATAAACATTTCTATATTGCAGAAGTAGAGAAACTAGCGTCAACTAGAGAATGAGTCAATAAAACACTGGAGACTTATTTTTTATCCGATTTTAATTTTGAAAGTCTCGTTTTGTTCCTTGAATATATTTTTATATTTATCATCTTTAAAATGGTTCTTTCATGAGAATCAACCTTAAAAAAAATTATACAATGATTTGTTTACGTGTTACAATATCAGAAACGCTATAATATAACAGAAGGGTATTTTAAGTGCCAAAAGAACATTTTTCATGAAAATTTCAATATTGCGAAATTAGATATCGCGTAAATTAGTGTAAATGCATTATAAATAGCATAAAATTACATATCTTCTACAACCGAAATTTTTGGGATAGGCGCTTTCCCTTTTTTGTTATACACGAAAAAATACATATTTAGCTTAAACGGTTATATCTCGGAAATCTAAGATCGAAAATCATTAAAAAAATTTTAGATGCTTAGGGATTCAGTGAATCTACGTACTAATATCTAATTACATATAATTTGAATATTTAAATAATTTTAATAAATTACGTGCAGAGAAAAAATTGCTATGATACGGATGATTACCTATCGGTGTATAATTTTAGTTAAATTATCTTTTGACAAACCATTAATGATAAAAAAGCACACCTTTTTTGAGATATTAATTAATTAGAAAGAGATATAGCAATTTAAAATTAATTTATTAGAACACAGAATTTTATATTGGAACAATTAGTTTAGTTAATTGAGGGAGCTAAGTGCCAATTAATTGGCAGCAGTTTTTAATTTGAAACTGCAGGAAATTTATTTTTATCGTAAAAGTACAAAGAATAAGATCAATATTTAGAATAGTAAGTAGGCAAAAATGTTTTATTGAATTTTATTTTAAAATTCTTTTTTAATACCGTAGCTCAAAGAGATCAACAGATTAATTTGTTTAATTCAATTGTTATAATTGTTATATAATTGGATTTTTTAAATTTATTCAGTTATGATTTTAAAGGTCTAAATGAAAGCTCCAGCCGGTGAACTTAATGTCTTGCAACCGATGCATGTCGTGTAATCTCGTTATTGTAAATTGTGTCACATATGTTATGCGCTTATATCATTCTATTGTATTTGTTCTATACTTTAGTTTCATGAAAGAAGATAAGCTGATAGTGATAATATTTAAATCCATGACGTATTTTATACAATTACAATTATTATAAAATGCAGTAGGGGATCGTAGTACACGTTGAATTAGCGCGCACGATGGAAATTCTGATTTATTTTTATTTTGAAAAATTTTAAAGAGATGTGAAAGTGAACTAATAATTCCTACCTTTTCGACATCACATTTATATTTTTCTTCTCCGCAATAAACATATATTTCTAAAAAACGCCATACTATCCCCTCCGTATTCTTACCAGGAACCTTAAGTTAAATTTTCAAAAACTATCATTATTAACTACCGGAGAAAAAAGCGTTTGAAAATTTAACTATAGTTATATTTTTTTTACAACAGATACATATAACTAGTAATGTATATATATTGACGGACCAAAATTAACGTGCTAAAGTTATCGTAGACATGATCGAAAAGCGTGTAATACGTACTACCAGAGTTAAAACTGGCTGCGGCAACGATCAACTTTCAACTGCAATTTCTTAAAGATACGGAATTTTATTACAGCTAAGAATTCTTTTATACTCTCTCCTATACAACTTATTCATTAATTATTTGTATGGTTTGTAATTAATAAGTGTAAAAAATAAATTACACAGATAAATAATACGTACCTATTTATAGATAAACCACAATCTGTCTTTTTACTAAATTTGTAAAAAAGAGATAATTAAATTTATAAAATGCTTCATACAATTCTATGATATTTTCACTACAAGAGTTTTACATCAATTTCTTATTCCGGAAGATATATGATGTATCTATTATAACGCACCCACAAAGCAATATTTCGATTATCATTGTTATTACGTCTTATTAATACATGAAAAAAAAGTCAGAAAAGAAATATTAACGAAAAGTAAAGAATAATGTTACGATGGGTGACTCTGCATCGATAAGAGCTAGGGGTGAGTGATTGCTCGAACAACCCCAGGGTAAACAGATGAATGTCGATTAGAAAGGTGTTTTTGACTACCGTTTAACGGTATGTATACAAAACGTTTTTTTTATTTCTGAAAAAAGTGTTTATTTATTTTTTTTAGACATTAATATTTTTGATAGGTAAATTGATTTACAATTATTCTATGTCAAATAATATTATTCATTTTTATCTTGATGAATCTAAATACTAAATAATTACCAATTAATTTTAATTTATTATAGTTAGCCAAAAAGTGAAAAATGTATAATTTTGTTTCTGTATATAATACAATCTTGTTTTTAAATTTGAATATTGATTATTGTTAATACAGAACATTATATTATAAATATTTAATATTATAATTTAAAAGAAAAATTAATATTTATATTACATTACATGTATATTTATAGAATCCTAGATTTAAAATAGTCACATAGGAATGTTATTGTGTAAGAGAAATCCGTAGATTCTTACAAATTACTCGAATAACGTTAAGTACACGCTCCAATGAACCGTACATTGACTTTGTATATCGTGATGTGCAAAGTGTTATCATATAATATGCAGATGACTGACATAAAATAAATGACATTGTTTCACACTTTGTATTAACACTAAATAATTTTTTTCTGTTTAAGTAATATATATCAATAGGGAGATTATTAAAAAAAATTTCGTATAGTTTTTATATGAAGTAAGGACTATTTTTATTCTAATAAGTAATTCGACATTTATAGTCTAAATTTTCATTCACTTAAAGATAATATTAATGATGTAATAACAGTGTAACGTTTTATTACATTCATTATTTATTATTCATGATATAAATTTTGCGTGTGCGTATTTACCTGAAGATAATAGATTTATTATTTATGAACAATATAATGAGTATTAATGTATATAATACAACGGCTGTAATAAACTAGTACTATTTCTCTGTCGTTTTAATTATTATGACTGCGGCTTCAATATAATAAAAGTAGATAATCAGTTTATGATTAAAGTCTTGATCAATTTCAGTATGCAGTCTAATCGCAAAACTACGAAAATAAAGATAAAGTGACACTACGATGTTGAAAAAATTCAAACTTATTTTCATTCACACCAGAATTTGTTTTTGCAGTCATAATGGGGTACCATTACTTTTATGCCTGTTATTAAACCATCGATAAACTCGCACACCATGCAATACAATGCAAGTAATGGTGCGTCGATTCCAGATCCGCCGCGATAGTTTAAGCACCGGATTATATATTATTGATTTGTTCCTGCGACGCTTAGCTTGAACACCACACTGTTATAATATCGTGAGTCGCTATGAGCATTACAGTGTCAGGACAGTTTCCCAGGTGCGCATTGTTGAATTACATTTTGCCTCGGAAAACCGCACATGTCCTTCGCGATTCTGCCAAACGCGAAAGCAATTTTTTTTTGACGAGTGCGCGGGTATGATGTTAATTATCGATAAATGTTTATATTTCCGTTTACCCGTCTTTCCCTTCTGAACGATGGACTGTCGGACAAAAAGATTTTATCCGGCTTAAGTCTTTTTGGTGTGTGTATGTGTGTGAGAAGGACAAAGGTTCGCGCGTTTAAACGACGTGTATTTTTTTTCAATAGTTCTGCGATAGTTATTGAGATATCAGTGAGCAAATAAGTGGACGGCACGCATGCTTACTTGTAGAATGTATTTCAAAGCTCTATATTATAAAGTGAAGTACTCTTTTTTCTAGAGGTGTGATCAAAGCTGTCTGAAGTGAATGATTGTGAAAAAGATATAAACATTTTAGTGTCTTTCATAGTATGTGCAAAATTGATTTGTGAAGAATTTGTATAGTGCAGATCAATCAGTAACATAGATACAGTGTGAGTAGATCTGTAAAAAAATGTTGAAAATTTAGATACGTAAATGAGGTAGAGTAATTATCCTTAAATTAATGCGTAGATTTTTTTGTGGAATATTACGCAATAACTTCAGCAATGGTCTTTATTTTTGCGTAAATTCTTACGTAAAAAGTGCAACAAAAGTTTTGCGTAAGCTCTTACTTTGAGTTCCCATGAAAATTTTTACGATTAAAATAAGAATTTATGTAAAACGTTCATTGAAATTCTTATGTCAAAACTTACGAATTTTTTGCGTTAGTTTTGACATAAGTCCTCTCTCTAAATTTTTTGGAGAGGATTTTCATTCTTTTGTAAAAGTGAGTTTTTCACTCTATTTAGAGTGAAATAATACGCGTAAAGAAAAGATAATTATTCACTTATAATAATTACTCACTTCGTTGTTTTACGTTTTAGAAATGTTTTGATGAATGGATACAGTTTACTGGGAAGGATGCAATTGAGAAATAAATTTAAAATACTTCAGAAAAATTGTTGGTTGGATTTGAACCCAGAACCTTTAAGTTCTGGGGCTGCCACTATAATACTAGATCACCGTTGTGTCGGATTTCGTGTGCACTGATTTCTCCTATGTACTCGAATTGGTAGATGAATTTGTATTTAATACTAAAATCAGTTTAAGACATAATAACTCAGAGCTAAAAAATAGTTACTTTTAATAAAATGATACAAAAATTATATTTTATATGAAATTTAGTATTATTATGGTAACTTGAATATTTGGCCAAAGAGTCTATTATTTTTTTGACTACATTTTCTCAATTTATGCAGTTCTAAGAAAAGTTTAAGATATTTTAAATACTAAAATTTTTAAAATTAATAAAACGTTTGCTATTTAAGGGGATGTAAAATACTGATCGATTCCTACCATACCGGCTTATAATTTATATTTTTTTCTTTATAAAATAAATATTTATAAAAAACGACATTATATGCCTTTATCAGAAATGTTCAGTTTATTTTTCAAGAGGTATCATTAACTTAATTAAAAAATGGGTCAAAAAAGTTAAGAGGATATGGGTAAGCAATGCCCATACGCATTGCTTACCACGGAAAATATTGAAAACTGTTTTCCGGTTAGAAATAATACCGGAATCTTTTGAAACTACCAAAACCAAATATTGCTAATACAATATACAAATTTGCAGGACATAGTAGTCATTTTTATTTACAAAATTTGTAAAATCTCGAATAACTGTTTAAAATAAAAAAAGTCGGTAATACAGATTCCTGTAATAAATTCTATTTTCTTAAGTGGTTCAATATTCCCTTTGAATTTGTAAAAACTATATCTGGTTAAATTTTCAAGAGATTTTAAATAAAAGCTACCTTTTACCTGTAGATAAATTAATTAACCACATAGTTGTATATTTTTTAACCCAATCTTTTGTACAATCGAATAAGGAAATTTCTTGAAAATTTAATTGAAGATTCCTGGTGCAAATAGTGTTTTAAAAGTAATCAGTCGTAATTCGAAACTTTGATTAATTTATAGGTTGTATAATATAGATTTCACTCCAACCTAGTGTGAATGTTAGAGCGAATCCTTAGTCACTCTCTAATTTAGAGTGGTAAAATTCACTTATTAGACTGGAGTGACCAAATTCACTCTTTTAGAGTGAAAATTCACTCGTTTGGAGTGGAACCCTCGTTCACTCTACATTTACAGCAAAAATTTCTCTCCAAAAAATTTAGAGAGCTTGTGCAGGTTCTTAGGTTTGCAATTTTTAAATCAGTATATAATTATGTGCTTTAAAGTAATCAAAAATGACTACGTGTATACCGAAAGTGTCAAAACTGAAGTTAAAGTTATTATTTTAATTAGTATATAAAATTGTAACTGTTGCAGATTAGATGAAAAATTCATAAGTGGTTGATACAAATCCGGCTCGAAGGACCAAACCTATTAAAAAAGTTATACTTTTAATGTGAAAAAAGAATGAAACTTTCAACTATGAAAATACGAACTGTGAATACAAAATCAACGAAATAAAAAAGCAACTATGTGCGATCAATCGTATCCATCGCTCCAACAAAATCCATTGTCAACCAACACACTCAAACTCTAAAATGATCCACGTGACCTGCTCAAATCCGCCGCCCAAGGCGAAGACCTCGTCCTCCGGGACGATGTCGTCCATCCAGGATCTTCGCCCGGCCTTCCTCATAGCCCGTATCTTTGGCCTGGCACCCTACTCGATCACGAACACGAGCGTTCGCATATCGAGGAGAGCCGTACTCTATTCCGTGCCCTGGTTCCTGTTCTACCTGTACGCCATGTACAACCGGTTGGATTTCTACTTCAACGGCAATCTTGATATCAAGTTCAGGCTGCTCTCCGTGACGCGGACGGCTCTCGCCGCGTGCGCCATCACCGTCGACATGGTCATCTCTGTCGCGAGGGACAAGAGGCTGCAGAACGCTCTCGATTACGTCCGAAAGTACGATCTCGCTGTCAAGGTGAGGGAAGGACATGTGTCTAAGGGTGATATTCGTTTTTACTTTTGTTTTATAAGAAACTATTCAATTCGAGATTTTGAAGTACTTTGATGATTTCTGGCACATATTTTGCGTTTATCACAAATAGTAACACGATTGCACATCCACCCAGGAAGACTATAGCACTTTTCACGATTTTCCCACTAAGACAGCTAGCACGATTCGCATTTCCTGCAACTTGACTTTTTCGTACTGTTTGATTTATGTGGGTAGCCTCATTTCCTTGGATAACACGATGATTTTTCGAGTTAAAAAAATGTTGAGCGTCCCAATCGAAAAAAGTCCAGTTCGATCCGACAAGAGTGTATCGGCACAACCTAAATTCGTCGGTTGAGAGGAAAACCATGCCGTCTCAGCCGAGCGGTGAAGATCAGGCCATCTCGGACGAGCCGTGAAGAACATGCCATTTCACTGATAATTTTTCTTCTACAATTTTAATTTGACAATACTTTCGAGAATTTAATTAAATAACTCTTGAATGTCTAATGATGTACTGTTTGCTATAAATAACGTAATTAGGAAGTATTTTTTCAATCTAGTGTATTTTTTGCATAAATTTCATTAATATAACCAAAAACATAGTTTTTTGCTTAAAGGTTATTCAGCGGAAAATTCACTACAACGTTAAAGTTTTTTTCTATAATAACAGTATGAAATAATATAATTAAAATATAATTAAAATATAATAATAATAATAATAATAATAATAATAATAATAATAATAATAATAATAATAATAATAATAATAATAATAATAATAATAATAACAACAAATAATATAATATAATAATAATAAAGTAATAGTCATTGTTACTGACAAAATACTCAAATTTTCTGGATAATTACAGTAAAATTTATTTTTTGGATTGGTCAATTATAAGTACCTTTATATTTCAGCATAATGTGATTTTAACTGTCGATTTTTCATTCTTGAATTATAGCGCAACTTAATAAAAAGTTGCATAATGATGACACAAAAAACTAATATTTAAATCAAAGTTATTAGTTAATCACTAGTTAAGGGGACAGATGTACTTTTAAAATTTAAATTAATTGTTAATACATTTTAAGATAAAAGTAAGTTTTTCATCGTATATTACAATGTAATGTGTTAGTGGTTTTTCTGAGTTAATCGAATAACTTGATTACATCCATACATACATTTGAAGAGTGCTTGATGGGTTCCTATAGTATTAAAACATGTTTTTATGTAATAATTTGTTAGTTCTTAAGCTATTACATTTTTCTCTATGATGAAAATATAAGGCTCTCCCTTCGAACGGTCATGCCTAAAAACTATTGATGGTTATATTAATGAAATTCATGCATAAAATACGCTAGATTTAAAAAATACTCCCTTACTGCTTTATGTATAGCAAACAGTACATTATTGAACATTCAAGACTTATTTAATTAAATTCTCGAAAGTGTTGCCAGCTTAAAATTGTAGAAAAAAACAACCATCGATGAAATGGCATTCTTCACCGCTCGGCCGAGATAGCCTGGTCTTCACCGCTCGGCTGAGATGGTATGGTTTTCCTCTCAACCGACGAAGTTATATATTTTATACGAATATTGCTAATCTTCATAGGGAAATTATGAAAAGTGTTAGTCTTCGTAGGGAGATCGAAAATCGTGCTAGTCTTATTACCAAATTTCGTGGTCATTATTTAACTGTCAGAGAAAAACATTTTTTTGTGAAAGAATTACGGTTTTGAGTTTTGTAGATGCAGTTTAAAGAAACCTGACTATTTATGTGAATTAATGATAACGTTTTGGTATCTTCTTCTGTTAAATATACAGTAAATAAGGGGCCGTCCATAAATTACGTAAGAGGAGGGGGGTCTTCAATAACTTTACGGTATATACTGAATATATGTATATGAAAATCAGTGAAAATATCTTAAGGGGGGGTCTAAAATTCTCAAAAACAGCCTTACGTAATTTATGTACAGACCCTAAGTATATTATTACTGTAAGCAATTATAGAGAAGGAAATACAATTAGAAATCGTAATAATATTACGATACAGTTTGCAGTGCATATATTCCTATAGTACACGTTATTTTTTTTCTACTTATATAATAAAAAATGTTTTAAATCCGTTTTATTAAAAGAAGTACAGTTTTGAATAGTTTGAATAGTTAGCACTGCCATTTTCAAACTTGAGTTACCGTATTCAATTATGATGATAACAACAAAATCGATAAATTATAATTAATAAAAAGGGAATTTTATCAAATTGTTGATACAAAGTACATCGATAAAATAATTACTATATAATCATAATAATAATATCTTTAGTACGACGTGGAGACGAACGCAAGAATACTGAGGATACACAGCTGGACGGTATTCAGCTTCATGATCATTTACTTTCTGTTGATTGGATGGTTCACGTACTTCAACGAGCCTTACGATAGCGTGATGGCGGCAGTCATTTACGTGTATTTGTATCTGCCGCTATCCATCGCTGTCATGAAGTTTGTCACGCTCGTCACATCCATATTCTTGAGGTTTCGTCATCTGAATCGGATGCTGTTTCCAGGTTATATATTGTCATCTATATTGTCACTAAATATAAAGAACAAAATTAGTATAAACATGTAACGATTAAAGAAAAAATAGATTTTTTGTCAGATTAGTACAATTTGCAATTTCTCCATGAATACTAATAAAAGTTGTGCCGATAAACTCTGGATGGGTAGAATCAGAATTTTTTCGAGTTCGGGTCGGGTACTCAACTATTTTGGGACTCGAAAAATGATCGGATTACCCGAGAAAATCGGACTACCCGAATAAATTAAGAAGCCCGAAATGGTCAGGCGGTTGAATGTTACATTACGTAATATACATATCAACCTACTTTAATTTTTGTTTAATTTAAAAAACTAAAAATACCATTTTATTATTTGTTAGTATTGTATCAAAGCAACTTAATACATTTTTTATGCAAATTCCTAATTTTTATAATTGCATATAAAATTAAAATATAACTATCTATTATCGCATAATAAAACCATATAAAATGTATTTTGTAATCATCCGATAAAGAATCATATTTCTCCAAATTCAATTAACACTCTTCAATAAATTCGACTGATGAAATGCGTTTTATTATTTTTTTTAATTAAAAAATACAGCGTGATTGTATATTGTAAAATTTTAAATATGATTAACAGACAAAATAATCGGGGAGTGAATATTGCATTCGAAATCCCTTAGTTTCAGTATAGGTATTTTCATGAAAATTAATTATACAATTGAATGGTTTCTGGGAAAATTAAAATTAAAATTTATAATAAGGAAATTGAAATGACTCTTGGAAAAAACTTTTTAAATTATATTTTTAGAATTTAGAATGATATTGTTATAGAATTCTGAAACTAGATACTTATTAAAAAGCCTTTATTATTTTTTATTTCTTTCCAAGCTAATTAAAAAATTTCTTGTAAGTTTTATCGCTACCTGAAGTTTCATTAGTTTTATTGCTCTCTTGTACTATATATATTTTAGGTATTCTGTACAGGTCAAAATCGCCTACAGTGTCAGCAACCTTTTCTCTTTCCTCCTATTTTGAACAGTAGAGTTAACAAAATATTCTTATTCATGCGTGTACTGCAACTTATCTATACAAAAAGCGATCCCCTTTTTCGCACAACTAAACGAATTCTTCTTCCGTTTGAAATTGCAGAATTGATTAAAATGTAACTTAATTTGTATTTTTTTCTTAAATTACATATACAGACATATCCCAGGTAGTGTCTTGTAGGCCCGATCTCCGCTACTAAAAAATCCGGAAAAACATTTTTTTTAATGTCCATGAAAAATTCGGACTGACGGGGATTCGAATCCACGACCCTTGAGTGGCCTATGTCTTGGGAGGTACGCGTTTAGCACTTGAGCCATCGACCGCCCTAATTTTGCAAGTAATAAATAGTACATTGTGCAACTAGGGGAGAAAATGAGCTATTTCTAGCGAGGGTAAGGTATTCAGCACTTCGACTCGTGCTGAAAATACCTCACCCGAGTCCTTGCCCGATACCTTACTCGGTTTAGCGTATGAATATTTTTTCACATTTTTTACAAACACGCTCGAAATGCGCGATTTTCTACGCTACTTTGCGGTATCAAAATAGGCCTATTTCATGCCTGAGTTGAAAAAAAATAGTTGTTCCTTACAGTTGTAAAATGATAAAAATTGTTGTAATTTGCTGTATTTTTTTAATTTAAATAAAAAGAAAATAAAACGCATTCCATCAGTCGAATTTATTGAGTGTTAATTGAATTTGCAGAAATATGATTCTTTATCGGATGATTACAAAATACTTTTTATATGATTTTGTTATGCGATAATAGATAGTTATATTTCAATTTTATATGCAATTATAAAAATTTATTATAAATCTTCAAGGAAATTATGTTGTAAGAACACTACCTATATAAGTGTTATATTATATCCACATTTTCAAATTGTGACAAAAACTTAATTGTACGTTGATCGTTATATCGTTAAGAATTTATTAATTCATAATATTCTACTTAAAATATAGATATTTGATCATATGTAAGCATCTACAGTCATATACGATCATATGAAATCAATTTTATCAATTTTAAAATTTCATTTTTTTAATAAATATGCTTATCAGAAAATATTTTTAGAATCATAGTATCATAGCTTAGTCCCTCAGTTTGAGTGTTAGGGGAGTCCGGGGTAAAGTGAACCTCGCGGTAAAGTGAGCATTCTCTATATTTCGGCATAAATAAAACATTTATATTAATTTCACTTATATAATGAAATAATCTCAGTAAACAATGATTTTTAAATGCTTCTTGGTACATATAATCAGTTTTCTAATGAAAAATTTAACAATGAATTTTTCAGTCAATCGAAATTATAATTTTACATGTGTTGGTTTTTTGATAAAAAAGTTATATATATGTTATTTTAATACAAAATTTTTTTGTTTTATACTTAGTATACTAAATTGTCAATAGATAATTTTTTAATACATTAAGCCAACACATAAATCTCTTAATAAACATTCCTACGTCGCACATGCATTCGGGGCAAACTGATTGGGGTAAAGCGAGTTTATATAAACAATGTTAAAAATAAAGATTAACCTCCAACTGACTCAATGTGAAGATAAAGATTAACCTCCAAACTTATATGTCTGTTAACAAATCGATTAAGTTAAGTTTAAAAAGTTAATAAAAATATTTAATTTATTTTAATTTAAACTTTGATCCGCATATCTAATAAAGCTCACTATGCCTCGTACAAAAGCTCACTTTACCCCAATCTTGCGACAAACCGCGTCTTCTCATTTTCTTTCTTGTAAATGATTTTTAAAATACTTTTAATTACTTTGCAGTCTTGGTGCTCGAGATTTATATTAAATAAATTCTATATTACCTTTTCAATATATTTAGAAGTATAAATAGTAGAAATATATTAATATATTCGTGCTCAATCTTTTTTAGGCTCACTTTGTCCCGGTCTCCCCTATCATCCTGATGATACTTCCAAAGATTGTAACTTTATCTCAGTTCAGTGCAGTTTCATAAGTCGTATAATGAAAACTCCTTCCGAATAAATATTTCAATGACAATAAACCATACACGTGCATATAATCTGTTCATACATGATCAGATATGTTAATGTATTGCCATAACTCGTTTACGATCATACATGAACCATATACGAGTCATTTTTACCCGGACTTAAGCGAATCAATGCAAGCCACTGCACAGCACCCATTACTCGTATCTCGCCGTCACTCCATCCCGCAATTAATAAACCGATCGGCGAAAATTAAACCAACCCCCCCAGGCTTCTTGTCCATCCTGACGGAGGTGGACAGCGAGCCGAAGCGACTGCAGCTGCGCGACGTGTGTTGGCTGCACAGCTGCCTGTCGGCCGCCGCCTCGAGCGTCAACTCGCTCTACTCGGTACAGCTGCTCCTGTGGTTCGTCAATTTCACGTTTAACACGATCTCCCGGATTAACGACTTCACCGAGCACAAGATGAGCCTCGACGCGTTCAAGCTCGGCCGCGACGCCGGACTCGTGCTCGTCTTCGTGCTGCTGGTCTGCCTGATGGCAGGTATCTGTCACTTCACTTCTGCGCAGGTACGTCCGCGTGATTTCGCCGGGTGGCTTTTGAGATCGTGCGCTTTTCTTCGGAATTGGCAATTACGGGGGAAGCAGTATTTTTGGGTTTTTAACCGGTTGGAGCGAGGCGAGATAAGCAATGGATGTCATGAATTGACGAACATTACGTTGTGTTTTATGCTGCTGTAGAAGAGTAAGGATTGATGGAAATATTTTCTACGTAACCGGTTGTTGTATTCTTTCATACCTTAGAAAGAGGTAGAAGTATCCAGTTTTTATAGTGTTCGTCATTTTAATTAAATGTTGAGGGCCTATAAGAGTTGAAATCGGCTCCCAACACCTCATTCGTAAAACAAAAAATTGTGGACTAAAAGGTATGCGGATCACTGTGACTATAGTTCTAAGCTTCTAGAAAAACTAGGCACAAAATCATGGAAAAACCGCGATAAAACACTCAATATGAGACAAGTACCGGAAGAATGATGCACCGTATGCGTGGTTGATTTCCGTGAGCTTTTTTACATCGATACTCCTTAATGCTATTCTTTGTAAGACCCTTCTAATAATGAGAAAAACCATTCGAAGGAGAATGGTACCAGTCCGTAACAGCGCCATGAAGTCATATTTTTGTTTAAATGTTTTAGTTTAGCAACAGTTTTTATGAAGGCCGATTTCGTCCCTTGTAGGCCGTTATCGATTAATTCCATAAAAAGTAAAAGACCTCGCATAGTCTGTGCATATAACATACCGAACTAAAAAATGAGCCCTATTTGGTAAAAAATGACCGCGCCGTTCTCGAGATATAAGCGATCAAAATATTTTTTTAAGTAATGCATAATCTAAAAACTGATCTGGGCAAAGAATTTAGCCAAAAGATAGCAAAAAGCTACCTTTATGTAAAGTTTCAGATCAAATGCTGCCGATTTTCTTCAGTTATCGTGAGAGAAGGAAAATCGATCTCTTTTACAAAATAATTTATTTAGAAGAGGAAAAAGACCAATACTCAAAAATTTTGAGTCATGAACGGTTAAATTAAAAGTTAAAGTAAAAAAATTCATCTTTAATAATAAGTTCTATTTACTGAAAGCAATACCATAAATTAGTAAATTGACTACAGTTTCATCAACGTTTATCAATGTTGTTTGGAAAATTGTTGAGGAAAAAAAATAGTAGAATTGAATGCGAATACGATATTCAAAGTTATCGGTCTTTTGTTTATTTATCAAAACTTTACCATATTGCCATTTTGTATATCGCCCAGATTTGGGTATGACTTCAGGATTTTCTTAGTTTCATCACCTACAATAATGTTCATTGGAATTTAACTTGCGATCGATTGAACATCTGGAAACTTTGTATTATCAGTAAAATATATCGATCGTAAAAGAGCTAACTTACTGCATTCAAATTTCGTTTGAGCAGATACGGAGAGCGAAGCGCATACTTCATATTACGATGAATTATTAATTAATGGACTCGAAAGAAATTTTCTTGACGTTTCAGGTTACTCTAACGTTCTTTTTTACATTTAACGCTGTTAGCGCGAGAAAAATTTTACAATATCAGACATAGAATTATGGAAGTATATCAAAGTACTGAGCGATGTAATAAGAATTTTTGATAAAAACTCCTAGTCAAGTGTGCAAAGTGGATACAATTTATGCAGACGATATATTCGCTTTGCGTGCTAATTAATTCTTTGAAATTTGAAATACAGAATTTCAAAAGTATGCAAATGAATTTTCATTAATTAACCGAAGCACTCAATCATTCGACATTATTTTATTATTTGCGTCAAATGAAATCAAGTAATCCGTGTGCGTAAAAACGTCGAAAAATCAACGACAGATTTGAAAACTCAATAAGTTTACTAGCAGTTTGTTTTATGCTTTGAGAAATACCATAAATTGATTTTCGGAGGCGGATTTGTAGACGCGTGAGTGAAAAAGAAGAATTTTACGGGTGGTTTGGTGCGACACGTCCGATCGGGCGAAACCGAAAATATGAGAAATGTCTCTGAAAAAAAAGTCATAAAAGGAAAGTCAGGGATTTTTCGATGATGAAATTGCGCTTTCATGCAAATATTAAAGTAATACGATTTTTCGTTGTAAAATGTTTTGTATAAACTTTTCATTGTAGGATTGCAAAGTTTTTGACTGGAAGTTGTAGAAATAACACAGATTTTTTTACCACCTATATACTCATGATTAAATAGACAAGATTTAAGATTTGAGCTAAATAATTCAGGATACGTATTAGCGTTCAACAAGATTGAAAGTCAGTCATTTATTTTTGCGTGTGATCTCTCGATAACAGTTAATGCGTAGAAAAGCGCGCAGTAAAGCACAAGTACGCAAACAGTCGAGTTTATGAAGAGCGAAATTTACGGTTCTCGTATACTAGTCTATTGTGTGAATTGTCCTATCAGCTGAATGAAAACCTAAAATAACTTTCAAACTTTCAAGAATATACAGCGTTCTAGAATGTTTACAATTTATGGATTTTGTTTAACTTTAACTAAAGTAACTAAAGTAACTAAACAAACTAAACAAAGATATGCGTCTATACATAAATTACATGAAGATTATATTATACTGCAAAATAAAAATTGTTGATTCTAGAAAATTGAGTAATTATTTAAAGTTTGTAACATGTTTAAACTTTTAATTGAAAGTAAAACTCTATTTAAAAATTCTGATGAATCTTTATAAAAGAGTTTTCAAAATGTTAAAAACATTTAATATCAAGAAAACAATAATAAACAAGTGTGAGAAAATGATTTACGGTATCTAAATTTAAAAAAGAAACTCGAAAGAAATTTGTTGTGATTTTTCTTCGTAAATACTAATATAAGTTCTAAATAGTTATAATAGTTGTAAGGGTTATATTTGTATATTAATATTTTCCACCAATTAGAATAGCTCCGACATCCCCTTAAGCCAGACCGGAAAATATGTATACATGCCTACAGCGTAGAACGCCCGAAACAAATCAGAAATGTAAATATGATACACATATAAAATAAAATAAAACAATATAAAACCTAAAGAATAAAAGTAGAATTATACAGGAAAATGTCGATAAGACGTTTTTTTATAGAAATGTATTCAAAACAATAATAAACAAGTGTAAACATTTTTTAATATATCCAAATTAAATAAAAAGAAACTGCCAAAGACATTTAATAATATACAACGATTCAAATACAGTGATTATTACAAAACGATTTAAAAATATTTAAAAAAGTGCGATCACTCTTTTTCCATTTAAATATACCCACTGACCCTTAAACTTTACGTCCAGGTGCTTGACACCTGGCGGCTCGTTTACCCTCGTTACGTACGTGTTTGCGTAACAGGGAGCGCAAGTGACGCGACGCCGCGCCGCCCACGTGCTGCCAACTAGGTAGGATACGCCTATAATTACCGAAAAGCAGGCCGAGCGTTTATGCGAGCGACGTTCGTCCTAGCCAACTACAGAGACACACAAAAAAAAAACAACCTACCCCGCGGCCAACCGAGGCAAAAAAAGGCATATACCTCGCCGCTAAAGACAACCGAACAATCCGCTGTTCTTTCGACGTCGGATAAACTTGGAGATAGAGATAGACGCGCAAAAATACAAAGACGTCGGATATGGCTCTGTTACGGCGCGGGAAAGTTTGTCTTATAAAGGAGTGACTCGGAACTTTTTTGGGGGGTTCCGTTCTATCTGTGTGTGTGTGTGTGTGTTGCAGGCTAACAAGGTGGGATCCCTCGTCTTCTCCCCGAGCTCGAGGTACTTTCGCGTGCGCATCGAGCAGGACAAAGAGGTGAGTGGCACGATTGTTTTTGCTGTACGTACTGCGATGTTTCATTGAATAACGCACCTTGCGCGGGGTTAAGACTATGCTTGTGGTCGCTTTTTGTGCGAATGGAGAATGGTCTAGAGTTCTGGGTTGTCGCAATTTATAACTTAATACATTTTAGAGATAATTAGCAGCATGCGTGAAAGATAAAGATAAAATCAAAATGTTTTAACTTTTAATACTTTCTCTTGTTGAAATTTAGTTTCTTTCTCCAATTTTTATCAGTTTTGTATATCTAGTCAAATATTAACAGTAAATTGATTCAAGCACTATCAGAAATCATTTAAGATACAGTGAATAAATTACGTCTTTAACAAATTATAACTACACGGTTAAACACAAATTCGTAATATTTTTTCGTTCGTTTGTGGGTTATCTTTGCACATTGTATAAAAAAAGCATATTTTTGTAAATACATGTTTTGTTTAAAATAACGTACGATGGTCTTATATAAAAATATAAAATATGATGTAATATTCTAATTAATTTTAATTTAAAATAAAAGACTAGGCTGAGCCGTTCTTCTGCAAATATAGACTTCGTTAGACAGAAGCATTTAGTTTCTCATTTTATAAAAGTATAATCAACGGTTTTAAACAGACATTAATTCTTTATTTGATGTTTTTGTTAAAGAGGCATTTTAATAAACCTCAGAGGTGACTACCTGAAATAATGAGAAATGGAAGACGCACTTTCTTTTAATATGACATTCTATGTTATATTATATTATATAATGAAAATCAAATTACTTTGCAGTTTCTATGTTTGCTCATATTTTTTGTTTTATTTATAATATATTTTAAAACAATAAAATTAGTACTTCAAATGTTTAAAAATAGATATAGTTTAATTTTTCAAACAAATAAAGATAATTGGTTTTCTGTTAAGGGCATGGAATACTGAAATTTGAACGAATTTCGATAAAAATTTTTTTTTTCAAATATTATGTTTCGTGTTTATCAACCCTTTTCAAAAAATTACCTTGAGTATATAGACTAGTATTAGTATTACTTGTAAAAGTATTATAAGTATTTGTAGATATTTTAAGAAATAATTTATAGATATTTAATAAAAGTGCTGTTTTCTCAAAACTTTATTATTGTATATTTTTCAGATTTCAAAATGCTTCTCAAGATGGAACTTTTGATGGATCGATCTGAAACTTGAACTGCTTATTTTTAAATATATAAGAGAGAGAAATACGTTTGTTTTTTTTGGTAAAGATGAATCTTTTAAAACTTATGAAAAGTTATGTTAAAAAATTGCTAAAAAACGTTAAAATTCATGTTTTTTAAATAAACAATTATATAAACATTTTTTATTTTAACATAAAATAAGCTATTTATATCTGCAAACAAAGATTTCTTCTTCTGATAAAATAGAATCTATACAAATTTTTTCAAAAATGTACCTTTAAATGTCATCGTGAGAAGCTTTACCAATTTAAGGCTTAATTTTGTTGTCTTCACGTATGCGACCTACTAATGACCTAGTAATATTTTTCAGTATCCCTTGCCCTTAAAAATCACATTTTAATGTATTAAGGACTTCACCAGCTGACAATAAGGTTAGAAAGTTATATCCGAGAAAATCATCATCAAATGGCAATATTGATAATGAAAACCTTTAAATTTACAATATAAAGCATTAAAATATTAGTGAGAAGTATAAAAGTTATGAAATATGTAGCATCAAAAACCAAAGTACGGTATTTATATTTAATTTTGTATCAACTTTTGCACATACTGTACCACGATATATAATATACTAATAACATTGAAGCACAACTTTAGATAGCTATATCTTTAGAAAAAGTTCCGTTTGCTATGTACAGCTTTTTATGTATTATTTTTATGCTTATTTTACATAAAATACTAATATTTCAGAATAATCTAAATAAAATTTGGTTTACAATAAATAAAAATGTCTGTTTTGTGAGATCTCAAGATAGGGCTCCCACGTTAAAAGTTGAAACTTTGAAGCTAAATTTTTCAATTTATTGGATAATTGAATTTCTTTAAAATTTCTTGAAACTTTTATTATATGTTAAGTTAGGTGCGTTTGATACGTATTTGAAATTTATATATATATATATATATAAATTTATATATATATATATATATCCTAATTCCATGTTTCAAAAGCACTTAAGAAATATATATATATTTCTTAAGTGCTTTTGAAACATGGAATTATGAGTTTTCAGAAGAGTAGAGTTGAAAAGAGCTTTGTAAGCCGTTGTTTGATATTATCAAGATTTTCATTGCGGGATTTATTAATATGTTAAGGAAGAGCTTGTTAGACTTTATATAGTTATGTTTGGCTAAAGAGAAAAGTATAGAATGTCTTTATTGAAAGACTTTGGTGAGAATCTTGTACTCCATAAAAGAGCCAAGTATGAATAGATATACTTAAGCATCGTGATTATCTGTAGTATTTATAATCTCATTGTGTGATAAGAAACTCAATTGTTTCTCGATTTTAAAGTTTCTCATAAACTCGTTACATTATATAAATAGATATAGTGTAATCTAAATTTAATCTCATTTCTCTTTTATATTAAAGCACTGTCTTTAGATTCTATTATGCTCATTATCGTTTCTCAACATCAATACATAAATCCGAATCTCGTATTAGGTGTAACAAATAGTTTCATTATAATTATAGCATTAGTATTGAATGTGGGTTCTAATGTAACCGTAAGGCTCAATACATATCGAGTACAGTATCCTAAAAAGTTTCACTATCAAATCCAGATCGTCGTGTTTTATTCAAACAGCTGTCAATAGCTACCCTATGTAATTCAAAGGCTCCTCCAATTCCAAGTGAACAGATTTCAAACTAGGCTGCATTAAAGTCCGCGACTCCAATAGTCAAAACCATTCTCTCGCGCGGGACAAATTTCCTAACAAGCACAAAGTACACATCCCTTTGAAAATACTGCCAGGCACGAGATTGAAAAGCGCGCACCGAGTCGGAGTCGTTATGGCGAGTAAGGACGCAGGGTGGCTTTGTGGCGGCGACACAGGGAATAATTTCGCTCCGCTTTCTCGCGCCTCAAATGCTCGTTATTCAAGCTTCGTGCTACTCTCCCACTCTGTACTTTTCAGGACAAGTTCTGCATCGGACAATACTTCGCGCTGCACCCATTACACTTCAGCGCTGCGTCCGGATTCTTCCGTATTAATCTGCCGCTCTTGCTGAAGGTAAGAACCTCGCATGAGCGACCTGCTTCTGAGAGCGGATCTTTTGTGAGTCGAGCTTTGATATAAGATGGGGAGAGCGAGAGAGAGAGAGAGAAAGAGAGAGAGAGTAATTTCTTTATGGAGCGAGGGTCGATAGCGTGTTTATATTTTCAAGAGGGTTTTATTATTTAGAAATATTTTATTCCTAGAACGTCATTTGGAGACATTTTTATTTTATATTTATGGTGTAAGTGATGATGATACAAACATTTATTTTATAGTATTTTGAGAGGTAGTCGTTTCATTTGGTTCATGAAATAATTGAATAATTAATTAGTTGCATATTTAATGTTACGCTAACGAAAATTGGCATAGTGCGTTTCTTACACATAAGAATTATACACGTAATTATTGTGCACAATATAGCATTGGTCAAGTTATCTATATATAATTTGACCAATGCTAAATTGTGTAGAATAATTAAGTGTATAATTCTTATGTGTAAGAAACGCGCTATGCCCGAAAATTGTATTTGGTGCATGGCTAAAGTAGAAAACATTACTTAATAATTAAAATGATTAGTAATTTATTGCGTTAACTACAACATGTATTTTACTCAAAATAATATATTAAAAACCGCCTTAAGGTTATATTGAAAAAGATTGTGAAATTTTGAAGTTACGAAAATTTCTTTTACTTTAAATATTTACACGTTTCATATTAGGAAATACGAACTTTTGAAGGTTCATTCGTGAATTCATGAGTGAATATATAACTTAAAATATGAAAATTTATATAATAATTTCCTCTCATATTATAGTATAGAAATCAATATAATACGATAGAAGGATACTTAAAAAATTAAAAAATAATCAATAGCTGAAGAGTTACGTCCACTTATTTATAACTGTGTATACGCGTAAGTATAAATAATTGGATGCAACTTTTCAGGTTTTGAGTATTTTTCAATTTTTCTATCGGCAAGTTTTCGTGAAATTAGTTAAGGAACAAAATGAGACCATTAATAAAATATTTTCAGTGTTTTGTTGAATGTTGTTCTAGTTTACAATATTTTCTTTTGCTACATCAAATTTTTGCTAATAGAAATTTTGTCTTCACTTCAAATGTCGTTCTATCATATAATATCGTTTCTCATATTATAATATGGAAGTAAATTATTATATAAATATTTATGTTTTGATAGGTACATGTTTATTCATGACCCACCTTAAACACTTGATTTGGTGTATCAATATTACATTGTCGCTTTTGATGCTTATTATCAAAAATATACGCGGAAATCCATCAAGGGGCGTGGTGATGTCCTATGCCAAATATGGCTAATATAATATTACAATTTTATTTTAATATTATACATATACGAAAATTAAATTCTCAAGCGTAAACAAAGTGGAAGAAGATGGACTGCCATGTTTGCTCGACGTCACCTTTGACCTTGTGTCCCCTTGTAATAATGCTTAACCCACATATCAGTTATTCATATTTCATTAGCATATTATATAATACTGAAGAATACTTCAATCAGATACTGAAGTAAAAATAAATGTAAAAGCTCCAAATGTAGAAAAGTCAACTTTATAAACTAGAAGTAGTGTAGTATAACTTATTTTCAGTTTCTTAAGTCATATAAAAAATGTATTCATAGATTAGTTCTTTTTAATTCAATTTTTCATAGATAGTTAAATGACAAAACTAATAATATGTCTTTGAAATCAACATACTATGAACCTAATTTGACGAAACACGACGAAGTCATATATTGATACACGTAAAGAGGTAAAAGAAAATATATTTTAAATTATATACAGTTAAAATTTAATATAAAAACTTATTTTTAGTTGAGAAATATTTTTTATAATAAACAAACTTAAGATTTTTTCAAAGACTTATAAGAGAATAATACAATAATCTAAATGCCTTACTTTTTTATTTACGATACTTTGCGTTACTAAAAACAATGTAATGTTCATATAAAATAATAGAAGAAGCTTTTGTGATATTATCGGACCAGCGCGTATCTGCCTACGCAACGATGTTTCTCTTTTATTTAAATGCTGCAGTCAGAGATACTCGATAGTGATGTGTGTCCTTTTAAAGCAAGATACGAACCGTACGTCAATGTTATGTGAAAAGTAAAAATAAATCCTTGCTTTTAAATTGACTCCGTATCAGGTATTCGTTGGATAGAAGAAATATTAAAGAGACAGAAGCATGTCAAATAGTTATTTTAACTTAACATTTTTTCTAGTATATAATTATTAATAAAGTACTCTGTAAACGTGAACCTAAACAATTTCACATCTACATGATGTAATTGAAATCTTCTCTTATATTGACTCAAGCACTTATGTAATGACTTTAATATTATGTATCTGGAATTTTTATTTATAAAATTATAACATTATATTTCAGTTTCTAAAATTTAGTAATTAATTTACCCACGATTAACATTACCACAGGCACCAATAATTTCCGTTTTTCCATTATTTTGCATAGGTTGATATTTATTTTGCGACAATATTGTAGTAAAGTTAGCCAAAAATGATACTATAAAAAATAGATAGAACAGGTTTTTCTATACTCTGATTCTTTTCAAGAACTGGCATTGAAATCCTTCCTCTCTCTTAGTATTTCTCTCTCTCTCTCGCTCTATTTCTCTCTCCATATATATCTGTCTATCATTATTTCTCTCTCTCTCTCTCTCTCTCTCTCTATATATATATATATATATATATATATATATATATATATATATATATCTTTATTTCTCTCTCTATATATATCTCTCTGTCTCTATTCTCACATGATTCTCTCTCACTCTGGCTTACATTCTCACTCTTTAGATCTTTTCGTTGAAAAGAGCGTAATGGGTTATTCTGCATACGTTTACTCAATAGAGAGCGCTTCCCTAAAGGATTTAAAGGCCGCTGCCAATGCATTTGTACGTTATTACCATTAACTTAATTAGCCCTCCTGTGCACAACTTGATATACATAGTATATATGGTATAGCTATGTATTTTGGACGAATTTATTCGTCCTACTGCATAGGCCAGTTAATTTTTGTTCCAGGATATTCATTGTATCAATACAGTACATCATTGAAGTTGTTATTTCTATTTGTAACAATCAAATTGTTAACCATATTCAAACAGCAAAATTTTTATTTAAAACTTCTGTATATGAATCTCGATTTATATGGTTTTACATGAAATTTTGTTAACGAAAGCGCAATTTTTCAGTTTAATTCATTTGTAGGTATAACTTTTACATCACTTTTGTAATTGAGCTATCTAGCTTTTTTTATATTCAATTTACAAATCGACGGCTTATACTAAGGCTAACGCATTTCAATTTTCCGAAAAAATATACATTTCCATTGTACATTTATAAAAGAAAATAGTATGCTTGGAAGTTTTAAAACTAAATCGTGTTAACTTTAACGCTGTATATTTTATTTTCATACTTTTTTGGAAAATATTTTTGTTAGTTTTATCAGTTTTTCAACTTCTGAAAACGATTTCCATAACTATTTTACAAGAAATAGCTTATTCAAAAAGAATGTTATTTTCGTATGTATATAAATATAACGGCCTCAGCTGATCCAAACATTTTTGCGCTAAAATATAAGCTGACTCTAAGCTTCTTCAAATCAAATCTTTGAAAGAAACTTCACCTCACAGTCGTTTATTCAATCGCGTCTGTTATTCCATTCCTCTCGAGTTCCATCTCGTCTACACTACAAGAAAATCAAATCTCGCTCTCGCATTCACGCATCAACAGTAAACGCCTCGTCAATATCTTTTCATCAACAACCCTCCCACACGCATTTAACACACCACTCTCTCACTCTCTTTTACTCTCTCTCTCTCTCTCTCGCACATCAGCACTGCAACTCACAGGGGCAATGTTTGTTTTTTATCGCAGATCGCCGGAGCCATGACCACGTACCTCGTCATCCTGAAGTCGCCCTCGAATTGCTGATCCCTCGGGGCTTCCCCGAATCTCCCCTGGCCTCCAACCCCACCGACGCCTCCGCTGTCTTCGATTCTCCTAACGAGCGCGCATCGCCGGCTATCTCTCTCTCCCTCTCCAAAAACAGCTCGAACAATAATCACGAAGCCTAAAAAAAAAAGAACTTTTTACCTCTCCCTCTGCGCCACTTTTCCATGCACCGTCATTACGCCGTGTGTGCGAACACACGAAACGCGCGGTTGTTCTAGCGTATCGATCGGGGCGCGTTTATGTTTACGCAACGCTGCGTCGACTTCCCGAGCAAAAAAAAAAGAGAGAGAGAGAGAGAAAGAAAAACGTCCGACCGCCACTCATTACCTGCCTATCTATCTGCAGCATCTATAAGAACCGCGGGCGTATTTATCGTTTCTCCGTGTTTCGCGTCGCGTATATATAGCCGCGAGTAGTCAGAGTCCGCGCCCGGTCGGACGCGCAAGAAGAGGAGGAGGAAGAAGTTCCGCACGGGAGCGGAAGTTAAACGCCGCGCGCTCGCGGAATATTAAGGAGGGCAAATTTTCAATTTCGCCCGCTCTTTACCCCGCGCGATTCTTTGCGTTTCCTCGCTTCGGCGTATTGTGCAAGCGTCCCTCGGACGCTCTTTTCTTTTCTTTTCCTTTCTTTCCTTTCGCTTTGCGTTCCGTTCGACGGATGAAAAGCGGGTCGACGGAACTGCAGCGCGCCAGAGCTTCCTGCGAGCTGCGGAATTTTCGCGCGGTTTCGTTTCTTTTTCTCTTCTTTTTTGTTGCTGGTTTGGGGGTTTTTACGTTCTTTTTCTTTTCGTCGGGCTGCACGTCGTATTATTTTGCGAATGCTATTAGCGAGATTTTCAGTCTGCCGCGTCGGTCTTTTACTTCGGGCCGGTGACATTTGTTCTTTGTTTCGATTTAATATGGTTTTGGGGTTTTGGTGGCTTTGCGAGTCGAGGAAAGTTTGTATTATATGTACTTTGTATCATATGTATGTGAAATGTCGTGTACTGCCAAAGTAAGTACAAGGGAGTTTGAAGAGATGGGCGGAGTGTTTTTCGGACGGGAGACATGAAGTTTATATTGTAGATGTGTATCGCGGATCGTAAGAGCGTTTCGTGATAACCTTGGAACTATGCGTACAATGATTGTAAAGTTGATTGTAAAAAGTATTGTTAGGAGAATAAATCTATAGCTACGATATTTTCGTATTTATTGAAATTACTGTTTATGGGATCAAGTTAAAGATAGAAAGAAAATATGAAAATGAAGTACGCACGCAAAAAATTATTTCTGCTTTTGCATTCTTCATGTCTTTCATTACAAAGTCAGCAGAGAAATAGAGATGATGTCGATACTTGACCATAGATATTCAAGAAACTTCATTGTGATTTATCATTAACGTAAGTCATTATTTCAGTACTAATAATAATATATTTGATTACAAACATAATTTTATTCTAATTTTAAGTACAAAGCTAAACTCAGTCAATTGAAAAGAAACGTAATTTTATTAGATATTTCATTGAATTGATATATTATATGGCTGGGTAATTTTGAAAAGTGCATTTTATGTAAATATATCATTGTTGTCCAGTATATATTTTGGTCTCTATAACTATAATTAATTAAAATATAACAATCCACTTTACTTGAAGAATAAAAGACTATTAAAAGCAGCGGTATAGAATCTTTGAAAGATGCAGTTAATTGGAGGTATGTATGTAGAAATACTAACACTAACTGCCACGGTATTAACGAAAAACTCACGATAACAAAATTAAATTAAACAATATTTTATTTCAATAAATATAAGTCGATTCAGTTTATAATTAAAAAAAATGGCTTACAACTTGTCATACAACTGAATATTGTTTTTAACGTTTGAATTCTTTATAATTAAATTTATAACATGCTCATTGTAAAAATTACATGTGGATCATAAAGAATAATAAAAGAAGGTACGAGTAATTATAATGCAGGATAATGTACCTATAAAATACAATTTTATTCATCTTCCTGAAACCTGCGTGAAACACTAACATACAACTTTTTTTGAAATCATTCGGATGTTAATTAAGTCATTAAAATGTTGAAAGGTCTTTAAAAAATATTAGAGCATTATTATATTTAAAATAAAACAACCTTTTCTTCTTTTATAATTATATTGTTTAATATTCGTATCATTGGAAGATCTTTTTCGTAGATCATATCATCCAAATCATATTTTCTTCTTTTTCTTTTCCTTAAAACAGTAAACTGTTTTACAGTAACTGTATAAGTTGTATGTACTCATATAAGATTCCGTTAAAAGTTTATCAAAGAAAATACGTTACTACCGGTGAAATAAAATCAGGGTAGCTCAATATTCTCGGATATCTTCCCTTCTTTTGAACTTGAAGGCTAAGGGTAGATTTACTTTGAAAAATTTGTCGACGAAGAACTGTGTCTTATGTCAGCCAAGTCGGGCGATTTGATCGTAGTGGAAAGAGTATACAGAAACCTTGGGGATAAAATAATCAGCGTCCTGGCTTTTCAAATCAATCAATAAACAGTAGATTTACTATAACACTGAAATTTTATAAAAAATACATTAAAATGGACGTATCTATAAAAAGATAAAGACATAGTCAGTCTGAACATCTTTAAAGTTTTCAAATCACGTTGGATTTTCCGCAAACTTAGACAAGTAAATTATATGCACTGTAATGAATGTTATTTGAAAATTTTTTTAAATATTAATAATCATCATAAGTATGAGAATTTTGTATAAGGATAATATTCAATATATGAATTTGATTTAATATTTGCTTAGCGAGTTATAACATTATTCACATTTTGTTTGACAAATAACAAGTTATAAATAAACGAAGTTGCAAATGAGTTCAGGCAGTAGGTACATATACGCAGTTTATAAAATTGCTTTGTATGCTATCAGATCTGTCTAATAAAGGGAATTGGAGCGAATGATTTCAGTGAAAGTATCCTTATAACTTTTTTATTCCAATTAACTGACACTTGTTAACGAGCATTATCGGTCCCGCTCTTTCATGTCAAAGACAGTTCTTCGATGAGAGATAATAAATGTGCGACACTCGTGGGGAGTAAGCTTACGGTTTGTGCTAATATCTTTTAGTATATTTAGAATTTATGGGACTATTCGTGGCTTTCAAACATAGTGTTCAGCAGAAATAGTACAAAATGATAGAAAAGAAACCATGTTATAATTTTTACATATAGTTAAAAAAGCACATGTGCAATATGAAAGTTGAACTCAATAAGTTTCGGACATTGCAGAATATGAAAAAATAAGATAAGTGCGGCTAATATTGACATTGTTATCGTAAATGCATGATACGTGATAAGAAATAATGTTACAATTGTGTGACCGAAATATATACGTATATATATTATATTGTACGTAATATTATATTTGCCCAAAGATCGACATTTTTGTTGTTGCTTTTATTGTAATCTCATTTATTCATTAAATGTGAAAATTCGATGTCAGCAAAATAATACGCAATACAGATTTCATATCATACCAATTTTTTGGTATAACTTCATACATCACAACTCAATGAACGATGCCCACGATACATAGGCAATCAATCGGCTCCCTAAATATAACCTATAAAACCTATGCCATCGTTTAGAGCATCAAAAAACATGAATTAAAAAAAATCAGCACCCTAGACTCAAGGGAACTTGAGATATTAAGCATGAAAGTTTTCAACACCTATAAGACAGAAACCAACAGAAAATCATAAAACAGCCATTTGGCAGAACTTTCAGCAATCGAATAAGGGCTCAAATGAAAGATTTCGACAAAAGCTATCATCAAAAAATGATTCCAACTGGGGGCTGCTTTATTTTCACCATTTTACAGGGGGTAAACGGATCAGAAAAAAAACTCTTAAGGATTTTGGTCAAATAGGGTGCGTTGGCACAATTTTTTTTAATGAACATGAGGGACGTGCTCCCTTAGTTGTATTTTAAGACTATTCTTAAAATACCAAAATCAATCGTTCAATCTTCCATATCGAATTCCCCCACTTGGCTTACTATTCAGCAATCGACACTACTAAGAGAGCACGGTCCCCAAAGGGCGAGGGCTCGATCGATAGCTTTTTCCATCAGCTTGCTTTTGCCACCACGTTCGTGAAGAAAAAATTTTGTCAACGCATATGGAGTCATTTTATAATTACAGATTTCGATTAAATCTTTCATTTGAGCCCTAATTTGATTGCTGAAAGTTGTACCAAATGGCTGTTTCATGGTTTTCTGCTGTTTTCTGACTTTTGGAAGTTAAAAACTTTTCTTCTTAATATCTCAAGTTCCCTTGAGTCTAGCTAGGGTGCTCATTTTTTTAATGCATGTTTTAGATTCTTGCCGAGCAACCAATACAAAGTTTGGATGTTATAATAACGACTCAGCATTGCTACCACAGCTATACTGTTATAGTAGGAAAAAGAGAGATGATTACAATATATTTTTATTTTAATTACAATATTTAATACATCTATATGATTATAATCGGTTTTATATTCAAAGAATATTTAATATATTATGTATATACTTTGACTTATTACGAAAAAAGAACTGAGTTTAAGATTATAAAAATTATGCTATTTATTTTATAATATTACTGCCATCTTTGAACGTATATAGAAATTAAAAATAATTAAATAATAAATAAAAATACAAAAGTATGTAATGATTATTACCTTTTCTTTATGATCTGTAAAATGTTGAATAATTTTATAAGAATAATTTTACGATTTTCCAAAAGAATTTGTACATTATTAACGAGAATATGAGCTATAATTCACCAATATAAGCGTCTTTTTTGCTAGTTCCTCAGTGTCAGAGATAAAATACTGGAATAACCCACCCAGAACTGGGAGATCGGTGGGTCGCAACCATCCTAGGTTTTAAAAACATATATAAATATTTTACGGTTCTAAAAATTATATGATTTATTAGTCATAACTCTTTAAAACTTTTGGAATGGAAATCTCGCTCCAAATGCAATAAGTGACTATGTTTTCATGATTTTGGAGTAAAATTCCACTCTAAAATCATGCAAATACAGTCACTTATTGCATTTAGAGCGAGTAACCACTCCAAAAGTTTTAGAGAGAAGAGTTGTTCAATTTTATTTGTATTAAATTTGTTTGTAGGTACTGTAATCAAACAAGATTTACAGTGTAGCTCAATATAATGCATTATAACGCCGTCGTGTGCTTGATTAAACTTATTGGTTGCATCTACTGATATATGTATATGTGGAAGTATTTTACTCTTATTTTAACCACGTATTTCTCAATAATAGCATTGTAAGAGGATTAAAAGTTGCTTTTCATTTCTTGCATTATGTTCTAGTTAAAAATATGATTTATTGCATTGCACATGTAATATTTATGATGAAAAATACAAAATAATGTAATTATGAGAAGTGACATACTTGTTATTTTTAATAGGAAATATACACCCACCAGGCAATTCGACTATTACAAACGCATTTAAAATTTTTGTACCTACCCGAAACACGCTCGTGAATGTCGAATTGTCTGGTGGGTGTACATGAAATTTTTTCTTTGCCGATGTCCATTATATGGTTAGAGATACAAAGAAGACAATTTGTAAATTTGTTTGAATTTAATACTAAAAGATAAATCTATAAAAATGTTATAGCTTATCAAGATTCTTTTTTGATGTCATAAATTTGCTATTTCAAATGTATCGACACTGCTTTATGATTTCATGAAAATTTTCATAGTGCTTCTTTAATTTTGAAAATACTGCAAAAATTTGTAAAGTTTGCAAAGAGAATATACTATGACATAAAAAAATCTAAAATGATATAATATAAAAAGAAAATGTTGTGAATACCGTGTTGTTTGTTTATTATAAAAGAATAGTTTTTCCAATATTTAATTAACAATAATGTGTCCTCGTAATATGTATACGTAGGTACAAATGAGTGAACAGGGATGCTAAGGAAATCCTCTATTTCATAAATATGATTAATTTTGTAGAAGCTAAGGCTTATAATTTATTAAATAATATTTTCCTCGTATTAAAGCAAAATTAGATAAATACCAGATACCATATAATATATGTCTTCACATGTGATGTCTTTATATATGATTAGAAAGCCATTGAGTAACGTATCAAAACATTTAGCGGGTGAATTACACGCTTAATTTGTTGTTTTTTTGTCTAAATAAGTCCAAATGATACGTTTTAACCTTTTCAGCCATGCATTTTTGTATTAAACCGGTCGAATGTAGGTCATCGATCACGACCTTGGAAACTCCTCTATATCCCCTTATGGTTATTTACTAAAATAATTTTCTTGGAAAAAGTGCTATTTTTCGAGTCTAATTTATTCATAGTGCTAATTTTGCAATCAAAAAAATTTGTTTGTCTAACATATTATTACATTAACCTATTCCTGAAACACTTCTTGGCCTGAAAAGAAACCGAATCAAAATGATGAAACGTCAGTGCTGTAAATGACGATTAAATTATCCGTCGTAGGAAAATTTACCAGCGCAAAATAAAATATCGTCTCTTTTCAACCCCACTCAAAACCCACTTGAAACATACTTCCAACCACAGACTACCTCCCCCCAATATCCACCCGAAGAATGGTGAACCTCTCGGACATCAAGCCGCTGTTCTACGCGGCGCGGTTCTTCGGCTGCGCGCCCCACCTCGTCACCGACACCGACGTCCTCCTCACGACTCGGGGTCTCCTCTACTCCGGCCTCTGGGCCCTCGGCTTCGTCGCCTGCTGCTGCTACGGCCTGTACCTGATCTGCCGGGAGGTTGGCGTCGTCGCGGGCGAGCGCTACATCCTCGCGCTCACCGCCGTGCGCACCCTACTGGCGTACGTCTGCTTCTTCGTCGACGACGTCATCACCATGCGCTGGAACGAGAGGATCAGGTCGGCACTGCTGCAGATGAGGAACTTCGACGCGGCCGTGAGTTACGGACAGGGGAAGCCGCTCGACTGCTGGCTCGGATGCAAGTGCTGGGCCGTCGTGGGGACGATCATCGGATACTGGATCGCCGTGGGATACGTGACTTACGAGTGAGTTGATGGCGATCGCGCGGTTGGGAGTTTAGTACTCGCGCAGGGCCTGCGATATGGATACGTGAGTTTTTAGTGCGCTGTTAAATCGCGGAGATATATGAGGGGGAGTTTGTCGGTTAACTTTCGTTGGGTAACTGTTGGAAATGGTATGAATGTTGGTGTAAATCGGATTTAGTGCTTTGTTCGATTGCAAAAGCGGTATTGACTCGTCGCTCGAAAAACTGACGATAGTAGCCCTGGGACGGGATGAGATGTAATATATTGAATGTTTAGAATACATTGTTCTATTTACTTTTTTTGGAACAAATGTAACTATTGCGAAATGGAAATGAACTTCCTCTTCGATAACATTAGCTACAAAATGTTGTTGTCCTACCCGGAATCGGCTTCGAAAAGACACGTATAGTTTTTATGCCCAATTTAGAAAAACATACGTTTGGACATTTTGGTCGATCAAAACTATTTTATTGCTTAACCCTTAGCGGCCACACCTCAGCCAGGCCACATAGTGGCCACATGGGGTAACTCATTACCCCACGCTGAAAAACCTAGTTGTACAAGACATATGGGTGTTTTAACACTTGTAACCGATTGTTTCATGTTTGTTGAAGTGTTCTTCAATATTTCTAATGATTTTTATCGGTCAATTTATAGATGGCGTTCTAAAAACTGGTCAAATGTTTTAAATGTTTTAGACCTCCAATTTCACTTTTTCTGAGCCTGGGGTAACTAGTTACCCCGTGTGGCCGCTAAGGGTTAAGTTAAAACAAAATTAGTTAGAATCAATTAAAAAATATTACCTTTTACTTTTTTTCTAGATCTGAGCACTAAAGGGTTAAAGTTTATATTATAGTGCGGTTTATTGCAGCAATGAGTTTTTGATTATAACATTTGGTGACCTTTCGCGTTGCAGGTATGCATGTTGCAGAAATGTTATTTTAAGACAACCTATAATACCTTGTAAAGAAATGTTTCAGTTGTATTGTGGTCCAGAGTAGACCGTGCTTGAAGACTTGCGCGAAAGAAATAGGTTTAATGTGATCTTAAATTTAAATATATGCGATAAAATTTCTTAAATAAGTAAATATTAAAGTAAACAAACAGTTCTTATTTGTATCATTCAGTTTATTATGTTATTATTCATTTTACAGTTAGACAGTAGAACAATTAACAGATCTGAATTAAGGCTAGAGTACATCTGAAAGGGTAATAAAAGTCAACTATTTTATTCTTGAAATATCTATTCCTTGAAGCTCACTTTATACATTAGAAAGCTCCAAATTATTTCTTAAAGCATCCTATAAGTTTTGTAAATATTTTTATAGTATTTAATTACATTGGCTTGTATGCAATTTGCAATCTTTAAAGTTGTTTTTCTTAGCACTTCATTTTTGGCCTTAAAAATGCTTCTTGCGAGAGTGCGCGCGGTGAAATAATTTAAAACTTCAAAGGAATATCGTTTCTTACATTATAAACATATTGTCAGAGCAATTTTTCATTTTACCCCCGTATACACGTTATAGTATGCTTTAAAATGCAATTTAGAGCTTTCCAACGTATAAAGTGAGCTTCAAGGAACACTTTTTCGGAGAAAAGAAAAGTTGATTTTTTGACCCCTTCAAATGTACTCTAGTGTAGCCTTTAACTTTGTTTAATAACAATTACGAATATCAAAATATTTAGTATTATATGCTCGACGAGTATAATTAAACAACAAGTAGAACCTTCTGTTTTTGAAATTTCAAATCAAATTTCCAATCGCGCAAACAGCGTTGCAATTAAATTGTGAAATCGAAATCACACCTCTTAAAGATACATGATTTCGTTTAATTATCGAGAGTAGCTTTGTTCTACCAAAAGTCAACTATTAATTTGCATTTATAATAACTGTTAACGCAAATTCTGCAAATGTAATCATAGCAGGCACAAGCATCTCCGGAATTACCTACGCAAAACAATCACAGTGGGGTTCTCGCTTGTACTCCAATGCGCGCAGGCACCCACGCAGACACTCGCAACAGACGCAATCGCGAGCGCTCTATAAACCGGCATTCGAATTTTCAAATTCAGCCCACGGCTGCGAACTCGATCCATAAAGCTTCGAATGGAAAACGCTGATAGCGCAGCCGACCCTCTTTCTCTTTTCGCTCTTGCTCTTTCTCTTTTTTTCTTTTAATAATATTTTCCGCTCTTTTCACGGATTCTTGTCTGGCTGCGCAGATGCGAGCAGACCAATCCGCTCTTCAACGCGATCACGTATGTCATAGCCAACGCCGCCGTGTCCATGCAGCTGATTAAGTTTGCCGGGGTGCTGCTGCTGCTGCGACAGCGATTCCGATATCTGCGCGAGCTACTGCAGCCCGAAGGTAAGGCTGTAGAGTACGAATGCGTTGGTGTTCAATGTTATGCGGGATGCGTAGTTGGCTGTAATGCGGACTTTGTCGAGCGGCCAGTGAGATATGAATAAACGTAATAACAAGCCGTGGAGCTCGAGAAAATCTGTATATATAAGCAGTAGATCGATGGGGTTTTATCGGCATTCGGCTTTTTGCTTATTCTTTTGTGCACATAACAACGCGATGGATTTTTATATTTTTATTTGTGTGATGCACTGCAAAGATTTCCATTGCGAAATAAAAATCCATTACCGTAACTTCGAAAATATATGTCATTTTTTGCTGAGGAATTGGAGAAATTCATTACAAAAGTGATCAATCGTGATAATATCATCGAAGATGCGATGTTGTATCGAGAATTTCTTTCAAAGAAAAGAAAAGATAATTTCTCTGGAAATTAATTAACGGTAATATCGGAGTGCCGGTTTATTCTTAGTTCATTATAAGGATATGGTATTTAAAGAGAATTTTGAAATGAGAAGCCAAAAATTCGTTTGTCTGAAATAAGGAAGATCTATTAACGGATAGGCGTACGCGTCTGACTATTTCCAGTGCTATATTAAAAAGAATTATTACCATATGAACAAGCCCATACTTCTTGCCTTATGAAATTGAACTGAAAACTTCACCTGCCTGCTATATTAAAGAGGCTTCCAACTGCTTTGGCACTATGCTTTCTCAAAGTGATATCATTTATAAGTTCTGTAGAAATAATTTTTACAACAAAAACAAACCATTTTGACAAAAATCGCTATCTCTTGAAATTGCGAACAATTATATTGTAACGATCATAAAATAATGTTATTCATCATAGTGAAGTTATTACATTAAACACTTCTAGGATATTTCCTATGGCGTCAAAAAACACATAGTTAAGCATAATATTGCCTAAGTAAACGTCGATATTATCACATCTATGCACACAGCTTGAGCATGGAACTATTGATTTATGTTCTGTTAGAAGTTAACTAGTGCTAATCTATAATGTCACTATATTCTTATAAAAACTATTTTTCAATTAATTAGCTATATATTGTTTATAAATTTGTAGATAAAAGTTTGAAGTATGTAGTTAAATTATTATAAATTTAAGGGGGCAGGCCTGGGTTAAACCCAAAAAAAGAATTTCTCTTTACTAGATCAGGAAACTTTTTATGTTTAAAAGCAATCATTCAGAAAATATTTGTGCTATATATACTTAGTAATATCTTACATTTTACCGTTAAAGCTCGCAATAAATTATTCGACTCCTTTTGATATGTAGTACAAAAAGAGCGAAGCATTTTTTCGTTAAAAATTTTTAATTATTTTATTTCAGAGACCTAAACAATGTTTTGAAAAATTTTTGTTTTAATTTTCTTTAAATCGGTTGGTTTTCCGAAAAGAAATAATAACAAATATTTTAACGAAAAAGTGCTTCACTCTTTTTGTAATATATGTCAAAAGGAGTAGAATAACTGACAAAAAAATATTTTCGTTCATCATGTCACCTGTAATCGTGTGAGGAATACAGGAACTTTAATAAATATGGTATTGAAAATAGTGATTTATTGTGACGTGTGAGATCAAGATTTTGAGGTTTTACAACAGTCAAATTTAAGATATTACTAAGTTTCCTGGACTAGTAAAAAGAATTATTTTTTTGGGTTTAACCCAGGTCTGTTCCCTTAATGTACGCATTTTTAAGTTTTATTGCGTAAGAAATTGTTTTTTATTATTACTTGCTATATCCAAACACATATTTCAGGTAGAAAATTAATGATGTATGGCTAGAGAATGGTTAAAAACTTGTCAGTGTACCACATTAGTAGAACCTGGAGATAAATCTGGTAAGGTTACTTCCAGGGTAATTATAGGGTAATTGTTAAGATAAGCATGTTTTCTCTTAATGGAAATTAATCTTAGAATAGTATCAGTAAAATATTGTAAGCTTTTACAGTTTATAAAATAAACTCATATCATTTTTTCAAATTTAGATATATTTAAATTCTAAAATCCTACGATTCATCTAAAATTCTAAAATCATATCGTCAAATTATCTAGCGATACATCGCATATGATTTTGTTAGAATTCAAACGTGAATAATATATTTTGGTTTAACTTTGTATATTGAGAACGTTCCACTCATGCATACAAATGTATATACACTCGAGCTCATGGCTATGCACACCTTCTACACCGCTAGTCTGCGTTCTCGGTCAACACTTTTACTCCCAACATTACACTCGGTTTTTTCTGCAATGAAATACTAAAATAACTGTTATTGAAGCATATTTATTTACCTGGCCACAGTGGTATTTTGTTTACCATGATATATTTCAAAGTGCGCAAAAATTCAAAGATAATATTCGGGTATATTTACATTTTCTTAAAGGGGCACTTTACCATAGAGATTTAATAATATAGATTTTCTTTTTTTCTTTTTTTATAGAATTTGGTATCTAAAATATGTAGCACTAGGACATAAATTTAAATTATTAGACTGGTAGAGATATTGTGGTCCAAAGGTAGCGCCTTTTATAAGCCGAAAAAATACTTTAAACCCATTTTTCTTCGTCGGACGATAGCATATCTCGGAAACTACAGCTCTTTTGCATAAATGTTTACAACACATCTGGCTATATTTGAATCATATAAGCGTTTTTATCTGTAAGGAAAAATATGTACAGGTCGATAAAAATGAAAATTTTTGGTAATATGCCGCAATATTGTAAACTTTTATTAAATTAATTATTAAATTAATTGTTAAATTAAATCGTTTGATTCCATAATTTTATCTGTTAAGCATAAACTATAAAATCATACTGATAAGCGTACTTTCTAATGTTCAAAATTATATAATATTAAACAAGATAAGAAAATAAGCGATAAGTGATTTTTTTATCAGTCGACAAGAATTTCTAACGTGTAAAAATTACCCCCTCAAAGTTTACCCCCATAAATGTCTTTTTAAAATTTTAATAATCTCTCGAAAAGTAATTAAAAACATGCAGTTACAATAGAATATCCCCTTAATATATAACATTTATAATAAAGTCTGCAAAACTATTAATTTTTATTACAAACATTCTTCATTCATATAATTGTGTTGGTTATTCAATTAAAAACTTCATCACTAACATAATTGATATTTAAAATATTCCAAATAATCTCTCTACAAAGTACACATTACATATTTAAATAAGAAATGAAGATTCTTCATTATAAAAATCCCAATTACAATTAAGGTGATGTTATACCCCATTTTATTGGTAAATACGGGGAACCACTTTTTTGATTCATTTTTCAATTTAAAAAAAATATCTCTATGAAAGATTGTTTCTTTTGGTTGGAACAACAACTTTCCATAGAGATATTTACTAAAAATGGAAAATGAAATGAGAAAAGTGGATCCTCATATTTGTCGGTGACAGATGGCTTTAGCATCACCTTAAGATCTCTCTTACGCGTTTCATTTATATTGCAAAAAACTGCTCCTCACAGCAGTCTCACCGCCACCACTTCCTCTCATTTCACAATCTCATTATCTCCTAATAAACACCCCTCTCGCTGCACCTCGAAATTCCCTTAAACTCTCGCGCAAACTACCTCCACCCCTCGGACATAAAGATCCCGCCACCCCAGATGAAAACTAAAGAACAAATAAAAAGGAAAAACCCGGAACGCGCAGGATGCGCAGCTGCACGCGCGAGAGCGATAAGAGCCGCGCGAGCACGCGCGAGATTGAGAAAAGGACGAGCCCCCCCCCGCGCTCGCGGGCGCGCAAAAATAGATCGAGTGCCGGGAGTATACAGCATATAGAGCCGGGTGTACGGCGCGACGGCTCGCGAGTGTTGACTTCGAAGACGGACGAGCCCCCGTCGTGTACAGCGTACGAAGGAATTGCCAAGGGATGCCGCGAGGAGATGACTGCACGTGCGCGCGCGCGCAGCGCGTGATTTAGAGCCGCGCGAGGAAAGTGAGGAACTTCGCTTCGCGGGGTATTTATTTGTATGTATATGAAACGTGGCTTGTATGTGTGTGCTAGAGCGCATCTGCTCAGGAGTATACATGAGTCGGGATTTGCCGCAGTGCTGTGTAATTCTGCTTTATTTGAGAGTTGTGTTGGAGTATTTTTAGAAGGAGGATAGATAGATAGATATATATAATATTTATTTGTAAATATTTACAAAAATTTTTACATACAATTTTACATTTTAAAGTCACACGCTATCAGTTTCTTAAAATTACATATCACGTCGTTACTTAACTAAAATAAATTGCACATATGTGAAGTCAGGTACATAAAGTATTGCACTTTGTTGTCAGTTATAAAATTCGTGTTTTCTAAATCGTACTTATTATACCTATCAGTCGCTTGAATAAAATTACATACATGCATTAACCATCGTTTCCATTCATACTAATAAATACATGCATACTTTTTAAAATTGTTTTGTCAAATTAATAATTAAAAGGAAACATGAAAAAAATACACAAATACATCAATAAATTAGAATTTTAACGATACAAAATAAATTAACACAAAAGAATTAAACAAAGAAGGGGAAAAAAATGAACATCAACAAAACAATTAATCTAAGCATGCGAGATATTTCTGGACCGCCACCTTGTAGAGGAGCGGTTTAGGGTTAATATGCTACTCGCTATAATAAATATTTATGCACACAATTTAGAATCGAGCAAATATAAATTGCCTATAATAAATTTTCCTTTATTGCGATATAAAAATCAAATAAAATATAAATAATTAAACGCTATATACGTATCGCGGCGCAGATCCACAATCTTTAAAAGAAAATCGCAACACAATCTACCCTAAATGTGGTAAAAACACATCGCCGCAATGCACACACATTCATACACACATACCAATGCTTTCCTCTTCGTTCTTGGACGCGATGTAGGTTGCGGTCTATGCCGTGGCTGGCCCACAGCGTTGCGTTGGAGCGACGAAAAGTGGATGTTGTAGGCCCTTGACGACGTTGCTTCTATAAAGGCCGCAACTTGAGTTTTCTGGACGTCTCCAGATGAGCTCGAGCGCAGATGCGAGTGGCGAGATTATGCTCCTTATTGATTGGCCCACACATATGACTTGTATGGCACCGCAGATGACTTGTAGATACAAAATAAAAATGCCAGATTGCCCGAGAATAATTCGGGCACAGAGAGCGAATGGAAAGGAGATGCTCAGCCCTAGGCTGAGCGATAGCGAGTGATCCTTCGACCTTAACTCCCTCGCCAAACCCCGAATACTGGCGTCATTTCAGCCTTTGAACATTAACATTTCTGAGAATGTACACTAGTAAGTGTAACAACATTCGGAACGACGAAATTTAATGTTGGCGTTTCTTAGAAAATTGTGTCTCCGATTCACTCTCCTTTTCCTCTCTTTCATCGTTAGATGTTCGCTCTCTCCCCCTTTCCTCCTCTCTTAGAGGATACCATTACAACCTTAAAGGCCATTAATGATGGTAGCGTACGAATGGCAAGAGGGAGTGAATTCCACAAATGCGCACCTTGTACTTGGAAAGATCTTCGTCCTGTTTCAGTGCGCATGTGTGTTACTGAGAGTTCTTTTGCATCACCCCTTACAGGAACCTTCGATTTGTTCTTCATAAAAAGCGACTCGAGATAGACTGGCTTTTTAACCCGTAGGATTTTATACATTGTTATAGCCATGAAAACGGCTTTTCGAGAGTCCACCCAAGTTCATTCTAATAAATTGTTCCCTGTAGGGGGTGATGTGCTCGTCCCTCCTAGCACCTAAAACGTATCGCACACATGAGTTTCTAAAAAATCTCAATAAATACTCTGTTGACCTTTTTAGCAACCATGTCAACGTGTGTTGTCCACGTGAGTTTAGAATCAAGTATAACACCCAGGCTTGTAACGGTCGGCGAGAATGGGACAAAGACGCTATCACCTAGACTGATCTTCGGCATACCTTGTGATTCAAGACTGTTTATATATTTATAGGAGGAGGAGGAGGAGGAGGAGGAGGAGGACGAGGAGAGAGAGAGAGAGAGAGAGAGAGAGAGAGAGAGAGAGAGAGAATTTTTATAGGGTAGTTATCGAGTTTAGGAAGCATTATGATGAAACTTCTCTTGTATAAATACTTAAGGATGCCGTTTACCCGGAAAATCGTCAAAAATAACATAAAAAATCATTTTTTAATTTTTATATATTATCATACTACATTCAGATAAGTATAACAATATGCCCCTAAAATAGACCAACAAATTTATTTTCGAATTATACGACATTTTTAAGGATTTACAGAATTCTTTTGAAAGTCGATTGTTGAGTTCTTATTTCTATTAGAGAGTAATATAGTCATTCAACCTGTTCAAAACAAGATGCCCATGGGGGAAGAATCTAAAAAGGTCAAATAACAGTTATGAAACTTCAGTAAATCGAAAATGAACTGCCAAAAAGAATTGAAACGTGTGTGACGTGTATTTCACGTCCCAATAATATTAAATACGGGCAGTCAATCGCGACCCAGTCGCCCGTCACCAGAGCCGAGCATTTCTCACATTCAATGAGTATTGTTATTAATGGGGGGATTGTTATTATTTGTTGAGGGAATGAGGATAAGGAGTCGCGACCGAGGAAGGCCGCAGACCGGCACACACACGCACACACCCATACCAGCGACACCAGCGGATCGCCGCAGCGACGACTGCTTGGAGCGAGCAACGGCGACGAGTACACCCATACAGGCACAGCACCAACATCACTGCACACTGTACGCGCGACTCTCTCTCTCTCGATTGCTCTTTCTTCCTCGCCTCTCGAGGATGATGAGCCGCTGTCCGCGCACACATATACACACACGCGCGCGCGACCGCCCTCTCTCCCGATGCACGCAGACGCGGGAGGAGAGAGGATTCACAGCGGCAGCGGCGGCTTCCTCGAGGCACACCAACTCGGCTGTAGCCAAGAGAGAGAGAGAGAGAGAGATACCGACTCGGCTGTCGGCAGAGGGGAGAGCTAGCAGCCGCCGCGCCGCGAGCCGCATGAAGCTGCCGGCCTCTCCTAGCGTAGGCCGACGCGCGCACGTCGCCGCTGCCAACTGTGTTGGTCCGGCGGCGATATAACCGAAAGCGCCCGATATAGATATACACGCCGGGTTGCCCGCGCGTGTATATCTAGCAATTCATAATTGCCCGCGCTGCGTAAGCAGGGCGGTATTAGCGAGGCGAGCCAATGAGGAGTAGTGACTCAAATCACCGCGGACTTGGCCTTGATTTTTGCATCTAGGGAAAATCAAGGCCAATCACCGTAAAGGAAAGGGCGGAAGCAACAGGAGTTTGAGCTGAAGTTGCGCGAGAAGAAAAGCCAAAATTTTGGGAGAGATTTCCGCCCTCTCCGGTTTTGATCATTGACTGCCCGGCCTTCAGCGACGATAGACGTAGCGAAAGATTGACTGCCCGGCCTTCAGCGACGATAGACGTAGCGAAAGATTGACTGCCCGGCCTTCAGCGACGATAGACGTAGCGAAAGTTTTGCCTGCCGTGCGAGCATTGAGACCGCGTGGAGAGACGTCGACCGTCCGCCCGTCGGCGACGTAGAGATAATCACGGAGAGCTAGAGATTGGGCTAACATTAACCGGCGACCTTGTGACCTGCGAGGAAGGACATCGCGAGACGCGCCCGACTAACCACGGTGAGTGGACTGTAATTGCCGAGCTTCCCTCGGCACTTGCAAGTGAATTATATAATTGTAGTACATCGCCGCCATGTGCTCGGGGTTCTTAGGAGAATAAATCCGTGGTGGTGTGACACCGGTATGTAAGATCAGTGCGGATCGGACCGGTAGTAAATTCAAGTATTAGTGTGGGGAAATTCACGCGACTCGAAGACGGGAGACGAGGTTAATAGGATAGTAGCGAGGGACGCGTGATAAGGCTAGCGTAGCCATGTTTGTATAGCGATAAATTAGATATAAGAGTAATTGTAAATTTGCGACCGATCGTATTACCCGACGATAAGAAATAAAGCTTGAGTACATTTAAAGTGAAAATTGTGAGTGCTTATTATAAAGTTATGAATTCCTGATTTTTCCTCTTCACGGAACTTCCTCTGGGAAAGGGCTCGTGCCGAGTTAGCCGCGCTTTACCTGGCGCCCATTATGTTAGAAAATTTGGTAAAGTGTCGAGACAAAGTAAGCATCACAATTGTAGTGGTTTCTGGATTCCAACAAGAATGCCATGTTACACGTGTAAATATTATTTTTTACTCCTGTGTAATAAAACCTTGATTATCTCTGAATTAAGAATTCGAATATTTTTTAGATTCAAAGCGGGATTGGCGATGAAGCTTTTGACGGATCAACTTGAAATTATGTATAGTGATTTCCTCATTGTATAAGTAAGAAAAATACGCAAGATTTTTAAAAATTACAAAAGTTTTCAAGGTCAAACCTAAAATTATTAAAAAAAATGCACTAATGAATTGATTTTTCATGGTCCTGTTTGGTCTAACAAGTGCAGTTTTTTTATTTTGAGTTTAAAAAAAAATCTGTACGTATTTGCCTTCATTTTGTACCTTCGAACATATACACCTCAGGACTTTTCACCAAAATCAGTATTTTATCACCAATTACATTTTCAAAATGGTTTTTAAGTCATTTTTAAGCAATTTTTGAATTTTCTTAAGCATATAGCGGCATTTTTAGTCCATTAACGTCACTTTTTACTACATTTTATATACGTCATCTAATAGAAAAGAAAAATTAAAGGTAAGTTGGTAAAATATAGAAAGTAGATTTACGTGTAAACGGCCCCCTTAAGGACGTTCACCAGTTGGCAAGTTAGAAAGTTAATTTTCGAAAGAATAATTATTAAATGGCAATATTTATAATGAAAACCCTTCAGTTTATAACCTAAAGAAATTCAATTATCCGGTGAACGTCCTTAATGTAAAACGCAAAAATCGTTGATTTCTGAATATTCTGAACTGAGAAAAAATGTCTGGTTCAAAAAAGGCTTCATTGTCAGTGGATGATAATCTTTTTCGTTAAATCAAAATAGTACATCGTGAAACTAGTGAACGAAACAGCCTATTTACGATGGGTGTGAATTTGCAAATATAATATTTTTATTATTTATTCAGAAAATGTAATGAATAAATGTAAAATTTCTTGTTTATTGATGTTAGAAGAAAATAAATACAGAGATTAGGTTCAAAATGCTCTCAAAATAGAATCTTAGAGGATTACCTTTTGTGTCGAATAGAATCTTATCTCTTAGGAAAAAGAAATTTATTTTGAAGAAATTTCCAAAAATTTTTCATTCTGTATTTTGTTTTACATAAATGGAAATCCTCTATACTAGGTATATATTTTGAGAGAATTTTCTTGCAACAAGAGGATTTTTTTCTATGCAATAGACAAAGTGTTTCTTACACGCCGTGTGAGAAGTAAGTGTTTCTTGCACGCGTCGATAAATGTGCGAAAATCAGGCACCAGAAATCGAGGTACTCACCATCGTTGATTAAAAAATTGTTTGTTCTGTTGAACAAACGGTTAAATGAATTGAACAAATATTTCTTTCAATTTAACAAAAAATTGTATTATCTAACCGCAATCAAGCTTTCTTTGAGTCGAAGTTATTCTCAGTGTATACAAGGAAACCATATATAAAACATCGTTTCGTTGGCATGACCTATAGGGAAATCTTAAGTCGTGTACAAAAAAATTCAGTGTTCTGTAGTCAGGAAGGAACAAAGGGTTTAAGATACACTGTGAATCGCCGTAAGTGTACAACAAAATACAGTTGATACACGCCCTTGAACGGTGGATACTGGTATCGCTTTTTCACGTGATACATTGCCCGCTTTTTGTAGGCCGTCGGTTTCTCCATGTATGATATAAAAGGATAAGAGTCTTCCTCTAAAGAACGGAAGAGCTGAAATTTATTAAACATGATATTATGGTATATAATAGTTTACAAAAGAAAATGCATTCCATTAGTCCATTAAAAATATTAAGTTATTTTAAGATACTTTGAAATAAAAAAATTAATATTAGGATGATAGTGGCTCATAATTGTCTCATTGATTATGTACACTAGCAAATATTTGGCAATTGCTCGATTATTTATATTATCATTACGTAGTAATTCTGTTCCAGTCAACTGACATATTTATCATCTGTATTGCATAAATCCACATCTAAAATTTTCCATTGATATCACTTTGAGATAGCAAAATACAGGGACATGATATTAATTGTTATTCCTTTTCTATCGCAGAATGTATCGTGAAATTATGGGTACAATGGATACGCGAAAAAGTTGATAGATTCCATAAAAATGATTAAAATATTTATCGAGCGATATGTCTTCAAAAATTAACATACAAGTTTTCACATGGCAACTAATATCTTAATTATCAACTTCTTCTTATTACTTAGTACTTCTATATAACATCCTATCATTCCGTGGTAAAAACTTTCTCTTCTCACAATGCCATTCACGTGCGATTATTCTTCTTACAACGTATCGAACTGCCTTTCATCCAGCCTACAAAACTCCGCACAAATCACACGCAAGCTGCACCGCCCAGTCAACCAAGCTCCCAAGCATCTCAATGTACCACCCATCCTCCCCCACGATACCTCGCTAAATCCACCATCCCCGTCAATAACTTCTTATTGCGCGTTCTTACACCAACAAAAAGCCACCGAAACTCACTACAAGTCCTCCCTATAATCCCCAGCATTGTCCAACATCAATATGCCTCCATCTAAGCTCCCACTGCCCAACCATTCTCCTCCCAACCCACCTATACACACATTTCGGCTCTCCATACATCTCTCTATTCAAACACTTATATATACGCGAGGACCTCGTCGCAGCTTTTGTCCTCGCGCAACAGACGACGACGACGACGACGACTCTGGAGGCAACGACGCAGCATCGGCAGCAGCAGCGAGTCATAGCCCCCCAGCTCCAGGACGTCTGGTGGCTGCATTGTTCCCTGGCCAACGCCGCGGACACGATCAACTCGGTCTACTCGATGCAGCTGCTGCTCTGGATTGCGACCATGTGGCTGAACGCACTGTCGAGGATCTACGCGATGAACGAGACCAGGATGCTGGGCAGCGGGAAGTTTCTACTCAGGCTGAGGGAGTCGCTGCTCGTCGCGGCGTGCGTTGGCAATCTGCTCGTCGTCACCGTCGCGTGTCACTTTACGGCTCAAGAGGTATTTAGTTGGTGCTGTGTAGCGGGTGTTGGAGGTGTGATTGGAATGGGAGTGGTACCTGAATGAAACGGGGTGATTCTTCGGTTTTGAGCATTTCATTCCTATGTTCCTTTTTGAAATTGGATTTTGACTGTGAAAAATTTGATTATGAGAATTATTTTTTTCAATGGACTTAGAATTCTAGTGTACCTCATAAATGCAATATACTTTTTATGTGGAAAATGTGCCATATGGCTATAATGAAAATGGTTGGACTAACTGTTATTATTTATTTATGTTCTTCAATATGTAAAAGTCTAGAAAAATGTCGGCAGGTCTTTTAAATATCTTTTATTATTTTATGTTAAAATGTATGCAACAATGTCAGGAATTTCCAAAATGGACTTACTTTTTTATAGTTCTGAACGCCTTATTTCGTGATAAATATTCATCACAAGAGTATATTACGCGTGCATGTTTTAGTCACTGTTCAAAATAGGTTAAGTCTGAATAACGAGTAATATAAAATGCATTTGGTAATAGTCTGCATTAGTGGCGGTATACTTCCGGTTACGTTATATTGATCCCTTTGCGTTATATTGACAGTAAAACCGGTCGATGACGATAATAAAAGTTAAAATTAGTTTATTAAAAAATCACTTTCGGTATACTTCGGATAACTTCTGGTCACTTTCAGTTCGCTGGTTGATTACTTCCCTGTTCGGATATATGTACATGTGTGTGTATGGGTATGAAATAATAAAATCAATACAAATGGTTGACGCTGACCTCACTGACAACAACGACCAGAAGTTAATTGAATTAATACAATGCAGAATTAATAATATTTATGAAATTTTTAACAAATATTTATGAATAAATGTTAACATCGCTCAGGATTTATGTGTATGAAAGATTTACTTTAAATATTGATAAAAGCGAAATATAGTATTGATACAATAATTATTTTCTCATTAAAGGCTAATAGTATCGGGAAAACCGTATTTATGCCACAGGCAACTCTAAACCGGAAGCGCAGTCTTTTCGAGGTAAGATAGATTAACCCTTATCTATCCACATCCTGTTTACAAGGGACAAGATTTTCTACAAGATACTCTATTAATTTTCAGTACAATGTGGAGGTCGGCATGTACTTTAGCCTCAGAAAACTGCAATTTTCCGCGGCAGGTGGATTTATACAGGTCGATCTTCCCTTAATTCTGTCTGTAAGTTCTTAAAATTAAATTTTCTCTTTAATGAATTAATATGAAATTAATTTCTGATAATTTAACGTTAATAGATAAGAAAAAAATACTTAAAATATAATTAAAAGATTAGATTTTATTTTGTCATGCTACAATGATTGGGGTGGGATTAATCTTTTTATATAGTTTCAATCTCTCGCCTTCCAGAAACGAGGTACAGCGCAGTATTTTATGCCTTGACTCGGTGTAAAAAGTTGCGCTGCAATTTTTCAATCAAATGCAAAGAAACAAGACAAAGTAAACTTTCAAAACGAGCAAGAGAAATCGCTCTAGAAATGTTTACCTGCTCCGCATGTGATTTCGAACTTTAAAGCTTGACTTTTAAAACAGGATATAAAAATAAATTGACGAAAAAGTTTTTTATCGAAATTAATTTTAAGATATATCTTTCCAAGTTAGGAGAAAAGAATCGTCAAACCGTCAGAACTTTCTTTAGTACATCTTCCATACAAAGTTGAGTTGAAATATTGATTTTAAAAATTTATTCTAGAATTATGTAATATTGTTCACTCATGTTAAAAAATTTTAACTACTATAAGATTAAATGCGTTTTTTAATCCTTCGTATAATACTTGTTTATCAAGCGTTAAGGATCTCTGGTGATTTTAAAAAAGTTTTATATGGGTTTTTGTTGTATAAAATGTTAGGATTTGTTTCAGAATATTAGAACAATAACTATGAGTAAGTTAAGAAATTGTAAATGAAAATTTCACAAATAAGCTTATTTTTCTCAGGCGTATTGGTTAGAAAAGAAAACTGGTCCGTTTTTCTCGTACAATTTATATCACTGGAAGCTTATTTTTTAATTTTCTGAGGTGAAAAGCATCTATTTTATACTTTAGTATCCTATTTAATGTATTCCCCTACCTGCAATTGAAGTTCTCGCGATAAAAAAAATCATAAGCCGCGTTGAAAAAGTGTACAATATATTGGACAAATGCAGTGAACGCCATATATTGGCCATTGCGTTTTTGTTATTTATAATGACTCTAAGCGTTTTATAGCTCAATATTTCTTCGTTGCGTACCAAATCCGGATGAAACAGATAAAGAATAGAATTTTCTCTCGGTCGGAACATAGAGCTGCTGTCAGTGGGTTAAATTCACAATGACTTTTGTGCATATCAAAATGACCAATCTATTCGATTTTCTCCCAAAGCCTTGTATGACATAATAAATCTAATAAGTGCACTCTATATAAACAATTATTTTATTGCTAATAATTATTTCAATTCTTTGATTATAAACGAAAATGCTATAAAAATATGGACAGTTATTAACAAATCTTAAACAAAGATTCTTTTTTTCTGTTATGCCAAATGGTCAAACTGGGCTTCGATGAAACAATTCATGAAAGATTTCGTAGACTCAAAAATACTGTTAATGAATAAAATCTTATTTTAAATATCACGCATTATTAATATACTACAAACTAATATAAATTCTTTTCAACGTAAAAACATGAAAAACTGAATTATTATAATCATCATAGTACAGTATACCTACAGAAAAGTCAAATCACGAAAATCGTCATAAACACAGCCACTTGAAAGCACACACATCAATAGTAAAATTCATCAAGACATGTTGGGTGCATTACGCTAATCCTTCGCTCTTACGCTCCACAGATCGCCGGCGCCATGACGACGTACCTCGTGGTGCTGCACAACAATTCCTTATAACCAGCGTCTCGCTCCCGCGAAAAGGAAATTCGCGATTCCATCTCCCGAAGAAGAGCGACTTCAAGCACGAGCTCGCGCGAAGGGCATTTTCCAAAGCGTCGCTGCATATTTCATCCGCGTGTACACATGCGCTATTGGCCGCTATTGGTGCGCGCAGCACCGCGCCATAATTCAAGGGTGTATACGCTGTATCGTATATTTAACAGGCGGGCGCATAACAATAAGGAGCTTATTGTAGAGCGTCGGCGGTGTTGCCTCGAGTTGTGGGTACACAGTGGTGTCTCGTGATTTCGCGGCGTGCACGGCTTTCCGGCTCTGATATGCGCATAAGCGAGAGGGCTTGCGGTTTACAAGGCGATTATTACGATTATGTTTGCCGGGAACTTTGGGGCGTGTAATGGGCGCGCGATGACTTAGTGCGATAGTTTCGAGTAGCGTTATTGTTTAATGGAGGGATGGATCGTTGTGATCGGGGTCGAGGAGGTCGCTGTGCACGATTGCGTATAATGATCGTTGTGAATTGTTTAAGAGGACGTGACGCTGCTGAAAGTTGACAAGCAATTAGTACGGATGTAGTGGATGAACGATTTTTTAATTTTTAACGTAGGTAGACAGTCAATATTTTGTTTGGTAACGTTGGATGAAACTTTGATGTAGCATGATACACGTTCATTTTCAGCAATGTACATTTTAACATTTTAATTATTCACATGCAATTCTCCAAAAAATTATAAGGGTTTATCAATTATTGTATAGCTTAAAAATAAGTTAAACTTTAAGTTGCCTAAACTCGAACAATTAAAAACTTTATTTTACCAATATTAACTTTAATCTTCATAGGGGGGAGTCGTACAGTATGAACATATTTTAATTATTTGCCACCACCGGTTTGAGACAACGTCTCACCAAGTGACTTTGGTGTATGTTGTTGTTTTATTATAATATAATCTGCATCAGGTATTTTTAATTTACGGCTACCTAAGTTATCGCGCAAGTAACTGATTTACCAATTTTCAGCGAGTAAAATGTTATTTTCGGATGTTTACAATCATCACTTTTGTATTTTAGTATAAATAAATAACTTTGCCCATTGAATTTTAACTATACCAATTTTGTTCTTCAGAGAGGACCATTCAAAGAATAAATCCTTTTTAGGAAAATCAGTTCTCGTATCCCTAATTAAAAGTTTGTTATAAGTTTTGTCTTAGCCTAGTCGGCTCAAGCACAAAGTTATCGAAGTCTATTCGTTTTGTTGTCAGCACGCGGCTCACGCAAAATAATTAACGCAGTTTTTGAAGTAAACACGTTAAGAATGTTTATTTAAATACAAAGATAAATATAAGTGGAAAGTAAGTAACGCTTCCACGCATTCGCTTCCCGGAATCGGAGATCTTGATTCGCCTTTCTCGCTCCGCACGTTTGCCTCAAAGTTTACACACCTTCTCTAGTACTTATCCGCGATATAAATTCTTACATACACTGGAGAGTTGAATCCCTCGTACACTGAGAGAATGGTTCACTTAGGCTTGCCGAAGTCGCATTGCTAAGTTTGCGGAGGCCATAGTCTGTCATTCTTACTGAGTAGTGCGGTAAAGACTGCGGAACAGTTCGGCTGTTTTGGCGGATATGTATTAAAAGTGATGTGTGATGTTGCGCTTTATTGTAGCCTCATTATCACGTTTGTGATAAGGTAAAACAGAAGTAAGGTTAAAGTAGAACATCGAAAATGTAACTTAGACTAACTAATCACATATAAAAAGGTTACAGTAACAAAAAGTAAGAAATTCATTAAAATATTCATTATTTGTGAAAAAGTGAGGTTAGGCGTGTAGCGCGACGCACGGAGACTCAGCTGCCGAACTTGTTCCGCTATTCTTGTCGTATACATACTTACTACCGAACTCACTTCGGTCAAAACTACCGAACAGTTCAGCAAGTCTCACTGATTTATTCTCTCAGTGTACACTCCCCGTACATGACGGGAATCGTCAAAGTTCACGACTAATTCGCACAGCGTCTTTTATCTACGCAAACGCTCTACTCGGAACGACGTATTCGGAACGTTCTCACTCGTCAACCTCTCTTTGACAGTCTCCCTCGTGCGCTTGTTGCTCTTTGCCCTGTGCAAACTGTTGCCAATTCTCTCTCGACGCATCGAAGCCACTTCCACACATTCATACTTGCATACAAGTTCACACGCGTACACTGAGTGTATTTACATGTAACGAAGCAATGTTGAATATAACAAGGTGTAGTTAAAATTGGCTATGGGTTTTCATTCTGGGCGCCAGTTTTCAAAAATCTTAAAATTGCCACTTTTGCATTTTTATAGATCAATAGTTTTGCCAATTATGTTTGATCACAGCCAATTTTCTCTTTAAAAAGGACATTTCAAAGAATAAATTCTTTTTTGGAAAATCAATTTTTATTGCTTTAATGAAACGTTATACCCAAAATAGGTATGGATGTTCATACTGCACGACCTTCCCCTATAAAAACTTTTTAAATCTTTATAATTTTAGTAGTATGAGAAATTTAACGTGTGTAGAACGTATATGTGAAAAATTTTAACTCGATTGAATGAAAATTACTCAAGACAAGTTAATTTTGTAATTGAAACACAGTCATCGAATAAGCTTGAGGGGGTCTAAGGGAAGTAGGCATAAGCCTGGTTAAATGGTGAATAATCTTCATTATACATATATAGGATATCGACGCCTGAGCGGAAGAACCTCCTATCTCGAAATGCGCGTAAAGAACATCCTATCTAGGTCGGTGCGTGAAGAAGCTCCTATCTCGGCGCCTAGAAATATATAATTCATATAATATAATAATATTGTAATATATAAAATATGTAGTATAATAATATTATAATGTAATATTATTATAATATGACATATATAATATAATATTAATAATAATATTATATTATATTATAATATTATTATACAGATAATATATTTGTAGGCACCGAGAGCCGCGCGCGAGCCGAGAAAGGAGCTTCTTGTCGCGCGGACCGAGATAGGATGTTCTTCATGCGCAGTCCGAGATAGGAGTTCTTCCGTTCAGGCTTCGATATATTTTAATTTGCCAAGTTATTATTCCTTAAAACATCTTTAGCTTTTTTGAAATATTTTTATAGTTAAAATTTGAAGGTGTATCTTTCTCCTAAAAATCCAGAAACACTTATGAATTTAATGATCTACAAAATTGCGAGCTTTGGAGTTGGAATCACCTTGTATAGATAGTATTCGCAATAATAGAGAAATATTCATTTTCTTTGTTGTCTTGTAATAATAATACAATATTTTTGTAGACATAATTGTGTGTAAATAAAACATAAAATATGGTCATTCATTATCTTCAAGTTAAAAAATATCCCTGGAGTTGTATGCAAATATGAAAAATATAAGTAAATTGTAAGTAATAATTTCTATCGAAACTCTACACTCGATAAATGAAAAAAGAAATTATATATATTCGTTTTATATAAATCAGTATTGATCATAAAAGTGGTATGGGATTATTCATAAATTATGTCACACTTGGAGGGGATAGAGGGTGTTTTTATTAGCGTGACAATGTGTTCTAAATACATAGAAAAATCAGTGCCGTACTTATAACAACGAATTTTAAATGAATAGCTAGTTTGGCTAGTAAAACTGTTTAAGGTTCCCAAATGAAAAACATAATATACGAAGTAAAAATACCATAAATCTGTGTAGTTTCTTTGTATTTAGTATTTTTATTTTACAATTAAGAGGAAGCCGTATCTACTGTCCTTATCTAATTACATTTTTGCTATTTCTTTAAATATATTTTAAGACCTAAAAATATTTAACATTATTTCCTTTCCGAGAATACCTTGAAACTCAAAAATTGAGGTTAGGTTTTGCGTATCGAATGCGTAAAAAGAATATAATGGTTCTATGCGTTTAAATGAGTGATTATAGTAGTTGTACGTTTTCAATCTTCAAGATTTTCATAGCGAGGATAGCCAGTGTCAAAATAAAGTGAAAAAATGCGTTTTTGCGTCTGTTTCGCAGCCACAAGCACTTTAATATGCGATACGTAGAGACAATTTAAAACCATTATTCAAGCCTGGTTGATAGAAATTTTAATTTTGCTAATCAAATAAATAACGTCACTTTTAAAATTAAGTAATTCAGATTCTTATTTCGTATTCCCTGATGCGCGCAAATGTAAATCATCCGGCACAAAGCACAAATCATGCCGCTTCGATGAAAAACTAATATCGACGACGTAACACGTGGCAATTTAGTTTACCGTGATTCACTCTGCAAAATAAAAGCCTTGGAACTTGACAATAAAGGAAAAAATATCTCTCTCCGGCAGTTTCATCGCTCGCTCCATTCATTATAGGATTAAAGCCGCTAGGGCCATCTCTAATGCGATATGACAGATTGACTCTCTCGCAAGCGCACGCGCCGCGCTTTAACGCCGTAATTGAATACCCGTTGATATATATCTCTCTGTTTTGTCCTTTGAAAGCAGTGCTTCGTCGCCTGCGTACGGGTATGTATTTGTACGCGGTATCGACCGAAAGGCCAGTCATCGCTTGGCGCGGCATTCGTTTTTCGCGCGACTTAAAGCGCGTGCCTGCACCGGTACACTTGTGTGCGCTTCAATTACTTGATACGTAATTTTATTTTCAGATTACTCGAAAATGACGTTCAGTGAAAACATAGTTGGCGCAAATTATCTAGGTCGAGCGTCAAAGGGTAAAGTTCAAATGTTTGGAAAATTCAATTTCATTATGCTAGAGTATTTAGTTGCAAATTGCCCGGTTAGAAGGATCCAATTAAACCTTTTAAATTTTTTAGTGATTTTTATTGGAAAATACTTATAGAGCAGTTTTCGCAATTATATAATCAATTCTCTTCATAATGTTATCCTAATAGAAAATGATCGAATAGGAGTTTACGACCCTAATTGGAAAAATAAACGTAATAAAAAGTAAAGAAACGAAAGATCGCCGACGATTTGTACGTTTAATTACAAAATCTTACTTTTTTATTTCTTAATTTTCTTATATTTGACAATCAATGACAACATTTTAAATGTATTTTTTCTATAGTTAGAAAATATAAGGAGTTTCACAATTTACGCTTTCTTACTATTAATTACATTTTTTTAAAGATGCTAATCCATACAATTTATTAAAATAGTAAGAAATAGTTAGAAAGCGAAAATAATAAAGTAGTAAAACGTAACAAAACGTAACGCTGTCCTAAATTCAATTGAATGTTACGTTTCTTACGTTTTCTTACTTTTTGTTACACTTTCTTACTTTCTATTTATTTCCACTATAGGGAAGGAGATCATTAGTTTCAAATTAATGAGTATCAGCTATTTAACGATGTCATGGTTTTTAAAAGGAATTTCTGCTGGAAGAAATAATTACAATTTTTATGATTCAGGTGCACCTGAGCATGCTCAACTCACTCCTTTCTTGTAGGTTGAAGGCACAATAGGCTCACTATTCCAACGAGCATTGCGCACACTCTGGATTACAATTCGTGGGAACGTTTTGCTAAATAGTGCGTAATGTGCACATGTGTCAAACGAACGTCGCGTCACTGCATTCACGTTCGATCGGTGGTCTGTAGGACAATATAGTACAGGCCAATCGTAATTAGCAAGCAAAGGGTTAGCAGTGCAAAACCGCCGATCGACAAAGACAGTGCTTGACAGTTCATTGATCATGAATAGCACCTGTACGAATTTCCTTTGCTACGTTCACGATAAAGTAGATTGAGTGTGTGCGTGTGTGCGTGCGTGCATGTGTGTGTACAGGCTTTTCTATTTTTTCTTACGTATATACACTAAAAAAAGGGAATTGTTATGAGAACAAATTTAATTTTGTTATGAGAAATCTAATTATTTATTAACTGTTAACAAATTTTATTTGAAATATCGATATCTTAAACAATTGATCATCGAGTTGCGCGTTGCCGCGTAAAGGTTAGTTTCAAACGTGCAGTAAAAATATTACTATAAATGAACTTATATGTAATCTTTGATGCTGCATTAGACATAAACACAATTAAAAGACACGAAGATGAACTTATTTTGTTATACGTGATATGAATAAATCATCTCAATTTTAAGTATTAAATGGAAATTTAGTGTTACACAAATTGATAAACAATGAATGATTTATTAACGATTAAGAAATCATTTTCTCGGTCCAATAAAATGCGAGCAAATAAATAATTCAGTAATTATAATGCGCACTTTTATTTCGCCATATCCCAGTCAACCATTTATTAATAGTTAATAAATTTTATTAACGATAACAATTCCTTTCTCTCAGTGTATTCACATTTTTAAGACTCCGATCACGATTCTGCACCCCGCCGTACATACGCATCGATAAGTGCAGTGCCTCGCCGGTATCCCGATTAAACCCATTACAGGATTAAATTTCTTCGCTCGACCATAGTAAGCCGTGTCAAGCGCAGAAGGCCGCTTTACGTTAAATCCATCAGAGGCTGCTGCCATAGGCGTGTACACTGTATATATATATACATATACAGCGCGACTGTTTCGTGTCCACCTTCGAAGGCATCATCGATCAAGTGAGTCTTAGTTCCTTCGCGGGAGGGGATTAGCGCTTTTGCACTGTGGGCCATCGGGCGCGGTCTCTTTATCCCGATTGCGATAAATAAGAGAAAGGAAGAAAAAAATATGCGGACGAGGGAGATGTACAAGGCGAGAGAGAGAGAGAGAGAGAGAGAGAGAGAGAGAGAGAGAGAGAGAGAGAGAGAGAGAGAGAGAGAGGGAGGGAGGGAGGGAGAACATAAAACGAGCGTTTTATTTCAATGAGAAGAGAGATGTGTGGCGAGTTGTCATTAAGGCAGATTGTATTCTTGCGTTCTTGATGAGAATGGCGTTGGTAGGTGAGTCATGTTGAGTAATTAAACTGGGATGGTTAAGTAATGTAATACGTCAGTATAAGATAGATCTTTTAGTACATTTTTTATGAATTTTTAGCAAGACACACGACTCTGTTTTAAAGTTTTTCTCAATACAGGGTTTAAAATAAATCTTTTCCTGTCCTCTTAATTTAATTTTAAAACAAGATTTTTTTTAATTTTTTTATGATGTGCATGGAATTATTGGAAATTAATTAACCTTTGTTGAATGCATACGCTCTTTCAAAAAGAAGACATTTAATCCATAATATCAGGCGTCGAGTATTGTACCTAATTACAAATCTACTTGACGTATTTCCTGGTCCTTCCGTAATTTTCAATGAGAAGTTTAAAAAAAACTTCATAATATGAAATTTGAATGATGTGAACTATAATTTAAATTATATATTGAATTTTTTAAAAACTATTTACAGAAAAATATCGAAAGGCGCAGTAATTGAGTATTTTGTCCCAATTAACATTATTTTTCGTCATAATTTTTTCTCCATAACTCGTTATTATTGTTATATTATTATTGTTTTAAGCATGAACATATATTAAACAATTATTTTATCGCAATAAATCAGTGTAAACAAATTATATCGCTATTTTATTTTGCATTTGATCGAATTGTAACACCGCAATTATAAATTTCAACGTTGCCGGTACATTGATATGTATGTGATCGCTTATTTATGAACAAATATTGGAGTCAAATATTTTCATGTTAAACCGTGATACTCTAGACTTTTATATTAATTTGATGTACAGTAAGAGTTTTATGGTATATGAAAACTCAATATCAAGTAATCTGAAAAGCTAGGAGTATGAAACTTTTATAACTTTTATGTGTTCCCAAACGAAAAACTAGATTCTAAAATGTAATCAACGTGCAAATTTTTACTGTGGAAATAAAAAGGTAATGTGTATATTATAAAAAAATATTCACGTGTTAGATGATTTGAGAAAGCAATATTTTTCTTTACTGCAAGTCTTTCAACCTTTTATTTTGATTTAAACAATAAACATAAATTAATAAATAACATAATAACTGCTAAATAATGAAATATTAAATTGCAAGAATTAGGTAATATTTTTGTTCAGATTATACAGCAAGATTGTTATAATTTTTTTTCGTTATTAGTTGTGAACATGATAAGAAGTAAACTTACAAAATAATTATAAAATTGTATAGTTGAAAATAAATTTCATTAATATTTAATATTTTTAATGTATGTATTATATATAAGAAGCGTGAGTGAGAAATTATTTTTTGAATTTCTATCAAGGGTTTGATCTTCAAAAATACAAGCTTCATAATGAACATCTAAAAGTATGTGTCAGAAATTTGATTGATGTGATATTGAGAAAATGTATTACATAAAGACGAAAGTATCGTTAAAAATAAAGGCAGGTACTAATACTAATGAATATTGTAAACAATTACATAATTCAGAAAATATTAAAGATCTGCAAAATTATTATTGTAGTATATGTTATTGTATTTTAAAAGATATAAGATTATTAAAGTATATTCGCAATTGTTAATTTTTTTTGTAAAAACGAATGATAAAGTGCAATAAAAAATTGTAAAGCATTATTTTGTCTTGTATGGTAATGTAACAATGTTTAGTTTCTTGCTTTTGCATGTTTTCTCTTTTGCATCTTTACTTATGTCTGGAGTTCGATTCATTAATATTCATATTTACCCTCTGCGCTAATATCTCAAGGCTGCTTTTTGATTTGTGTTTTAAGAATTTTTTCGAACAGATGGAAAAAGTGCAAACCTCATTTCCCACGCGTGCCATTGTTTTCCAGTGTAACAAAAGCAAATGTGTTTCAGAGTGCCAAGTTTGGTATAAAAACGGATGAACGAGAAAGAACCTTTTATCATTATCATACTCGCATTACGAGGGTTAAGGTGAAAAAGCAAGCTTTACGACGGTCATACCTAAAACAGAACAAAATCATTTATCAAAAGATTACATAAATATTTTGTTTGTAATCTTATACAAATGTTTAAAAAATTATAGCATTAATAAATATTAACTGTTATTGCAAATTCTGTATTATGAATATTTAAAAATCTTTATTATACATATTTAATTATAATATTTAAATGAATGAAATGAATTAAATGTTTGTATAACATTATTTGGTAATAAAATAAAATAAGTTCTGTATAATTCTATCTACAATATGAATTGTTAGAAACGACTTTATTGTTATAGTGTTACAAAAATGTTTAAAAAAGATGTTTTAAAAATCTCAAATACGTTATTTAATGTATGATTATAATTATAATATGGCCATAACAATTATAAGTATTATTATTATGACAGCAATATTTTTGTACGATATTTAAAGGAGATCATCTTATCTTAAAACCCATTTTACAGCTACCTTTAAAGCATACCTTTCTTTCTACTGAAAGAGCTGTCGTTGAAGCTTGCTTTGAATTCTCTGATAGAGCAGTAAAGCTTTTGTTATCCGTAGACTGCTCGTGAAATGCATTTACTGTAGAAGAACACATGAATGCAGATTTCGGCTTTTAGGTAACTCTTCCATGCCCTATTATACAGACTTATAAGTATCTATTTACCAATTTACAAAATTTTTTCATATTTTTTACAGATTTTGTAAGTTTAACGATTACTCTATATATAAGAAAAGTAATTAAAATAATTGTGTACCAAATATTTATATCAAAGTTTATCATACATTTAATTTATTTCTTTGAATTGCAAACATTTATATGAACGTTTTTTTCCATTTTTGTGATTAAGAGTTTCTTTACGATTTTCCTGATGAGTCAGAATTTCAGTAAATTTCAATATCCATTATTATGACGTATTGATGACGCATTACTATACTGCCTTCTTCAGAATTCATTATTTTGTGTGCCAATTGTTACAGGAATAATACTTATTATGTCGTACTTCAATTATTTCTTAGTTTCCATTTCTTCTTCATGTTGTTTATTTGATTAACTATTGAGGTGTCTAGAAACTATGGAATTTTATGCAGATTTTTCTATTTTGAGAAAATTATATATGATTAAAATACGGTATAAACTACATTGTTTATCCATTTTCTTTGCAGAATCTGGTATCCCAAATACCGGCTCTCTAAAAGATAATTTAATTGTATAATTTGGTTTAATTTATCAAATCGCTATTATCGCTTTGGTATAACAGTAATTGCTCTTTCATTTATTAATAATTAATTACATGTAACTCATTTTGTCGAAAATATTACTTGGACCTTTTGATCACTAAATGCTTAGTAACTAATAAAATCATTTTGAAAACAACCACAGTTTGAATTTCTCACGGATAATAGAAGAACAAGAAATGTGAATAAATATTCAAAGAATATTCAAAAGAAATGGCTCGAGTGCCTATCTATATAAAATGTTATGAATCTCTTTAACAGTACCTTTGTAGACAATTTATATATATATAAAATTCGTATATATATATATTTTTTTTTCCCCTTTAATATATTACATTTAGAGTATCTAGTACACTTTTCAATCAAAAAAGCTTATATATTTTCCCCTCCTTTTTGCTTTCTCAAAGAGAAAGCTCGTAACGATGAAAATTTTCGGATCGAAGATTTTGATAAATTTCAATGTTTCTGAGGTTCCTGAGTTAGATAAATATGTTTTAAAAAAATGTTTGTCTGTTTGTATGTTTGAAATAAAAATTTGTGCTCACCATAACTCTTGTGGGAAAGCATGTTACGCGCTGAAATTTTGCAGACTTATTAGGCACGTTTAAACATATAACTGATCAGACGTTACTAAATGGATAATATTCAAGCCGTTTTTTGATAAAATAATCACTTTTGAAAAAAATGTTAAAATAAAATAAATGTATCAAAGATATACAAAGGATAGACATAAATTCTTAAAATACACTTGATTTCCTTTCGATGTATTTCTTTTAAAACTATTTTTAAGAAAAAATGAGAATTAAAAAAGTTTCAAAAAGTAGTTATATTGAATAATTAAGAGAAAATTCCGCCTATTTTATGAACAAATGCATCTCTTTAAATATCGGCATAGCGCGTTTCTTATACATAAGAATTATACATGTAATTATTGTACACAATTTAGCATTGGTCAAATTATATATAGATATATTTGACCAATGCTAAATTGTGCACAATAATTACGTGTGCAATTCTTATGTGTAAGAAACGCACTATGCCTAAATATTGGACGCATAAAGAAAAGAATATTCTTCATGTTTTAAACTATTTTCGAAATTTATAATTTTTAAAATACACATTAATTCTTACCCAATAGGCTTGAAAATTTAATCAGTTCTATTTTAAGACATACCTCAAAATATTACACACCAAAATAGCAACGTTAAAATAGTAAAAATGTTTTCACAATATTCAAAATCATATATTTTTGAAAATAAACTTAATAGAATTGTCAGATAAATAATTTAAATAGAAATAATGTATATGTTAAAACGATAAAAATGGCGCCGACTACGAAAAGGTTTTTATCGATTATTATTTTATTCTTTTCAGAGAATTTTAATAAAACGTCATTACTGACGTACTACTGGCTTGATACAGGCTCAGTCGTGCAATGGGACCACCATGAGAGCATCTTCTTTTATTAAAAAGTAGTTCATTCAAATTGGTCCAGCAGGTTCGGAGTAATACGTGAACAAACATAGAAAAAATATATATAGGTCGAATGGAGAACCGCCTCACTTTTCCAAGTCAGTTAATAATAAAAACAAAGTTTTTCGATTTTTGAAAATTTTTTTAAGGATTTATTTTAAGAAAATGTATTTTTTATTATCCAATCTCTGATATAAAAATTTTCATCGTCACAAAGCTTTCTCCTTGAGAAAGCAAAGAAGGAGGGTAAAACTATATAAGTTTCTTTGACTGAAGAGTGTATGAGTGTATGACACCTTAAATATAATATATTAAAGGAAAATAAATATATAATTCGAAAAACCAAAAAAATACTTTGTTTTTGAAATAGCAATTTTATTTGATATTTATATCGTTACTAAAGTATTAGCAATTATAGTTTTAAACTTATATTTACAGAATTAAATAAATAAATAATATTCATAGCCTATTATATTTTATTTTCTATACATTGGTAAGATGTCGGGATACTGGTACGTTGACCCTACATCCATTGTACAATACGTACATTGGAGGGTCAGTTAAATTGTTCTACGATCAAACTGTGGCGTAAGAAACTCAATGCGGAAGGAAAAAATTCGTCCCCCCTGTTGTGCAATTGTATACGCACGGCACGTGTGGTCTGTAAGCCTGTGCGATACTCGCAGCATAATAGAGACTATATAGTGTCGAAGTTCCTATCATACTGGTAAGTGCGATTGTATTCTGTGATGGAATCCCGTGAAAACAACTAGAATCCATTTTGTGTTTCCGAGATATTTAGATTTTAATGTTTGCACCAAATTCCTATAAAAAAAAATAGATAATAAGTGAAATTATGCTTGATAAATAAAACATCAAATAGGTATACCAATAACCATAGTATCCAATGTTAATTTATTTGGTCAGAAACACCAGCATTTCTTTTTAATCCGTTATTTTCTTTATTAAGAAACGAATATTTATAAGTGATATTAAATTATTATTAAGATAATATTCTTGAAAAATATTCATACCCTTAAGGGTCAGTCTACCATTTCGACGACTTTTTTCAAGAATTTTCTTTTTCATTTCAAACTTTTTACAAGTTAAACAAAAGATCTTAAAAAGCTATAAATTTTTCTTTGTGGAAAATCTTGCTGCTTTGGCTGTTTGAAGTTGCCCCTACTCTAAATTGCGTCTGAAACAAAAAATTTAAAAAGATTATTGAAACGTAAACTTGTCGCTATCGTCCGAACTACAATTATCCATAACTGAAAAAAAAAAAAAAAAAAAATGGCGAACCTTTGAAATTTTTGACCTTTTTCTCTAACGTAAATTATTTAAGAAAATTAAGTAAATATTAACCAATAATTATAATTCTATTTCGAACCATAGCTATACATGTGCAGAATATGCCCTAAAAATTTTAGCTTGATCGGTTCAATAGTTATTTTTTTAGAATGTCTAGAAGGTTGAACAACGTTGCTTTGAGAAAAAAGCGATTTGCTTTCTTTTCCCGATAATATGATGTTTCTTACGTATTTAAAAAAAAAAGTTTTAACGTCAATCAGCGATGCCTGCTCCATATATTAATCCTTCAGCTTCGTCGTAATGTTGGTTTTTCTCCATTCGAGCGTTTCTGATAGCCACCCTTTGCTCTTTAGAAGCTTCCCCGCTGCGCTGAGTGGAAGTTGCAAATACGCGTTTCGTCTTGCTTCCGCGTGAGATGTTGAGCTTCGATGCCAACTGAGACACCCATAGTCTCCATTACGGCTTGCGTCGTCTTCGTATATATGTCGATTGCCATGAAATGATCTTTTTCTTTACTACTTGCTCTTGTATTCCGTAAACTCGTACTCTTTCTATCCATCTTACACGAATTTCGATGTGCACTTTCACAACAGAATAACGGTGTCTAGAGAGATATACTAACTGTATACAACCTTTCTCAGTGGAATCTTACACTATAATATTTCGAAATATTAATAGCATTGAGCAGTTACACAAAATTTATAAAGAGGGGACGGAGAAGCAGGTATATACAGCAGCTGTACGCTTGACGCGCCAAGTGTACGCCCAGCGCGATCGAGACCCTTTCATTTTTCGCATTTTTCGACCTGTTTTAGAACTTTCTCATCGAAATTTTAGTTTCTATAGCATTTCTATATATATTTACTACAAGAATCTGTGGTTTTTTAAAAATCGATTTTTTTAATAAAAATAGTAGACTGACCCCTTAAATATAATTTATGAAATAACTGGATTCTAACACAGTTTGTCAAATAATGCCGTGATTGGAAATTGTGATATGTTAATTAGTCGAATAAATTATATATATACTCATTTAATTAGACTAGTTACTCTTTGCATACGTAGCCGGACCTTTTGTTGCCATTTTAATTGAAGTTAATACTAACGCTCTTTAAATTTATATAGCAGAAAAATTCATATTAACAAAATGCTTTCTTTGTTTCGGTAAAATAAACGTTTACTTATTATAGTATATCTTTCATAAATGGAAATATAAATCTGATTTTAATTTAGGTATACAGCTTTAATGTTCATATAAACATGATTTTTAAATATATAAATTGTAATATTGGAAGTATTTCAAAAAGTTCCATGTTATCTATATTGTCATAGTATTTTTAAAGTTATAATTCAATATTGTACTGTGCTATGACTGATCAGCTAAGAAATAAATAAAACTGATCGAGTTATTTATTTTTATTTTTTTTTACTGTAATTATAATTTGTTAATCTATAGAAAAGAATCATAATAATTAAAATTTGATGATAACTACGAAATCTTGCACTTTTAAAATTCTCTGATAAAAGAATCTAAATCAACGAATGTTTATCAAAGAATCTAAAAAGTTCTAGTGATTGCAAGAGACCTCTGAAAATAATTAATAGTGTTCAATATACTTCTTATCAATTACTTTCATCATGCACTTCAGATACTTTTTATATTAATCAAACGAATTCTTTATGATTATAGTCAACATGTTTTCTATTATAAATGAAACAAGTATACTTTTAACAAAAATATTTCATTCGAATAGCTAATTAATTTAGGCTACTGTACATTTGATGATATTTATAAATTTATATAATGAGGCGAATAACTGATGTGAAATGAAAAGATTTTTTATATTCTAAAAAAGTTACCACGTACCTGCAGTTTCTCTTAACCTTCCGACAGAAGTATTAACAGATTAAGTGCGGCTAATGTATAAGCCGATTTATTCAATTATCTACTAAATTTATTAAAATTACAAACTTTCGATAACAATTCTATGCTTATACCTCTTCCTAAGAGCTTAAAGAATACAATAACCGGCTGCATAAAAAGTTTAATTAACTTTTATGTTTACAGTATATATGACAAAATGCAAAGAAAATAGCGTCAATTCGTGACATATGTGCATCATGCCGCCCTAAACCTTAATAGGAGGTTTGCTAAAAACTCGCCTTATTATACACTTTTTTTTCAAATTTGAATACATGTTTACAATTATATGATCCACTACTATGTAAAATTCAAAGTGGCTCCCACAAATAGAAGAAGAGATATTAAATATTAAACTTTCAAGGTTGTAACTTTTAACATAGTGTAAGAGATCGTGAATTCTATATTTAATTATTAGTATAAATAATAAATATTTTATTATTATTACTTGTTTCTCTGCCGAGGTACCCAGTGAAGAAAGTAATAAGAAACCGGGAATTAGGATAATTCATATAAATAAAAGGAAACACCAGTATATTTCCTATTAAACAAGAGTAACCTTGTATTTAGTCGCATTACAGTTCCACTCTCTGAAACTACTTGCGCTCACTCATATATTTTCCAATAGAAATAAGGAAACTGGAGGACATATAAGAAACTACTATTTTACCGAAGTTTTAATTCATAGCAGCGAAAATAGTTTATACATTTTTCTAAAAAACTAAAATATGAGTGAGCTGTCCAAATTGTTTTATCAGAACGAGAGAAGTGAGTGCCTGTTCGCTAGGCGACTGTGCACTGAATCACGATTTGCGAATCGACAGCCCATCAAAATCGGCAAAGGTGAGAACCGCGCCGCCGACGTCGCTAAGCAACCAAGTTCCGACTCTTCTCACTCCCTTCATCATTCGCAGCTCACATGGATGTAGGCACACATCCTGATTCTCTGCGATTCTTCTTTGTGCGGATATTCGTTTCGTGCCGATCAGCCTCACTCGCAAACGTGGTTTTCAATCGATTTATTCATATCATATATTAATAATAAAAATAATGAATAAAAGCATTCTATTAAATAAATAATTAAAATAATCAAATATTGATACCCCATCAATATGGACCATTACATAGTCCCCCTAAATAAATTTATATTTTTCCACTTTGTGAGGGAAATGGAGATTAATTTAGCTTCCGAAACGTTTATACATTATTTTATATGAAAAATAATGTATTTAAGTATGTTCATTTGTAATATTGCAATTTAATGTCCTTATAAAATGTCTTTTCATTATATTCAATCATTAATATTATATTTCTATATATTTACACTTTACACCATTCTCACTTTATGCACTATGATTGCTTAAACAAACAATTTTTTTTTATAATTTAAAATATTTTTTTCTAATACACTTATTTAAGCACTTTATTATTTACACTTTGATACATTATTAATTCGTTTTAGAAACGTTTGCAATAAATCACGCACTTTTCACTAATGTACCTGTGACACTGCACCAATAGTTCGTCTGATCACCTCCGTGATATCAGCTGTAGCTTGGATCCACTAAAAAGTCGTCGTCTTTTTCTGTTGTAGATCTCGTAGGCTAATAATTTATTCCTACTAGAGTTCTTTACATTTTCTGTAGCAAAACTGCGCATACTAAGCAGCATGTAACTCTAGTAGACAAAACTGCGCATGCTTCGTGATTTCTTGTTTTTGAAATTGGTATTGTTTAATGGTCCGATTCCATTATTTCCTTTCTTCCAGGAATTTCTCTCAACTTCGGCAATTTTATCGCCATAATCATATTTAGAAGTATTATCTTCATTTTCAAATTGAGTATGTTGATTTTCAATTTCAATTTTTTGATTTTTCATTTCTTTGTGATAAAACACTTTTGATGTTGAAGTTTTCAAATCTTCATCTCCTTGTAGTTGGTGAATTATTCTCGATTTTGACGAAACACTTTTTGTAATTTGACACTCTCTTAACTTTTGCTCAAGGAGTTTATCATTTATTTTGGAATTCACACGGGAATTTTCTCCATTTTGTATGTCCTTAATTAATTTAGTAGACGTCGAGGATTAACAAACATTTTCGCTTTTTTGTGCCTCTGTCTTAAATTTTGGTATCTGTTCTCTTTCAATTTCGTCTTTAATCGAGGCGGAATCTGATCTTAAAATTTTGCATTGAGCATTTCTTAATTCAATTTCATCTTGTGGCGTCATCATACTATTTATTTTAGTTGTAATATTTAGAAAACGTAGATTTAATAAGTTTTTACTATAATTTATGAAATTATTATGAGCTCGAGCTTTTGTAATTCGTTCTATTTATTTACTCAATTTATCTGTTTCCTCTAACGATATTTCGTTATTGGTTTTGATATATTCACTGCCGCCTCCCATCCTTCCGAAATTTCTTGTATTGAATTATTAATATTTTTTCCTGAAGCTGCCTCTTTTATTGGACTTGATTTCATATCAGATTCTTCTGAACTTTGAATACCTTTATTTCGTAAAGGACAGTGATTAATATTTCGATATCTGAAAAATTTCCATTTTGTATCTCCTGAGTTTCAATTATACTTGATGTTAATTTTTTTTTTTACCGGATATTTATCATCCTCATTTGACAAAAATTTCAAAAAATTTGATCGATCTGCTATGTCGTTGCATATGCTACATTAGACAAATATGAATTCTCTTCGTACAATCCGATATCAAATTCTTTGATTATATTTTCAGTACTTCTTTTGTTGGAATCCATTTTGTTAGAAGTCTCCATGATTTCTATTTTTTCTGATTTACAATCATCAAATTGTATCGCATTTAATTAAATAAATTTTTTGATTTTATTTATTCCTCAAGAACTTTATTGTAGTTCTTTTTATTATTATTTTTATTGTCAAGAACAAAATCAATAAATTTCAATAAAAATTTCTTATATTCAAATACACATAGTTATGAGTCACGTAATCATTTGAATATAACATTTGAATCATAAAATTATCGTATAATTATTTATTTTAAATTCATTTAGATTTTATAATTTATTTATGAGTGCAGTTTCGGAATTTCTCCTAAATTTTCGTACCCCATGATTAGTTATTTTCTAATGAATAACTAACTACCTCTCTGGAATTTACACTTATCCTAATAAAATTGTTCTAATTTATCGTTAGTTATAACTGTAAATTATTTTAAACAAAGTACTGCAATCAGTTAAATCCTTAAAGCAAATAGCACTAATAAACTATCCATAAAACATTGAGCGCGTCGCGTCACTTCACGCGAGCTGAGCGTCTGTCTCTCCCTTTGCGCGGAAAATCGTGGCTTCTTTGTCATAAAACGTGCGTCCATCTTTCTAACGCTTCGTCTCTCCGAATCTTCCAGAATATTCACTTTCTATCACTAGGATTTTTTGTATTTAAACCTTGGTCCCCTGCCCGAGCGCCATTGTAAGAGATCGTTAATTCTATATTTAATTATTAGTATAAATAATAAATATTTTATTATTATTACTTGTTTCTCTGTCGCGGTACCTAGTGAAGAAAGTAATAGGAAACCGGGAATTAGGAAATTTCATATAAATGAAAGGAAACACCAGTATTTTTCATATTAAACAAGAGTAACATCTTGTATTTATTCGCATCACAGTTCCACTCTCTGAAACTACTTGCGCTCACTCATATATTTTCCAAGAAAAATAAGTAAACTGGAGGACATATAAGAAACTACTATTTTACCGAAGTTTTAATTCATAGCAGCGAAAATAGTTTGTACATTTTTCTAAAAAACTAACATGAATACCTTCACATGAACAGTTTCGGAGTTACAACACTGTAAAGTTCACTATTTGATGGAATTTTGGGTAGAAATAGCAACACGAATAGGAGAAGGGGCACGTCCGTGCATAGCTCGGAAAATTTCTGCGCGCATCGTGCTGTGCGCTCAACCGAGGAACACGGGCATGCGGTGTACTTTTGAGGTCTATTGTATCGAGCGAACCTCGTTAACGCTGCACTCGCACGTTGCTGCACACTACCGATCGCGGTAACACTGCGTAATTTTTTATTTACATTTTCGCGCGAATCATCGGCTGTTGCTAAATTATTAGTATATAATTCTTAAAACACATTTAGGTTATATACTACTTCAATGTAATACCGATCGCGATAGATATGAAAAATAAACTTTCACAATAACAAATAAAAAGGTTAGTTTGAGAAGAAGACAGAAATATGAAGGCAACATAATTCGTTTGTACATTGCGCGGAATTTCAAAGACGAGTTATGATTGGTGACTGATTTTGAAACTTGAAACCTTGAAATCTTGAAATTTGAAAAAGGAAAAATCGTGAATATCAAGGGTGGAAAAATTTTTAATGCGATATCTCCTGAACGAGTTAATAAATCTCCGCGAAACTATTTTTGCAAATAAATACATAAAAAAGATGTTATATTCCACACATACCAATTAAAATACTAAACATTTTAATAGAATTAAATCGTATTGAAACATTTTTGTATAGATTGGAATCGAACATTTCAGCGTATATAGGCACGGTATGCCTGCCGCTGGCATACTTTGCCCTTAGCGCACTACCGTGCGCCTTGATATATGTTAACAAAGAGCGATAAAGTTCATAAAATACATATACACCACTTAGATAGCATATACTTGATTATTTACAAATAATTCTTTTAAAGTTGCATTGGTATAATGATCTCTTAAGGAGTTTCGAAAGAGTTCATAAAAAGATTTATATATTTCAAGATCGCCAACTATTTTCATACCAATAACGAGGTCTATTTAAGCAAAATCGGACTCAAGTCATTCTTTTTTCCTGAAAGGCACACGACATTTATATATATATCCTGATACAATGAACTGCGATAAGAAGAGAGTGACCAGGATGTCGGGGTTGCGATTGTTTATCACGAAGCTCGATCGAATTGTTCCGCGTTGAGTGCGTGTGTATAGGGTGTACGGGGGATGAAAGGCAAGCGGCGGTTGTCCGAGCGGCTTAACGAGGCCGTTGACAAATGATCGAACGCCTCGGCAAATTCGTTTTTGATAATGCAGATGACAGCCGCAAAAAATGTAAGCGCACGACACTGACGGCCGTGTGAATTTGAGGGTAGTCGAGGTTGACAAAGTATCGCGACGCAGTCCATTCGTTTTTTGAATGATTTTTTTATGCTTATAAATGACGTGTAGGTAAAAATAGGTCATGCGTCAATGATGAGACTTTAATTTCAAATGGCTAGAAAGCAAATTAATGGTTCATTTTTCTACGTGCAAATTTGGGCAAATATGTGTACAGTATTGTATGAGTAACTGAACATTAAGGTCCCCCAACTAAGTGGGTCAAAACAAAGTTATTTTCGTGTTATTTTAATGCAATTAAATGCAACAAATATGTAATGTAAAGAGATAACATCAACTTTTGACTCACGTATAGCTATACTCAACAGTGAGATTTCCGATCTTTGGATTGATATTATTTTATTACTGTATGGATCAGCTTTTGGAAATGAAAATATATACGTAGTCAGGTTTTTATATAATTTTTTTCAGGTTTCCAAACATTTCTCGAAATTTACTCAATTACTAGACCCGGAATGAACTCGTGTTCATATCTTTTCCATTGAAATCGCCATATTTAATTGAGAAAAGACCCGAAACGAGTATTTGGATGAGTATATCTCGAAATCTATGTAGTACAGTGATCTGAAATTGTGTAGGAATATTCTTTAAGATGCAAATTAATTTTGCTCAAAATTTCGAAAGATTAACAAGAATTTGGATTTTATGAGATAACTGCTATAAGCAAAACTTGATTGAGATAAAACAAATTTAGAAAATTTTTATTTACGAAAATTTAGGATTTATTTGACTAAAATATGCAGTGATATAGTATTAAATTCATAAAATTTCTAGTATTACGATTCTTTAGTGATTGTTTACTGATAAAGAATATGCAATCAATTTTATCTGAAATAATCGATTATCTATTGTATAGAGAGTATCTGTTATAAAGCGATTTTTATTAACACTTATCTTTTTCTACATACAAAATTCAAATATACATACTCGTATATACTCGTATTAAGTCTACAACAATATAATAACATCGTATGCGGGCTACTAAACAATATTTTTTCTTATCTTAGATTAAAGCGTATTACATGCTTTAAATTTTGATTTAAATACAAACCTAATTTTCACAAAGAATAAACTGTTGAATGAAGGGATCAGTGAATATTGAATAGGAAATAAGTTATAGATGTATATTGTGTAATCAGTACATTGTTTTGGGTTTGCAAGAACATCAATGTGTATCATTTAGTACCATAGGCAAGTACTATTATCTAGTAACATAATATTTTTACGAGATATAACACATGTACAAATAAATTTTCTTTCAAAGCTCTTAATATTAGGTAATACTAGCACGATATGTGTGTGTATGTGTGCGTGTGCGCGCGTGTGTATGGGCTTCTGTGTGTCCAGGGTTGTAAATAATTAATAATTTTTTTAATCTTATTACTTGAATAATTAATAATTAAAAGTCTTAATTATTAATTATATCAATAAATAATTGTTAATTAAAAGTTACAATTAATAATTATACCATTAAATAATTAATAATTAAGTAATTAATTATCAATTATAGTTTGAAGTAATTGATAATTAAAATTTTAATTATTAATTATTAATCATAGCATGAGTAATTAAATAATAAAAACCACATGCACTATTGTATAATATCTGCCTGTTTCAATTTCTGCTGCCGGGCAGTTTCCTTATCGATCAAGTTTAACTTAAAATTTTCACTTTTGATTTATGTTACCTTTCAGAGTTTTCTTACTTGTCGAGTGTAGCTTGACTTTGATTTGACTCTTAGGGTCACTTTGACTCAGAGTCATGACCAGGATTTTTAACGTAAAGCTTTATTATCTTTCGAATACCGGTGTTAAAAGTTGGTGTTTCAATTTAAGAAATCTGACAAGGAGAGTGCCCAGCCTGTGGAAAAAGATCGAAGATTTTGAAACTTGAGGTACCTCTGCAAGTTTTTATTATTTCTATTGTAAGAAAATTGAAGATGGTAACTGAAAAATCATGACAAATCAATGAATTTTAGTGTTAAATTATTTGAAATCCATGAAATTTCAGTTTTCATCTTCAATTGTTAATAACTTTGGACCAGATTAATACTTTTATACGGAGCATAATTTAAATTAAAACTCCTTTGTGTATTATCCTTTAGGTCATTTTTCTATAACAGACACGCGCTTTGACTAGTTATACCTTACAATACAACTTTATGTAAACGATACTTTGTTTACGAAGTATCACATTTTTTTTAAACTGTGAGGTAAATTAAATTAAGCTTTAAAAAACTATGATACGAGGTATTTTACTCCAAATATACGTTATTTTAATGATAAAACTGCTGCTAACTGCATTAGCAGAATGCTTTTTCGAAGAGATGCTTGAATTTTCCACGTTACTAGTCTGATAGACGTCAAAACGTTACATCATCGAGATAAAATTTTATCTGTAATATTTACTAATTTTTTTCATTAATTTTGAACGTATGTTTTAAAAAATGGCTTCCTTTTGCTTTGGTATTAATGTTAATTTATTTCTGTATTGTCTTATTAAGTATTATCGTAATATTACATACGAGTACTTTTAAAATGAAAGAGTTTAAACGAAAGAATAATATTCATAATTGATACACAATGAACGATACCAAATATGTGACGATCTAAGAGATTATGTTAATTAGCTCGAAGTGGACGACAAGTCGTCGAAACGTCGTTAGAATATACCAATTTTCTCTCATTACATCGATTTTTCACCTTCAAATACATAACGATGCGCGATAAAGTCAATAATTACAGAAAATAACATCAAGCTTTAAGTGGTATCCCCATCCGCATAATATTAAATTTAAACATTATAACAATTATTTTGTAATTCAGATGATTATAACGCCATGTTAGTGTAGATATATATTAACTATTAATAAAAAATACGAACAAATTGATAATTATAACTAATATATTAAATCAATGTTCATTTCATATTGGAACAGTTGATTAGTTTGGAGAAAGATACGTGCCAATGAATTGATATCGTTTTTTTAAACATCGATATAAAGTTCACTGAGCACTTCAAGTATTCGCGTTTTCCATTCACAGTTCACGATATATTGAACACTTGAATTCTTCTTTTTATCGTATACGGAATATGCGCAGTATATTGAGCATTCCCCAAACAAAAAAGGCTTTATACGTAATCGTACGTACATTCGAACGTATTTTCCATTGTCGTAAACGTTTTTCAAATTTTTCAAATTCTCTAGCGACAAGGCTCAATAAACAAATAAAAAGTAAACTGGAAACCTTTCACGTTACGACAATTCTGAAATTTGAAAGAAGTTCGCGACAATGGAAAATCCCTTCCGGTGTACACACGCGCACACGTATACCGCATAATAACTAAAAAGAAACGCTATACATTCCTGTATTTACGAGCCGAACGTTCTTTCTTCCCTTTCAGATTCGTGCGTCAAGCGAATCAGTTATCTGCGCACTACCTCTTCGATGTCTACCTACCGTTGTACCTACCGTTTCCGCACACTTCGTTCATCGATGGCTTATGACTTGTCGATGCGTTGAGTTTTTCAAGGCACGATATGCCTGCATTTTATCAAGCTGCTTAGTTTTTGTGCTGCTCGTGTATTGGTATACAGCTTACAGAATCGTTTCTGCTCTCTGCTTCTTTATGCGTAATCAATACAGAAATGTGTTTTAATAAATGAGAGGATTTCATCTGCTTTCAGTGGTATCAAGAAGCTTAGAAGCTATTGATAGGTAAAGATTAGGAAGATTAATACCATTAAGAGTTATGTTTGTTGGAATTGCAAGAGGAATACACTTTTTATTAATCTTTTACTTCTGAGAAGTGCGTTTACAAACAGAAAGTTTTGTGACGATGACAATTTTTTATCAGAGATTTTGATATACTTCGATGTTTACAAAATGAAAAATGTTTGTCCGTGTGTATGTATATATGTATGTATGTAATTAACCAAATTCTATACCCACCATAAATAGTTATTTAAAATTTAACGATTTTTATGCTATAATTCGTGATAGTACAGGTTTTATACGTCCATTATTAAAACATAATATGGATATCTACGGATGCGTAGTAAAAAGAGGCACGCAAGGAAACGTACAAAACTAGCTCTATTTTAAGATTGGCAAAATACGAAAATAAAAAAAGTGATCCAGAAAAGTGAAGGGAAAATTTAATAAAAAGATAGTCCAATTCGATATAATAAGTAAAAACATCAAGATTTTATCAGTCATTCGTAAAGATTAATAAATCTATACATTGTGTAATGAGTAAGGTATATGGTGCATTCGATTTGATTGATGGGACATGAGGCATAGGTCGATTCGATTCCGATTCCGCTGTGTTGAAGACAAAAATGCAGAAACGGTCTTAATTAAGTATGTGGATATCTAAATGAAATCTAAGCTAAAATTGAAAAAATGCTATTAAAAACAAATAAATATACGAATTTGGCAGTTTTTACTTTTCTGATTGTTTAAACACAAAAACCATAGATTAGGTTATATTTAGATATTCAGGCAGTTCCCATGGCAGTTGATATATTTTTATTATTAAGACAACGGAATCGGAACCAAAACGACCTATGCTCCATGTCCCACCCATCAAATCGAATGCATCAATAGTTGCCTATTGCTCACGAGGGCACGTTGCCCGGCGCCATGTTGCCCAAGTGGCGCAATTGGCAACTATAACCTCACTCGTTTCGCACACTATTTTTATCATGAGTACATAGAGAATGCTGGAGTGTGCGTTATTTTCATTAAGGGGTTGTATGCGTAGATATATGTTATGAAAAACAAACATTTTTTACTACAGTTTAATCTCACGTAATGATATGAAAGTCAATATATTATGAAATAAGAAGTTTTTGTAAACAAACTAAAAAAAAATTGTTTATCTAAATTCCGTTATTGTAAAATTAGATATTGTCAAATTTAGACTTTAAAAAAGAAAAAGTTGACAAAACAGTGGAGAATTTTTATTTATTATTCGATTTTAATTTTGAAGGTCTCATTTGATCCTTGAAAGATTTCATTGAGACTTACTCATATAAAAATTAAATAACATCGAATAACCTGCAAAGTTACAGCCTATAGTTTATATTTATACACGTTTAAACTTACAAAAACACGTGTATGGATTTATAAACTATAGGTTATAACTATGCAGGTTATTCGATGTTATTTCATTTTTATATGGGTAAATCGCAATGAATTTCACTAAAAGAAATTTGTTTAGTCTGACAAAAACCTCTTATTTTATATTTAATGTATTGACTTTCATATCATATTTCACATCATTATGTGAGATTAAGTTGTAGCAAAAAATGTTTGTTTTTATGACATATATCTACGCATACAACCTCCTTAAGGTATTGGTATACTCATGAGCGCAGCGGGATGCATCGCGAACACCAATGTAAAAAGCTTGAATTCAATGTATCTTTTTACATTGGCGTCCACGTTGCGTTGCGCTGCGCTTTCGAGTATACTAAGACCTTTACGTAACGCTTTAGTGTGCGTTATTTTTATTACGTAACGCTTTAGCGTGTGTTATAGGAAATAACGCTCGTAGTGCATAATTGGCCATTTAGCATACGCAAAACCCCCCCTATAGAAGGAAACTGTTGTTAAAATGCTACGAATTGTTTGGATTTTCATGCTCATGTTAGTTTGTGTAGGTCTTCTATTAACGTTTTATCTGAAACCGCATGGACATTCATAAGATTTCGAAAAGTATAATAAATGGAAATATTACCTTTATTTAGCCCTGGAATTTAATTTATAACATTTTTGCTATTTAGCTTTTCTTAAAACGAAGGAATGTCATTATAAAAATTCTTTTTTTCGTTTCTCGCATTTACTATTATATACTTTGAAGGATATGTGACCCCTGTTGCACAAAGTTATATTATAGAGTAAGAACGCTTTCAAAGGGAACGTGTCTGACTTATGTATGAGTTATTGGATTGGAAACATTATTATCATTCGAGACTTGAATAGCTGGAATTTCTTGATAGCTAAAAGGCAGAGGGGAAAGAAACTGACATTTTGAATTCTTTGACCTTTTGTATCCATAAATATTTTAATTCATTGAAACAAGTTTGATTTTCATTCTTATTTGTGATATGAAATATTTCTCATAAATGTGTAACAAGTTCTTAATTTATTTATTAACATTTATTGTTATTATTAAAATGTATAGAGAAAATATACGGTTTATTAGTTGTACTTATGCGGTTGAATTGAAGTAAACATTTTATTGCAAAATAAAATTTTGTATTTAATTTAGTTGAAGGAAATTATTTCGAACAATTTTTAAATACTTAGATCTTAATACTCTCATCTATTTCAACGGTGTACCTGAAATTGTTCGTACGCAAAACTTTAACTCAAGAACACCGAACTGTTTACCACGCATATAGGTAAAAAAGGGCCATTCCTCCGAGAGTTGCATTTACCAACAAAAGAAATCGACCTTTCTCTCTAGATGTACACACACTGCCGGCTCTACGTCTCTAGATACAATCGACCCTGCGGTTTGGCATTCCAAAGATACCAGCAGCGCACCGGAAGGTCAAGAGTTTGGGGAGTATCGGGCCGTGATGGATACGTCGGTCGCGTCGAGTTTCGGGAAAGTTAAAGGAGGTCGGGGAGAGAGAGAGAGAGAGAGGGAAGGAGATAGACAGAGTCCCCCTGTGTACCGTTGGTAAAGAAATGGGTGAACGCGCTAACCGACTTCTCGCGTATTGCCGTATCTTCGAGGGAGAAAGGGACCGAAAACCTTTTTCTTCTTTTAGCGGCATAAATTTGGCCCTCTGAAATAAACATGACCGTCGCGCTGTGGAATTTTCATTGCGATCGGCTTCGGGAATCTTTATGTCGGTATTGTCGTCTGTTGAATGGCATCCACTTGCTTTATTGCTAGAAAGGGGAATTATTGTTAAGAAGGGTTGGGAAGAACGGGATAATTATTGAGTTTTGTCCTCTGGAATAAACATGACTGTCGAGTGGTGGAATTTCATTTATAATCAGCTTCGGGAATCTTTATTTTGAAATCGTCGATTGAAGAGTGTACTCACCTTAATATTTGAAAACGGAATTATTTTCTTAAATAGAGTTGAGAAGAATTAGCCAATGCTTGAATTTTGTTTTATAAAATAAACAATGATCTAGAAAATCATTATTTTACAATCGTTATTTGTAGAATAAGGTCTACTCACACTAATGTTCAAGAATTATTTATGAAAAGGATTTGGAAGAAATAAATATTTATTATGAACATAATTTATAAAAAATCGTTATTTCTTTTTTATTAGAAGTTTAATATCGATTATAATAATGTTTAACCATGTATTTACAACAGTCGTTGGAGTCTTTTATTAGCGCATATTTTCTATGAAAAGCTTTTGCAGTCCATAAACTACATACGACTTTCTTTTTATTTGTTTGTAGAAGATTGTAAAACTAACATGATGCATGAAACAACTATATTTAAAATATGTACCATGAAGGTGTAGTAAGTAGTAGCAATATGCTTAAGTTAAAAGTACGCTTAGTTGGACTTTCAAGAGCTTTTCATCGAAAGAATTAACAATGAATATATCTTACACGCATCATGTTAAAATTGGTATTGTATATAAATGATAGTATACAAATGCCAAACAAGTATATAAATATTATAATAAATTGATAAAACTTCAATATAATTAAAATATTATTAAAATATTACTTTAGTATAAAATATATATCACTTTCTTTAAATGCAGAACATATTACACATTATACAGTAAAACGATTCAGATAACAAATATATATATACTTTTGTCAAGTAAGTAATTAAAAATTATAGTTTTTCCATATTTCACTAAATAGAAACTAATTAGCAGCTGAATATTTCTAGCCTAAACGATGTGCGCATTAACTTACGTAATTCGTATCGTCTTATAGGTATACGGTAATCGCGTAAGTACTATTATTTCTTGAAATAGAAACCATATTTTCATCAACGTTTTAGTGAAGAAACCGCCCCTAGGAATCGTTTATATTTACAAAAGACCCGTACCATTTACGAAGATAGTCCGACGATATATTGAGCAATTCACTTATATAATACGCAACTAACTGACTTTCACAGCTCCAGAAGACTTTTAAACTCTTCAATAACGAAGCTTCGTATACCGATTGTTCCTTGAAAAATTTTCCATCGAATCCTCGATCACGGTCCATAGAATCTCGCAAGTGCTCTTCGGTGTTTTGCAGCTCGCCGCAGAGTTGGCATAGAAGCAGCTTCTCGTCTCTGCAAAAGAAAGGAATCGTAAAAGGATATTCCGATCAATGTAACGAGGCGGCGTCAAAAGGTATTTAGAAAAAATGAGCTCGGCCGTTCTTTCTCTCGCGGCACTTCAGGATCAAGTGTATCGCTGCGGACATTGTTCGCGACATTATTGATTTGCTTTGTGCAATAAATGAGATTTGATATTATACTGGAGTTGTCTTTTTTTTAGTGCTGGCTTTCGTATATGCGTGATTCCTGCGTAACTGGTATATTTTGCCTTCAGACCTCTGAGGATTATATATATATAACCTGATAATGTCTTATATCTATAACACATTATCAGGTTTTTATTGCATGCAAGGTAAAGTGCTTAAATGTGGGTAAACATTTTTAAAAGTTTGCTCCAAAATCTACAATGGTTTTTCCAAAACTTTCGTACGCCTTAAATATAATATACTATTCAAGATTATATCCTACAAATTTCAATATCCTAGGATTAAATTTTATTTAATTTTTAAGCCCTTCTTAAGTCGAAATATATTACTGCTTTTGATTTAAAACATCTTGTTTTCTTAAATAAAATTGTACTTGACACTTCAATAATTATAATCTATATGAATGCATTTCCATAAAAGAGGTTGTACATTTTGAAGTTAATGACAGACACTTACTATGATTTTAGACCAAAATTACATTAATTAGTATCAAATCAGAATCCGTACTTTATGTTCAGCGTTTTATGGGAAAATTTTGATATCTGTCTATCTTAAGGGAGTACTATAGGTTTCGAATTAGTGTTCAGAAACATCTGAAATTTTGTATACTAGTACGTTTTGACCTCAAAAGTCAAACTTACTCATATAAATTATTAGAAAGCAACACCAACCCACAAAGTAGATATTAAGAATGTTATATTTACGTTTTTAACGTTTTTAACACGTAGCCTCAAAGGAATCCACGTTTCCGACAGTTGCAATAATGAAACTCATTAAAACTGCTGTTCTATTTTCGACGAAACTTTGTGTATCATTGCTAATTCTCTAATTACGTATATACTGTTTACTAAAAAAACATTTATTTTGACTTATCGTAACGAAATGCCAGTTTCCATCATGGTCAGTTCTGGAGCACGAGACAAAAAATATTATTTAAATAAAAGGTATTTCAAACTATTTTAATGCAAAACTGATTACACAACGTAATTCTAGTAAAAAAAACTATCATAATGTAGACTAAGGGTAAAAACCGTCGATTTTACATCTTAGCCATTTTGGATGCTTAAAATATACCAGTTACGGTGAAATCTGGCATATATATATAATATACATATTATTTTAAATCATAAATATTTACAGTCTAGAAATTATATCAAGATGCGCATAGCTCGCCACATCTTCTAATACACATATGTAGGTATGCGTGTAATACTGTAAAAATGAAAGAATGAAAGAATGGAAGCGAGCTGCTCGCTCGAAGACACAGGAAGAGGACTTACACCGTGAAAGTCGAGACAGTATTCGAATCCCGTGGAATTTCGAGTTTGACAAGCACGGAAGAAACATTTCTAATTTATCGTACAAATTTGCACGCTGCGTCATTCCCCGTCCCTCTTTTGCCGTGGCACAAAAAGATAATACGATGGCTTGACGGATCGCGTTGTCGTGGGAGTCGGTATAAAGTATTGTGAGCGCAAGGGGGATCATGACTGAAAGCGAGAAAAGTTAATTTCGAATGATTTTAGAAATGTCAAACGACAGAGCGGGGGAAATTTTTGTTAGGAGTGTATAACGATGAACATTATAAAATAAATATAATTGAGATGTATTGGCGTTAAAGCAACCTTTATATAAACAATATTTTCAATTTTTCTAACACCAATTCTCTTGTTTTCTTTAAATAATGGTACGTTCATTAAAGTTCAAGTTAAGTTTTTTTTAATAATTTTTTCACATAATATCTATTGATCTAATGAGTTAATATGGGAAATTCAGACACTTCATTAAACGTAAAATACAGTAGTTGCTCTAAAATAGAAACTCTTTTAAATGCTTATCTCAATACAAGGAATTGGAAAGACAATAAGAGATCAAGATTAACTTTTCCAAAATTAGTACGAGAAATTTTAACTTTACATGCCATTAGCCGGTCTATGCAAACTGCAAATAGCTATATTTTAAGACGAAACGATGCAGCTTTCCATATGACACCATTTAAATCTGTTATTTACTTCTGCATAATATATATCACACAAAATGATCATTCAATATATCATTTTTAAGCAGTTTTCTGAAATATTTTAATATGAGAGAAGATACAATATGAAAGAAGGGTTTATAACATGGGGAAACAAATTTTTCTTAACGCGTGCGTGAGAAAGACCCTTTTCCATGCTGGCAAAACGAATGGAAAACTGGGCATTCCGAGCGTCTTTGGCGGAGCGCGAGGGAATGGTCATGTATATTCCCTCCCGCTCCTGAAAATCTCTGAAAATAATATCAAAATTTTATATTTTCCAAAATTTGAACTCAGTTACTTTTGACTCGAGTTTTGATTACTTTTTAATTTTTTCATGGGTAAGTTGAATTTTTTCTGAACTCAGTTACTTTTGAGTCGATTTTTGATTACTTTTTAATTTTTCCATGGGTAAGTCCCTCTGAAATTATTCATGGAACAAAACGAGACCTTTTAAATTAAATTTGGATGAAAAATAAAAGTCGTCATGTGCTCAAAGAACAAAAGTTCTTGTTTTCTCTTATATGAGAATATCTACATTTACAAGATCACAAATTTTGTTAAAAAAATTTGTTTCGATGTGTGATAAGCCCTTCTTGTATACTGTATATTCTCTTATATTATATTTAATATTTTAATAAAGTGCTAAAATAAATGTTATATTGCATGCTCATTTAGTATGCTATATCTAATGCAGGGCCACCTTAAACTGCTTTTAAGCTTACCCCATTGGAGCATTATAAAAATGTTCGATTAGATGTTCTTTTCCTCTGAGTGTACGTGGGAATTGAGTGATTGTGGGTAAAAATAATTTTAGTAATACGAGTATAACTGCAATAATATACTTTTATTCAAACTTTGTTTGGCTATTTACTTCATGTCTTAATTAAATATCTGATCCCTGAGAAAAAGCGTTGTAAGTTTCTTGAATTATTATTATATTTTATAAAACATTACCATTTCAAATGAAGTTTTAGATCGGGAAGATAAAAAATAATGTTTTTCCGTTTACTTCGTGTTCTATTTGAAACCATGATTTATAAGAAGATATTTTTGGTCTTCTAGTTAAAAATAACGTAGTAAAGTTTCAATACGGATTCTCGAAGCCTGTAAGGAATGCTTTGTACAATACTAGTTTGTAAAAGTAGGTATACAACTGTTAAATTCGATTACACGGAAAAAGAATGTTTTGGGAGGTTATTTTGGACTTTGTTTTAGAAAGGAGTATCGCTTTGCGCACGGAGTTAACTGAAAACTAGTTTAAAATCTACGACACTGATACATAGTCCAATGCATTGCTGTACTAGAGATGAACAAATATAAATTTGCCAATTTGATGCTGATTGGTTTTATGAAAATATACATCTATTTCTATGATATGCCTTCAAATATAGTAATAATTAAAATAATGGATGTAAATTAGAGAAGCAGAGGAAAGTCTGAGATAAATGATTACTTACACCTAATTTTAATTCAAACGGAAGATACGAAATAAAGAAAAGTATTTTTTGATTATAAAATAAAATTGGTTTGTCAAATCAGTTATGACGGCTAAATAGCTTTATAATTAGTTTATATTGTGATATAATTAAGAAATATAACTGAAAAATAAATATTGAAACGATTGCGTGAACTATTAAAACCTAGAATGAGTAGAAAAAGAGGTAGACAGAAGGTACACAACATTCTAACTTGCAGAAATAATATTTTTTTTTTCGACCTTGGAGGACCCTTAACCTCAGCGTCTGCGAATTACGTTAATCTTTTTTATACAGTTTTTATGTCAGTGATTAAGCAGTCGCAATTTTTTGTTACGTTTCTTCTCTACGTAAGTATTTTCTCGATCAATCATACTTTTACGTGTAAATATGACGATGACGATACATGCTTTATTTTTCTTGATATCATTTACATAGCATTTTATGGTTTCGTACAGTTTGCTTTTTTAGTTGGAAAGCGTTTTTCTTTTCTATTTTAGTAATCGCATTAAAACGGATTAATATAGGTATATGTAGTGCGTAAGTACATTTTCCAAGGCTAAGAAAAGAAAAGTTTGCTTCGGAATACAGATGCTTTCCGTATCTTACGCCGCAAACTCTTCCCCTATACTTTTCCCGAATTCAAATCGCGTGCTCGTATACAGTTTTGTTTCACGGAGAGCAGAAACTTTTTGGTAAGGCGAATAAGTCTGGAGCTTTAGTTATAGCCATTTATTTCTAAAGAGAATCTATAGAGAATTTAGTATTTGTTTTGTTAACATACTCGATATAAGTAGAGGGGTGAAGTAACAATATTCAATGTTCGGAAATCGAAGCACTGCACCTGTTAGAATGATAGGTTTACTGAGAAGTTGGTGAAAGTTAAATGTCTACTAATGGTGTGAAGAAAAAGTTAATCGAGACGAGTGAAGATTGGCAAAGCAGTTTGTGACTTTAATGAAAGAGTTTATGGGAGTTGATTACAGCTTGAACTAACAGCTGGATGTATTTAACGCCATTAAAGGATACATGAAAGTAGCTAAACTAAAATTAGAAAGTTTTAATAGCTTTAATTAAAGTTACTGTATAAGCTTTGCATTCTAAACATTTTTAGTTTAATTTAATCTTTACAATAAGAGTAAGTAAAGATATATTTTATCTATCTTCTTTTATAACAATTATTTTACCCCAATTTAATTTTGATTTATGAAAACGTTTCATCATGAAGGTGCACTTCTATAGTGCATCCAATTTCTCGCGCTCATCCAAGTTAATATTAACTTAATTAGTTTTGTAAATAATTATTTTCGTGCTACATACATATGATATTCCTGGATATTAAATTTTGTATAATGATGAATTTTAAGCGTTCAATTAAGTTTTCTTAAAATATAAATGAATTATTAATATTTTCTATTTTTTTTTAACGAGGTAATGTTTTTAATAGTATACGTGATAGTTTAACAACATGAATAATGTGAAAGCGCGCATAAAAATATCACGTAGTAAAATTAATGCAACATAAAATTTAACATTTGATGAAAATGCACCTTAAAATGTGTGCAAATTCATTATACATCATTAACAAATTAAGCTTGTTCATAAAAAAGAACGCTTCGAAAAAGACGAATATAATATTTATTTTAATAAAATCATTTACTAAGACAGTTATTTTTAGAAGCATTTTATTTTTATCAAGATACGTAATGTTATGGTGCATTATTTATTTGATAATCCCGCATGATCCATTTGTCGTTCTTTTATGTATGTGAAATTCATAAACTACGAATTGAATCGTGCAATATCTTCATGCGCTCATAAATCGTTTGTCATGCTGCTTCGCTGATAAGAGAATTAGATACTGGGTAAAGTAGATTTAGCCATTAGATAGATTCATGTGAATGCATTTTTTTACAATTAAGCAAATTACGGGTTGAATTCATTTTGGATCGAATATTTTTATAAAATATTACGAGATAAAAATTTGATAATAAATGGTGATACATATAATATTTGCTTTTTAATATTATATTTAATAATGTCTTGGAGATCTATTAAATGCTTAAATTAAATGCTTAGCAAGATAGACTACGTAAATAGCATGGCTGACCAAACTGACGTTTAAACTACTAGTTCTGCCAACCGTATACTGTATTAATTCTAAATTAAAATTATTTCTAGTAATAAGTTAATTAATGATAGATTAAACTGAATAAAATACATCAAAATATTGCAAAGATGATTTTCATATTACTGTATAATGTTTAGTTACATTTTATAAGATTTTTTAACCGTTAAAAATAGTAGTGATCTAGAAATTTTAAGGCCATACAAAATATCTGTAATAATTGATAACGTTAATTTTATGTTGATTTAGATTTATAAATTTGTAATAAGATTAATCAATTAGAACTGATAGAAAAGAAAAAAATTAAATTAAATTATTAATAACTTGTTGAAACATTGTAGATTTCTTCAATTAACACAATTTTTAGATAAATCATCGAAGAACGTATATTTTTGTGAGAGGAAAGGAGAACCTTATCGTAAAAAGTTAATCCTCTCATTCCCACTATAGCCATGTGGTATATAAAAAAGATTATATTTAATGAAGTTTCTATGTAATCTATGTAGGACTTCGAAGTACAATTGCATTCTAATAGTACATTCCGAGAACGTACGCTACTTCAAATGAATAATTTATTTTCTTACAACGTCCTTCTCTAGTCAAAATCCGATTTTTAGATAATAATTTGAAAATAAAAGGCCCCAACTAACAAAAGAATTTGTCAATCCTTCCATTTACTTTTCAATGCGAAAAAGATAAAAAAAGTATTTTTAGTTCCCGTAGAAGCCAAAAAATTCCACGAATATAAATTAAAATACGTTTCAAAAACCTCAAAAATCCCTCAAAACGCACACCCATCCAAAAATCCAGAAACCCTTCGCTCACCTTCGAAACGTCCGTCCCCGCTCCATCAGCCAGAACCACAAGACTCCAGGAACTCCCCGTACGACGCTGACCATCCAAAACGTGCGCCCAGCGGCGTCCACCGCAGGCAGGTAAAAAGTCCGGATCCGGGCGCTCGCCGGCTCAGATGAACCTCTGCTCGTCGCCGTTGCTGACGCTGGCGCTCTGGTGCTTGCCGTCGCCGCAGCCCTGCTGGCGCAGCCGAGTCTGCGAGGAGCTCGAGCTGCTGCGCGAACTGTGACTGTGGCTGTGGCTGTGGCGGTGGGACTTCTTCGTCACGAGGGCGTTGCACTCGTCGGCCGTGCACTCCTTAGCTGGAGAAATGGCCTGGAAATTGGAGAGACGATGGTTCGCAGTGGCTGTGGGAGTTGTAACGTGTGGGTGTGCAGTGTGTGTGTGTGAAGTTGGAAATAGCGGCTGAGAGTCGAGTTTAGTTTTACAGTTTAGTAGTTGTGGGTTGACGTGGGAGGGTGTATTTAATTGATGAGCGCGTGGGTTGGTATTGAATTCGGGTTCAACTGATTCCTAACGTATGTTAATCTTTTTTTAATACAGATATGCTTTGTGGAGGGAACAAAATTGAGATCCAGGAATTATCTATTAAAATAAAAATGTTGGAAATTATTTTATAAAAAGAAAGGAAATTTATCAAATTTTGTATACTTTGAAAGAAATGTAATAGTTTGCGTTTTGTGGACGTTGCATTTTTAACTAAAACATTGAAATTATGTAAAAGCGGTTGCAAAGTATATAAATTGGTATAAAGTTTTATTTAGTATCGCTAGATTATCGAAATTGATCAAAAGAACACTTTTGCGCATTATTAAAATTGTTGACCCATATTTGAGTACCTATATGAAGTTTACAATAATACAATTTATCATTTCATCAATATAAAAGTAGTAATCTAATTTCTATGAGCCTAAAAGACCTTTTTCTTTCCGATACTTGTTCATAACTGTATATAGATAATGTGGTTTGTTGTATCTAAAATGATTGTATTTTTAACATTCTTTTTGGCAAGATAGAGATTTTCTGTCAAGATAATGAACGTATAATACAATCCTAGGTCAGCAGATAACTATTTTCTATAGTATAGATATAAGCTCTGAAGTTTCTCAACCCTTTTCTTTGACCCAGCATATTTTGACAGACAATTAAATATATTATTTTTGGTATATACATACCGTTAGCTAGAATGGCTGGTTAGCTTATTAATTATTAACCAGATTAATAAGTCAAATTATACCTAATATCTGTCTAGAATATATTTTTATCAACAAATAACAACTTACGAGATTATATAAATATGTATATGCAATACTAAAAGTATTTGATAATTAATAATTTCCTTTCCGAAAATTAGTCAACAAAAATGTTGTGATTGATGTAGAAAATAAAATTTTGTAATAAAACTTCATTGTAAAACTACAAATATTTGTTTACGAATTCTTCAAATTTCGTCATAACTTACATTATTCTTTTTTATTGTTATTTTTAAAATAACAATAATTATATGACTACATGAATTCTATTATTTATAACATAAATTTCTTTAATATAGACACTTAAATTTTACTCGGAGCTTTGGTACTTTTTGTGTAAACAATACTTTTTAAATGCACGCGTTGTTATGTAAACGAATAACCTAACCTCCAAATAACCTCGATTACTACTAGCACTTAAGGTACATTTTTAACTTTAATTTAGTAAAATACTTAATATATGATTAGAATTGCGTATTATTTTGATTATTATAAAACTGTTATTATTTCCATTATTAATTAATACATAAATTACTTAGTTTATCAATTTTATATTAACTAGAATATTAAGTAGAATCTAGCTAGAAATTAGCTAAAAAGCATGTCGTTTTTAACTGATTTCTAGCTAATTTCTTAACCAGAATTAAAGCAGATTTAGAAAATTTAGCTAATGATGGGCTAGAAACCAGCTTAGATTTCTACCAGGGTATATCTCATGTCAAATATTATGTCAATGCACCAGAAATAACAGAGTCTGATTAAATAACAAGATACGGGAGAAATTTCAGGTACAAGTAATGTTAATACTGGAATGCTTTTAAAGCTAATGAACTGATTCGCGGATTACAGAAAAAGAAATATAAAGTACCTGTACAAAACCGCATTACGTAGTATATGAAGTTCTTTTAGCGCATGTATTTTATCAGTCCCTTTGACAAATGAATGTTTTTAACTTTTTAGAATTCTAAAAGCATCCATTTTTAATCTTTTGATAAATGTATGCGATTGACTTTGAATTTCTATATGAATGTATACAATATTCTTTATTCGTACACAATTTAAATCTAATAAAGTATGTTTTGTGGCTATAATAAAACTTACGAAAACAAATTTTTTGCGTAAAATAGCGATCGACGATTGTGTTTGTTTACTGGAATAATTAGCATTACCTTAATCGTATTTAAGAATAAACGCCTATAATTGTTATTGATACAGGAATTGTACTAGTCACTTTAGCTGTACCCACTGATTGACTGTTTACTTGGTTAATTAAAGTATTGCAGTGGTAGACAATCACACGAAACAATGAAATTGAAACAATACATATACATTTCAATGTTTTAACGTTTCCTAATGATTAAGAAGTATTTTAGAAATACAGCTCATAAAGAAGTATTTCGAAATCCCCGTGAATAATATCATATATTATATGGCCGTTGCACTTAATAGATACAAGTGATATAAATTTTAATTAAGTCAGACACCTCGATATGAAAATTACAGCTCCTAATATCAAAATTAAGAACAAAAACAAAGTATTTGATTAATTTTCTTAAGACTTATTTTATTTAATAGATCAAATACGTCTTTATTAATAACAAAGCGTTTAAATGCGCTTTCATTAGCAGCAATGGTAAAATACCCTTTAACGTGAGTTCTTAATAAAATACTTTGTTATCGCTAGAAAACGTCGATTTGTTCTATGCATTAATTTACTTAAGAAAGTAGTACATCGAGCTCTTGAACCTTCCTTCAAAAAAAGAAAAATCTGTACAAATTAAAAAGTACAACCAATCCAAATAAGCAATTACGGGCGTTAACGAATCGACACGTGCATCCATCCATCCACACGCACACCACACGGAAGAAGATCGTCCCACGCGACCTTGATTCTCGCGAGCAGAAAAAAAGAATCGATTGCCTTTGAAGCCTCGGGACCTTGAAAGAAAAAGACCGTCTCGAGCCACGAATGAATGACCGCGCATCGCCGCATCACACACACACACACACACACATACCTACTCTCCCTCTCTGTCTATCTCTCTCTCATCTCTTAATTAGCCGACACTCACTTGCAGTCCTCCCGCCCGAGGAGGAAATCCACGGGCGAGGATCACACGCTACGCGAGGCATCGCATCCTGCACTCGTGTACACACTGGCGCACACACACCCCCCCAGCCTTCGACTAATCACAGAGAGAATGCGCTCTCGGAGCGCCAGCTGCAAATAACCGAAGAGCCCTCGAAGATGAAAGGGCGTTTAATGGGCGGGAGAGTGCCCCCCGTGTCGGTGTAGGTGTAAGTGTAGGTGTAGCTCGTGCGAGTCGTGTAACGGCGCGCGAGACCGTCGGCCGGGGATGGATATTGCAGGAGAGTGCGCGCTGAGTGACCTCGAGCCCCTCGCTGCGTTTGACGCGGTTGCAATCCGAATGACGATTCGAACTGGGCGGGGGCGTCTTTTGGGAATTGTAACGCTGTTGTATCTGGCGTAGCGTTAATTTACGGTGGAGTGGAATTGATGGTGGGTTTGGGTACGCGGGATGCTGAGAGTTTTGACGGTTAGACTGGATGTGCAAGTGTGTTTGTGTTCGACTGGGTGTAGATTTTTGATAGAGCTAATTAGAAAGTAACAGAATTGCATATGGGTTATATTGAAAGAAAGTGGTGCATCGAACAGTTATATGTAGGATATGAGACCCAATTGGTGCTCATAAGATTTTCTTGGACATAAGCCGATTGATAAATTTTATTACTTTATTATCGTCTGCTACAAAGAGTATAGGATAATAATAATGTAATATGTAATAGATAATAATGGTACGATGTTAGGATGTTATACACGTCCTAACAATGTTCAAACAATGTGCCTTTGTCACGACAGCGGACGCTTTAAAGTACCAGCAACAATGTTGTGACAATGTTCCTAGAACCTTCATTAATAATGTTCCATAGTTGATGAAGCAATGTTTCTGGAAAGTTCCCCCGCCGTACGTACTATCTGGGTAACAATCTTTACAATACTCAAATATATAAAAAGAAAACAATATTCATAATAGTTTTTAAAAAAAAAAAAGACTTTCCCTCATTTATCATTTCTTTTATTTTTCAGTTTGAGTATAAAAGCACATTAATTGAAATAAACATACAAATAGAGGCTCATACTATAGATAGATATAGATTGCTGAAAGAGCTGTATAACTTCGCAGCTTTTGATGCGGTTGAAAATTGGGATGACAACAATTCACACAGTTTAAGTGGGAATTATTACAAGTGAGTTTTGAATGTTATATCGAGGTCGTACCTTGTCTACCGTTAAATTTCGTCGGTCTGGAATAATAATAGTCATCTATAGGAGTCTACAGGTTTGCCCTTCCATGACTAATATGTACACGTTTATAATATAATATTGACAGGTATTCAATACAAAGCTACTATTTTTTTTTTTTTTTAAATGGCATTTCGAACTCGAAAGTTCATCGCCTCATCTACGCAAGCCTTCCACGTTTCCCTATTTTGTGCCAACCCCATCCATTTCGCGCCTTCCCGCCCAATTTCAGTTACGTCTGATTTTACGTTATCTTCCCATCTGCGTCTAGGTCTACCAAGAGGTCGCGTTGCTTTCGGTTTTCCTTTCATTATGCGCGCTGCTGTACGATCATCGCACATTCGTGCCACGTGCCCTGCCCATCTTAGTCTCCGTGATTTTATTATTCTGTTAATATTTGGTGACGCGTACAAATTATGTAGCTCGTCATTGTGCAGTTTCCTCCACTCCCCAGTTTCCTCATCTTTCTTTGGCCCGTATATTTTCCGCAGAACCTTATTTTCAAATACCCTAAAACGATTTTCTTCCGCTTTAGTGAGCGCCCAGGTTTCGCACCCATACAAGATTACCGGCATTATTATAGTCCTATATATCCTTATTTTGACATTTTTCGACAGTAGCTTTGACTTAAGTAATCTGTTCACAGCGTAGAAGCAGGCATTACCCGAATGAAGTGTCTTATTAATCTCGGCTTTAATTTCGTTTCGATCATTTATAGTTGTACCTAAATATCTGAATTCGCTAACCTTTTCAAAAGTGAAATTTCCGACTCTGAGATCCCCCTCTGCTTCGCGAATGCCCAGTTTCTCCATGATCATATATTTCGTTTTCGATTCGCTCACTTCTAACCCCGTGTTTTTAGCCGCATTTATAAGGATTTCCTCATTTCTCGCCACCGTTTCACCATTATCTCCCACTATATCCAAGTCATCCGCATAGCCTAAAATTTGCGTTGTTCCGTTGAGTGTTGCGCCTAGCTCGCTAGCCTGCATTTTTCTAACAACATGCTCTAGCGTCAGGTTAAAGAGTACCGTTGAAAGCCCGTCACCTTGCTTCAAACCGTCGCGTATCATGAACGATTCGGATACATTACCGCCTACTCGGACCTTTCCAGTGCTTCCGTTCAGACATATTTGAATTAATTTTACGAGTTTTTTTGGTACGCCAAGGAGCACTAGGATTTCATACATTTTGCTTCGTTTGACAGAGTCGTACGCTTTCTTAAAGTCCACAAATAGCTGGTGTATAGTTTCGCAATATTCCCACTTTTTATCTAATAATTGTCTTATGGTAAACATTTGATCGCTCGTTGACCTGTTGCGCCGGAATCCACACTGATAATCTCCTATTATATCTTCCGCGAATGGTGTGAGTCTGGCCTGTATTACGTTTGACAGAACTTTGTAGCAGGTAGCTAAAAGTGAGATTCCCCGGTAGTTATTGCAGTCTGTTTTATCTCCCGTTTTAAAGATCGGTATGATGATGGATTCTTTCCAATTTTCTGGTATTGTTTAATTTCTCCAAATAGCACATACTAGATAAAAAATTTTAGATGTAAGCGCGGTGCCTCCATATTTAAGTAGTTCAGCTGGTATAGAATCGTTTCCTGCGGCCTTATTGTTTTTTAGCTTTTTGATCGCGGCCTCTACTTCTTTGTAGGTCGTTTCGTCCATATGGAGTTCAGCAGTGTGGATTTCGTCTCCCATTTCCTAGGAGTTTTCATGCACGTTTAATAACTTATCGAAATAATCTTTCCATAATTTCAATAGTTCATTTTCGCTTGTCACGAGGTTCCCGTCCTTATCGTTCATTAACTGCGATCTACTCTGAAAACCCTTCCTAATAGCGTTTATTCCTTTGTACATCTCGCGCGGGTTATTTTCCCTACTATTAGTTTCTATTTTTCTAATTTCATTTTTCTGATACTCGCGCTTCTTGTTTCTGTAAATCAGACGTACTTGCTTTCTTATTTCATGGTATTCTTCTACGGCCCTACCGCTTTCATTGTGTACACTATCTAATTTAGCCTTCTTGCGCCTTTCAAACCAGAGTTCGCACTCTTCGTCAAACCATGGTTTGCTCTTCGGCCTTTTTTTCTTACCCAGTACTTTGTTCGCGGCCCCTTTTATAGTTTTTTCGATAGCCCCCCACAACCTGTTCGGATCGTCATCTACTCCCGTCTGTTCATCCGTTTCCTCGAGCGCCTGAAATCGGTTGCTAACTTCTACTTGGTACTTGATTCGCTCTATCCCGCTTCGTAGTTTTCCAATATCAAAGGTTTCTACTTTGTTCGCTCGCTTACTATTTTGACCGGCTACTAATCTGGCTCTTAATTTGGCCACTACGAGATAATGATCTGAGTCGCAATCCGCCCCCCTATAGGTCCTTACGTCGAGTACATTCGTGTGGCGCCTCTTATCAATAAGAAAATGATCGATTTGATTGTGCGTGGCCCCATCCGGCGATGTCCACGTTGCCTTGTGTATATCCTTGTGCTTGAAGCACGTGGTCTTGACTATAAGATCTTTTGCGGCTGCGAAATTTATGACCATAATACCGTTATCATTGCTGGTTTCGTGCAGACTTTCTTTGCCTATGGTGGGCCTAAACATTTCCTCTCTCCCTATTTTAGCATTGAAATCCCCCACTACTATTTTGGTGTCGTAAGATGCGAATTGGTCGATTAATTGCTCTAAAGTTTCATAATAAAGATTTTTGACTTGTTCCTCTTTGTCCTCCGTGGGACAGTGGACGTTAATAACCACGTAATTATACCACGCTCCGTCGATGATGATATACGAGAGTCGGTCATTCACGAAATTGCAACTTTTAACGGAATGTATGATGCTTTTGTTAACAAGAAATCCGGTGCCTAGAGAATGCCCGCTCGCGCCCCCATATAAAAAGGTGAAGTTACCGGATCCTAGCATCGCGTTATCTTTCCATCGGGTTTCTTGTATTGCTACCAAATCTAAATTGTACCTCTCAGTTTCATTTATGATTTCCCGGAACGCGCCTGCTCTGTGTAGACTGCGTACATTCCAGGTTCCCACCCTCAAGTTTCTTTTCGTTTTGGTTTGGTTTTGTTTTCTTTGAGCCATGATAGTAAGTTAAACCCGCGCGTTTTGGATCCTGTTCCGATCGCAGGTGAGTCCATCCGTCTAGGGGTGATAACCCTCATACCTCCCTAGAACTAAGTATGAGAGCTTTCTGACTTTGGCGAGGACACAGTCAACTCGTCGTCAGACACACTCGGTTTCATTCTCATATCCTAACGCCCCCCTGCAAGGCAGCGCGCCTTCGCTGGCTTCGTTGCCATGTAAGACCAGGTGGCGAATCATTCTACACATCCCTTCTCAGGGCAGTTGTCATCGCTCCCGCATCCTCCACGACAGCAGGATTTTTGGCCCATTTTTTGTTTGAAATGTGTGGTAAAAGAGATAGATTACAGAGTAAGGTAGAAGAAGAAAGTAAGATAGGAGATTTTGTATAGTGTTTGTAGTTGTTGCGGTGCTTGCGTAGTGTTTCTAGATGAATGCGTTCGCCAGTGCGGGCTCATCACACCCACGCCTGGGCCTATCGGCTGTCCGCGACTGCTTATTCGCTTTATTCGCAGCTAACCTCTTTCTCAGGGGTCGTTCCTCTATCCGCAACCTGAGGACGCGCTGTGTAGTGGTGATAGGCACCCACCCGTCCGCTCTGGACGACTACGCCCAGGACCCGCTTAGGGTAACGGCGTTGCAACAGTTACAAAGCTACTATACTTTATTTAATTATTACTAAAATGATTCTAGTGTTCATTTGGGAAATTAAATAAATTGAGATTCAAGAAATCTTATGAAAACTTTGGATCCCCGAAAATCTATATGAATATTAAAGCGAATAAAAGAAGTTGCAAATACATATTTATAGAAACATATGAATTGTAGAATTCTTAAACCACCTGCTGAGTTCATTAGTAATCATCGATTCGCATATTTTCTGTTATTTCGTCACCTACAGTTCATTTTTATTAATTATTAATTACAACCTATTTTGTTAGTTTCTTATTTAATTCGTAAATCTCTATTTCTTTCGACGGGTTTTAAAAAGAACGTTGAAAATAGTATGTATTAACTTATTCTGTTATATGTAATCAAATTGCTCAGAGTTATCTTGTATTGTAAGTATAAACACTAATATAATCTAAATCTAAATATTTATAAAAATTTATTCACGAATAGTTATAACAAATATATATTCCAGTACTAGTTTTTTCGTTGATTGCTTTCTATAGATATGACAAAGCGAAACATTTTCATAAAAGTAATGGCTTTCTCGAAAATAAAACTTTATAACGTGGGTAGAGATTTTATCGTTAAAAGTTGTTAAAGGCTGGATTGGAATCAAATCCCATTTTTTCAATATTATCAGTTTCGTTCTATTTGGTTGTTGAATTCAATTCGCATCATGTTCATTTTTGTGTGCGAATGTATGTATTGTATATGTGAGGAATCATAGACGATATGAAAAACAGAGAGAAATACTGTGGTGAGACTTTGCATAGAAATTAATCGATTTGAATCGCAAATGGCTTTGAAGTTATTACGAAATTCGTGAATACAATTTTACTTGTAAGTCATCTGTTAAAGTTAAGAAAATAAGTTTTCTGATTATTATTTCTAAAAGATTAATTACTAAGTATCAAAATAAGCTGTAGATTAAGAATAAGAATGTTAGAATGAATAGTAAATAAAATTTTAACTTTACTCAATTCAGAATCTAAATATTTAAAATTTATTTTTCGATCTAGAATAGAGAGATAGATAAAGGTTGTTTGAAAATAATTTAAAAAATTTAAATGACTAACATTACCGTTGTGGATATATATCACTTTGATGATTTGAAAAGTGTACTGTAAAGAAAAATTACTAGAACGTTTGAGAAAATTCTGCTTTACACATATGGTATGATATATTCTTAGATAGAAATATATAGGACTTAGACGGAAGTAGTACGTAAGATAAAGTTCGAAGATCAATGAATAATGGTCTAGGGTCGAGATTTCCTGTATTTCCGAATTCAATGCGGCTATTAGAAAATGAACGTGAATCTGAATGTATGCGAAACAGTGGAGAAGTAATATATATATATATATGATTATAATTATTATATGTATTTTATGTTCAATAACTTTTGAATTTATTTCAAATGGAAAAATTTCTAAAATATACAATATTAACGATTTTTATTCGACATTAATATTTAAAACAACCCTTAATAAGTTTAGTTGTACACTAATGATCTAATAAATAAATTAAAATCATATCTACTACTCCTATATTAATCTCTAGATCTGTTTAATTTAGAATTTCAATTTTATATTACTACTTTTATAGAGACTCTAATATAACCTTTAATTAAAAGCATATGCTAAAAGTTATTAACGATCATTTTCTTATGAAATCGCTTAGCCATAGCCAGATACTAACTATTTCGTTGATCGTCATGAAAATAGTATATAACACACGCATATTATTAAAAACCAAAAAATCGGAAGCAAAAACCAAAATCTTGATTATTTTTCCAAAATTGTTTATTCTATAAGTAGATTCTGAAGTTAACTAGAATACCGCTTCTACCCTATTTATACAGTGTATTATAGTGTGTGTGATGCAGATGTTACAATATATGCATGATGTGTATGTGTTGCAGAGTATGTGCATATATACTTGTGTTAAGGTATATATATATATATATATATATATATATATATATATATATTATTAATATATTATATTAATATCTTATATTAATATCTTATATTAATATATATATATATTATTAATATATTATATTAATATCTTATGTTAATATATATATATATATATATATATATATATATATATATATATATATATATATATATATATATATATATATATATATATATATATATATTATTAATATATTATATTAATATCTTATATTAATATCTTATATTAATATATATATATATTATTAATATATTATATTAATATCTTATGTTAATATATATATATATATATATATATATATATATATATATATATATTATTAATATATTATATTAATATATATCGATGGCTGAGCGGAAGAACCGATCAACTTGGTGCGCACTCGAAGAAGAGGTTAACTCTGAGCGCGCCCCAAGAGTAGATCAACTCAAATATCGCGTAAAGAACGGCTTCTATAGCCAATTATTCTTCGCTTTACGTTTTGTTTTTGCAACTCTAAAAAAATAGTAAATTGCTTTCTTTGCGGTTATATTCGTTCCCATATTTATTAGAGTTGCCAAGATACAACATAAAGCGAGGAATAATTGGCTAAAGAAGACATCCTTCACGCGAGTTAACCACTTCTTCGATTGTGTGGAGAGTTGATCGTTTCTTCCGCTCAGCCGTCGATATTACGCCGGAACACCTTTGTCTAGTTCTTACCGAACTTTATGTACACTGAGAGAAAGGATTCTTTGTAGCAAATGAATCGTGTACTTGCGGAATCGAATTCTCATTTACTTACCGCAAATATTGAATTCTTAATAGTTAAGAACTCGAACTTGAGAAAAGTCGGCACGAGTAAGATAAGTATGCCGAGTACGAAAGGTTATTTAACGATTTTCTAACATATAATGATGCTATTAAAGCATTAAAATATAAAAAGATCCTATACGTAGACATCCTGGTGGCAGGCAAAAACTTATACTAACATGTAACAGTTATATAAACATCTTAGAAATATGAAAAATTCAGTTAACCTTAAAGTCAGGCGGTCAGCGGTTGACAAGCGACTCAAGTACTCAGTTCTTAACTATTAAGACGATGCGTTTAACCGTTAAGAAATATTCATTTGACCGTATTCAAATCCACAAAACTTAACAATTAAGAAATATTCTTTTCCGCAACGAATCCTTTCCCTCAGTGTACCCGAGAGTAAGCATATATGTCTGCTACGCATCTAAGAGTAAGCACATGGGTCGGTATCACTGTGCACGTACATATATAATAAGCACGAGACGTGTAGAACTTCCCCCAATCTCAGGACACTTCCCACGCCAATCGTCAGCACTAACCTTGTGCCGGTCGTGGTCCTGGTTGAGGCTCCTGAGCATGTAGCAGCGCCGGTGCGGACTGTGCCGGCTGTAGAAGCTGTCATAGCCGCTGCTCGAGGCGGCCGTCGTCGTCGTGTTGCGCTGATTGTGGTGCAGCGCCAGAACCGCGTGCTGGGCCGTTCCCATGCCCATTGTCCCCGGCGCTGTCGCTCCTCCTCCCCCTCCCGCGACCCCGGGCGTTGTCGTCGTCGTCCCCTGGCCGACTCCCGTCCCGGTTGTCGGCTGGGTGGCCGGGGAACTCGGTGCGAACAGGCCCAGGGCCGAGGGCCAGTTGCCGTGGGCGGGCCCGGCCCCGCTGCCGCCAGGACAGGCCCTCGGGTGGTAGTGGTGGTGGTGGTAGTGGTGGCCGGTGTAGGGCGCTCCACGACCGGCCCCGTACACCGCCGCGCTGTTGCTGCAGCCTGCGCAGATACCGACGGCCGAGCCCAAGGTCTGGAACCACAACATATCGACTCCAACAGCACCGCCGGCTCGTTTTCGACTTGCAAAGGGGTTTGCATGGGGGGGGGGGGTAGAGAATTTTTAGGGGTGAGGGAGAATGCAGGTTGGTGATTGGGATACGTTTGAGGATAGGGTGAGTGCGTGGGTATTACTACGGATTCGTAGACGATGGTCACTTGGAAGCATTGAGAAATTACGTATATGACATGAAAATGTACACATTGTTACTTTTTTTTTAATCAAAGATGGCGGAATAATATTTGTTAAAATAAAGTCTCCTTGCATAAGTTACTACCGATCTGAATTTATTACTGCGCGCCAGATACTGCAGAGATTTTAACTACAGTTTTTATACTTTTATAATACATACACTGTAGCATTACTTATTAATATAAATATTGTACATAATATTGCAACTATTTTTTTAAAGAATCCGCAGTAATACTCAGACGTATCCTACTAACAGTTTTTTAAAAACTGAAGAATGTATAACTTGGTACACATTTTATTTTTGCACCACTAGAATAGCGAATTTGATCATAAATCTTTCCTGCCTTGTCAAAATACAGTAATCCACGTTTCAGCATCTAATACATCGAGCTTTCAATAAACAAACTCATTAATATAACAGTAAAATATTTGAGCCTAGTAAAGTAGGCCTTAAAATATGTTATTTACTAATATTGTAAACTTATGTTGCAGGTAAATTAAAAAGAAAACATTGAGTGTAGAATCAATGAGTAGATTTTGAAAATCTCATTTGAGTTACTTCTTCTAATTGATTTACATGAAGTACTTTAAAAATTTTAAACTCTTAGTAATATTAATATTACGTCTCTTATATTGACTCTTATGTGTAAAAATTGAAACGTTGAATGTTTCCAAAATCATTAAACTTGGTATGAGCCACACAGCGTAATATTGCAGGATTTATTTAAATACTAACAAGCGAAGAAAAAGAGATGTTTAATAACTGAAATAAAAAGAAATACTTACAAAAAATAATAATATAAAATTGTCGAAAATCAATGATTAATTACGCTTATGAGTTTTTGTGAAAAGATTCAAATTTTTCCTAACATGATTTTCACTGGTGGATAATATTCACATAATACATATTGTTTTAGAAGTTCATCAGATAAACCTCGTGTTAAGATAATGCTCTATTGCTCGATTATCTAATAAAATAATGCTGGATGTCGTAAAGAATCTTTTTTTTTGTATGTCTGAAGAGTTTGGTTTTAACAAAATCGAATAACACATATTAAAATAGACCCAAGTAAATACTATAAATAAGGAATCAATGAAGTATGAAATATAAATGAAAGCGTATTTATTTTCAAATAGCAAATATGTGATTATAATTACAACTAATCAACTATACAATATGTACTTTTTTACATTGTAAAATGTATTTAACTATAACACTTTCTTAACTCAATCAGACTATGTTTGAAAATTTAAAACTGATTTATGTTTTGACGAGTAACAGATAGAATAATACTAAACATCAATTGGATTTAACCTCCCTGCGTAAGTGTTTTCCCCGACTTTTTCGTTCCCGAATGCATATTTCTTTTTTACATGTTCGAAAATTGGATAACATCTTTCTTCATGTTTTCGGGGTCACGTAAAAATCGAAAGTCGAACCAAGTTCATCATAAAGAGTAAGTTATCCGCTTTAATTTGCGTGGTCGTAGGTACTATAAAAGTGTACAAGTCAAAAGTTATGGCCAAAAATGCCTGGAGGAGATATCTCGTCCTCCTGGCTACGGTAAAGACCTCGTTAGCACGAGATATTTTGGGATACTGCGCTAGAGGGTTAATAATTATCATGTCTTATTATCTCAAAAAACTAATAAGAAAATGTGAACTCGTTAAGGTAATACATACTTGCACGTTAATTATAACCTGTGATAATGAAAACAAATGAAAAGAAGAATATGTGAAAAAGCAATACTGAGATTTGGTAAAAGTTCTTTGTCGCTGATTTTCTACACAAAGCATACTTTTTTATATTGCTTTTCCTCGGACTTTTTATTTTTACTTTTCCCTTAAAAATCTAGATCTGGCTGTAGAATTGTGCATATGCTGATTTCGCCCTTTTCTCTTTTTAGTTTAGCAGTCCTAGTATTTCTGCAGTCTTTTTTAAATTCTTTTTCAATTTAAAAGTTCTTTAAATACTACAATTATTATCAATACTATTATAATTATAATAATTAAAACTTATTATAGGAAAGTAATCCTTGTACAGCACGTCAAAGTATGTCAAAGTATTGTACAATTTAAAGATTGTATCAATTTTTGGTGGTTTCTAGTAAAATATCTGTTTTATAAATTTAGAAATAAAATGAATAATTAAAAAATGTAATATATTTTTGTGAAATGTTATTTATGAAATTCCTTTAAGGGGGTAAAAGGGTGTCTAAATCTAAAAATTTAAAAACATCTTACAGAGTGTATCATTTTTCAAGACATAGGTTAAATGTTCAATTTTATGTTTAATAATATTATGTACATAACGAGGAAGTTGAAAAATCATCAAAAGAAAAAAAAAATCTAACTTAACTTATTGCTACCCATTTTCTTCATCGGTCACTCCCAAAATTGACAGATATTTTTTCAAATTTTCGGACTTTTGACCTAAAAAAATTTATTTTTACATTATTTATATATGTATTCACTGCAGTGATCTAAAAACCTAAAGTTTTGGGAGTCACTGATGAAGATAATGGGTAGCAATAAGTTAAGTTGGATAATTTTTTTTTCTTTTGATAATTTATCAACTTCCTTGTTATGTATATAATATAATTAAGCATAGTTTTAGAAAAAATATACACTTATTAACATTGTTTTAAATTTTCATATTTAAACACCCATTTACCACCTTAAACGTGTAAAATATTTGACATTAATAAAACGAAATATTATATTATTATTAATACAAATGTTTACGAATAATTTAAAATTATAATTAATAGATGATAAAGAATATTTTCATGTCGATAAATTCTGTAGAAAGCAATTTATGAATATAGGGTATATTGAGAGCGACACTAAAATCAATGCACTTTGAATAATTTATTATGATTCAGTGAAATGATTGAAATAGACAGGCGAAAGGTTATTATGACAACAATGAATCTGGGTTGTTAATTTCTGTATTATTTTTAGACTGAAACTTCCTGACTGGCTTTGCATACTTAGACGCTGTAAATATGGAAATCATCATAAATGCAAAATTACTTATTAGAATACTCTCTGACATATTCATCATTACATATATTATTACATAATAGATATTTCAATAGTCAATTTAAATCTTGATGGCTTGAAATTGAAAATTAATAATAGATTAAATGAAATTGTGAACTGTTTTTTAGGGTTTCCAATACCTATGTATTAGGGTGTCGTTATTTATTACAATTATTTTTTTCGGTTCGTCTTGTAGATGGTGTCATAGGTACAACCGAGGTCAACACTATCTTTCTGAACGTGTCGGCTAATGACCCTCAAAAGGTAAACAGTCCATGACGTAAGCAACTTACAAGTCTATGGTTTGAGCAGCTTACACCATAAATTATGCACCATTTGACAGCCATTAAGGGTATATAGCACGGTCGAGATTTGCAAAAATCGGTGAAAGTATAAACATTGTTTAATTAACAATTTTCTGGTTTGTAATTATTTAAAATTAGAAAAAAACTTTTGTAAATTCTTTGACAATATCTTTTTAAGAGATTAATATATCAGTCAATCACTTTTTATAATCTAATTTGGTTAAACAAAATTATTTATAACTTCTTTTGATTTTATTATTTATAAATTTCAAAGTGCCTTTGACGATGAATTTTGCAATGAATTCTCTCAAAACTTTTTTTGCTGATTGCTGTATATATGATTAATAAATTTGTAGTACGATTTATATGTACAGCTATTATAGGGAGAGAAATTATTTTGTTTACTCTAAAAAAGCAGTTATTTGTAATAAAAACTATTGCTGACCCGAAAAATTTCAAATACATTATAATAGAATGGCTTCCAATATTTAATGTATTAGATATTAGTTATTAATAGAAAAAAAAATAAAGTTTAAAATACGTGAAGTTCTTATTTAAATAACATGGGAAATAGATTATGCAGCACGTCAAATCTTAGTTTATAGGTCTCTTATTAAAATTGTATATAGTAATAAATTAAACACTACAAAAAAATATTTAAATGCTTGCATTGTATGTAAAACAATATTGTAGCCTAATAATATTAGTGTTTCTTCAGGTTTTAATTGAAGAAGAATTTGAGTTTATATTCTTCGGATTAGGTATTATGACTTTTAAGTATCCAGATAAAAATAATTCATATCTGTTCATATATGAAAATACATATAATCATGTTGAGTAACTATGATCATATATGAATGTTTATGGTAAAAATTTCCGAAAATCTCTTCCCTCAAATATGATCATTTATATGATCATATCTGGTCATACATCACTGCTCATATATTATCATGTTTACTGATCTATGTTAACATACTGCCATACATGATCATGCATGAGCATACGTGAATCATTTTTATCTGGATATCTATGACTAAATATACCTATCACCGCATATGTTCATCTGCATACAATTTATCTATTTATATATTATTTATTGGCATCTATCCGAAACCAAAAAATAAAAAAGAAATAAAACGAATTTGTATTAAATATAACTATGTAAATTTAAGTACATTCAATAACAATACCCTCTTCATTGCAGGCCACCTTTTCATTTCCCCGAACACGTACACCAACGAGATGGAAATCTCGTTACCGGCTCTCCTACTTTTTTGCTTCCATTTGCTCTCGCTCGGTCATTAGATTTCTCAGTATCCTATGCGAAAAATTCGCGCGGCGACTGCTCGTAATTCGCAACCCGAGGCCAGCCAACCAGTCGCGTGGAACCCGGAATTCACGCTGTAACCAGCGATAATCAATGAAATAATCCGGCGAAACAACTCTCGTCTGTGGCCGACCACGCGCGGGCGCGAGCCTTGCGGCCAATCGATTGCGTTTTAAGCATTGCAGTCCTATAGAGCTGCTACTGACTGCGGAATAGAAAGGGATAGGTGGGAAAGGAATATATATACATATATATGTAAGCGCGAAATTCCATTTGTTAGCTCGGGGGGATTCATTTGCGCTGCATAGCGCGGGAATGTATAGTTCGCCAGCGAAGAGATAAATCTTGGACATGAACTGGATATTTTATGCAGTATGCCGCGCTGGATCTGTGTTTCGAGTGAATTGTGCTAGCGTTGGCCGAAATGTACTATTCGAGAATTAAATTTACTTGAATGGAATGCTATCACTTTGATCTGTGAATATTCGTTTATATGTCAGAATTAACAAGCATTATTTGTTAATAAAGGTTGTTAATTCTGACGATTTTCATGGCACTGAAGGCATACAGAGTTTAGGCGATAAAAACTATGTTGTAACGGAGTTTTGGCTCGGAATGAAAAGGAGAGAAGGAAAAACTAAAGCGATGGCGTCCGGAATCGATCTCGCGTCCTTCGTGCGACAGGCGGGCACCCAGTAACATGGGCCAGCATCGCACTAGCTCGCCTTCCTTAACTCCAGCCTCTAGAAAGCCGACAAGGATGTCGGTAATTCAAGAAACTGTAATTGCGCCACCTAGCGTCGAGCAAAGACCGTTACAATGTGTATAAAAAGATTATAGTAATTATAGTGAAATAAAATAAAAATGAATATTATTAAAAATCAAAGTCATACTCTCTGAAAGTTATTTTTTAATACGTTCAACATTTTTTGGAGTGAATATTTTACTATATCCCAATGAATTCCAGGATTTGCAGTTTAATTTGAAATGAGATCATTTAAAATATAATTTTCCAAGTGACGTTTTAAGGAATATAATACATTATAATATATAGCGATTAACAGGTGTCGATAAGAGAATTAAGAATGTAATTTTCACAACTGACGTCAAGAACATGGATTACTGCCCTAATCTCAAAGCTCAATTCGTCTTAGTGATATGTTATAATATTATTGTGTTCTTATCTTCGGATTGTTAGCATATCCTCGTCAATTTTGTTTGGGTTTAAGGTAAAGATAATTTCAAAGAAATTTGATGTATACATCAAGAGGATTTATTTATCATTTTTTCAAAAGCGCGTTCAGAAATGTCTAATGTCAAAGCTTTTGGACAAATATTATATCTTTCCACGTTTCTTTGACTTTTTCTCGTTTGTTTTCATATTCGTTTGCTGTCTATGTTCCAAAGGATTATAAAGATTCCAAAGGTCTGACATACTCAAAGCAGTTACTACTTACTATTACTATTTACTGTTACTACTTATTCCTAAAAGTTATTTAAAAGGTGTTAATAATTAATATTAATAAATAATAATTCATATATAATATAGTTTTCGCACTACTATCTATTGCATCTTTCACATCTATTTCTTTCGTTTGAATTGCTTGAAAAATTTAGATTATATATGTTTGGAAATGGGGGTCAGAGGGAAGAGGACGACAGCCTCCAGTACACCCCCTCATTGGGTACGGGCCTGCCTCTTATATGCCTTACACTAATCAAATTTTGCACTCATAAAGCCGAGTATATACATTTTTGCATAATAGAGTTATTCTGTGTTAATATATTAATAATTGCAACAGAAACAAAACATGTTGTAATGGAATTTTCTTTTAATTACCTACATATATAATATTTTGTTAAAACTATTTTTACGTTCTAATTTTAGATAAATATAATGAAAATTGGATATTTATGATAGAAAAATACTCCGAGAATGTGGGTTCTCTTCGTCCAATATTATGTTTTTATCCAATATTGGGAATTGGATCTAATCCAATATTATGTTTTTATCCAATATTGGGAACTTTGGGGGAATCTTGAAAATGTTACTTTTAATTGTTAATTGAGCAACCACTTTTTGAAACTCCTTTTTAAAGCGTCTCTAATAACGAACTTTATGTACTTATGAGACTGACACCATACTGGCCAATCATATAGCCAAATCTGCCCTATCAACTACAATCCTTTACCGTTTCAACGGAATCTACCGATAAACGTCTCGCCGCAATAAGGAAGAACATTCAAGACATAAATCATCATAAAATAGATCAGAACAAAGCACTCGCAGCGCAATAATAGAAAAAGGTGAATCTCCGAGGACGTCATCTCTATGCAGAATAGGCTCCCCTCGCTTTAAATGTACGACGCTGGCCGCAAATCACGCGCGTTCGCGTCCCTCGGAAGCTCCGCGTCATAAAAAGCTCGCCGACCCGTAGGTTATGATTTTTATACGCTCGGCTCGTGCTTTATTCTTGTAGCTCGAGGTTTTTCCCCCGACGGAAAGACGTGCCAATTCGAGTAGAGGATTTTCCTTTTCACGAGCGCTGTGAGCGCAATGTATAAACGCGAGCGCGGAATACGCGGTGCAAGGGAATCTCGTATACGAGGATATGCTTTTGCAGTAAGTGCATATTCTAAATGGAATTCGCTGGGAAAATAAATTTTTTGATGTTTCGGTTATAAAAGTTCTAAGGATGTTACTAATTTTTATAAAACATTGTTGTTAAAGTACAATGGAATTTGTTATTTATAAACGAATAAGTTAAATATTTTTATTTTACAATGTTGAATTAGTCAATATATAGTACTATAGTATCATTCATTATAAAATTACAATTTTATACGTGTTAATTAAAAAAAATCGTATTTTATTTACTTAAATGATCTTACATTTTGTAACTGTTCCGTGTTCCTGAATAAGACTTGGAAGTTGCAAAGTTAACTCATTATTCAATGTGAAACACGTTTTAAATTGGAACAGAATAGAAAGTCACTTGCATCTTAGAAGATGGAACTAAAATGTAACTTTTTAAATGAGGAAATATGTTTAAATAATATTGATGCTTCATACGAAGACTAAAAGATTTCAGCTTTTTTAAATATCGTCTAATTTTCATAGGTGAAAAACTGATAAAAATAATTTAAAAAAATTCCATCAAAGTATAAAAATGAAACATATCGATAGAGCGAACAATTTGATATAGTTTTGAATCTTCCCATATATATTATTTTTTTATAAAAGTAAAATGAAATAGTGCATTTTTACGGAAAGCTAAAATCTGTTATACCTCGTCTTCACTGGCAGTCTAATATAGTCTCGCTTTAGCTTTCAATATTGAATAACATTTATGTTATTTAGGAAAGCAAAACTGTTTTAGTATGAAAAAATATAAAAAACAATTCTCTACATAATGGAGCTCTTTAAAAATTTCTAGCAATTGTCCGTGTAGTGTTATTTAATATTAAAAGTTAAAGTGAGCCTCTATTAAAGTGTCAGTGAATACGTGGCATTAGTCTTTGTATGAGGTGTCGATATAAGCTAGTGAAACTTTTTAAAATAGTTTTATCATTTGGTCCGGATTAAAAACAAAAAGGAAAACTTGAGCTTGGCGGTGTTCGCACTGGTACGCGGTAACGGAAAAACACTATAACTCTAACGAGGAGAGTGTTGTACTTTCGGGAAGCGGATTTTAATGATACTTTACGAGGTGCTTTCTGGTACTTAAGAATGAAGCTCAGCTTAGCTTATCCTATAGCCATCCGGTTTTCAGATACATGCTGTTTTACCTAAAATGAGTGATACTTTAGTAAAATGCGGTATCTTTTTTGATTATAACTTTTGCATGTATGTATACTAGAAAATGGTCCAAACGAATGTTAAAATAGACGGAAAGAGCTTTAATTTTATTAACGTTCAATATTAATTTGTTTAAAAGTTATTAACGATTGAAGACAATGATAACAAATACATGAAAATTCACAGAATCGCCAAGATTAAAAAAGCCTTGAATTTTCATATAATTTTTATCATTTCAAGGTACTAAAAAACACCTTCCAAAGACTCAAAATAATGCGTTTCCTGAAAGTACGAAATTCTTCTTATAAGAGTAAAGGCACTGATACAATCGACCTCGAGAAAAACGATACAACATTCTTCACTCATAAGAATTTTATAAGCTTTCTGTTTTACAATTTTTATTAAATTATATGGGATTATTTAAAAATATTATGAAGGTTTTAGATAAGCATTTGCATAATTGCAGACTTCTCATTTAAAAAAAAGTCTTTTGACGCAGATTTTTATTCAATTTCTTTATCTTTCATTATTTACTTCGTCACACGTTTAAGTAACAAATTCTATTTTTCTTGCGCTAAGTTAGTTGAACATTATACAAGATACTTGTTATACTAAAAGTATTACGCGTACCCTTTTAAAATACTTTTATAGATCTAATAGTCTCGGGTTTAACATGCTTTAGTGAACTATGTAAAGAATTATAATGCTTTTACCTTAAAAAAAACCTTAGGCAAAGAAATTGCGTCGAGAAAAGCCAAACAATTGCTTGCAAGTATTACGAGATTCGTGGGAAAAGTGAATAATATCAGTAGCATGCTCGACTTATTTGAATGTATATACCATACTTTATTTTACATTTCACGTGGATGTTAAACTGAGCCTTTTATTTCTCTCCGTTCCTTCTTAAATCGCAACTAAAGAAACGGCGACTACCACGCGACATTAACTTTTCAAGAATAAAAGAACGACGGACGGCACCAGGGGGATTACATGCTCGAGGAGTGCGATGCGCTAACACCGGTGCAATCCTCGCTTTTCTCTGCCTTTCTTCCGGGGTTTGGCGATTTTCAGTTACAATAAGGATTTTTATCGAAGTGCTAAAAGATTTTGTAAGACTTTGTATGAAGAAAAGTTGATCGAAAAAGTATGAAAGTAAACTTAATTTATGGGTCTTGAAAGGCTTCTTTCAAATAGTTTTATTCGGCTTATGAATATTAGAAAGGAGACATTGGTCTTATTATTGGAAGCTTTACTAACTTAGGTGCATCAAAGGGATGCGCTTTCATGATAGGATTATTTAAGACAGATTATATAAATTGCATGCAGAAGCAATTAGCTTAGAAGAATATTAATTTTATATCTATTTTTTCTGATTGCTATAAAACCAGTAGGTAGTATTAATAATATTATACTTACGTATAACTTTTTACCGATTTAGTATTTGATAATGCATTTAATAAAGATATATTTAACAGAATATTAATGAACTAAAAAAAACTTTTATTCACGTCTTAACTATAATGGTCACTTTATTGACCCGAAAAAGCGGGTCGAAAATAGTACTTTATCTGGGTTTCTTTTTTTTCAATTTTATATTTATATTAATATTAATATAAATTATCAATAAAAGTAAATAAAGCGGCCAAAGTTAAGTCGTAAATAAAGTTCTATACGCAAAACAAGAATGAACTCGACTGTTTCCTTGTTGCGTAATCTACTGTTATACGTAATTAATAATATGTATATTCAAAGATAAAAATAAATGATAGAGAACATTAAAGTTTCACAGAAACGTGTACAATATATAATTAACTCCTACTTCGTTCTTGTCAGCAAATGTCATAAAACCTTTATTATTCGATGACACAGCTTAACGCAATAAAAGTTATCGTTCGTTGGTCGCTACTAATTTATCACGTCGTTCGTGAACTCGCTTCCTTGAAGGAAGAAACTCCGCTGCCACGCACTCTTCAGTCGACGGAGTTTTTCGTTTAAATCCGCAAGGCAATAAACCGCGATCTTTCATTTCAATACTTTTTTCCCGTGAAGGCGGAATCCGTTTTCCGCAGTCAAAGATAATTTCTTTTCTGAAGACTAATTTCCATAATCTTGGAAAATTGCGAATTCCAAGTTTAAAAGCCTTTTTAAAAGCTTTTTGACTTTCCTGTAAAAGCAAAAAACAAATATGATAAAAGTAATTACAGTAGCTTTCGTGTACGAGAGCTATTACTATCACTATTCACCGGCAGCTGCTTCAAGAAAATTTTTAATGACGTATTAATCCAATTCGGAGTTTAATCTTTCCCTGCATTATCTTGTTAAGTTTCTTTTTCCTAATATGTTACAGTAATAATTAACTCATACCCACGACTAATTTTCTATGTGCACATCGTATAAGCAAAAGATGCTTATCGGCGAATATTATAACTTCCTAACCAACAGGTGCATAAGAGCTCATATATTATGGACATTTGATAAAATTATTTTATTTTGAATTGTAGAATATTTAGACAGTAATTAGATATATTTCTTAAGTAAGCAGCGTCGATAATAAGATCTAGAACAATTTCTTATCCAAGCGATATAACAGAGGAGAGTATCTCAGTACGAATACCCATAGCTATTTTATTTGTAACTTTTAATTGACTAGGTGCAAATTAAAATTTCAAAATGTAAATTGTCCTATGAACGTGTCTTTTTGAAGTAATAAATTGATTTGGTCAAATTTAATCATCCGAATTTAAATATTAACGAAATATGAAATATTGAGATTTCAATAAAATGTTCATCAGTTTGGACACCTCTAGTTTGCAGTAGATATTTTTTAGAAAGCTTAATAGTGTTAAAACAGTATTTTTACTAAGAATATTTATATTCAAGAATAACACGTAAATAAGTTAATTATAATATTTAAAAACATATTTACAAGTTATAATTCAAGATTTTATAAATATTGCAATTAGTTGATTTCTGCACTCAACATATTCTTTGAAATTATAACATTTTTTAGTAGATTCAAAATTTTTATTACAATGAATATGTGTAAAAGAGTGTCTTCATCCTGAGCAACAGTTCAATGCAGCGACACTTTTACTCATTCACGAAGTACTAAAAATAATGTACTCATTTCTATTTAGGTAAAGACTTATTTACGGAAACGGGGATAAGCGTCGGCAATTAATTCTTGACACGGAAAATTATATTTTCACTCGAGCTTTCGAAGGAGAGAATCAAAAAGCAACAACCTCTGATAATCGAACTACATCCTAAAGTTCTACAATCCAGCGGTAGGAGCCACAACACCCATGGCTGTCCATACCGTGTGAAATTCCACGCTCACACCGCCGAAAGCTTCCAGGGCAAATTGTTCGCCACGGCCGCGCGTTTTCAAGTGAAATATTTCTGCGGGTCGTATATCAGACGGAACACCCATCGAAAAAAAGAAGTACACACGTATAATACGCGATACAAGGTGTGCACGGAGGAGAAGGGGCCTCGACTCGCACGGGAAGGCGCGCGATATTGGAACGCGCAGAATGAATCCCGGACACACAAAGGCAGGCGCAGCAGCTTTCCATAATGGACGTCGTCGATCATCGAGGCGCGAGGGTCGGCACACGCGAATAGCGAGCGACGAGCCTTGAAGGTGTTGGAGGGCGCGAAATTTACGAAGACTGGAACGACGTTATATCGATTCGCGAATAAATCAAAAGGAGCGCGGTTAACCGGTTTAGGAGGAATGATTTTTTAATGTAATTTCGGGAATTCGTGATGCTTAGTTTGCTTGTTTGTAAGTAAGCGCAGGTGTATGTAGGTAGGTACAGTTTTTATTAGATTTTGTTTGCTAAATTGGGTTAACACGGACGTTAAAATAGCAGTGAATTTATTATTTGTAGTGAGATGTATGCTCTGACCTTAAAATCTGCTTTTATTTTTACGATGATCTTTAAAGTAAAAATTATATGCGTACTGAAGTTAGGCACTTAAATTAAAAAGTATCTATATATTAATTTTTTATGTACAGCAAATATTTTACTAAGTAATGTTTAATTTACGCTTCGGCTTGTTTAATGAAAATAAATATAAAAAGGCGCAAGCAAAGACTATTTCTTTGACTTTAAGCATCTAATATATTATTTTCAATAATTAGCATACGTGTATATTATATTTACCGATGCTTTTTCTGTTACAAAATTAAAAAATTGTAAATCAATACAATTTGAATGACAAAATTTCTTCTATAAGTAACAGTCGTTGGTTTCTCATTTTCAATGTCAAACGATTCATTGACAAAAAATATTAACAATTCACATGCATATTTTGTATAATAATATTTTAGCATAATGTAGTTAGAGCAAGCTAATCGCGTAAAGAAATCATTCATTATAAACAAATTTTCTTTGAAATAGAAAGTAGGAAAATATTATGTGAGCTTGAATTTGACAAGTTTCATGAAATATACTAAAATAGTAACTTTATTATTGGAAAAATTATTTTTTTAAATTTTTACTTTTTTTTTAAAAACTTAAATCAGTCAGTGACCAAAAACAAAGCCAGGAATTAGGTTTATTATAAATATTCTTAAATGCATAATAAATAATAATAATATACATTCGAAGAATATATTGACTCTTAACTATAATGTCACAAAATAGCAGAGAAATCTAAGAACAAAGGAAGGTATTTTCTTTGCAAACTCTTGGAATTTTCACAATACCTTCAAACTAGTAGGTCAAATACTTTGAAATTTTCGCGGTGTCACACTGTTGCCGTAGCATGCGGTCGGCATCCTTTCAACTTGCACGACGTGACGTAACTCAAAGAACCTTTACGTGTAGTAGGCCGTCATATGTAAGTTTAGCACTTGTTTGAAAATTAAAGATGAAAGCTCAAGAATCAATTCAATTCACTACTAAATTTATGCAAAAAAAATGTACATTCTCTCTCCTATTGCGAAATGTATGTTTATTTCTATTTAAGGCTCATCTTCTAATTAAAAATTTTTTTAAAAAGCTCGCTCTCTACGAACCAAAAAATTCACATTACACAAACGCTATCAGATTGTACCTCGTACATAACACACACACACACACACACGCGTATATCCGATCGTTGAGCGTACCCTCAAGCAGAGATCCTGCGTCCTTCGCCGTCACGCGTCGATGCTTTTTCCGACGCTACACCTACCTGCCATGCTCGCGCGAATTTTCGCGCGCCCGTAGATACCAAATCTCGCAACGTCGCTGACGCGATAATAATAAATGGCGCGCTATACTTATACCTCCAGCGACAGAGGTCGCTCGCTCTTCTTTTTTTTCTTCCCCCCCCCCCCCCCCCTCGCTTGACCGGCTCTCTTCCTCCGGTGTACCCACTTCACCGCGACTGGTACACTCTCGCGGCGGCACTCTCATTGTCGATGTGACAAAAATATTCCGAGAGGACACTCGGCGAGCGAGGGCACGGCCGGGACTTTTCTTATCGGGGCGCAAATATAGCGCTCCTGCGAGCGAAAAATAGAACGGCCGACGCGTCGCTGATTGACACGGGTTATTTTACTCGAGCGCCGGCGCTCGCGAATTATTCCGGGAAAGTCGAGTCTTGGTTCTGGGAATAGTTTCGTGAAAATTGAATGTTTCTTTTTATAGGGAGGTCCGCCAAGGTCCGTGTGGATGATTGGCAGGCGTCTGCGTATGTGGGCTTTGGGAAAGCTCGGTGGAATTCGTTTGAATTTTTGATTTTATTATTCATATTTTTATAATGATATATGTTGCGATGTATAAATATAAGTTATAAATTCATAATAATGTAAGGGGATTATAAAGTATATATGCAGGTGCTGGTTGAGCATTTACTTGATAAAGAACGTGAGATAAAAAGAGGTATTTTTTCTTTTAATAAAATTATTCTCGGAATCTAGAGTAAATGTTTGTACGAAAAAGCTTAATTGTTTAAATAATGTTTTCATACAGTGTTGTGATGCGATTTCTGACAAAAAACGCTGGATTACTTAGTGTCGAGCAGTATTATTTTTATTTTAATGTAAACATCCCGACATCCTGACTTATTGGATTAATATTATATATTTATAACTAATAATGTAAACATCCCGACATCCTGACTTAATGGATTAATATTATATATTTATAACTCATAAAGTACATTGTTTGACAACGAAGCTATATAGAGTTGTCATAACTTATAATCCTCTTAAAAATTAATGTATAATATTAATTAATGGCTTGATAATTTCATAAAAGTGGGCGCGGACAAGTTTAAAAAATTTTGATGTGTAATGAATAAAATATCGTAGTTTTAGGGTTTAAAAGTTAATGAAATTTATTAGCAACTAACTACCTAGGTATGACTTCGGTATATTTTAAAAAGTTGATATTTTTGTATTTTCTTCCATGCATCTAAATATTAAGAGAAAATTCAAATGTTTCTAAATGAAACAATTGGGGTTTCTCTCTATTTTCATTTGCATTTTGCATGCATATACTTCTTTAAGAGTTTAACGCAAACTCTCCAAGCTCAAGCAAAATGTAAAAATACGTATCCACTTATTCGTGAAACAATGCCAAGAGCTCGAGTTCAAAAGTTCCACGTGTAGCTATTTAAGCGAACTTTCATCGTATTTTTTATTAAATAAGAGAAATAAATTTCTTGAGTAAATTATTGAAGCAATTAAGAAATTAAACACGTAAATTTTTGCATCTAATGATTTTGATATTCAAAATTGTTTATATATTAAGGTAATGTTAAACCACCTGTTATCAGTAAATACAGGGGACCACTATTTTCATTTATTCTCAATTTTAAGAAAATACCTCCTATGGAAAGTTGCTGTTTTTTGTTAAGATAACAACGTTCCAAAGAGATATTTATACTAAAATGAAAATTAAATGCAAAAAGTGGGTCCTCATAATTATTGATGACGGGTGAATTTAGCATCTACTTAACACAAGTTAAAATAATTCTAAAACTCTATTGGTATTTAAAAAATTATTTCATTCTGGATGATGACGCAAGCAGTTTCCTCGTAAAAAAGTTTATATTGTATAGAAGAAAAATTATGTGGAATATGATAAAACGCTTCTAAACTTATACTATGAATTGAAAGCCATAGATATACAGAATTGTTTGAGAAATTATATAACCGAAAAAATTTGCAAAATGAAAAAGTTAAATATGTAAAGAAAAATATATATAAAGTAGAAGCATAAGAATTTCTTTACGGCATCCCATGCATTTTTTATAGGATAGGGCACAGTTTCGTTCTATACCGGACTTTAAAGCAAGACTTCGCAACTTCTCTAAGCCTCTATAATCTTTGAAAGACTGTAACTCACTTTAATTAATTTGATAATATTAATGCCTTTATGTGTAATTATTATTAATTGTTTGAAGCTCTGTCAAATTTAAATTTAGATATACACTATTAATATTATACATATTTATACTCGATATAAATAGTCATTATATCATTAAATTTATATTCATAGATATTTGTATGATGGAGTCTATTGCGAAAATAAAATTCCTAAAAATTAAAATAACATCCAATATTATTAATTTTTTGCAAATAATAAATTATCATTATTTGCATAGTACAATTTTATATTTATTATTACGTTAAAAACTTTGTGTAATACAGTTTATTTAAAAAACACAGAAATCTATATAGGTGCCTTAAATTAAGGCCTTATTTAATACATTTTAGTTGGATCTAACGTAGAAATATTAAAAAAATATTTTTTACATATATTATATAATAAGTTTATATATAATATATAAACTTATTTAAATATGAATAAACGGACATCAAAATTAAAGCTTTAGGTATAATATATACACATTCCCAGATCGCTTCAATATTAAACTAATTTGAACGTAAGCTACTTTATTTTGCTTGATGCAATAGTCTGTTTACCAATACAGAGTTATACTTTTAACAAATATTGTCTTTGATTTAGAAATTTTTTCGTATCAATTACGCTGATTTCGCTTATAGTTCCGGATTAAAAATAAATTAATTTTTGTATTTCTTCAGTATACGTACCTATATTCCATATTTCAAAGATATTAATACAAATTTTTGAAAATACATTGAAATATAATATACTTTGACTATACATTATTGAAAATGATATCCTTCTGTATATATTAAATACATAATTCTTAAAATCGTATAGTATGTACTTTAAATTATCTTGTTAAATAAAGAAATAAAATAATACTCCTTATTTCAGTTCACAGTAACTATTCTTATAACTTTACTTTCTTGATTAGACACAAAAAAACCTTTACAAACCAATAATTTTTGTATATCATTGATAACATAACATAAAAAATATAAATAATAAATTATTCCTTATAAAATGTTGTAAAATTTATTTAGTCACTCGACAATTTTTAAAAATTATTAAAATTTTTAATCTAAAATTCAGTTTCTGAGAGAGAGAGAGAGAGAGAGAGAGAGAGATGAAGGCAATTTCAACAAATATTCTTTAGGATTAGGTAATCGTTGTCAAATGGTAAAAAAAATTAGATCGCATCCTACTTTCTTAATCAACTTTTGGAACTTTTTAAATATCTTGTAAAATATCGTATGCGATGTGGGTCATACCTTTTTTACAAAACATTTAAGAATCATTTACTAGTATCTACAAATGAATCCTAGCACCCGTAGTTTATTTAAACAAGCCTTTTATGACTCCGATACACCTAAAAACATTAACACTAGCAGCACATCTATATACACGATTCTTTACCAATAATATTCTTAGCTATACCTCATGACACGAGGCCTGTACATTCACTCAAACACCGTGCGCTAGCCTTAATTTCTAGATACACACCAGTCGACGATTCTCAAATGTTCAATCGAAAATCATTCCACCCACATCTCATATACCTCTCTCCCCTTATCGTCCCAACTCCCGTCGTTTCATCACGCGATCCTGCCAATAGCGAAGACCACGTACTTCCGGGGCACGATTCTCCCGAGCGCCTCGCCCCCGTACGGAGTATCGCGACAGTTGTGGCGCCGGTGCAGCGGACAACCGGAGTCGATACTTACTTTGCGGTGCGACTTGCGCCGGGCCAGGCCGTAGGTGCCCCGACAGAGGATCTCGGCGACGCTGCGCCGGAAGTTGCGCGTCATGAAGCAGTAGACTATGGGATTGAGGGCGCTGTTGGCGTGGCCGAGGAACAGGCAGTAGGACAGCACGTCGGAGATCAGCCGGCTCTGGTCTGAAATATAACGGGGTGACAAGTGAGCTTTTATTTTGGGGGGTCGGTTGGTGCTGGATGGGAATTGATGAATGCTGGTGGTGCGCATCGGTGAGATGTGCGGGATTTACAAGGTGAGAGAGAAAGAGTACGAGTTGTGGGTTATGAATTTCGATGAAACATTTGAATATTTCATCAAAGTTAATTCATGATACACAACTTGTACTCTCACCTTGTTATATAGAAGAAAGTATTGCTCGAAATGGTTGAGTATTCGTTAGAATGCCTGCAAACGTGACCGTTTTTATCAAATGATCTGTGTGTTATTTAAAAAGTAAATAAAGTAGTTGTGTAAACGTGGTCATCTTATTTCATGAATTTTATTAAAGCGAGAATGAGTATAAATAGAGGGATGAATAAGACTGATGAGAAAATATTGGTTGAAATGATAAGATATTCATTGGAATCCTTATGAACGAGACTGATTATTATGAAATAATTTGTATTGGATTTAACAAGCAAATAAGATTGTTGCGCAATGAATATAATTTGAAAAATATGTCGAACAAAGTTGCTTTGTTGCACGGATTTTCATAGTACAAGGATGAGTAAAAATAGAGCGACACATAAGACAAATAATAGTACATTATGTAACAAGGGACTAAAGTCGTAGATTTTTCCCGCTGGGGGTTTACTGCATGAGCGAAACGAGGGCAGTAATCACCTAAAGGAATAATCGACTTTACCTTCGTGTTAAAATTTAAAACTTTTCAAAATATACAATATTTCAAAATTTTCAAAAATTTTAAAATTTTTCTAATTTTTAATAGTACATTACTCCCGCAAATGCGGGAGTAAAGTTACTTTATTCCTGTGAATTCGGGAGTAAAATATACGAGGGAATAAAAAGCTACTTTAGTCCCGCTTTGCAGGTCAATAAAGTGGCTATTACAGTTAAGTCGTGAATATAAAATATTATTTGAAATGATAAAGAATTCATTGGAATCCTTATAAACGTGACTGCTTTTTATGGAATTATTTGCATGCGATTTAAGAAATAAATAAGATAGTTGTGCAATGAATATAATTAAAACAATGTAGCGAACGAGGTCACTTTGTTGCGTGGATTTTCATAATGCAAAGATGGGTAAAAAAAGAGCGATACATAAGACAAATAAAAATATGTTATTTGAAATGGTAAAGTATTCATTGAAATCTTTATAAACGCAACCGCTTTCAATAGAATGATTTATATAAGATTTAATAAATAAATAAGACAGTTGAGCAGTGGATATAATTAAAAAAAAAATAATAAGTATTAAAAATGTAAATTGCGTAAGCGTTCCCGAAATAATACTTTAGATAAATAGAATAATTAGGCGAAAGATAAATAATTGAAATATTATCGTTCAAACGAACAAATCCTTTAAAATTTTTATTTTCTATTTTTTATTGTATTGACCGACGTATGATTTTACATGGAGCAGTGTCGTATCACTTTTTGCGAAGCGTACAGTATAATAATTATATTAGACTCATTACATTAACAATAATTTATAATAACTATTTTTACAGTCGCGAAAATATTGAAAATTTAGATTAATTTATTTAATATTGAATTAGGAAGTAAGTAGTTTAATTATAAGATGAATAAGAAAAATAAAGTATTTTTTTATCAAACAAAATTTCAAATTTACTACATTTTATATGTAAATCAAATGCAGACCTCTTATTTTTCCTTATTCATTGTTTTTTCATTCATACGTTCTAAAGCGCATTGGCGTATGCATACAGCGCTCATTTTAATTAGTTTTAATTACTGTATACATTGCAAATATTATTTAATTACTTTTAAATGTGCAACGAACGGCATAGGCTTTCAAGAATATAAACTAATTATTCTTAAATGTAATATAAAATTACAAATTAAACAAAACTCTCTATTTAAATTTATATTCTTTCCTCTTAATTTTCCACTACCACAATTAAAACGTTCTCATTAGCAACATGTAAATAAAACTTAAACTCTGAATTCTTAAATAAAAAAAAAAGAAAACAATCAGCGAATCAACTCGAAATCACGGGAGCATTAAATCGTTCACATGTAAAAGACTGAACACAGAAGAGCACTTACTTAAATGAGAAAGGTACTTACGAACAACGCCGAGATCGACTAGTAGTCTGAGTACGTTGTAGGGCAGCCAGCAGAGGGCGAAGAGAACGGCGAGCAACAATAAAATCCATGCCACTCGTCTTCTCTCGCGGACAAGCCTGAAACCCTGGTCATCAACGGGAAAGAAAAAAAAAGAGGAGACCGTTAACGATATGGCGAGTCAAACATGATACAATCTAAGACTGTGAACTTATTACTACAAGTAAAAACATATAGGTGTTGGGTGATTTTTTTTTATTTCATCTTTTGGTAGATTATGGGGGAAAAGTTTGGGTGTTCTTTATTTCGTTAATTAAACAAAAAATAAAGTTGATATTACAGAATTTGAATGTCTGGTGACGCCACAATAATATAATATAAATTTTTAAGAAAAAACAAAAACTATGATCTAACTTTTTACGCATTTCTACCTATCAGATTAAAAAATTAATATTTTGTTTTTATGTAATACCCTCATTAGGAGATATGAGGTAAAAATGGTCTAACATGGAGAGTGTACAAAGTGCGGGTGGTAAATTTTGATGAGGCTTTGAGAGCTGTTTTTGGTGCCTAAAAATTAATCCCAGCACCCTCCGTTTTAGCTAACGAGCCTCTGTTATCGAGATATAGCCAATTATGCTCCAAATGCCCGTTTCTTAGTGAAAAAATGGTACGTTTACTTCAGATCATAACTCCGCAAGTTATTACTTAGAAAAAATAATCCAAAAGTAGGTAAAAGTAGAACGAAAGAGCTTTAATTTCTGCTTTGTTTCATATAAAAATATTCATCTCTTGCAAAGTTATTAACTATCAAAAAAAGTAATAAGAAATACATAGGAAATCAGCGATTTAAAATAAAATTAAAATCTTCAATTTTTCATGTATTTCTTATCACTTTCTTAAACAATTAATAACTTTGTAAGAGATTGATATTTACAGCTTTCAAAACCTCATCAAAATTCGCCACCCGCACTTCGGACGCTCTCCTTGTAAGTGGCAAAGTTGTTACATTAAATTGAATTCTATCTCTAAAATCAATTAAATACTTCAAAATTATATTTAACCACGTTAATCATTATGTTTCAAGATGCAGAAAAACAGCGAACATATTTTTTCCATACAAAGGATGACCGTGTTAATAAAATTATTCTCCTCATAAATTTTAAATAAAAGCCTTCAGAGAATGCCGTAACTCAATTCATCCAACAAGCAGCGCGCACAAAAGAAAAATTAACGCACAGTGCCTACATTGCAGAAAGCATCACTCCTGCTCTTCTAATTATCAATTAAAAAGAGTCCCTTTATCGCGAGCGGCTGACCTCGCGATGCCACCTCGCCTCGCGAGATCGGAAGTTAATTTAGCATTCGCTCGAGGTCTCGCGCCAATATACAGATCAAAGACTCATTCCGTCGTGCGTCCGCGTCGCCGACTATGAATACCGGCCTAATGAAGCAAAGTGTCTTTGCCGTATAACTCCGGCTGTATAAAAGTTGGCGCGATCTTGCCCTTTGTCGCTGTCGCGCTTGCACGCGGAGGCAGAAGAAAGGGCAAGAAGAGCGCGCGGCACACGCGAAAAGCACTAATCGGATTTGGAGAGGATTTTTATGCTGCGCGGCAGTGATTCGAGCCCGAGTGCGTGTACGCGGAAAAAAAGTGTATCGCTTATTGAGTAAGTGTATTATGGGGATCTTGATTGCACGGGGAATTAAATTGGATGCTATAGCGTGATACACGTAAGCTCGTGATTTGATTTGGCTTCTTTGCGGATGATTAGAATACTGTATGAGGTTGTAATTTTATTGAACCTTGGATTTCGAAATTATGTAAAGGGTAATGATATAAATAAATATTATTCGTATTTGTTTGTTTTATAATAAATAGAAGAAATGTTACACTTGTGTAAGAAGCTGCTGTAGACTAATAATAATTCCTGGCAATTTACTTTTTTGTAGAAAACTGGTTTACAACCTGACGCTTTTCCTATTCTATTTTTGTTTAAAAAATTGGTTCCATAAAGATTTTTTAACGATAAATAGCTTGTAAAGTTTTCTAACGTTACTAATATAAATTTGTAAGTACATTTTTATTATATACTAATATGAGTAGAAATTTATCGTATAGAAATACAAGTTTTACCTTTTTATTAAAGTTAATTCCAAGCGAAATTAATTATTCAAATTATTTTTTACTGGTAATAGCATATCTTATAGTAAGAGGGCTTTATTATCGATTCTCAGAAACACCCAAGGTAAGAGAGTCAATTACTGTATCCCTCGATATTTTTATTTAAAAAGTTATAAAACCATAATGTAACAGGATGCAAAAGTAATTTCTATTAAAAATTACAATTTCATCAATTTACAATATGATTTTACAACTTTTTCAAAATAATAATATCGAAGAGCTAGGATTAGTACGCGACGCAACAGTTGACTCTCTTACACCATAAAGAAAAATATGTATCAATTCCATCGGGCTGTTATATAGAACACAAGCTGCTAGCATATATACTTATGCAGCTCTCGCATCGACTTATGCGCGACGGAATAATGGAACTATTTTTTCTGTAAATAGTTATTGTAACCGCGCGTTGATGGGGTCTTTACGGTCCACTGCTCGATCCCTAATAAAAATAGATACCCCGGAAAGATCTTGCCACTCTGGGGCCGAGCTACTCAGTTTTCCCATTTCACGTGGTCATCGCCAAAGAGAGAGGGAGAGAGAGAGAGAGAATTTTCGGGATAACGAGAGGGGAGATCGCACGCACGTACGCTGAAACTAAGTCTGCAAAAATCGACCACTCTCGCGAATTTTTGGGGGAAGATTGCTGCTGTGCTGACGCTTGATAGACATTTTGAGACGAAGACGAAAAGGGAAAGCAGAGCGAACGAATTTTTGTCTACTGTTGTTTTTATCTCATATGTAACGATTTATTTCTTTATTTCTTTCATTTTTTATAATTTATTTTTCTTCTAATTATAATTTAATATTCAATTATTTTATTTTGTATTTTACTGATTTTAATTATTTTATAGAAGTATACTGCGTACCCGTTTTTGAGATTGTACGTATTTTTGTGCTAAATACTAAAAACTATTATTTTACCAAGATAAGAGATGTCTAGAGTTAGTTTACCCTTTACAGGGAGGTATCTGTGGAATTTTAGTCTATTGATAGTTAAATAACGGTGGGTAAATAACACTTTTTTAAAATAGTTTTTCACTGCAAATCAAATTACGTATATTAAAAGGCAAAAAAACATTTCTGCCAGCCATTTAAAATTTTTTTTTTGCCTTTTGAATTTTATTTTCCGATCTAAAGAATATCGAGACAAATTCTTACCATTTATGTATTTTTTGCCATTATAATATTTCAATTTGTCATTTTGTCTATTAGCAACATCATATTATTTTATTTCTTTTTTACTAATTTTACAACTGAGTTCATATAATTTTAGTTCATTTAACCTACCGATTCTACATTACTTATGTTTTTCTTTTTGAGAATGATAAATTTAACTAAGTTACATGAATATTAAATTTAACTTAAAACCATTTGATCTCTCCATAAACATAAGAGACAAACATCAGAGAGTAATCGGTTAATTATTTCTGAGCGGGTGTAAATACCAGAGTAAATCAATAAACTAGCAACAAGTAAGCAAGTAGTATCGCGTTAAATTGAATTTGTAAAGCATACACTTCGAAATGCGTAAATCGTAAATGAATGATTCACATTGACTGAATCAATTTGTATAAATACTTTATATGAATAATACTGAACAATTTAATAAACTAAATCTGCTTATTTTTAATTTACATGAATATGTATATTATTGATCATATATATATACCAGTATGAAATTACGAAATTTGGAGCTTTAGTTTGTTGACTCATCAAATAGCATATTATGTATTTTAAAGAACAGATATTAAAATTGATGTTCTTTTAAATTCTCTATTCAAGCATACAAAACCCTTGAACTTTGTTCTCACTAGTTGAATGTATAGGCCATTTAAGCGTCGTTACATCAAAGATTAAGTTTAATTTGTAATTAAAATGTTCATTGACACGAGCATTGTTTAACTATATTAAATTTATTATCGTTAAATTAATTTTGAAACTTAAATTTATAATTATTAAACTTTGAATGGATTTCATGTTGAAAAAGATTACCTGTTGAGAACTTGCGCTTCCCTCGATACTGTCGCAGTCGAAGGGCGGTTTTCTCGCGCAAAGAGTTCGGCCCATCATAGAATACGCTATTATCACAATGAATCCTGAAAATTTGCAATTTGAGTACAAGATAAGTATATTTTATATTGTAAAATTGATTTTTTAGTTTTTTAATTCATATATTTAATTGACGAAGCATATGACAGATGTTATTTTCGATTACATTCTTTAGCAAATGGAAGGTTTTAACAAATTACCTATATTGAAATATTATAAACAAACAATCGAACAAATAAAAAATGCAATTCATAGATTTTATTATGCAACTCTTAAAGTAAACAACAAATATTTTTTAATGATTTTTTTTCACAAAATGTTTGCGTTGGTCCAATTGGATTTTAAAAATACGTAATCTTCTCTGCGATAAGCAGTAAAAGTAGTTAACGTTCGAGCGCAGGACTGAGTACAACATATTTTCATGATCAATAATATATTGACTAGAGAAGTACTAAGTAGAAGTAATACGTATCTCAAAATATTGATTTTTGTAGCATTTGCAGAAAAGCTGTTTTTAGATTAAAAAGGTAATATAAAATTGTCTGTAATGACTAAAACAGAAAAAGTTTTCGACTTGTGCGATGTACTTACTTCTATAGATTATTTAGTTTTAAAGATACTGTGAAAATTTTAAGAGAATTGATCAAACATTATTTGAGTACTACTGCTTGCCGACTGGAAATATGTATTCTATGAGTGATACGTTTGAAGATTTGCGTAGGTATATTTTGCAATATAAAGTAAAAAATGTAAGTTTAGTTGTATATTGTTTTCAGGACTAGAAAGGGTGCGATAAAGGTTACTTTCAGATCCTGAAAATGGTATTTGAATTTTAAAAGTATCAAGGTGGCTTAATCCCTTAACTGAATAATAATCAAGTTATTTATAATATTGGTAAAATCATAATAAGTAGCAAAAAATAACGGAATATTAATTTGTATTGTAATTTGCCAACGTGTTCACTTGTGACATTCATACCTTTGTGAAATAAGCCCTTATTATCAGTCCTGAATACCTTTAAATCTTAGTGATATATTATGCTATTTTGTAGGATTTTCGCAACTACGAACATAATACGATAATCCTGTGAGTTTTTTTGGTAAAGATATCTGAACCTGCGGAGTCTCCATTTTAGAAGTTTCGGTAAACGTTCCCTTATCCCACCTAAATCCGATCGTTTCACCCTTATAAATCTTCTCCTTTACTTAACAAAATGGTTGAACACGTATTTTTTTGTAGAAATTTGTAACAGATATACTGTATAGTACATTGGATAAAAGTGAAGTTAATGTAAAATACTTTATAAATTAAATGACATTACGTATGAAATTGTGAGAAAAACGCCGGTTATTGGAAAGACAATTTGAATTTAATAAGCATATATTTATCATCTACGGGTATTTAGTACCCTTTACAAAAATGAGACAAATATGTAGTATACAGAGTAAGAGGTCCCTTTGTGTTCAAAGACTTTGAAAAATAATAAATAGGTAAACTATTCGAGGCATTCAAAAAATCTTGTGTTCTTTTCTATCCTATACTTGCTTACGGTGTAAATTCAAAAGTTAATAAAAAGAATTTTTAAGTTATTGATTTGTTTTTATAAATATGTGTCTAAATAAATTTAAAAAATCATAAAAGATCAAACAATCTTGAAAATAGTTGATTGATATAAAGTTTTATAATTAAATGTTTAAAAATGCTCCAATATAAATAATTGTACCGCTATACAGTGCGTCTCATAACTATAGAAACACCAGAAATTTTTACGTTTAAATGTGTGTATTATTCCATTTTTAAAAAAATCTGTCACTTTGGAATAAAAGAACCGAGAATAATTTTACAAAAAGCAAATGAAAGGAAAATATATTCTCTTTAAAACGTTACTAGAATTTGTTTTCTACATTAACTTATGAGAAATTCACGGATGGTTTAAACAACACTTGGAAACTAGATAAAAAAATTACATTGATTTAAATGGGTCTAAAAATTGAAGGTGTTTCTATAGTAATGAAACAATGATAACTTCTTTAATGTTCATGTGAAAGAAATATTCTAGTAATATTTTAAAGAGAATACATTTTCCTTTCATTTGTTTTTTGTAAAATTATCCTCGAATTTTTGCTTCCACAGTTACAGATTTTTTAAAAACGGTATAATACACACATTTAAACCTGAAAATTTCTGATGTTTCTATAGTTATGAGATGCACTGTATAGACCAGTAAAAAATTCAAGCGCAATCAAGAAAAATTGTACTAATAATACGCATGCAAAAACGCAATGAACGTTATTGCATTACGTGCGATCAGAGATGTCTCACCTGGAACGGCATAAACGAGAACGAAGCACGCGGCGCCGAAATAGTGCGCGTTAATACCAACAGGCTTGAAGTCCTCCGAGCATACGTAAAAGGCTGGCGGTTTTGGCATCTGCAGACCCTCGTCAGTCGCCCACTGGCCCGCCAGGGTGATGTTGTCCAAGTCCGTGATGGGACTTTGCAGCGTTACCTATTTGCAGACGAAATATTTTTAAACCCGTTAATGTACAATTAATTGAACGATGGAAATTGAATTTAATTATTTAGGACTTCACTGGAAGTTTTTTCCTGTTCAAGCTGGGATTTAAGAATTTCTCAGTCAAAGTATAATACTTTGTGAATATATGTAAGAATGTAATTACGGTGATCGTTTCATTAAGGGAGCTGGTAATACTATGAATCAGAAAAATAAAGGTTTTAACATTTTAATTCATTTACGACGATTTCGAGCTAATTTTTATTAAACCGATATAAAATTTTCAGGGGATATTGATTTTTAGTTAGGCCTTTAACATTTAAATCTATTTTCAAAATTGAACACATTATTAATCCTTTAATGCATTAATTATTGTAAAATTACTGTTCAGGATTTTGATTTATATTCCTTTAGGAAAATTATATATTAAATATAAATTATAGGAAGAATGTTTAGTACAGTTAAGCCTGGGGAAGTGATAATTCGGACAGTGATAAGCCTCGGGCATTAATATGCTTTTAGTTTCGGGCAGTGATAGAAATCATTAGGGTATTCTACAATATAAATTACTCGTCCGAGTTCTGTCTGTTGTTCCGATCGCGTGAATAGATTATTTTGATTAGACAGTAATGCAGTCAGGAGTGATGAAAGATCTTATAAGTTCAGACATACTAGGTCGTCGAGTATGGTGCTCATACATCTCTTTATACATCTATGTGTTATTTTAGATGAACCGTATCACTGCCCGAAACTTCCAGTCCCAACTCGTATCACTACCCTAGGTTCTACCGTATATTACTCTTTATACGAAGAAATTGAAAAATACAATTTAATACGACATTGACTGGTTAAGATGATTCAGTAGAAAAACTCAATTCTAGTCAGGCTTATACACATAAAAACGTACATTTATTCTATTATTTATCGACTCACTCAATTTTTTCAAAGTATCCACTGAAAATGATATAATCTTTAGTTGCATAATCCTTCAGTTCAAAGTAAATGTACTTCTAATAAGTAAATATAACATTCTATTGCATCTGAAAGTTCGCTAAAAATGATCTCTGAAAAGACTGCTTGAAATCAGCTAGCCTGTATACTAACCGCCCACAAGACCGGCGCAAAGATGGTCAAGGCGACGACCCACAAGGCCGCGATGACGAGGATGGTGCTCTTGCGATTGAACACCCTCCTGAAGGCGATCGGGCTCCTTATCGCCAGATACCTGTCGATGCTCATCGCCGTGATCGTGAAGACCGAGGCCGCGACCGCCACACCTGCGCAACAAAAATAAAACGTCCCGACTCGTGTAACTGTAGACAGGTATAAAACAGAAAATTAGCGGGAAGAGAGAGAAAGGGGGGTGATTAAACGGCAGTCGTTCGTCGGGTAATTTAATTGCGCCATAAAGACGACGGGCATATATAGGTATGTATGTAGAGGTGTATATATAGAGGCCCCGTAGCGGGGAGATTAGCTGCCGATGCGGTCGGCTGGCCATTAATTAACGGCAGCTTTATACAGAGGCGATAAATTTACTGCGGATGGATATTTTCTCTTTCTTTGTTTTTGCCGCTCTTGCGCAGCGAAATGGGGAATTACCGTTTATGGAGTATTCGAATGATGTTATCAAATGTACCAAAAACTAAATTTGAAAAGATATTTTGATTTCGTGAAATAGAGCTTCATAATTACTCAAAATGATTTTCATACTTCGGTGCTTTTTTATAATGTCATTGCTGTTTACTAACTTTTATTTTAATAAACCGTAGGTTTCCAAAAGTAGTAGAAAATTATCTTAATTAAAGCTTTTGCGGGCAGAAAATTGTATAATTGGTTTGAGGAAGTCATACAAGTACAGTAAGTTTCAAACGTTGCATATTACGTAAAATACAAACCTGTAAACGTAATAGTTCTCAAACTTTAATAACGACGTCAATTACGCCTGCCGTTTCTTTATTAAGAAATATTTATAGTCCTAATAATAATTTACTATTAAAATGTTTTAAAAATATATGTATTGTAGACAAAAATTACGGTTGATTAAAGTACACAGTGTAACACAGTTTTTCATTTTATTTAAAAATAGTACATTATGCAACTAGGTGCGAAAATTGGCTTTTTCTAAACGAGGATGATGAATGAGTACAAGTGAAAGTCGAGGGCGTCGAAGGCTCCCGAGACATACACAGGTGCTCACATCATCATCTGAGTCTGAAAAAGTCTTTCCTCCCCTGTTACACATCGTATATTTTGTAATTAGTGCATGAATTGGCACTTTTTTATGCATGTAATGCGGATGGGGAATTGGGAACTTTGAGTCGTCCGCCATATCAATGAAAATAAACAGAATAAATTGTATGTAATTAAACATTTTCAAAAATTCTCAAACTTTATAAAACAAATCCTATTTTTTCTCCCGCTTCGGCGGGAGTTTTTTTAGTTTTCCTCCTGCTACTCTAAGACGCTGGAAATTCTGAATATTCCACTCGCTTTACAGGCATGGAAAAGGGCCTTTTTCATGTACGTGTTATAAGAAATTAATTTAGTTACATATTTGTAGGATTTATCATATTCTTCTATATAAATATAATATTGATCAGGATCGCGTAATTGGAAACCGAAAAATTGATGTACCTATATATAATTTGAATAGAGAAAACATAAAAATGCCCTATTTCGGATATAATTTGATTACACTGTAACTATAAATAGGAACAGCGAATTTTTAATTTAAAGTTTAATATTTCTGGAAGAGGAATCTTTATTTATCTTTTTGTTTACTTTCATGTTTATTAAAATTTGTCATTAGGTTAAATGGCTATTATATTGACAGAAAACTCTTTGTAAATAAATTCTTATAGTGCGACACAAATGAACTACATTAATGAGAATTTAATTTGAGATGGAATATCGCCCATAAAGTAAAGTAAATATGCATGTACTCTTAAGTCATGTTATTAAATATGTTTGCACTTTTGAACAGGGCTCGCTTTAGGAAATTTAAAATCATTGTAAAGGTTTACTGGACCATAATCTTCATTTTATGCAATGTAGGTGACCCTTTTCTGAGATACTTAAGTATATCAAAGAAACTAAAAAGTTAAACATTGAAAATATGGTATAATATAAGTGCAGACAGAATATAAAATAATAGCTTTCCAAAATATAAGAATAATTAAAAAAGGTACTTCGGCTAGAGGTATCATATATTCGTATGTAGTATGTAAATTTCAACAATCAAGTTTTGATCTACTACATGAGAAGGATGGATGTCCCGACTACTGACACCCCGAAGAAACCACTGTGACATTATTACACAGTTTATATTATTTAATGAGCATTAATATATATTTTTCTTTTTATTTATCATTACTTATTTCATGAATATAATTAAAATACGATTGCGTTCTTAAAAAAGCTTATTTTTAATTATAAATTCATAAAATTAAAGAAAATATTCTCATGAGCATTACTGACACCCTGAAAAGTTGTCTGAACTGCCTACTGACACCCCAACTACTGACACTACTCAAACGATAATTTCTTGATTTTATATCTATTAATTAAATAACATTATTAGAGAATACTTTGTACTTTAGATACGATATGTAAATGATAAGTTTATATTTATCATCATAATTATTTTAAATAATTCCCTAGAAATCCTTAAACATCGTACGAACTGTACCATCACCGTTAGATCCAAGGAGGTTCGATTGCAGTCACTCATTTGCGCAGCAGTTGGGCAAATTCTGCCACCCAATAATTAAATAAAATGCGTCCAATAATTCATCTTTTTATCAATGTTTTATTGCATAAATCATTCTAATATTAAAATAATAATATTAATAAAATAGTCTTTTCTATCTTACACTATTTTTACGTTCACTCTGAAGACGATTATTTGATAGAGTTTATATATTATTTATAATAAAATAGATTTGGGTGTCACTAGTTGGGTAGCGTGTTAGTAGTAGCGACATCCACCCTATATACTTCATTTTAAATGGTAAATTATGAAATCTATATTTTTATATTATACAGTATTCAATGGCGTAAAACGAAACTGTTATACAAATAAAAACTGTTTGAGAAAAAGTATAGATGAAAACTTATCAAATGTTTATTAAGTATCAAAAATTATTTAATAATGTTAAATTGTAATTATAGATAATGAATCAGTTATTTACATGTTTTGTAAATGTTAATTTTCTCTTGATTGCCACCTTGATTAAATTGCGATCAAATAATTATTAAAAAGGATTATTAGATTAAACAAGGGATATTAAACATAAAACATATTAATAATCTAATTCTGAGAAATCATCTGAATATCATAGAATCTTAAACTGTCATTAATCGAGTAATACCTATTTTCTAATGTTCAAATTTGAATACCAAAACAGCATCCTTTCGAATAATTAAAGTGTACATTCAGTTATGAATATTTGAATACTAAGGGGGTGCAGGTAATGTGGCCACTTTAAGGAACTTTCAATTCCCAGTAGATATTTATCGGGTTTTGGGGCTTCGGAAACTATTGAGACATGTTATTTGGATCTTTAAGTCTAATACTTCATGAGTTGTTTTGCAAATAAATGTACTCTCTGCATTTTAATTAAAGAAGTTCTAAGTAGTAAAAACTTGGCCACTTTACCAACAGTGTTGGTAAAGTGGCTACCTATCAGTGCTTATGGTAAAATCCTATAGTAAGTGCTTCAAAAAGTTAAAACTAGCCTAGCAGAGACGTCTTTATGCGTTATTTAACTACGTGGTGCCGTAACGTATGGGCCTTGGTGTCGATATTTTGGGATTAGTAGGTCCAGGAATTTTGAAAAAGCAACTGCCGCTTTAATCCTCGGTGATTACCTTTTGCCTTGCAATGCATTCGTATGGCCACTTTACCAACCGATAAATGTCAACGAAAGTTGCAATTTTGGCATCGAAAATAAACTCTACGGCAAAAACTGGCACATGCATCTTAAAGTACGTAAAAAAAGCTGCAATTTTATGTGCCGTATGATTTGTTTTCGCTCATATCACGCTGACGGAAATGGTTTCTTAACATGCATGCATCGCTAAGAAATCAGAGTTTCGATGCTTTCGCACGTAAGGACGAACGGGGTCATAACGATCACTTAAGGAAAAATTGTTATAATTAGAAAAATATTAGCATTTCTTTGCTTTTTATACGCTTAAGAATAAGTTCAAACCTTTATCTTTTCAATTTTAATATTTTTATCTGTCTGAAATACACGGGTCACTTCCGATCAGTTAGTCAAAACGTAAAATAAAGTTAAATTTCCCTTAAATTTATATTTCTCATTTTCGTAATGTTAGATTTTAATGTGCAAGACACTATTTTGCACTAGTAAAGTAAAAAAGAGCATTTATAAACGTTTCATTTACCTAATGAAAATACACGGTAATCCTAACCTCTTTTTGCGTTTCCCCTATTTAAATATACAAAATTTTTGTATTTGAAAGTTTAAATGTTATATTTTTCTTGTTTCGCACTTAAAACTTCCAATAATTAAATTAAATCATTGTAAAAATGGTTTTAACGTAAACTTTTCTTATAAGAAAAGTAGGTAAAACCTATCGATGTGAATATCTTTATAGAAATATTTTATGTTTGGTTTTTAGCATTTATTAAGTTGAAAAATACATTCTAAAGAATATGATAATATTTTCACCATTCAATAAACTTCATATTTCTCATAATTAAGTGATCGGTTTGACCCAGCCGATCGGTTTGACCCCGTACTCCACTAAGCATGACACTATCTTATAAATTAGAGGACGCTAGGCAAGGTCACCGCATCCCTCAACATCTATTGTAACAATACATATGCTGTAGGAGTTATGGCGCCCAAGAATATCACATGCAGCGAGATCTCTTATATGTGACCATATTACCTGAATGGACACATTATCTGCGCGCACCATAATATGTGCATTTTTTAATAACAGAGTAAGTTACTTTAAACAATAGTAGATGTGCAATGTAATGCACCTGTCTATTAATTAAATTAAATTGTTTTATTATTTATTGGAGTTTTACTTTAAATTAAAAGAGCTAATGTAAATCTTTACATTTTAATGTTAAACAATAAAACAATTAAGTGTTATTATTTAACCCTCCGCCCGCTAGCTTATTTTTACACCCTCCGCCCGCTATGTGGGTTTATTTTGTCAAGGCCTCTGTTTTTCGGGTACTCATGTTTTAAACATCTGAAAAAATTCAGATTTTATAATCACGACCTCAACAACATTATTCAATTGTTTTTACAGATAATTTAAATTTTTCTTTAATGTTTTTTTCTCCTTTTAACTTACATAAATTTGCGTGCGAAATTTCGTCTGGGTAAAAAATGACCCAAGTAGCAGACGGAGGATTAATAAATCTTATCTTTCGTAGTAGTAATACAAAAAGTAATATTAGTATAATATGGCCTGCGTATCTAACATGGTTCACCATGGCAATTCCAGCTATTACGCAATTTAGCTGGTAAATATCTATGTACGTGGTGTTAGAGTATAAGCTTTTTGATTGGCTAATTACCTCTTGAAGTCAAATGGGAATCAATCTGCAGTTGATATATCGTCAGTATATTTTTGAGCGAGTAATTATATTTCCTTCCTTTTTGCTAACATTACGTCGAAATATTCGCGACGCAACGTCCACCGGCGAACATAATTCAACGAAACGTCTAGATATGGTTATCTGATCTAGCTACCGTTTCACGAACTTTACGCACACCTAGAACCGTGGGCGCAAAATATTGTGTGTAACTCGTGTGTAATGTTCTCGTACTTGTGTGATTGATGCAGCACTCGTGCGAAAACGAACCTACTATTTTATTTTACGGTTGTTTGCAGTTGGAAATTTTATATGAAAAATTACACTTTTTTCATGTGCGTGCCATTTTTGCAAAAATTGATATTTCTAAAAGGTTAAGTTCTAATACCAAAATTGAGTCTTTCAGAGGTGATACTATGGAATATCTTCTCGAAAAGATCGTTGGATTAAATGCACTGTAGCGTCCCCATTTTGCATAAAGAATTCTGATACTTCTTCAATACGTGTACAATAAAGGGCTTATAATAGGTTATATATTTTTATATCTCTGTAAAAATCACCGAATGATGCGCATTCAATTTGATCCTGTAGGGTATCCTTTAATTAACTCTTCTTTGACAACGCTTTGTGCTAAAATAGTTACCTAGCAACGGTTTATCATTTGCAGTATTGGAAATTGTTACAATAGCGAAGATGAGGGCTTAAGTAAATGAACATTAACACACATTTTTAAAATAAATAACAAAATATATATTACACATTCAAATAAAGCAACAATCGTTTACTATACGTCTGAAAACATAAAGTCTTCATTTCATCCTCCATCACCCCCACTAAAAATGAAATAGAAAATAAAGCAACCAGCAATGAAAGAAGGACGCGCGAGATATGCAGCTCAGATATAGGAAAAGCCAAGGATCGAGAGAAGAGAGTGGCGCGCGCACGTGGACTGCAATAAAAACGGCGAATAAAGAAAAGGAAGTTAAACAGCGATGACAGCGTGCACTGCAGTACAGTACGAAGAAAAGCGAAGTGCATTATACGTATATATGCACGCACGGAGGAGTTTCACCGGCGCAACTTGAATTCGAAATTGCCGTTTCACGTTACGCACGCGAGAGAGCCTTCGTCTCTCTTTTCTTCCCTCCTCCTCCCCGTGGCGCTTGCGCAATTCGAGGCTAATCCACCGCGGGCTGATGGATCTGCCTTTCTCGTCTCTCTCTCTCTCTCTCTCTCTCTGTGCGATGTATATAGCACCGCGTGCAGCATGAAAGGCAAAGGCATTTTAATGCCGCACCACCGGGAGTGTTCTGTATTTAAAATACGGCTAACACGGAATTAGCATTTACTCTAGCCGTGAACTTGGGGGTGTTTTGATTACTCAAGAGGCAGGGTGTCGCAGTCTGGAAGCGTGTAATAGGATTTTGCAGAGTGTAAAATCTGCCTGAGGCTGATTAATTTTATGTGAATGGATTTCGTGCCTTTTTTTTAATCTTATTGGGTATTCTATTAGCGAAGAAGTACGTTATTGATTTTATTGATATTCGAGTAGGGAGATAATTAAATTGTTCCGAGGCGGAAATTGTAGGATGGTGTTTGCGACTACTGCTTAGGTTACACTTTAGTTACGGTGGAGCTGAAAAGTATAGGAGATAACATTGTTGCATAAATATTATTCAATGTAATGCGATGAATTGAAAATAGGAGAGAAGTAGGCATGATAACGATACCGGTTAAATTTCCTCGGTCGCGGTAATACAAGATTAATCGAGCTTTTTCATGAAATCGGTTTGCACCGATGCAATTGGCAGCCTGATAAATATCAAATTCAGGTCGACGGTATAGACTGTTGCCAGCAATGATATCGAATATTACTCTGCATCTTTCGACGTTTACATAATACCTGTGCATGAAATATCTAATAATTAGACTAATTTAGTGCCTGACCTCATTGCAGTCATAATACAGATATTTATATGCGCGCTGTTATTAATTTTAATACTTTAATTAATACTCGAGTGCTTTTAATAGCTGTATTCATAGTCGATAATTATAAATTAAATCAAATACGAATTACGAGATGGAGAAAATTAACTCTCGAAAATACGCTTATCCTCTTATAATACTTTCATAATACTCTTAGTTTTTGTGAAAGTTTCAGTATGTTTAATATGACTATATTTCCTACGGTATTTAGTACCCAAAACGCAATGAATTTAATTTTTTTCAAACGTAAAATATCGGGTTTGTCAGAATCAATCATTTAAAATGGGTCGAGGAGTCATGAGTACCTTTATTTAAAATTAAATATTGTCTTATGTTTAAGTTTCATTAAAACAGACTGCTAAACTGCTAAACTTTGAAAATAGTTTAACAAATTAATAAATAAATTAATGGGAAAAAGTATAAAATTTATTTTGCTATCAGCATTCGGGTAGATGGTAAAGATCCTAATCCAATGTATAATGCTTTATGTATTTTAAAAATTCACAAAAATTACAGCTTATTGCATTACAAGCTTTTTAATTGATGTCACATTATTAAAATACCAAAAGATGTCAGCTCAACAGACGTCACACCTTATTTAATTTTGAAGACATTGCAAAAATCCAAGAAGTTTACAAATAAACTATACCATAATCTACAACAGCATAAATTCCACTATAAATTCGGTATATTTCTCCCATTAAACACGTTATCATCATCCATTATTAAAACATTTCCTTTCATTACCGCCGAGCACAATAATAGCTCTTATCGCCCCACCGGCTAAACAGTTTCCACGGCTCGCCTTACCCCTCTTCAAAGCAAGCAATTGCATCAGCTTTCAGCCGCCTGCATGCGCGGACTCGAAGAAGCTCATTACGCTCGTGAAAACTAAATGTATCACACGCACGCGCCATTTAACGGCCCGTATATTTCGCGTGGAGCGCATAACCCACTCGTCCAGGCATCACGCTATCTCAACAGCGCTGCACCTTGGCAGCCAGGAATAACTTTATTCGGCGCTCTTGTTCCTCCCACGGCATGCGCGCCAGTTCGAGTGGATAGATCGACGAGAGTGTAACGGAACGCGCGCAGATTTCGAGAAATATTCGTAATAGAGATGAATAATTGTTTACGGTGCGTTAGGCGTATGTTTTTGCGAGGGTACAATGCGATATAATAATATTTGCAGTAATTGATGAGAAATTGATTAATTTCGGTGGCAAGCTGCGAATTGGGGTAGGTAATCATTGCAACGATCAAACGAATGTAAATATACGATATTACGGGCTAATTGAGCTGGAGCTGAATAATTCCGTTTGCACGCCTAGTGATAAAGTGAGATTGTTAACTGCACTGTAGTGCAGCTGGTCAAAAGGATGAAGGCCTATATGGGACAAAATCAGCCCCGGCACCCCATTCGTATAAAAAAAATTCGAAACTAAAAGCTACGGATGTACCGTTTGTGACCAGTATATTTTGACAGAAGTAATACTTTTAGTTTGAGGTGTGTCGAAAATGACATTTTCTTACGCAAATCGACAAGAGAAGCGGATGACCAAAATGTTTATATTACGTAGTAATATCATTTGCGGTAAAAAATAACTGCATAGGTACAATTAATTAGGATAAAATATTTAGATAAATTTAAAAATTATAAAGAAATCTGTAATTTTACTTTTTAGATGATTATTTTAAGTTTTGTAAGTCTACGAAATAGATAATATGACTTCAAACTACGTTTTTAGTCAGTAAAAACGTTAATTTAGTAAAATACTAGAGGCGTCAAAAGTATGTTATAGGTTATAATAGGTTATATTTCATTCATCAAAATGTCTTGGAATGGAATCAATTTTAATATAGAAACGCATTTTGTAGCATTGTGAAGAAAAGAATAACTGTTCTAAGAAAGAAAAATGATCATTTTAAGGTAATGCTAAACCCCCTGTCACCGTCAAATACGGGGAACCACTTATTTCATTAAATTGTCAATTTTGCGAAAATATCTCTCTGGAAAGTTGTTGTTTTTGTTTAGGATAATAACGTTTAATAAAGATATTTGCTAAAAATTGAATATTAAATGAGAAAAATAGTTCCTCGTATTTGACGGTGACATGTGGCTTTAGCATCACCTTAACGATTTTTAAATTAATAAATTACTTTTACGTATATTTGTACTTTAGCACACAAAATATATATAATTTAACATTTTAAAAGAGATAAATCCAAACATTTACGAGAAATAACTGCTTTATTGTTAAATATATGCATTTTTATTGGTAATCATTGATAATATGAAAATATTTTCATGGTAAACATAAATTTCGAAAGTGGCCAAAACCGGTACATCCCTATGGTCAAAACTAGTGATTAGGTGGCCAAAAACGGTGACAAATAAGTTTTATTTTAGTTTTCTATTTGTGAAATTTCCTCAGGGTTTTTCATAAAACAAACTATGAAATTATCAAATATATGTGTTTTATCATATGTATAAATTTGTTGAATGATGAAATATTATATTTTGCTGTAGTAAATACGTTATCGAAAGTAAACAAAAGCTTAAGGTGTCCAAAAACGGTACGTCCACCCTACAGTCAGGAAAACTGCAATAAAGCAGTAACCAACCAACCAAGAACCCGAATAATAATGCATCGCGTGCGGTTGATTTGCGTAAGCCTTTTTTGCATAGTTCCACCCATTTTCGCTGATGCTATTTTGTAAAACCTTTCTTGTAACGAGATGAACCTCTATAAAGAAAATCGTACCGATCCACAACAGCGCTATGGAGTCTCATGCTTTCATGGGGTCCGATTTTGGGCCTTATAGACTCTTATCCTTTACTAAAGTTCGGCATGAAGTCAGACACTATTATATAATATTTTTATGTAAAATAAAATTTTAATATTCTTTATACGACTCTAACTTCAAAATCACAACTTTGATATGATTGTTCGGCACTCGTAGTATAAAATACAGTTCGAAACTAGTGCATAAGTAGATTATTTACTTTATGTGACTTTTCACTCTCGCTTCGCTCGATCGAAAAATGTCACATGAGGCGAGTAATCTACTTCCGTACCCGTGTCGAAATGTACTAATAATTAACACCAACCCTGGTAGAAAGTTAGCCAGAATGTCTGGCTAGCTTATTAACTATTAGCAAGATTAATAAGCTACAAATAAGCCAGATTATAGATAATATCTAGCTAGAATCTGGTTAAGAGTATGATTTATTCAAATACGAATTTTGACTGAAAATCTGACATATTATATATTGTTTCTACGATTTATTAGTTTTTAATGATGTACACACTTTACTAAATTTTAAATGTAGTATGATACCAATATAAATATTGTTACAATAAATAACAATTTACGAGCATATAGACATGTTCGTATGCAATACGCAATCATTCAATTTTAAAGTATTTGATAACCAATTATTTCCATTCCGAAAATTAGTTATAATTTAGTGAACAAAAATTTTGTGATTGATGTCAAAAATATATATTTTTTTGTAATAAAAGTTTATTGTAAAGCTACAAATATTGGTTACCAATTATAGCTTCTCCAAAAAGTCTTCAAAACTTACACGATTCTGTTTCTACTATTGTTTTTAAAGTAACAATATTTATCGTGCCTACATGTTTTATATTATATACAACATATATTTCGTTAATAAAGACACTTCAATTTTACTCGGACTTTGGCACTTTGTACGTAAATAATACTTTTCAGATGCACGCGTCATTATGTAAATAAACAACCTAACCTCCAATACTACTAGAAATTTAATGTACATTTTAAACTTTAGTTTAGTAAAACACTTGATATAGTATGATTAGTTGTGCTTATTATTTCAAATTTTATTAAACTGTTATTATTTGCATTATTAATTAATATATAAATTATTTATTTTATCAATTTCATATTAAATAGAAACTTAAGCAGATGCTATAGCTGGAAATTAGCTAAAAAGCATACCGTTTTTATCTGATTTTTAGCTAATTCCTTAACCAGACATAAAGCAGATTTAGAAAATCTAGCTATTATCTGGCTAGAAACGAGCTTACATTTCTACCAGGGAATATGCGTCTTGTAAATACATTATGTACTGCCAATAAATATGCAGACAGTCGATAAATTTTTAAGATTAAAAGAAATTAACAGATGTATAGTGCATATGACATACTTTGTTTCTTGATGCTTAAATTCTAAGAGTAGAAAAAGTAAAAGTGCCGAATTTGGAGATTTAAAAATACCTATATGTAAGTTTTTAATTTGTTATTATTTATCGGCGTCTAAGACAGGGTCTGCTTATGCTTCTTTGCATTGTCTTGTACTGAATAATCCAGTAGGAAAACGTGGGATGAACAGCAATATGTAATTAAGGTTATGAGTTACTTTATATCTCTAGTATGTTATTAGCTTTTGGATCTCTGGTACGCTAACGGATCTTTATTTGCGTCTCTTCTCATATGCACATATACGACGAGAGAAAAACACGTTATTGGTCGCACTTTAATTAGAGCTCTTCGTGATGATGCAGGTGCGTGCACGTATCCGTAATACGTGTCTCTTTGCGCGTAGTTTATGTCTTTATGAGAGTTTTATATGCATCATGATTTTTGATGTGATGGCCATTACTATTTTTATGGGTTTACATTATCTTAAATTGAATAAAGTAAAAACTTAGATAAAATGTGGATAAAATACATTATTTTTTTTAGTGAGCAATGACTAAAAAAGTATGGCTATCTGGAATAACGACTAAAGTACATTTTCATACTTTAGTGGTATTAAGGTTAGGTTGTATATTAAGTTTTTAATGTTTGCACTGGTGTGTTAGATCAAAAGTTAAAAGTTGAAATAGTGTTTGAAAAAGGCTAGAAATGCTGGTCAATAAGCGATGAGACCTAGGACCGTAACTAATGCACATATGCGATCCTTCACCGTATATTCTCTGTGATTAAATATTGCATACATATTTTTTACTTTTGGTGATATATACGTATTTTAAGAGTAAACATTCATTTTATAAAAGTTTTATCTTTTTCTAATTTAACTACAAGAATTATTCGATAAAAACATAAATAATGTAAATTTTAACCCTTATCAAGAATCTATCAAAAAATAAGGTGATCACTTTGTCAAACATACTAAATATTTGATTCGAAGATTCAAGTAACATTGTGATAACTACAAATACATAATTTTTTTAGTGTGTGAAAAAATCCTTTTCTATGATTAAATATTATATTTGGAGGCGGAAGATTAATGATTACGTTCTATCGCAATAACACTAAGCACAAATAACACGCTAATTACTACTTATGACAACATTCCCATATTTACTGGGTTTTCCCCGAGTGCATCACATTATCAAAACAATTAACAATAATCGCACATGAATAATTGTCGAATATAATAACTACCATGCAATATAACGTTGATTATTATTATTGTATAACGTATTAAACATTAGTATTCCACTTTACCCTACAGTTTTGACAAATCGACTAAAATGTCTGATTACAAAAATTGTTGATAAAGAAAGTGATCCTTATTTATATGAAAAGTGACCCCATCTAAACCTTAAAGCAGATCTATTTTTAAAATTTAACATGAATTATGGCATCACAATCGTTAGGTATTCCGCTTTGCCTAACTATTACCTACTAATAGTATTATAATGAGACACAAAATCTAACTTTTATTTCTAAGTATTAGTTTTAAAAGAATATACGCAGTTTTTCCGCACTATCCTTCAAACGTCTAACCAACATTGTGAATAACAATCATTATGACTGTAAAAATCCACATACGTTCTGCACATCCCATAAAGATAAATGTCACGTTTGAAAATTTTCAAATAACTTAAAATTTGCCCCCAATACGTACTACAAAATTCAGTATAAATAAATGTAATCCTTATTTCATCTACGACCTTAAACCCACCTCAATAATCACCCTTTCAGAACTTCCTTTTTGCATATAAAATCCTCACTCTCCTCCTCGACTCTCTTAACTCGCACTGTTATACGTGCTCAGCTCCTTTAAAAAGGTCCGCCAGCATCCGAATACTTACCCCCCACTGTCTCTCTTCCGAGCGAATTCGCATACCTACATATATATGCACCCACGGCATATCCCCGCTAGAATCCTAGTATGCAAGAGCCTCGTAGATCGAGAAGCTCGCCGAGCGCGGGGATTCGGCACAGTATATGGGTTTCAATTTCTCCGCGGCGCACGTGCGCGTGACACGCGCGAGAGAGAGAGAGAGCTTGCGACTCGAGTCGCGCGACAGCCAATTTCCTTCGGTCTGTCACGGTTGCGCGACGAAACAACTGCGGGGCCGAGGAGCGTTGAGGTGACTCAGGGTTATAAATTCGTGATGGTGCATTTGGCGGGAGATCTGTATCGATTGGTAATGTAGTTGGGCAGCGGCTGATGAAGAGTCCTGTGTTGAAGATCGGTATAATAAAGTATACGGAATAAGTTATTTTATTTTTAAGCAATATGTATATTCTTGTTTACGCCGATGAGATCAAAATATTTTGCACTATTAAATCTTTCCTAGATGCAACACAATTACAAGAAGATTGATATTCTGTTCTGGAGTGGAGTCAGCAAAATGGTATAAAATTAAATAATAATAAATGCTTTAAAATATGTTTAACTAAATCTATAACTTTTGGCTACACGTATTATTCAATAGTGAATTTTCTTTTAAACAGAGTAGAGATGAAGGGGTTACAAAGGCTTATCGTTCTCTCGGTATTCTTATAAGATCAATGCTTGATTTTAAAAACCCGTCATGGCTAATAACATTGTACGAAGCTATGATGCTCTTACCTAATCTACCATATGAATCTCCAATGTAGACCCCGTATACACAGCAAGATATAAATCTCTTAAAATTTATTCAAAAAAAACCTCTGCTAACTGCTTTAGCACAATGCTTTCTCAGAGAGATTTAATGCTCAAACATTTATTGAATTTTTACATTGTTAAAAGTAATTTTAGGAATAATTGACAATGTTATAAAGAATGTTATGGACAATGCTACGCTCGTAAGGTATACAAATAGTGAATTATTGGCTCAGAAATTTAATCAGTTCTATGGTGAGTTATTTCTCATAAATCTATATTTCAATAAAATATACAAATGCGTTTATAAGTTATGGTGACCACAAATTGTGATCATGTAAGATGCATATTCAAAATTTAAAATCGTGTTCGTTCACAAAAAGAATTTTTAAAAATTGTTATATATATATCTTCCTACATTATATAGTTGTTACCGTTATTTTGGGTACTTAGCTCCGCCACCCCCTCCGCCCCTCCACTGCCCCGCCACAGCCCCTCCACTAAAAAACGTGAAATTCGTTCAAAATTTACATTATTTTATAATGCATTTGTCCCTCACCACCCACCACACTCCCACCACCGCTCTTCACCGCCCTCCGTTGTGCCCTCCATACACCCTCAACCACCCCTCCACTTAATACTTAATACGTATTTTACATTTTCTATTGGTTACAAGGATGATTTCGCTTCTCATGTCATTAATTTAGTAGTTTTTAATGCTTGTACGAAAATCTTCCATAGAATTCAATATTTTTACCCATATTTACTCATAAATATCGCAATCAATTAAAATACCTCACTTCAGTTCTAGGTCCTGAATAATAAATTTCAATAAATGAAATTAATTGTAGCTTTCAAAAATATTTTTTAAGATATATAAGTATTGTTTATTGTGATCATAAATATAAATATAACAATAATTATTGATGTAAAGATTGAATATCGTGATATAAATGTGGTTTTGTTTAATATTGTTAATTGTCTATGTTTCATTAAAATTATGTAAATAAAGATTTTTAATTTTCGAAAAATATTATTAGTCTGAATTTTTAAATAACTTTTGTAAAATTGATTTTATGTATTTTTTTTATCGTTATACATTGTTCTCATCACATTTACGGTTTTATTCTAAATCCAAATTTAACATTCAGCCATTAAAAACGCATCTAAAATACGCCGTTCCATTAAAATCAATAGATAAAGAATACAGTTTCTCTTTATTTTCTTAGAATCAAAATAAAAGGAATTGTCTGCGATTTTATTCACCCACTCCTTAAATGATGTTCGTTCAGACTTCAGACTTAACTAAACCGACATAATGAATTGGATTTTTATTATTAAATTATAGAAATGAAGGAGATAAATCGCAACTCACGGATGCATTGGAGAATTCAATCGCCGATTAATTATTATTCAATAAATCAAATCAAATTTAATTATGATTCATTTCAGGAATTTAACAAATGTTATCTAAATACAACCAATAAATATTCAAATTTCTTTTTAAATTATCCATGTATAATTAAAAGAAAATTTAAGTATTAATAAGTAAAATTAGGAAGTTCGGCATTTGACCTATTTAACACATTTTCACTTTAACATTTTATTTTTTTATTTTTACTAAGAAGTTAAGGTTCTTTTATATGATACCATGAAAATATTGGAATTTGACGAAGGCCTTCGATATGCAGAGAGCTTTGCGATTGAATGCCTCCATTCAAGTGCTTCCACCACATTTCGGTCCGTTATCCGAAAGAAGGGCTTAAACAAAACTACGATAAGAACTATAAGCCTATTTCCGTGGAATATGAAGCATTTTCGGGATTTAATATTAAACCATTAAAACAGTGCCTTAAAAATATTTATAAAAGAATTATAAATTCTACCTAAAATGTTTTATGCACACATTTAATTTTAATCTCTTCAATCCTGACAAAAGAAAATCTGAGATTTCTGAGATAATACATTAATTTTATTTAAGAATTAATAATTTAATATCGCTGAAAGTTAAATACACCTAGTTAATTAAGAGCTTTTTAAATAAAGCTTATTATGATTTTTTAACAAATTGTAATAATATTCATCTTGAAACTAATTCACTTTACGTATAAAACCTAAAGTAAGTGTATAAACATCTTTAAACTGGTTCCTTTTCCGTAATTTGTGTATTTCCTTATTATAAATAAATACAATCTATAAATTATCAAGTCTGTTCTAGTTTAGATAACTGTAACAGAAATAAAGAAAATTAAATAGATTCGAAGTTTCAGTAATTTAGAGCAGTAAAGATTCTCTCCAGTGTATAATGCAAAACCACGTTTCTAATCCTTCAAGCACTCCATCTCAGTAAACTCTAACTTTTACAGCACACTCTACTGAAAATTTTAACATACACCTCGTAAAACTTTGCTGCGCTTATATACATCAACTCATTATTTACGCAATTCCTTAGACTAGAGGTGTGAAAAGACAGATATTGCGGTCGAAAGTTTAGTTTACTAAGCAATGACGAAGAAAAACTTTATTCGAGTTCTGTTATTTAATTTTTCTTATATAAAATAAAATTTTCAATGCTCATGATTACGATGGAAAATCTTAGAAATTCATTCTAATAAAATGTACAATGAATATTGTTAATACTGACAGTTTCAATATACTGCATTCCGTTACTGACATAATTCAAAGTTACTGTATCTTCTATATTTAATAATTATAATACAGTGTGTATTATTGACTATTACGTCATTAATAGTATTCTCATTACGTGTGTCACTTCGGCTATTATAAATGTTTTAAGGAGTATTATATATTCCCTATTGATTATTGATGTCAATACTTGATGAGATTTAAAGGCAAGTATATAACTATTACATATTATAAGATTACAAATATTTCCATGTGAATATCTTTCATATTTAAATTATTATTGAGAACTTCAGCATACAAGCATATACTTTCAGATAAAAGCGTATATTAACCCTTTAAAGTTTTGGGTTAATTTAAAGACAAATGTTCTTTATGAATTTTTACTGTTTTAAAAATTATCATTGTATAATAGAATAAATAAATCAAAAACTAATAGATCAAATGCACTTGATAAGTATATGATGTTAAATAGCATCAATATATCTAAGCGTTTGACCATCTTTTTCAATTTTAAAACTTTTTGATCAGAAGAAAAACGCACATTGTGGACTTTATTTTCATAGTTATGAGTTTATCAACTAAGTTTTGAAAGTAAATTGATAATGTTGGCTCTCGATAATATATATGACATAAATTTGTTTCATAATTTATAAAAAAATCAAAAAATCAATAAATGCATTCGCAAAATAAAATGCTATAATGCATCTTTTTTGAGATGATAAATCAGTAAAAAATATATTTTTTTGCATATTATTCATATTTATAGAAACATTTGTAATAATAATAATTATTTGCTTGAAAAGTAAAATTTCGGATTAGAATGGATTAAATTGCCACGCCGTTTCGTATAAAATTTATGATATTTAACCCTCAGTAGCAAAATGGGGTATATAGCATACCTCATGCATAAAATTTTCTTCCAAATTTAAAAAAAAATTATCTTTATTTTTAAAAATATCTCACTGACTTAACGATTGTTAAATATCATAACTAGTATATTTAGTACATTTAGTGTCTTGCGATCGTGGCGACTCGATTAAATACGAAATCGAAGTTGAAATTGACCATTTGCCTCGTATATACAAGAGAAACAATAAGTCCTGGGCTACACCACAGCCCACGCGACAACAAGTGGCCCAGAAACCATCATGCCATATCCGACGGCCAGCGAACTTCTCCCAACTGCAATAGCATCAGAAATCCCCGACCTCACGCTAACGGGATCGCCGCCGGTATTGGCTCCATTTCCCCAGCGATGCAATGAGGAAGCTACACGCAGTGTACAGCCGAGGTCGAACCGCCCGACGCGCCGGCGCTAAATTAAAGGAGCTCGTCGGGGCCAAGCATCTCGCGGCTTTGGGTCATTTTATTATTTAGGAATCCACCGGGAGTCGCGCATGTATTATGCATGACCCGCGCTCCCCCTTATCACTTCTCCCGAGTGCTCGTGTTAGCCGCTGCACGTGATTGTATATACGTATACAAGGACGCGTCCTCTTCTTCTTTTTTTTTCCTCTTCTCTCGCTTCCTCCGTGCCCATCGCCCCCCCCCCCCCCCCCCCCGCTTCGAGAGTGGCAGATATATCTCTTACAGCTGGTCGGGTTCCGCTGGAGAGAAAGAGAGCATACACAAAGAGCTCGAATACTCGTCGAGTTCCACTTCCTCCTGACGGGCTTTTGATATTTGCGCGCGCGCGCGGATTCGTCGCCGCTGGAGTGGATGGATCCAGGATAAAATTGGATTATTATACGCGCGGTGTTTATTAAAACGCCGCTCGGGGATGTGTGCGCGCGCGTGGGTGGCTGTGTGTATAAGTATGTTTATTTATATATGGAGCAAGGGTGTGTACGGGAAGTATGAAGACTTTGTCTCGCAATCTCCGAAGAATGCGCGTTATATAGGCGCGAGTTTAATGCGAGAGATGGAGGTTAAGAGGCATTGTGGTTGAGGTTTTAATTCGGAATGAGATATTCCGGTGATATATGGCTTTCGCGATACGGAATTTTGGGAATGGAGACGTCGTCGGGAAGCGGCGTTACTTAATTTATACGAGTGTCGTCATGCAATTTTGTTAAGGAGAGCATTATTAAAATTTTTATTCAAAATCTTTGTGGAGCTGTCATTAACATTTTACTTCTTCTAAGAGAAAGCAGTGTCTCGATAAATTTTTTTTTGTGTATTTTTTGAATTATTATGTGTTTTAGAGGAAGTCTTTTGTTTATTAAAGTATCATAACAATAAATTGTTAATAATTTAAGATCAAAATTTTTTGGCATAGAGCGTTTCTTACACATAAGAATTATACACGTAATTATTGTACACAATTTAGCATTCGTCAAATTATATATAGATATATTTGACCAATGCTAAATTGTGCACAATAATTACGTGTACAATTCTTATGTGTAAGAAACGCACTATGCCAATTTTTTATCATTCAATATTCGAAATACTAATAAAAAGGGCATAGTGCGTTTCTTACACATCAGAATTGTACACGTAATTATTGTGCACAATTTAGCATTGGTCAAATATATCTATATATAATTTGACCAATGCTATATTGTGTACAATAATTACGTGTATAATTCTTATGTGTAGGAAACGCTCTATGCCATAAAAAATAGGTAACACAAAAAAATAAAATAAGAATAATTTGGAAAAACTTAAAGAACAAAATTACTCAAAAATGTTTGATCTTGTAAGGATACAAATATCAAACTTCTAAAATTTCATGGTGAAACGTTAGAATTTTACATGAGGTTGGTCGCTGCATTATCTGAATTCAAGTTATATTATACCACGAGGCACATTTGATAACACATAAGGAATATCCGATGAAGTACTTCATTACGAGGCATCATTGAGCGGCAAAGATGCCAGGTTTTAACGCTAAAAGTCGCAAAGGGTCCCTCGTCGGGCTGTGATACATTTTTAGATAGATATATTATTCAATATCTTAAGGAATACCTAATTTATTTCTTAGATTTGAAAGTCAGCTTTACATCATACCGCAACTATCATTATTTGCAGGATCATAATTCTCTTAGTGCAATATTTACAGAACACTCCATCAGGCAATAAATTAAGCTTAAAGTGAGTTTAAAACGAATTATAAAGTGTGTAAATTTTCCAGTTCGTTAATATAAGAGCAAAATTTCTATTGACAGCTGAAATTTATGGGATTTCCAAAGTTCTAAATAATGCTGATTCAAAGGTATTCAAATTGATTGATTGATCTTTTGATATTAAATAGAAATCAATTTAAAGTTACTTCCATTGTAGACATTATGTCCAAAAAAGCGTGTCTGTAAAGTTCATAACTTCCAGGAGATTGCGACCTATTTAAAAAGTTTTTATGTAGAGTTTTTCACCTCGAGAAATTGATTTATTCCAGTGAATTAACTAAGATTATGGATGAATTATTTCAATTTGCTCATTTGCAATCACGAAAGGTACATAAAACTCTTCTGCTATAAAAAGTAAGTAATCGCTGAAAATTATGTACAATGTTTGCCATTTATTTGAAGTAAAATAATAGTTAATTTCACTAAAACTGAAACTACGAAATCAATAACGTATTATGAAATTAAATTTTTCATATCTCAAGTAGTAATCATAAAAGTTATAAAGTGTCATATCACATTATTTTTTTATTTTCTTGTGCTTCAAAAACTTTTAAATTAACTTTTTAATTAACGAACTTTATGTTTATATTAGTCCAATACGTATTACTTTTATTTAAATATTTGTAGTCATAAATCAAATGTTTGTCATCATTTTCATTTAAATAAATTAGTAGATTATCAAATTATTTCAATTAAAATCTGGAACTGAAAATTTTTCTTCATTTAATGTAACATTAATAAAATTATATTTGAATCATTATCGATGCCGTGATGCATTTAGATGTTTTATTTTAATTTAATTAGGAAGAACCCCATTTAACTATATGAGAGATGAACAATTTTAAAGCTAGATAGCTGTACATGAAATATTTTCAAGTATGTTTCCGATATTTATTTCGAAAATCAATCTTCAATATTTTTTAACAAAAGCTTAATTTTTAACAAACTTAAGCTTAAAGCGTTATTTGCCTGCAAATACTTAGTTGAAAAACGGCTTCGAATGTGTCTCGAAAGGAAGCGATAGGTATCGAGCGTGTTCATTGTTTAAATGAAAAAATCAATACTTTTAAAGCTGACACATATTCCAGTGAAACTTACCTTGGAGGTAGAAGAAGAGCTTGCACATTAGTTCGCCGTAGACCCAGATGATGGACACCGCCTGACTCACCGCCATCGGCATGCAAATTATAGTCACGAGCAGATCTGCCACGGATAAGTTAACGACGAAATAGTTCGTCACGCTGGAAAAATAACGAAAAAAATTTGCATTTTAGTGTGAAATAGTCATGCACTATTGAATATTTGAATATTATCAGAAATCTAAATTGAAAATATTCTGTATGAATGTATTTTCGAGCAAAACCATTTATCAAACCTTATGAGTATCATTTAAATAAAAAGCATTAGTATTCTTATGATTATTTTTCGATTTAGACGATGACTATTTTTGCATCATCATGCATGTGAATCGAGAAATATTGAAATGTTTAGTTGTATTTTTGTATATGGGTCATACATCCAAAAGTGGCAGGTTTATAGGTGTCTGACATTTGATAAGTTAAACTCTTCAGCTACAAGATAGCTGTTGTTTATAAACTTTTTAAACAATTTAAACTATCAAAAATAACGATTTCTTATACGTTTAACTAAAAACTTGCATTAAACGTAAATTTACAATTATGTAGGTTCTAAATATCGCTGAAATATAATTAGCATTACCTATCGCCGATCAGGTGACAGTCATAACTATATACATCGCTGTAATTAATGCCCATAAATGTAAAATATTAAATTTCTAATGTAAGGTTTTATGTAGCATAAATAAAGTAACTGATATATATCAACTTAAAAGAACTTTTGAATTTCTAATGTTGCGTTTAGCGAAATTTAAAGCTTTTATTTATTCTTAACTCAATATCTGAAACGAAAAAGAAAAAATCATTCTATCCAATTATTTCCTTCAGTAAATATTGCTTCGTTAATAAACTAAGGGAATGTTAAAATTTATGAGCACTTCTAGAACAGAATACGCTTAATTGTCTATGTTGAAAATATATAATTTTGTTATATTTCAATGTTGATTTCGGATTTCCTTTCGATTTTATGTTTGTTTTCCAATTTGTCTTGTTATTGTAATCTCCAACTTTCACTATATATAGATACAGAGAAAGTGGAAAATAAGCGCAAAGCGCTTTTACTTCGTACGCGTATTAGAGATATAACTGCTAAAGTTGCTGTAAACCTATTCACCAAGTAATTGTGAAATCGATTTTACTAGTATTAAGCAACTCGTACCAACTACTTAAATATAATACGAATTGAAATAATAATCTCTTCAACACAAAAAAGATTAAATATTAGAAGTAAAGTTTATATGAATTTATAATATCTGAGGATTGTCTTTATTTTTGTATGTCTGTCACAAGCTATTTTTTTTACAAAATGATATAGCAGCAGATCTCTTATTTATATAGAGTAAAGAGAAGTCTTGAAATTGAATCGAACTCCACTGTTTACTGTGACATACCGGGCTGGAAAACGTAAAATCTCGCCTTGATATTTCTATAAGAAACATTTACTTTGCATCTTACTTCGAAGTACTTGATACAACAACGTATACATATTTTATTGAATAGAAAAATTTAAATAACTCAAATATTATTTCTAATACATAGTATAATACAAATTTTAGTATGTATAATATATGCTGCGTAAATATATAAATTAAAGTATTATTATAAACATTAAGTAACGAAAATTGTACGTAATACTATAGTTTCTTATAAATACAATGCAAATCGGTTGAACTTTTATTTCATATATAAAATGTATGGTCGTACAGTATAACTACCCTCAACTATTTTCTCTATAACTTTTGATTGAATGAATCAAAATTAAAACGATCACATATTTCCTCGGACGGCCGTTTTTAAAGAACATAATTGTCTATATTCAAATTCTATACTCAAAATGAATTAGCTTCTTATTGATAGAGAAAAAACCATTTAAAGTAAATAATTTTGAAAATGTCCAGTATTTAATTCTCAAGCAAATAAAAAAAGTTTTCAGTAGATTTAGTATTCATTCCAACTCAAGGACAACATTGTTGAATACACCTGCTTGCATCCAGGATTAAGCGCGCGATCTCGTGACACAAAACTCATTTTCTCGACGCACGAATGCATTAAATCTGACTGAAACTCAATTACAACTATAACGTCCGATTGAGAATCCAGATACGCGCGAAAGCCTCTCGCATGTGCGTGCGCGCCTCGTGCAGAACTTTTAACACCCCGCCGCGAACAACAACAGCAGCGGCGGCGGCGGCGGCGGCACAGCACGAACAAGCCAGTTCGCAAAATGCTAATTTCACCAGCTGCGCAAACAGAAAATCACTCTGCTTTCTAGCGCGCAGGTATACGTACGCGCACTCGTGGAGATATACGTCGGAGCGCAAAATTACATGCGCATAGCCACGGGAAATAAACCGAAATTACGCGAAATAGCAGCGGCCGTGGTGCTTTAAACCTGTCTCGCTGTCTCTTAATATTCGCCGGGATAACCGCGCGTATAAAGTTTGCAACGCGGGGGGCATCGCCGCACGCTCTTGACGATCCATAAAAATTCACACGACCCTCGTCGTCGTCTTCTTTGTATATCGTTCCCTCGCCCTAAAGTAATATGCTGCTGCAAATTCGCACGCGACGCGCGTCAGGATGTCTGCACGTTCGCGTGATATCGCCGAGGTTAATATGTATAGTTACTTGTATGCGGAAAGTGAATATTTTACGACAGGAGAAATTTTTTGGAAGTGAGAGAAATTGCATTTTAAAATGGACGGTTTATATTCTCATAGATCGAGGAATGGTTTTCTCTGTAAACTTATGGAATTTTTACGATGTGATATCATTGATGGGACCTTAAGGAGTTTATATGCGTAGATATATGTCATAAAAAGCAAATATTTTTTACTGCAATTTAAGGGAGCACACCACCATTGAACCCAAAACCAAAACTTCCTTGTATGAGTCCATAAAAATTCTCCCTTTCAAAAGCAATCATCCTGAAATTTTATTCATTTATAAATAAATTTAATTTATAATTTAATAAAGAAATATTATTTAGATACATTGAATAAGATTTTCAAAACTTTTTGTAGTATAATACATACTTAATTGATTTCGGTGCACTGTGCGAAACACCTAAATAAGTTATAGGTAATTAAAAATTCAAAACTATATTTAAACATTTTTTTAGTCACATTCTACATCTTCTCCCGTATCAAAAGGCTACTTTTGTTTTCACGAAGACAGTTATTTCTAAAGAACAAACATGTTTTCTGACTTGAGGATACCAACTCCGAATATACTAGTAGTCTTAAAGAATGTGTATGTGTATGTGTGTGTATGTGCGTGCGTGTGTACATGCGTTCGTGCGTGTTTGTGTATGTGTGTGTGTGTGTGTGTGTGTGTGTGTTAGTGTGTGTGTGCATGAGTGTGCATGTGTGCTTGCGTGTGTGCCTGCATGTGCATATACGTGTGTGTGTGTGTGCGTGCGTGTGTGCGTGCCTGCGAGTGTATGTGTGCGTGTGCAGGTCTGTGCCCAGTTCCAAAACTATTTCAGACACTTTTCTAAAATGTTATATAAATGTTGTTAAGTGGGTCCGAAAGTCAATAAAGAATTCAAATTTCACGCATTGATTTTTACCGACGGAGTAGTGAATAATTATTTACACTTATAAAAATACTTATATTTAGATAAGACCTAAACTCACTAGCACTTCATTGAGCAATAATGGACTTATGTGCGAAGTTTTAGACGTTAAAAACAACGGTACCCTAAACAATTACTGGAATGAAATTTTGTAAGATTTCATAATGGTTTGAATATATTTACACTGGCTTGGAAACTTCCGTGAATAGTACGAATTGATCAAAGTACATTCGCTATTCACTTTACCAAAGCAAACGGTCCCAAAGTCAGTTGGCAGAGTTTTACCAAGTACACATATACAAACCCCACGGCATCGCCTGCCTGCAGAGTTTCCCCACCTATACCTCCCCCCCCCTAAAGATTAGCGCCGGGACGCCAGCCCGTATACACCTACCCTTCGACTATACCCCCAAGCATCTTGCCTTGCAGACTTGGCCAAAAGCCGCAACAAGTTCACGCGAGAGCTTCTTAACGCGATTTATGTATCGGCCGGGGTCGTGATTTATTAACGTCCGCTCGCGTGATGCGAGAATTGCCGCCTGCAGCCGCGGTCACGCGCAACGAATTCCTACGCGCTCGCCGTGTACACAATATCGATTCGATCCTCGCCGCCGCGAAATTAAATTGTTCTACTTCTTTTTATCCAGCGTTGAGCGTTTCTTTTGCGCTCTCGCATGATTGGCGCTCCGCACGATCGCGTAGGTACATATAGGCGGGCTGCACGTGAGCGCTTGCATGAATGATTTTCGAGATCCTTGATGGATAGTCGGAGAGATTTGGTGGATAGTCGGGGAATTGATATGTTGTGCTGGTGCGTTAGCGTGATGATGTAGCCGGAGCGGAGTGCTTTTAATTATGGCTGATGGAGAGTGGACTTGTTTATTACCTTTTTTTTTCTCCGCGGAGGAATATGTGTGATTTGAGGTTTTAATAACGCGTTATTTGTGTGTAATAATATGATAAGTTACGTGATTTGTAGGATTATTTATGCAAGGGCTTATTGCGTGCTTTAATTAAGTTAGTATTAAAGTTTTGTATCTGCAATCGCTCTAGATTTTTGAGAATATTATAAAGTATGATTCATGTAAACGAGTAGGTGGGCACTTCTTACATGAGTTAGTGGTAATATAAATTAAGAATTATAAAGGTATAATTATAGTCAGTGATATACGTCGTTTATGAGAGGCGGTACTTAGGTATCAAAATATTTAAGTAAAATTATTTGAGTACAAAACTTCATAAAATAAGTACTTTAAGAAAAGAGTTTACCGATTTCTTGTACAAAATTCAAGTTATTATAAATCTTATGTAATATATATTAAAATATGCAATATATATAATTAAAGATACTAAAAATATCTTATATATGAGTAATAATGAATACTACATTTTAACTTTATTCTTTCTATACATTTTTCAAAACTGCTATTCTATATCATATTATATTATATGTGCCAAGAGTACTCTCGAAGGAAGATCCCAAAAATATAAAAGTATATATTGAAAATGTAACTACTGTACCGTAAGAATTGATATTAATTCATTGTACAATATGCGGATTTTCCCGCGATAAAGCACGTTTTCACTTTCAGTTTTGTAGATTTTTCCGTTATTGACAGTCAAAGGGTTAATGTTATAATAATTATAAGTAAAAATGACAAATTTTATTTATGGATATTAAAACTGTCAATAAACAGTAAAATTACTCTAATTTTAACTGGTTTTTCTAAGATTTTCTTTTTTGTACAAAGAATATTTCGACAAATATTACTTTCAGTCATAGGTATATATGCTGCGTGAGATCTAGCTTTGATATTGTACGTCAGCGCTATGATTAAACCTCTTCTCAACAGCCGCGTTGAGTCGATTGACGCGACAAACGCAAGATAACCGTTTCAGGGTTGACATTGACCCAATCATACTTAACTGGCTGAGAGTCTTGTCCGTCGTATTAGAAATGTCAGACTTTAGCAATTCTGACATTATTTGTGAAAATGAAAAAGAGAGCGAACATTTTACTTGGGTATGGCATATAAATAACATTTGACTATATTTTAGAAGATATAAATAACAGTGATGCTACAAAAATTGTTTTAAAAAATCACACATTTGAAAAAATTACAAACATACTACTATCTTTGGTAAGTTTTACGTCAGAAGTATGAACAATGTATAGAATTTAGTATTTAAAACAAATTTTACGTTCTGAGCAAACTCTAATTAAATTAAAACGATTTGAAACGAAATTCATTGTTTTCTTTATTTATTTTAAATAATCATTATTACAATTATTTGAAAATAAAGAACAACGGAAAAGATAAATTAATTCTTCATGTTACGACATTTTTATACAATATTGCGAATAACGTATTGAGTATCAATAAATAACAAATTCTTGTACTGACCTTTTTAATGGAACTCTCAAAAAATCTGAACGATATGCTCGACGTTTACACAGTTCAGATTAATGGAATTCGATTCCACCCCTGAATATGACTTTCTTTTCAACGAGTCGAAGTATAAGTATTTCATATATATTGATTTTCCCAAATATGAGTTAGAATTTATATATTTACTTTTATAACAAAAATATATCGCAGATATTAATCTTTGTTTTGAAAAAGTAATATAACATATTTTTTATATTTTCTATGCGTATTCTTGAAAAAGTACTTTCAAAAGATTTTCTAATTAAATCATACAAGCAAAATAAATTTAAATTATTGTGAAGGTATTAATTAAAAATCATTAAGGTGGGATTTTGGTAAAATGAAAAACTTTTTATGCGAAAGAGCTGTCACTTTCATGATAATCAACCACGGTTACTTTTTACGACTTATGATAATACTGCTATCAGTTAGAACCATAAAAGTAAGACATAGATCCTACATTACGGAATAAACAATCTCGTTGTTAAATCTGATTTACCCCGTCACTATACCAAATGAGCAAATAATCGAGCGAGTCACGCGAAAAAGCGCGTAACACCGCCAATTTTATCCGACGAAATCGCATTTATTAGTCATGCGATTTCCTCGCCTCGCGCAAACTCGTTTTACGCTGAAACCGCGGCTAAAATCAACAAAAAGAAGATCGAGATCCGTCGCGTCGGCGCTTCGTTCCGCGATTCCCGAAAGCAGATACGAGCCCACGCACAAAAGCTCGCGCGCACACTGGCCTATAAACTCTCACGTGGAAATAAACGGGCGCGGTAAAGTCGAGCCTCGTTTGTTTGCGATGGGAATCGCGAGTATTTCTTGGATATGTGGAGCGCGGGCCGGAACAAACGTGGAAGAAAAGCATTTGGGAATTATTTGAAGACGTTCAATATGTTGTTTCTCGAGGTTAAGCCTGTTAGGAAAATGATGACTTTAGTGTCATAAAAACTGGCCAGATTGTCTATTCTTACTTCAGAAAAGGTCTGATAAACTTTTTAATTATTTCAAAAATATGTGAACGTTTAATAATTATAATAAATAATAATGATGATACCTATAGTTTCTGTTATAAACTGAAATATCACTTTATTAATTTTGTAAATTAGCTAAACAAAAAAAATACATAGAGAAGGTTAAAAATACTGATATGAATCTCCTATCAAGAATCAAAACTGCTTCGTGACCCTTTTCATCTATTTGTAGCAACTCAATAGAACACGTTCTAATCGATATTCAATTTTACAGAATTCTATACAATTCAGATATAGAAGTATTTCAGATTAGGTATAGAAGTATTTAATTGATATGTTTCAGTTTGCGGTTATTTATTTTATAATAAAAGTACACTTTGTCAAAAAGAAACAAATATTTACTTTTGGAAAGAGTAAGTGTTCGTATAAAAGTCAAGGCATTTTAATGTATTTAAGAAATATTGCAATGATACCTTTATTTTTTAAATTTTATCATGTGATAATTCAACATAATTTTTGTATCAATTTTTTTTAAACAGTATGCTACGGATAACAATGAATTCCAACTATTGCATAAAATAATATCATAAACTTTATCATTGTATATGAAAAGAATTTTATGAATCCAAATAAAAACAATTTTTTTTTCTCGTATCAATCGAGATACATCAACCTTGCATTCAAACTATCTCACATAACATGAAAGTATACATTTATATGTAAGTGGATATATAACAAGCATAAAACGGATGTGTCTTACCCAACTCGACATACATCCACTATTACATGTATACCTATATATAAAAGAATATTCTTGTATTACCTCGACAATTTTTATCGTATTTTTCAACCATTTTTACGACGATACGATACGTTATAGAATTTCATACGTTTCGGATGTTTATTTTTCACGGAAGAATTCCCTACACCGTCGGCAGTCTCCTTGTATACGTATTATCGTAATAATATATTCACGCAACTTTATTAGCTTTATAATGTAACTCTTTCGCAGAAAATCATATACTGTAAGTATCTCGCGGTAGCCCCATTAACTCTCATTATTTCTCAGATTTTTAAGTGCACTCAAAGAAAATAAAGTTAAGTTTATCAATTTCTAATGATACTGTAATTTATTATCCAAACCTCCGTTGATATATAATTTTTTGATATGTTCGGTGTCCTGGCAATCCTTAAAATTTATTTCTACTTTATTGATAAAAAATTTAGCTTCAAACTCTACAAGTTATCCAATAATACAGAATCAAATAACAATTTGCTAAAAATATTACACGAAAAAGTCAGAATTTCGTGAGTGTCATTCGTGCTTATTTCGTCGGTAACCCATTACATAACTTCAGATTTCTCGAAGGAACCTCTCAAACAATAAACATTCCTTTAACGCCTACACCTGTACCTTCTTACACAAGGAAAAATCACCCTCAAACATCTCACCCCTATGACATTTTTCTCCTTAAAATCTTCCTCATAACCACCTCTCAGTCCGTCATCCACGTCGCCCGACGCTCGAAAGAGAAACCTCACCCCCTGATTCGGGTAAAACAACGTCAAACCTCCTCGCCCCGCGCGCGTGACGCGTCGCTCTTTCTTGTCGTACGTGTGAAAATCAACCCCTTAGCGTGAATCCACGCGGAAATGGCGGGTGGCCAGGCAGCCATAGGTGCGCGATCGTCTGCCGCTCTCCTCCCCATTAATTATTCCTCGGCCAGCCGAGGCGCCACCGTGGAGCGCAGTAAATTCTGTTGATGATATTTATAGGATAGCCTGCCGTGGACACGGCGCCCCCGGGAACGCCATGGTGTCTTTAATGTATGTGTACGTGTATAAGAGTGCGCGCATGCATACACATTCATACGGACATTTTCTAAAAATACTGTACTTTGATACAAATGCTCCAAAACATATTTCTAGCACGATATTTCCTAAAGTTTTGCTTCTTCATAGAGGAAGCTTTGTGATGGTAAAAAGAGTTTTGCTAAAAACATGTTAGAAACATGTTTTGAAATACTTGGAATTGAAATACACTATTTCTAGAAAATGTGTGTGTGTGTATGTGCGTGCGTGCGTGCGTGCGTGCGTGCGTGCGTGCGTGCGTGTGTGTGTGTGTGTGCGTGCGTGCGTGTGTGCGTGTGTGCGTGAGTCTGTGTATCTGTGTGTGTGTGTGCGCATCTGTATGAATGTGGATCAACATTACTCTGAATATGCACAGTGAAAATTAATGTTTCGGGGATCATTTTTTTTATTTTTTTTTTTAATGAAAGTTGGCTCAAAAATATTTTTTTTTGCATTTCGTCGCGGTTTTGTCTTTTAGCGATTTTTCTATTTTCGAGTTTTAGTTTTCCGTTTTCTTGATACCTTAGATAAAATATCATCGATTGAGTGATAGTGCATTTGAAATAATATATAATTGCCTAACTTATCCGACCCGAAATTTTGAATGAGCTATTTTCCTAGTTTGGTTAATCACGAAATCGTCATTTTTTTCAAACGGTTATATTTGTGATACATAAGAAGTAAGATTAAAAAAAATTGAGATGATTAGGATAATGGAGAAAAATATTTGGTGAAATTTTTAAGGCTTCATCTTTTTCTTTTCAAGGGAAAGAAATGTTTTTGTAGAAAAAATCGATTTTTAGTCGGCTGCGACTACTGGAGTAGATCGACAACATTTGATCTGAAACTTTCCAAACTGGTTGTTTTTTGCTATCTCTTGAATGAGGTATTTGTCTAGATTACAACGAACTTTATATTTCGAGATATTTGAGGTTATGTATTTTTTATAATTTTTTTTATCGTTTGTATCCCGAGAATGGCACGATCATTGTTTACCAAATAGAGCTCATTTTTTTCGTATTTTAATGAAGATTCGAAATTAAATGGAAATTTAAAGATTCATCAACTCGTTTTTTTTTAATAATAATTTTTGGATTTGGGTTTTTTGAGTTTTAGTTTTTCGAGATTTTTGGTATGTTAGAAATATTATGATAAATTTAGTGTAAATGCATTCCAAAGAGCATAAGCCTTCTTTTATTATATACAAAAAAGTCATACTTAGTTTAAACGATTATATCTCAGAAATCTATGATGGCATATCGTTCACAAAATTTTAGATGATTAGGAATTCAGTGAATCTACGTACTAACATCTGATTACATTTAATTTAAATATTTGAATAATTATAATAAATAATGTACAGAGGTAAAAGTTCTGTGATAAGGATTATTACCTATTGTTTGTAATTGTTGTGTAATTTTAGTAAAAAATTATCTTTTGTCAACCCATTAATTATAAGAAAGCACACCCTTTTTGAGCTATTATTTAGAAAGAGATATAGTAAATTAAAAATTAATTTATTAGAACAAAGAATTTCATATTGAAACAATTAATTTAGTTTGAGGAAGCTAAGTGCCAATGAATTGATATCGGTTTCTTTGTTTACTATCACAAAGCAGCCTTCAAAGATAAAGCAAAAAAAATCTGTATTATGAAATAGCCGCGTATCACTGAGAAATTACGAAATTTGGGAAGGTGTTTCTGGTATCAAGAAATGAAGTTTAGTACTGGTAGTTTTAAGGCTGATCGGCCTTTGTTTTAAAGATATAAGCCATTGTACCACAAATGCCCATCATTGCGCAAAATGTAATAAATGAAGGACAAAATACGCTTGAATATAAGTTTTTCAAGTTAATTAAAGTTACATATAAAAATATTAATATGATATAAAATTATTAACTATTAAAAATATTAGTATTGTACACTGAGAAAAAGACTGCGGTAATTTTTTCCAGAATATATTTGAAAAATAACCATGTTTTTCGAGTAATTTTGGAATATTCGGTAAAGATATAAAAAATTCCAATGTAGCATGGGAAAATTTTTAATGTATTTTAATTCTTTTTATAGCCCTTGAAAAGGGATGTATTATCAAAACATCCGAAACGTTGGAACAATAAATTATTGACCCGTAGCGATTGTGGTCAGCAGAGGTTTTATTTTATTAAAATCCTACACGAGTAATCAAACCATAGTGCAATATAATAATATAAGAAGAATATCAAATGAATGCAGAATGAAGATACACACACACACACACACACACACATATATATATATATATATATATATATATGGAGATATGGAGAAGAGTCTCGATTCTTATACACGGCGACGGCAGCGACGAAATAATTTTATAATATAGAGAAGATCGTCGGTGGAAGTCGTCGCTAAAGGTCATAAACGAGTATACTGCTCCGAGAAGCAGGCTACTCCGACAAGCAGACCATTCCGACGAACAGACGTTCCGACGAGCAGACGTTCCGACGAGCAGACCGCTCCGATCAGGCTACTGTGATAAAAATTGTAATAAAAATTGGTTTTCATTTTCAGACAATTCCATCATAAAGACTGAGCGACGCCTACACGCGCGGGCACCGAGCCAGGCTCGTATACCCGTACACCGCGGCGACTCCAGTGTCGGGTGCATAACGATCAACCACGATTCTTAGCCGTATACGCTAGTACACAAACCAAGCGCATCAAGACGACTTACGATTACTGTCGACATCACCGGGAAAAGGCGGTGAGACGCTCTGATCTGCACCCTAGGTCTGCATCTGAGATGTCCGGAAACGAGAAATCCGACAATGCGCTATGCACCCGAGGTCCAGATCTGACAGGTCCGACAGGCGCTTTGAGAGGTTCGCTCTGCCTTCAGGGTCCAATCACTCATGGTGGGCATGGCAGAGATGCTGCTCTATCTAGCGAACCCTTCACCAAACCTGACGGCAGAATTCCTCAACCATTTGTATGCATTGAACGGTGATCCCACGAGGGTCCTTACCGTTCAGAGGGACGACGACGTACGTTCGCTACGCTCGCTTTCAACAGTAAAGGTAACGACGCCTTGGGCGAGGATTACCCGAATCTCGAGGACGGTCAAGATGACGACATTAGCGAGTTCCTGCTCCAATAGTGTAAGTCGTACTGATTCAATGCGACTTATCTGACGATCCGAATACTACGAACTAACCTAAACTAAACTAAGTTAAATATTATTTATGTTTTTAGACAAGGACGGCATAATTATCACTAGCAGGTGCTCGTTAACCGACAGCCTAGCCAACAGCGAACGAAAGGCGGCAGCGGTAAAAGATAGTGACGAGGAGGAGGGTGAGAAGGAGAGTGAGGAGGAGAGTGTGAAGTCCGACCCTGAGGGTGCATCACCCCCTGCATCTGAGAGAATATTGCTGCACAGGAGACAACATGCGTTTATCAGCCTCTCGCGTATTGATCTGATGTAGTAAGCACACCAGTAGTGGTTAAAACGGAGCCCATGATGTTTGACTTTGGCACTCCGAATTTCGAGGAACCTTCTGCTTACGACTATTTGCCCCTGCTGCCCAACTCGCCGAAGTCACTAGGTTCGGAGGATGGCTTAAATGTGCTGAAGCAGGAGCGAGGAGATGATTTTATTACGTTATTACTTTTTTGCTGATGTAAAAAATGATATGAAATTTCTGGATTATTTGATATGTACATTTTTAATTCTTGCAAATTTTAATGTTTTTACAATTCTTTTTATTCTAAAAATTAAACCAAACCGTAACTTGAAAAATAGAATGTTCTTTTGAGCTAGTTTAAATAAAATATTAGAGTTACAATTGAATTGTTTAATGCTTGCAGAATCATAAATAAGGTGTTTAAGTATGTTGGTATATTAGTTTATATTAGTTTTTTGTTAAAGTAATTTATCTAGGAGAGCGCTTAAAAAATATTTGCTGACAGCTCAAAATGAAGTATAGCAAACTTAGTCAAATGAACCTTTATTCTTGAGATATCAATCAATTGACGTCAATTGTGCGTTATTTTTTCAAATATATTACCTCTACTTATGATCATAGCTAGCTCTGCTCTGCACATGCTAGACAAGATTATCTAAACGTAAATAAAAGTAGACGAAATATGCTTTAATATCAGTTTTATTTCGTACAATAATATTAATCAGGAATAAAGTTACTAAACTTTCAAAGATAGTGATGAAAATTGTATAAAAAATTACCATATGTAATATAGTCAAAATTTTACGAATTTATATGTATTTTTTATTACTTTCTTGGGAAGTTTATAACTTTGGCCGAGATTAATATTTGTGTACGAAACAAAGCTGAAGTTGAAGCACTTTTTTACCCTTGGATAGTTTTTTCTAGCGTAAAAAACTTGCAGATCATTTTTCAGAAGTAGAGGTTCCATTTTTACTAACATAATGCACAATTCAGTGCGTATTGCGAGCTGAAGACGAGTATTGCAAACACACAAGAGCGAAGAAGGCCTTTCCTCCATGGTACACACCGTATTTTTGTTAAACATGTATTGATAACGTGTTTCTTTATGCCTATGAAGTGAAACTAAATTTGGCCGTTCTTCGACAAGATGCCAACACACGCTTGTTAGACTGTAACATCAGCCTAAATCCTTTTACGGTTTATTTTCGAGAATCAACCTACTACAATGTTTAGACCCACCTAAGACAAGTGATCATTAGCTGATGGGAAGTATAATATACACTCCCACCTTTATCACACATATACTACTTTACAACTTAAATTATTAATTGTTCTTATGCCAGAAACAATTTAAAATAATAAAAAATAACTTTTCATGTTGAGAAAGAGCAAAAGCCGAATTGTACAAGTACAAATCATTTTTAACCGACTTCAAAAGGACGGAGGTAATCAATTCAACCCGTATTTTTTTAGGTCTGTTTACGCATAATTCCTCAACGGATGAATTGATTTCTATAATTCTTTTTTCATCTGATAGAGTATGTTCCACTGATGGTCCGATAAAAATTATAAATCAATATTGGGCCAATACTATCAGTCCTGGCCAATTAAACAGTTTCTGACATCAATGTTCCCGTCATTGTTTCGTGAATATGGTTTAAGTAGGCTATAACTTTGGTTAATAATTTTTATTTTCAAATCTCCACATTGGCTGTATAATTATATGTATTATGAACATAATAAAACCTTAATAACTCCAATTCGATTTTATTAGCTCTCGAAATCGTGCGGTAGCTGAAGGAATATACAGGCTTTCATTATAGCCGATCAAAGAGACCTGAGGACTATAAGCAAATTAAAAAAAAAATTCCGTTATATTTTTATAAAATATTTAAATTTACCGTTAAAAAATACGTAATACATGATGGCAAAACTCATTTGTACCTTGAAACGTATTAACAATTAATTTAAAATTTAAAGGTGTATCCCCTAAAATTTTCTCAAATAGCATGTATTTTCCGTCATCAGTTTTAAGTATTAATAACTATACATCTGATTAATATTTTTAAATAATACAAAGCTTAAAATAAAGCTCATTCCCCCTACTTGTATTATCAGTAGGTTCATTTCTTCTAATGTTAATACATACATAGTTATTAGGTACCATTTCTCACTAAAGTAACGTATACTCTAAGTAAAATAGCTAATATCTCGAATATAAAGAGTAAAGGGCCCATTGGCACAAACGGCAGGGTCTAGGCTTCATTTCTGGGTACCAGAAAATAACTCCCAAAGCTTCATCAAAATTATTTTTCCAAAGGTATGACACTCCTTGTTGCTTTCTCATTTTGAATTTGGTTATGAAATAAGTTAATCGTTTAAGTATGAAATTTTACAAATTAATTTAAAATTTGTTTGCTTTTTTTTATAAAACATATATGAGAATTTCATAATATTAAATACTTTAAATTTAAATGTTAACTGAAAATTAAGTTTTTTTACACAGATTGATTAGATTATAGCCACTTGTATTTGAGCCAAGATGAGTGACACATTTATACATAAACACAATACACATACATGTACGTATGTCATACACACACATACATACACACATATATCCATACATACATACACAAAGCGTAATTATTCTGAAAGTAACATTCCACTCCCGTTATATATTCTGGTTTTATGAAAAAAATATTGCAAAAATGTTATCTAAACCATGCTGTAGTCTTATATCTCTATACTTAACAAATTATTATCAATTTTCAAAGGATATTATAAAGAATCTTTTAAGATATCGTTATCCAACAAAATGCATTTTTTTAACATTTTTTTCTGAAGAAGCAATGAATCTTATGCCTTTAAAATTTGCAGGATTATAGTTCTGTATAAAACTAATATTCAGTAAAAATGTTGTTGCAATTGCTTCAGCAATAACTTAAGATCATCGGCGCCACCACCATCACTGCGCGGAAAGTTCGCAGACATGTGACAAAAAATAAAAGCGTGGAACGTTAATATTTATATGAAGCTCATATTACGTTTCGAATGTTTTAAATTTTCAAAGCAATAAATGATTTATAGCAAATGAATTTCAGTTATGTTGAATAAATAACTTTTTACAAACAAAATGCAATAATAAAAAATGTTCATTAAAGTTATTTAACTCATGATGTGTTTTAAAAAATGCACCTTTTATGACTGTACAGAAAATTATTTAATTCATTTTATACATATGAAATATTAAATTACCATCATCAGTATTTGCAGAAAATATTAAATAAATTGTATTAAACAAAATGAATCATAATGCACAAATTATTAACACTTCCTCCCATTTTTATTTTGTAAAAGTAAGATATACAAGGTATTATGCCTTATAGTAAAACGTATACAAGTAAAATATACTCTTAATATAATTTTTAATTTATTAAAATCTTATACAGTAACAGTAAAAGTACCGTATAACTTATAATAATTATATTTAAAAGTGCGGCATAAATGAAATAACTGCTATGTAAACGAACTACAATCCGTTAAGTATTTTAAAATTCAATTACCCAATTTCACGTATAAATGTTTATTTGCTTTGAAATAAAATTTCCTGACTTTTTCACGTCAGTACAGTAGACGTTATTTTTTTTAAACGATTAGCCGAATAAAACTGTAGTAAAATCGGATTACGCTGTTAACTTTTGTGGGTATTCTCCAAGTACAACAAAAAAAAAAGAACCGCGCAAAAGCGAACGTTCTCTGCGTCCGACAAGCTCTCTCATTTTCCTCGCCGTTCACGTATGTATCATATACGCACAATATATAGCAATCCAAAGCTCGAGAGCATGCCACGAAAAGGGCACGAGACGCTCATTCTTCCCGTTTCATTCTCACCCATCACGGACCACTAATGCAATCACTTTTTTCTTCTAATCATTAATCTTCTTCTTTATTTCAGGAAACTTCCCCTCTTCGATTCTCTCATTCCCTCCCAGCTCTCTCACCTCCTCCGTGTATAAGTAGACACGACATTTCCGAGACAAGTGGAACGGCACGGAAGTCCAGGATGAGATATAAGCAGACGTCATCGGCCTCCGGGTAGGTACACTCAGGAACTTCGCAACTGCGCACTATAGCGTACGTGTACACCAGCACACTGACCAATGCGACCCCTCGCCCGCAATCACATCTCGGATTCATTGATAGCGGCTAAGTGTTGTTGCCGTGCTGCTCGGTATATACACGCCTTATCGTGAGCTGCCAAAACACGGCTTTTGAGCGCCGCAGCGTACACTAAACTCGGGGCGTCGACTCTGTTCCTCTGCAGGAAGCAGAGAGGTACGAGTGTAAGGGACGTTTGCGTTCGAATCAGAGTATATCTTTATGTCGGGAGATAGAGCCGAGTATTTACGGCGCTATATTCACTTAGGCTTCTTATACGAGGTAGTTTGGTTTGCCCCCTTCAAATTGTGCTCGCAGGAGAGTTCCGGATCAGTCAGCTTTATTCTTGTACAGGTCGGCTTGGTCTTCATTCTCTCTTGCGTAAGATTGTGGCTTTGCCAAAAAGAAGCTCAGCTAGATTTTGAAGTGGAAATAGAGCATACTATCTTGATTTCTGTTAGATGGAGTTTTTTTAACACAACATTTTTTGACATAAGTTATTGCTTTGGTAATTACTAAAGTAATTACTTTTTGTATTCACTCTTAAGCAAGTATTTAGTAATTAGCTTAGCAATTACTATAGTTAATATACATTTTTTCTAGTTTTTAAACGAAAATAATTACTAAAATAATTGCTAAATACTTACTTAAGAATGAAATAAAAAAAAATAGAAATTACTTTAGTAATTGGTAAAGCAATAACTTATCCCAAAAAATTGTGCTACTTCTTAAGTAATTACTTTAGTAATTGCTAAAGTAAAGACTTGATAATGTATTAGGGGGCCACCGGCTTGTCTGGGAAAGAGCTATGAAAGATCCGGTACTTATAAGTCCCGTTTGTTTTATACTATCGTATATACCAAGTCTTTCGGAGCTCTCTTCGCGGAGAATGTGGTGTCTCTCTAATACATTATCAAGTTACTGCTTTAACAATTACTTAAGTAATAATTTAAGGAAGAATACAACCTTTTCTGATAAATTATTACTTTAGTAATTCCTAAGAAATTATTATTTTTTAGTTCATTTTTTAGATAGAACTTAGTAATTACTTTAGTAATTCATTTTTTCTGAGGACTAGAAAAAGTGTAAGTGTTAACTTTAGTGATTATTAAAGTAATTACTTATTCCAAAAAAACGTTGTACTATTTCTTAAGTAATGACATTATTAATTGATAAAGTAATAACTTGATAATGTATTAGAGAGTCATCGCCCTCTCAGCGAAAGGAGCTCTGAAAAAGACAAATTCATTCATTTTTAAAAATCAACTTTAAAATTCTTGTTAGAAATCCAGCTGTCAATCTAGCTAGGAACCTAGCTGGGAATATACATAGAAAAGTCTGAAACGTGAAACCAATCCTAGTTAATCCAGCTGGAAATTCAGCTGTGTTTTTTGACAAAAAGTGTTACTTTTTCGTCTATTCTGGCCGTGCTCTTGAGTTTTCCATACATTAACTAATTAGTCAAATCAATAAATTACAAAAATAGTTACCTATCAACCATCATTGACATTACCAGTACGATGATTAAAATGTACCTATATTGAGAGACAATCTACTCAAGCAATTGCTGAGATCCCCCTTTTTTATGCCTCTTCTCCATAGATATAATAATCTCATAATCATCCATCTAACGTTCAGTAACCACAATGACCTACTTGGCAGCGCAAGGAGATAACATTATGGTTATCTATACGAAAATTCTCATTCATTTCGTTATTGAGTTGATTCGTCGCGCAGTCCTTTGCTCGGAATTCTCGCGCGCATGTGCTAACCCTAATGCGAAAGTCCCTGTCGCCTCTTATCTTATATTTCTCCCTCCTCTGGGTTCCCTCCATTCTTTTCACCCTCGCAGATCATTCATGTGGAGCCGCTGGAATATTCGTCCATGAAAGAGCGATGGGAGCCATGGGATATGCGATGTTAATCGTCTTTTGTCGCCCGAGTTCGCTGCGCCGCGCGAGTGGGCGAAGCTGTTTCGACGTAATATTCATCGCTTAAGAATTTAGAGGTAACTATCATAGTTTAGCGCGTGATTCGTGAGGTAATGGGAGTTGGCAACTTGATTGCGTATTTCTGCTTCTGTTGGCCATTGTGCCCTGGAGAAAAAACTCAGGTTGTAAATCAGATGATTTAACACTTAACCATCTGTTATGCTGCACTAGCCGATTTAGATTATCACTCGATTTACCACCTCATTTATTGCTTACAAAAAAAAACAACAAATTAAAAAAAAAGAATAACATCCAAATATATAAACTCAAATGTATAATCCGGATGGAGCTTAAGATTTCTTTATTTCGAATTATTTAACATTTTTTGAAAATATTTTTTAGGCTATAAATCAGGTATACATTAATTATTATTATTTTGCATTGCATTATAATAATCATGACCACCAGGAAAGCATTCATATTTAAAGTCGTCATCTTCAGCTGCAAAAACTTATATAGAACAATTACACAAAAGATTTTTCCTTTTAGTTTAAGAGTAATAAAATATATTAGAATAAGTTTAAAAACATTCAAAGTTTATTTTAGAACACAAAAATGACTGATATTCGTTCGAATTTTTGGCCGAGATAGAGAATGTCCCCTTAAAGCGTAGTATATCAGACACGAGCTCGAGCATGAGCTCAGTAACATCATTAATCATTATTAACACAGAAGAAATTAGAGTGTACAGAGAAATGCGCCCCAAATATAAATAAATCAGGTAATAAATTGTCGGACTAAACGTACATTATACTACTTATCTTAAGTTTTCGATGAAAATAATACTATTTGGACTTTCACTTGGAAAATATACTATCTGAGATTTAGCCCAGGAAAGGTATTACATTTGAAAAGCCTTAAATTTGTTCACACCGCCTAAACATGGACTCCGTAGTTGCAAAATATGCAAAATAATCATAATATAATAAAAACTTCAGATGAGTGAGTTGATAGTTGAAGGTATAGAATTTTTCCATTTAATCGATTTAAGAAAGTAAAAAGGTGTTAACCAATCCTCATAATTCCAGTCTATCAGATAGCCATTAACGTACAGAATAACAAACAAAAATATTGTACTAAATGGTTGAAATATTTTTGTAACTCCGCCACCACACAAAAAAGCTCGTTCCGGAAATAAACACGTTTAAAATTTTCATGTTCTGAATATGAACGCGCAGCTATAAACTTCACTCTACCTCCGTTCAGCCAGTGAATTTCAACTTTAAAGCCCCATTCTCCACATTAATATCTATTGATCCATTCAATAAAAAAGAAATCATCATATCGAAACCGACAAACTCGAGTATCCCCTTAAAGGCAATTCGCTCAAGCATCCACCTCCATCAAATTCAATCACCCACATGCGAAATCCCCGATCCCCCGTCAAAGTACCGCAGCACAACACGCCGGAAATTTTTACACCAACGCGGAACAATTATCTCCAAGCCGGAGCGACGTCGGGGATTAGTACGCCGTGCGTTGATTGCTCGAGCTAACGCGAGCTTTGGCAGCTGTTGGGAGTCTCGAGGTGATGGCGCGACGGACGAGAGAGCATACACGCCTTTGGGGGGGTGAGCGGAGTATACGGCGTTTCGTGTTCTGGCGCGGCTTGGACTTGCTCGCGTGTGTACGTAGGTGTCTGCGCGAGTCGGGCCTATGATTAAATTACAGCCTGGATGTATACCCCCGGGGTTACGAGGACATTAAGTCCGTATTATACGTGCGAGCTGGTTCGTGGTGCTGCACTCTTCTGCGCTTCGGCGGAGCTGATATAAGCTGCAGCTGCAATGCAGTATTCGTAGGTGCATGCATGTGTCGTGTGTGTTATTCTATGGCAAAATTGGGGGATAAGAGAGCGATGCAATATGAAACATGACTTATTATTTTAACAGAAGTAGGTAATGATAAGTATTAATTTTAACAATGATTGTCAACACGATTTATAATTAGAAATTACATGTAATTGTTTATTATAAATTATGCATGTATTAAGTGTTTTTAAAATGATCATGGAGAAAGTAAATATAAAGAAAATAAATGTGATATGCATATGCTCCACGAAGGTCGGGATAAATCTGTCAAAAGTTTGTTGGACTGTTCACTGTCTGAATTTTCTTGAGTTAATGCGATGCGTCAGACCTACTTTACTCGCCCCATACATTTATCAAAAAGTTTCTATTTTCTCAATAGTACGCATCAGAAACAAATTTTCACGTCAACATCGCTTTGTTTAGGAATAATGACACTTGAATTGTTATCAGTATCCAAAGTATAATCACACAAATAAAGGAATTCTTATTGGTTAAATCAGTGGAACCAGTTGAGTAGCGTCTTTCTTGGAGAAGTGCTTGTTGATAATATATTATGTGTAAAAATGAGCGTGGCATTGGAGCGTGGAGAGTCAATATACCCATAAAAAGGGTTCGATCATAAATCGTTATACGCTCGAGGAGTCGTGATAGACGACGTGATTTTCCCGGTTAGTCAAAGTCTGAACAACATACCTGCTCTATCTAAGAAAAAGTGCGTATACGCTGAATAAATTCGTTATTTTCCTGATGTTCGACAGTCTTTTATTTATGTCACGTAGGCAGAAATGGACAGTTTTATAAGAATCATGATTTTGAACTTTGTGAAGCAACAAATACAACATTTATGCTTTGATCGACATCCAATTTATAAAAGTTATAGCTTATTGTAGGTTCTTTAGAGTTGTTCCGTTATTAAAGTATTAAAAGATTCCGCTCCATTGACGTCACATCGTTTTTTACAATTTTGCCTGTATCTCTTAAAGATGTCGTAAAAATGTCATAATTTTACAACGAAATTTAACCACGATACATAAGAATATACCGTCAACTTAAAATCGGTATACTTTCCTATTGAAATTTAGGTGTATTCGTGTAAAACTCAGTTTAGATGGCATATCGTATACAATGCCTCCCTAACGTGCACTGAATCCTTAATTACGTTTGGGGCTTACCAAATTATGAGGGCCTTCGTAGATTGTGTGGTATTAATTGGGAACGGAAGAGGATCAGCAGAAGACCCGCACTATCAAGGATGTAACTTATTGTTAGAGATCCGAAACATATATCTGACCTGATCGTATATAAATATTTTATCAGGTATTCAAATAAATTATTTGCAAAGCTACATTGAAATAACGATGTGTCTGTACGGTATATGCTTCATTACAGGTGTATTTCCAACCCTTTTATAGATATATGATGAGCTTATACAGCATGCAAGAACAATGAGCATTTCGTCCGCGTATATAGACGTTTAGTTTGTGCAAAGTCAGTTGTGCTGCAGCAGAGTATCGTATAGAATCGCTGACCTGAAATTAACTGTGTTGCGGGGATCAAACTGCGATGCTTTTTATATCGAACTTCCAATCAACTGTGGTCTACAATGTAACAATCAAAGTGACTTTGCACAAGTTTCACAGCTACCTGCGGTGTTATAACAAAAACAGATATATGAGAACGTGAGTAATAAATTCTGCACGAATAATGAGATTTTCCACTTGAAATAATTTATTGAAATTTAATGTTCAATAACATGTGAATATGATCTTATATGAAAATGTTACATAAACGCGTATGATTACATCTGAACCCATATGATTTTATTTGATAGTTAATATATAAATGATCATATATTAACATATATATGACTTCCATTTTTAGTCGTATTATGAACATAAAATATTTTATGATTAAAGCTATTTTAAATTTTGTATATTTCGTCATTGAATTGGCAATAATATACATCGTTTATAATAAATACAATCTATCTTTTACCAAAAAGTTTTACAAATCAATTATTCATCTCGAAGTGGTGAAGCTTCCAGAAATGTATATATATATATTACCCGATATTAATTTCACGAGTGAATCAGGCTGATCAATCACCTTCCCCGTTTTCCATTTTCCTCACTACCTTTCGATGCCATATACGCACTCACAGCTTATATATTAATTAACTGGTCGAGCTACCTTCCCTCGTACCTATACTACTGCTTTGAAGTAGCCGCACCGGTGCGCAGGTGCGAGTTGCCGAATAGATCGCAGCGCTTATGAGATAACATTTACAATCTCGGTTAATTAGGCTCGCATCATTAACTGCGTGACGGCTCTCTCTATCTCTCTCCCTCTCGCGATCGAGCGAGTCGGCTGGCGCACGCATATACGAGCTCATTATTCGGCCGCGGAATCTAATGAGCAATTTTGCCACGAGCTGTCATGCGTTGCAAAGACACTCTTGGTTCGAGGCTTATCTAAAGGTCCTCGATTTTACTGCGGAATTAGATGAGATCTTGCGGTTAGGACTGACAATTCAGTTTTAGATCAGGTACTTTGAAAGTTTTAGGGACTTGTGGTAGTTAAATAGACAGAGTTCGTTCTGGTTTGTTGACATTGTGATTTTGTAATTTAATCGATCATTGATCCTTTAACGTGAATATTAAGAGAATATAATGCGATTAATATCAAAATAGAATAACGGCACATATTTGCCGATGATCAAATTTTATTATGTATTAAAGAAATCGTGCATAAAAAATGGTTATAACCTTTTTATTATATTAAATGTGTAATAATTGAATTAAGTTTTATTTTAATATGACAAGTTTAATTATGTAAAAAACCATTGTCCATTTTATAGACAACAAAAATATTTTGACACAATCTAAGTTGATGCTTTTTCTTATAGCTTAAATATGTATATTGTACGTGATTTTGCCAAGAATTAGACCTAATTAATTGTAATGGTCTTTATAGTCCTTTGAAAATTCGCTAATCTACATTATTGAATTTAAGCCCTTTAACTACTTACCACGTGCTTTTTAATCAGGCTGTGTCTTTTTTATGGTCACCGAGGTTTTAAAGTATTCTTCAGATGTGTACTTACGGACTTAAGGAGCTACATTTTTAAAAAAAGATTATTTCCAATTATTAGAGACACACATATCAATAATAATACTATGAAAATACTATAAAAATACTACTATTATTGATACAGGTGTGTCTAACAATAATTAAAATAATCTTTTTTAAAAATGTAGATCCTTAAGTCCATGAGTACACTTCCGAAGAATACTTTGAAGTCTCGGTAATCATAAGAAATGCATTACCTGATTCAAAAACACGTGGCAAATGGTTAAAAGGCTTAAATTCAATAATGTAGATTAGAGAATTTTCAAGGGGCTATCAAGACCACTTAGAGGGGTCAAATTCATGGAAAAAACACATATAATATACATATTTAAGATATAAAATCGTACATCAACTTAGATTGTATCAAAATATTTTTGTTGTCTATAAAATGGACAATGATTTTTACAGAATTTAACTCAGGCTTTTGATCCCTTAAGCAATATATGTGTAAAAAAATTTTTGAGAGGTTTTTGGAATATCTTTAAAAATTTTTGTTAAATTAAAAAAGTAGTAAAAAGTAAAAAGTAAAAGTAGTAAAAAGTAAAAAGTAAAAGTAGTAAGTTACAGTAAAAAAACTTCACTTATCATATAACTTACAAAAAGAAATGTCAACGAAATAATTAATTTTCAGTCTTTTTAAATCAATATTTAACATTTGCATTTTTTATTTCATCATTTTAAATAAATTTAATTACATTATTCATCGAAAGTGGTCGTAAAAGAAAAACTATAGTAACATACTTAATCATGTTTTAATATCGATATTAATACAGTTTCAAGAGCTCTTCTTGACACTCAATTGCACGTTACTTTCGATTTAGTACCTTATAAACTCTCTTAAATATACTTTCATTCTAGCCGCAGTCAATTATTCCCTTAAGATTTATGTGAATTTTTTTTCTTTTCATAAATTAATTTTGTTTCCACCGCCTACACATAAAAATGTATGTAACTTACATTAAATTTTCTTAGATAAAATTTCTTACATTAAAATTTTATAGATGTATGTTACGATTTAAAATTTTAGAATTTAAATATTTCATGATATTTTTAATTATGAATATGTTGTTTAAAGTATATTTACGCAAAGGATGGAAAAATGGCACATTTATTATATTACACCAATTATAGATTAAAATTTACGACTAAGATCCGTAATAGTCAATTTCGAGTCTTTTTTTCAGACACAAAATCTAATGTACACTCGACGTTAAAAATATCTGGTCAAATTTATTTGAATTATTTTTAAAATGCTACAACTTCATTGGATCAAATACTCGTTTTCGCTAACCTCATTTAAGGATTTCTGAAAGTTCAAACAAATTCGACCATATATTTTTAACGTCGAGTTTACGAGTGTTAACTAATTGATTTTCCTCAACCTATTCGGTATTATTTTCATTTTTTAATTCAACTGAATTAATTGATTGAATCTAAATTATGCAGATATATTTCATTGAATATTGTGTGATTTTATATTTTATCTTATTTTTGTGGATACTTTTTTAAAATTATTTCTTAATTAAACCTAATTATAAGAATTATAATCTTTCATTTTTTAAATTATTAACCGTATTCATCAAACGCAATATCAACTATTATAATAGGGGCTCGTTGATACCGTCCGGATTTCCGCAGTTTCAAACTTTGTTTCCTCAGTTGCAGAGGACCAGACTAACTGAAGTTTATTCCAAGAACGATCTATATCTCTACTACGTGTGCCTAACCTTAATCTATCTATACCCGCATCTGATCGATGTGCTGTTTGTGTTGAGTCTTAATTCTGTTGTCCGAAGAATGATATCTCAAAATACAGATGCATTGAAACAATACATAATCGTCCAATTTATACAAGTATACTATCTAACCTGAATTCAAAGTACTTTATTTGGATTTCTCAAAGAGAGAACATTGTAAACATAATGCAGAATTAGAATGTATTTTAATTACATATTTTTCAGCGTACAGCGATCAAGTCTTCAAATATATTTGTGTATCGTTAAGCAATGTAGAACTGACTAGATTTTGGAGCCAAATGGATAATATAAAATTGAATAAATTAGTAACTTTGAAAAACGTTTGAAAATCAAGAGAAATTTTGTTTACATACATCTTATACTAAAAATGTGAAAAATATGCATTATAAAAGTGCGCATAATTTCAATTCAATTTGAATACTTAAAAATGTAATTTTGAATCTATTACATATACGCATCTTTTAATAATTCTTCATTTAATTGATTCTATTAAAGAACTGTTTTGCTGTTAATTTCATTGTTTATGACAGTAATCCAGATATAATCAAATGATACACACAATATTGATTTGTGCTTACCTAATCTATGTCTATCAATGTCCCATTCGTCATTTAGGTATTACTAAATTGATAAAGCTTACACGAAATAATACAATACAATCGATTGAACACCAGCCGATGGCTGTTGTATTAATTAATGCAAATCGAATCCATTTAAATAACTCTTATCTACGATTATTTCTAGATTTTCAAGCAACCATTTCAGTATTACTTTATCGCGATCTTGAATAAGAAAAAGAATTCTAATTGCATTAGAATTTTGCATAGGATAATCACTTTCGGAAAGTTAAAAAATCAATTTCAGTATTTCAAAATGGCCGTGGAAGAGTACATTTTTAAAACTGTTAGAGCATAAGAAAAATATGCAACATTTTTTTTAATATTATTGATAATGCAATTATGAATACCTGTAGGTGTGTCTAAAAAGATGCGTCGGGTCGGATTTTAAAATTCCAAAATAGCGCCCTATTGCAACGTTTCTTATGCAACATTTTGTATTCGCTGTCACGTCTGTCCTTCTGCAAATATTTTAATGCAACAGGTGGAAAATTAAAGGTTTCAACGTGTACTTTATACATGCAAAATTAATTTTTTTTTGTTTCAAAATTACCCCTTTTTTAAAAGCAATAGGTGCGCTATCTTCGTAGTTTGTAATTAAGAGGGTCCGAAATTCATTTCCCTGAATTAGCGACTGAACTATACATTATTTACTTTATAAACAAAATTACGTTTATTTAGCTAAAACCCAAACGCGCTAACCCTCCATTGAGCAATTATGAACCTATGTATGAAGTTTGAATCGTTAAAAAGTTAAGTAAGTTAAGTTCAGTAAGTTAAGTAAGTTAACGTTAAGTTAAGTTACTGCAGCTATAATGCGAGTTTGGGTTTTGTCTAAATATAAGTATTTTTATCATTATAAATAATGATTCACTGCTCGGTCGGTAAAAATCAAGGCGGGAAATTTGAATTCCAAATAGACTTTCGGACCCCCTTAAAGAAAGTGCACTGGGATGTACTTAAAAAATCATAAATTTAAAAAAAAATCGTTAAGATCCGACCAATAGGCCCCGAGATAATATCTCTTTTTCCAACAGCTACTACAGGCGATTTAATTAATACTTTTACTTGAAACTTGGAATGATAGAAGTAAATTATATACTTCAATAGATGAATTCTATTCCGATCATTTTGGCCAACCAGTTCGGTAGAAATGGTCGCGCGGAGCAGCCAAATTAGCAGCCAGTAGAGTATCCAGCGCGCCGCCGACGCGGCACGGTTTTACCACCGCCGTATCGTGTTTTCGCGAGAGGGGAGGTAGTTCGGCGGTGCGCTGGATATTCTGCTGGCTGTTAGTTTAGCTGCTCCGCCGGACATCGCTCTGTACCACGGTCATTTCTACCGAATTGGTTGGCCAAAATGATCGGAATAAAATTCACCTATTGGAGTATATAGTCTACTTCTATCATTCCAAGTTTCAAGTAAAAATATTAATTAGATCGCTGGTAATAGCTGTTGGGAGAAAAAGTTATTATTTAGGCTCCTATTGGTCTGATCCTAATGATATTTATTTTAAATTCATGTTTTTAAGCACATTCCAGTGCACTTTCTTTAATTACCTAAATATTAAAAAAAATTTTGCATAATATTTTTATACTCATTTTTCGACATTTTTGAAAATTTCCCCTTTTCGTCCATTTTGAAATACTGAAATTGATTTTTTAACTTTCGGAAAGTGATAATCCTATGCAAAATTCAATTCTAAACCACTTTATTAGAGTGACATTTCTTTCTATAATCTTTATTTAGCGACTTATTTCAAGAAATGTGAACAAGAGGTATTTTGAGGTAACATTTGACATAAATAAACATACTTCCGGTCCAGATCCATCCTAGAGAATTTAGGGTTATACTCTACAGGCCAAATGCTATCTTTTGACTCCTCGATTATATTCTTAGGTTGCAGTTGGGCTACGGCGATTTATTGTCTCCCCGGCACCCCGACTATCTCAGGTTTAGATCTGAGTCGTTAAAGAAACCTACCTTGATATTTACGATAACAGGATAAGCAAAAAGAAACAAAAAAATTCGCGCTAGGATCGAACGGCCGAATGCCGGGAAGCTTCTGCGCCCTTCGTAATTTCTGGCACTCCACTTATTCATAAGTGGGGAGAAAATTGCGGCCCCGTGGCGTTCCAATTTCTCCATTTTGCACGCGGTCTATGCGTCTTTTTCTAGTGAGGAACCCCAGTGGCCGAGACAGTTCTCAACTCGCCCTCTTGCTTCTTCACAAGCTTTTTAATGTTAAAAGGAATACTTTAGCTATATATACATTGTGGAAACAGATTTGGAGACCTAAGTAATCAAAATACACTATTTTTATAAAGTGCTTTTGGGTTACATGGATGTGTGTGTGCGAGTGTACGTATGCGTATATGTGTGCGTGTGTATTTTAGGACTCATTGTCTTTGTTCTTTTCTCGGCAAAGATATACAAAATTAATTTTTGATGCGTGTTATTTATTGTAGCGTATTTTTGATCTTTGGAGTTTACTTTTTTCGTGTTTTTGGTATGTTAGAGGTAATATCAGTTTATTAGTGCAAATGCATTTGAAAGACCTTGAATTTTTCTAGACCGTTTGTATATAAAGATTTTGGGTCCTTGATTCCAATTTGAAGTCAGATTTTCAAAATTCAAGATAGTGGATTAGATATATGATCGATGAAAATTTAAAAAATATATGGCACAGAAATGTTAGCATCAGATATGTGTTAATTATGCTAAATTATTCCTTACATAAAACCCATGCTATGTAAAGTCGGGTACTTTGCTCTCTTGTATAGGTATAGTGATCAAGAAGTAATTGAATCACTTACCGTGGGTTAACGTCTCCAAGCGATAACACTAAAATGCTTGATGCTGTTGGGATTATGATGTGTACCTACTGGGGACCATTCAGGAATAATGGCATAATAGTATTCACATATAACAGCAATTAAAACTAAGCAAATCCAATAAAATAGTTAACAGATTGATATTTCTTATTTTAATTATGCTTTGCACGTAGTAAAATCATTAGTGTAGTAATATAATTGCTGGTATAACTAATGAACAATTAAACGCAAAATATAAGTTTTTTAATTAATTCAATCAACAAATTGTATTTCAAAAGTTTAAATTGATTGTTCTTAGAGTATCATCTGTCGCACTGCACTTTCCAAAGTAGAAAAGTCAATAGCAAAGTCAGTGTGTGAAGAAAAATCGAAAGTTTTGATTGTCTGCAGTTTGAAGACAAGACCAGTACAAAACAAAGATTAATTTTCATCTTAATAATTCCGTCTATCTTTATAATAATACAGTCTATAAATTATAAGTATATAAAGAAAACTAACAGTTACGTAACAACAACAGCCTCGATAAAACAAAAATCGTAAAGCTCACTTTTGCGGTCTGTCGCTTGGGCGGAACAAACGCCGCGCGCACGTCTGTAGGTGTCCGTGTACGTGTATTCACGGCATTGCATTCAATTTCCGCGCGACACGCGATCGAGCTTTCGGTCTATGATGCAGGCATGTGCGCGCGCGCGCGTCCGCCGTTATGCATACAAAAGCCCGATGCGCCGCTACGCTGCAGGCGTGTATATACGCGCGCATAAGTATATCGTCGAGGTGCGTAATGCACAGCTGTGCGTGACGCGCGCGCGGTTCTTCTGTTCGGGGGAAAGCATATGTGATGATAACATACGTTATAGACGGAAGACATATTTATTATGTTAATTTATATTCGGTGAGCGTTTGTTATTAGATGAAGGGCACTTTTGCACCGTATAATTAATTATCTGTATTTCATATTTGGATTTCATTTGAAGTTTTTAGGTATTTTTTTTTTAACTTATGTGTTTTCAAACCAAACTAAAGTTATTAAGTAGTTTGAGTATGCACAAGACGGAAAAGCTGACTGTTTTATAGGTAAATAATTTATTTATTTGTTTAAGCATATACTCGCTGAATTTGAATACAAATGTGAAAAGAAAAATAAGATTTCGAAAATTAAAATCAAATCAATATATATTTAAGCCATCCAGATAAACTAGGGTGTAATGCTTTTTAAAAATTTTGAAATAATCTTAAAAATAACAAAAAGGTTAAACCATAACATTTTTTAAACTTATATCATTTACATTTTTATTCGTTCTATTTTATTTGACTTTTATGCTTGATTTTCTGGTTTCTTCTGATTTACGTATCATATTTCTATCGTCCTGATAAAGAAAGTCACTATCTGCTTATTTTATGAAAAATGAGTCATTTATACCGTTAGATTCGTAATTAAAAGACGAACATTTTTATGTAATCAGAAATTAAAAATTAATTATAATTTTCAAAGTACCTAACTATAGTATTGAAAAAATTGGAGAAATACCGTTTTCGTAATTCTAACTGCGTCTAATCTTCACGAATTTCAGTAAAGTGGCCCGAATTGACCGAAAAATACTGAATTCCTGCAGATAGGTGTAGATAGGATTGCGTTTTGCAGTAATGTTCGACTTTTCTCGCCAACTTTCTGGCTCGCGTAGACAGGATGTAGGTAGGGCGGGTAGAGGTCAGTATTTTTAACGAAAAATAGTGATATTTACTGGAAAAAGAAATACGTATCTACTATTTTCTAGGATAAAATTAAAGTTTAATAAACAAATTAGTGAGAAATCAGTGGTTTTTCAAATTAGTGGCTTTATTGAATAAATTCACCATAATCTTAGAAAACTATTCATTATAAATATATTTTACATACCAATAACTCTTAGAACACATCTGACTAGTATGATACAGTATTTAACCTCCAAAACTTGAAGAAAAAAATTATTATTCACTTCCTGAAAAACGTAAATTAATGCGTAAAAGTGAAAAAATGACGTTAAATGACAAAACGATATTTACGTAAAGCGTTTATTTTTCATTGAAAGAAAATTAATACCATCATAAAAATATTTTTACATGATGAGTTAAGGAGGTTCAGGAGTTACAAAAAAATACAGAGAACTTAATAAATTTAAAAACTATAATTGTTTAGAGTATCATAAAGTTGCCTGAATTTTTTCAATATTTTATACCGCACATATTTTGAAGATATTTTAATTAGAAGTTTGTCCGCTATACATGGGTTCTTATGAGACTCGAGTTTTAAATACAGATTAACATAGGGTGCGACGTATGTAAAAATGCACAGACAATAATGAAAAACTACATACTCATTCAGTGAAGATTTAGAAAGCTGCATGTGAAATTTCAACCCGTGATACCGCATTTAATTCGAAGAAATCAACGATAAGATAACGTAAACAAAACCTCAAGACTGTAAGCTATGCGTGGTGGTGCGCGGGGAGTGGAGTTTGCGCTGGGAAAAGGGGGAGTCCTTAAACAAAAAACGTTATTTCGAATTTTTGGTCGATAATCACTAGAGAGTGATAGTGAAGATCAATCGGCTTTATTTTAAATTCGAAATATAGTGCTGAAGTGAATTTTGTTAAATTACAGAATACCAATATCTAGACTAACTAAAAATAAATTAATATGAAATAGTTCTTTTCAGTTTGTAATGTTTATTTTCGATAAACATGCCTCCACCGGTATTGACAGACTTTTACTCTTGTACACGAATTTCTTCAACAACATCTAATTACATAACGTCAGTTGGATATTGACTATCATGTGTATTACTGAAAATAATAACTGTTCTTTGTTTTTATACACAAATAATAAACCCAATAAGTATGAAGTGTTTCAATAATTTACTAATTCAGAAAGCCTTCGAGATCTGTTATGCGTTACGTCTCTCCGATATCTAAACATAGCTAAACATAATTTGAATGCCTTCACTCTAATGTCGGATCTTATAGAACTTCCATAGTTAGAATGTCAGTGACGTAAGTTTAACGGCATCCACATCAAAACTACGACTACGAAACAACTGAGAAACCCGATGTACGTAAGGTGGCAGAAATGGAACACCAATCAAAATTCTCAACCCAAGAATCACCCACATAAATTAACTGACGTAAATTTATTCCATAAATATCTAGAATTTCACCTTTATTTATATTTAATATAAAACGTAACGAAGCCTAAATAAACTTAAAGTGATTGTATTTATTATTGGTGAGTTATCGAACACGCTTCACTCTTTGCTGTTCCCGTTATAATGTAATGCCTATTTATGGCTAAATATGGGCAACTTAGTGCCTCTCAATAAATGCTGACTTTTAAATATGTTTATTATTTTGTTCACACTTAATCCATTTTAATCCCTTAAGATGCTTTTACTTCTAAAGCCAAATAATAAATCTATTACGGAAAATCGAAGGATTACTGTTGTAGCTCAAGTCTTTATCACAGCATTACGTGAAAACCAAGAGATTCTCAAATAAAGCTGGTAAAGACGCTAAGCCGATCTCGTTTTGCCCGGATATTCACGCAACCGAGAGATAGAAAGAGAGGAAATTACAGTCAGCCGACGCGAGATCCCGAAGGGATAGAACTAGAAAATCTCGATGAGAACTGGCATGCGCCAAACCATCCATCTATACGCGGGTGAATCGGAAGGCCATTAAGTGTTGCACTCGCACGCGTGGCTGGGGTGAGCAGTTTAAACGTGTACAGGGTGTTGTAAAAACGCGCGCAGTTGGAGTATATCCTGGTTGCCTGGAATCATCTAAATTCTTGTGAGGTAATATATGTAATAATGTACGTAATAATGTCTTATAACAACAATATAGCACTCCAGTGAATGTAATTATAGTGTGAAAGTTTACTACGCATTTTAGTGTCTGTAGGTACTTGTTTCCAAACAGAATCGGCTGATTAAATTTAATCTGATATGCTTGTCAGCCCGCAGAGTTTCCCTGAAATATTTTCTTTAATATATTAGTTTATAAAACATATTTGAACTGTTATTTAATAAACAGAATGTACGACAAAAAAACAGTGATTGATTTAAAAATTCCTTGTTACATCTTGAAAATAGAATAGTAATTTATTAAATTTTTTTAGGCCAGAAGGAAGTTAAACTGATGATTTTCTTTCTATACATATTTTTTGATCACCTAGTATACTTCTATACTCAGGGTTTCATAGGTTTCGATGCTCGTTTCGGTTCGTACGTCATTCAAGAGTTAGTACCTCTTATTTTTTAACGACATTGATCCATACTTGAGCAGAATCATGAAAAATGAATCGCAACCACATTGTACATAAAGCAAAACAAGGTTTTATTTTTGAGTTTCGTTCTCTATCCATTTTTCATTCTAACGAAAGACTTACTAACATTATGAACTTTTACACTCAACCATAGTAAGGAAGAATACCGAATTTCGGTTAACAATATATTCTAATAGATTTCTGTATAGTTGATTTATAAACTATTGACAAAACTTTGACAACGGTATGACGTTGGTTCGGTAGTATCTTTAAACTCTTAACGATATGACGCTACTAAAATATATAAATTTCTGAATTTAGTTTTCCTTTTAAAATTCACAAAGAAATGCACATACATTTGACTCAAACGTATAGAAAAGGCTATAATAGTTAATTTCATTTAACGTTTTAGTTATATTAAATATAAATAATTTTAGTTACTAATTATAGAAAATGCCATGAAAGGAAACTAGTGGCTGTACCAGTAAATTTACGTTTGGTGGTTTTCCTAAATTTAGAACCCGATTTTTATTACAATAAAAACATAATTATTAAAGATAATGACGATTGCATTCCTTAAGACTTAAAATGCGCAAAATCAATATTTGCTTCCACAAAGAGGAAGCTTTGTGATGGTAAAAAGAAAATCGTGCTAAAATCATTATAGAAACATGTTTTAAGACATTACGAATCTCTATTCATTATTTTGTGTGAGTGTGTGTGTGTGTGTGTGTGTGCGTGCGTGTGTGTGTGCGTGCGTGCGTGCGTGCGTGCGTGCGTGCGTGCGTGTGTGTGTGTGTGTGCGTGTGCGTGTGCGTGTGCGTGTGCGTGTGCGTGTGCGTGTGCGTGTACGTATGCGTGTACGTGTGCATGTGGGTGTGCGTGTATATGTGTGTGTTTATGTGTGTGCGTGTGCGTGTGTGTATTGATGTGGATCAGCATTATTCTGAATATGGTGTAAATTAATGTTTCGGAGCTCATTTTTTTTGTCTTTTTTTACGGAAGGCGGATCTAAAATATTTTCTTGTTTTTCGATGCGTTATTGTTTTTTAGCGAGTTTTCGATTTTTGAGTTTTAGTTTATCGGATTTTTTGATACCTTAGAAATAATATCATAGATTGAGTAATCACGAAAGCGTAATTTTATTTAAACGCTTTTATCTCGAAAATATATCATGGAAATTTACTGATATAAATGTATGGTTATTAGTAATATCAAGAGGAAATATTATTTTGATATACACGAAATCGTCATTTTTTTCAAACGATTATATCTGTGAAATATAAGAAATATTTTTGAAAAAAATTGATATAATTAGGAATATGGAAGGATATTTTGTAAAAATTTTGCGGCTTCATCTTTTTCTATTCAAGAGGAAAAAATCTTTTCGTAAAAAAAATTAATTTTTAGTCAATCACGATAATTGGTGTAAATCATTTGATCTAACGCTTTCCAAACGGTAGCTTTTTACTATATCTTAAAAGAGTTCTTTGCCGAGATCACAACGACCTTTATATTTTAAGATATTTAAGGTTATGTATTTTATGAAAAAAAATTTCATCGCTTATATCTCAAGAATGGCACGGTCATTTTTTACCGAACAGGGCTGATTTTTTTAGCTGTTTAATGAAGATTCGAAATTAAATAGTATATTATGCTCCTAGGGAATAAAGTGAGCCAGTAAATGACCATGCCAGTTAGGACTCTCCTCTCAAATACTCTAAATCTATTTTCTTCTCGTTTGGTTAACTCCTACGTTTCGCATCCGTATAGAAGTACTGGCATTATGATTTTTCTATATATTTCTAATTTAGTCTTTCGCAATAGTAATCGTGATTTTAGTAAATTATTTACCGAATATAGACATGCATTTACCGAATGCAGCCTGTTCATGATTTCTTTATGAGTTTCATTTTTGAGATATATTATCGTGCCAAGGTATTTAAAGTCTTAAAGTATGTTCTGGGTTTTTTCTTCATTTATTTCTAGGACTATTTGTTTAGCTGTTTTTATTATGTCTATGTCACCTGCGTATGCTAGAAATTGAGTTAGGGAGCCATTTATTATAATTCCCTCTTTACTTTCTTGTACCACCCTGGCCACGTATTCTAAAACTAAGTTAAATAGGAGGGTTGATAGAGCATCTCCCTGCTTTAGCCCGTTGTGAATGTCAAATGGCTGCAATAGACTTTTACCTGACCTGACTACTATAGAGGCATTTTCTCTTATCTTATCTGTACATGCTACAAATTCTCTCTAATGTACTGCTAGATAGACTCACACCTCTCGCGGAAGATATCCTCGGGGATTACCAGTGTGGATTTCGAGAAACAGGTCAACAAGCGACCAGATGTTCACGGTTAGGCAGCTCCTCGAAAAGAAATGGGAATACGGTGAAACGGTACACCAATTATTCATTGATTTCAAGAAAGCGTATGACTCAATAAGAATATGTAAAAGAACTACTTTTATCAATTTATATCAAAATATGCATAAAAGTGAGAAAACACTATAGTTACTGGCTCCACCATTATGTTTTTTTAAATTCTGACTGCTGATTTGTGATCAGCGACCCCGAAAACCCCTATATACCACATTTTGTCAATTTTTATCGAAATATGCATAAAATTGAGAAAACACTATAGTTACTGGCTCCACAATTTTGATTTTTTAAATTCTCACCTTTGAATCGTAATCAGCGACCTCAAAAACCCCTGTATACCAAATTTTATCAATTTTTATCGAAATATGCATAAAATTAAGTAAACAAAAAAGTTTGATGATGCTTGTATGATATACGATATACTACTTCTTTAAGTAATATTGTCGTACATGTATATTAAAACCATATCTACAAAAGTGACAATCTCTATTCGCATCACAATCGTATTAAAATTTTAAGAAATAATCATATGCGATGTCGTAATAATAAATTTTTGTATAAAAGCTCTTTTTGAAGGTGTAGATATCCACGTTCTTCGTTTGTAAAGAGGTTTAATCTCAGAGACTTTTTTCGATTTAAAAGTGTATCTGTATAGATACACTTTGTGATCTGTTTTCTCGGCGATTTTAAGAACTAATTTTAACCATATCTGCAGTTTCTCACAAGATCGCTTGAAAACATCAATTTTTGTTTGATCTATTGAATAGAGTAGGTTTATTTTAGTAAAAACTGATGAACAGTTTTTGAAATTATCGGGTACGTGAAAAGGAACTGATATAAACGCGTTTTATCGATTTTCTCAATTTCAGTCCGAATGCAGATACCCACTTTTTTCATTTGCACGGCAGTGTACATAGCGAATATGCGGGTGGTGATCACCAAACTTAAGTCAGTTTTTGTTCATTGGTGATCTTTTTATTTTTTCGAATTTTATTTCTATTTCAAAGGTAATAATTATCATTGATTCAGTAAACATGCATTTGAAACAACTTTTGAAATTAATCCTGTTTTCCCGCTCGAAGTTTTGGACAAATTGATTTAATTCTCTGTTATCACTGTTGAAAAGGTTTGATTTAAAATTGATTAAAACTATTAAAATTGATTAAAACTGAACACAATTTTGTATTAGTGATTGATTTTAATATGGGATTGTGCTCCGTATCAATCGTTATTAATGGCAACTCACATACTTTTTTCGCCTGCATACGTTATCCCATCTAGATCTCGCTTATGATTCGTCTGAATATGCTTATGCGCTTATTCCCATATAGCAATGCCAGCCAATTACGAGTGCAATGTGTATACTTTTTCCGCAGGATCCGCGGGAATTTACGAAATCGTCATTTTAATGATTATATCTCTGAAATATACGATAGATATCTTGAAACCAAATTATGAAAATATTTAAAGAAACGTTTGATAATGAGTAACTATATTGACTGAAATTAAAAAAGCGTATATTGATATACGTTTTTATTTCTGAGGTAATTAATTTTTTAATAATTCTAATTATATATGTAATAATTATGATATTAAAAGAGCTACCTATAGTCTTTTGAATGAATGTGTTAATTATAACAAATAATTTCCACATCTACTTGTTAACATATGCGCACATATACATATATTTACATTATATTTAAATTAAGAGTTTTAAAAAAGATTCGCTGTATTTGTTTTGCCAAGATTTCTAAACTTAGATTTTGTTTCTGCGCTTTACATAATATCGCCTCTTAAGAGATATCAAATTATAAATGAGGATACTCATGAAATAATTATAAAATTCAATTTTTATGGGCGAAAGAATGAAAATTTAATTATCTAATTTTAAGGGAAATAAAGAATGTATTCAAGATTTATGTCTTACTAGACTCTTCGTGTATCTACCGCTACGGATATAGCTTTCGGTCAGTGACCTTTTTAGTCTAATTTTATTTTACGTATATTATTCAAAAGTCAATACAATTTGTACGGCCTTCTGCATTCTAATCTACCGTAACGCTCTATTGAATCTGAATTTACATTTTCGCTCACAATGCTTACCTTCCGGTAAGAAATTGTTCGGGTAACTTCAGTCAGTATGATAATGTATTTAAATTTCGAAGTGTCAATGTATACATAAATATTTTGAATAAATGACATAAAAGTGCAAATATTACGAATGCGAATATGATTTTCTTTTCATAATTCTTGTAAAGCATTTGTAACTATATTTCTAATTCACACTGAATATTTGTTCCACCTTCTACATTTGTTTTATTAATTAAAAGAAAATTATTTTAGTCCAAAAATACTTTATTTCACTGTCTAGATGTAACTGATTAGTCAAAACCAGAAGTTCTTTGTAGCAAAAATAAAATGTTTTAAAAAATCACCTTAAAAAGAGCTTGTATACGCACAAGCTAGAGATCCACCCACATTCAAGCTAAAATTCAAATACACCCAAGCAGACCCCGACTCATCCCTCTTAAATCTCAAACAACAACTGAAAACCATCGATTACTCCTCCCACGCTCTCCCAGCAACAATGAAAGAAACCCTTGAACCGCAAAAAATTGCGAAAGAAAGAGAGAACGAAAAATGCGTACCCACTGCGACGAAAATTTCATTGCGCAACCTCCTTACACACACACGCACGCACGCACCACCCAACGACATTTCAACGGCGCGGACCAGATGGAAAATGTCGCGCGTCACGCGAGGCGGACGTGCTCATTATCTTTAACCGCGGTGCCCGCGCCCGAGAGAGATCATCCACCCCCGCGCCGAGGAAATCTGTTTACAACTTGTGCGCGCGCTCGTGGCCTCACGAAGGCGACAATGTTTGTCCGGGTATATATATATACGCGACGCTTTAATTAAACGCAGGCGCGTTCATCGACCGGACGTACGTCGTCGCGTCGTCGCAGGATTTACGGCGAGGAGCGTCACCGTGGTAGAGGATTTTTTTTCGTCTTTGTCGGTCGTTAACCGATCGAGCGATATCGGATTACGCGCGGGCGTTGGGAGTGCGTTTAGAGGTGAGTTGGGTCAAGGGATGATGGGTGAAAAATTTGCGGTATTTAGAGATGTTCGTCGATAAAGGGGGAGAGCATGAGTTAAAGCGTGTAAAAATGGTTAGACGTTACGTAGAGAGCGAAAATATTTTGACGTATGATACGTTCATGTAAGTTTTTGAAACTTAAATGTGTATGATTTATCTGATTTTGCCATGATACTGTCAGCTCTAAGTGGTCTTTATAGTACTCTAAGTGTTTGTTAATCTCATGATTGAGTTTACAATTTTTGTTATCATTTGTCACGGGTTTCTGAAACAAGCGCGATACATTTCAAGGCCAACGAGAATTTAAAGTATTATTTAAAAATGTACTCATGGACTTTTCGGTTTACGTTTCTGCACAAAAATTATTTTACTGTTAGACATAGATATTTGGCTAATAATAACATTTTCATAGGATTTTATTGTACTACGCTGATAAAACACATTTTAAAATTGAAAAAAAAAGTTTTCATTAAAGTAATGCAGCTAACTGTTTCCGAAGATATGATAAAATATGATTTTTTTAACAAAAATCGGTGTATCTTCACCTTATTGCATTATTACCAAAAGTACTTATTCAATTGAAAAGAATATATTATATGAAAAGTGGTTTCATATCTTAAAAATGGCCTTATTGGCTGTATCGTATAGTTTATTGAAGAAAAAGAAAAATCTAAATATGATTTTTATAGTAAGACTGGAAAGTTATTCTACTCTTAAATTAATTAAAAGAGAATACCCATGGATATACAATGTTAATCGAAACATAAATTAAAAGAAAAATTAGTTCCAAGAACAGGGAAAGTTGCGAAAAACTTGATCGAAATTTGCGGAAATAAGTAGAAAAGTCAAAGTATGGTTAGACCTAATATATTGTATTAAATGGAGAATATTCATAAACAATATTATCTTTTATAATATCATATATATATTTTCAATTTTAAAATGTGTTTTATCAGCGTAGTACAATAAAATCCTATGAAAATGTTATTATTAGCCAAATATCTATGTCTAACAGTAAAATAATTTTTGTGCAGAAACGTAAACCGAAAAGTCCATGAGTACATTTTTAAATAATACTTTAATATATATATATATATATATATATATATATATATATATATATATATATATATATATATATATATATATATATGATATTTGATGACATTTTTACGTGAGTTTCTTGAATGATATGGCATATGGTATATATATATATATATATATATATATATATATATATATATATATATATATATATATACATATCAACGGAGATTAAAGATTCTAAATTACGCAAAACCAGAAAAGCTATTTACAATCGAATAAGCCTACTTTAACAATTGAAGTCTAGATTGTAAAAAAGTTATTGAAGAGGGACACAAATTTGCATTTTTGTAGAAACTCATCCATATACGGTGTACGCGTGCATGTAGATTTTTTGACACAGTGAAATGAAAAAAGTTTGGTGAAAAAGATCTGAAGATTCACGCTGATGTACGGGTTTGCAGTGCTGGCTCGCGAAATTTAATTAAACGAACGTAAATTCCACAGTTGGCGAAAGAAGCGTTCGTGAAACTTATAATTAATGAATATTAAGAGAGCTATTAATATTATGATTGTGAGATTTTTTCGTAAAGAATGCATGATTACATACGGGTAATAAGAAAATGGCTAGTCTTTATTTCCATTTATTAATAAATGTGTTAAAAAACAACTTTAATTGTTATATTTTCATTAAATAATTAGCTCGTACACTATGTTATAGATATTTTATTTCCAATTATATAAGAAAACTATACTATCACATTAAAATTGAGAAACTGTCATTTTGTATGACAACCGCGTTTTATCAATAAATGTTATTCAATTTCTTCTACCTAAATTTTAAAATTCACTGATGTAAAATAATTTTAACGATTGAGAATCCTATTAAAGTAGATAGAAAATCATCCACTCTATTTCACAGGAATGATCTCTTGTTTGTGGAATTCTGTATTCCTTACATTTTCAGCAAATGTTGTAAAGTGCTATTGAAACCTTCTTGACAGTGTTATACATATATAAGTTTACTATTTCACGCGGCTGACTTCCATTTTGCTCTGACAGAGTAAGAGAGGAATACCACATCATTCAAGAAATTTACGAATTGCGTAAAAACGACTAGTGTGCTAGAGTAATAGGATTAAAAAGATACGATAAGATAGATAAAATGCTCTTAAAGGCTTTCAATGGGTAACTCATAAATTATACCTCAGTATTAACATAGCAAAACTGTATTCTTCAAAATATTTTAAATGTATCTTATTTTGGGTGCATTATTATAAATTTTATTTAGTCTTCATCCATATAATTTTCATGAAACATCTCAATTAGTGTTCGTGATAAACGATAGATGAATAATAAATTGTATATTAATAATATGTCTAGAGAAACGAAAATTTTCTTCTAAATTATTTGACAATATTGTGTACTTGGAAGAAGACTATTTATCCTATCTCATATCTACCTACAGTTATATTCTTATGTCTATTGTTCTTTTATTATAAACAAGATACATAATTAAAATATTCTAAAAAATAATAGAATTATTAACGATTGTATCAGTTTTATAAACAATATTTTACAATCTGAATTTGACAGAATATGAAAAAATCAAAAACATGTCATAATAAATCTGTATTTAGGTACACAACAAAATTCAATCCAAGATATAAAGGAAAGTTCGCATGAGTTTTATAAAATACAAACAACAGATTGTAAATGTTGTTTTTTTTTAATATATCACAATAAATAATAATAAAATGAGACAAAAACTATTAGATATCAAGATCTTAACATGGAAATATCTAGATCTTATGTAGAAAAATATAAACTTGGATGTAAATTGCACACTATTAGTATTACGATATATGATAGTGTTAATTAAAATGGAAAGCTCATAGCCTATCCAAACAGATCTAGTTACAAACTGAAATGTAAACGAAACTTCCTGAATAAGCCACAACTACTTATAGGGTCTGCTAAATTGTATGTGTAGGATGCTAGTATGATCAAATTTTAGATAAAAATATATTAATAAAGCATTTTTTAGAAAATATTTTAACTGAAAAACATGATTAATTGTGATTATAAATGTACATTTCACAAACAATCATAATTGATTGCAATGTGATTCTACTATTTCTTAAAATATACCCCAATAAATAATTAAGTTAATTTCAATTTCTAAATGAGGTTGTTTTTTGCTTACATATATTGTATGTAAGAAGATTTTTAAGATTTCACTAGACATCATTAGACAAACATTTTTCTAAGATCGATCAAATTACAAAGCAATATATCTCGTACACTACTATGTATACTCGTTAACTTTACGAATCACGTACTTATAAACTATCTTGTAGAGATTCAACTCGAGTCTGTTGTTAGGGGGGAGAAGATCAAAACATGCGCGGAACTCGTATACGTGTACATAGAATAGAAGCGACAACGAAAAGAAAGTTTCGTCACGAACTTTCAACGACAGGGGTCGTATTTATTTGTGTCGTCGTCATTTAGGAAGTTCATCTTCCTGACGGAAACTTCCCTGTAGCCTCGAGCGGCACTTCCGCAGTCTGCACGTGTCGAAAATACTGCCGGACCTCGTGTATCGTATTAATCAGTCTCGAACCCTTGCGATCAACTGAATTTCAAATTACTCTTTTATCTCTCTGATTACACATCCTGTGTTAATATATCTATGTGTTCAGCATTGCACTGTGTCTTAATTGATTTTTGACAGTGTTGCATGTACAACTGTTAAATTTTTACTAATCCTACATCTATACAGTCAAATATTTACGAATCCTACATCTATACAGTCAAATATTGAGAACAATAAAATATTAGAGTGAAAAAAATGTTAAGTGTTATGATATTTTATTTTTCATTTTCCATCACAATAATGTTGTTACCACTATCTGTAAAGTGCTAATATAATAGCAATATCAGTTTAATACTTTTTATACATGAGTGGCCCGTTTTGATTAATGTGTTTGATTAACGCGATTCTCGAGCATTTAGATTATAACAATTCATTATCTCTCAAAGCGTTAGATTCTCTTATATAGTTATGCAGCGTAATATTATTTAGGTAGTTAGTACGCAAATATGATTTTGTTTTGTCCCAAATGGGAACTCTAGAAATCATATGATTAAGTAGCCTATTACACTCTAGTCTCCCTTATATGATATGTGCCATACTTAGATTAAAATTTAGAAATATCTCCTTACAAATAAAAAAACATTTTCGCTTGTAGACCATCACTCTTGAGTGTTACAGATAGAAGTAAAAGTATATATAATGAACAGAGAGACTCCATATACTTGATTTTATTATCAATGTCTGGTGGTTATAAACATCATTTTTCACGTCAACAGATTAATTAATTTTGTTATTTGTAATTTTGGTATTAACGGGGCAAAACACAGTTGAAATTATGCAAAAATCGTTTTATTATTCCCTATTTCGATAGGAAACTTCCCGCAGAATATGCTCCCGTTTGGTTTTATAATGTTTAAAAATTTTGTTTCAAAGTTATACGCCAAATACCAAAAGTACTTTTTAGCTATTTTTACTTAAAATCACGTCATTTTACAAAAATTTGTTTATTGAGTTAAGAATTGCTTGCATTTTTTTCTAAGTTACTGTGAGTAAAATATTGAATATATTAACCAAATATACGTTAAAATATCAGAAAAGAATAGTGTATACATTAGAAAATTAGATATAATATTTTTTATATGACGAAATTTGTAAAATTCATTTGTAAAAGGAAAATCAAAAATATATATAATTTGAATTCTTTTGGAAAATTTTGTGACGGTCAGTTCCGTTCCTGTATTCTAACGTACCTATTGTCTTGTAGCGTCATGGACAGTATTATATGTAACATCTATGTATTGAGAGACATTTTTGTCACCTGTTCGATGTTATAATATGTAAACACAGCTGATATCTGTGATTTTAGCATTAATTAATCTGTGATTTTTATAATTGGGTAAAAAAATGAAAGAAAAAATTTTGATCGACATATGATAAATAGGTGGAGAACCTAAGCCGATTCATACATCAATTCGAATTTTTGAAAATTATTAAGATTTACACAAGTTACAACGTTTTAAAGTTTCTTTGTGTGACGTCACCATAATAAGACATCAAAGGATACCGGCGTTAATATCATGACGTCACAACAACTTCAAAACGCTGTATCTTCTTTAATTTTCGAAATATTTGAAAAATTTCAATAGTTCAAAAAGAAAGTAACATGTGATCTATCGAAATACGGTATTAGATATAATACATTTTTTACACAATTATTGTTAAGTAGGAATAATAGTTTTCGCGTTCGTGAATGAATTCGCGAGTGAAAACTAAGTGAAATGTAGTGTAGTGAAAAGCATATTTATATTATATAAATCTAAAATAGAGGCTAATTGTAAATTTTAATAATAGGAAAATACAACAAGTGCAAGTGTAAGTGCAAGTGTGATTAAAAAGTGTAAATAGTATAAATTGTGTAGTGTGATAAGTGTATAAAAATGTCTTCTAATAAAGCGAAAGATAAATATGGGAGATATGCAAGCACTTATCAGGATAACAAGTTTTCTCGAGGTAGACCTAAGAAGAAACCAAGCGGATTTTATGCAAAGAGATAAGTGATGATCCGGATCAGAAGAGACAAAGACCGTCTTCAACTTCAAGAAAACTTAACATCGCATCATCAGTTCATGAGTCTTGTGATTCAAAAAATCGAATTATTGACATTAATATACTATTTTCTGAACTCAAAGATATTGTACATTGCAGTAAATGTCATAGCAATGTACAGTTCAGTGAGTCAAGTACACAAGGACTTCGATTTAAAATTGATGTTGTGTATGCACAGTGTGGTCAAATAGCTGCCATAAACTCAAGTATGAAAGTAGGTAAGAAAGGAAACGCATGGGAAGTGGATAGAAGAAGTTTACTTGCTTTACGTGCATTTAGCTATGGACATGCAGGATTGTTTACTTTCTGCGGCATTATAGATTTTCAAAAGCCAGTACTTGTTTTACGTGTATTTGGCTATGGACATGCTAGATTGTTTACTTTCTGCGGCATTATGGATTTTCAAAAGTCAGTAGCACAATCTGCTTTTGATTCAATAAGTAAGAGTGCATTAATGCTGTAGTTCAAGAAGAAATGGACGCGACACGACCAAATACTAAGGGATTAGATGTTTCTGGTGATGGCTCATGGAGGAAGAAGGACTTTTCTACTTTGCAAGGCCTTGTCAGCGTCATCGGAAATAAAACTGGAAAGGTTTTAGATGTCGCTATAAAAAATAATTTCTGCAAATCCTGCGTCAACTGCAAGGACAGACAAGGAACTGTTGAATATCAGGAGTGGTATGAAGAGTATGGACCATAGTGCAGTGCTAACCATGAAGGCAGTGCTGGAAAGATGGAAGTGAATGGGATTTTCGAGATGTTTCAAAGCTCAGAAGAAAAGTTCAGTGCCATGTACCAACATTATATCGGAGATGGTGACTCCAAAGTCTTCAAGGTAGTGACTGAAGCACAACCTTATGGTAGCAGATTAACTGTTGCGAAGAAAAAGTGCATTGGTCAAGTTCAGAAGAGAATGGACACGCTTCTCAGGGACTTGAAGAAGTCACTTGCTAGACAAGCACTCTCGGGTGGAAAAGGTATTTGAGGATTAGGACGGCTGACTGGACAAGTGATCGACAGACTGTCTTCCTATTACGGCAAAGCAATCAGGGATCACTGTGATTCTGTAAAAGACATGTCCATTGCAATCTAGGCAACTTTTTATCATCAACTATCGATAGACAATAAGGCCTAGTATCACTTGTGCCTGAAAGGAGTCAACAGCTGGTACAAATGGCAAGAAGTGAAGGCTCTGAAGATAAAGAATTTTACATAAAAGAGTAACATTCCATCTGCTGTCATGGACAAAATCAAGTACCTCAATACTCTCATAAGAATGACAGTTGAGGTTAAGATGATCAAGAAAAAGACCGAAGCTTTAAGAATACGATGAAAAAAAGATAAGAGTTTAAGAAAGTTTTAATCAATTAAAATATTATTTTTTTTATTAAATCCACTAAATTAATCTTTTTGCATTACAGGTAAATCTATACAATTAAAAGTAGCTTATTATATCTAGATGTGGATATCCACTATTGAAAAGCTTTGTTTTGATGGACAGAAGAAATTAAAACCACAAAAAATTCTGTTTTTTGACACTTCAGGCACTGGCCTGGTGCCAAAACTCCTCCAGGTTTATGGATATTACTTTTCAATACATTAGTTATGGTATGAATATAGGAAATTAATTTTTAAATCGTAGAAACATTTTTACAGACATATTATTTTTTCTTTAATTAATTTTTAATTAATTTCCTGTATTCATACCATAACTAATGTATTGAAAAGTGATATCCACCAACCTGGAGGAGTTTGGACCAGTGGTACATTTCGAATCTTACGGGCAGTGGATTGGGAGCTTAAACAGTCTTTCTATTATTAATAGGTGCTCATGGGTTTTAAGAGACCATAGACCTTTAAAAATATAGGTAAATATGTATACTTTTAGTACAACAAATGTTAGTTACATTGAAATATTTAAAATATTTATTATTTTTTTTATATTTTAAAGGTGGTGTATAATATAGTATTGTATATAAAATTATTTGTGTACTTTCCATTTTAAGTTTGATACCTATAATATTTTTTACTTATATTCTTATATATAAATAAAGTTTTATTTATGATAGAAAGAATCGAACGATTCAATTAAAATTTCTAATGCTTATGATTTATATCACTATATATATATATATATATATATATATATATATATATATATATATATATATATATATATATATATATATATATATATATATATATATATATATATATATATATATATATATATATATATATATATATATATATATATATATATATATATATATATATAGAAGAAATTTTTGTTTAATTTAAGAATAATTTATATAGTGTACCATGTGGTCGAAATTGCTTTTGCAAAAAAAGCTGGTGCAGATGATTCCAGTTGACACAACAATCCAAAACTGAAAAATGATAATATTTTTCGATTATTATGAGTGTAATTATCTCGTCTCAACCAAAATTATTCTCACACATAATTCCCAATTTTTTATGTATAAGGATAATTTTAGTTTGAATGAGAAATACACTCATAACAATCAAGAAAAGTTTTAGTTTTTTGGTTTTGGATTATTGTGTCATCCGAAATCACATGCACGAATGAAGCATTTACTTTTTAAGGAAGCAACTTCGACCTACTGACACACGAAGCATCTACTTTTTAAAGAAGCAACTTAGACCAACATTTTGAGAATATTACACTGTATAGAGCAATAATTGTCTATTTTACTAATACAACAATATCTTAAAGTATAAGTCTAGAAGTATTAAGTTATATTTTTCAGTGTGAAAACAAATTAATTTTAATTATTTTGCATTTACGAAACATTGCAAAACAAAAAATCACTGATACAGATATTCAGTATTTTAAACCCGAGTTAGATACTGGATAAGTATTTTTCCAAAGAATTCTAGAATAATACGTTATATTACTTAATTTATATCCTCTTGAAATATAATACGCTCAATTGGTACGTTTAGATGACACAAAAAACATGATGTTTATCGGGTGGCACGGGCTACCCGCCATTACTCATCGGATAACCTATAAAATGACTTTTCACACAAATTGCTCTTTCTACCCACAAAATTAATTAATCTTTCAAATTTCTTATTAATTGGGTTTATCTTGGAACTTGCGTGGGTTTTAACCTTCTATAGCATTACTTTAAGAAATATTAAACTATTTATTTACATTAAAACTCAGTTGGACCGGGCTACCCCATTCTTCCCGATAGCTTAAGATTTATTTAAATTTCTCCTATTTTCGGCGCGTCTGTATCAGTAGAATACCCGCATAAACAGATTTTTAATTAGTTAAGATTTTTTACTGTAAGTTAATTAAGTCCAACATTTTCAAGGTCTTCTAAATTTCGTAATATAAGAGTTACAAAGAATTTGTGTCATATATTATATTAGATATTGGCATAGCTGTATTGTTATCTATCGCCGTAGGTAAAAATATTTTTGAATACAAACAACGTAGGAATCAACATTTAAGGGGGCTCTCAGGTGAAAAATAAAACTTCCGTACCTTTAAGGCTAACAAAATAATATTTACATGGCATGTTAATAATGATATTATCAAATCATACACATCTTTTAAATAAAATTTATCGAAAAATATTGAAGTTATTGAGAATAATAGGTTTATTTGAAGTAAAACATAGGCTGTACTGTAGAAGTTGTTGGTGCACACCACAATGACATTTATAAACCAACAAATTTAATAGTGTTTTTGACAGTAAAGTCAGCTGAAAATACCAATTTTTACTCAACTATGTGTTTTTTAAAAATAATAAATATTTGGTGATTAAAAATTGTTAAAAACAGTGCAAATTTGTTAATAGAATCATTTAACTCGAGCTTTGTCATGGATATTTATAAAATATTTCAGCTATCTAACGTTGAGAATGCTTCAAAGAACGTATCCTATAATTTTCATCAAGATTGATTATTTTGGTATGCGCCAACGACATTTTGTAGATTGAAAATTTAAATAATGAGAAAACAGGTATTGATGAAAAATACTGAAAAATGTAACTTTATTTTATAATACGTTACTACAAATTTACAAAACTTTATTATATTTATAAAAATAAATAAAGAGCTTTTAAAAGGAAGTATAGATTATTTTTAACCTAAAAAACAAAAAAAAAGACTTTCTTTTATTTAATTTCCACGGCCTTTAAACGATCGAAATTAGGCAAAATAACGTGACATTGTAATAAATAGCTTTGACTAAACTATGAAATCTTTTAGCTTAAAATATAAAATATCATTATATTGCTGTTTCTACTTGTTAAGTAAGAGTTGAACCAACTTTTGAAACACTAAAGAAATTTCGAAATTTTTCAAAAAAATCACCGGAGAGCCACCTTAAGCACCCGAATTGCGTCTATGATAAGAATCTGAGATCAAACTGTACTGAACTTTCTCTCTCTCTCACCACTTACTCATCTTATCCCTTTTTTTCTTTCTCTCTCTCTCTCTCTTTCACCGCATCTCAATTTTCATCTCGGTATAACCGCACTAAATTCCTGACGATACGGCCGATCTGTCTTACGGGAATACGTCTCAACCGGATTACCACCTGACCGCGTGTGCGTGGTTCGGATTCTTGATTAATTTATCAGGAATTACGTGTGTGCGCCCGATCCGGCCGTACCCTTAATTAAAGTCGCCGAATTATTGGACAGCGAACTTCGCTCTTGTATCATGGGGGTATTGAAGTGGAGAAGGTTTTTATCGCTGGATTTCTCTCAACCTCATGATGGCTCGAAGTAGCTGAAGGGATCTTGAGATTTTCGTTGGCGTCTATTACATTTTTCACTGTTCTCTTTAAGCTTATCAGTGGTGCAGAGATCGAAAAAGTATATGAAGAGCTTATAGTTAAATGTAAAAAAATGTGATATAAATGTTAAAATATAATTCACAGTATCATTTTTTTAAAAAGGTAAAAATTCTTATGATGTATGGGTGCCTATAATATATTCTATAAGAAGCTTCTGTTTATTGAAAAGTTTATTAACTTTAATTTACCTTGGATCTTAATTTAAGAAGTTTTGATGCTGCTTCAGTTTATGAGGGAACAAAAATTGCCATATTATCCACGATGGCGAAAATAAAGATATAATTTGGTTATTTATTTATTAATTACTTATTTATTTATTTATTTACTCTATAAAAGTTAACAAATTAATATTATATTTTTATTATGTATTTCTAAAGTGTCTTTAATCTGTAGTTAAAAAAGGATAAAAATATTGGCTTAAGCAGAAAACATAGTCTCATTATTGTCTGGCACACTTTAACTCTCTTATTATTATTGTTTATCTGAGGTCGAAGTTCAAGTGAACTTTGTAGAGGTAATTTAATGCATATACGCATCAGACCTGGTTTCCTATAGTCATAATGCATCCATTCGCCTCTCCTACACTTTAAGAATGTAGTAGGTGAAATGTATGCATCATAACTAACTCTACAGTTTCAAGTGGGATCCAAATCATCTGATGGATGATTAAATAGATTTTTTTATACACATCTTCATAAATTGTGGTAAAAATAAGTAATCAATAGCGAACATTTTACATATTTTCTTTTTAAATCAGACTTTAATTTTTCCGGAATAACATATATTTTTACTGTGATTAATGTAATTTTAATGTATTTTAGTGCATATTTATTTATTACAGAGAATACATGTTTAAGTACTTAGAAAGCTGATAGGTAATAAATAACATTTTTTAATTAAATTTTACAATAATGAATACGTCAAGATTGTACTAATCACGAAGAGCCTAACAGATATCCTGTTTTGGCATTCTCAGCACAATAGGCTCAGGAGACGTCACGATGTTTTTAGAGATACCATATCTACAGTGTAGCACGTAAAGCATAACAAGTATTTCTTGTGTACCTGCCCTCAATATCATACAATAAGAAGAAAGCAAATTAACATGTTATTAATAATACAAAATATTTTATTTGATTTTGAATTTTAAATTTTGTAATAAGATAATAAAAACGATGTAAAAATTATTAATATTTTTACTAAGATGATTATTTTTTATTTATGTATTGAGGTGTATGATTTAATAGATTTTATATAATAAGAAATCTAAATTTGTGATTATACTAATTATAATTTTTAAATTATAGTAATTAAATTTGATAACTCTATTATAGTCTAATTTTATTTTTAATATTTTGCACTATATTTATTTTATCGTAATTTAAGTTCTGTTGTTAAAAATAATTCACTTAGTCGCGATTATAAAAATTTTATTCATATTCCTTCAATAATTTTTGATACGTAACTGAAGCACGATTCATATTGACCAATGTGAATTCTCTGCACAGGCATAGACACACGCACATACACACAAAGAGCCTTTTTTAATCCCTTTGAAGTCCAAGTTCGTACAGTCGACATGACCCATTTCAATACAACAACATTGGCTTCCAGCGTGACTATTACGACTTTGATCCTGTACTTTGATAACTCAATACATAGAACTCTATTTACATCGGAACTGCTTTCAAATTGACAAAGCAACTTCTTTACACCTCTAAAAGGAACCTTATTATTATTGTCACTTAATAAATATTATTATTTTATCACAACGTTACAAAGTATATGAATTCAATTATTTAGCATTTTTGGCTATGTTATTAAATTTTCCAGAACTAAAGATTAAAAAATTTAAGATTGAATTATTGTCATCGTCTTTTTTTAATAGTGTCACACTTTATACCCCCGCACAAAGAAATCATTACTACTACGACCCCATAAAAAGCGAATAAATCCAAGAAGCCCTTTGCCCATGCCCCTATCTCCCCGCATAAAATATTCACATCCAATCCTCTCTCATATTCATCACTCAGCGATACTCTCTCTCTCCTCTCTCTCTCTCTCTCTCACTCTCGCAATTCACGCTCATATTCTCTTAACTGCCGCGGCGCGTGATGCTTGTTTCACGCGCTCGCGCGCGCGCGTCGGCCCTTCACGCGTCTGACGCGTATAAAGCGTCCGAGGTTCAGTCAGCGCTCCCTCCCCCCTCCAACAAGCAAATTACTCACTTTGTCTCTCGGCCATTTTCCCTCTCCAGTCTTATCTCTTTCACCTAGGCTCTGCGCTTTTTACGCCTACTTCTTTCTCGCCGACGCTCAACGACGTCGATTTTTCCGCCTGCCTCGTTTCTCTCCCTCTCTCCCTCTTCTTTTTTCGACTCCGCGCTCGCGTGCTCTATCCGTCTCTCGCGCTGCTGCTCCCTTTTTCGCCCATCGGCTAGACTCTCTTCCCCTCTCGCGTGTATTTTTTTTTCGCGCGACACGACCAGGCGTGACTTTTCCACTTAGCTCGAAAGCCCTTTGAAGCGATGGCAATTCGTTACGTGTCAGCTGTCGGGGGGTGAGGCGTGCCCGAGGAAATAAGTTTTATGCCGGGCGAGGGTACGTGTCCCGTGCGCGGTGCGCGCCACTCGCGAGTCTAATTTGTATGGAATTAGCATCGTGGCACTGCGGTGCGGAGGATCGACGCGACGCAACGAGTGTCTGATGGGGTTACTGAATTTGTGGATGTGTATGCTGCGCGGATGGTATGAATATATATAACACCGAGATTCGAATGAACTTGTTGCGCTTGGGCTCTGGAACGCAGGAAATACGCTGCCGACTGTTGCTTATCAATGTTTTCTTGAGTGGAAATGAATTAGTTTTGTCAAAAAGTATCTGTACCAAAATCTACAAAATCTGTTAGGTGCATTTGACAGAATGTGCTTTTTTATGAGAGCATGTGTCAATCTGTTTCACAAAATACATTAAATAAAACTAATTAATGTTTCAAAATAATTAAAAAAAAAATAATTTTTATTAAATTGTTCCAATCTATGGGCATCAGTCCATATCTGTGATAGTATGTGCCAACTGCCGAAACTCTTACGAAAAAGACACTCAATATTTGAGTGTTTACACTCAAAATAAACACTGAAAATAACGCTCAAAGTAACACCTAACTTGAGGGTGATTTCGGTTGCTACTTAAAACTCAAGTTGAGTATAAGACTTAAGTTAAGCGTTATTTTTATCTTGAGAGTTAACTCTGAACTTGAGTGCTACTCTCAACTTAAAATACTCAAAAGAAACACCTATCTACAGACTGTCAACTTTAGTTTGGATTCATATCCTCAACTTGAGAGTAGACTCTCATTTTGAGCATTTACTCTCAATTTAAGGTTTACCTTTTAATTGAGATTTTGTTTGAAGTTTACTGTCAAGTTGAGAGTAAACTCCCAAGTGAAAAAAGCCGTGAGTAGGATTTGAACCCGTGAAATTTAGATTCAAAATCCTATACTCTACCGACTAAGCCACACTTGCTCTGTCATGAGGCAACGTTTAAATTAATATAAAGCACGTCTTTTGGGGTCGCTGATTTTAAATCTAGCATTAGATTTGCATAATTAATTTAATTAAACAATTTTTTAAACACATTATTACAAGGTTTTATTATTCCCAAAAACTGACTTCAGAATTATGTTCTATAGTATAAATGAATAAATAAATAAAAAATAAATGAATAAATAAATAATGAATAAATAAATAAACAATAAATAAATAATAAATTAATAAATATATATATATATAATCAAAATATGTATGCATTTTATACTTATGCTTACATTTTTTTCTACCTTACCGACAATTCACTTTTATCATTTTTTTCCATAATAAATTATTCTTTTTAGAAAGAAACGCTATTATATGAGCTTAGAATTTACATAACGAATTTTAAATTAAAGTTTTGAGACACTTCACTATCAACGGTAGAAGAATAATTGGGTGAAATACACAATTATAATTGTATCTATACAAACTCTATTTTAAGATGAGGTGAAAGGCCAGTTTTTAAAACCGTTTTCTGAGTCTGCATAATAATAGAATCTTATGAAAATTTAACTAGATAATGTTTACATAAATATGAAGTGCATAGCAAATAGTTTTATTTAAAAAATCAATGTTTTACAGGAATCTGTATTATAGACTTCTGTATTTTAAACACATATTTGAGATTAAATAATCTTTCTTAAAAAAGCGGCTTGTTATGCCTTCCGATTTAATAGATTCCGTTATTATTTGCAACCAGAAAACAGTTTTGAATATTTTCGGTGGTAAGCAATGCGTATGGGTTCTTTTTACATCCTCGCAAATTTAATTGTTCAGTTTTTTATGACATTTATTTAATATAATGTAAAAAAAAGTTATTAAAACTGTGGGTTTACTAAAAAAATGTATATTATTGAAAGTTATAGTTTAAAAATGGTAAGAACATTTTCAATTTGTCGAGTCTACGATTGAAAAACGTTCATTGTAAATGGTAAACTAATTTTTTTATATCTTCGTAATAATATTTTATGAGATTTAATATGCGTTCTAGAGTCTGGCTACATGTCTTAAAAATTTTAAAACATGTATTTTCAACTTACCAAAAAACCAATACTTAATTCCGCAAATGAAAAAGTCATGAAGGAATAATGGAAAATAGGGGGGGGGGGGGTCGATCGGCAGCATAAAATATAGCGTTTTGTTCCAAAATATTTTTTCATTACCAAAAAAAAATTTTAATTTAAAACTGAGGCATACATTTATGGTTCTATTGTTTAAACTTTTGTTATAAATTAAAAATTGATTTCCTTACGATAGCTGCTTTCGCGGTGTATTTTAGGGTGCAGATTTAGGATGCATATTTTATTTAAACATTTAATGTAAATCAAAAATTGTTTTCCTTGGAATATGGGTTTTTAAGATTATAGTTTTTAATTTTCATATTTACCAAAACAAATAAGGCGCAAATTACAATAAATGTTAAATGTCTCGATTACTCGAACTGTTTCTTTGAAATAATGTATAGAATAATCGACACTTTTGAAAAATATAATCCTGAACAGTATATTTAATAATTCAATTAGGGTGATTATCTCATTTAGGCATTTCACAATTTTTTGAATTATAAAAATCAAAGTGTTAATGTCAATGTTTACTTGACATATTTCTTTGGATCCATTTTTTAACCAGTCGATCTGAGACTTCTAGAAGATGTTTATTATGCATATAACGCAAATATGATATTTTTTTAAAAATACTAATCTTAATATTCAAATAACAAACTTAATAATACATAATAATACCATCTTATGCATCAAAATAGTATATTTGGTACTTCTATACAATTTTATTAAACCACCAAATGCACATATCATTTATGCTATAACTTTTTAGCGTTACAAATATTGATTTGCAAATTTGGCAGATACGATTGAACATATTATGCATTCATACAAAACTGTGCTTGAATTAATGTTCCCAGTTTTTTGTAGCTTTTGAAATTTTGACAGAAAATAGGATTTATTTACCCAAACATAATGTGTATACATAAATAAGTGTGTAACCTATAAATAATAACTTGCATTATAAGTAACAACCCGTTAATATTGAGCAAATATTTATTTCTCAATAACAATTTTTTTATCAGAAAATACGTGTCTGAAAAAGCCTCCCAAAAAGATTTTCAGCTCTTGACTGCTATCTTCAAAAAATCCTATAAGGATTTCGTTTTGACCATTTTGAACATGTCCAAAAAGATTTTCTTGGTATCTATTCTCGCAAATTAAAAAGAAAGGTACTCAATCCATTACAATACATACCATTCAACTTCAGTATTAATACTAAATTATTGTGCGTAACCTAATTATTATCCGTATGCGCTCAATGATTAAAGGTAATCTCTTAACCATTCAGTGTAAACCTTCGATTTTAGTATTAACGCTCAACCCTTGAGAGTACACACTCAGCCGATGAGGATAATCTCTCATATCTTTAAGATAAACACTGGATTTGGGAATCAACACCAAACCCTTGAGAGTACACACTCAACCATTGAGGATAAACTCTCATTTTTTAGCGTAAACACTTGATTTTGGAATTAACACTTAAATTTAGTGTTTATACTCAATCGTTAAGAGTAAACTCTCAATTTTTGAGTGTTAACCCTAAACATTGGAAATAAACACTCAAGACTTAACAGCTAATACTCAACTTTCAGTGTTAACTCTCAACATTAAGTGTTAACTCCCAACAGTGAGTGTATACACTAAACTATCAAAATTTGAGAGTCTTTTCCGTAAGGGAAATTATACGTTTTTGGCATAGTTTGGCAAAATTATGTATATAGATGGCATTAGTTGTGTTGCCTTATAAAGAACCGGTGACCAGCATAACTCAATATAGGATTGTCTAAAATTACCGACTGCATTTTTTATTAAAACGTGCACCAAATACCGCTATTTTCATTTATTACAAATCTGGTCTGTGTTGCGATAGCCATTGATATAAGATTAAAGAAAGTTTTTGGATTTTTGATTTTAGATAATCCTACATCGTATTACGCTGGGCACTGTTTTATTATGAGACAACGTAGCTAGCGCCATCTATAAATCTCACCACTAAACTAAAACAAAATACATATGAATAGTTTATAAATAAAGTCAAAAGAGTCTTTTTTATCTCCAGTTATATACATATCTTTTAAAAAATTTCTTAAATTTTTTTTTTTTTTACCTAGAAGTAAAAGTCCTCTCTGAGAATCGCTTTAACACCGCACATTTTCGAAAATGTGCACTTTGAGAAAAGCACGTTTAAAGTTTCAAGTGCACAAGCTGATACGCCAAGCTTCGCTGCTGTAATTCGGAAAATTTTTGTCAGATTTTTCTACCCATAACTAAAAAATAGTAACATTAAAAAAAATCGATAAACGCTCTTACTCTAGAAATATTTAGAATTGTGCATTTCTTTTACAAAATTGTACAACCATAAATAAACAAAAAAACCTTCTACGGTTTCCTGTCATAGATTTACTGGTGTTTAAAACGTCCTCTATACCATTGATATTTCCATAATCCCTTCACAGTGCCACGATATTCAGCATTACCTTGAATGCATGTGAAGTGGTGAAAACCTATATGTAATATCAATGCAAACAATAGACAATTTTATTGAAAGATAACATTACTTATTAATGTTCTAGAAGTAACTATTATAAAAAATACTTAAAATTAATAATAAAATAGTGAAATATATTTAAGATAGTAAACTATGTAAAGCTGCAAAAATTTGTAGTCAATTGATGAAATTAATTTATAAATGTTTAAATTTGTCGAAAATTGTTTAATTTTGTGAGAACTAAATTAAATTTATTTGTTTAACATCTTGTGATTTAGTGAGAGGTCATTGAATTTAATTATTCAATACCGCAAAATTGGGGGCGTTTACAGCAGGCATGAATAATTATTAACGTATTATAATAACGTTTTCATATTACAATAGAATTTGATAAATATTGAACATTTGTTTTCTGCTATGGATCTGTAAATTGTAATTATACAAAATCAGGTTTCATTTTTTAACTCAGTAAGGTATTGCATTTAATATAGCTCGAACAAATATGTGCTTATTAACTAACAAAAGAATAATAAAAATGTCATTTTGCATTGTAAACGGAATGAATACTGTATGGACCATTGTTAATCTCAATTGGAGTCCTTTTTGTCGGTAATAAAGAGAACGACCCTTCAATCTAGAACTGGATCATAATTGCCACATTAATTGTCGATCGTCAATAAACTCAATTCTCAGTATATCCGAAATATAATACGTTTACTACGTATACAATAGGTACCTACTAGTTGGTACGGCGTTATACAGTACGTATTTCATTCTACAACACAGTGAAAGTTTGTCTACCCCCTGCTTCTCTTATTAATCACATCTCATAATTAATATTGTTTACCAAGATATCCGATAATAGAGGTGTTGCGCAAAAATAAAATATAAAATTTGCAAGTTATGAGGTAGAATGACTTAACGTGATGCTAAACCCTCGTGTAATTGGTAAAAACGAGGCATCACTGTTTTCATTTAATTTTCAAGTTTGACAAAAAATTTATCTGGAAAATTGTTCTTTCTGATTGGAACTCTAGAGAAATATTTACTCAAAATTGAAAAGTAAATGTAAAAACCAGTTCCTCGTAATTGTTGGTGACGCGTGGGTTAGCATCATTTTAAGCAAAATCTATCGTATTTTATGTTTTTCCTTAAAAGTAATAAATTCAAAAGTTATTTATGTCCGAAGTTCCTGAACTCTGATATAAATGATATATATATATATATATATATATATATAGTTATCTCATGTCAAGATATAAAAAAGAAAGAATCTGAACTAATTTTTTCTTATAATCTACCATAGCATAAAATAAAATAAATATTATTCAATACCCTCTTTAATCACAAATCTATATACCAACCTGTACAATTATATCAGAAGACAATTTGATCGTTGAAAATTGCGTGTAAAAATCAGTAATATAAAAAAGTGTGTGCTAAACGTCGGCTCTTTGTTATGTGATCGTGCGTCCTGCCTCTCACTTACGCTTTCTCTCATCCTTCCCCCCTCTAGCTCTAGTCTTCATCGATCAATTAGTTCGCATCGACGGGCGTCCAATCCACTCAGCGCTGTTCTATCTCTCTCTTTCGATGTACCACTTCGCGTCAACGTATAATATACCTACACAGATAGCAAGCATCGCGCCTTCTGGCCTCTGTTTCTCATTTTTTAATGGAAAGAAAGAAAAAAAAATGCGCGCCACTCGAGAGACAAAAGAGGGGGAAAACTTGTCTGGCGTGTGTACCTATATAATGCCTGCACACAATGCCCTGCCCTCTCACTCCCCCCCCCCCCCCTCCCGACACACCCGGGCAAATTACTATACGAATCTCGGCCGTATTGGCCCACTAGAGCATTATTAATTCCGCGTGTTGGGTTTTTTTTTTGTTTCTTTCGTCCGTTTGTTTATTGTTCGCTTGGCAGCAACTGAAAAACAGCCTACTGGCGTTCGATTTTTCTCGTACAGCGTGTGCGAGAGTGTGGTTTGTATGTGACTGGTTTGCATGATGAAGGGGAAATACAGGAGGAGGAAGAGGAAGCGAAAGCGTTGGGAGTTAATATGGGTGATGATTCGATTGCGGAAATAATAAACTTAATTGATATCGCTTGTTTGAAATTTGTCGGCGCTCGCGAACCCTCGGCAGGATTTTATTGGTTTTCAGGTAAAGTGATTTTTATAATCACCGCAAATATACACTCTGCGCTTCGAGAGCAGATTAAAAATGAATGTTAAACAAATGAAGTATTATATTGAATTGGTAAATAGAGTAAGCTGAATACGTTTTGTGGAAAAGTATACCATAAACGAGCGCTAATCTACGGCTGCAAAACTTCCGGTTTGATGTCTTTCTATTCAAGCCATTGCTAATACCGCCATAAGCTTGGATATCTTTGAAGATTATCTGATTAACCTTTGTAAAGCATGGCGATTAAATCGAATAATATTAAGACCATAAACTGATTATAACTAAATGCTTTTTATTATTCTTTTAAATTCATCTTCATACTCACGTAAAAGGATTCAACTCTGTACATTTCCTCGTTATTTCAAATGATTTATAATTTTATTTGAATAAAAAAAAACGTTGTAAGAACGTTTTACGAGCGAAATAGACTAAACAATAGTCTTGAAATTCAAATAGAATATACAGTTTATAGTATCAAAAAAGCTACAATAACAACAAAAGTGTAAAACTAAAATAGAGAAGAGAAAACACAAAATACAAAACTAAAATATTGTTAATGAATGTATCTTCTTAATCTGGCTTGAATTAAACTCCATTCTAAAAATCAGTTACTCGCCGCAGTATATACTGTTTCAAAATTTTCAAAAGGCCACTAATTATTATTCTGTTACCTGCAAGAGGAAATCTAGTTACCGTAAACTAACGTTAGTTTTCGATAAGTGCTATCCTTTTGCAGATAACAGAAAAATAATTTGTGGTCTTTTGAAAATTTTGAAGAAGAATATGGTTCAGGTTAGTAACTGATTTTTAGAGTGTAAAAGAATCATTTCCCCCACCCTCATATACGAGCAATATGCAAAGGCGTGACGAATCACTTTATCAGTCTAGTTCAGCGCAATGAAAAGGCAGTTATAAAACCTGACGAAAAATATGTTTGATAAGACGGTTAATGGCCGGAGCGACCGAGAAAGGTCGTTTGCTTAATGGAGTGATAGAATAAAAGAAGAAAAAGAAAGGGGCAGACTTGTTTGTTCACGGCAGGCGAGAGATTTTTGTTCTTTTGCGCTGACGTCAAGTACTTCGGGCTCTCGAGGCCAGCTCACGTAAAGCTCTCGAATTTTTAAGCTCGAGGGAGAGAGAGGGAGAGACAGAGACAGAGTGATAGAGAGAAAGAGAGAAAGGGAGAGTTACCTAGGGGATTACATTCTATGGCGAGGAGAGTACGCGAGGTAGGCAAGCACCTTATCGGCTTCGAAAACTCATAAATTTTACATTTTATGGGTGGCAAGGTTTTAACGATTGCCGACATGTTAATAATTTAAGCCTTTGTAGCAAACAGCTTAATGTTCAAAACATTTACAGCTTTAGTTTGCATAAATATAAGTTATGCATAGATATTTGAGTATACAGGGTGACTGAAAAGTTTGGAAATTTTGGATATGTTTAACAGGAAGCATTTTCACTGAAAAAAATTAGACACATAGAAAATATTCGGGGTATAAAAAGCGATTAAATTGACTGATCAGATTTTGAGTTGAAGATAAAGATTATTACCTATCATTCTGTAATTTTAGTAAAAAATTTTATTTTGTCCAACTATCAATGATAAAAAAGCCACCCTTTTTCAGGTATTATTTAGAAAGAGATATAGCAATTTAAAATTAATCTATTAGAACAAAGAATTTCATATTGGAACAATTAATTTAGTTTGAGGAAGCTAACTAACTGTCAATGAATTGGTAGCGGTTTTATTTTGTATGTCAAAAGTAAGAGAAATGACTCGTTGTTTAAATGCATTTGATGAAGCTTGAAATTATCTATCTTTGCCAACTCGAAATTTTGAATTAGCCATTTTTGTTCTATTGTTATACACAAAATTTTTCTTTTAACTCAGGTATGAAATTGGCCTTTTTTATGCCTAAAAGTAGCGTAAAAAATCGCGCATTTCAAGCGTGTTTGTAAAACATGTGAAAAAAAATTCATTTAGTGGGGAAAAAAGTCATTTTACCCGCATTTGCATTGAAAAATCGTTATAAAAAGAAGACAACTCGATGTATCTTTAAATTTCTTTTTAATTTCGAATTTTGATTAATTAAACGAAAAATTTGAGCCCTGTTGGGTAAAAAATGACCGTGCTATTCTCGAAATATAAGCGATCAAAACAAATTTTCAAGAAATACATAACCTCAAATATCTTGGAACATAAAGGTCGTTATGATCTGGGAAAATAACTCAACCAAGATATAATAAAAAGCTAACTTTTTAAAAGTTTCAAATCAAATGCTACCGATTAACTACAGTTATGGTAGGTGATAAGAAATCGATTTTTGCACCGAAAGATTATTTCTCTTCAAAAGAAACAAATGCCTAAAAAATTTTACTGAATATCCTTCTTCATGTTCCTAATCATCTCACTTTTTTCTAAAATATTCCGACTTATATTTCACAGATATAACCGTTTAAAGAAAATGACGATTTCGCGTACAACAAAGCAAGGGAAATAGATTATTCTAAATATTGTATCTGAAAATATAGGTAATTTTATGCACTTTCAAATGCACTATCACTCAATCGATGATATTATTTCTAAGGTATCAAAAACCCGAAAAACTAAAACTCAAAAATAAAAAGCCGTTAAAAAACCAAAACACATCGAAAAAAATTCTTCTTACACACATCTACATACACACACACACAACTGTGCACACGCATACGTACACGTACATGCACACGCACACACACACATGCATACATACACAGATACGCAAACACCCGCACATTTTCTAAAATGAATGTATTTTGATTCCTAATGTCTCAAAACATATTTCTTACATGTTTTTAGCAAAATTTATTTTTTTACCATCACATAACTTCCACAATAAGTAAGCAAATTAGTGATTTATGTATTATTATATATTGTATATATATATATATATATATATATAATAATATATTCAATCGATATATTTAATTATTAGAATAATTTATTAAGTTGGAAAAAGTCAAGTACCAATGAATTGGCAGCGGGTTTTCATTGTATGCATTTGACAATGAAGACAGTTAAATATTTAAGAGGAAATCCCAAAGTATTTTAATAACTTTTTAGTATTTGTGCTTTTCATTCTGTCTAAAAGCTTTTTCTCGAAAAAAATTTTGTTGAGTTTGATGAGCATTCCCACTTTACCTCCTTTTCAAAGAGTGTAGTCGCTATTTGAAAATAATAAAACCTTTTCTGCTAATAAAATTTCATGACAAAGTTTGTCCGACAATAAAATTTATTCATTGTAGAAGACATAAAGAATCGAATGCAGGGTCGATATTTCAATGAATAGATTATACAAAAAGTTTAACTATAATTCAGAAATTATTGTATAAAGATCTATTACTTGATTGATTTTAGCCCTTCATCGTGCAAATACATATATGTGTATGCAGTCGATATAAGTGATTTTTCATACAAATTCTCTTTAATAAATACAATCTATATACATACGTTTAGAGAAGCATGTTTGAAATAGTATTCGAAATAGCTTGGTCATATAATCAACTATATATACAAAACTTGCTTGATGAATTGAAAAATTAATTAATAGATTAGTATATGGCGTGAATCCATATATATGTAAATGTGCACCTATAAACACATCTTAAAAAGCAAATTTTCTATGTCATCCAACCATTATTACTTTATAGTATAGTAGGCTTATTTACTGTTATTTGCCAAACTTTTATTCTAGTTTTTTATTAGTCGTAATTTTTACATTGAAAATATAAACTGTTCCCTAGAGTGCAGAGAAAATTATAAAAGATATAATATCTTTGAACATTGTCCAATTAACGCGATACGTTATGTCTAGCCATGCTGGGATGTTTCTACTGGTTTTCGCGATTTTTTAATTATCACATTTTACTCAACTTTCCTTGCATTTAAGGAATAAATTTTTTTAAATTCAGCTTTAGATACGGTTTATACCATGGTGTAAGTGTAAATGTAGCTTTTATATTCTTAAGCATTAAATACTAGAAATCCGCGGGCATCCTCCCTTGGATCTTCGGGAAGTAAACTCGACATATATGTATATCATATAGGTAGTAATACTTTCAAGGCTTCTCTTATCGCCATTTTCCTTCTCCTCTAGAAAATACTCTACCCACATGTTTACTTTTAACGAGTGGTTTTTAAAAGAGGAATTATTTTTTATAGATTTATACGTACAAATTGAAAATCCGATTTGAATCCTCAGCTGAAATGCTTTATAGAGGAATATAACAGCTTATAAAATGATAGATTTAAATAATCTACATTAGTTCTTATAAATGATATTAAACAATTATATAATGCTGAAAATAAATGAAAATGTGATATACGAAGTATATAGAATAATTAGCGATTGTCCAAGGTATATTTTATATAATTTTGTATATTTATGTATTGAAAAAGGTATATATATAATAAAAATGGCAAATAAATACTTGCATTCAAATTAACGTAATTTTGCATTTTACGTTGACTTTTTATGTCATTCAACCCACTAGCAGATGCGCATTTCCGTCTTACGGGAACACGCGCGTGGGTGTATTCGAGGTTCACAACTAAGGTAAACTATGTCAACGGCGGACTATATAAATAAAACTAAGTTTCCAGACATATTCGGAGTAAATGTTGATGTTTTTGACGAATAACAAACATTTCTTTACATTTTTGAATTATTAATAATTATTAATATTTTTGTTCTATTTGCAGCTCAAAGCATTTCTGTATACCTTATGGAAGTTCAAGTTCCAAATATTCCTTTGGCGCTAGTGTTGCCATTACCCAGATTAATTTTACCATGAAATTGTCCACAATTGTAACTTCCGTTACCCACACCTAACGAAATTCAATCTCTCGAGCATACCAATAAAACGAAGATCAATCCAGCCAAACACCGTTCACGCCAGCCCTCAACAAAACAAAACGACCCTTGCACCACCCCAGTCAGCAATAAACAACCCCACTCACCTGCGCATGTAGTGATACTTGAAGACGACGACGATGACGAGTATGTTGGCAGTCATGGCGAGGATGATGACCGGCACGTAGAGGACAATCAGCAGGTAATTGGTCTCGCTGTTGAAGTCCTCGTAAAAGCCCCGCAGGATCTCCGTCATTTGCTCCATGTTCAGGCTGCCGTTGTCGTCCCTCTGTTGGCTGGCCTGCAGCAGCGCCGAGCCGTCCATCGTAGCGGTGGCCTGCAGTGCCGCTCCCGCCATCTCCGCCGTGGCTTCCTTTGTTCGAGAGCTACCGGCAGCGGTGATGCACCGTCCGGGCGCCGCTGCTGCTGCTGCGACAGCGCCGATCTCGCGCCGGCCGAGTCATCGGGGTATATAGCTCGGCGCGCCGGCGGCCTCGTTCCTGCGAAAATGACAGGGGCGCGTGAATTAGGTCGCGAGGGATCTTTAACAGCGTGGAGAGAAATTCGAGCTCGTGGGATTGCGAGAGGAGAGAGAAAGAGAGAGAGAGAGAGTTCTCTTGCCGAGAGACGGGGCTTTAAGTACAGGGTTGACGAAATTGGCTTCTCTCGCGGTTGCGGGGTTAAACGCGCGCTCTGCTGGAATTGCCCCCGCTCGCCTGAGTGAATTCTTTGTCTTGCGGGCGATGTCGCGAGGGGTAATTGACTGGGTACTTGGATTTTAACGAAGGATTGTTGGAATAGTGTAGTATGATGGAGGGGGATTCATATAATCTTATATTTTTGAAGGAATTACTTCCCTAGTAAAAATGACAACTGTTAAAAACTGTTAAAAACTATGCAAAGAATGTGAGAAAGTGTGAAAACATGTAAAAATACACATACTTTTGGAACATCTGTTACAAACAAGTGTGCATATTTTTTCATAGTTTTTCACACTTCCTGGCATTTTTAAAATCCTATTCCAGATGTCATCCTAATTTCACAGTTTATCACCAAATTCTCATGGTATTACACACTTTTTCACAGATTTGTCACAGTTTTTTTACATTTTGAAATTTTTACTAGGGTTGCTAACTAGTTTTAAATTATAAAGGATTTTTAATTTTTTAAATGTAAATAAGAAAAAATATCATATTGTAAGACTATTGTAGATTATTGTATGAGTTGTAGGTGGAAAGATTAACGTACAATCCATACTTAAGAAAAAACTTTATTGTAGTAATTGTCTATACGTTTAAACATCATATGACCATAATTAACAATTTAGCAACTATCTTCACAATACGTTTATGTTAATTAATGGTTGAATGTATACTTTGCTTTAGCAACAGATATAGCAACTGCAATTGTCATTACTTCCTTTGTAATAAGGGCATCGCTGTTAGAATCGCGTTTAACACTAAATCAGTTGTTTTAAATGAAATCAAATTATTTTATTACATTTGATGGATGAATATGTAAATAATATAGTTGGATTATTACATTATCTGACGATTCGATAATTAAATAACAAGGGCACATTTCATAAGGAATACCTGTCGTAGTCGGATAAATTCATTATCCGACATTATATCTGTTGACATTTGAGTTCTATCTAGCATTATTTTAACATTTTAAATCTGCCTCATTAAAGCCCAAGCTTTGTGATATTTATCTCTCATAAAAAAGATGAAACAACTAAAAATAGATAAAAATAAACAATTAGTAAAGCAATAATTAAATTTAAAAACAAAAATATAAAAAAATAAAGAGTGTAAAGTAGATTGAACTAAGAAGATTCAGGTGCATTCAAGATAAAAAAAATTAAAGTGGATGTTTAATCAACACAATGCTAGAAGTAAATACGAAGACTCGATCTGTTTGTGTCTTAGCCGTCGCGTCCCTCTCTTACCTTTAAACTGTTCACTAATCGACTTTAAAACTTCCGTAATGACTGTTGCAATTGAATGGTATAAGTCTGAAACTAACGCTATTCTCGAGGATCCGGAGGAAGCACGCAATCCTTCCTCTACAGAAGTAGGAAGCATTATTAAGCACATGGATTAAGATATAACTTGAAGTATACGGATATATTTGTAATAAAGATAAACTTTAGCATATTCTACTACAGTGTTACTCGGTACGATGCTACAAAGAAAGTAATTATCTTTTCGCTTATTTTATTATTAAAAAATATCAAATTTAATAATGAATTATTGTTTGTAAAGATTTCCGATCATTTCTGTTGTAATTTTATGAAGTTATTATTAAGCTCAATTATTTGGTAATGATCATTTTTAATGTTTAACTTTCAATGAATATCGTTTATATATATATAGAATAGAAATAATATATATGTGGGTATTTTTAAAATTTTTTGCGTTTTTGATGTAAAGACAGAGTTTTTTATGGAAAATAGCATTTTTGTACAATTTAGTTTATAGATATGATTCCCCTTGGTTATGTCAATCAACTCTATTTGGAGTATAAAAATTATCAATGTATGTAATACACGCAAGCTTATTAGTTAGCACAGCAACATTCCTTGGCAACCGAAAAATTTTACAATGGTTTTTGTAGGTTGAACTTCTAAACTCCATATTATTTATATTTTACGTTAAAAGAAGAAATGAAAATTTTTTTTTTAAATTTTAATGAAATATTATACAATTTTTAGTGTTTTATATAATCAAAAGAAATCGAATAACCGTAGAAAATAAAAATTTCGTTCATCAAGTCACCTAGAAATGTGCACACCGCAAAGTCCGCTCAATAAATATGGTATTGAAAATAGTGTAGGATCAAGATTTTGAGGTTTAACAATGGTAAATTTAAAGATATGACCGAGTATGTATCGTCATAAAATTTTCAGAAACTTTGCTTTTAAATATAAAAAGTTTTATGAACTAATGAAAAAATTTATTTACGGTGTAAAGGCTTGTTCCATTAAGATATATCTTAACGATACAAGTCACATTCACACCATAAAAAATATATATACTACTTTATCTATATGTATACTAATTATATTTTGTTTCTTAAATTTCTATCGCATTGATAAAAATCTATTCATATTGATTTATAAAGCAATTTTTGTTTAAACTTAAATTTCCCAATCATATTCATACAGGATTTCATAGGAAACATAAAGAAGAACATAACCTTCAAAATTTTCCCTACAATCATCTTTTTTGTGATCTCATGCTAGAAAATACGAAGGTAGATTGTGATTTCAATGCCTTATATAAAAGCAACGATTTTAAAAGCTTTCGTTTACAGTTTTGTTCTTACTTTTGCGTGCACGCGCTCATTTTTAATTGAAATCCATATCATTTTATGATTTCAGCAACTCTTGCAAAAATGAACAATCGCTTCTGGACTGTAAGATGCAGATATCATTAAAGTAATTGGAAATTTCTTGGTTTACCTACAACGCTGGAAATAATGAATATGCCCGCAAATAAAAAAAATGTTATCGGTTTAACTTTCAGGTACACGTATAATTGCAGCACGGCTGTCATTATTTTGTAAAGCGCAGCAATGTCGTTGGCCACTCCAATTACTTACACGACCTTAATCGTTAAAACCTCGTTTTCTGTGCTTGTATTAATGTTATATGTTCCTACTGGAAAATGCATTTTCGAAATTTAGTTTATCTTGCTTACTACTTGAAAACTGAATACTTCAAATAAACAAAGCCGTTCAAACGATCAAGTTTAGTAAAAATAAATCGTACGCTGCACTACAATACAATTATAAAGTAAAACTAAAAGTAGATACATGTCTGACTATATCCGGGTGTTTTCTACTTCCACCCATATTTATAAAAGCGCGTGAAGGTATGTATATAGCACTCACTTTTTTAATATCTGAAAAAAGAAAATTAAAATTTTGTAAGTCTTACCAAATCACTTTTCAAAAATAATTTAGTGATTAAAAACCAGGGAAAAGATTAGTCTTATTTATTAGCGTCAGTAATATGTTACGTAATAAATATAATTATTAATGGAAAAGTTAAAAAAGAAGGAGGTTATCAATTCGACTCGTATGTTTTTTAATGTCTGTTCACGCATATGTCCACAACGGATGAATCGACTTCGGTAATTTTTTTTTATCTGATAGAGTATGTTCTACTGGTGGTCCCATGGAAATTTTGAGTCAATACTGGGCCAATACTACCAGTAATGGCCAATTAAACAGGTTCTGACATCAATGTTTCTATCATTGTTTCGTGAATTTTGATGCTAACTTGATTCCAGATGTACCAATTTCGATAATTCTATATTTTATCTGTCAGAGTATATTCCACTGGTGGTCTTATATAAATTTTGAGTTGGTATTGGGCCAAAACTACCAGTACTGATCAAATCAAAATTATTTTTTATTATTCTTTTTGGACCAAATATGTGTATACAAGCATATATGTATATATGTTATATTGAGAACACTAAAAGGAGTTAAATCAAAATTTTTAACAAAAAAAAAATTGAACCGACTTCAAAAAATATAACGCTCTAAAAAGTAGAAAATAATACACTCTGTAATAACGGGATTGAGACAATAATAGGCTCGATCAAATGTTTATTATCTTTATTTAATATAAAGTCATCATTTATTTAAACTACAATTTTTTTAAGTCGGCGCTAGAACAGTCTGGTATAGTAATTTGCTAAAAATTTTGGCGCCAACTCTAAAAAATTGTAGTTTAAATAAATGATGACTTTATATTAAATAAAGATAATAAACATTTGATCGAGCCTATTATTTTCTCAATTCCGTTATTACGGAGTGTATTATTTTTTACTTTTTAGAGCGTTATATTTTTTAAAAACAGTTCTGTAATAAAAAATATTTGACACTGAGTGAAAGTGATTGGCAAACAATAAAGGTGACCTATTTCAACTCCCGATAAGCTTACAACGCTACATGTATAGTCATGCTATCTAAGATCCGGCCACTTCGCCGGTCGGATAATTAGACTTTTCGTGTCCATCAAAAGTACTTACGATCGTAGTCATGAAGGCTAAAGTTAAAGGTATGGCTCCTAGTACCGCATCTAAATACGTGATTTTCTATAAAGAGGAGAGTAGACTGAAATTTGAACTTTTTTATTCATTCATGTTGCAGCATAAAATTTGTTGTATATTTTCATATGATTTCAGTAGAATTTTCTGAAACTATCATGAACTTCCGTTGATAATTGTAAAATATCAATTTTCGACCAAGTCACTTAACTAAGTCAGAATATACTTTTAATATCGAGCTACTTACAACGAATAATCTATCCTAAAAAGAAATATAATGCATTGAAATACACAAAAAAACATTTATTTTTGACAACTTCATAAAAATTTTACTATTATGGAGTAATATTATATAAATATTAAAGTTATAATATTTAGTAGGGAGGGTTGTATTTTAGCCTCCATTTTTCGGCAACAAACCACTCCTAACTGCTTTAACAGAAGATTTCCTTAAATGGGAGTCAATTGAAAATTTGTTTATTGAGAATTAGCACTAAAAAAGTTGGTCCAAGCACTATTAAATATGAAATATACACCTTTCGAATAAAATAATAACATTTTCTGAAATTGAGACGGTCAGCAATTTATCTTTCTTTACATTCCCCGTAATCCGATAAAGTGTAGCGATGTAGAAGTTCAGTTTTTCAAAGAGTCGGAGATGGAATTAAAATAGCAGGAGCTCGGCTCTGCTCGTTATAGGCCTGCATACATTCGCTCAGCGCATTGTCGACCGTAAACATCCGTCAGCGCAGGATATCCCGGGGTGAGAAGAGAAAAAAACGAGCTACGAGGACCGAGACTTAGAAGGATGGGGATCACTTCCGTTACGTCAGCAGGGGAGGAATGTATACGAGTGATATATGATAATTTTGCGTGAGACCAATCAATTTTTACGCGTTCCACGTTTCCATCGTTAATCTCTGACATTTACGGACTTTTTCTTCAACTTTAAAGCAATTTTAAGAAGCCAGAATGTTAAGAAAAGCATTAAAGTATGATCTATTTAATAATTCGATATTATATATTCTCAAAAACTTCTATTTTTGTGGTAAAGTGATTCCCTTATGCAAACATTAATTATTACTTATTTTTGAAAAGAAGGTATACATTTAAAGTGTCAATATACATGGACACAATTTTAATCAAGACATAAATATTTTTAGTTTATTTCGCAATTACTAAATTATATCAAAATATACAAATAAAGATATTAAGGTAAAGTTCCACCATCAACTTTAGTGTCAAAGACGTGCTCGATCAATAAATTTACCTTCAAAGATGACAATACTACCAATTTTATTACAAATTTAACAAGAAATCATTCAGGATAAGAGAGCAATGGAAATATTTGTTATTCATTTTATTTGATGTAAAATTTATAATGAGCAATAATAATGGAGAAATATTCCATATATTTTTAACATTAATAAATTACTCTTTTATCATAACTTGGACTATTTTCTATAAACTTATGCTCTTTCGAAAAATTGTTTCTATACTTTATAAATGTATAGGAAATATTAAATAATTACCTTCTTAATTTCTTAAAAATTCTTTAAACAAAAACAATTTAACGAAGAAGTTGCTGGAAGTATCTACTTTTGTTACAATTTATGTTACACATTTTAGCATGGATTACTAGATTATTGAATTTTCATTATAATTGCATTATGCCACTTACATTTGACACTCTATCTCACCCTAAACGTTATTTTAGCATCACATTTTCAAAGACCCCCTCCTCCATTAAACCATTGAGAACTTTTTGAACATTCCCCCACCATTATAACTTTCGATCTCAAAGATTCAAACGGAGCAAACATCTTCTCAAACAAAACTATTAGCAACGCTACAGTAAACACCAAACCATCACGGAGACGATCGCCACTCGCCACATACATATATAATATCTTCTCCCCTGCGCAGTAGCGCGAATCGCTTACACGAACTTCCACAAAGCTCGACAATCCGCCAAATCGTTCGGTAAAATTTAATTACGCGACGCCGCGAAACCGAATGCAATCGATGACAGGCGAATTAAATCACGAATCCGAGCCACACACAGCCCACAGCCTTCGATTCTCCTCGGCAAACCCCAAGACAAATACGATTGACGGCCGAGAGTTAGAAGCTGACCCGACGAAGGAACAATGAGTGAGAGAGAGAGAGAGAGAGAGAGAGGCTTCGCAAAGGGTTTGGCGCTTCCTGAGCTTGCGGCGTGCGGGGTCGAGCTCGCGGGAATCGATACATCGTGCTATATACTTCTGCACGTCGCTGCATCGGAAAGCTCGCGGCGGCGGCGGGCTGCTAATGAAAAAGAGTTAGGGCGAGATGTTTCCCCAGCGAGTATAGTAGAAAATGCCGAAGGGGGCTAATGCCTTTTGCCCTGGCTGCGGACGTTTGCCGCTTGATGAGCGGTTATGGGGAGAACGTGACGCCGCGGTTTATCGTTATCGTTCGGGATGGTGATTTACCTGAGAGGCTGGGTATTTCATTTCGGGGGGGAATTTTTTGTCATCTTGCGGTTATACTTTACCACAGTAGTGGATATTATTTTGAGTTATAAATGCCGGTATAAGAAAATTAAGCTTTTCTAGTTTAAAACATAAGACGTTAAATTTTAAATAGTGACGAAGTAAGTTTTGGGAACATTTTTTTATTTTAAGAAGAGCATAATGAAAATAGATTTTTAAAATAAATTCTATTTATTTCTAATATGTTTCGAAGAATCACTGTCAACTAATTGTCAAAAGATACTAAAACTGTTCATTTTTTAAATTAGTTCACTAGTTTTTAATATCTTAAGTTCTAAAAATGTTAATACACATACCCACACATACGCACACACACAATGACATGCACATACACACACATACACGCACACGCGCACACTCACGCATACGCACATGCACACCCACGTCCACGCATACACACATACACACAATCGCACGTACATACACACGTACACACACACACATACACACACTCACATACGCATACTCACATACGCACATACACATACATACACGCACGTATATACGCATACGTACACATGCACACACATACGCCCATATGAACACGTGCACATACGATACCCATATACACATTCATACGGCACGAACATTTTTTGAAAATATTGTTTTTTGATATTAGTCATTCAACACGCATATTATAATCCTGACTTATCTTCTCAAAAATTATTTTTTTTGTTAATACTAGGCTTCCTCTTTACTTTACTTTACTATATTTAACGGTTGCAGGTATCTCTCTGTGACTTTTACGTGTAACTGCTCCACCTTCCTTTCTTATAGGAAGGACAATATTCATACTACTTATAATTGTTTTATTATTGCAACAATTATTAAAATCTTTCGTAACATTTAACAAGTATAAGTTAAATATTTGCATACCGAATTCACAAGTTTCTTATACACATTCATTATTTGCTGCTGCATGCAGTGGATCTGAAGATGTTTAGAGAACCACATTCGTACTTTCCACTTGTTCGCTGATTTAAAAAGTCGATCATGAATATACTAATTTCTCAGTAATGAGCGTCGTTTATTTTCAAATCGAATCGCGTAGGGAATTGTTTATTTGAAACACTGGAAATTCCACGAGAACTATTCGCAGTGAGTTCCACTTGCGCTCGTGCATCCAATACTCGAGCGAATGACGGGCGCAAAAGCGCGCGCGCGGCATAGCGCACACCGCGGATCAAACAACATTAATCGCGCGCTGCAACTGGATTTCTCCTCGCTTGAATACACGTCGAATGTGAGTCTAATGCGGGCACGTGGCGTAGCCGATGCGCCCAAGCTTATCTTTTCCGCCCGCGCTTATACAGCCACAGTCCATGAGATCGAAATCGCGCCAGGTCATGGGTGGGGTTCTTAAAGTGGATGAGTGTCAAATCCGAGTTGGGTAGGTACAGGCCAACTTGTGTACAAGTGTGGATTTATACGTGGATTTTCTTTTTCTTAGCAAGTATTTCGGCTTTTCTTTGTAGTCTCGTGCTTTTTGGATGAGGATGATGATGATCGCGCGGACTCACGCGAGAAAGACTTTTTAAGCGCGTGGAGGGTGTAGTCGGAGAAATTCATCTTTTTCTTTGAAGGACTTTTGTTAACATGGGGTGGCGAAAATTTATGAATGCTATAACTGTGTTTGCTGCTTTGTTGTCGGAGATAAGTTTTTTATGAAGATACTTTGTGATACAATACAGGTGTTTTTAGTCCATTGAAATTTTGGAAGTATTAAACTGTTACGAGATATACATTGATATAAATACAAGATATAAAAAAGAAATGATTTTATCTGTGCCGAAACAAGGACCTCATATATATTGGTGGGACGGGCGTCGGGTTACAATTTAGCTCATATGTATCTTTGTTATCTTCATATGATAAGCTTTAGATGTATATTCTGAAGGTTGCAGAGGATTGGCTGATAGTGTAAAATTCTTTATATTAAGAAATTTTTAGGAAATTTATATTATAAATTGCCAGATTCAACATATAATTAATCACATTATGCGTGTTTCGTTTGTTATATTATTGACTGTCAAATCACTTTTGGAATAGGCTACCGATTCTAAAATAAAGAGAAATAAAAAACAGATAGCATTTATATTTAGCACGTCACGTTATTATATTTCATACAGTTTAATATGAGTAATAATATGTCATATAATTTTGATATAGTGGAATTTTAATATCTATTATGGACCGCATTAGATTGAAAAATCAAAACTCGATGTAAAATCTGATAAGCTGTATAATTTTGTTTACAGTGGAAACTGACTTAATATACCTATACAACTCCATGCAAAACATATGCATACAAAAATGCTGTTTTAATTTAGTTTTGTAATATTATTCTCTTATAAAGTATTATCTTATGTCTCGGTTTTGAAATTATATAATTATATTTTATTAAGTTAAAATATTTCAAATTACTCGTTTAATAAAACGTTTCATATGTATTCGAACTCAAATGCTATTTTTGAAATATCGAAAGTATCATTCAAAATTATTCAGATATTCAAACTTAACAGCTGTTATATCATCATCGAGCGTTCTTTCAAATGCAATTCAGAGTATCAATTAGAAAGAAAAATCTTATATTGATTTTCCTTAAATCAAAAGTTAGTAAAATGATAACAACAATATCTAATCATAAATATTTGCTTTAAATAATAAACACTTAGTTCTAAATTCATACTGTGACACTAAGAACTTGCAAAGTAAGCATTATTAAAATTTCCACCAACGCACATTTTTACTTTCCGCTCGTCTTTAATGATGTATGATACCCTTGGATTTGAAAAACAAACTACTTACGATTTTATAGCTACATTTAGCTAAGAGTATCGTCATTCTAATTCAAACTAATTTTTCAATAAATAAATTAATGTGATAATAATTTATTTATTCATATTATACAAAATATTTTATAATAAATATAAATGTATGCATATTATGTAAGTTTTTGTGCATCCATACATGCTAAACTTAATTTAACATAAATTAATTTATAATTTTAAATGATGGATGTAATAACAAATTTTAAAGTAAATTTATGTTTATTCTAAAATTATAATAACATTTTTTACCGTATTTTTAAATGGTGTCTGAATTGTGAAATATATGTTAATTTAACTTGTGCAGAAACTGTTTTGAGAAAAATGTAGCGTATTGAAATATTGCATACGGGAAAAGATTTTGATCATTCCCATCTCCACGATAACCAGAGACAAAAAGGTTGTCAATGACCAATCTCTATCTTAGAAAATAAAAAAAAATACTCACGACTCTTCTAATCACTGTAAAAATAGAACAAGCCAAATACAATTAACAACTAACCACCAAAAACTTTCTTCCTACCAACAGACGATCCAAACTTTCGACATTTTCACGAATTAAGAATAATAACAATCCCACGAGAGTCGGAAATTTCGAGCACTCGCGAGTGAAAACAGAGGCAGATTGCGTAGTAAACTGAATATGGAGATTGCAGGCCGGGATATAAACGTGCAGCACAGTCGCGTGCTTTGGCCCCACAACAAGAGGACTCCGCGCGAACTTTGGTAATTTCCTCGTGGCCGTCAGTGTGCGCCGAAGCGACTTTTCCTCCCACTAATATCCAGCCCTAATTTATAGTCGCACGCGGCCAGAAACGAGCTCACGGACCTCCAAAGCAGCTGACAGATGAAAGCGCGGTCACCCCCTCGCACCGGATTCTTAGTCGCGTTGTCCGCGCGGAGAAAGATTAAGAGGCGTGAGACAGGCTCTTCTTGGCAGCTCTGGGCAGCTCGACACGCCTCTTTGATGATAAATTTAACTAAGGTGGAGAAAAACACGGGGTGAAGCTGAGAGATTTTTTTCAAACTTCTTTTACTTGAATAATTTATTTATCACAAAAAAATATGATTTCATGTATACGTGTGTAAAATCTAATTACCTAACATACGCTATTTATGTAACTTAAAATAATAATTTCGCAGGCGCCGGTTATATTTTTGCAATTAATAAAAGAAACAAAAATATACAGGATATACGACACGCTATTACGCACTTACATAAATACTCGCAACTCTCGTACTCACACATTCGACACACTTCTTTCTTCCGGACGTCTTCGCTGCCGATGATGATAATCTACAGGTTGAGGTGCGCACCGTGTAGATTAAAATGGGGCCCCGATGTCTATGTCGATTTGGACTGCAAAGGTCAAAGTTGATGTCTCTGAAGTGTCCGGGGACAATTCCGGGCTCAAGTTGAAAATGTGCCGCTTGAGATAAGAGAGAGAGAGAGGCGATAAGAAAAGTAATGTTCGGCCCTTGGCCGAACGATAGCAAATTAAAGTCGTTCGCAGCTTTTCAATATCTGAATGTTTCCTTCCAATTTTCCATCTCTCCTGGCCCATAACGGAACCTTTGATTCTCTTGTTCCCTCTCTCACTTATACTCTTATAGGAGGAATTATATCAGAATTATATCAGCGTATTACATCATCCCCCTTTACATGGTGTATGAGGGATGAAAACGATGTGTAAATCGCCTTAAGGAGGTTGTATGCGTAGATATGTGTCATAAAAAAACAACATTTTTTACTGCAATTTAATCTCACATAATGATATGAAAGTTAATATATTATAAAATAAGGGGTTTTTGTCAAACTAAAAAAATATGTTTTATCGAAATTCCGTTATTGTTACTGTCAGAAATAATGATAATTATTGTAAAGTAAAATAGACGACGAATATAATAATGTTAAATTGATAATAAATAAATATGCAGTGCTAAAGTGATGCAATGCATTAACTGCAGCGTTATGAAAGAAAGAGAACCAAATGAAATCGGCTACGCGTAAAGGTTCAGCGTGTGTTCTTTCTCTCAAGTGCATTTCGTGTGACTATTAGGGAAAGTATCGGCTTTTTAGCATAAATGCGTCACAGGAATATATCGGCTAGGCATTTGAATAAATATAATTTTGAAAGTTTAAACTGTGATTGAATTATTAATTTCTCGTCTCGTGAATCTTGCTTTGTGCCGGAACAGTTATTGTAAAATTAGATATCGTCAAATTTAAACTATAAAAAAGAAAAAGTTGAGAAAACAGTGGAGACTTTTTTATTTGTTAGCCGATTTTAATTTTGAAGGTTCTATTTTGTTCCTTGAAAGATTTCATTGGGACTTACCCATATAAAAATTAAATAATATCGATTAACCTGCAAAGTTACAGCCTATAGATTATACTTGTACATGCTCGAACGTACAAAAATACGCGGATGAACCTATAAACTACAGGCTGTAACTATGCAGGTTATTCAATGTTATTTAATTTTTATGAAATATTTCAAGGAATAAAATGAGACCTTCAAAATTCAAATCGGATAACAAATAAAAAAGTCTCCACTGCTTTGTCAACTTTTTCTTTTTTAAAGTCTAAATTTAACGATATCTAATTTTATAATAATGGAATTTCAATGCAAGTTTTTTTTTATAGTTTGACAAAATTCCCTTATTTTATAATATATTGACTTTCATATCATTATGTGAGATTAAATTGTGGTAGAAAATGATGGTTTTTATGACATATATCTACGCATACAACCTCATTAAGTTGTAGAGTTATCGCTATTGCGAAATCTCCATGACATCTAGGCCATCTCAACTCGTCGCTGCTATCTCTGCCAATTACTGCAATTTTGTCCCATACATCGACTAGTCTTATTACAATCTGCTTTACGTTTGTTGACTAATTGTAACGTCTCTCTCACTGTCATATTCTTCTTTCTTGCTATGAATTCATATATCATTCATTCACAGTACATTGCACACACATCAATTACGCCACGCATTGTCACAAAATAGATATATAAAGGCCAAAGCATATGTTTTACGTCAATATATTAATACATTTTTTTTTCGTACATACTTATATTTTATTATTCTTACATTATGCTTAAATGCCTAATCCTGCTAACAAATTTACGCTACCTACAACGCATTCTGTCTACTATTTATGCAGTTTTTTCATGATTAACGCACCTTATTTGGTTACTCCCATATCGTTTTACTTAAATTTACGTTACCTAAACTACATTTCGTGTGTTATTCAAACATATTTTGTTATTATCTTATTTTATATACTTATTTTGTTATTATTAAGAAGGGAATTGTAGGTAAACTTTGAGATCTACTTTGTTATAATGGCCAGATATTAGATTTCAATTATATTAATTTAGATTTAAATTACCAAATATTAGATTTGCATTAAAAACTCGCTTTATTTTGTGCGGTCCGTAGTAAATATAAAAGAATTTTGCCGTTTTCTCTCAATTGAACTTGATTGCTTCGGAACTCGAACAAGTACTAAATCATTTACTCTAAAAGGCAGTACTTCACTAGTCTTTTGTTTATCTTTCTTTTGCTCATGTGCCTTACGCGTTCGCTGATTCGCTATGTCAATTCGAATTTCATGCGGTTCGGTCTGCTCCGACGGAGAAAGTATAAGCGATTTTATCTTGCTCTGCAGTGATTTTCCGTAATGCACTTCATACAAAGTATATGTGGTTATGCAATGCGTAGTCAAATTTAGCCACCCATTTATCTCCATTAAATAACGCGCCCATGCCATATGTTTCTCGCGGCAGTATGTCCTGAAAAATCTCCCTAGCTCGCGCATGACTCGTTCAGATGGATTAGATTGCAAATGTCTAATAGAACAGTACACAGGTTCATCGTTATTTTGTTTTAAAAACTCGCGTCACTTTCCCGACGTATATTGTAATCACTTAATTCTCCGCGCGGTTTTCCGACATTCGCAAAATAATCCTTCATCCCATTTACAGTAGCGGCGGTAGTAGCCTTTTTAAGCGAATATAAAGTTACCAATCGAGAGAAAACATCTAATGCTACCAAAATATCTTCAACTCCGCCTGTCGAACGGGGAATAGGACCATAATAATCTACGTCAATACGGCGATTAACTCATTCGGTTTCTTGAGGCTACTTGCAAAAACGAACCAGTCATATTTCTGCTAGTGATCTTGACACGCTGGCATAAGTCACAGCACAACACTCTATTTTTCACCATTCGGCGCATTCCCTTCCACCAGAAATAATTATTCAATGTAAAAAATGTTTTGTAAACCCCAACGTGCCTGAAACGTTCATGAGCCTTATCCATTAATTTAATTTTAAGTTCATTGGGACTAAATACGCCATTTAATTTCTCGTTCGCTTTTATTAACGTTATCAACTATTTGAAAATTATATGTCTTTTTACTAGAAATCTTTATTCTTAATTTGTCTAAAACTTCATCTTTTTCTGAAATTCTTCTATGTTTTTTAATTCTGGAATCCATAAATCGACCGTTTTTATTACTGCCACAAGATTTATTAGGGAATCGTAAATAACTTTACCACACGTTGGCGAATTGTTAGCATCGAATTCCACATTGTTTGGCGATATACGACTGAAATAGTCGGCTATCATATTGTCGTGCCCTGCACAGTGGACAGTAAGTATCATAATCATAATTTTGTAGAATTAAACACCAACGCAACAACCGGGACGTGTGATACGTGTTTTTTTGTAAGAATATCAAAGCTATGTATTTTTTTTTGTAATTTTACCAGGGTACATTTAGTAACAAAATACAATATCTTATAATAATATTATGCTATAATAAGATTGCACTCTGCAGAGATACATAGGTTTCTGTACACAGTCCGGTTACAAAAATAAAGAAAATACTTATAATATCAATTATAAGCTACTTAAAAACTACTTAATACTAACTATAGAGCTTTTATGATTTATGCTGAGGTATATATAATATAATCATATCATATTTCTTTAGTTTTTATTATCCATCCTTCCATTTCAATTACATTACTTTTACTGTAATACTATACTATACTATATTCATATTTCTTATGCATTACTTTATCTTCTTTTTTATAACATTTGTGGAAACTAACTGTATCTTCCATTATTATTTCTTTTACGAATTCTTCTTCATCATTAATGTTGTGACATTCAATATTTTCTTGTAATTCTTCAATCCCCACTTCTTCACCTGTCATTGTTTTTTATTGGGTTGTATGGATAATCTGTTGTTTGTATTGTTCTATTTAATAAAAATTCATATGTTCCACAAGATTCTTTGTCGACCACCACTGTGTGGTCGATTTCTCCATTGGTCTTATGTTTTTCGTTATACTTTTGACAGATTATGCATTTCTTATTTATTTATTGGTGCAATCCTTATTGGGATGCTTTTCAGAGCAAAAATTACAGAATTCGTCAGTAGACATACATTTTTTTCGAACTATGTCCATACATTTTACATTTATAACATACGTTTACGTCAAAATCATCGTAAACTTTGCATCGATTGCTTCCACCGTATAGTTTTCTGTCTTTCATAATTTTCGCTTATGCATCAGCTGTTGCTTCTGCAACTAGAGTCTGTGTCAGTTTTCTTGCTTATGTATTTATGAACTATATTTATCTCTTGGTGTTCATTAAGCGAATTTCTTTCACTGATGTCACTTTTAATTTTGTCATTGCTTTCTTTTTCCAAATATTTTTCAACTCCAATTATTAATTCTAATTCTAGGTTTTTTCATTGTTTCTGTTTAAATCTTTGGATTTAAATTTTCTATATTTTGTAGAGCTTCTTCAACTTTATTTACATCGTAAAGATTTTTACATTTGATGAATATTTTGTCTACCGTTGAGAATATTTTATTGATCGGAATATTTGTTTTCTGTGTTAGTGTCTTTTTAGCTTCAATCAGAACATAATTCACCCCTTTTTTGTTGTTTGGTACGACTATTATACTTGGTACCTTTTTGTTTTTACTTATATTTTTTATGTCGACCGCTTGAGCATATGTTCGCTTTGGCACCTCGTAAAACGATTGCGTGTACACTTTTTGCTTTAACAATCAATTGCTCTCTTTTAGTTATAAATTCGAATCTTTTAATACTTCACTCTTTTCTTGTAATTCTTTATTTAATTGTTTTAGATGTTCATTTTCAATCTTCAATTATCGTACTTCATCGTTTGATTTCTGATCAATTATTGATTCTGTATCGTGATCACTTTTACTTGTTATTTTTGCAATCACTTTGAAGTCATCATAATTCTGTTTTAACAAATTATAATTGGTTTTTGCTTGTTTATATTTGTCTTCAAGTTTTTTACGTAATGCATTTTGTTTATTGACATCTTCCTTTAATTTCGCTATAAGTATACGTGGATCATTTTAGGTTATATTCACATTACTGCTATGTTCATCATACACTACCAATGAGCCAGTTATGTATTTTCCATTATTTTATTTATTAAAATCACTTTTATGAAATTCATTATCACATAGTATACAAACGACAACATCAACTGTTATTGTATGATAGCATTTAAGGTATATATGGGGAGAAATTGCCTCAGGTGGTAATTTCCTGCTCGCCAACTTGAATAATGATGTGATCAGTAATAATTTTGAACTTTTTTCCCAATAAATATGTCCACAACTGTATAACAGCATAGATTATGGCCAAAAGCTCAATCTCTGTAGGCATATAATTTTTCTCAAAACTACTTATACAACGAGAAATTAATGAAATAACAATCTGGTTTCCCTTATCATCCAATTGGAATAATCCATTGGATTTAACAAAACGTGTTCCGACAATTTATTCTTTAATTGAATAAACGCCTCATTGTGTGTATCGGTCCACAGAAACTTATTCCTATGGTTTAATAATGGCCGGAATGGATCAATAAATGTAGCGTATTTGTCATAAAACTTCCGGTAATACGTACACACACCGATCAATTTTTGTAGTTCTTTATTTGTACGAGGTTCTGGTATTTGCAAGATTGCCTTAATGCGCTGTGGGTCCGGCCGACTTCCTTCGCTTAATAACACAAAACCTAGGAACGGTATTTGTTGTCGGCAAAATATAGTTTTTCGTAACTTTAATTTTAATCCAGTTTTTCGAATCTTTTGCCAGAATAATCTCAAATGTATGAAATGTTCAGGAAAATTTTTAGATTTTATTAAACTGTCATCGACAAAAGTAACCATAAATCGGTACCTTTTATTTCCGGATATTGTAGTAAGAATTTTTATAAATACGCAAGCCGATTCTTTCATTCCGAATGGTACACGACAATATTGGTACGAGTACATACGTCCGTTTATTGAAAAAGCGGTATATTTTCTTGACTCTAGATGTAGCAAAATTTGAAAATATCCCGAAGTAAAATCAATGGCGGTGCTTCCTGATCAGCTTCAATATATTTGTTTAACTGAAGAGCGTCCAGACAAAGTTTAATACTTCCGTCTTTCTTAGTGACAACGCGAATCGAGTTGCAATAAGGGCTACTTTGGTATGGGGTAAGACTGTCGTATAACTGGATTCGGATCGGTCAATTTAATGTTGTAAACGTAGTCCCGTAAGCATTCCGGTTGCTCCGACAGAATGTCCTGAAATTCAATAGCTAACTTCTGCAATTGCAACTTTTCATCCGCGCTTAACGTCGTAATTCCTGGCAAGTCAGCTTCTAATTGCGTTCTAAAATTCTCCAGAGGCTAAATGATAAAGCGCGTGCTATCCCCCGCCTAAAGAAGAAAATTGTTTGTATTAGTTTCTTGAGTCCCATCCAACCCCATTGGTAATTCACAAATATCCGCAGCTCAAAAACTCTTATACGAAGCTGGTAATTGCATAGAAAAACTAATATTTGGATCGCGTATTTATTAATTTTTTAAGCAAAGTTGTTTATTTTCATAATCTATAATTACTCCATTTTTGTCTAACCAATCAGAACCTACAATCATATTATACCACAAATTTGAAACTACTAATAAAATCGATTTTAATATCGCATTACCTATATGTAAGTTTACAAAGATTTGGTTTTTAACACAAGATTTTTTTCCCAACGCGCCCGTGATAATAAGATTTTCTTACGGGGAATATTTTTCTACTTTTATTTCCTGCAATCGCCTCGTAAGATGATTCGGAAATACATGTTGTATTACCTCCCGTGTCTATAAGACATTCTAAATTTTAACTATTTATTTTAATCAGGATCCGCGGACACCGTGATTCTGATCTACGACGCTCTAAATTTTTATTTACGCCTTCTACGTCGAATGAAAGGTCTTGCGAATCGATCTCCGTCTCACGACAAGACGCCGGAACATCTACGTACGAGTCGCATCCGCGATTCCCACCTGCTCTTAAATTTGTGTAACTCTTATAATATCATTAAACTGCTCATTTGTAAAATCCGAATCATTAGATGTGTCAATATTTATGGACGAAACGTTTCTATCAGAACTATTTTTATTTAGGGTACGATTTTACGATTCATTTTGGAAATATGTAGAACAATTAAAATTACGTCGGTCGACATTATTTCCATTATATCCCGTATTCGAGTACGACTTATCGCATTGTGTCATGCCTCATTGGTTTTGTTACTTTCAAGAATTGTTCTCGCGATTAGAGTATCCATCTCGTTAATATGCGTATGATTGCGATGAGTAATAGCAACTATCGGTATTACCCGCTCGCTCGCTCCGCTATTTCGTTAATCCGTTGTTGTTGTGGATCGATTTCGTCCGCGCCTCATCTACACGTGCTAATGCCCGAACCACACTTTACGTAATATTTAAATCGACTCCAGCTAAAGCGTACTGCACATCCATGGGAAATTGCGAAATAATTGTTCTATTCACTGTATAAATGTCAAAGATGGTTGAAACTTACTTGCCTTACCTAGCCTACCATAAAAATAATTTAGAACACTACATTCTACATACTATTTCGAGCTCCAAGCCTCCTTCGCGCGATCTTGTACTTCTTCTGACAAAAATTCTAGACGAAATCGATTACAAACATCATTGAAATTTTCTACGTTATTCCTCACCGAGTTGAACCATACTTTTGCGCGCGCTTTTAATGCATTCGAAATGATTTTAGATTGAAAATATACTGAAATCTTTTTAATGGTTAAATATAGCTCAATATCGTGCAAAAACTCGGCCGCATCCTCAATTATTGTTCCCGAAAAAGTTGATAACGAAATATCTTTGTAAGTTTCTCGACAATTCGCCATCCTGCGATCGCTGCACAAGTTCAAGCATATTTCCCATCTGCCCCATTAATGTCTGGATCTGTAATTCTAACGATTCGACTTTCATATTTAGCCGTTCAACTACATACTGGAGCCCGTGCTCCGGCAGCACTCTCCATATATCTGACAATGATCCGCGACGCGACATCTTTTGACTTTTCCATTATAAGCACTTGCGAATATGCAGTAGTATTTTTACCTAAAAAGAATAAACCTGCCCAATCGTTGGTCGCCAAATTATAAGACAGTGGATTCAATGATTTGGATAAATACAATTTATGATGTCAAAAGGAATAATAATAATTTTTTTTATCACAAAAAAAATATGATTTCACGAATACGTGTGTAAAATCTAATTACCTAACATGCGCAATTTACGCAACCTAAAATAATAATGTCGTGGGCGCGGGTTCTATTTTCGCAATTAAGGTGATGCTAAACCCACGCTCTACCGACTATTACGAGGACTTATTATTTTCATTTAATTTTCAATTTTTAGTAAATGTCTCTCTGAAATGTTGTTGCCCAATCAAAAACAACAACTCTTCAAAGAGACATTTTGTCAAAATTGAAAATTAAACAAGAAAAGTGGTTCCCTGTTTTTGCTGGTAACAAGAGGGTTTAGCATGACCTTAATAAAATAAAACGAAATATAGACGATATGCGACACGATATTACGCATTTACATAAATACTCGCAACTCTTGTGTTCACACATTCAACACACTTCTTTTTTCCGGACGTCTTCGCTGCCAATGATGATAATCTACAGGTTGAGGTGCGCACCGCGTAGATTAAAATGAGGCTCCGATGTCTGTCGATTTGGACTGCAGAGGTCAAAGTTGATGTCTCGGAAGTCACCGCGGAAATTATGGGCTCAAGTTGAAAATGCGCCGCTCGAGATAAGAGAGAGAGGCGATAATAAATGTAATGTTCGACCCTTGGCCGAACGATAGCAAGTCAAAGTCGTTCGCAGTTTTTCAATATCTAAGCCTTTCCTTTCAATTTTCCGTCTCTCCTGGCCCATAACGGAACCTCTGATTCTCGTGTCCTCTCTCTCACTTTTATACCCTTATAACAGGAATTATATCAGAATTATAACAGTATATTACTATATATATATTTCTTAGAAAAGAATATATCTTCAAAAATACTGAATGAATACATTTTTTCTATAAACTAGAAGAAGTTAATTATGTAAAAAGATTGTTCACTTAAAATCGTTCAAAATAAAATTAAATCGTTGAAAGCATTGACAAATTTGAGCAGATAACTTTGAAAACGTGAAACTAGTTTTGCTTTACAGGCACACGATGCAACAAGACCTTTGTGAGCCAACACATACGTTCGTATTTCTAAAACTGTTCCAGCTGTTTCAGAGTTTTACTGACACTTACTTGGTGACCTAATAACAACGTTAGGCGGATAATATTGAGTCATGTGCACCTATCTCGATATTTACTGCACTGAAATGAGGCACTAGTAATGACGAACAAATTAAGGAGTCACACTGTAGTGAAAATTACCGAAAATCATTTTAATTTTTATTTACCTAAATGATTCCGTGTACAAAAATAAGATCCTATGAGTTTTAGAACGAGAGAATTTTTGTTTATGAAAATATAGAACAGTGCGTGAAACCTGTTAGTGCAATGAATGACTTTTATCGGGCTTCCAAATCCTCAAAAAGGTGGAAGATGAAGAAAATTTATTTTGAAAGAACATCTGTATGGTGCAGGCAACGCAAAGTACGATAAGTATTTATAATCAGATAATTAAAAGGTATAATATATAAATATATAATAATGTATATAATACTTTTAACTATAAACTATAAACGAGTTGTTCTCGGAATCACTTTTTTTTCAGTCGACAGGTAGTGTAACTTGAACAAATCATATATAATTAACTTGAAATTTTAACTGTAGTTTTGAAACTATATTCTCTAGTACATAAGTACGTAGGGATTTTACGATTCGTTAACAAACTTTTTTAGTATTCACAATTTTGCACGCACGTTTTAACCTAAAATTAATATCATTTATGCAAATGGTTCTAATTTCTATAAATGTAGATTTTAAGAAAATGTTAAATGTTCTTAAAGCCTTATACAATCAAAATATTTAAACAGATTTTCGACTTAATTTATCATTTTTCCAAAATTAACCGTTTAAAAAGTACTACGATTTGCAGCAGTAACAGTGGAGTTATCCCTTAAAATTATTTTAATTTTTATGATAATATTATTTTTAAAATTGTAAAAATAGAAATTCTTATGTTCGTATAAATATTCTTCGCAGTAAATTCAAATTTTAATTACCCCTTTATTCAACAAATATTACTATCATGATGTGGAGCATCAGGAAACTTTGGACTGCTCAATATATATTATGAGCAGTGCTTGAGAGAATTTAGCTTTGAAACGCTTTATAAATCACTCTTTCTCACTTTTACACCCTCCCATTATTTTCGTCCACAAAGGGTATTCGCATAAGGGAGTTTACTGATAAGAACTTCTTTATATAATGTAATTTTGAAAGATGAACATTATAATTATGATGTTTGTAATTTAAATTTATTTAATAATTTAAATGTAAAAGTTTGATTTATTAATTTTTATAATAGCTTTGTGTATTTGTGTACTTTTATAATGGTTTTTAAATTACTTTTGTATGATCACAATTACGAAAGCGTCAGGTGTTCTTGATGCAATATAACAGCAGCGGTATCTCTGACAAGATCAACTATAAGCTCCTTAGAGTGTTGTCTAAAGATACGTTTGCTATGGTGAGTTCAAGTACATAGTATTTAAGAGGAAAAGCCACGGTATCGACTAAATTAAACAGCTATTTTCAGAGCACCTTTTTTAATTCTTTTAATTCTCTAAAATCCCAAGCATTGAAATTGTTGTAAATAAATTACGAATAAATTCAGGAATGAATATTGGGTCTTGGGATTTGGATATGTGCAATAACAATTTATTTTAATATTTCAGTTTTCTCGATTACTTTGTGCGTGCGTGTACGTATGTATGAAACCAAATGTTGTGTCCACCATAACTCTTCAAGGCAAGCACGTTACGAACTGAATTTTTGCAGACATATATTCATGTCTCAACTTAGATCTGATTAGATTTTGGAGTTGATTGGATAATAAAAAGTATATTTTAAAAAATATATTAATTCCAGACGATTTGGAATAATCGAAAAAATTATTTTTTGTCATTTTATACGTTAAATATGTTGAAAGTATGTACGTTTTTATAGAGAAGACGAAATTTTATTCCAACTGACATATCTAACAATTAGTTTAAAGCTATTTTTGTGAGAGAGAAATAATTTGTAAATATTGCAAAAAAAGATTTTTGTCAATTTGTACGTAAAGCATGTTAAAAACATGTTCATTTTTATGAGGTTTATCTAATTTCCTTTTAATTTGTACATCTAACAATCACTTTTTATTATAAAAATATTAATTCAAAAGACATTTTTGTAAACATCGCAAAAAAATTGATGTTGTATTTTTAAACGTTATACTTTTGAAAATGTGTGCATTTTTAAAAAGAAATTGCTATTTCCTTCTAAATGATATATTTAGCAATCAGCACAAAGCTATTTTATTGGAAGAAAAATAAAATTATTAATTCAAACAAATTTATCATTATCGCAATCTTTATTCGAATTATACTTTTGAGAGTTAATGAATTTTTCACATGCAGTCAAATTGAAAATTATTTCCAGTTATAATATATTTTTTAGACTGGCAATATTTATAACGCTTGTGTTTAATGAGTTAAATTTAGCATTGTTTAATTTTAATCAAAATCTCGTTATAAAATTCTTAAACTCGATTTATCAGGACCTCTCTTTGAGAAAACATTCTGTTGAAGCCGTTAGCATCGGTTTTTTCAACACAATTGCAGAGAAAGAAGGAAATACAATTAAAATACCCCCCCGCTTAATTGAAGATAATATTAAATATTATTTGAATAATTTCATACAAATATCAAATGAATCGGTTAGAAAATGACGGAGTTATAGATCCGCTAAGTTTTAAACAAGCAGTTTCGAGGAAAAGCCAAATTCAAATACTGATGTATCTGAATAATACCTTTTGCAGCTAAAAGCATTTTTTAAAGTTCTGTATAAAACTTTTTGACATTCCGTTGCGACCATAAGAAATAGAAAGATGCAATAAAAGTACGCGATTTTTAACGTAAATCTAAACACAAATTTGATAGCTATAAGACTGTTTCACATTTTTAAAACCTTTCTTGTATACGTTTAGAAACTCTAAAGAATAGAAAAATTTGATTTTTAAGATTGTCATCGTGGGATTTGTCCTTTGAAATGAAAAAGTAAGGATGGTAATGGGCCCATAAATATTGTATTCTACTGTTTTCTAATCTAAATGTTCTATAAATTAATTTTATTTTTCTGCTAAATAAAACCATAAATTTTACTGAAATAATCATTTTAAGTTTATTTCTAGCAATGTTTTACTAAATTCTTTATTCTGGCATTAACTTATCCTCTGTTTGTATTAATGGCTGTTATATGTATTACTGGTATATACATTACGTACGTAGGTCTTTCTTATTCACTTTAGTACCTTATAGAACGATCATCATTCATAGTCAGAAAAGCCGTGCTATATTTTCTTTCACCTTACTACGCCGCATAAGTGATTATGACAACATTTGAAAAATGAACTGCGGATTAAGCAACAATGCAGATAATAAAAGAGAGAAAAATTGCAAAGTCTATTTAGCATTTATTTCGGCTATATAATTGTTTCGAAAATAAATCATGCAGTTGCGAAGATTTTAATTGAAAAATCATGTTAATTACTCAACTAATATATATGCAATTACTACTTATTTATCAAATAAATGTAATGGGTCATTACGATAAATTATTCATGTATTAAGTGGTATAGATACTATACCTTTGCTATATATGCAATGATTAATGTAGTGTATACATATGATATCATAACGCATTTATGATAATAATCACATTTATGATAATGATTTATAATGGTCCTTACAAAGACAAGCACGTTTCAGATTTCTCACAAATACTAATTCAATTCCGACTTCTCTTATGAAAAGTAGATTTTCTTTATAACACTGCTACATGCATTTCGCAAACGTGATAGTTTTTGTCGAAATCTGAAACGCAGTAGTTATTGTAAAAACCATCGGTTTGTTCCGGATAGAAACAGCTTAATTTTTAAAGAAATTAATTTTTGCAATTGTATAGTGTTAATTAGTTAGTTATTAAATTTTAGACGAGTGTAAACTGCAAAATATCGACAAGATAGTTAGAATATTGTTGAACGAGAAAGAATTTTGTAAAAAGCGCAGAAATTAGGCATCTACTTTATCTTAAGAGAGTTTTCTAGAGAACACTCGCCGTCACACAGAGCGGCAATTCGGCACAGTAGGTCGAAGGGTACAAATCGAGTACATCGGTTTTAGAAAACATAGATTTCTTCAAGATTTAGTTACTTTGGCGTTAAAACGTTACAGGAATATTCAGTTTTGATTTTCAACTAATTTTTGAGAGTTTGGTTAGATTATAATTTGAGTGTTTTATTTTACTTGTTTTTACCTCCCCCTGCGGACGTCTGTTTCAAAAGGAAACAGGTATGTAGTAACGATTTTTCAAATTTTCATGCAAAAAGACAAGTAGGCACTAATCTGATCCTGATGGACATTTTGTCTGTAACAAAATGTAGACAAGTTCAACAAAGTCTAAAAAAATAATCTTTTTTATTATTATATATATTCTAATTGTTTTACATTTTTGATGTTTTATAACATTTTTGGGCACGCCTCGGCGGGCGACGAGATAGGGGGTGAAATGAAAATTTCGGAAAAATGATATGTTCACAGCTTTATATGTGAAGACTCGCGTCGCTCGTCGCCACCACCTTTCGCCGTGTTTGTACGCTAACCTTTAAAGGGTCTAGCTTCATAATATGCTGCGTCGTGAGCAATGTTGTGTGCATGTGTTCGGTCCGCATTTTCCCGGCAGATCAGTCAACCGACCAGATTAGATTTGTATAGTTATGTAATAACGAGTTTTATACAATGGGTCTTTATATCTGAGATAGAGCCAAAAAAAAATGAACATTGCTCTTATGGGCAATGCTAAAAATCTGATATTTTATAAATAGATATACTATCAACGTGAATGAAATACACCGTATCTACCGTATAAAGGCCCATTCGATAAAATCATGGGTATTGAACTTCATTTTTAGGTATCAGAAAAAAAAATTTCATCAAAATCCGTGACTCAAACTCCGTGGTTCCCCCTTGTAAGTGCGATAACACGTAATTACAAGTAATGCGTTTGTACCCGCTAACCATTCGTCTTTACTCTTGTACTGAATAAAAAAGTGTGTGTGTGAAGAGCGATTACTTCGGGATTTGGCCCAGACACCAAATCGTTCTGACAGAAATAGAACACTATGCGAATCGACTTAATTCGACCACGCTTGTTCAGTGAACTTTTTTTATCTGTATCTTATTACTTCTGTACTTTTTGTGTCAAACCTCTCTTTCATTCTTTTCTGTTCAATTATTTAAGAATACTAATTGGGATCAATATTAATATGTCACTTTTCTGACAGTATGAGGATTATTTCTTTCCTTATTCTTAGTAACATATATTACAAACAAATATACAGGAAAATATTACACTGAAAATAATACTTCCTATAATTCATGTTATAGTTGTATCTTTTCGTAATAAATCAACTGAGACTGCATATCGACGCCTCATACGAAGACTAACCGATTTCAGCTTTTTGAAATATCGTCTAGTTTTCATGGGGTGAAAAATGAATAAAAATAACAATAAATAATTGCCAGCAAAGTACAAAAATGAAGTAGGTACATCGATAGAGTGAACACGTTGATATAGATTTGAATCTTCGAAACATATATTTTTTTTATAAATGTAAAATGAAATAGTGTATTTTTTTTCGGAAAACTGAAAACTGTTAGTCTTTGTATGAGGCGTTGATATAACAATTATTACAATATATAAACCTAACATTTCGTATTTACTATATTCTTTTATTTTATATTATAATTTCTAAATCAGAAGATGTTAAAACCGTTTTGTTATATAATTTAAATAGTCAACTAGACATACGGAGTCACAGAGGGCAAACGATTAATTGTCTATAGAGCTTAGGCCATTCAAAACTTGATTGCAATGTCTTAAGCGGTTCAGTACATGTCATCTATATTGCATCGCAACCGATGTATTATACAGCATGTATTTCAAAGCTATATACTAAATGCGAAATTGCATGTCCTCCATACATAGAGTTCAAATTAGAGTTTGAGTTTGTAAGTCAAATATATCGAAACAAAGGCATGAGGCAGTTTAAGGTCTAAGTTTCGGTACTCAAGTATGCGATACGACGCAATGTGAATGTCAGTGAAAAAATAGGAACGCGTAAAACGCGGGTAGACGTTGCCTCAAACTTTTATTTTGGCATCCTTGGTAATTTATAGATAATTTTGTTTGTTGAGATATGGTAAATAATAATATTAAAGTTATTAAAGTGCTTTCATATGTTGACTATAAATACAATAAATGGAAACGAAGGTTTGTTTCTTTGCGCCCTTGAATTTTAATAAACGAAGCAATAGGTAAGTGTGGGTATTACTGCGGACGCCCCGATTCGTGCGAATTCTACAAAGTCGACAAAAATACTACTTTTTAGTAAGTATTCATTTATAAAATGTTTATTTCAATGTAACTTTTGAGAATATGCATGTTTATGCAAGAAAGAACCTATTTTCTTTTATATAATTGTATAATCAAAGAAGTCGACCACAGTAATACACACCAGACCTATGCTTGTATTACTGCGAATCCTAACCTGTGAATTATATACGACAGTAATACACGCCGACCCGAGTAATAAAAACTAGCGACAGTGATTGTTCTGACAGCAATTATTTTAAAAATACACGTTCTGGAGCCATTCTCTTTTTATGAATCAATTCTTGAAGCGGTTAGATTTGATATAGAAAAAGAATCACGTCTTTATTTGTTCCTACACACGATATTTTTAACGCTAAACTTAACCTATCCGAAAACTCTGCTGTAATACCCACACTTACCCAATTTCATACTCAAAAAAATTCAAACTTAATGCATTATTTTTACACGATCCTTAGCAAATAATCATAATGTTGTATTTAGTCCAGATATTAAATTGCGAAGGTAAAAAATTTGTTTTGTTTATTATACATATAGCTATTGAGTATTTAACATTTGAAAATTTAACTAATTTTTTTCTAGGATTTCCGTAAAGATAATCCATTGATCTAGATTCCGCTTATTAAATCCAATGGCTAAAATGAGGTAACCTTTTTTCCATGAAATTTACAAATAAATTATCTTTTATAAGAAAAATTTTGCTCGTTCAAATGAGAAAAGAGCTAAAAAGTCTGATTAAAGTTTATAAAATATCATAAACTGATGTACTATATACTTGGAAGCAAGTCTACGTTACACGTAACGAGAATATCTCTTATTAGACTCGTCACACATCTACTTACTCATAAAAAGTTATACTCTTATCAAGAAAATAGAGTTTTTATAGTTTTTTTTTCATATATAAGAGTGTTTTTTTCTTTTCAATTTGCAACATTGTCAGATGTAAATGAAAAATTTTCAGAGTGAGTATTAAATATGCATATAAAAGAAAGATCAAATCAAAATTATATAAAATCAAATGCATTCGAGAAAAGTGTGAATGCTACTAATTCAGACTTACATTTTTATTCGTTGAACTTCAGTAAAGCTTCAGTAAAACGAATCTCAGTTAAATTAAGCTTTGTTTGTTTTCATTTCATTTACAATTAGTATTGCCAGCTACATGATGGATTTATAGATTCTTATAAAACTAAAAACATTTTGAACTATACTAAGGTATTATTATTTTTTATTACTATTTATTCACTTTTACGTAGGTTTATTATATTTAATGTTTCGTGGGTATTTAATTGTATTATATTATAATAATAATGAAACTGCATACATAATTAAACCAGACGATTTGTATTTCTTATTTTTAGATGACTTATTTATAGATAAAAATAGACAGAATTTTTAGAACAGAGCTATCGCTATCTAAGGGGAAAAACCATTTTATGGAGCATACCAAAATTAATGTTTTTTTATCAGTTACAAGCAATCATTCAGAAACTTTATTTAACTGTAGATACTTAATAATACCTTTATGTTAAGCCGTGTAAGACCTCAAAATCTTGATTCTAAGTGTCACAGTCTATAGCCATTCTCAGTATCTTATTTATTGTAGGAACTTTGAAGCGTGCACGTTTCCACGTGATTGTAAATGGATTTTTTTCCGACAGTTATTTCACTTCGTTTGACGTGTACTAAAATTTAAGTACAGCATTTTTTTGTTAAAATTTATTTTTATTATTTTTTTGTCAGAAAATAATCCAATTTCTTGAAGATTTTTATTAATAATTTTCAAACTTTATTTTTAACCTTTTTTTTTAACACCCGTTTAAATTTTAGTTACTTATTTAAATAAAACGTATCTTAACAATAAATAATAAATTAATGGCACCTTTTATCGATAGACAAAATATTTGTATATGATTGATTCTATGAAAACAAGTTAATTTCACGTAAACCACCTGGCAATTTCAAAATGTCAGGAAATACACAAAAAAATCCGCACGCGTTCTCAAAGTACACGCGATTCCAATTCGTCATATTTCACAGCGTTCTTTTTCACAAACGAAACCCGATTTCGAACAATTCAATCTCAATTTTCCAGCAACGCTTTTACGGGGGGGTGCGAGACGCGCAAATCCTCCAATCCACTACCAGCCATTCAACCCATCATCTGCTCGCTCACCTGTATCGCTCCGTCAGCGCTCGATCTTCCCACACCGCCTCCGCATTCCATCCACTGCTTCTTACCTCCTGCACGCCCCACGCGCGACGTGCGTTTGATACACGGCTCGGCGCCTCCCCTTCAAAATCTAGTCCGCTGTCTCGTCTGCATCGTCCGCGGCGGGCGTCAGGCCTTGGAACTGACTCGCGCACACAAAAGCCGTCTTTATAACGAGAAATCAGACGGCTGCACTCGAAGCCGTCGCGATCAACGACGGCGGCGGCACTCGCATTAACATCGAATTAAAAGAGAAGAGAGAGAGGGAGGAACTTTCGTCGAGCCCACGCAAATACACACCGACTGATCGATTCCCGTCGTGCACTCTGGTCGCCGCTGCTGCTGCTGCTTTTTATAAATTGCCGAGCTTACGTGGTATAGGTACTGCGACACTTGTTCGCGAAAACTTTTTTCCGATCTCGAGCTCGCGAGCGCGCGCGCCCACGTTGCTTCGTGGTTTAAGCGATTCGCTTTTATAGCTTTGGGTTCGTGGAACGCGGTGAAGAAAAAAAATGCTTCGATCGATCAAAGCTGGCTCGTTTGCGCGGCGTATAACTTTGCGGAGTGGTCAGGTGGCTTGCACTAAGTTTGTGTAGAAACTTCCTCTTTAAACGTGGAAAAATGGTCTCTGCTTTTTTTTTAATTATTAGTTTTAGTAGAAATGTGTTTTTAAATGATTAAGATGAGTCTGTAGTGGAAAACAGAAAATCACTGATTGTTGAATAATTATTATGAAATTCTCACTCTTTGTTTATTATTACATAATTAGGATATTCAGATAATTTAGACAATATTTAATATTTTCTTCAAAAGCTATTTGCAATAAATATCAAGTATTATTAAAAATTGGTTAAAATCGTTATTGGTATAAAAATAATCTAAGCTTATTTGACTTTATCATATACTTTTCTAATTTTTTTTGTTCTTATTTAGTACACCAAAATAGAAACTTCGTATAATTTACTACACTTCTTATGATGAAGGAATCTAAATTTCTTTCTCATAAGAAAATAAATTACTGGTTTGTATAACACAAGAACTCACAAAATTACTAATTCTCTCTATTTTTTAATAATAATAAATTAGATGAGAACAATTTTTAATTTATGCAATATTTGTGATACCCAACAACAATATTGCACAATTTCAACTTCAAGATTATAAGTAATCAGATATTCATAGAGCTTTATGAATATTGCAAAACACTGTGAGGAACCAATACTTTTATGAAAATTAAATTATGACTTTATTTGAGGTGTGTTCGAACAAAACCGGATAATTACATTTTTGGTATAAATTAATTTTATGCGTTTTTTCAACTTAACACATTGTTCCTTTCGTATTTTTGGTATTAATTAAAACCCAAATCCAACCATTAAATACGTTACACCATTTAAACTAACAGAAACAGATTACAGTTATACTCAATTTTCTCAAATTCAAAAGAAGTAGAATTATCCAATTTCGTTCAGGCACACCTCACTATCTCGACACTTGAACAATCCCGTCGCAGTACTATCTCAAAAAAAGCATCATCATAAGAACTCAAGAAATTATTCAGCGAAAAGCAATCCCCAACTACAGAGCCACCTGTAAATTTAAATCACCTCCGTTCGCACAGTCATCGAGGACTGATCTCTCACTGATCACACCGATCTCACGCGAAGCGCGTATTACAGACGGAGATGCAGCGCGGGCGGACGGCGCGGGCGAAAAGTTTACGCGGGAAGTTGAGAGCGAACTGCGGCGCCTACGTCTGCCATTGTGCCCGGCAGCCTAGCCAGCGACGTTCGGCCGTCCCGCCGCCGGCAGTGCGCAGGCGCGCGTGCGGGGGTGAGACAGTGTGCATAGAGAGAGAGAGAGTAAAAGCGGTAGGTGTATACGTGGGTATAGCGAGGCGATTTTAAGTGCAAGTGATTGTGATTGTAGATGCAGTTTTTTGGTGATGCTTTGAGGATGTTGTATGGTAAAATTTAGGATAATATTGGTAGAAATATTAACAACTATCAACGAGTAATAGAATCCTTTTACCTACAAAATGTTCGATGTGTCGATTTGAACACCGATATTTTTCTATTTTATCCGTACTTCTCTTCTTCAATCTTTTAGTGCCTAGACATAAAAAAAAGTAATAAATGTCGTTTCGTTTCATTGATTCTAGCTAATATGATCGGCAACAAATGTCTAAAAATGTAATTTTTTTAATGAAACAGAATAATTATATATGCCTTTTTGAATCCGATTTCGGGTAGGATAATAGTAAATTTGTGGTGCTAATTTTATCTATTAAAAGTCGGTTAATTTACGACAATTTAATATTGCTATTTAACCTTACTGCTATGTACATGATTTTTAAGACAACTATCCTGATATAAAATATTACATTATTTTAGTGAATATTAGAAAATATATATTTCTTATCCTCAAAAAATCAAAATCTATCTTGAATGACAGTTTTGTGTACGTGATAAGTGCTAAATTGGCATGCCTGCATACAGTTGGCAATGTTCGCGGAAAAGTTTTTGCGAATAAATGTAAAGTCCTGGGAGTCAGAATTTTCGTAAACGTCAGCATGTGAAAAGGAAAAAGATAAATAAATTGATTCTCGAATTTATCAATTTGTCTCTTTAGTAGAGAACCAATTTTTTATCTTTCTTTTCATAGCTGATGTTTGCAAAAAGGAGGATGCCAATGGCAGTCCCATTCAGCAAAAGTATCAAACCAACACCATAGTTTAAGGCTCGTTTAGATATGAATTTAAAAAAAAATTTGACCCCTCGGATTGTAATAATGCCATTTAAAGCAATGTACTAAGTCTAACCAAACTCGGGAATTTCTACTTATTAATAAGACTTTATCTCACGGTTTTCTCAACTTTTCCCACACTTTAGAGGCTCAATTTTTTTTCCAAAATTTATGTTTTGATGAGCTCTGAACAATGGTATTGGTTTTATAGGTTCTGCTTTAACATTTTTAATCATGATTTAATTAGATTTTATTTCTGATGTTATTTGTTAATTTTTATTTATATTTTTATTTTCATTATACTGTGTGTCTGAATTTGAACTAAGAAGTTCTCGACATATCATCTGAATACATACATCTACATACACACATCTACATACATACATACATATAGATATATACTTACATATATACATACGTACATACATATATACATACATACATACATACATACATACATACATACATACATACATGCATGCATGCATGCATGCATGCATGCATGCATACATACATACATACATACATACATGCATGCATGCATGCATACATACATACATACATACATACATACATACATACATACATACATACATACATACATACATACATACATACATACATACATACATACATACATACATACATACATACATACATACATACATACATACATACATACATACATACATACATACATACATACATACATACATACGTACATACGTACATACGTACGTACGTACGTACGTACGTATAGCTAAAATGCGTACGCGAAATTCAAATAAAATTGAAATGCAATTCCTACGCATTTAAAATCGATTTTTTTCATTTTCGATGTTTCAATAAATGTAAGAAATCCACATATCCAGTCTATAATCATATAATTAATGACATGTAAGAAATCAAAATCAAAATCAAAGTCAAATAAAAATAAAATATTAATCATAATATAAGCATTATTTACAATTTTATCAGAGAACGTTAGAAGATAGATGTATCGTGGATCTGCCCATATAGCTGCACGTGTCTTCTTCTTTTGCTCTGCGCGCTGCAATCACGTGCCGCACTTTTTATTTCGACTCGCCGCGTACGGTCGCTCGTGTCGAGAGACGCGCTTACACGTCCACGTTTGTTTATTGCTTTTTCCGACGCCTTTTTTAAGTTGCTGCCGGCTGCCGCCGCTGTCGTTTCTTACGGTTCGTGGGCGGTGCGTATTGTGAGTCGAGACCATTGCTCTCAATGGATGTATGTACAGCATTTCGCGGATATAAGATTGGACGACGTCGGTAGGTGTTTGCGAATACAGCTTTTTCGCATTCTCTATTTTTGGAATGACCCGTGTGGTTATTTTAGAGCGGAAAAAGTAACTGCTGCTAATGGTACGCAGTTTCTGCGAATTCGATTGTTTGCGGTGATACTTATATATTTCGATATTATGTTGACTCTTTTTGCATCGGAATGTTTGTTGTTTCGGATGACTGTTGTTTCGAAACACACGGAATATTTCTACGAAAAATGTTTTATAAACAAACATAAAAGTGGTAGAGAATAAAAATTGCATTTTAACTGATTGGTTTTTAATTAACCAGTCTATGAGAATCCGTAATAATAATTTATCGGCGTGCTTGTTCATACGCATAACAGAATTTTGATTAAAAAGCAAATATTATTACTTTATTCTTTATACGAATGTACGTCATGCGTAGATACGTACCTTCAAGTAATATAAAACTATATTACTTCAAAATTGATGCTGTTACAATTATAAAAATATACAAAACAAAATGTATAACCTACCTATCTCGAGTTTCTTAAAATATGTCTAAATACGTTGGTATACATTTCCTTAATGTAAGGGTCCGTTTATGGTAGAGAAACTTCGGGAGTAACAAGGTTGTATCTACATGCGTTTAATCGTGTCTTCTGTTATGTTAAAGTGGTTATAATTCGCCGAGTCCACTCCGCGCCTCACTATAAATGCGCCCTAAGAATTAAACATGATGAAAGGAAGTATACGTTGTTGCAGTAGTAAGAGTCAGGTATGCCAAGACCGCCGGACGAAACTATGTTTGAAAAAAGTATTTAAATTCTTGCAATTTTCAATTTAGTATTAATCTAACATAATTACATAAAAATTGCTAATATATTTATTCAACCGACGTAGAGCTTGGTATGTCACGAAATCACATTGAAACTTTTCTAAAACTATTGCTTAACTTTTTCTAAAACTAAAGCTCATTGTATTTAGCTCAAGCAAATTTAAAATACTGTATTTACAAGAATACAGGTGTACAAAATTAACCGAGAAAGTAACGCTACTTTTACGCTATTTATTTTATTTCAATAAAAAAGCTTGCTCTTTAAGAAAACAAACTGATACCGCCAGGTCTGCCTCGCTCTTATTGGACGCACACTCTCCTTGCGGATATCCTGCCCCGTGTACAGTTAACGTCGTTATCCCTGACGCTGTGTTGGGCTGTCGAAGGGCTGGGCAAATCAACAAATCAAGGATCCAGCACTTGATCTCTAGATCCGCAGCCAATTCATGGATTCTATTGAACGAAAATGCTTCCAGTCAGAAGTTCTTGCTTGCGGTTTAATTAAACCTTTACAAAGAATCGTTCTCTAATTGTCACTTCTCGAATTGAAAGTCATATTGTTTGCAACGAGTTTGCAATTCTAAATCACTTGCAATCTACTTTTTTTCGTATACCTTTAAACCACGAGTTTAATATATACAATTTTTAAAATTTGAGATTAAATTTTTCTTTATTTAAGGAGAGTTGTCACTTAAAAATGTAACGTCACAAGTGTAAAAAATTCTAATTTAAAAAATATTTATTTAACCCCAATTATTTTGTTTATTTTTTAATCAATTTTAATGTTTCATGGGTTACTCTTTTCTTTAAACAATTATGTACAAAGTTAACGAAAGAAATTTATAAAATAATATATCTGAAATAAGAGAAAGCTAATTATTTATACGTAATCGCGATATATTATTTCATAAATTTCTTTCGTTAACTTTGTAGATAAATGTTTAAAGAAAAGAATAATCCCCGAAACATTAAAATTGATTAAAAAATAAAAAAACAATTGGGGTTTAACTAAATATTTTTTAAATTGACAATATTGTCACTTGTGACGTCTCTATTTTTTTGGAACAATTTTTTTTCCATGTAGTTGTGAACTAATATTATTAAGTACATTTCATTAATTTTATCATAGAACCTTTATAAACTCTCATATAATTTTTTGTTTAATGCCCTATACCCAGCAAAAGACTCTCCTTAAGAAAATAAAAATCGTGTACATGAGGAATTAAAATAAATGATGAGGCACACCTCTGAAACACGAACATATATTAAAAAATGAGAATCATGAAATTTAGTGATTTTTTCGCATTCATTCACTATCTTTGATCGTTCATAACTTTTTATATTGTTAATGTCTTTTAACGTGGCATGTTATAAATTAAAGCTTATTATCTCTACTTTATATTCTATTACGTGAAAAAATTCGATGCAATCTTAGAAGTCAAGTGATTGCTATACCAATGATTACCGTTTTTAGTCCATAATTCCCATGTTAAATTCCCATAAGAAAAACCGCTGCCAATTCATTGGCACTTAGCTTCCTCAAACTAGATTACTTGTTCCAATATAAAATTCTTTGTTCTTATAAGTTTTGTTGGAAATTTTTGTTGTACATTTTACGACCTACATAACAAGAAAAATCAAGTTGCAGAGGCGTGCCTCATTATTTATTTTTCGTTACTTTTCGAACCAATTATCGGCCAATTTTTTGTAGAATTCCTTATATATCTTCTTGGCGCCAAAGCTCTCTGTAAAGATTAGATTGTTCTTTGAGGTTTTTCATTTGAAAGTTTAATACGTATGCTGCATATCCAAATACGATGAAATTGCTCTTAGAAACGTATTTATCTCTTAAATATTAAGCAAAGGGTTTTCTACTTCGACTGTAATTGTTGGCAATTACATTAGCTTGAGATGCGCTGGCAATTAGTTAACGAGAGCGTACGCGATTGACCACATTCTTTATTCTTATAATTGAACCAAATACTTGTTGAAGTAACTATAATAGTAATTCATAAAATGTTTAGTTTTTATAACTTTTGTGACATTTTTTTAAAATTTAATTTAGTAAATAATATAAGAAAACTTAAATTAAAAAGTTTTATTTTACGATCCAACAAACATTTGTAAATTTCAGTACACGAATGGAGTGCTTTTAAAAACATTTGCGGTTTATTAATTATTTTTTTTTTAATTGAACTCGGTAATGTAAACTGTAATGTAAACTTTCAGCTAATGCTATTAACAATATTTTTATAACAATGAAGCATGCAATCAAATATATCAATTAACCGCAATATTGATTTTGTTAATGAATTTATATCCTTTCATAGTAGGACATAATAAATTAATTCAGTAGGTAATACTAGACATCCTTAACTTCAAACTTATACTCAATAGTAAGCCGCTAATGGAAACATCGAACTCCAAATTCCATCTCTATTGGTATTAATATACTATTAGTATAGCTTGAAATAAATCAATAAGACGATACATACATCTTCTAGTAAAACGCATACGAGTTCTCAGATTGCACGAGACAATCTCGCTTATCAGATATAATTAAGAAAACAGCACACAAGCCAATCACTCGTGTCGATCAAGCTCTCCCCTTCAATGGAAATCATTTTCCAGTGGCGTCTCAATCACAAGAAACTCATTTCCCGATCAATAAGCCACGTAAACCGACACCCATCACCAACTTACATCAACTGCCAGCGGCGATTTTTCATGGATGCCGCGCGAGGGTCGCACACATTCGTCGTGCGGCTTCGCTGCTTCATTTGGAGACATCTTGCACAATCTTTCCGTTTGGGTTCCTCGATCGCTGTGGTGTATGTTTCGAAAGACCCACACACTCGGCCACGTGTCCATCCCTATTATACTGTGCTCTTCCTTCCGTGCGTTACTTTCTTAATGAAATCTCTGAATTCGAGTTTAGGAAGATTTTCTTTTAATTTTGATTGTCGTACGTATATCGAATTGACGAGTGTCTAAAGAGGAAGGTAAGATATATCTAGTTTGTAATAATAACGATTATTACGGCACTTTTGAGGCGTTGAGTGCAATGACAACTTAATTCGAATTAAGTCCCCCTACATATTCGAATTCTACTACCCTAAATTTAGTAAAAAACGATGTCAAACAAGTTTTTTAGATTTAAATGCTGTTTATTTAAAAAAAAAACTTTTTTGACATCGTATTCTTCTAACTATAGGATAGTAGAATACGAATTTGTAGGTGGCTGCAAAAATAACTTCATTCGAATTAAGTTGTTATTGCACCCAAAGCCTCATCTAGTTCATTCGATTTTGCTTTCTGATCAAAAAAGTTTTGTGACGATGAAATTTGTTTGTTTATTTTTTCAATATAATATACGCATGTCTTATGCGTATATATGTGTGTGTGTGTGTGTGTGTGTGTGTGTGTAAGTGTGTGAGTGTGAGTGTATGTGTGTGTGTGTGTGTGTGTGTGTGTGTGTGTGTGTGTGTGTGAGAGTGTACGTGTGTGTGTGAGTGTGTGTATGTGTGTGTGTATGTGTGTGTGTATGAGTTTGTGTGTTAGTATCATAGCTCATTTAAGGTCATCGCACAAGAACTGATAGACTGACTGAATAATAACGTAGATGTCGTACGACTCTTGCGACAGTATCATAGGTGTCGTATGATGTTGACAGGGGTAACGCACAAGAACTAGCGTATTGTCAAAGACATCTATGTCAGTTGTGCTATGGGTAGTGTTGGGTAGGTACCGGACAGGCCTCTTGTAGAAAGCATGGTTATGTATTAATAATCAGTATTAAACAACGTTTTTTGAAGATTCAATGATATTCAAAAGGAATATTACATCGGAAAAAATATTAGCTAATAGTTTATTTATATACTAAAATTTTTTTTTAATTGGTTTATCTATAATAAAGTTGAAACAAAAAACAGCTAATAGTTTATTTATAATAAGATTTTCTTGAATAAAAAAACAATTTCAATAACATTATATTTATATAATTTTTATATTTTTATATTTATAGTTTTCTGAGTTTGCTAGAGGTTTACTACGTTTATGACGTTTATAAACTGTAGAATATAAAAACCTTGTAGAAAACGTCTGACCCGTGTCGTACATCGAACACTGGCTCTGGCCTTACTCTTTCGTATATTCAGACTCCGCGCACTAAGAATGAGCCGCGTATGTTCGCTAGCCAATGGACTAAAGGGCCAAGGCCGCTCTGCTGCACTGGCCAGTCACATTGCAGTGCGCGAGGTTTGACTGTATATCTTTCGCAAATTTTGCAAGTATTACTCGGTGTGCGTTTCAAATTTTCAGCGTGATTGGTCGAATAATTTTATTTTCATAGCCATTTTTTGAAATTCTAATATTTTCAAAATTTCGGTTCTGTTTCAAACTTAGGAAAAATTTTGGAAAGTGATTTTTTTTAATTATATAGTAAAGTACTGCTAAAATGCTATGTTTTAAGTCCGCACTTGATATATTTGCCGTTGTTCATTTTTTATACCGCGTGATTAAGAATTTTGCTTAAACCTCTATAGCTCGAAAACTGTAAGATATAATTTATTATGAAATTTTTACTAAATGTTAGTCTCATTATATTTTTTTCTAAGAAAGTCATGAATCTTATGATGTGAATATTTACAGGTATGTACTTCTATATGAGACTAACATTTAGTAAAAAATTCATAAAATACATTTTTTTGGGCAACGATAAGTTTTGAGTCGATTTGGTTTTTCAATCTTTTGAGATATGACAAGTTATACATTATTTAAAATATATTTTCACCCTGAATATTGCGTCATCTATTAGCTTGATTGTTATGATATTTATTTATCAATATACATTACATGTATGTATATGGACAAATCCTCCGAACTTTTAACCTTTAGTGTCTGAACTGTACAACATCATTAGCAATATGTTAGCATAGCATAGACCTAATATTTGGCTTTTGTCTAATAATTCAAATTGAACAAAGATGAAAAAATATCTAAATTGTTATGTTCGAAGAGAAGAATTCTTTTATTCTTATAAACAAAATATAAATGCCGTTTAACTTATCATTCTGATTCCAATTGCGCAAAAAATACAGCTTAGAGTTAAACCCCATTTGTATGCCTCGTTCTAAAAAAAGTTATGGCACTTTTAATATGTATCCCGGAATTCTAAAAATCTTCTAATTAAAGCAAAGTTATTAATTTAACAGTTACGCCCGCGCCGTGTTGTAAATTATCGATTTGAAATTCAATATTTATTGTTGACTAAAAAACAGAGAAAATCACCGGTGTCGCATTTATGTGCCCCTTGATAAATTAAAATTATAACGTATAATACACAATTTTTAAAAACGTGATCATTCAAAAAATTTAGTTTTTACTATGGCACATCTACAATATTATCTAAAATGGTTTGGTTCCATGTGTGATCACATCCTTATTATCCTATATATAAAGATAGAAACTAAATGGCGTTTGCGTAATTTATAAATTTTAAATATTTAGCTCGTAATTTACTATAGCCAAAAAATAATAAATTTAGTATTTATGGAAACATAATGCTATTCTTATGGGAAAAATACCGTTTCGTAATATAAGGCACGTGCATCAATTCTTTTTATAAATGGCTTTAAAAGTATGCCCACGAATTTTCAATTATGTGCCTCCAATTTTTATTTCAAAAATTTTTTTATGCAGAAAGTTAAAAGTTTGGCGAGTTTTCCCATATATTGATTATAGTATAATTGATATCATTTTGAGAAAGCGTAATGTCAAAGAAGTTAGCAACAATCTTTAACCTTCAATATACACTGAGGGTGTGCGACAAGCCAGCGAAATTTAATTTTTTACATCATTATGATGAATGTTTTACTTCACTGATTTTTTTGAGTATGTTAAAATAAAAATTTCCTTTCCTAAAAAATTTGGTATAATTTTGAAAATTTTTGCGAATATTTAAATTTTGTTTGTAATAGCAGTATTAAGTATTTAGATAATTTTTCGATGGTGTGTATGTTGATTAAATTATTGTACAAATAATAGCAAACAAATTTTATTTATCAATCCTTATACAGTGTGTATAACAGAAAAATAAAAGCTGTTGACAAGGATTGCTGGTAATAATCTAGATTATAATTAAAACAATAAAACATAACGATCGAATTCATTGAGAAAAAAAGCTTTGTCAGCCCCTCTAACTTGTAAGCTCGATGACTGAGATAAAGTATTTATCGAGCTATTATTGGCCATGTATTTTTATTTATGCCTTCCGAAACTGAGCCTACGTTCAAATTTAGAACCATCGTAAAAATACATATTAGCCATTTTCTTTTTACACATATTCAATATCCGTATATGCCTAAGTAAGAACGTTGTAAAAATTATAATGGATGTTGTAAAGATTCACAGCTTCCATTAAAAAAACTTCCATTAATAAGGCTGCATCCTTGTATAAGGTGCATCGACAACTGATAAAACCATAAAACACTCTTATTCATATATATGGGCGATTCTCTGTGAAATCGAAGACAAAAATTTTGTTTTTCCTCTAACCAATTTTAACATGTATATAGGTATCTGATAAGTGACTGTGAATTTTTTTGACCAAGTATGTTCAGAGCTGTTTTGAATGACTTTTAGCTTCATAGAAGTGCATTTTACACAAAAACTGAATCTGCAATTTTTTATGTAATTTTCTGAATTTAAAAAAAATATTTTTAATATCATATGATCCTTCATTACATGGATTTAGTCCATTTCAAAACACAAAAGTTGAAAAAATAAGAGTTCGATCATTCGGTCGACTGCCAAAAAATTCATGGAGGTGCCCTTTTTTAGTACAAAAATACCTGTATAAGTCCCAGAACGACAATCGAGCTGTATTTTTTGATAAAAATAAAAATAACAATCAGATTATGCTAAAATAGGATTAAAATGCCTACTTAGCACCATAATGGATTCGATCATTCGGCTCAACACCAAAAAATTCATGGAGATGCTTTTTTAGTACAAAAGTACCTGCATAACTTCCAGAATGATAATCAAGCTGTATATCTTACTAAAAACATAAATAACAGTCAAAGTATGCTAAAATATGATTAAAATGCCTATTTTGCACCTATAATAATGGGTTCGACTACATGGATCATCACTAAAAAAACTGACATAGTCTCAATACCGTAATAAAGCTGCATTTCTTGCTAAAAATAGAGATAATGATAAATTATCCTAAAGAATTATTAAACCGTACACTTTAATAATTCTTTAGGTTAATTTGACCATTATCTCTATTTTTGGCAAGAAATGCAGCTTTATTACGGTATTGAGACTATATCAGTTTCTTTTGTACTAATATAAGCTACCTTCATAATTTTTTTAGTGATGATCCATGTAGTCGAACCCATTATTATAGGTACTAAATAGGCATTTTAATCATATTTTAGCATACTTTGACTGCTATTTATATTTTTAGCAAGAAATACAGCTTGATTATCATTCTGGGAGTTATGCAGATACTTTTGTACTAAAAAAGGCATCTCCATGAATTTTTTGGTGTTGAGCCGAATGATCAAACCCATTATGGTGCTAAATAGGCACTTTAATCCTATTTTAGCATAATCTGGCTGTTATTTTTATTTTCAGCAAGAAATAGAGCTCGATTGTCGTTCTGGGACTTATACAGGTACTTTTGTACTAAAGAAAAGCACCTCCATAAATTTTTTGGCAGTCCTCCGAGTGATCGAACTCTCATTTTTTCAACTTTTGTGTTTTGAAATGGACTAAATCCATGTAATAAAGGGTCGTATGATATCAAAAATATTTTTTTTTAAATTCAGAAAATTTGCATAAAAATGCAGATTTAATTTTTGTGTAAAATGCTTTTATGAAGTTAAAAATCATTCAAAACAACTCCAAAATGCATAAAATGTTAAAATTACCGTCTTTATCCCACTGTAACTCGAAGATACTTGGTCAAAAAAATCTGAAAAATGCACAGTCACTTATAAGAACCCTTATAAGAAAAAAAAAGGGGTCTGCGGCGGCTCAGTCGGTAGAGTGTCGGATTCCCACGCCGGTGACCCGGGTTCGAATCCTAGTCTCTGCCGATTGATACAAACACCTCTGTAAAAATTACATGTGCTTTGTTTACAAACACACCGCAGACCCCCGTCGTCGATTAGCACCACATGAGAGCACAAACATGGCGACGTTAAAAAAAAAAAAAATGTTAAAATTGGTTAAAGAAAAAAAAAAATTTTGTCTTCGATTTCACAGGGAATGGCCCATATATATATATATATATATATACACACACACATATATATATATATATATATATATATATATATATATATATATATATATATATATATATATATATATATATATATAACTATGCTTTCAAATGATTATGTAGATTAAAAAAATATTTATAAGCAGTCAAATATATGTAAACCAAATTTCATGAATATAATATTTTTACAGCAATATATATTACATTGATAGACAATAAAAATATAAAAGATGTACTATCAATCTTGATTTCTTTTTAACTATTTAATAATTCTTTAGTTTATACGTACTGTTAGAAATATTGTTACCCTAGAACAAGATAATGAAAACTCAAAATTCTGTATGTTTATAAAACCAAGTGAGTAACGTAAGTTTTTAATGAAATAAAAATTGTTTACATGAATGTTATCATCGTATAGTATTCTTAAACTATTCCCGAGTAAAAGTGACTTCATATAAGATCATATATTTATAATGATCATACAAGAACATTGTATAAAGTATGAACACTTGATGTTAAAAAAGTACAGCTTTAATTTATTTGAAATTTTTTTAAATGCTGCAACAATACTTGTTTTCAGTAACCGCATTGGAGGATTTAAAAAATACAACAAATGCAACCAGATATTTTGAACGCCGAGTGAACATATTAGGCTTTTTCACGTCTAACGTTACGATCCTACGTGACCGAACGCTGGGAGTACAACATTCAAAGTTACGCTGATTTCTTTTTATTAATATAGAATCACCGCAATCATTTCTAAGTATTCAAAAAATATGTCAAAAATACATATTTTGTTAAGCTACCTAATGAATGCTAAGCATACTTCATTCGCTACCTAAAAACATTGTTTATTTATGATCAAAGCATGAGCGGTCCAAAACTGTTACCGTATAATTGTGATTAAATTTACTAGGATATGATTTAATCGTAGTCGAATAATGGTAAAATATACTAACGAATTTAGTATTCAATATAATGTAGGTGAAGTTTGGAACGTTCGCGGACCTATTTTCTATTTTTGGGTGAATCGTTTTTTAAGATCTAAAACATAGTATCCGACGTGCCTAAAATAGGGCTGATCCTTAATAAGGTTAAAAGCAGCCTAAAAGTAAGGAATATTGTTTGTAGCCCTGTCTAGACGTTTTATCTTGATAATTTTTGTAGAAGCAAATGAACAGTCTTAGACACTATGTACACAATTTTTGTCATAAATTTTTTTTTATAAGGAACCAAATTGAGACTCGAAAAAGAAAATTAAAAAATCGATTTTATTTTCTTATTCGAAAGGTCGGCGGTTTATTTCGGTAATTCTTTTACATTCAAGTAAAGATTTTTTATTCTTCGAATATGTTCTATAGGCTGCTATCATAACGTGAGAATTTTTTTATGTCGGTAGGTATGATAGAATAATAGAGATACGCACACAAATTTTCAAAGTGACTTAAAGTAACCCCGATTTACGGTACCAATGTTGTCGTGTATACGACGACTTAAACATGCTATAAATGAGGAATAATTGGACGTAGAGGTAAAAGATGCAGTAAGAAAGCTATTTGTGTTCGGTGTACTAGAGAACAGTTAACTAAAGATTCTCAAATCGTACCTGTGGTAAAGATAAATATAAAAATTATAGAAATGTAAATCGTATATATCTAGAACCAGACACCGAAAATTTCAATATTTAAAATATGTTATCAAGAAAAAATTAAATACAACTGATTATTCAACTAAACCTGTCATACCAAGATACACAGGATATAATGGAAAACTATTCACAAAAGATCCGTCACGAACAACAGATAATAGTACACAAGGTACTACTAAATAAGCTACTGTTACAAAAGATACTACTACGGAAGATACTTCTGCAGAAGAATCATAAATGACTACGAATACTATTGAGTCATTATTACATAATTATAATGAATTAAAAGGTAATTTCTTAAAAACTGAAAGTGTTACTAAAAATAAAAGTACTTCAATTCTAAGAATTAATAAATCTATTATCTTCAAAAACAGTGAAATAGTAACTATAAAAGTTTTTAATGAATTACTTAATGAACATAAATTACATAATATGAGTAAAAAGAATATAATACAGGTATATAATATCTGGTTTAAAAATAAGTGAATATAATGAAATATAATGATTTATCACAGAATAAAAATTTTATACATTGTTGATATTTTACTATAACACAAATTTATATATAATGTTAAAGTAGCGCCAAGTTGAGGCTTTCTTAGTTATGTAAGTTCATTTTAGCTTTAGTTTTAGTTATGTAAGCTACTTTTTAGTTATAGTTATTAGTTTTACCAGACCTATGCACAGGTAACTATGTTTACCTCTATAGGAAGTATGTTGAATCAAATATATTATGTATATTTTGATGTAACTACTTATAATGTACTCTGATTAAATGGGATCGGAACTCTTCTCTAGCACCTGGGTAAAAATGTATTTCAAGTGGGTTCATGAACCATCTTGAATTATTACAAATTACCATGAATGTTCATCCATGATCATACAAGATAATGCTAAAAAAATTTCAGTTTGTACATGTTTGAGCAAAATCATGCATCATTGTGCCTGAAACTTGACCGGGGATATACAGGCATGGTCATAGACATTCATGCGTTTTTATGAAAGTTCATGATTAATAATTTGTTAACTTTCATAAAAATGCATAAATGACTATGAACATACCTGTATATTCCCGGTCAAGTTTCAGGCTTAATAATGCATGATTCTGTACAAACATGTACATATTGAAAAAATTTTAAGAATTATCTTGTATGATCTTGGATGAATATTCATGACAATTCATAATAATTCAAGATGGTTCATGAATCAACATAAAATCCATTTTTATACGGGTGGTGTGCTTGGTAAGCTGTCAGTGAAGACTCCCTTTCCGGCGCCAAATGGCCAATATTTGAAGCTGAGAGAGAAGGCTACTTCAATTGTTTTTACACGGATAGTATATCTATGTATAGTTGCAGTTCCGATCTCAATAATAAATAATAAATAATAAATAATAAATTCAATTATTTATGAAATGGTATAAATTTATAAAGAATATTAATATATTACTTTAAATAATACTAGATTCCAAAGATTAAGTACAATTAGTACTTCATCTTTCTATTATTTAAAGTAAGTTAAACAACATTTATCTTAGCCAAGCACTAATAAAATTTTTTTGTTAAGGTAGGCCTATAGTGAAAATACATCCTTTTTTTTATTTTTCAGTTTTATGAACTAAAATTTTAAAGTCTTATCTAGAATAATATTAATAGGTTCTATATTCATTTCTAGCTCAATATATCGATTATTTTCAGATTTATTGATAAAATCGATTTTTTTAAACGAATATGACCTGAATTCAAAATGACCCTTGCGCATAGAATTTTCACAAAAAGCTCTGAAAAAAAATTAAATTACTTCTTTGATTGGCCAATAAAAGAAACTGTTAACAGAATTTCAAAAAAAGTTTTCGTTTGACTTATGAAAATGCTTAAAAGATTACGTTTTTAACAATGACTGATCGATAAAATGAGATAAGAAGAAAAATATTTTGAATGTAATCAACAGTTGATGCTCTATGTACACTAAGGTATATTTTCTGAAAGGTTCAAAAAGATTCATGAAAATCTCATGTGCAAGCATATTTTATAATGCAAATTGTTTTACTGAAATGCGTATAAGTTTGTTAAACATCGAGTTTTGACATCTGATAGGTTTAAAAACATTTTTACAAATACAAAGATTAAGAAAATTTAATAAAAAATTGTTTGATATTTTGGCCAAGAAACACAAAAGTCCTACCTTCAGATGATGTTAAACTACCTTGTTCCCGCAAATACGCAGAACTACCTTCTTTTTAGTTAATTTTCGAATTTGAGCAAATATCTCTTTGGAAGGTTGTTGTTGTTTTTTTCTATTTGAACAATAATATTCCAGAAAGATATTTATTAAAAATTGAAAATAAAATGAAAAATGTGGGTCCTCATTATTGTAAGTGGCCGGTGAGTTCAGTTCCATCTTAATCTATATGCTATCTTGGAACTTTATTATTAAGTTTATTTCGACACAACAACTTCAGTGTAAAAGCTCGCCTTTGACTAGATGAATAACAGAATCGGTTTAAACTAAGAGTTGGGATTGAAAGTCTCTTAGGGTCAACCGACTAGAAGTCAAACAGTAAGGTATAGGAAGACGATTTTGGGCCTTTGAGAGCTTTGCGGAACTTCGTGGTTTGGGCTTCCCTCTGTTGCCGCAATCCACAAAGTTTATTTAAACTACTCACAGTCATCGTGTTACAAAATTTTATGTATAAAATCTAAGCTGAATTCTAGATATGCATCCTTTTCATCATTTTAAATATGTAAGATTTTAATTGATTATATATTAGATTTAAATTATGTATCTATTCTAGCGTTATTACGAGTATACTCATTCATCTAAATAAATCCTAAAAGGATATTTTACTCCATTCCATGTCCATTCATTTCGCCATTCCTTTTTTAAAAATCCAAAAAGTAGCTATCTAAAATAGTGTTTACAACAATAGGTATCTAAATGAAAACTGTTCAACTGAAAATTATTCTTAATTCATGCGATACTACCGACGACTGGCCTGTAAAAATCTTCCTTGCTTTTGTTGCTTTCTTTTCCTTTGTTGCTTCAAATAACAGACATTGGAGGACTTGGTGTTCTCGCTTTGCTTGACTGGAAGTGCGCTATTTCTTTTGGCCAGGTCTTCGATATTGTGAAGCTGTGACTTTTGATGAGCCGATAAAACTGTAAATGAATTCATTGACTACCGACTGCAATACTTGACGCGCTTTGATCTTTGTGCTGTGTAAAAGAAACACATCGAATCAAGGTGCTACGTTATCGAGTTATTGTAGATATATAACTTCAGAAGTGAAATGAATTAATTGGGTAATTTAAAGGATTGACGATCAACTGATACATTTTATGTATCAAAATTAAGCTGAAATCATTTCAAAATATCATATTACAGTAAAATATTCACTGAAAAGTAAAAAATTATGTTTACTGCTGTATATAATTGCTGTATACAATCCTTGTATATAATTTGAAACATTTGCCTAAAAATAAGATAAGAAATAAGAAGTGGGGCTCTCATTAGACATGTTTTAAAATATATGTGCTTCATAAAAAAGTAATAATATTAGGTACTAAATAGTAAAGAGTAAATGATTGATTTACAGTGGTCTCCCATATAATGCTGGAATATAACAATAGTTGTAATAGTGAATATAAATAAAAAGTAAAATGTCGGGTTTCAGTTGAAATATATATTTTCGAAATAGAACGTTAAATAATTCGATTAAGGGGGTCCGAAACTTAATTCCCTGAATTACCGACCGAACCATACATTATTTACGTTATAAACTAAATTACGTATATTTAGCTAAAACCGACACTCGCTGGTCATTCTTAGAGTAGTAATATACCTCTCTACGAAGTTTCAGACGTCAAAAACAACGGCACCCTAAAAAATTATGAGAATGAAATTTCGTCAACATTTCATTCCAATAATAATTGACTTGTGGACTCCCTTAAAATTTACTTGGAGACAAATGCTTTTGATAAGAAATTACAGTAGCCTTTTGTTATACCTAATGCCATCATTATTCCACGAGACCACTGTACTCGTATAAGCATTTATTTATAGTATGAGTTATTAATATGTTATTGAAATAGCATCATATTTTCTATGAATGTCTCACGCTTTCACTTTTTGTAATCTGTTTTAAATCATACACATAAAAAATGTTCTACTTATCAGTGCATTTTAGATAAATACATGGTTAAAATTTGTTTTCTATTCATTTTATTAAATTCTTTTTACTATTAACTATATTGTAATCTATTTTTGGCACCACTTCTTATTTATAGAATGTATTTGACTCATATCCTATTAAACATTAAACGTATTCTATTAAACATTTCAAATTAACCTGAAATGACCCCTAAATTTTACTCGTATATGTGGATTAAAGTTATCATCTTGTTACACGTATATTATCATCAAGCACGAGTACAAAATCAAGTCAATTAAACAATAGCAAATAGGTGAAAACTTGACCCTAATTTATTGAAAGGAATGTGTCAATAAAAGCTAATAAATTATCATTCTCAAAATTAAGAGGAAATTTTGATTAAAGCATTTATTGATTGAATCTATTAGCTTTAAAACTCTTAATGATACCCTTATTATATTTCCCGCTCTTATTGTAGCGTAAACTGCAATTAGAAATTATGGGGAAAATTAATTAAGGCAAATTCGAATAGAATTTAATACATGTTTTATTTAAAAATTTCACGCATCACACAAGTGGACGGCAGAAAATTATGGCACTACAAACACTTTATTATATAGTTAAAAACTTATACGCTTCCTACATTTTCAACACTCATCGCGTCCCTGATTACATGAGTTTTCACTACAAAATGTCGCATGTAAAACTTTATTTTGATTATTAAATTCTCACTTTTTAATCATTCTTATTGATTACATTATTGCACCTTAAACATTTAATTATATTTCTATGTTTACTTCAAACAGATAATTTATTAAAAGCATAGATAATTTCTTTATTATGCATTAAGAATTCAGATGCACCAGAATTTTGTTAAAACTCATATTGTTTTCCCTTAAGTTATGTAAATTTACAACGCGGCATTAACTATTATATACATAGAATTCTTTTCCACATTTCAAGAAATTATGAAGGGGGTGTACATCAGTCCTACTGTACCGCCCGAGTACCATGAACTCGAAATCGTCGTTCTATTCGAAAAATAAGCATCATAATCGAATTTAATTTTCAGATTCACCTTATTTTATATAGAAATAAAGAGCGCATCACTCTAATTGTAATAAAAATCGAAAAAATAACTTCACTCGTGTCGCAAAACGGATTATTATAATCAAAAGCAAAATATTTACATTTTTTTATTTTCCTTACAATTGATCTAATTATCTCTTCATTTTCACAAAATAAAGCGATCCTGAAAAGGAAAATCGATTCAGATGCGTATTTTTAAGATAGGATGATGAATTCGAGTTAATCGTATTCTGTCGGCACAGTAGAATTGATGCATTCCATTAATTCTATAATTTTTCAAATATTGATCAGCACTAACAAATTTCTGAGAAGTAAGAAATATTATTATCATCAATAATATTGTTTGCAAAGTGTTTGATTCTATTTGAGCAATGCGAATTAGAAACATCTTAAAAATGATTATTCATAGTTATCGCATCTTTACGTTTATTTTTGTTGTCTAATGTATTAAAAACATTACAATTATTTTACACTACCACTTCATTATATAAATAAATATATTATGAATAAGATAATATAGAAATCTACTGGGCTTATTTGCACATTTTTTAAAAATTGTAGTAAAAAAATAATTAGATAATAATCAACGTCTTTTTGTTATAAATTGATATTTATGGGTTGAGTACATCAAGTAGTGAAAGACTCAATGAATACTGACATCGATATCTGATATAAAATCTAAATACTACAATACTGTATTTATTTGTTATTTAAAATTTTAAGCACTTGGCCAGTAATTTCATTTATTTGATCGAACTGCTCTTTTTTAATATTACATTCATTTTTTAATGGTTGCATAAATTAAATTAAATTATGACGTTTAAAGAATAATACATTCAAGAAGACTAGATGGTGTATTTTTAGTTGATAAAAATACTTGTAAAATACAAATTATGTAGTAAGCTAACAGCGAACTACTCGTAGATAATTTAAACAATGAACTATATTTAAAGTACTTAGGATTTGGCTTCAACCATTATTTTATTACATAAACTTAATTTACTAATACTTGATTTACATTTCGTATTTTTACACTGGTCCAAAAAGATTTCGTTAACATTGTATCATTGAAAAAATAGAAATAAATTTTACACTAAATGCCATAAACAGTTTTTAACGTAGCTTTATTGAATCTGTTCAAAAGCCGATAGCTGAATGAGATTTTAAGACTATTCTAAAAAATATTTCCTTAACTTTTCTTTTAAATTCTTTACAAGTTTAGTTCATTTAAAAATATTTTTTCATTCAAATCATACTATCAAAATTGAAGAATTTTACTGTAAAGTAAGATTATTACAAAAATGTATCTACGATAAATATTAAAAAAATTGTAAAGCAGAATGCGTATAATGTCGTGTATAAAAGTATAAAACAACATTTTCTAATTTAAAACCCAATTACATTTGCCATCTAGCGTGTCGGAGGTCGAATGAAAAGTAATAAAAATTATTCACTACATTTTTCTAAAACGAAAAATAAGAAAAGATTCGTGTAAATGCAGCACTTTCACAACAAGCACATATTTTCTTCTGTCAAAAGGGTGGCAATAGTCTAGTTTTTCACCGAGCAAAAATTTAATTAAATATCCACAGAGCGACCGAGATCTGGACCAGAGTATCCAATACGCGCGCAAAACGAAGAATTTCCGAGCTGAAATTGCTACGAGGTGGCGTTGCGAGCAGAATAATACAATACTAACCTCAGTCTAATTCGATACAAAATTTTGTTCCCATTGCACCTGTACTCTCGTCGCGACGCTACAGCGACGTTACAACCTAAATTACAACCGCCGTCATCTAAAAAGAAGAAACTAACCGACGCTCCCGTTCCTCAGCTCCCTGTACATCGAGGCTGAAATGACGCCGTGGTTCTGGGCGTAGCATCCGAAATTCTTCGCGCACTGACTTCTGTTGCTGCTCATTTTGTTGATGTTGTTATTATTATTGTTGACGTTGTTGTTGAGGGGTTGGTGCGAGTTTCGGAGGACGGTGGCGTCGGCGGATTTGTAGCGGCTCTGGGTGTGATGGCTGAGAATCTGTTGCTGGCGCTGTTGGCTCAGGTAGTCGCGGATCGCGCGATTCTGGTGCGAGTCGCCGGCCTCGGGCGGCACCAGATGCCTGCGCACGTCCTGAAATATTTAAGCGAAAGTAGATTTTTGCGATACGGCAAGTATGGAAAGTATATACCTAGGGGAGACTGCCCTGGTAGACCCGTTATAATTGAAAAGGAATTCTTAATGGGTTCATTAAGAATTCATGAGTGTCACTGTCATTAGATATTCTTTATGGTTTAAGTATTCATTATGAATTCTTTTTTCTCCTTGCATTTATAATAAACTATTGAAGAGCTTGAAATTAGTTCATAGCAAGTCTTCTTTACTGTCTGAGTGGGGTGAAGCGTGCTTTGATGTAAAGTGATCTTTTTATTTAACAATTTAAAATACATTGTTAAAAAATATTTGACAATATGTTATTTTTATATTGCATTTGTAAATAAGTGTATGATTTTGCAATTTATTTAAGGGTACTAGATAGTCATTCATGACGAAAAACGAATTCTGTATGATTCAATTGTAAAGAAATGAAAGCGAATGCAGATGTGTCCTTTTACATAATATTTGTTGTTATCATATACATTTTCCTCTTAACTTCACCGAAGAAAATATCAATACTTTTTAGCCATTTGTTAATACACTAAATAATATAAATAAATGTTGATTTCAACTTTTTCTTCAACGCTGAAGACAATAATAATAAGCTATCTATAAGTTATTTTCTCCACCACACCTTTAGAAAATTCTTTATTGAAAATTTTTTTGTAAATCAGTAATATAATTTCTTTTACTTACCTAAGAAACTTCGATTTACGCTAGGCTTATATGAGACTAAGTACCCGTTTTTTATTCTAAAAAACATCGCTACTAATTGCTTTAGCTGAATGCTTTCTCAAAAAGGGATTGCAATAAATCGACATTGAGATATTAATAATGGAAATTCGAATTAAATAAAGTAAAGCTAACGTTAACTCATTAGACGCACAAGTTTAAGTATTGTCAGTCTGAGATAATCTTAAAACTTAATTAAAATATTTTCATCATATCTCTAAACGAAAATTTCTTATAGTCATTTTTTATTTAATATTGTTCATCAAAAAATAATACACTACTGATCTTTAACGGTATATTTTATTGTTGAGGTCTATCAGAATAAAAAATTATTTCTAAATTTACTAAAATTACCGATATTCGAAAAATACGTATTAAAAATTCAATTTTATTTCTTCCATCAAAATAGCACCCAGGTGTACATATTTTCAATATATTTGACGTATAATGAAACAAAAAAATCCTTTTTTGACTTTTCTTTTACGAAAAATAACTTTTTAACACACCCAGCCATAAAGTACGTACTTTTTCCCCGCCGAGTCGGGAATAAAGCGCTACATTAAATCCTTACCTTCGTCTCGGGCACAAACAGCGCGTGGCGCGGCGGGGACTAGAGTAAGGGTAGGGAGTTCATATGTAGCACTATTTTCCCTTTTCGGCGGTGAACGAGTACGAACTTTTGGTAGATATGTTAAAAAATTGTATATTGCACGCGTAAATAAAGTGATCCAGCGATTGCCGGATCTCGCTCCGCTCGGGCGCCGAACCGCACGCAGGCTCGGCATTTACTGGCTAACTTTATTCCCTAGGTGCATAATATACTATTAAAACAATTGCTAGATATATCAATTGAAAGGATATTACGTGTACTTTATGAAAAAAGATATATTTTTTCAACGCATTTAACGCATAGAAATCGACCAAAAAAATATTTTTTTCAATGCTGGAACATAATGATACAGTTAGCAGATAAGTTACTGTTTTTTTTTTATAAAAAATGTACTTTTTATTATCCAATCAGCTCCAAAATCTAATCAGTTCTAAGTTAAGCAATACCACATATGTCTGCAAAATTTCAGATCATAACATTTTTTTGTCACATACAGACACATACATACATACATAGTTACATACATACATACGTACATATATACCAACAGACATTTTTTAAAAACATGTTTTTCTGACTCAAGAATCTTGAAAAAATAAAAATTCATCAAAATCTCTTTAAAAAAATGTGCATTGTCGCAAAGCTTTCTCTTTGAGAAAGCAAAACCCCTACCAAGATATAACATTCTTATTTGCGACCAGATGAAAAAATAACTGTACGCCGCTCCACTTTTACTGCTGCCAAATAAACAATTTTCAAAATTTCTGTATAAACCAATTGGTATTTTACTCTGAAATGATACTACTTTCGAAAAATGTAATAAATAGAAATTCGATCTAACGACTGCTTACCTAGCTCCCTTAGATCTTTCGTTAATAGCGTGCTGTTCCGTAAATGAATGTATCTCCTTTAAAATATTTAGCATATTGAGTTTCCTAATATTATATAAACTAACTCGGTAGAATTAAATAAAAAGCTTTATTTAGTCGCTCGTTACATTTTATATTTTAAAGAAAAGAATTTATTGATCTCTACGTGCCAAATCCTTCTATTATAGAAAATAGAATGATTCAATCTCCAGGAATCCTGGAATGATAAGAAACGGAATTGGCTTGTAACGATCAATAAATTGATTTCTTTAATAACCTTTATTTTAAGTTTTTTCTCAGATTTTCTTTATTTTTCTTTATTATAAATATATAAGAGTATATATTTGAAGGTTTGTTAAAACCATTTTTATAAAACCATATATTTAGAAATAAATTATTTAATTTTATTTTCATGAAGTACTAATGATAAATTCACTTTACCTCATATAATATAATGATCGACTGTTTTTATTATATATAAAAATATGTACTAATTTCAATTTGCAAACTTTGCAGTTAACGCTTACTCTGCTTTGGTCTTCCGTATAAAATCCCTACCCTAAACATAAAATCTATAGTATGTTCAATAAATGCATACGTAATTTTGCTACCTTTTCGCGTATTTTTTTTACAAATGTTTTTAACTTATTAAGATATATTTATATAGATGCGTCTCATGTAAGTAACAGGCTATCTCCAGTGTATATTTTGGTCTTTTTTAAATGAATATTTTAAATGTCTAAAAATTGTCATATATGCAGTCGAGTTGCAGATTGAAGGTATTACTGTCGATATGAAAGCATTCATTTCGTAACATAGTCGAATAAAAGAATATTTTATTAAAATAATTCGAGTCGTATCAATTTGTAATTATAAAAATAATATAGATTTAATCTTTTCATTCAATAAAATATCATTGGTTCTTAGTTCTCGAAAATACGACGGTGGGTATATTTAACGTTTACGACTTTTATAATTAAATTTGTAACAATATAATTGTAATAACCAAATACGACTGGAATAAAATAATGAAAGTGGATAATCAATTTGCAACCTACACAAAACTAAATTATTTTTTATTTTATTATTAAACAAGCTTGGAACGCAAATACACAAAATTTGTGATAATCACTTATATATTTTTACATTTTTTACTACAAGATATTCAAATTGTATAACAAAACTTTTAAAATAAAGAAGAGACAGTATGTTTTAAATCTCAATCATTTAAAAACCAATATACATAGTAGAATCGTAAATAACTATGGGTTATGGCCATACTAATAATTTTATGTTTAGTTCTTGAAATATATGGCCTTGTAAAATTAGGGAACATCGCCAAAATTACTTTTTTACGCATAAATACAGTCATAAATTTACGTACATGTTAATGGATCTAAGGAATACTTAAAATATATATTTGGCACGCATCGTCGTTATATGCCCAAGAACAAATGGGTCATTCTTTATTGAGCGGACTCACCCGTGAAATTGACATAACTTTCTTTACTTTACAAGAAAATAGTTTTTGTAAGGTAATTAAATTTACTTTTATGTATCTCAAATTTACTGACACTGGCAATATAGAAAAAAGTCTGTCAGCACGTATACTGCTATGACAGGCAATAAAGCTCACGATATTGGTAATACGTCGTACAAAATAATTGCAGATTTTCTCCCCGAATATCTCAAGAATTTTAATACTGGTTGGAATGCAAATAAACTGGTTGAAGTATCAAGGTTCATAAAACTCATTCATATGACACTAATATACATTTTTGATAATAATTTCTCAATCCGTTCTATTTTTTAATTATTTTATTAATAATTTGAATATTAATGTAATGATCTGATCCTTATAAAAGAAATTTATCTGTGCTTAAATTTTTTAAAGTACTGCTTTACAATTTACATTACGTATTTTTCAAATTCATTAGTAAAATGATCTCCATTATATTTAGGAATAAATTTGCAAATTAATAATAAAAATACAGTAATCTTCGTTGTAATATTTTCTTTATGTTAAATCAAATAAAAGTTTGAAAAGCTTCATTTTTGTATTCCAAAGAGATTTCATTTCAATAAAGGAAGTGACAGATAGTTCAAATTAAATATGTATAATTTACATTAAATGGCAATAACAATTGATATATGTACAACTGAATGGCCTCACTAAAAATAAGTATGCATTTAAAATGAAATATATCGTAAGCTTTAATAATTTATTGTGAATTATAAAAAAAAGAGTCGATAATTAAGTACAAGTAAATTTTATTATGAAACTCTCCAACACTATATTATTTAATAATATAAGAATATTTAAGCATTGATCATCGTCAGATAATATCTAATTTTAAAATTACAAAGGATAATTAAGTACCTTAACTCGTTGTTTTGAGTATATTTCTCAATATTTTTAACACCGAATAACGTCCTATTTACATACTTCGGCTCAGAGATCTGTCGGTATTCGCGAGCCGACACTGACTTCGCGACTGCGTACCTGGGGCAACCTGGTGAGGTACTTGGTGGCACGCGAGGCCGGCGAGCTCTCCTGACCCGGTCGCTTCTCGAGCCTCGTCTGCGGCTGGCCTGCGCCCGAGAAGCTCCTGGCCGGTCGACACGGCTGCTGCTGGTTCGACGCCATAGGCACCGATCTGCCCAACGCGGGACCGCAAGCTCGGCGCAATTTCGGCTGCTGGCCGTTCCGAGCCTGGTAGCCGACGGCTCGGTTGCACTGCGGAAATAGAAAGGGGATTTCGAGAAGGGAGCTTTGTAGTTTGAGAGTTGGCTGAAGTGCGTGGGAGATGGTTGCACCGGTGGTTCATTATATGGGAGTAGTAGTTGAGTAGTTTTGTTGGTGTGTTTTATAGGTTATAAATATATTGTTATTTAACGATTGAAATTTAAGAATGATAAAGTGTACACTGGTTTTATTAAACTTCTCCGTGATTATGTTAGATTGTTTTATTTTTTATTCCCTGCTTGTAATTGTGACTCATAGATTAATAAGCCGGGAATCTACAGATGAAACTGGATAATATTCTACCAGGGTAAATATTATAAGCAAAAGTCGTCGACTACTGATGTAACTACTTTATATGAGCAAATTCTCAAAATCGGCGATCTTCGAACATACAAAATTATGATAATTTTTTAGCACATCGTACTTGATTACTTGTCAACCCACATATGTGCTCTGTACAGGAGCTCTATTCTACTCCGACATCTAACAGTATTCACAAAAAATATGAACCAAACTTGATTTTTACAGATGTCAAGTGACGGTCCTTGCATTATTATTAAGAAATCATTATCTTTTTTATTAATATTGGAATCTATCGTACTCAAACTGTTTCAAAAACACATGTTTGTCCTTTAGAGGAGCTCTATGCAATATCAATATCCCGTGATAGCGATGAAAAATTAAAGCCAATACAGTTGCGCTTATTATAACGCCAAATGATGATCGTTGACATTCAGTCTTATAATTCTAAGAATGATCATTTTACTTGGTATTTTACTACATAATAAATTGTAAACTTAATTACTTTCAGAAAATCTTCTTATAACAAATTTATTTTAATAAAGTGCAATTTAAAGTATGTAATTGAGTTTCTTCATAATTTTTAAAAGTCATGAGCAAGGCTTACCGTCAAGCAATAAAGTGCGCGAGTTGCAGTTATCATAATTTCAGAATTTGCCCATTTTTATATTTATTTATTTTTTTCATTGAGTTAGTAGGAATCTATAAACGCAGAATAGACATAGTATGTGCATGAGAAAAATAGCCACACACAAAGGACATTTGAAGAATAATGTTAGAAAAATGTACTCTTAACCGTCGAACTAAATACCACACATACAATTTTAAAAATATTATACATTATCTTATATTACTATATGCACACTTTTGCGTGCGTACCCGAGCTTATATGTGTATGTAAGCTCAATTTTTAGAAAATAATTATTCACGTATTCCATTTCAGAAGCTGTTAGATCAATTGGTATATACTCTTTCAAGACCGTAGGTATAATAATTAGTTAAAAAGTTAAGAGCAAAGATTATTTTCGTGTTGGACCATTTATTCCATTTACTGTTTTATATGAATGTTATGTATATCTATCAGCTTAAAGTCCACAAATAAACAAAAAAATCAGCATCAGAATAAGATAACTGTGTTATGAAAAACATTCACATAAAGTGTCAATTATAAATGAATGATCAAAGTTATTATGATTACGTTTTGACAACGATTCGTTAGTGATGATTTTGTAAGCTGTTACATAATAATGAGTAAATTATATAATTAATTATGAACGCCTATATAGGTCTTAAGATAATCTCTGAAGGTTTTGGAATTTTGATTTTTGAAACTAAATAAATAAAGAAATGTTTATAGTGTTAATTCTACCACTAAGTCTTAGGCTAAATTATACATTAATATTTTTAATATATAATAACAATAAAAATAACGTGAATGTAATTAAATAACGTTATAATAGTCATTTTATAAACATACAAAAGAAAATTACAATATAGGTAAAGGCGTATGATTCAAGCAGAGCTCTATTTAAATGTTATGAATAATCAATAAAAATAAAATAAAACTACATAATTTTCCTTACACATTAAATATAAAAAGATATTTGCACATGATATTTTACATAAATGCAACGTATAACACATAACTACACATCTTCTCTCCTGTTACGATATATGATCGTGAAGGTATATTTATTTTACATAAGGATTTACCGCAAAATTGATAAAGGTTAGCGAGTCAGAGGTAGCTGAGAGAATTCACGTTAACATCAAGGGCTTTTGAAAATGGAGACTGCTGAGAAGTGAAGTGAAAAACCGATGCGGTATAAACAAGACAAAGGGAATTGCAATGCAAATACAGCACTAGAGAAGGAAAAAAACCTGTATACATTCATGTATGTGTTCGATATTGATGGAGAAAATATACTAAAGTCTTAAATGTAGTATTATTTTCTCTTTAAATTAAATCTATGCAAAAAAAATAGAAATTGCATTAATGCGCCAAAGTCCTATTAAATTACACATGCACATTAGTTAACTTTAATTTACAGGTATTAGTTACTATAGGAAAATATTGGGAGGTAAAATTTGCATTGCGACACTAGCGGGTTCTTGTAGATGAACTACTAAATATGACTGGCGCGGGAAATGCTTCTCTATAATATTTACAAGGAGAGCATGTTTAGAAATTGAAAAACTAGGTTAATTTCTGATAGCGAAACTTGTTTCTACCATCCGACGTATTATACGTTCGTATAGTATATACAACAATAGTAACAGGTTATTTTATCACAGATAACATGTATAAATCTATTCATAAATATATTCTCCATGTATATATCTTACAAGAAATATTCCTGGCGACGATCATGTTTTTCGCTGTTTTCTAATGGGGAATAGTAGCGCATCTCTAGGCATAGTAGTAGTTTTCTTTGCCAATAAATAAAAAGATAACTTTCATTTGTTGGTAGTAGTTAGTATAGGAAAACATAAAAGTTTTACAATGAAAAAGTGTACTCTCAATTCTGAATAAATACTTGTGGATAAATCATATAAACTAATTAATGTTTCACATTGAACACGTTTGGATATTCATAAAGAAACTCCTTTATACGTAAAGCATGCTTTTGTGGTATCCTTTAATTAACGCTTATAAATAAATCACGGAATGTCATAGTTTTTTAGGTTTATTTTACTAATGATTTATGGGTGACTTTTTTAAAATTATTTTGCTTCCAAATAAAAGAAAAGAGCACAAAATTCTAAGAAATATAAAAAGATATTGTAAAAAGCGAAGGTAAATTTACGGTACCTAAATAAGTTCCACGCGATAAGTGGCCTGTAAAGACAAAATAAAATGTTTATTTTTTATTACTGAACTCAGTAATTTTATAAACAGGACAAGAATTTTCCCTCAAACTAGTTTTTCTCCTTTTATTTAAATTAAGTATTTTGTGTATTTGACTTTATGCAATTCTAAATAGAACTCACCCTCCTCTACTGCTCATTATTTTTATAATTTTTTTTTACCAAAATATATTTCGTTTGTATTGTATTACAAATATTTGGTTACTTGATAGTTTCATTAAGTAGTATCAAAGCTGATATTAATTATATTAATACAACATTGAAAATAATTGGAGTGATTTTAGTAAATACATTTAGATAAAATCTATCCAAGCATTCTAAAATAATTCAAAATTTTTATAAAATATTTACAACTTGTCTTTCAATCACATTGATGAAAAATCCATCAACAATTAAATTTAAAATTGATTTTTTCAACAACCCAGCATCAATCTCATTGCAAACAAAGGAGATCCATTACTTCCTCCACCTTGTACACACATCTCGTAAACTTTGGCGTGTACATTCAAAGGTTTTTTGCCCCGTTCTCGCGCTAACGAATACCGTACAATGCTGTCGCTGTACGCTGGCAACCGAAACAGAAAGAGACAGGAAGTATACAAACTTACGAGAGCTACCTGGTCCGATTGTATCGAGCTGTGCGACCTCGACATTTGGTGGTGGTGCTGCTGCTGCTGCTGTTGCTGCTGCTGCTGCTGCTGCTGGTTGAGATACTGACAGCTTTTCGCTTGGCTCGGCGCGAAGTTTCGGAAGTTGTCATTTATTAAGTTGTACGCGTATTGCACGGCGATGTTTTTGCCCGTTGGCTTGATCGACGGTGCAGATGGGTATTTTCCTAAAATAAAGAGTTTTTTACGTGATTTGTGGTATGTTTTAAAAAGCTTTTTATAAAGGGAAAATATTTGCAATTTTACTTTATTTAACTTGATTAAATTTAATACGGAATTTTTAGAGTTTAGGAATTTTAAATGTAACTTTGTGTGAATTAATTTGAAAACGTTCAATTAACTGCCTATATAGATCTGTGGGTTCCCGGAAAAACGACTTTAGTCTATTTTTTCGAAAATTGAGTTTCGAGCGTTTTTTGTATCCTTACATAGTATATTTTCAGATAAAAATGCGAAAAGTAGTAAAAGTGTAAAAGAAAATGGTCATATCTACTATTAATAAATTTCGTTAACATTAGTTTAAATGGAAAATAAAAACTTTAAACCTAATATCTCAAAAATATAAAAAGTGGACTTAAGTCGATTTTCTGGGTACAACAGATATATTTACACTTTCAATATAGAAAGTAGTATGCATATTTTATGTAAATTGTGTCGGTTGAAAAGTACGTATTAATATTAATAAAAGAATGGTCGATCTTGTAGAACATAATACTTTGAATCCAATTTTTCATATTTTATACCATTATTGAATTTGAAATTTTTCATAGCACTAAAATTATAGATAAAACGCTGAAATAGCTTTTGATCTAATAAAAAAGCGTGAAAATATTCATACCATCCTGCCGGGAGATCTTGTCATTCATCACCATATTTACGACCTGCGTTCCTTTGCTCTCTTTTCCATTCGACATAGGTTTCTTACTGCCAAAGACTTTTCGCGTCTCTCCTATAAGAAATAATTCATATATGGGCAAATCCGCACAACTTTAAACATTTAGTATCTGAACTGTAAAACTCTTGATCATTTTAATATTATTTACTAATATATCCAAAGCTCCAAAGAAAGTATGGCACTTAAGGAGGTACGATAGTGAAGTCAATATGATAAGATGTTTCTGAAAATTTAACATGCCATTCTTCTATAAAGTTTATGATGATATGTGCAATTTGAAAGCATTAGCCATTACCGTTTTAAAGATAATTGACTTCAAAATTTGACTCTTATACACGGGCCCTTATGAGAGTAGCATGTAACCTGACAATAAACTTGGAGTGCGATTGTTTAAGAAAGAAATTAAAAACTATGCAAAATATTAGAAAATTATTAAAGATCGTGTACGTGAATTTTTAGAACGAATGAAAACACCGATTCTGAGTACTAAGCGAAAACGTAAATAAAAACACAAGTTTATAAACGGGGAGCCGGTGCGCGGTGCAGGTGGACTCTGCTTTCTTCGCCCCGCGCGGGAGATCTATCTAATCTCCTTAAAATATGTGTCCCGGAATTCTAAAAATCTTCTAATTTAACAGTTATGCCGTGTTGCAAATTATCGATTTGAAATTTAATATTCATTGTTGACTAAAAATAAACAGAGAAAATGATCCGTGTGAAATTTTTGTGCTCCTACATATACTAAAATTAGAACGTGTAGTACACAATTTTAAATTTTATTCAGTTTTTACCATAGCATATCTACGATTTTATCTAAAATGGTTCGGTTCCGTATGTGATCACATCTTATTATTCTACATAAACATAAAAACTAAGCGGCGGTTGCGTAATTTATAAACAACTATGCTTAGTTTGGGCCCGAGTGACTAAACTAGTGATGGACCGATATTGGCAGAATCGTGATAAAAATCTTTGGACATCTGTAGTATCGAAGAAAGTTAGTTCATGAGGTTGAGTTTGTCAATTATTTCATGTTCCTTAAGTGCCCTATCATTCTAACCGTGTTTCAACACTGTCTCGAGGGCCCAATTTTTATAGAAAACTGGGCATAATTCTTTTAAATATTTAGCTCGTTTAAAAATGTATTATCGCTCTAAAATAACCAATTTAATATATAGAAATATGTTTTTCTTATGGGAAAAATGCCGTTCTTGTACCCACAAAGTTCCAATTATGTGCCTTCAATTGTTATTTAAAATTTTGTTGTTTTTACAGAAAGTTAAAAGTTCGTTGGATTTGTCCATATGGGTTTATTTTTCCTATATCCATTTGAAACGTTTTCATTAATTTAATTAATCATAAATTGGATTTTGATGTATATTTTATTTTAAAAGTTTACTATCGTAATAAAGTTTATAATACTTGATTTTTCAAATTAAATGAATTTCATTTGATTTGATTTAATTTCATAGATTTTAATTTAATGTATCTTAATTGAATTTATTACTTCATTTTATTTATAAGGTACTCTTTTACTAAATATAATTAAATTAACTTTGAAAATTGAAATAAAATAAAATATAGCATGCATTGTAATATTTAAAAAAAATTTGTTTTCATAAAATTGATTTAAAATTTCATAAAGTTTGATACATTAATTTTACTGTACAAACAGGAATAATACATAACAGGAACTACTACTAATAATATCAAACACAATATCAAACTTTCTACACGGTGATTCTACGAAACTTCATTTCTCTTATTTTTATGACAAAAATAAAGCTTCTTAGACGATCACACACCTAAGCCACAACCATTATAAATTGTTTTCTTACCTTCGAGGAACAAGGCTTTGTAGGTATCAGTCTTACTTTTTTCTTTCCGCAGATCATCGCAGGACAGATGAAAGCTCTTCCTTGGCGCCACGTCGCCTTGGCCCGCGGAGCTCGGCTCCCCTCTTATGTGCTCCGAGAGTCGCCTGACCCGCGACTTGGACCTGTCGGCGGAAAGAATTTCTCCTTTTAACCCACGCGCCACCACGCCCGCACAATGAGAAACGCCTTATCAGTGTATTGTGCCGTATGCTTTCGGCCGGGCGTAAATTTCTTTTATGGCGCAATAAAGCACGACCCGACTCCTTTTTTTTTTTTATTTTTGTTTAGGTATATACGTGCTCGAGTTTTGTAACTAGAGACTCACATGTTTTTGTGTTTTCGGTGCTTCTCGTCCATCATGGAGTAGAGCTTACTTCGATACTCGTCGACCGACAGTTGAACGTCGTCTCGTAAAAATGGAACGACACTGGAACCCCTTTCGGGCTCGTTTCCCCGCGCATGAAAGCTGGGGAAAAATAGCTCGGTTTATTGGTCACTGCGATGATTTTAACGGACTTTTTCAAGTTGAAATAAAATTTTTATTTTCCGTTCGTACGCATGTTAATACTAAAAATAGTACTTGTTCTATTTTATATTATTGTTTCGCTTCATTTTATTTGTTTTACGAATAAAACAAAAATTGACAAAAGATGAAGCTTTATTTCTTAGCAGATTTCTCTTTTATATTAAGATATAACTTAAATATGTAATATCTAAACATAAAACGTTTAAGTTGCACAATATTAAACACAAAAAAAATTACTAAAATCATTTTTAGTAGACTGTGTTTTGTGATATTTTCAAACTCGCATTTTAAAAATCGACTTTCAAAGTTATCGTGACTGTTACAAATGATATACAGTAGTTTGCTTCGAAAATGTAAACATGGCACGCTAAGCTTCAAAGACCATTAAAAACGTTCACAAAGAATAGGATTATCCTTGTTAAAACATACATTGCTAACATTTTTGCTTCTTTACAAATCGAAATGTCTAAAAATAGAATGCATATAAACATACTTTTCTTAAAATTATAAATTATATTTAACTTGCTATCAGTAGAATATGAATTTTCTTTATCGTGATTTCTTTAAAGTTCCATAAAGAACTAAGTCTACATTTTTCAATTTTTCTGCAATACAAAATTAAACTGCAAAAAGAAAATCATGAATCAAAGGGTTTTTAACTTATTTATTTAACTAATTTATTCAACTTATTTGAAGAAAAGAACATAAAAGCATGTTGAGTTCAATCTTGATTATATTAAAATTATTGGCTTCATGCAAAGAATTATAATAGAGAAAAAGATGTATTTTCGTGAGTTTTAGAATTTTTGTTTAACGTGTTTGACCGAAAATCTAATCTATAAAAGATACTCGTACAGTAAAGTACTAAAAAATTTGTCATGGCAAAAATCTTTGCCATCGGTACTCAAGGGGTTATTGATGTCGAAATAGTTGACGGAAATTCTATATTTTGTAAACCCAAGCAATTAACATAAATTTTGTATCTAATAATTTAATATTATTTGTTATTTATTAAAGATTTTAAACTTCTCTTTTTAACCGATTTTCGAAGTGCACGAAGAGGCTATACTTTGTATATGAGCTATTTCAAGTAGAAAAATATAGTCAACAAAATTTTGAGTTGTCATAGACTTATTCTAGGTGTGCGATGCAATATCTTTCATTTTTACCTTGCTACGTACGGATGCTCCAACGCCTCGACAGCGTTAAGACGATAATTTGGATTGAAAACAATTAAGTTGTTAATGAGATCCAGAGCCTCATCAGACACGTCTGGTAAAAGCTCTTCCAGAGATCTATGTGGACTCGCTGGCGCTTTTTCCAGTAATCTCGTGCCGTAGCCTGCGCTCACCGAGGCCAGATCTGAAACGTCAATTTATATTAAAATTATTCAGTGTGATGCATATTAATCGAGTGTAAGATAACTTTTAAGAGATGTTCAAAGTTTGAAGCAACGTATACCCTAAAATGGAGCTCGTGTAACTTAATCTTTTCATTTGCATTTGAATATTATTAAGGAGTCATTCTGGCTAGCTCATTCGATCAAATAATTAGGTGAACTTTAACGATCTTTCATTCTCATAATAAGTTTCATAATGAAATAAATCTTTTTGGCTATTCTTCAGAAAATTACTAGTATTGTACAAAAATGAGAGTATATAATATTCTTTTTGATATTTAAATTATATTTCTGCTATAAAAAAAACGATTTCTACATTTATTTCGAGTTGACATAAGATTTGTTGCTGAACAAGCAAGTCGCTGAAATAAACTATTCCATAAACTACTGTATACAAAATTAATAAGAACAAATTTCTTGAATTCTAAATCAACTAAAAAGTATGCAACAATAATTAAAAAGCAGTAAAATATATTTAAGTATCTTTTGTTATCTTTATAATTAATAAAATTACAATAAAATAATGTGACTATGATATTCTGTAATTTCTTAACTTGGTATATTAACAAGCTTTTAAAATATAAAGGATCCTTTTAAAAAACGTCTACGAAAGTAAAATTAAATTATATCATTAATCAAGAATTAATAGTTGAAAAATTGTATGCTTGCTAATCTATTTTAATATTTTACCCTAGAATACAGCTTAAAAGCACGTCGTTGTTAACGGGTTTATAGCTAAAACGTTAAGCAGACACTGACTGGTTTTTGAAAATCTAGGTAATGCATGGCTAGAAACCAGTTACGATTTCTATCAGGGTAACCTTACAATTAGACTGCATGCATATTGCTACTGTAAAATTGTGACAAGAAGAACTGTATGGAAATCGTAAAAAAATAGCTCGAAGTCATACTCTTTAGGTATTACCGTCGTGGGAAAAGTTGGTTTGACCTAGTTTTACAGTAGGAAAATCGGCAAGACATCAAAGTCTCGTAATTACAGCATGTAGACGGAAAAAGTTTACGTGAATTGTTAATCTGATCTCCGCAAACATTGTTAAAAGTTGCACTTGGTACGACTCTGATAAAAGTTTAATTGCGACGGACAGCGGTTCCACCGTTCTCACTGTTTTTTTTTACCAGACTTTGCCGTAGGTAGGTAGGTAGGTAGCTTTCTTTTTTCAGCAAGCTCGGCACATTCGCGCATCCTGAACATTAGCATCATTTCCCATTTGTACGAACTGGAGCGCAAATGCGTGAGACAATGAACTTTCAGTGGTATATGCGTACGCGCTAAACCCGATTTAAATTAAAGTATTTATATCCGAAAGTTTTATTCACTTAAATTAATGATATAGTAAAATTGCTTCTGGTAATTGCAATTAATTAAATTCATTAAATGTTTGTACATTTAAACATTCTTACATTAAATTCGCAAATATACTTGGGGCTACTTTGAAAACTTTTGTTTTTAACTTTTTAGTTCTTATAATCTTTTTTAAAATCATTTTTATAATAAATTGTTATCAAGTTTAGGTTTTTGGATAGCTAAATAAAAATATTTTAGTTATGCACGTTTTTAATTATTATTATTTTACTTGAATTATATATATACAAATTTTTTACGACGTTACCACAACCTTCGGGCAAATTCATAAATTACATGTATTTAAATGGAGAAATTGTAAAAAATCACCTTTTACTTAATTCCTATTTCTGATTGTTCGGAAACTTTAACAACTAATGTAACTCATTTAAGGTAGTAGAAAAAGTAATTTTGTACTTAAAATGCGGTATTTACAGTATATAAAAATAGTAGGCAAGTGTTTTTATGAAGTAGCTCCAACCTACAAGAATTTTTAGGGAATAGATAACTATTCCCAACCTATGTGTTAGCTAATCAAGTCGGCTGAGGCTACACAATCTTTGTTTTATTAAGTTGTTTTATATAAATAAGAACTTTCGTACAATGAATAACTTGTTTGAATAACTTGAGACAACTTTTATACATTAACAAAAGTGACAGAAAATAATTACAGAATCATAAGTTTCCGAATCAAATTTCCTTTGTTGATATATTGACATGTATTTTTTGGTAAGAATGCTCAATTTTGATAACAATTTCAGTGTACCGTATCAAAAATTACAAAAGACGTTGATCTTAAGAGATATTCGAAATTTATGAAGTTGCTCCGTATTCAAAGTAGCCCCGGCCTCCCGTATATCTATTATTTTAAACTTGATATAGGTGATTTTCTAAAACGTTGCATTTTTATGTATGATGTCGTGGCATCTCTAGTATATAGTTTGATCTCTAAGTATGATTTCTTTAATTTTATAACAATCCATTTCACTTAGGATACACAAGAACTTTAAAAGGAATGTATAATGTCAAACCTCTCATACGGAGTTGATCGAAGGTATACAGAAAATGCATAAACTGTAACGTGCATGCTTACAAAATGCTCTCGAGAGACAAGATATACATTTTATAATAAGGTCCATTTAAAGAGAATTGTATGCAAATAAATAAAAGTCTTTCAATTTGTAAGTGTTGTTGGTCAATTAATATTTAATAATTATATTTAGAATTTATATTTCTGTATCAAAGTAATAGGTTATTGGTGATATCTATTTTACGTGGACACGTCCTCTTCCGAGCTGTGCAGGAATGAGCGTGTCTCTATTAATACCAATGCTCATATCTCGCTGGTTTCATATATAAAATCAGTGTATAAATATTATTGTCCAGCAGTTATAAGTATAACTTTTCAATATAAAATCTCACCCCCTCTATTATTAATTTAGTTGCTCCACAGCAGATATTCTAATCCGAGTAAATAAAAAAACTTGATGACAGCTTTCTATATAATATAATATTGTTGGTTCTTCATTCTGGGATATATACTTCAATGCTCACAGTCACCGTTAAGATCGGTTAAGATATACTTTACAATTCAATTTGTACGTGGCGTACAAAACGCAGCCTTCTCGAAAATTACCCATACACTTGTCAGATCAGCTAGAAAACACATCCCTCTTAAGCACGGCATAAAGCTGTATAAAAGTCACCCCGCAATTTCGCCAAATAAACCATGCACCAGCATGATCTGACGTTTCATCGCATTGAGCAGCACATAAATCTTCAATAACTCGACGAAGAAGAATGGGCAACACACACACGCATGCACACATACATCCACCCATACAAACACAAGCACAGAGAGAACGACAGTGCTATCGCGGTATAACGAAAATCCTTGTGTATACCTTCGTCGGTGGGTGGCGGCAGGGTGACCATGATCCTCTCCACCTGATTGATCGTCGAAGAGCCGGGAAACAGCGGCTTACCGAGCAGCATCTCGCCGAGGATGCAGCCCAGCGACCACATGTCTATTCCCTTCGTGTACCTGCGAAAAAGCGATTGCCCGCATGGCCGTCAGTCTGTACCTGGTATATATACGCCCAAGCGTCGAGAGCACAAGAGAAATTGACCGGGTCGCGAGAGGGGACAGCTTGCGCGACTTTGTCGACGAACGTAACGCGCTCTGTGGGATCGGGTGTTTCCTTTCAAAGTTTTCGGATGGAGGGTCAATGACCCATTTAGCGAGAGTGACCCACATACTGATATTTCGTACGTTTTTGGTTGAGGATATTTATAGAAATGTATACTTTTACCGTTTGTCAAATTTTCTGAATCTAAGGATTAAATTATGTGTAACTCGTAATTACTAATAGAATATTACTGTAATGGTATGTAGCCCGTAAACTTTAATAAAATAATTAAGTTAAAAAGCATTTTTATCTAACAACATATTGGATTGTGGTATATTTTCTTTGTAAACTTATGGAATTTTATCTATATCTTGAAAATCGAAAGAGATATAACGCTCCAAAGTTTTTGATGACATCACGATCATACGGCGGCACCTTCGATGTCGTTATGATCGTGACGTCATAAAGAAACTTTAGAACACTATAAATTTCTGAAATAAAGTTCAATATCAAAAATTCAATATGCATTTATACATCGGCTTACCATATCTACTAAATAGATTGATGCCGACAGAAAAATTAGTTTTTTCTACAACCCAATAAAATTAAATTTAATTTAATTTAACTCAATTTCGATTAATTTCAAAACAATCATATGACCATTAAACACATTTTCGACATAAATTTCCTTATACCGAAGAGCTCTCTCTCTCTCTCTCTCTCTATATATATATATATATATTATATATATATAGGTGATTCTCTGGGAAATCGAGATCAAGAAATTTTTTCTTTTTATTCGGTAAATGTTCCTCTTGCCATGTAGAATGTATGTCATTTCATTCAAATTTTTTTAAACACTTGGGTTCAAAGATGATCAAGGCTAAATATGAGCATGTAGTCATTTTTTACATTTTTTAGCAAATTTCAACTTCTATTTATTGAACAAAATTAAATATCTTTAAAGAATAGCAACAAGTAATTTTTTTAGCAAATTGTCTGAATTTTTCATAAAAAATGATTCTAAACCCTTTTAATGCTCCTTTTGATTAATTAAACTCATTTTAAAACTTACAATTCTTAAAAAAGTGGGTTTGATCACTCGAACTATTACACCATAAATCATGAAGATAACTTTTTTCAGTACAAAAGTGACTGCCACAGTCGCAAAATGGCAAAAGTGCAATATTTATTTAAAAAAAATCAAAATAACGTGAATTATTGTTAAAAAGTTATTAAAATGTACATTTTAGCAATAAAGTCATATTTAGCTTTAAACAACTTTAAATATATGGACTTAAAAAAATCTGAAAAATTCAAGACTGTTTTATATACTAAAAGGAACGTTTTTGCCGAAATAAATTTTTTTCTTTTTTTTTGTTCTCGTTTTCCCAAAGAATCATATATATATATTGGATAATCGAGAACAAAAAAAGGAAAAAATATTTATTTTGGCAAAAATGTTCCTTTTAGTATGTAAAATAGTCGTCCATTTTTTCAGTTCGTTTTAAGCCCATATATTTAAAGTGGTTTGAAGCTAAATATTACTTTATTGCTAAAATGTACATTTTAATAATTTATTTTACAATATTTCATGTTATATTGATTTTTTTATATAAATATTGCACTTCTGCCATTTTGCGACTGTGGTACTTTAGTACTGAAAAAATCTAAAGATTTCACATCTACTTACCAAGAGGAACATTCTTACCGAAGAAATAAAAAAATTTCTATTTTTGATCTTTATTTCCCAGAGAATCACCCATATATATAAGTTTTTTACTCGGGTATTTACTTTGAAGCATGTACGAAATTGTAATTTAATGTCTTAATCTAAATATTTAGTTTCATTTACTAAAGTTTTCAATAAATAATCCTAGTATGAAACATATTCATTTACGAATACAAATTACATATAACTAATAATCAATATGACAATATTAAAATATAAAATATTCTTTAACAAATTTATAAAAGCCAAAGTAATAAATGTATTAAGAATACTATTAATTGAGTGAAGTGCCAATAAACAATAACTACTTCATTATAATTGTCAAATATTGGAAACACAATAACTATGCTGCATGTAATTGGTTTAGTATATTGTAACTGTCACTAATAACAATATTGATTCTATATTTTATTCAACTAAATTTTTTTAATGTTTTCAAAAATTGTATTTTACAGTAGAAAGATAAAATAATAGATTCTAAGTGAATTACTATACGTTATACCGATTATATATAATAATAATAATAATAAATTACAAAATATCATTGTACATCATAAATCATAATTTATCAACAAAATATATTCTATCGATTCTCAAGCTGTTTGCGTTGGGATCATTTAACTCAGGGATGTTGTAGAATAATTTTTTTAGCTGAGCTGATTACAATAATTTAAATACTTCGATAGTAATACAAAAAATTAGCACGCATTTTACGATCATAAATGAAAAAGTATTCAAAATAATTTCATCAATTGATAAAAGCTGTATAATAACGTAAAAATCAATAAAGGTTTTAATCTAATGACGATTGAATGTGGGAAAGCAAATGTTACCGTCGAGGGTGTGCTTAATCCGCTATATCCGGGATCAATTTTTCATCTCTCCCACAAGCTCGCGCCAAATCGTGCTAAAAATCGTTCAAGACTGGAAGGATTAAAGGTCACGAGCGCTTCGTGTCTCTCGCCACTTTTCAGGACATCAGCAGTCACACACACACACATAACATCCACGTAACGATCGCGCTATTTCGGTCTTTTCTCTTTCTAATATTCTTTTTTCACTCCGCGCGCTTCCTGCTTTATTTCTTTTCTTTTAACTTTTTTTCACCAGTAGCACGTGTGTATGTATCTCACCTTTTCGAGGCAATCAATATTTCCGGCGCCCTGTACCATCGCGTGGCGACGTAATCCGTCAAGGTGGGATCGGTGCCGGCCTCGCCGTCGCCCTCGCCCAGCTGGCTCACCGAGCGCGCCAGGCCGAAATCGGCGATCTTGCAGTGGCACTGGGCGTTCAGCAGAATGTTCGACGGCTGCGCGCCGGAGGTGGAAGAGCGATACAATTCGATTGGATTAGATTTTCGTTATTGATGAATTGGTGGTTCAATGAGTTTGAGGTGGTACTCGCGTTGGACGGTATATGTGGTTGGTATAACTTTTAGAAAATACTTTTTATTACAGTAATTGATTATAATTTTAATAAATGCAGAAATTATTGTGAGGTAAACTGTAAATTTAGGAGTAATACTTATATGTTAATTGATTTGCCTGGAAAATTTTTAATTTAGGTATTGATGTGACTAACTTTGATGGCATTTTTTGACTTTAGGCATTTCTGCCATGTTCAATTTTCAATACCTTTTTCCAATATTTGATAAAGTATTTCTCTTTGGTAAATAAACGAAATCTACAATGGTTTTTCTGTACTTTAAACATACATATGTACAGATCTAATCTTAAAATAACTTAAGTAATTAATAGAACAATGCCTACACATGTGTATATACAGGGATAGTGAATAGTATGAAAACTCTGGAATGTTTTAATTGAAAATTCTTTCTTTTTGAGATGTACAAGGGTTTCCATATATTTCATGCACTCTTTATACTTAACAATGCAGATCGTTATAAAAAGCATCACATAGCCCTGAATGCAAGCAACGTAAACTGTGTACCAGCTTTCAATAAAGGAACGACAGAAAAAAGAGGAAATTTATTTCAACCTGTTTCTGATTACTGTCAAGAAATAATGATAGATATGTTAATCTGTGTCTTTTCATTGTTAATAGTATATCGATGTATAAGCAACATGTAGAGAATTCAAGCGACTATCTAAAAAGAGTGTCATGCAAAGACAACCTTAAACTCGATAAGATTAAAACTGCAATATATTATGCAGATTACATCTATGGGCAAATCTCTATAATTTTTCACCTTTTCTTGTTACTGTGATACTTGTTATTTTTTAAAGATTGTCATTCGATAGCTTAATAGGCTTTAATGGTTTGTATGAAGCTCGAAAAATATATTACTAAATTCAAGTAAAAAAAGAGTTAATGCAGCAGTCATTATTAAAAGAAAACTTAAAACAAATTATTACAATTGGGATTTTATTTGTTCATTTTCGTGACATATTTTGATGCATACCCAAAATATATGTTTTCAATTACTATTATAATTTTACAGTACATTATACGAAAAGAACAATTTAAGACCTTACAAAATCTTTGATACAATATAGATCGTCAGTAATAACATTTTAAGATTTTATTAAACGTATGTCGTTTTGAAAGATTGAAATTTAAAAATTGAATAATCGGTAATCTAACTTGGCACACTAATTAGTGAAGTCTTAAAATGGTCTTTACAGTGACAAATATGTTGTGAAATTTTGATAACGATATATGATACGCTATTCAGTCTACATTGATCAGATATGTTAGAAAACGATTATGAATGACAAAAAGATTAAAAGTTCTAAAGATTTGCCCATACATTACCATCGCCACCTTGATAGAAAATTATCTAGTTTTATCGAGGCCCTTGATTATTTCCCATGGCAAACTAGATAGAGCTACATAGTTCTCGATTATTGTCCACGAGGGAGGTTAGATAGTTTTAAGAACTTACAATTAAACTTTATTAAGTTTTTACTTTATTTATATATTAAATCTGAAACTATTCAATATAAACGATGAATTATTTAATTTTAAATACAAATATTATATTTTAAAAGTTGTATCTATCTAGTATCTTTTGATTTCTCTTTTCATTTACAAAATTATTATTTTTTTTTAACTTTTTCAGTCATTGCACTTTAATTCGAGAAATTTAGTATTAATTTTTCCGAATGTCGAATTCATGAAGTACATATTGAGTAAGGTTTCGTTGAAAAGCCGTTATTAAATGCAAGCTCTAGAAGTATGTAGAAAAAGACGAGAGAAAAGATAATTATGGTTCTTTTAGGTAAGTATTATTTTTTTGAGCTTAGAATTCATCTATTTAGACTGAAATAATGTAATAAACCTGATAATATTTTTTTATGTAGATGTAAATAAATAAATAAATTATAAAGAAGAATAGAATAGACTTGCATGTCGCATTACGTTTTGCCTGCGTAAATTTAAAATTGCAAATATTTTCCTCTACTTTGAAGCTATGGCATTTTATATTTAAATTTGTTTAATGTAACAAAACTTTTAAAATCTTCTTTTTACTAAAAGTAAAGAAATTAAATTTAAAGTAGGTTTTGTGAGAGAAAACGTTAATGTCCGTTCAAAAGGATATAATGACAGAGGACTTGAATCAATTTACCATTATACTTAAGTACAATACATATTTTAGTTTAAACATTATATTCACTATGATATGCGCACAACTTTATATTATATTATTTAACCGAAAAACTAGGAAAAAGTTTCGACAATATCATAGGACATAATGTTTTTTATATTAATCAAATTATTCTTTAGTTAATTGTTAATGATTATGTCAAACTTTCTTGTAACAATAAATAAAAATGTTTTACCTTTAAATCTCTATGTATGACATTTCCCGAATGTATATATTTGATAGCTTTGAGAAGTTGATACATGATGAAAACTTTATGAATATCTTTTAATATTGTTCCTCGCTTTATCACATTATGCAGATCTGTTTCTGTAAAAAAAATATTTATATTTTATTTATATGCTTGTAAATAGCTTGTATTAACAAATAAAACGTAAAAGGTTCCATTTAAATAACATACATACAGTGAAACTTTGCTATATAGCCGGTGATATGACAAGAAGCTCTTGTAATATTCAATAATAATGTAGAATACAAAATGAAAATAAATATTAGTGTTTATATATCACTCGGCAATATAACGGTTCTCACTAAATTTTGTTGTGATACTGAAAACTTTTAAACAGTTACCAATTAAACTTTTTAAACGCGACTTAATCAATGTGAAAACAGCAAGTTCCATTAAAATTTTAATTGAGAAACGCATTATAAAATGATAATTTACAATCTGAGAAGTATAATGTTTACTTCCCAAACTAATGTGTAATTAAACCGAATAAATATAAATAATAAACTGATACTGATTTTTAACCAAATTTAAATTGTTTCCTTACCCATGTACTCTAAAATAAGATAAATATCACGATCGTTGTTTGCCTTATGTAACCCAATCAATTGAATTATGTTTTCATGGTTGGCAAACGACAGCAGAAACACAATTTCGCGAAACGTTCGCTGTGCATCGGTTTGATTCCTAAATGCATCGAAAATTTTTTTCACAGCCACGATCTCCTTCGTTCGTTTATCAACTGCTTTCCATACGATTCCATATGCCTGAAAAAGAAAGAATATTATAATTGTTTAAAGACGTTCATTTACTAATCGATTAACTTATATAGAAAAGTGATTGTCCTCGGTTGGGGCTTCTCCTGAATTTTAATTAGACATTTTAACAATTAAAATTTCTTGATACATCACCCTGATATAGGATTTGTATACCACGGTGGCGTCACATAATAAAAAATACGAAATATTTTTAATATTTTTATCTAATTCACATTAAAAATTAACTGTTTTTTTCTTGCAAAATCCGGCCAATTAGTAATTTTTTTATTGCTTTCTCAAAATTTCGATGCGACCGTGATGTCAAAATGATTCAGAACTTCTAATATCCATTTCTATATGTATTTTGACCTTTGACTGATAAAAAATAAAAAATACGAAATTTTGCTAAATATTAAAAAAATTTTGATATGTCTAAAAATTACCGGAACAATAAATTAATATTCAATGTATTTATGTAAGTACAGAACATAATGGTTATTTCCTGGTAGAAAAACAAATGGGCTTTGATCAGATTTGTTAAAAAATTCATGTTTTTTTTAACGAATCATGTTATAAGATCTTATGTGAAATAAAAAGAATATGATAAAAGTTTATTTTAAAGTTTTCATTAAGTAAAAAATTAGTTATAATAGTTACGGTACTGAAATTCATGTGTTAAATGATAGATTCTATAGAAAAGTAAACTGGTTATTTTAAATGAACATGACTTTTATCTCTATAAACTCCTGGTAAAAATAATAAACTCTAATAATAAAAGCAATAATAAACTGGCGTACACCAGAGTTTCTTTCATAAACATTATATCTATTGAAAAATAGCTAAAAATCACATATAATTATAAACAAAACCACCATTGTTAATTAGTTTTCTTATTGAACATCTGCCTTAACAGAGAAATGAAGATAAATTTACGAATTGCCTATCAGCTTATCGGATTAAAAGTTACAGTTTCTTCGCGGAAGCACGCGATTAATGTCTCGTCCCATCGTCAAGCTAATGCATCAAAGTCATCAAGTCAAATACACCAGGATAGCAAAAATTAACTTGGTATTTGCTTACGATGATGCGTATACCCACGTCTGACTTTTGTCTTCTTTTTTTTTTTTCATATTGTATCTGAGAGATGGCGGCATGAGCTTTGACACGAATATCGATTGCTTCCGAGTTTCGGTGCGGTCGGAGGTCTCGATTGAGCGGAAGAGAGGCTTTTAACGGAAAATAAAGGGGATTGTTTTGTCTATATCACCATGCATTCTAATTTATCCGCTCACTCGTTTCCATGTTAATTAAAGTCGGTGCAGCAGCAGCATGCGGGATTAATGAAAGGCTTTACGCTTGATCTTGCAGTGAATTAAATAACAGTTAACTTTTTGCTTTAAATAGAAATTAAGATTTTAAATTTAATTTACTGGTACAAAAAAAGAATTCGATATCTATTTATAATTTTGTATTACGTAATAAAAATATTTTGTGCATTCTTTACGATAAATCTTAATAAAGATAAAACGTAATAAATTTCATAATTCAAAGCATAATAATGAAATAATGTGTGTACGAAATGCCATTACCTAGAATTTAACATAATATGCAGTTAATTATATATTAATTCTTAACTTTATGTTTAAGGATAAGAGTATAACATTATTTATATAAAAAGCTATAGGTCATTGTTAACATAGTTTATATCAAATTTAATATAAAATAAAAACAATCTTTTCTTTTTATCTATCTATATTTTATTAAATACTTTCAATTACATAATCCTATGCATTTATTACGTTTCGGGTAATTCATTTACCCCTTTTCAGGAATATTAATAACCTAAAAAAAACATTTTTTTTATGAAATGGAATAAGAAAAGCAGAGATTTAATAGAAGCCGATTTGAGAAGATACTGTCAGCTCACCTTTATAAAATGGAGCATAAATCATTGTTATTTTTTACTCAAATAGTAGAGATGTTTGATTATTAATATCCCTGAAGGGTGGTAAATAAATTACCCGAAACGCCATAAAAGCATAGGATTGTGCAATTGATAGTAGGTAATAAAGTATAGACAGATATAAAAGAGATTTTTTTTTATTGATTTTTTTTAAATCTGTCAAGAAACTAAATATTAATTTAATATTAAATAAATTATTTGCTATTATATCAGTATGATCTGGGTAAAATAAAATTGTAGATTTTACATAAAATTTAATAGAAAAAATACAATCCATCTTTTATCAAAATTTTATTGAAATCTATAAATTATTTCTAAAGAATACAACCTAAAATTAAGCGACCGACAATGTATGCTATCATTAAATCAATTGCTCGTGACAAGACTCGCCACATGAGAGCGAATGAGAAAAAATGCACTAAAATAGCATTTTGTTTAATCAATCGGAGAGTTATGTTATAGCATTTCTTAAAATGAGCACTCATATGCTACAATGAAACATGTACAGAAATAAACAGATCTGACATAGTTTAACTTTGGTAAGAGATATAATCTAAAAAGTTGAAATGATCTAACATTTTTATACGACGTTTGAAACTTTATTGCAGGAATATAGTTTTGAAAAGTCTTAAATTTGTATGTCATACTTTATAAATAAATCGGTTATATTATAACTTTGAAGGTCAATATTTGATTTTATATAAATAATTTTGATAACAAACTTAATATATGCGACATAGATAAGTTCCATATTGCAGGATTTAATGTACTTAACGATCCAAGGAAAATTTCCATATAAACAACATGACAATGCCAACTAAAGTATTGATTAATATAATATATTTTTTCACTAAAACTGATGCAAGTGAGTATTGTGTTATTCTTAAAATAAATCGTTTTGAAAATGTAAAATAGAGTCCATAATATAATGAAAAATTCAAAATAATTTTCGTAATAATTTTTGAAAGATAGATACATTGTTTTCATAACTTTTATTATAGCAGGCGTGATAAGATATAAATAACAACTAATATTAATTGATAGAATATAAATTAATACTATAGTGATTAAACAGTTTTTATTAACAGTCCCTTACATCTTCTTAACCCTCAACTATTGTTATTAATTTACGAGCGCAGTCAAGTGCTTCTGATGTATAAAAGGCATTTCTTAAATTACTATATTTTTTTTTCACGTAATGACTCATCGCACATCGTGTTTCTATTCAATGTTCAAGCTTTCCTCATTATAATGCATCTTTCAATATTTTGGCGACCAGTTGTCCAGCTTAATTTGATTAACAGAAATGTAAACAATGACCTTCGATTCAGACTTATAATATGAAAAGCGCGAAGAAAATTATTTCAAACAACGAAAAGAGCAATTAAGTTTCGATTTATTGAGCGGCTATAACAGTACGTAATATATTAATTTTTAAGAGGGCTTGAAATTTCAAATTATCGAGTTTTTAATTAACTATACAGTCGACAAAATGTTAATGCGAATACGTGATTAAGTTAGGAAGTTTATTTCGACTTTACATCGTGAAAACCCCGATTAGCAATAAATATAGTGTTCACTTTAATAAAACCCAATTTAGTTGGAGCTAACAGGGTTCTTTAAATTAAAATGCATAATTATATTGCAATATTAAATAAAACCTAGTATATAATAACAACTATTTATCACAACTTTTCTGATTTGTATCCGTAATTTTAGTTTTCCTTAGTAAAAGTTGCTAAAAAATTTCAATTATACAAATTTTTTACTAGAAACACTAGAATCGTTTTAGAAACACATACTTTCCATTTCTCTCAGCGTATGCATACAAATTGTATCGACACATTTTTAAATTTCACAGATTATAATAACATTAACCAACGCCAAACATAGCTGTATCATTTACAAACACCACTACAAATAAGCTATCAGAACAACCTAAAACCGATAAGGTTAGAACGTCATTAATCACGCTGCATTCCCGTCATCATGCATACACCCCGAGGCAACCCTGAAATTCAAAGAAACCTCCAACCAACAAACTTCGTCATCCCCACGTGCATCCTCCGCAACCCCAGCACTTCCTCCAACCTCCACCCATACACACCGTAGCATTGCTCCAACCCCCTACGACGTCAACGCATTACTTCCGTCCCATTAAAACTCACCCCCTTGCCGAGCCGCTTGAGTATGTCATAGTGCTTGGTGACGTGGTTGTCGATCTCGGAGAGCTTTTCGTTCATGCTCTTCCCGGACATCCTCTTCCCCGGTCGGCGCGCGCCTCCTCGCAAACGCGAAGGTACGTATCTACAAAAAGCGAAAGAGTCGGGCGCGCGGCTCATGAACCTCGTCGGCCGCTGCACGTAGACGATGACTCCGCGTTGCTCGTGGTGCACCTCGTCGCCGGCGACCGCATCGCGCTCACACGGGTAAACGTACAAAAAGTAAAAGCGAAGCGCGATCGAAGGGAAAGAGAAAAAGGTGAGCGAAGGAGACGAGTGACATGTGGGTATGTGTACGTGTGCGCGTACGTGCACCCCGACTGTTGTACTTCTCTACTTCTCGGCTTCGGGTGTACCGCGTGTTTTATATTTTTAATCGGCTCTCGCGGCGGGGGGAGTCCGCACCGCGCGCGCGGACGTATATATGCCGTGTGTTTACAGGGTGTATGCGCGGCTCGTTACCACGGCGACAGCTTGCTGATGCGCGGGTATAAGGTATAGTGTTTCAGCGCGCTAGAGCTCATTTGCCGTGTTGTGCGGTATTATAGTTTTTCCGATTTGTGTGAGAGAGAGAGAGAGGGGGGAGTTATGTTTGTCAGGTGCTGTGTAGCGGTACCTGTTTCGCGCGCGCGCGCGCGCTCGCTGTGAGTATTAGGGGTGTTGCGGGGTAAATTGTTCGTGATTTGGTATAGAGGGGAGAGCGGACGTATGGGGTTAACGAATGCTTTCGTTTTTCTTTTTCATAGTTTTGAAAAATGAGATTTGAGTTCGGAGAAAAGGTTTCGTATTGAATAAAACTGTATCTAGTGAGTGGTTTTAATTGAATTGTGTTGTAAATTATAGGATGGTGTGGAATATGTATGTTTATAAAATTTTTATTAGGATTATGATAAATGCGTTATGTGAAATTTGTATTCTACAAGTATAGAAAAATGTGGTTTTTAATATCGATATAATGTACCGAGACGAAAATCGGTGGACAGGGGTTTTGCGAGTAGCTGTCCTGGTGAAAAATAATCTAGATCAGTTATGTAGATCTATCTTATTATGCCGTGGTAAATAATCGAACGCCTCGAAAAAACTGGATAATTTTCTACCAAGGTGATTATGAATATAAAATTAAAAATATAAATATTTTTAAAATTTTCAATAACTAAACTACGCCATATATTGGATCCATTTCGAAAATTTCATTTTTCAACTTTAATTGAGTAAATTATAGCTATCCAGACTAAGTCAAGTCAAATTTTACTGTATGATAAATGAATACGGAAGTAGATGCAGAGGGTGCATCTAATGAGGCCTACAATTTGAATTTATTTTTAGAATTAATTTCCTTGTATGAGGTCTTTTATAGTAAGAGGGTACATTTTTCTGCTATTTTAAATATTTATTTCTGCTTTAAATAATGGTAAGTTTCATACGTCTATCATGAAAATTTAATGAATACAATATACTCTGTATAGTAAACTACCCTATATAAAATATCTTCAAATACTATATCTAAAACTTCAAATTCGCTAGTCTCAAATATTCATTTTTTAATGTTGGCAAGCACAGCATTATAAATAAATAAACGAAACAAAACTAATAATCTCACATAATTTTGCTAGACTGTGTGTAGTGAACTAAGGGAGTCTGAGAGTCAATTATAATTTCAAATTTTCCGACATTTCGTTCCAATAACTTTATAGGATGCTGTTGGTTTTGATGTCTGAATTGTGTTATATAGAGTTTGACAGTTATACTTCACTTTTTATACTGTTATTGTATACACGTACTATGTATGCAATGAACTTCCCTGGCATTGAATTTAATTAGAACTTTGCATAAAAATACAAACTGAATTTTCAACACAGTGAATAAGACAAAAAAAATATAAAATATTCGCATATTTTAGTTTGCTTATATCTGATATCTGAATGTAGGGGAGACCTCGGGACGAAACTGAACGCGAAGTCAATTCGAAAGTGTCAGTATTTTTAAATTAACACATAGCTGAAAGTGGAGGTTTTAATAAGTAAAGATATAAGTAGAAAAACTTCATAAGAAAGTTGTAGAAGGTAGATATTAGATTATTTACATATATTATTTTTATTACGTAATTGTTGTTGTTATTTTAGCGTATAAATGATTTTTAACGCCGAAATATGTTGAGCATTCACCTTGACTTTAGCCGTTTATTTCCTTTAACAAAAACGGGATCTATTTTACATAGAAAGTACATCTCCTAGAGTTTGTAGAGTCGCTATTCCGAATGGCGTTGAGAAAATTGGCAAAAAAGTTTAGACAACATTTTCACAAAAGTATTAAAAACTAACCATTTACGTAAGGAGGGTCTTTCACGATATATAGAACATAAAACAAAAATATTATATTAGAGTTTATAAAAATCCTATGATATATGAGTGAATAGAACTTAAGAATAGTCCATAACTATATAACAAATTGTTCCAACAAAATTATGAGTCACAAGTGTAAATATTGTCAATTAAAAAAAATCTGTTAAATCCTAAAGATTTTCATTATTTCTTAATCAATTTTGATGTTTTAAAGCTTATTTGTTTCTTTCATTTTTATCTAAGTATATAGTTAAGGAAATTATAAAATAATACATAATATGTATAAGAAGAAACAGCTGCTAATTGTTTGTAAAATATTTTTCGTGTTACTTATAAATAATTAGCATTTTGCATGAAAAACTCTATTCGGTTGTTTATGTAAAATGACGAAAAATAATTAGGACGTATTTGTTGTTAGTTAAAAAGCATTATTTTAATAGTTACAGCCGTTTTAAGTTTCATTATTTTTTATATATATTAATATACTGCAGTGTTACGTGAAATCGTGTACACTTCAATCTGCATTCTGCTATATCTACTTCAATTTTCGTTTATTTGAAAAGAGAAAAAATACGACTTAATTATTTTTCTCATTCTACATAAACAACCAAATAGAATTTTTCATGCAAAATGCTAATTACTTTTCTCTTCTAATATAGATGCATTATTTTATAATTATAATAGAAAAAATAAGTCCCAAAACATAAAAATCGATTAAGAAATAACAAAAATGTTTGACGTTGATCAAATTTTTTTTATTTGACAATAATTACTCTTGTGATATCACGATTTTGTTAAAACAATTTTTTTATATACGTGGAATATATGCCATAAAAAGAGTATTATATTTGTGGCTTCTCTGAAGAACCACAATTTTCAAAATTGAATTTATATCGTTTTTGACATGTTTTCTTCGACCCATTTTCATTTAAAAGTCATAGGAAGTTCAGAAACTTACACATATGCTAATTCCAGCCATGCACGTAACCAATCAACTGCACTTCCGTGCAAATTGTGCCCAGAATAACCATTTAAGGAGGTTCGATAGTGAAGTCAAAATGATAAGATGTTTCTGAAAATTATTAACATGCCATTCTTCTATAAAGTTTATGATGACAACTGCAATTTGAAATCATTAGCCATTACCGATTTAAAGATAATTGACTTCAAAGTTTTATTCTTATACACGGGCTCTTATGAGAGCAGCTTGTAAACTGACAATAAACTTAGAGTGCGATTGTTTATAAATGATAAAAAAGAATTGAAAACCTATGGAAAATATTGGAAAAGTATTAAAGATCGTGTACGTGAAATTTTAGAACGAATTAGATCACCGATTCCGAGCACTAAGCGAAAACACAAATAAAAACATTAGCTTGTAGGCTGCGCGAAGAGGTGCGCGGTAAAGAGGGAGCCGGTGCGCGGTGCAGGGGGACTCTCCTTTCCTCCACCCCGCACGGTAGATCTATGTAAAACCTTCTTAAGTAGATTATAAAATGGCTTATTATAAAGGGTTTTTAAATTCTTTAATACTTTATTTCATAAATTTTTAACAAAATATTATTTTAGAAAAAGTTTATAACTTTTTAACTATCTTTTTTAATAATTATTATAACAATTACGAAAATGAAACTGCGGTGTTCCCGGAAAAACAACATAAGTACATTTTCGCATGTAACCTACACTTACAAAAGTTAATAGCAATTTTATACCTTGCTTTAAATCGGTTACAATAGTTATTTTTTATTATTTTGTGTATGATAACTTATTTTTGAGTGAACGAAACATCCTAAAATGCGCGAAAATACGTCTACCCCATTTATTGAGAGTGTAAATGTAACATCCTTGATAACACATAACGTTTTTCGAACGTTTCTAAAACGATAGAATTCAAGCCTTCAAACGTTGCAAAGCAAAGTTTTAAATACGTCTGAAAACTTTGGTAAAATGTCTCAATGTCCGCAGATTTGTTCCACATAAGACGTTGTAAAACCGTTTTTAAAACGTTCGAAAAACTCTTCGAGGACTGTTGAATGGTCACAATTTAAAAGGTTTAAAAACGTTTTTAAAATCTTTGAAAAAGGTTTGAAAATGGTTTGAAAATGGTTTGAAAAAAAAACTATGATTTTTTTTCGACAAGAGAAAAATAAAATGGCTTAAAATTTTTACTGGATTATTATACTCCATGTTACGAATCATCTCAAATTTTTTCAATAAATTTCCATCATTCGTTTTTGTCATATAACAGTTTCAAGAAAAAACCAAAAAGAATCGTTTTTGTTTATAACAAACGAAGGAAATTACCTTACCAAAAATTTCGGGTTTGAAAATTTAGGTAATTTTATGATCTTTCAAATGCATTTTCACTGGATCGATGATATTATTTGTAACATACCAAAAAAAAATCTCAAAACTATAACCCACACACGTGTAGCCCCTCTGATAAGCTTCTTATGAAATTGCCGCACATAATTTACAGATGGCACTTTTTGCTTAGGCAGCCAATACCTTTTCACAGAATAATTACCTTGACTTCAATATTTTGTGCGCTTAATGTGGATGATTTTCACGCGGGTGTACCGATTATTTTTTAACTTTAAGACTGCAATTAACTTGGTATTTGATACATTATTTAATAATAAGTAATGATTTCGCCTGGAAACTCTTGCATTTCGATCTAGCGCGTTAGTTCAACCATTAATTAAAACATTAATATCTCGAAAATATGGAAAAGTCAGTTGTAATTATTCCTGAGAGCCACAGATATTTAATCTTACATTTATTCTATCTTTATGAAAAAAAAGATTTAAAGAAATATTTTTGAATTTTAAAATTGAGAATAAGTCAATACGACGTGATACGTAAATGTATTTTATAATAATGTATTTTTAGTACACAATTGAATAAATTCAGCTTACAAACCCTGATTGTTATCTATAATTCTTTACATTTTTTCCATACTTTTAGTCATACACATACACACACACACACACACACACACACAGACACACACAGACACATATATATATATATATATATATATATATATATATATATATATATATATATATATATATATATATATATATATATATATATATATATATATATATACAATGTAGCGGATGAAAAGAGATTCACAGCGATCTCATAAATCCCTATATACGGATACCAAAACATATTATATGGTTTTCAAATAATTACATTTTTAAAGATATCTTTTTTTATTGATATCTTTTATGATTGTTTATTTAAAGTACTTTTGCAATAACAACATTTATTTTGCTCACTTATTTTTATATTCATTTACCTTGTCCCACTTTCACATGCAAAATCTCGAACCAATTTAGGTTTTTTAATTTAGAAAAAGTTTATCATATATGACAATTAACTGTGGCTCACAGGGTTAAACAGCTTTAAAATGAAACAAATTAAGAATAATTGAAGTGATTTAACGAGTCATTCAAAGTATAAATATCCATTTATTTTAGCTGTAGAATGCTTTTCGTCATATTCGTGATTATTTTAAATCAATGCATTTAAATTTTGTGATTGTTCACTGAATTTTTGTAGAAACAATACAATACACAAACTAATTATTACTTTAAATGTTATTTTTTCTAAGAGCTGAAAATAATTACAGTGGGTTCTGTACTCAAATATCTAATATCGTTCATATTATGTTACCCAGTGAATGAAATAGCACTGCTTTAAACACCTGTTCTTATTTCTCATCTAGTTGAAGGTTCATGCATCAAATTACAAAAGTCAGCACGTCTGCTCACCTCGTCACTTACTTTTTAAATTCCTTCTTTAGTTTTTTTAGTTTTAAACACTATACTGCACACCTGCTGAGGACAGTCGATTAATTTGTATTTCGAGTATACTTCTACACCATGAAAAATATTTCCTCTCTAAATTATTATATAATACCTGATTTCATGTGCCAGTTATAACATTTCTCTTTAGTCAATTCGACAAAGAATAAATATGCAAAAATATATACCTATCTCTTACAGAGAAACACCCAACTTGAGTGTTATTTCGCTTTCCGGATCCATTGTACATAAAAATTGGGTTCACATAATATGTTATGTTTAAATGGTCTTCTTTAATATAAAAATAGTAGAAGACCCCGTAACATAACTCTGTGATTGAGAAAGGTAGTGCATAACAACTTAAGTCTACGTATTCAAATATTTTGCTAATTTCGATAAATGAATTTGTCTTGGTAGAGGTAACACTTATAGCCAAACGTAATGTAAAATTCCCATACGGTGGACGGCCTTGGGACCCTTCAGATGGTGGTGGAATGTATTGTAAGGATATGGATATAGCTTTTTGATTCCGTACTGGGATACGAAGCATAATTCACGGTTCTGAACTTTATTCGTTTAATTTTTAATTTTACGAAATTCTAAATATCATCCCCAATTCTATATAGAACAAAGAATTGGGGGCATCTTTTAGAAATTCCTAAAATTAATAATTTTATGAATAAAGTTCAGAACCACGAATTTCGTTAAGTACACGCTTACAGCATCCACTTAAAGCATTTAGGTAAAATATTTATTATAGAAACTCTTGTTGGTAGTATGAAAAATATTATACAAATCATTATTGGTTAAAAATTCAAGACTCTACGTAATGCATTCTAATACCACCCTCCGAAGGCTTCCAAGGCCGTCCACTATGGGAATTTAACATTACATTTGGCGCTATAATATAATGTTACCTCTACCAATGCGAATGTTATTACAAATAATTTAACATTACTTTAATATTTATTTTACTTAAGTCCATTTTCATGTGCAATAAAAACTTACAAGATCTATTAACAATTTATTAATCTGCCTAAAGCTTGATGAATGTAATTATTATTATTATTATTATTATATTTTTACTGATAAATCTTTTTCAGGCATGCATAAATAACATAACATCCCAAAATACGTCTACTTAAATTGTGATCTGAATATATATCTTTTCCCGAAATCACTTGATAACTCTTACATTCCGATCTAGCACATCACGAAAAGTAGATTATAAGTGGTTATTCCGGGACGACACAGGGGCCTGATTTTGTAAGCATATCACTTTATATCGGTGACAAAAGTGACAAAAATCAATTTTTGACATTTTAACAGAATAATTATTTTTAATTTACTCTTGTATACATTGATTTAACTAGATTTATTAATTTTAATACTAATTAGCTCTCTAATTTTACGTTACAAAATGTTTCCTTCATGATAATGTCACTGACTTATAAGCGATTTTTAGTCACTTTATACAATTTAGTAACAAGCCACATTTGTCACCATTTCACGGCCAAAGTCGGTGACATAGCATGAAACTAATATTTTAAATAAACAAAATTAAACTCTAATAGTATCAAAATTAATAATAACTATTAATCTAGTTGAATTAATGTATAAAAGCGTAACTTAAAATTAATTATTGTACTAAAATATTAAAAATGGATTGTTGTCACTTTTGTCGCCGATATAAAATGATATGCTTACGGAATAAGGACCCAGATACAATTATAATACACGGTAATTTGCATTATGAATTTGATTCAACATAGCGAAATGACTTCATTTCGTAGTACCCTCATAACCACTTAACTACATACCCTAGTAGAAATGATAACTGTAAAAAACTGCGAAAAAAATGTCAGGAAGCGTGAAAAAATGTGAAAATATACATACTTTTGGAACATCTGTTACAAACAAACATGCTAATTTTTTCACAAATTTTCATAGTTTTTCACAGTTTCTTACATTTATAAAAAATACGTATTTTATCTAATAAAACTTGCACAATTTTCATAATTTTTCATATTTTTTCACATTTTTTCACATTTTTGTTGCATTTTCTTGTATAAAGGAAATTACAACTGCGTGAAATTGTGATAAAATGTGAAAAACTGTGAAAAACCGTGAAAAACTATGAGAAACTGTGACAAAATTTATGAAATATTCTATATTTTTTAAAATGCTGTTCCAAATGTAAACCAAATTTCAGTTTTTTACGAAATTCTCATGGTTTTACAGTTTTTCATACATTTATCACAGTTTGAAATTTCCACTAGGGTAGTTCCAGGAATAATTTACAACTTAGCTGTTGTGCGAGTTAGTTCAAAATAAAAAACTAATTCCAAAGTTTATTACTGTCTGCAATGATATTTGTTACCTAATCAAATGAGCAGATACTATTGTTGTAAACAATAAAATCGAGGTTTTTCGAAAACACAAAAACTGCACTTTAATGGTTATTTGAGGAAACGACAGAAATAATGCGCTTTGTTAATATTATATGCTGGTACAAGCAATTTTCTCATTTTGACGCAATTTATTATAGAATTGATAAGATCATGCAGCGCGTGCAATTAAGACACAACATATTGCAAAATGATTTTGTACTATCATAAGTTGTTTTGAAAACAAACGTAACTTTCAAATTCAGTTTATTTTAAAAATAAATTTAAATCTCATTAATTTATATTAACACTATAGTGATGATTGTAATGTCTTAGCTCTACATATATAGTACAATATGCGCTTACAATCCTATAGGAACGCCGAGCTCACGAATTTTGTAATAAGATTTAAACAGCTATACTTAAAAATCTGTCAACAAAAGAAATTGAAAGTTTTAATTAATATATTAAATTGATATAAAGTTTTAAATGTAAAAAAATTTTTAAAATATCAAAAAAGTACCTGAAATATTGATTTAAAACCTAAAAAAATAAAATAACTATGTAGTTTCACTCAAATGTATTTTTATTACATTTTATTAAAGTACAAAGCATAAATTTTTACTGAAACTTTTAGAGCTGACTTCTCTATCAGTTGCTATAATGTATTGCAAAAAAAAAATTATTTAACTGCAATTATAAAGAACTTGTTTGGTTCATGCGTAAATTTATGAATTCCCACAACCAGCATGAAAACGTTGATAAACCACAGAATTCGTTTTCAAGTACATCACTCACACATACATTAAAATAATCATACAAATTATCTTATCAAAGGGAACCAATTAAAAATGCATACCAACTGGTCCCAAAACATTAGAGAAGTCTTAATATTTTTTCACTTTCTTCGTCATAAGGTAAACATAGTTACAAAAAATAAAATTGAAGAAATTACTTTTAAAGATAATAAGAAATATATGAAAATTTTTTAATCAAAATATGTCTAGTATGTCTGCTTAATTGCTTACAGAGGAATCTTACAGCCTTTTAGCATAAAAATAATTTTTTTGTAACAGTTGATAGACTCTTGCAAAATCTTGAAACTTCTTTCGATCTTAACCAATTCACTGTTCTTGAGTATATAATATTAAAGCAAAAAGAACATCAAGGAATGCGCAAAGATATTGTTAAGTAAGTTACTTAAATGAAACATTACATTTGTGAAGTTTTTTTCTTTTTTGAAATACATGCGCATATTTTCATTTTTCTGTCTTGAAAAAATCTGATAAAATCATACAAACACACATACAAACATACAAAAATTCACATTATTTATCCATAAAATTTAAAACTCTAGTTCAATATGACAATATCAGATTTTTATCAAGTTACAGTCCTTGATGATGAAGTTTAAGCGAGTATCATGCGTGTACTCTACTTCCTGGGCTGCTGGATTACGATGGGACGAGAACAGTGGTTACGAGAATCATGAGTTGGAATTGGCTTATCATGATAATGCTGCACAGCCTCCGGTGGGAAATCAGCGTGTCCTTTAGTGTGAACCCCACTGACAATCATAGCCTTTGGAGGACTGTAACAATTTGCAATACATTGTTTATTAATAACAATTCTCTTTGATAATTTCTGTCATAAGTATGTACGATCAATGTTCTAAAAACGTCATCTGATAAAAGATTAGACTAAAATAACTATGTATTGATAAGCTACAGTGTGTTCACAACTGCAGCTTATCTCCACACCTTTTTTAGAATAACATGTTTTGATTACGGCATTATTTGTCTTTTATAATACTTTATTAACTAATTTTTCAGTTTTATATACTTTACACATGTAATATTATTTTGATGAAAAATTGAATACTGCATTATCTTTATACATGTAGGAAAGTAGGTTTATGACTTCATAAAAACAAAGAAACCACTTTTGTAATCGTTATACATAACTTATTATGATAAAAATAACTCCATTTATAAAAAGTTAAGAAAAACTTTTTTTATTACTCAATAATAATGCATTAGCGAAAATCTCAAACTCAATTTTTACGATGATACGTTATCGTATCATTGAAAAAAACATTTTCTTAACGACAACAATCCGAAAACAAAAATCAATCAAATGCATTTAGATTTTTAACTATACACCGGAAAGCAAAACATTCGGCTCAACCGATGACGTGCAACGCGTAAACAAAGGAGAGAGTGAGAGAGCGAAATCGCGCCTACGTGACTAATCAACGTTTACATTGCAGATATACTTCGCATTCGGAAAATTTCCAAAAAATATAAAACTCAAAAGTCACCTCGTCGAAGGCTTGGGCTCCTCGGGATCCTTAACAGGCTTGACTTCGCGCTCCTTCTCCGGATTCTTGTGCTGGGTTATCCTCATGCCGCCGGCCTTGACTATAGAAATGCGTAGAAACAAGTTTTCGACATTAGCAAAGCGTAAACGAGTATCTCCTTCTCCGTCGCTCTTGCGCGACCTTGAGAAAACGCCTGTTTCTCACTATATATATACATATACATACACACATAATCGTGCATTGTCGTTCGTTCGTTTGTTTGTTTATGTTTTTTAGAGGACGAGGACTAACCTGCGGGAAGATGACCGGCCTTGAGAGTTGCGTCCTCGGGGCTCGACATTTTCGTCGGGATAGCGAGGAGAAAAAATCGAGACTACAACGTTCAATATGCTTCGCCGACAAAATGTATATGCACGCGGTGTGTGTGTGGGGGAATGTGGTGGCCGATGGTGGTGCGCGTATACGGAGCGTCAACGCATCAATGAAGAAATGCTCTTCTGTTGCCAACAGAGCTACGCTGGAGAGGAGGGAGGAGGAGAGAGAGAGAGAGAGAGAGAGTACCTGGAAAAAGGACTTTGGTTGTCTTGCGCGACCGGCGGAGATAAAGACGTATCGTGGCGTGTTTTATAAGTTAAGCGCGAGTTTTGAATTTTGTTGGCGGTTTTCTGAAGTGGGTATTGTTTGTTTGCTTGGCAGGTTCAATGCATGAGTTGGGTTTTTTAATCCGTTAGAAAATCAACTCTAAATAGTAGTGCATTGTGAAGGGTTCATTAGCTATTTCCGTTCTGTATCATTCTAAATCCACTGCTGAATTGACTGACTTGGCTTCTTTTTGTCGTGGAGATTTTAACGTTTTTATGGGAAACTTAAAATGTCTTATTTTCTTTGTGGGCCTTACAAATATTATCAATTAACAGGTTCGCGCCGGCATGAATCAGAAATGACTCGTGAATTTCCTCCCGCTGGTACAGCACGAGTCATATATGCCTCATGCGACCTTTTTTATGTATAGGGGAGACTGGGGTACAACGGTTCTTTCAGTTCTTTAATACTTTCCTACGCTACTGCTGAAATTAATGTAATATAACAGTACTTAAAAATTATTGTCCGAATACATTCGAGTAAATAAATAAATTACTCTATTTTTTATTACGCATAGAAAACAAAAACAATAACACCAGCTTTTTAGCGTTTTTCAAACGATCTTAAATACAACATATTTGCCTTTAAAGTGATGTTATACCCCGTGTTACTGGTAAATACGAGGAACCACTTTTTTTATTCATTTATCAATTTTAAGAAAATATCTCTATGGAAAGTTGTTCTATTTGGTTGGAACAACAACTTTCCATAGAGATATTTACTCAAAATTGAAAATGAAATGAGAAAAGTGGATCCTCGTATTTGTCGGTGACAGGTGGCTTTAGCATCACCTTAACGATGCTTAATAGTTTACATATATTTTTAATAACTACAATAGGTCATCTGATTTTTGTATACGTTTACTTATTGCTATTTGATATATTAATGTGAAAAAAATGCTTTTTGTTTGAAAATTGAACTTTTATTATGTCTTTTTACATGCTCGATTTTACCCCAAAACAAATGCACCGTTATTTCCCATTTGCATGTTTTCATATCTTACATCATAACTTCGTAACCATTCAACCGATTTTAATATTCCAAAGAGCAAATTAAAGTTAAAGAAAGAACCTATGAAAACCGCCCAAAGGGATTTTATTTAACAAACAGGAATATAATCGGTTGGTGATTTGAAAAAAAGTCATCCTTAAAAAAATTACTGTTTTACATCATCTTAAACTACGTTTTTTTTTTAAATTCTTTCTGCATGAAAATGGTTAATGAAATTCTGTAAATAAACGCATTCACTTCTAGTAAACAGAGACGCGACCCAATATGGTGATGCCACTTATAAAGCAAATTATCGCAACTGCTCCATTATACCCCAGTCTCCCCTATTTCTAATCCCTTCGCGTTATAAAGCTAAAAAAATTATTCTAGCTGGCAAGTACTTGGTTTGAACTACTTTGAACAATAATACTCGACAGGATCCAAATACCACCACGTTATTTTATTTTTTTGGCGCAGCGCCGTGAAATCATTAGATATATGTTGTCTTTAAATATAGTAAACGGGAAGAAGGTTAGGGCTTTTGCGCCTTTGGATTTCATAAACGAAACAATATTTAGCGCTAAAAAATTATAGATTTACATCTTTTTGTAAGTAGTTACCGCGGAAGCGAGCTCAGCGCATTATTTCTATACATGATCCTTAGAAATTATGCGCTCGCTTCCGAGGTAACTACCCCATTAGCCAGGCTTGCCGTGGCAAAATAGCGGCAATAGTTGCTGTGCAATGTTTGTTAGCAATTTGCTTCCAACTTGCGCTCAAGAAATGACGAATATCAAGGATTGATGTCAATGTGCCGTAAAATTGACTGCAAATGCTTGCCACCAAATTGCTGCCATATACGGACGCAGATTTACTTACATTTGATGTATAACTGTTGCTGCAAGTATTGTACATCAATTTGCTTTCAACATGTTTTCAATATTATTAATATATTATATTATTTTATTATTACCCATATATGCGGCAATGAGAGAGAGAGAGGGAGGAAATTAATAACAGCATATTGATGGAAATTTGTGTAACATAAAGATCGAGAAATGTGACGACAATATGATGGCAATTTATGCCTATGATACGCCTGCACATCATGACCAATAGTTGCTTTAATTTTGCCTTCACTTTGCCCTCATAATTTACTTCAATACTTGATACAAAATTTCCAACATATACGGACGCAGTTTTACGTCAAACTTAAGGAAATGTGATAGCAAAACGAGTACGTCAGATTGCTAAAATTTGCAATACATCTGGCTAGTGGGGTACTTACAAAAAGATGTCAGTCTATAATTATTTTAGTGTTAAATATTGTTTCGTTTATGAAATCGAAGAGCGTAAAGGTGCTAACCTTCCCCCATTTACTATATTTATAGTCGACATCTATGCTGTCGTGGCGCCTAAGGGGAGGACGGAGTCCTATACCTTACACCTGGTTACCAACATTATCGATTTTTCGATTTACGCAGTCAATTTTTACTTTAATAAAATTTTACGAACGTACGCACTAATACCGACATTGCAGTTTTTCGTTTTATTCAATGAATAAATGTGATTTTCAAATTTCGCAAACGTACGCACAATCTATTTATCACTAAATATGTGCGTAATTTGCGTAAAACGAAAAATCGATAATGTTGGCTACTGGGTATAAGGTATGCTTAGGACTCCGATCTCCCCTTAAACATAAATCCTCAGAAAGCACTTAGGCAGTTATTATTTTTAGAACAATAGGCTAGTAAACTCTTATAACTTATAAGTACACTGTCAGCACTGCAATTAACTATTAAAAAACTGCTTGGCGCTAAAGGATTAATTGAAATTTCAAGTATTTAAAAAAATTTTGTTTTTACCTTTTTTTAAAAATTGTAAAATATACAAAAATCGGTTGCATATTTTTCGACACGAAATGTTACAAGAAATTGCGATATTTTATGACACACCTAGTATGTGTAACGAGTTACACTGCACTGAACTTGTAACTTTGTTTCCTAGAATTGTGAATTTAATTTTATTTTTATGTAATATATTATTTATTTCGAAATTAATAATATTATACTATGTATTGCATTCCAAAAGTATTGATACCTATAGTAGAATATTTGAATAATATTTTACAAAATAATTTATGAATCTAATGATAGAATTTTTTAAACTTAATTAAAGGATTATTAAAGGATCTTAAATAATATGCTTTAGTAACTTACTCAGAAAATCAAAATTAGTTCATAGTCACAATTATTTTTTTTTTTCAAATAGAAATACTTTTATTATCAAATAAGAAAGTTTTTAATCTTTACATAAAATAGAATTAACTTATTAATTAGCAGCTTTCTTTTCTGCATCATACCCATAATGCAAATCTTTGCAGTCTTGATCTGTAATATGTACCCAACCAGTTGATTTCATATGGTAAACTGTAATAAATACATAACAAATGTTTATATATATTTTGTCGGTATGCGTACAAGTACACTTTTTTAGTTTTAGAAATAATTTATAAATTAACTTTCAAATGATTGAAAATCTTACCTCTTACAATACCACCCGAATAAGCATCCCTATGTGTAGCATGATAAATGGCTCTTCTACCAAGCTCGTAGGCCTCTTCGTCAGTCAAATCCCAACGATATCCAGAATCTAATACACCATAGGCAAAGACTGAACCAGAACCAACACTGAATACTTTTCCTGGTGTGCGTGTACCTTCAGAATCTACATAATATAAACCAGGTCCTCTTTTGTCCCATCCAGCAATCATCATACCTAAATAATTTATAAAGACAAATAAACATAAATAATTATTTACTATAATCAAATTTATTTTACGTTAAAGAGAGATAAATTTTCAGCAAAGTTCAAAGTACATATATGAATATACTTAACTTAGAATTTATATGTGGTGAAAAGGCACAACTTAAATCCAGTTTTTGAAATGGGAAGATATTGATGTTCAAAGTTTTAAATGGTCATTGAAACTTATGCAAAGAAAAGCATAGATTATGAAAAAATGAAAGTAATAGACAAAATTGGTTAACTTTTGACATTTCTATATGAATGTATACCATGCATAGATTCCAAAATCATTAAGAACGTAATTTTCAAAAAAAGTGAATTTAAGTTGTTATGCCTCTAAGCTACAGAAATGGAATGTTCTTAAGTAATAAATTCTTACCAATGCTAAGACCCATTCCTTTGTAGTTATAAACCATGTTTGACATTAGTTTACTAGCTGCAGCAACAGAGATACGTGACCTATTACGCAGTTCATACATTCGGCATTGTTTTGCCAATACTCGATCCCAGTAAACACAGTCAGCTGCGCCACCGGCTAAGGTACCCAACAAGTAGTCATTGATTTCGACAATTTTCTTCATCACCTGTGAACCTGTTAATCAAAATTAATATAACAATGTAACTAGGATATTATTATTCAATGTTTACAATGTATTAAAAATAATTTTAACATACCAATGAATTGGCCTCCTGTTGCTCGAGAATCAACGGAAAGAACAATTCCTCCTTGATACATAAAACCCAACGTTGTGGTTCCATGGTCGAACTGGATTTTCAAGCTCTTACCAGTTTCATCTGTTCCATTGGCAAGTTGGCCGAGGAAATTAGCCGGCTAAAACGTCAAGTTCTTTTTAGACTTAGAAAAAAATACTTTAGTCATCAAAGGCTACATAACCTCAAAATTATAAATGTGTTTATTTCTATGTAAACCATATAAATTATTTATTTAGTAAAAAAAATACATATGAACAAGCAAGAGCATGCAAACTGTACTTGCCAATATCTTTGATAATGAAACAAGCGGTAATTATTAGAAAAACACACTATGATTATGCAGTTTTGGAGCAGCGATTTGAACAACAAAATACAACTAAAGTATACGAAAACTCACGTTGCTGAAGGGTGGCATCGACAGAGACATATTATCTGTGAAATTTCCATACTCGATCTCTTGGCGAAATTCATCGTCATGTCGAGAATTGTTTAAATTTACGAAGGAATTGATACCACAGACTTCAGCGAGCGCCATGTTAACCGCTTGTCATGCTCCCACTACGAACCGAATACTCTGCCTGACTACTCGCTGCGCGCGTTTAATTGACTGTTGTTGAACGTGTCCAGCGACGGTCACATTTTAGATGAACGTTGCACGGAAAAGAAATAAGAGAAAGAGATGTTTTTCAAAAATTGATCACCGTTTACATTCAAAAGTTATTAAAATGTATGAATTACGAGTTTTTTAAAATTAATGTTAATGAATTTACATTTATACAACTACCTAAGTAGTAGTTTTATAAACTTTATAGATGACAAAAAGTCTCGTTTCTTCTCTTTTATGTTTTTCCATTGCAAAACAGAAGTGTGCTAATTTTCTGCTGTACAGTATAATGTGTCTATATTTTGATAATTATTCTTGTTTTCTTCATACAGTCAGCAAAAAATATATTTATTGTATACCAATAAAGTATAAACCAATAAGACGAATTAAAATATTGAGTAATATTACATAAGTAATATTAATTTAGTAAGTAATATTAATTTAGTAAATAATATTAATTTATGAAAAAGATATAGCATTCTCAAAACGTTCCTGCGATTTTCAGTGCTCGCTGTGGACTTTTTCATCAAATGAAAAATATTTGCAAGTACCATAAAATTTTGGTTGTCATATTCATTTTATACAAATAACTATATCAAAATGCGACAAAGATATAATACAATCACCAACAATCTGATACTAAAAGAGATATGCAATGTACTTGAAAAATTTGGTTGATAAATTATCATATATGATTTTGTATCATCAATTGATAAATATGAAAACTGTAAAAAAAATTATTTCTAAAAATAATAAATATTAGTATTACCAAGTCAATTGGTGTGCTGTAATTATAAATTTTATTTTTTTCTTCATTATTTATTTATTTTTTACTAAGGTAATGGTACACCTATACACAGCACATACTTATCATATAATAAGTGTTAAAAACATCAAAAACTTTGTCTCATGTTGACTAGATGGCGCCATGATGTCAACAATTGAACATTTCATCTTTTCAAAATGAATCCTGAACTATATACAGTCGACTGTGGCTCACAGAAACCACGCAACTTTAATATGTCCGTAGTTTTTTAAAAATTGCATCAAAACTAATATAACCCAACGTAAATTCGTAAAATTAACTTCTATTTTTTTGCCTGAACCGCTCAAATTGGTACAAAATTTATTTTTTGAGATATTAAAAAATTACGGACATATTAATGTTGCGTGGTGTCTGTGAGCCACCACGACGGTAGCTAAGGGTTTAAACTCTTCTGCAAAAAGTAAGTACAGTTACTTTAGTTAAAGGCATAACACTTAAGTTATATAAATATACTAAATGTAAATTTAATTAATTCTATTATTAAAAAAAGGCATCGCTATGTAAGTCGAATAAATTTAAGTATTTATTTTCGAGTAAATTTCTTACACTTGTTATATGAATTATTGTATGAAAATTATGAACCAATTTGTATTGCTTTGTATATTTATTTTCTAAAATACAAATGTACACTAGAGGGAACAAACACCTAATCTATTCTTCTTAAAATCGTCTAACCTAATTGGATAAAATGCCCTTTAAGCTCTCATCTTTGGAAGATTTTAAAGGACGTTTGATCATATCTACGTCCCTTACGAAGACTAGCACATTTCAGATTTATTAAAAACACCTAGCTCTTTTCAGAGTCCTCTTATAAAAATCTAACACTTTTTAGATTTTCTGATCAATACTAACAATCCTCTAAGAAAATTATAATTTTGTCTTAAATTCTGAAAATTTCTAATTTTAATAGGAGATTCCTAACAAGAACTAGTATTTTTCGAGAAACTTGAAATGTGTTAGTCTTCGTAAGGGACGTCAATATATATGTTTATTCAGCCACGTATGTAATACTAGTTTATACTTTATGGGTGATTTCTATATAAAGTTGGCATATAAAGAAATTACTCCCTGATTAAAAGGAAAAATACATGTCTGACTAGACTCGCTCTCCATCTACTTATTTATTTATTTGTTATACAGCGAATTTGATAAAACTTTTATTAACCTTGTCCTTCTAGTAGGAGATTTACTCTTCAATTTAAATTTATTTTATGCTATAAATGTTGATAAGAGATGACAGATGGCTAACTTGATTTTCATTTTTTATATGGTGTTCTTAAAATTTACTTTATCCGTGTACATCAAACACATATTTCATTGAATGTTAAAAACCATTTATCCATATATTTAAAAAGATTAATGTTATTTTTAATATTATTGCAAATAAAAATTTTCTGTTACACTTAATTAGCACTGCGTCAGAGTTATCTTAGTTATGTACAAAATCTAATTCTAGTGAAATGTTATTGAAAATTTGAGCTTAATATTTCCAATTAAATTACGGAAGTATTTATTTATATCTGTGGGTTACCGGAAAAACGACTTAAGTCGACTTTTCATATTTTTGATATATTAAGGTTTTAAGTTTTTAATTTGCATTTAAGCTAATTTTAAGGAATCTCATAAATAATAGATATGGTCACTTATTTTTACGCTTTCTTGATTTTCTGCATTTTTATTTGAAAATGTACTATGTAAGGATACCAAAACAATTTGTAACGAAATTTAAAAAAAATGGACTTGAGTCGTTTTTCCGGGAATCCACAGATATAATATTGTTGGTTCGACTTGCCTACGACCTTAATGCACTATGTACACCGCCTTTTTATGTATGAAATATCTTTTTTACTATCTTACATGATTTACATTAATTATTGAAGTTGCTGGATAATCGGAAATATGAATTGAGTAAGAGACGATTTATTCCAGTTTCTCCATTTAAATACATGTAATCTACGAAGTTGCCCTAGGGTTGGAACAATTCTGTAAAAAGAAGTCGACTTAAATAATTTAAATAATTTCAGTAAAACAATAATAATTGTAAATAGACTTAACCCTCGCTTTATTAAGTGGGGTGAATCAATCACCCCAATGAAAAAATTGATAAATCCAACGTTTCTACTTTGATTGTCATACAAATTTATACATAGCAACATAAATCACAGTAGGTTGACGATATTAAATCCACTATTTTGAATTTCGTACTTCGGGTTACAGATTCGTAATCAGCTTCCCTACAAACCCCTGTAAATATTTATTTTATCAAATATTTTACATATATATAAATCTAAAATAAATGTTTTTTTAGGGGAAGGCAAGGCATGGACAAGTACCCCAAAAGATTTTCGATTATTTTTGGTAACCTAATAATCAAAAAGAGGACAAAAGTATAAGAATAAACTAGAAATATTAATCTTCTTATTTCTTCCTATAAAAGAATCAATACTTTTATAAATTGTGTCAAATAAATAATTTATCATATGATATAGAACCATCATATATGATATATCGTGTATCACGGATATTTGGTTTCTGAGTTTTAAGGATACTGACTACCTCCAAAATTATAAAAAGTTATTAAAAAATTATTTTCATATTTATGATAAAATTTTATTCTAAATGTATTTATATATATAATAGACATCATTTATTATAAGAAAACAAACATTTTTTGTACAGGTCAAAACTTTAAAATTTGATTAGAAAAACTGAAACTATTTATAAAAAATTTATATTTTCACACACACAATTTGTTAACATATACTCCAATAAAATAGTCGTTGGACAGTTAATTGTAAACTAATTTTCATAATATTTGTATATAACATTATAATGTTATAAGAAATTAAAACTATATAGTTCGGGAAGAAAATAATTTTTGGGGTAGTCGATGGCCTGTGTTTTGGAACGTCATTGTTTTTGATTGTAACAACAATGTCCAAGAAAGTCAGAGAGATTTCTATTCTTGTAATTGTCGGTGACAGGTAGGTATATAAACTTTATTTGATTTTCTGGTTTACAGTTCCGACTTATCAGAATAGGATCGATCCCACTTACAGGAAATGGATTTTAATAAGTTTATGGGTGACGTCTCGTAGTACTCAGATATGATGGCTTTAGCCGGTAAGAGCGACTATGAAGACTATACTAACACTGTTTCAATATCGAGTTACAGGTCATGTGATCGAAAATATACTTTGCGAAAAATGACTCCTCTATTAATAGTCATAATTCAGCATCTATACTTAATTAATAAATCTTTGGAAGACACAAAATGAAAGAAAGCAATAAATACAATTCTAGAGATTTTTAGTGTCAAAAGCTTATTTTGTTGCAATGTTACCCTGGTAGAAGATTATCCAGTTTTATCGTGGTATCAATTATTTACCATGACAAAGCAGATAGATCCAAGTGCATAATTGTTCTGATTGAAATTCGCTGCATAAATTCCTTGTCTGAAGCAAATTAAATTAGTTACATTTTTATGTAATTTTTTAGAACAATTTTTAATCTGCCACAACTGCGGAACAAACTAAACTTTTGGCGCAAAACTCTATTCAAACTTCACTTTTCATTTATTGTCTTCTTTGAATTTGAATATTTCAAAGATCTATAAATTTAATAGGCGCTGCTTGTGATTATTAATAGAGGTGACATTTTTCATTATTAAAACATGTATTTTCGATAAGAAAGCTTGCAACTGCATATTATAGAGCAGCATTGTATTCCTCGCTTTTACCAGTCAAAGTTCTCTATCTAGGTACCAAAGACATATAAAACTCTCATCAAAATCCGTTTCCTGTCATAAATATCCTCTCATTCGTAGACTTATTTTTCAATGAGTATGTTTAAATTCGTTTCATCTACATTCCATTATGACTTTTTAATTATTTATGTGTGTGAGTAATTATGTAAATTTAGATAAAATTAAGGTGGTGCTAAATAACTCACCACACAATTTTCACTAACTACAACATTCAATTTCCCGAACCTTTATTAATTTTTTCATTCGCCTATCACCGCTGCTAATTAAATCCAATCCGATACCCAAGCAATGACGCTCGACTCCCGGTCATAGATCTAGAATCTCGCAGCGTGTTTTGCTACACGCGTCGAGCATGGAAAATATGTTTCTCATCTCCTCCCCGCGAGAGATCTTTGCTCGAGCATATTGTTGTTATGCAGCCTTATTATTCTTCTCCGCGTCCCTCTCTGCGGCCTCTTGCAGTGTGGATCCCCGTGGGGTCAGCGATAAGCAAAAGCGACAACTTACAATCTGCTCTGCGCGGATCACGTGGCATGGGGGTAAGGCGCCAGAAGCCATTCCCATTCGTCGCCTTGGCGATCGCACCACCCATTGCTCGCGCGGCGGTGCGCACGTATGCAGCCAACGATATAAGGTCTTTTTATTATTGTTTTCCTGATGAGTCCAAGTGAAGAGAGAAAGAGAAAGAGAGAAAGAGAGAGAGATAGATAGAGAGAGAGAGAGAGAGAGAGAGAGAGAGAGAGAGAGAGAGAGAGAGAGAGAGAGAGAGAGAGAGAGAGATGGCCCCTAAACTTGAGAAGAAGCTCTGAAAGCGCTTGTTTTCGCCTTTTCTCTTCTGTGCGAGTGTTTGTGTGTGTGCGTGTATGTGCGTCTGTGTGTGTGTGTATGTGTGTGTGCGTGTATGTGCGTCTGTGTGTGTGTATGTGTGTGTGCGTGTGCGCGTGTGTGTGTGCGTGTGTGTGTGTGTGCGCGTGTGTGTGTGTGCGTGTGTGTGTGTGTGTGTTTGGAGGTACTACTTACTACTACTGCGAATCGGACGAAGTGATAATGATAAGTTTCTTGGCGGGAGGGCCGACGTGGTTATCAATCAGTATTTTATATTCAGAGTTACCATAGAAAGTATTATCTTCAATGGTTCTTGTTTCCATTCAACGTTGTGAAGTTCATTGCATTGTTCAAGCAATTGTTATATTTAATTCGATGTTCCATTAAGAAGACTTGCATACTACATTTCTAGAAAAATACTAGCTCTTTGCAGATGTCTGTTATAAAATCTAACCCTTGTCTCATTGTCGGATCTAATACACGTATAGTTCGTAAATATTATTATTACAATTATATATGTGATTTTAAAAATTATTGTGTATTTTGTCCTACGCATGTTTCACAACTTTCTTGTAAACATGCGTAGCAGTTAGTATTTCTGCATTTCTCCCACCAAAAGGCTACTTGTTGCGAGTTAAATAATAACGTTTTAATTAAGTTCTATCGCAGGTTCTATGACCCATGGGATCAAATTAAGTGTTATTGTTATTGTTTATCTAAGGTCGAAGTTCAAGTGAACTTTGTAAAGGTAATCTATGACTGTACGAAATTAGACTTGTTTCCTATAGTCATGATACAACTGTTCAGTGTCCCTCTTTCCTACATGTAGAGAATGCAGTAGGTGAGGTCATTACGCATCATAAGTCATATCTAGCCCGCTACACTTTTACGTGGAATCCGAACCAGCAGAATCGTGGTAACAAACAAATGAAAGGAACCTTTCTGAAAACTTCACGTTATAAAGATTTGAGACCTGAAGCTGCCTCAGCTCTACAATCCTGCATTCTACGCACTACGCAGTGCGCCCAGATGAGTAGGGGAAAATCAATTTTTAAACGCTTTTATTTAACCTACTGCGGTCGTACTTATTTGTCAGTCTGTTAATCCGTCTGTCTGTCTGTTTTTCCTCAAATTTCTCATTTGAAAATTCAGAAACTTATTCTAATAAGCTTGAGTTAAAATTTTTGGGAGGGATGGAGATTGGACGACAATACAATTTAATGGTATTTTGGGACAACTGGATTTAGGGGAAGGGGTTTAGAACAAGTTGGATAATCACTTAGTCAATCACAAAGTGATTCACGAATAAGGTTTAAATTATACTTTATTTTATTCAAGTTTTATCCCCTGGGTGATGAGGTATAGCAATCTATGATTCATTTAATTTATTCATATCTCTCGGCTATTTAAGTATACCTATCCAGTTTATATTATTTTATTTCTGAGAATTTGAATGAAAGAGAGCTTTACCTCTGATCACTTGTGCGCACTGCGTAGTGCGTAGAACGCACGATTGAACATCCGACGCTTACGAAATACACAATAGAACCTATTGGGATTTAAAGTGTCACGGTAGAAGCAAAGCAGTTTAGACGATTTCTTATTTCCTAAATAAACATACACTACGGGTGAATTTTATACGAATGAAAAATAATGACGAGCAGTAATGCAGGTACACGTGAAACCCAATATGTCCCACTAGCTGTTTATTTTCGAAACTTTATAGAATTTCCCTATATGCATATTTTCAAATAAAAGAAATTGTCATGTTAGTTTTTATGTTACATATTGTATTTTGACATCCAACCGGACAAAATAAAATTCTTTCTATACATCAACTATGATAAATTCTGAAAACTTAGATGGGCCATATTTGTTACACTTACCTTATAATATAGTTATATACATAGTTATTGTTAGTTAACTTTAACTTCTAAGGTCAATTTTTAAAGCCTTTAAGTATCTCTACAACATAGCGCTGTTAAATTTTATCTAGAGTTACGTCCTTTGCTGTCAAGTCGGTTGTCACACCTTCCCCTACACTAGAAACATCACGGTATTTACCTAAAAGACATAACATTTTTGAATATCATTATTGTACATATTATTTGTTGAAATTTTATTCAAGATACATTTAATATGATATATGATAAATGTTCATAAGAATTTTTTAATAAAAATTTGAAAACAAAATTTAACGAAATTTTAAAAATATTTAATTATAATTGTTCCGTAATTCGATTATTAAATTGTTATGACTTCAGCTGATATGCTCATTTATTTCCTACAGAGGACTGTACCTAAATAATTTTATCAAAAATGCACAATTCCACTAATTTATAAATTTACATACTCAAGTCGTAAGTCTTATAGGTCACTCGAAGAGAATGAAGCGATTAATCCTCGTTTTATGGTTTTACCGACGCGAGTGGCGCCTCAGCTTGATAATGGCTATCCTAATTGGCATAAGTAGTTATCAAATGAAAACTTTCCTATTATGCTTAACTTATCGACTGTGTTCGACTCGAAGGGAAACTAGTTTGCTCGAGAATTTCCTCTATGCTTTGTTTGACGTAAGCGATGACAGTGATTGATTGTCATAATATATATCTAATAAAATTAGATTACTGAATTATGTATTTCAGTCGTAGGTAGTATATATATTTTCTATTTAAAACTGTCACCTCCCTTATCCCTTTTGCAACACAAGTTTCTCAAATATTTAATAAATAATCAGAATAAGTAGCTTTTTAACTTATATTTGGTGTTTTATGAATTACAGAGAATTATTTTGTAGTAGGTAGTTTGAATATGTTAGAAATTTCTTTGGAATTTTCATTATACTTAATATAAAATATTATAATGCTCGATACTCGGCTCAAAAAGCTTTTTTATTACTTCATCATTCTTAAATAACTTAAGAATTCTACCACAGTTATATTTACCTCCAGCTTCTTCTGTTAAAAGTATTCGTACGATATTCGAAAATACTGGCATATGTAATCTTCAAAAAAATTCAGATTTCTACATGGATGCAAATTTGTTTCCTATGAACTATTTAAGCATGCCTTTTAATTCATAAACATGAACCTTTATATTTATAGGCTGTATTATTTGGAAGGTACTGGTACTACCGAAATGAAACATATTGTAGCATTAAAAAGCACTTTTAAACTATTTATAGAAAACAAATCTATGTCCACGTGGAAATCTGCCTGGATTTTTTATGATGAATTTCATAAATAAATACACACTTGAGGCATTTATAGATGGATATTACATATGGGATTCATTATAGATTTTTATATGAATTCCAAGATATTTTATATGAATTTTAAGAACCCATTCCATTTCCAGACAAGTTTTTTTAACCATGTGGAAGTACTCTATATCTAAGTGTCCCCAGTTGTTTTCTTTAATCATTAAACGCTAATAATTTGGCATGGGCTCTTTTTTACATAGCGTTTGTTGCCTAGTCTGGAACAGAGAATATCACCTTGTACTTTGGGACATTCATTTTTGCAATTTTCACTATCACTCGCATGATAACCTTTCTGATTCACTTATTTTGTTTAGTTTTTATAACATTGCTTTAAATAAAATGTATTTGTTTATATTTAGTTATATTTTATTGAATACTCAATTACTAAGAAATACCTAATAGAGTGCAGCTTATAGGTATCTACAAGAAAGTCATATATTATGGGGATCATTTTCATTGTAAAATCGTAATATAAAATCATTAAAACATTTCAAAAACCTTTGCTAACTGCCTTAGCAGAATGCTTTCTGAAAGAGCGGTCCTAATTAATCGATTTAAGAAATCTTATAATGAAAATTCGCAATTAATAAATTAATTCTATAATTAATTCATTAGATACAAGCGTTTAGCTGTTGTCAATAAAAAAAATTAAAGTATTGAAAGACAAAAGACCTCTTTAGGGCTTAATAAATACATACACATACATATATTATTTTATTTATCTACTTATAACCAACGGAAATGTGAAAGTTAGCTTTTGAGCTTACAATATCTCTGAATTAGATTAAATCTTTCAAACTTATATTTCTATAGTCTTTAGGAGATTTAAGATTCGATTTATACTTTAAAATCTAACAAAATTAAATATTTTCTTCAACTTTATAACCACTTGTGTCCTAAGGTGAGATGATGCTAAACACCCCTGTTACTGGAAAATACGGCGAACTACTTTTACTTTTCTATCTTGCAAATCTCTCTCTAGTAGATTCTTCCTTTCGATCCGGATAACAACGTTCCCGTAAGATATTTACTAAATACTCAACTTTAAATGAAAATAGTTGCTCCTCGTTATTGACGAGTATCTCTAGCATCCCCTTAAAGGGTTGATCACCCTAAAGTGGTCGAACAAAGTATATAATCCCCTTACATTATCGCCGTATGTTCCACCAACAAAAAAAAGACGAAAAATTCACCCGATAAACAATGAGCTACGTCATGCCGCACGCACAGCATCAGTAGTATAAGCCCCGATAAGCCCTCCTCCGTACAATACCATCATCATCGCCGGGCGGCCCACGAGCCGCGCTTCGCTGCTCAGGATAAAGTTATAACGCGATAACCACTCGCTCGCTCGCTTGCTCGAGAGAGATGAGCGACTTTTATCTGGGGGACGAAGGGTCGCCGAGGTCGTTGCTGTCGCGCAAGATTCGATAAGTTAAAACCGCGGAGCGCGTGCTTTGGCGAACGCGCGCGCCGCCGCCGCCGCCGCCTTTTTTTTGCTTCGAATCGTGAATGCCCGCGAGCCTCCTCCCGTTTCCTGTGTTTTGTTTTGCGCTCGATGATCTTCTTTGCGAGGCTAGATACGCGCGCGTATGTTATGGGTATGGTATATATAGTTAGTTATTTACAACGAGCGGGAGCTTAGAATGTTGTGGATTTGTGCTTGAAGCGCGTGTACGTCATGGATTGCGCGCGATATTTGGATCGCGGGGTTTGGAGAGATTGGAGTGTGTGATTCTGGAGTGTTCTTTATTATCGAAACTAGGAAATAATAGAATGAGATAATAATAGACAAGTTGGCGACCTTAATAGCTGCAGGATCGAGCAATAATAGCATATTTGATATTTTTAATCATTTTTTCTGCATGTATACAAAGAAAAGTGCGTTTAGATAATGGTTGCGTGCGATGATTAATATTTATATCAATCAGTTTTATTATCCATTTATGCCATGTCAAATAGTAATAGTAATGTTTAAAAATATTTCTAGGTATTATGTTGTGAATGCGCTTTTGAGCGCATTACTTTTTATTCGAGTTCAACAATCCGATCCTCCTAACTCATGCATAATTATTATAATAAAATAATATTAAAGTTTTTATACATACTCTATAATTTTCTCATGTCAATTTTTAATCTCCGAAGAAAAGATATATCTAATAATTTTGTTAATAATAAATCATTGTTTATTGATATATCGATAAACAATGATTTAGTATTATCAAAATTGGCAAATTTAATTACTCTAACAACGATTCTTCGATTAATTTTTAAGAAATATCTTCTTGCATTTAAAAATCAATCTTGCATTTAAATTATGCATAACAATTAAATAACGATTATTGAGTTATACTTTACATCTTTCTTTGGCAAATAAAGTATAGTTATAATAAAAATTTAATTAAACTAGTTGCAGAGTAGAGTATTTATCTTGTTTGTTTAATATGAACTTTTATAAAAAATTTGGGAAGTTTTATGTTATAGTATACTATAGGTTGGTTTTCATGATAATGCAAGATAATATTGGATCAGAAAAAGTATGAACTGGAAACATTCTCGAGAACATCACTGATAATTTTTTATATTAATTTATTACGATTTATTAGTCCTTTTAGAAAGATTGCTGTTTCCTTATTACAATCACGAATCATTTATAGAGTAAATATTAATTTTTTAACGAATTTTAATTCAGTATGAAATTAATTAAATTATTTTATTGGAATAACACAGACTTCTGTTGTAGGTAGTTGAATTTTGAAGCATATAATGTTCATTACAAAGAAAATACTTTTTAATGCACGCTTTACGTGTCGATGGGTATTATGTACAATAATTTTGACGCTAACATTGTTTGCTACGCAAATGAATGAAAACATGTTTTTCCATAGTGATTTTAAAATCGGAGTGACTTTAATGCGTCAAAAAAAAGCTTTTAGGGGGATATAATGAAGACGATTAAACGATTTTATCACATTTATTCATTTACGCATACATAATAACGACATTTATGGCAAGCTTCCCTATCAACATGAACAGATAAATTAAAATCTTCCAGATATGACACGTAAATGTTTCTTCTTTAACATATACTTTTGTACAAAACGAACGTAATAAATATGTTAAAAAATAATAAAAGTGTTTGACTTAATTTATTTAAAACTTTCATATTAATAATTTTTTACATTCTGAAGATATACATAATATACTGACTGTATGTATGCATGAACTGCAGTGTCTATGTCCTTTTCAACGTTTAGATTGACTAGAAGAGATTACATTATTTTAATTAAAGTTCTTTGAGCACACTACAAACTTAATACAAATTTCATTCATTGTTTAAAAAATGAGCTATTTTACACACCCTAAGCAGCCTTGCACTATATTCTATATTAAATGATTTAACTATATATATTCAAACTTTAATATTTGCAGTTCGAAAACTATATCAACATTAACCCAGAAGATAAGAATGAATTCCGATTAAAAGGAAATGAAAATTTCGCAAGTCAACAAAGAACAGAGAAAAAGCAATACTCCGTTTCAGTAGTAACAGTATATAATCGGTACGACACCTCTACCCAATCACATCTATAAATAAATCCACATCCCACGACGATTAAAACATCAAACAGTACGACGCCTTACACCAGTCACACTCATTTTCCACGAAATCCTATTTACTTCGCACTACTCGCATTATCCCTAATCCCTCGCATTCAAATCACGCAGGATTAACGGCCCCCGGTGAATCAATTTAAAATAAAAAAAGGGGGGGGATCGCTCGACCATTGCGAGATAGCCCACAGGATGATTCACTTTTGTCGAGCAAACGGTGAACCGCCGGGCTCGTCAATTGTATTATTGCCGCTCCGCGAGTTCAATGTCATCTGTGTGTATCCCTTCTCTCCGTCGCGCGACGTTATTACGTGAAAATGCACACATACGCACGCGCGCGAGCCGCCCGTGTGTTTACGTCTCGCGACACTCGGGCTGTTACCACTGCGCGTCGTTCCCGAAAAATCCGGAGGTCGGATCCTTGGCCACAATGTGCGACGGCCGCCTTGTCCTCGGTGGAACGTCGATCGCACGTTTTCGCTTCTTTCTGGGGCTTCTGTTGACGGTAAACACTGCGCGGGTTGACGTTGTACTCGTGCGTTTATCGTTAGCGGATTTTTGTGGATGTTTTCTTCTTTTTGTTTTTCTTTGGGTTGTTTGGTGTGTTAGTGTGGGTTGCGGAATCGTGGGGATTCTGTAACGAGGATTGTAAATTAATTTGGTGATTTTGGTTACTAACAATATTTTTAATGTTGTTGGATAGAATACTGTTTCTTAAATGCGGTTTGTTAAATATATTTTTTGTATAATCGTAGATAAGATAGGGTATGAGTCAGAGTATCTTCTAAGAAATAATATATGTTTTCTATATATAATACTACGCTTTCTTATGATATTATACAAAGACAAAGTATAAGTACAGATATTATTAATTTACAAAGGATTTTTGTGAAAATTGTGTTTTTAAGAATACATTGAGCATTTTCTATCGAATTTTGTAGTATATGTCATATTGGTTCAAGGCATATTGACGATAATTTTGTTAGTACTATAATGAGGTTGGATGCAAATTGCTGTGGAAGTAATTTGTTTAAAAATTCATGCCTATTTTAAAAAATGCTTATATTTTGTATCAACTTTTATAATCAAAGTTAATTAAAATTCTAGCGAATCATGTCCATGTGGTACCAAAAATAAAAAACAAACAAACAATTAAAACGTTTCTAATTTGCATGTAGATACTCTTCCCATAAAACAAACAAACAATTATCTGAAAATAATTTAATTAAAAAATATTTATATTAACAACATCTTGATAACAATAAATCAATTGCATTAATATATACTGAGAAAATCTAAATATACACTTTTAATTGCGACAATCACTTTTGCTTGCGTATACAATTATACGCAGATAGCGTTGTTTATCGTAGAATGAAATTAGTTGACTGATAAGAAATCTTTACACATTCAGGTAACTTATATTTATCAAGGATAGGGTATACAATTTTTAAAATCACCCTCGCATAATATATCACTGCTATCAGGCACGCTTTGAAAGAGTGCATTCAAATCAATGTTTCTATGTTAATGTAATTGCACTTAAGCTCATTGTAGAGATATCGTCAGCAAAGTAGTTCACGTTTGCCGATCAATGCGCGCGCTTGTATTACTTAACGAGACAACAACCTGCGCGGAAAAGTTAAATAAGAACTAAGGTGAAGGTGAACTTTGCACGGTAAACACATAATCGCGCTGTGTGTATTTGTGTTTGTGTATGTGTATGTGTCGCAGGTGAAAAAGGAAAGTTGAGATCTCGGTACTCTGGGAAATCGACGAAGACAAAGGGGAGTCTTGCTTTACTAGATTCACAAAATTTATGGCTCGGCCGATAAAGTCTTGGTATATAAACCGGCGTTTTCTTTGTTTCGAATTCTCGAGTTTCCTAAGTCAACTTTACGAATCACTTGATACATTTTCTGCATTTTCTGATTTTTGTTTTTAGTTTTCTCATAGTCAAATGTCAAACGTAATATCAAATGTATTCTTGTACGAAATTCTCTTATTTGCTTAGGATAACAAGCTATTATAATGATCGTATTTAAATACGAGTAGTTTGTTGTTTAATTACGAAATATTTCCTATAGCACAGCATTATATTCGTGTGAGCAATATTTCATTTAAAATATTATGACCTTCTCAGGCCTATAAATATAAAGACTTTTTACCATTGTGATAGTTGTAAATGTCAAAAGTAATTTAAAATCTTGTCACAAAATTCATATATTATATTACACTATTATGGTTTAACTACAATAGTATAACTAAACTACTTTGGCATTTTATTACGCTATAGAAATGTCAAATTTAAAATAAATTATTAAATCTAATTAGTGGATGATACATCAATTAGGATGAAAATTTATAAATGTTATATATGATGATTCAGTCTCGTTTATTTCCAAAATTTATAATAGTTTAATACTTTATTATAGTCGTTACTTATAACGTTATTATTCATATATTTTTTTAATAAATCATATAATGTCAAATATATAGATTATTTGTTGATAAGAAATACGCCAGTGGCTGTTTCAAAAGGAAACAAACTTGCAAATTCTTCAATTTTATCAAAAACAACGTAACAGTGAAATTCCAAAATTGTTTGTTATCATTTGACTTGTTATCTGATTTGAATTTTGAAGGTCTCATTTTGTTCCTTGGATAATTTCAGGGAGACTTGCCGATTATGAAAATTAAAAGCCACCAAAAAACCTGCAAAATAAAAGCCTATATAGCTTAAACTTGTACACGCTATAACTTTCAAAAACCCGTGTATGGATTTATAAACAGTTCACTGCAACATTGCAGGTTTTTCGACGTTTTTCAATTTTTATATGGGTAAGTCTGCCTAAAATCTTTCAGGAACAAAATGAGACCTTCCAAATTAAAATCAGATAAAGTCTTCACTGTTATGTGAACTTTTTCTCTTTTAAAGTCTTAAGTTGAATCTAATTTTACAATAACGGAATTTCGATAAAAAGACTATTTTTAGTTTGACAAAAACCTCTTATTTCATAAGATATTGACTTTCATATCATTACGTGAGATTAAATTGTAGCAAAATATGTTTGTCTATTATGACATATCTACGCATAACACCTCCTTAAAACTATAACCGAATATATTTTCTATGAAAATACAATAATAAGCTGGATATTTATGGGTAATCGAAATATATTGGAAGTATACATTTTATTCAACTAGTAGATACGGGTCAGGATCCCGTCAGACTTTACATTCACGCATTACTCACAATTATACTGCGTACTTTCTCGATCATCAATCGTGCTTTATTCAACTTCTTTGCGAGTTTTCATTACGCCGCTACTCATATTCAAATTTAATTCCACTCATTTCAATAAATATTTACCTAAAAAATAGTGCATAAACACCTCTCGCACAAAGTTACTCAATAACCCTGCATTCCATCCACATCCCATCTCACTATTCACTAGCTTCCCAGCATAACTCCAGCCTTTACAACCCAAATAAACATGTTTACAATGCGAGCCTTGCAACCCCACCACAGCCAATTCGCCGCCTAGCTCCAGAACATAGACGAGCGTACCAGAGATAGAGAAAGAGCGAGAAATCCCGAAGGTTGTCTAGGCGGTCGGAATCAGCTGATACATACGCTTACACGCCTAGGCCCGGGCTTTAAGAGAGAGAGAGAGAGAGTGCCGCCGCTCGCTTTGTATTGGCGGGCGGCATCGGGGAATACCTCAGGGTCGTTTCGAAACGTCCAGGCCGCTGCTGCTGCTGGCTGCTGACGAGACGTTACATCGGCGCGGTCTACTGTATAATATCGTACGTGCGTGCATCGTGGATATATATATAAGTGCGGGTTTTACGGGGAAGCGGTCGAGCGGTGCTTGTCGCTAACCTACTTTTCGGAGCTCTGCAAAAGAAGTGGAGGATTTGATGTTTTTTTTTTCTTCTTTTGATAATGTTGCCTTCGGGTTTGTGCTTGGGTATTTACCTACGCTTGAAAACGTTATTAAAAATAATTATAAATTTACTGTAATTTTTATAAGTATCTGTAAAGAATATGAAAGAATGTAAATCCGATAAAAAATTAGGATTGATTAATTTAAGTTTAAATTATGTTACGATTTATATCGTACAGAATGGTTTATATGTCAGTAGACGTAGGCTTTATCCGACAAGACGAGTCTAACCAATCCTGGTATGCATCTACTTACGTATATTCATACGTATAACCGTGCAATTAAATTGAACATTTTTTTATAAAACTACCAGTATCTAGGTTAAAGAAATTATGCTTGTATAAATGTTAAAAAAATAGAAATATTTTACTTTTTAAAGAAAATATATTTTATTACTTAGTCATTAAGGATCTGGCAAATTATATAGAATTAACATTATTTTTTATTCAACCATGAGAGGCAATTTCTCGTAATTGCATGTAGCTACTTTTTTTCAAAGTGCTAGGTTAAAATTACTTTTTTTTTTAAATACTTTACCTCCACTATGTGCTTCGAGCTTCGATAATATACGTATATATTACTATTCTATTTTATTAATTTATTAAAATGTTTGATTAACATATGACATACTAATTTCTTTAACATATTTTATTCTTACATTTTCTATATAAGTATCCACGTATCAAAACGTATTAATAATATTAAATAACATAAAATCATTTTATAAAATGTGATAAATTGGTTAAGGTAACGTTAAACCCCTCTGTTGTTAGCAAATACGGGGAATTACTTTTTTCATTTAATTTTCAATTTTGAGAACTAAAAATTGATAATTAAATAACAAAAGTGGGTCCTCGTAAATATGGTTGACGGGTGGCATTACTATCATCTTAAATCAACTAGTGCGAACTTTAGATATATTTTTCTAAGCCTCTCCAAATATTACCTTAAAAAGCGTAATTCCGATCGACGTGCTCATTGAATCAGGAAAAGTATCACGAATTACATAAACGTTATAAGGATATTCCACGGAATCGGCCGTATAATTAATGCATCATACTAAGGTAATGGTGCGCCGCGCCACTCGAGTTTTACGAGGAAGCCCGTCGCTACGACCTACTTTTTCCGAGCTTCCGAAAAACCTAAGAGAGTGGGACAGCCTTCGTAACTGGAATCTCTGAACGATCGTCATTAAAGAGAACCGATCGAAAGTGATACGTACACGTAATTGAGAGCGAGATAAGGATGACGATTTTTTTGTCGATTCCCGTGAATCCGGGATGTGCTGCGCTGCGACTGTATTAGATTATGCGATAAATAGAGAGATAGAGAGAGGGAGAGGGAGTCTTGAATCTCATTCGCTGTGCACGGATGGTGTTTAGGCCCTGTTAAGGTTACGTGCGATCCGGGCTTCTAGACAGATTTATTGCCCGGCTGCATTTTATGCGCTGGCGCGCGACCGGTGCTTCGAGAGCGTTAATACTCGTATGCGTCCCTTTTAATTTTCTAGTCTTATAGATGCTCTGCGCTGTATGTATAATAAAGAGTGAACGGAACGCGAATTTTTTGCAGACTTGAGATTGTAATGAATTAGCATGAAGTCGTTCTAGAAAATCTTTTGCTCTGTTTAAAGTACATTACTCCTTTTAAAATGGTATTAACTTATTATATATATATATATATACTTTTTTGTAACTTTTTTCTCAATATTTGTAAAAATATATTATCATAGGTTTATTAGATGCTTTCATTTCTAAATACATAAATTAGAAATTCAGAAAATGTCATACTTGCCCAAGATAGAAACAATTATCCTTTACCTTTAACAGAACTCGGTTTAATATAGGCTATTAAACTAAACCTTGCGGCAAAATACTAACTTAAAGCCTACTTATTTTGATATATGTAAAATTCAAATACTAAATTCCGTGAATTCAAAATTTGTATCTAAATAAAGAGTTATTTATAGCGTGACAAAATTTCATTACATTAATTTTAAGAATATTAATACTTTGAGAAAATCCGCTTCAATCATATTCTGGACTCCAAAAATTTGTAATCATTTAATTATAATAAAATAAACCTCTTTTAAATGTTTTTCTTAAGTTATAGTTACAATATATATAACAAATACATAGCACTACTATGTAATCAAATTATTAATTATGAAGTTTTAAAATATCTGAACGTTATATACAAAACTATTATCAGTATTCGTCAAAATTCTGTTCAAAATGTAATCCAGTTCTAACCAATATTTCAGTCGAATTCTTTTTTTTCATTAATAATGTCATCGGCAAGGTCAAGATGGTCGCACGTGCCATTTTTTTCTGAGGGTAAAAACTCTCGAGGAAGATTAAAGCCCCCACAGGTCGAGTATAAAAGAATGTCAGGAGTGATAAGGATGTCTGGGTGTCGTCGGGGATAGAAAGAGGTAACAGCATTAGCTATAGACAAGAATCATGTGCTGACAGTCCGATTAATACATAATTAATTGAGCTTGTTATTACGGACGAGTCACAAGAGGTTATCGTCGCAATTCTTAAGTACCCCGGCATTCAAAAAATACAATTGCTGCTGTTATGTGTTACTATGCGCGATTTATCTTGTGTACAAACTTGCATGCGTTCCGAACGTCATCTGATTCTTATTGCGAGTGTGCTTCAGAAAAAATCGCGACGAGAACTCTTAACTCTTCTGTCTACGAGTAGCTCCTATGCGAGAGATGATAAATATGCTTCTATTTATGAATCCGTGGCATTGAGATCATTATCTGCAAATAGATCAGTTTTAAAAATTAAGTAGTTTACATGTACTTCTGTTTTTTAAATCTTTAATTAAGTAATTAGCATGTTCTGCTTAGATACTTTCAATTTTTCATCACGTACTATCAGGATTCGTATCGTATGCAAAATTGCTAACCATGCAAACTTTAATATCTCTTTTGTTAAGTTCGTCGAAACTATATTTTTCTGTCTGCTATAATTGAAACATTACTTTAAGATGAAAGAAAGGTTATTTCTTAATATTTTTTTAAAGAGAATTTAGAGTTAAATTGTATCCAAAAGATTAAAAACATTGGAATGTATGAGATCAAATTAACCCGTTACGCAAAATAATTTAAAAATGCCTTTTAAGCCCTTAACTACAAGAGTTTTGGAAAAAAAATTTTTTTGATTTCTTCTAAAAGAAGCTTTGTAATAGTAAAAAAAAAGTATTTTTAAAAACATGTTAGAAATATGTTGTGGGCTATTTGCAATCAAAATACATTAGTTTTAGGAAACGTCATGTTTTATTCAAACGGTGATATCTCGGAAATATATCATGGAAATATATTGAAAAAAATTGAGATGATCCGTAACATCGAGTACAATATTTGAGTAATTTGAGACAGTTTATTTTTCGATTGCCAATAAGAAATTATTTTGTAAAGAAAATCGAGTTTCTATGTCGAACGATAACTTGAGTAAAACAGCATTATTCTTTCAGAAAAACTCCAGAAAGGAAGCTTTAAACTATCTCTTGGCTAAGTTCTTTACCCAGATCATATTTCTTGGGTATTACACGGTAGTTTTTTACGAATCGCTAACTCTTTTGTTTTTTGATGAAATGAAATATTTTTCTTTTGAGAAACATCGACTCATTCTTGATTTATAATGATTTGTCGCCAATGATAAAAAAACACCTTTTTGAAATATTAATAAGAAAGAAATAGAGCAATTTAAAAAAATGTATTAGAATAAATAAATTCATATTGGAACAATTTATTTAGTTTGAGGAAGCTAAGTGCGACCAGAAGTAACTTAGGCCCACCACACGAGATTGGAAATAGTCCACTTTGATCTGATCCAGTGATTAGATTTGCAAAATTTCGATTATATCATGTAGAATTCTCAAAACACGCTAAAATCATATAGTACAAAAATAGACCATACGTCCTTATGAGTACTATGGAAAAATTGTATTTGTTTGCTTATATTAGTTCTCAAAATTGATGAATCAACATTTGGATTTTTGCATTATATGTATCGGATATTATAATAACATATATATTTTTGAAAGTTTCGATGAAATCAAAACAGCACTTTTAATGAATTTCATGATTGCAACTGTCGGAAACGTGAGTTTCCATAATGCTACGTATCAAAAACGTAAAAAGCGTAAATATAAAAATCTTAATATCTTTTTGGGTTGGTGTAGCTTTCTAAAAATTTATATGAGTATGTTTGAGGTCAAAACGTACTAGTATCCAAAATTTCAGATTTTTCTGAACACTAATTCGAAACCGATAGTACTCCCATAACGGGTTAATGTGGTGGATGCTCTAAAATAAATACAAACCTAAATCAATAATCGTATAAAACATGTTTTGTACTTTCGCGTAACTCAACTATAAAAACGACATATATTATTTGGATATTCAGTTATGAGTGTATTTCGTTTTTAAAAATCTATTGAATTTCACAACTTTTCTATTAATATAAACCAATCAACCATGTTTTTGCCATTATGTCTTCTCCCAACATTAGAAAAGTAATCATTCGCGTCATTCATGCGCATTCAGTTTCCAACCTATTCCCGGAGAAACTCCAAGCACACACGCGTCCCAACCCACCTCCTCAATCGCAAAACACAGAGAGACGAAAACACTTTCGCGTTACTTCACGTACCATTTAAAAACTCGTCGTTCGTCTAATAATAGGGAAAAAACGCCGAATATCCATCCACTGTATTGCCAAATGCACGAGTCGATAGCCGCGGCGAACTGTCGCAAGAGCACCGCGAAGAATTGTCATCGTCTTTGTCGGTCGCGCGAAATCGTAGGCCCGGCGGAGGCGGTTGTCAATATTACCCGCCGTGTGATGCAAGGCCGAGAGCGGGAAAAATCAGCGACGACGGTACTTACGAGGAGGAAAGAGAAGTAGCGCAACCTGTACGGGAGAAAAATAAGTATCGCGCGAGATCGGACCACCAGCGACGCTTATCGCGCGAGAGACGCGGAGTGATAAGGGGTCCCCAGGGGGGCCAAAGGGTTATCGGGTAGAGAGTAGCTTTGCAGCGGCAGCAGCTCTCTGCTTTTGGTCTGGAGATAAAATTGAAAGATACCGCGCGCGCGAGTTTCAAATTGGAGAGGTCTAGGGTGATTGCGCGAGACTCGTTTATTTATTTATTTTTTTTTTCTTTTCTTATCTTTTGGGGATTTTTAGCTCTGGTGGTGATAGCGAAGTGAAGATACGGTGCTCGGTGGAGCTTTTAAGATTTTTAAAAGAATACTGCAATTTTGAAAGTTTTTGCTGATTATTTGCGTATTTAACGTTTGATCGGTTTGGCTATCCATAGTATTTATGAATTTCCATGCAATTATAAGATATCTTATACAATTGAATCATTCAATGGAACTTTTGAAGAGGTTGTTTTTATGAATCTGTTATGAAGGGTATTTTAAACCTCTTCACTGCAAACGGTGATTGATTTTTAAGCCTGAAATAAAGTTCTTGTTGGCGATACTGTATATCAACACGGAGGTAGGATTTCGTTAGGCATAAGTTTAAAATCTAATTTCTAAAGCGAATGTATAAATCATATACTACAACTTAGAATATAAAAAACAAATTAAAAAATAGTTAACCGATACTAGGACAAACAGTTTTTAAAAAATGTCTTCAAAACGTATGACTTTCCGGACTCGTCTTGCATCTACTAAGTACAACTTAATTTAAAAGATATCGTGTTTTTTTATGAATCTATTCTTTTTAACAAAGACGTTTTTTTTTAAAAAAGAAACGCACTATCTGCGCACGTGCTACCGATCGCGCTTAAATTTTAATAGGAGTGGTCAAAAAACTCGTTTTCTATTTTCTTTTTAATGCATTAAATCTCAGGCTACACCAAATATATTATGCTTCACGCTATTTCAGGGTCTAATGCTGATGATTTTATTCGTGATGTCTCGGGACTGGATGCGCACCATTACGCAGTCAATTTTCTGAAAAGTTATGCCTTTTTCTCGAAATCGCTTATATATTGCACAACTACCATTCAAACTTCACGTAAATTTCAGGAAATACTTTTCAAATCCCACTAAAAACTTTCAACAAAATTTTGCCTATTTTATACCATAATAAATAAAAAGTTTAAAATTTCATTATACACTCTCCTGTGCCATTACTCTCTTACAGTCTCAAATTTCAGCACCATAGGTACATCCATTTATATCCATTTTCCGCGACAAAGACGTATATAACTCACAACCCTGAAGCGCGCGCGTCAGCTCTCCATCCACCTCGGGAACATCAGAAAAACCGGCGAATCCAACCACTCTACTCTACTCCGCTCTCCCTTTCGCTCGACATATCGCGGCTTCGCCGCCGCTCTCGCTCTTCGCGTATATACCTATACACACAGCGGATTTCGCCGACTCGGCGCTTTCCTTTTCGCGACCTTCGCGGTATTGCTTTATTACTCGGCGCGCTACCGCGAGTTATATACCAGCGAATTGCGCAACCGACTCGTACATCGCGTCCACGTCTCTCTCTCTCTCTCCTCCATAGATCTAGAACTCGCTCATGGAGCGAAAGAGTGAGAGAGAGAGAGTCAGTCTATCGATGGCCTACTGTAAGTGGATAGAGCCGAGCGCACGCGATTTCCGACCGGGATTTGTAGACCTGTTGGTTGGCCGTTTCTTTTTCTTTTTGGCTGACACTTACCACGTGTGTGTGTGTGTATGTGACGGTATGCGAAAATGCTTAAAGGCGACGCGGGAAACGAAAGTGGAGCGAAACCTTGCGAAGACAGCGCTGACTAATTTTCTTTTGTGTATCGGTTGTAATGTAAACTTTTGTACTTTTTGTTAGCTGTGTTTTTGGAGCTTGGTAGTGAGTGTACATTATATTAGCGTGTACGTTATATGGGCGGTTGTTATGTATAATTGAATGGAGTGAGATTTTGTTTGAACCACGGTGCGGTTGTTTTGTTACTGTGATTGACCTAAATTATGATTTTCCGTGAAGTCTATATTTGGTAATGGAGCAATCAGATGGACCTATTTTTTATATTGGCATACTGCATTATATACATGGAAGCTTTTTAGTCTTTATTAACCATCTTGAGTATAGAGTCAAAACATCTGTAAAATTAAGCAACCGCATGTTTTTGCATTTAACAAAATATGATATTTTCGTATTTTATCCAAAAATTTCTTACATCTTTGGAGTAAGGAGAGTCATCCACTTGAGAATACTTAATACTTTTAGTACGTAAGTCCCTTTATTTATCAAAATTTAATTTTACAAACTTCTGTATTATAGGTAGATTTTGATATTAGGAAATAGTATAACAAATATTAATTCAGATTACGTAGATGACAGGCATAAATGTCTCCAACTTTGGGACATCAAGGGTGACACCATCGCTCAGTTTGTGGTTTTAAAAAATAGTACCTCTTTATAATATTCTTCTACGGATAAGTATGCATATTAGTGTCTCAAAGTTAGTGCTGTCCCAAAGTCAGTGACTCACCCCTAAAAACATCTACAATAGCTCAAATTACAAATCAAAACATGTGGCAACGTATTATAGTTAGTTAAAAATTAAATTTTCTAAAATATTGTTGTCCAGTAAAAAAGTACACTTACTATTGCTGATTTGAAAAATCAATGCACATGAACTTTTGGGATGAGAGTCCGAACTCAGGTAGAGGCTTAATGATACAAGATCGATTTAAGTAAATATCGATTGCTGAATAAATATATTTAAATTAAAACACAATGTTAAAAAGAAGATTTTCTTAAATGTATTCTGCACTTTTACTCTACATTCCATACGGCAAAAATGTACTTGGCATTGGAACAAACATATCTCCTGCAATAAAGCATTCAGTCTTATCATTTATCATGTGGAATTAAACTAATCTCCCCTATAACAACATTTCCGTACCGGATAAACAAATTATTCCACGTCAATAGGGGAAAATTATAACGTTAAGCACTTTGCACAGCAAATTCAATACATCTCCAACTTCAAACACACAAATGAGATCATCCAACCGTTAGATTTTTAAAAAATTAACATTATATAAACCTAATTCTTATAAAACCAGAGATACGTTCGATATCGCTTAACGGTACATAATTCAGCTCAACGTAATCATCTCACGCCCTATCGTCCGAACTATCAGTCAAGACCTTTCGTTGCCACGTACGATAAACTCGATTCCACAGCATCACAACGCTTCTTTCTTTCCTCCTCCGTCCAACAATCGTCTTCTCGACCATTCACGCATTGTTTTCCCTCTGTAAGAACAGCCGATAAAAGCTATACATGCGCGATAAAAGTTCGCGAAGTGTGTCCTTCTGCCTATCGCACGTGCTGCCGAACACGAGCGCGAATAATAAACAAGAAAAGCAAAAAAATATGACCTAATCGGAATATGTATACTCTCGTCGTCGAAGTCGTCACCCCACTGATTCTCCCGCGAAACAATATATAATTAGAAGATTTTATCGGGCTCGTGCTTTGAGCTTCAGGTCCTGGCCCCTTGACCTCTCTCTCTCTCTCTTGAGTCTTGACAACGATTCCATTCGACCATTCGCGTCGTCTCATCTGTGTTTTGTAGATTGTAGGTCATTTTTTCGTTTTGGTTGTTTTGTGAATTCGCCTTATTCTAATTAGACGGTCGGGCAGCATTTTTCCAGTCGCTCTTATCGCAATCGAAACGTTAAATTGATTTATTATTTACATCTTTGGTTTGTTGGAGGATTTTTTGTTTGAATTTGGTATCTGCGGAATTATCGGCAATAATTAGTGTAACGTGAAAAAATCTGGAAATTTGATGTGGAGCCAACTGCGAAAAAATTGATTGCCATTCGCATATAGAAGTTATATTAAGGTTAACTGGTGTTATTCCTTTCATTTTATCTATGTAGAAATAGATCTATAATATTTTATTTATAATGGTACTAAAACGCTAATGTTACTGACCTATATACTAAATACTAAATTTACATCACATTTATTAATTTGCGCTTTATAATCCTTCATCTTTTTAAATCAAATTGAATCTAACGATTGTAAAAAATTAATTAATCCAGAAATTATTAATATTGCTGCAAATATCTAAATTTTTAATCAAGGTCGAGCTGAACTGCAAATCACTTTCTTATAATGTTTATCATTCACATTATTTTGCAGTATTTTTAAGAAGATAATATATCAAATGCAGTGGTATCAATGATGCGCGATAATTTCTATTTACTGTTTTTGAGTGAATCGATTAATTAAAAAATATTAATAGTACTTTTTATTTAATTAATATTTTATATATTTATCTACACTTCGCCCATTTTTTTAGTATCTTAGTACTATATGTTTTCATTATTTATTTTAGCTATGCAGGCTAGTGAATCAAGATTGATATTAAAGAACAATTTTTATCCGAAAAAATAGCAAATCTACAAATAACTATTTTCTAGACCTTTTTAATTCAGAAAATTGTAATTATTCGCTTTAAAAAATTAAAAGTAAACTTGCACTGTATATAGTTTTCATATATAACAATTAATACAACAATATTACTAAATTATTTAAAACTAAATTTATTATAAAATATATTTCATTAATTATAATACAAAATAAACTTGATTTAAAGAAATTTTAATAATAAATATCACGCTTAACAATGCTCCAGCTCGAATTTTACTAACCTATTAGTGCATCTATATATCGAAAACTAACGATATGATACTATTCATACATTGTCTAGTCGGATACAAATATTAAAATCACTTTTTTTGCCTCCATCAGATTGCATTGTGTTAAATTTATCAACTACTCAATTCAACTTCTAATTCACGAGCATGCACGACATTTTAGAGCATGCAAAACAAAAAACTGAAAAATGCCATTCTTCTCATTATCTTAAAACGAGTATTCCCGTGCGTATAAAAAATCCGCGCTGCATTGATCTATGGTTTCCAAGAGTACAGCGGAGGGAAAGTAGATTGAGATGCGTGGGCTGGCGTGGCGACTTGACGACGCGCTGCGATACAGACGAATCTTCGAACGATGCGATCGCGGAGCTGACAACGAGCGACAGTATGTGTATAAGTCATTGGCGTGAAATTTGTAGTCTACGTTGCGTCATTTTTGATATGGGAAAATCATGGTAATGACGAGCAGTAATAATGAGTGTGACTTTTTTGCTTTAATGTAAACGTTCTGGTCTTTATGTAAGTGCTGAATGCATTTATGTAATTCAAATATATAATAGAAAAATATATTTTTATACATGAATCGTATGGGGACGAGTCGGATACGACGATCAGGTTTCAAAGACTTACTTTAATATTCAAAATTTGTTTAAATATTTGGTTAACGTGTGAACACATTGTAAACGTTACTATATATAATATTTTACCGATTAAATACGATCCATATAATTATGTACATATTTTGTGTGGTTCACATTTAATGGGCAGTACCAGGATTTATTAATTATACTTATATTACTTCATTTATTGAAATTAATAAGGAACCAATTTTTTTAGTCTGACTCTGCAAATAAATTTGATACATTATACTTTTTATAATTATGTAAGTTATTAATTCTAATTGTTTTTATTGCTTTAGCTACTCTATTCGGTAAACTACCCATTATAGCCTTTTCTCCCATTCTGTGGTTCTAAAAAGAAATAAGGAATTATATAATTTTGAGACTTTTATTGTCTAAGCTTTATATCAATATTTTTACCTTACCTATATTCAAAACGTATGCATGATCGAATAAATTATTATCAAAGTTGCATAAAAATTATTATCACTTCCTTTCTTTAGATTTTAATCATGGGTAACAAATTTTACAAGCGATCATAAAAATTGGATTATACATTCTGATTATATGTTACATTCGAACTTAAATTCACATTCAATTTTCGTCAGCTTTCGACAATCAATAACTCCGACGAGATTATTCTGGCTTCCCTCTTTTTACATCGAGCAAATTCTTTGATAAACTCATACTCGAGTTCCTTGCCTTATCGACTGGAGTTTTTCTTTTCCATTACATAGATTACCTGTGTCTCAACTTTATAAAGAAATTTTCACAATGTTAGAAGTGCAAAAAATGATTTACTGTGCCATATTTGATTATGATCAGAATACAAATATTTAGAAATATAAAAAAATCTTTGGTTAATCATGTAGTGAGTTTATTATTGTCTTTACTTATTAATGTATATATTATATTATTTTTATTTTATTTATTATATAACTCTTCAAGGTCCAGTAGGATATTTCAATTATGTAGAACTTAAACCTTCCACAGAATAATATCAGAGTTATGGTACATCGTAAGTTTTCTGTTAATGCATTCTATGTTTAATTAATAGCTACGATGTTGTACGTTTAAAAAGCTGCTAGTAGTCGATAAATCAATACATCTGAAACCGTAGTTTTTGTCTATAATACAGTCTAATTATACGTTTAAGCATAATATCAAATTTAAAAACAGGATTATCAATATTTTCAGTCCCTGAAAAGCATACACGAATTAACACCCTCTCTCTCTCTCTCTTTCTCTCTCTCTCTCTCTCTCTCTCTCTCTCTCTCTCTCTCTCTCTCTGATTTGTAGCGCAGAGCGAAAATCTCTATAGATAAATCAACTGTATCAATCTTCTAAAGAAACTCATAGAAACTATAACTATTATTACATAATCTCATCTATAGAAATTAATATAAGAGTGGATTCAGGCCTTTCAATACCTCATTTTTAGATAAAACTTCTGATAATCATATTTTCAAGTTTATTTTTTTGCATTTTACGGTTTCTTTTATGTGTGCGAAAAGCGTTTTAATAAATTTAACTTTATGAATTTAAATTCCAAACACCATGTTTTATAAATTAAAAATATTTAACTCTAAAAATATATGCAGTAGATTATACGTCAATATGTGTTTTGTATGTAAAGAATCAGATCATGAAATATACCTATAATAATTATGATAGGGAAGTATAAATAAATTAATAGCAGTCCTTTAAAATTAAGTGAAATGTTTAGACAGCTACTTGAACTCTCGTAAGTTGCACTAAAAAATCAAAAGGATTTATTTCTAGAAGTGCAACGTATCATTAAACTTCCTGAACAGGTGATCGCCGACTCTTACACTACCCCTCGCCAGCTGCGCACTCTTCGAAATGACAACTGCCATCGACTTCTAAACCTTATCTTAAACATTCTGAACGAGCTTTTACAATAAAAAAGAAAAAAAAAGAGAACATCAGACACCGAGTTCAGGGTTATACAGCAGTCTCGCATTTCTGTGGTCGCTCACCAGCCGGCTTCGACTCGCTCTGGGTTAGGAACCGATAATAAACTCTCGGGCATCCGCTTCGCCGTATAACCGGCGCGCGGAGCTTTTATGCATTATCCCCCGCGCGCGCGCTGATGATTTATGTCAGCCTGTATATATATATATATACGCGTCATGCCTGTGCAACCAGCGTCTTTCGCGCTATCGATTGTTCACCTCCGCGTGCGCGACTCCTCTTTCTTTCGCACACCGTTGCCGATCGTTATCTCTGGTGTATCTGTTAGTAAGCGTGATGCGCGACAGCTGATAAACTTGACTTTCGCATTATTTTTTTGTTGTACTTCTTCTTTGATTGGTGTCCGCGGACGAGGTGAATCAGTCATGAGGGGTTTTTATCTATAGGGTGTATGGATGTTGGTTGGGACAAATAATATAATGAGGAAAATATTGATATGAGAAATTAATTGTGCGTGGTATATAGCGTTTGAATGAGAGGGAAGATTATGACTAAAGTATTTGTGATTAATAATATAGTGGTTTTAGATTCATATGACACTGCGTTTTTATTATAACAATTATTCAGGGTAAAGTTGATTTTATCAATTTCGGAGAGTTTAATATCATGAAAAAGTAGTAGAATCTTTAGTAAAGAGAAGGATTTTCAATTATATTTAACGGTATAGAAAAATAAAATGAGCCAGACAGAAAGTCGAACGGCCTAATTAATCTAAGTATGTGTCAGATACTGATAACTTGAGTGAACTTGACTCCAAAGAAATCTAAACAAAAACTTTTTCCTCGTCGATTTTATCTGTTTTTGGGTGCTCTAGAATATCACATTTTTAAATTAAAAAACGCTGAATAATGCAAAAGGTCATCAAAATCATTTTAATTAAAATTCTGCATGGTTTTATCTAAAGGAGCTAAATATATTCTTAATTTTGAATAGCAATGATAATACATGATTTATTAGCCAATTTCAAAAAGTGGAAGGTTATAAATTCGACGTATATGACTTTTTGTAAATTCATGTAAATTACACAGATTATATTTGTTCAGCTTGCTTAGTTTTATCAATTGTTGTTTGAATTACCTTCGTTTATATAGCGAATAATTTAATAATTCTCAACCACTTAGTAATTAATTAAATATTCAACTTTAAATGGCAGTTGACATTTTACAACAATTTATTATTTATTATTTATTTATTATTTATTATTTATTATTTATTTATTATTTATATAATTATTTATTTATTTATTATTTATATAATTATTTATATAATTATTTATTTATTTATTATTTAAATAATTATTTATTTATTTATTATTTAAATAATTATTTATTTATTTATTATTTATATACTGATATTAAATGCATCAGTCCTCGTACTTATACTTTTTATTGATGTTGTAACTACCTGTTTATATACTATATTACTTTATACGGATTTAATTTTCTTTAATAGGCATTCCAACAAAAGTATAGTAATCTAATTTAATATTTTTTTCAATTCCTTGCATAAACTTACAGAGCATTTTAAACTTTAAATTGAATTATTTGTCGTATCCTAAATCGTAGATAAGAATCTTCAGCTTGTTAGAATCAAAGTTTCGATGTATATTTCAGATATTTATCAATCTTCTATTAAAGCCTGAAAATAGTTGTATACATCGATACATAACATTGTTAAAATATTACAACGTCAGCGATAAGCTACTTTAATTAATAGAAAATCCGAATTGATAAATTCAAATCACACAACATACTAACATAATCAAAAGAATAAAGAACTAACTATTGAACAACGAACCGATTACAAATCTCAAAACCGTATGAAACAAGCAAGGTGCAAGAACCTCTTGCCCAACCTAATACCCTCCGCTCGTACACGCGAATACGTATGTATATCCCCAACGCGTCAACCCGCAACGACTCAATTAAATCGAGCGCGCTCTCGCGCACCAAAGTGAAATCATCGATAAAAGTGATTTCGCGATCGGAATAAAAGGCAATAAACTCGTCTCTCTCTCTCTCGCTCTGTCTCCCTGCGCCATTTCCTCATCGCACTACACTATAATGCACGTCGATTTCGCCGAGGGCACGCGAGAACGCAACGCTGCACAGAAAACAATAACTCCCAGCGGATCGGCTTTTACGATCGTCGTCACACCTTCTCGATGTATATAGTGTATATACCTATATGCGCACGGTTAGAGAGAGACAGGGCTGCCATGCGCGGACAGCGGCTAATATTAGCGGGTAAGGCGCGCTTGGTGCTTATTCTTGGCCGGTGCCAGCTAGAGCACAGCTGCTGCTGCTGCTTGGCTGCCCAGAGTCAAGGTCAGGAGTATTATAGGGCAGCCGGGCATTTTCGCGCTGTATGCGTGTCGTGTGGCAGCGGCTCTAGAGAACGAGACGCAAATCTCTCGCTATAGGCGAAATACCAATTAGAGAAGCGAATCGAGCTTTCGAGATTTTGCGGGTCTTGGACTTTTCAATGGGCTTTTTTGAGTTGGTGTGGACAGTTACTGAATGGCGTTTTTTTTTTATTTGTATGGATCTTTTTTTATTAATTTTGTACTATTGAGTAGTTTGTTTATCACGGATTAATCATTTCTGTGGTTAATGCTTTGACAATGTAAAGGTAAAGCGCTCGAATGTGGGTAAATACTTTCTTGAATTTGTTCTAGATTCTAAGGTCTATCTTCTTTTAAAAATTTCTGAACGGTTTACATATACTATATCATTTAAAAACATAAAAATACCATAAATATAATAAGATATGCTAAACATTTCAAAAGTCTAGATTTTTAAGCTTAAACATTTCATTAATTTTGATTCTATGAATTTTTTATTGAAAACTGTACACATGTACACTAATGTTGGTCATGCAATTTTTATAATTGTGTGCCAATTTATGTATTATCACAAACATTTACAAAGTGAGTATAATTTATATATTTTATTCTGAATAAAAGAAAAGATAAATTTTCTTAAATGTTTTTCGTTATAAAATCATGGCAGTATTTTTATTTTAAAATTTAATTAATTTATTCATTTTAGTTTTGTTTCCTTCTTTAAGGCTATCATTATTATTAAATTTTGTACACTCTGATTTGCTCCAGTGTAGATCTGCAACTATATGTTCTGCAAAGCTGCGCAATATCCCTTAAAGCTATACAATTTATTAATTTCAATTTTATAGCTTGTAGATGTTTATTTGATATTAAGATTAGAATTTATGATGCATAATTTATACTAAAATCACGTGCATTTTTCGAAAGATATCTTGACTTTGCTCTTTGGAGGACTAAAGAATTTACCACATACCCGGCTTAATAGTGCTATCAGATCACATTCGGGCACTGACCCGAATTCGATTACCATTTTCTTTTAAATTAAAACAATTTGTGTTGTTAGGATTGTAAATTAAAATCCTTTTTCTTTTGAAACTGCTGAATTATACACTTAATAATTTGATTTGATTATTAAACATTATATATCAAATCAAATTATGCCTGCATAATTAGTAGTGCAATGACTTTATGCCTTATTTCTAATACATCAGCGCTCACACAATCAGTCCATTTGTAATACTTATTTATTTTTATGTCATAAATAACACTAAATCATCCCCATTATGCTCGCCGTACTTTTAACGACACTCTTCAACCGCACGTGCACGCGCAGCTTCCATAAAAACGCTCCAAAGTTGACCTCAATCGACTTTAAAATTACACTTACGACAGAGATAGTTACCGTGCGCCATTTTTATTTTCTCATTCAAAAGATATATCGTGCTATTCAATTAGGCACGGTATTTTTCTTCGCGCGTTCGATCAGCGCCACATTTCGCTTTCAGCAACCTCTCGACTGCAGCGGCACGGATGGAGTCCGAGAGTCACGCGCAATTCGTTCCTCGATGCGAAATATCGCCTGTCGTCTTTGTGTGAACGTTTCGCGCAACGCGTTAGAGGCGTTAGGAGCGTTGAGAAAATGGAAAATCGATTTTGCAAGGTATAGAGAATATCATATTTATATCGGTTCGGATGATTTCAATTGTGCGAGCCGTAGATGGCAATAATATTTTTACTTAAAATATTGTATTTAAAATATTTTGCGAATATTATACTTGTAATATATATTTTTATGTAAAAAATTAAAATAATATTTATATTATACAGTACGCATAGTTGACTAATCATAAAGAATGTTTATTATTGCACAATGTAGTCTTATGTTTTTAATAAGTGAATAGAAAACTTTTTCTAATGACTCGTCTTACCGAGCGCGGCATTTTCTACTTACAATAGTTTTTGCCAGCATCAGGAAGACAACAAGTTAACGTAATGTAATTTATTCTTTTTTATTATAATTCTGCTTATACTTCTCCATATTGATAGTATTATAATTTTTTGAACATTGGTTATTTTTTAAATAATTAATTTACTTTCTAGAAATCTAATAAAAGTTGTATGTATAAATTCTTATACGTTATTTTCGTACACGAAGGTAATTACTTATAAATATTAAAAATGACAATATAAAAATTATAATCAAATTCACAGTATTTTAAGCTCAACCTTCACTAATGGTAAAAATGACGTAGTAGAACAGTAATAATTAATATAAGTATCACCTCTCTACACTTATCACCTGACATTTGGTGAACCAACTGACTGAAGTGAACCAACTGACATCTTATATTGATAAACCCAGCGAACGGTTCAGGGTGAAACGCATGTTTCTTGTAATTTTGATGTTTTCATCATTAATTATATACAACCACTTTTTTATTTTTGTTCATTCTCTTGTGAATTTTTTCTTCGGTATTTGTGGAGTTTCTCAGAAAATCCTGTGACTTGCAATTTAGTTTGTGGATTCCAATACACTTTATATTTTATAAAAAATTATTAGCGTTTAATTATTATAAATATTAATGGGAAATCCTATTATTCTTTTCACAAATCGCTCGAGGATGCCTATTACTTGCAGTTTTTTCTAGACTTGATAGCAACTAACGATACTTATGCAATAGTAGAAAGTGCTAAAAGCTCTTCAATTAAACAAAAATTAGACCCTCATAGCTTTAGAGAAAGTTAAAGAACAGTATTAAAATATGCTTTAAATAAGCGTCTGTAGTATGTGTCTCTATCTACTTACAATGTATGTTAAATGGTGACAACTTAAATATATCCAGCTATTGTCAACTTTCAATGATAAAGGATTTATTTAAATTAAAAGTCATTTTATTCCCTAACTAGCGGTAAAGATATTTATATATTTTAGCCCCTAGGCAAAAATACCTCATTCCATGAGTATACTGCTTACAACGATTATTTTACCACTGCACTTTTTAATCTTTCAAGATTACTATCGAAATCAGCAAAAAGGAAAAAAATTCCCCTCTCTCTATCAAAGAAAAATCATCCCACGGCGTTCATTCACTCGTTAGCTCGGCTCGCCTCGGCACGAGTCGTCCACTCGCGTTTTCCCGATCGGTCAACGTCCAGGTGGAAGATTAATAATTTCCATCTCGCGCTAATGGCAATGTACGGTCTTGCGCGAATACACTCGGTCGCGCTCCAGCACATGCACACGCGTATAATAATAATAATACAGAAGAGATACCCGAAGGGGGGGGGAGGAGGCTAAGGGAGGGGAAAAGAGGGTCATTACGCGTAGGTATAACGACATCGCGACGTCAGCGACGTCAGCGCCAGCGCGAGCGCGACCGATTAACATTTTATCGCGATCGAAGCGCATGGAGAGGCTTATGCGAGAGTGTACTGCACGCGCGAAGGAGATAAAGAATCAATCGGTCGTAGGCACCGAGTCCGAGACTCTCCTCTCTGTCTCTGCGTCTGTCTCTTTCTTTAGTATATGGGTGATTCCAGTGAAATCGATATTCTAGATGGCAATTTCTGGCTATTTTATATTTGATTTCACTTTCTACCAATTAATGAAAGTGTAAGTTACGATAACCATGTTTTCTTTTGGATTTGTTGTCATCGAACAAGCTAAATATTAATTTGAAGCTTTACTGTTAAACTTGCATAGGGGACCACGTAGTTTGGGTAATGGATGTTGTAATTTTATTGGGGATCTGATACCCGAAAATGAAGCTAGTACCTCTATCTACTATTTACAATATGGGTATAGACCGTCATTTAACGCTTTTAGGTACCAGAATACGATCCCTAAAGTTTTGTCAAACAGTTAGTATAATATTTTCTACATAAAATATTGAATTATTCATGTCTTTTGATATTAGAAACTTAATTAGTACATACACAATGTTTACCTCGGACATTAGTATAAAAATGCAAACAGATTTTAAAGCTAGTAGAGTATACATCGATATTGAAATTATTCATTCGCCGACATTTTGTCTAGACTGATAAAATGCCTGTTATAAGCTACTTTAACACACAAAAAATACTAAAATTTTTATTTATGTGCTATAAAAATTTGGACCTGATTACCATTTGCTAAAGTTGATTTCAAATATGGAATGCCGTAAGTGTTTTTGATCACATTATTAGAGTAAATGCGCCGACTGTGACTATATTTATACCATTTGTGGTCATGCATTATTAAAATTTTGTTTTTCTTTATCAAACGATATATTTCAATCGTTATAATGTTATCTAATTGTATTGATTGTCAAATAATTATATTTATTTTTTTAAATTTTCAAATCCCCATTTATTTTACGATTATGAAAATATGGTCAGATATGGAGCAATAGCCAAAATCGGTGCATTCACCTTAATCTCCAAAGCTTTTTTATTCATCTCGAGTATGACTTCTTATACAATAACTCATAGTTGCTTGTAATTTACTTACACTTTTTCTCGACTAGTAACATTATGTCATCAGTAATAGGTTTTATAGAAAAAGTTCTAAAAACCTCACACCTTTTAAAAACAAAACTGAAAATCAAAAACATCCTTTTCAGTAGAATAACCCATGTACTCTTGTACGCGTGTATACATGCTGCTACCGCTGCTGCCTCTCGATTTTTCCATATTCACTTTTCTTATGTTCTCGTCGCTCGCTCATTATAAAGGCTGCAAGCGGCGGATCGTTGCGTCACTTGTGTACCATGGTTTATATGAGGTTTATTAGCGCGCGAGAGAAAACGCGATGAAATTGATGGGATTTTTTCATTCATTTTTACGAGGGTGAAAAACGCGGGGAAAAACTGATATCGAATTATGGATAACGATTGATCGAGGCTGCGCACTCGAATAAGTGTTTACTTAACTTTTAATCGTCGCTTTTGTAATTTCCTATAAATCATGCGTGTTTTAAAGTCATTAGCACAGTTTTTTTGAAGTTCTGGAAATTAGTCTAATGAGTGTACATAAAAGTAAATTAACTTTAGAATAGTTTTGATTAATTCCATATTGGCGCTGTGTGTGTTCATTCAACATGCTTTAGTAATCTATATTGATTTTGAAGAATAATCATTATATAAACTGATTTATGATCATTCTATATCAACTTATAATAAGAATGGGTGTGACGTATTTCTCTTTTGTCTTACTAGGAAGTACATTTTACCTTCCGAAACAAAGCCCAATGTACTTATCTAAAGTATTAATAGATACTGAAGTATCCAATTAATAATAGCGCTTAAAGATACGTTAGCTCAAATTCTAGAATTTTATTATTTGTATCATACTACTTATCAAATTACCTTTCATCAAAATACTTCAATAGCATTCATCTGACACGCTTCATTTTCAATTCAAAATGAACAAAATTAAGTATAATCAAGAAACCACCTGATTACAGCTCTCTCGCGCGCCAAATCGTAACATTGACTTTCCATGAATAATCGAACTCCATTCATAATTCATACCTCTGCCGCCTCACTCTTACTGAAAAAGCACGCATACCTCGCACCCCACATCCACTTTTTCCTCCTGCAATTCCTCCATAATACACGCGTTTCCCTCTCGATCGAGCATTACAATAATCGCCACTACACCGCTCATTAACTCCGCTCGCTCCCCGACGCGATTACCATAAGCTGACACTGCACCATGGCACATGAATAAACAATATAAATAATATAAATCAACTCTCGCTCGCTCGCACACAGAAACGCACTCTCGCTTTCCTTCTTCGAGACTCGAGCGCGCCGCAGCCCACGGCTCTCTCTCTACTCTAGCAGCGCTCGCGCGCGCAAATGTCATAATCGCTCGTAACTCGCGCGGCGATTCGTGGGATTTCTACCCACCGGTACCAGTTTTCATGTCCTTGGCCTATATCTGGGTAGCTGCTGCTGCTGCTGCCGCGGCGCACGCGGAATCCGAGAACGCCGTTTGCTTTTCTATTATTCAATGCGTCGTTCAGAGAGCGAGAGAGAGAGAGAGAGAGAGAGGGATGGTGACTGCACGACGGTGTGTAGTATACGATGAGTCCAGATAAGGTTCGGACGACGCGCGAGAGAGCGAGCGATCGTGCTGGTCTCTCCCCCTCCCCTTCCGGTTTGCTTGTGACTTTTCTTAGTCGTTGAGTGAGAGAGAGAGAGATGGAGAATGGTTAGATTTTGATTGACGAGTATCTGATGTCGTGGCTTTTAAATGCGATAGTTTATTGAGTATTGGTTCTGCACAGACTGTATAATCGAGAATAAGCCCTTGTAAAAAGAATTGTAGATATTTCTGCAAAATTTTAGCAGAACTTTTAAAACTTGTAGATTGTTCTGGAAGATTTTTCTGCAAGATTATCACCTCTAGACTTGCCTGCAAAAATATATTTTGAAGGAATTATTAAATAAATGAAAATTAATATAAAACGTTAATGTCTCTACTCACTTTGATGACGATACGTTTTCTGGTCTCTCAAAAAGAAAGTGTTGTTTCGAAAAAGAAAGGTTTTTTTCTTCTGCACGCAGCAGGAAAAGATAAGAACGTGCCGATAGAACACACAGAAAATGTTCTAAAAAGCTCTGCAGAAAATCCTGCAAAAACTTCTGCAAAAATTTCTGCAGATTTTTTACATAAAGGAGTTAAGAGTTTACAAGTTAGCCTTTTTAGTTTATACGCATACTTTCTTATTGGCAGCATAATAAATGGATACTGTAATCATCAGTGAATAATAATTTTTAATCTAATTGTAAGCTATACTAACCTTAAAATATATATTTCAACTGAAAAACGACTTTTTCTTCTTTATTTATATTCAGTATTAAAATTTCTATAATTCACTTAAAATGTCTTGAATGGTACAATAACGTTTACAATAACAATAACAATGTATAAAAGAGCAAACTAAAATAAATAGATAAAAAATTAAAGTAATAATAAGTTTCTGTCAAGTAATACTATGTATACATTATATTTGTAACTTAAAATGTTATACTAACTAAGAGTGAGAGCTATAGATTATGGCTGTTACTGCCAAGGAGATTGTCATACCGATGCAGGAAATGAATTTTGATGAAGCTTTGGGAGTATTTTCTTATACCTAGAAATGACGACATTGACTTCCAATTGTAAGAGCGACTAAAGCAGTTCCAATCTTCGGATACAGGCTGTGGTATAAAAAAAATTAGTTTATTTCGAGAAAAATAGCACCTGTAATTAAACAGTTCAGAGGATCTTTGCTACATGTATATTCCTTCGATTGACCCAGAAAATTTTTAAAATATTAAGTTTAACCCGGGGTTATAGGCGTAAAATTGTTTCTACGGATACATTTAAAATCTCCAAGGCCTGATAAGATATTGACTTAATTATCGTTTAGAAGATTTATGAATGCTACTTTCTAAAACGTAATTTAACGGATTTTCCCTAATCAACCACTAAGTTGGCAAGATTTTCCAAAATTCAATCCCCTAATTAATTTTACGGTTTTTCTCTGCTAGGATTTTACGGATTCATTCAAAATGTCTAAAGATATCAACGTAATTTAACGATTTGATTTTATGCAACGACTACGAAGGTGACTTTCATGACTTGGGTACCGAATAAAAATGGATTTACGAAAGTTGTATCCCGATATTTTACTTTATTTGTAAAAATTGCGGCCATTGCCCCGGCGATAAATACTAGTACATAATATGTCATAAGTTTCACTTTTGATAGTTTCACAGATATTTTGTCTGTCACTCCTGTGATCATCAGCAATCCTAAAACTAGAGAACTTTTGCAGTCTAACGCTTCAGTTATAAAGAATTTATTTACGTGTTACTGTTCATCATTTGGAATCTACAGTAATATACTTTACTAGGGGCCTATTAGAGAAGAATATAAAATTTATTTTTTGATCGGCACTTGTGCAAATTGTAGAGAATCTAAGCCGACGTGTATTGCGGTATGAAATTAAAAAAGAAAACTCAAATTGCGAAAGTTATAGCTTATTAAAGGTCTTTTGAGTGATGTCACACCTTTAAACCGTCAAAAGGTGCCGGCGGGAGCGATGTCGTTTTCAAAGATATAACTATAACTTCTTCAATTTTGAAGATAATTCGATAATTCCAAAAGTTTACAAAGAAACTATACCACAATCTACAAGGATACGCTGTTAACTGAAAATCGACATTCTTCTCTATTGTAAGCTGAAATTGAATTTGTAATTAGCTACTCCGAATGTCCCTGGAACAGCTAGCCTATCTAAATGTATTTCATCTCAACAGTTTATGATTGAGCTGTTAAAATTTTTACCCTAAAATTTTACTTTTTACGGGTATTTGACACAAATTTCCTAAAATATAAGTTGGCATGATCTTATATTTTTGAGTTATGGGAACCACATGAATTAATAAGCAAAACTGCGTACTAATAAAAAATTAACATTTGAGGAAGTCATGCATTTTTCTTTCAAGGCAGTTAAAGAGTCAACGGTTGTGACACGCCACTAAAGAAATAAAAATATCAGCCTGTAACTTTTAACCTTACACTAAAATCCACAGAACAATAAACCCAAGTTCAATTAAAATTTGCCATTCATTCTTCACCACACACTCCGTCGATTTTCAATGAATGAAAAGCACACTCCCATCAGCCTATAAATTCTACATCGCCGTACGCCGATCAACGCTCAACGAGGTGCTACAAGAGCTTCCAGTCCCGCTGGCCAACCACCAGCGGCGCAATTAGAAAGCCTGCCAACCCGCGCCACAGTCAGATCCATCAAGAATTAGTCGCTCGCGTCGGCTCTGGTTTCCCTTTCCGCGGGAAATCCTCGGCGCCCCTGCCTCCGCGCTCGCAAGAAAAAATCGCCGGAGCACGTCGCCCCGGCGCGTTCATTGCTCAACTCTTCGCTGCGCGCGCGCTCACGACTCACAAACTCTCTTACCGGTTTAATTCATAAGTATTAAGAAGGCATTATCGGCCGACCGACGGGGGATTACTTAATCGAAAGTGAGCAGCGGCGGCTCGAGTGCTATAGGCTCCGTCGAGCAACTGGGTCGAGAAGCGTGGTCTCTCTCTCTCTTTCTCGGTCTTTCGCTTGCTCGCCTCCTCTTTTTTTTCCACTTTCTCTCTCTTTTTCGTGTTTCGCGCGCGCGGTCTGTCTATGCGCGTTTTCATAACGTTCTTTTTTTTTATTCGCTGTTTCTCTGTTTGGTTTTAATGGTTGGGAGGCTTTTTTTCCTGGGTTCTAATGCGTCGATGTGTAAATTAAAAGAGTTATGGCCGAGGGAGGTATAACTATGAAGTTTTAAGCGAATCGGTTGGTTTTAATAGAAAAAACAGAGGTGGATATTTTTTTTACTGCTGGAGGTATAGATCTTTGCGCCATTCTTGAGAGGCTTTTTGCGTATTGCAGTAAATGAGAATATTTGAAGTATACGCGCAGTTGCGGAATGTGCAATCTTTTTATGGATTATTAAATCTTAAAAATAATTATGAAAAATTGTTTATTTCGATTAGTTTTAATGCACGGATTTGCAGTAAAGGCGAGCTCGCAATACAAAAGTTAATTAATTAGATCAGTGATTTTTTGTGTTATGTGCTAAATGAGCGTTCACTTAATCATATAAATTAGGTTTGTGTATTGAGAAACTATATTCAATTTAGCAACGTATGAGTGTTTGTACCTTTGTAAATCATTAAAATGAACATAAATGTTGAAGGCCTCTAGGATTTTTCCTTTGATGCTAGGCGCTCAAAATGGTTTTTATGCAAAATATAAGACTCATGGATATCTTAAAATTTGTAAAAGTCGATCTGTATTTTTAAGATAATATTTATTAAAACAAAGAACTCGAAATTTTATGTTTAGTTTTAAATTACAACTGCAAAAATACATGTCAAAGACCATTTTATGTTTGAAATTGACGAAGGTTGAAATTTTTGAAGATCGATTTAGATGATGGAGCGTTTTTATGCACTTCAGAGATAGTTTGATATTCAATGAAAATTTATCTCTTTGCTAATTTTTGTAACCATTTTCTTCTTGTAATAATACTTAGAAATTGGCTTAATTTTATTTGAGAATCGGAAAGAGCAGATCTATTTTTTACAGAAACCGCATTCATATTATTAATATATATAATAGACATTCATATTATCTAGTCTCTTAAAAAAATAATGTTTTAAAATTCATTGAAACCGTTAAAGTTACCTGCATTTTAGAAGATGGAACTAAAAATCTTAGTGTAGAAAATATATTTAGATATATGCTTGTGACAAAACAAACACTGAGTTCAAGAGTATGAATGCTATAAACACCCGTCTCGACTCGAGGCGGGAAAAAGAATATAATTATTTGTTAAATGAATTTACCTGTAAGTTATACGATAGTTTATTATATGAGTAGCTTGTACAAAGATATATAATCCCACATTATTTCCATGCATTAACCTTTACAAAAAGTCTTTAACATTTATCTTGATCAATATCCAAGGCAATTTAATATATAATAAAGATTATCAGATTAATTTCTCAAGTATCACTTAAATTATGTTCATGTTAAATCTTTGATTTTAGTAATTCATAAAAGTGTGAGCTAATTGAACGAAATGACACTAAAAATTAAAATTCCCATAAGGTTTCATATTTTGTCACAAATTACAAAAATTCGAGTATTCACTTGAAACAAAACTCAGTGAGACCTAAAATATTTATATCTATTTTCAAGATTTAACCCAGGCTTGGAAACGATAATAAAATATTAATCGGTACTCAAATGTCTCACCTCCAACGTACCCACCCAAGATCAACGTCGCAGTCATCCTTCCTAAACGGGTCTTCCCGCTGGCAGATAAATCGTTTACACAAACTTCGACATCCGAGACTCGCTCTCGCGAGCCCGTGCCTTACACATTATATATATCTACAGAATGCACGCTTTTTACCGCGACAAAATGCGTCGCTTCTCTCTCCGCGCCGACGTACAGCAGCGCTGCAGCAGCATCGGCGACTTTGGCAGCGAGCCCGCGGCTGCGGGTATAATTAAAAATGCTCCATCGAGGATGTGCGCGCGCTCGCGCGCCAGTAGCTGCGTTCCCCGCAACGATGTCATTGCTCGGATCGTGGCAGCCGCTCGCGCAGCTTGTGCGTCGAGATGCGCGATACTGAAAATGCAGCGTTGCATGGTTGAAGGAATTACCGTTGATTTAGGTATTTTGGAAAATTAGGAATAGAGAATAGAAATCTAGTAATGGCGTTATCAAGTTCGTTTGATATTTTTGATGGTTGTCGTAGTTTTATTTTAAGTATATTGGTGAATACTGTGACCTATTTTATATTAGCTCTGAGGAGGACATGGAAGCTAAAAATATTTCTGCACGTAGTTTCTTTTATTATTCATTGAATTTTGTGAAAAGATATCTAATGGAACTATGTAATTTCGAATTATCGAGAATTAGACTAATGTTAATCATAATTCGTCATATTAAAACGCAAACGTGAACCAGAGGTTTTTGTTTTTCGTAAATTTTAAGAACTTTATATTGATTAAAGGTAAAGTTTATAGTGCGATTGTTTATAGTTATACCATCCGTTGTATTGACTTCAACCTTAGTGAACTGAGTAGTATATTTTTATGCATTTAAATATTTGAAAATTATTAAATAGGAAATTATGCAGATTTATGTAGCTTTCATTGATACATATTAAGAAATGCATAAACATATGTGGGTCATTCAATTTTCTATAATACTATAAATATAGACACTAATTTGCTTTTGCTTCACTTTTAATATGTACGAGATCTCATTATATATAATCAAATAATCCATGCAATTACAATTTTGTATGCATTTGATAACCATTAGATTATGCTAAACTGTATTTTTCTGAAATAATAATACACATTAAAAGTGCTCTGCCAATTGCTTTGTTTCTTATGGAGCAACACAACATTATTCACCAGTACTTTCAACTTTATTAGTATATCATACAAAACTACCGATTCCTTATTCATAATATAAACGACTTTTCTAACAAGGTTTCCACTACTGTTACTCACATATTTGGACCGATTTGGATTTAATCTCTTTTATTTTCAGCGAAAAGTGTTTTAAAAAAGATATTGTAAAGCTACATGATGCCTCGTTCATTAAGAGGGTACATACATCTTAACTCTGAAATAATTCTTATTATTTTTAGGGCTAGTAAAAAAAAATTTTAATGAAAATTTATTCTAAAGTAAAAAATGTATCCTATTCTTAGGTATAAAATGTACCATTTCATCAGAGGTAAAGGCCGAAATATTGATTTCAGTACCAAAAGTCGAGAGTCTAACTTTTAATGAAAAATTTACTTATATAGTCCAGTGGTCGTAAAGTATAGCATTTCCTGAAGCGGATGTCAATTTTCAAAGTTTTTTTCACTTTGTTTTGACACTGGCTACCCTCGCTACCAAAATCTCGAAGATTGAAAATGATTAACTACTATAATCACTCATTTAAACACAGAATACCATTACATTTTTATTATTTATACGCATTAAAATTGAATATAGCACTAGAAAAGTGTCTCAGAATTGAAATTTCTTCAAGATTTTGGTACTTCAGGTAGCCAGTGTCAAAAAAAAGTGAAAACAACTTGAAAAATTGACACCCGCTTACAGTAAGACGCTATACTTTACGACCACTGGACTATATCAGTGAATTTGTCATGAAAAGTTATACATGGTTATGAATGGTACGTTATATGCATAGCAAAATGGCAAATATTTTAAATAAGTATACATTTTTATTAGAAAATTTGTTATCAAGCATTAAAAATAATAATTAATATTTCAAAATTAAGGTGTACGTATTCTCTTAACATAAGAATTCATGAAATATTGAAAAAATAAGTAGAAAGATAATTTTTAGTTTTGTTTATTTTCTTGAAATTTCATGAATAATTATATTTATATAAAACTTATATTATTCTTTATACATGCTGTTTCTATTTATCAGTGTATAAATAAAACAGATTGAATCCAGTTTGAATCAAATCCAGTAATGTAACGGAAGTGGATGTTCCCTCTCTTGGTAGCCGTACTACACCCGTCTGTTTCTACTCCGTACACATTTCACGTATGTCCGTACCTGTATATCAATATAACATTATCATCATATACTACCAAGTAATCAGTATAATAACAACTCTTTTATACATCAAAATACCATTCCATTATACGAAAACACGTTTTTCGAAATAACAATTCCCATTACACGAACATCTACATAGAAGAGATTAACTCGTATTGAGCAACTAAACAATCTACATAGCTAATCCCTCTTATCCATCTATAAAACTCAATCACCCGCTCATCCAAATCCACTCTCACTACCAATTACTCCCCAATCCACTTACACTCCAATCCCAAATACAACCAGCGCATCGTTACATTACATTCCGCGCTCGTTATCCCCGACGCGTCCGCTTCGCTCTCGCGTGTGTGTACGGAAATCGAGAAGGACGTTGACTCTCGCGCTCGCGCGCGCGCATTAAGTAACGCAATCTTCTGTATTGTACAAGTGCGTATACGGACGCGAATAACGGGGCAGCGGCAGAGAAGGAGAGCAGCAACACAGAGAAAGAGAGAAGGATGAAACGGGGCTGCGACCTTGGCCTTCGCTTCCAAGTGGCGCGCGCGCGCGCGCGTGTGTATATATACACACTCGCGCGCTCGCAACACAACTGTAACTGTCGCCCGGAGCGAACTGTACGCGTGCGAGCGTGTGTATTATATATACACGTGCGAATGCTGGCGCGAGTCGCCGGTGGCTATAAAGCCCGCGAGCCAACCCACACGTATTATTGTAGATATCGAGTGCACGCTTGTCGGTGGCTGCGCGTGTGTTTTGTAGTGCGCTGAGCGCGAGAGCGAGAGTGTGTGTGGTTGTGATATGGGTGTGCTTCGAATGTCGGTGTGTAATGCAGTTTTGCAGTTTGAGCGACGGCGCGTGTATCGGAGATTTTTGAGACCGGTCTTTTTTGTAGGGAATGTAGGCAAGCGTTAGTGTTGAGGCGATACTTATTTTACTGATAATAGGCACGCTGCGTTTAGAATGTTATGGGGCCAAAAAAAGGTGTAATATAACGAAAACTGTAATTTTTCACTGATGATCGGCGCCAGCGTCTATGCAATTTTATATGCTAATAAGCATTCAATCATACTCAAGTGTAGAATGGTATGTTAGAATTTTGAACACCCTGAATAATATTATTCCTTAAATTTAATTATTTCTTATTATGATTATAATAGAAGAGTCCCTTTCATGTACCTGATATTAGAAATATCTTACACTGAGAGTATATATCATAGCTTTAAGAAACGGATTTTAATGAAACTTTGGAAGGTGTTGTTCTGGTACCTTAAAATAATCCCACTCCTGTAGTTTAAGAACCAACCCCATATAGGCCCTTATACTTTAAGATATATTTCGTATGACATTAAATTTGTCTTATTTTAATTTAAATTGGTATATTATTACTTTACATCATAATTATGCATATATTATAGTTAGAACAATTACAAAAGAGAAAAAGAAGTAGATGGAAAGAACTTTAATTTTAGCTTGTTTGTAATTAATACTATATAATTTTTTCTGCAGCTTTTTCAACATATTTTTTGCAAGATTTTTACCTGTTTGACTACAGATAAATACAACAGACAACTCTGGAGAAAAACGTGTATAAAAACTACGGAATAACGTGTATATAAACCTGCAGGAAAATGTGCAAGATATAAAGCTCTGTAAAAAAACATGCAGAAAATTCTGCAAAATTTTTCCATAAGGGCGAAAATGCCTATAAATTCAAGGATTTTTAATTCTTTTTTTGGTGACTTTTCATAAATTTTTTTACCCACTTTGACTTTTGGAATTTTCGAATAAATTAATATTCCTGTACGAACTATCTAATAACGAATGCTGATTAAAAATTTTCATCAAATTTTATTTTATTTCAGATGAATTTCCTTACTCAAATAAATGCAGAGTTTTTACCAAAGCAGACAATAGCTTTTATATCGATACCTCGAGAGGAGAAAATCTGCAGAAATTCCCGCATAATTTTCTGCAGAATTTTCTTCACGATTTTCCACTTTTTAGACCTTGCAAGTTGTTCTGCATGTTTTTCCACGCTTTTTTTTATAAAAAACAAATTTGCAGAAATAAAATTGACAAATCTGCAGAAATAAAATAGACAAATCTGCAGAAATAAAATAGACAAATCTGCAGAAATAAAATAGACAAATTTGCAGAAATAAAATAGACAAATCTTCAGACAAAAACCTTGCAGAAAAACGTGAAGAGTTTGAGATATTTCTTATATTATTAAACAATGATAAATACTGTCGAAATCTGCGCTATCAAAAAATTCGAATAATTGAGTTTTTCAAACAATACTTTATAACTCATAAATAATTTAAACGAAAGTAAATTTAATCATTTGATAGTTACGGCAGCAGTTCTTTTCTATGCATGACAGAAGATATAACAAGATGGACGTGAAAGAGTTTCCATACTGACGTACGCCGTCTTTACCTACTTACATTTTCTCACATAGTTTAATGCGAGTTATTATAAAAAGAGCCTTTCCCATTTATATAATAACGATCGTTCTGATAAAGACTATTTTACTACTAACGTAGGACGCATCAGTGATTCGAGCCGAGACAGCGAGAAATAAGAAAGAATGGCGCGATGACGCGTAAATCTGAGCGTGATGTAACGGGATTCGCATCGTAATGTGTCGCAAAAACCGCGAGAGACATCTGTACACGTGGGCTGATTCTTTTACTTCTTGCATTTTATCTGTCGAATATTGTGATTGAGGAAAACACAAGTCCTTATTAAGATTAATGGTCAATTTAATTTTCATATATTACAATAATTTACATATAAAAAGGTATTATCTTTTTAATTTTAATTTAAAAAAATCCTTTCAAAATTCTGACTAGCACTTTTTTAAAATGTAATAATATTATATTTTTATTATTTTCAATTGCACAATGTATTAAAACATAATTGATTATTTAAATTAAAGTTTTACATAATACAAAATTTTTTTAGTATAATTTCTTGTTAACGTAGAAAATAGTACTTTATTAACAATATTTACTTTAGTATATATTATGTTATAAACAAAAGAATTAGTATTATTATTCTCTTTGACTCTTTTATCGTTCTGGTTCTTCCTAGTTTATTAAATTTCTTTTTGTCTTCAATTGTAATAATATTTCTGCTCGAAATAAAAAGAATAATTAATGAATATCTTTTCATATAATGCTGGTCGTTAACAGGTTAAAGAGACTTCAATTATCATAAAATAGCAATATAGTTTTATATGGGCGATACTGGATATCATTTGTACGTGTGGGCAGTACCGGGCAAGAAATACATTTGATCAATTTACGTTCTATTGTACAAATCAGTTTCTTTGCAGTTGAAGGTTTAGATATCATGTATGAATTGCCAAAAAGATAGGTACACATTGATCCGTACAAAAAATTGTGAGCACTGGAAATTAACTTTCTGAAATTAATTTGTCCAAGAACTTCATGGAGTGGAAGCGAGAAACAGCTGGTGGGCGGTACTGCAATGGGCAGTATTGAGCAGCTCATAACTACTGATAAACAAAATTTTTAAAATTGAAAAGTTTATGAATTAAACGAAACTGTATTAGCAATCTCGTAAACATTAATTGATGCTGAAAGCAGTTAAAACGCTAAAACACATTTTATTGAATTTAGATCTTATTCGTAGACTTGTGAAAATACACGAAACACTTTCTTTAGTATAGTCTATTCTGCAACCAATCTATGCGATTTTTTAGCCATAAAATTTAACGATCGCTTGCGAGTACGAATAGTTTTCAGACTATTTGGTCGATTAAGATGAAGCTCTCGTATTGGCGCTGTTCAGTCGTAATTCCAAACGATTTATGGCACAATTTAGATTCGACAAGATACTTCATTGTTTTGGTCTGTATTGTGCTAAAGTCCATGTGATTACTTTCTCATCGAGAGCTGAATATAAATTTCTCTAACTGGTCATAAGAATTTAAAATTTTTATTTAATAGTATGATAAGATATTTTAAAATTGGAAAATTAATCAATTAAATAATATAGTTATACAATTAGACTATTTTTGTTACTGGTACTATATTTGTTGTGTAATAAGTGATTTGTAAATAGGCTAATAATATATATTTGGATACTTTTTGAAAATTAAATTGTTAATCGTAAATTGCTTATTATTACTTTTAAATGGTGATTTATGATAAAATATATATTTTAACGAAGTGGCTATTCGCGGAGCATAGTGAATATAATACGTCAACAAAAATTTATTCGTAAACGTAATGAGTATATCGGGTATTTAAAAGCTAATATTTTCGCGAGCTTTTTTTTTTCGTTGACGTAAGACCTTTTTCGTGGTCGTAAGATAGTATTCGTCAGCGTAGAGCAATATTCGTCAACATAAGGCAGTATCCATAGCGTGAAGCCACATTCGTCAACATAAGATCTTTTTCGTGGATGCAAGGTAATATTCGTACAACGTAAGACAATGTACGTAGCGTAAAGCCACATTCGTCAACGTAAGACCTTTTTTGTGGTCGTAAGATAGCATTCGTCAACGTAGGACAATATTCGTCAACGAAAGGCAATATCCGTAGCGTGAAGCCAGAATCTTTAACGCAAGACCTTTTTCGTGGACGTAAGCGAATATTCGTCAACGTAAGACGTTTTACGAGGAGGTAAGGTAATATTCATCAACATAGGGCAATATTCGTCAACCTGAGGTAATAGGCGTACCGTGAGGCCACATTCGTCAACGTAAGACAATATCCATAGCATAAAGCTACGTTCGTCAACGTAAGAACTTTTTCATGGGCGTAAAATAGGATTTATTAGTAGGACCTCTTTCGTAGAGGTAAGGTAATATTCGTCAACGTAGGACAATATTCGTCAACGAAAGGCAATAGGCGTAGCGTGAAGCCACATTCGTCAACGTAAGACCGTTTTCGTGGACGTAAAGTAGTATTCGTTAACGTAATACAATATACGTCAACGTAAAGCAATACCCATAGCGTGAAGTTACATTCGTCAATAACAAGATTTTTTTGTTGAACGCATGACTTCTTTTTATCGTAATGCTATATTCTTGGCAAAAGGCAATATGTTCACGAAAAATATAAAATACTTACGTTATTTTGCGTTACGTTCCCGAATAACGTTTACATGAATGTGTATATGTCAATGAAATCCTTATGGTCACAAAAAATATTTCTCTAGGGAGGTTATGTTCCTACGAATATGGCTTTACCCTACGCATATTGCCTTACTTGACGAATATTGCCCGACAGTTGACGCTTACGTTAACGAATAAAATTTATGTTCACGAATAATCAGTACGTTCACCTAAAAGCTTGATGAACACTTAAGTTACAAATAATATTCGTGAACATAATATATCCACAAAAAATTACGTTCGCTAAAAAAGTTCTCTTGAGTAATCTGTTAAGTTCACGAATTCTTTTACTTTGACATAATATATTCACGTAAAAGATACTAATTCGATCCATATTTTAATTTGTTATGCTCGTTTTCTCGACTATCTGGGTTTGTTCGTATCAAACATATATTAGTACGAATAATCATTTTAATTAAACTTTCTTTTTCAGATTTTGAATTCTTTCATATCCCATTCCAGTTCCATGATCTACCTATCTTCAGATATGCAATATAATCACTCCAATGATATAAGAAGACTTATAGAATTTTTCTGTCACTTGATTACATCATGTTCTACATTCTGCCACCATATCCTCATGCTGCTCTACATCGAACATCTACATCCTCCCATACTCTAACTTTACTTTCCCCTCCTTTTTCCTACCTTCATCCTATCCTATCATTACTAAATTCCTCAAGAATCTCATAACCCAACACTTCCCTCCCGAATTAAAAACAATAAACTCTATTACACACCGCGAGACACAAAAACAAAGAATTGTCATCCGCGCGAGAATGCATCCCCAGGTGTGTTTCATAACACTCGAGGCGTCTCCGGCGCGCGAAGTAGTAATAACCCGTCGTTTTTAATACAAACGATTAAAATCCGCGGGGAAATGTTGCATCAGACGTCAAGCGACGTGGGTGCGCGCGCGCTCGCGATAACGCGAATCACGAGCAGACGCCGCCGACGCGACGTGGTTAGGCAATGGATTTTTTTTAACCCTACCGTCCGTTACCCCCTAATTTTGCCGTCTGCGAGGCGACTGTTTAATAATCGCGGGCCTGTGAGTAATTACGAGCAGTGTTCGATTTTTCGGCTTAATTATGTTTGGATTTGGCTTGTGTCGGGTTTGATAACGGTTTTTTTGGTGGACTGTGTTGTGGTTTGCTGTGTATCTGGTGCACTTGGTTGATAGCGGGTAACATGTTTTTTTGATTACAGATGTAGGATTTTAATTATGAACATGAACGTTTTGCTTGTAAAGTAAAATGAGTTTACGATTTTATAAAAATCTTTGAGTGGTATATATGCATTTTCAATTTTATTTACTCATTACTTCTTTTATTGAGTGTACAGTAAAGCCTCATTATTATGCGGGCGTTCATGTTTATGAGTAAAATCATAAATTTTATTCCTGTTAACGGGAAAATAAGAAAAACTACTATCAATACGTTCATGCATAAATTATTTTTCTTGAGTAAAATTTGATTTCATTAAAATATAGGTATTATATAAGAAGTGGTTAAATATGGAATATTTATTTAATAACATAATGTTTATATATATATTCATATTTTTAGTCTGTTTGCATTTACTCATGTTGATTGATTGACGCCCTGTTTGCCTAATCAAATTAATATAAACCAGGTAATCGCCTCTGTTATTGGGACCAAAAAGTATTTTTTGTAACACATGTACCACTTTCGCGATTTTTGATACACGTTAAGAGGGCCCAAAGTAGCCGTTTTCCGACAGGCGGACAAAAAAGTGATTAGCAGTAGTACTAATTTCTGATTTGCACATACGCACACACGCACACCCACGTACAAACACACACACACACACACACACACACATACACACAGACACACACACACACGCACACACACGCACACGCACACACACACATACACACACACAAATATACACAAACACAGACACATACACACACACATACACACACACACACACACACACATAAGCTACAAGTATACAATCTACAGGTGCGTGTTTTCCGTGTCGCAAAACAGCTATATTTGAACCCACTTTCGATGCATAAAAAGCGCATAATCTGTACATGTGTCACAAAAAATATGGTGTGCAACATGTGGGAAGAGGCCTTTTTTCCTTGTGTGTTTGTAGTGCTCGCCTTCGACTCATAATGCAAACTCACACGCGGGCAAAAACTAGCCTACTCCACTCTCTTGGTACATAATATACTATTGTAGTTCGTGTTATTCGAATTTCATGTCGATCGGGAGGAATACGTATAAGAACCTGTACAACCCCTGTGGAAGAACTCTACAGAAATTTTCGCAAGATTTCCTGCAGAATTTTTTACACGTTTTTTTTGCAAAGTATTTAGAAGTTTTGAGTATTTTACCAAACATCTTGGAGAAATCTCTACAGATTTTGTCCTTAAAAGAACTGTGCCGGTACCTTAGTTTTTATTCTAGTTGGCCTGAGGTTTGAGATTTCCGAGTTCATGTTCACGAGAGTTAACTGCATTCCTATGTAATGATTTTAGAAGACCAGATATTTAACCTTCGGAAAAGTCTCTTTATATCAATAATTTTATTAATTTAATACCTTTTTTATTTATTGTGCAACGCGAAGTTGACTCTCGACGAGATATTGAGTATGAGGTGTAATGTGTTGTTCATATAAATTGCATGAATCGAAGCGTTTCTTCAATATTTAAAGAACACAATTAACAAGTAAAAGATGGAGAACAGTATAATTTGATTAGATTTATTAATACATACATATATAATCATTCATTTTGATATGTTAAAAATTATAACTATCAATAATTTATTATTACCTAAGAAATATTATTTTCTAATGTGACAATTTACAATAAATCCTCATTCATAAAGAAAAACGAATCTGCAATTTAAGATTGCATTTTAGTTTTTAATATTTCCGATTTTATTGTGTATTGTTTCTTTATAATGTAACAAATTAGCAAATAAAAATCAATCATTTGCTAATAAAACAATGTTTTTCTTTCATCGTGTGCAAACAATAGTTAATTTAAATTTTATTTTCTAATAATTACAACAGAGTCTTTAAACTTTTGTTTATTTTACTGTATTCACGTTCACTCACAACAATAAAACTATGTCTTTGGCAACCTATTCCAAATTTCGTATTTCATATCGCTACATAATTATCATTAACGGCTCCTCATAAAAGACCAAAACAATATCCTTTTATCTGTCAATCTCTAAAAGTCTCACATTCCCATCGAGAAAACGCTCGACTCGTAAAATTTCTTTCAACCGCGCCGTGCAATATTACTCCCCTTATCTGAGACGCGAAAAACTTAACTTAGGCCCTCGAAGTCTCGAAACTTCCGTAACTCTCGCGAGTAATCCCGCACTGGATGTGTTAAAGTACAAATTGTAGTTATAACAAAACTTGATTTTCTTAGGAATATTTTCAAATTGGAAATAATTGAAGATCCTTACTTTTAATGAAAACAGTAATTCATCATTTTTTCGAAATGGCTAATTTGTAGTGAAGAAGTGTATTATAAATAGTTTCATTTATACCACTGGTGCATTGTCATGAATTCTCATTAACAATAGTGGAACATTTTTTTACATTCACTAAACTAAAATGTTCATGTTTGAAGTTTACACATTTTTAGGTATAATTTCTAAAATTTTCGTACTGTTGTTTTGAAAAAAAATCTGATACGTCATACAAGAATAACAATAGCTAGCCATTTCAATAAAAAAGTTTGGCTATTAATATAAGATGTGCCTAATTTACTGTACACATCATGGTACAATCTCATCTAACTGAGTATATATTATATATCATGTTTCAATTTCAGCATCTTTTAATGATTTTTACATACGTTTCATACGTTTCACGCTACAATTCAGTATTAAATAGAGTCCAAGTCATAAAAAAACCCTATTATATACGAAGACCAGAAATAAAATTAACTTTCGAACTCGTTTCTAACGACTACAACTACCTCACAGAAGGAAAAGAAATCCCGATCCAGAACACAAGGCAGTCCGCGCGTGCTCATATCGACTTTCCGAAAAACTCGCGACACGCCCGCGCGCCCATTTCGATACATTTACTTATAACACCTATATACACTCTCCACTCTCAATATAATACAAATGGCGAGTGCCAGTGAACAATGAGGCGGGTGGCGATCGGATTTCAGGAGTGTCAGCGTCTTTTTCGCTCTCTCCATCCTACGTACAGCCACGTACATTAATACCCATACCCACCGTACCTCGAAACGAGGCATTGTGCGTGTATACAGACCGCTTTGAAGAAAAAAAAAAGAGTGCCCCCTTCGCGCGACTCAGGCGGCCGTGTCGAGAGACCGTAAAGATAACGAGTCATTTGTCAGCGCGGCTCTCTGCGCGTCCCGGAAACTCTAAACGAAAAAAAAAAGAGGGGGGGAGCGTGTAAAAAAAAGGTCTACGAGAGAGATAACCCAGTCCGATTGTGTGTGCGCGCGCGCGACGTGACGTAATACCGGCGGCGCGGGAAAGTGTAACGCGGAGTCTGGAAAAATGTGAGCCCGAGAATCACAATAATTTGCACGAGCCGCCGACGCTCTTTTCATTATGACGCTGGAGCTAATTCGCGCTCGTGCATCAGAGAAACCCCTATAATTCCTTTCGCGGGCGCTGCGCGCCGTGTTTCGCGCAATTTATATTGTCATTTCTCTGGGACGGAGAAGAGCGGAGTTCACTGGCTGTCGCGACTGTGTTTTGGCGGCGGCTGGCTCGCGCGAGAAGCGACTTTCGGCTAAATTGGAACGTGAGATTGGATTTTTGCCGTCTTTTTTGGCCGCTCTTAGGCGTTTGTTTTGTTTCCGAGGTGTTTAGTTTGATGGCGTTGTCGTGATATAATCTCGTGACTTTGTTGTATAATTTTTCGGTTTTAGAGTCTGTATAAGATTTATCCGGTAATATGGAGTACTAAAAACAATTTAAAAAGTGAATTTTGTGTACGATAATAAGTATTATTTTTCCTTGAATGCTTGGAGTATAAAATGGAATAAGTTTATTTTGAAAATTTGGAAACCCTCATAGTCGTTTTGACAGTTATAGTATATTAAATTGTAATTCTAATGATTCAAATTTAGCAATAGAACAATTTTACAATAATTTGTAAAAAAAAAAATATAGTGAAAAGAAAATAAATAATAAAATCTGAAATGAAGTATACTTAATTTTAATGAAATAAATCAGCTTAAAAACTCTTGCAAAATAACATTTTTAGCTTTAATTAAACGTTATTTTTGAATATTAATACTTTAAGGGGACAAAATAACCTTAAAATTTTAATTAAATTGATTGTACATTTTTAGGTAATAATCAATTATTTATCAATTTATCAATTATTATTCGGTCACCTAACGAAATAGCTACCGAAGGGAAACTGTTCTTTTCTCATCGTCCACATGATTTTGAGAGTACTAAGCATCGGAATGAACTTTTCCAAAGGTTATTTTGTATGCAATACAATTAATTCTAGTGAAGGAATTTGTATTAAATATTCACAGACATAAGTTATATATATAGTCTCTGAAAGTCAAAATTGTTTGCTTTTTTAAGTTTTTATCATAAATTTTCGATTTAATTAAAATTTATAAAACTTTAATTAAAATTGAAGGTGATTAGGTTCTCTTAACACTATCTTTTTTCCGTTGGGAAAATCTTCATTTCAATTAATTTTTTTTAAACGCTTTAAATTTTCTAAACAGTTTATGTGCATTGTTACTTATTGAGTTTTACGAAATTCCATAATTTCATATTAAAAACAAAAAAACAAGTTATACCATACCATGGTTTACCAGTAGCTTATACGGAATTGAAGTATTATAGTAATGCTATTACAAATAGAAATTAAATTACTCTCAAAATTAAAATTGTTATTTCGGTAATAAAAGTTGTTATCAAGATTCCCAGAAACTTAAATAAAATCAACAACAATATATCACATCCATCTCATAAACCCGAAATCCTTTCACACCTACACTTTTAATCAAACTCCCATTCAAAAAGCGATTCATCACGAACCAAAAATCAACGCCATCGCATACGAACGCAACCAAGCAACTACACGCGGTACACGCGCTCCTCACTTTCACGGCCCATGCGACGCCCTACCAACCAAAAAACGCCCAAGAAAGCCCGAACAAAAAAACCCATAGCGAACGCACACCCAACAAAAACCGGAGACAACAAAACTCGCGGAAAAAGCATTTCGTGCGCCTTCATTTTTTGTTTCGTTCGCGTCCCGGACCGCAGCTCGCCTCGCGCTCACAAAAAAGAAGACGTGCGGCTTGCGAGACGAGAGCATACGCACGCTGCATGAGAATAAACGAGCCGCAGCGTTTCTATTTTTCGCGGCAGTGCCGATAATGGAGTACACGAGAGGCCCACCGAGCGCGCAATAAAAGGAGCTGCAGCGCGAACGCGAACGCGAGCGTGTGCGTGTGTAAGCAAAGTGCGCCCGCTGACTGGCCTCATAATGAAAGTGAAATCGAGGGCGCCGCGCGCTGGCTTTGCGCTCTCTGTGTGTGCATGCGCCCGCCCGCCGCACCCCACCAGTGCTACCGCGCCGAGCGACTCACCGAGTGTGTATATAGTCAGCGGAGTCCTGATGGTTTGCCGGCAGCAGGGGGCACTCACAATCGGGCGGGGATGATACAGTGGTGAATTATTTGCGTGCGAGAGTGCTCTCTTGGGATCTTAGAGTGAGAAGTCGGTCTGGTAGTTGGTGAATTGGGAACAATTTGGCTAGAGTGAAAATTCGAATCTTATGAAGTTTATTTGTAGTATGGTTAGAGTGATTTTTAATATGCAACGCGATATAATTGTCGTTCGATTTTTGGATGCAAATCCACTTCGTAAGAGTCGAATTTTTACTCTTGGCAATTTGGTCCGATTTTACCCACTTCTAAAAGTAACTGCTCACTCTAAGAACTTACGGGAGTATTTCTAAGATTTAGATGCAGAGACAATTGACATATATTGGGAAGTTCCATGAATTTTTTTCTTCGTCGGTGTCTACGATGTGGATAAACACCAAGCCAATTTTTAATTCGGTTTAAATTTTAAATCTTTAAAAGCTGAATTAAGAAATATTATAGCTGCTTTAAATTTCATTGATGACGTCCTATCTCAATACTTTCAATGGATGTCGATAATAAAATGTGACGTTTCAAACATCACGTATGTAGCAATGTAACTTCGTTAGTTTTTTATGTATTGCAAGAGTTTTAAATGTCACAAACGAAAAATTTGTTGAAAAACTTGTTGATATATCATTATAGTATTCGATTCAATTTCAGGATGATTTGTATGACTTCTAATAATGCTTTTTACTAATTCTCTCGTAATTTTTATTTAGACCAAGGGTTGAATCTTTTTCGAAATTTTAGTTAAAAATTTAGCTAAATAATACTATAAAAACAATATTAATAATGTAATGATTAGCCATCTCATTCCTTGTGCGCCTTACTTGAAACATTGAAAATGTTTGCTGCGATTATGAGTAAAAGTTTTATCTAAAAGCTCTTTAGATATTTTTGTATAAACAAAACAAGAACCACTCTCTATTTTTTGCATTGCCATTAAATTAACGAGCAGTAATCGGTAACTGTATAGTGCTATAATATCTGCGTGATGTTTCGTCCCGTTTGAGCTTGACTGTTATCTCTTACGGGAATTTTAATCAAGCGGATTTTTTTTGTTGCTTTTAAGGTCAGGATCCAAATAAACTACATTGTGTTTCATAATGTACATTAATAACTACTTAAATAAATTGTAAATAAACTTTAGACTGTAAATAATAATAATTAATAAGCCATCCCGTGATACACGGCACGCAAAAAAGTTTCCTCATAGTGTACACCATTTCAGCAGTTCTGCTGATGAAAAGTAAAAAAATCTTAATCAGTAAGTGGATGGCTCTGGTTGATAGCAAATTAATAAGTTTATTGCTTTATTGATATTTAAAATTACAGAGAAACGTGAAATAAAAATATTTCTATATAAAAACATGGACCAGTAATTTTTTTCATCCATTTTTTAGTATGATTTATTTTTAATAAAACTATAATATTTAATATGTTTTATAAATCTGGATAAGAAAAAAATATAAAAAGTTACATTTCTAGCATGTATACAAATGCTATAGAATCTCTTTAAATAGGATCTCGAAGAGATTATGCTCCACATCATGCAATTTGGAATATACACCTCCTAAAATTTTTTTACACATTTTTCAGTAAAAAAAGATATTTACTCAAACCGATTACTACTGATTGTTAAATATATTTATTTAAATTTATTATTGCTACAAAAATAAAAATGACTAATAACTTTAAATACAAACTCTTCGCATGTAACTATATAGAGCAGCATTTAAATTTGTTGTGACAAATGCTAATTAATAATTAAAAACTAAGCAGAAGTTAATAACAATGCATAAGTTGCTTCTGTCTATTAAGGTAGTTATTCCCTAAAATGAAAAGTCTCGAGAAACTTATTTTAAGAAAAATCAATTATTATCTCAAAGAATATCCCTGCAAAATTTCAGATCGCTGTACCATATAGATTTTGAGTTATACTCATTCAAAGTGCCCACGTTTCGGGTCTTAATTCAATAGAATATGGAAGTCTCGAGAAATGTCTGAAAATTTGGGAAAAATTAGATGAAATCCTGATATAGCATATATTTTCATTTCCATAAGTTGGTCGATAAAGTAACGAAATAATATTTATTCAAAGATCGTAAATCTCACGTTTGATCATAACTACGTGAGTCAGAAGTTGATGTTTCCTCTGTAATGTATATATTTTTCATTTCAATTACATTAAAACAACATGAAAATAATTATTTTCTGCTATACTTATTTTACATATAAAGAAATTCATGTTGAATGAGATTTTTATTTTTCACCTTTGTTTTGACTCACATAGTTTAACGAACAATAAGTGATCACTTTCTTCGATAAATAATTATTTGATTACTAGTGAATTTATATAAGATACATAACTACAGCAGATTCAGTATTTAAATTTTAGTAACATGAGATGTACGTTCTAATTTTGTTTCAAATTTAAATTATTTTCATGAAAAGTAAAATGTTTGTTTCTAATTAAATATTTCTGGTAAAATAATTCTATTCATGAATTGAGCTTAAAAATTATGCATTTTAAGCAAGTTTCAATCTTGGTTTATCAATATGTCGATAAGAGAGTGACAGAAGAAGATTATTTATTGAATGTTTTTTTTGGCTATCAGAATGACGCAATGTATTTAAATTTGTCAATTCATCAATTTATAAATATTTATTTCATTTTAAAGGAATGGAAAAAGTACCAATACTGGAGTACTTTATTTCACTGTGCCTGAATTAATGAATATTCGTTTATATATTTTTATAATTTGTACAACGATGCAGCACGTCCGGAGGATCGTGCGAGCACACTCCTCTACTCTCTGATTTTTTAGTTTTACAAACTACCGATAGGTAGCTGGCGTACAACAAGATTTTCTATAGAAACATGAATCTTCTAGAGAAATACTCATCTGTTGAAATGAAAGAAAGTGACTAAATTAGGGGAGGGGGGGGGATGTTTCACCTACGCTCTTCCGGGCCTTTAGAAACTTTGTTTTTATAATAAATTGATTCGTAACGATAAAAATTACCTTTTAAAATTTTTCAGTTGAATGATTTGTAAAAGTTATAAAATTCATTAATTATATTTATTGTTAATTTTATTAAATTGGTTCCGGAACTAATAAATATTTCAGCATAAGTAGAATAATTTCTTTAATTTTACAACATTGTGAATGACCCTTTACATGAGTCGCGTCAGGCGGCTCAACGCACGATGCAAAACGGGCGCACCGGAAAGCTTTTATTTTTCCTCTTTATCTCGATGCACGATCCAACGTCGGTTCAGTTCTTATTTCTACACGCGATTACGTTTCTTTTTTTTTATTACGCGCAAGTCTGTCTTTCCGCGTTTTTAGTCCCTTACGACCGATTGAATATGAGTTCTTTTTTGCGTACGCGAGCGAGCGAGAGTTGGCGTTTCTCTTGATCTTAAAGATAGATTTTAATTATGTGAAAGAATGCACTGTCGAATGCGCCTGCGTTGGGAACGCGCAGTGAGGGTGTCGAATTACGCTGACATTACTTAATTAATATGCCTGTGTTACGTATTCGCAATATAATAATAGCATGAAACCCAATTTTTTGTTTAAATTATCTTTCTTTAATTTTTTATAATGTTTGTTGTTATGCATAATTGACTAAAATCTATTCACATGTTTTAGTGTTCAGATACTCTGTATTAATTATTATAAAGCTGTGAAAAAGCATAAGATATATATATTTGAAGATTAAGAGTTCAATTTGTGTACATTTATATTGAAATCTATAGCAAATACGTAATCTAAGATAGAATCTTTTCCGTGATTGCTTACTTCATTGAAGTAATATGATTTGTAATTTAAGTTTAGATGCTGCTCGTTTTGACAGTTTTATTACTAAAAGTAATTGGTACATAAAGTTATAAATAACATGATTTTAATAGTAAAAAATATTTTTAAACCTCTTGTTAATTATTTACAGAAATAATAATTTCATTCGTAACTAAAGAAAATTGTCGATTAAAATCAAGTATTTTGGAACATATTTTTATGAAGAATTAGTTAGTTTCAATAAGTCATAATTATATACATAAAATGAGATACTATAATTACTAACAAAATTATTACGACTTTACTTAAACAGATTGTTATTTAAATAATCTTTTTTTATTTTCATACGTAATGTATGTTTATCAGTTTTATATAAATCCGTATGAGTACAACAAATTTTACCAAGAAGTCAAGAATCTGGCATGTAAACTTAAGGGCTCAAAGTTATCATCCACAAGATTTATTATCTCTCGTGTTATCACGTCTGACACACATTTCTTCGACTTCCAGAAATGTTCTTTCTCTGGAATAATTTTCTTGATCAAATATACGCTCTTTTCTTCTACGCAGTTAAGCATCATTTATACTTGTAATATTTTATGCTGTTTATATATATAACGAGTTGGAAAAAACCTATAGCGTGCTTATGTTCATACAATTTTTAATCAGCTTAAAATTTTTTCTTTTCTAAAAACTTTTTAATGCGAGATTATTATATTATATAAATTATATTATACAATAAATATTAAAATGTTATATAAAATTATTAAATTACACTTGGATAATTGTTTAATTACAGGATCAATAAGTTTCTATCATCTTCATATAAAATATGCAAATTATACATTACAGAGAAAATGGCGTTAGTATGTATCTAGTATATATGCTTTTATAAGTTTTTAATATTTATTTAATAGTATAATAAACATAATAAGTAAAACAAATATACCTATATCGTTTTTTGCAATAATATAACATTTTCTGTATATAAACTAATATTTAATTTTTTATCAACATAATTCTGTATTTAGTAAAAGACACGTCATTTTCGTAACTGTATTGAATGACTGTATTACAAGCATTAGCATTTGCAACCGACCAAAAACTGTACAAACTGTACAAATAAAAGCACGCAGAGAATCATTTTAATCAACGAACGTTTCTTTAAACGAATTTATTGACTCATTATCCACCAACGATACATCAAGTAAAAAGAATCCCATTCCACTCTAATATCGCAGATCAAATTAAAGAAGAGGAAACAGTAAAACTCCGATCAAACATCATAAAATTAAAAAAAGAAATCTACATAATCCCAAGATAATCAAGAAGTCTATTTTTAGCTCCCGAATATAATATCCAAACTGTTATTCAATGAATCTTTAAGAAGCCTCTCGCCGTACACAAACACTCGCTTGCATAATTTTCAATAAAACACAAGAGTCACTTTTGATCGCGGATTCGCCTGCGCGCGCCGCCGCGGATGAGAGCATACCCACAAAGGAGGAGGAAGAAAAGGAGACGAACCGCGAGGGAAGGAGAGAGAAAGAGCGAGCGAGGCATTCTCGGTTGATCGCGCCAGCGGAAACTTTCACTTTTTTCACTGGCTCGCCCTCCCACCGACGCGCCATCAGCTCGACCGGCTATGGCCGGAGACCGGAGACCGAGGCTATCGTGCCATTGGCTTGTGCTTTTTGGTGGATTTCCTCTTGTTCACTGGTCCTCTTACGCTTTGACTTATGGAGCTCTCTCTTTTGCCTCTTTTATTCATGTACTTCCTCGTTTCTTTAAGAATTTTTTTTCTTCTTAATATTACATTTTATTTGGTAAAAAATTGTATAATATCTTTAATTATTGAGAGAGTAATGGTTAGGAACTTTGGAAACATTTAGTTTCAAGTTTATATTTTTTTTTATAAAAAAATGAATAATTGTCTCTAATTTTTAGAATGTAAAAGATAACAGAAGATAAGACAATTGTAAGATTTACAATATTAAAGCTGAAAACTCGTATATAAACTTTAATTAAAAGAAGTTGGGTTTACACAATAAATCATGATTCGAGCGCGTTTGTTGTTTTAAAGATCCAATATTGCTTTAATATTATGATTATTATAGCCACTAGGTATTATGAAATTTGTATTATCATCTATGTATTGTTGTCTCTATAAAGCCCTCTAGATATCCTATATAAAACATTGACATATTTTTTATTATATTATCAGAAGTATTAAATAATTTAACCTAATTATATAATCGTATGTCTTATTCAATTATAGTATATTTTTCTTGTTTTGCTTAGTTTTAGCTAAACAAGAGTTACGTTTTTAAAAATTATTGAAACTAAAATCGAAATAAAATAAATTATTTACTAAATTTACTCTGCTTTATCGATGCTATACACTATTCATGTATATTCATGCAGTAAATACAGAATTACAATTTTGTGAAATGATTATATTATTATACATTAATACATACATAACATAATATTCACTAAAAAGGGTTTCTAGTAAAGTAATAATGTATCTGTTTTGCATGACCAATTCAAATACAATTTTATTTAAAGTACAAACTAATTTTTTCAAAAGTCTCTATATATATCAAACTAGGCCACTATCTCACAATAATCGGCACCATCAAATACTTTTCATTATCTACATACACATAATATTTCCCTACACATTCATTTCCACCTCCCATCCATCCTTCGCCCCTTATTTCCCGTAACATCTTCTTCTTCCCCTCAATTCTCCCCAATATCTCTATCGCGATCTCTCCTCTCCTCTCCTCGAACTCCGCTATATACAGTTCGATCGCTCGTGTCCCACTTCCCCGCAACGGCTTCCTCGTTCGCCTCCTTCGAACCTCGAGTTCGCCTCTTTCTCTTTTACTCTTGCGCCGAATCGCGCGATATCCTTGCTAGGCTACGCGCGAGGCTTCCACCGCGAGATCCTTATGTAACTGACACCATTCCACCGCGGAGTAACCGGGACAAAACAACGCCGCGCCGGTTTTATATGTGGAAAAGCACGCGCGCTCACGCCCACGAGGACCATCGCACGCGTGCCAAAACGTACTTTACAATGCGTCGTATGTCTATCTTTTTGAAAGTTAATGGGCAAGCTTATGCAAGGTGTTGGTGGAGCTGCTTTTTGATTGATAATACGGAGGACCGGAGATCTTTTGATTCGAATATAATTAATATTATGTTATACAAAAAGTGATGATTCATTTTTTAAAAGTGTTGATAAAGTAATTGCTAAAATTCCAAATTCTGTGGTATAAATGACTTTTTCAGCTTATTAGCACTGGGACTATCAACTGTAAATATAATGCTTATCAGCAATGATTAAGGATTTATACTTGCGCTCATTCATTAAGCATATTTTTTAAATTTCCTTCGAACTATAGAGGTAAAATTATTGAAAGTTCAAATTATAGAGGTCGACTTATCCTCCAAAATATTTTTGGTAGCATGCGTATGAGTTCGAATAATGCCTATAGTTTTTGAAATTAACGATGTTCGAATTATCAAGATTCCACTTGCGCTGTAACATAAATAATCTTTTTTGTCTGCATTATGATTTTCTAGACACTGTTTCATTAATTTGGATGAAAATAAAGATGATCATTGTATGCAGATAAAATATATTGTGCACGATGGTTTTGGAAAAACACATGAACATAAAATTGATGCGACAGCGATGTAGTAAAAATGATGCTATTTCTGCCATGCACTTTGTATTATGAATGGGCAAAAATATTATAATAACACATATAAATATTTATTATATCATTTTAACTGATTTAATTCGAGAAAAAAATTAAGAAAAATTTAATTATAATTAAATTTATACTACTTTCTTCTGTAAAAAGTTACATAATACACTGTATACCTATTATCATTATAATACATCAGCTCATCTTTATTTAGTAATAGAAAATAGAATCCGACGTGAAATTGTTGTATCGATAGAAGACTATATTACAAAATGCACACATACACCAATTAAATAAAATTTCATCCATCTATTAGCGCCAAAAAAATCAAAACAAAGCGAAATCACCATTAATACAATAAATCCAATCATCTCAGACGAACTCCCCGATAATCCTCAATACACAAATACACCTCGAATAAAAAGGGATTTTTCTTATCTCAAAGTAGCATCATCCATGATTTCGCAAGGCGCCCCCCGGCCGACTCATCCGCGAGAGGCGCCCCGCATTCGAGCGAAAGAAGAAGAAGAAGAAAAAGAGGTGCGCGGGAGAACTGGAGCGGATTCGACGCGCGATCGTTGCATAGGAGCCTCTACAATACGGCTCTGGTTTTTTCTCTTCTATAAAGTCTTCTTTTTGCCGTGGGCGGCGGCGGCGACAAAAGTTGCTTTTGCAATTTTCCCAGGCGCCGTGCGACGCTCGGCTAATTCGCTCCATGCAAATCGCGCGAAAATTAGGTAACAAGCGGCGCGGCAGCGGCTGCGTTCTGAAAAAACGCATCGAGAGCGCGAGCAACTCGCGCCCTGCCGAAAATTGTAGAAATGGCGCTGGTTTATTGCAAGTTGGTCGAAAGAGTGTTTAACGTGAACGACGTAACTCATTGGAGAAATCATGTAGTTTTGAGCAGTGTTGGTGTTAGTAAATCATAGTTCTCACTTCATTTTTTCAAGCGTTAAATTGTCATATTAGTATTCTTGATGTTCGTATATGGTTAGTAATGTAAGAGGAATTACTTAAATGCTTTTTAAAGTTATAAAGTAAATAATAATGCAGGAAGTTAAACGAAATAGATTTCAAGATGTTACTATTTTGCTATACAAATGCACGAATCACGTTAATAAGTTATAATCATAGTTTATCGGTCAAGCATAATTTTTCTTTCGATACCGATACTAGAGAAGAATGTTCAATTTTTAAAATCGTTTTCTACATAAGTTTGATAATATGAGAGTGTAGTTATATAAAAGTTAGTTTTAGATTTTCCGTTAATTTAAAATAATTGTGCAGGAAAGTTACTTTGATCAAAGCAAGTTTCTGATAGTTTTTAACATATATATTATATGCAAGACTTTAATTTCGAGAATATATTGATTCTTTGCACTAATGCAGTAAATAAATCTAGTTAAATGACTGGTAATATTTTGCTATTTTAATTGAAAATTCAAGCAATAAGTGATGATCTTATGTTTCAGATACAAAATTATTGAATGGTATTGCGAAAATATGTCATATTTGGTAAAATGCAATAAAAAAAATGTATGATTTTTATAAATGAATAAATTAATATTTAAAAGAATAAAAGTCGTACACGCCTTTGCAGTATTTGCTATCATCTTACAATAAAAGTTTCATAATTATTATTTAACATAAATAAAATTAATTAAATATATTTATTTTATTATTAGTATTATCAACTTTGAAATATTATAAATAATGAGTTAATTATTTAATTAAAAATGAATTGATCGAGCACGATTATCTTCTGAAACATTTCCTCCTTTCGAAATCCATCCAATCATCCAGTTCGCACAAAGAATTCCAATTGCGATCAGCGGCCGATCACAGCCAAGCTCGTTCCTTTTCCATCTATTTATTTCAGTGAGCGTTTTATGCCCACTCTTATTGCACATAATGCACAATGAATATTAATACTTCTGAGGTTAATAGTACTACGGCAGTTAATTGCACATGCAAATTCGCCAGATGCGCAACTCAAATGAAAGGAAGGAAGCATTTGTATCTCTTAGGTGTAAATGTTTTTTATCGTCGTGAAACGTTGTAATACGTATACATGTTTTTCATTAAATTGCAATGGATTTATAATTTTCAATGGTGGTAAATTAGTTACATTTTATAAATTTGTTTTAGTTGACCTGTACGGCTGATTAGATCGTTATTATCTGAGACAAAATCATTAGAACAACTTATTAATATATGGGAATCAAAAATGTATTATTTGTTGTAATTATAATTTATCTGAATTTTAAAATATAAACCAACATTCTACTAATAGATGATGCATTTTTCACCAAAACGTAAGTCTTTCTAATATTATTGTTTTTATATAATAAATTATTATTAGAATCGTCATACTACAATCATTAATTAGATTAAGTCTCTGTATACATATTATGAAACTTATACATACAAAATTATAACTCAAGTTATCAATCTCATATAAATAAATTCCCTTACACATACTGAAAATAGCTCTAAAATTTTATTAAACTCCCTAGAACATATTTTCTCCGCGTTACATAATGAATCCGATCTAAATACATAACCTTAAATCACCTGCACCATTATCCTAGGCCTCTAATAAGAAAAGTCGACGAAAGAATAAATAAAAAACGTACATTACATCTCCACCATAAGTCACATGTTACAAAACTTTGGTATATTCCGTACCTATATGTATATTATTTAATCTACAGAATACGAGTCGTCGAGAAAGAGATCGAGAAAGAGAAAAGGGTCAACAACATCAATCCCCATCATGTAACGCAAACATACAAAATTATTTCCCCATAACTCTTCCATAGAACATAAAGGAAACAATATGAGTGCAGGTATCGACGTTTCGTTTTCCGAACAATCGATTAACCATCACCGGGTGATTAATTAGTTGGTTTTCACCCAGCTTTATTATATATACACACGTAACACCCAACTTCTCGAATTTGATCTTTGACGCTTTTCGCTTGCACGCTGCGCAAAGTCCCCTAAATTGGCACTTTTTGACTCCTTCGAAGATTTACAGCCTCCAGACGCAATCGACAGTCAGAGACTTTCACTCTTTCTCTCTTCAATGTGCGATTAACGCCTCCTGAATTCTTGTCAATGGTCACTTCGTTAACGGGATATAATACAGAAAGATAGTACGCATTTAACGATACAAGCTTGTGTAAGAACTCGAAAAACAATATGAGTATTTAAAGTATATTTTGCCTTTTCAATATTCAAAGATTGACAAAAATTTTTCTCGTGTGCGCATATATATGTAAAATAAAAATGTGGCAAGCGTAGGTTAAAAAGGAAAAATGTAAATAAGCTTCAATTATTTATACTTTTTTTTAAGATTCAACATTTGCCTTAATTGTCACCTTAACGGTATAAAATACTATAAAATCTAAAATTCAGAATTATTAATTTTTTGTATGATTGGCTCATAATATCATGCAGATATTGTATTTGAAAATGATATTGAAATTGTATAACAGAACTATTGAAAGAAAAATGAGAAAGAAACATAATTTTTAGTGTTTAAAGGCAGACGCTCTTTACGATGAAACTTCTGACCGATAAAACTGAAAGTCACCTAGCGTACTCTTGAAGTACCAACATCCAATATATGTACAGATAGATATATTTTGTTTTCTTCGATATTCAGACCAACACACATTTAACCATTCAACTAAAAATTAATCTGTTCTACGAGATTTCAGTATCCCATGCCCTTAATACAACGGCGCCCTCGTACAGTAGAATTGCACCACACGTCGACAGTCGCGAATAGGCGTGAATCGCCAGCAATCAGCGAGTCGTCATTGTTCGCGATCGAGGCGATAGAGTGCACAGCGCGAAAGAGCGTCGACTTTGATTGATCGATCGAGAGACATGCGCGCGCGCGCGCGCGCTCACCCGTCGATATATATTGAGTCAGCCGCTGCTCGTTATATGGACTCCTCTCCGTAAATGTGCAGCGTGTGTGTGTGTATGTGTGTCGTGTACTGTATGGCAGCATCTCTCTCATTTGCCCAGATGCCAAGTTCGCTTTATAGACGGTATACACACGTGTATGTGGCGCGTGTACGAGATGGTGTATTTGCGTTTTCCGCGGATGCTTTACAAATTATATGCCGTTTTCATTAGAGAAGATCGGTGATTTGTACATCAATGAGATTGCCGAGGGATCTTTTGATCTTGAGGAGTTTCTGTTTGAGCTGCAGACGTTGCGGTGATGTTGGAGCTTTTTGAGGGGATTTGAAATTTAGTGAGATCTTGTTATTGGTGGAGTAAATGATATAATGAAATATAATATTTCAAGATGTTTTAAAATAGCTGAATGGAGTTTATATTTTTTAACTATGAATTGTAATATAGAGTAATAATTTTTAGAAAAGAAATAGCGATCGTAAAGGTGCTAAAATTAATCAAATAAAGTTTAAAATTAAAAATGTTTCTCCAAATATTGCAATCTTTTAGATAGATCTTTTCTAAAAACAGCCAATACTTAAAAAACAAAAACGTTTGAAAAATCACCGTATATATACCATATTATAGCTTTAAAACATTTTTTCCATTGATTAATGATATGCTTTCTTTCATTAGCATGTTGGCGCTAAGCTATTAAATCGTCAGCTTCTTAAAACCTGAAAAAATTGTTTCCGTTTATTCATAAATGACAGCTACAGTTATTTTTCAACAACCTTAAAAAAATATTATATATGTAAATCAATTTTACTTTCATTATCCATAACACTATATTTACTATATTAATTTCATAAGCAAAGAAATTATTTTCCCGTGCACTAAAATAATCCAAGTATTCTTAAATAAACTTTCTTTTAAATATAAGTTTGCAAAAAATGTGGAACGCTTCACGATTTTGCGTGTCATCCTTGCGCAGGGGCCATGCTAATCTTCTCTGTATCGTTCCAATTTTAGTATATGTACTGCCGAAGCAAGTACGACTGCTGAGCTCAGCACGCTCCTTATATATGAACCAAGGATGGTTCTGAGTACTTGCGAGAGCAGCAAATTACGGACCAGCCGAAGGTAGCCTCCTAGTGGCCGCTTCTCAAAATAAAACTATTATCACGTAGTGCGCACGCGCAAAATAAATGTGCGAATCTTTAAAATGCAAAATTCATAATGCGAATTTATTTATTATAAAATTTATAAATTCGTAATATTAAATGGAATGTATTATAATAATTACAACTCCTATTATTATTTGTCCTATATAGCACACTAATACATAATATGTATTTTACATTTTTGAATTAAAATATAGAATAAATAATTCACAAAAAACAAATAGAACATTTTTTACAATTGTTATTTTAAAAAAAAATTATAATAATATAATTTTTTTAAAACCTTTTTACTTTTTAAAGTCACGTGATTAAAATAAGTTAATATGGTAATATGCTAGATATTTCATTGGTCGATATAACCTACAAATCAGATTTAAATTCTCATCCAGTATAGCTGCCGACTTTTATTAAAAAAATAACAAACGGAGAAATTGAGTTTTCACGCAATGGTTTGAAAATAAATTGAAATGATTTTTATTTTCCATACATGATCTACTTACTTTATTAAGTGTTTATTCTGACTGCTGATTTGATGTACTACATATATTATAACATTACAGCAGTTTTTAACTAATTTTTTCTATACGTACAAGAATAAATATAAGAAAATAATAATTCTTTTATATACGATTATGTTAGTACCCTATTACCTTAAACTGTCTACAAAACGGTTATGCAAAATCCCAATTAAATGGCAATCATATTCTCATTAATATTAACTTACGCACCTATTACTCGAAAAGTCCTGAATAAAGAAACTCTTACAACTTCTATTACACTGCATTCTATATATCAACCATCAACTCCCAACCTCAAACGCATAATATGCGTTTTAACGAACTACTCACCTCTACACATAAGTACTTACACACGTGCACGTATACGCTGTTAGCGTATGCACAGATAGTGCACAGTATACTATATATATATACTATACTATACATATATATATATACTCACGCCATCACGGTACATCGGGGCCTCTGCAGTACTCGTCGCGGTCGCCGCGAGACACGCTTCGCGGGAGAGGAGGGCGGGTGGGGGGGGGGGGGCTCGAGCAGAGAAGTGAAAGTGAGTCGGGGCATTGTTTAGGAAGCCTCAGAGTGCTCGGCAGTGGCTCTCACGCGCGAGCCGTATGCTCCTCGAAAATTTCATAATGCGCGCGAGCAGCAGGCGATGCTCGCTGAATTTTGTATGGCGCTAGAGCGTGAAGGGATATATACTTATATTATGTGCGCTGCGCTCGGGTCGAAAGTGCGTTGGCGATTCATGCTTCGGGGCCGTCGAGCGCACGGACAAGGCGAGATAGTTGTGGCGATGGACGATTGAGCATTGTGGCAGGATGACGATGATTGGTTATGATGCCTTTTTTGAAAGTGTTATTAAAGATTAGAAAATTCAAATTTCCCGCTTTAAACGTTACCGACCGAGTAGCGCCGGTATAGGCTGTTGCGTACTTACCGACATTATTGTATTTTGCATTATTCTTGTGGAGTTTTTAATTTTTATTCGTTGATTGATTATTTCAGTATTACAAATACCGCATGACCAATATTATGCATGACAATAAAATAATATATTAAAATAATAAAAAGTAGTAGATTGAGAGTGCCCCAGATAGAATATTAAAGAATATAGATTGCCAAATACAAGACCTCGTTCTTCTTCATTATTGTTTTAATCTATCATTACACAGAGTTTGAAGTAAATATATTTGAATACCTTGCTGAATGCCGTGCGAATGAAATATTCAAATTGAGCCCGAGTGAACCACAATATTTTGTTCAAATGGTATTTGAATATGTATTGATATTTTTATTTGAAAGTCTGCACATAGTCATAAAAATGATGCATAGTCATAAAAAGAAAAGTAGTGATGTCCGGATTTTACATAATTGGTCTATGTGTTTAGTCAGTAAGAATTTACCTTGACACCTTCTTAGATGATATCTACCTTACCGGCTACTCATTTTTATAATTTTTTTCCAGTATTAAATAAATCTTTTAAAAATGCGCTATTTTATGTTATTTTATGCAATTTCGAATTCACACTATGAATCTTTTTCAATTTTTTTTCTACTTTCGTTAATAATAAACTGTCTACAAAATCATTGTATGATACATGGTGTGAAATCGGAGAACATAAAATATTGCGAAACATATTTGTTTAATACCAAAAAAACATAAAACTAAAAAGCCGGTATAAGATATAGGAATCAGACCGGTAAAAGATTATCGGAGCAAACTTCATCTTTTTGATCGTATCTCATGCTGTATTTTGTAGTACACTTTCTAAATGTACTGTATCACTTATGTCAAAATTGATTATAAAAAGTCTGTTTTTTGTTTGTTATTTTGAGAATTGCATTTGAGAATTTAAAAATGTTAAAATCGATCACGACAATGGAAAAAGCCCTCAAGTTTACACATACGCATGGAATAATGGCATCTTTGTTTATTAAAAACCAAATTTTGTTTGGATTCATTAATAGGTAGTAATACAATTTCAATATCAAGAGAGAATGAGATAATAACTCGCTAACATATATATGCATGGTCTATGATCTCAAATATATGCTTTAAACAATGTTTTATCAAATAAACATTTGCGCTTTATTTTTATAACTGTTCGAAGATATCTACGCTTTTCTTGTAGCATATTTGTCCATGTCTGACAAGGAGATTGTCCGCTTATGAAGTATTGATTTTTCAAGCATTGATTTGATCGAATCATTATTTGTCGCATTAGCAATGGAGAAATATGTATGCTGTATAAAGAGCAATTACTGTCATTTCAGTATAACGTTATGGATTATGCAAAACATTAATAATAGATTATTCTCGTTGCACCTCTAGTACTCTGTCTTCGTACACCCATATGCTTTTTGATCACTTATAATACCTTATTTAAGTTTTATGTCACTCAAAAAAGGAGTAAACCATAATCGATTTATATCATAATCGAGTTACGTATAATGTGATTTAACATATAGCTATAAAACACTGCTATTTTAATTGCTACTGCGTTTATTACTATACCAATAACACTATTACCAGTAGTAGTACTATAAATTATATTGATTGGTTTTCCGGTTATCAAAATAGTATTATTATGATAGACAAAATTATGTTCAGTTACTTAAACATTTTTATTTAAGAAAGTGATTGTATTTATTATTGTAAATTATTTAATTTTCATCTCTAGTAACATAATCTTACAACAAAATTTAAATTAACTAATATTTGTTATCCTATTAGTTTCGGAAGTCAGTAGATAAGTTTTCATCAGACTTCTAATACAACATCACGTACCTGTTTAACAAAACCTGAAATCTCAACTCTCGCCTACACTGTGATTACGTTAATAACTGGGTCAATCATTTATTTCCGTTGCTAAAGGCATAATAATGCTACTTGATATACACAAATGCAAATCTCAAAAGCTGTTTCTGACTTATACTAATGTTATTTTATCAAACATAATACATTCATGTAGCTTTATAAATTCTGAATATTATAAAGTTATATCTTTTTATGTATGTCATTTATCAATTTATTGATAAAATTCGAAATGCAGATTTATTCTTTTTCTCTACATAAAGAAAAATAATGTATAACAGTAATACCTACGCACATGCAAATATTTCATACTTTCCTTAAAAATCTGATTCTAAGAAACATGACAAACACTTCCAAAGAGTTTCCGCTAGAAAATAACAAGAACAGTATAACTTCCATTTTCCTCCATACATCTCCAACAGATTAGATAAAAGCTCCCATACAGTAGCTCAAATAAATCTAACACCTCCGGCCTTCGAGGCACATACGCCGCCCGCCTCTCTCTCTCTCCAAAGAAAAAACCGAAGAAGATTAACTACAAAGTCCAAGAAGAACGCTTGCTCGCGAGAAACGGGCAAATTAGTCGAACGGACAAAATATTCTGGTAGTCGCTTTCCCTTTTCAAGAGCCTCTCCACTGCACGCACACACACACACGCACACACACACGCACGCACGCACATACACGGACATACACACACACACACACACACACACACACACACACACACACACACACACACACACACACACAAACACACACACTGCCGACAAAAGTTATTTATGCATTGCTCGGCGAGTACAAGTACAACACGCGTCGCGCGTCGCGTCGTCCCGCGATGCTTACGTAAGAGCTTTGCAGTCTCGGCTAGATCGTCGAATATCTATACGTGTGTGCGAGGCTACTCTACTCGGCTTTTGGCGAGGCAACTTTCCTCTCACTTCAGCCGCGGCGCGCATGTTAATGTTGATTTTCTCGTTCGCGGCGCGCTCGCGCGCACCTTTTTTTTTCTTTTTTATACACTCGGTGTGCCGAGCGGCTGCTGCTGCTGCTGCACACACAAAAACAGACGAGCGAGAACGAGAGAGAGAGAGAGAGAGAGAGAGAGAGAGAGAGAGAGAGAGAGAGAGAGAGAGAGGGAGAAAACTCATGATTCGCATGAAATCGGAATTTAGGTTTTTTTTTCTCAGCCGAGGCGCGCATTCCGAGAACGTTAAAAATAAACGGGCAATCGTTTTGACAGGGTCGGCGTTATGCGTGCAGTGGCTTTTCTTGTAGGTGCAGGAGGTGCGTAAAAAGTTTATCAGCGCATTTTATGGGTTTTCTTGGACTGTAGAGGGTATGATGTTAGTGATTTTTGTTGTTGGTTTTGATGCTAGTAAAAGTGGCCAAACATTTGGCTATAGGTTGGACTATAAACTCGAAAGCAGTGATTTGATCCCGAAGAAGGAATACAGCTTTTTATACCGTTTCTTCTCCAAAAGATACTTTTATTTATATATTATAAGTATATTATATATTATATAAGTATTACATTAATGCATTATACCATGTGTATACTTTTGCATTTTTCTTGTTACAAATTCCTGTTCAAAAGTTTTTTAAATGTTTTCAGAAGTATAATAAATTTTACATACAAAAGAGGCACACTCCGTGGATAAAAAGACACAAGTGAAAACGATATTTACATGATATTATATATTCACACACACTCACACTAACACTCACACATACGCACGTTTATATATATCATGTACATCGTATATATCATAATATGTAATCTTATATAATAAAATTATGATCAAGTATGGTCATATTCGATATACGCGTATATGTATATGAGCATTCTCGAACACATATAATTGTACATGATCACAAATATGCGTAATAATACAATAATGCTCTTCTATATTCTGTATTATACTTGTAGTGTCATACTACATCTATCTGCTAAGAAGCCTTCAAGCAAAACTAGTCATTTTAATATCATCTATCAAAAACTATAACTTTTTCGAAGGTTCTAAAAAATGTAGCCCTTATCAGAGAATCAAAAAGTGCTAGTATTTTTTTAAGCGGGCCCTAAAACGATATAGCTGTATTCGAAATATCTGAAATGTGTTAGTCTTCGTGAGAAGCGTTGATATAATCATATGTGCATGCAAGAACCATGTTTAGCTTTATCGTATTAGCATCATCTGCAAATAACGAAATGTAAAAGTCACCATACTTCTAATTCCGCCTGTTATATCTTCATATTTTATAAATAAATTGCTCTTAGACACAAATGGTTTACATAAATAGTTTGTAATAATTTATAACTTAATTTTAACTTATAACAATAAACACGTCATTGAATACCGTTTCAAAGAAATTAATTCTGCAATCCACCCTACCAATCGCTTACAGCCAATTTCACTCATGCATTAAAAAGTAATAAATCATCGTTCAATTCAAACCTTTTAACCGAAATAAATGCCCAACCGTCCTCACCATCCGAATATAAAACTGTCTCGCGCGATCAGCGTCAAAAGGAAAAAGAGCTCAAAAGACCGAAACTTAATTACCTCCTTCAAAAGTCGAACTCTCGCGCCTGACAAACTGACTGCACTCACGACATCGATACATCGCGAGCTCGAGGCTTTTAAAACACCTTTCAGCCGCCGTTCGACCGTGTTTTCTCCTCCTCCCTCACAATGTCTTTTTGTACTTCGTTATTAACACTTTAAAGTGGCGCGCGCGCGTAACGGTGCCCGCGCGATGCATAAAAGCCCGGGAAGGAAAAAACGAAAGAGAGAATATCAAACGCAAACAGGTCCACCTTCGGCGTATATGCGTTATAATTCCTCGCGCTCGAGAGCTTTGAACCTTATAACGGTGCTGCCGCTTGCTTCTACACACGCGTACGTACGAGAGTCTGGATAATCTAAGATCGGGAGAATTTCTCTTTGTACGGGGGGCTCTCTCGATGATGCGGCCCGCGTACATACGAGAGAGAGATAAGGTTGAATAAGGCAGCACGAAACACGTGCAGTTGCGTGCGCGTAGATCTCACCTGGTTCTCTATAATACCTTTTGTCTCTTTCTCTCTGTATTCCTTGTGTATACCTAGCTTTCGCGATACGACGGCGACGCATTTTGTTCTTATTTCCGGATTGTTAACGCCGCCGCAGTCGGTGAATTTTATTTTCACTGCTTATTCCCCGTGTTCGCATGGGACGCTTTATGACGGCTTTATGGAGAGTGAAATGTACCGATGGTAATGGATGTTATAACTTAGGGGGCGCGAGCGCAACTAACCCGCGAGTCGGTCGTGCATGGAACTTTATAATCGCGCGTTAGGTGTGGATCGTTGGAGATCGAGGATGAAGATGTTGGGAGGGCATTGAGGCGCGTTTTATGGTGATATGAAGGAGAGAGTGGTGCTTAACATTATTTTGGAAAGTAGTTTTAAAAGGAGGTATTAAAACTTCAAATGAGTATTTTAGATAACTTTTTGAAAAATAAATTGTTTGGTGATGTGAACAATTTAAAGTAATAATGTAGAGTTAAAAATAAGATTTGTTTAACCAAGACCACAATACTTTTATTTGAAGAATAAAAGGGAAGAAATTATTTGAAAGTTATGAATAATTATATCAATATGTAAACATTAAATTCTTTAATTCTTTAAAGTATTCTGTAATATAATCTATTATCATATGAGACTGCAATTCATTATCTAAATCATGGTGTACTTGATTCTACCATTTATCTAACATCTCTTTTTATTAAAAATATATACTTATATCTTTATGTTAAAATTATTATTTGCACTCATCGTATCAGTTTGTGTTTTTTTTATAATTCTTATGATAAATCATTTTATATTAGTCAGGTGACAGTCAGGCTTTTAATAAATAATAATAATGTTATTATTATTATATTTTAAATTATATATTTGAATAATACCTATATCATATTTGAACTAGCGGTATTCTTTGGCAACGTTTAAAAAATGTTCAAAACATCTGCAAATAATATGTCAGATTAATGTTGTATATAATGCGCTTTTCTGCATAATTAATCTGCAAACTATTAGATTATGAATATTAATTTAGTTTGCCATTATAATGTATAATATAGAAAACATGAATTCCTAAATTTTATGTTTTTCAAATTTAAAAATACAACAAATCACCCGATTATTTTCGAGAAATTTTTTATTCACACCCACATAGCTTTTGGTATACTATTATATATCATATACTTCATCGTGTAAGCAAAAAAGACGATAGAAAGGGTTTAAGTCGAATTTAAGTCAGCCGGATAGAAAATTATCCAGTTTTATGGAGGTTTCCGGCTTATTAAAATAGCAGCTTCGATTATTCGCTATGAACGTCTGCTTGGAGGAGACAAAAGAAACTATTGCAGCATACGAGTTGGCAGAAAATGGAAATATAGGAGGAACTGTAAAGTATCACTATATATACGATTTATATATATGTTGAATATACCTCCCGAGTTTTCAACTTTTGGATAGCGCCACCTGTCGTGATCTTGGCGAATAAACAGAGAATCTGAGTAAAATTAGATACGCTTCTTTCATGGAGGCACGTTAGATTTTATTTTTTCAAAATTCAAAGCATAAAAATCACTCATTTTTGAATACCCATTTATCCACTAATACTTCAATATATGACTAACAAACGGATATGGTTTTATAATAATAATAATAATAATGATAATAATAATAATGATAATAATAATAATAATAATAATAATAATAATAATAATAATAATAATAATAATAATAATAATAATAATAATAATTAGTAATATTTGTATAATAATATTATACATATTCATTGAAACAATTTTATCGCTCGAGAAACATTTTTCATAAAATTTAGAGGTTATAGACTCTATCGACATTTACGAGCTCGTATATATAATATGGTAATTTTTCCTGTATTTTTTCGACTCTCTAGTTTAAGAGTATCCAAGAAAATTTATGGCGAATAATCATTTTAAATTATAAAGAAAAATAATCGAAAGAGGAAAAAATGATACATTTGTTGGTCCCGGCAAAACGACTAAAGTCCATTTTTTTTAAATTAAGTTTCGCGTGATTTTGGTATCCTTACATAGTATATTTTCAGATAAAAATGCATAAAACTAAGAAAGTGCTAAAATAAGTGAAAATAAAGTAAGTAAAAATATCATTTACGTGACGAAAAAAACATAATTCTTTGTTTTGTAGTGAGTCGTTTCCAATTAACCACAGATATATACTTATTATTTTTCTAAAACGAGAGCAATACATTAAGATAATACTATAACCATGATATAAATAGCCTTTTGTATTCCAACATTTTTCAGTGAAAGTGAATTTGTGATCATAAAGGTACTTACTATCCATCAGATTTTCTCTGCTCGTAAAAATTAAATGATTAATAATGAAAAGTATCATGCTAATGTGCCGTGCATTAATTAGAGAAAAGAGATAATTTTTGCAACTGTACCGTAAAATCAAACAATGCAACGGCGATAAAACTAACTTTCTTGCGTGGGATTTCCGCTGAACGCAAATAGCTCGACCTTCACCATCCATTGTTGTCAATTATGCAATGAGCTACACAACTGTGACATCAGATGCACTGGAGATTCCTCACTCTTTTCCTCGAGAATCTCGAGTTTCCGCTTAAGAGTAATAACACAAGACTCACGCCGACGCACCAATCACTCTCGCACTTTTTCCCGTACGCATAAAAATGACGTAATGATGCATCGACTTTAGCATCGCATGAAGATTTTTTAACTTACAGGAAGGTGTATTCCATTGCGACACTATGCATTTTTAATAAGTTGTAGCTTTAATAACAGTTTTTTTGTATAACATCTTTCTCGTATTCTTCGTGAATACAAAATAAAGAGAATGCATTATTATTTTGATTCAATCTAATATACCGGAATGCATACCGATGCCAAACAGTCAACTCGAATTTCTCATCCCATTTGTGAAATGAACATCAAAATCGATTCATCTTTTCAGAATCATTTGGTTTTTGAGACATGTAGAGTGGTATGTACAATTTAGTTGCGAAGAAAATCGATTAAAAGTGAATATATCATTTTGGAGGAAAGCAGTCTTTTATATTCTATTAAATTTGTGTGGATTCCCTTAAAAAATATTAAACGTGTTCTAGTTAAAAGCCTTAAAATAAGCGCTTATTATGGATAGATAGTCCTTTTGCTTATTAAAGATAGATAGTTGTTAACACAAACAATGTAATAAATTAAGATTAAAATAATATGGGTCACAATATTACGTAATTTTTATTGATCTTAGTAATAGGCTAAGGATTTGGTCATTAAACAGTTTTTAATTTTTTGGTTTTGTCAAGGCAAAAACACTGTAAAATAAAAACATCGATAATAATTTACGGCTGTTAAAGGGTTATAAAAATACATTTAAGAAACTGTACCTTGGACTTACTATATTTGTATAAATTTGATATCAATTTTATTCTTTGCCTTTGATGTTAATAGAAGTACATGGACGTTAATTACTTTGCTACTATACACAAAAACATCTATTACCTAGTCTTATCCTAATAGTTACACAATACTTGCAACTGGAAAGTCACATTTAAAGCTAGCACAGAGCAATCACGATCACTGCCTTCCAAAGCAATTTCATCTCCATTGATCACGATAGCGCTCGACATCGCCTGATGGCAATTACACATAGCGCTGTACATATGTAAATCAAGCATAATCAAATCGTATCGACATACCGCTCCTTATTGTCTCTCCTTTTCTTTCCTCTTCTTTTTTCATTCTAGTGCAAAAAACGTGGTCTACATAAAAGATAAAATATTACATATCAGCAAATATTTTTTTCTCAGAAATTAATAAATGAAGATTTCTATGAAAAATCTATTGATCACCCAGACTTATCGAGGTTATAAGTAGCGAACCTAGACAAACCTAAATAATTTTTTACATGGAAGAATGAGTTCCACAAGTGACGAAAAGAAATGTTAGGATCACACTTTTGCAACAACGTCTTTTTTGTTCTTTAGGTCGTACTAAATACAAACAAAATTTCCAACATAGGGAAAAGACCTTGTGACACTGTTGTATATATATATATATATATCAATTTCTGTTATAGAAATTTAACATTTGAATTGTGAACTAAAAACGTTCAACATTGATATAACAATTACTCGGCTCATAAGACTTTAAATAATAGTTATTATTAAAAAGCTTAAACTTGGAGGAAACAAAAATTATGAACAAAATCTTGTAATAATAAATACAAATTATACGTATTTTGTAATGTATATTAAAAATTAAATAAATAATATAGTTTGATAATGAGTTACTAAGTTATTCAATATATATATATATAATTACAATTTTAATTCGGTTAATCAAACTAAAATACCTTTTGAGAAGCAAGAATATAAAATGCAATATTCTATCTTGGGGGTCAAATCATTGTTTCTGGATATTTCTAGACACGCCAGTCAAACATTCAACCATTCAAGCATAGAACTAACAACAAAAATGATCAACACCAAACCTCGCGCTCGTGTACACGCGTGCACGCACATCTTTACGCTTGGAAACACGTAATGTATAAAATCTTCCTGGGTCTAAAAACATATTTCTATGATGTTTTCAGCAAACTTTTTTCACTATCACAGAGCTTCCCTCTATTAAGAAGCAAAAATTCTCCTGAGTAGGAAGAGAAACGATTGATCGTCGATCCGCGCGCCACGTGCTTTGTCACGTGTTCCCCTTGTACGCTTGCCGCGGCGCAAGGACACTCACCCCATGCGCGCTAGGAAGTCTCTTCGTTGGCGCTTTTTGTGTAGTGGTGTAGTCTGTCTCGCTCTTGTGGTATAGTGCACCGGTGGGATCCAGTGGCTGCGTGTAACATGTATACCTGTATACAAACGTGATGAGCTGAAAAGGTATATCCCCTTAGCTAGAATCGTCTACCTGTTTTGCTGGCTGGCGCTCAGAGTCCCTTGACCCCCTCGCACCTGACTATGTACGATCTTATAATAGACACATTTTATTGGAGTAGAATGAAAAGTTTTATTCTTTGCTTTAATCATTGTGTTAACTTTTGAGTTAAAATGTTATATTATTTTATTCTATCAATAGTTCGATTTTTTTCTTCAGAATTAAATTTAATGATAGAAAAAATGTAATTTTTGTATGCATTGACCAATTTAAAAAATTATTATATTGTATAGTAAATTGAATTCGACCGAAAGGAGGAAAAGGAAGTTTAATCATGTGACTGAAAACGTTGACGTAAGTAAAAATTTCGGGTCTTTGCCGTGTTACGTCAGCATGAAATAGTATCTCTTATGATAAACAGTTTAAAATTTTTGATGAAAAATCGATTAACAGAAACCATATTATTATCTCAATTATATAATATTGATGTGTTATATAATAATATAATTTGGCCTTTCTGATTAGTGAAGTTATATTACCGAAAGTTATAAGACCTTATTATAAATAAGTTACGTAAAACTATTTAGAAATAAGAAAAAAATAGTTCAATGCAATCTAAAACTAATTATCGCTAATTTTGTGTCAGGACAAAATTTCGGATTGTTTAAATTCATTTATCAAATATATTACAACCTACTTTATATAAGTTTACAAAATAAAATTTAGTCAACCCATAGTTAAACGCAATAATTATAATTGAGATACCTATAAGAAAATCGTCAAATGTTCACTTTGTCGTGTGTAATTTTAAATGATAATAGAACCCTACGTATAGCAGACTGTTTTTGTTAAACATTCTAAAAATACTTAAATTGTTAATTATTCTCTTTACAATAAATTACAAAATTTAATACTTATATAACGTATGGTGTAATATTAAACAAATAAGAAATAAAAATATTCATTAAAATTTAATATTGATTAATTTTATATTAACAATTATCTCCTTATTAATTAACATAAGGCGGTGTAAACTAATCATTATATTTAGTGTAAAAATAATTATTAATACTCTATACTAATTAACTAACTAACGATAATAATGTTTCCTTTACTAACAATATAAAGTATGCACTGTCACCGTACACTCTACAATTTTAATTAAATTCAATTTACATAAACTTATTAAAAAATTAATATTATTTCTATAAATCAACGTCTTCTTCCAATGCAATGTAAACTGAACATTCTTATTTTCATATAATAAAATTTTTATTTTCATTCTTATAATTTCTATTCTAAAGTATTTATTAAAACTATTCTAAACAATCCAGCGACTCTACAAATTTCCAATTCAGACAAAAAATCCCCACGAGCACAACCGAGGTAATAAGGTCAACGACAAACATTCAAAGGGTTCACCCAAGAATCATATCTCCCGCATCCCGCGCTCGCACCTCCGAATGCACGATTTCGGTGATGGGCGTGCGCGATGCGCTCGTGTATACACACTCTAAGCCAGCGCATCAGGGGTCGACGACCTGCGCTGCGCTCGGACAGCTAGGAATTTGGTGCAGGTGAGAAGAAGCGTCGAGCTCTATACTTTTTTTCTCTCTATCTCTCTCCTCGTTTGGGCGCTCTTTCTTCTTCTTCTTCTTCGTCTTCTTTTTTTTTTCGGGGGGTCTGCACGAGCGCAGCTCGAGACTCGTATTATATATACTCTGGTTCTTCCTTCCGAGTGAGCTCGGGGGGCCAACGACCCTAGGTAAGCAGCCAGCGACGACGAGACGCGCTTAGCCGCGCACTTTTTTGTATGCGCGCTCGATGCTGGGGCGCTTTTCCGTATTGGGTGCATTTTTCGGAAAGCGTTGACTCTTCTACGAAGTTTCTACCGAGCGTGCATGCACGAGCCGCGATGTTCTTTCTTTTGGTTTCTTTTGTGCCTTTTATTTTGTTGCTCTGCATGCGAGGAGCGGCAGAAGTGCACGAGCTGTGATATAATACACTTTTGGAGGCAATGACTTCTGGGGTTTATATACTTATTCTGCAGGTGCGGGATTTTAAATACGTTGGCGAGTGTGTACGTCTGTATGTTTGAGGTGCGATTGTGTGTTTGTTTTGTGGATGAGGTTTTAGATTATTTTTTTTTTGCTTCATTGGTGTTTATTTATTTTAGTATTTTCTTGGGAAATGTAGGAGTGCTTGATAATTACTCATGCTTGTGCTAATATTAAAAATGGTGATAATGGAATAAATGTTATTGATCTTGATATTTCATAGATTATTATTGTCAAGAGGATTCCTTGACATTTATACACGGGGATATCTTAATCGTTATAGATACTGAATGTTTCCGATACAGATAAATGATTATTATGTAAATTACAGATTGAACATTTATCGTACAAAATATGATGTTAGATTTAAAGGTCTCATCGAGCATTAAACGTTTTTAAAGCTCGTATTTTACTTTTCTCGTCATTGTATCATTTTATTAACACCTTTGAAAACTCTTATAAAAATTAATATAAGAAAATAGTTAAATAATAAAATAGATTTTTTTAAGTGAATTACCGTAGCTAGTCTAGTTTATCATCAGCTAATAGTATATTATTCACCAAGGAAGTAAAGTAGGCTATTGACGCCCGTGAGTAACTTGCAAAGCGAAGCGAGGGCAGCAACACACAGGCAGCGTTAGCTGGGAGAAATAGTAGAGATGCGCATGCACGTGGCAGTTTCTAAGCGTGATAGAATGTGGCGTTTTATTCCCTGACAATGGGGAATAAACACAATACTTTACGCCAGGGTATCAGACATTTTTTTATCATATTTAAACTAAAGAAATGTTTTCATATTGATTAATTAATCATAATGAAATATACTTAAAAATGATCAAGAACTAAGTCCTAATCAATTTTTGAATCTGTAGTGGTATGTAATATGTAAAGTATGATATACGAAATTTACTTTGTAAATTATACAAACGAGGCTTACAAATTATTTATAATATCAAATTTGTATGCAGCAACGAGTTTGTAAATACCGTGATTATTCATAAAGTTTATTTAGTTGTTCTCAATATCTGTAAAAATTCTGATACTTTATAAAAAAAAATTTCTGAAATAAAATTAAATATTATGATATATACATCCAATTATTCTCTCAATCATCCAACGCTTCAAAATTACACACATTATACTTTATTTACATAATAGCCCACCAAACTCTGCTATCTCCCATATATTTCATGGACGACCCAGAAGGCGAACGAATTTTTCGACTCATATAACCCCGTACACATAAAAACGCGGAAGGCGAAAAGGCAGAGAGAGATCACTAACCCACCATCCCACGAAAAAGGGCATTGCCGCCTCGGCCTCGGCATCTCTCTTTCTCTCTCCACGCGAGATCCCTTTTCGTGGATCCTTTGTTGGGCGTGCGGCAAGTGCCTAGGCGATGGCCCAAAACACGTATAGGACGGTGAAAAAGGTCGACGCCCTGTCTCGACCGCAACGAGAGAGAGAGAGAGAGAGAGAGAGAGAGAGAGAGAGAGAGAGAGAGAGAGAGAGTAAGATAGAGAGAGAAAGACAGAGACAGAAAGGTAATAAAACTAGACCCTGCGAGAGGGCTCGTTCTCCGGCCTATCTTGTTTCCTGGGTATGGTTGGCTTTTTTTCGGCTGCTTCTACTTCTTTTTTTTATCTTTTTTCTCGTTCGTCTTCTCGTATACTGGAGCTGCATACCTGCCTGTTTAGTTCATCTTTGCGACTTTCGGCGGCACTCTTTGTCTTGGGGTTTTTGTTCTCGTGACTTTTTGTTGTTCGGATTTAGATCGAAGATTACTAGGCGCCTTTTGTAACAGTTGTGCAAACGATAATTAAAATTGTAATAATATTATGCATCAATGAGACAAATTGTATAGTAAAAATTAGAAATAGTACAACGATATTTGCTATTTTTGTTTGTATATTAGGTACATAGTAACATTTCTGTATAAAAATTAATGTATTTATATTATAATAGTGTATATATAGTCATAGTAAAATGTAATAATAGTTTGATAATTTAAGTTAAGTATGCACAGAAATAATATTATTTTGATATACAATTTTTCACAGTATAAATAAATTAATTGGTGAACGATAATAATAAAATTATACAAAAATATAGTATTTCAAAAATTAAATAAAACTTGTAATAATTGACTTCATTTAGTGACAAAAAATTGTTGATAATTTTTTAAATCAGAATACAAATTAGCTTGAAATAATAAATTAAATGTTACATTCACTTAAATTTCTGGAAAAAGAGTTCAGATTTAAGATTACCGAGAATGCGCAAACAAGGAAGAGAACAAATATCCACCTGTCAGGGTAACCAGAACCATCCATTCAACAACTCAAGCAGCAAATATTATCATTCTTTCTCTAGAAGAGAAACATAAATTTTGCATGCCAAAATGTTAGCTTGATTAAAAGCGAAAACGCAAATCGATTAACTCACAGTTTTTCATGCCGGTTTTATCAATGCGCAAATATTTTCTTGTAGAGTCAAATAGAAATATAGCGAAATGAAGTAGCGGTGCAAGGGAAACGAAATAAGGTTAATGTATTTTATTCTATACTTTATGTTATGAATCACAGCATAATTTTTTATTTATAACTCACAAATACTCCACGTATAATGTATAAATGTATTTAGACGAAAACACCACGTTATTTTTGAAGCACAGCTTCTCTACCCATCTACAAATTACCCTTGAAGTTCAATCCCGCACCCACTTAAAGCATAAACAAAAAAATTCTCCTATGCACGCTCCTTCAGTACAAACAAATCATTCTTTCAAACAATGAATAGACAATAACGATACCACCACGAGCATTCAGGGTCGCGCGTGCACGTTCGATTAATATGGCATCGAGCTCTGGTCATTTGCACGAGTAGGCATTATATATCGAGGTGTTTGCCATCGCGATCTAGAGATAAAAGGCCCTCGACGCTAGAGATAGATAATGCTGGCGCTGAGTCAAAGGATCAACAGGGGAGCGGTGCATACCCGCACTCGTGCAGTGTAGTCTACAGTTCATGTAATTCGGAGGCGCTAGCGCTCTATCGGTCAGGGGAATCCTTATCGCTGATCTGGCACGATAGCAGAGTGCTCGGGAATGCAGGAAGGTATAACGTTCAATGTACTTGTCGCATTTATTAATTTTTCTTTCTTTTTTCTTAGATCGGGCTGCATTTTATGGACTGCTTTGAACTATTGATAACGATCTTTATTTTTACGAATTAGGTCGATGATACTGGTTTGGGTTTTTCGTTTGGTATAGCTTTCTGGTCAATGTTTGTAATTATTAACGATACTTTTAATAATGTTAATTATGTTACTAGGAAAATATCGAGGTAATGCATTTATTAAACGTTTCTGCAATGTATTTACTAATAAGAAGAGTCCACAACACTCGCCACAACAAGACATATAATCTAGTTTACGTGAAAATAATTACAAAAAATAATATCAAAGCGATACTAAAAGGCTTATATTACTACCTTTAATAAATCATCACTGTACCTTTCAAAGGAAAGTATAAAATAAACAAGGGGAAAAATTGAATTTTGATAAGCAAGGATGATCCATATTTCTAAGCAGCGATGATTCTTTTTTTCTCCTGTGGATATCTAGATGATTCTAGTACGTCCATAAGGAAGTCTCACCACACCAAAATTTAAAATGTTCAAATTTTGAAAAATTTAAATAATTTTAATCCATTCAAAATATAAAAAATATAAGCTTATTTTATATATGAAACAGAGTCCGCCTTATGCACGTGTCAGAAAATAGTACCTTATGCAACAAGGGAATAAAGTCTAGGATTATTCCCGCGGGTGGGTTTTGCTCGCTTCGCTCGGACAGTAATCACCCAAGGGAATATTAGTATACAATAGTAGGCTTTATTCCCGTATTGCATATAGAACTTTATTTCCGACTTAACTGTGGCTACTTTATTGATTTGAAGAGTGGGACTTAAAGAAAGACAAAGAAATAGTTCAAAATTGAAAAAAGAATTTGCGGGAATAAAGTAAATAAAAGGGAATTATATGTTACTTTTCTCCCGCTTTACACCATATTGCTCCAGATCTGTCGATAATACTTTTTAAGGAATTAGTCTTTATCTGAATACAGGGTTTTACGTAAAATCGATATTGAGTATTTATTTAGGATATATTACTGATTTTTAATTAATTTTTAGTCACTATCATCACAAATACGAATGTAAAAATTTGTGTGCGTTGTCAAAATTAATTATTTGTATTCATATGAAAACAAAGGTGTTGAGAACTGATATCCATCATAAACCTGGAACAATATATGGTCTGCTGGTTGCTTTGATATCTTGGGTAAGGAATTAAAATAGTCTTTCTTCTGTAACTACTAGTATTTGGGATTGAAATAAGTCTAATCCCCTTAAAGTGATGATAAATATGTCTTCTTTTAAAACAAAAATTTTGTCACTATTTATTATTGATCACAAACTGTAAATATTTATATTTTATTTCAGATTTTAAAGGGGGTCTGCCCCCTTAAATCAATCATGTAAAAGGGCTGCTGATTTCATTACATATATTATAATACAAAGTTTAGTATATTTATGCTATTATCGAAGCGCCATAACGAATTTTGTCGATATAAATTAGAATAAGTAATATGTTCGTAATTAAAATCGAATGAAGCAGGAATATTAAATTGAGAGACAGTGAACAGCAGTGGCTTATTTTATAATTTGAACAACAGTTTTTTGAAATAGGGAAACAAAGACGTATTCAACAAAAAGTAAACTTATTATTTATGAAAAACAGGTTTATGCCTTCCATTATCCTTGGATGTATTTCTTCAATTTCGATATCCCCAGCAGTGACAATAATTACCATGGCACGCTCCATGATCTGCGTTCTCCCATCGATCACAATATGACTTGCAAGGTGCAGGGCACCCTGCAAAAACAAAATAATATATCAGTTTTGCTTTCTTAAAGATAATTTAAATGATTTAAAGGTTCTTGAATCAGAATATATATGTGTGTATGTTTATATGTGTGTGTGTGTGTGCGTGCGTGCGTGCGTGCGTGCGTGCGTGCGTGCGTATGTGTGTATGTGTGTGTGTGTGTGTGTTCATGTACGTATGCGTGTACAGCATTTCTCTGGATACGCGCTGTCAAAAAACATATTGTATACCATGGGGGAGAAGTAGGCTTTTATAGCTCGCGCGTGAGATTTACTATACGAGTTGAATGCGAGCGAGTTCGCGCTGTAGGCGAGTGCGTATTGCAAGCTGAAGACGAGTAATGGAAATATACGAGGGTAAAAAGGTCCTCTCCCTTGAGGTGCACGCCGTATTTTTTGTCAAACATGTCTGGATAATGTGCTTTTTCTTTGCCTATAAAGCGTAACTAAATTTGGCCATTCTTCGTCAGGCTGTGATCACACTCTTGTTTAATTTACTCAAGTGCATAAACATTTAAACAATAATGATTAATAATGAACAACAATGATGACTGCTTTTTCTGTTTTTTTCAAAAAGAAAACATTAATTTGATAAAAAATTTCTTTGTAATTTTTTAACGTAAAACTATATTATATGTCTTGGAGAGTTCAAATAAGCCGATCCTGAAAAATTTTCGCTATGTGTAAGTGCAGGGGAGAACGGGGTAATGCCGGTCACTGGCTAATTCCGGTCACCCTTATTTTCAATAATATAAACATTTTTAGATAATAATTCGAATAGTATATTAAACAGAACATAAAATGCAATTAATCTAATGTCCAAACAACCTTCTATTCAGTTTTATTAAGGAATTATACACAATCAAAGTGTAGGCCTACATTTCTGATAAGAAATCTGGTCTATAAAATAAGCTTTTATGCATATTATTTGTTGCTTTATGCAGTTATTTTTTGCATCTTTATTAATTTGAACAATCTAAGAATACGAAGTAGTGCAGAAAAAAGAGTATAAACCTATTACTTTTTTGTCATTTCAATTTAAATTACTAAGCAGAATGGGGGTAATCCCGGTCACAATGTTATTTATATGACGCTCCCGAAAGTGGTAGGGTAACTTTGCTTAAGTGTTTTTGATTGATCAGTGGTTATGTTATTATATGTTTCACTATGTAAGTGCGAATAATAATGCGACGGATCATATGAAAGTTCATATAATTGATTTAAAGAAATTTTTACCTATAAAAGTAACTTTCTAATAGTGCTCGGAATTGTACCAAGGCTGACCGGTATTACCCTTTGATGTGGAGTAAATTCGGTCAAAATGAAATATTTATAGTCAATGGTTTGAACTAACATAATAATTATTTAAAGTTAAAAGAAACAATTTTAAAGTGGAAATAACAAGTACATTTGCTTAGGTGACCGTCAATACCCCATCCTCCCCTATGTATGTGTTTGTGTGTATGTGTGTGTGTGTGTGTGTGTGTTGATGTGTATGTGTGTGTGTGTGTGCGTGTGTTTATGTATATGTGAATGTATGTGCGTGTGTTTATGTGTATGTGTGTATGTGTGAATATTACACGTGGTTATTATTCGTGGATGTTATATTTTACTGACAGGATCGCAAATGATACCTATGCGTTACCATGTGGGACGCGTGTAGCATACCACGACGGGCTCCTGCGATTCTGTCAAGGACCTGTGCGAAACTCATGTTCGGGCTACATTGTATTTAAAATTTACAAATCTATTTCTCACTGTCCTTCATAAGACCACGCATGGATCCCCCATTGGACCGTGAATAAAAAAACTGTAAATTTTTAATTTGTACCTGAATCACAAATCTGTCATGGTCCTTGCAGGACCTGTTCGGGACTAAAACATTACAAAAAAAAAGGACTAGGAATGAACTAAACAACATTGCAAAAATGTTAGTGAAATAACTATAAAAAGAACAATAAATTAAAAAGTTTATGAGAAGAAAAAACATGGGATAAAACTAACTGTGTTATCACCTAATACAAAGATAAACACGGATCTTAATATAATAAAGAAATTTTATATTAAATATACTTCTTAGTTCTTACAAGCAGAAACTAAAGTTAAGCAGATCACCAAAGTGACAAGAAGAGCAGCGACGTACGTTAGAGCCTGCATGATACTGATATTCTTTTCTAGTGAATTACTATTGAATTATGGTTGTTCTCGCGCAACTTATATACTGTTCAGGTTGTTTATATTTGAGTATGTATAAAAATTCGAGAAACAAGAAAAATTAATGCTCGAATTATCTATTTTTATCGGTTATAAGTAATTTACTCAAGTGCATAAATATTTAAACAATAATGTTAATAATGAACAATAATGATGACTGCTTTTTTCTGTTTTTTCAAAAAGAAAACATTCATTTAATAAAAAAATTTCTGTGTCATTTTTTAACGTATAACTATGATATGTCACTAGTGTATTATATTTTTTCGGTAAAAATGTTCCTCTTGGTATGTAGAATGTATGTGAATTTTTTCAGATTGTTTGAAACCCTTAGGTTTAAAGTTGATCAAGGTTAAATATGAGCATGTAGTCGATTTTTACATTCTTTAGCAAAATTCAACCTCCATTTATTCAACAAAATTAAATCTCTTTAAAAAATAGCAACAAAGTATTTTTTAGAAAATTTTTTGAATTTTTCATAAAAAAGGTTCCAATGCGTTTTAATTCCCCTTTCGATTAACTAAACTCATTTTAAAACTTAAAATCCTGAAAACAGTGGGTTTGATCATTTGAACCATTACACCAAAAATCATGAAGTTACCTTTTTCGTATCAAAAGGACTGCCACAGTCTCAAAATGGCAGAAGTGCATTGTTTATATAAAAGAAATCACAATAACATTAAATATTGTTAAAGAAATTATTAAAATGCATATTTTAGCAATAAAGTAATATTTAGGTTCAAACAACTTTACATACTAAAAGGAACATTTTTGCCGAAATAATCTTTTTTGTTCTCGATTTCCCAGAAAATCATTCATACATATATTTCAATATACATATATATATATATAAAGCTGGCCCTTTGGTTTATTAAAGGGATTATCGATGATCAAATAAAATAATACTTCTTACTTTTTACCGCTAGGTGGCAACCTCTTTCTGCATATGTGCAAGAGAAGGTTGATGATTACTATATAAATAATTGTAATCAACCCAATAAATAGGAAAAATATTATAGTGCATGTTGCAGAGTGTAGAAAAGATATGTTTGAGCTCACTAGTAATTCTCAAGACTGAGGCAAGATGGGAAAAACGGGCAAAGTGTGCCCGAAGCAGCCAAGCGCCAGAGTCTCCTACGTCCTAATGAATTTCAGTGCTGATGAGAAACGAGAGCTCCGACACTTTTTAAACGAGGAGATGAAGCTAAAGGCGAGTCAATCAGCAGCCAAGTCAAGAGGCGTAAAGTGTTTAGAACTTTGCAAGAGGTCTGCCGAAAAGGAAAAGAAGGATACCAAGAAGGTGTGCACGGCGCAGCAGGAGTTGCGGATGATCAAAGAATTGATCGAGACGGTGAAACAGCCAACGCCATCGAAGGATCCATCACAGGCTGCGTCAGAGAAAGTATTTAAGGTGCCATCCAAGGAGTCAACTAAACGGCAGTCTAAGAAGTCGTTCAAGGAGTCTTTCAAGGAGCCGTCCAAGGAGTTATCGCAGTGATTGCCGGAGGATCCACCGCAGAGAAAGGGTTTGTATTATAGTATTTTATTTATTTATCGAATTTGTCATTGTTTTCTAAGCTTTCTCACAATTCTCTTTGATCCGATGCAATACGAATGACGGGAAGCGCTGTTTTTTTTTTATTTAATGTTCTACTCGTTTAACCCACTTACACTCATGGCTAAGTAAAAAGTGCAAGGATAATGTTTATTTGGACGATTGATTTATATCGAGAAATCAATAATAGCATGAAAAACTTTTTTATTAAAATCTCTTAAATCAAATACTATTTGCTTTTATATTTTGTGAGGATTGCTTAAGCAACTACCTATATTGCTTAAACGAATTATAAAAATAACAAGAAACGTTAAATTTGATAGCAGTAATAGATTTTACGGGAAAAATTACTAATAAAACAACTTTCAATTTATTGTAATAAAGCAGACGTCTCAATAGTCATTACCTATTAATCGTTTATGGTTATGCCATGCCTTTAAAATACTCAAAATGTAGAACGCTGGGAATTTTAGTTTTTTTAATGGAACTTGGTTTTAAATGTATCATTTAGTTTAGACAGTTAATATCTCATATCGATTCAATATTATGCGTAATTGAACATTTCAAAAAATGCATCCACAAATAAATAGATAAATGTAATATATATATATATTGTGAGCTAACATAACAGTCAAAATATTACATTTCTATACAGTGTTTGTCGTAATTTTTAATTTTGCATAACTTTGGAATGAATCGAAATATCGAATTGTTTGCTATCGTAAAGAAAAACATTTAACATTATGAAATTAGAAAGACATTCATTTTGAATATAACCCCTTTCTAAAGAGTTTTAAGAAAATTCTCTTAATTAATATAGTGAAGTTAAAACCGTGCTAGTAAACGAATTTAGTAAAGACATTGAAGGTCTTTTCTTTAAGAAATATTATCTCCTAAATGGCGGTCTAGGCCAGCTATAAGGCATTCTGAGTACCGCAGAAGGAATGCCATTAGTTTTTATAAAATTTGCTAAGGATAAAGGCGCAGGGACAACGATTTGCATGAGAAAAACATTTTGTATAAATTTTATAAAAAGTTTAGAGAATATTATTTGTAAAGAATTTAAACAAAATTAGACATGTAACATTGTACTAGTTAAAATTGTATGTTTCTTTTCAACAAGCTGATGTCTCAGACTTGCTAAAACTTATTGATTATCTACACTAGACCAATTTTCATTCTTGAAAAATCGACGAACAGAAGCTAAAAGTATAATTCATTAATTAATAGTATTTATAAATAAGCTTTATTCAAATCTTTATAATATCTATAAATATTTATATAGCGCGATTTTGTCTGTCTAGCTGCCTCCTAGTTCGGGATAATCACATAAATTACTAAACCAATTTTAATGGGATTGTGTTCATGTATATGGCATGAATTCCGGTAGGTTTTAGTCTATAACGTATCCTAAAATATAATATAATAATAGCAGATGAGTTATCGTTATCCTTGTCATCGTCATTATCTACTTCTTCTATGCTATTATTTCGTGGCTCTTCAGTAGTAGAAACATTTGATAGTCAAATTTCTTCATCAACACCCTTTTTCGTAAACATGAAAACGACTAAAATAAAAATTTGATAAATCAGATATAAAATTAAAAGTAAAAGAATTGTATAAGAAAATTATAAGACAATTATCTATAGCTTTGAGTTTAGATTCAAGTATTTAACTTACATATCTTTTTTATAAATTTTATTTTAATATTTTTAGTTTATTATGTTTTTTCAATAATTTCTGTAACTATTACATCTGAATAAATTACACTATTAAAAAATAAGATCTAATTATTTTTCTATAAGTGAAATGCTTATGCTAACTAAACATATAATCTATTAGTTTATTATAGTATAATTAATAATAAATGAATACTTAGTAATTACCTACAAATTATACTTTTATTACCACTTCAGCCATATGAATTTTCATAACACGTATATACAACCGGAACAAATTTTAACTGTAATACCGCTAACGCGGAAAACGGTCATTTCGTGTCGACTATAACGCAATAACACTTTGAAGCAAATATACGAGTTCCACAATATCGACTGCCGCTGCGCAAGCCCTTGACCTTTGTAGCCCGAAGCCAAAGTTTTCAGCGAATCGACCGCGCGCAAACGAAATACATACACGAGACAGAGAGCGAAAGGACAGGACAGGTAATAATGAGCGGAGCACGATGCGGCTTTTTCGCAATCGACGTCACTGACCTATACGCTCTTGTGCAGTCACGTATATATATTCATTGCTTTCTGACGGAACCCGCGCGCGCGCGCTCGAGATGAGACGTAAGAAACGGCCAATTCCCTCGCAGCCTCGATGTAATAACTGCGCGCGAAGTATTTTAAGATCGGAGCCGCGACGCGTAGGCATACGCGACTGCTTAATTTGCATAGCGAGCAATTTTGCGTTCCGCTTTTTCGTGCGCCGCTTTTCTAGTTTCAAGTGCGTTTGTGCAAGCTGCTTTTCAATGCAACAGTGTCAGTGACATCTGAGATGTCTTAATCGCTGCAAATAGAAGACGAATGATATGATTATCTTTAACAAACTTTCTAGAAATATATGTCCATATATAATATCATAACTTTAATAACATATAAATTAATATAATATATAATATAGGTTAAACAATCATGTCAGATAAACATTATTTTGTCCGCCATATGGTATCGGTCATTTTGAATTTTGAAAATACGACTTTAGATTGGTATTTAACCCACAATTATATGTTTATACAAAATTGCATAAAAATTTATCTAGTACAAAAATGTATAGCTGAAATAGTTTAATATCTATGTCTTAAAGCATATGATTCTATGAATGAAATATCGCTATAAAAAAGCACTTGTAAATATTGTAATTTTTATTATAAATATAAAAAGTCTAAGATACGCTAACTAAAGTATGCAGAGAAAGTATTATTTCTAAACTGACAAAAACTATAGCACTGCGCATTACATCTAAATCAGCAATAAAATCCATCAGCCTAAATCAAACTGTTATCCCCAGTCAACAAGTGAAACGAAATTAACAGCCACAGCTCGTAATAACCCAAGAATAGCCCAAGATTTTACTATAATCATTACGCGCAAGGTGCACGACGAGGCTTACGACGTGGTTTACGAGGAGAGACGGCCGTATAATCGCACATTCAGCGAGCGACAAAAGCGATCGAGTCCTTTTGAGCCTCCGAGCGCATTTCATAACGCTATAGGTGGTGTTCCGTTCCTCGGGGCGCTCGCGTAATGTATCCGTAACCTAGACCGCCAATTGAACTCCCGGCGCGCGCCGCGCGCCGCTTCGATCATGCTTCCGTTTGTAACGGCGCCGCGCGCCGCGAGAAACGCCGAGGATTGTGAGATAACACGAGGCGTTTCGCAATCGCCAAGGCATCTTAGAATGGATGACGTTGTGCGACGGGGTATGCGATCGCGGATTTTTTTCTTTTTCGAGGAAATACCGAATTTGTGGATGGTTTTTTTATTTGTTTTTGGAAATAGTGGAATAGATTTTGCAATACTTGTAGTCCTTTTTATTGTATGGTAAATATGTATTACTCTAAACTTTTTCACACTTAACATATTCTTCTTCGCAATCTGTAGAAATGCATGTATCACCAGGGGACAAATGTGAAAACTAGATCAAATAAAAAATAATTATTCCTAATCAATATTCATAAAATTATCTGATTTTTAATTACGGTTATTTCTATTCAATTTTCATAAACATCCCAAATATTTTCATATTGATATAAAAAGTAAGTAAGAATTTTTCTAGACTGTACGAAAAATTGTTAGTGTACAAGAATCGTTGGCAAACTATGTCATTTTTACTAAAAAATCATGAACTTTTTGTTCTAAATCAATATATATATAACGTAATAAAAGCTAAAAATTTTCATAAAAACTTTCTTGTTTGATAGTACAAACATATGTAAAAACCAGAAAATAATTGATATTTTAATAAAGGTAATAAGAAAAATTGTAGGAATCCCCTTGAATAATACCAGTCTAATTTTGTTTTGCTTGATATTTATTTTTATAAAATTTTGTATTTTCTTCTATTTTCTTATTTTTATCAGAATAGGAATAAATAAATATCATAAATATAAATCATATAATAAAATATACTGTTTCTGATTGTATATTTGGGGCATACACATATTAAACTTTCCGTAAAACCAATTATGCAAATATAAAATTAACATATCAATTTTACAATACGCCAATTTTTTTTAGAAAATCAATTTTATCAAAAGATACAAAAAAGTGAGAACAAAGATAAAAAATACTATATGAGGCAGAGTTCAATTGTGTATAAAGGTCTAAAAATGGATAGTTTTTATTTGTTCTCTTTTTTTCATATTCTAATTATACAACATTTATGCAAAATAATTATAAAAAACAATAAAAGTTTGTGCAAGTGTCAAAGTAATTTTCAAATGTAAAATATGGCGTAATATAATATAACAAAATGTAAAAAATATACAATCAATTGTCTAAATTCCTACACGCATTTGTACATTATTTATACAAAAAAATTTCATTTCGGATCCCGCAATGTATAAACAGGTATATATTTCATTCTACTAGAAAACAATAAACTTAATTTCTTAAAAACCTGCAGGTCAATGATACTGCAGGTCAATGATACTGCAGGTATGAACACACGCGCGTTACGTCCAACTTTTTCTTATTCTAATTATCGCGATAAGTCCTTTGTTGATAACAGTGACAAAACATTTTAACATCGCATGCAATAAAGCGCAAATCCCCAGGCCATTCGCACGAAGTTTCACATAGGTTCACTGCACTGCAATCCAGAACTCTTCAACCAGACACGCTAATTCTGAAAATATCTTCTTACACCCATAATCACCCCACCTTTCGAAAGCCACGATTTCTCAAATCTCGCCTCGCACAAATCGATCCACATATACGTCAATCACCCAATTTCAACAAAATGAAAAAGGTCAACGATTGCCGTCCAGCTCATAAACAAAGCATCTCCCCACATTCCACGTGCAACCGCGCGCTCGTCGATATCACCCTTATCACCGATGCGCATCGCGAAATTGCCAAAGATAACCCCGCCTAATCAGTCAGCACGTCTACGCGTTATAAAGAAAGTATTGCCCTCCAGTTATCCACGAAGCCATAATAAAATAAAAAAAGAGAACTTCAACGAATCTCCCGCGGGAGTTCCCCGAACCTCGCGTTAATGAACTTTGCCTTGCTCACCGAATCCTCTCGCGCACCACCCAACGAAAAGCTCTCTCGCGCCGTACACTCGAGCGCCTTGCGCAAGCTCGAGAGCCGAAAGTCTAAAGCGCGCCGGAGATAAATCAGCGCCCGAGGGATGCCGCAATTTCGAGTGCGCGCGCACATGGACCAACGCGAACCGCGCCGGAGCCGCGCGATTGGCCGAGCCGACGAGGCGAGCCCACTCGTGACGCGCACTGGCGCGGTTACGCAAAAGAGAGGCTCGCAAGGGGGAGATAACGAAGATTGCCGTGCGCGAGGGGGGGGATTGTGAAAAATGGGCGCGACGTGATGTAATTTGTTTTTGATTTTGGATGTTTGTTTGTTTGGGTATGGTATGTCCGTGTTTGTCGATGCGAGGAGAGGTTTGTAGGGGGTAGGGGTATTTGTTGAGAGAGTTCGTGTTGTTTGGTGCGGGCTGGTAGTGCGCATGGTCAAAGTCCACTGTACTGTATAAGGAGAGGTCACGTCAGACGATTTTAGTCTTGGAAGTTCTGAGTGAACAAGTTAATTGTGGAAATGTTTGTATGGTTACAAGAAATATCATATCTATCAAGTAAAGAAATGATAGGTAGGCAATCTGGTAATAGTGTGGTATTCAACACTAAAATTGAATGATATCGTACAAAAATTGAATTGACTTATTATATATACTTTAAATATTGTATAAGAAACAGTATTGTATAATTATAATTTAAATTAAATATTTTGAAAGGCTCACATTACCCTAGTAATACCTGTATAATAAGCTACATATTAAACAAATGATTAAATAAAGAAGGAATTTTATTAAAATAAATGAGACAAAAAATATTTAAAAAATTATTTGATCACCTATATTAATATTTTTTGTGACACGAAATATTGGAGCCATTAGAGGAAATGAAAACAACAACATGACAATGAATTTCTCGTACACTTACGTGGACTCTCTACCTCAAAATTTATCTCAGCGCCCGACCGACGTCAGGTGTTTATGACACTTGAGTGGCAGATTAGGTATCGGTGTGAATGTATATTTAAGAATTAGCACAATTTCTAGTTGTCTGTTGCCTCAAGCTATAATGAATACCAGAAGAGACTCCACCCTATGGTGGATATTACTGTTTAGCAACATTATATTTTAGCGGCTCACCGCATAAAAGTAAATGTAGTGACATCATCAGAATATTTTTACTTTTTAAATTATCAAAACTTTATCAACTCGAAGAAGTTTTATGATAATTTATTAATTTATTGTCCTTGGTATACCTTTAAAAAGCGCATATTTCATTTTTTAATTTGATTACAATATCATTACGGATAATGGATGTACATATAGATTATTGTAATAACATTGTTATTGAAGTTCATGTTTTATATAATTTCGAAATGTATTACGAATAAATTAAAATCTATTCTAAAATATCTATATATCGGTATAAAAAAATATATTAATCTTTTATTATATTTATAACTTTACAAGAAAACTGGCATGAATAATTAATATAAATCAACTAATATAAATATATTTTGACCCTTCGTAGAAAATAATTCGATTTCATTTAACAGGATTTAATGGACTAGCTTTGATTACTCATTTATTTGCTGAAAAAACAATAAATTAGTGCTAGAAATTCTTGCATGAAGTAGAAGAAAAATTTTCGTTATTATCTTTTTATAAAATAATTGGGTATATACTAGTACTAAAACTCACTTTTAGAAATAGATAATTTCAAAATAATAAATGGTTATTAATTTCAATATTAGTATTCCTTTGATTATCAAAAAATACGTCTTTACTGATAAAAATAAATAAGAAAATCGGACTTTTTATTACTTTTTTAATTTACTGGAGACATTCTTGATGTCCTATTAGTAGTAAAATTTAATATTTATTTGTTAATTTTCCCTGAATTCGTACTATAATTATTTCTTCTCAGTGCATTATTTTAAAAAAGTTTGATATATACCTTAGCAAAGTAACACTATAAACGAAAATACTCAGAAACTCCCCAGGATAAAATTGATATCACACAAAGAAAAATCTTTATCACCTCACTCCTTACCAATCACGTAAAATAATTACCAAACAATTTAACTCCTTCCAAACCACCAAATTCACTTCTAAAATACATGAAAAAGGCTCACACAGTATCCCTATAAGTAAAGCATTCATCTTGTCGGCCGGGACGTCGCATCGATTCGCCTCACAACACTCTCTCTCTCTCTCTCTCACACACACACACCTATACAAACCCTTCTTGTTCCCCATTGTGCGCAGTCGCGATCATTTATACGGTAGGGAGTAGTTGCGCGTGGGCTCCATAGGCGGGGCGTGGCCACACTGCGGATCCGCATTAAATTCGCACGGTTGGCAGCGGGTGCGGAGGTGTCGCCAGTGGGCGCGCGCGATTCTTCCGTTGGAATGAAAATTATATGGAACGACGGCAGGGTGTCATTTGTGCGCGCGGCTCGGTGATGGAGTCGTCAGAGGAGATCATGAGCTCACGATGGATGTATCGCAAGAGTTGCTGCGAGAGAGGCGAACGCATTTTCTTTTTATGTATAGATATTCAATTGATGGGAGTTGCTGCTGCTGCTGCTGCTGCTGTTGGGTAGATCGATGGGTGAACTGTTTATGGGTGTGATTTGTGGATGGTTGTTGTTGTGCGATGCAGTGGATGATTATTTGTCGTAACTCTGATTTACATACGTATGCGATTATGAAATCTGAATAGGAAGACGGGGTAAAGAAGCTTATGCAGTTTGGACACTGAAAATATTTGTTTGAAAATTTTGAAGAAATCAGTGTGTGATTTTTTTAAATGTGAAGTATTTACTTTATTAAGTGTAACTCTGATTATGAAGAAAATACCGCTTAGGCTAAATGATCAGTTTCGTAGTTATCACATCCTTTAACATTTTAAGTAGAATAAGTCATATATGGTATGGCATTATTCTAAATTCGCTGTTTAGTGCTCGCGCACCTTTTCGCAGACAATTATTATTATATACTTTTCAAATCAATTTATGGCACTACTATTAAGTATATCGCATATCGTCCATCAAACAGTTATTATTGAAATGCAATTGTTTGTATGTTTTAAAAGATTACTGAGACACTTAAAAGTAAACCAACGAGGTTATTTTTATAAACCTTGCGAAATAATATGTGCTCGCACAGTATCATTTATTTTTGGATACGAATTTATCAGCTGTGTTATATTATATAAGAATGTAACAAATTTTGTGATATTTTAAAAAATTATGTTTTTTTTGCAGACGTTGACACGTGTTTTCAATATGCCAGAAACTGTCAACGCGGCAATTAATCATTTCAACTGCAACGCTCAACACGTAAACCGAGGCTGCGGGTGAATTTAAATTGATGTAAGCCAGAAATTCACTGAGCGTGACAAAAAATGCTTTTAATAATAACTCTTCAATGATGTATAACACAACGTACACCTGTACACAATTTGGTAAATTAAAAAAAACTAATTTTAAAAATAGTTTAAATATTAATTAAATTAATTATAATATGTCAGTGTTTATTGTCAAAGATGCAGAAATTTCTGTTAATATGATCAAAATTGTTTTAAATTATACAAAAATGAATGTTCCAAAATTTAATTTTGACGATGCATTCCTAGAATATATAAAAAGTGCCCATGGTCTCGTTTTTGTTGGAGTCCAATCTTTCTTCTTTCATGGTTAATCAGTATTTCTAGATCATAACGCGAGGAAATTGAAGAAGAAAGGATGGAGAGGAAGATGAAAAAGGAAGATTCTTATATATCAGTATACAAGGTGTAACTGTACAGGAGTACCAGACCGCATTGCGACATCGTCTAGCGGTTTTTTCAGTCTTCCGAGATAAGCGTCAGTGTTTGGTGAATTGAGGTAGCGATGGGAGGAAATCCAAAACGAGAGCAATGATGCGTAGCACGTCCGTCTAAAATGTGCAGTAGAGAATGTAAACCTTTTTCGTTTACTGAAAATCTTCTTTTTCATTGACCTTCTTGAAATTATAAATAATTAAAATCAGTTTCTCATACATATTTATAGGTATGTGAATATTTATTTTATATTTCATATTTTTCGAAGACTTGCGTAGGAAAATTTCTGATATACTTAACTATTTTCGTAATTTATCAATAATATCAACCTTTTTTTCAATTTTTGCATAAGATAAATATACCTTGTTAAATATACTTATTTCATACGTACAATATTCGTCTTTCCATTTAATAACATTAGTTCTAAGATAATTGACGCTGATCTTAGGTCAATAATTTAATCCAGGCCCCGACTAATATTTGCCATGAGATGTTTCCCGCAAATAAGAAATTGATAAGTCAACATGAAATTTTGTTTTAAAACTTGTTGTGCACTTTGATCAAATAATTATTTTACGTATTTGTTTATAATATTTTTTTTAATTATTATTCATACTTTTTAAAGGGATTGAAAATAATTGGCGTTTTGAAAACGGCCGTATCATTGTTAAAGCAAAAATGTTGGTTGAATTTATAAATTTGTCATGTTTACAAACATGATTAACAATGCCACACAATGATTAAAATTAGTATCAGTATTAAAATTTCTGACAATATATTAAAATATATACTAAAATTTTGGTTCGTAAGATAAAAAGTATATTAGATTTTTGAATTATGGACAAACATTCTCTTTAAAGCAATATTTTTTTCTCTTGCTCAATTAAATTCACGAAATCCCCTTCACCCCTTACGAATTCCCAAACAGCAAATCACCAATGACGCATCACCATCCACCTAAAAACAAAGCCGATCCCAACACCCCGCGATGACAGATCCACATCCTCGATTAGGACACACACCCAACCCAGACCCTCAAAATCCCCGATCCCCGAGCACCTCACCTCTCTCAGCCACGAAAACAAAAAACCCATAAGGCCGCGTCGCGCTCGCGGGAAGGTCGCGCATAATCGTCAACTATACCTATAATACTCTCCGTCTCCGTGTGCTTTTCGTTGCTCGCGGTAAACAACGCGGGCGTTCGCATAATATCCGAGGCTCGAGAAATGATGCGAGAGAGCAAGCGGACCGCGCTTTTGAGTCGCGACGGTAAATGGTACAAGGTCTCGCGCGGCCTCGAGGAATCCCGTACAGTATTTTCGGGCCGCGCGCACGTGGGGACATATGAGCGCGAGTCGAGAGGTGGGTGTGCATCATGCGACGCTGAGAGGCGAGAGATTTTTGGTAAACAAAAAATTTGACGAATAGGAGGAAAAAGTGCGGGATAGTTGGGTTACGGTATTTGCGTGTTTGTATTTGAATGTTGAATGATTTACTTGGACATGTTGAATCCTTGCCAATTTCTTTGTATTTTAGATTTCTGGAAAATTCGTCGTTAAGTTGTTATTTAAATTTTAAGGTTGAATAATGATGTATGCAATCAATTAAATGTTTATTAACTCCATATTATATGAACGCAAAAAATGCGAAAGAATTGTTAAAGATTGATACTTCAGGCAAAGTTGTTCCGGAAGAGTAGATAGTTTAAAATTATATATTTATACATATAAGCAAATGTAAATTAACATTCTAATCTGCTATACCTTGGTACATTTTCAAACTAACTTTAACATCCTGCAGATTGTAAAATATTAATGTAACTAAAAATAATAAAACCAATCAAGTTTTGATACATCGTTCACTTCAAAATTATTGGTTCAAATCGAATTGAAATTTTGGTGATCCCAGATTTGTCGCAATAAGACTCATTGTTAGATCTACGATATACTAACATAATAAATTCGATATGCAGCATTTGTATTCCAAGAATCAACAGATAACTGCGTTTACCTTCATCTGCACCGCGCAAACAGTGAAAAACCTCAGCTAGCGATCCAAAATTAACCTGTCCCTACCGCGAATCCTTCAACAACACAAACACCACGAAACCATTTATCATCCACAAAGCGCAAAGACAATCCATCACTTACCGCTTTTGTGAAACTCTCGCGTTCCTCCTCGACCACGTAATTGTGCGCTCGCACCGTACGAAATTAAAACGAGCCTCGTTTAAAAATTCGTGAAGCAGTGGAGAAAAACTGGAAAAACGGCCCTGCAACCTGTCAACGAATTTTATAGTGCAGCAGCAGCGACAGCAGCACTGGATCTGGTTCCTTTTGTCGCGCGACACATAACCAACCGGTCCCCCCCCTCGTCAAGGAGTTAGATTTCAGATCTCGAGTCGAGATCGTTTTTTCCCGAAAATCCTGGAGAACCGCGTAACTTTGTGTCCGCGTGCAAGTGTATACACGTGCGGTCAAGCATGTGGTTCAAGGTATTGTGTACCTGATGATGGCTGTCGACCTGTTCGCCCAGCTTAATAAAGTGACTCGGTAGGCAGAAGCGCCGGTTTTGAATTCGCTGTTGCACGAAAGGTGTTTATTTGGCTTGTTAAATATTTGTTCGTTAGCGTGGAGTCAAAAAAATTGCTATCATTTATAAGGTGCGAATGTCAATTAAAAATTCGAATTGCCAATGTCAAATAGTACGGACAGAAAGATGAACAACTGGTTATTATTAAAGTGATTTGATCCATAAAATACAATACTCATTGAATGCAATTATTGATATTCTTAAAGTGCGATAAAACTAGTGTAAAAATATGAGTATTTACGTTATTGGATATCATATATATTATAGAAATTACTCTTCTATGAAAATTAAATAAAAATTTGAGCTAACCGAATTTACAAGAAAAAAACAGTAAAAATTTACAAGATAACTTTTAATTTTTGTAAGATTTTTATTATTTGGTGCATGTTAGATTTGAATTTTGAATTGACTTTGATATATCCTAAATAATTTGAATTACGTTGGTTTGTCTTAAAATGAAGCAGAAAATTCGTTATTTGTTGAGTCGTTTTTACAGTAAGACACCGTTCATAACGGTTAAAGGTGATATATTTACAAAAATATACACCCAACTTTAACAGATTTCTATAATTAGCTAATATTACAAAGTAAATAATAATAGGACAAAAAGATCCTTTTTCTCTTCGTTTGCTCGATATTAACGTGGTGAAAGTTTGAATAATTGACTCCATTTCGCTGCGCTCGTCAGACTATACCTTTTATTTATATCTAAATATTAATTCTTATTGCACCATCATTATTTAACAATATTGTATATAAATAAACAATTGTCAACCACAATCATCAATATTATGTAATTGTTGTAAGTAATTATTTATATTCTGAACAATTTTCTTATATACAATATTATTAAACAATGATGGTGCTATAAGGAACATTATTTAAATAAAAGGTATAGCCTGATGAGGGCAGCGAAATGCTGTCGAATCATAGCTAACAAACATTAAGTCGATTTGGTTTACATACAATCATATTCAACCTTTCACCACAATAACGATAGTAATTATAAATAATGAATATTGCATAACAAATTAAAAAGATATAAGTATAAAAATATTCTAACCGCTTGAATGATGTACGATAAGGGTTGTCAAGCGGCAAGAATAATATTTATGGTTAAAGTTATATAATCAAAAATCTGTTGACCTCCATTAAAATTGATATAAAATTTTCAAGGAAATTTAAATATCTGGAACATATCGGGACGCGATAGCAACCGAGTGGTAAGAAACAAGTATGCCATAAAGCCCGCGGGTAGAGCGCACTTATAAGATAAAATGTTATTATATAACACATTAATTTATTAACATGGCTATTTAATCAAGCAAGTAAATAATTTTCAAAAAATACCGTTCATTAGTATAAAAAATAATCAATTATTGAAAGATTTTCGTTAAATTTAAATAAAAAAAAATTATATTGATAGTGAATAAATTACATACATTCTATCAACGCATGCGCATGTATGACTCATATTAAGTATTTAAATATTTTAGATTATTATTATTTTTACCATATATACTCTGTAAACTTGAGGTAATGGAAGTATTCTATTTCAAGAAATTAAGAGAGTATAAATCGGCATATAATTATGAATCACCTCTTATCCATAAAGAGTCAACTCTCACTGAGCTTGATTTTTCATAAATAAGTCAGAAATTCATTTAATTATTCTTACTGCACAATCTACATAAATAGAATCTCAAAAAAACTAAACCACAACAACGAAGCAAAAATATAACATAGAAGAACCGAGACAAGTGAAAACAGAGCCAGGACGAAACCGTCAAATTGGTCTCAACGCAGCGAGCACAATCGACGACATTGTGCCCGGCTAGCCGAGCGCGCAAAGGATGCGCGTTACCGTCTATTATCAGCTTTACGCGCGGTAGCTCCGAAGCCGAGCCCAGCCCCGCGGGCGAATTTTACGGTGTCGCGACGACGTGCACAGCGGTGAAAACGCGCGGCGCGGCCGCGGCGCTTAAGTATTCTCTAATTGCCGCGATACTCTTTGCGTCTCAGGAGCGGCATTTGTGAAGCGTATACAGCGTCGTGGCTTATCGGGCGAGAATGTTGTACGGGAATTCTAATATGCCCGCGACGAAGTTGCGGGGCTATTAGCCGCGGCTGATAGTGAGTTTCGGAGAAGCATACTTGATTAGAAGAAGCGTACTATGTTCTTCTCCAAGGTGCACGGTGATATAGATTAGTGTATGGGTGATTTCACGTCAAGTGAGCGAGTGAAAAATTTTAATACTCTGGAACTTTAAGAAAATGATGTATATCATTCCCAAAATATGTAAAAGAAATTTCATACCGTTACCTTTATTGGTTCAGGATTTATGACAAGCTGAAAAACATGATTATTTGCATTTTTTCATTTTTCTTATAATGTATGTATTTTTAGCTCAAGAACTATAAAAGATAAGGTACTTTAGTCCTGTGTTTTGGAAAGAGAATTTTATTCAGAATATGATAGTATTTTTTCCATCACCAAATTTGATGATTTTGATTGGTTCAAATTTCTGCCGAGACACCAATGAAATTTCAAGCTGAGCGTCACAAACATTTTTGTTGAAAAAAATTTCAATTATAGTTTTAGATGTATAGTTTAAGATAAAACAAGAATTAGAATAGTACTATAACTCAGTTACGAGAAAAAAATAAAAGAATTTTTTATATTTTATCCGGAACAGATTTACATGTTAAATCCCATAAAAGTCTAACTTTGGTGAAATAAGCCAATTTTATTTATTTCTTTCTCGTAACTGAGTTATAGTACCAATCTAAATCTTGTTTTATTTTAAAATATACATCTAAAACTATCAAGGAAATTTTTGTCAACAAAATAGATTGTGGCGCTCAGTGTGTTACCAATCAAAATCATCAAATTTGGTGATGCAAAAAATACTATCATATTCGGCATCAAATTTTATTTTCAAAACATACAGACTAAAGTACTTTATCTTTTATAGTTCTCGAGATAAAAATACATACATTTTGAGAATAATGTAAATAATGCAAATAATCATGTTTTTCCTGAATCCTGAACCAATAGAGGTAAGGGTTTGAAATGTTTTTTTACATATTTTGGGTATGAAATACATTATTTTCTTAAAGTTTCAGAGTATTAAAATTTTTTACTTGCTCATTTGACATGAAATCATGCATATACTTTATTAAAATATATCTATGTAAGTCTTAAATATGGTATTGAGACTTTAAAAGCATTCATTTAGTATCAAAGAGATTTCAGCTTGTACTTTCAAATTCTATAGCAAGCAGTAATTTATAGCAAAGATATCGAATCTGTACTTATTATTTGGAATATATATAGTGTAAGGAAATTTTTGATTTATTATAATACTTAATAAATTATCAATAGATTCCTAAAATCAATTCATACAAAATCACTCGAGTTTTATTTTAAGTACAACATATAAGTATGCTCGCTGAAGCATGCTCACACATACCCACACGCACACTTGTACACACTCACACTCGCATACATGCACTCACACACATATAGAAAGACACACACACATAAGCTCGAACACACGTACATATATACACATGCACGCACACTCACACACGCACACACACACTCTCACATTTGTTGAGCTAAGTTGGATAATCTGTTTCTACGTATATGTTAAACACTTACAAAAAAATGTCATTCTCTTTCAAAAAGAAGGAGTTAAATATGCATTGGTATATAACCATGTGGTTGTTACTTATGATCCGTCTAATTACAAGGATAGCTACCACTCTTCGGCAATCGGTTTTTGATGAGGTTTTCGTAAACGTTTTCTGGCACCTAAAAATGAACTCTAGCAATTAGCATTAACATTTTGATCTCATAAGTTCCTATTCCCTAGGTATGATCTGTTTTACTTTTAATGTGCGTTTTTTCAGTGAAAAATTGCATTCCTTCTTCTGGTCCTAACTCTTTATGTATTAAAACTTTAAAAGGGAAGAGGGGTCTATGAGGCAGTTCTTACATTATATAAGTTAATCAGTGCGTTGATTATTAAAATAAAAAGATATATTTATTTAAAATCGACAGCTCTTATTTATAAAGACGTAGCGCGTATCTTTATGAAACGAGGCAAATAAAGTCAAAAGCATCTGGGATGTGTACGCTATACTAATTATACATTAACCACAAAAAGACGTACGGCCTATTTTGCATAAAAATCCAGTCTTCCTTATTACTTCAGCAACGAGTTTTTTTTACATCATCGCTCAACGAGACTTCGAATACAATCGGAAACTTCTGCATCATTTATTTTTAGCTCTCTCTCTCTCTCTCGCTCGCACATGCCATTCGCCTCTTTTATAAATAGTCAATAGCCATTATCGATTGTTATCGAGATACATATCTACGGGCTCAAAACCAGTTATTAAGGGTGAGCACATTTAGAAAACGGCATGGATATCGTACTCGCACATTGTGTACATATATTCCGGTGGCGCGAATTTATCACGAGCTGTCTATTAAAAGACAACGCGCACACGTATACCTATACGAGCGAGAAACGGCTACGCGCACCACAGCACGTGCCTCTTAATTGGCATGAGCTTTACTCGCCCGCGCGGAGGACAATCGCGAGTTTGTAGGGTATAGCCGTTGCATGCACAAGCGGGAGAGTGCATTGAGCGCCTTTATAATAAGGACCAAAAACTGGTTTTCGCCCGCGATGTAGGTGAGTGTGACAAGAAGAGTTCCAGAGAGAGAGAGAGAGAGAGAGAGAGAGAGAGAGCGAGACGCAATGAAAATAAGTTTCCAGGAGATTCGGACGGGAGAGTGACGTTTGTTAACGGTGAACCTGTGGAATACTTTCGATGATTCATAAAACGTGGGGATATGTGAAAGTTATTTCTTTTTGCTTTATAGATTCAGACAAAGTTATGATAAGCTTTTTTTGGTAATAAAGTGCAGCTTGTTATAAAGTAGCTGTGTATAAACAGATTGCAATAAAACCAGCTGTTCGTTGAGTTGCATATTATTATCTTTATTTAGGAAATTGCTGTCGAAAATATCATTTTATTATTTGTGGTTTCTGTGATATCACTGATTGTCTTAGATGTCATTCACTGATTTTGCAGGTTTTAACTTGAAACATATAGTGCATACTAAACTGATGTTTATCTCGTACCAGTCTTAAACTATATTCTGCTCATGTTTACTTAATTGTTTTATAATTAATATATATTTGTGTACAGCAGTTAAATCGATAAATAAGAATTGATAACTAAAAATATGGTAACTTTATAAAATGTTTCCTTATAAATTCTTGAAATTCACTCTTATTGAAATAGAAAGTTTCACTTTGAAGAAATTAAAGAAAAGTGTTTCGAAGAAAAGCGATACATTGTAAAGTGTCATATGTAATAATAACCATACGCTAAAGATCTTATGCATGTTGTATTTTTATAAATACGATAACCGGTTTTTAATAACGGATCCTCTTTTTTACACATTTCAACTTTGTTAAAACCTGCATTCTTCTGATTTATGTTAAACATTACATTAAAGGAAGTAAACCCGTTTTCTGAGCACAAGATGTTTCGACGATTTGGGTCACATTAATCAATTTTTATGTGATAATAAATTATGAGCGCCTTTGCAAATAAGCATGTTTGAGTTCGAAACAAATTGAATGAATTTTGAATATATCTCTTTACCCATTCGTTTTTAATGGATGGTTAGCAGCTCACTGAGATTAAATGCCAAGTATCAGCTTGTTTGGTAGTTTGCTTTTATCTCAAGCGTCTCGATAACCACCATCTAACTTCGAAAATGTTCTTACTAATGCAGTTCAATAAAGTTCGAAACAGAAGCTTACTATGTTTAATACTTTCAAGACAGTAAACTCTGAGATTTAAAATGTTTTATTAAAAATACTTGTTTTTACTCTGGACACAAATGGAAATATTAAGTTAAGTTCACAATTATTACGTCTTTGTTTTGTGCATATTATATAAAACCATTACGTGACACGCATAATTAGTGTGAAAAGTACACTTGTCTATTAATCACCCTCCCATATTTTGTAAATTTGGTAATTTTTTGTTTCTGCGCTCGAAATTCATCTAGTACACCGAAATAAACATGTTACTTTCACGCACAATTTAATTAAAGTAATTGCTTTCTCAAAATATAATGTTACAAAATAAAGTGTTTCACAGTTGGTTTACAAAAAAAAACAGTTATAGTCGCATCCGGTTTCCAACTGAATTAAACTTCTCAATTATTCAATCTAAAATCCTATATAAGCTTTTCGAAATGAAAGTAAAACTTATTTTTTTTAACTTCTTAGATTGAAAGACTACTCTAAAGTACAAGTAAAAGGCTGATCTTAACTCTTTGATTAACCTTCGGACGACCAAAATCAGGATTATGACGTGATCGGTCATTTGGGGTCAATTAACTCCAGGCTTATTTCTTATAAATCAAAAGCAAAATAAACAAAACTGTGTAGATAGGGCCTTTCGAAGGCGGAGATTTCGAATTCGAAATAAAAGAAAATCCTACAATATTCACCTAAACACAAAAGCGGTCAAGTTAATACAGAACTATTTGTCATTTTGTATACGAAGTAAATTGGAATCCAAATAAATATAATACTGATTGGATCGAAACTGACCCCACGTGGTCTTTGGAGTGTTAAGGGGACGTGAAAGAGTACGTTTCAAAACCATTTTCTAAATCGAGATATATATAAAAGGATCTTTATTATTACTTTTACATCCCCTTAATTAACATTTTGATTAACTAAACCGAGTTGCAGTAAAAATAAGAATTCTTTGGATTGCCTTATCGTGATTATAGTCAAATTTTCACTGGACGCTATAAAGGTTACATATTCTACAGACAAATGTTACTTGGGAAAATCGAGTTTAATCGAATTTCCATTCAATACTCTATTACAGTAATTGCAGATTCTAAGTCCCTCGATCCAATACACTCGATACCTCAAACACTTTAACCAGTTCCGTCCAAATATCAAAACTTCCGCATATTAAATTCACTCTAACCCACTGACTTCTACTCTCAAAGTCCTCCTAAGACATATCAAACGAATAGGAAAAACCCAAAAGTGGAGCGCCGACTCGTGCCCGAATCGGAAAGCTTCCGCGAGATTGCACCCGCATTCAAGCATGTATATACGAGTGCACGCGTACCACATAACGCGCACGCGGCTCGGTATTATACATGCAGGCCGGCATAATAGAAAGAGAAAGAGCGAAAAAAAGAGAGAGAGAGAGAGAGAGAGAGCACGCGATGGTAATTGGTATTACGGCATACAGGCAATCGTCAGCGCGTATACGTACACAACGCGCGCGTGCACTCTCGCTGGTTTTGTTGTATAGTTGTATAAGCGGCCGGCCTTGATCCTTGGCGCTGCAGTCGCCCCGTCGCTACTTTCACTAAGTATATCCCCGCGAGTCACTGCGCGTATATACATCTCTCGGTCTCCGTCTCTCTCTCTCGTCTTGTGCTGCTTCGTCGTCGTCGTGGTCGTCGTCATCGTCCCGTCTCTGTCTCTCTCGCTCTTGGGTGCCTTTCGCATTATATATACGTGCTCTCGGGAGTTTAGAAGCGGAGAGCGCACTCAGGACGCCGAGAGAGAGAAGAGTGTGTGTGTGTGTATGAAGCGGCTCTCAACCGGAAACGCGCTTAGCCGCAGCTTTTATGGTGGCTGCGCGTTGCCGTGGCTGCTGCTTTGATCTGACCTCGCGAGCACGTTGGGTGTCTTAGTTTGTGTTGTACGAGCGTACCTACTTGTTTCTTTGAGAGGTTCCTTTCTTTCCAGAGTGGGAAAGGAGAGAGAGAGATAGAGAGAGAGAGAGAGGGACGTAGAGTAAAAGTTACAGAGGTGTATTGTAGTGGAGGCGGGAATCGAGAGGAAAAGGATGATGATGATGAACCTAATTCTGCGGATGAGCAGAGGTTGGCTGGAACTACTGAAGTTCAGTTATTAGAGATTTCTGTTGTTTCAGTGTTAGTTTTAAATTAGATAATATACAAATGTACTTTTGTAAATTTTATAGTGCAAAATATATTACAGAAAGGAGGCGAATAAATCAACCATCTAGAACATTTATTGGTATAAGGCTCAGACTAAATATAGGGTAAATTACTGAAACTGATATTACTCTCATCGAATATTTTAAATTGAAATGTATTTTTAAAAGGTGTGTTTGAGTGACGAGACTTTCTTATAAGTTCGAAGAATATCAAAATATAGAAGTCTGCAAAGAGAGTATCCTGCAATATATCAGAATATGATATTATAATAGATATAGCTATAAGGAGAGGCAATAATGAAAATTGTTGTTTTGGCGATTTTTATTTTTATCTTTCAATCTACATAACATTATGCCAACACCATACAAAAAGTTGATTAGAATTATTTAACAAACATGTAAACAACAAATTTCAAACTAAAAATATCCAAAACCGTAGGGAAAATAGATTTTTAAGAAACAGAAAATGATCTACACCGAAGGTCGGAGTCCGACCTGATGCATGTGTTTAGATTACAAAATTTCGAGTTTATCAAGTGGACATTAAAAAAAATGTACGGCACTAATAGATTAATATTTATGAGAAACAATTCTAGGGCTCAAAGTATCGCATTGTAGTACATTTTGTCTTTTTTGAAAGTGATATTCACCTGGTCGATAGGTAAAAAGGTTTAATTAAATTTAAACCAATATAATTAAAATTATTAACTTGAATATGGTAACCAATTCCCAACTCTATTGTATATAATTCTTCCATTACTCATTCAGGTAGCTTTTGCAAACGTTGGGTATTCAGTATAGTTAAGCACTTTTTATTTTGGAGTTAAATAAAACATTGTAAAAAAAAAATAATCTTTACTGCAGTATTTTAATTTTCAAAATAATTTTTCAAATTGTTCTGCAATACCAATTTACTAGAAAAAAAATATAATAAATATTCCCGTGTGGTTTCATATTTTAGCCATTTATGTACATTAAGGTTCATGAATTATTTAGTTGGAGAAATTTAGGAACCACGTCGATTTACATATCTAATACTAATTGAAACAGATCATATATGTAGTATACTGGTAGGATATTCTGCTTTTATAAATTAATATAATTTATAATTTTATCTGGGAATGGTATTTTAGTAATTTACGAGATTAGAAATTTTATAATATATTTCGATTTACATCCGTTCCTTTTAATTTAATTTTAGCCCCTAATTTTAATGGATGAGCAATTTTCGGCTTTGAAAGAATTAAAAAGTCATTCCTGGTTGACGAAAAAACCGTTCTAATATATAATAGCTGCAGGTACGGTTTACCTACACGAAAGTCAAAAGTGAAAAGCAGACGAATAAGTCCGGGACGTTCGAATTTTATAGAAAGTAGACCCGGGGGCTTCTCTCTAATGTTCTGGCACCAATCAAATATTCCAACGAAATTCTTCATTGATTGATGGCGATAATGATATGTCAGTTAGTTAGAAAAATCGTACACTAATAAGAACAAGTTTAGTCGTGTTAGATATTCTGTTACGTGATATATTTTATTGTAAGTTGTAATTTATAATAATAAATCATACTTTCTAATTCAGTAAGTATATACGTATGTAATAAAATATTATAAATATACATTGTTTAAATTAAATTGTTTAAAAATGTATCATTAAAGAGGTACCTATTTTACCTTTTAGCTTTGTAGCAAATAACAATATATACCATTAATTATATTCCATAAGAACACCATCTAAAATTATTTATACAAAGGTACTATTTTAAAATAAAACCGTACTTAGAAAACTTCACGAAAGCCACATCTTCACATGTAAATCGTGACAGCATCCATTACCCCGCTAAAATTGCCGAGGAATCACGATTCGGCTACCTTAATCCCAAAATAAGCAGTTTCCCACTGCAAAGTATACCTACCCATCCACGTAACCCGTCTAAACATTCAACCGACGAAAAACTCCATAAACTAGTCTCTCGCCATGAATACCTATACTCAGCAGCATGACACAGTCGTGAAAAAATTCGTATTTCGCCGTGCACGGAACATCGTCTCTATGCACACACTTACTCTCATACTTACACTAAAAGGGAAGAGAAAAATAAGCGAAAGGACGTATATATACTTGCACATACATTCAAATTGAAAAAACAAATTGCGCAAATTACATAAGAAGACGTCGCCGCCTTGTTGTGCAAAGGAGCAGTCGCAGACACACAGAAAATAATAGTTTAAGATATTGACGCTGAAGCTACCAAGAAAAGAAAAAATGAAAACAGAGAACACGGTGTTTACGGGTAGGATGTATGCATATGAGTAATTCCACAGAAAAATTCGTTTCTTCGTTCAAAAACATTAAAATGTTAGGGCACACTTATGGGGTCCAGACTTTTTTCAATTCTTTGTACAATATGAATTCTTTGTACAATGAAAAATATACACGAACAAAGTTTATGGGCTGGAAAGCATTTCTTACGGCCAAATTACTCATACGGAATTTTGGATTTAAAATTGTCTTTATTCCCGACTCAACTGCAATGGCCACTTTATTGGCCTGAAATCCACGTTTTTCCCGCAAATATACTTTTTTCCCACCAATGCAAAGAAAGATTTTCCCCCTAATGCATTTTTTCTTTATTTCCCGCAAATGCTTTCTCTCTTTTTTTCAATTTTGAGCTATTTCTTTCTCTTTTCCTGGGTCCCACTCTTCAAATCAATAAAGTGGCCACAGTTAAGTCGGAAATAAAGTTCTATATACAACACAGGCATAAAGTTGACTTTATTTCCTTGCTGCATAATGCACTATTATTGAGATGTTAATAACTCGCCTTCTCAGGGTGCTTCAGTAGTTGCGAAAATACTACTGATAACCAGTAGTTCCCCTAGTAAATCCGTCAGTAGTTTGGAAGTTTGGTCAGTAGTAAGGTACAGCATTAATAATATAAAATGTTATTTGCGATCAAATATATAGTTACAAAAAACTGAAAAATGTCTAAAAGTTACACAAATTTCAATTTTCTTAACATTGCTGATTTTTAAAGTACATGACTATACGAAGCAAAGCTTAATTTAAAGCTTTTTTCGCGTTCTGTTATGTTCTTCTGTGAACTTCTTTTTACCCTTAGGAGTCGAGTTACTAACATTTCAATAAAGCCCATTTCAAATCAATAATTCCTTAATAGTAAATTATCTGTAAAAGAAATTTGAACTCAGTCGATGAACTTAGTTCACTATTCTTTCCACATTTACTATAGCATAATCCAACTTCACCTACTACATTCTCCAAATGTACAAGGGGGGAATGGATGCATCATGACTATAGGGAACCACGTCTACTACACACAGGTATCAAATTACCTTTGCAAACTTCACTTGAACTCCGACCTCGGCTAAACAATAAACAATAACAAACACCAAACAAAAAACCCTATATATCCCCACACCTACACCCCAACCTCTCTTTCACTACTTTTCCCCCCATAAAGCCTAATTTCCCCGTAAGCACCATTTCACGCACGCACCGAGCTCGCCGCTCGCATAGTAAAAGTGGCGATTACGTCTGCGCGTAACTCGCGACGGAACCGAGGGGAGAGGAGGAGGAGGAGGCGCAGCTCGGGCGAGCCGAGTTGAGCACCGCTTAGCCATTTCTAGGTTACACGCGCGCGAGTTTCACTTTTTCAGCGCGCTCCCGCCGGCGAGCGGCCGCAATGGTGCGAGCGCGCGCTACGGCGGCGACCGTGCCGCGCGTTGATCGTCTGATTTAATGATGCGGCGAGCGAGCGAGCGGCATGAGCGCGGAGTTGGCAGTAGAACGGCGCGTGAGACCGTCTCATTATGTCACGGGAGTAATGGTGGAATGGGTATATGGGTGTATGGGTGTGATCAGAGTTAGGGGGATTGGAGGGTAGGATGTGGGTTTCTTGGGGTGGAAGGTTTGCTTTTGGTGGTAGTGGCGTGGTAGGATTGATGTATGAGTTTGTTACATTTGGTGGAGAATGGTTATTAAATTATGTGGGAATTAACTCGTTTATTGTATTTGTCCGCTGCAGTAAATAAACGTATTTTAATTTGAATGAGGCTTCTTGATTCACCATTTTGCATGTGTGGTATTAGTATTAATATATATTTGATTCGATTAGTTCCAGTATCTAATTATTAGGAATTTGTTGCAATTGACACCCGAATGTAGCCCGCTTACTGCATTTGATCACTACGATAGGCAAACATATCTTAACGAAATACTTCAATACCTTTTCTAATATAATATCAAACAATTTTAAATATTTTCATGATATCTACAATGATGTCTAAGAAATAATTTTATTTCTAAAATAAGTTTAAAACTACTTTTTATTTACTTTTAAACTTAGTTTATTCACTTGAATGACTCTTAGAACATTATTTTGCAGTGGACGAATTAAATGCAAATACCTACTTATATTATTGATTCTAATTAAAAATATAGTGATGAAGTTTAATATGATGTTGATCGTATTGTATATTTGTACCAAATAATGATTCACTACAGTACCATGATTTTGCGTAACGACTATCTTATTTGTAAAAAAATTCGAATGCCAAGGGAAACTACAAGTGTGATTTTGTATCTTTGATCGAGGACTTTTGCTATCGTAAAACTTCTGTCAAACCAAATTTCTAGTTCGTTGAACGGATCAGGAAGTGGTATGTGAAGTGGCTCAATGTTTCTTTCATAAGGGTTCACTTTATAAAGCCACGTGCAAGTCCTTAATGCACCTATTTTTACAAGCAAGGAGATTGTCAGGGATGCGGGTCCTTGAATTTCCTAAAACTTTGAAATCTATTTTATTACCATAGAATATGAGACACGTGTCTCAGCATTTTTTTAGTGGACCTTGGATTTTCACATATTTGATTTGAGCTTTGTTTTATATAAAATTATTAATGCATTCTAAACTTATAAAGAAACAAAGGTGATGAAAAATCCATGAAAAATCACCAAAATCAAAAAAGTTGAGAATTTTCGATTTTTAGAGAATTTTTTATCACTATATTTATTTATTTATAAGTTTAGCATAAATTAATATCGGTTTAAAAATCAAAGCACAAATTAATGCTCTTTTCTTCTACTTTTATCATCTTTTGAAGCATTTTTCTATACTATAGAAACTTGCAAAATTATGATCAGTAGTGCCAGTTTTACCTAGAATAATGCTTCACTGGCAGTAGAATAGTGAATATCTTAAGAACAAGGATCCATAAAGAAAAGATTGTGATACACTTCTCACATTTTGTAATAATAAACCAGATTTTCCGAACCCGCATCCTGACACTACTTGTGAGCCTGACTATACCCACTAGTCGCGCTGTTACTACTGCATACATTTAACATTTTTAATTTTAGTTTATACATTTTCTTTTCCTTCTTACTTTTGCGCAATTCTCATACAATTTGCATTACGATTATTCACTTAGACGCTACATAAAGATACGGTTCCAGTCAAGCTGCTTTATTAGATGAATGCCGCACCGCTTCCTGCAAGACACGTCTATATAACTTTAGCGAATAAAGGAGTTTCTCTCCCATAAAAAGTTCTCAACCATGCATCGAATTATAAATTCATAAACCGTAGAAAAACTTTATTAAACCGGCCATTTTTCATTTTGAGCCAAGCGAAACTTCAGCTCTCCGGAAATAATTCAAGCGAGAGAATCGCTCGAAAGCGCGCTCAACGTCATCGCTCAGAACGATACCATCTCGCGATTAAAATCGAATCCCTCATTCCGGGATCTCGAAGGGAAATTCGGTGAAATTTCGGGCGAATCCGGTATACTTCCACCTACATTGGTGAATCTTCACAAAATGGTAAGGTTGTGTTTATGCTAAATAACTATGAAATTCTATAATCTAGACTTTACTGATTAGACTGGATTTATTCGATTCTGAATAGTTTCTTTACTATAGGCAATATTGAAATCCTAAAAGAACTCATACTGCAAATGATCCATTCCTATAACTTAGGTCTGAATTTATAGTTGCGTCTCAGGACTTAAAATACAGCTATCTTTGTCGCACTCATGTGTTTTCTTATGGGCGAAACAAAGACAGCTGCATCTCAAAATCTGAGATACGACTATAAATTTGGATCTTAGTCTCATATAATAAAGTTTCAAAAATAAACTCAATTGGTGTTCTGAAACTATTTTCAAACAATAAATTACAAAGTAAAATAAAACTTAATTTTGTTAGTATCAAACAATTCCAGAGACGTCGCATTGATAGAAAAAGAACTTCTTTTTAGTAAACTCAATGTCTCTAAATACTTATTTAATAGAAATATACGTCTTCAAAAGCTTTAGTACGATATTGTAAAACTATTGCATCCTAAATAAATTATATATTTTTCCTACAAAGTTTCAAAATTGATAGTGCACAGAGAAAATTTTCTAATAAAAATGTATCACTAAGACAAATACTTAGTATCTATTATACTAAAATGTACTAGACATTCAAGAGCAAAATCCGTATATAACTAAATTTTTCTGATAACAATTGTTAAGAAAATTTGAATAACGTCTCCACCAAAAGAAAAATATATGAATTGCTATTTCTTTAAACTAATCATAACAAATTTAAAATTCAAATAAGCATCATTTAACAATTATAAAGTTTTGATAATAAATAGTTGTTTTTACTAAACTATTTAGAAACTATCGCTTCATGGCTTTTTCTCAGTTCGTGAAAAATATGGTTAACATGGGTCATTCTACCTCTACCATAAAAATTATCCTCCATACACGGTAGCGCAATTCATTTTAATCTTTACTGTGAATCACGGCAATTTTCACCCTATACCAGGGTAATTTTCGGCATCAAATCAGAACGTCCAACGATAACCCTGCTTTTCTCGGTACTTTCCGCCAAAAAATATCCGCCCGTCCAACGAATTCACATAAAATTTACGCATTATCAGACAACCACTCATAAAAAACACGAATAAACGAAAACAACAAAAATCCTCCTATTCGACCGCTCCCCACGCCAGAAGAATCCGCTCGTCCATGCCACCGCGCACGTTCGCCACATTACGGGCCCGTCCGCGCGCGTATATTATACACCGTCGCGTCGCCGGGTGAAACTCTCGGCGGACGAACGAGCGATACACGCCGGCGGAATACGCTAGGAGGACGCGGACTTTCGTTTTTTTGAAAGAGCGCGCGCGTCGGTACCTATATATCCTATGCACAGTCCGGGAGCCAGGCGGCTCGCTCGTTTTTGTCGATAGTATCGTCGCTTTTTTTTTTATGTGTAGCGGCGGGCAGGCGAGCGCGCTTAATTGTCCCGCGACTCGTCACACGGAACTAACTGCGGGGGGGAGGGGTTCATTGTGTGCGTGTAGCGCGAACGGCCGAGAGTGTGTGTATAAGGGTTAGAGGTGCTCGCTTGAAGGTATGGGAGAGAAAGAGAAATTCGAGCATGCTTCGTGGACGGATTAATTGTCTAATTCGCGTGGTGCTGCCTTTTCTTTAGGAGTCGGGGAGTGTATTGTAATGAAATTAAATTCAGGGAATTTTAGGTGAGGTTTGAGGAAAGTTCTTGGGAGGATAAGGACGTAGATGATGCAGTGTGAACTTGGAATAAAAGTTTCAATTTTTTATGCTATGAATGTTTGTTTCCAAGTTCCGGGATGTTTATGCAGAGATTTAAAATTACAAAGTCGAAAATTACAATTATATTTTCGAAGTAGAACTGTGTTAGATTCGGTCAGACGAGCACAGATAATCAAACACATACGCACGCACGCTCACACACACAAACACACACAAACACACTCATACACACGCATTCATATAAACAGATAGACACACACATATACACACGTACACACACAAACACACACTGACATACATTTTTAATTGTACATTTTTTAACCATATTTCCATTTAAACAAGTTTGTATAATGGAGTTGCGGTCAGATTTTGTCATTTTATTTTTAATGAAAAAACATATACGGTTTAGGTTGATTATTGTAGATTGTAGAGTGACCATCCAACTTTTCATACGCGAGAGGTAAAAGAAAACTTAGGCTATTATTATTCTCATAAAGGCTTAATTTGCTTTTTTACGAACATACCTATCAAAGTAATTATACTTAAATACCTTGCGTAATCTCGATTAAAATCCTAATCACCCCATAAGTACGTTATCATCAAGTCTGAACAAAAATTTCTAATAACCCCCATATTCATCGTAAGATTTATCTCCTTATACACACTTTAAGACTGAATTCGAATCTAATCACTTCATTAATCTTCTCTAAAAAGCAAAATAAAAAAGACCCAGAGTAAAAGTCTTCGATCAAACAGAAGATAAATTGCTGACAAAAAATGTTTCTCTTTAAACATATGAAAAATGTCCACACGCTAAATTTTGCTAAGAGAAATTTTCATTCTAAAAAAAGTAGTAATTTTTGGTTTCACTCGATAAAGGTTTCGATTTTTACTCATCTAATCAAGTGATTATTTGAAAAAATTAAATTACTAGTATCACTTTTTGTGAAAGTGACACTTAATACTTCTTTTACGCTGATTGCATTTGCTGCTATCAAAAGATTAAATATTATTTGACCTGGGTTAAGTTTCGGGGAAACAAAAGACATTTAAAGTTTATATTTTGTTGTATCTTAATATATAAATAAAATCAATCGGCTTTTCTTGTTTAATTTGTTAGTCCTACTATTAGAGCATATAATTACACGTGTTAGAACATTTATTTATCAATATAAATTATTTAAATATCTAATTTATATTTTTTGCAATATTTTTTGCGTAGAACGGGTATTTTTCGCTTCAATTGAGCTTAATTTCGCCAAATAAATCTCAGAACATATCTTTTATTCATTAAAATAATATTTATACATGAACTGTTGCATTCAAAATTTATTATAAATATATTTTTAAATTTATAAGTATATGTTTATTTCATTTGTAATTTCACCACTCGGAACGGTCATTTTCGATACTTTAAATATTTTCAAACCGCTATCGGTTATATTCAGTTAGAAATTGTAAGAGTGAAACTGTCGTCTTGAATCGTACAAAGGGAGGTAAATATCGCGCGTGATTCACGTGCGTAAATTTCGGACGGTATATAGCGCAGCAGGAGAGGCAACGGCTACGACCTCTGACGTATAGGTAGATACGGCAGGAGGCTCAGGGCGGCGCGGTAGATTTCGATATATTCTACTGTATACGTTCTAAAAAAACTTGTTTGATGCACTATATTTATAAAGAAAAGGGTCGTAGAATACGAATATGTATGTTTCATCAAAAACAACTTAACTCAGGTAAAGTTGTTTTTGCACCCAATGCCTCATTTCAGAAGTCACTTTAGAAGTAGGCAAATTTGGATAAATTTGGCTAGAGTGAAAATTCGACTCTTATGGAATTAATTTGGCCTCCAATTGAAGTGAATTTTTATACTTAAAAGCGAGAGAAAGATTTCTCACTTTTTAGAGTAAAAATTCACTCTAATTAGAATACAAATCGACTTCATAAGAGTCGAATTTTCACCGCAATCAACTTGGTTCAAATTTGCTCACTTCTAAAATTCCTTCTCACTTTAAGAACTTAGTATAGACTCACATATCGGAGTAAATTTTAACTTAATAAAAAATCTTATCTAAAAAGAAGCTACGACGGACACCTTATATCAATACAATACTCATCAATCTAATTGAAAGAATTTGGGCACGAAATTAGTATTTTCAAATTTTAAAGATTAAAAAACATCTCATTTCAACTGAACGTTCACACTGCACAATTCAGCGTATAAATTCGTAAAAAATAGCCGGAATAAAGAATCCACGCCTGCCACGTCGAAATCTCCCTCCAAAAGCCTCCACTTGCGAACCACGTATAGAGAAAACACCCCGAGAAAGACAGAGCGCAAAAAGTATCGAGAGAATCCTCATTTGTCAAAGAGCGCAGACTCGCTCTCGCTCACACACACGACGAACGTACGAAAGTGAATCTCCTGCCTCCGCGCTCGCTCCGCGATTGACATAACAACTCGGCGCGAGGCCCACTGACACACTTATCGGCGCGGATTCGCGAGTAGCGAGCACACACACACACACATACACACACGCGTTTATAGGCAGTCTCGCGGACGACGAGACGGAAGGAGAAAGGCGCGCGACGGCTCTCTGCTGCGGCTGTATATTACGCGTCGAGAGCGAGAGAGTATATAGAAGAAAGTTTTGTGTGTCGCCGTTACAACTCGAATGACGTCGCGTTGGAAACCTGCGGCTCGCGCGGGATATATATATATATATATATATATATATATATATATATATATATATATATATATATATATATATATATTTATATACACGCATACATATCACTTTCGACTTCGCACGCGGAATTTCCTATGGCTCGGGAGTGTGTATAATACAGGTTTTTTTTTGGCTGAAGGATATATGTTGGAGTGGTGGTTGAAAAAAAAAGATGTAGCTGCGAGGATGGCTCGAGGCTGACGTGCAGAAGAGGGAATATTTTTGGTGGCGAGGTTGAATTGATATTGATAGCGGGATGCGACGATGATTTGTGGAGGCGATTTGTTTTCACTTTCCTTGGGCGGTTTATGGACGGTGGCGATCGCACGGCAGGAGAGAGAAAAATAAGGAGGATTTATCGCAAGGATTTGATGCGGTGGATTGACTGCTTTTGACTCGAATTTTGAATGGTGTATAATATAATAGGTCTTTTATGTTGATTTTAATGTTATCCTTTCGTTTCTCAGCAATTAAGTATTTTGCTATGATACGTAATTAACACGTGAATGCTTCTTACGCATGTAAAAGTTTACATCTACGTAAAATGAATGCCAACATTTTAGTCAGCGCTTTTTCAGTTTTGTGCCGGCCCAGCAAATACAAGTGAATGTATAAAAACAACGAAGTTTTTTAAAGAAATTTATCAACATCGAGTAAAACATTCAATATGCTTACGGCGCATGTTAATTATTGAATGCTGCTATATAATTACTCTTTGGAATGGCATGTACTATAAATCCATTTACTTGCATAAATATCGTTTAAAACGTTCAAATAAAGAATGATTCAATTCTTACGTAAATTAAGTCACCACTATATCTTTTGTCTCTCTATAACGATAAATACAATTTTCTTTAAAATTTTGACATTTATATTAATAAAAGTGAATTGTATTCAATTGCTTTCAAAAGTAGATGTTATTACGGTATAAAAATCACTATTTTTCGTTTTTATGACAGTAATAAAAAAAAGTGATTTTGTGTATATTTACCTGTGTAAGTAATATACTATACTTTAATTGTTATGTTTTGGTTGAATTTTAGGATCACATCGCATTATGTATCATTTATCAATCATAAATACTTTTTTACGTTTGCGTTGTTTCATCCAATTTCAATTATTTTTGTCCACGTGGCCCCAATAATCGATATTTAAAAACAGAACATTTTTCTGAGAAAGTTCGATATTAACATTTACGGTGACATGTAATTCATAAAGCAATTTTTTAGCTGACACCAATAAAATTCCTCCATACCGTTGTTTCATAAATATTTTAAAGAGAGTTATTTTAAATTTTACAAAATTTTCAGATGATCAATACTAGCGAACACAAAATTTATCGATGTATAAAATTTATAATTGTTACAGCTTGATTATTATACAAAGAAAAGTGAAATCTAGTTCTTACGATGCACCAACAATATAATTTGCAGGGAATACGAAAAATAAAATATCATTTTTCTGGCACTTTAACATTTTGTTCTGTTTTCCATCTGCTAATAGTTCTGAATCTATAATCAAATATTTTCGGTATCAAATTCACTCAAAATACTATCAAAAATCAATTAAGACGCGGTGTAACAAATGTTACCTCTTTAAATAAGAATTATCTCTACTGACCCAGTTAAACTCTACTCTCCCCCATTACCTTATAAAATAGTTTCTACATTACAGATCAAAGAATCGCAATAATTCAAAATCCATCCACAACAAGCATTAAACTCACACTTCACAGCTACTAAATGCTCACCATCACCATCATCATCATCATCATCATCATCATTCCTCGCTAAATTCACTTCAAGCACATCCTCAGCGAAAATACCTGCTCGCACGTACAACCACCGTCTATCTCTCTCTTACCTCTCGTTTTCCCTCTCGCCTAGTATCCCGCGCGCTCTCGTCCTGCCACCGCACACACACACACACACACACACAGGAACATATCGACGACGTAACTCGCCTCGAGAGTCATTATACACGATCGCGCGACGTGCTCCTCGTCACTTTCGCTCGCTCGGATCGCGCCAAAAGTGTGTCATTGGGTCCGAGATGCGCGCAAGCTCATGCAAGGATCGCGATCCGGATGGAGGATGCGCGATGTATATTTGGATCGGTGTACACGTATATATTGCATATATATATATAGGATTTATGGGATTATGTAACGGTTCCTTTTTTGTTTTTCGTTACACGCGCGCATGTAACGTTAATGGCTTTATATTATATGGGCGCGAGTGTGTGTGTGTGTGTTTTTATCGGATGTATAATATAACGGCGCGCGCGCTGCGACTTTATTATGCTCTATTAGTTTTTGATTCAAATAAGAGGGGTTACGTAAGGTTTTTATGGGTGCTGCGCGGGTATGGTTCTCTTTTTTATGGAGGAAAGCGTATGAGCGTGGGCCAGGAGCGAGAAAAGTGTCGATGTATGTGTGCGTGTGAGTGTTGGTACGAAAATCTGGATGCTGGATATATAAAAGTGAATTTGAGATGTTAGATTATTTTGTTACGTGCCGTGGCTGTGATGCATGATGAAATATTTTATAATGACTTTATGTAAATTAATGGTTTTGCTTTTAGGACTGTATGTAACGAGGGTTGTACGTTTGTATAAAGAATAAGCCATATAGAAATTCAAAATGTCGAATGATTGATTGATTTTTAATCGAACAATGATTATTTTTCTTAACGTCTTGTATTATATTGGTGATTGGTTGCAGTATTACAAAGCCTGAAAATTCATCTTTGTCCATTGCATTGAGGAGAATGAAAGTAAGCCAAAATTGATAAAATGTAATACTTTCGTAAAATTATGACGTCAAAATGATTCAGCACTTTTGACAATACACGATTTTCATGTATATATATGTTTCACTTTGAGTACCGATATATATACATATATAGAAAAAGGGATAACATGAATTTGCTGTTGTAAAAATTAATTAATTTAGTAAACTCAAATTTAATTTCTTTTTCGAAAAATCTTTTTTGTTATTTAAAATATTAAATTTACCTCACTTACAGTTAGTAGTAAATATTTCGACGTCGAAAGCATAACATACTAAAATGTAAAACTTTTTACATAACCATAAATACCTCAAAAACTTCCTCGTAAATTTAAATCCAAAAATTCTACTTTCTGAAAAATCATTTAAAATTACTTACAAAGATGAGTAAAGGTAAGTCACGAACTCGGGAGCCGGTTGTTAATAATAATAAAAAAGATGAAAAATCTACAAATTAAATAGTTCATCTATACTACCAAACGATTTTTAAAATTCCAACTTCTATCAAATATCAACCTTCTTGGTATAAATTTTGTAAAGACCTAATTACTCATTTCATTAAGGTCCTTACATAAATATTGCTTTCGATTACAATATTTAAATTTACTTTAATTAATTACAGCAACACGAAAAATCTAATGTTCCTCCATTCCAGCGCACTCTCCCCCACGCAAGAACCAAGGCTACAAAAGACGCGAAACAGGAAGCTCCCGCTAATGTTTGCGGATGAAAAAGCAGGCGGCAAAGAAGAGCGCGAAGGATCTTTGCGCAAGATCTGCCGCGGCGCATCTTCCCGTTACGCGAGTTTCCTCGTTCGGCGCGCGGGTTCTCGTCATCGGCATCCTTTTTCCAGGATTAGCCGACGGAACCGGTTTCGCAAGTGTATATATATATATAAATACGCGCTCGCGCCGTGACTCGGCGACCGGCGACGGCGAAACCCAGTTATGTCGGGTCGTAAGTCCCGCGGACTATCTGGAGTCTGCGCCCCGTAGGCGCCGTATTCGTGCGCTATAGGAGAGAAGGAGAGAAAGAGAAAGAGATGGAAAGAGTGCTTGTGCACGGAGAAGAAATAAATGGTGCACCCTGGAGTATAAAACTGTGTCGCGTTGTTTTTTCTGCTGTTGAATGGTTTTTACGGTTTTTATTGAGTTGCACTTAATTATGGCAATAGTGTAAAATGGGGTTTACGAAAATGCTTTAATGTAGTATTTGTATATTCAATTAAATATTTTTTTATATTTTAAAAGTCATCTTACATATTTGTATTCATCATTTGTTAGCGTAATTTTCATAGTTTTAATTCTTATTAATAAAATTATTTCATTTTGAAGAATGTTGATTATTCGAATTTATAGTTGACAATATGAAAACGAATGAATTCTTATTCAGTAGAACAGTAGACTTATAATAAGTTTTACAACGCAAACTTTCATGTATGACATAAGATATAACATAAAATTCTGTCTTTTATGAAAACAGAACAGAACATACATTTTGCATAAAATGAAACGTTTTTGTTGGAATTTTAAAATTGTATCATTGATTCTCAGCCTGTTTTTGACTATATTTCGAAGTGTATAGATTTTGATTTCTGTCTTTTATTTGCATATGAATTGTTTAGTGTACAAAAATCAAGTTCGAAACATTATTCGGGTTGTTATCGAGGTTGTCATATTCTTGTTTGGGGAGTGTGGTATTTAGTTGATAGAGTGGACGTACGAAACCTGTATTAATTAAAAAAAAATTACTCTTAATACTGGAAAGGTAAATTTAAGTAAGAAGTCAACTTTTATTTTTAATTTAATGTTTTTATGTTCTAAATAATAATATAGAGTACATATATCTACATGTACCTTGATTTTAGATACTGAAATTTGTGTATGTCATACTGATGGTTCATGCGAAGACTAACGCATTTCAATTTTCCGAAAAAGAAACACTATTTCATTTTACGTTTATAAATAAAAATAATATGTTTGGATATTTAAAACTATATCAATGTGTTCACTTTATCGATATGTTTTATTACTTTTGTGCACTTTGTTGAAAAAATTTTCCGTTATTCTTATAAGTTTTCCACCTCATAAAAACTATACAATTTACGAAAAATCTGCAATGCGCTATAGTCTTCGTACGAGCCATCGAAACAATGGACATTCCTCTTAAAAATACACTACCATGGCTACTCCACTACTTTTCCCTCCAACAATTCTCTCCCACAGCAAAATCAGTCATCCCTCCAACGAATCTAAAATCAAAATTCCCGCATCATAATAACTGTTCCGCGCGTCCGTCCTCCCTCCCCGCAATCATCCCGCAACCAACCGCGAAATTCCATCGCGCTCCTGCACCCGCAGATCCTCAACCGCAGCAGCTCCCAATTTCACGCACTCTGCCTCATCGACAACAACAACACCACCACCACCACTCGCGATTCGCCTCCTCGTCGCTGCCCCGTGGAAGAAGCCAAGCCGGGCCGGATCGACGCACTACGCTGCAGCACACCGGTTGAAAAAGGAAAGGTAAAACGAGTATATATATATACACCTACGTAAAGGAGGGAGAGAAAAAGTGCAGTGCGCGCTCGGCTACGGCCTAGCGATGCTTAGCCACCGCAGCGCGGGCCCGATGCTTGTATTCGCGAGACCTGGAGGTTTGTAGGTTAGCCACTTTTCCTTTTGCCCGCGCAGTTATACCAGACTCTCGCGAGAGAGAGAGAGAGTTATCCAACTCTCGGCGGCAGCGGCGTGACGGGTTACGCCTGCGTTTAAAGGCGTTACGTTATAGAGGCCTGCCGACGTCGAGCACTACTACTCCACTTTCAGTGGCAATATACTGGCCCCGAGATGTTGTCGTTGGATATATGTATATATATACGGGGAAGGCTGGTTGTTGTATGTGTGTGTGTGTGTGTGAAAATGCTGAGGGAGAGTGAACTAGGAGATAGGAGAAAATGTGTATATATCGAGGCGCGCGTATACACGTATAGGTACGTAATATATCGCGGAATTCTTGACAGTTGACCCTGGCAATCGGCGCGGGGAGCGCTCTCCGCGCGGATGCACGGAATGTTTTATAATTGTGTGGGGAGAGTCAGTGGAGTGTTTGCGGGTATCGGGGTGACCTTCTGAGGAGGAGCTTGCGTTGTCTGGTTGATGTTATTTAACAGGGAGGCGGTTTGTGATTGCAAAATTGTAGCTGGGGGATGATATATCGGAAGAATTGTCTGCGTTGTGTATAGATTCACAATTGCTAGTAATTGTGCTTGACAGTTGCGAGATGTGTGTGTATCTTCATTTTGTAGAGGAAAGTAATTTCGTAAGTGAATTTTCATAGAGAATCTGATTATTCTTGAATGTAAAGCAATCAAAACATATGTATTATTGTATATTATAATGCGTGCACTAAATTATGAATGATAATGAAAGAAGAATAATCCCCAGAAATAAATCAATATACTGTGTGACTTCAAATTTTTATATTTTTACTTGATTTTAACACAGAATATATAATTTCCTGGTAAATATAAGACTGTTCCAACAAGATACAAACAGCTATTACTAAAATATGTAAGAAATGGCTAGTTAGCAATCTAGAAATCGTTTCATCTAACCCCCTGCTTAAAAAATCTTATGAGACCTAATTGTAATATGAACCTATATGTTTCTATCCGGATTTAGAATCTTTCTTTGCACGGTCGCATCCGAATCAATATGAAATTGGTTGATTTTTGGATGAGTTTGGACAAAACCGGATAAGACCAGTCAGATAATCTGTCTCTATCCAAAATTTGATTCCGAACTCATACGACGCAATCAGAATTAATCCAAAATTTTAACTAGAACTTAAAAATGGTATTTTCCTTATACCTTAAAAATAAGTGGAAATACATTAAAGTGATAACATGTAATTATAAAAGTCAATGGTCATTTAAGCTCATTAAAAAAAATACTTCTATAAGCTTTATAAAAATCCAGGAATATAAATCTACTCGTATGTCTTATCTCGTTTTGCTAAAGTCAGCATTCAGCTACTTTCAAATCGCATGCACCCTCTCAGAATATATTAATAGTACATTATGCATCAAGGGAGTAAAGTGGGCGATGTACGCACTGTGTGACGTTGCCGACCGAGCGAAGCGAGGTCGGCATTTCACACAGTGCATGCTTGCCTACTGTACTCCAGAGGTGCGTATACTACTTTTCACCACACCCCCGTAAAGAAATGACTGTACGCATCTCAGCAGGCCGTACAGTACCCCATGCTCTGCCTAGAAGTAAAGTGACTTGTGTACGCGCGACGCGCTATTTTACCGCTCGAGACGCAGTCGAGAGCGGAAAAAGGCGCATCGCGCATGCGCAAGTCACTTTATTCCCTAGGCAGTCCATGCGGTACTGTACGGCCTGCTGAGAGGGCGTACAGTCAGCACTTTACGCGCAGTGTGGTGAAAAATATATTGCTATGAATTTACGCATTACGTCGAAATTTTCGTTAATACAGCAGCTGAACAAAACATCTCTTTACAATGTTCACCATGACTAGTTCGAATTTTAATTACGTCTTTATATACAAAGTATAAGAATAAATAATGTTTTTTGCTTATAATTTGAAAATAAATATTATTCCTATAAAATCTTTATTTATCTATCAGTCATACTTCATCGAATTTGAATACAGACAATTTTTAAAATATCTTTTATAAAAAATTAAATTAAAGCACATTTTCAATGATTGCAACATGTATATTTTAACGAAATCGTGAGCTTTTACCGCAAAACAAATCTCCACCTCATTGTCTATTTTTCAATCGCGAAATCGAATTCAAATCACATATTTTCTTTTTTAAACGATTCGATCTTGATAGCGTATTCCCCGGCAAGTGACTAAGCACGGGCAGATGATGCGATTTCAATCGTCTCCGCGCGCAGATCGCGTATATTTTAAAACTAGGCGATGGAAATGGCGCGAGGGATTTGAAATTCAAACGTCTCTTCCGCGACGCTGCGCCTTCTCAAGTTTTGCGCTCGTGCTCGTGATGCCGTATGCTATCCTCATTTTGTGAAACGTTTATTATAATTTCGTACACAGTGAGTCTGTTTTCCCACATGTTTCGCGCCGGCGCGATATCGCATGTGTGTGAGTGTGTGTGTGTGTGCACGTGAATTTCGTAACTTTGAACTTTCGTTTTCAGAAGTGCGCCCGTCTGTGTGCGCACGAAGTTAGCATCGTTTGCTGGAAAGATGCTTATCGCCGCGACTTGAGTCCTTTTTTCTTCTTCTTCTTCCTTAATAATGGAAAAGAGAAAATGTTCATTCGGATTGTTTTGAGCGGGCTTAATGAGCATCAGTTTTGAAATTATGTTTTGGTAGGGATTGGAGAATTTGGGTTGTTTCTTCAAATGTTACGAACGTTTTGTTTTAGTTTATTTTTATGGGTTCAAATTCATTATGTACAAAATTGAACTAGAAAACATGTTTTACATGAAAATTGCCGATAGAAAAATAAATGCAGAGTAAAAATATGATTTTGACTCGCAGAACTTGCTTCATTATTTGATCACTGATCAAACAAATACTGTTCTGTTTGAAGATCAGTAAAATTTAATTTACTAGATTAGTTTTGCAAAATCAATATATTAACTAGTAAATGCTTTTAAAGTTGTGCATCCTGTGTGAATAAAAAGAATAAATATGAATTTTACATAAATAATAAAAAATGTAATACGGTAAATTAAATGTTCATTATCCGACATGTCGATAAAAAATATAGATTCAGGATAATCTTCTATTGAAAGTACCTAGTACTTAGAAATTGACAGATGATGCGATATAAGCTCATAAACTATGACTACATTAACATGACTTGAATTCTACATGATAACGTGACGTTTCTCGAATAGAATATGAACCTGACTAATTAAGATTTCACTTTCTTTTCGGCTTTTACTTTTATTATGCTATACATTTTTCATACTTCACTTTCAGTTTCATTATACATAAAATTAAGATTTTTCATTAATTTATATGCAAATAGTACCTTGGACGAAATTTATCTTCATCGAATACAATTTCTCTATTAATAGCTGTAATAGAATTGATACAAACTGAATTTTTATTTCTGAACTTGTATTTAATAAGCAATTTATAATCAAACTGAGTTTGAGGAAAAAAAATCTCGGTTAAAAATTTTAATATAGTTGTAATACCGAAATGATTTAACACCTCTAAAGATGTGATTTTTGTAATATAAATGTTTAGCTAAGTACTATTAAATACAATGAGAAATAAGGGACAAAACGACCGCACTTGGCGAGCTTAATACTTTTTTAGGTTGAATCGTGTTAAATAATAATCAAATTTGGAACCACCCTTATTCAAAACGCAAGGAAATGGGCACCCTTTTTTGGATTAGAGAGTTTTCGATTTATAGAATTATTTAATTGAAATATGAAGGTTATACAGAAAAGGTTTGAATTATAAAGACTTAATATGTTTTATCAGCTTTATTGAATAAAATTAAATCATGTTATTACTTTGTAATCAAATTCTGTTATTTTAGTTTCACTTTAAAATTTTGTATAACGTCCTAGTCTTATAACAACCTTTAATACAACGAAATATAAATTCTCATTAATTAACCCAAACAAGGTATCCGATGTATGTTATTATTCTTATGAAGTGTATTTTTATTAAATTCAGAAAATTTAGAATCATGGAGGTTGAGCTACAAATTTCCAATTATTAATCCTAGATGTTAGTATTATATAAGCTAAATGCAGGTATGGATTCATTTTGCTCAACGAATACAATCATGAGTTCGAATTATAGAGATTTTTTAATTAGAGGGTTCGAATCTGAAAGGTACATTCCAATTACATAAAACAATCTATCACTACTTCGTCGTTAATATCATACATACTTCAGCTCGACTACAATTCCAATAAACAACCCATAAGCTTAAAAATGATCAATCTCCCCTCTACCGCAATTCCAAAGCAATTCCAAAATCTCGACCTCCGCAACGCACAATCGCTCGCTCTACAGCACCCATATCCCACAAAGCCTCCTCTCCATTGTCTCCTCGCCTCGGCCACGACTCAACTTTCGATTTTTCGTGCTCGCTTGCTTGCTTGCTTGCTTGCAATTTCACTTCCCGGTCCTCACCAATACCGATACCACTCGATCCTACCGCGTCTATTTATTTCGGGCCTCGCTCAGCGCCGGCGAGACTCTCCATCGAGCGGGCAGACCCCGTGAGATTCCAATCGCGGCTCGGGCACGCACGGTGGATACACGGTGCCGGCCATTAGAATGTGAAATGCGCGCTCTCTCAGAATCTCAAGGTCCAACCGAGAGACTTTTACACGCGCACTCTCTCGCGTGTGGGGCCCCAGGAGAGAAACAGAGTCGTATGTGCGCGCGTGTGTGTATGTGTGTGTGTATATTCGTATAAGGGCCGGAAGCGTCGCCGGTCGGCTTCTCGCGGCGGCGCGCAACTTTCCAAATACTTTCCAGAGTGCCCGCGAGCACACATACGAGTACGCGTATGATATACGTGTGTACGTACAACTCGTTCGGGACGTTTTATAGTGTATAAGAGGTGTGTGTGTGTGTGTGTGTGATGATGGGACGGGTATTTTTCGCGGGCCTGTTTGACGTGAGAAAGAGAGAGAGAGAGAGATAGAGAGAGTTTCACTTCCTAGTGAAAACGCGCGCGCCCGGGTGCGCCGAGGTTTGCTTTTCGGCGAATATAATAAATGACGTGTGGAGGTAGTCCGGAATCTAGATATTCTTGTTGTGTATCTTGGATGTTGGGAAGAGAATGTAAATTGTTTTAAACTACAATTGATTGCATCATTGCGTGTAATGTCTTCTAAAATCAAATCGGAAGGTGTAGTGTAAACAAGAATTTGATAAAAATGAAATCATCTATCAGGCGTAAATGGTATATTAGGTGAGGTATAAAGTTTGACTATAATTGGAATAGCAACATCAAAAGTACATAGACAAAATAAAAATAATATCGAAAGCTCTATGCCATACTATCAGAGCATTCACAGTAAACTTTTCACTCATAACGAGTCGCCATCTTTCTAAAATACTGTGTTTTTGCATTTCTGGAGTTGTATTTCACTGTTTAATTGTGAAAACTCAGTCACTGGAGTGATAATTCTGCTTATTAAATGTTAGAGATGAACAAGCTAGTTAGTTATATCCGAAAATGGTAACCATTAGCGAACTTTTGCTTACGTTTACAAAGAATCTTTATAAGTCAGGAAATGATGGTATTAGCGAATTATTTTTCTCAGTACACATAAGGACCATGTTTTGTTATGATGTATTGGGCTGTGATGCACTGTATTGTGCGTTCCAATTTTAGAACGAAGAAATCTATTTATATTTGAATCTACGATTGACAAAATCTCTTAAATAAATGAATGATTTTGATTTAAAAAAATGTTACAAAATAAAATAATCAGATAATTTAAGTTATCATTATGTCATTATATTATAGTTTATCCGTGTATATCCGTATTTTCACTGGTAACAAAGATTTAGTAAATAAAAATTATCTTAATATAGAGACTGGTTAATCGAACTAACAATGAGTACACTGCCTAAGTGAAGTTAAATGAAGGACCTACATATAATGAAATTAGATAGAGGGTCAACTTATAATAAAGTTAAATCTAGGATTTTCTATTTTTGAAATGAAATTCCACACTAAGATATTATTACTATTGTCAGATAGCCATTAATTTGTACTTTAGCGCACGATTAGGAGTGTCGACAAAATGGTCAAAATCAAAATATCTTTATAAAAAATCATGTTATAAATACTGTACTACAGTACAAATAATTTTGAAGGCCTGTCTTTCTCTGTCTCAAACAATCGTACGTACACACTCGAGTTTCACTTCCTAGTGAAAACGCGCCCGGGCGCGCCGAGGTTTGCTTTTCGGTAGTCACGGCATGCCCTTTGCTCGCTCGCTCGCTCACCGAAAGAGAAAACTCGTGCTCTCTCGCGGATGTGCTTGTGTGCGTGTGCGAATGGAAGGCGCCGCTTTGTGTCAGCGCCGTGCTTCTCTTTCTCTCTTTCTTTCTTCTTTTTTTTTTTCCTCTTTGGCTGCGGGAGTCGGTTGGAGCTTGTTTGAGAGTGTGAGCGTCCGCTGAATTTTAATTTGAATTTTAGAAACTGAATTAGTGAGCCGGGGCTGACTTGCTGGCTGATGTGTATAAGCGCGAGAACGCGTTAGAGGCGCGTAGGGAAAAGTTTTTAGGAGAGATTTGACGCTTTCATGGAGGTGGGCTTCCGCTTTTGTTTCCTGGGCTGTTTTCTCTTTGTGCGTTATGAGGTGGTTTGGATGTTTCGCTGATTAATTATTGCGGGTTATAATGTTTGTATTTGGATAGTTCAGAAGTTGGTCAAATAAAAATTATATTAATCAATGATTGTTCAATATTTTACTATAAATATAATAGCTTAGCGTTATAACTAAAATATTGATTATTTAGTATAATAAAGTCTTCTTATATAATATAAGAGTATTTATTTTGATTTGTTTGGTGTTTGAAAGTAATTTTTTGGTAGGTAGATTTATGTGAATATTGATAGATTGTCACATAAACTGCTTAAAAATACATTACATCTATAATACATGCGATTAAATTATTCAAACGAGTAAAAATTTGAATACGTCGGTGTGTGAATTCATGCTAATATTAAGTTTTTATCATAGACTGTTGCATACTTCATAAATTTGAAACTATAAGGAGCAAAAGTACTAATCTATGTATCTTTTGATCATTCCCCCTATTAATTATATAATATTTATTTATTTATTTATTTATTTAAAAACTGCAACATGCTTATAAAGCCATTTACATTACAGCGTAGAAATAGCAATAGTGTTCTTATAATCCCTCTCGTATTTATTAACATAAATAATTAGGCAATGAACTTCTTAGTAGTAAATGCTAAATAAGTAGACTCGATTTTATTCTTAAACGTTAAGATTTTGTTTCGTTCAAAGCTCTCTGGGGTAGTTAATTTCATTAACTTATCATACATGTCACAGTAGAAAATAATGCAAAAGATGAATTGTGGTAGATGCGTTTCTACAAGCTGTCTAGGGTTACGAATATATTATGAGAATAAATTCTGAAATTAAAGAGGTCTGAAATTTTTGAACATTCAAAAGCATATTATGTATAATTTTAAATGAAGTAAGCAAATCATAATAACTACGTTGTGATTGTAAACCGTGCAGAGGCGATACAACCCCCTTGTTACCAGGAAATATGGGTAACCACTATTATCCTTTAATTTTAAATTTTGACGAAACATCTCTCTGATGGAATGTTGTTGGTTTTAATTGAGACAATAACGTTCAAGAGAGATATTTACTGAAAATTAAAAATTAAATGAAAAAAGTGAGTCCTCGTAATTTACGGTCACGGGTACGTTTAGCATTACCTCGTATAATAGGAATATGAAAAGAAATTATATATTACTCCTTTATCAGCATAATTCAATATTTTTTAAAAATGAATAATTAAAAATCACCTTTTTATAACAGTGTTGAAAATTAGACTATAAAAACTCACTTAATAAACTCGTAGTTACGGAAATAAACTCATAGTATGTTTTGATTGTGTATGCGTGTCCAATTCATTTCTTAAAATACAATATTAAAACATGGTATTTGATCCATTAGTAAAGTATTTTATTACAGAATAATAGTTTACAAGGCGATCATAATTTGCGAAGAACATATTGTTGCTTTAAAGTACTACAGAGCTTCAAAGGGTTGGATAAAAAAGTTGATTCTTTTGCGAAGCTGTAAAGAATACAATTCGACAGGATATTTTCAAAATAAAACTAGATTTATATAATACTTCTCCATTAAAACCTTCAACTCTAGTTCAATTAGTGCGTGGATCGTAGCTCGAAAAGTTAGTTTAATAATTAAATTTTGCATGAAAATTATATTTGTTATTGTTCTCGATATTATCTCCTTCTTATCAAAGAAGAATGCTGTTTTATAATTAGCTTCCTAACTCTCATACGCTAATTTGATATCTACTTAAAATACTAGCCCCTCAGTTTACGCTACGATTGATTTTTTAGCGACTCCATAATTGTTAGTGGAGATGTTACCAGAATTATCTTACAAATCTATTGATACAATCTAAATAGTGTAGGAGACATTAGCGGTGATTGAGTAGGATTACCTTCTGAACTCAACCTCACGCTGAACCAAGTAGGAAGTATTATCGGCGATTGAGCAGAATCGCCCTTCAGACTCAAGTTAGCAGGATCGCTCTCCTTTGGGCTCAAATTCACCCTGAACTTGGCAGGAGACGTTAGTGGCGATTGTGCAGAATCACTCTTTGGACTCAGGTGAAAAGGGTTGTTCTTCTTCGGATTCGACCTCTCTCTAAACATGGCAAGATACATTAGCAGGTGTTGAGCAGGATCGCCTTTCGGACTCATAGCGGGTGAGCAGGATCGATCTTCTTTGGACTCAACCTCATCCAGAACCTGCCATGAGACATTAGCAGAGGCTGAGCAGAATCGTCCTTGGCATTCAGGTGACCTAAAACGTACTCCTCTGGACTCAACTTCATCCTGAGCCTGGCAGGAGATATTAGCATCAGGTAAAGATCGACAAACTGCAAAGGTGGGGGAGACATCAGCAAATTTGGAATTAAACAGTGATCTAATCACTTTCCGATAGACTATGACTATTTCACGCGGCTATACTATTATTGGAAGATTCTTAGAATACTCTGTTGTATTTATTTAAAGATTATGTTTCAGTAGATCTTCAGATCGGGAAAGGCTGGGGCATCCCCAGATCTTTGGCATAACTGCTATCGCAGAGCTGATACGGCCAAAAGCCTGTCTTATCGGCAATTAAAATAGAGAAGTGATAAACGTGACTATGTTCACCTTTAGCTGCTTCTTTTAGACCAATCTCAACCCCAGAGCTCTGACATGAGACAGACTAACGCTAAAGACGTGTATCTCAGGGCATTTCATTACATTAAAATTACCGATTTAAATTGCCAAAATCCGTTGTTAAAGGTTGGCTTTTCTTAACGATGTAACTATTCAATAAAAGAGAAATTAATAAATTTAGTTAAAAGATTTTAGTTTGAAGAATTTAGTTAGAAGCACTTAGTTATGAGAATTCAGATAGGAGAATTTAGTCACATTTACCATTCCAAGTTTTGTGGTCCTTTTTGGCCGAAATGAGAGTCGTTTAGGAGGTAGAACCTCCGAACAAATATCTGGAATTACATTAAATACAATATGAAATTAAATGTAATAAATATATAATATAAAATTAAATTAATTAAAGTTTCACGAATAATTAGTAAAAGTCAGAACTACCATTACTTACAATCTTATTTTCAGGCATTGATGCGCCGAAGGAGACACCAACAGCGGATACATTATCCTAGAAGATATCAGCCTCAACAGAGTCAGCTGATATATTAGCCTAGGCTGCAATAGTCACAGCATTCTCAACTGACATATTAACCTGGGACACATCAGCCTCAACAGCCTCAGCGAAGCTATTAGCCTTGTCGATGTCAGCTTCAATAATCTCAGCAAAGACATCAACCTGGAATACATCAGCCTCAACAGCGTTAGCGATAGCATCAGCCTTGAAAACATCCGCAGTTGCGTCATCATCAACAGGTATACTGAAGATATCAGCTCCATTAGTGGAGGTACTAGCTCTAGCAAAGATTATTTTAAAGTAATAATTCACAAAAAGTCCATGTAACCGATTTATAAACTTTAATACCGACACTGAAAAATTGTGGAATTGAAATAAAATATGGATTTCATTTCGCAAAATCGCAATATCGCTCCACAGGTCCTTTTCAGCTCCCTCGAACCAGTTTCCCATTGAAATAACATACCGGCTGGATAACTTACTCCGAGGGACGTCTCGATCCGCGACTCCTCTACCTTCTCCCAAACCTCCTACCGCTCTAGGCGCAGGAGTCTCGCGATCGTGAGCCGCGGCGCGGTTCGCGAGCGGAGCGTTCGACTCGCGGCTCACGATCCGTGACGCTCCGTGACTCAGGATCTAGGCCGGATTGTATAATGCAGCTCGGCGGCGCGATCGTTTCGCTAAAATCGTTAAATAACAGCCTACTTTGCAGCCCCGCTCGGCTCGCCTCGGTCTGGCTGACTGCCCGACACGCAGTAGCGACTGCCGCCGATTTTATGCCGCGCGAGGCTCGCAGTCAGTAGTCATTGTGTCTTTACCGCTGCTTGTTACTCTTTTTTTGTTGTTTTGGCGTAATGTTTTGTATAGTTTAGCAGTTGAAGCTTGGGGGGTGTTTAGGCTTCTTTCTCTGATGTATTTTTGTGATTTTCGTGTGTACTTTGTGATTAAATTTCACGAGAAATGAGCAGGAATTCATTAGGAGACGTTTTTTGGATTTTCGAATTTATGGAATTTGTTCTTTTTTATTAGTGTAGAATGCTTGATTATTGCTAGTGGTAAGAAGGTGAGCTACATAATTTAAGACCTTTATTTCTTTCGGCAAAGTCGCTCCGACCAGTAGATGGCGCATCTGAGATAAGACTTCGATCAATCGGAGCATATAGGTCGTCGCTTCTCATTGGTTCAAGTCTTATATTTTCGTGATGCCCTTTGGCACAAGTTTACTAAGTTAATCTTCATAGGAATTTTAAAGATTAACCCAGTAAGGCCCGGTAGAGTCCAATACAATTTTTTATTTTTTCTCAAATTCTCATGTGATAAACATAAAATTGTAAAAAATAAATATGTCCATAAGGTGAAGGTGGTTTATTTCCGATCTCATATTGGGATTAGACGTCACGTTTGGTCACATAGAAACCACACTCAAAAAACTGAAAAAAAAATTATTGCAAGAATCCTTTGTATCAAATTTTCTGAAACACTTCCAAATCTTTATTATCTAATTAAAATGAAAATTCGAGCCTTACGGGATTAAAACAAATAAATCAATTAAGTTCAATTATCAGCAACATATATAACAAACAATAATTGAGTTCTCCCATGAAACATTTGTTTGATTACTGATATGTCATATGATGTCAATAACTGATATGCAGTTAAACTGAACTCTTTAATTTCTGTTTTTTCTCCTTCTATACATTTATCTAGATATTTTATGTAATAGAACTGAAGAAATTAATCTCGCGAATTCATGAAGTTATTCGACATTCTATTAAAAGGGTAGCAACTACTATTACCTTCGTTAATTGACGTTTGGACTCGGCGCTCAACATATCCCAGTAAATAAGAAGATCAGAGAGCGAACCTTATACCGAGGCGAAAAATAAATAAATCCCCCGTGTTTGTGCAAAACAGTTTTAAATCTCCGCGGATGCGACGTCAATCACTAAGTTTTCGCCTGCTGTGAGTTCGCTGCTCCGCTCAGCACTCGTTGGGCAATGCTGCAATCAGGATTATACTTGACGTAAAAAGTTTAATTATATTTTGCCTTAAATAATAATGTTGTTTAAACCTTTATTAGAAAAACTATTAAGTATATGTTGTCTAATCATGAAGGAAAACGTTGGTACGTTATCTTCTCGTCATAATAACTAAATATATAAAGCTTATTAGTTATCTCTAGTTATTCGGAATTCTAATTATATTATGTTGTTTGTTAAGTTACCAACAATAATTACTTGGCATCGTTACTTGTTCCTTCATCTATATAAAGTAATATAACTAAGATATTACATTTGCTATACATACCGGCGACACCAATGTATAACCCAGGACAAACACATTTATTTTCTACTGAAATTTTAAATTGAATTTTTTAACCGTCTTTTATAAGATTTAAATGATTTTGTACCTTTAGTTAGACTTAAAGGTTATTTTGATCCTACGAGAAGTAGTCGCCTTTCTAATATATATCAACTTTAGGCATAGATTTAAACTATTTATTCATTTTTTTGCAAAATAAATTATACTACATAAAATTAAATTATTTAATTTAAAAAATAAATCAATGCATAGTCTTAGAGATTCAAGTTTAAAAATGGTTTCCGATTAATCTGACTCACTGTGCTAATTATGTGATCTTAGAGAAGTGTGCCAACTTAGGGTTAATATAGAAAAATATTGGAGTTTTATTTTATTTTCAATAAAAGAAGTTTTAAGCTTGTACACATCAATACAGTCATTTATTACACACTATGTAATAGATTCATTTAAATAAATAAACAAAATAGTCGAATTATCTTTTATTACAAAAGCAACACAAATTTTCCGATTGTTAATAATATTTCACGATAACATTTTCCAAATAACATTCAAAACTATCTGTAATTAAATTGGGAAGAATGTAATGAAAATAACACAGTTAAAACTAATGGAAGATTCCAATTGTACATAGCTCGATTAGAGTAGCGTTTCACGATGCTGATTGCCCGAGGTTCTAATATACGTGCGGCGGTCGCCTTCATATCGATATTAATTGTGACGGGCCTGCGCTCAATTAAATATTATGCATCTCTCGTGACCGCCGCCAGCCAGTAACAATTTACGGGAACGAATTATATACACAAGTGATCTTAGTTGAGATCGTAAAAATGTTTTATCATTTTTTTTCTGTATTCTTATTCAATTCAATGATTCATTATTACAAGCACAGCTTGGAGTCGAAATCGCTGGTAGCACATCGAGAATTGAAAGAAGATTTTATACTTTGCCGCCGTTAAATTTATGGGAAATTATTTTTGCCTTACTATTTTCTTAAGATTTTGTCATGAGTTACTAGTGACAGGTGAAAATTACTTTCATTGTTTGTTTCTACTACTGATTAGTGTGCTTCTGCAATTCCCTTACACTGCTGTGGGATGGTAAACAAGGTATTGCGACTTCACATAATATAGAGTCTGTAATGACTAAAAGAGATAAAGATATTACATTATTTTATTAATTGTCCAATCTTTCTATTTGTTTAATTTATTTGTAGAAAAGAGATTTCAATTAATTAATTAAGTTAAATTCACTTGTATAAAGTATTTATTGATTTAGTGAGCTACAGAATGGAAATGATAATAATTGGTCTGCAACTTGTCATATACATATACGTACAGATTTACTTGTCGCATAATTCGACTTAGGGAATGGAGCACAAGCGCCAAAAGCAATGTTAAATTCCCATAAGATGACGAAAATTGGAACTATCGTAATGATGGTACGATACGTTGCAAAGATAAGGAAAATGACAATTTTATTACGTCGTATAATATCTTGAGGTATTTCTAACAAATTATGCTGTGTATAATATTTTCCTAGCTAAAATAAAGAGTTTTTAAGATAATATATTGGATAAATACTTTACATATAATGAAAAGCGATAAAATTGTCGTTTGTCCTATCCTCGCGATGCACTGCACCATTATTGTAGTTCCAACTATCGACACCTTATGAGAATTTAAAATTGCTTTTGGCGTTAGTGCTATCTTCGCGGCGTCATTATTTATAATACATACTTTACATTGCTATTAGACCGTCATACTGTATGAAATAGTGTAACCCTTGCCTGGATGTAATAATCTACAACTACTATACAATAGTAATGTCGTTAATTAATGATTTACATGTAGAAGCTCTAGAAATATTAATATATACATATAAATTATATTACTTTTCGTTGTAATTTTTTTTATATTTTTAGAATATCTATTTGAACAACACTACACAAATCCCTGCGAAGAAATTACACAATAATAATAATAAACATTAACATTTAACGTTTATTCTTCACACATTTGTTCTAATTACAACCCGTTACGACAAATACAACCATCGATAAAATCAAGAAAACTATAATCATTTACAGTAAGCGAAATGAGCCGTTCTCGGAACATACCGCAAAGATAAACGCACACATACGTGTGCGGCTAATGGCCGAAAGTTTCACCGGCGCCGAAACAAAAAGCCACTTTCGATAAGAAATTCGTAATTCAAACACGGGAAATGACAAAGAGAGCCGAGCAAGACGAGCCTCACATACGAGCGTCCGGTTCGGAAGACACAGTTTCTCGTGATTCCCGTTGAGTCAATTCGCGGCACCCACGCCCTCGACGTCAGCTCTCGCTTAGTCCGCGAGTGCCCGATTTCCGAAGAAGGACAGGATGACAAATTTTTTTATTTTTAATCCGGAGGATCCTGCATAAGTGCCTTTTGACTGGAGTCGGATTTCGATTCGTTTACATTTTTAATGGTGATTTTGAGATGAATCGACATCGCGCGATTCAAATGCTAATTGGGATGTCTACGGTGCAGGCGGAAATACATTTATTACTGCCTACATGTGTGAAAAAGGTTCTTGGGTAGGATTGTTTTAGAGGAAATTTCTCTCCCGTGATCAAACAAGAAAACTTTCTTGTTTCACTATAAAATAAAGAAGCATAATAATATACTTAGATACTTAGATTAAAGGTTACCTATAGTATATAGAATAAAATATTTTCGCATAACAAATACTTATTCGAACGACATAGCTTAGTTTAATTTTAAACAGCAGAAAGAAAGTGTGTTATTCATTGCATCACAGCTAACTCACTAAGTCGCAGAAGTAACATTATGAATAATCTCTAACAACTTAATACAATTTACATCTGTAATTTTTAAAATAAACTCTTGCTATTGTGACAAGAAATGTGTCAACTACTCATTAACTCATGATTTATGAATACACGCGTGTACCTACACCGTGCGCGCGAAATGAAAAGTAAAAACCATCGTCGCGTTAAAATAGCATTTAAATTTATTCACGAAAAGGAAAAGAGTACAAAGTGGAAAAAAAAGAACTCTGCACGTGACTAATTGTCACCTGGATCTTACATAAGCGCACGAAATTTTCGAGCGTGTAACCGGCCGCTCGTACACGCAGCAGTCGCATTGTATCTCCCCCGAAACCCCGGCTCGAAGTGAAAAGCCTCATACCCTCGGAATTGGGTCACTAAATTCTGTTATTTTTCTCTTTCCACTCGCATTTTCGTCAAATCTCACACCGCGTTCGCGCACAAAATCCACAAGATCCTGCGTGTACACAAACCCACTTGTACTTACGCACGCATCAAAAGGAGCCATTATTAAATTCAAAGCTCCTTTTTTTTTCTTCCTCTCTTCAAACTACCGCTCGGGCTATATATATACTCGACTTTCTAATTGTCGCCGAGGCGGCATAATACAGCCGGCAGCGGCCTTTTGAAAGTGAGAGTCGGACTGTTGGGCTGCCGCCGCGGTCATTGTTATTATTCACGCGTGCGCGCGCCATGCGTGCGCGAGCCCGCGCGCCCGCGTTATTATCTGAATAATTTAGCGATCCGCGGGGATCCGCGACGAGTGTACAACGGTGGGCGGAAGTCGTAAAAATCTTCTCTTTGGAGTGTATATAGGTGAGCGCGCGCGAGAGAGAGAGAGAGAAAGGAAACTTTCGTTCATCGGGCGATTAGCGGACCTACGCGCTTTTCTCCAAAATTTAACGCTTCTGTGGTTTTATATGAGTGGAACAAAGGCGATTCTTTTCGTTCGTCGTGTTTTTAGTCGTATTTAGGGTGTCTGATACGCACGTTTATTGTTTGCAATTTTTGCGTTCGGAATTGAAATGTTTATTGCATATAAGGGCTTTCTGTATTTTGGAATACAGTTAAATCTAAAGACATCATTACTCGAGAAATTAACTTTTTTTTAACTATTTATTTTCTTACTCAATTATATAAAAATATTATATTTTGGTATTTTTTAAAATATGTAGTTAAGTACGTCGCACCTAGAAATAGTATAGAAGGAACACGTAAATTCTTTGAAAAATCCCCGAACTCAATGTTTCAATTTTAATGGTGTATTTAACAAAATTCTTGCTGGCCAAAATTTTGTATAGCATTATAAGACCATACGAAAACAGTCATACATGACATAAGATTAAATGCGAATCAAAAGAAGTTTATTCATACAATCATTATCGTTAAAGCTATTTAATTATGTTGTCAAGTGTAATTTGATAATTGAGGAATAATTGCGTAAAGTGTTCACATGTATTTGCAATAATTGGAAAACAAAATTAATATAAACCGTTTAAGAAATGTAGAGTATACTTAACTTTCGCTGAATTTATTGAAAAAAGTGAAATGATCAAAAAATGCCTTTTCATTCACTTAAAATGCTTGAAACGTGCCTCGGTGATGATTGTACATTAATCTTTAAATCTTCCTCAGACACGGTGAATGCTCTTGTTAAAGTTAGTAATTATTCAATTGTCTCTTTGTGTGAGACACGTTATCTCGCTCCTGATCAGTTATTGTTAATTATACTCTCAGATCTTAGGTTTGATTTAAGTAGCGAAAAATTCACAGTGTATTTGTCAATAAAGTAACTATTATAATCTTGATTAAATTTTCTTAAATAATTAAAAATATTTTATTAACATGTTAGTTATTAATATATAGTGAGCTTACATACAGAAACACTATAGTTTTTTTGCGCACGGGCTGATTTAAGCTAATTTATTATTACCTACATTTTCGACAGTATAAACAAAAAAAGTCTGAATGTGAACTAATAAAGTGTGAAAATTTCAACCAGTTTGATATATATCTTACAACAAAAAATCGTTCAAAACTGTAATTTTATTCTTCCATTACATTGAAATTGTGCCTTAAAACCTGCACAAAAAGTAGCTATGAAACCATGCAACTTGAATATTTAAAAGTGATTAAAATTCTAACAAGTAACGATAAGGTATCAAATTACAATGATTCCATACACCCTAAAAACTACTACTATTTCTGTATATTAACCAATTAAAAGTTTCAAAAACTCGAAAGACAAAAAGTAAACCTCCAAAAAATCCCACAAAAAAGCAAAGCACAAAAGTGACAAGAACGATCGGCGCGTTGAGAAACACGAAAAAGTGTCGGCGAGCTCGAGCCCCAGAGAAAAAAAGGCACCCACGAGCGCGCGCATTTGAAATCTATTTCAAGTGAATATTCGGAGCGAAAAATCGGTCAGGTCGGAGCTTCTCTCTCTCTCACTCTATATACAACTCGCGGTTCCAGCGTCGCGACCACTCGAGGGAAAAACGAAGTCACGAAGTCGCCGCCGCCGCGGCAATAGACACTTCGCTTCGCCTCCCTCCCATACACACACAGATACACACACACACACACTCGAGCCCGCGAGTTTCGAGGCGGTTATATAACAGCTTAATTACTCTGGCCCATTTTCACGGAGGCATTGTCTCGATGGTAGGCCGCGCGCACTTACTTTCGAACCTCGCGCGCTCTCGCTCTCGCTCAAAGTGCATTAGAGCTTGCTATGGTATATATATACTGTATATACTGCACTAATCGCGACTCTCTCGCGAGCGCAATTACACAATGGCGGTGGTGTTGTGTCTTTTTTGTTGTCTTTGAGGCTCGGTTATGGCGTTTCGATTATCGCCGGGGAGGAGTTGCGCGCGCGCGCGCGCGTCTCGGTCACTTTTTTCAGCCGGGCGCGGCTGACTGGTTGCTTTCTGCGTAAAGGCTAATACGAGAGACTATGTTTTTTCGAGCAATTGGCGCGGATATTCGTTTTCGCTGAATTCGCGCGAGAATATATAGAGTTGCCTTGAGAGCGGAGTTATGGGGTGCCGATAAAGACTGGAAACGAGTTTATAAGTGGTGGAATTGGGTCGAGTATTGTTTTTGTTGGGTTTGAGGTTTAATCGGCTGTCTAAAAATGTGATGTTAAGAGGAGATTTGTGTGTATTTAATAATTTACTTGAAAAGTAATATATTTTTTCTTAAGTGCGCACCGATCAATGAAACTTCTTTAGTTATTTATTTTAAATTAACTTTTATTACTTTTTATAAATGATAGCTAAATATTAAAATTAGATTTGTTGCAATTTTAATAGTACCTATGAATGTTTTCATAATAAAAATTTAGCTCACTATGCTGAAATATATTCGAATTCTTCATCAAGAGGCTTGGTATAACCTTGAGTGATAAGTTTTATTTTCCATCAAATTTTGTAATTCATAGAAACTAACATATTAATTAGGTTAAGGATTGCTATTAATTTTATGCCTTCCATATTAGCAGAGTAAATACTTTAATTTGTACGTAGGAATTTAAGTAAACAGGCGTATTTACACTTCTGTGACAGATGAAGTATTTGAAAAATATCGCAACCCATTTTCGCAAATTGCTTTTAATGTTTGATCTATCCGACTTTTTAACAAATTACAGCGTGATCAATAACTGTGTGTAATATAATTAATAGCGATACTGGGATACCTTGGTGAATATATGAGTTCCTTTAGCGCAAGTAGGTTAAGTTGTTTTTTTTTTATGAAATTCTTAAACTTTACGCGGGTTGATGAATATATCCGTAAAGTGCATAAGGCAAACACGTGTTCGCTACTTAACGATAAATAAGTCGATGCTCATGGATTCTGCGAAAGGTTCAACTACGATAAAAAGCCATCAGACTTTTTTAAAAATTTCGTTTTACACTGACTATAAAACTTAAAAAGTAAGAAATTACTTGAATTTCTTTGCAAGAAAAAATAACTGGTGTTCGTGTCTCACGTGTATGTAATTATGTTTTTATAGTTAAAAAACGTTTATCCTCTATTATTTTAACCATATTTTTTCACACTAAAATAATTGGTATCCAAGCTAAAGCACTTATCATAAGGTCAAATAACTTCGCCTATAGATAATCGTGGACATTAAAACATTGACGCCAAATGGCACATAACAAATTTTAGAGTAATTAAAAATTGCAAAAAATCCAAATCTCTTTAAATGTTAAATAACCCATAAAGTATGCTTATAATTAGATTAGCAACGCAAATAAAAACCAACGTTATCAAAGCGTACACACGAGGCGATGTCTTCATCCGCAAACTCATAAACCGAAGAAATGCACCCGAAGAATCTGAAAATTTCAGCTCAACCCATTTAACACATACTAGACGCACCCACCGTACAACCACCATGACAACTTAATACCTATACTCACATACCCACATTCACACATACACATTCGGCCCCCGTACTTAAAAACACAACTATTAACCCACAGTGTAATACACAGCGCGCGGACAGAGATAGACGGATAAGAGAGACCGCCGGTCAAAATGCATATCTAATCGCGTAATCAACCTTTCCCTTTTTCTTGCGTTCTTACGACAAAATGGCAAATTCCTTTCCCTCTCGAAAGCAAGCGCGGCGCGAGTGCGGCGCACGGTAGCCAGCGCCGGCATCCACCTCGATAACCGATCAAGCCAGACCGGCTGGAAAAGCGGGGATATATCGTACGGCTTCGCGCGTACACATGCAGTTGCGCCACCGTCTGTTTACACTTCAAGTCCAACTTGTGTGTACTTAGGTACCTGTCGCGAGAGCACCGCGCGCGAGCGATGATTTTTTTTTTAGTGTATGAGGTGAGGGATGTGTGTGTGTGTGTGTGTGTGTGTGTGTGTGTGTGTGTGTGATTGAAGGATGCTTGGGGAGTGACGGTTGGAGGAGCGGAGAGATGTTGGGAATTTTGAAGAGTGAGTGGGTATGTTTTATCTAATTGCATATTTGGATCATGTGATACTTTCTTTATAGTGTTGTGGAATTCTTTTTTTAAGTATTTCTGAAATTAAAGGAGGTGTAGTATTTTAAAATTGCGGTTCTTAGGAGCCACATGTCCTTGAATGTTTCAGTATACGATGATGTTTTACGAAGGAACATTAACAGGCTATAAATTAAGTGAATATTAATATTTTTTAAAATTCAGATTGATGAATGAATCGAGTTAGATTCTCCACCAGTTTTTCAGATGTCGATCAAAATGAATGATTTTTTTTAATCGAACTGGTTTTGCAGCACACCTTCTTCCAGATTTTTTTTAAAGTACATATCGCACTCCCAGAACATGACTATGCCAACTTAAAAAAAAAGTTATCTCAAATTTCTTTCATAAAATAGCTTATACGAAAAGGTTAAGGAACAATAATAATAAATAAAATTAAAGAAAAAAAATTTGATCTCATGAAAAATTAATTCTACTGGATTGATTTTATAAAAACATCAAATTTTGAGTTGGCATATAGTCTTGTCAGATAGCGGGTTGCAGGCCCGATCTCTGGCACAAACAAATCCGGAAAAACATTTTTTTTAAATGTCTCCGAGAAAATCTTGAGTAGCCGTTATCTAAAGTAGCAAATTAAAATAGCAAAATAACTAAATTTCAGCAAATTTTCTTTAATAAGTATATTTTAATTGATTGTAAATTTATTTATTTACAGGCTTTGCAGTCTAGAAATAGAACGTTATTACATATTTTATAACTTAGTCCATTCTTAACATTTGTATAAGTATCTTCTATAGTGGTGTCAAATAAATTAACAGTCCAAAATAGACGAATAAGGACTTTGCTATTCTGTATTTTCTTAATGAAGAAAGACGTGATTTTAAAGTAATATTTTAAGTTCAACATTACAACCATTCAGTTATATTTACTATTTAGAACGATTTAAAATCTAACACACTTTGATAAATACATCTCAATGAATAATACAGAAATTATTTAATTAGTTCCCAAGATGAAATTCTTGAGTTTTTAACGCACCTGGCTTATTCTACTGAGCGGTTTTCTTTTGATTCGATAATAAATTATCAAATTAGTTTCAATAGATAATATTGCGGCTAAAAATCTAGAAATAATAAAAAAAATGTAAATTTTTCCTAATATTATGTAAGACGTTAAAGTAAATAGGAATTATTAGTTATGAATCTTATAATAGTGACAGCTTATTATGTGGGCATTACCATTCGTACTTTATGTTTTCCCCATTTAAAATACAAAAACGCTGCATTTTATTATACAAAATTCTCTAAACTCCTATACATACCTCAATTATATAGAAAAAAAAAGAATCGCGTCAGCAAATAAATTAATAAAATATTCATAATATGCAAAAAACAAACACGTATAAACTAAACTACCTCTAAAATAAAAAAGAAATGAACAAAAATAATCGAATTCGCTAATTGAAACTAAATTCAATTAAACTCAGCACTAAAACCCCTGCCATCACACATAACTATTCCGCGTAAAGCACCATCCATTACATAAACAGATCCCATCATTGTTCCCATCCTTCCAAGCAATTTCAAGCTCCACCAGTCCCCTCCCAACAACCGGCTCACACCCATCTCCATTCAATCTCCCAAACCCAAACTCACATCAGCCAACCTGCCGCAAATCCACTCCACGTACTCGTACCCATAAATCGCACCTACATATCCACCCCTCGAACTCATTAAATCCTTCCAATCCTTCCATCTCCTCGCGTCGTCTCCGTTGCATATAAACCATCGAGACTGCACTCCGCTCCGTTCCTCGCGTTGGAAGTGGATCTAGGCTGCGAAGCAACCATACAGCCAAGCCAGCCAGCCAACGGCGGCGAACTCGCGCTCGGTATACTCTGTGCCACTTTCACTTGGTTACATAACTCGTGCGCGAGCGCGAGAGCGCGAGAGGAACTGGGTAAATGGGAGAACCACAATCTACGCCATTTGCCCGCGCGCGCAGAGACGACGACGGCTTTTGCGTGCGCCGGTGTTAGGAGCTGACGCTGGAGTGGATGCGAGAGATGAACGGAGATGAGAGGTATGGGAGACCGGTTTTAAGTGAGGATCGAGGCTTCCTCGAGGATGCGGGATTCAGTGGGTAGGTATGGGGTTTTTGGAGGATTTTTAATTGGAAAAGAGGGAATTTTAGTGTAATGATACTGTAATTTGAAGCTTCTTGCGAAGACTAGTATATTTCTGATTTTTTTTAATGTTTAGGTGTATTTAGTGGATTCTTGTGAACATATTGGTACGTTTAAGATACTTTGATAAAGACTTTATGTCGTAGAATTTTTATAGCGGAAAAGAAGTAGAATTTTTACAGGTGACTCATGAAAACAACTATAGTATTTTTTGAGAAATCTGAAGTGTGTTAGCCTTCGAAAGGATCCTACAAAACCTATCTGATTAAAATGATTCAAACTACTAGAAACGATTAAAACTGAATACAATTTCATATACAATAATCGGTTTTGATACAAAAATATACTAATAGATCGCAATGATTACATGACTTTATGAATTTTTGAAATATGAGATATACAGCGAAATCCTTTTATACGAAATTCAAGAGAAAGGACAATTTTTTCGAATTATGAAGGTTTATGAATTATATAGTTGAAAGAGATGAACAAAAATTATGTTATAGAGATATATACATAAATGCACATTAATCAAAATAAACAAGGCACGCAATGTGTAAATTACATTTTTACTGAATTAAGAAAATGTAGGATTACAGAAGTTGAGTTAACAATTTTGCATTACAGAGGATAAAATATTAGTATTATATAGGCCAAATGCATGTGTCGATTCTTCGAAAAAAATCAATCGGTGAGGTTCCACTGAATCATTGAAATTTAAAATAAAATAATAGCACTCATCAAAATTGTCGTAACATCAAGATCGTAACGTCAGTATCCATTGAAGTTTTTAGAAAAGTGACGTCTTGAGAAGGCACTTCAACTTAAATAAATAATTATTAATTACTTTAAAAACTTTATTTTTTACCGAATTATAAAGCTTAATAAATGGGAGTAATTTTGAAGAACTTTCAAGAAAACGCAGCATAAAATATATAATGTAAGAAAACGAAGAGTATTTATTTATCTTTTTATCTCATTATTATTCAGTGACTTGTCATTTCATTTAACAAGGATACAATGTTGCGGTTATCAAATGATTTTAAATTTATTGACTCTGTTTATGCATAAACGCTTATTTTCATTAATGTACGTAATATGAAGACGTATTTTATTACACACGCTATTTTATTTATTCTTATTAAAAATCCAAAATTTCTATACCTGGAGTCTCCATTCGTCAAAATATAAATGCTGAATATGATAACATCATTATTTATTAAATTTTCAACTTTGATTTTAAATGACACATTTTGAATATCACTTTGCTACGTATTTTCTATTTCTATTGATTTTAATAATAAAAATAAAGAAAGTTTTGTATGCGTGTATAAAATGAATTTTTATAATTCCGTGAAGATTTGAAAAGATCTTACGATAATTCAAAGTTTACTTGTAATTCCAAACATGCTTCTTATTCGAAGATACACGATCATTCAAAATGCAGTTATATAATTTTCGTGGATATTATTTCGATCTAAAATTGTACAGCCAATAAGCCGTTAAATACTCCGCAAAATATAAATCATCACTCGCCTTCTTTGCTCGTTTTAACGCCTTCTCTTTCTCACACTCTCTCTTTCTGCCTTCTTACCTTTCGTAAACACTTCAGCGCCGCTGCATTCTTCGATTCGCGTCGTAGTTTTATGGCGGTGGATAATGTTGATAGGCAAGGATATAGCTTTATGAGCCGAGAGTCTCATTTCGTAAGGGAATTTTTTTACGCTGGTTTCTCCTTCATCGGATTGATGAACGAGATATCATAGTTTTCCTTTTTTGCTCACTCGCGAGGAAATTCTGAAATGAAAACGTCTACGTCGAATTTTTTGCACTTTAATTAATTTCATTATGGCTAATTGAAGTGGCGCACGAATACCTACGCAATTTGTTAATCCAGTGTATACTATCTTAACTTTTGAGGCATGAAATACTCTTGCATTTATTTATAGAAAGATTTACTACTTCTTGCAATTCTTTCGCTTTGAATTGAATTTTCTTTTTCACAAAAATGTAGTATAGATTCTTTAACACAGAACTATATATACAACTAAATTTTTCCATAATAATTAATAAGATTTAGGTAATGCATACTAATGAGAGCATTATTTACTATTTGCTTAATTATAAACAAGAAAAGTTAATTTTAGTTTAAAGCATTTTTTTAACATTACTATATAGTAGTAAATTTTACTATAAAAACTGATAACTCCAAATAAATTGTGTCTTATAAAAGTATTTTATCTTAGTACAGTAACAATTTTGAATAAAATAACGTTTTGTTTCATTTATTTCTGCATAAAACAAATTTTACAAGTATATTACTTTACATTATAAATGTCTTGCTGGTCTATAAAGCTCGTCTTTCATCGGCTCATTCTTATATATTAGTGCTTACGTAGCGTGCAAAAGGACTTATTATAGCATTCAAATAATTTTAAATTAATAAATTATTTTCTTTTAATTAAACATAATATTCGTACGAAGCTCTCATATCGTAATGCAATCAATCAAAGCACAAATTATCATGAACTCTTTATTTTTAAATAAACTAAACAATTTCCCACACTAAAATCCCAACCTAACCAATAATTTTCTTTCCATATTACTCAAATTTTACCTCAACCCAATAAAGGTTCATTCACACCACGCCGCTCATCTTTCCCGTACACTCCAACACCTCAACTACACCTACAATACCATCGCGCAAAGTCCCGCGCGTTCGTGAGCGTATTATGCACGTTACATACCCGTGCATTAAATATCATCTAATAGCGCGCAGAAGTCGACGCGGGATGCTGCAGCGGCCGGCCGCTCGTCTCGCGCAGGCGAACTTTAAAGCGAAAGTAGCCCCAAGGTCGCGCGCGACATTAAGTTTCTAAGAACGACGAGAGGCCAGTCATCGCACTGCGGTCGTCGGGGTATACTTCGGATGGGCTCAGCGGTTCTGGAATGGTCGGCAGTTGGAGTCAAGAACGACGGGGAAGGGGAGTTGTGAGTGAGGTTTGACCAGGAAATGGAGTTTTCGAGGTGTGGATGGTGGAAGGAAGCTGGAGTTCGTGGGATGCGTGAGGTGTTGGAAGGATGACAATGAAAGGGATTGTAGGAGGATCTTGAGATAATCTTTTTAGTTTTAATGTTAGAGAAATAGGATTTTATTAAGGATAATGTAGCGCATTAGTTGTAGTTAACCCTTTAAGGCTTGAATTATCTTATCAGTGAATTTAACGTCGAATTTGTTTCAATTCTTTAAATTCACCAATGCGTTTAGCGAAATTGAGCATTTGAACCAATGAAGATGCAGCATTTCAAACAAACTTCAAATAAATTCGAGCAGATAGTTTTAGCGTCGAGTGTATGTACAATCGAACCAAAAGTTTATTTAATAATAAATAGCTGTATTTTAATGTAAATAACATAATAATTAGATTTTCAGTATTCTAATATACAATCGTACAAAGTTACATTTATTTATTTCTGAGTTGCATACATACGGATCACCCTAGAAAATGATAGTGACTTTTCACGAGTCTCTTAGCAAACAACGTTTTCTTCGTGTATTTACGTTTTTTGAGGCATGTTGACCGAAAAGATAGCAGGCGTGTGTCAGTTAACCTCAATTTTTTATCACGATTTCCTCTCCATTTGGATCGTATAAATTATCGCGCAGTACCTTTGCTTGGATATGTACGACAAGACTTTAGTTTCATCAGTTACAACTAAAGCTATCACAAAATCTAGACTGATCCATTTTCATTATTTACTTATTGCTTTAAAAGCATGACATTTTGTATTTTATTGTGCAAGTTTGGCATGCAGAAATACAATTATATTGCCTTACTTCATTGAAGCCAAATAGAAGTATTTTTAAAAATAAGCTTTATTTGTATGGTTATTACAAGAATATCCATTCCTAACACAATACTAAGCTTTACTGTTGAAAAGTATAAACAAAATAAGTAGTTTCGAAATTATTTTATCTAAGATACATGCAATTTCGAAGTAAAATTATCACGTAAACGATGTGTATAACTCGTCTTGAAGAACATCCCTTATCATGGCTAAAAATATAAAAAGTATATTGCAAAATTAATCACATGTTTATAATTATAATCTAAGATTATTATTAAATTTCTCTCGCCAACATTTAATCAAGAAGACGTATCTTATCTTACTAAATGTTAACACATAGTATTATTAACATTCAACAAATTTGTGTAACGAATCAACTTTGAGGAAATTCATTTTTTATTAATACAATGTACTCCCGATAATCTATAATGCATTATTTTATTCAAACTCTTCACTTCAAAACTAGAAAGAATTAAGCAAGCACTTAATATTATCACTGACACTGTTAAATAAATCTGGAATAACTGACGCAGTCGAACGAATAAAACGAAAATAAAAATCAAAATCACTTATTGATCGGCTGAGTATCCATATTTATTGCTTATACAATAATTGAATATAAGATGGTACTATTATTTAATATTGGCAGATCAATGAAAGCATTATTGATCGACATAAATATCTATAAATAAATTAATAAAATAGCACTGTTATATAAAATTGGCTAATTTTGATAGTGAAGGTTCACTCAAAAACTATAATGTTTTCGGCCGCGTTATACTGAAAAAGTGCCTAAAATTGGTCTGTTCAGAATTATAGTTGTATAAAAGCGCATTTTTAAACTCTGTAAATGTTCAAAATCATTATAAAATTTACAATACATCGTAATATAATTTGTTTGTCTATATAATGTACCTAATTGATTTGGCATTAATAATTTACTTTAAAATTAATCTACCACTCTATCTATTAGTTGCTCAAATTACTATTTAACATTCCGTAAACATTTAAATTATTGCAAGAATTTGGAATACTTTCAAAATGAACTTATTCAGATACGATTTTGAACGGTCCAATTTCCAGTTCCGAAAGAAACCCAGAAGCACCTAAATCACATCTCACGCTCCTCCTACCCCAACTACATCCGGCAACGCAAATCCCGAAAAAGTACAAAACAAAAAAAACAGAAAGCGCGTATACGCGTACTCCTCGACAAGGAGCAAGCCTCGAATATTACATAACGCGCGAAGAACAAGACATGTTAAAGCTCGGAATGGCGACGACGCGCGCGCGCGTGTGCCGGAACACGCGTTATCGCGCTCTCATATACACGCGCTTGATTTAGCGTCTTGGAGTCTCGAGGATTTATTTCGCGGGGCTCGCGAGGATATTATAAAGCGTAATGACACGATCAATATTGCAGATTAGATATTCGAGCTGGAAGGCGACTGTGTGTATACGAGTGTAAAATGTTGCAGTTGCAGAGCGATGTTGTAGCTCATGGGATATTATACGTAGCGTGGTGTGTAGTTGAATATTATACCGTTTGGAACGAGGAGTTAATTTATCAATTTGTGCGCAGAGTTTTTAGGTTTTCTCGGGCTGCATGTAGTCTTTGATGTCCGATTTATCTTGGCGCGTGTAAAGTAGTTTTAGTTGGGAGGAAAAATGGTGTTGATTGGTCGAGGCAATGTCGCTCGATTTATATCTGAACTTTCTTCGAAGTTGTTTCGAGTATTTTGATGCTTGATCTGCGCAAGATTGCTGTTTGTAGCAAAATACATTGGCAACGTGATATTTTTAATTATGTGCATAAAGCACCCGATATTTTGTATAAATTGCTGTTCAATTTAATAATGCAATGTACATGTACATGAATAATACAATAATCTCCTTTATTAAAATATATTGTCAACGCTTAAATAATACTACAAGAGTATTTTTTGTAAGTATATTTAAATTTATTCCTATGTAAGTATTATTAAAATATGTTATTTTAACTTTGTCATTCGCAGATCGGTAAAAAATTAAATAGTTAAACAAATAACTTACAAGTTAGATATTATATAAACAGTTTCAGGCAATGAATACGCCATTCCACTAAATGCTTTTCATGAAAACTGTGTATTTATTAAGTACATTTCTCGAATATTTTCTTGTAAAATAAGTTCTTGAAAAGATTTTACTAACACCAAAAAAAATTTTAATTTATTGACTCGGAAAGCGATATCATACATATTTATTTATGTAACTGAAGTCTGTATTTATTTATAGCTCTTTCACGTTGTCAATGCAAATAATATTGTATAGTAAAGTTATAAAAAATTCAAACATTTTAGATGTAAAAACGTTCGCTTTCAAAAAAATCAATCAATTATATAACACTTTCGATCATTACACTGTAGCCAGTATATTATTCTAAAAAGCAAAAATTAAAAATTCACTCAGCGATACCCACCGATGGCCCCTCAGTCGCGCCAAGCATAAACAAATATACAGTTATATCACCGCATTACATAATAAAAAATACCACTGAAAAATAAAAATAAAACAACACACTAAAATACACAGAGGAAAAAACCAATATTCATCCCAAACTTGTATGAAAACCTCTCACTCGTCCATCGATTCCCCGTCCACCGTCTAAAAGAAAAAAGCGAAAGTGCATCCAACCTAATAACAAGCCATTGATTCTCGACCAAAAACCGCAGCACAAAAGGGCTGCTGCGAAAAAGCCGAATAACGTTCGATTAATCGGCCCGCGACCGACGCACGCGTCTCGGTAGCATCGCGCAAAGAAAAAGAACCAGAACGGAAAAAAAGAAGCACAAAGGCTCGAGCTCGCCAACAAAGGCACCCAAGACGGAGACAGCGACAGCGACATAATACGAAAAAGGAGAGGAGAGGAACCCCCCCGTTGCACGATGACCCAAATACGCCGAAGTAGTGAAAGTGGCACGCGGCTGGTCAGACATGACCCGCGCGACGCCGCGCCGCGTATAAACGTATACATTTGCGCGACTTCTTCTACGCGCGCGCGTAACTGCAGCTCGAAGAGTGCCTGTCCGTACGCTTCTTTTGAGAGAAGTCTCTCCTGAGTCCGTGAATAATTAGTTGGACAAATTGCGCGCCGCGCTGCTGTACTGGCACAATGGCTCGGTAAATTTTGCGCCAGGCAGCTGCGCGGCTTGACTTGTTTATAATCCGAAGAGCGCGCGGTGTTCCGTCGTGGTTTCATACGGGGGATTCGCGGTAATGCATGCGCGCGTCGTTCGGTGAATTGAATTTTAATTCGATGATGAGAGCGTAGGAAGGATGCGCGGAGGAGAGTGAAAGAGAGAGAGAGAGAGAGAGAGAGAGAGAGTTATATTGGATGCGATTGTTCGATTGTGCGAGAGAGAGATGAGTTTTGAGAGTTGTTGAAACGTCGGATTTGCATTTTGAGTGGATTTTTAATGAGTGTGATGATTTTCAATTTTGTTGGTCGGCTGTAAAATTGTAGAGATTTTCTATTTGCATACAGTATGTCCTATTTTTAACAATTTTCTAGAGTTATGGTATGATGTATCATTGAATTAAAATTGTAATCGAATCGTTTAGTGACAATTGCAGTTAAGCATACTTAAATAACGAAAATGGATAATGATACTGAAATCTGAGGAAGACGTTTACGACTTTATGTGGGGCAATCAGGTGAAACAGCGCAAGTTCACGTTGATTGGGAATTATGGTCATTTACGATGCGACAGTAAAAGATAGTGATATCTTCAATTTCTGAGATTTTCATTATTTAATTTTTATATAAATAGAACTTTTTAAATTGCACATCGCGATTCGTAAAATTTATTTCAGAATGTACTAAAAATTCTTAATATTTGTATTAGGTACATTTTATTTAACTTTTATATAAGGTGTTGAATCGTTTACAGAAATATTATTTTCCGTTCAAGTTTACTTTATCAGGCAAAATTATAAAACACATTGGATATATTTGATAAAAATTTTCACAAAATCATAATATTATGAATATAATATAAATTATAATTCTTGTGATTAAAAAATACATGATCTAATACAAAGATTCATTAGTAAAACCATCTTAAGAAAGTTGGCTATTTATCAGCGACTTTATTTGTATTACATCAAAATTATTAAATTCGATTATAACTTACGTCAGCGATACACGAGTAAAACCAACTAATCAGAATATTTTATTATATTTTTTATTAGCTGATAAAGTTTCGCGACATTTTTATGTGGCATGTATACTTCCATAAAAGGAAAGTATAGGTATCATACGTCAAATAAATAATGCACATAAAACTTATTCTGTATGCATATGGTTAGCTTATATGTTTCCATTTCAGATTTATTTTTAACGCATTGCTGTTGAATGTTAAAATTTAAAAGTTTTTCTGAAAACTACTTTTTTCAAACTTGTTTTCAAAAGGTCTCCGTTACCAACTTCAAATCTTCGAAAGCTTGAAACTACTTTCTCTTTTATCAAAAACCATTTCAAATTTCTGAGTAACGAAGAAAATCTTGTTTTAAACTCAAATTCATGTATTTTTTTAAATATTTTTTTTATATCTTTTGCATATATTATTCTATATAGTGAATTCTTAACTTAAATTTGTTTGTATTGAATATATATGTTTTGTAAAGTAATACCCAATTGTAAGTTGCAAGGATGATTAGCATACGATACGTAAGATGGTATCAAGGTGATACACAATATATAATCTTGATTATTAACCGAATACGTATCGGAAGCAATACAAATATTAATAATTATTAACTCAAAGTACAAATGTACTTTATTGAATGACTTATTGTATCGAATTATTAATAGAATGACTATTTTATATGTCGTACCACTCTCCCCTATACGTTCAGATAAACAGTTTTCGGGAGTAACATAATCGCCAGCATCATACATTGTACCTTATTTTGGTTAGGTTATACACCTACATTATTTTGTCCCAAAGCCATGAAAAACTTGATATCACAGTACACAATATTTCAAAAGTACCATCATCTCTTTATATGTATAATGTATACACTCCAACTACTAAATCAAAGCACCCATTGAACTATTCATACAACAGACCTCCAAACAGACAAACCGATCAAGAGTCACATAGGACCGTGCATGCCCAAAAAAAGAATACGAGAGATCACCACACAGGCAGCCAAGATGAAAACTCGAGGGCCCCTTTCAATCATCTCTAAGCAACCACAACACAGCATCATAGCCACCAACAACGACAACAGCGTCACCCACAAACTCCTTTCTTGTTCTTCTCGCTGCCTTTGGCATCCCAACGCACGGAGATTCTCTCTTTCTAAATCTTACACTCTCTCGTCATCTCCTAAGGGACTGTCTACATAAGCACAATCATGTGCTGTTCTGGGCTTTCATAGGTATGTCAGGTTGGCTTGCGAAGTTGGATAAGATCGAAAAAGTGTATGTATGGTTCTTTAATTAATATTTAAAACTTTTCATGCAGAATCTTTAATAAACGAAAGATATTGATAAAAAAGTAAAATTAAAACAAAATTAATTCTTACAGTACAGGAAATATCATAGGATGATGTGGATGTCTCTCACGTATAAAGGTATATAAACTATAAAAGGAATCAAAATCTCTTTAAATAAAAGAACCAAATCGTGCATTAAGTTTTGGTAATCAGTGGAAGACTATGCTTGATACTGTTTTAACTCCTAAAATATAATATCGGATATTCCATTAATTACTTTCCTTCATACTTAACAAGAAAACTAGTGCATCCGAATAATAGATATCCTGTACAAAGAAAATTGTCTTTCAGACTAATGCCAGACCAATTTTCTTTCTGCATGGCATAAGTTGTTTTACTCCCAAGTAGAGTGAAAATATTAAGATAGGCAACAATAAAATATCATCCGCATATCTTACATTTTCATTTAAATGTATTCTTTACACACGTCTAAAATTTGCATAGGTCTCTGCCGGTATTAAAACACATAAAGAAGCCATTCACGAAATTCGCAACATCGATGCATTAAAGAATCTGCAACGAAAAAACCATTACTACTTAAACGATCAGCCCCATCAACACAGTGAAAATTCATATCAGACGTAAATTATTCAACACCTCATTCTCAATCTCCACCAACTTAACCCTGCAATCCAACACAGAACTGCACTCCACCGAACAATTCCAAAAAGTATACCTATACCTCACCGCTCTCTGGACTCTACCGACCCGACGTTGTTCTGAGTTCCGGCTGTGCACCGGTGACGCGGATTTCGTGCAGTGCCTCTCTCTCTCATTCGCTCTCCCCCGCCTCCTCCACCTCCTTCAAATATCCAACACGCGAACGCGGCCGGCGCGCACACAGATGGGTCGGCGAGAAGTAGGTCGCGCGCTTGGGCCCGGGCCCCCGACGAGAGAACGAGAGGATCGTGTATATAATTCCTACGCTCTCGCTTCCTGCTGCGCCGAGAGAGAGAGAGAGAGAGAGAGAGAGAGAGAATGGCTTGACTCTCCCGTGAACGAGGCTCTCCTCCGAACTATGCCTTTTTCGTGCGAGCCTTTCGTTTCCTCGGTGTGTACGTGTGCGTGTGTGTGTGTGTATGTGTGTGTATAGGTATACCTACGTGCGCGGGCCCAGGCGTCGTCTCGTTGAGACTGTTCGGGCTCTGAGTCGCTCTCTTTTTCGGCGATTCGTATCCGGATGTATAGTTGGTATAGGTCTGGCTTCGTTCCCTTTGACGCCCGAGAATAGCGATTTCTGGCGCATCGATTCAGGTAGATCGTAGGGAAATTCTGCAGTAGTAAAGTGGTCAAAATTATAATATTAAAAGTTTACAGTTGTCGTGCGTGCCTCGGCTATAACACTAACTTTAAATGAATGTTGCTTTAACTATTAACGTTGAATAATACTATTAACGATGCGAAAAGACGTACTTTATGCATAGTATGGAAAAAATAACGATTTTTTTTGTCTTCAATGCATGTGTAATATTCATGATGAACAAATACAAAAATGATATATTTTTTAATTACATATACGGGCATTATTGCCCTTACTCGGGTAGCGAGACGTAGGCCCGATCTCCGCCACCGAAAAGTCCGGATGACATTTTCTGTAAATGTCTCAGAAAAGTTAGGACTGACAGGGATTCGAACCCACGCCCCTTGAGTGGGCTTTATCTTAAGAGGTACGCGGTTATACTACTTGACCGCCCTTATTTCGAAAAATAATATAAATTTTATATTTTTTGTCAGACAACAAAAATAATTTCCTAGTACTACTGATAGAAAAATATTACTTATATGTTTTAAATATTTTCCAATTTCAGCTGAATATTTCATCTATTATTCGGGAAGCTGTTGTAATATTTAGTTTAACCGAGCATTAACTGCATTAAAAAGTTAGTTCAGACGAAGTTCGAGAATTGTAATGAGTGTTCGTCTTCAGGTTGACTTTAATTTTTTATTGTATTTTTGAGATATTAGTATTTCATATAACTTCTTCAAAGGACAGTTCCTTCAAAAGTTGTCGAATATGATAGATTCGAATATTGATAACAAATTTCAAAACATAGATTTTTTAATAAAAGTATTAGTATTATTATTTTGATTTTTAAAAAGGACCCACAGAAAATCTATTAAGCAAATGTGTATTTTTGCAAGTAATTGAGTACTACAGGTTTAAATATTATCAAAATGGATATATATTTGAGGAACGTTGAGTTTTTTATATTTCAGTTTTTGGGAAACAATCATTGACTAGGATAAGCAGAGAAAATGATTGCTTATTATTTTATTGCCCAGAATCACAACAATTAATTGGCATTACAATAATAACTTTAATGAAAAGAATATTTCTTATTTTTTTATTTCTATGGAACTAAGAACATATAAATATAACTATTATGAACTATAACATATAACTATCGTTCTTAGAAATGGTTTTATAAAATTATCTAAATTGAATAATTTTTAGTGCGCAATATCTTATTGCAGTATTTAAAATGATAAAACATATTATCATAAATCATAGTTTTTTATACTTTTTTCAAAAAAATATCGGAGTGTCAACGAATACCTAACAATAATTCGGTATTTTAATATATAAGCCAGTCGATATCAATTGTGTTTTATTTTAGTGACAAATTATGTGTCTACTCTTAATTATATTTTTACAGTATTAGTTATGTCAAAATCTATATCAAAGGTGATTATAAGCAGATATAGCGTATTTAAATAAAATGAAGTACTATTAAGGTCAACTGTCTTAAATCTGGAGTTCAAGAGCCCAAAAGCACCTCTCAAAGTCTCATCCCTCTCACCATAAACTTGTAAATAATGGTGTCTCTTCAAAAAGTTTCATATTCTACCGCTGTACAGACTTTACAAAACTAAAATCACAACTCAACTAAGCGTTTTCTTTTTAATTACGTAAATTCTACCTTAACCCAATAAAGATTTATTCATACGTCAATAACCATTCTCCACATGTACTTTACTACAATTATGAAACCTCATGAGTTCCTGAACATGTGCGGCTCCTCCTATAACCCTCTGTTGCCCCAAAATTTTCGATTCGTGAATGATGAATGCCAGTCTCGTTTGTTTCCGGGAGACAGTTGTCGGCTGGAATGGGCCGAATGAAGGGTTGCATTGTACGCGTTGAGAGTCGTTACGTAAGCTGGGCGGTTTTCGGGTCTTGCAGGATGGGGTTCATATGGCGCAGTGCGCGTGATTTCCAAATAAGCGCTTTTGTATCGCGAGAGGTGCATATTGACGTTTATTATGCAGGCAATTAGAAGCTTATGAGGCAGTTTTCTTTTTATATAGAATTCTGTCCTGACCTAGTTTCCATTGTGGAGTCTTAGCGAATTTGATTATAGGGTTAATTTTCCTTATGTCATTTTAGTAGAGATAGGGCTTTAGTAAAGTCGAACAGCTTGCTTTTTTAGATATAATTTTCGGATACTTATATTAATTGTACTAAAGAGATGAAAAATGTAAGTATATTAATTTATTTTAAATAAAAAATATAATAACAATTTTTTTTTTAACAAAAAAATATTATATAATTTGGTTTTAATATATATAATTAATATATCACCTGTGTGCTTAGAATATAAAAACTAGATGTAGAAATAGTATATCTCCAACTCAGGAAATATAAAAGAAATGTTGTTTTGCTAAGATACCTATATATATTTTCTAAAAATGATCCACATTTTGTAGATAATATTCAATGGTTCGATGATAATTCGTTTCAATTATTTTATAATGTACTATTTTTAGCTTTTGATTTGATAAGAATACAATTAGTGAAATTGAACGAAAAAATTATTTTTCATTTCCAACAATTCTAAGGGTATTTTTTCATGGTTCTTCATATACGTCGAATTAAACATGTACAAAGTACGACTTATTCGAACAGCCAGACTAAAATTATCAATCAAATGGTGTCCCTCTGTCTCGCCTACTCCGTCTCTCTTGCCTATATCCGATAATTTCTTTTCCTTCTTTTTTGCTTTATTTCGTCTTATCTTTTGACTCGCGATTTTTTTGGATGACTACTAATAATGCCAGGAACGTCGGGGGAAAAGAGACTGGTAGATAAAGAGAGTCCAAAGTACGAAGTTTAGTTTAATTTACATATAGAAATAAATATTTTATAATTCAAAATTTTCATTAAAATGATTATAAAGAATTTTAATTTTATTTCATATGATTTAAATATAAATTGCTTAGTTTATTAAAAAAATATTTTTTAGATTTATTATTTTAGAATGATAAATATATCATTTTTTTAGAAAGCATAAAGTGAATATTTTATTTAATATTTTGATACAATGAAAAGATATGAAAATTCTTCTTGAATATTTATTTGACGCTTAACGGACAAGTTACGTAGGTTAACATTAATTATTGTTATTATTTATATTTATTTATTTAATCGACATATTATATAGTTCGTGAAATTAGGAATTGATAAAGTGCCGAATATAGTGTTCATAATGAAGCAATTTAATTTTAATAAAAAGCATCAACACAAATACGATGTTTATATTTACTTTACCTCGCTTGATTTTAACATTTGTAACTTATCTTTATTGGATCAGTAAAACCCGTAAATCAAGTTCCAATCATTATTCATTCCCGAGTACCATTCTCGCAGTCACTAATACGCCTATTAAAGAGGTTAAATCCCAAATTATAATGTAGAACATCCCGCCACCAATTACAAACCAGCAAAAAAGGCGAATTCAATTTCACCGCCACTGATTAAGTTCGCCTCGTGAAATAGATCCCATCAATACACGGCATTGTGCGAAATTAATCGATGATCCGTATCATCGACAACAGCCCAAATCAAGCCTGGATTCAAAGCCACATATCCCCGGGCGCACTTCCGGCGATGATACCGCAACAATTCGTACGCCTCGCGTGTATACGTATATACGCGATCGGAGATCAACTCGAGCCTCGGGTCTCGGCTCGATTCAGGAACACTAAAACCGTGTCGAGCGCCGCGAGCCAAAACGAGGATCCCTATATCAAAGTCGCGTTCGCGGCGCTCTCTCGAATCTAGTTCTAGTACGGCTATGAATAGACGGCGCGCGCGCGACTCCCCCTTGGCCCAAACTGCACACGCGCGCGATATATAGTGAGAGGGGCATCGCATCCTAATTGTTCCGACCGACCACGTATTTTTTTACTCTTTTCATCCTTTCTCTTGGTCTAGAGAGTCGATGGGACGAGTTAGAGGGAAGGAGCGTTAGTTTGGTATGTGGATCGAGATGGTGTTGTTGCTATGGTTGGGAGATCGGTGTGATCGATTCAATAATTCACACTTGTGATGAATCACTCATCTTCTACTTTTTTGCTTCCTGAAAGAGGGCGCTTTGTAATGGAAAAAATAGTTTATAAAAAGCATGTTACAATTGTGTTTTGGGGCATTTGTAATCAAAATACACCTTTTAAAAAAATGTTTGTATGGATATGTGTGTGTATGTGCGTGTGGGTTTTTCTTTGTTTTTACACTATAATACGCTTATTATAAAGAGCAGTATTCCACTAAAGTTCATAAACAGCAGAACAAAATTAATCACTTATTGTATAAAATAGTAAGTGCATACACTTTTCATAATATTATTGTTGTTTACAAAATGTTAATTCACTCTTGTAATCAATCACTACATTTTTACCCCCTTTTAATCTGTAATACACTTATTATATAAAGCAGTATCCCAATTCAGTTAATGATAAACAGCAGAAAAAAGAACTAAATCACTTTCTGAATAAAATAGTAAGTATATAATATTTTCATAATTTTTGTTCATTGAAAAATTTATATGAACAGTACAGTCTTTATTTTTCCTACGGTTGATAAGTAAATTGATTATATATTTGAATAAAAACCCTATTATGTATTGAATACTTGGCACAAACTCCCGTTGACAGCTCCACGGTGACAGTCGGCAACTATTTGAAATTGAAAAAAAAACTTTCACCTTAGAACAATCTGACGACTCATATAATACACCAATGATGAGACCGGCATTAAATAGAAGCATTTTTACATTATTTTAGGATTATAAAGAATAACAAAATCGATGACAAAAAGTTTCAATAATTTTTACTTTTACAGTGACCGAAATGTAAACAAATTCGCGATAATTTATAATCCATTTCTTGATTATGCTATAATTACATTTTACGTTTGCAACTAGCCAACAAACAGCGTAATTTAAAATCGATTTAATAATTAGACATGCTCTTCTCTGCGTGCCAGTAGTATACCCGGTAGTCCGTATCTTATAAAGTAGGGTAAAAGCGTAAAATTTATCTCGACCAATTCAAAATATAGCTGGGGTCATCTCGAGCCAAAAAGCGTCAGCTGCTGAATTCCTTGCTCACTATAATTTATCGAAGCATGTTATTTTGCTTTTTACCAAAATTTTTAGTGCATACACTGTGCAAAATTCATTTGAAAAATTAATACTCTGAATGCTGGAGAATTAAAGTACTAGTTTGAGTAAGATAGTATTTATAATCAACAGTTTTTAATAAATAATTAAAATAGTATAAGTAATAGCAATAGTAATAGCAATAGTAATAGCAATAGTAATAGCAATAGTAATAGCAATAGTATAAACCATGATATTTGAGATACTGATAATCAACTTGCAGAATTCGTATGTGCTCAAAATAATAGCCTTATAATCAGGCTTTTTTTCATGTATGACTCCGTAAATATTTTTCGAATTACCCCTAATTGTATTAACCAAAAAGTACCTGAATATTGCATAAAACTGATTATTACGAAATACTATTCTAAATGCTGTACTTTAATTACCTCTTATCAATTTTGTTTCCAAACCTCATACTAGTAAATCTATGTTTTTTAAAATAAATTATTAGCTGCTGCATTTGGCATGAATCTGCTATAGTCAATGACGCACATTTACAATGATACAGTTCATTTACGATGATCAAATTACTTAGCAAATGAATATACGATATACATTCACTATGATAGTTGTAAATCTATTATCATTTTTTACAATGTAGTGTGTAAAATATAAATATAATAATAGTTATCAATTTAAGTGAACAGATATATATCTGATATCAATGATTAATGATATAATGACTTCAAGTGATATTATCATAATCAGTTAGAGCACTTCCTGTATTCGAAATCTAACACAATTGGAGCTAACAAAGTACTTATATCACAATAAGAATTTTATTTAATTTTTCGATTTTTTAATACAAGCTTTAAAGGTAAAATGTATCGATCTCGCGCTAAAATTTTCCAAGAAGACACTGCATCAAGTTTCGCTTCGTACTATCCACCTTGAAAATCACACACCTTCCGCACTTTATCTTATTTTCACGGAACTGTATCTTATCGCGCTCTTTTTATTCTGGAAACGGATAAGTCGCGTCATCGTTGCGCCGAATGACGCGTGATGCATTGCTGGCCTGTTATACGTTCGTGTATATCAAAAGCCTTCAAAAAAGACTCATCGCGGAAAAATCTAACGGATCATGAGCGGTATAATCATACCATAGCCGTGTATAGGTAAGAAAATATTGAATGTCAGCGCGCATAGCCACGAAAATCCCCGTTCCACGGCGCACCCTTACCTGGAAGTGGCTCGTTAACACTCGTAAAAAGTAAATGTTTGATTGTGTTTATCTGTAGCCTGGTACTTCAGAATGAGGAATATGAGTATTGTTGTCATTTATTGGAGGTCGCAATGCATAAACATCTGTTTTTTGTAAATGTTTGTGGTGCTCATTAAGAAGAAATTTGCTGTGCTTATTACATTGTCATTGTACCGTAACTATTACAAAAATTGTGTAGCCGCATTTTATTGCAAGATGTAAATGAGGCATGTGAAATTATGTGCAATTGTTTTAATTTTTTTGTTGGCAGTTTAAAAAAGGCTTGCTAACGTTGACATAATAACTTCCCAATAACAATGTTCTTACGCACAATACATATTTTTATCATTATTCAGAAATATTAGAACTGTGTTGAAATAATTGAAAATTTTTTTAATAAATTATTTGAATTAACAAATTTTGTGTAGCAAATATTACTAATATAAGACAATTATTTCACATGTTAAGAACTTAGTCATAAATTCCTTTATCATCCACAACGACCAGACCTGTTGACCATGTGATAAATTTAATTGTCAGCTTATCGTTATCATCTTACATATTACTGAAAAATTGTATTATTCATAAGATCACTATCTTACGAATTTTCTTTTCTTTATTTTACAGAACATCAAAAAATGTTTATAATGGTAACTAATTATTATCGGTCAATATAATTATTAAAAATTTTTCTTTTATAATTTTGAAAATTTATTTGCAACTGTACCTTTTGTATAAGAATTATCAACATATATTAACAGATTTGTTTTTATGAAACATAAAACTAAACTCTTTGCAACGAATGCGAAAAGCATATTAAGCGGTAGCGCCTCGTGGCAAGTACGTTCATATTTCACTAAAAGACTATTTTCCATCCTAATCACCTAACCAAAATTTACCACTGCATTTCTCGAATCGTAAGCTATCCCCGAACATGCCACAAACTATTCCACCGCATTTCCCTCCCAACATTCACCCAGCAAATTGGAGAATTCCAAGAAAACGTCGTCGTCGCCGCGCCGCGGATACGCGATCCGCGCAGGTCTTATAACCTAGAATACACGCGCACACGCACAAGCGCGGGTCGGCACTCGGGCGTGCAGCAGCATCCAAGGGCTAAAAATTTTCTCGGGCTGACTATTATTAGGAAGATGCCCTCAATACCAGCATCTATATCCGGCATGCGCGCACGCGCGCCCACGTGACAGCGCCAGCGCGAGCGCACCGCTCGGAGCCACCGCGCTGCTGACTCGCTCATCCGGAATGCTCATGCGAACGCATAATATGCCGAGCTTCCCCGACGACGATGCGCTTGTCCGAAACGAGGAAATATCGGACTGATCGTCGAGACGACGCTGAGAAAAGAATGCCCAGTTTTAGTGTCGTGATGGCTACGGTGTAATTGGAGATAGGATGATTTTTAAGAGATGCAGGAAGAGTCGGAATATGTTTTTTCACTTTTGAATTGATGGCTGATTATACGAAATGAAATTTCAAGTGGCAGGTTTTAATGAAGTTGTAAAATCTGATACTTTTATAAAGTTTATTTTAAAAAAAATAATTTGGCTGTAAACTAAATGTACTGTTTACTACCTATCTAGAAATTTCATAAGTTTAATGATCGGTTTAAAATAAAAGTTTATCAATAAATATATTAATAATTATATACTGTTATATTTTACAATATTTGTTATAGTTTTTTAATCATTAAAGGCTTTTTCACAACTCTATTGTTCATTCTTTTTTGTTCCAAAAAGTGACTTAATTCATAATACTTTTAAGTTTTCTATAATCATCAAAATAAACTTAATTATTTTGAGAATACCTCAGTATGTGTCTTTCAATAATATTAGAGGAAGGAACCTTTAAATTAATTAATTCCTTAAATCAATGTAGTGAAAAAGTGATCATAATGAAAATAAATATTGCTTACTAGGGTGAATACGTCAATTTGAATGTACCAATTAGACAATTAGAAGTAATTTAAGGATTAATTATATAAGTGAAATATAATATTTTAATAATAATTGTAAGTAGTTTTTTTAAAAGGATTTTGTACGTAACTAATGCATGTAGTTATACAATTTGCATGAGTGAACATGATTTACTGTGTCAGGGATATCTTTATTAGAATATCCTAATTGGACACCGACATTATGGCCATGGTTGAAAAAAACGTATACGATCCATTTTTGGTACTGACCCAAATTTAGGCATCCTACCTTGTATTGGATATTGAAAAATATATATACCTTGTATTAATTGGACAATCATAATACACCATACGCCATTGTAAAATGATTTACGTTTATACATGAACAATAACAAAATTGTAAAATATAGCAAATTCTTAAAACAATAAAATCTATAAAAGTAAAATCAAAAATAGATTAAATTTAAAAACACTCCGATAGTTGACGGTGAGTAATAAATAAGATGCAAAAATATAACGAGAATTATTCGACAGCAACAAAATACACTATAATAATCAGTTAAATTCCTGCCATGATAGGAAGGATAGTTAACTTTCAAGTTTGTCTAAGCGACTGACGATTGGAAGAGAATATATACGTAGTAATAATTAATATAAATCATTAAGTCACTGAAATAAATTACAACTTAATTACTCTTATAAATCATTTGATATGAATGGCGTATTCCTACGACTTATTTTTGGAACATAGATAAATATAGCTTTTATTACTAATATTTCTTTAAACTGATTGTTTCGATCCAAATATCGCTGGAATTTTATTGCTATTTTCTTAAAATTTGATTGATATTCTTTATATACCTACTTCGGCTTTTTTGGATTTCTATGGATTTATTGTTACTTATATATGAATAATATCTCACAAAAAATCACTACATTTTTCACTAATCAATATAATTTTTTAAATAAAAAAGAGTTTTAATTAAAACTACTTGCAACCTAAAAATGACATTTTATTCCACAATAAAATGAATTCATAACAATTATAATTATAGTATTGAACAAACAAATAAAATATAAAATAATAATTTGTGAACAATCAACGGCTTGGAAGATTTAAAATAAGATAAATTATTATTTTGCTAATGTTTACAAGTTAGTCTGCATACAGAACTTATGAGTTTGCTTTAATAAGATTGTCAAAGAACAACAAATATAATACTTTAAATACGAAGAAAGATTTTATACGCTATTTCGAGCAAAATTTTGCTTCCTCGCTGCATGTATTCAAATGCATCTCTCATCCTTCTCCCACAAACCATCTTCCAAAAAAAGTGCACGTTACAATAATGCTCCACATATCCGTCAAAAGTTGCTGGATCGCTAATAGATTTCTAAATTCCAGTGGTGCCCACACGTGCGTATTCCAGCCAATTATCGGGAGGGAGGACCGATAACTGCCACGAATATGTCGTCGTTAAGCAGCGGCGGCGGCTCTTAAAATAAACCTCGATTTTCACGAGGCAGTCGTATATGTGTACCTACCCGCATGCTTCGATAGGCACCCGTCGTATTAAGTACCTTCATAAAATCAACACGGCGCTCGCGCGCTTATCTGTGCGTATACGCAACTATTTTCGTTATAGAGCTATGCGTGTATATATATAAGCGTATGTAACTGTAGTTACGCGAAAAGTTCTTTAGGAGAGGTTGAGTTTTATGATGTTGACGCAGTGTCTGGGAGATTGATGAATCGCGAGAAAAAAATATGCGTCGTTGCGAAAATTAATTAGCTTGTAACAGTGGGTTGTAATATTTTGCAAGGGATTATTGTATCGTTATGCATTGATTGCATAATGATTTGAATCGCGAATAATTAGAATACATTTTTGTTCGACGTGAGATCAAGTTATCGTTTATTCGACTTTAAGCGCCAGTCTTAAAGTCTTTGATATTAAAAGAATTTGTTATCTTGAAAGTCATATTATGTCTTCTGCGTAAAAATATTTACTTCCAGGTGGTCTTTCCGGAATTGAAAATATCTTATCACCTTTACTCAAATATTTACAAATTTTTATTGCAATTCCATACTACATACATTCTTCATAAATATAGATTACAATAATATTTTAATCTTCTCGATGATAATTTTAATTAATTCTAAATTATTTACTGTTACAACTATACCTGCCGCATAACATTACAATGGTGAAAAGTCGACGTGTTTAGACAGAAACTGCCGCTATATACACGAAGTGAAAACTCTTTATCTATATTGCCGTGTAACTTTAGCCTCTCGATGGAGCGCGCCACGTTAATTCTTGGCGGGGCGTCCATTACACTGCCTGTCACTTGATATTTTCGGGCGGACGTTTTCGGTACCTATTCACGCCCACCTTTCGCGAGATCCGCCAGGCAGCTAACGTTTCGACCCTTTCTACTTTGAACTCTATCTACAACGCAGATTCCTTCGGTTGTCTATTTACGTGCACACTGAGCGCTAAGAGAAAATATAAGAACATTTACTTTAATATTATATTTATTTACCACAGAAGAATTCTTAGTTAATTTTATGATTTTTTTGGAAGTAGCTTTTACTTTTAATTTTAATGTTAAAAAAACAAATATATTAATTAATTTAAATGAATTGGTTGTATTTGAAATTGTAAATTATCACATTATATATTTAACTCCTGTTTATAATCTTAAGTTCATGTAGATATTTCTTAATTCGCTAAACAAATTTTGGAGAACTATATCTTACTTCTGATGCTAAATTTAATTCTCTGCGAAAAAATTGAAAGAGCGTTTAATAAAATGGTATAAAAAGTTGATATAATAATTTTTCATATCAATAATATATAGCCAAATTATATATCAACATCAACATAGAGTTGATTATGATTCTGCTTTAAATCACTAGTCCTTAAATAGTGTGACGATAATTCTATTTTTATCAATATTTTTTAATCATTAATGTGTACTATTTTAAAATAAATTTAAGAATATCTACAAATAAATAGTCTAAGAACAGCTATGCATAAAAGTATGAACTAGTGTATGTAGCAAAAAAATTGGTTTGAACGATTAAATAATGTTTGAGGACGCGATGAAAAAAAAATACTTTAGCTCTTCGACCGAACGAAGCAAATAGAGTTGAGATACATTCATCAAGAAAATGTAACGTGAGTAACAGAACGGTTATGTTACTTATTCGTATAGGCGCGCAACGCAATTGCGACGTCACGTTAATTGCTAAGTGACGTCACAATTACGACGCGTGGCAACGAGGGTCAACACGATGCGACGGACGAGCAAAAGAAACACAGAAGATTTGCCGGTAAAGATTGTTTGGAAACGTAGAAAATGTGCACTTCCGTGAGAAATGCGAAATGTAACAAGTTTCTCGACTTTCAATATAATGAGATGAGCTTACTTATTTCATTGATGAATATTGCTTTCTTTGTCGATAAATTGAGTATCAAATAATTTTTTTTTTCAGCTTTTATTTAGTGCTTTTAATTTTTGCAAGGACTCGTAAAAAAGGCGCAATTTATCAAACAGTCTCGGCGTTAAAGATTTGAAGGTTTCATTTATATTTATCTTTAATACAAAAATATACATTATTAAAACGTATTTTTTGTGGCAATTAACACTCTATTTTTATTTAACAATGTTCAATGGAATACAAATTTAAAGAAATAACTGTTAAGTGGTCTAATGATAAAAATAGAAGATAAATAATACATGGTATAATTATCAATATAAACAATATATCATTTATTCTGCATAACCATTGGAAGTATCATTGTTCTAGACGTATATTAATAATTGGGTATAGAATGTATATGTTTAAGTAGAATGAGTCAGATATGGTAGGACGCGCGTCTACTGTTTCTCCAGTGATAGAGAGTCTCCTGTAGTTTAGAATATACCGTTGCTTTTTATATTCCAAATTATGTTCAATCTTTTATCAATTATTGTTGAATACCATGCAAAGGACAGCATCAATATAACATTTTTTAGAAGAAACCACCAATAGGGAAGAGACATGATTTTTCCATTATTTTTTTTAAACTTCAAATAAAATTCTACACAAAAGTGAAAGAAAGAAATTTTTTAAGTCAACATTTGGTACATAGGAATTATTTAAAAATAATTTTAAAAAATATTAAAAAGATTTTTCTATATGTGTGATCTAAATCCACAATAATTAAAACTATAACAAACAAATTTCTTAATATACCAACGAAAAATGATACATACTGCGCCAGCCATCTTGAATTTATGTACCAATCAGAAGAAGTCAGCAGTTTAAACGCCATTGAAAGTTATAAACTTTCAACTAATATTTATAAATTGTATAAATGTTCAATCTTCACGAAAAAGACGAATTGGGTATACATTAACACTATTCTATAGTATAAAAAAGAATTTCAGTGTATTTAAGATACCATGTCTCTTCCCTATTGATGGTCTTATACATATCTCGCCATTTCAGTCTTACAATGATCACTCAATAACCAAGTAACGTTAAAATAAGATAGATTTTAATTTTGCTTACGGATTATTGTATAAAAAATGTTCATGGTACAAGAATTGCAGTATCCAATATGGATGTACGAAAATTTTACTATCATTTAGAGTGTAAGAACATACAATATAAGGAAACATATTTGTCTCTCGCTAGAAAGGAAAGTTTAATAAACGGTTGATAATATTTTCTGTGTACTAAATAAAGTCAAAGTATATATAGAACGAGTCTAGTAATACATATACATTGTGTCCATATCTCTTTTAACTTTTCCTTTTAATAAGGTACCCATATTATTTTTTAAATTTAATATTATTTTATACTTAATCATAAGTTTGCCCTAAGAAGATATTATATTGTACTTACTCTTCTTTTTAGTAGAAAAGTGTCCAGTTTAAAATTGTAAGAAACAATTTTTAGACAAGTAACTCCATTTTTTATCAATTTTCGTAAAAATGGATTGTGTACAGTCTAATATCGTTTTATAAATAGTTTAATTTCTACTAGGATTTCGTTATCTTTCTTTATCAAAATAAAAGAAAGAACCGCTGCTAACTGCCTTAGTAGAATGCTTTCTCAAAAAGAGGTTCTGATTAATCGATTGAAGGAATTTTATAAAGAAAATTCGCAATTAATAAATTAATGCTATAATTAATTCATTAGATACAAGAGTTTAGGTATTGACAATAAAAAATTTAAAGTATTAAAAAACAAAAAAGAAATTTCTATTTAAATTTTTTTTTTCAAACTAATATTTTGTTATTATTTTACAAAAATAACTTTAAAGTTATTACAAGGTCGAATCAATACAAAGAAAATTACGTCAACTTTATGAAAACCTACATATTTTTGACAAACTCAGCGCCTAAAATGACAAAAAAAAGTTCTTCGATTTATACAATTTTTTAAACTAAAATGTTGTTACTATTTTACGAAAACAACTTTAAAGTTACTGTTAGACACATCAATCGAAAGAAAGTGACGACTACTTTATAAAAACGTACATATTTTTGAAAAGCTCAACGTATAAAATAATAAAAAAAATTTTTTGTTATTTTACAATTTTTTTAAATTAATATATTGTTATTATTTCACAAAAATAAGTTTAAAGTTATTATAAGATATATAAATCGAAATGAAATGATGTCAACTTTACGAAAAATTACATATTATTAATAAGTACAACGTATAAAATAACAACAAATTTTTTTTTTAATTTTTACAAGTCTTCTAAAATTAATTTTTTTTCTTAAAAATGAGTTTAATATCATCCATTCAGCTCCAAAATCTAATTAGTTTTAAGTTTAAACATATGTAATATGCCTGCAACATTTCAGCGTGTGATATGCTTTCCTTGAAGAGTTATGGTGGATACAAATTTTGGTTTCATACATACATACACACACACATACATATATACACGCATACATACATACAGACAGACATTTTTTAAAAACCTATTGTAAACCTATTTCTATGTCTCAGGAACCTCGCAAACATCGAGATTCATCGAATCTCTGAAATAAATTATTTATCATCGTTACGAAGCTTTTACTTCGAGAAAGCAAAACCAGAGCTGCAGCATTGGCAACCCTTATGCCTCTCACCCTCCTCCTAACCACCGCCGCACCACGCTACACCATCCTACAACAGCCTCCAAGTTCCCGACCATGACAGACATTAGCCTGCAGTATTCCATTGAAACAGTCGGCGCGAGTGGCGTCAGCCGCTCGCCACACGTCTCATCATCATCATCATCATCGTCCTCATCGCTGCTACTGCTGCCGCTGCGCACGGGGTCGGCAGCCTTGTACTTTATTATCGGCGCGCGCCGTCGCCGTCTCCGTTAGATAAACGCTGCGCGCGTTAGGCCAATGTACACGTGTGTACGCCTTTGCCACTATACTCCCTCGCTAAGACGGCGCTATTACGAGGAAGTCCGACGTCGCGGTCTTATCTCTCGTCGTTGCGGTTTATTGGCAAGCGATGAGTTTAAGGGTCCGTTCATAATGGGATATGTAGCGGAGAACGGGATGCTGGTTGGGTCGTAGATACGAGTAAATCATGTTCAGTAGGATATGTTTGATTAATTTCATCGCTCTGTAAATTGTTTATAATTGAATGTCAAATTTTGTATGTGTTTTGGAAACTTTGTTTTGTGTTGGACATTATACAAGAATGATAGGATTAAGAAATAAATAAATAATTTTTTTCAGATTATAAAGAATATAAGAAAATATACATACACATATATATATACACATACATGTATACATATACAGCTAATATTAGCAGAAGAAAGACTTGTTATTAGTCTAAGGTTAAAAAAGCATACATATAATTAACAATAAGAATATTTAAAACTATACTGATAATGAAGAAAATCGGAAATACTATTTTTTCTATTACTACAAATACTGATGTGTGTAATATATGATATTACATTTAAAACAATTTGTAAAGCCAACAAAATATTTCTTGTTGAGTGAGGTATTGTTACTTAGGTCTGATTGGATTTGATTATACTATGAATGGACCCTAAAGAGCAAGCGAAGAGGAAGGTGCCGATGTGGCGGCATGTACGAGGGAATCGCGAATGGAAAAGAGCCAGAGAGCGCAGACAAATGAACTGCAAAGCAAGGGAAGTGATAAGGAGGGAGAGAGAGAGGGAGAGAGCAAAAGAGCGAGCGAGCGCCTAGAGCGCGGGGCATTAAAATAGAGCGCAGTTCGCAGTTACGTTTTTCATTGGGGTTAAGGTTAGGCGTCGAAGTATCGAACGAATGATTTGCCATATTTTATTTATGTTTTAGATGGATGCGTTCGTTGTATGTGTAGTGTGGTCTCGATGAAGACAGTCGACGCTGTCAACAGCTACGACGTTTGACAAAATGTAGCTGTAGGTATTATATTGCCATTCGAAATGGATGTATATCGTGATTTATACTTCGCCTCGATACCTTAATATTTTTGACAAATTTTGATGATTTATCTTTCAAACTGTAACTTAAGACGGTGCTTTCTTATTCTATAATATGATTATTATTTTATGATTATTATTATTATTTTCTATTATTATTGAGTGGTACTAAACATAAGACCAATTTAAGAGATATATAATTTTATTGATTTATATTCATCGGTATTAAAATATACGTGACTTTTGATAGTATTTTCTTCAAACTGAAATTACTTTTCCTTATGAGTATATCACTTTAATAATTTTAAATTAATACATTTTTTATAATATAATAATACAGTTGACCTGGCCGGTATTGATACCATCGGGTCGGACATTCCCCCTTCTTTATAATAATTTCTTTAAAACTCTAAAAAAAACTAATATTAACCTTATGTTAATATTAACTATTATGTATACGTATCTATTAAAATAAAGATTGAAAATATTTCTCCTTAGCAATACGACAGCAAAAAATATCCCGTTAAAGTTCCAGTTAACTAAAAATCAAAATACGGATCTCAGAAATATCCCACATAAGAATCGAGCCACCTAAAATACTCAAAAGCTGCCAATATAAATCTTAAAACGAAAACTTATTTACGCTTCATAATCACACCAAGAACAGAAAAATCATTCTCATTTGCATCGACGTCAACGAACTGATCGAACACACTGATCTGCAGCTGTCCCTGCCGCGCCACGCGCTCGCTATAATCGCGAAAAATGCAGAGAAGCGCGTGCGAGCTCTGCTCGTCTCGACAGTATATATATATCATATAGCCTTTTTTCCTTCGCCAGTCGCATCGGTCGTGAAAAATCAATGGTCGGCGCGTAGTAGCCGCGTGCTACTCCACGTGCTCGCGCGCCACATCGGCACGCAATCAGCTGCTGCTCCGCGATCATTCGGCGAGATTCAGCGAGTCTTCCACTTTTGCGCGTAGCAAGTAGGTACTTATCGCGGTGATTCTTTTATCTCCGAAGCTCTTTGCTTGTAAATATTGAACTTTCGCATTTCTCTCGCTTAAGCGTAACGCGCATTGCGTTTGGTGTTAATGTTGTTGACAGTTGTTAGGGTGGCGTCATGAGCTGGGTTCGTTATGCGTAGTTGTAAAATTCTTGAATGAATTTCTCCGATTCTACGCGTCATTGCGAATCGGCAAGTGAACTGGTTTTGCACTCTTGGAGACATGACATGACACTTTTGTGTTTTTTAAAATTTGTATGCAGAAATTGAATTTTTTGTAGAATTGCTAGGTGGATTGAGGGAAAGCGAGTTTCTTTTTTGAAATTCAGCGTAATTTTATATTTACAGAGCACGAGGACATTCAAAGATACTTTTAACATATAAAATCTTATAAAAATACTTATAAAATCGATTTTTTAATTTCAATAATACTAGTATAAACAAATAGATTCCTTAGTAAATAAACATAAATAAATAAAATACACGGAAGGTAAATGCGAATCACATGAATTATTCCATTCCATTTAAATAAACTAAAGGCGCATATCAATTTAGATAAAATTGATGAAACTTCAAAAAACAAATTCATTCAATTTTTTTTCTCTCCCCACCCACGAGACAAAAAAACCCAGCACATTTGCACTTCTTGCGCGATAAAATCTAAACCACGTAACGAACAAAGCGATACTCGCCCGCGCTCGCACGTATCCTGAAAAAAAAAAAGAAACACTTTCTCGCTTCCCCGGCTATAAGTTACAATCGATTTCACACTCGAATCGCGCGAAATTTAAAAACTCCCCTCCCCCTCAAAAAAAACTCCGCGTAAGAACCGACTATACAAAACTGCTCGATAGCTGTCAACGAGTACCGCAAAAAAAAAACCACACCCAGTAATTGGTTTCCTCATGCAGTCGCGCGGGCGCCCGCCTTCTGTTTTTTTTGTCGCGCTGCAGTACATACAGCAGCGGCCGTTCGATTACTGTCACCTGCAATATGATTATTAACCGAGCCCACGCGCTCGCTCGCGATTACGACGTGCGCGCGCGCGCGGCGCCCGAAAAAAGCGCGCGCCTCTTTTTTGCCGCACCGCGCTGCTGGAGTGGAGGGTTATGTATAGGTATAATAGAGGAGAAGTGGAGAACGCAAGGCTCGTGCTGTGCTACTGCGGCAGCGCTGAGTTGATGAAATTTTTCTTTTGCGTGGGCGTGCAGGATCGGGATTGGTTTTTGAGGTGGATTGAAAAGTGTGCTTGCTTTATGTGATCGGGAATGTCAAGCTCGGTGTATTGAGGATTCAGCGATGTATGGTTTTTTATAAGGATTATTCGGAAGGTGTATTACCCATGTTATAGTCAAATATAAGTTATTTTTTGTTACAGTAAATTCATCAGTATTTGTGTTTAATTAAGTTTGAAATATCATGTTTATATTAGCTAAAAACTTTTTCCTATCCTATGAAAACAAAATGAAAATGGAGTCATCCTTATCTGTAATTTTGATTACAAAGTTTAGTCCAGTCAAATTAGGCATAGCAAGAGGAATAATTCCTACGTCGCCAAAAAAATTTTAACGGCATAGAATAGGTGTTTATCAGTGAAATAAAAATAATCGAAGTCCTTACCTTTCCAACTCAAAGACCTTATACTTTCTCCAAAAAAAAATTCGAAAATCTCTTTGACTTATATTTTGAAAAATACTTGTCGGAGAGAAGAAAGTTTTGTATGTTTTTGTAGATATTGAAAATATAAAATAGTTATGCATTTGAGAACTAAATCTAATTTGCAAACTAAAGTGTGTAAGTAAAAGAAATCATTCAAAATGAGTTTTAGGCTTATAATACTTCAAATATTCGCAGTAACTAAAAGTCTGGTATTAACATGGAAAATGATAGGTGAAGTAGCTATATTTTTACTTCACGCAGTATGTCAAGAAAACGCTATCGCTCGACTGACCTATACGAATGATATATTTACAAGATCTTTCGAATATTATCATCAATTTTACCATAAACTACTTGAGACCATATGTTTCATCTCGTATGAAAAATAAGTGATAACGTTATAATGTCTGCAGATACTCGTCAAGTTTCGAGTATAAAAGTTCCAAGCGGGATGCGCTAAATAGTTGATTAAATTTCCATATTTGACGTGTAATAAAAGTAACAGCTTGATAATTGCGTATGTTATTTACAAATAATATAAAGATGAAAAAATTTCACAAAAACATCACTATTTACGTGGATGCGTAGATCTACTTTAGCCGCTGATACATATATCAATAAAATTCGTTTTTTTAATCAGAATCAAATTTACTTTTCAGGATTTCTTTAATTATTGAAAATGAGAAGCAGAACACATGCGTTGTTATCATCATCAAAAAGAACAAAATTACGTAAAGTAATGCTAATTTTCGATTTTGATAACAATTTATGTGTTCCGCAAGTTTCGCTTTGCTTTTCCCGCAAATAAAGTGATTTTAAACATAAAAATTGATTCCTGTGTGTATTTTAGAGAAAATCCAAACTTTTTGATGTATTAATCTTATTAATCAACTTAATCTTATTATAACCTGTATATTTAATTCCATTTCAAAATATAAAAAAAGTCATTGTTACAGTAAAACTACATGCATCTTATCTACTTCAACAATACTCCTAAACGCAGCTTGAAAAATAATTAACAGAAACCACAATTTTCCAGACGAAAAAAAAAACTACAAGACTGCACTGCAAGCCGAGCGAATCCACAAAGCGCTGAAAGTCGAAGAAGCTAAGCGAGCGCAGATCCTCATTAAGCCTCGCTATATACGCGCGGAAAAGGAAAGTGACGTGTTAATTAGGATTCCCGCGCGTGCACGCGTGCGCGTCTCTTATACTTATCGCGATCCTGCGAGATATACAAACGCGCAGCTCTTTCTCTCTCGCTTCTGCGGTAAATAAACTTCCATCGGCGGCGGCCAGAAGCGCGACGATGTCGTCATATACACTCGGGGAACGCCGGCGCGCCGCGCGTAACGAGTGTAACGATTATGCAGCGGATAAAATGATCGTTACGCTAATTTCGGAGCGATGCTCGCGTGTTGCTCCTTCGCTTCTCGTTGCTTTTTTTTTATTCGCGCGGATGTTTGTGATTGATGGGTTTACGTTTACGTGGTGATGGTTGGGAATGAGTTGAATGTTGGTGGGCGAATTTCGAGTGCGAATCCGGCTCGAGATGTTATCGTGTGCTTGTTCTGGTAAAAGAAGTGTATCGCGATGGTGACCTTTTGAAATATGATGTGAATGTTTTGCAGTTTAATGGAGGAATTTTGTAACTGTAGGTGCGCGAATTTGTGAGAAATGCAGCTTTATGGAGATAATTAATTTATGTATATGAGATTTCTTGCATACTTTCATAATTGAGTTACAAATTTATACATGAAAACGACATTGAGAAAATTATAGTGCAGACTTAACAAATTATTTCGGTGGTAGTTACTAAAAACATGTATGTAACACTTACTGAAAAAAAAATGTTAAAAAAGACGAACCGACTCGAAAAAATATCTAAAAAGAATAAAATAATAATCGGTACAAACCTTTTCGAGGTCGGTGCCGAAATTCACCGAGTTACGATGGCCTGACTTTAGAGGCATAATAAGTATATGTGTTTAGACCAAATCCAGTATAAGTTCTAAATCATATCCATAAGAAAGATACTACAAGTCAGTTTGAAATTCGGCACCGACTTCGAAAATGATTATATCGATTATTATTTTATTCTTTTTAGATAATTTTTCGAAGTCGATTCGTTTTTTTTTATTTTTCTTATACTTTTCAGTTGTACCGGTAAAATTTCATTTTATTTATCCAAATCGGTTCAGTAGTTTTGGAATAATCGGCGGACGAACATAACAAAACGCCAGTACTGACCCAATACTGGCTCGATACCGGCCCAGTAATGTAATAGGACAACCATGACATTCTCTTTCATTAAAAAAAGTTTATCCAAATCGTTACAGTAGTTTCGGAATAATCGGCGGACAAACATACAAGAAATATATATATACAGGTCGAATTGAGAACCTGCTCCTTTTTCGAAGTCGGTTAAAAATCAAAAAGCCACCTCTTTGAGGAAACAAAATTATTATTGACTATTTTCTTGACTAAAAATGAAAGCTTTAGAATCTAAAGTTAAAGATGGAAATTATGAAAAGTTAAAGTAAACTAAGCGCGTTTGTTTATCATGAATCCAATAAAATAGTAAATTTTACCAAAAATCCTAGTACCCCTAAGTACCCCTAAATAAATATTAGGCTATATTATATTGTTAAGTATAAGAAAATAGTTATAAAAGTAATAATATAATTACAAAATGCTGTTCTAAAAAACTATACTCACAAAAGCATTGCTAAAAGATCTAGTGATAATTTAAAATGAAAAATGAAACTTTTCTAATCTAGATTGTAGTTAAAAACTGAAAAATAAAAATACATAAATTTGAAAATAAGATAATGTAGTCAAATAAGGTTCGATATATAATATAAACAGTTTATCGATTCAATATAGATATGCAAATAGATATATTCCACGCACCGCAAGATAAGTTTGCTTGACAATTGATACTTGATCAATCAAAAAAAATGTACAAACAATTGCTTTGAAAGATATATTTACAAAAGTAGAATTCAAAAGTAGAATTTCTTTGAATTTATTATTGAATAGTGTTATTTATAACTTGAATATATTCTCTGTTATAAAGAAAGCTAAAATTATGATGAACAACTTTAAGATCTCTATAAAGAGAACTTTATAGCTAGTTTTAGAATAATAAGTACTAACATATAGATATGCATATACATATTTTTCAATATATTCATAATATCTTCATCACATTTTAATTTTTTCAATAAAGGTAAAGACACTTTTCGTCAAATGTAATACAAACGTCCTTTTTGATCAATATTGATATAATTACTACACGTCGAAAATCGCAAATTTGAAGATTCTTATCTCGATTTTGAAACGGTACATTTGTCTAAAATTTGTATCTCGCACAGGTAACATTACATTAAATTAGATATCATTCAAATTACGAGACACAACTAAGGAGATATAAAATGCTCCTTTACATACACAAGCTAAACCAACTATTCAAAATCATTTTTCCTCCACACCGCCTCCCCACAAATCCTCATCATACAACTAAACCATTCACTTCGAACACCAATCAATCCCACGCCACTCCAGATCCCACAATCCATCTCCCCGCAGGTATCCAATCCCCTCAAATCCACAGATCAGCAAGCACGCGGACACACGCGCAGGCAGAAAAGGGACTACACACGGACGCGCACACCCGCGTGTATAGATATAAAAAAAAGTCCATGCCAGTATATACCATACCTATACCAACGCCAGCAAACGTTCTCTCGCTCTACACTCGACGCGTGGTGTGCATGCGCGTTCGCTGGGTCCGGTCGGTCCGGCTTTCTCGAGAGGTGCACCTTGGCACACTTCTGCCTGCCTGCGAGCGGTGCAGCGACGAGAGCCACGATCGACTCTAGGCGGACGAGTGAGACAGAGAGAGAGAGAGAGAGCCGCGATTCACCTCGCACGCGACAACAAGCTGTATAGCTGATGTGTGTCTGTTGTGCCTCTCTCTCTCTCTCTTCTTGATGCTCGATGCTCGATGCTTGTGGTAGAATGTGCGCGCGCGCGTGAGCGTATGCACACGCATGCTGCCGAGGAGCCGGCTGACGTGTGTACGTACGCTTGTGTAGTTTATGTAAAGGAGAGTTGGATGACGGGGTTTTTTTTTTCGCATTCCTGCGAGTGGTTGTAATAGGGCAAGCTTTTACGTGTATAGGTAGGGGTTTTTTTGTGGGGGTAGGTTGGGTTGGTGGGCATTGTGCTTTGGGGATTGGTTTTTGGTGATGGAGTTTTTGGAGAATCAGTGGGGATCAGAGTGGATCTGAGTTGCGGATTCTGGATTCTGATGAAACACCTACGATGATTTAATAGTACATGGAGATGGAGTACAGTACCGTGGTGTTTTTCTTGTTTATAAAAATTAGATTGTCAGTTTGAAACTTGAATGTACTTGAAAGGTTGAATGTCCTCTTACTGTAAATCAAAAAGAAAGAAATAATCAAAAATCACTTTGTGTAATATGTATCATCGACAAAAGATAGGGTCTCTAAGTATTATTTAATCTAGAGATTGAAATATCATATAAAATAGATGAACTTTTTTCATTATTAGGGTTAAATGCTAAACATATATAACACGTACTATATTACCTTAGGGATTGTATTCTTCACCATTTTGTAACATGAACACTGCTTCCTTATTACCGTTGTTTATCTCAAATTTTACTGCATCTAACCTTTCCAGTGCGTTTATCTTCACGCACACATAACTTTCGTCTGTTACTACTTACGCTCACCTTTGAATTTTCCTTTTAAAGGAACAGTAGTGCATATCTCATTTGAAATTTTTACTGCTTGCATATCTCTTTCTAAACAGCTGACCTCCTTTTGTTCTAACTAAATAAAATAAAATAAAATAAAATAAAATAAAATAAAATAAAATAAAATAAAATAAAATAAAATAAAATGAAATAAAATAAAATAAAATAAAATAAAATAAAATAAAATAAAATAAAATAAAATAAAATAAAATAAAATAAAATAAAATAAAATAAAATAAAATAAAATAAAATAAAATAAAATAAAATAAAATAAAATAAAATAAAATAAAATAAAATAAAATAAAATAAAATAAAATAAAATAAAATAAAATAAAATAAAATAAAATAAAATAAAATAAAATAAAATAAAATAAAATAAAATAAAATAAAATAAAATAAAATAAAATAAAATAAAATAAAATAAAATAAAATAAAATAAAATAAAATAAAATAAAATAAAATAAAATAAAATAAAATAAAATAAAATAAAATAAAATAAAATAAAATAAAATAAAATAAAATAAAATAAAATAAAATAAAATAAAATAAAATAAAATAAAATAAAATAAAATAAAATAAAATAAAATAAAATAAAATAAAATAAAATAAAATAAAATAAAATAAAATAAAATAAAATAAAATAAAATAAAATAAAATAAAATAAAATAAAATAAAATAAAATAAAATAAAATAAAATAAAATAAAATAAAATAAAATAAAATAAAATAAAATAAAATAAAATAAAATAAAATAAAATAAAATAAAATAAAATAAAATAAAATAAAATAAAATAAAATAAAATAAAATAAAATAAAATAAAATAAAATAAAATAAAATAAAATAAAATAAAATAAAATAAAATAAAATAAAATAAAATAAAATAAAATAAAATAAAATAAAATAAAATAAAATAAAATAAAATAAAATAAAATAAAATAAAATAAAATAAAATAAAATAAAATAAAATAAAATAAAATAAAATAAAATAAAATAAAATAAAATAAAATAAAATAAAATAAAATAAAATAAAATAAAATAAAATAAAATAAAATAAAATAAAATAAAATAAAATAAAATAAAATAAAATAAAATAAAATAAAATAAAATAAAATAAAATAAAATAAAATAAAATAAAATAAAATAAAATAAAATAAAATAAAATAAAATAAAATAAAATAAAATAAAATAAAATAAAATAAAATAAAATAAAATAAAATAAAATAAAATAAAATAAAATAAAATAAAATAAAATAAAATAAAATAAAATAAAATAAAATAAAATAAAATAAAATAAAATAAAATAAAATAAAATAAAATAAAATAAAATAAAATAAAATAAAATAAAATAAAATAAAATAAAATAAAATAAAATAAAATAAAATAAAATAAAATAAAATAAAATAAAATAAAATAAAATAAAATAAAATAAAATAAAATAAAATAAAATAAAATAAAATAAAATAAAATAAAATAAAATAAAATAAAATAAAATAAAATAAAATAAAATAAAATAAAATAAAATAAAATAAAATAAAATAAAATAAAATAAAATAAAATAAAATAAAATAAAATAAAATAAATTAATCTTTTTAATGCATATTTATGTATTACTATATAATTTACAGACAAACTTAGAATTCTAAATTTATCTCACCTTCTAACCCGATTTCATTTCTTTGTTTAATTTCAAATGAATGTATTTTTTATTCGGAGCTACCGTCCGGATTCGTACTATAAATCTTCTACTCTCTCTATGTCTTAGATTTGAAAACATAGATTTCTGAAAGTGAAACAGTTCAGTATTTGAATATCAAATCATTTCAGAATTGTCAATGCAAATTCACCCAGAAACACGTATAGCTTGATTGTTATTCCACAAAATAAAACAAAACGTTAACATCAAACAGTTTATTAATGTAATTTTTTAAATGTTGTATATTACATTTTAGATTAAAATATCCGTAAACGCATGCTTCGAGTATAAAACAAAAACGTTTTATCAATTTCCAAAACATTTGAGGCATAGTATTCACAGATATTAGGCATCTAGTACTCCGTAACTTATATTTTGAAAATTGTAAGCGCAGACTTGTCTAGGAAGACTGGCTTTGAAGACATAACTTTTTATGCACGTACCTAAACTATGATTATAAACTAGCTTCTCAATTTAATTTTTAAGACCATACTATGAAAATAAATTAAATAATTTTATTTAAAATTAATAAATTTGACTGTAATTACTATCCTAAAACTTTTATACTGGCTTCAATCTTAATAATAATCTATGGTTTAATATTATATATAATATATCTGAAGAAAACAAAATTAAAAACAATCAGACAAATATTCTTGCACAAACGAATATTCAAATGTGTAAATAAGTATATTTAAGAAAAATTGACCCAGTCTGGATTAAATAAAAAAAGATACAATTCAGATACACAATTTTTTGGTAATAAGATTACGTTCTCAAAATTTATTTACCAAACTAAAATACACTTTTAAATATTTTGATTTTATTATAATTTTTTATGAAATTTCTGCATCCACCACCCTTTAACCAAAAACTATCACACCCTCAATTCTCACCTTCACTGTACAAAACCAATCACGTAAAACTCGCTCTCACGCCAAAAAAACCAGCTCTCGCTCCTCGTGCCATACCACACCAACCTATACCTTCCCTCTCCATCTTTCTCCATTTTTTTCTTCAGCATCTCTCTCTCTTTCTCTATCTCATTCTCGCTCTCTCTTGCAGAGCCTCGCATGCACACGCACAGCTCGCCTCGAGAGCTCCGAGAATCGTCCGGTTACATAAGGCCGCTTCTTCTGCTGCTCTCCCGGCGGCGTAGGTACGCGAGCTCGGCCTTATCTCGGCCCATTCTTCCCGAAACTATCTACCACACTCGCCGCGTCTAGTCGACCGGTTTCGTGTATATAGAGGCTCCTTTCGCTTTGCCCCGCGCGCTCTGCGCGCTCGTTTCTATGCTTGCGTGCGCTGCCGAGGCAGGAGTCGTGGAGAATCTTCTTTTTTTTTGTCTATTTTTGGTAAGTTTCAATGGTGTTGGTTGGAATGGAGAATAATGTGCTCTTTGTTTCTTTTGGGAAGTTTGAGTGTTGAGTGAGTAGGTGACGAATGGTTCGAGCGAGATCGATGGAGTTTGATTTTGCTTTGATGTTTTGTAAATTTTTTATTATTTGAAGATTTTTGCGGTTGAAGTGAAACTTTGAAATGAATGTCAAAAGTTTCTTGATGACTTAAAAAAAATATGACAAATTTCGCTTTGGAATGGCGTTTAGCAGTACTTTTGTAGATGGTGATAGATCAATTCCAAACATGTGTATATACAATAGACACTCGAGACATCATATATTTTCTGTATATTCCTGATAGATTCATCTATAGAAAAATGGGAGACTATACCTACGATCAGCCAAAAATCGATAAAACAATGAATTAATCGAAATTTCAAAATTTAAATTATACATAAATACATAAATTATACAAATTGTTTATTTTAGTATTAGCCTTCTTGTGGTTTAATTAAGGGGTTAAACCACTGTAGAGCACAAAAAAATAGGCATATTTCAGGAATTTCTTTTGCCGCAATAAAGAGATCAATCGAAATTCTGTAAAATGGGATTTATAATACTAGTAATAAAGTACAGATAATATTTTTTTCAAGTTCGTTCATGACAAAATGGTGGCTGCGCAGCATGGCTCAGCGGGTGCCTTTTTTATAAGGGGCACATGGCCAGAAACCTAATTCCCGCAATTTTTGACCTGGAACAAAAAACCAAAGTTTTATCAATTCTATAGATCAACAGCAAGAGACGTATGTAGGGTTTTTTGCGACATGGTGCACTTTTGAGAAGAAAGTTTAAAATTTCATGAAAAAAATCGTTACAAAATTATTTATAAAAAAAAAACTATGCAATATAAAAAGAAAATCCTACGTACGTCGCTGGAAAAAGCAATTTTGAATATACTTTTAAAATTTGAGATCGATCGGTGATGATTTGTTCAAGTTATGGTTCCGGCCAGTTCAAAAAAGTGGATTCGAGAAGAACGCGTTTAAAGTTTTAAGGCCTTCGGGGCATACCTGAGAGGCGTTGCGGCAGAATTGAAAATTCGGACATTTAGACATTTTTTCCGCCCTCCATCTTTTGGTATATCATTTTTAAGACCCTAAAACGCCTTTTAAGCAAAAAAAATTTCGATTTTTTGAAAATTCTACAGTGGTTTAACCATTTAAGTTTTGTATACATATTTAAGTTTAATCAGGCGCTATATTTTGAAACTACTAATGGTATTTCTGAAGACTTTTAATCGAAAGCAGCAACATTTGACATTAATTTGTGAGATATTATATGTTCTTGGAATTAACGATTTTTATGTTTTTCCATATAAAACGCATCTTTAAATTCCAAATCTTATCCAGAGTCTAACTCGGGTTAACGCAAAGAAAATTTCTCCAAAACTCTACAGTAAATACGCATAGAATAATTAAGTTTTTACAAAATAATGAGATTAAAAATGAGATTTTATTATAATAATTTTGATGCGCCTGAATAAAAATTGTCCAAAGTGTGTAAAATCCTTAGCTTCATAGTTAATAAACAGGTAGTTTTCGCTAAATATATAACAAACTATATGAAAGTCTAGGTAAATGAATGCATATAAAACGATAAATCCTTTCAATTATTTTTTTTATTTAGTGAATCAGAAAAACACTTAAATCACTTTAATAAATAACAGATTCATAATTAATACATACTTACTGCTTGTCAAATAAATCGATGTCAAGTTATTTCATTGCGGTTCCATGGATAAAATAAGAGAACTACCCTTAAGAACATCTGAGTAGTTTCTACAACAACAAGCAGAAAAAAGATATCTCTATGTACCGTTATACGTTTTTTACAAGCAGCTGATCAGTCTAATTTATGCAAGTTTTTATATGCAATATCCATAAATTCTAGACTCGCCATTAAACAAGTTTTTTTCCAGCCCCCTTATCAATTCGTTCCCCATCCACATCCTTCATCCTGTTCATCCATCGTCTCACTCTCTCTCTCTCTCTCTCTTTCTCTCTCTCTCTCTATCTCTAATTTTTGTTCTTTTTCGAACAAATAAAGAATACACCTACCTATATATCTACATCTATCTCTCTCTTTCTGTCTCGTTTCGATCTGCACGTTTTGCTTTCGACTATGCCGCAGGAGCGCCGTATTCCTTAAACGGTTCCTCGCGCGCCCGAGAGAGCCGCGCCGTCGTCGTTTCTCTTTTTCGGGGTATACAAACGCGTTGTCTACCCGACAAGGCAGATTCCGCGCGACGACGATGGACCGGTATTTCGAGCCCCGCACATTTCGCATAGCGATCTATTTCTCTGCAGCTCTTTCGGAGCTCCGTTTTTTTCTTCTTCTTGCCTCTCGGCGCACCCTGCTGCTAGTCGGATATGGACATGCGGAGTGGCTAAGTATGCGGAGTGCCACGTGAGAGAAGTACGCTTACCGCGAAGGTATTTGGACGAGTTTGGTAAAATTTTTGACGTTTGCAGTGGGTTTTTTTGCGAAAAGGACTTTTTCAAATAGTTTTTAAATCGGACATGAGTGAAATGATTTGTACAAAAAAGGTATATTTTTTTTAATTGTTTTAATTCAACAGTGGCAGTTACTTAATCGGCCTCAATAAAATTATTATATCATTAAAGACGTAAAATTCCTAATACTTACGTAAGTGTAATTAATGTTGCAAAAATGTTAAAACTTACCGTAAGATATATACGATGTAAGTACAAATTGTGCATCCTTGAAGCTGTAGTTACACACGAGTTGAAACTACGTTAATGTAGTTTGCAAGCACTGTAAGTGGACAAAAACCTTACGGTGAAAGCTTTTGCTGCTAAGTGACCCACACGCAGCACTGCGCATATACTATTAATTACTGTCAAACCATCTCTTCGCAGCTTATGAGTATTCCATCTACTTTGAATGAAGTATCGATAAGTATATATAGTATAGTGTATTACATCTACATTGTCATTATCACGTACGTGATAATGACAATGAAATGCAAATGTTAGATATCACGTCGTTTTTATAGACGTTTTTATCCTTATTCACAACTTTATAATTCACAAAATGTATTACTGGTTTCTCAATATGTTGAAATTACCATGTTCAAACTAGAATTAGAATTAAGGCGCATAGGCATCATAAATAATTGGTTTGATAACTCATATTAAATTAGAGTTTTGGAAGCTTAAAGAAAAATATGATTTTCCTGCTTCGGGCAAGTATGAGATTTATTGAGCTTCTAAATCATGTATCTATAGACGCCAAAACATATTGAATCTTATAGTATATTTTTATAAACAACAAGTTTGTCTCAAAAACCACGACAATATTAGAAAAAGATTCAAAAAAATTTTTTGATACAAGACCAACACTTGACATGTCAAGAATAACTTAACATCTTGTCAAGACTTTACAATCAAAATGGTGTCAACAAGTTACAAAATAATAACAAAATACAAGTCACGATAATTGTTCTTAAATCATAATCTTAGAAATCTCCAAATCTTTTATTAAAAATCAGATTAGATAAATAAACGACTTAAGTCCACTTTCTATATTTTTGAGCTATTAAGGTTCAAAGTTTATAATTTTCCATTTAAACTAATGTTAAAAATCTCATATAGTAAAACATCGACTTTATCTAAAAATATACTGCATAAGGATACCAAAAACGTTTGAAACTCAATTTATAAAATGGACTTAAGTCGTTTTTCCGGGAACCCGGAATTAATGATTAAAAACTTCAAAATTAATTAAAGATAAACTGTGCATACTCGTTTTGTAAGTGCGAAAGATAATAGAAGAACAGGATGACTTCCAGTGAAATAAATCTCTAAGAAATTTGATATTACTCACCGAAATAAGGCTTTACAAGAAAAAACCAAAGTAAGAAAATAAAATCCACGTATCCGAATCAATTTTTCGATACAAAACGCCGACACCTTTTTTCCAATCATTCATCAAGTTCCATAATAGCCAATACGGCCGCTGCCCGGCGCTGTCACCCAGCGTGACTTCTCGTTCTTGTGCCCCTCCCCCCCCCCCCCCCCCTCTCTCAACCAACTCGCGTTTTTCCCTTTCATTTCGGGATTTTGTAAATGACCGTTAAGCACCCGCAATAAATAAATTATCAATGACGACGCGGCGGATCCAGCCCAGCGAGACGTTTTCACCGAGTTTCACCGTTCCGGCCGATAGACGCGATTTCGGCAAGAGACCTATCGGGCCTCTCTATGTCGTTATGCAACCGCGAGCGCGAGAGAGAGAGAGAGAGAGAGCCCGCTAGTCACGGAAGCTATTGGATAATATACCCCCTCCCCCCTTTCCGCTTAAGAGCGTAGACAAAAAATATCGGCAAAACTTATCGACCGTTAGTGAGGCTTAGGTCCTTCTTTTTTCTTTCCTCCTCCGTTAATTTACGGCGTCGATGCGTTAATTATATTTTTAGACGAAATCTCGATGGCGTTGTATAATCCTTTTCCCAATTTCGCTTTTTTTTCCCTGTGGCCGGTTATGCAGTCTGGACGTGGGCACCTTTCGTCAATCTACTAAGTAAATATATATTTTTTGTGTGTAGACGGCTCGTGGTTTATTATGAGGACGGAGATTTTGTCGATGTTTAGGTAGTTGCATTTTTCAGGAGGTTGGATTATATGAATCAGCTTATTAAAATCTTAATGAAATTTTATGAGGTACGGAGATTAAGTGAGAGCAGAGTTATAGAGATAATAGGGTTAAGAGATCCTTAGGTTACGAAGAATAAAAAATATTTTTGTTCTTGCGTAGCGATGTGAAATTATATGCTTTTTACGAAGATATTAATTGAAAATATCAATTCGAAGTTTAACCCTGCAAGTCTGGGGTAATAGCTTGAAGAAAAATTATTTTAAAAATTAGAATTTCTTGCAATAAATATTCTTTTTATCTTTTAATTTTATTAGGTTGTATTATATTAATTATGCGATCATTTAGATACCTCTTACAAGATATAGCTAAGTCCGATTTCATCTGATCCACATATCTATTTCACAGAGTTTTAAGTTTCGTTAACATATTAAACTTCGAAAAACAGCGGGAAAAGGTGAATTATATATTGCAAAAGTAAGACATTCTTGGGGGTGAATTGAATTTTCGAATTATCATGGTTCTTTTATCATTTATTAGATTTTTTTACATATAATGCGGAAGTATTAAATATTCAATCAATGTAAGTTTTCATGTGCATAAACTTTCTGTGTGAACATAGTCAAATCAAATAAAATACTTTCTTGGAAGAAACATATGTATCTTGTGTGCGCATGATCAAAGCATGCGTTGAAGAAGTTATAATCCATGAATACGAATCACCAATCTTAAAAAATTGCCATTACTCGTGTTAACTTTTTTTGCTTCGCATTTGACAAGAAATATTCAGCGCGAGGCTTATTAAATTGTTTGATATTCTAAGACAAAGTTTCTAAGCTCTGTCTTTCCTTGATATAAGAATCAACTTGACTTATTAGACATACATGACTAGATTTAAATATAGTCAAATTATTATATATTTTTTAACATTCGCAGTTAGAAACTAATATTAGTTTAGTATCTGAATTATAATACTTAATATAGTCAAAGTGCGTCAAATGAATCATTAATGTGTAACTTATATCGGCTACACTGTTTCGTTATTTGTACATATTGAATTATGAATTTTATTGAGCAAATAGGAAAAACGTAAAAGAAATTGATAACAGTTTCTTAAATAACTAAAATCATAATTTTTCTTTAAAATTAATTAAGTAAACATGACTTCCCTAACCTATAAACATATCATTAGATTATAAAAAGTATGTTATAGCTTTAGGTATTAATAGCATCTCTTTTATACAATATTAAATAATATTGTGCTAAAATACTACGTACATACTGTTAGGTATAGTAATTCTAGTAATATTTATGTATCGTTTTTAAGTACTTTACCAAGATATATATGCGCAAATCCTCAAAACTTCTAACATTGGATGCCAATTTTTTTTTGTCGCCTTCTAAAAGCTGTAATTTCGTTTCCTGGTAAGGTACATGACTGAACCAAGGCTTAAACTTTTTGTTTTGTTGCAAATAAATGAGTCCTGATATTTTAATAAAAGTAATCAAACGGCACAGTTGATATTTCTATAACAATACCAAAAACTGGTACTTTTTGAAAAAAGACTAAATTTGCGAGTCTTATAGAAATATCAACTGAGCGGTCGATGTACCTTTATTAAAATATCAGGACTCATTTCTTTACATTATAACCAAAAATTAAAGTCCTGGTTCAGGCATGTACCTCATTATCAAATGAAATTACAGTTTTTGAAGACGACCACAGAACTAACACCCAAAGTAAAAAGTTTTGCGGATTTGCTCATATATTTTTCAATATTGCAATAAATAATTCAATCATTTATACTACAAATATAGAAACATGCTAATTTAAAAGTAAATTATTCCAAAGCGTGGCTGAAAGTAAATGTATTTTAAGGTTTTGGATAAGTAAGTACTGAAATGGCATTTAAAAATAAATGGTATTGTAAATATGGTAGATCCATATTTAACAAGTAGACTCTAATTCAACTGAAAGTTACATGAAAAGAAATATTTTTCATTGAATATTAGAGCAGCTTTTTAATATATCACCCGTCTATATGACGAGGCCCCACTGTAAATCCGAACACTATAAATATTACCAAAACCTTATCAGAAAATGTATTAACATAAACCGTTGCCTATATTTATTCAATCAGGAGTAATTAAACGTTAATAATTTATGTGATTGCATAATACTAAATGTGGCACACTTTAATTTGGCATACATGATCGATATATGCGATATAAAAAAGCGTTCATTATTACCAGTCATACAAATAAGCTTTTACAATCAGAAAAATACAACAGATTAATTACACTATTATACCCAAATTGGACCACTAAATGTACCGCATTGCGTGTGCATCCAGCTAATTTCACTCGCCATTTACGCGCAAAGCCAAACACTGTACCCATGTGTCGCACCCAGTCCATTGTTTCATTTCAGTATACACCGCGTGCTCTCTCTCCCTCTCTCTCTCTCTCTCCTCTGTCGCTCTCTAATTATCTGGAAACAGTACGATGTGGCGCGAAATCTTCGCAACGAAGTGAAGCACGCGAGCGTGAATAATAAATCGTACAATCAAACGCCGAAGGTCAATTCTACGCGCACGTGTCATGTTCATTGAGCGTTTCCATCCCATTGATGCGACAGAGAGCGCGCGCGAACGAAGAGAGAGAGGAAGAGAGAAAAATAACGCGCGACACCTGCTCTTTCATAAATAAATGCTCGATGACGCGCGCGTATTTATTATTGTCGTTTTTTCGCTAATAATATAAGAGTTGTAAAAAGCGGCTGGAATCGACCGTTTACTGTTTTTAATTGCGGAATACGATTGTTTACTGTTTTTAATTGCGGTATGTATATTCAAGTGCGAAGTAATTTATATGATTGGATACACAATTTTCGTGGCGCTTAGATAAGTCGATAGTAATTTATTCTTAATAATTTAAAGCTGCTCCTTTTTCAAATTTTAATAAAATACTGCCAAATAATTATTTTACAAAATTAAACTTAGGGATTTTCAATTAGATATTTCTATTATGACTGAAAGTATGCAAGAATTTATTAATTTACTACGAATGAAAAATGATTTATTAATGAATTATATTGATTATTATCTTTAAAAAAATATTTTACTGTAGGCATTTTTCAGAGAATCGTATTAGTATAACGGTTATTTATGTACGGCCGGGGGAAAAAGTCGGCAATCGACGGAGACGCTTCTCCCTGATCTCTTTTAATGGCTGGGACACATGACCACACAGAGAGAATTTTCTGATAAAAATTACCGTGAAAATCATTGTAAACGTGGGATATTCTTTCTTCAGGGGGAAATTACCCTACTGAACGGTAAAAATAAACGTTATTCATTATAAATTTTACCATTCAGCACGGTAAATTTTACCGTTCAGTAGGGTATTTTTTCACATGAAGTCAGAATATCCCACGTTTACAATGATTTTTACGGTAATTTTTATCAGAAAATTCTCTCTGTGCAACTGCACACCGATGAACGGTTGCAGGTATTGGCGGGTATGCGCATCCGTATATGCCGATTGTTGCGAGGGAGCGAGGTATGATTTGTATGTATTGAAGGGCAGCTTTTTAAGACAGAGCTGCAGCTCAAAGCAGAAGAATGAGTCAGTTTTGTGTACGACCACGAGAGCGAAAGGACGCGTTTCGTCTGAGTTTGTAACTTCCGTAGAATCTAAGCTTCATGTAAATAGTTCTTTATAATATAAGTTTAATTAATTAAGCATCGTTGATTACATCTTTTTGTTTTCATCCTGATAACTCTTCATTATTACTCTACATTGCTCAATTATTTTAGACTTGCACCGGAACAATACTATTGCTAATGTCGAATAGGAAGTATATTTAATTCTTACATTGTATACCACTCATAAAGATAAACTTACTACAACTTAGTGCGTCATAAAAATCTTCAAAACACTCAATATTTACAACACATCCTTTATTAAAACCCATAAATCCCACCAAATATTAGTTTACTTCAAACATATATTTAACTATTCAATCATATGTAATTAAACCTTTCCTTTCTACGATCAAATTGACGCACGTCTATTCACCTTCAAATACACCAAAAAACACCTACCCTATCCCAGCCTGCGAGCTTGCGTATTTTTTTATGAAAAAAATACTAGTTGACGTATTTCAATTTGGACTTTACTCCTACGTTCGTACTTTTAATTGTTTCCGCTTAGTTTTTTAATAAAAGATCAAATTTGATTCTGCATTTTTTCACGCCATTAAATGTTAATATCTCGTTAAATAATGCATTCTTGTAACTGTATCAAGCGTTAAAAAATTGTACTAATGCTAATGCTAATTGTACAATTGCGTTTTTTAATTGTACCATCTTATTTAATTAATAAATAGATAATATGCGCATGTGCGTTGACGCAAATTTTGACCACTGATGGGCAAAAAGTATATTTCTATTTTTCTTTTAAGTATAAGGAAAAATATCCGAATGAAATATTTAAGTACTTGGACATATTAATGTCATTCCATTAATGAAAAGAGATTTTTAGACTATTTGAAAAGTGTTACAGCTTTAATATGTATATATTTTTTCAATTCTACAATGTTTCTTTATCTAATCAGAATGAATCCACCCAGCTTCACCATTGTGAAAAAAAAAAACTTCTTTTATTATAATTCAAAAGTAAAACATTCTTGTATTACTGTCAGTACTAATTAAAAAAATACTCTAAATAAAATAGTTTTTAAGTGATGTCAATAACTAAAAGAATAACGTAATTAATTTGATTATTAATTCTTTAGTGGTTATAAGAATCTAGTTTACGACCCGTACAAAGTATATATCTGTGCGGTCCCGGAAAAACAACTTTAGTCTACTTTTTATATTTTTTAAATATTAAGGTTGAACGTTTCTATTTTCTATTTCAATTATTGTTAAAAAAATTATAAACAGTAGATATATAGTCATTTATTACTAATTTTTCCTCATATTTTTACATTTTTATAGCTCAAACCTCAATTCTCAAAAAAAGTGGTTTTAGTGGTTTTTGAGATCACTGACTACAAATTCGAGGTCAGAATTTCAAAATTGGTGTCAAAATAAAGAAATGAAATTATGCAATAACTCGTTATAATATATTTAATGTATATATAGATATAGTTCATCAGACTTGGGTTAACAGAAAATATACCATTTAGAATATTTTTTAAATTATTTTTCTCTATATTAATATACATTTTCAATAAATTCTAGTTCTTACCGGAAGTTCCTCTTTTTAAGTCAATAAAGTGACCACAATTAAGTCGGGAATAAATTTCTATATGCAACACGGGAATAAAGTCGAGTATTCCCGAGGGAATAATCTTCCACTTTATTCTCTTGTTACATAATGTACTATTTGATTTAAAATTTCAAATACGAAGAAAGGTACTCAAATAAATGGGAACAAAACTGTCCCATATGTCTGGCAATATATACATATTAATGTTGTAACTATTTTCAAATGAGGTTTTTCTTCCATATTATAGAATCACATTTCAAATAGTCTATTTTTAGTCGAAAAATCACATTTCATTAATAGTGTGACATTAATGAGTCCAGGTACTTGAACACTTACATACAGTTACTTTTCCTTATGCTTAAAAGAAAAATAGTATACATTTTATCTATTTATTAATTAAATAAGATGGTACAACTAAAAAACGCAATTGTACAATTAGAATTAGCATTAGTACAATTTTTCAACGCTTGGTACAATTAAAGACATGCATTATTTAACGAGGTATCAGCAGTTAATGGCACGAAAAAATACAGAATCAAATTTGATTTTTTATTAAAAAACTAAGCGGGTACAATTAAAAGTACGAACAAAGGAGTAAAGTACAAAAAAATACTAGTATTTTTTTTATTAAATAATACGCAAGTCCTCAGGCTGTGGTGGGGTAAGTCCGGAAAACTTGTAATATTCACATCTCAACGGAAATCCAGAGCACCTCATACCTACACGCAGACACACCTGACGACGGATTTTCTCATCTCCGAGCAATTTTCCATTCAGACAGCACGCAGCGAGATAAAGAGCGCGCGTATCCCGCGCAGAAGCGCCTCGTGGGCCGATGACACTGATAAGGAGTGTGTATATATGTGTCTCGCGGCTGACTGCGCGCGCGGCGCCGATAATCGGCCCGCGACGTATATAGGAGTTTAAAAATAGACCGCTTCAGCCTAGCGAATTACGCGCAGCGGATTGATGAGCACCGGAATTTGGAAGAAAACGCGAAATGTTTGATTGCGAAAATAAGGGATCCGTGTGGTCATAATCGATCGCGGTATGGCGTACGTTGGGCTTTGACTGTGCTTATTTTGATACAGTGAAAAATATTATTATTTGTTATCAAAACATTCTTTTTTGCACTATGCAGTGGATGGGAAGAGTCGAATTTCTAATTTAATTTTTGTTTATATTTTGTAATATTGTTATTACTTGGCGAGACAATAATTGTGCTCATAAAAGGTGAGAACCATTTGCGTATGTTGGCATCGTTCCTTACTTTTTAAATATGATCGCATTAATCTTTGTTATTCACAGGTAATTTGTTCGTGTAACGTACTTGTTTGAAGATATTTTACCACATTCTTCTATCTTGCCAAGTTTGTATTATCTATTTATATTTAAAGTAATTTTATATACTTTCATTAGCAAATTCTACTTTGTGCACATACAGAAGGAAGAACTAACAAAGTTTTCTCTCCATACCAGTATATATTTATAACATAAATTGAAGTCATCATATATCTAATCAAATTGTTCTAAAAATACATCGCTTAGTCCAACTTCAAAAACGCTGAATGAACATCAACTTATCAATCAAACACATTCATTACAATCAAATTTTTACACCCTATTTATTACGACTTTGCTTGCGTTCGTAGGTCATGGAAACCAGTAGTGCTTCACGTAGATATGAAAAATCAGAGGAATGCGAGATAAAAAAATCAGACGAAGAGTGAGGATGAAAATATAAAAGAAAAATAAAACATTGTAAAGTGTATACTTCAAGACGTTTTAAATATTATTCGTTTGCATCATTATTCTGCACTAGCTTATACAAGTAGTATAGAGAATTACCTCATCTTATTCAAGAAACAACCCTCCTAAAACTAGATCCTATGATTTCGCACAGCAAACGTGACGTTTATATTAGATTTGGACCTATAATATTCTGAGGACAAACGTCGATTTATTTTAGTAAGTTCCGTACAAGTTTCATCATCCCATCACCGCGAAACTTCACGGTGAATGGATCTGAAACTGTGCAAACATTTGCTCGCGTGCGACACAACTGCTGAGCGCCACTTGCTCGCGCTGGATTGAATTACATAGCGGATTACTACGAGCGACGCGATAGATCGGGGCGCTAGATAAAAGTACTGTCTAATTATTGATAATAATAGCTGATTAATGGGTACAAAGTTTAAAGCTCAATATATACTCAACTTTCCTTTAATTGTGGTCTGATTTATACACATTACCAAGTGTTTGGTTACTGAAGTAATGCATATCTATTTATAATTAAGCTACTATATAATATAGTATATTATGAAAAATATCTTACATATCTTATTATGAATTTCATAAGACAATAATTAGCTTTTTAATATAAATTATTTAAGTATCCGTTTAATAATTTAAAAAGTTGTGAACTTAGTTACAAACAAATGCAATGTCTCAATATCTTAAATATATCTTGTATAATATTTCTCGACAACTACTTCTAAAAACTCTGCCCAACAAAGAATAGGCTATAAAAGTATTGCCCTAATTTCATACCCCACGACGGAGAAAGCGTCAAAAGAATCTGTTCGATCCCTCGAAAATGGGTTGTCTGACCGATCCCGGAACTGACCTACTTGTTAAATCGCTTTCTGAACGCGCGTCCCACTCCTAAAATACCAAACTACATCGCTGCACCGAACTATCGTACATTCACATCGAAAAGCGAAAATCTCAATCTCGCTAAGAACACATGTGCATCTTATTACTCGCGGCGTAAAAATAAACTCCCATCGAAGATGCGAAACCCGACACCGAGCAAAATAAACGAAATGCAGCAGCCGCTGAACCGAGAGGACGCGAGGGTGCGCTATGAAGTCGCGCCGCGGCATTTATCGCGTGTGTATAAAGGTGGGAGGGGAGCAGGTGTAAATCTCGGAGTCGCGCGAGAGATAAAGCCGTGAATTATACGGCGCTCGTTATTTGTCCGCGGGAAGTCGCGAGATTCTAGGATGTGCTGCTGCTGCTTTCTGCCTGTCAACGTCGCTTGAAGATATTTTTTGTTTGTTTGGTGGAACGTATAATTTTGTAATCGAATGCTTTTATTCTACTGTCATCTTATTATTGTTTTAATCGTGCGTCTAAACAATATTTACATCCAGTTGACGTATGTAGATGAATAGGAAAAATTTTAAAAAATATTACGCACCGAATCTTTTCTACTATTTTATGATAATTGTATTGGAAATATAGTAAAACCATAAAAACGATATAAAATTAATTTTAAATTATTGTCATTTTTACTTTACCCACATATATAGTATGAAAAAAGCTTACTTACAAAATTTCAAATATACAGGTACTTAGCACAAGATATTAATCAACTTTTTAAAGTTAATTCATAATATACGTTACTTGGAACTAATTTTGGAAACTCGTATAACAACGATATAAACAATGAAATAAATTCATCTGAAACCGTACAAAATATCCTTACCTATTTTCTTTAAAAACTTGCAATGCTAAATATAAGCCGTGTTTAGAGTGCTTAAAACTCGATTGAATGATAGTGTTATAAAATTGTCGATTGTATTCCAATCTTCTATACTTAATCATAACTCGTGTAAGTAGTTAATCATAATCTAGCTTTGGTACACTATTTCTTAGTTAGTCTAAAGCGTACCTAGAGATACTCTTCAAATGAAAAGTCATTAGACAAAGATTTTGTACACAAGAATCTCAATCACTCTCACAAAATCTGTCACAAAAGTGCCACAGAATGGGCTTCTATCCCGCAGTAATATATGTAGAAAAATAAAAAAGATATTATACATTCTCTTTTATTATTGTTCATTCAATCTTATTATAATTAAGCACGACTTATAATGAGATAATAAAAAGTCTGCCTGTAATAATATTTTACAAAAATAAAATCATACTTTTCGATTAAAATTTAATTTAATGTCTTCTTAGCACATTGTTTAGTCAATCAAATGTCGCATAATTTACAGAACGCATCATGTATCATTTCTATCATAATATACTACAGGCATATTTTTAGAATACTATTGCGCAATGTTTCATTACCTCAATGGTTTCTTTCACTATAAAGTACAAAAATGCGTGTGACTGATGGTCCATTCACTACTGAAAAACTATTGTTTCTCTATGATTTTACGCGATTCTCGTGTGTCGCACGCATTGGTATAGGCGAGTTATCACGCACGAGTATTGTACTCGTCAATTTGTGTGTCTTTTTCTCCAGGCTGCGCGAAGAATCGTGAGGGCGCCGCGAGCGTTAATTAACATTCAATGGCAGTCTCTCGGCACGTGGGCCAAGAACGTAGGTCGAGCGAGATTTTTTTTTTGCCTCGAGAAAAGAAAAGCCCACAGAGTGCCATCCATTATGTGCACTGGCATTATGTAATTGAATAAAAAAGATCACGATTTGAGATTACAGTAATAAATGCAAACATAAAAAATTGTATTTATGCATGGAAAATTTTTCTTTTTTATATATTGCATTATTATTTTTATAATAATAATTTATTTACAATCGATAACCATTATACGTGTAAAGTAAGCTTTATTTTTAAACTTATTATAAAATATGATTATAACAAAAATATGGATCATAAATACTACCAATATTTATGTATCCTTGTAAGATTAAAGGTATTAAATAGATTATACAAAATTTAAAATAAAACGTATTCCAATTAAACTATTTTTTGTGCAATAATTTAATAAAATTAATTACAAATCATATACCTAATAGAATATTTTATTTATAAAATTAATATTTATTTTAATATATTCAACTCAGCATTTAATTATACTATAAATCTTTGAAACTTTCGTTATAAACTATGAAAATCTCAACACTTACTCATTTCCATTCGCCATCCAAAGAAAGAAACCAATTACCATAACCTTAATTACTCTATCTTCAATTACCCTACCAGCCTACAATGTTTCTTATTGAGTTCATTGTCTCCTCTCTCCACACACTCACACAATAAAAAAAGGAAATCTTTTCAAACACCTCTCGATCGAATGACTCTCCTCCCAAGTAACTCGAACCCTTCTAAAATATTAACACAAGAGAAAAACGATACACCGTACCCCAGCTCTATATACACACACTTACACGCCCGTGAATCCCGAGCAGCTATACAGGTGATGAGCAACGACCGGCCCGTAATTAGTGAAGAGTCAACGACCTCCCGTGCTCTCCCAATAATTCGACGAGTCACCTTTTTCTTTCTTTCTAGAGCTGCAGTTCGCTCCGTCTCTATATACACAGTGTACAATATAGGCGCGTCCTCGGAATCGCCAGTATTTTAAATACGACACTCGGCGCTGACGCTCGCTCGAATTTCTGCACTACACGCGCCTTCCGATAAACCTGTGACGGTCAAGTGTATAAGGATGCAGACGTTTGGAGGTGTGGACTGCACGGGGTGTTCCTTGGTTTTGGTTTCGATGCAGGCGCTGTGTATAGAGGCTGCGAGCGAATTAGTGACGTAGGAGGATGGCGGCGAGTGTCGGGGTCAATGAAACTACGGATGGCTCGGTTGTCGAGCATTTGTGAATCGGTGTTTCTTTGAATTTTTATTATATACGTAGAGGATTGTTTTATGTGTGTAATTAAAATAGTCTTTTGTTTTCAAGAGTTTGTTTTATATATGTTTTATGGATTCATTGAGAGTTAGCAGATATTTTAGATATCGATGTATATTTGATAGATGATAGGTTTTTTTAGAAATTTGTACGAATGTAAATTGAATCTGTACAATGTAATGTTTCAATATATGGTATACTGTCTGCTCAATTATTAAGGCGATTTGTTAGAACATCAGCAAAATACATATTTTTTTAAATGATATGGCAATATAGCTGAACTTCATACATGTAGTGTGCAAGTTAAATTTGAATGTGTACTGAAATATAGTACATAAAGTAAACGTACCAACGATCGGACAACATGAAATAATTCGTAATCACCACAGATATATAGACTAATGATCGATTAAATGATTTTTATAGTTAACGTTACGAATATTTTTTTATTTAAAAATATGCAGAGCTATGCGCAGCTGTCCGATTATTGGGCTTAAGCGTCCGAGCATTGGTACGTTTATCTTAGTACGTACAAAAATTCAGCATATAACTTGTCTCTTTTTTCTAATAATTTTGATATCGCTACGTTTTATTAATATTCTGAAAGGTTAAAAATGTGTAAGAAAATCTAATTTTTAATTCATTGTTTATTAAACTTTTGTTTTTAAAAAATGATTCCGCTAATAAATTACATGAAAAAATAATTTATATAAATTATTCATCCTAAATATTAAAAGTATTTATGATTAATTACTGTCAATTAATTAATTAATTTTTGGATTTTTGAAGGACAGCCGTTTTTAAAATTGACGTTAACGGAAAAATTCTTCCCCATGCATCTAAAAATAATCTCACGAGACATAGAGCAAAAACAGTAATAAACCCACTGATAACTTCGGCAGCGATACCAAGTTTTCTTCCCGTCTTCCGCTATCTTTCCTTCTGGTCAAAGCCGCCTAGCTCCGAACGTCGCGCCTCCGTACACACATCATGCAAACCCCGCGGTTTCGTGGGCGATCGCGTATAAAAAAAAAGAAAGAACACAGCCAGTACTAAGAATACACGATGACTATATACTTCTTCACTAGAGAAACGTCCGTTTCGGATGACTTTTCTGCATCGGCAGCAATATAGCATTCTCTCATACTACCCACATTCGTCATTGTGTGTACGCGAGGAAGCCATTAAACCTGCTTCGATTAAGAAACACGATCCGGACACTCGTGCGGATGCGTTAATGAGAGAGAGAGAGAGAAGAAAAAAGAAAGAAGGTTCCGCGGGCGGTGAAAGAATACGCGATTTCGAAACGCCCTGATTTTTCAATATCGATCCTGGGAAGAGTTCGCAGTTGCAAATCGGACGTTATTATTATGATAATTAGAGGGATTTTTATTGTTGCGCTGCCTATGCGCGCGCGAGTGCAACGCAATCGCGCTTCGCTACACGGTTATTTATACGCGGTAGTATAACCTTTTATATTTTGCATTAATTGCAAGCAGGTCAAGCTTGCCGCAATAGATTTTACAGATGCGATTGATGTGGTTTATTTATTATTAATGAAACGCAAGTTTAGAATGTAAAAATAATTTTTTAATTGTGAACTATTTGTATGATTTTGTATAATCCATGTAAATATGACAATAAAACTAAACTTTTCTTTTCTTTCTTTTTTAGATTTTCACACGAGTTTACGTCCATTACTTAAAATGAAAATCCAACCAATTGTTCGAGGCGCAGACTATGCAAACGGAAGACAATACAAATTCCACGGTAGCAGGAACAATAAATTCAGAAATGTGTAAAACTTTAACGATCCATAGTCAATATATCCTTCTGTTCATCAAAATACGCAACTTTTGATTTTTTGTTTTAATGCACTAATAAATCACTAAATAACTAAACGTCAAGCTAATTTGTATTTTATTATAACATAGAATTATAGTACTTTTGTAAAAAAATAAAGTTTTAAGTATAAGTAATACTGTAAATATATATCTCTAAACTAAATAGGTAGATTCATTGCCAACTTTATATCTGAAAGCCAATAAAGGAACAATAAAACATTCAAATCGGTTTATATAAAATTATTAAAATTATCAAATTTCTATTAGTTATATAGTCATGATTAACAAGAAAATAGAATGGCCTTAGTGTAAGTATAATATTGAGTTATAAGGGTGGTCATATGGATATATTCCATCATTTAAAACATTATAAACATTAAAGATAAAGAAAATATTTTATGTTCTTGCTGGATAAGATAGTTAAAAATATTTATTAAAAATTATGTCTTACTAAACTCGACTTGTACTTACTTATACTTATTTATTTATGTATATGGGTGATTCCACGTCAAGTGAGCAAATAAAAAATTTTAAAACTTTGTAAATTTAAGAAAATGATTCATTTTATACCCAAAATATTTAAAAACAATTTCAAACCCCTACTGATATTGGTTCAAGATTTATACCAAACTGAAAAATATATGAAATAAAAAATATATGTATTTTTATCTCAAGAACTATAAAACAGAAAGTATTTTAATCCATGTGTTTCGGAAAGAGAATTTGATGCAGAATGTTATGATAGTATTTTTTGCATCACCAAATTTGATGATTTTGATTGGTCCACATTTCTGCCCAGACTCTTATGGGATTTAATATATAAATCTCTTTCTGATAAAATAAGCCAATTTCTTTTATTTTTTGCTCGTAATTTAGTTATAGTATCAATCTAAAACTAGTTTTATCTTAAAATATACATCTAAAACTATCCCTGAAATTCTTTTCAACAAAATTGCTTGTGGAGTTCAGCTTAAAATTTCATCGGTGTCTGGGCATAAATGTAGACCAATCAAATTCATCAAATTTGGTCATGCAAAAAATACCATCACATTCTGCATCAAATTCTCTTTCCAAAATACACGGACTAAAGTAAGTACTTTATCTTTTATAGTTCTTGAGATAAAAATACATACATTTTGAGAAAAATGGAAAAAATACAAAAAATCATGCTTTTCAGTTTGGTATAAATCTTGAACCAATAGTAGGGGTTTGCAATTTTTTGACATGTTTTGGGTATAAAATGCATCATTTTCTTAAAGTTACAGAGTTTGAAAATTTTTACTTGCTCACTTGACATGGAGTCACATATACATAGTAGATATGGAGCGAATCCAGATTTATATTAAACTTTCCCTTCTAACCAGGTGATCAAACTTATTTTAATTGAATAATTCAATTATAGTAGAACCTATTGATTTCATTTGATATTTCGATAACCATAATTAATTTGTAAAAAGCAGCAATTGATTCGGTTATTCTGCTTCCTCTGCAGTAAAGCAAAATCACACCTCTCCAAATCACCACAACCCTGACACTTTCTTCCAATATAGTTATCTCCGATCCTCGTACCTCCGCACGCTCATCACGCGCGCGGCAACGCGACAGCAGCCTCGCGATCGAGTTGTGCTTTATAATCTGCCCTCTCGAACACACACCGACACCGCGACCTTGCCACGATACTGCACACACTCGCGCGGTGCATCGGCTGACGGCCGGCGGCTTTTATGAAGTGCGAGTCCCCCTCGCGCGCGGGTGACACAACGAATGCTAAAGAGGCTCTCGGATGCGCCGCGCGATGTATGGATCTCGATTAATCACCTTGCCTCGGACTGTGTGTAAGCACCGCCTCGGGCTCTGTGCGCGCTTTAACAATGTAATTTCTTTATTGGTGCTCGAGCGCGCTTTTGTCTTCCGATAGCTTTGCTCGAGCGGAGATTGGCCGAGGAACTGATGTGCGCGCGAAGGCTGCGACGAGAGGAATAGGGGATTTGCATGATCTTTTTGTACTTGTAGTATATTTTGATAGATCGTGGTGTGTTTTCTTTGTGAATTCTTTGAATTTTTGCGATGTATTCAAAATTGAAGAAGATACAGCGATATGAAAATTTGCGGGATGTGATATTAAAGTGGCGGTACCTTTGAAGATTGCAACAGTATGAAGCTTTCGAAGAAACTTGATAAAGCTATCACTTTTTTTAGATCTAACATTCTTTTAAACATTCAAATGAACTTTTAATTGGACTTGGTGTCGATCAATATAATGGACATGGATAAACAAAATAAATTCATGCACGTTCTTTATTGGGATTTTTACAATTTGTAGATTAGAGAAAAAAGTTCAAAAGTGAAGTTCATCGATAATGTAAATAAATTTTTGTAATTTTTTAACTTTTAAATGTATCACATTTTATTGTAATATAAAAGACTGTTTTTATTTAGATATATGATACGTGATACTGTAAGATGCGTCAATATGTTGTTATTAAAGCAATTAAATAATTTATGAATAGACTTATTCTTTTTTTGGTAACAATTTTAAATGTCTTATGATTTAAGTAAAGTTTAGATCAGTTATTTTAACGAAAGAATACAAATAGCGTACTTTCTAAGCAATAATTCAAGTTATTTTAATGCCATGTGTTCAAATAAATCAAAATGGCTGTCAAAAGCTCATAAATATAACCTATAAAATCGTGATTTGTTATTTAGGTTGTAGCCTTCCTATAAGCAAATTGGACATACATGATATTGTTACGGTCGTGCTTCTACAACATAGTATCTAGATTCTGTTATTATTTTTTTAACTCTGCATTTAAATTCTGTAAGTTAGACTAAAAAACTTGTATTTAATTATCATAATAATATCCAATGATACTAAAATCTATTTTAATATACTTATTTAAGCATAATGTATTGTAGTGAACGTGACTTTATTGTGCTTTGAAGTATAGACCTATAAATTTCAATCTGTCCAGACGATAAATTTAGATTTTAAGGATTATATGAAAACTTCTGATACATGCAACTGATTTTATCAGCGTCGTTATGAGATAACGAACGCATTTAAAACTTCAGAATGTAATGTTAAAAATGACTTACAAACTATATCATTATTACTTCCCAAGCAGCAGTATAAATAAAACTAGTAAGTACCTATATTATGTCTATCTTTATTATACGTTATCAAATTATACAGAAAAATTTACATATAATACTACATCACCTTGGTAGAAATTTATAACATTGTCTGAATACTTGTTTATGCTTATTTACTCTTTTCAACACGATTTTTTATTTATACACTTTGTTGAATAAATAAAAAAAGTTCAAATGCATAACTTTTTTCGCATCTTCGTGCAATTCATTATTCTCACATTTAAACATAACTTTACGCTATTTTATATTCTTTATACACTTTCTTTCCATTTTTTGCTCTTTTTTACGTTATTTTACAGAGAAAAAGTTCTACCAAGACAGTAACTTAACATTTTCAATTTTGATAATGAATGAGAAAAACTCAATCTATCTTTAAAAAAGAAAACACTTCCTACCTTGCCCATAATTAAAAATGTTAATTTATATATAATACTCATCTGCCAAATTATCTCAACTAATATGTACAACCAATCTAACAATAAAATATTGCCGCAAATATGACAATAAATCCAGAACCTCCCACAGACCCCCAATATACTAAAGTATAATTCTTACTTCCCATCAGTCTCAAAGTACAGTCATTGTGCACAGGCGTGCGTACCTATCGTTGACAAAACGCATAGGCCGCGCGCAACGCTGAGTTCAAAGCCTCGCGAGACGCAGCGGGGCCGTAAATCATCGGGAAAATGGAGGCTGAGCGGCACGAGGCGTATACCTACCTCAGTAATTTACGTACGGCCCGTTAATTTGACAAACCGTGACACACCTCGAAGGCGCGACACACGCGCGCTACGACGACGACGCATTTTCTTCCTTTTCTTTCGCGCCGAGGGAGCCACAGCTTTGCTTTACCTGTAGGTATCGGTTCGCGGGCTGTGATAAGAATATGTGCGTATTTTTTTAATTTGTTGAGAGAGAGAGAGGTTGGAATTGGGGCGAGAGAGAAATTGAGGGATTTGTTGTGGAGGGAGTTTGGGAATAATCTAAATTGAGGTCTTTTTTCTAATATTTATATTAGCCGGATGGAATTATATTAGTTTTTGTGATAACTGGTGATTTAAGGAGAAAGTGCATTAAAGTACAATATCTTTATTTTATTATATCGTTATTAGAATGATTCGATTTAATTGAATGTACATGGAATATCAAGAACGTTGATATATTCAATTGTGAGGAAAATACACTTTGATAAAATAAAACTTTTCCGTGTTATAAATACAAAATATTGTGTTGTTTATTATTTTAGTTATATATACTTTCATCATTACAGTCAAAATAATTATACTTAAAAAAAATTTTTAATGAAACAATTTTTTTACCAAATTCGACAAAATAATTTATTTATTCAATCCATTTTTCGAATTACAAAAATTAAAAAACCTAAATCTAATTCCTCTTTGTTCGCGAATATAGCTATTATTATTTACCGAAAAAGAGAACATCGTATTTTATCTAGAAGTACATAGGGGAGAGTCGTACAGTATGATAACCCATAGCTTTTTTCGGTATAACTTTTAATTGAGTCGGTGAAAATTAAAATTAAAAAAAAAGAATTTGGTCCTAGAATAGTCCTCTAACACGAAAAAAATTGGTGGAGATTAAATTAGAGCATAAATATTAATTATCAATATAAATGTAAAAGTTACGATTTTGCAATTTCTAAAAAGTGTCTCCCAGTATGACAAATTATCATTTTTATTGAATTCTGTGGTCTAAATGGTTTATAAGGGTACTCACAACATTTTTATAAGTATTAATATAGTATCTTTATTAAAAATATAGCTTTATAGACATTTATAAATTGCTTTATAAACTGCAATACTGCATATTCACTAAAATATAGTATTTTAGTTATAAATAACTAATAATACTTAATAAACGTTTGGAGATTATATTCAATACACATGACAAGTCATAGTAGACATTTTTCTTATGAAGAAAGCTAAAACTAAATTTTTGTAATATTTTACCATTACATAGGGAATTTGCATGAAATTTTTTTATATCATATTCTAATAGATCATAGTACATTTCCTTTGTGCACTTTTTAAATTTTTGCAATACATCAAAAACTAAAGAAGATACAGCGCTATGAGAATTGTCGTGACATCACATTACTGTATCGGTTTCTTTGATCTTTATAACAGTGTGACCTCACAAAGAAACTTAAAGAAGCTATAACTTTTTAGAATTTTAATTTTTTTGAAAAATTTAAATGGATTTGAAAGTTAGCTGAGGGTTTCTATCGATATCGCAGACACCAACAAGGAAAAGGATTTCATGCAAGTTCCTTATTTACATATGTCATACTGTACGACATTCGTGTTTGGCATACCTTACGACACGTACATTATAGCGTGTTAGGTTCTATTGCGCGGATAATGATAATTAGAAGTTCAACAATATCACAATGGACTCATGAAGGACTAAACTTGATACAAAAATTATTAGAGAGACATAAACTTACTTAGGGAAAACGAGGCTAGCCTCATAAAATAACTTTTGTCACTCGTAAAATTGAATAAATTGTAGTTTATAATAGAAGTTTTTGTGCAATGAACTTTATATACCGGCCACGGAGTATGGTTAATAGGACACCAAATGCGTCAAATCATCATGGTAAAGTGGTGCTATCTATCGGTGAAAACCAGGAACGCATAGTTTGCCATACTGTCAGCTTTGTCATATTGTACGACTCTCCCCTATACATTCTTTTATCAGAACGGATTTTTGGGAATTACTGGATAAAAGCTGTTCAAATCTGGTTATGATGGACCAGCGATCGGCTTTTTTTAATTATTGATAAGCGTGTCAAGTCACGCGGTCTTACTAATCGCTTGGAAGAAAAGTCGAGGGTCATAAGCGTTTACTTGATAACGCATTATTCTGTGGACGATGAATTAGCCAATTTGTTTGAATACATAACTTTCACTTTTCTCATTCTTATTACATGATGATTTCCAATTTGTTTGAGTCCGTGTTAAGGGTACCGTAAACAGAAAATTTTAATATACCTGAATGACAGTATAAATTTTAAATTGATGAATCATCAATTTGTGCGTGTTAAGGTTTAAAGCCATATACTAATCAAGTAATAACATTCTAAAGCACATAATAGTTGAATACATAAACTTATTTTGCACTTATCAAAAGATTAGATCAAAAGCACATACTAAAACGCCGACAACAATAATACTTAAATTTTCAAATGGACTATTTGTATACAACATTAATTGATTGTTATATGGGACTTATATATAAAGTAAGATGTTAAATAAAGCGAATTTTTGATTCCAGGGAATGTAAAATATTCATGATTTATTTGTATTTTTAACTCCATATAATTAACTTACAGTTCTTCTTATGTGCATGTAAGAAAAATTAAAAAAAATAAGGTTTAAATTATGTAGCGGAAATTTTTACGATATGTTTATTGTATAATTGTAAATAAACTGATTCAAAAGGTTATAAAATAATAATTTTCCACAATTTGCATGACGCCGTCTACAAACTGAATTTTACGAGATAAATATAGTGAGAAATTAAGACGATACACACATAGGATTAATACCTTACTTTCCATTTGTGGGTAAAATTCTTATAGTTTTTTTAACATTTTCATTCATAAGCAATTCGTCAGAATCGTGAGAATGATAGTTTTTATTAACAATATTAATACTAATACATAGGTAAATTATAAATGTTTAAACAAACTTATTCTTGCAAATTTGGCATTATTATAATATATAGCATCATCGTCTTTGCATTCCGCGTATGTATACTATGTTCTGGCAGTAATTAGCATGCGTATGTCACATGACATTTTTCGTATTTTATTAGCTATTTTAAAAACGATTCATGTTAGTCAAAGTACTGCAGCTTGTCAGATAAGTATAAGCACGCGAGCTCTTATCGTTTTTTTCATTCATGAACGAGATCGAACTGGAAGACTGTTAAAGCGCAGTATTAGGGTTCATGCCGATGTATCGTGATAGATTTTCTCTGGCCTTCACTGAAAAAGTTCATTAATGCTGCTCTATTTTAATACCCTACGGAAGATTTGCTTCAGATATTAAACAATATGTGGAGGATGATTAATTTTGCTAAAAAGACATTGTTTTCTTTAACGAATAATCTTAATTTTAAGAAATATGAATGACGCAATGAGCAAGAAATATTATACTATCTCAGAATATTCAATTTTCTTTTTTTTATTTCGAGAAAAAATATTTAATAATATTATTTTTTACCTTTAGCAGTGTTTGTTTCAAAGTTTGTTGTAACTTTACAGTATAAATAATATATGAAATTTCAGTACTATTTTATCTTCAGATGCATTTCCACGAAAGAAATTATGTTAGATAATCATAAACGTAAGTATTTGTTAGATTTTATGTATGCAACTACAATTTTAACTTATACATATCAATATAAACTCATGTAAATTATATTGCAGTCTATTAATTAGGCATATTAACAAAACAATTTTCACATTTATACATTCAAAGGTAAGAATAATATTTCTATCATAATTCTAATTAAGATTTTTTGTTACAGTTATGATTGTAATTCTTTTTAAAAGCTTTCTAAGCACGTAATCATTAGGTAAAGACTTCTATCTTGTATTTACGGAAAAACCGTTATATTTCCGATAAACGAAAGGGGTTGTCGAAGATTCGTCTAAGATTCGGTGGCGTCGTTGACGCTCCGAGCAAACTGCCTTTATCTCTCAAGATAGTGCGTCTCGATGTCTCGAAAAGTTCTTTACCCTGTTACTACTACGTTTCTTACTTCTTACTATCTATCTGACCCACATTACGACTAGTCATAGAAGATAAAGAATTGGAGAATACCAAAAAAAAGAAGGCACGAGGTTACTCATAGCATAAATTTCTATAAAAACCATACATTGGCAGAAGAGGTCATTTAAGATATTATTTTTTTCGATTTGGTAAAGACGTAAAACAAGTTCTAAAAAGTAAATCATTCTAGATATTATGTCTGTTAGCCGATATAACTAATCGGTAAAATATATTAAATGTCTAATTATATACATGAAAATATTAATAACGTTTTGTATTCATTTTAAATATTTTTAATAAAATTAAAAATATTGCTTGTATTAGCATTTGCTTATAGTATCGCAAAAAAATAAGAAAACTAAAGAAAATATAAGTTTCAAGTTACGAAAAGTATTTTGTATCTATTCGGTTTCCTTGAAATATAAACAAATTCAAACAGTAGTCAGTAGCCATAAAATCCAATTTTTATGATTACACAAATAGCCGTAAACAAATGTTTAGTAAAACCTCACTTTCTCAAATATCTCCAATCTCCCAATACGATTGACGTATACCCAACAACCATCGATTACAACGTAAAAAAAATCATCGACTGTAAGCTCGCTCGCGCAAAATGTGTAATATAATGCTTGCAAATTCTTTCCCCGTAATAATGCTCCTAGTTGTACATACACCGGCTCCGAGTGTAAAAAGCACGCGCTCAAGCATTTTTTTCAGCGCGGGTCTGCATCGTTACCTAAATCATTTCTCGAAAGAGCTATTTTGCCTTTTTTGCGGCGTTTAATGACCGACGGCAGGCTCTCGCGGCAAACGGCATACACACTAAAAGATGCGGGGCTGTGTATATACACATATACACACGGAGGTGTCTCTCTCTAAATTACGCTCGTTACCTATAACGCGTCGCTTAAAACCTTAGCCGACCCGAGCGGTATAATCTGCGACCGTTCGCGCTCGTTTTTTACTTTAAACCGTTTGACACGCTTCACTCTCTTGTATATTATATATAAGACTAAGTATATGTATGAATATATCGGTAATTTTCGAGCGAGTGTATGGGATGAAGCAAGTGGGACGCGATTTAGTTTGCATTGGACGAGCGAAGAAGAAGAAGCCGTCGCACGTGCGAATCTCGCGTGGTTGCGAAAATTTCAAAAACGAAGCGCGCGTTGCAGCTTGTATACAGTGTTGTGCAGAGGTTGATTCTATACTTGACGCGAATAGGATATTATGACATCGTTTTCTTATATGCATTATGAATATGAGGATTATTATGTGCTTTATGAATATTTCATGAAATGAACGCAATTTGCCTCAAAATGGATTTATTCTGCGAATTCAAATAATGAGGTGCATAAGGGTTTAAACTAGCATGTAAACGCGAATGAACTGATATTAAAATTGTAAAAATAAAATAGGTCCTTTTTGACGAGGTAAGTTTTGAGTTTTCGTTGCAAAATGTAAATATTCTACTTATAGTTTAATATTTTTTAAATTTAGTACAAATATTTAAATTAATAACATACAAAAAAGAACGAAGTGATAAGAATAAAACAATATTGAATAGTTTTTTTGCGGAAACAAATATGCAACAAATTACCACGATTTATTATCATCTTTTATTATGCATTTATGACATTTAAAAATTTTATAGACCATTTGTAAAACTATTATTAGCCTGTGTACACGCGAGCAATTACAGAAACCTATTAATTTTAACAATTTTTGTCTGCTATATATGTAAAAAAACAATTACTACAAAAACGTTAAATTTATAAGTCGACACTCAATATTATCTTTTCACAATCATCTTTAACATACATACAAATGTTACAAGATAAGAACAAAAAAATAAATCCACGTATCCCGACTAAGTAAAAACTTATCTACTCTCCAGAAATCTATCTGTGAAAACCTTTTACAAGCACTTAGTTTATATACCATTTGCAACCTAAATCACTAAAATTTATAACACTCGCGGAGCAGCGACTTCTTTCCTGCATATTATTCATTACGTATCAGATCCTCGAAAACGAATTTCCACGTGCTTGCGTTATATCCACAGAGCGACGGCGGACGAGAAAAGTAAAAGCCAAATAGCACGTGCGAACTCGTTGCGAAAAAGCGAAGACGCCGGGGCGATTCAAAGTCTCTCCTCTCTTTCTCACTCTTCTTTTCGCTCGCTCGCGTCGAGAGTAATAGCGATGAGAATCAAAATCAGAGTCGGCTTACTTTGCTCGCGCGCGCGCAGGGAAAATTGCATCAGAGCCTTTGAGGTATAGTTGTAGCGAATTTTGACTTTCTTATGGATTTTTTCAAATTTGTAGCATGTGTTTATAATAATAGTATACACGTATGGTTAAAATTTGATTGGGCTATACCTTCACTAAACTGAAATATTCAAATTTAAAGTTTCAATTAACACGGAATCCTATAGACTTTATTTTAGTTACTAAGAATTACTTACGATTCTTTAGAATTCTTTTAAAAATTGATGTGCTATACAGAATAACTTTATTTGTTACATAAAATAAGAAAAGCAATAGATAGTCTTGCAGTTTTAAAAATATATTCTTTGCAATTTCCTGCCTAATACTGCCAGTATATCTATATAGTGCAAGTACAGTCCAATTCAAAACCTTATATCGCATCACGATTTAAACGTCTTTTTAAGATTCTTACACCATTTATACATATTTTACGCTGTAATGCAGTATCATTTACAGTTTGAACCACAATTAGCCCCATTATCTACTGATTTAAGACAAACTTAACTTTTACACTGGTTTATAGACCGCGGATGCGTCTCGAGCCGCGCGCGTAGGTATATATACATCACGCGCGCACACTTTCGTCTTTAAGTAGATAAATGACGGTTTCCTCGCGCGGCTGTCGTACATGTGTGCGGGGGAATTTTAGTGCCCCGTACCGGGAAAGGAAGCATCGTCCCATTATGGCGTCGAGCTGGATTCAGCGCGCTCTGTGTTCCGCGAAAATTGAAAAATTCGAGCGGATACTTCAGGCTTTTATAAGTCGCTCGGTGCGGTGCACTGTGCGTCGGTGTCTTTATGTAGTGCCACTGCCAATTGGACTGTAATAATCTAGATGATGGCCTTAATAAGATGTTTAGAGCGCCGGGAAAATGATAAAGATGGTTTGTGCGTTGTTTTGAAGTTGCTTTGGATTATTGAGTGTATTTAACTTGCGTCGAATTTCTTGGAATAAGTAATTTAAAGTTCGACGAATTGTTTTTTGTTATGGGTTTACCTAAAGAAGTATAGTGAGGGGTAATATAGTTATAATTCTAGTAAATGGTTTAAGTTATAACGTTATTGTAAAGAAATTTTTGTAAACGTATTTTACTACGCTCGGCATATATCTATACTTGCACATCCATGTAAATGACCTGTTCGTATTACAATGCAAACTTAAACTACATTTTGCCTTTATTAAAGATTATTTTCAAATTTGTATATTGCAATTGATTACTCTTAACAAAAATACAAATGAAAAAAATTGGACTTTTCTGAAAATTTATATTTATATTAATAATTATAAAAATAGTTCTTACACTTTGCAATCTAACACCGAAATAAGCCAGTTGCCGATATTTACTACATAGATGCCCACGAATGCATATAGTAAGTAAGAAAACGCAGGGAAACTACATGGAAACGTACAAAACTATCTGTACGTTTTAGAGCTTGTAAAATATGAAATTAAAAAAAAATGATCCAGGAAATAAAGGGAAACTTTGAATCAGAGGATCTAATTTAATAAAGTAAGTGTAAAATAAAAATTCTATTGGGCATTCAGTATTAAGAATTAAAAAATTCACGTTTTTTATATTTTTGCTCTTTTGGATTCTTCATGCTCATATATTTTAACATTTCACCAAGAGCCGTATAATTCATGGGAAAAAAAATAAATAAAAAAAATATAAATATAAATATCCATGGGAATCCTCCTTTACTATTTATAACTGTGATGTTAATAAATGCTTTGAATATAAAAATAACATTTTATTACAGCTAATTAATAACTCGAAAAAGGAATATTTTAAGTAAATTTATCACTTCATGATTTTCATCTTTAACTTTTAGTCTTAACTTTTTATGTTCAATTAAAAAAATAGTAAGCAATACTTTGTTCAATATACGTCATCCAAATTTTCCTTTAAGTAACTGCTGCTGGAAAATTTTGTTGTATATTTATTTTACACTAAATGCCTTGAAGGGGCGCGGCAGCGCCACGATGGCAAATATAAGTTTATTGTACACTAAACACCTAATACTTTTTCAGTAACAAACACTATTCCATTCTTCCATAAAAACATTACCCATAAAAACGAAATTACACAAACGACCCAAAAATAAAAAAATAACAAACCCCCCCCCCCCCCTACAAAACTTACATTCAAACGAACTACGAGTGCGCATCGACTCGTAACTCTCACAACAAAACGCACTCCACTGCAACTACAACAACAGAATAGATAAAACAGTAACGAAAAAAAGAAAAACAAAAACATCAGCAAGCCGCCTCGTCGGCGTAAGCGAAGTAGCGACCGTAAAATTCGCGCTCGCGCTCTTACAGCGCAAGTACTCAGTCTCGCCGAGAAAGGAAGCGAGAAGTAGCAGCCGAGAGAGAGGATGATCTAGGCCAGTGGAAAAGGAAAGTGAGCGCCTGTCTGCGGGTATACGTATACCTATATATCTCCCGCCGCTGCCGCAGTGCTGCACATAGGTAATAGGCGAGCGAGCGAGCGAGCGCGAGCGCAAGCGTTATTATGCAATAATTACCATCATCGCGGCGTAGCCGTATAGCCGTCATTGTCATTATCGTCGATTCGCCCGTCGCCCGCGTTTTCTATATAACAGCGTTATAAACGCGCGGATATCGTCTAGGCGGCGACGAAATGTACGATTGGGGAAGGGGGGAGGGGGAGTCGAGCGCGAAAAACGATCGCGACACTTTTCTGCGGTGCGCAGTTGCGGGTTGCTGCGAGGTGGATTATGTATAGAGTTGGGAGGTTTCTTTTTTTCTAATGGCTTGGCTTCTGTCGCGCTATAGCTGTGGGTTTGCTTTGGTTTGGTTTGGTTTGGCTCGTTCCTTTGTTGCTGGCTTGTCGCTCTTTTTTCCTTGGAGGTGTGCAGGAGAGTGAGGGAGAGAGATTTGAAACAATCTCGCGGAATGCCCGATGAAGCGAAACGCTCGATAATAGAAAATCGATTTCACTTTCGTCTGCGAGTCGTTCGTTCGTTCGTTCGTTCGTTCGCTGTTGCCGGTTGTGTGTGTAGGTATGATGGAGGAAAAGTCGGGATATACCGTGGAATTATTACAATGCGCGGAAAATTGTTGAGGGATCGAGGATATTGTGGTAAAAGTTTTTTGTTGGTTCATTGAGACAATTCAGTAAGTTATTACTGATATTGTAATGAGCCCGACGTGGGAATTAGATAAATAAGAAACGATTGTTATAGAACCGTAAGAAAAAACTAGGGATTAGTTACTAAGGAAGGATTATCGAGGCTAGTAACTTATTACCGGAACAAATCGTATTTACAATTTTAGTACTTTTATACCTTTTTATATATACGATTAAAATTTCGGCAACGTCATGGCTGAATAGGTGTACAGTGTATACACCCTAGGGACAGTGATTGTTGGCGAATGTGTTTGAATTTAACCTACAAAGTATATATATACGTCATATATAGGTATACTTTGTAGGATAAATTCAAATGCGTTCGCCAAGAATCACTGTCCCTCGGGTTATTATCTATAAGTTTTAATATTAACAATTTATGATAAGTTCTTGACATTTAATTAAACAACCTTGTATAGGTAGTAATTAAATATACCGATTAATAGGTTTATTATTTATTATTTAAGATAAAATCTTGTGCACTATTTTTATTCATTGCTTTTTGTAAATATATCACGATTCGAAACTAAATATCTACTTTCTAAAATTTTTGGAGTGGAAATTTTACTTAAAATCATGAAAACACAGTCACGTATTACATTTGGAGTAAGATATTCACTTAAAAAATTTTAGAGAGTACCTATATAAAAATGATATTATCAAAATTCACATTAAAATTTTACGAACGGCCAAGGAGAAACTAATATATCATATAATTTAACGTTGCGGAATTTCTACGTCACGCAGTCCAAATAATAGCTACATTATGAATTTTTAGCGCCAAAAAATGGCTGCAAAAGAGCTACCACATGCACATTTAATGCATGTCATGGAATTTCTGCGTCATAAGTTTTAGTGTTGTTAAAAGACAATCCCTGTTTTATATAAGGCGAAATATCAGAATTACTGTGTCGCTCACTTTTAGAGTCTCATAATTTCTGTCAGTCATTTCTAGCATCTCCGGAGAATCACTTTTTTATATCGATAGGTTCTAGGAGGGAAAACCTAATTTGTTTTCAACATTTTATATGTTTCACCTTCTGTCAAAAACGGAAAATGAAATTTTTAGATTTTATTTTAATACTTTTATTAATAATCTAAGATTATTTATTATCTTTCAAAAATCATACATAATATTAAATTTCTTTTTTTAACGTCGCCATATTTGTGTCTCCGTGTGGTGCTAATCGACGACGAGGAGGTCTGCGGTGTGTTGTATATAGGTATCGAACCCAGGTCACCGGCGTGGGAATCCGACACTCTACCGACTGAGCCACCGTATGCCCCCAATATTTAAAATTGCCTCGTAATAATAATTTTTCAGCGCACAAAACGAAGCAACAAAATAACTTCAAAAGTGATTTAATTTTTCTAGCCATAGCGCTTAAGGTAGGTCTTTTCTCTAAAATTCATCAATATGAAAACTCTTCACTATGACTTAACTATAAATTCACTATTCTATAACAGTGATTCTGAGTCTGGCATATTTTCTCTCACAATAATGTGCTTTAATCTAAGAAATTTGAACAAGTATGTTATGTACGAGATTTCAAAAATACCCAACTCTATACCCGAACAGAAACCTCATCTCCCACAGATCCTAATCTTATCACTTTCCACCTAAAATTTCGCTTATCCCATTTCACCTACAGTGAAATTCCACTGTCGAAAATCGATTCCCGATAAGTAATCCATAACGGGCGCGCCACACTCTCTCCTCATCAGTCCGCGAAAATTCCCGTAAAATCCCGCATTACCCCACACACACTTACTCTCTCTCAAAATCCTCCGTCACTGCACGAGGCATCGCATCGTCACGCATCGAAATGCGCCCCACGGGGAAACAAAGACTATATGAGACGTCTTATACCATGCCTCGGCGATGAGTCGCGCCTCGTGCGGCATCATCGGCCCTGGCGGGTATATACAGTATTATATATCTAACGAGGAAAAGGAGAGACGCGTGTACGAGTCGTCCTTGCGGCTGGAGCTCGATCTGGAATCCAGGAAGCTTGTACACGAGCATCTTTCACATCCTGCGATGACGATGATCGGTCGTGAGCTCGTATTGTCGTGTTTTAGAGAAGCGTTATTCGCTCTTTTGTTCCGTTTTTTGCGAAATTCCTGGGATGCTGGAGCGCTGATGGTTATCGCATTTTTTCGATTTGTACGATTGGAGTATTGCGAGATGTAGGTATGAGGTTTTACGTGTAGTGCTGCGAGCGTCATAGGAGTGCTGAATGAAAAATGCCTGAGAACGGTTTCATTCATTGGATTCTGTAGGTTGGAGGAGGATTATAACGCGGATATGACGTTGATGCGGCAGTAAGTGACGTGAGCTAAGGAAATGGATTTACGGTTGAGATTCAATTAATGTTTCTGCGTTTGTTCGTGCTTTGTGCTGAAGGGTTTGTACGTCAGGTCTATTTTACTCACCGAAAAAAATATTAAAGAATTTCGGTTTTCTCAAGTAATACTTATATGCATCCGAATAAAGTTTTCTACTTTTTAGGATTGATATATTTACCTAGATTAAAAGAAGAACGGAAAATATTTGAATTATTTTAACAGAATTGAAATTTAGCATAAACATGTATTTTGACTAATGTTTGATTTTAACATACAGTGACACGCACGAATTTAAGGACACTGTCAAATTTTATATTTGAATGCTTGTATTTACCGTTACCTTTGAGAACCTATAGCTTTGGAAATAAAAAGCGTAGGATTTGACTTTTTTAAAATACTGTTCGAATTTTATTTTTATATTCATTTTCCATAAAATGATACATAGTGGAACAATAGTTAAAACATTAAGGACAAAAGCTTACATTAATTTGAATGGTAATTTTTGTCCTTATAACTTTTGAACTATTTTGCAACTTATCTATCATTTTATAAATAATACACAAATATAAAAATAAAATTCGATAAGAATTTTAAAGAATATGAAAACATCTTCAATTTTATTCTTCAAAGTGTATTCTGTGACTTGTACTTCCAAAGTTGTAGATTTTCAAATATAAATTGTCCTTAAATTCGTGGGCGCGACTGTAAGTAAAAAGATGTTTTCGATCGAGCTTTTCTTGACTGCTAGAGATTTAGTAAGAAAAACATTTTAGAATTATCTATATACCATAATAGTAAAAAGATTTTATTTGCAAAATCATCTATTATAATTCCTTTCATTTAAAATATAAACAAAAAAAATCTATTATTATTATCCGTTCAGTAAACATCGTAGCAACCTCGATTTGACAACATGTAGTTAGCAGATCATTTCACTTTTTCTCGCTCTCAAGTTTTTACCCGACTTCATTCAATTCCATTCACTTCACCGTGACTCATCCGACTTCAATCAACCACTCGCAAAAAAGAAGAAGAAACAAATACGCTCTTATACAATACCCAACACACAATAAAAGCAAAATTCGCTCATCCAGCTCCGTAATCGAAGCAGCAAATCCAATCACTCGTAAAACAATCCGCCGCTCTCTCTACCCTCTTGCGCACCCTTTAATCATCTCAATTAACGTTGTCATGTTTTTGAGATAAGCCGAGAGCAAGCGCTGCACGCTCGGAAAAACACGTCGTATGCATATGGCTCTCTCTCTCTCGCACGCGCCCCGGTACAATCCCCGACCCTGAATCGATGTATATACATTTTAACGCTCACCGCGTCATTATTGCACGCGCACGCGCAACAATAATTGAACTATGACCCCACGCACGTTCCGTTATTATTGTGTCTGCACTTTTATCGATTGTCGCGGCGCACACCCTCTTTTTCTCACTCTCTCGCGCTTGTCTCTGTTTCTTCGTCTTTTAGCTCGCTTTATTTTTGTAAACGATATGGTCGATTTGTTCATAAGCTATTTGTTTGTTGTGATTTTGTTTTTCTTATTGGTCCGTGACTCGTGATTTTGAATTTTAAAGTTAGTTTAGAGGATTCGGATACATTTTACGTGAAAAAAACAAAATTTGAGATTGTTTTAGTATGTATACCTAATAATAAAAGTAAAAGAAACTATCTAATATTGTTTCTATTATAATTTGATCATAATTATCAAGTTTAGTGTGATTAACTGTTACTCAATTTTATTCGAATTAAGGTAGCTTTTTATGATATCAAACGTTACAAAGACACAAAATTAATAAAATTTCAGAGTCGGCATTTTCATAGATTAAAATAGTTTTTCGCAAAAATCAACCTAAAATATAAAAATTTATAAAATAATTTGTTTACATATCACAATAACGAGAAATGTTAAATAATATGAAAAAGGGTGAGTACTTTAGGTGACAAGCATGAATCTATTTTATTTTTTATCCTATTTATTCTTTATTATTTATTATTCCGATTTATTATTCCGATTAATTTGTAAGGTCTTATTTTGCTCCTGGGCATATTTCAGGAGGATTTACCAATATGAAATTTGAAAAATAACACAGGACGACAATATGAAATCGGGGCGGAGCATTCCTGATCTCAATTGATCTATATGTTTTTGGGGTCGCTGATCACGATGCCGGTGGCCATATATCCTAGCACGCCTGGTTGAAGGTCAAATGAAGGTCAAACCCCTTAAATCGATCGATATGACTTTTTTGACCCCGGATTCTGAAAGAACGGAAAATTTTACGTCCAGATACGCTTCGACCTTTTCGTCAAAGTGCCCTTAGAGGTCATTTGAAGGACATTTGAAGGTCAAATCCTTGTTTCGAACTTCTAGGCTGTTTCCGTTCTTTCAGAATCCAGGGTCGAAAAAATCATATCGATCGATTTAAGGGGTTTGACCTTCATTTGACCTTGAACCAGATGTGCGGGGGTCATATGGACACCGGCATCGTGATCAGCGACCCCAAAAACATAAAGATCAATTGAGATCAGAAATGCTCCGCCCCGATTTCATATTGTGGTCCTGAAGTTACAGCCAACTTTTTATAAATTCTCATACGTATTTTTGTAAATTTGTAGATATAAAGACGTGTATGAGCATAAATTATTGGCTGCAACTTTGCAACTTTTGATAATTTTTCAATTTTTGAGGTGCGGATCTTCCAAATTAAAATCGAATAAAAAATATAAGAGACTTAAACATTACGTCAAAATATTCTTTATTGGACGCGATATCTTATTTTTCCATATCGAAATTTTCATTAAAAAAATTTTACTGGTCAAAGCACACCTGAATTTGACATCACTTTTAATTGAGCGGGATTTCCTGAGAGATTTCCCTAAAATTTGTCCATTTTGATAATAAATAAGGAATCATCAGTCAGTATGTACTTACGACAAACACAAAATCTAAATCGGTAAATATAATCATAAAACAGGATTGCCGAGCTGGTCTTGAACTGCTATTTAATTTAAAGTAGTGTAGAAATTACTTGTGATTCAAATATCGCGCGCGTGTTCAGAAATTGTGCGCGCGCGGGAAGCGGAATGCGACCAACTTAACGTTTATTTCCTCCGGTATCACCTGTTGCGCGTTTTATGTTTTGGCGTTTGTTTCGGTGTTTTACGTTGCGTTATTTTAGCAATTTGGAAAAAAGTACGATGTGTCAGCTCAGTGTCATATCGTAATATGATCGTGTTGTGTAAGGTTAATGAACATAAAATATGCAACACTTGCAGAGGTCATTCTAATAATCTAAATTTTGTATGTACCGTGAATATTTGTTGTTTTCTGTCGATAGAAGTAAAAATTAGTAACGTTATTGTTTGACGTACTTTACAGAAAATCAAATGTTTATAATGGAATAGTGTAATGTTAAACAGCAGCCAGATATAACTGGGTATGCCAGTTCATATAATATTATGTTAATAAGAAATCTTAAAATTTCAACAAACAGTATTGGACATTTCTATTCTAAAAGAGTTTTTAAAGAATTATGTTTATTTTCCCAGAACTCTTTAAGCATAGTATTGCTGCCTGACATATTCAATCAATATTTTGTAAACTATGTTTTAATTGCAGTGATGGGAACAGTAAATAATAATTATAATAGTTTATTAACAGGTAAGAATTGTAATTATAGTGATGGTATTTACTCAAACTTTTTGTTTAGTTATACTTAAACATTATTATTGAATACAGTACTAAAATCTTTTTCATTGTTTTTCTTAATTGCAGATCCTTGTGAGCCTTATTTTACTTGCATAAAACACAAATATAAATTGCTCTCTCAGAATCACCTAAATGAAGAATAATATGGGGATCAATATTAAACTTGGTTTGTTTTAATAAACAATATTTATTTTGATCATCATTAAAATAACTTATTAATGATTTCTCATTACAGAAAATCAAGAAAATAAAACTTTTAATGCTGGATACAAGAATAAGAAAAGACATTCACAAAACGTACTAGATCAGCCTGATAGATTAAAATTAAAAGCTGTTTCTACAGGAGATAAAGAAAATTTTATTCCAGGTATAACTAGTCAATCAAGTGCATGGAAATTATTATATTTATTATAACATTCAAACGTACGTCATATTATTATTATAATTATTATTATGTTATCATACTATATTTAGGTACTGACATAGCAGTTGACTCAGATGATGATGATTATATTGATGTTGTGACTGTTGATACCGAAACACAAAATGAGATTGTTAACTCTACACAATGTACCGATGATGACAATAATGATAACCTACTTACTCTGGATTTCAGTCACGATGTAGGGGGTGCTTGCACTTCAGAACATACTACTGAATCAAATTGTTTTGATTTAAGTACACCATTAGATTCGATAAATCAGTCAAAAACATTTTTGAAGACCAAAGGTACTTTGCATATTTATCGTACTTATAATTTTGAATAGAATTTTAAACAATATTAAATTTAAATATAATGTAATTTACTTTATTGCAGACAATTCTGATATTATATTAAAGGATGCAAAGGTTGCTTTAGAAAGACGTTCAACTATAAAGATTTTAGAGTACACTACAAAATCTGATACTGATAAGAAACATACTAATGGAAATGAGGGGCAACACCGTGACAGAAACTCATTTCGAGCCCATTACATAAAATTTTGCTCGCAGTGCAACGAAAGCTTAAAAAATTATGTACGTAAATGTAGCCACTGTCAAAAATGCAAGTTTCTGCTGCAGTGCTTGAAGTGTGGCCAAAAATACAAAGACTACAACTCCCTGTACTACCATCTGAGAAGATTGTGCATGCCCGAGCCTAGATTACGGTGTTCCAAGTGTCGATATTCAACGGTAGAAAAGAGTGATCTTATAAGTCACATTAAGCGGAAGCACAGCGTCGCTGATCATAAAGAGTTCTTGAAGTGCTTGAAATGCGCAAAATCGTTCAAGATGATCATTTACTTAAAGAAACACATGAAGGTTTGCGGTACTGAGCCTCATTTGTGCTGCTATCACTGTTCTTTCAAGACAAAGTACAGGGATAGCATGCTGCGTCACATACGTGCACACTTGACGGGTAAAACAAAGAAGCCAGCTAGAAAGCGTGAGTTCCTAGCTACACTGTTGTATTTCACAATCATTGCTTTTTTAATGAATTCCGTGTATACTGATAAATATTTTTTTCCTCTATGCGCAGCAAGATTTACGCCAGTCTTTTGTCAAGAGTGCAACATATTTAGGAAAGATGCGAAGCAAAGTACGCTGTGCCCAAAATGCAAGACTGTTCTGGTGTTTCGGTGCACGGAATGCAATGTGGAAACTGCGAGTCGAGAGGCCCTTCGTCTACACGAGACTGAAAAACATCAGTTCGAGTACAAGTACCAGTGTTCCATATGTGACAAGGAATTTGCTCAGCCCCAGAATCTTAAGTTTCACTTGAGGGTCTGCAAGCGGAAACTTAACTTACCGTAATATAAGGTATGATTTGGAGTATAAAATTTAATGTAAAGCTCGAGGTAGATGGCGTTGCTACTGCAAATAATATGTGATGTATATCTATATTCATCGGCTAGTTCTTAAATTTGTTACTAGAGGCGTTACCGTAGAAACACGTATATAGCTATACAGTTAATGCATTTTTGGCTGCTAGCGCCATCTACGCTAAGCTTTACTGCAATAATAATACATCTGAATTCTCGTTTTTAGAAGGCGCAATAAAGACTGATTATAACTGAAAGGACCATTAGGGCCTACGAGCGCCTTAGCTATAGTCAATTAACTAATATATCGTAAATGGGAAAAAGTTTTCTCCGCATTTACGTAGCTAAAAGTTAATAAAATCAAAATCCGAGAGGTGCGGAAGAAAAGCAGAGCTATTTTATTTTATGACAACTTCATAGAGCTTCAGCCGCTTTAGGCAAGAAAATTGATGATCAATGAATGCCAAAGAAATAAATACTGATTACAATGATAATTGTAGTTTTATTTTAGAAATTAGAACTAGGTTAATATTTATAGACTCCTGTCTATTATTTATTATTTTTGTACAAGAATATGTATTTGAAGATTAAGGAAGGCGAAAGTCCTAAACTTTTCCTCCTTCATAATCTGTAAAAGAAAGTTGTCAGATAAAGTGACCGCACGGGCGCGCTCCGCCGATCTTCGGTTTTCTTTTTTAAGCTACCTGCCGAAATTCGAACATCCTATAGTTTTGACGTTCTGAAATACTTACTATAATATGCGACTTTACGATAAGAACTGATAGGTGGCCACTTTATCAACACTGTTGGTAAAGTGGCCAATTTTTAACTACTTAGAACTACTTTAATTAAAATTCAGAGAGCGATTGTCTTGCAAAAAACTTATGAGATATTAAGGATGAAGGCTCAAATAACAAGTCCCAATAGATTCCGAAGCCTCGAAATTTGATATGTATTTCTAGGAACTGAAAGTTCCTTAAGGTAGCCATATTACCTGCAACCATATTAATTTATGACATCAAACGTTAGAAATACTTTCAAAATTCAGAAAATTACAGGGTAGGTATTTACATAGATTAAAATAAGTTTTTTCACTAGAATCGACCTAAAATATAAATATCTATATAATAATTTATTTACATAATACAATATGAAAAATATTATATAATATATGAATTATGAAATAAGGGTATAACTTTAAGTGACAACAAAATTCTTTTTTATGAAAATTCGATATTGAAAATTAGATATCACGTCAACCAGAGAATGATTTGATATATCAGAATATTTTTTATTTTTTATTCGATTTTAAGTAAATTTAGAAGTCTTATTTTGTTCTTATTTTGTTCTTTGACGGATTTTAGAGGAGTTTTCAAATATAAAATTTTGAAAATAATTCAAACCTGCAAAGTGACAACTAATTGTTTGTAAATGCCCATACGTGTATCGATACCGGTAAATCTCCCTGAAATCTTTCAAGGAACGAAATAAGACCTTACAAATTCAAATTGAATAAAAAATAAAAGGGACTGGGACATTTTGTCAACTTGACGCGATATCTAATTTTGTAATATCAAAATTTTCATTAAAAAAATGGCCAAAGCACAGCTAAATTTGAATTCACTTTAAATTGAGATATTTTTGAGACCTACATTTAAGAAAACGAAAAATTGTAATTAGCTAGGAATAATAAATAAGGAATCAGAACTCAGTGTGTCCCTGAGACAAGTACAAAATGTAAATCGGTAAATACAATCATAAAGCAGGTATAGAAGATCACAGTCCAAATGCGTGCACCGGCACCAATGTAACTAAGGATTTCCGAGAAGCGCGACGATATCTTCATTGACGCACACTCGAGTCTTGGAATGGTTAATTGCCATCCATTGTAAAGTTCGCGATAATTGTACACATGCTTCTCCGAAATACCGAACTTTGCTTTTCCAAACCTTTCGAACTTACTTCTGAATAGGTTCGTGTGAGAAAAATATCAAGAAATAGGATAGTCCGATCTCTGCTTTCGATGCATGCATGCCTCTTGTTAAACATTAAAACTGGAATACCCACACTGTTGCAGTTTAATTTAAATTTGTGGTGCAGAAATTACTTGCAATTCAAATATCGCGCGCGTGTTCCGAAAATTGCACAAGCGGAACGCGCGCGAAAAATCATCTGTTATAGTTTGAAGCCAACTTCGGGCTTATTTACTGCGGTATCACCTGTTGCGTGTTTTATGTTTTGGCGTTGGTGTCGGTGTTTTACGTTGTATTATTTTAACAATTTGGAAAAAAGTACGATGTGTCAGTTTAGTGTTGTATCGTAATGTGATGATGTAGTGTGAGTTTAATGAAGAGAAAATATCCAGTTATTGCAGAGGTCATTCTAATGAACGAAATTTTGTATGTACCGTGAATGATGTTTGTTCTCGGTTTCTCGTGATAAAAGTGAAAACTTATATCGTTATTGTTTGACGTACTTTAGTAGAAAATCAATTGTTTACAATGGAGTTGTGTCACTTGAAACAGGAACCAGATATGTCTAAATATGCCAGTTCGTATATTATTATGTTAATAAGAAATCTTAAAAAGTTTCAATAAACAGTATCAGACATCTCTATCCTCAAAGAGATTTTACAGAATTCTGTTTATTCACTCGTAACTTTTTAAGAATAATGATGCTGCCCGAGATATAATTCAATCAATAATATGTAAACTATGTTTTAATTTCAGATAAGGGAACAGTAGATAATAACAATGATAGTTTATTAACAGGTAAGAATTGTTGTAATTATATTACCAATCCTTTTAAGTGATATATTATGTTGTATGCGAAACTTATTGATTGAATGATTTAACTATAAAAGAAATCATATACTTATAGAAAACCTTGGTGAGGAAGTAATGGATCCAAGTGTGCTTAATTATAGTGATGGCATTTACTCATATTTTTTATTTAGTTACTTAAACATTCTTCCAGAGGACGGTAGCATTGTTATTGAATATCGTACTAAAAACTATTTTCATTATTTTTCTTAATTGTAGATTTTTGTGAGACTTATGAGACTTTTACTTGTATAAAACACGAGTATGAATTATCCTCTTGGAATCTACTCATTGAAGAAATGGAGAACAACATTAAACTTGGTTTGTTTTAATAACCAATATTTATTTTGATCATCATTAAATATCTTTTTAATGGTTTATCATTACAGAACATCTAGAAAATGAATCTTTTAATGTTGGATACAAGAATAACAAAAGACATTCACAAAACGTGCTAGATCAGCCTGATAGATTAAACTTAAAAGCTGTTTCTGCAAGAGATAAAGAAAATTTTATTCCAGGTATAATTAGTCAATCAAGTGCATGGAAATTATTATATTTATTATAACATTCAAACATTTGTAATATTATTATTACAATTATTATTATATTATCATACTATATTTAGGTACTGACATAGCAGTTGACTCAGATGATAATGATTATATTGATGTTGTGACTGTTGATACCGAAAATCAAAATGTGATTGTTAACTCTACACAATGTACCGATGATGACAATAATGATAACCTACTTACTCTCGATTCCAGTCATGATGTAAGGGGTACACCAGTAGATTCGCAAACTCAGTCGCAACCATTTTCGAAGACCAAAGGTACATATTGCATATTTAACATACTTATAATGTTTAATAGAATTTAAAAAAATTTTAAATTTAAAGCTGTGGCTTCCGGGAATAACCTCTTAACCGGCTTTTTCGTGTTTTCGTGATATTGAGGTTTTAATGTTTGCACTGATGCGCTAGATGGAAATGTAAGAGTTTTCAGGAAACACAGTTTTTATTAAATAAGGTATCAAATACCAAGGTAATTGCAGCCGTAGGGTTAAAAAGTGCTTGTTACATCCCCAAGAAAATGCACATAAGAGCATAAAATAAAATGAATTTAAGTGGTTATTCCGGGAAACTATATATACATGCTATAGCTCTAGTAAAAGTATTTTCGAATATTTTAAGGGGTTTCCTTCACTCAGAAAGAATTTATCATAAAGAAAGTAATAAAAAAGTAACGTTTAAACAGTTTAAAGCAAGCTCCAAATTTATTATTAGATTTTGTGGGTGTATGTTACATGCGAGAATGTACTTAAGTTGTTATTCCGGGAACACTGTCGCTCCGTTTTTGCAAATGCTATAATAATTATTTAACAAATAGTTAAAGTGATATAAACATTTTCATAAACAATATTTTGTTGAAAATGTGTAATATAAAGTTTTAAAGAATGTTGAAACCCTTCATGATCGATTTTAGAATGAACTTAAGTGGTTATTCCGGGCACACTTTGCACGAAGGTTCAGTTAAGTGGTTATGCACTTGGCTGGCACTAGCATATATGTAAGTTTCGGTATTTTCTACGACTTTTAAACGAAAAAGGGATTATTATGAAAACGTTAAAATCGATGTGAACTCAATTTTGAAAAAAGTCAGTTAAATAGTTATTCCTGCAATCCACATAAATATAATGTTATTTATTTTGTTGCAGAAAATTCTGTTATTATATTAAAGGATGCAAAGGTTGCTTTAGAAAGACTTTCAACTATAAAGATTTTAGAGTACACTACAAAATCTGATGCTGATAAGGAACACACTAATGGAAAAGGTAATGATTAACATAGAAAACATATCTGATCAATTATTTATTATTAGTTCTTTAAATAATAGAGTACTTTTAGTTTTCAAATCAGGTATGAAATTCATGTTTAAGCACTACTGTTTGACATGCAATAAGACAAGAAAAGTCTCAAGTGTTTTCATAAAAAACAATTGTCCAGAATGTGAAGCCTTGATGATTGTACAGTGCTTGAAATGTGAGAAAAAATACAATGGTCCAACCGGTGTAATTTACCACCTTCAAACCCAATGCGGACTTGTGAAACGTTTTGATTGTTCCAAATGCGATTTCACAACTTCCATGGCATTATCATTAAATAGGCACAAAAATCGCGTTCACGCTAAAGAAATCACAAAACAGGAATGTCCAAAATGTCGTAGAATGTTAAAGAACCTCATTACCTTGAAATCACACTTGAGACACTGTGGAAAGGAGCCTGATTTATGCTGCAAACTTTGCCCTTACAAGACGAAATTTTCAAAAAATTTGAAAAATCATATAAACTCTCATAAGACTATTGACAAGAGACGAATTCGCTATAAAAAGATCGAGTATGAAAGTAGCTCTAATGAGGTACAAGACCGTGACAGATACACACTTCGAGCCCATTACAACCAATTTTGCTTGCAGTGCAACGAAAGCTTCAAAAATTTTGTATATAACCGTAGCCACTGTCAAAAATGCAAATCTGAGTTGCTGCTACAGTGCTTGAAATGCGGCCAAAAATACAAAGACTACAAACCCATGTACTACCATCTGAAAAGTACGTGCGTGCCCGAGGCTACATTTCAGTGTTCCAAGTGTGAATTTTCAACAAAAGAGCATGGCAATCTTAAAAGGCACATTAAGCGGAAGCACAGCGTCGTCGATCTTAAAGAGGTCGGGAAGTGCCCGAAATGCGTTAAATCGTTCAGGATCATCGATGACTTAAAAGCGCACATAAAGGGTTGCGGTACTGAGCCTCATTTGCGCTGCGACCACTGTCCTTTCAAGACAAAGTACAGGGAGAGTATCATGCATCACGTACATGCACACTTGACGGGTAAAACGAAGAAGGCAGCTAGAAAGCGTGAGTTCCTAGCTACACTGTTGTATTTCACAATCATTGCTTTTTTAATGAATTCCGTGTATACTGATAAATATTTTTTTCCTCTATGCGCAGCAAGATTTACGCCAGCCTTTTGTCAAGAGTGCAACATATTTAGGAAAGATGCGAAGCAAAGTACGCTGTGCCCAAAATGCAAGACTGTTCTGGTGTTTCGGTGCACGGAATGCAATGTGGAAACTGCGAGTCGAGAGGCCCTTCGTCTACACGAGACTGAAAAACATCAGTTCGAGTACAAGTACCAGTGTTCCATATGTGACAAGGAATTTGCTCAGCCCCAGAATCTTAAGTTTCACTTGAGGGTCTGCAAGCGGAAACTTAACTTACCGTAATATAAGGTATGATTTGGAGTATAAAATTTAACGTAAAGCTCGGCGTCAATGCTGATGCAGCAGCCAAATTATATGGGCTGTATATCTATATACATCAGATAGCTCTTCTAAGTGCTAGGCATCATTGTAGAAACGTGTATACAGATGTACAGCTAATGTATTTTTCGCTTCTGCAGTAGTAGCGCCATCTTCGCCGAGCTTTAATTCGATGCAATTCTAATTCTGTTTTGCAGAAGGCGCAGCAGAAGCCGATTTTAATTGTAAGGACCAACTGTAATGATCAAAGATAAAGAATTAAATATTCGAGGATCTGCAAAGAAATAGTTTTTATTTATATGATGCATTATGCTGCGAATTATATTATATTTTAACAACTTTTTGTACTTTCAGTTTTTACTAATAAATTGATATGTATTACAGAATTATTTGTATTAGTATAAATGGTAGTATTTTCTTCTTGGCGAAATTTGACACTTATCTATCCATAAAAATGAAAATCTATTTCACACTTTATTAATATTTGATTTTTGACTCCCTGCTTTTGTTCTTCTATTAAACATATTTAGCAAAGAATATAATAAAATATTTATTTATTTCATTTATTGTATTTCATGACTGAATTTAGCTACAATTCTGACAAACGCATTATGCATAAATGAAATCTTTAAGTAAATCTTCCCCCTTAATTACGTTTTGACATGTAGGTAACTAGAAACATACCTACCTATTATAGTGTATATAGATTCTGCCTTACCAAACTCGGACCAACTCTACTTATATATATATTTATATTATTACAACCTACAGTACCAATGATAACAAGCGATCTTCAATTACATTTACGCTGTCTATGACATTATATTAACAACTCAGCTTTTCAGAAATATAAATTTATGAATCTCCTAGTAAATTATAGTTAGAAACATAATTACAGGCTCGCGCATAACTACCTACGTCCAATTCCTTCAAGTTCCTACAATAATCTTTAAGGTCAAAATCACTTCTCTTACATCGCAATTCACTCCACGACTCTTTCCCTCTATCCATCAATCCGATTATCCACGCAAAAGCTACAAAACTCAATACTCCTCGAGCGTTCACCACTATTATAACTCTCCACTCCGCAGCTAGACATGTACACTTCCAACCTCGGTTTTTGCGTCGCTCGCACGGATACATAAACGCAAACTCCAGGCTCGCGCAAAAACCTCTCGACAAAGGCATCGCTCTCTCCCTCGTACAAATCCCCATTCTTCCCTCGTTACATTGGCACTCTGCGCGCACGGATATGTATATCCACACACAGTAATAACGCATATGTATAATATACACACAGCGGAGAGGATAATCGAGGCGAAGGAGCCGTAGCCGGAGCATATATAGTAGTTAAACACGTAAATAAGTCCGCGCGCGCTCGGGAATTTATTACCCCTCCGATCCGCTCGACCGATAATCGTCGCGCGCGCGCGCTTGCAGGACTTGAACTATTATAGCGGGTAACGCAAGTCTCGCGTATGGGAAAACGCCATTTATCGCGTATAATCCGAGCACGTGGGACGCGACCGTTATTTATTGTAATTAAGCGCCGGCCGCGGGTATTAAGACTTGTCTCGCGCTGCCGCCCGCGATAGCTGCGAGCTGATATTATTTTATATATTGTGTAGTGTGTGTGTGTAGTTATTCAATTTGAGCGGGGAACGCGACGTTTGGAAATTTAGGGTGCGATTCACGTGTGGCGGAATTTCCTTCAGATCTCGCCGAGAGTTTTTTTGATTTAGTGCATAGGCGATGCAGTTTTTGCGTGTTTTCGTTGAAAAGGTAGAACAGTTTATGGGAAATTAGTATTTGCACGCGAGTTTGTGAAATAGATAGCGAGGAGCGGGAAGCATAGTGTAGTTTTCAATTTATGATGATAGAAGACATTTTAATCTTTGCTAGATATAAGAAAATTGGAAGTTGGAGTATTTTATATTGAAAGAATGGAGTTATTCGGTTTATAATACGTAATAAATCAATATTTTTCAATGGAGAAACTGTAGAAGTTAGTTGTACATATAACTTATGATTACAATATGTGAATTTGTATACATATAGGTATGGCGTATTTACTTCTTTCAAAAGAATTAGAACAAAAAGTGGAATTCTTATTCAGTAATATATATGATGGTTACATATATTTTCAATAAACGGCTTCCTATCATTAAGATAATTACTAGCAATGAATTCTAAAGATGATTTATGTAGAACTTTTCTGCGTTCAATAGAAATACTTACATTATATATGCAAAATTCATCGGAATATCTTAACTGAATGAAATTCCACAGTACTTGCACTTTTACTTACGAATTTCTTTCTACTTTTTCAACCACGATTTTGTCTCTTTAAGCAGTACGTGCTTTGTTGTTAAAATTATGCAAACAAACATAAACGAGGGGCTTTTTCCGTTTATTTATCTAACCCGGTACCCGCCACTTATACGAAGTCGAAATTTAAACGGTGCGGTGATTTACAAACAAATGCATGTGTAAACGATCGTTATCTCGTGAATGCGGCAATATATATCCGCGCGCTCTAATCATTTTTCGAGTGGCTGATACGCGCCTTTGGGGAACTGTTGACAGATGAATAAGGCTTTTGTGCCCTTTTTCAATAAAATCGTATATTTTTAGCGTGCGACGTACTATCGAAAGTTTTGCGTTTGATAATACGCGTTAGTTAGGCTTGAAAGGAAAAAAAAGTTGCGTGAGTATAATCTCGCACTGGATGGAACATGTACGTGAGTACGTATTTCTGCTTTGAGTGCTTTGATAATGGTCGAGATGCCTTGAATATTCGCATATAAATAAATATTGACTTATCACCTACTGTGTATTTTTACGTATTGACTTAGTATTGTTAGAGATATTTTCTTCAATTGGTAAAAACCCCCTAAATTTATCAGTTTATCAATATGTACATGGATTCCCGTTTTGCTTATAATATACTGCGGTAATTTTATCCATTGTTTGCACACGTATTCTAAAGCATTTTCTTACCGTATAGTTAATAAATTTGAGAATAATTTAATATGAAGAAAATCCTAGTAAATTGCCATATTTTACGCGAGTTTTAATTTGAGTAATTTTTATAATTTAAATGTTTCATAAAACTTTAAAATTTACTTCTTTTTGTTAATTTTCTGAAATATATTTATTACAGATACAGCAGATCATGTAAAATTTTAACGACTATTTTTTAGTATACAAAAAAATAATGTGAATTCTCATAAATATTAACATTTTTTCTTACTAGCGATCGATATACAACATGTAAATTTTTTCTGTGATATGTTTAAAGTTATTGACTTTGAAAATAATTTTACAATTTCTATGTTTCACCACATTAGCTTAATCATAAATTATAAGCTCGAAGAGTACACGTTTACTTTTTTATTTTCCTCAAAATGGTAAATACAGTAAAACCAATATATAAAAAATAAAAGCATAATAAAACATTTTCTTATATTCATGAAAAATTCAGGTTTGCGTAATTTTCAAAATTCCGTTTTAATAATATATAAAACTTTCGATTTGCTTATGTCAATAACTTTCAATTATGTCAAAATATTAATTCTTCGTCAGCCGGATCTTAAATACATAATACAATTAATATCCCCTTACTAATCCTTTTTAAACGGCCATACCTATACGACCAACATTACAAATCCCGCCTTAACTCAAAATAAATACCAAAAAAGAAAATTAAGTACAGCCACTCCGTCACAACTTTTACCAGTTCGTAATAACCCAAAGAATGTCACGCCGATAAATCCTTTCGAGCCCAGCTCCTCCGCTGCCCGCGCGATTATTATTCTCGTTACATGCGCGCAGGGGCCGCTAAAAAGTGCGCACGATATAAATCAACCGTGGTGCACATCAATCATAACGCAAAAAGTGCCAGACGCACACCACTCTCGCTGAAAATTTTCGTTGTTTACCCAAGGAATCCCATGCGCACTCGTACGCGCGCACACGCGCACTAGCCAAAGTAGGCCACACGCTGCATTCGCTGTATAGCGACTCATTGCGTGCGCGCGCCGCGCGAAAATATGTAATAGTCCGTTAATGCCTCCTTTTTCACGTTTTTTTTCTCTCTCTCCCTCTCTCGCTCGGTCTCTGCGCACCGAATGCGCGTTTTTTCCCCTTGTATTTTTTTTGTCGTACACTTCTCCTCTTAATAACGACTTTATAACTCACACTTGGAGGCCTGTGTGCGTCTCTCGCGTATGCAGTAACTTGCAGGCTCTTGCCTACATTATATATACGCGCTACGTGCTCTCTCCTCAGCGACGGAGGTATATAACGAAAAGGCCGCACGATTGGCCTACGCACTTGGTGTACGCATGAATTATTTACCATGCTCTTAGAATCTATTAGACGAGCGCGTCTATACATAGATATACGTGCACGTATTTATGTATATAGCTGCATGTGTATGTACATACGTGTGTATGTGTGTATGTGTGTATGTCTGTGTGTGTGTATATGCGTGTATGTGTGTGTTTGCATGAATGTGCGTGTATGTATGTATATATGTATATATATATATATATATATGTGTGTGTGTGTGTGTGTGTGTGTGTGTAAGCATGAATATGTGCATGTGTTTATATGAGTATATATGTGTATATATGCGTATATGTGTCTATGCACGTATGTGTGTGTGTGCGTGCGTGGACGTGTGTATCTATGTTTAACTAAGTATGATAATATACAGCGTGCATCGTACCTGCGAAGGACGGCATCGATTCGATCATAAAAAAGCGAAAAACGAAAGGGAATATCGCTATTTTAATGACCCAGGAGCTGCTGCTGCTGCTGCTGCTCACTCACCTCGCGGCTCGCCGCCTCATGTGAAAATGAAAGTATGTGTGTGCGAGCTGCTCGCACATACATACGTACGCGCCGGTAGATTTTCTTTATCGATGCTTCGAGATTTTTCGCGTATATGATCGAATAATAAACGCCGTGCGAGAATACGTACGTTTGATTCTAGGCAGTTATCGTGAGTATTTATCATGACTATATGCGCATTGCACCTGGATCATTGAATTTAATAGTAATTTTTGATTGCCGTTTTAAATTCATGAGTATGTTATGATATCGTGAAAATCTGAAATCTCGGGTGATTACGATTCTGATCGTTTATAGCCGAATTAAAGTTTGCCGTGAAAGCCTCGAATCTTGTTTTATAGAGTAGCAAACAGGTGCGTTAAGAATTTTTTTATTTATTTTTATTTTTACTTTATAACGTGAATTAAATAATTAAATTAATAAATAAATGTGGTTATTGGCCTTTCTGACAATATTGTTGATAAAATTCTTGGCGAACGTTAAATTTAGAAGTTTAGCTTGTTAATTGCACTTCATTATCATAACTTGTATCGTTCCAACAAGAGGTTCGTTAAAAATATTATATATCAACATGTATTTAGAGCGAAGCTAACGACTTTATTACCTAATCCGTTTTATTTTATACGACGTAAAGGTTAATAAATATTGAAAAAAGAAAGAAAATTCTTGTAGTAAAAAATTAACAAGAATGTTTTAAAAATTTTAAACGGTTTTTAGGTATAACATTGAAGTTAACGTAATTGCAGATTTATCTTTCTATAATATGTTATATCACTAGCACAATTTTAACATAATTATATTATCAAATTGTATAAATAGGTCAATGCGTAATAGTAAAAGTATTAACTAATAGATTAATAGTTTTTTTTCTTTACTTCATTTATTCTTTTTTAGAAGTAGCTATAAAAATAAAGTAAAGAATACAGTCGATTGAATTATCTCAATCAAATTTGAAGTAAAATGATTCAAGTTTGGTAAGACCATTTTGTTTACAGATAATATACTTTCAATTTTCTTTAACCTACCGCTGCTTATTCAATTGATCATCAGTAAATTTGACATTATAACGACGAGACATGCTGAGAACGAACCATCACATTAAAAGATTTAATATTTTCTACGATTGTTACTATCAATATATATATAATATCAATAATATATATATATATCAATATAATAACATAACGTACTTCCTATCTGTACAAAACATAAACTCATCAATAAAGCTGAATTTTCTGATAAATCTACATCTCCCAAATTTCGTAAAAGTGCCATCTTACAATCAATTTTAATTTTGTACCCGCCACTTGATATTTATTTCCCACTTGAATTCATTAATCGCTAGCGCACTGCTCGCGACATTATCATCAACGTACCAATCGCACAATCGCACAGACAATAATAATGACAAAATCGCAAATCATCGCAAGTACAGTAACCACCAACCCCTCTTCCCAACCAACCAAAAAAAACCGTCCCCCACAGCCTTCCAATTCTACCCACGCTCGATCAATCTCCTACTCCACCCAAGAAAAAATCCTCGCACCAGCCGCGGAAAAAAGGCAAAAAAAAGAACCGGAAAGAAGAAAAAAAAACACCGTCCAACGCCGGCTCTCCTCCCATACGGAGAGACGGCCCGTAATATATTTTTCCCCGGCGAGCATTTCCTCCGCGCGAGCCCACGTATCACCCAACACACGTACACCTCTATGCGCTGTGCAGAACGTTGCGAAAGAGAACGTCTTTGGCGCGGCGCATAGCCTATGCGCGCGGCAAAGATCCTTCGGCATCGGAAACGTCATATTGCTTTCCCGTCGCTGCTGCTGCTGCTGCGCCGTATGGTATATACCGCGCGCGCGCGCGCGCTATTCGATAATTCTAATCCGCAGTCGAAGCGTGGCTTGCTTTCTTGCAGCGCAGTGACCTGATTCCTGCCCCGCGCGAGTAAGAGTGTTTCTGTCTCTTTCGAGCGCTCTTTCTCTCTCGGGCTGTCTTTCTCTCGCTCGCGCGCTAGCGCTCCGGCAGCGCGAGGGACATGAGGTCGCGTCTACATTGCAGTTTAAGAGAGTTACCAGCAAGTTGTGAGGAGAGTTCAATCCATTTCCCGCACGATGTGAACTCTTCTTATCAGTGCCAACTTACGAGGAGAGTTTGATTCCTCTTCCCGCATGATGTTAACTTTCCTTGCTAGTAGGAACTTGCGATGTATATGTTAGTGTATTTGTAACTATGTTAGTATATAAGTATATTTGTACGTACATTAGTATATTTGTATGTATGTTAGTGTATTTGTACATATACGTATGTTAGTACATGTGTTATGTATGCTAGTATATTTGTATATACGTTACTGTATTTGTACTATGCTAGTGTATTTATATGTATATTAGTGCATGTGCTTTGTATGTAAGTGTATTTGTATGTATGTTAGTGCATGTGTTATGTATTTTACTGTATTTGTACGTATGTTAGTGTCTTTGTATGTATTTTACTGTATTTGTACGTATGTTAGTGTCTTTGTATGTATGTTAGTGTATATGTGTGGTTCGAGCATGCCTGTTTATCTATGTTAGTATATGTGTATGACGTATGTATGTGTGCTAGTGTGATGTATGGTGTAGGTATGTATGTTTATCTACGTTAGTGTATGATGCGTATGTGCACGGTGTGTATGTATGTTAGTTGTATGTGTATGGCGTATATACGTATGTGTGTATAATGTTGTGTCGATGTACGTTATAATATATGTGTATGGTGTGCGTATGTACGTTAGTGTATGTGTATGGTGTACGTGTGAATGTTAGTGTATATGTATGTATGTTAATGTACATTATCTGTGTTTATGTGGGTTACTATTTTGGTTTCGTGTCTATCTAACTATGTATGTGTGTTAATGTTGATTATTAGGTTCTTATTTTTTGCCAATAATAACTAATAAAATATTGTTGTACTTGGCACAAACTATCAAAAAATTTACATATAGTGCAGAGTATGAGTGAGTGTACAAGTCCGATCAGTAGTAACCATGAAATCGGGCCAGGCACAACATACAGTTTTCGTGCGTTTACTGACACATACATAAAAAATACACGTTAATAGTCAGAGCCATACTTTATATATGTATACAAGCGCATAGCAATAACATATTTCCATGTACGATACGAACACTTCAAATTAAAGAGCTTAGAGCGGGTATAAGACTACTTCCCCGACGGCGACGATTGACGCTACACAATACGAATTATTTTAGGACTTCGAACCTATTGACGATTTTAATTTCACCTTATTCAACCGTGATCTACGACCTCCAAGGTATACAGTGGATTCGTTTGAAAGATTGAATAATTTATTAAATTCTTAATAGTTAAATATAACCCTTCCATATGCTCCTTGCATTATCATCCCTCATTCCCAACATTCTTTCCCATTAAAATCAGCATTACCAACCGAACTCCCAACAACTCCAACCAAAAAGTAGTAGATTCATCGTTCTGTTTTGGTTCTTTTTTCTTTCTATAGTTAGTATTTTAGAAAATCAGTAGATATTCAATCCGGCACAAACACGCTGTCGTAGAACCAGCCTCCCAAACTCCAACCAACTCCATCCACACTCGCCAATTCACTGCAGACACGGCCTAAACCCAGAGAGATAGAGATAGAGAGAGAGGGGAAAAGGCCGGCGCTGCGCGAGAGAGCGTTTTCCGCGGGCCCGCTGCCGCTGCCACCGAGTGAGAGGGAAAAAGAGCCACGCGAGAGACACGTAATAGGCCGCCGCCGCCGCCGCGGCGCAGCGCAGCGCTGCAGCGTCACGGTAATAGCCGGCGCGCGATATTATGGCACCGCGCGCGCGCGCTCGCGCACACACCGTAATGCCATTCATTTGCCGAGTTAATGGGGGGAACGCGCGCTGCAGCGAGAGAGAGAGAGAGAGAACGAACCCACGAGATAGATGCTGCGAGGGGAAAAAATGTATATATGTATATCGGGGATGCGCGAGGCTGGATATTCTTGGACCTTTTCTACTTGGCGCATGGGAATGCCGCGCGCCGTGTGTTTTTCTTGTATATAGGGGGCCTTTTTTTTTCGGTGTTGGAGAGTGCGACCGTGTGTGTGTGTGACCCACTTTCCGAGGAGCGGGCTTTGTGCATTTCATGCTTTTCTGTGTGTGTGTGTGTGTGTGCGTGGTTGTGTGAGTGCGATGTGGTTTGATATATTAGATAGAAGTCGAGTTGTAGCCGACTGGTTGTAAAGTTACTTTGCATGTGTGCGAGCGCCGAGGCTTTCCTTTTTTTCGGGTGGGATGTACGTTTTTTTAGTTGTCGTTGGTGCGGGGTTCTATAATGCGGGCTTTTTTCTGCGTGTTTTAGTTGAATGTGTGACCTACATGCGATTTGCTTTGTTAGTTCTTTTTTTTGTATGTGCAGTAATTTTAGTGCTCGTTATGTGACTCATGCGAATATTGATTGCGAGGATTATAGTTGTATGGTTAGTGGAAAGGAAAAATCAGGATAATGATAATAATTTAGAAACGGCTACAATAATTGTGCGTGTATAATTCTTTTCTCAGCGAATTTTAATAGTACGAGTTAATTTAGGTTTTACCTCGATGAAATGTGTATCGTTATAATTCACTGCAACTATTTTATAATGAAATCTCATAAATTTACTAATTAACACAAATAATAGTACATATAGCAATGTATACACTGAATTCAGTAATGATTATTATTTATTACTCGAATAATTTATTTAATTAATAATTACGGGTCAAGTTATTATGATCGAGAAGTAATATCAAAAGGTAGAAATGTATACCTGCGTTGATGCATTATGCTTTGTAAATTAAATTATTCTAGTTTCATGTATCTATTGAGTAGAAAGGCATTATTTTTAATTTGTGATTTAATAATTAGTGTTGGTACAAGCTGATGAATGTTGTAGATATTTAATTTATGTTCGAAGATAAAGAGTGAAAAGTAGTAAATTTATGAACTTACAAAGACGATATTCTGATTAGTGATATAACGAATACGGTCAATCTCTGGTGATATAATTTCATGCAAATATTGGTCAGATTATATAATCAAAAATAATTCATTTTTATTACAAGATTTTCTTTAATGAAATAACGATTAATTAATAGATAATTAAATATAAAGATATAAAACAAAATATCTACTATTTAAAAAAGTGCGGAAACATTTATTATAATTTTGTTAAGTATAACGAATTATTTTTCCTTATACGTTTTTTTGAAAAAGAGCCATGAAAACTGAAAATTCTAATTTCATTTATTTTCTTTAGCAACAGTTTTGAATTATCCAAGATGACTTTCTGCACAACTATTTAAAAGTACTTTTAATGCATATTAAAAAGAAAAACACATGTCCGCATTCTCTCACCATAGGCCTGTGCAGGCACGTAAATCCGAGTAAAATGGTTGATGTATTATGCTAGTAATACGACATAACAAGAAACAGGGAAAATGCGTCAGTTATTAAGATCTAATATACTAGAACTACATAGGCCAGTAATAAATCGTGAATGGGTCTTTGGCACTTCCCAGCCACTTCAAAGTCGCCATCCTCTATTTAGGTTATCCTACGTCTCTCGCGCCGAAGACGGCGCTTAGAATTTAGGTTAACCATATGGCGCATCCGAGTCTTCCTTTTTCTTTACTCCCTCCCCCTATGTACGATAGAACGAGAGGGAGAGAGAGAAAGACTTTAATACATAGCGAGGCTCGCGCATGATGACTCAGCCAAGTAATTCGGTGCAATGAATGTCTCTGTTTCGCTCGGCACTCGCGCGCTTCACTGTAGCGTTTTTAATTACACTTTTTCTTTCGTGCAACAAGCTTTCGATTTTCTCGTTTTCATTTGAAATTTTTAATGACATCTTGTGTTTTTCATTTTATTAGTTTTTCATTTTTATTATTTGGGTTAAATATTACTATCTTAGTGGTATAGTAAATATTTTAGTATAATTCGACAATGTATTACTTGAAAATATTGTAGTAAAATGTTGTATTGTTTATAATAATATTATGTGAGCTAGATTGTATTTTAATTATATTATACATGCCTAATGTAGCGTATTTTATCTTGAATAAATCATCAGAAATCGTTACAGGTGCATCGTTAAAAATCTTCCCTATGTTATTAATTGGTGTTATTATTAGTTTGACATTGCTCTTTGCTGTTTGTTAAGTCATCAATTGTTTATTTTGTGTCATAGCCAAAAATTTGACTAGATGCAGATGAGAGAAATACGTAACACCGAATCCAAACAGTTAACGAGTAAGTTCATGAGAATCTTAGGATCTTGGAAGGACACTTACAATATTGAATTTCACTTATTATTATACATAATAATCTTGAGAAAATGTAAATAGCCTTTATTATATATTTGTGTACGACAGATACTAACTTTAGTACAGTTCTTTTAATGAATGTATTGAGCTAAACTTATGACTCAATTATCAAGTTAATGTAAGAGGTTTGAATAAAAAAAGTTATATCATTGAAAAGCGATGTACCAAAAATATTTTGTATATCGGAGGCTTATGTTAATTTACATATTTTATTTTTAAAAAAGTCATTAATTTAACGTCATTATAGGTAGTTTCAAACGTTGTAATTAGTATGTCTCCAAATATTGAAAATATACAAAATAATTCATCATTTTTTAACGTTAAAGTGCTAAGTAAACGATAATTCGAATTCAAACCGGAAAGCGCTGCACTATTGGCTCGTTCTGCAAGGTTCGTGGCCTAACGACGAAAATAAATCGTTCGTTTCCGTCGTGGAAGCGATTCTATTTTTTGTTGGATTGGACGGTTCACGCTTAAAAATGTACTCTAAAATTCGAAAACTGGTTTTTAGGTTATTCCAGCGCATTTCGCTTTCACGTCCCCACGCGTTAAATCACATCAATTTGTCATTATTCAACAGTCAGAAAAAAAAGTAAAAGGAAACATCGACATATTTTCTCTAATCATTTAAAATTTACATCGTATACTTGAAATCTTCGATTATCATAGCTGATATTATAACTTTATAAACACGGGTAATAATAATCCAACTCCAACTTATATTTAATTACTGTATAACGGAAACATCATTTATCGAACGATGGAATCATTTATATACAAAAATCATTCAATTTTCAAACTCTTTGCATTATAGTAGTACGTCCAACGAACACTCGTCGGTAAGATATTCGCTCGAACGTCCTTTGAATAAGGTTGCTCTATTTCGGAAACGTTCGACGTGAATATCTTACCGGCGAGTTTACAACCTATAGATTTAATCGGTTTTTAACAATTTAACAAATTTTTTGGCCTTTAATACCAGCTTTTTCCTGTTTCACAATTCCTGTTGTATCAAAGTATGTGACAATAAAGCAAAAAATTGGAGTGTAGGTGGATCCCCGAGAGTCAAACAGGAGGAAGAAAGAAAAAGGAAAAGAAGGAGATTTATAGAGAATATTCTAAAATAGTTTACAATTTTTTTATATTTTAGTCCGCCATATTGGATCCGTCATTTGGAATTTCAAAAATTTGGTTCAATTTGGTTAGCAACGACCGATAACAAAATCCGTATATTAAATTTTTTAAAAATAAGTGGCATAGGTACACGAATGTTATGAAAATTCTCATTAAAAATATCGGGTATCTCAGAACTCCCCTCGCGTAGATGGCGGTGACTCCAACATACATTATCAAGTTATTCCTTTAGAAATTACTAAAGTAATTATTTAAAAAATAACTAAATATTTTTAACATAACTATTGCTTTAGTAATTACTAAAGTAATTACTTCAGAAATAACACCATATTATTTTGGCATAAGCTATTGCTTTAGTAATAACTAAAGCAATTACTTTTGCTTTCTCATAGAGGAAGCTTTGTGACGGTAAAAAAAAAGTTTTGCTAAAAACATGTTAGAAACATGTTTTGAGACATTTGGAGTAAAAATACACTATTCTTATAAAAATTCTTTATGGATTTCTGTGTGTGTGTGGACAGATGTGTATGAAAATTACTCTGAACATTGACTGTCAAAATTAATGTTTCAGGGCTCAAAGTAATTACAAAAGTAATTACGAAATACTTTAAGAATGAACTAACAAATGTAATTCCTTTATAGTAAATACGAAGTACTTCTTTAAGAATGAACTAACAAATGTAATTGCTTTATAGTAATTACTAAAACAACAACTTGATAATGTATTAGGGAGCCACCGCCATCTCCGCGAGGAGAGCACTGAGAAACCCGGTATACAAAAATCAATCGCATATAAGAAATTCTATGGAATTTCAAGTTTTTTATTTCAATAATTTTTTGAAACTTTCAACAATTTAATTATATACGAATGTCACATGTCTATTAAAAAAATGTCTTGCACATCTCCACTCCAAGACCAACAATTGTTGCCTCATTGCGTACAAATTGTACTATAGGTACACTCGACGTGAAGTTCTTCTGTCAAGAAAAGTTCTCAATTGTCCAATGAGGCTAGCGTAAACAAATGCTCTGTCCAATGAACTTACAGTATTTAAGAAAAATTCAAACTGTTCTTGACAGAAGAACTTCAAGTCGAGTGTACGTACAATGTAATCTTCGCTGCAGCAGGGCCACGCGCACGGCCAACTCGATGAACGAAACAGATACGCATTAGACACATCGGCGCGCGCGCGTCTCTACGAGGCGACTAATAATCAACGGCCCGAGTTTTATTCGTGAGACAGAGCGATAGAGAATTTTCATCTTCTAATTGTTGAAGCCTGCATCGCGCGAGCGCGTACAAGACGCGATTTGATTGCTTCGTTGTGTAGGGTCGCGGTCCGTGGATATATCGGATTACTTGGTTGTTCTTCATGCTGGAGGGGTCGCGCCACTGAATCATCGAAAAAAATTGACTTAGTTTATCTCGTTGGTCTTTTATGAACTGATGAATCGGCTGCAATACGAAAAAATTGAGATTAATTTTTAATGGGATTGTGGGGTATGCAGTATGTTATAATCTAGGTATTTATGAAAATATTATTTGAGTTACGATCCGCACTCGGTGAGAAAAATATATATATTATTTCTTTATCTTAAAGAGTATTAAAAGTAAAAGTAATAAGTACCATGCTCAAGTTTTCTTAGTAACTGTTATTGTGAAAATGTTATTATATCGATGTAGCACTAAAAACTAAAATAATATTATTATTTACTATTTACTTCAATTAAAATGAAAAGTTATCAATTAAATAAATATCATTAAAAATTAAATTTAGTTTATAAAATATTTTCGCTCGAATATTATTACGTTGTTATAACAATTGTTTTAATAAAATAATGTTTTTTGTATTACGTAAGGTATGTGATTATGTAAGAATTATGTTTGACTTTGTATGCTTCTATTTTCACATTTTCAGAATATGGAAAACGCATTGTATACCAAGAGAATCTTTCATATTCATATCTTAGCACAATCCTTTCATAGCTTGTACGTGCGTTAGCATACAAACTTTCATTGATACTATGCAACCGACTTTCCTAAATATACTGCTAATCGAATGCTCCAAATACCGAAAAGCGTGAATCACGTCCTATATCAGTTGTACTTTTCTTTTCTCTGACATTATGTGTTTCGTACAAATGGATATAGAAATCGTGGTAGTGGTTGTCACTAAATGTCCCTATTCTCTGCATTATCGTGTCTTTTCACTTTTATCTTTTCAATGTTATTATAGACAAAGTTTTTTGAAGGATGTATTGTTATGATAGCTTTCTAATAATTATAATTGTAAAAAAGCTTCGTGACATTACGAACATTAACTTATCTATTTGTAACTGTTGTCAATAAAATGTATTACTTAAAAACAGTCTAATGATATTTATTGATGGATATACCGATATAGAATATCAATTCTGTTTTTGCATGACACTATCGAATTTCAATAATTTGAATTCGCTATTCCATAACATCAGATATAAAATTTGATGTTCCATAATGTATATTATGTATAAAAATGCTCTTTCAAACTCAAAATGCGCCAAAATTTACTATTTCATTTTTTACTTTGAAGCCATACAGGATTCTCTATAACCATTACAATATTTGTTGTAAAAATTGCCATATTCAAAGCATCAACTTATGCCAAAAAAATATTAAATTATATTACTATTATAGAATACGCCATTTTTTTTACTATAAATAGCGTAATTTTACTCTTCCTTTAGCGAAACAAATAAACATAAAAAATTAACATACATCAACATTTCGCAATTTCTTTTTAAATCCAGTCACGCAGCTGCCAAGAGCGCTTGCACTTTCTCACACATCCGCCACATTAATATATAAGAATTTCGCAATTCGTCATATCGATCCCTCCGCCTTCCCAACAATCCATTGTCTCCACCCATACGCTCCCAACCGGTTTCCCATTCAAACGTATCCCCGTCATTTATCAAAAAAGTACCTCACACACGCACACGCACGCGCGCGCGCAAGCCTCACTTCCGCCTTTGCGGTCACGGCGCCCAACGAAACCCGAAAACAGAAACAGCACCCAAAGCCTCCTAACGCACCAATGCACGTCCATTGCCTCCGAAGTGAAACCTAATTGGAAGCAGGTGGCAGTGGAAGTAGAAGCTGTGAGACTCTCGGGAACGAAGGCGCGAAGGCGGGACACAGATACAAACGCAAATCGCGGCACGTCCCTGGCTCGTCGGATATAGCGCTCGCGTGCGTGGCGCGAGTGTGTGAATATAGGTCGCGTACTAGAGCGTGATGGGTGCCTTTTATAAAAGAGCGACGTTTCGCAGCCGGGGAACGCGTGTAGAAGTTCTTGACTGCACGCGGATTAGAGAAAGATGGTATTATAGGCACGCGTGATGTGGGTGCGTGCAGTTTGTGAAGTGTGGACTTGATCATGTGATGAAGGGATGCGTTGCGCTATTAGGGTAATATTGGAACAGTGGGATATTGTTGGTTATTTCGTATTTATACCTAGAATTTAGTAGAGTCTTGCTTTGATTTTATGACTGGGGTAAAATTGATCTAACCAGAGCCAGATGGATTTTTAAAAGTGCAATGGATGTATTAGCGAATAGTCTTCTTCTATTTTTGAATACTGCACAAGTTATTTAATGATAAAAATAAAGGGAAACTTTAGTGAATAAGCAAGAAGTCTAGGTGTAGAATGGGCATTATGCTAAAGACGAACTACGTAATGAAATATTCGGTTTTTGGGAGAAAACGCGACCTACCTTTTACGAGTGAATTTCTCGCTCTTCTTAAATGAATAATCACTTGATTATTCATTCGTAAAAGGTTAATTGCATTTTCCCTCAAAAAGAGTAAACATGTCACTACCTAACTAAAATTTAGCGTTTCTGTTTTATATTCCGGATATAATGTAAAAAAAAGTTGAATTTTTAGGTAGAAGATTAATTATTCATATGTATTATTATTATTATGCATATTTGATGTTTATAATGAGAGTGGTTATAGATTTAATTACAGAACATAAAAATGCTATAAATTTAAGCACCATGAAGTGTCCCGGAATCAAAAACTAATAATATTTTATCATATGTGAAACTGTAATTTATTTTATGTATTCAATTACAAATTTTAACGACCGGCATTAACTTACATAAAACATTATTTCATTCGACTTTGTAATACAATGAACGTTTTCACCTCTACTTTATGACAGCAAGCATGTTTCATGCATATTTTACAAGTACCGCAGTACTCTGTATTTCTACATATCCAAAGTAAAGGTAGATCGTTATAATAAAAGAAAATCAAACCTTATACATGAAATGCTACATTTTTGGCAATCCCCATATACATAAAACAACTTGTTGATAGTCTACAATCAAGTAATTCAAAGCTTCAAGAACGGAAGCACAAGCTAGAAAAACAAAAAGAAAAAATGGGGGTGGAAAAATTTGCACGAGGGGAACATTTCTTTTTTGCTTCCGAGCGTGCGGCAGGCCACTTCGCGGACGTGCGCGCGCCCGTTCCTCTTTTCGCTCGCTGAATTCGCTGAGCGAAGTAACGGTCTACTTAATTTGCAATGTTGATCCGCCGCGCGATCTGCTTATTTTTGCGTGTATTTTTTTTAGTACGCTGGAATTCGTAATTGCTCGTGTGTGCCAGGCTGTTTATACGATTAAAAATCTCGAGAGCAACGCTTGGAAATACACTGTTTTTTAAGTACATAAATATAGCTTTTTCGCGCGATTGGCCATCAATATTAAACTGAGCTTTTAATGATATTTGAGTACTTTTTCAATAATTGATATTTCGATAAATAAATCAATGTTTCTGATTGACGCAAAAAATAGATAATATTTTTTTATATTTTTATATATTTGAGTACTCGAATAGAAGATTAATTAATAATAGTAATAATTAATTTTTGTATATAATTCTTATTATCATTATTTCTTATTTATGTTTCGACGGAATAATTGTATATGCATATATAACGTAACTATATTTATATAATTTTCAAATCATCACGTAAAAATTCATCATACAGAATTTAATTCTCATTTATTTTAATTACACACATTCATTTTATTTTCCTTCAGGCCCCTCATTGACTCTAAATCAGTCTGAATTTATTATCTCAAATTTCCGTTCCATATTGCTTACACCGCGTCGCCTTTATCCGAAACCATACACCGTCAAACACATCAATAAAGAAAATAAAAGCACCTCATGAAAATTCAGCGCCAAATCCGTTTCCGCGCTATCTCGCGCGCGCCTCGATCCGCCTCGATAACGCGGACAGCGCGTCGTCGACCGATACACATTACAACGCGCGATACACAATGGTTTTAAATCCATAGCACGCGGGAATAAACGATAAGAGGCGGATCGTGTCAACGGGTCAGTGTGACTTTTGGCGCGCGGCGTCTTGAGAGCAGGCCCGCGTTCGAAATTGAAATGAGATTTTAAATGTCCGACAAGTCGCGGCCCTTATCTGACCCGAATGATAAATATCTCTTTTGGCTGTGCGCGCACGCGTGTGTTATAGTTCCCTGAGTGCCTCGGCTAATTTGGATCTGCCTTTGTTTGGTAAAACGTATAGTAGATATGGAAGATTTGCATATTCGGTATGAATTGATTTGATGCAGGGGAGACGGGTATTGTGCGTGAGTCGTCGCGCTTCCGGGATTTTTCGTTAATTTTTTATGAGATCTGGGTTATTTTGGTGCACTATTTGCATTTGTATGGGTGCAGCGATTTATTTTTCATTTTGGGAGAAAATTTACATATTCGCTTTGGCTGGTGTTCTTATTCACTGGGATGACGGATTTTAGAATGGATCTTTTCTTGTTCGAAAATAAATTGCATTGATAATTACTCGTTTTATGTATGTTAATTTAATACACTGATATAATTAGATATTTAAATGTATTCAATATACTGTCTGTTACTTCTTTGTGTCATGTAAAAATGATTTAATTATAATATTGCTTTGTATTGTTTTTTTTTAATTAACATAAAATATTATATTATTTTGACGTGGTCCTTTGTTGATTCGAACATTACATTTTTCTGTACTTCTCACGTTTATTATTTAATTTAATGTATGCCTCACAATTCAATTTTATTATACTATTTCAAATTCTAAATAATTAAATAAATATAATAAAAATTTTCCATGGAGTCAGAATATAAAAGGGATATTCAGAATAAAATAAATAATAATGCTAACAACTTAACTTAAATTACATTTTATTTTACTTAACTATAAAAACATTATTTAAGTAATATTTATTATTTCATACTCCATAAATCAGTAATAAAGCTTGTTTTTTGTAATAAAATAAATAAGTAATTTATTACAAAACATAAATACGATCTAAAGATTAAAATAAGCTAAAAAAATAACAAATCCTTATCGAAAGTTTAATAGACAAATTATTTTGAAAATGATCTATAAAGAAGCCTTTGTTAAAATTATATATAACATAATTTTTATATTCTTAATATAAATAATATTTATGTAGGTACAAAAAAAATATTAATCCTTATTGTTGCATATTCTATAAACTTTAATCACGAACAGTTTCATTTTATCAAAATCCACTGAAACCGAGCATGCAGACTACAACTAACCCATTTTGATACACGAACGCTTCGAGCCCACATTTCACGAAAAACCGTAAACATACAGGTACCCACGTGACCCAATTTCCAAAAGAAAGAAAAAGAACGAGACAATAACGCTTTATATCACCCAAAAACCCGCGTCACGCCAGCAACCAAAAGCGACCCACACTCCAAGCCCGTGTGCATTGTCAAAACCCAGCAACCATCCTTACCACGACTTTCGGTCGCTACTACCCATTAAAAATAAAAGCCAACCTAACATACCCACAGCGCGATGCACTCGCTTGTATAAAAAGAAAAAATCGAAAGATACCTCTCGACTGCCCAAATGCAAAAAGAACGCGCTAGCGAGATCTTATTCTAATTCCAGCGGGGTTCCGCGCGTATGACTCTATCTCTCTCTCTCTCGCACGCGGGGGCCCGTTACTGCCGGGCATAACAATGCATGACGTAACTTTGCGCTCTCGCTCGCTCTCCGGGGTCGGATCCTCCTTAGCCGCGTGTATACAGGAAAGTGAAACTCTCGGAAACCAGGTCACACCCACATCGCGCATGTGTATACATATGTATATATATAGGTATATACGCGAGCGCTCGCGGCTCGCTGAATCGTGCGGGGCCAGTAACCAGTGCATGCACGTATGCACGTATATGTATATATATATACATGTATGAATATAGTGGGAATGGCTGTGATGTGTGTATGTGTGAGTGTTATGTGAGAGAGGAGTGAGGAGAGATAGACGCGGAGGAGAGTTGCCGGTTCTTATACTTGTAGAGCGCGGCTTCCTCTGGCGAGTTTAGGTGTGCGTTATGTTGTAGGCTTATACGTTGTTTTCAGCTGCCTACGCGCGAAAAGCTGTGAGCTTGACCGACGATGGTTTTTCTCTCTTTTTGTTGGGCTGGCGGTGTGCTGTAATGCGTTGCGGTTTGTTCTTTTGTATAGGCAAGCATCTTTCGTTTGGATTCTGAATTTACGCAGAATTTGTCGTTTTAGAATGTATAACCCTTTGTTTCTGAATAAAGTGAAAATTGGAATGAGGTACAATGTGCGTATTCCGACTAATTCTTTCTTAGTCTCAGTTTCCTAATGAGTGAGCAAATCTGAACGGAGATTAAGTTAATATTCACTTATTTTAAGTGATTATCACTTGTAGAGAGTAAGTAACTAGTGTATTCTTTTGAGGGGAGTTCTGTCTATACGGAGCTAAAATAAATATGTGGGCGCTTTTTTCGAAAAGTGTTGTTCATATTTCTTGGCGAGGTATAAATTATTTTACTTTTAGCATAAATAAACTCGTAAGAAATTACGATAATATCTTACAAATTAAATAATTATGTGGCTTCGATGCGTTACAACTTAAGTCCACTCTTTTAAAACTGAGTTTTTAGTGATTTGAGTATCTATGCACGGTATATTTTCATGTAAAAATGGCACATTAAAATATTCAAACCTGAATATCTCAACATTTCCTTTTAATCCGTAGAATTATATTCAACCTATTTACATGACTGTACTATTTATATGCACTGATTTGATTCTGTTTTTGATGATAAATGTATAATTTTTCCGCCATAATGGATAGCCTATATAAGTAATCATGTTCAAGCGTATTTGAGCAACTTTTAGTCATTTATGGTGCAATGGGTAACTATACCCATTGAATTTAAAATATCGCAATTAAATTAATCTTACCCTGGTGGAAAATTAATCTAGAACTATGTAGATCTATTTAGTTTGCCATGGGAATAATCGAGGGCCTCGATAAAACTAGATAATTTTCTACCAGGGTATAATCGATTTTTTATAACATACGTATTTGAGATTTGAATTTCAGACTTGAACTATAGTCTATAGGATATTTTAAACTTTAATTTCTGGAGTTGTAGAAAACATATAAATCTCCAAATTAAGAATTAAAATGCATCCTGTTTATCGGAAAGTTCATCAGCATAAGAACGTATTTTTATACAGTTTAACGAAATATATAATTGTTCAATAACTGACCATATAGTTATTACCTCTGGATCATACAATACAACTACTTCTATTAACTAGATATAAGGGGGGTGCAGGTAATGTGGCCACCTTAAGGAACTTGCGATTCCCAGTAGATATATATCAGGTTTTTGGGCTTCTCATGAGTTCTTTTGCAAGAAAATGTACTCTCTGAATTTTAATTATAGAAGTTCTAAGTAGTTAAAAATTGGCCACTTTACCAACACTGTTGGTAAAGTGGCCACCTATCAGTTCATCAGTAAGTCAAGACAATCCTAACAGAGACTTCCTTTGTGTGTTATTTAACTATATAGCGCCATAGCGTACGCCTTGGTGTCGATATTTTGTGGTTAGTAGGCCTAGGAATTTTGAAGAAGCAACCGCCGTTATTATCGGCGTCGATTGCCTTTTCCCTTGGAATGCTTTCGTGTGGCCCCTTTACCAGCCGATAAATGTCATTGAAAGTTGTAATTTTCGCATCGAAAAGAAACTCCACGGCGAAAACTGGCACATGCACCTTAAAGTACGTAAAAAAAGCTACAATTTTATGTCATTTTATGTTGCATGAACTGCTAAGAAATTAGCGTTTTGATGCATTCGCACGTAAACATGACCCTATCTTATAATTAGTGGGCGCTAGCAGCGGGGTCTCCACGCCTCTTAATATCTATTGTTACAATACATATACTGTAGGAGTTTCGGTGCCCCAGAATAACGCATACAGCGAGATCTCGTGTATGTGGCCACATTACCTGCATGGCCACATTACCTGCACCCACCTTATAAAATAAATATCTAGCATGCAAATCTTCTAGATTTTTACTACAATTAAAAAGAGTCCTTTGGCACTATATAAATAGTAAGAAACATCTGTATTCTTTAGTATTAAAATCTTGTTTAAATATCTATATCGTAATGATACAACCATTTTTTATTTACCATTAAAAGTTCTCTATACCTAAGAAAGAAATTTCCTTACGCCAATCGCTACTTTTCTCTTCCCAGCAATTTGCCTCTTACTCATTCTATATTGCTTTCGAGCGGTTTCTTTATTTCAGAAGCGGATGTACACTTGTATAGAACTAGCGATTTTTAACCAATTATTGGTTCTGTCTATGATTTTATTGAGAAATATCGAAACCGAACGAGAAAGACTACGGTATATATTATCGTACTTTACTTTATTGAGCAATCGACGTTTATTCTTCTTTGTATAAGGGAAGAAGAAAATAAAAACTCTGAGCTAAATTGCAGGATATAATTTAAATTTATCCTTTTGTTTTTGTCAAATTTATAGTTACACTGTAATTTTTAACTTTGTTTAAATATTCTAATACTACTGAATAATTAATTAAATATCTAAAAAATCTATACTAAGAACGCCAAGAAAATTATAAAATATTTAACAATTAGATAATTCGAATTGAAAATAATTACAATTATTTTTAATACAAGTGTTTTTCTAATTTGTATGTTTGAAGTTTAAAGGATTAGAAATTTCGATATTATTTTAAATACTTGTTATTCATAAGTATCCCAAGTTTAAAACCCATTTTGTGACATTTTAACAGCTCAGCTTCGAGTATTCAGAATTATACCCACTATTCTCTAACCCATCAATATTCATTGAAAGCTTTTACGAGCAATCCAGTATACTAAAAGACACCATCGTTACAAACGAGCGAGCTGCCAAAGCACAATACCGTCGCGTCGTTGCGATTCCAATTCCGCCCCACACCAGCGCCGAAAATAAAATAAAATGTTCGCCAGGTAAGCGGGAGCATTAAAATCCCAAGATAGTTTATTCCCGTCGATTCACCTATCATACGCGTCAGAAATTCAACTGTTCCCGCGCTCGAGTACACGAAATTCACGAGGAAGGAAAACGAATCGAAGACCCGTAAATCTCTTTCTTCTCGCGAGAGAAAGAGAGTGAGAGACTCTCTCGGTGCTGCAGAAACATACGCAAAAGGATGTATAAAGAGGAGAGCTAGAAAATATATTTAAAGGCGGTCATTTCTTGGAATAACCTGGCCGCTTTGGCGTATCAAGTGCACCGCTTGCCCTCTCGCTTTTACTCTGTGTTTATCTCTGCGTCTCTTTTCTCTTTTGGCTCTCCGCCCTCTATCCCCTCTTTCTATCCTCGTCGCGTTCATTATACACTCATTCACTTTCGCGCTCTCTCTCTCTCTCTCTCTCGCACCCCGCTGCTCTAATTTACTGTAAAAATAAAATCCTCACCGCGTCTCCTTCGAGCTCGCTCGCTCGGGCGCATACACTCGTTTTCCTCACGAAATTTCTCTTCGACATTGTGCTTCGCGCGGGCTCTATCTTTATCTTTCGCTTCGTTGTGTCTCTCTTCGAACTCTCTCTTTCGGCTGGTACGTCTGCGACTCTTCGCGCCTGACTCATCTCTCGACTTTCTCTCTTTCGCGGTCTTTGGAATCCGGAACTGGGATATTTTGTCAAATTTTGAGCCTCGTGTTGTGAGGTTTTTTTTTTTGGTAATAAGTAATTTATTAACGGGAGTTTCGAGTAAAAAATCGATGTTAATGAGTTTCTTTGAACAAATAGTCAGGGTAAATGAAAAGTGCTGATTAATCTTTGTTTATAGTCGATTAAATAACAAGTTTAATCCGCGAAACAGGTTTCAGATGTTAATCTGCCGATCGTAATGCATATAAGTGTATTTGAATCACCGTGCATATTTGTATATTTGATTATTACATGAATATGCATAATATAGACTTGTTATCTTATAAAAATTAAACTTTAGCACGAGCAATGTAAAAATTATTCATGCCCCACCTCACTTTATATTGTCAATAAATGAATTATTTCTTTCTTTTAAATATTAAAGAACATTATACTTATTCATAGTAAAATTAAAAGCTTTAATTTATGGTTTAATTTTACACGTGAAAGGAAACAAAGTCCAAAAATATTTTTGATATTTATAAAGCTAATAATATCTATCCTCATAACATTAACAATAACTAATATACGTCAAGCTAAAGTACCTCATATACTTAATGAACAGATAAATTCCACTCTCTAAATTTGAAATAGTGAAAAGTCACTTTTTGGCAGTGAAAACTCACTACTCTGTCGTTATAAGTACACCGTCACCATGGAAACGGTATAGTGAGTCTTCACTATTTCAAAATTTAGAGAGCACAATCGCTTTACCTTGCTATTTAAACTGACTCAAACTTAATATCAAGTAGTACAATACCGCGTCTTATCAGCCGCGAGGAACCGCCGCAAGATCCCGCCAACGCCACCGAGCAATTTCCACCCTCGCATCGCTCCGCGTGCTATCATTCCCCTTTGTCTCGATCTTCCTCTCGCTTTCTCCATCTATCTCCATCTCCGCGGCGCATTATTGTACATAATATCCGCGCGCGCAACCGACACAATCCCTATATATAAAGCATGAGCACTACTGCAGCACCAGCATCAGCAGCAGCCATAAAGTTCTCTCTCTCTCTGTCTCTTGGTCGCGGACGTGGACGTGGACGTAGACGTGGACGTTCAATATATATATATATAGGCATATATAGTAGCGCGCGAGAGTGAGCGGCGCGCGTGTTGGCAGAGCTCTGGCCCTAACCTATATAACGCGCCGGCCAGAATATATAATAAGTATGCGCGCTCCGACGAGCTGTACCTATGGGCGGATAGATAAGTAGATGGATAAAGCCGATATATAGGTGTGGGCAGATGGATAGATTAATGGATTTCGATCCGATATGAGCCCCTCGAGCTGAGGCGGCGAGCAAGACGAATGGATGCTGCTCTGTATGCGCCTATTTGAAAGTGTGCGTGTGTGTGCGTGTGTGTATGTGTATGTGTGCATATATGTGTACGAGTATGTATGTAATTTGTATATTTATATATATTTGTGTATATGGGTGTGTGAGTATGAATGAGGCACACATTTGACACATTATATGTGTGCGTGTGTGCATATGTATGGGTATACGTGTGTGTAATGAAAGTGTAATGTATGATTCTCATGTATGTGCATACGTGCGTGCATGAGTATGTGTAAATATGTGTATGAGTAGGTATGCCCGTATGTGTAAATATGTGTATATATTGTACATGTGTGAGTATGTGTGTAAATATGCGTATGAGTAGATATGCCTGTATGTGTAAATATGTGTATGTATTGTACATGTATGTGTATCTGTGTAAATATGCGTGTGTGTGTGTGCTTGTAAGTATGTGTGATTTTTTATTTTAACAGTATAGGACGTCGATCGGTTCGTGTTGGAGCTACCTTGAAACGATCTACTGTCGATCATTTGACTTAAGGGCACTGCACACTAATGCTCCGTCGGCTTTGTATATGTATGAGATTATTATATTGGTTAACGGACTGCGGCACGATCGAGCGAATTTTTAAGGTTTTTCCCGAGGCTCGGAGAGCGCATGATGCATTATATATATACATGGGAAAGTTGTGAATTGTCTCGATGAAAGGATACTCGACTTGGACGAACAATGGATGATTGAATCGAGAATTAAGTCTTAATTAGGGATTCATGTTATATTCGCGATAAAAGCTTTGATTTATGATGAGCGCTGATATGGCTTTCAGAGTGATTTGCGTGGAGAAATTGCTCGTGTCTATCGTTTAAATGCAGAAAGAACTATACAAGTTCGTTTATTATTTTGATTGATGGTAACGCAATGAATTGCACATTTTTTAGTGCAAAATTGTGTGAAAAAGCATTATTCTTGTCTATAAAAGGAACCGAGATTAACAATAATTCATTGCGATAATTTTAAAAGGTATGTTCCGTGAAAAATTTATCCTTTCGATTTCTTTCGCTTTTATATGTTCCAAATTTTCACATCTTTGTTTTCGTTAAGAACGTAAGTCATATCGTACTCATAGATTAAAAGATGTAACAATTTAAAATTTGTTTAACTATCTTTAGTAAAAAAAATATTTTTAGGAAAATATAAATTTTACGTGCACCTTGAAAGTAATATAAATATTTTGAAGTCCTATTAATAATATAAGAACAAAATGCAAGAAGAAGCATTTCAACTCATGAAAAAAGTTTCCTTTTAAATCAGTTTTCCAAAACTCCAGAAATTTCTGTTGGCACCGTCTGTCTCTGAGAGGGCGAAATATGCAAATCTTTGGAATTCCACATAAAAAGCCATTCCAAATTCATAATCGGTCGGATTTAAGCAAAAAAACAACAACAACTTCTAACTTTATTATTCAGCATCATCATCGAATGCATAATGACGATACTATCACAAATTCTTCCAATGGAAAAAAAAAATCTCGTAATCGAGAAGGCTACACTCGCGCACGCCGTTCCAAAAGTGCACGCCACCGCTACGCGATTATTTATAGTCCGCGTTGGGCAATTATGCAAATGTCGAGTACGAAAAAAGCGCGTATCTTTATATATCGCGCGAGTTACGGCCGATCCACGCGCTGAATCCGTAATCAGTCCATCTGTTCTTCTTCTTCTTCTTCTTCTTCTTCGTTTTCCTCTCTCTCTCTCTGTCTCTGTGTTCCTCTTCGCATAGCGGATTTCAGTCGAAAGTTCGCGTCCTTCGCGCCGCTGCAGACGAAGCGGCGTCAAAACTGCTCCGCGCGCGTCTTCGTCGCCGATTGTGTCATGTGTAACCTACCTGCCTTGCGCGCCGGGCGCAATTTCGCGTGGCCGCCGCCGACGCGTATCGACGCATCGCATCTGTCTTTTCGGCTCTTCGCGCGCGGTGTGCATGCGTGCTTTGTGTAATTTGCGAGGGGTCGACGATTTGGACGGAATGTTTGAAAAGTTTGCGGGAGTGATGGAGTGGTCTGCAGGAACGTTATTTTGAGAGCCAAGAGCTTTATTGTTACCTGGGAGTGAAGTGTATAATTATTCCGTAGTAATTATAGCTATATTATTTGAATCTTTTTGGTCCCGTTTTTATGTTATGTAAGGAAGTCCATTCGCTAGGTGCTGATTTAACGTGAAATAAATGGTGCTTCTTGGGGTATGTGTAAGAAAGGAGGATTGCCCATGAATGTGTAGTAAGTTGACAAACGCAGGTAAGTGTACAAAACTAACTCTATTGTTTTTAGCTTTTAAAAATATGAAAAAGAAATAAAAATTAATCTGAAGAAGGAAAGGTGAACTTAAAGAAACGGAATAAATTTCTATAAATTAAGTGAAATAATCAAGATTTTATCAGACATTCAGTAGTAAAAATTCAGAAAATTTACTTTTTTAAATGTTTTTCACTTCATGCAGAAGGAAAGTTTTGTTTACATGTTTTTAAATTGTACAGATCATTCATGCTCATATCAGCTTCATAGGTTCTTTATTAACGTATTAGCATGGAACCAACATGGGCATCCATGAGCATCCTCCTTTTTTTATGCTATCCAACTGATAGAGATATAGAAAATATTCAATTTTGTGTTGGCCATCTTTATCACCTTTATTGATATTATATACATAATAATAATTATTAGCAATTGTAATTTTAAACATTCATTTTTATAATTTGAATGAATATTAAAAATAAATATTCGGAAAATTATGCTCAAGCTTCTACTAATATAGTACACAATTATTGAATTATATGTCGTTGGTATCAAAGTGTTAAAGATTTTTAGAGAATCCTCCTTATAGTATTCATCCTTGATAAATATTTATAATATACGAATAATAATTCATTAATTAATATATTTGAATATAGTTGAATTTTAGACCGGAAGAAAAGTGTATGCATATAACACTTGAAACGTCATCATGTTATAACATTAATTAAAAAAAATACGTTTGTCTAAATATGCTACCAGAACTCTTTTAAATATCTATTATTAAAATTTAAAAAAAATTAAACTTAAAAAATTAAACTTCTGGTATCAGAGTATGTAAACGTCAAATCTTTTGCAATCAGAAGAAAAAAAGCTAGTAATATTTACTGGATGCTCTGGTAGTACACAGTTCATTTGGAGTTATCAGGTTTATTAGTAAAATTCACTATTCTATTGTAATGTTAATAAATGCTTTGACTAAAAATAACTATTTGTTATAGAAACTCAATATAATTTAAAACTGAAATATATTTAAAAGTTGATTTAATAAATATTCTGATTTTAATCTTTAACTTTTAACTTAATTCATAATCGTTAGTTAACAGAACTAATATTTAGTCTGAAGAAAATTGACTTTTTTTAACCGTATGAGTACGTTATCAAAAATTTCTTAGTAACTGTGACATTGAAAAAATTAGATATACCGATTTTGCACTACTAGAATCTTTAGTACTTTTTTGGTAACATACACTTTTTATTTCTTTTAGATAGCTATATAAAATTATAATAAAAAAATAAGTATTATATATAAATTAGATATTGTTTATCAAAATAGTGTATTTTAATTGCTATAATTGTTTTTAAGATTCGAATACACCTGTAGGGCCTCGGTCATTACTGTGCTTCAATCAAGGCAAGGGAGACACGAAGCCACTAGTGAAACGAAATTACTATAATACATGGGGCTTCCTTCCTTCCTTTTTCTCATCAGCGCGGCTGCGTCGACGAAGACAAACAAACGAAATCTCGCGCGGCGACAAAGCTAACAGGCAGCGAATCCCTCACTATTTATAACGTCACGTCGGATGACCGTAAGCGTATCTCAAAATAACACGTCGTTAAAAACTGCACTTGACATACGAAAGATGTATATTTTTTCGAGCAGTCAATGCATAACGTTCCGAGTGAATTATTCGATTAGATAATAATAGCAGGTCTCTGGTCTTAATGTTTACTCTAGATTTGCTTGTAAAGTTTCTTTCGTACAGCATTTGGAGTGATTAATTCGATTAGGTAATAATAGCAGTTTTCTGATTTTTATATTTACTCTAGATTTGTATGTAAAGTTTCTTGTTACTGTAAATATGGGAGAATCATTTCGGATTTCATATTTTACTTGATTTATGATTTTCGCTTTTTAATAATTTCCTTTTTATAACGAATACATTTTTTGTTTTAATTAAATAAACTACAATTTCATATATAATATGCATAGAAAAAGTTTAAATTTATTAATTTATTTTGTTATGCATTGATAAATATTTTATCAATAATTATAAGCATTTATAGTTGTCCCTATTATTTAAAAGAATAATATATTTTTATAAACCTTTTAATTTTTATGTAGGTGTTCAAACTAAGCCGAATGTTATTACTAATAGCGTAGTAGATATAAAGAGGCACGTCTCTTAATGAATGTAAAATATGTAAATGTAGATAATACGCTTATCACAGAATAACCAAGATCAAATCTATATTTTTCTGTAATTTATCGGCATTGTTTACTATTTTATTTTATCCTCGCTTATTAAACTTGTAAGTATACCTATCACAAAGATTAAATTGTTATTAATGTATGCGTTTTATCTGTAGAAAAAATATATTTACACTTTACTATAACTGAAAATGAATTAGTACCAGAAAAATGTTGGGCTTGTGCGAATAAAGAGAATTACAATAATTATAAAATGTATTTGTTATATAATAATAAATACCAGTATATTCAGAATTCAATTCTTATTTGTAAATGTGTATTTTGTCAGTTCAGATTATATATAAATTTGTTGATGATAAGAGAAAACCCGTTTTACAATTTCTATACTTTAAGCAATAAAATAATATTATATCTCAACTTATGGTATATTGTGCATTATATAACTATACATTTTAAGTAGTATAAACAAAAATTACTTTTCCAAATCCAATTACATACACACTTCTATATAGCAAACAGCAACAAAGTAATAGCAAAAATCAATTAAATCTACTTTGTACAAACGCAAAATAAAACGAATCACCGTCCACCTAATCAAACTACGTACGTAATTTTGTATTCCCTTTCAAATACTACGCATATAATGATCATAAGAGCGGCCGGCAACACGTGCCCGTCTGCGGAGTCACGTAAGAAAACAATAAATTGTCTTGAGCGATCGTTGAATTATTCCGAGTTTACGAGGATCGCGCGCATAATGACTTTTCACGCATGTATACACATCACGATAATACCCCGCCCCGCATCGCATCACTTCGATTTCGCCCGAACGAAAAGTCAGCAGAAACCTGTTTGTCGGACACTCTTCGCAGGGGACACGCCTCGCGCGTAACGTACAATCGACGCGATTCGCGATAAAAAATAAAGCCCGAATGACGACAGATATGATACGAGAGATATTGCGGATCTACGATTTTTTCCTCTACTCTCCGGATCGATCGATCGGTCTTTTATCTGAAGAGTGTGCGCGCGTATTATAGCCGAGGCGCTAATGAACGGCTTGGGAGGGGGGAAAATTGTATAGTTTACGAGACGAATGAGAAGAGTCTCGTGTGGTGCGCTTTTTGTTTGCACATGTGAGTTTTATTACGGTAATTGAGGAATGTTCCCGAGCGCGGGAAATCGATTGGCGACTACACGTGTTTGAAGAACACCTGTTGCTTCTATGTTATCTGTATATTATAGCATAGCTGCTTTCGTCATTGATTTACTGTGCTTTTAATAGTATATAGGAAATTTCGTACTAATAATTTGCTCGTAATGAAGTATAACCACATTCCATATTTAGTTACGTGCAATATTACGAGTTAGCTATTTTTAATAAAAGTATTATTATTGAATGACAGATCACGATTGTATAAAGAATTACTTTAGATTTAATACTATTGGTCATATATCAATGCTTTAAAAAAAAAAAAAAAATATATATATATATATATATATATATATATATATATATATATATATATATATATATATATATATATATATATATATATATATATATATATATATATATTATGAATAATTTTAATAAAGAATATTTTTTATTTATATTACAAAAATAAATGAAAAACGATGATAAGACGCAAGCCAAAGATTACGTTGTAATAGGTATATATTTAACTATTAAAGATAAAGTAATACAGGCTCTGCAGACCGGGTAAAGCACAGGCTTTATCGGCAGATTAATTATTGCTATACACTTGAACAGTAGCTGTTGGTGAAACTAATTTGGGTTTGAGTATTACCCTTTATTTAAGTATACATGCTGTTTATAGTACCTAAAATACTATTATTTTATGTATCATAGTTTCAGTTTAGAATTAAATTATTTAAAAAATTATTATTTAATTACTTATAAATACTTAGTTCCAACGCAAAACAAATGAGAACTTATAAAATGTAATTTTTTTCTTCAAATAGTACCTACTATAAATGTTCTGATCAAATATTATTAAATATTGAAGATCGAAAGCATTAACCGAAATACAAACAGTTCAACAAACTTTAATAAATGTGTTTAATAACTATTTATAAATGTGTGAATTAACTCAATAATAAATATGTATCAAATTATACTGAAACTTGTTTTTCTTATTTCTTCGATCGTACGATGCTCGATAAAATAAGCTCGTCAGAAGACCTATCAAACCGAACTTCTCAAGAAAACAATAACAGTTCTTTGTGCGTCTACGCTTTTTTTCTCTTTTTTTTATAAACGCATGAACTGCATTGCGCGTCTTATTGACTCTCATGGACTCTTCTGGTGCTGCGAACCGAAGTGCGTTTAGACGCAATGGTGTTAATCTATTTATCCACTCGCCGACAAAAAGAACGCGTGGCGTGAGTCACGTTCGATGAATTCGTATTTAAGGGACCTTCATGAATTCACATATGTTTTGCATCCTCTATTTTTTACGATTTTTCATTGTATCTACTTTGGAAGCAGGTATGGTATATTCATTTTATATGTGAATTCATTTGAGTTTAATAAAAGCAAATTTACTTGAACTTTAGCATCATGACATATTAAGTTATTCAATGTAATAAGCATGCAAGCAGATGATAAGAAGTATTTTACAACTTCAATAACTCATTGTTTCATTTTATATCTTTTTATCTGTAGTATTTTATCAAACGAAATTTATATGTTTAACTTAATACGTTTCTGTTTAGCATGGTGATTTTTCTCACATCTTTAAATACTTGCTGATTATTGATATTTTTCTTGTATGTTTTGACAGTTTGAATTAATTTTTGAAATCAATAAGTTCATTAGATTTGAACTCAGTTTAGAAGTTCATAATTTTTGTCAAGAGAATAAAGTTTATAACAAAATATTTAAAATGCATTATTCAAAATATATTCTATAAATTAATTTCTGGATCAATTAATTATGAAAAAATTTATTTTTTATTGTACTTTAATAAAAACATTTGGATATTTCATCAAATGATATTTAATCAAATTTTTTGTAATTGTTAATTTTTGTGGAAGTATTGGAATAGTACTTATATAATAAAAAGGTTGAAAGGAGGTCAGTAGAATGAAAAGACAAGTCTGCATGTAGATTTTATATCAAAATATATTTGTGCATAGACAAGATGACAACCGTGACAGGTAATATCGTACCCAGTATGCGTCGTCGTTCGTTCTCATGCGCAATCGCTCTCACTCTCTCTCTCTTTCTCTCTCTCTCTCTTTCTCTCTCTCTCTTTCTTTTCCGCACACACGCGTATTCGCTTCCGCACTCATTCATCTCATCAGCATCAGGCGCGTGAATCTCGGCATCGGCTTCTCGATGATCTTCGCAAAAATATATATATATTTTTAATATATATAATATAATATACATAATATAACCTCTCTTTACATATATATTTTACTTTTTTTTTTAATATATCTGTAATCTAATTTTATAATCTCACTCGCTCGCACACAACAGTCAACAGTCGAACGAATGATTAAAATGAAGCCCGCTTCACACGTTACGGTAACTGAATTCGGGACAAGTGTGGTCCCAGGTAACGCCGCCACGATATTTCCCTCCTCCTGCGCGTGTCATTATTTTTTTTTTTGTACATTTTCTATATATTTTTTTGTATTAAGTGCTTTAACGTATCAGCAATACGTACGTACATCAGACGCAATTTACAAATTATCTTTTCTCTCTCTCTCTCTCTCTCTCTCGCACACTCTCACTCTCCAATTATTTTTTTCTGCTTTCTCACTTTACTTCGTCCTCGTGTTCCAATAATGCACACGCCATCCAATTGTCATTTAGAAAAATATACATATTGTAGATCTCCGTCGAAAAGTCTCCCCTACACAACAATCGAACTTTAATTTTACGAATCACATTGTACTTTATTTAAAAGGCTTGCAAGGGCCGCGCAAAAGCTACATTATTATCTCGCTGTACAAAATCGGTGTCGCCGGTTTGCTTTACATACACATACTTCGTTGTATTTTTCGTTTACAGAAACAAAACAAAAGGTATACGGAAAAAAAAACGAGGTTACAAATGTTTTCGCGTAGCGTCGAGGGGACGAACAAAAAAATTAAAAGTAAATCGTACGCGCGCGAGGGAGGAGAAGCAAGGCTGGAAAATTAAAAAGAGATCTCGAAAAAGAAGGTACACGCCTCGCGCTCCGCGACGGAGTCGAAGAAAGTCTCTCGTCCCATCGTCCCGAGCAGCGAGAGCGACTTTAGTCTAATTAATCCTTATAGCGTTATCCTAATGACCGTATCTAATCACAACGCCACGTGGAAGAGCCTTAAAAAGGGCCTCCGTTAAAATAAAAAGAGTCGCGCGTCGGGGGGCCTGGAATCCACCTCCCCCGACCCTATCATTATAAAGTCCGTGTGCTAGTCTCTTTTTTCGTACTTGTAATGTGTCTTCAGTATTTTCCATTTCTTATAAATTATTGTCGCGTGTACTCGTGTGTGTATGTGAATGTGTGTGTCTACGTATTCGTTTGTATTACGTATATGTAACATCCGCGCGTTCCTCGTCGCCGAGAAACAACTCCGGAAGATAGACCATAAGTATACCTTGTGTCGGTACATAAAAAAAAGAACTCGAGACTCGATGTGAGCGTACCAAAGTGTGTGTACATCGGAGCAAAAGCGCCCAGTCTTAAGAACAAAACAAAAAGTATTAACGTTGTGATACGAGAGAAGGTACAAGAGAGTATACGCGAGGGCTCCGCGGAGGCCCCCGCGCCTATTTATTCTTCGCAATTATTTCATGTCTATTTATACAAAAAAGAAAAGGGCCGCGCGAGGGTGGCGATGACCGCGAATCCGTACGTCTCCCGCACTACCCTCCCGTCGAACAATATCTACAACACCGATACCCCCCGAGAGATCGCGCGAAACTCCACGCGCGAGTCTCTCCAGAAACACCGAAACAAAGAGACAAAAAAAAAGAAAAAAAAACAAGAACCAGTAGCGCCGCGAGAGAAAACGCCCTTGCGATCGTCCACCCTCGGCCCCTTTAATACAAATAACGCTTATAAACAACGACCATTGAGAGCGTCCATTGCAATCGACGAACAAGCGTTGTAACACCCGCTCCCTCGATCCCTTCAAAATCCGCACTTCTCGGGGCTCTGCGATCTTCGATCCATGCGGCGCTCGTTCCAATATAGCCGGATTTCCTTTGGAAGCTCCTCTGCCCCGGTGGTCCCCACCGTGCCGGATAGAATAAGTATGACGAGCCATCGTTTATTATACTTCGCCCTTTGCCTGATACAAGCGTTCGCGCCTATATGCGAGCGGTCCTCTGCTACATCGGCGGTCCGCCCACGTGCTGCTGGAACTGATCGATGTGCCTGGAGATCTCGCGCTGCAGCTGCTCCGGCAGCACCCCCACACTGCTGAAGAGCGACCTCAGGACGTTCAGCTCCTCCGAGAGGATCTCCACCTTTTTCCTCAGCACGTCGTTCTCCTTGACCAGGTGCTTGACTCGCTCCTCGGTCTCGCGGGAGCGCACCTTCGCCTTCTCCCTGCTCTTCCTCACGGCAATGTTGTTGCGCTCGCGGCGCCGCCTGTACTCGTCGCTGGCCTTGTCCACGGATTTCGACTGCTTGCGCGAACTGACCGCACCCGGCATGCCGCTCGAGCCCCCGTGGTGGTGAGCCATGACGGGCTTCATGCCACCCGGACCGCGTCCCTGCTGCTGCTGCTGTTGCTGCTGCTGCTGCTGCTGCTGCTGCTGGGGATGGACGCCCGGGTGGCCGGGCAGGGAAGTCGGCGTGCCGAGGGTCGTGAAGGTGGGCCCGCCGTTGGCGAAGGGCCCCGCCGGGCCACCCTGGGCGGGATTGTAGCCACCCGGGGTGTACTGCTGGCAGTGCCTGCGGTAGTCCGCGGGGTCGAGGGGCTCCTCCTTGATGCTCGGCGACTCGCTGCTCGAGCTGTTGCTGTCGCTGCAGCTGTTGCTGCCGTGGTGGTAGCTGGCCGCGCTGTGGACCGGCTGGGGCATGTAGGCCAGGGCCGAGGCCCTCGGGTAGCCCGAGGGATTGTTGCTGCCGGGCAGTCGGGCGTGCTTGACGCTGGCCCCGTTGTTGTTGCCCCCGGCGCCCAGCATGTCCAGCAGGCCATCGTTGAAGTGGGAGTCGTCGATCAGGTGCTGCAGGTCCAGCGAGATCTCCGGGGTGTTGAGATCGGTGAGCTCGCCGGCGGCGGCGCAGTGCTCCGCGTACTGTTGGTGAAGAGTGGCTTTTGAGGCCGATACTTTGCTAACGCCATTCGTTTGCTGATTGTGATTTACCTGCAGGCTAGAGTTATTGTTGTTGTTGGGGTTGTTGGCGTTGGCGTTGTTCGTGTTGTTGTTGTTGTTCTGGCCGAGGAGCTGATTGGTCTTCTTGAGCTCGGCCTGGAGCTGCTGCTGGCCCACGACTTGGTGGGCTTGCGTGTCGTACATGTTCGGTGACTCCATCATCGCACACTAAGTCTTCCGGTTATCCGGCATCAAGCACACATCACGAGGGTTAACGGGCTAGCGACGGAGTCCTTGGCTTTCGGGGCGGGCGGCCGGCCCCTCGGATCGCTGTCGACCGCTAGCGTAGTCGTCCCAAGTCCTTCTTTTCTTTGCTACGAAAGTAACTCTCGTGTTTCGATTTTTTTTGCACAACAAGCACAGTTCGACGATTCAACAAAAAATCACTTTAGTCGCCGTGGAACAACAGGTGAACGATAGCAATAAAAAAAAAGAACAGTCACTCGAAAATTCTTAATTTTCAATTCTAGCTCTTTCAGCCGTGCGTATACTTGTCAGTCCACCACCTCGTTCACGGAGCAGACGAGAAACTGCGGCACGCGCGGTATACACGAGAACACACTGCAACTCACGTGGTACCAATACGCATATATATAAAACCGAGCTTTAGAAGAAAGAAAAATCTGTTGTACAAGTCCTCCGCTCGGTATACAGCACTTATTAGCGTGCACACCGTCGGCGCATAGACAGAGACAGAGCGAGCGTGGCACGGAGCAGAGCGGCAACACGCAAGTGTAGAAACGATCGGCAAGTGCCTCTCACGAGAGTTGGCGCGCGACTGAGCACCTCCGCGTCATGTCGCAAGCTTTCAATGTGGTAGCCTGAGCGCCGGAGCGCGTGTAGCCGTGGACTAGCCGGCCAATCGGGCGCCCTCTCTCGCTTATCCCCTCTCTCTCTCTCTCTCTCTCTCTCTCTCTGGCTCCGTGTAAGCTGGGCCTCCTCCTTCTTCTTTCGTTTTGTCGAGGCGCTCTCTCGCACTCTCTGTAGGGTATAGAGTGGCTTAGGCTCTTCTCCTCCCCCGCGCGCGAGAGTTGTAGATAGTGTAGGTACTAGTCATCCTCTGAGCATGGTACCTCTCTCTCTCTCTCTCTCTTTCTGTGTCTATCGCTGTCTGTTTTTATCGAGTCTCTCCTCACTCTCTCTTTTGTTCTGTGTTTCCTATGCGCGAGCTGTGTGTTTCTTGTTTCTACTTTTCACTTTTTTTTTGGGTAGGTTTTTTGCGTCGGACTTTTGCTCCGTTTTCTTTTTTGGAGGATTGGACTTTTGTGGTAGGGAGTTTGATACTGTTTGAATGTATTAACTTTTTTTGGTAATAAATTGTTTAGTTATAATTTATTATTTGAATACACGAATTTGAGCTTATAATTCGTTTTACACGGTTTATAAATGAGCTTTCAATCGTCGTGCCAAAAATGATGCTATCCTTGCTACTTATCTATTGTATAAGTAACTTTTTACTTTTTCTGTGTTATAACTTACTGCCAAGATGACCTAAATCTGATTTCAATCGGCATCGCATTTTCCATGCTAGTAAGTACGTATAACGCTTTGATGTTATCTTGTCAACTATTATTTCCTTGTTTATATTCACTATCATTTTTATTTACCTCTTGTTGGTCCCAAGGCTATTTCGTAATTTCTTTTTATTTACTAACTTATTCACATATTAATTCATTATCATCCCATATTCGGTATTTTAATGGTCACGTAAAAGAATGAAACGAAACAACGAAGAATTTGTCAAGTAAAAATAAAGAAGACAAATTTTACTAATCAATAAATAAAATCACTTAATAATTCAAACTAAAATTATTAACTCTTTTCTGTGGTGAGAAATAATTCTTAATGACATTATTCAAAAGACGATCAAAATATATTAAAAAATTACAAAAGAACTCTTGTTTATTTTTTTAATTTTATATAACAATTTGAACGAAAAGATTCTTAAACGGTCTCCAAAGGCTTACAAATAATACTTATTCATTACACAAAAAAAACAAACTTCAGAATTTAAAACTAAAATACTCTAAAATACGCGTTTATATTCTACGCGCTGACTTAGAAATTATCGCGCGACGTTAGAATTGAATTTGGTCTCGCTCTCGCCTTCCTATATTATGCCGCGCTAGCGCGCGCGCTGACACGCTGATGTCGCCTCTCTTGGCGCTGCACACAGCATCTCGCGGGGCAGGAAAAGTTTTGCTCTCTCGCCTTTCTTAGGCGCTATTTTTAGGAGCGCATAATATACAAGTGCGAGCGAAAGCCCGAAAATCGACTGGCCAGCAGGTTTTGCCCGTGCACTTTTGGACCTAACGGAACGAATCGTCGTAAATGTTCGAAAAGTCGGTAAACTCGGATTTACGCATCGAACGGACGTTGAGAGAGCAGAATAGAAATTCAGACGTTACCGCGAAATATTTGTTTTTTAATTTAAATCCGACTTGAATATTTAATTATTAATAACGTATTTATAATTCATAAATTTACTGTGTTATCTGTGTTTTGAGATATAAAGGGTTAAAGTTTTTAATTTCCATTTAAGCTAATGTTTAAAAAATTCATAAATAGTTGATAGGTCACTTATTTTTACACTTTCTTGATTTTTTGTAGTTTTATCTGAAAATATACTATGTATGGATACTAAAATCGCTCAAAACTCAATTTTATAAAAAAGTGGACTTAAGTCGTTTTTCCGGGAGCTCACATACATATTATAAAGATTAAAACAATATAAGATTCGCAATATTTTAAAAGCCAGACAGAAAACCGTTTTTTCCGTAAAAATTTGTCATATACTTCATGCAACTAGTAAGTAGAGCTTTAATAAGTAAAAAATAAATAAATAGACAACTAATAAACATACACTTTAATAAAGTGAAAGAATTTACACTCCGAAATGCCTTTCATTTTAATTTTAAACAATGTTTGTCTTGTGTACATTTAAATAATACTATACCCGTCAATAATCGACCTCTCTATCCAACGTCATCAATCGATCGTCGTCACGCGAAAATTAATTCTAATTCAGGCTACTGCCGATAAAGCGTCTCCCAGGTGTACTTATAACTGCATCGACTGCAAAGAACCAACACGCTCGCAGTCGCTCAATCAAGTCCGCACGAGCTCCGAAAATATATACGTACACGATAGAAAAATGCGCGTAGAGGCGCACGAACTGTTTAATATAATGCCAATTCGACATTGCGCGAGGTTGCGCAATCGCGGGTAACGCCGAAAAAGGTTGTCTCGCGCTCTTTGCTTATCTCGCATTTCATGTCATATGTGCGATACGTGGATATACTATGCACAATATAAAAAATAGGCCCTATATGCACGTTCAAAGATTATGCGGTTATTTCACCTTGCTCTTGTTTTATTTTTCACTTCATCGAAAGTGTGTTATATTTTGTGTTCATGTATAAGGAGGATGCTGTAAAATTTTGGCGAAGATGGAGCGAAACTTTCTTTCTAATTTTTTATTATAGATTATCTTAAGTAATTTTTTAGAGTTCCTGGATAAATGTTTGACTCCACTACTATGGTAATTATATTAGATTAGAGTAGCAGAACTTAATGAAAGCCCTGCGGATTGATATAGTCTTCTCTGAAGTGCATGATGCGTTTTCATAAAGCTAGAAATTCTATAAAATTCCGTGTACATACTTAACTTTCATAGAACTTGTTATAGAACTTAATTATTGCTCCGAAACAAACCTGAGTAGAATAACATTTCAAAGTGGCCCAAAGTCACCCCGGTTTACGGTCCTATAATATAAGTCCAACGTTATAAGAAAACAATACATAAAAAATTTGTCAGCATTCTTAAGAATCACGAACAAGATTTACAAGCATAAAAGTAAGTTAAATCTGCCGTTAGGTAAACTCGCCGGTAAGACATTCGCGTCGCACGTTTTTGAAATAGAGCGACCTCATTGGTTAATTCCCGTAAATCGGAAAATGTCATTGGAGCATTTCAAAAAACGTTCGACGCGAATATCATACCAGGCGAGGGTACACCCTACACTTGCTGATTTGCGCGCCCTTTCCGGCAGAGACAACACCTACGCGTTGCTCGCCGAGGGGGCGTCAGCGTGCATTCCGATTGGTCGGCTCGTCGAGGGTGGCTGCCGCGCCACCACCTCCGCCATTTCCAGTCCCTGTGTCAGCCCGCAGTGGCCGCGCGCAAGGGCGAATCGCGCGAGCCTCATCCTTCCCCGCGCGCAGGCCACTCCTACCTTACCTTGATGTGTGTATATCGTACCTTGTGTACATCCATTCTTGCGGGCTCCTTGCGTCTGCTCTTCGTGTATATATATATGCGGAGAAGCCCTTTGCATTGCATCGTGCTGTTTCTGGACTTTGAGTCATTGGTGGAAGAGTGTGAAGAGCATTGGAATTTCTTTTTTGGTTGTAAGGGGTAGGAGGTAAGGGTGTGTAATATGCGCGTATAGAAGTTTATCTTTGGTTTTTTGAAAAAGAGATATTTTATAATTTCAGGGTTAGTGTCTTTTGTTAGATAAGAAAAAGTTGATATTGGTGAATTTGATGTAAATGAAAAGTATTGAGGCGTGTCATAGCTTATTTCTGATAACAATGCGTGGGTCTGAAGTTGTATCTTTCAAATATTTATGTGGGTTGTTCGTTCGATAGTAGAATGCAAAAAATTTATCACTATGGCAGATTTTTATTTAATTTCAATTATTTATAATAATTTATTTATTTAAAAACTGCAAATATTTTTCATAATATAAATAATTAATAAGGTAGAGGAGTCTATTTCTCTCGATATGCCAGTTCAAGGTACAAATAACGCAAAATGTTGTATTGGTTGTTGATAATAATTAACTAAAAATTCAGGTAATTGAATTGGTTCCTCCATCCTACATTCTATTATTTTTAGCAAAACATACATGAATTTATTAATAATGATAATTCAATAATAATTGTAGAATTGATTTCAATAAAGAAAATCATGATACCATCATCGGTAAGATAGGAATTTGAGTACCGCGCGTGATCACAAAAATTCGGTCGAAATCAGCAGTCGATAATGCAGCAACATACTCAACCGACTGCCAATAAAATATCTACTTACCATAAATCGATAAAACGCCTGAAAAGAGCCTTACCGGCATCTAACGTCCCCACCGCGCATCATCACGTCCTTCTCACCAATCTCACCCACCGCGAAATGACACGGTACTTTCCGATTTCTGCCGAGCGCATCCGATCGCCACCGAGTCATATGTACGTGTTTCCCCTCTTCTTCAGCTACTGCTGCTCGCACACAAACAAGATCCCGAATTTCCCATACATAATAACGTATCCTGATTCCTGCGCCAAGCTACACATACACACACACACACGAACTCACGTTCGCCGCAAAAACAAGCCTCAAGGAAGCGATCGAGCAAGAAACAAAGACAGACGTATACACAGGCCGCTGTGAAGTAACAGCGAGAGCGAAAAGAGAAAAACGAACCACGCGGGAGAAGAAGAAGAAGGAGGAATAAAGAGTGCGCCGAGGAGAGCGAGGCATATCGGTACCGCTATAAGCACGCAGAAAACCTTCATCTTCGCAACCTTTGTATATACACACGCACACGCGCACACTCAATCTCTCTCTCTCTCTCTCTAACTCACCCACACTCGCAGTGCGTTAGCGCACACAATTACACGGATCGCGTGCGTGCGTGTGGCAGAGGCAAGCAGAGAGTCGTGTGTCGTGCTCGAAAAAGTGTTGCGTGCTATTGCTATATAGCGCGAGAGAGAGAGAGACTGATCAAGAGAGAGTATATATACGAGTATAGAGAGCTTCGGGCTTTTTCGATAATCTCGCTCTCTCTCCCCCCCGCGCGCAGGGCTGCTTTTTTCTCTCTCTATATACACTAGTGCAGAGAGCATTAGGTAGTTAGTATAGCCTCTAGCTGTGTAAGGCCCGCAAACGTCGACACTCGCACCTGCTGGCTCTTTCTCTCTCTCTCGAGAACGACGAGGAGGAACCTTCGGACGGATACTTGCAATCGCGCGCGCGGCCGCGACGTCGACGACGAGGAAGAGGTGAGAGGAAACTTTCGATGTATTATTATACCTATACGCGATGTGTGTATTGTTCATTTGCGCGTGCGGAGGGAGAGAAACGCCATGGGGGTTTATTGTTGACGGTGTATATATGCGCGCGCGCGCGCTCGCGACCGTTGATTCATTTAGTGGATTGTATAGTGTGTATACTTCGAGGGGGATCCGAGATTCTGGGTATATACTTACAGGGGGAGGATCGATCGGACGAACGCATTTTGATCCCGAGCTGTTTATTGATAAATATGAATGCATCGAGGGTTTCGGGATCTTTTCGAGTTCTGTGTGTCTGTGCGTCTGTGTGTGTGTGTGTGTCTTTATAACCTAGAAAACAACGGTCGGTGTGTGTGTCGCGCGCGCTCCAAGAGTCGCACAGATTCAGCTTCAGCTTGGCCTCGTTTCGTGTATATAGGATATAGAGCTCTCCTTTTGCGCGGTGGTGTGATTACGTTTTTCTCTCTCGTCGCTCTCTCTTTCTCTCTGTCTCTCTCTATCTCTCTCTCTCGGTCGTCATTAAAGAGAGGTTAGTTTTGGTAGCTAGAAGATGAGAGAGAAAGAGAGAGGATAGAGAAGAGAGAGAGAGAGAAGGAATGAACAATTTTAACGGTATCGATTGTTGGTACGGCGCCGTTTTATTTTTGTACACTTGGGAATTAGACAAAGAGAGGGCTAGGCTGAATATTATAATGCTTGACTGTGTTGGGTAGTTTCTGGTGATTTTGATGCATACTGGCAGATAGCAGAGTGTGTGTATTAGCTATATGTATATATAGGTGGTATCCCACCTGTGAATAGTAGATGTACACTTGTGAATGCAATAATGTATTAATGGACTTTTTCATTATGCAGAGGAGGATTGATTTTCAATAATTGCAGGTAGCAGCGGTTGTTACTCCAGTGGCTACTAAAATACCAACGCAAGCACAATGGCCGGCGAGCAGCAGCAGTTTTTTCTCAAATGGAACGACTTCCAGTCGAATATGGTGTCTTCGTTCAAGCATCTGCGAGACGAGAAGAGCTTCACAGATGTGACCCTGGCCTGCGACGGACAGACGTGTAAAGCACACAAAATGGTTCTGTCTGCCTGCAGTCCGTACTTTAAGTCTTTGTTAGAGGTAAGCTTTGCTTTTGTTAGTAAGCTTCTAATCAAATAAACATATCTTATGTAATTTGGTTGATGATCGAGAAAGAATTGTTGTTATCTTCATCTTGAAAAGATTGTTTATATTCAAGTATTCATGTATTACTGATAAGAATTCAATGATAATTAACCAGCACTTTTGTTGAAATGCATAAGCACTGATGCGTGTACTCATAAATGAGTCAAATGACTCATTTTTTCTTGATCATCGGTTTATATTTATGTTTATGTAACCAACTTAATCAAAATTTTCAACAAAAAAAATGTATTTTAGGAAAATCCGTCCAAGCACCCTATTATTATATTAAAAGATGTAGCATACAGTCACCTTCAAGCAATTTTAGAATTTATGTATGCTGGTGAAGTAAATGTATCACAGGATCAACTACCAGCATTTTTGAAAACAGCTGATAGATTGAAGGTTAAGGGATTGGCAGAAGCTCCTGGTGCCATTAAAAGAGAGGGTTAAGTCTTCACGTAACTAGTTGCGGTAAGTCACAGCTTAAATGTCTAAATACAAATTTATTAGCACAATTTTTTATATCGTTATGTAAGAATTGACGAACATGTTGAATAATATCTTTATCAGCTTTATTGAGAAATTAACTTTTGTACCTTTCTCAAAATAGTAGAAAACTAGCATTATGGAACACATTTTTCATAAAATTAAAATAAAAGTTAATAGATGTTTTAATTAATAATGATTAGTGCATTTTAGTGCATTTTGAATAGAATTTCGTGAGAGTTTCAGTAACTTTAGTAGATAGTTCTAAAAAATATAAACTTTTTCGAGATAAAGTACGCGATTTTTCATAAAGTGGCTTGTGCAAAACAATTTTCATCTAATTTCATTTTAATACTAATTTTTCAGATTTTATAGATCGATGTGCATATATTTGTATGTATATAAAAAATAATTCATTTTGCTAAAAAGTTCTAAAAAATATTTCAAGCATACATTTATTTTTTATGATTTTTAAACTCAAACTATGTTAAATTATGTAAAAAATCTACAACTAACTTTATAACATTGCTACTAATATGCAATACTATTTATGCAAACTATGTGTCTTGTTTTATAATTTATAAGTGATTTATTAAAATTTTGAAATTAATGTAATATTCATATTCTTGTTGAAAGTTGGTTATTACTCACATAAAATGATTCTTACGCAACGAAATAAATATTGCAGTTTACCTATTATTTTAATGACAAGCATAACATAAGCTTTATACTTTTCAGATATTTTGGAAAACGTGCGGACTGAGAATAAAGAGTGTAATGTTGTAAAGTGATTGCGTTAATACAAACAACACATACATGAACACCACACAAATTTTAACACACTTGCACTAAACACACTGACCTCTGGTTCTAGACTAGGATCAACGCAACCGTAATACTGTAACCCAACAACAATTCTACTTACCAAATCTCTCTTTAAAAGAATTTTTTTTTTAATCGAGCTCAAATGCGGCACTCGCGCTACCTGTTGATGTTTGTCTTGAACCCAATACTACTACAACCACAGTAATTATATTTTTCAAACAAATACCGCAGAAATACGAACGACTTATCACAATAGTTAAATGTATACATAAGCTGGCCGGGGTCGTTTTGTGAATCGCCGAAAGAATATATAACATTTATTTAAAGTAGTTCTTTTAAGCATACCATGTAATTGGATAAGTCTTTTTTTTAAACACTTGCGCTTTACATTTTGTTCCTGTCAGTATTTCCTTGTAATATTTTAAACTTTGCTACGGCGGTTGTGGTCTGCTTGGAGATATAGTTATATTAAGCTCCTTTTCTTTTATACACGATACGATTTACAAAATTCCTGGCCAACCGCTCATACAATTTTCAAGGCGTCTTTTGTTGTAAGTCGAAACGCTATATTTCTTGTATTTTCATTTGAAGCTCTGTGATCGTTTTCTTATTAAAACAAAGTTAATTTACAAAAATAAATGGACAACCCGGAAATATCTATCGAATAATTTAGCGTGTCGACTTTCAACGATTGCGGCTTCGTGTAACCAAATACTGCCAGTAATTGTCATTGGCGTATTCATATTATTACCGATAGACCAAATTTATTTATGATAATAATATATTGAAAGGTTGGTTGTCCTGAGCCGAGGGAAATGGATTATTGTAACATAAAGCGAGCAAATTTTGTAAAGCCGGAGCGCACAGTTCCTTTCTCCTCTTTAATAAGTACAGGACCATTGTAGAGAGAATTAAAAACGAACATTGTAGAAGAAGTGAGAGGGGCGAGGAAAAAAAAGTAAAACAAACGCGAAAAAAAATAAATACGTCGTCGAGTCTCGCATTAATTCGGAATCGTATCTGCTTTACGGATACATTTTGACAGGATTTTTTCGCGACATTCTACTTCGTGATAATTCTAATTTTTGATACTTCTTATAGGATTACTTCTTTGTGACTTGCTGACGAAGAAAATTGTTTCGAATCATTTTAACAATCTGTGAAACCTTCGGAGAAAAAACAATGTAATTTGCGATATACATATTTATATATATTGTCTAAGCAGCATTTTTTTTTAATCAAAACGCCGGTTGCCCAGAGAATTAATTGATGAGCCGACGTAACGACGCGTGTACTTTATAAGACGTAGAAGAAAAAGAAACGTCGCGGAGACGCATTTAGTACGAAGTCCGAAAAAGAACTGATTACTACTTCGTTCTTCGGAATGCTTAATTGTAAGCGTTGTTCTCGTCGTTAATTAAATGAAATAGATTCTGAAAATTCTATTAATAGCAATGTTTCATTGTAGAAACAATTGATCATGGTTAAAGTGATTGATTCCAGTTTTTACAATGACACGAATACGATTTTTTTCTTGTAACAAATTATGATTACCATTTGTCGAAAGTTATTTTTAAAGTCGAAGTATACCTTTGTAAAAGCATCGGTAAATGACTTTCCAGCACGATCGATTCGTTGTATTCTATATTTTAAGTTTAGTTTTTCTCTTTTATCAAGCCTACAAAAGATTTTTTTTTCTTTGAGAACTCGTTCTCGATTTTCTATACCCTTAACCTTTTACTGTCCCTGAACACGGTAATTTCTCTAATTAGCGTTACTTTTTGCTACTGACATGACTCGATGATGACTACGATTATGATATGAAGATGTTGAGATATAAAATAAATTGTGTAAATATATGAAAAATTTGTTTTTGTTTATTTTATTCCTCTTCTTTTCTTAATTAATATTTTCATCCATAAAAAAGTAATTTTTACAAGAATGTGTATCCAAAGAAAAGTTTAACAATAATTAGCATTCATTTCTTTATTTAATGCTCATAAAAAAACAAATTATATAAAAAAATACATTTAAAACAAGCTTTAGACACTTATGGCATATATTATGTAGATATTACTCAAACATTGTCACGAATTCAATTAAATAACATGTTCAATATATTGTATCAAATATAACTAACTTTATAATAATAAGAATGAAATTGTTGAATGATTGATGCAAATAATAATATGATCGATAGTGAATTTGGAAGATTATGTTCAAAATTACAGTAACAAAATTGTATAGTTGTAAATTTGTATAAAATCTGTATAAAATTATGATTAAAACTTTAACAGTGCAATTTCACCCATATACATGTATAGATACTTTCACATCATTTAGACATTTCTTGATTGTGACATACAAAAAATAGCGAATACGTTGATATAGAAATATTTTTTTACTAATTTCTGACTATTTCGTCCAAATATATTGGAATATTATAATCTAATCGATAATTAGAGATTCCATTTTTTTAGCATACAAAAAATAGCTAATGTTAATAATAGGAATATTTTAGTTTCTAATACTAATCTTAATTCACATATTCTACTGTGCTGAAATGTGAAATGTCATGAAAATTTTTTCTTGAAAATTATACAAAATCTAAGATCAAATCAAGTTCTTGTTCCTGCTGCTTTGCGAGTGTCTTAGACCTGTTATCACAATCTCATTCAGTCATACTTTTATCAAGTACTTAAGGTGGATCTGAAACATTGGAATAATTATTATAAGAATGATTAAATTAAATTAAAACCAACTATACATTTTACATAGTTTATATGTGACTATAAAGGCTTATGGTATAGTGTGCGCGATACATACTCCGAAGCTAGCCCTTGGTATTTAAAAAACAATAAGCCATATGCAATATAGCTGCGAATTTCACCCAATAGGAAAGCTTATAAAGACCTAATAAAAATTAAGACTTGGCATACCTATAAAAACAATAAATAGTACAGAATATCGCGGAAAATTTATCAACCCATCCTTGTTTAAAAAACTCCAGGTGGCATTCTATCTCAATTTTAGCTGAATTTTACCGAATTTCGCTGAAAATTAAGTTCTTTTATATCTGAATTTTGCGTATAAAACCTTTTTTTTTTATTAATCCAGTTATTTACGACTGCGAATATTAGCTGGATATCGAGCTGTAATTTCAGCTACATACCCTAGTGTAAATGATAACTGTGACAAGCGGCTTAAATTATTGTTATTATTTAAATAAATTAATATTAATATTAATTAATTTAAATAAATTCATTTTAATAAATTATTATTTATTGTTTAAACATAGTTTAAACTATGAAAACAATGTGAGTAAGTGTGAAAAAATGTGAAAATACACATACTTTTGGAACATCTGTTACAAACAAATATGCACATTTTTTCACACTTTCTCACACTTTTTTCATAGTTTTTCACACTTTCTCACACTCATAAAAACACGTATTTTATCTAATAGAACTTGCACAATTTTTCACAGTTTTTCACATTTTTTTCGTTACATTCTCTTACATAAAGAAAATTACACCTATGAAAAATGTGATAAAATGTGAGAATTGTGAGAATTGTGAAAAACTGTGAAAAACTATGAGAAACTGTGACATAATTTATGAAATATTCTATAATATTTTTTAAAATTCTGTTCCAAATGTAAACCCAATTTCGCAATTATTCACAAAATTCTCATGGGTTTAGATACTTTTTCACACATTTGTCACAGTCTTTCACATTTTAAAATTTCCACTAGGGTAGTTTTCCAATTGAGCTAGAAATTTATCTGGGAGTTTCCTATAGGGTCAGAAACGCTTATAAAAACCTTATAATACTGGGCTCACGGATCTTTTATAAATAGATAAATATATAGTTTTTCTTCTATATAAATACAAAAAATATATGCATATTGTTAACGATCGCGGTTTTTAAACTTTAGCATATATAGAATTAATACCACAAGAATTTCACGAGTTGCATTATTAAATAATAGATATGTATATACTCACAAGGCATAGGCATCGGGAACTTGTAAACAGGATACTTAGGCGCAAATTGCACGTTCGGCCCATGCATTCCTTGTTCATTTTGGTCTGAAATGTTATTACTTCCGGAAACGCATTCTTCATAGGAGGGCGGCGCTGAAAATTATACATCCTTTTGAAGATGGTTTTGAAAATTTCTTACAAGCTGCACTTTGTGATTGCATGCTTTTAGTCGTTGGTAATAAATATATTCATATTGTTAAAAGTACATAGATAAAGAACTGTTCCAAAAGTATTAAGAAAATATAATTATGTGTACGATGTAAACATGTTTTCGGTTATTGTATTTACATCGTCAAATAGTTCTGGGTTTTACGGAAAAATAACGTATGCTCATTATTAAGTAAGCAACACAGTACATATTACAACATAAGTCGAGCTTATTAAAATCTGCTCGTAATAATGAGTCCATTTTGAATTTCGAAATGGATTATAACGTTATTCTTGATTTAACCATCTTAATTTTTAAAATAAATTTTAATAGTAATAGAAATTGGATGGTAGTCCATTTTTCTATGTAGCTTGATACACTGTAAAAGTTTATGAAGAAATTTGAGCTCGTCCATAGCATCATAAAAGTCATTTAGGTACTTTATACGATTAGTCACCTTCAATAAGAAGTATCACACTTTAAAACGCAGCTCCAAAACGAGTCTACAAGCACTCGGGTAAGAATTTATTTCGGTGAGAAGCCTATGTAGGATTTAACTTAAGATTTGTCTAAAACTTTTTTTTTTCGAATACGAAAAAGTATTTCCTCGCGGTTTAATACTGCGATTAATATCTGTGGGTTCCCGGAAAAACGACTTAAACCCCATGTTTTTGAAAATTGAGTTTCGAACGATTTGGTATCCTTACATAGAATATTTTTAGATAAAAATACAGAAAATCAAGAAAGCGTAAAAATAAGTGACTTATATCTACAATTTATGAGTTATTTTAACATTAAATGGAAATTAAAAACTCTAAACCTTAATATCTCAAAAACATGAAAAGTGTACCTAATATAAGTCGTTTTTCCGGGTACCCACAGAAAATATAATATTTTATTCAGACCGAATTGCAATCATTTACTAAATACCTCTCAAATTTCAATCCAGCACACATCTCCACAGTCTAACGTTAAAAATCAAAAGCCCAACATCTCATTTTGCCGAATAGCCAACCTCCAAACATCCATCCCAATTAACTGCCAAACCTTTTCTTACGCTCCTATTCATTCAACCTCGAACTTACGCATTTCGGGCATCGGCTGGGGATGCGAACCCCCGGCCATGTAGGGCGGCGCGCTCATGACGACGAAGCCGATCGGCTGACCGGCGGCTGCGGCGGTGAGCGACGGCTGCAGCAGTTGGCTGCTCGCGTTGACCTGGTCGATCGGCGGCGCCGAGGCCGCGACGGGATGCGTCGGCATCAGGCCCAAATTCTGCGGCGCCTGACTCTGGCCGCCGGCCGTCTGGTAGTACAGCGGTATCGTGCCAATCTCGACGGGATAGGTGCGATCGATGTCGTGGTGGCTGGAAAATTGAGTATGTGTATAGGTGCACAGAGTTTGTAATTGTTTTGTTCGCATAGTGGGCAGATTCTGGAAATCGGATTGATAATGTTTGAACCTAACGTACTCGATTACGTGTTATTGAGGGCACACACTTTTTATGGGAGTTACGTTCTATGCCGTTGTCTATAGCCGTATCCACAAAAAATATGAACCAAACTGATTGCGCGCACTTTTTAAGGATTTTAACATTATTATTTTAGGACAGTTTTATTATTATTATTTATTTTATATCAATATTCAAATCTAGTATACTCAACTAGTTTAACCCTTTCGCTGCGGCATGCATATATTTTTGATGTATAAATACTCTATTACAAAAAAGACAACAACCAAATATTTGTTAGTAATTCTTCAACTATTATAGGTACAAATAGAAATGCAAAATATATTTTTTTATATTTTGATAGCAACTTATAAATTTTACGTTACCAATACAAAAAACTTGTTAAAAAATGCCGTATTTCTTACCGCAGCGAAAGTGTTAAAAAGCACATGTTTGTCTTTTGGAAGAGTTTTACGTAAAGCCAATATCTCACGATAACGATATAAAATTAGAGCCAATCTAGTTGCACTCACTTGTTATAACTCCAACGATAATTTTACTCGGTTTTTTACTACTATATAAACTGTAAACATAATTACTTTCAGGGAATGCTCTTGTAACAAATTTATTTTAATAAACTACGATTTAAAGTATATGTTTTCAGAATTTTTAAGTCACTCGTAAGGTTTACAAGCAATACACTTTCCAATCGCAGCAATTACGTTTTGAGGATTTGTTCATGCATTATATTTGCGATTAAAAATGAATTTACAATTTTATATGTGTAAAAAGTAAACAAACATTATTTGTTTGTAAACCATCTACGCATGTATATTTTGTTTTTTAAAGTAACTTACAATTCTGTATCATTTATCTCTAACAGACAAAATATGTTAATTCTTTTGACCGTGTAAGAAAACAATTTTTTTATCTTTGTTTTACCGCAAATGAAAATTGTAAAATTTAGACATAATATAGACGTTCAAAATATCAATAAAAAATAAACGTTATATTGAAACTTACAATCCAGATGTCGCTATACTCAGAACCAATTTATAGCTAACATTAATAATAGAACAATGTTCTAATTTCGAAGGTGGCAGCGGTGGTACTTCAATTTTTAGCGAAGTTTCGCCTTTTTTGGGCATGGGTCCAGTTAGTTTCACTTTTTTGATGACGTCACTGTACAGTTTTTTATCGGGAAAAGGCGACGTCGCAAAGAATTCTATATACTGAAATAAATTTAAAAATTAAATTTATGACATATTGTGGATATTCTGTGCAGTATGTTTAAAATTCATTATTTTATCTTTACATTAAAAATAAATTAAAATTACGATACCCAGGTAGAAACGTTAGCTATTTATTAGCTAGTCCATAGCCAAATTTGTAAAAACTCGCCAGATTTTTACCGGGTTTATGACTAGAAATATCGCTAATTTCATCATAGATTTGTAGTGCAAACTGGCGAAGGACTGGATTATTTAAAAAATGTAAAAACGTTTATTTATCAATTTTAATTAGATTACAATGATATAATGTTATGGTATTTTATCTTAAGAACTCTGTTTAGAATTATACAATTCATTTTTCTATACAAACAATGAGTAAACCTCATGTCACGCGCTCAGCTGACTGTTCATGTTAATGATGAATAGGTACAGCGGAAACACCGAGCTATTTCTCTCACTCGATTTTTGTGTGTACACATCTATTCTTCATTTCGGACTTCAAGTTATTTACATTGAACTTTCAAACGTTCTCTTTTCATTTTCGTGAGTATATTTTGTATAGCGGGTCTCTTTATATAGTAAAAATATGATTTGTTTCTGTTTCGATTTTTCATTCATAACCTCATAAGTGTTAACGAGTTATTACCTAGTCCTTCGCGGGCTTCTGCTTAAAACATTAGTTAAAAGAAACTGGCTAATAATTAGCTAACCGACGTGCCAGACTCGTTAATTTTCTACCAGGGCAGCTTGTAAAGTTTATAACAAATTTGTACTACATTTGCATGTAGTCTAACGTATACTTATTTATATATCACAAATTAGATAAAGATTTTATATGTGAAATTCATATAAAAGATTTTTAAATACAAACATTTTTTATGTAAGCAGACAAATGTATTGATAAAATATTCCTACCTTGTACAATTTTAATTTTATCTTATTCAATTCAACCGAATTTGATTTGTTGTCATAGTTGATGATTATCTCTATTGTTTCTCCTGGGACGAAACCGGACACTCTGCTTTTCACTTGTGCCGTTAAAACACCCGCATTTCCGCAACAGCAGCAAGAATAAAATCTTCGTCTGATATCGTCATTGATACCCATCTATTTCAACAAAAATTAAGATAGAAAAACAAATGGATTTACTTAAATTTTAAATATTATATACTGTATGTGATGTAAAAAAGTCGGTCTGCGGTTTCAAACTTAAAACGAAAAATAAAATATGCGATCATTTGCTTAAACTTACAGTGAGTGTTGGTTGAGTATTCAAATCATAATGCGCTACAACTGTGAATGCGGATATCACCTTGTGATCAAATCTCCAAGGTCTATCGAGTACGGCTTTAACAGTGTATCGAACATATCCAAGTACATGCTCGATACTGCATGGAATATTTGAAGGTAGTTGGAAGCTAAAGTGATAGGAATGTTGACCGGCTGGTAGTGTTGTTTGGCCCTCTCCTATGTTATACGAATTTATAAAAAATGTTCATTTTTTTAAATTTATTTCGTAGTTAAAACGAACAATTTATTTATTGCTTTGTATAATGCATATAGCATCAATACTTTTTGACGCATGTAGTTATTTTAAAGATAAGACTCGAATATTTTTTATTGAAATTTTTACCTCTGTTTATTATAGATGACGTGTTGCGGTTCATGCACATAAAAATCGTCCACATTTTAATTGTCCACAATTTAGCATTGGTCAATATTTCTATATATAATTTGACCAATGCTAAATTGTGGACAATTAAAATATGGACGGTTCTTATGTGCATGAACCGCAACATGTCACAATTAAAAAATTGAGATGTATCATTTAAAGAGTAAGAAATGAATAATACTTTTTGAAAAACATGTCAATATTGAATTAAGGTGATTTTAAACCCTCCTGTTATCGTCAAATTCCGGGAACCACTTTTTTCATTCAATTTTCAATTTTCAAAACATATCTCTGTGGAAAGTTGGTGTCTTTTATTAGGACAACAACGTTCCATAGATATATTTACTAAAAATTGACAATGAAATGAGAAAAGTGGATCTTCATATATGTCGATAACAGGTGGTTTTAGCATTACCTTAAAAAATAAAAAAATAAATTAAGATTCTTATATTGAATACGATTACAACAGTATAATTTAAGGTGATGCTAAACCCTCTGTTACCGTAAAATACGGGGAACCACTTATTTCATTCAATTTTCAATTTTGAGAAAATATCTCTGAAAAGTTGTTTTTGATTAAGACAATAACGTTTCATAAAGATATTTGCCAAAAATTAAAAATTAAATGAGAAAACTGGTTCCTTGTATTTGTCGGTGACAGGTGGCTTTAGCATCACCTTAAAGAATGTCTAATTTGGTATTAAACTGTATTTTATAAACAATCAAATCATAGGAAAATAATTCAATTACTTATTTTCTTCTTACTATGACTACTATGGAGATAAGGGACCTCCTAAAAATAATATGCTCTCAGAGAACGATTAATTTCAGAATGGGTGCGCCCGTTACTTTGACCTTCGTCATTAGACATTCGTCGGCTATTTTGACCGAAATAAATTTTCATCGAAAATCGACATTATCACGTAATGTACATACATAAAGTGGGAACCCGATATTCTTTTCAATATGAACCCAAGAATTGACCATAAATCAGAAATTCAATATTTCAAAACTATGTTGCAGAATAATACACCAACAAATATTATAGAACAATAATTGCTCTATTTCCGAAAAACTTAATTTCTTTATAATAATTTATAAAAATAGCATTTTAAGAATCATGTTTTGCACATTAGTTTACATACGAACACTCTCTATTCCTTAGTTATTCAAGTATTACAATAATATAAAAAGCGATCTTATTATATTGTACACAACATGAATCTATTTCAAATGCCATACCTAGTCACTTAAAACTCCGTTGAACGAAATACATTCAAAGTTGACATTTCCCCACCAATAAAGCAATAAATAAAACAGCGTTATGTGTGTCATTCGACGAGTCATCATCAATCAAAATAGTAACATTTTCTTACCGCTCGCATTCCCGATCAAACGATTAGCGACACTGAAATAGTTCTCGGAGCCCCTGTAGTGGTCAGTCTCCGTATGACTGACCCCTCTGCTGTCCTTCCTCTGGCGAGTCTTGGTCCAGTGAACGTCGGCCTCGCCTTGGGCCTCCAACCTGATCTCTGAAAATCCCGCGAACAAACGCAATGTTATTATCCGGTGTCATTGCCCTGCAAGCTGCATGTGTTCACAGCATATATGCGCGCCTGGTATTGAGCGCGCGTCTCGTTCGCTTTCCCGAGACTTTCCCGCACTGCAATCATGCAGTGTATAACTGTGACACTTGTAGGAGGGACCGGAGTTTTACTTTCGTATACGCAGCAGCTTTGTATTAGGAGTCAAATATCCTTTTAAGTAGTTATCTATTGACTGCCGGAGTCAAATCAGCAACTATTTACATATAAATTGCACACTTTTCGAACTCGAAGTTTTTAAATCTTTTCTTCTACATTGCATTTTCATACAACAGGTAATTATAATTAGGGGAGACGAGGGTACAACGGGCCACTAAAATGCAACGTACCATACAAATTGTAATAAGCATAATTTTAAATAAACTAAAGAATATATTAAAGAATATAAACCTATATTTACGTAAATATTAAATGTTTCATTCGAATAGTAAAGTGTACTTATAAAATAGCTTCGAAAATCGCAATTTAAAAGTATTGGGGTATAACGGGTCACCATATTTGGGCATAACGGAATAGCGTATAATTTATTCGTCTTTGTTTGATTATGGCCACAGAAATATCTGCTTACTAAATCTTAATATTAAATCTAAGGTACTTATCAAACACTGATATAATCACAGAGATAAAATATTCGCTATGCATACAATTCTTCGTCATTTTCACGGCTGTAAAAACTTATTGTGCTGTCAAATATTTTCTGCTTCGAGGAGAATTTCCCATACAGAGAACATTAACTCACTCTACCACCACAAGTAGATTGCCACGCGGAAAATAACATTTTATTCCTTTGTATAGGAATTATGGCCAGTGGCCCGCTATACCCCATGGCCCGTTATACCCTAGTATCCTCTATATGCTTAATAATTACATTTAGGCTGCTATATTTAGTTTAACTGAAGCAGATAGAATGAATTATGTAAATGGAAAATTGTACACAGCTTTTAAAGGAGTTGGTTTTTTTACTTAATATCAGATTTTGAAAATATATGTTTTAATCTTCTTTAAAAATGTACAATTATTATTAATTTTCACAATTCATTCTACCTGCTTGATTTTTGATACATATAGCAGTCTGAATGTTTGTTCTGTGTGTATAATTACGCGTTGTATGAGAATACAAGGTACAAAAACAAGGTTTAAATATGTCGAATGTGTAAAATACAGTATTGCATAATTTATGTAAATAGTTGCAGATGTTACCACGTACGTCAGGAGATTAAGGCAATAAGCATCTTTTGTATTTTCTGCATGAATATACTACAATTGTCATCAAAATTGAACATTTTCATTGAAGTTCGTAGGTCATTGCCATAAACAAAGGAAATTTAATTAATAGTTTTTGATTTCTTTTCCGTTAATCTATTCAATGAGTTATTTAATTTTACGAGTTTCTAATTTTGTAAAATTATCAAAACAAAGATTTTTACGCCTCAAGCGTCTCGATTCGTGAAAAAATAGGTTAATTATCTGTTCTCAAACAATTGTTGTAGGTTTAAAGTTAATTGGGGTTACTTCGTAAAAAGTGTTCCAATTTTTTATATAATATGTATAGTCTGTTTATGTAGAAATAACTTTTTCTACAAAACGAGTTACAATTGATTACTAAAGTTGCCCGAGAATTGGAGTATTTTCACAAATAGCGATTCAACAAGAGATGATGTTATTAGTTTTTCCATTTAAATACGCCTAATTTATGAATTTGATAATCATAGACATGAGTTTGCAAAAAACGATCAAAATTACAAAGTTTGAAAAAAATGATGAAATTTACGAATTTTTATAAAAAGGATAAAAATTACAAAGTTTATAAAGTATGATAAAAATGATAAAGTTTGTAGAAAGAAGTTTACAAAGTCGCGGTCTCCCCTATATTATGCAGAAAACGTGTGTGCATTCTACAGGTGCGAGGCTCGAGTCTCTTATACGCGTTTCTGTGTTGGGAGAACCCCAATCGAAAAAAAAGTAGGAAGTACAAAATAGCTATACGCTCGCATCTCGAGACTGTATCATGACACACCCTATATATACGTATGTCTATTTTATGCGCGCGTGCTTCGAGTCACTTATCGATCTTTTTTGGACATAATGTGCACAATTTAAGTATCAATGCATTGGAACTTGGAACGTAGGTAGTTATTATACTAAAGTAATCTCGATTGCTTCTGAAGTATCGCGATTCGAGAGATAATTTAATCACTCCTTTGTCTATATTTATATGCAATTACTTTGATGCGTAAACATTTCCTATTTCGTTGATATTATCTGCTTATCACTCTATATGTATGATTCATCAAATAATCCCGTAAAACGGGTTATTTGATGAGTTTGCAAATAATTTGTAAATAAATATACTGTATGAGAATACAATTTTACCTAATGCAATACAATTGCCTATCCAAAACTATATTTTCAAAACATCAAACTCTGAAATTATAAACATCATAATTTTTTAAATTACTACATTAATACACTATCTAATTTACTAATTTACTGCAGTGATACGCTATCTGAAACGTATATTTTTTTCTATTAATTAATTGTAAAATCTAAAATGAATAATTTGTTTTCAAACCAGTATCATTATTTACACCTTTACAAAAATGATTGATTTTTGAACTAGCAGCTTAGTGATAAAAAGAAACAAATTATCACCGAGAAATTTGCAGTTTATATTAATGACATGCAAAGTGATTTCGTCGAATTTCTTATCTCCGATTTTGACCAATGAAAATCCGTTGCTAATGGCGATACGTAAACAGGATTTTCAATAATGAAAGAGCACTGCATAGTATCCGTTCTTTATCTACAAGTCATTCTAATTAAAAAAAAAAGTACCATAAAAATAATATTATGAAGTAAATAAAATCATAAACAAACAACAAATGTTTAACTACCAATTGAAACCTCAAACACACTTTTACCGTACCACCGAGATCCAACTTTACGTAACAATAAAGAAAAAAAAAGACAACTTTCGACGCAGCCCATAAAAATTCTTTGTCCGCACACGCACACACACACACACACACGCACGCACGATCCACATACCTCGTACATTTTTCGGCCCGGAGAGATTGAGAATAACATTGCCCCCGACTGTCTCACCGGACGCGTAAGTGGCGCCGGGTCTCTCGAACTCGATGCGGAAGTCCTGTATCTTCGGCATCGCTACTCTACTTCACAGCTGTAAAGGCACAAAACCACGGAATATCACAATGCGCGACTGGAACCCCGCCGGCGACTCGTCCCAGCGAGCCGGAGAGCCTTGTATCTGCGAGGGAGGACGGGCTGCTTCGTGTAAAAACTCCGCGTTGCGAGCGCATCGCCGTACAATAGTGTCCAGGGCGCGCGCAGCTGTCGACGTCGACCGAGAGTTAGAGAGAGAGAGAGAGAGAATCTGGCGGCTGTGTGGCTGACCTTAGACAGTGTAGATCGGGGAAGAGCGCGCTTGATGGGCGATTCTCGGTTGGAGGCGATCGTGGCTGAGGCAGTGCGCTTGTCGTAGTGCACGTTGCGGCCGCGAGAGGCACTGTATAGCGAGTGGGAGATGTTTGGGAGATATATAATTCAAGGTACAGTGGCTGTACGGAAGAATAGTTTTTGTGGAAAGATTTTTTTGTAATGGTACCGACGAGTTTATTTTGACGATAGTGAATATTTATTTAATATTGCGTCAATGGAACAATACTATGACAATTGAAAATTTAGAATTTTTCAGAACTTTTTTCAGGAGTTGGAAAACGCTTCAGATTGAACTTTATTATTGTTAAATTTAAGGTCTTTAGATTTTTTACTCTGATTTTCAAGGTACACCTGACTAAGCTATAATTTATTCAAATGTTTTTATTTTGCGCGATATTAAACGAAATTTGTATAGCCTGTCAATAAATAATATTTTCTTAAATAATTAATTGATTAATTATTAGTTAATTATTAATTAATCATTAATTAATTAATTAATAATTAACTATTTTGTCTCGCAATCGTTTTACCCCTCTCTCTTATATAATAATGGGATGTCTGGTACTCTTGCCGCATGATACTCGCAGTATACGCAACTGCGTACGCAATTATACAACCGGCCCGGCAACATTTATGTTATTGAAATAAACACTGACGAGAACATAATGAACATCGTATCCAATAATGTCACATAATATAAGCAATGAATTCATTTAAAGTTTCTATATATTTTCTTACCGATCACCGAATCCCATAAAACGGGGTGACTTTGAAGCACTTTGAAATTTCAAGCAGATTATTTACGATGCTAAAAGTTCCGTGCTAATATATATTGTATATATACTTATGGGTATTTTAAGAACGTCAGCTTTACACTAAATGGAACAAACATATGATCGAATTTGTTTGAATTTTTCTTAAATGCCGCAACTTCATTAGATCGAATGCTTGTTTTCGCTAAATATATTATTGGACGATTTAAATAAAATTAAAATAAATTCTATCAAGTATTTGTTCCGCGAGTGTATATCGATTTGGACAATATTTGAACCCATCGTATAACTCAATTAGCTGCAAAGGGACACATTAACGTATCGCGTGTCATCGTGCTTACTTTTTGCAGGTATTTTACATTTGAGTGCTTATTACAACATTTTTGAGAAATTGGATACTACGGTTTATAGTGACCCTATACAGTAATTAAACTTTCATAAAAAATATATAAGAAATATAAAAGATCTCATTATCTGAAAGGCAGATGCTGTCTATTTGTTGATGTTCTGATGTTATTTACTTTTTTTTATATCTAACAGTATCAGCTATTTAAAAGACTTTAAATCTAAAACTGAAATCTATAAAAAATAGTTTAATAAGCAAACCCAATCCATCAAGATTATCACCCGCTGCAGAACGCGTTTATTCCTACAACTCTATTCTTAAATTTAAATGACTTGGCATGTCAGACGCGCTACGCGCTCCGATATCTTGTGTCAGCCATCCCTACGTCTATATGAATTACAGGAAATAGATATTGATATATTTTTTGTACACAATTTTTATATGCATTTCTTATAAAACTAGACACCTCAGAATTTGTTTAAAAAACTAATGTGTTACATAGAATAACCATACTTATTATATAATATAAAAAAAGAATAAATACAGCTAGCGTCCGTGTATGAAAAAGATAGCAATCGCAAGTGTGCGCTCAATGTAATTAATATATCTATATCTATACAGTGATACAATTCCATTCAAAAGTTTATATTATGTTTCAAATTCAGCGTTTTTATAAGATTTTTATGTTATTTATGTATATTTTATGCTACAATATAGTATAATTTACAGTTTCAATCACTTATAACCCTAATATATGGTGATTTAGAATAAAATTAACTTTTGACTACGATTGTAACACGACTGCCCCCTTCAGTTATTGCTTAAGGGGTCAAGTCTGAGTTAAATTGTATAAAAAATCATTGTACATTTTATAGACGGCAAAAATATTTTGACACAATATAAGTTGATTCAAGTTTTTATATCTTAAATATGTATATTATATGTGATTTTGCCCCTCTAAGCGGTCTTTAAAGTCCCTTGAAAATTTGCTAATCTACATTATTGAATTTAATAATATGTATGTCTCTGACAAATGAAAATAATCTTTTCTTTTAAATGTAATCCTTAAGTCCATGAGTATACTTCTGAAGAATACTTTAAAGCCTCGGTGACCGTGAAAAGTACACCACCTGATTCAAAAACACATTGCAAGTGGTAAAAAAGGCTTAAATTCAATAATGTAGATTAGTTTATTATTATAAAGACCACTTAGAGAGGCAAAATCACATATAATATACATATTTAAGATATAAAAACTTGCATCAACTTAGATTGTGTCAAAATATTTTTGCCGTCTATAAAATAGACAATAATTTTTACAGAATTTAACTCATGCTTGACCACTTAAGCCATTGCTTAAGGGGGAAAGGTCATACACTGAACGAAAGGATTCTTTGTGGCAAAGAATATTTCTTAATTGCTAAGTTTCGTGGATTTGAATACGGTCAAATGAATATTTCTTAACAGTTAAACGCATCGTCTTAATAGTTAAGCACTGAGTACTTGAGTCGCTTGTCAACGGCTGACCGCCTGACTTTAAGGTTAACTGAATTTTTCAAATTTCTAAGATGTTTATATGACCGTTACATGTTAATATAAGTTTTGGAAGATTATGTGGGTTGTATATTGGCGAACATAAGTAATATAGTTATTAAGAAATATAAAATATTTATTGATACACTTCGTTAAGATATATATCTTCACAAGAAAGAAAGTTTCGGAAGATTATGTGGGTTGTATATTGGTGAAAATAAGTAATATAGTTATTAAGAAATATAAAATATTTATTGATACACTTCGTTAAGATATATATCTTCACAAGAAAGAATAAGCGCGTCGTTTCTCTGAGTCGTATTCACAACGAGTGAATCGCTCAGCAGTTTGGTCCAGCTAACTCTGTGCGTAATAGTAGGGGAATCTTATAACAATCTATAGTATCTATGCACACTGTATACTCTACACACAGGCACATTCATATAAGTATGTGTGGGCGCACACATATTCCAGCAATAAGTTTTCGCCTGCCACGATTATGTCTACGTATAGGATCTTTTGATATTTTAAATAAATTTTCGTACTTGACATGTTTATCTTACTCGTGCAGACTTTTCTCAAGTTCGAGTTCTTAACTATTAAGAATTCAACATTTGCGGCAAGTACGTGAGAATTCGATTCCGCAAGTACACGATTAATTTGCCACAAGGAATCCTTTCTCTCAGTATATAGACGGTGAAAATTGATGTGCTTTTCTTACAAATTTTTTTAAGAAGTAGAAATCAAATAATTATTTTGAAACTTTTAGTATATATTCTCTATTATTCGAAAATACAAAAAATAAATTTGTGCTAAAAGACATCACTGGTGGTCGAATATTAATGGTTGAACTCCAATATCCCAGCGTGTAGGCTGCTTGTCGTCTAGACTTCTAAACTTGTTCTGAAAAAAAAATGGCTTCGTTTTCTTCATGAAATTCCGCGGAATATAGACCTCAATCCAATAAAAAAAGTGGAAAAATAATATTTTTACAGAGATTTGAAAAGTGAAGAGCGATTTTTAGGTGAAATTTTTTCTGAAAATTTGCGATAAAAACTATGTAAATATACTTATTTTATTAATTCCATATGGGTATATTCAAGAGAAATAATTTATCTTAAAAATGCTGCTTGGAGCATATTGATTAGTTGAGTACTTTTTGAGTTATCTGTCCCGCAGACTTCAAAAATGTGAATTCGAGAAAAGCGCGTTTAAAGTTCCACGTGTCAATTGTAGAGAACGCGTGCGCTGCAACTTACATAGTTCGTGTGCTATGAAGTTGGATATCACTCTAAAACCTTTTGGATCATATTTTTGAGTCCAAAGTCTATAGAATAAAGTGAAAAGAGAAATCGATTTTTGGACCATATATATGACCTTCCCCCTTAATAAGAATTAACTTAAGGAGGTTCAGGAGTTATAAAACTATCAATTTATTATCATTTTTCTCTCTATTTTGTTATAACTTGTTAGTGTCAATCATTATATATCTTATATAGTATACCTATTATGCACATAATACAAATTTGTAATCAATAATTATGATGTTGTAAACACGATTATTGTCAATTGAAAAAAAATCATTAAAAATACAGAAACTTTTTTGCTTTTCATCCAATTTTAATAACCGAGGTCTCATTTTGTTCTTTAAATGTTGTTTGACAAATTTACCAAAAGGAAATTGCAGAATAGTTTATAGGTACTACAGAAAAGCTAATTGTTTAGCTAGATTACGTGTTTAGTTATAAACAATAAGCTTTTCCGTAACATTCAAAAATTATTTTAAATTTTTCTTTCGGTCGATCTGTCAAACAACATTTAAAGAACAAAATATGATCCCGATTATTGAAATTGTATGGAAAGCAAAAATGTTTCTAAATTTTGAACTATTTTTTTCAATTGGCAATAATCGTGTTTGCAACATCACAATTGTTGAGTAAAAAACTGTTGTATGTGCATGAAGTATACTAGTATAAGATATATAATGATTGACACTAACAAGTTTTAAGAAAATATATATATTATATTATGAAAATAAATTGTTTGTTTTGTAACTCCTGAACCTCCCTAAAATTTGTAGGTAGTTATTTAAGTAATGCCTTAAGAATTATCACTAAGGATCTTCTAAAATGCTTGTTCTTAATATGAAGCTAACCTTAAAGTTCTTGAGGACTTTCTTTACATTTTCATTTCTCACTTCAAAATCGTTTACTTTTTTCTAAAATCAAGTGCAACTTGTAGTTTAATATTTTAAGAACATAAATACATTGCACTAATTCCGCTATTATTAATACATATCGAGATATATAACGCTAAAGTCAACTACGCCCGTCTTGCCGCGGTCTCCCCTATATATAAGTAATATTTATATACACGTCATAGTACAATTTATTCTGTCGATTTGACGCATTCTGTGAAACTTAAGCAGATCCTTGATATTAGAAATTTGATAGATTAGTTCAAATCATAAACAAGCATTTTAGAAGATCTTTAATACTAATTCTTAAGAAATTACTTGTGTAATTACTTAAAAGTTTTCTGTTAATACTTAAGTATTTACTTTAGTACTTTAGTTAATTAATTCACAGCTATGCGGTGTATTGTTTATTGTTTTTTAAGCGGCAAGCGCCAACCTTAGTGTGTGCGCGTAGCGCACCTAATAAAGCGCTGTATAATACCCATAAACTTTCTATCTGCATAAATTTAGAAACTACATATCAATCATACTAATGATATTTGAAATACACTCTATGAATTTATTCTGCTAAATTTTCATGCGTAATACTTACAAAGCACAGTGGTAGTTACAGGCAACGGGAACTTGTAAACAGGATATTTCGGCGCGAATTGAACGTTAGGCCCGTGCATTCCTTTTTTATTTTGATCTGCAATGCTATTACTCCCAAACATGCACTCTTCATAGGATGGCGGCGCTGAAAATTATAATACATCTTTCTGAAGGAAATTTTGAAAATGTCTACTCCAGCTAACTGCATAATTCTAATATATCATAGGATACTTTTATTGGTAAACTTTTTGCTGCTTTATTTTCGCGGTCTCCTGTGAACGTATAACCGAATGGCGTCACTTAAAGAATCTTTCACGAGCTACAACTTTTGTAAGTATATTTCAATTTAAAAACTGTTTAAAAAAATACAAATCCTGGCTGCTTACAAAATAAATTTTAGTAGTTAAACCTATTATGCACACGGTGTAAAGAATGATTCAGATAATGAACTACACCGTGAATGATGATTGACATATTTATTATGAAAAGGCCTTCCTTTTATTTTCTACGAAAAACTTCAATATTCCGAACTTACGCGTTTCGGGCATCGGTTGCACTACACCATACGTATTTGACGGTGTGCTCATAATGTCCGAACCGATCGGCGCATTGAGTTGGTCGATCGGCGGTGCTGAGGATGTGGATGCCGATATCGAACTTTGCGTTGGATTTCCCATTTGATAGTAAAACGGTATAGTCCCTATCTCTATAGGATAAATTCGATTCACAACGCGGTCCCTGAAAAATTCAAATTTATTCGAAGGCTAGAGAATGTAATCAAATTTTGGAGGAATAGTTAAAAATAACTGTTTTGTTAGGGTTGTTCCGTCATGAAGGGGCGCAATGTATCAGTGTTTCAGAGGTTTCAAAAGCTGTTTTTCTTCGTTATTTTTCGATATCAGTATTACGTAACATATTTTACAAAGGTATCAATAACATACGTATACAAAATATAAAGCTAGCATTGAATAAAAAACAATTCGTATATTGCTTTATTTTGTAATTAAAATTTTGAATGCACATACATCCTTTGTTTTCACGTATACTATATTATATACTACTTTATATTATTTTTGCACGTTCATTAACCGAATATATTTACATATTTAGTTTGCTCGTAACTTCTAACATCTACGTCTATTAGTTCTTCAAAAATTTCTGCATGTTAATTACAAACCTACACAGAGAGAATTTTCTGATAAAAATTACCGTAGAAATCATAGTAAACGTGGGATATTCTGAGTTCATGAAACAAATTACATTACTAAAGAATAAAAATTGCTCTAAATCACGGTATAATTTACTACACAGTACGGTCAAAATTATAGTAAATAACGTTAATTTTTATCGTTCGTCAGGGTCATTTGTTCCTTAAAGTTAAGATGTTTCAGATTTATAATGATTTTCATGATAATTTTTAGTAGAAAATTATCTCTGTATAGGCATCTATGTATAATTATCAACAAAATACTCGTAAATTATTTGATCGCCATAGAACATATAAAGACTTTGATAGTAGTTTATTGAATTAAGAGAATCTTTTATTTTAATATTAGTAACTTAAAAATTTTACAACGGAAAAGTATTAATTAAACGTATAATATGTATTAATTTCGAAACTAAGTATAACGTATCATGGAAGAACTAACTTAAGAATTAGGCATTTGTATAACAATTTTTATTATATTCAAATTAAAAAATTTATCAACTTTTATCAGTTACGTGTATATTTTGAACATATGAACTAACTATTAGCAGAAAGTTTAAAAAAATAATAAACATATTATTTACTTTTAAAACTTACCCTGACATATATAGATAAAGAACCAATTTATATCTAACATTAATAATAGAACAATATTCCAATTTCGATGGTGGCAATGGTGGTATTTGAATTTTTATCGGAGTTACGCCTTTTTTGGAAAAATGTCCACCTTGTTGAACTGTATTAATAAAATCACTATTTGTTTTTTTACATTGAAGAGGCAACGATGCATGAAAATCTAAAAACTGTATCAAATAATAAATTAAGGCATTTTAGGTTATCATAAATAAACTACAAATCACAAAACTTTTATAAATCAAATATTTATATATCATTCTAACCTTGTATAACGATAGATTTATCTTTTTCAACTCAACTGAATTTGAATCGATGTTATAGTTGACATTTAACTCTATTGTTTCTCCTGGGACAAACCCAGACACTCTACTGTATACTTGGGCTCTTAAAGTGCCCGCATTTCTTAGATTGCAGCAAGTATGAAATCTTTTTCCGAAAGCGTCATTAATGCCTGTCTGTTTATATATTTTTATAATGTAAATTATTAATTATTCACTTATTTAAAAGGTAATTGCAAACAGGACTACTATTTTTAAAGAAAGATCAGTATCTTTAACAAATAGATTTTATCCCTAGTTGGCATACTTACAAAGTATTCGGGAAGAAAGAAAACCATTTTCTTTATTTTTAGTTATCAAAGAGAATTTTCTTGACAAAAAAGAATAGTGTTAGTCTGGCTTTTGATTTTCTTAATTAAAATAAATTTCTTTTAATAAAATAATGATTAAAATTAAAAAAAAGATAAAAGTTGAATTGAGTTACTTAAATATTTGATATTATACTACAGGTACATTTTACACGTAGAAAATCGACTCATGGTCATCTTAAAAAGGAAAAGATTATAAAATAAGTGAACATTTGCATAAACTTACAGTGAGTTCTTGATGAGCATTCAAATCATAATGGGTTACGACTGAGAATGCCTTGATCACTTGATGATCAAATCTCCAAGGTCTAGCAAGTATAGCTGATACGGTGTATCGAACATGTCCAAATTCATGTTCCATACTACATGGAATATTTATAGGTAGTTGGAATTTGAAGTGATAGGAATGTTGACCAGCTGGCAGTGTTGTTTGCGAGGTTGTTCGTACGTCTCCTGGTAATTAATAGTATATTACTCAACAAGTGAGTAAAGTAGGCTATTGATACCCGCGAGTGACTTAGCAAATTAACAGGCTTCAATAGCCCTCATTACTCCCGAGTTCAGTATACAATTTTTACTCATGCCCGGCGGACAGTTATTTGTATTTAATTAATTTATATTTATTTAATCCCCGATTTCTGGGTCGAAAACGTCACATAACCTCACTTCTAGAAACTGCGCCCAGTAATCGTCCCAGAAAATGATCGACTTTACTCTCGTGTTGCATATAGAACTTTATTCACGACTTAACTGTGTAGGGCCTGGTAGGCTTAACCCTAGGGCAGTAATGGATCTATTACTCCACCGTTTGCAGGTGAGTAATGGATATTACTACCCTAGGGCAGTAATGGATTTATTACTCCACAGTTTGGTCAAAGACGCTCGAAATGAGCTTGCCATTCGCTTTAGATGCATGAAAAAGGGTCTATTACATGCACGTGTTAAGAATAGTATATTACGGATCTAGCGAGCAAAAGTATTGGGTAGTCCATAGCACGTGTAAATAGCCACCCCAGCCGAAGGCGAGGGTGCTAAGGGGTAGCCATTTTTCCTCCCGTGGTGAGTATACTATTTTTCACCATACCCGGGCCGAAAATGACACATTTCAGTTTCGGAGCCAGGGGGAAATGTGGTCCTTTCGGTCAGGGTATGGTGAAAAAGTATTTATAAAAAAATGTACTTTTTATTATTCAATCAGGTCCAAAATCTAATCAGTTCTAAGTTGAGTAATACCTCATTCAAAAACATGTTTTGTGATTCAAGAGTCTTAAAAAAATCAAAATTCATCAAAATCTCTGATAAAAGAATTTTCATCGTCACAAAGCTTTCTCTTGGACAAAGCAAAATGAGGAGATTTAATATGATTTTTATAACGAACTCAAAAGACTTAACTGCCTTTTTGATTATCTACATATGATACAATAACCGTGTCAACGAATTTCAATGCGAAAATTCTTGTTATAGAGAGAAATGAGAGGTTCAAATATTAAATAGAAATTTCTAACTATTTTGAAGCATTAGACTAATTAGAAAGTAACGAAAATAATGCGGAAACAGAAGCAATCTAGAAATCAATTGCAATCAATAGTCACACTGGTTAAAAATGTAAGATTATTCTCATAATATGGATTTTATGAAACGATGCTCATTTTTTCATCATTTTACTTATACCTTGAGATAAAGTGACTGCTTTAAAACTGAGCCAACTAATTCCACACAAGACCAATATTTTATTTTAATGTGACGTGAAACGCCGCACTTTATCGATAATCGCAGGGATATTTCAAGATTGAAAGTAAATGAGAAAATGTGTCCCTGTAATTGTTGGTAACCATGAACGTTTCATATCATCTTTAGACGCGTTTACATGGAGGTTCGAAACCTGGGGTTTCGCCTGATTTTGCGAGGGAAAGTTATACTAAGTTGTTTATAACAATTTTATTTATGGGTTTTTATGCGTATATTATTATGATAATGTGAAATATAATCTTTAATGAAGTATGTAGGCACTAAATATCGTTTTGGCATGTATTACATTAATTATGTCAGGTAAAATAATTACGAGGTTAATTAAATTTCCCTCCCAAAGAAACGTCGAAACCGGAGGTTTCAGACTTCCGTGTAAATGCTTCCTTATGATACCAAACTATTTATAATATCGTATTCAATTAATATATTGTTTAGAAATACTTGTTAGGAAGTATGTACTATTTTTATGAAAAGAGAGAACTTAAAACTGAGTAATATTGTAATTTACATGTGTGAAAAACGGATTTTTCTATCTGTATTGTTTTAAGAAACATTACATATCGACGTCCCTTACGAAGTAAGACTAGCACATTTCAGATTTCTCAGAAACACATAGTTCTTTCCAAAGGCCTTTTATAAAAACTAGCACTTTTTATATTTTATAATTAATACTAATATTGTCTTAGATCCTTTAAGAAAATTATACACTGAGAGAAAGGATTCGTTGTGGCAAATGAATCGTGTACTTGCGGAATCGAATTCTCACGTACTTGTCTCAAATGTTGAATTCTTAATAGTTAAGAACTTGAACTTGAAAAAAGTCTGCACGAGTAAGGTAAATATGCCAAGGTCGAAACGTTATTCGACGATTGTCTAGCATATAATGATGCTTTTCAAGCATTAAAATATAAAAAGATCCTATACGTAGACATAATCGTGGAAGGCGAAAATTTACACTAACATGTAATGGTCATAGAAACATCTTAGAAATATGAAAAATTCAGTTAACCTTAAAGTCAGGCGGTCAGCCGTTGACAAGTGACTCAAGTACTCAGTTCTTAACTATTAAGACGATGCGATTAACTGTTAAGAAATATTCATTTGACCGCATTCAAATTCACAAAACTTAACAATTTAGAAATATTCTTTGCCGCAAAGAATCCTTTCTCTCAGTGTAGTTTTTATCTAAAATTCTGAAAACTGCTAATTTTCGTAGGAGATTCCTGACAAGAACTAGTATATTTTGCGAAATCTGAAATGTGCTAGTCTTCGTAAGGGGCGTTGATATAAACTCAAAATTTAAATTATGGATTTGTTTACCAGTTGCATTGCCGATCAGACGGTTGGACACATAAAAATAATGCTGGAAGCCTCTGTACTCCTTAGTGGATGTATCTTCAGTCTGGTTCCATCGAACCCCGGCCTCGCCACGGGCTTCAAACCTAATTTCTGGAATTTCCAAATAAACGTATAATGGTGTCATTATTAGCCTGCACTATACAATGTGAACTTATACCTAGCATACATGGTATGTATTGCATATGTCCCGACCTGGCCTGTATCGTATGAACCTAATATTATACAAGCATTTTGCTTCCCCGTGACTTTCCCTTACTGCATATTCTCGATCGTACATACGTATACTGCGTAGATATTTATTATATATAAATGCGTGAATCTGCCCGCGCTGTTTAGTTGTTTTGGGAGAAACCCAATCGGAAAGAAGTAGCAGTAAAAAAAGCTACGTTTGTAAAGATTTTACCACGGTACCTCTTATATATCTGTCTGTGTATACGCGTGTGTTTTGAGTCTTACTCTCTTACCTATCTTTTTTTAACCTAATGTGCCTTTAAGTATCAATATATTGTATTGGTACTTGTTGAAAAGGTAGCTGTTATTAGTTATACTAAACTGATATCAGTTGATGCTGCAGTGCCATGTCATGAGAGATAATTTAAATGTTTTATTAACTAATAATGATTTTATTTTGTTAATGCAAAAATAATTCTTAATTCATATTTGTACTGAAAATTTACACATTGAGAGAAAAAGTAATTATCTATATTTCAATATTTAAAAACTTACAAGCAAATTATTTTTCCATCTTACATGTGTGTGTGTATGGATGTGGATAAGCATTATTCTGCATATACAAGGTGAAACTTGATGTTTTAGAGCTCATTTTCTTGTTTTCTTTGAGGATGGGAAACAAAAATATTTTCTTAGTTTTTATAGCGGTATTACTCTACTGATACTACTTACTGATACTACTTAATCAATCCACTGAAAAGGCATTTGAAAGAGCATAACATTACCTAACTTTTCCGACCTGAAAGTTCTTCTTCTTTAGTTATACACTTAAACGCCATTTGTTGTATAAACGGTTATATCTCGGAAAAATAAGACGGAAAATATTTGAAAAAATTTGAGATGATTTTGAGTCTTGACCTTTTTCTTTAGTCGGGAAAAAGAAAGTTTGTAAAAAAATCGATTTTCTTTCTCCGGCGATAACTGAAGTAAATCGGCAGTATTTTATCTGAAAGTTTACAAAAAGGTAACTTTTTACTATACTTTCTACTGTACTGTATGTTTTTCCAGATCATGAGATAATTTATTTTATGAGCTATTGAGGTTATATGTTTTTTCAAATTATTTTTGTCCGCTTACATCTCGAGAACGGTGCGGTCATGTTTACCAATCGGGTCTCGTTTTATTGTTTTAAAATGAAGATTTCAAATTCAAAAGAAATTTCAAGATTCGTTTACTTGTTTTTGTTTTATAACGTTTTTTCGATTTTGGATTTTTGAGTTTTAGATTTTCTGTTTTCTTTTGGTATATTAGAAATATGACGATAAATCTATTGTAAATTCATTAAATAGATAATAAGTTACCTATCTTTTACAACCGTAAATTTTGTATAGGCTATTTTCTTTTTCCTAAATAATTTTTAGAATAAAAAAATGAGACTACACGAAGGAAAATGGTCTAGTAAAAATTACTATTTCGTATGGTAATGGCGGGACTTAGTTGCACAATTGCAATAATTACTTTTATTTTAGTAGTAAATGCTACATTAATAGCAGTTATTGCTATTTATCTATTAATATGTACTAGCGAATGTAGGATAATCTGTTAAATAAGTATAGTAAATATAGTGTATAATATAATATTGTTTTAGCTATTTTTTGATTTTTGAATTATAGTTTTTCTATTTTCTTTTATGTTCAAAATATTATGATCAATTTAGTGTAATTTTTAGACAATCATATTGATTTTTCACCATAGAATTAAATAGAATTAGTAATTTCATATTGGAACAATTTATAAAGTTTGAGGAAGCTAAGTGCCAATGAATTGGCAGTGGCTTTTTTAGGCATTCATAAAACTTTTTATATTTGAAAGCAATAATTCTGAAAATTTTTTGACTGCAGATACTTAATTATATCTTTAATTTCACGATTGTAAACCCTCAAAATCTTCATCCTACTGATCACGATAAATCACTATTGTCAATGCAAATTTTATTGGAGGAACTTCGCCGGAGAGTCACCTTGAAGTACATCTCCAAATTATTTGAACCATTTTTATTAAATATATACAAAGTTATAGACGATTTTGCAAGTCTCCTCGAAAAAAAAGGTCTCGCATTGACGCACACCTACAAGTCGCTCTACTTATCCGAATTAAAAAAACTAAATTAATTAGCTGTTTTATGATAGTGGTTATGATCTAAACTACTTTTGCCGATAAAAATATTTCTTTACAAAATGACAGCACTTTAAACAAGAATGTTCGATTTTCTCATAATATTTTGATAGTTTTCGGCTTCTGAACATTTTTCTATACAAGATAAAAGAAATTGATCGGCCTAATACTTTTTGTGATACACTTACGCTAGATGAGATAAGCCTTGTTTGGAGAAAAGCCCAGTTTTAAAATTTTCGTAGCTGCGTCTGTATGTGCGCGAAGCACTACTTATTACGACTATATATCTTCGAAACTAATTCGAATTGAGCATATTCCCCTCATATTAGACGTTTTCCCAACACCATAATCCTGTAAGAAAATACTGTAAAGAAAGAAAAGTCAATTCTTCCAAAATTCTACACTATAATACCCTCGATAATACCACCTTAAGGGGAGGTCGTAGCCAACGCTGATTGGTAGAAAGTCAACCTAACCTCCAAAATTTATACATTAAAAATAAAAATTTGTGGGAATTTATAGTGCAAATACGCGATTGTCCCCTCTTCTTGTCATAATAATAAATGTTAATAAAAATGAAAATCTACATATTTAGCCAAAATTTCATTGAATAACAAAAAATATGGCACGAGGTGAGGGCTAGAATACGGTAAGATGACCGTCATTTGTACCGTTTTTCATTGGTCAATTATAATACTATTTCATGATAAAAAAATTTTTAAGCTACTTATAACCAAAAAAGCTGTCGTCCGCAATTATTTACATGATAATAAGTTATTATCATCTTAGAATTTAGTGTTAATACGTAAATTTTAAACGTATAACGAAAATTACAACGCGAGGTGAAGTTCACAATGGTAAAGTTCGCTCCGGCCTCCCCTTAAAGGGGCCTGAGTTAAACTCGAAATAAAAATTTTTTTTTGCCGATAAAAATTTTTTCTTTAAAAGCAACTATTCTGAATTACTATAGATACTTGACATTATCTGTAATTTTAACGTTACTGAAACTCAAACTCTTGCTCCTACGTGACATAAAATATTACCTTCGTCAATTTTCTGGATTACTTTTTCGCTAAAAGTTTCTTTATTATTATTTTTCGGAGAACGAACCAATTAAAAGAATATATTTCTTTTAGTGATTTAAAAAATATTGCTTTGTTTTCTGAAAAATAATGTTAAAAAAGATTTTTAATGAAAAAGTAATCCAATAAAGTTTTAGTATATACGAAAAGGAGTGAAATTACAATCGGAAATTCTTTTTTGTTGGTCGCCAATAAATATAGTATTGACAATGGTAATATCTTGTATTACGTAGGAGCAGAATTTTGAGGTTTTATAACGGCAAAATCACAGATATTATCAAGTATTTATAATGAAAAGATTTTCAGAATGATTGCGTTTAATGGGAATTTTTTTATCGTATCACATAAAAATCTCTTTTTTCGAGTTAAACTCAGGCTAGCCCTCTTAAGAAAAAGCACTAATGGCGTTTTTCCGACAACGGAGGTTTAAGAACTGTGGTACTGTGGTTTTGGTTTGTCCTTGTCTAAACCACTCGCAAACGTATATATCTGTATGTGTCGTCCAAACCCAGTTTCATGGATCCGTGGTGTCGGAAACACGCTATAAATCATATATATATTACGCGACTTTCAGTTCAATGCTATATTTAAAACAAGAAAATGAACAAAAAAATTATTTAATATATAAAGAAATGACAATACTTTGCCTTCGGCGCACGTGCGTGATTTGTTGATCATAAGCGCGCTAAATTCAAATTGGTATTGAAAAAGAAAATAAATGACGTATAACGTAAGAATCACATTTTGAAGTCACAAGTCAATAATAACAAAAAATAAATTAACAAAAAAGCGCTAACAGTACAAGAGGTCTTCGCCACATACCTCGTACATTTTTTGAGCGGTAGAGATTCAGAATAACATTGCCGGCGACGGTTTCTCCGCATGTGTAAGTAGCGCCGGGTCTCTCGAACTCGATGCGAAAGTCTTGTATTTTTGGCATCGTGTTTCGACATTTGTTTCTCAGCTGGAATGTATCGTGTCACACTTGAACCCACAGTGACGGGACCAGCGAATCTAACAATTCACTTTATCACGAACGACGCGAAACTGGACTATTGCGCATAAAAAACTCCAACGAGCGAATTCATTATCGCCGTCCAGAGCGTATGGATACGCACATATGCAGTCGACGTCGACCGAATCAGAGGAAGACTAGGTCACCAGTCCATCACCTTCCTTGAATCAAGTTATGCGGGGGCTGACTGAATAGTATAGATCGGAGAAGAGCGCGCGTATGGGAATTTTAGGTTTGGTCTTCGGTGTGCAATACATGTAGTACGTATGTCGGCCGTGAGGGGAACTGAAGCGGGGGGATCCGATAGAAAGTTTCAAGGTATGTATATTTCTCGTACAAAAGAGAAAAAAAGTAAGGAAATCACGGGAAATTGAAATATAATGGGACGTTTCGAACCAGGAGTAAAGGTGCATTTTCATGGAACGTCAAATTTTTGCGTCAACTCGACCGCGTGATATTTTTACTCCCGCTCTCACATTTTTCATGTTAAAATTGTTTAACTTCAATAAACAATTGAACTGTCATGCATATTATTGAAAAGGTTATCTAAATACAAAGTTTTAAAAAGTGTTGAGAATGTATTTATATTTCAAGGAAATATATTTGAACATTTACAAACCATCATCAATGTAAAATATTACTTTTTAGGAAGATCATATGTGTATAACAGTGAAATAATATATTACAAAAATAATAAAATTAATGTAAACATTGGGATTCCACCGTAAAATGCCATGTCGTCGAGTTGACATGGCAAATTTGAGGCACCATGAAATTGCACCTTAAGTCCGTTGAAGATTTTTTACACGTTCATTTAATTTTTATATCTAACAATAATTGAGGGGATACGCGGTAAAACTATATTAGTAGAGTAATGCCGTTTTTTTCGAGATTGCACAATAGTACATTTTGCAGTAGTTTCTAACCGTATTTTATACCACGAGCGCCGAAAAATCATATACACGAAAAATATTTAAAAATAGAACATTATGTAATAATGGAATAAAGTCGAAGATTACTACGAAGAATACTCGACTTTTTATTCCCGTGTTGCATATAGAACTTTATTCCCGACTTAACTGTGGACACTTTATTGACTTAAAAAGGGACTTCCGATAAGAACTAGAATTTATTGAAAATGTATATTAATATAAAGAAAAATAATTTAAAAAAATGCATTTGCGGGAAAAAGTAGAATTGTGAGAATCATATGCTACTTTTGTCCCACTCCGATGAGAAATGTGCTGGTCGCATTTGACGTTTCGCACTCGAATAATTTTACCTTCGGTACAGGTAATTCGATCGCGTTATCGCTAATATTATTACATTCTGCTTAGAAGCTCCAAAAACATATGTGATACCATCCGGATGGTCCCTAGGTTTACGGTATTCCGCTTGAGCAGAAAATAATAAATACTATGCCAGCGATATAGAAACCAGAAGGTCAACTTCAGGTTACGTGTTTTGCATGGCTGGTGGTTTGAGATCAATAAAGTGTCCATTACGGTTGAGTTGGGAATAAAATTAATTTAAGGGCCAACCTTATCATATACACGTTGCAAAAATGTTTCGGTTAATGTAATGCATCGTCCATTGACTATTAAATTAATTACTGCAAAAATCTTTTCCTTATTTTCGATGAAATACTCTATTGCCAAACTTACGGATTTCGAGAATAAGTCGCGAATCGCTGGACATATAAGGTGAAGTGCTCATCAAATTGAAACCGATCGGTTGCGCAGTCCGTGCCTGTGGCGCTACTTGGCCACTCACATTGATTTCGTCGATCGGCGGTGCTGAGGGTGTGGGTAGGAGTATTGCATTTTGTTATGGATTTCGTCTCGTATAATAGTTAAGCGGTTTGGTTCACATTTACAATAAAATAAATTTAGAAAAACAATTATTTTGAAAAGTCGAATGCATAATGTAGCTTCGTTAGTATTAGAACTGCGAATATCTGAACGAAATTTTTTCCTCATAATAAACTTGCGTGAAAGTATTCATATAAAGTGCAGTTTTTGATTCGTTTCGTAATGGTGAACAAATTAACGAGATATAACGAGACCAACTGATTTAATACCTAAGTATAAATCTGTTATTCTAACCACAAAATAATGTGTTTTATTTATTGTTATTTAGATAAAAAGTTTTCCTCATAATTAAATCGATCAAAGAATTGTACACATGTTTAATAAAAAAATCTTTATTGGAATATGAAAGAACTGCCGAAATATAACGCCGACCCATCGGATAAGAAAATAAAACTGATTTTTTTATTTACTTTTTGAGTCTCAATTTGGTTTCTTATAAAAAAATTGATGAAGCAAATTGGGTACATAGTTTATAAGACTCGCATAAAAACTAGCAAGATAAAACGTATAGATAGGAATACAAAAATCATTCCTTACTTTTAGGCTGTTTTTAACCTTATTAAGGATCAGCCCTATTTTAGGCATGTCGGATACTTTGTTTTAGACCTTAATAAATCGATTCACACGAAAACTGAAAATAGTTCTACGAACGTTCCAAATTTCATAATAGAACAGTGTACCAATTTTGAAGGTGGCAGTGATGGTACTTCGATATCTATCCAAGCTACACCTTTTTGCGAAAAGGTCCTTCTTGCTCCGCTAATTTTATTAAAACATTATCTTGTTTTATACAGTCAACTGGCGACGATGTTCGCACACTTACGAATACGGAACGATAGGAGCATTGGGATAGAGAGATACTTGTGGAAGCAGGCATCGATCTCAAGGTATTTTCTAGAGATAGGATTACCCGGAAATTTAATTTTCGATTTCGATTTTAGAGGTTATCCGAAGATATACAATTTTTATATGAGTCCCCCTGAAATTTTTCAAGGAACAAAATGAGACCTCTAAAATTAAAATCGGATAATAAAGAAAAAGACTCCACTGTTTTGTCAAAATTATCTCTAGTTGGCGATATCTAATTTTACAATAACGGAATTTCGATAAAAAAATTATTTAGCTTGACAAAAACTCCTTATTTTATAATATATTGACTTTCATATCATTATGTGATTAATTTGTAGTAAAAAATGTTTTTTTTTCTTTATGACATATATCTGCTGATAGAACCTCCTTAAACCAACTATTAAAACATGAAAAAAAATTTCAAAATTATTCGAGATAATCGCCGTATACAAATTAGATATACAAATTGGAAAGAAATTACGTGTTTTCTTTTTAAATTACATACTTTTAACATCTTGCATGCGCACATGCACACACGCACGCACAAACACACACACACACACACATACACTTAGACGCACATGGACGCACACACTTTCACGCGCACGCACACTCGCATACACGCGCAGATACACACACGAGTGGCTTAACTGGAGGGTCCAGGGGGCTAAAGCTCTACCCCGTAGGTGCGATAGGCAGGGGGACGGCCTCCCTCTTGATTCACTAGACTCTATAAACGGGTTTGCAAGCACGTAGGGTGGGGGATTGAGTACCTCGATGGCCGTGGGGGCGCGGGCGAAGGTCGTCGGGGGTCGTTGGCAGTTCTCGGTCTGTATTGGTAAGGTCGTGTCCCAGTCGGGGTCGAAACGCACCTGGGCTCTTCTTGTATGTCAGGGACCTCAGGTAAACCATATATTTGGAGGACTCAGTGAGTTCCAAATCAAAACGGTAATAATAATAATAATACTATGTTGTCTAAGCATTTCTTATATTTTAAAATAAATATTAAATATATTTTATTTATTGCATTACAAATAATAATAATTTAAAATTATAATTAATAATAATAAACATAAATTATGACAAAACTCCCAAATTTTTTAATTATTTGACTGTAATGATTAAAAATAGTAGGAAATATAGAAAAAATTATAAACGCGATGTTGATTTATTATTATGAAATGTTGGCAGCTTTTTATATAGACATGCTAAAACTCGTTTTTTTATATCGATGTAGTCACATCTAAATGATCTCAAAAAACATTAGCAGGTGCTAAAATGTGTTAAAATGTGTAAAATGTGTATACATATGTAGGTAATAAATAATGACAAAGAAAACAAAATTTTTATTAGTTATTTAATTGAATACAAAATCCTTATTATAATATGCATATAGATATGCATCCTAATATACGTACACATGCTGTAATCAACATCAACAAATTTCTAAAGCATTTATAAGTAAATAAGCGAATATATCTCTTTTAATTGTCGTAAATAATTCGTTGTTTAAAATTTTTAAATTTATATACAAGTATTAGGTGCTTCTTAGATACTAAAAATTTATAATGAAAATGAAAGTTACAATTGAATATGTAAGAATACATATAGACTATACTGACGTAACAGATGTTTTCTTTCCTAATTTTGCTGATAATTGTCAACTTAAAAGTACGCTATAACTAACTATATAATAAAATTAGCTGTATTTAAAGCAAAGCAGATCATAATATATAGTTGTCTTAAAGGGGTACATGCACCTTACATTATAATAATAATTATTATTTTTTGTGTTTGATAAAATAATTTTTAATAAAATTTGTACTGATGTAAAGAATTTACCCTTTTGTAACGCATATAATGTACACATTTCACTAAGAAAGAGACTCAAATATGGATTACAGACCCAGAAGATGCGTATCTCTTTTCATGAAAAATTCACTGATATAGACCAGTGGTCGTAAAGTATAGCATGTCCCTGTAAGCGGATGTCAATTTTTCAAGTCTTTTTACTTTGTTTTGATACTGGCTACGAGCACGACCAAAATCTTAAAGAAATTCAGATTGTAAGACACATTTCTAGTATATATACAATTTTAATGCGTATAAATAATAAAAATTGAATGGTGATCTGCGTTAGTTACATATGTTAAGTACAGAGTATACTTGCATTAAATGCAGAGAAAAATACTTGCGTTAAATACAGAGAACTTAATAAAATTAAAAACTATAATTGTTTAATGTATCATAAATTGCCTGAATTTTTTCAATATTTTATACCGCACATATTTTGAAGATATTTTAATTAGTAGTTTACCCGTTATCCATGGGCTCTTATGGGACTCGAGTTATAAAAATAGATTGACATATTTAGAAAGCTGCATGCGAAATTTCAACTTGTGTTACCGCATTTAAATCGGAGAAATAAACAACATAAACCAAAATTCAAGCTTGCAGGCTGCGCGAGGTGTTGCGCGGGGAGCGGAACGGTGCACGGGGAAAGGGGGGAGTCCCTCTCTCTTCTCCGCACCCAGTAACACTCCTGAACCTCCTAAATGAGTGATTATATTAGTTGTTCGTTTTCAATCTTCAAGATTTTGGTCATTCTCGAAGGTAGTATCAAAACGCTTGATAAATTGTTATCCGCTTACAGGAAGATGCTATACTTTGCATTAACTGTACTATATCAGTGAATTCTTCATATAAAGTTAGACGCTCGACTTCTAGACCTGTAATCGATATTTGGGCCTTTTTCTCTGGTGAAATAGTACATTTTATACGTAGGAATAAGGTGAGTTTTTTACTTGAGTATAAATTTTCATTAAAATTTTTTTATTAAGCACCAAAAATAATAATTATTCTTACAGATTTAAGATGTATGTACTCCCTTAAGTCTTTATATCAGTACTACCTTGTAATATGTGAAACATTAAAATCATGGTAAGTTAGACTAACTTTAAAATATTCACTTTTCAATATCTAGTTCCTTCAATAAATATTTGTTCTTATTAAAAGCATTTTTTTAGTATAACAACAAAGTAATAAATTGCATTATAACATTGGTTACCACAAAGATCAGCGTGTTAAGTAACTATAGCTGATCGGTCATTTCTCAGTCAATGCAGCTGAAATTTACTGACCATGATAAGCAATTTATAAATACATATGCCGAAATTGTACAAGAATGTTTAAATTTATTAAAATCTTTGTCATCAAAATCAGTATCTTGAATCGCTTTGTCATTAATCAGCAGTACAATCACAGCTAGTGTCACCGGTATCACAATTATTGTCACCAGTATCGCAACTGTTACCATAATTACTATCACAATTATTGTCATAATTATTATCGTGCTGTACTTCCTGTTCATTAGTACAGTTATTATCATCTTGTACTTCGTATTTATTATTACCGCAATCAGATTCATATTTATTGTCGTAATCCGTTTCATATTTTTCGCGAGCCCATTCATTGTCGTAGTAGACGTAGTCGTTGTAGCTGCTCTGGTTACCTTTACACATTCCTTTATCATCTATAATATTAACAAAAAATTTAATCAATAACATTAGCCCAACAAATGTCGAGTAAATTAATTTTTACAAAGATTAAAAAAACTGGTACACTCCACGTAAAAAATATCTGGTCGAATACGTTTGAAATTTTTTAAAATCCTCCAATGCGGTTAGCGAAAACAATCCGACGAAATCCAATAAATTGCAGATACTTTTCACGTCGAGTGTATATATTATGTGCAAATATACATTATTATTAAGTAAGTTAAATGAAATGAATTAATTTTTTGTTTATGTATTATTTAAAATAATAACTATGATATCGTTGCAGTTAAATTATTGTTTATATGAATAACTATTATTAATTTTATAAATTATTATTATTAAGGTGGCAAAAGGGTGTCTAAATATAAAAATTTGAAAAAATATTGATCAGTATATTTTTTTCAAAATAGCTTAATTTTCAATTTTTTACCTAAAAAATTTTTTTTTTAATTCTTTGTCACGATGGATCTAAACTAACTTTAACCCGAAAGTGTTCCGAAACGAGATTTTTTTGTTGGATATAGTAGTATGACATCTCATAAAGCTTTTAAGGTCAAAATCTTAATCATTGTCGTGTCCATTTTAAAGAAATTTGATTTGTGCCCTTAAATTACAAGAGGACAAAAATGGCATAAATGAGCTTTATGAAAAATGCTAAAATTTTTTGAAAAATAACTTATTGGACTATTAAAGACTTTTAGTGTTTTATAAATATTTCAGGATCATTATTAAAAAATCCGTAACACAAGTAACCGAATTAATCCAATTAGTTGCTAGAAAATATCTTGCAAAGAATCATAAAATTTCGGTTCCTCAATCTGTAACACTGTCCTAGTTAGCTGACTTACTAGTAATAATTGGATAATTATTGGGTTACTTGTGATATGGATTTTTTGATAATGATCCTGAAATATTTATAGAACACTAACAATCTATATATAGTCTAACAAGATATTTTAAAAAAATTGTTAGCAATTTTCATAAAGTTCATGTATGCCATTTTTGTACTCTTGTAATTTAAGGGCAAAAATCAAATTTCTTAAAAAAGGGCCCGATCGATGATTTTGATTTTGACCTTAAAAGCTTCATGGGGAACACTTTCGGGTTAAAGTTAGTTCAAATCCACCGTGTTGTCTGTGTATCAATGTCTGCGATTATTTTCGTAAGAAAATTAATAAAAATAGTGATTTTATAACTTAAACTAATTTTTTTCTTGAATAAAACTCAAAACTTTAGGTTATTTAGGTTGCAGACACATATGCAAATAAATGTAAAAAAATGTTTTTGTTTAAAAGATTGAAAATTTGAAAAATAGCCTACGGTAAATGTAAAAGTGTCAATCTACGTGGAAACCGCAGATTGATGCGGTTAGTAGAAAGGTAAATCGGGCATTATACGGGCTTCGATCGTTTCGGTCCAGCACCACTGAGGCGTTGCGTGTACGGCTAGCGGGTGCTCTTGTGGTCTCTCAACTTTACTGATCTCTGGTATACCTTGGCGTGTCGGGCGAACTAAAATCTTGGCTCCAAAGATTGCAGAATTCCTGTGTGCGCTATATATGTGGTGCAAGATGGGACGAGCACATCCCGCCCAACAGGGATAAACTTGACTGGTTGAATATTCAGGGGAGAAAGGCGTATTGTGTGGCTGTCAGCTGTATAATACAGTGCGAATGAGACAACCGCCGTTTACGACATTGTAATTTTTATATACTATGCGATTTGAATTATTTTATCGTACTATCTTATAATTTTGGGAATAACTAATGAAGATAGTTGGCAGCAATCGGTTAGGTTGGATATTTTTTTTCTTTTGATGATTTTTCAATATCCTTGTTATGTAAATAAATTAAGCATGCAATTGAACAATTAAGCCGTTTTTAGAAAAAATATACACATCAATATTTTTTTTAATTTTCATATTTAGACACCCTTTTACCCCTTAAGCTATTATTACATATGCCTGATACCATGTTCAACTAGGGAGTTAATAGTTTTGTATTTCTGAGATTTTAAGAAAAATCCTGTATTTCATATTCAAATTAGTTCTAAAAGAGACGTATATGTGTGCAACATACATTTTTTCATATACATTTTATATTTACACACATGTTTGTAACACTGTTTATAATACTCACAAGGTGGCGGCTTTGGAAAGGTGTAAACTGGATATTTCGGTCTGAATCTGAGAATAGGCCCAACTATACCTTCTTCATCTTCATCTGCAATGTAACTGCTTCCATAAACGCATTCTTCATAGGATGGCGGCGCTGAGAATTATATTAGGGATGCAGGTTTTGAAAGTGCAAAAATTCTGTTTATTATTATATCAAATGTAAACCATCTACGATCCAAAAATACCACGAAAATAGAATCGGTTCGGCTTCTCGCCTTCAGGTAGCAGCATATTTTTATAAATCGTAGGATATGCTTTACATTTTGTAAATTTTTTAAAATTATTATAATTACTTATAAATGAATAATAATAATGTAGTCTACAATGTTTGATCATTTAATAAAATAACGTAACTCAAATCCAACGCGAAAAAAGTACGAAACAATTTACATAGGAAATTTATCAATTTTACATTTACCGCTTAAAAAACAAATTTTTTGGTTAATGTATTGCATCATCGATTAATAATCGAAATAGTTATTGCAAAACTCATTTTATTATCAATGAAAAGCTTGAATGTCAAACTTACGTGCTTCGGGCATCGGTTGCGAAGTGCCGGGCATATAATGCGGTGCGCTCATAACGTCGAGACCGATCGGCAGTGTAGCTTGTTGCTGCTCTTTCCAGCTACTCGCGTTGACTTCTTCGATAGGTGGTGCTGAAGGCGTGGGCTGCGATATTGCATTTTGCGTTGGATTTGGTTCTGTTCGATATCGCACTGGTCTTGTTCCTATCTCTATTGGATAAGTGCGTTCCTCGTCGTGATGTCTGAAAAATCCACAGGTGTAGGTACATATCTAGAGAGTGTAAGAATTAAGATATTAAGGAAAATTAAATAATGATAGTCTTCTTAAGGTGATTTTTCCAAGAAGATATGGAATACGCAGGGACTTTATGTGAAGAAGCTACAGAAAAAAACAAAATCCGTTAAGCATTGACAAATATTTTTTTTGTTGCAACACACACACACACACACACACACACACGCACACGCGCATGCACGCACGCACGCACGCATGCACGCACACACACACACATGTTAATGTATTATTTGCAACTTAAGGTACTATTATTCAACAGAATAATGTCCGCGGACACATCTAGAATTTTTTTTATAATTGTGTATGAAATAACCATAGGTAAACCATACGTAACCATAAGTATATTAAATGGACCACCCTAGTCCCAGGGTTGCTAAACATAAGTCGATGACTCCTATTTGGAAGCTTTAAAGTTATTATGTTTTTCCGCCGATTATTCGGAAACTACTGAACCGATTTTGATAATATTTTTTTAATATAAGAGAATGATCTCATGTTGGTCCCACTATATTACTGGGCCAGTATGGAGCCAGTACTACGTCAGTACTGGCGATTTGTTATATTCTTCTGCCGATTATTCGGAAACTACTGAACCGATTTGGATAAACTATTTTTTGAATAAAAGAGAATTATCCCGTGGTGGTTTCATTATATAACTGGGTCAGTATGGAACCTACGTCAGTACTGGCGTTTTCATTTTATGCTACACAAAGGATGTTTTTTTCTAGGATTACAAAGCTTCTTGTAGGAGGAAGCAATATTAAATAAATTAATATTGATTTAAGGTGGTCCTATAGTAAAATTAGACGAAAAACTCGATTTTTTTTTATTTTATTTTCTGATACTTTATACCTTTTTAGAACAGAAAAAATTTTTTTGAGACGAATCCTTTGTTGGTTGACCTATATTACAATAGAAATTGAATGAAACTCAGCCCTTACAACTAAAAAGTCTGAAATAAAAAAACTTTTTGAAAAAAAAGAACCGACTTCGAAAAATGCACTAAAAAGTGTGAAAAGAATGCACTAAAGAGTATAAAATAATTCACAAAAATGTTCTCGAAGTCGGCGCCGAATTACAAATTGACATATACCGTCACAGACCCTATTGTGGATCAGTGCCTGTATTGAGAATCATTTACTTCAAAATTGACATTATAAAAGTTTTGCATTACTTATTTAATTATTTTGATACACAAGAATAAGTGCTTACAAAATAATAATAAAAGTAACGAAAAACTTTCACAATATAGTTTTAACATAAACTGATTCACAATAGAGGCAACTGATCCACAATAGGGTCCGTGACGGTAGTATCTTGCTCAAGAATATAATTTATAAATAATACTGAAATGGGCCCAATTTCGTTAAACCTGGAACGAAATATGTGTCCCACTATCGTATATCCCACTTAAAGTTAATAACTCGTAATCGAAAGCACTGGTTTGAGAGAAAATGCTTTTAAAAAGAACTTACAATGCAACAATCTTCTTCAAATGATAGTCATCGGCTAAACTATCGCATATAATTCAAATAATACTCTTACAATTGTAACTGCTGGCGCGAGCTTTTATGTATTATCCCCGGGATAATCTTAGTGTGCTTAGGCCATCGCCACCTAGCGGCGGTATGCAAACTACGCTATCAAACAATTAGTCAAGAATAAGGTTCCCAATGAAACAAAAAGAGGTGACGGTATATGTCAATTTGTAATTCAGCGCCGACTTCGAGAACATTTTTGTGAATTATTTCACACTTTTTAGTGCATTTTTTTCACACTTTTTAGTGCATTTTTCGAAGTCGGTTCTTCTTTTTTCAAAAAAATTTTGTATTAACTCAATCCGCTGCTAACTGTAATTCGTTGAAATTACTTGAGATACTTAATTTTAGCGAAAAGTAATTTTAGCTTAGAAAATGATAATCATATTATTCACTTTTAAAACTTACTGTCCTGAAAGTTGCAGAAGAAGAACTAATTTATATCGAACATCAATAATAGAGCAGTATTCCAATTTAGAAGGGGGCAGTGATGGTACTTCGATATCTATCCAAGTTGCACCTTTTTTTCGGAATGGTCCATCTCGTTCTACGGTTTTAATTAAAGCACTATCTTGTTTTTTACAGCGGGATGGCGACAATGCATGGAAATCTAAAAACTGTGATCAATTATTAAGTAACAAATTAATAGATTTTATATTTTCACAAAGCAAAATATTTATTAAGTATTCTCTAACCTTATACAACGACAGTTTAATATTTTTCAAATGAACTGAAGTTGAATTCATGTCATACTTGATAATGAGCTCTATAGTCTCTCCAGGAACGAAACCATAGGCTCTGCTTTTCACTTGAGCCTTCATAGTACCTGCGCTTCCTAAACAGCTCCAAGATTTGAATGTTCTTTCGATGTTGTCGTTGATACCCGTCTGTTTAACAGTATTTTAATGTAAATAAGTTCCTGCGTTAGATGATTATTAATTATTTGAGTATTTAAGATCCAATAGAACATCATAAACAAATAAATAATGTTCTTAAATGTGACTTTAACTAAGATATTAGTGTTTTTCAGTCAAATGAAAAAAAATTTCTGGATCTCTGTTTTTATAAAAATATCTTAAAATCTAATAGATAACAAAAATCAACGTTGCAATAACGTTTTCCAAATTTAAAATAAAATATAGTACCGTATGAAAAATAGAATAAAGTTTTTTTCTTAAAATTATCAAAGATATTTTCATTAAAAAAAAGCCCACAATGATGTCGACGCAAAAACTCTAGCTTTGCCTAGGCGCGTTTCTATTTCGCGAGCGAGGACTTTATAGAGTATTCGAAAAGAATAGAAAAAAATATATTCAAAGATATTTTTACATCGCAAAAATGAATTTTTAAAATTCAAATATTTATTTTAATTTTAGCTATAAAGTTGTGTAAATTTAAATTTTTTGATACTTAGAGTTGTATATGGATTCGAATATAAAATACACCCGAGTTGATTGCTAACTAATAGAATAAAAATCAATAAAATATGTGAAAAGAACATTTGATAAACTAACTTACAGTGAGTTTATTATGCGCACTTAAATCATAGTCGGTTAAGACTGTAATTGCAGAGATGACTTTGCGATCAACTCTGCGACCTTTATCAATTATAGCTTTTACGGTATATCGAACATGTCCAAATTCATGTTCGATACTGCATGGAATCTGTGTACGTAGTGTGAAGCTAAAGTGAAAGGAATGTTGACCAGCGGGCAGTGTTGTTGGTTCCTCTTCTGTTATGTGAAATTATTAAAAATGTTCATTTTATTATCAACAAAATAAAGATGTTACCAATTTTATGAATCGAGGAATTGACATTATCATGTATAATTTATGTAATAGGAATCCAGTATTTTTAAGAAATGCAAATCCAAGATAGACTAAAAATTATAAATACTTATTACATGAATACGGTACAGAACAATACATAAAACCAAATGTAAAAGAAATTAACTTTTGGGGAAAATTATATTTTTATAAATATTAATTATAAAAACACTCTTCTGACAATCGTATTAGGTATTATGAATTGCATTATTTTACGAATCTTACATTACTTTTGGATATAATGACATATAAAAAAAAATTCAGAATTAACGTTAAAAGTTTATAATTTTTATTAAAAATATTATTTTTTTTACGAAAACAACACATAAAAATAAGTAATATATGTGAGTAAAAAATGGATTTTTTATCTATTTTTTATTATTATTATTGTTATTATAGGAAACTTTACGTTTAAACTTATTTTTTATAAATTTTCTTACCACTTCCATTGCCGAACAAACGATTAGACAAACTAAAATAGTGTTCGGAGCCTCTGTAAAAATGTTTAATATCTGTGTCATCGCCATTCGAGTTTTGGAAAACCTCAGTCCAGTGCACCTCAGCATCACCCCGGACCTCCAAACTAATTTCTAGAATTACCAAATAAACATACATAATTACAGCGTCGTTATGGCCTTGTACCATATGCTTCATATTACGCTTTCTCGTATTGTGCACTTTTGCTAGAATAAAAAGTGAAATTTTATAGAGCATACAATTTTTCGTTCACTCAAGTTTATATTAACTTCGTTATTTTTGTAATAAATGAACTTGAAAAAAATATAACTACGTAACATTTTACATTAATGGTGGATTGTAAGCGTTGAATATGTTTCCTTAAAATATTATTTAAATGAACTCTTTGCGCATTTTAAAATTCTTAACGATATTTTTTCATTAGCAAATTTGATAGGTAATTAAATTGTTTACTAAAGTTAAATAATTCACATTAAGTAAATGTAAAATAAAAATATCAAAGAGTGTGTAGAAATGTAATGTGTTCTACTTGACATAAACAATTTGAAGTGGTATGAAAATGCACCTAAAGTGAATCTATAGTAATTTTTAAAAAAATAATAATATTATTATATACTAGCGAAACGTGATGTAATACTTATTTGAGGTTACAAAATGTATTAAAGTAGAAAAACATTCTTCTTTCCTTAATCATGCATTGCATCTTGGCGAATTTTATATAATTTCAATCCTTGAGTAAAATAGCCTGACTGATGTTTTGCATCGTGATTTGACACCGAAATAGTAATAAAAATTTAAATATATATAATCGAAAAAAATATAATAAAATAATATAATTGTCTGACTGCTCTAACAGGCTTTATATCCCGGTTAATTTTTTTCATCCTAGTTTAAGAGGACCTAACTACCTATTTTTTTACTTATTTTTTCGATAAATTTGAATATTTTATAGAAATATAAAGCAAAAAATTTTCTTTTTTAAGGGCTTTAGTTCGAATACAAACTTGTATATTTCTTGATCTATCGAATTAAAGTTTTTGTAATTTTATTGTGTTCATTTTATGACAAAAGGGTACCCTCCGTAAATATATACAAAATGGCCTACCTCCTAAATCGTAGAAATAACTATGCACACATGCTTATATAAGAAAAAAAGAATATTTGGTAATTTTTCCAACTCTCCTTCCCCACTCCCCTCAAATCGTGAAAAACCACTATCGTCACATTATTTTTCTCTCGGCACCTTAAAAATGAAGAATTTCACAAAAATCAGGCACATACCATATGTATTTATACAACTACAAAAATTATTTATTATATAAAAAACACGATTTTTATGATTTTTGTAGTCATTTTCGGCATACAGAAAGTTCTCAGACATTCTATTGTTCTATTAGTCTCCTATTCTACTATTCTGTTAGTCTCCAAAATAAAAAAATTATTCACGATATATCAAAAGATATAATTATTGCACATCAAAGTGCTTTGCAATTGTTATTATGCAGAAACCTCATTTTTAATTAAGGTGGTTACGTCGTTTTTTTTAATTGTTTGAAAATACAATTTTTAACATACTCTTACGGCGAAATATGTATTTATGGCTGTAACAACATGAAAAACCATTATTTCTTTATAAAAATACCAGAAAGTTAGGTCTTATTTCGAAAATCGCTAAGTTGGTACCACTGCCACCAATTTCGGCATGCTCCATACTTGATGTTTCACGTCTCAAAAGTTTATTTAAACATAGTAGAAAAGTATCCAAAAGTTTCGTTTTGCCCCTAGGCCTTATTCCAGCACTATGATATTCTCTGTAACCCCGTTTCGTTGTTTGAAATACGTATATTTTTAATGAGTTTGGTTACTGCTTGATGTAATTTACATTAGGTAATTTACGGTATAGGTAATTTTACGTAATTGTATATAAAAGCTGATATCAAGACCTATAATTTGCGTGGTCGGAGCACTTGTATGGACGTTCTGGTAAAAAGTTATGCACAATTGAAATTTATAAAAAAAAATTATAGGTGATAAATGGGAGTTTGCAAAATATTGAAGAAACTGTGGCTTGGATTTACAAAATATTGAAGAACCTGAGGCTCAGATTTGCAAAATATTGACGAAACTGCGGCCCGGATTTGCAATCTCCCATTTATCACTTTAACTTTTTCTGTATATATCCACCCCGCACCCATTCATCTACCTATACTTATCTATATCTACTATACTATATTTTTAGCAAAGTATGTGTATGTATTCTTTTATATTTATATGTTATCTCTATTGTATTTATTTTTTATTCTATGTATTATTTTTCGACGAAGCGTTTTCTGTGATATCTGATTGTGACTAGTTCATTACATTTAAATTTTATAAACTGACGAACTGATAAAGTGAATTATTATTTTAATAAGAAATATGCAATAAGTGAAAGTTAAGATAACAATTATATTAAATCGACTGATATTTTTAATTATAATTATAACTACATGTACATGAAATTGTAAGATTTTGTGTGTTGATGAATAAAAAGTATATCTATCTATCTATCTATCTATACACTTCTAACCCTCTGCCCACGCATCCGTTTATCTACTCATAAAATTCCATCCATACATTCATCCACCCACGCATCTAATTATTCACCCATACACCCAACAATCCACCTACTTACCACTACTAGGGGAGGATGGGGTATTGCCGGTCACCTAAGGAAACGTGCTTGTTATTTCCACTTTCAAATTGTTTCTTTTAACTTTAAATAATTATTATGTTAGTTCAAACCATTGACTATAAATATTTATTATTGGTTTAATATAAAAATGTAAGATATCGAAGCTATAAGTCGAAATAAAAAAAAGCATTTTGACCAAATTTACTCCACATCAAAGGGTAATACCGGTCAGCCTTGATACAATTCCGATCACTATTAGAAAGTTACTTTTATAGGTGAAAAATTTCTATAAATCAATTATATGTACTTTCATATGATCCGTCGCATTATTATTCGCACTTACATAGTGAAACATATAATAACATAACCACTGTTCATTCAAAAACACTTGAGCAAAGTTACCCTACCTGAGAGCGCAGCGGAACGTTTTCTTAGCCTCACTTTCGGGAGCGTCATATAAATAACATTGTGACCGGGACTACCCCCATTCTTCTTAGTAATTTAAATTGAAATGGCAAAAAAGTATTAGGTTTATACTCTTTTTTCTTCACTATTTCGTATTCTTAGATTGTTCAAATTAATAAAGATGCAAAAAATAACTGCATAAAGCAACAAATAATATGCATAAAAGCTTATTTTATAGACCAGATTTCTTATAAGAAATGTAGGCCTACACTTTGATTGTGTATAATTCCTTAATAAATCTGAATAGAAGGTTGTTTGGATATTAGATTAATTGCATTTTATGTTGCGTTTAATATACTATTCGAATTATTACCTAAAAATGTTTAGATTATTGAAAATAAGGGTGACCGGAATTAGCCAGTGACCGGCATTACCCCGTTCTCCCCTACGTGTGTATGTACGTCTGTGTGTATCCCTCTAAATCTCGAGTAATTCATGGTTAAATTTAATGTTTCAGGGCTCATTTTCTTTATTTTTGACTCACAAAGGCGACTGATAAATAAAATTTTTGATTGGTCGATGCTTTATTGTATTTTAGTGAATATTCGATTTTTGGGTTTCAGTTTTTCAGGTTTTTTATAGGTTGAAAATTAATATAATCAATTTGGATAAAATGCGTTTGAGAGAGCTTAAAATTATCTATCTTTTCCGACCCCAAATTTATGATGAGGTAAAAGTAAAGGTAGAGATAAAGGTTTCTCTTCTTTTGTTATACACGAAAACGTAATTTTTTTAAACGGTTATATCTCGGAAATATATCGTAGAAATTTATTGCAAAAAATTCTGGTTATTAGTAACACCCAGAGGAATATTCAGTAAAATTGATTCGTGAGTCTTGATACTCGTCTGCTTCCGAGAAAAAAATCATTTTGTAAAAAAAATCGATTTTTTATGTCGTACGATAACTTGAGTAAAACGGCATTATTCCTTTCCAAAATTTACAGAAAGTTAGTTTTTAACTATCTCTTGGTTGAGTTCTTTGTCCAGATAATGAGGACTTTCATTTTTCAAGATATATGGAAGTTATATTATTTTTCAAAATTTTTTTTATTGATTATTTCTTTACGTATACACATGCGTTATAGTATATTAATGGTCACTGGTGTAACGTAATAATTAGGCTTTTTCACGTCTGACGTCACGACCCCACGTGACCGAACGCTGGTAGTATAACATTCAAAATTGCACTGATTCTTATTAATTAAATAAGAATTATTATTATTATTTAATTATTTAAATTAAATAATTCTTATTTATTCTTCTTCTCTTTATTAATATAAAATCAGCGCAATCATTTCTGAGTATCAAAAAATATGCCAAAAATACCTTTTTTGCTAAGCTACCTGATGAATGCTAAGCATACTTGATTCGCTACTTGAAAATATTGTTTATTTATGATCAAAATATGAGTGGTTTTTACCATTACCGTATAATTGTGATTAACTTAGTTAGGATATGATTTCATCGTATTCGAATACTGGTGAAATATACTAACGAGTTTAGTATTCAATATAGTGTAAGTAATAAACTTTTTATAATAGCGAGTTTGCCTGAAACAGTCAATTTTATCCGTTTTTATAAGTTAAATCGTAACGTATTTATACAATTTTATTAATTTTACAGATAATTTGTAATAATAACATCACAAAATGTAAAAGTATATCTTTTTTTTTTTTTTTTTTTTATTAATTTAAGCTTTATTAACCTCATACGAGGTTTTTTAGCATTACATAGATTAGATATACAGTCTGATTACAAAGTATAGCGTGTTTATGTATAACATTATAAGTTTAACTTACAGTTACAAAAGAATTTGTACAGAGTTTTGTATACAGAAGGCCGCGTATCAACAAGTATAGATGAGCTCTTATTAGGTAGGTAGATATGTAATTTACTGAGGTCGCTTACAAGGTTTTGTCGTTGTGTTTCATAAAGTGGGCATTGCCAAAGTATGTGATCGAGGTCTTGTATGTTTGTATTGCATGTACAGTTAGGATCACTAATTATGCTGATGCGAGCCAGAGATGCAGCGAGATTATAATGGTTAGCTCGACATCTGTTTATCATGACAATATTTGCCCGATTAAAATTACTTTTTTCAAACCAGGGTTTATTTTTTAGAGTGTAAAAATTTTGAAAATAGTCTACACCTTTTTTTTTGCCCATTTCAGTAATCATTTTTTCTGTATTGCATTTGGAAGTTTGTTTAAATTTCTGGCGTAAGTCAGAGAAAGGAATGTGGAAATCTTTACAATAAGGATTATTTGTAGCTGCTTTAGCAAGTTGTTTAAAAGTATATCATATGCAATTATTTTCCTGCATATTTTATTGAATTAAATATATGTAAGATACATTTCTACTTTGCTACACTTTATCCAAAAATATTTTTTTTAATATAACCATCTTAGATTTTTAACTTAATAACGTAAGCAGAAAAATAATTGCATATGATATATACTTACATTTTGTAATGTTATTGTTACATTTACGATACTACTTACGATTTAACCTAAGAAAATAAATAAAATGGGCTATACAAGCAAACTCGCTATTACAAAAAATGTATTATCTATGCAATATTGAATACTAAATTCGTTAATATATTTCACAATTATTCAACTACGATTTATTCAACTACGATTATTCAACTACGTCGTGACGTCAGATGTGAAAAAGCCTAATATTTCACGTATCATTAGCCACTTTTAAGCAAATAATCAAATAAAATAATACGTATTCATTTAGAAAACATTAAAAAATATATATAATCACTCGATCCTCGAACAAACTCAGGCACAAATATTCAACTTTAGAAACGTCAAATGAAAGCAAGTTCACTAAAAGAAGAGTATTGCTCGCACGACAACAACATGTGGCTGGATGGAAGCAGCCTCTATATAGACTGCATTGACAAAAGGGACCGCAGGAGGAGAGGAGCTCAATAAGCTACAACGAATTTGTAAACCACGAGTAAAGTCAGTCAAAGTCTAGGCGTGCTATTGGACATACGGGTCTTCTCGTGATATTCATTTTATTCATTCTCCTCGTTATTTCTTGTTTCAAACACTTTTAATGCGGCCGTAGTCGGTCTTAAACGCGGATTAGATGCAAAGAGAAAGTGTCGTTCTCAATTAAAATATCCTTATTTCAATCCGCGTTTATTATATTTTGATTATATTTTATTAGTTTATTTATTGTTAATAAATTCAAATAAACCGCTCTCGACTCACGTGCTACCTACCCTAACCCCAATCTGGGATATATAACGTAATAATACGTCACGTGTTATTCGCCATTTTTATACGCGCAAATATCAAATAAAAACATAATAATTTAAATACAAAATACACGAAAATATATAATCACTCGATTATTGAACAGACTCAGACACAAAATATTCAATTTTACAAACTGTGCCTGAAAGGCAAAGAAAACACGCTCACTAAAACAAAGAACCTCTGTTCTACGCGATATTGGGGATCCGAGTTCAAGTGCTTTTCCGGGAAGAAAAGCGTGTCGTTTGCACGGCATCATGTGGCTGGAAACAGCCTGTAGACTGCACAAAAAGGGACCGAAGGAGGAGAGGGGCTCAACAGGGCTACAACGAATTTGTAGACCACGAGTAAAGTCAGTCAGAGTCTAGGCGTGCTAAAGGAGACACGGGTGTTCTCGCAATATTCATCTATTTTATTCTCCTCGTTATTTCATTTTTTTTTATTTTACATTTTAGTGGGGTATGCCGAGAAACAATTAAACATGAGAAAAATTTGCTTGGTCGAAAACAATGCTTAAAAATTTGTTTAATCGATAATAATATTCGAAAATTTACTTGTTCAACCATGGCATTCGCATTTCCCTTTTTCTAAATTTCAATAGAATTATAAAAGAATTATCACGAAATTTGACTTTTGTAATATTTATAGTAATAAAATAAATAAAAAAATTATTGTATGTATTACATTTTTACATTTTGTACTATTATTGAATAGAAATAACCAATAAAAGTTATGAAATTAGTAAAACTAACCTCAAAATAATAAGAAAAACAGCTGACTTTTCGTGTATTTGTTTATTTAAAAAATTGAAAACCATAAAATATGAAACATTATTTGCTTTATACATTTTACGCATTTTTTAAATTTTCCAAAATTATATCCTGGTCAAATAAATTACAATTTACTTTTATAATTAAAATAAAATACTTTTTTGGTACGCGTTTAGTAGGTCGAACGTTAAATCGATAGCTAAAATGATTGCACGTATTTTATTTCAATGAAAATAAATCATAGAAAATTTGAACGTATTCCCGCAATGTTCGCTATATGCCGCAAGTGAATATATACCTAAGGGTGTATATTCCGTTATTGTGGCGATCCTGGCGCCAACTACATGAAAACAGAACGCGCCTGTACCCATTCCGAAAATTAACTACTATTAGGTTGTGGAAAGAATGGCATCGCAATGTTAGAAAAAGTATTTTTGGATTGTTGGCGTTTATTGTAGGTATTTGGCAAGTTGTGCATTCAGTGTAATCTATCTTTTCAATCAGCTGTTGGGGCATGCGCTCTCGGCACCGTGTCGCGACTGGCCCTCTGTATAGCGGCGTACGGAACGCTGCTCACATAAAACGTTGCAGCTCGACCGCTATATCATTTATATGTGATCAGGAATTTTAGAAGTACTTTTATAATAATATTTTAATTCGTTTATGAACATTTCGGAACGGTTCCTTACGCTAGAAGTAGCGCAAGTTGGTTTGCGATATTTCGGAACGACGCGGACTCTGGCGCCAGAATAACGGACTACACCCCTAATACCTATTACGAGTGTGCATGTGTGCGCGTGCATTTAAGCACGTTCACCCGCTAATCGATTTATTATATATTTGCTTTCAATTTTGACAGAATGATATTAATAGTATTATCTATGTACCCACAAAACTGTAAGAACAGTGCCGGTACCAAAATGGAAATATTCAATGTCAATGTTGCGGGCCGTAACACGTAAAGTATAGGGCTTGCGTATTTTAAAGAGACATTTTAATTTATAGCCGCAGAAATGAATTATATATTTCCCTGAAAAACTAATATGTTGTAAAGAATTACTATCTATATTATGTAAAACAAGAAAAACTATAGTTAGCGGTCCCCTTTCAAAGACATGGCTAAGTAAACATTGTTACCTATGTTCTAGTATATATTGTGGTAGTCTGTAGAAAAGTTTATATCGCATTTTAGTTTTCTGCATTATTTCAAAACTTTTGGATTGCTTTTAATATTTTAACATTTTAATTTATGAATTGAAGACATTAAATTATGAGTGATGCCGTTTAATTATGATTTGACATGTAAATTAACTTGTTAACCTTATTGTCACTGGTGAACTACCTTAACTGGTTTATATTATCATTATTTAATCTTATAAATTTAAAATTGACTGATAAAAAGAATCAAATTATTATCGATAAATTTGATTTTAAACATTAATAACATGGTTTAAATATTACCCAATTGATACATTATTAAACATACTTCTACCATAATCTAAGGTTCACAAATATAAAACAAGTCTGTAAAAATCCATATTTGAATCGTTTATACACATACCTCTTATATTTTTTAATGGACCGGAGAGGTTCAGAATAACGTCGCCCGTGACTGTTTCTCCAGACGCATAAGTGGCGCCGGGTCTCTCGAATTCGATGCGAAAGTCTTGTATCTTCGGCTCCTTCGGCATCGTGCTTCGGTCTTCGAATCTCAATAATCTATAGTCACAAATGCGGTCACGGTTACTCGTCCTGCGTATCTATAATAATCTGGTTTATCAATTTACGATATTATGCGTAAAAGACACTGGCATGTGAGCATGTCGTCATCGCCCGGCTGCGCGAGCTACGCACAACTGTTGTCGTCTACAAAGTCATGCGCTGTGAGTGACTATAGAGTAGTATAGATCAGCTGGTAATAGCACGAGAGAGGGGGATTATCGCGGTTCGGTGTGCAATGTGCCGTGTGCAGACAATGCAGTACGTATGTTAGCCGCGAGAGGCACTGGAGCAAGTAAAAGACTCGCATAGTGTAATATCCCGTATTTTGAGATGAGGGCGCGCGTAAGCCGAGAGCGCGCAATTTGAATAAAGTTTTTAAGTATAAGTGGTATTTAGATATTTAAATAATAAGATAAGGTTTCTATTTAGAGTGTGAGTATTTAATAAAGTCAATAAATGAATCTGCACTAATAAGTTGAAAGAATAGATACAAGTGACGGTAGTATTATAAGATATATATTCCTTATCTGTGTACATTGACAAATCCATATTGTAAATTTCTGCACATAATATTTCGCCTATTAAGATAAATTAAACTATTTAAAATTGTATTTTTAATGTAGAAATTAAGATTTCAAATTGCTAATTTTACGATACCGTATCGTATCTGACGCTGAACAATTACGATATCGATACGTAAATTTTTACGATATTATGTTGCGTGAGTTACGATATATATCGCGTGAGTTACGATATATATCGCGTGAGTTACGATATATATCGCGTGAGTTACGATATAGTTTTCTCAGTGTACACAGAATCGTCGAAGTTTCGCTTGGGATGTGCTTGCTTACACGTTCGCGTGCTCTCTTGCCAGGTGGTGCCAGAAAGTTCGTAGAAGGAAATGGTGTCGGTGGCACGTGCGGACTTGTAGGTAATTATAGGGCGATTCTCGAAGAGGAGTGAAGACAATGTAGGTGTCATAAATACGGGCCCGGGGAATCGTCCGTCGCTCGCTTGTCCCTCCTTGCTGCTTGCGAACTGTGGGTTATCCCCGCACTGTTCGGTTTTTCGTGCCTTCAGTCTAGACGACTATAAACATGACCCATTTATTGTCGCGTATACGCCGATCGATAATACCGTTATGTCCGAGCCTTTGCTATACGAGTGACCAACAATATAACGCGTTCGTTTGAATGTTCGCGCGTTAAGTATAATATTCGCGAGACCAGCGAGACTCGCGGGAGTCGCGGATGTGCTCCGTCATTATGTAAGTGACGACGTCATTACGTCACAGTAGAAGACGCTCTGAAGCTTTTGCACGAAAATGGAAAACAAGGGAATCACGTGGAATAGAAATATGGAATGTTCAGAACCACGAATAAATCGATTTTTAATGTTTTTTTAATGTTTTTAACGTTTATGATCATTTAAAAATTTGCAACGCAAAGTAATAATTTGAGTGATTTATTTACTGCATTTAATAATTTACTATAGAATTAATCTGTTACTCTAACGATTGAAGTACTCGATTTAATAAATTTACAACATCATAAATGTTGAAACGATTACGTACGAATGAAAAATTTTCGAAACGGACTTATTCCACTACGGACAAAGTATACAAAAATTTGTATTGTATTCTCTTAATCTTTGTAATTGTAAGAATATTTGAAACCTATTAGATGTCAAAAATCGATGTTTTAACAAAGTTATACGTATTTAAGGTGATGTTAAACCCTCGTGTTTTTGGCAAATTACGGAAAACCACTTTATTAAGTTACTTTTCAATTTTGAGAAAATATCTCTCTGGAAAGTTGTTTTTTATTAGGACAACAACTTCCCAGAGAAATATATACTGAAAACTGAAAAATAATGAAAAAAAGTAGCTCCTCATAATTGTCTGTGACAGGTAGGTTTAGCATCACCTTAGCTAAGTAAAACGATTTACATTAGCTAACATACAAGATTGAAACTATAAACGTGTTTTTCTCCCGACTAATTATGCTAACTTAAAAATCGCTGCCAATTCATTGGCATTTAGCTTTCTGAAACTAAATAAATTGTTCCAATATAAATTTCTTAATTATAATTCATTGTTTTAAATTGATATATTTCTTTCTTGTTAATAGCTCAAAAAGGTGTTTTTTTATAATCGATCGTGGTCAAAAGATAAATTACAAAAAATTATAAGCTTGTGGTCATAGATTGCATTAGTGATTTCAAAATATAAAAGTAGAAAAATCGTTATAAAACAAAAACGAATTGAGGAAACTTTAATTTTTTTTTATTCGTATGTTTATCAAAATAACAATAAAAATTGATTTGTTTAATAGAAAATGGCCGCGATATCTTTGAGATATAAGCATGAAATTAAAAAAAAAATATAACCTTAAATATCTTGTAAGATAAGCGACCTTATAGTCTTTGCAAAGAACTCAGCCATGAGATTCCATCATGTTTCCGAGATATCGGACACACACACACACATCCATACGGACATTTTCTAATAATAGTGTATTTTGATTCCAAATTGCCCAAAACATACTTCTAACATGTTTTTAAGAAATTTCTTCTTTACTATTACAAAGCTTCCTTTAGGAGGAAGCAAAAAGTGGCCCACGCATGAGGTTTTCATGAATCTTTTTTAAACTTTCAGAAGATATACCTTAGTATATGTTGAACATAATCTGTTCATTACGTTCAACATTTTTTCTTCATATCTTATTTTAGCCATCACACATTAAAAAAACGTGATCTTTTAAGGATTTTCATAAATCAAATTAAAACTAAATTATTTTAAGGAATTAGAAGATGATTATTGAAATTCGAAAAACAGTTTCGTTTGTTTACTAAACAAGGAATTGACTCAATTTTTAATCGACTTTTTTTTCAGAGCTTTTCTCAAAATGCTATGCGCACGTAACATTTTGAATAATGGTCATTTTCGTTTAAAAAAATCGACTTTTATCAATAACTCAGAAAATAATCCGTATCTTGAGCTAAAACATGACATAGAGACTACTAGTATCATACTACGTAAGCCTTTAAATTTTTAGCTCTTAAGACTGAACAATTAAAGAAGTTTGCCTTTTCACCATAGTCCTTCCTTAAGTCCCCGACCATTGTTAATACTATATTATAATAATTGGTTACAGAGATAATATGCAAGCAACAGGGTCAAACTGGATAAAAGAAGTGAAAACGACAATATTTTATCAGACATTCAATAGTAAAAATGAAGTAAAATCATTTTTCTTTGTTTTTGCGAATCCTCTATTATTAAAAAAGATTTTCATTGTGAGTTTCCAAGATATAACCTGTTTTTACAAATAGGTTATTTCTGTGTATAATGATCCCTGGTAGAAACGTTGACCAACTATACGCCATATAATGCCCAATTTTATGGTGTATGGTCAATTTATGTCCTATATTATGGTCAACAACCCAGCTTATGGCCGACGGTTTATGGCCAAAATATGGTGTAATTTATACAATTAATTATAAATAAAATTTAATTAAATAATTGAATACCATAATTGAATACTAATTAGATACTTAAAAAGGGACAATTAATTATTAAAAAATGTAATTAAATACAAGTTTAGTTTTTTAAGCAATAAAAAATTGTATAACTATCAGAATATCAATTTTCGTTTATATAATAGTTGAAGAATCGATAAGAAATGACTAATAATCATCTTTTTGTAGAAGTATTAAGATGTGAAAAATGTATTCACCTTATACAAGGGAGATTGTGATTTAGAATGAAATTCAAACTTCGCGCCAATTCAGGCTGATTAGTTAGGTTAGTTTAAGGTGTCGGCAAGGTGCTCTTTAAAATCCTATAGCACATATGACACATAACTGACATATTATTGCAGAAGGTAGTGTTAAAAAATTTAAGATTATTTATTTATTTACTAATTTATTTATTTAATTATAGCATACCATTTTGAATGCTATATTTTTAGTATATATTAAAATTATCATAAAATAACTTGTAGAGAATCTAATGAATCGCAAGTAGAAATTAATATTAAGAATTGTGAAGTCGTTTATGCAGGCCATCTCCTAGCGTTTGAAAGAACATCACTTAAGCAGCTAACAAGATCTCCTACTATATCTCCTACAGTATTTTAAACAATTTAACAGTTCATATTTAATCCATATTAAATTCAGAATTAATGTGAACTTGATTTTTTTCCAATATTGTAGTCTATTCGGAATACACAAAACTTTATTTTCTTATGATAATTAACACTTAATTCACAACATAAAATGCTCGCAAGGCAAAACTCCGTTTTTATTTAAATGTCTCGGGTAACGGTCTGCTCTCTCACAGCTGTCCACACACTCTGTATGTATACATGTCTGTATATGTGTTGGAAGAGTAGGTTCCGACGGTGTGCGCGTGCGCACGCTGCACGCGCCACGCACTATACTATTATACATGTAGTTTACGTGTAGAATCAAAGTTAAAACTTAGAATGCAAACATTACTGCAACTTCGCTTATGTACAGCTAAATTTGAATCTTAATGTGTATTCATATATATATCGCATTAGTTAACTAAATTTTATATTATAAATTCGATTAATCCCATAAAAAAGACTACGCGAATTTAAATTTGTATATATGTATTTGAGGTTATAAATGTATATTTATCCATATTATGGTCAACTTATGGTGTAATCGGTGGCTACAAGTTGACCACGAAAGTTGGTCAATAGGTAGCGACCAGACCATAAATGATGGTCAATTTTCTACCAGGGATATGTTCCTGGCCGATTGTATAATTTTATAAATTTTTCGTAATAAATAAATATTTTGGAAAAAATCCGTTTTAAGCGAGGCTTTAGTTTAAGGAAGTTACGTGCAAATGAATCGGCAGCAGTTTTTTAATGATTTAATACGCTGAAGTTGTACAAAAATAATACTATAAATTTATTAATAAAAAAACAATTTACAATTTGATTTAAAAAACTTATCAACATAATACTATGCATCATCATCATTATTGTCATTATTGTTATCATCGTCATCATCGCCATTGTCATCGTTATCGTCATCGTCATCGTCATCATTATCATTATCATCATCGTCATCATCAACACTATCTCCAATCTCCTTGACATTAATCCCCATTATCATAGTTGCTATCACAATTATTGTCGCAACTATTATCGCAATTATTATAATATTCTCGAGCATCTTCTATTTCGTATACGTTATCACTGCAATCGGTTCCACGATTATCATCGTGATCGGTTTCATATTTTTCGTTATTGTTCTCATCATTAAACTCGATGTAATACTTATGGCTGCTTCCACTACCTTTACATTTTTCTTCATTATCTAAATAAAAAATAAATAAATAAAATTATTATAATATTAATAGAATCGTATGATAAATGAGATATAATTAAGACACTACTATTTTTATTTTAATAAAGAATTTATTAACAATAATGCTGTATCAACATTTTTTGGATTAAGACGTTAATACATACATACAATACATACATACATACATACATACATACATACATACATACATACATACATACATACATACATACATACATACATACATACATACATACATACATACATACATACACACACACACACACACACACACACACACACACACACACACACACACACATACATACATACATACATACATACATACATACATACATACATACATACATACATACATACGTACATACGTACGTACGTACGTACGTAGGAACATACATACTAGCAGACATTTTTTAAAAACATGGGTTTCTGGCTCAGGAATGTTGAAAATATAAAAATTCATCAAAATCTCTGATAAAAAAAGTTTATCGTCACAAAGCTTTCTCTTTGTGAAAGCGAAAAGCAATGATAAAAGTAGTTCTAATATGTAATACTCACAAAGCATATGCATCGGGAACTTTTATGTGAACAGGAGACTTTGGGGTGAAACCAACGATAGGCTTATGAATTCGCTCTTCAGTTTGATCTGCAATGTAATTACTTCCAACGACGCATTCTTCATAGGACGGTGGCGCTGAAAATTGTACATTCTTTTAAAGATCATTTTAATTTTTTTCACGAATCGTAACTTTTGATTTCACTACTTTCTGTTGTTTACTACTACATTATCAAATGCTTTTTAACTATGAAAATAAAATTAGAATGTCCTTTCATTGATAGCTAACTGCATTTTTAGATTTATCATGGTACATTTAACTTTGTACATTTTTTAATTTTTAAAATATCTTTAATTTTTCCAAATATAATGGTATCATTTCCATGATGCCACTTCGTAGCTACACTTATAAGACTTTTAACAGTAATAATCTCTGATTTTGTAAACAATTATTTTCCAGCACGTAGCATATAATAAAAAATGTATGTATTATAAAAAATATTTTTTTCTTGTTAATCAAAATTGTTTATTACAGTATTCGGGTATAAACAAAAATCTGAGATTTTTACTCTAATTATTTTGCTTTGAAGAAAACGTACAAATTTTATTGTTGTTCTTCTTTGAAATCTAATGTGTGCAGAAGATTTAAACAAATTTTTACAATTATTAAAAATTAATGCATCATCTATATTTGTATTTAAAATATTCAGTAAAAATAGCTAAAAAAATTCAAAAAATTTTGTTTTTGATGTCAAATATATGTACAAAGTTTGGGGAAACAGATGAAATTTTAAAAAGTTTCCAACTTTGTTGTAACTCCACTTTAAGTTCGATCTCCATAAGCGATTAGTCCGAAACAACGAGTTGTGAATTCATTGCTGGAAGATATCGACCCAACGGAGAATAGAACTTACGCCTTCAAGGCTGAACGTGTTATGTTATCAATCAGCTAAATTCCTTAACTAGTTGAGCTACGGACGCCCTAGTTTACAGAATAGCTTTTAGTAGGCAACCCTATTATTATATTGTGTAAAAAATGTTCGTCAATGCACTTTACTATAGGTACATCGTCAATTAATGATTGAAATATAAAATAAATGCCAAACTTACGCATTTCCGGCATTGATTGTTGATTCGAAGCGGCGATCCCAGCGGTTGGTGGTGATACCCTCGGAGTAGTTGGTGTCAGATTCAGGTGGCGCCCTCTAGTGACCGGAGATTGACGCTCCTCCAGGTCGTAAGACTCATTCATATCTTCGAAACCGATTTGATGCGCAGTCTGTGGCAGTAACCGGTTGCACGCATTGATCTGGTCGATCGGCGGTGCTGAGGCTGTGGTCGGCGATATCACATTTTGCACCGGATTTTGGCTTTGTTGATGGTGAAAAGGTTTTGTTCCTATCTCAATGGGATAAGACTTTTTTACGTAATGCCTGCAAAATCCAAAGATATATAGCATTTGGAGAATTCTAAAAACTGTTAGGAGAATAGCTTAAAACGAGTTCTTGTTAAGGTGGTTTGATCATGAAAGAATGTAACGTGTGGGATCTTCGAAGGACCATAAAGAACATTTTATTGTTTCAATATCAATATTATTAATTAAAAAAATTGTCTAATGTATTATCACCGGAAGTTCTCATAACTTCTAACATTCATTCGTATTTATTCAATACTTTTTTTTTGTTATGTCTCTTTTACATCTAGACTCTAATAAAGTCTCGCTTTAGCTTATATTATTAAATAATATTAATTCTACTCACGAAAAAAAAAAAATTGTGTAGTATATAAAAATAGACAGAAATATTCTCTATTCATTAGTTTTGAAAATTTATAAATGACTAATTTTATTACATTTATTACACTGAAAGTCGAAGAAAGACTCTATTCAAGTACTCTATTATTATAGGTCTTAATTATTTGACCGTCATAAAAACCTATATTGAAGTATTTACTCCGGAACTTTACAGTAGGGTAATTATTATAATTATATCTGGAATATCAAATTAACTTTTAAACTATACATAACCTTAGATTTTTATGGAACAATCACCTAAGAGTTTACGCAGGTCTCAAAAGAGAAAAATTGAAATTATGCTTAATTAACTGTAAAACTTTTATAGCACTACGTGACCTAAGTCCGCACTTACGTCACGCCTATCTCGCTACGCTCGGGCGTTACAGACTACTTAGGTCACACGTATCGTAATGTACTATTATCGCCCACTATAGCGGAAGTAAAGTAAATTTTCGAAAATAAGCTCTAAGAGGGCTTAGGCTCCTAAACAGCATGCACCATCCGAATCATACCACATGTATAGGTGAGCCTAAATACTCTAGCAGGCTGATTTTATAGTGTGTTTGCGCTGTGTCGAAGAACGGCCAAATTTAGTTCCGCTTCATAGGCATAAAAATCACGTTATCAATACATGTTTGACAAAAAATACGGTGCGCACCATGGGAGAGAGGCCTTTTTCGCCCTTGTGTATTTGTAATATTTTTCTGTAGCTCGCAATACGCTCTCGCCTTCGGTTCGTGCTTGCTCGCTTTCAGCTCGTATTGCAAACACCACACGCGGGCGATAAAAGCATACTTCTCCCCCATGGTACATAATATACTATTACGTACTCTTTGAACATAATTCAATAATGTAATAGTTTAACAAATTGCTACAGACAATAATAAGTTTTTAACTAATCTGCCATAATTTCAAGAGTGTCTATATATAACAAGTTGCATGTAATACCTTAAGAACTATATTTATACTAATTTTTATATTTCATTTAAATCGATTTGAAATTATTCATATTATACATTATTAGGTGGAAAACAATAATATAAAGAAAATAATGAAGATTACTTACTGTCCTGACATGTGCATGTGAAGAACCAATCGATATCTAACATTAATAATTGAACAGTGTTCCAAGTTCGAGGGAGTTGATGATGGTACTTTAATTTTTAAACAAAGTATGTCTATTTTGTTGAAAGGTACATTTTGTAATATATCTTGTTGTACTGTTTCAATACAAATACAATCTTGTTTTTTAGAGCGACTAGGCGACGATGCATAGAAATCTAAGATCTATGAAAGAAATAAGAAAATAAATATTAATTAATTTTCATTAATGAATATATAAATAAAAAAACTTATCTAAAATATTTATATAATATTCAAACCTTGTATAAAGACAGTTTTACATTCTTTAAACGAATTGATTTGGTTCTATACATGATAAATAGCTCTATTGTTTCACCTGGGATGAAACCGGAGAATCTGCTTTTTGCATTGGCCTTCAGAATGCCCTCATTTCCTACACAGCTCCAAGATTCAAATCTTCTGACGATAGCGTCTGTGATACCCGTCTGTTTAACGTTTTTCAAATTAAATTAGTTCCATTGCCCTTATTAATTAGTTGTATATTTAACAAGCAGCGAAACATCACAAAGAAATAAAAAAAGCAAATGCAAATTAACATTCATATGTCACTTTAATGAAAAATGAAACAACTTTTGTCGAACATATTTTGAACTGCCTAGTTTAGCACATAGTAGTATTCGGAAAAACATGAAAAGTCTTCATCCTTGATTTTTAAAAATAAATTTTTAAGAATAAAAGTGTGGTAAATATAAGGTCGTTAAATGTTTTTTTGTTTTTTTCCGGCTTCACATTGACGGATTTTTAAATTTTGAAAAACGTTTCGTTTACTTTTTATATAAAATATAAAATGCATCCGAGTTGATAATTAGATAACTTAAAAAGTAATAAAATGATGAAATATATAACATTTGCATAAACTTACAGTGAGTTCTTGATAATCATTTAAATCGTAGTGTTTTAAAACTTTGAATGCGGAGATGACATAACGATAAACCGTATCACCTCTGTGAATTACAGCTTTTAAGGTATATCGAACACGTCCAAGTTTATGTTCAATACTACTAGGAATCTGTGTAGGTAGCTGGAAGCTGAAGTGAATAGAATGTTGACCAGCTGATAGTGTTATTGATTCCTCTTCTGTTATATAAAATTATAAAAAATGTTTATTTTTGTAAAATTCATAGCATTGAGAACGAAATAAGGATCTATGCTTTATTTTATAGAATATATTATATACACAGCAGAAACAACCTAGTACTGTGATTGCGAATAGTAATAAGCAGTTTCCTAATACATTTCAGGTTTCTGGAAAAATGTTAGCTTTTTTCAGAGGCTTTTTTATAAAAACTAGCACTTTAGTGTGTATTAAAGTGTAAAATTATAAATTATGAATTTCCTTACCGCTTTTCATCAAACGACTGACCACACGAAAGTAGTTCTCGGATTGTTCAAAATTGCCCCAGCGAACTTCAGCATCACCCCGAACCACCGAACTAATTTCTGGAATTTTCAAACAAACATATATATTATTACAGCGTCAATATTGCTTAGCATCGCAAGATACATATGCTTAATATTACTCGCCCATCTATTGCACTTTCACGTGCCTTTCCAGTATTACATACTCTTATCGTATAGATCGAGTAATAATTTTTTTAATATAAAAGTATTATAATATAATTTTTATTATAATATTTATAATATAATACAATATTTTATTGTTTATTGTTTATCCTAGGTCGAAGTTCAAGTGAACTTTGCAGAGGTAATTTAATACATTCACGCATTGACGTAGTGAGTAATGACGTATGCATCATAACCGGCTCTACAGTTTCAAGTGGAATTCAAACCACCAGATCCACTAGTATCCACCAGGACAAACATTTAAAAAAATCATTTTTGAAAATTTCATATGCCTGGGATACGAACTTGGCGGTACCTCTTACCTCCTTAGAGCTTGGAACTTAGAAGTCCAAGTTATAAACCGCGCTGCCATCGCGGTATCCATCAAATATTATTTATAATATAATACTTTATAATATAATACTTTATAATATAATATGATATAATAAACCACTACTAAATCCTGAGCAGAATACTATCTGATAGAGACGTTAATTCAGAAGTTGATTATTAAAAATTAGCAATGCAAAGTGGTTCAAACTCTGTTAGTTAGGAATCATACATAAACTCGCCGGTAAGATATTCGCGTCGAACGTTTTTGAAATAGAGTGACCTTATTGGTTAATTCCTGTAAATCGAAAAATCTCATTGGAGCATTTCAAAAAACGTTCGACGCGAATATTTTACAGACAAGTGTACATCATATCATAAAGGAATTTTTAATTTTTCAAAAATTTTATTTTTACTACAACTATTTGGCAGTCATACAATTAGCTTAAATATCTTATCAATATATAATCTGATCCTACTTGTAATACGTGTAAAGATAAAGTAATAAACACGAATTCTTAAGAGATTTGTCAGCCTTTTATGAAAAATGTATAAAATAGGTTAATTGTTTTCTTGAAACTAGATTGAAACTAAAGGTTTAGTAATAAAATAAAAAACCGCTGTCAGTTATGTTGATGTTTGAGGTGCTATTGGTTTACAAAATATATCCTATTTTAAAAAAAAATTTATTTCTCTGAATAATAAAATAACAACGATAGTTAATAATCTTTATCATAGCAATTTTTGTCACGGTACGTAATTTATTAAAATTACTTAAATATTTAAATTAAATTAAATTATGAAAGCAGATTACAATAGTATGTTGAATCACTGAATATATTCTTTTAGATATTCCTAATTATTTCAAACTTTTTCAACGTTTTTCCATCATAAATTTCCGAGATATAACCGTTTAAATTAAAAATGTCGCTTTCGCGTATAACAAAAAAAAAGGAAAAGAGCTTACCTAAAATTTCGGGTAGTAAAAGATAGGTAATTTTGTACTCTTTGCAATGCATTTATACACTGAATTGATCAGATTATTTCTAACATACCCAAAAACCCGAAAAATTATAACTCAAAAATTGAGAAATCGCTAAAAAAACAAACATTTCAACAAAAGAAATACAAACAATCTAAAAATATCGTATTTGTATTGCACATGTCCCGAAATATGTTTTTAATGCGTTTTTTACGAAATTTGAGGAAGCAGTAATTACAAGAATTTTTATAAATTAAATTGCCGATTTAAGAATATTGTAAAATAGCAAAATCGTAAAAAAAACAAAAACATATCAATGAATCGTGAAATTTCTTTATATTATCGAATCTTCTTTGAAAAACGAAAAAAATCCTTTCACAAAACACATAACCTCAAATATCTCAGAAAATAAAAGATCTCATGATCTGGGCAGACATACAGGCCACGAGATACTAAAAAGCTACACGCTGAGAAAAACATTGTTTTTTCAGTTTATTCAATAACCAGATTCCCTGACATTAACGCAGCACGATTTTCTATTGGAGCTAAGAAAATTTAAAATCCGCTTCTAATACCGCTGCTGAAAACTCCCAGTGGAACATATCTTGGGTAAAACTATATTAAGCATAATACATCTATGCGCATGAGCGTGTATTTAGCAGGCGTTAAGTTGGCTCCGTCGTTTGTCCAAAATCCATCATTAACAAAAAATAAAAATCCCACTGAAAGTGTACGTTTTAAGCTCTCTATTCAAATTTTAGTTAGGTGGGGTTGCGAGGTAAACTGAAGAGAAAAAAGTATTTGAAATTGGAACTTTTAACATAGGCTCTTATGACAACATTAGCATTGTTTATGCTTATACTTGAAAAACCATGATTTCTTCATAAAAATACCAAGAGATTGTAGCTTTTTATTTATAGAATCTAATTATTAATCGAAAGTACCCGATTGTCAAACAAATATAAAAAATAAGTCATGAAAAGCTAAAATGAGTGTATTTTTGTATACGTATATATGCACATTGTTATTATATTTTTATATATTATAACATATATTTAGGTTCATAAGTCTGACAATTGATATTGAATCATTTTCATACGAAAATCTATGCCCCCCACCGGGCCCCGCGTAGATACGGGACTACGCGATGGAGCCACCTTGAACTCGCACGTGTACTATATTGGGAGAAACCCAGTCGAAAAGATATGGCAGTAAAAAACATAGCTACAAGTACAAATGATAAACATTTACGTAAATATCTCGAGACTGTATTTACAGTGTACGCGATGTATGAGTCTATGCATATCGTGTAAAAATATGCTTATTTTTAGTGTAAGAAATTATGAGACCTACTCTGAAAGTATTAATTAAGCTTACTATTTTTATAGGCCACAGTTTACAGTGTACTGTACACAACTGACTATTAATTAAAATAGTCTTCACTGTCTATTTGAAATTACAATGCGTTAATGAAAACATATCATGAAAGAGAAAAAATGAAGGCACAGAAAATAAATAAAAGTTAATTTATATAGGTCGTCAAATTTTTAATTTTCAATTTAATCAATGAAAAACAAAATTTTTAATAACGTAAAAACAGTAATAAATATCTATTCTATAACTAATATTCATTGTTATGTTTAAAATCAAATAGAAACTAACTAAAAATAATATTATTAACAAAGTAAGAATATAAATAAACAACAAACATTTATAAAATAATGGATACACAAAATACAGTTTTACAGTAATCTAAAATACACAACTTTAAGTAATAAAAAAGGCATTCAATACACAACGCAAAAAGTAATTCGTTCTGCATGTATACATACTTCGTATATCAGTTAAAGGACCGGAGAGAACCAAAATAATTTTGCCCGCGACTGTTTCTCCGGGCACGTAAGTGGCGCTGGGTCTCCCAAATTCGATGCGAAAGTCTTGTATCAGCTTCTTCTTCGGCATGGCGCTTCGAACGTTGCTTCCCAGGTGAACTACAGAATCACAACTGAAACCGCTATAACTCGTCCAGTTAGTTTATAATCATCCGCCTTATCACGTGCGTGAGAGACACTGGCGTCGACCGCACTGTCGTCATTACTGTTGACGTTCATTCAATGATGCGAGGAATGATGTGTTGTGGCTATACTACACATAGTATAAATCTGGGGAAAAACGTATGTTGGGGAATTTCGGCTCAGTGCGTTGGATGTTTTGATATGTAATGATGGTTGCCTTGTCAGGGGGCGAAGTCGGTTGTGTACCGTTTATATTGTTGAGACAGTTACCGAAAGTGAGTGGGACATTATTAATGTTTCATAAACGTACTTCTACCACTTTGTATATGAATTACCATGCGTTTTATTATTATTACATATTCAATGTTACGTAATCAATAGTTTTCTTATGAATTTACTATAACTCTTCTTAACAAATGCAAAAAACAAGGTGACATTTAACTAATTTGAAAATTAAAATTTCATATTATTCGGATTTATTACATAGTAACAGTCCCAAGCTATATCAAATCCAAGCGATTATATCACTTCTAAGATACAAAAGAAATAAAATAAATTAATAAAAGAAAACTTCAAAGAATTGTAAGAAGCTATAAGACAAAAATTAATTAATAACATTGCTACAAATTGTTAACATTTTCGTTCAGATGGACATTAAGAATATTATTGTAATCAGCCTATATCTTAACTATTGCATATTTTATGTTTTTAGTCAATAGTAGGTATATTAATAGTAAATATTTGGATTTTTACCGTCCACTTAATATCGGTACGTTAATTTACAATATACATGTTGAAACTTCACGTCTTGTTTTGCATATTATCTCTGAGATTAATATATGCATCAGTATAATATGCACATCAATATTTATATATATTATATTATATTTTATTTATATTTATATATCAATACTTATAAGTATTATACAACTAAAGAATAATTTAATGAAAGCTATACCTTTTTCCACTTTTAATTTTATTTATTATTTATTTATTAAACTTCAACGGGCTTATAAGCCCTTTTACAAAAATATTACAATATGAGATATATGGTGTTATGTACACTTGCTGAATATACACATATAAAATACAACAAAATAAATCAAAAATTAATTTTATACTAAAAAGAACTATAAAGTAATGATTGGAAAGATAAAGTAGGAACTTTGACCGCATTGTTGCTTTGAATTCGCTAAAATAAAATATGTTTCTCTCATCAGTCGTGAGGTTATTCCACAACCTTCGAAGTTTTATAATGGTGGAGAAGTGGCATAGATTAGAATTATTATGAAGCTCAAGTATACTTCTAGGATTTCTGAGATTATAATTAATATTTATTTCCGTAAAGAGATTTGATAGTTGCAGACAATTAAAAAATTTATTTTTTATTTTGAAAGCGGTCATCAAGTTGTTATAGCTGTGATAAGATCTTATAGATTATAGTCTAAACTGCTGTAGGGCTGGCTCATAGTTATGATCTAGAAAACTTATAGGTTTCTGTATTTGAAAACAAAGATATCTAATAAATGGATGCTGGATTTTCTCCAGTTTGTCAGAAAGAATATTAATGTAGGTGGACCATATAGTCGAACCGTACAGCAATTTAGGAATAACCAGAGTGTTGTATAAGTAAATCAACGAATCAACATGACGGAAATTATCAGTTGAACGTTCTATAAAACAAATTAACCTAAGCTCTTTATTCGCTATATCACTGATGTGGTTTTCAAATGTAAACGCAAGGATTACGCCTAAATCAGATATACAGTTAAAAAACAAAATTTACCTAATGAGTGTCTGAGTGTGTGTTTGCGTGCATGTGTGTGCGTACGTGCGTGTGTGTGTATTTATGCACCTTGAACTTCTTAAGTGTCAAGCGATATTTGACGAAGTGAGCCCAAAATGATAAGATAAAACTGATGTAGGTATAAATTCTACGTAACATTTATTAATAAAATATGCATTTTTCAACTGTTAGGTTTATAATTAGAATTGCATACAAGATGTATTTGATCTAAAATCAAGGTTGACTTACGCTTTAAATTGAGGTTCCATCCTATTTTATCACGACTGCATATTATGCGGTCTTGACGGTCAAGGGGATCAGTTAAGATCGCAAAGTTTCTTTGCGATCGGTTCAATATCTTCGGAGGAGTTTGTGAACAAAAATTGCACAGTGTGAAGGATAAAGGGCTTTGTCTGATTCACACAATCGGGTTCCGCCGAATAAATATGTTGAAGTTGTACAAAAAAATATTAAAATTTATTCAATAAAAAAGCAATAATTTAAAATAAGATTTAAATATGTGTAACATATATACATTGTCTCATACTCTTCGTATACAATTATATCTTAATACTTAAGTTTTACATTTTAGCTTAACATAATATTATAGAATATTATATAGAATATTAATATCTATTAATGCAATGTCATTTATGTATCTGACGAGCAACTTGATGATATTTAACATAAAAATGACATGTTACAAAATGAATTATTATAATGCTAATGTAAATTTTATGAAAATTGTACGACTATTTCACTTTTGAATATATTACAAATAAATGAATATATATCTATCTAACACCATCTTCACTATCTCTAGTCTTCTTGATATTAATCACCATTGTTATAATCATTATCATAATTATTATCACAATAATTATCATAATTATTATCACAATAATTATCATTATTAGAATCATAATTATTAACACTATAATTATCATTATTAGAATCATAATTATTAACACAATTAGTATCATGATTATTATCGGAATTATTATCACAATTACTATCATACTTATTATCGTAATTATTCTCACAATTACTATCAGACTTATTATCGTAATTATTCTCACAAATACTATCGTACTTATAATCGTAATTATTCTCATAATTACTATCATACTTATTATCATAATTATTCTCACAATTACTATCATACTTATTATCGTAATTATTCTCACAATTACTATCATACTTATTATCGTAATTATTCTCACAATTACTATCATACTTATTATCGTAATTATTAACTTTTCCTCGAGCATCTTCTTCTTCGTGTTCATTATCAATGCAATGGGTTACATGTTTATCATCGTAATCGGTTTCATATTCGTCGACATCGCTCTGATTTTGGTACTTGAGTATGACATCATACTTATGGCTGCTCTCACTAGCTTTAGTTTCTGCTTCATAATCTATATTAATAAACAAAATTATTATAATATTTATAAAATCGTATGATAAATATATAATATAATATATAATTTCAAGTATTTTATATTTTATATAATATATATTTTCTTATTTTTTTTAATATTTAATATATAATTTCGACTTCGCTATTTTGAATTTGAATAATGATTTTAAAAATAATATGGTATCAACATTTTTTGGATTAAGATGTCATAATAGCATAGATCGTTGAAGTAATCCTCAAAAATTAGTTATTTAAATAATGTTATCCGTCCAAATGTTACATGACAAAAATAAGGTATTTTAGGTATATATAACTATCAAGGATTTTAAATTCTGAATTTGAATGATTTTTGTCTAAAGAATTATTAGTTAAACTATAGCCGAGGCTATAGCTTACACGGTAACACCTATGCGGTACAAACGTATGTCAATCTATAATTTTTTAGTGCTTAATATTGTTCCTCTAATTAAATGTATAAGTGTAAAAAGGCACTCACTTATTTTTTCATTTATTCTTATATCTGTTATAATATAGTCAATATATATCAATGCTATCAAAGTGCTATATTTTTAGTTTGTAGTTTTCTAAAAGTCAATTAGCCTGTTTCTCCGACTTCAATCCAACGGTATTGTACAATTTTAACATTACGGGAATTATTGACGCTGCAATGTTGAATATTGCAACAAATATCTATACATTTTGAAGCATTAGATGATAAAACATGTATCAATGTAACTTCTTTGCACTAATATTTTGATCACGATATCTAAATTAGCATCCTTTTTTACATACAATTTGAAATATCCTACCATAACCAATTCCTCCAGCTTGGTGTGTACGCGTAGCATTTTCATATTCTTAGTATGTAATACTCACAACGCAAATGCATCGGGAGCTTGTAAACAGGATATTTCGGGCTGAATCGAACCATAGGTCCGTGTATTCCTTCTTCATTTCGATGTACAATGTAATTGCTTCCAGTAACGCATTCTTCATAGGACGGTGGAACTGAAAATTATACACTATTTTAAAAGTCGTTTTAATAATTTCTTACAAACTGCAACTTTTGATTTCACTACTCTCTATTGTTTATCAATACGTTAATAAAAGTGTTTTCAATTATAAAGTTACAAAAATACTAAATAAATATAATTACTCCGAGTTTACATTTTCAGATAACAGCATATATTATTATTTTAACATATCATCATTAATATATCTTTAAAACTGGCAAAGGTAATGCTCAAATTTTCATGACGCCTCTTCGTTGCTGGGATATTCTTTGAACTTACAACGAAATGACGACACTCAAAAACCTCCAACAAACTATACCTTCTACAAGTATATTTTAATTCAAAAATCAATTTTACATATACCGTATTCAAAATAAATTTGAGTAGTCAACCCTATTATGTACTTGGTGTAAAAACTGTTTCTGTCAATGAACTAGGTACATTTTCAATTAATGATTGAAATATAAATTGAATGCCAAACTTACGCATTACGGGCATTGGTTGTCGACTCGAAGCGGTGATCCCAACTCGTTGATTGGTTGTAGTCATATTCCGCTCGCTTAGTACGTAAGGCTCGTTCATACTTTCAAAACCTATTGGACCCGTAGCCTGTAGCGGTAGCCGGCTGTCTGCATTGATTTGTTCGATCGTCGGTGCTGAGGCTGCGAGCGGCAATAGTAAACTTTGCACTGGATCTTGCCCCTTTTGATAGTCGATCGGTTTTGTACCTATCTCAATTGGATATGATCGTTTTTCATAATGCCTGAAAAATCCAAAGATTTACAGTCTTTAGAAAAGGCTAGAAAATGCTTATTATTATTTGTAACAATTTGTAACATTAGTAAAAGTATATAATAGACTACTCTATTCTCAGACTTAAAAATAATCGCTCGATGATTTCTCTTCAAAATCTAAAACTACTTCTCATAAAGTCCTTTTCAACGAAATTATTTGATATTTAGCATGGTTCTTCTATACAGATTTATTCTTACTGCTACTAGCTGAATCATAAGATTTTTTATTTTTGCTAACACTTGTTTGTATAAGTTGTTAGCAGAATTATACCAAATTTCAAGTTTATCCATTAAAATATACTTGATATACTTTACAAAAAGTGACTTTAATTTTCGAAGATAATGGTTTCCTAATATGGAATTGTGGTGGCCATTTATTTTTATTTATTTATATAATACCATATATAATGCTATTTTACTAATATTTACATACTATTAAAATGTAATTAAATAATGTAATAGTTTAACAAATTCTAATACAAATATCAATATATTACAACTGATCTGACATAATTTCATTTTTTACTATTTTTATTTGCAATTACCTTTTAAGAACTATATTTATATTAATTCGTATATTTTATTAAAAATTTAATTAACTTTTGTAATAATTTTCATATTATAAACTATTAGATAGACAAGCAATAAATATGATTAAAATAGTAAACGTATTACTTACTGTCCTGATATGTGCAGATGAAGATTCAATTTATATGTAACATTAATAATTGAACAGTGTTTTAAGTTTGAAGGTGGTAATGATGGTACTTTAATTTTTAAACAAGTCAAGCCTATTTTGCTATATGGCCCACGTCGAGATATCTTACGTTGAACAGTTTCAATACAAATATTATTTTGTTTTTTAGTACGACTAGGTGACGATGCATAGAAATCTAAAATCTGTGAAATAATAAATAATAAAATATTATTGCATTTTATATTTTCACAAATGAATATTATATTATACAAATAAAATGTATCTATTATATTTATATAACATTCTAACCTTGTGCAACGTCAGCTTTACATTTTTTAAACGAGCTGAATTGGTTTTATAGATGATAAATAGCTCTATTGTTTCTCCTGGGACGAAACCCGAGAATCTGCTTTTCACTTTGATTTTTATAATACTTTCATTTCCCAAACAGCTCCAAGACTGAATACTTCTTTCGATATAGTCTGTAACGCCCATCTATTTAACAGTTTTTCAAATCGTTATTTGAATAATTAAGAAGCAATCAAAAATCGCAACGAAATAAAGAAACCGCTGCCAATTCATTGGTACTTACATCTTCCTTAAACTATAAATGAACTATCCCAATATGAACTTCTGCATTCTAAAAAATTAATTTATACTGCTATAGCTCTTCCAATAAACTCATAAAACAGTTTTAAAATATGTCTTTATATATTAATGTTAGTATATGTCTGGTTGCAGTTATGCAACTCTATGAGATCCTTTTTCCAAAGTTTGGCACAAATATTAGTATTATAGCCGTTTTTAAAATTTAAAAATTTTGACGAATACGTATTTATTGTAGATATTAAGTATTACGTATACCTTAACATTTTACATGCACAACTAATTTCATACCTTATATAGCTAAAACAATTCGAAAATCGCCGGTTTGTTTCAAATTTATTTATTTTATATAATATTCTAATTTTTAATACAGAATCTGTATGATCTATTTATGATAAAGCATACAATAATTGTAACTTTTACACTTTTTGACGATGAAATTTCCAAAATATGTAGTATGTACATTAAGTAGAGAAATTTTGACCAGTAAATATTACAGATTCTTACGCCGAAGAATAAGAAAATTCTTTATCCTCGTCCTTTACGTAATAGCTTAAATCTTTTTGACAAATTATCTTAATGGTTATAAATATGTGTGAATATTGAAAAATTCTATATACTACAAAAAATAACATATATATTATTCTATATTATTCTATATTTAATGCAGTTGGCAGCGTTTTCTTTTTAATTTAGTGATAGCAAGTTGTACACTCGACGTTGAAAATATCTGGTAGTATGTGTCTGGATTTTTTAAAAATCCTCCAATGACATAAACGGAAACGTGCTTTCGATCCAATGAAATTGAAGTATTCAAAAAAATTCACTCGCTTTCCACCAGATATTTTCAAACGTCGAGCACATACATTTCAATTCTCATCACGTGGACTTGAAGCATGTAAGATATAAAATACACCTGAGTTGATTGCTAACTTAAGGGGAGAGCGGAGTCCTATACCTTATACTCAGTTACCAATATTTCCGATTTTTCGTTTTACGCACTCAATTCATCCCTTTAATTAAAGAGTAATAAAATAATATAATATGTAAACTTACAGTGAGTTCTTGATGAGTATTTAAGTCATAGTGTGTTAAAACTGTGAATGCAGAGATGATTTTTCGATCAACCCTGCCATCTCTGTCAATTATAGCTTTAAAGATATATCGAACATGTCCAACATCGTGTTCAAAACTACATGGAATATTTGTAGGTAGCTGAAAGCTGAAGTGAAAGCAGTGCTGACCAGGTTGCAGTGCTATTGGTTCTTCTGCTGTTATATGAAATTATAAAAAATATTTATTTGTATAAAATTCATTGCATTAAAAACATTATATTGATGTGCACGTTATTTCATAGAATAAATTACAATATAGATATAATATATGCACTTTTCAGTTGCTAATAGAGGCTGTATAATGACTCTTAAATATACAGGAACTTGCCAGAGAATAATAAACTAAAAAATATTTTAAAAATTACTCTTTTAAAGAAATTTTATTTTTAAACTATTATTTATAACAATCATCATTTTATGAATCATATTTTGCATATTCTTTGACAAAAATATCTTTAAATTATAAATTTTTAAAATAATACATATAAATAACTATTTTATTCTGTTAGCATACACCAAATTATTGATAGTATTCTATAATTGTTTGTAATATAAACGTGAAAAAAAAGGATTATTCTATCTAAATTATTTTATGAAATATTACATATAAATTCAAAAGACAAATTATAAATTTCCTTACCATTTGTAGTGTCGATCAAAAGATTAGACACGCGAAAATAGTGCTCGGAGCTTTTGTAGTATGCAGGTCCAGTGCATGTATTACTATCATCGCTATCCGAGGTATGGTCAACATTGCTCCAGTAAACCTCAGCATCACCCCGAATCTCCGAACTAATTTCTGGAATTCCGGTATAAATACATATGATTACAGTGTCATTATTGCGTAGCACCGCAATGTATGCCTGATATTACTCACGCATTAAGGTGGCTTAAGCAATTGGTATAGCACATTAAATGACCATACAATATAACATTTATTTTAGCACTTTACTGAAATATTATAATATCAGAGAATTATAATATATGAGAAAGAATGTATAAGATGTAGAAATATTTTTTAACAGAATTTGTGATATTGCAAGAGTAGATATTGTTAATTAATCTATATCTAATGCAGAATCCACCTTAATAGTGCTTTCCCGTAACTTTCGCCCGTATGGCATACTCTTTGTACACTCAACGATCATTAATTCGTTTCGCGCGCTTTAAGAACGCATCAATACGAATACTTGCCTAAGTATCTGTGTGGTTTAGTCAATGAGCGCCAGCAAAATTCAAATAACCCTAAGCGAATTAATGTGCGTTGGGTGTACATAAATACTAATATTTATACACCCGACAGTATTGAAAAATGATTTTTCAGCAGAGCTCCAAATGCAAAATTGAAATCCGCAGCTGGAATCTCCCTATGGATTGAACGTACCCTGTGATAACTATACTGCGTATACATATATGCGCATGCGTGTGTATTTGACAGGCGCTAAATCCATAGGCGCTGCTGCTGTGTTGGGAGAAACCCAGTCAAAAAAATATGGAAATAAAAATAGCTACAAATACAGACGATAAAAAATTACATAAATATCTCGAGACTGTATAACGTTGCACACTATGTATCGATGCCTCCTGCGAAGACTAAGACATTTCAGATTTTTGAAAAATCATCTAGTTTTCATGAGGTGAAAAACTAATAAAAATACCAGTAACATTTTTCTTCAAAGTACGCAAATGAAACATATTGATAAAGTGAACACATTGATAATATATAGTTTTGAAAATTCCAGATATATTATTTTTGTATAAACGTAAAATAAAATCCTGCCTTTTTTGGAAAATTGAAATGCATTAGTCTTCGTATGAACCGTCAATATAAGTCTTATGTATGTGTGCGTCCATTTACTCTTATCGAGCCTGTTTGAATGTACATAATAAAGAATTAATCAAAATTAATTATCTTCACCATCTATTGATAATTGTATAACGCTGGTGTATAAATATTCCCGACGAAGAAAAAGCGTATGCAAAGAAAATAAATGAAGGCAAATTAATTAAGGTAGGTAATCGAATTTTTAATCTTCAACTTTAACCCATGATAATCCGTTGTTAATGGCACATTTAAACAGAATTTTTAGAACAAACATGCACCGAGAAGTAGCTATTATACAACTACAATTTATTGTTATGTTTAAGACAACATAAAAAGTAACGTAAAAAATATTAATTAACAAATATTTAAATTATGTTGGATACATTAAATATAGTTTATCGTAAACTAAGATACACAAATTTAAATAACAATAAAAACATTCAACACAGATCGTAAAATACTTTGTTCGTACTATATATATATATATATATATATATATATATATATATATGTATACATACCTCTTATATTTGTTAAGACGTCGGAGAGTTCCAAAATAACTTTGCCCGTGACTGATTCTCCGGACATGTAGATGGCACCGGGTCTTCCGAATTCGACCCGAAAGTTTTGTATCTGCGACTCATTTGACATCGTGCCTGCAGTCTTTACTACTCAACCAGAACACAGATTCGCAACTGCAATAGCAATAAGTCCTCCAGGTAGTTTATATATGGATGCGCTTTATCGCGGAGGGTGCGAGACGCGTGAAAACCACCTGCGTGCGTGCGCACCGCCGTCGAACTGTTGACGTTGTCCGAATCATGCGCTGGGGGTAGACAAGCGATAGTACGGGTCTGGGAAAAAACGCGCATTGGGGAATTTCGGCTCAGTGTGTATTTAGCTGGCAGTACGGGCGTTGTCCGTGAGAGGCATTGAAATCGGGAGCCATTTGGAGGCTTTGATATGTAACGATGGTTGCCTTGTCGGTAGGCGCCGACCGCGACGGCCGTGCGCACGGAATTATGCAACCGGCACGACAACGTTTATGTTGTTGAAACATATACCGAAAGTGAGTGGGGCACAATGGACGTCACGTGCACACACCTCCGATCGTTGTACATAAATTTGCATGCATTTTAGCAGTATTGTATATTTAATTTTAAATAATCAATGGTATTATTGCGATGTTGATATACATTTTCTTAACAAATATCGTAAACCAAAGCGACTGAACTACTTTGCAAAATTCAAATTTCATATTACTCGAGATTGTTACATTGCAACAGTTCAAGCTCACTCAAATACATTATCACGAATATAATCATTTTGGGTGTGTACACACACACGCACACACACATACACGCGCACACACACGCACACGCACACATACACACACACACATATGCATACACACTCACATACACACGCACGCACGCACGCACGCCTGCATGCACCCATTCCACACGCACATACACATACATACACACACGCACACTCACATACATACGCACACGGATGCGCGCGTATGCACTAGGGGACTATATAGACCACGATTTTGGAAAAATTGATTTTTTACCAACAGAAGTACGGAGCTCGATAGCCACCCGTACAGTATCAAAGAATAACTTTGGTTTTTTAATTTCTGATCAACGAGTCTAAAGTTCCGATGGTGTCTGTATAATACCCTAATTTTTATAGCGAAGTTCTGTATCATATTTAGGGTAAAATGGGGCATTCCCGATCACTTAAGAAAAACTAGATATAAATAAAAAAATATTAGCATTTTTTGCTTTTTAGGGGAGAGTCGGATAGCCAGGACCAGCGGATTATCCGGACCATTCACCATTTTGAGTATACCGTACTATCTAGAGCATTAGAGTAATTATTAATTTTAATTATTTTGTGTTTACGAAACATTCCAAAATATACAAAATCATTGACATTGATATTGAATATTTTGAAAAATTTAGACACTGGATCGACATTTTGTGCAAAAGAATCCTAGAGTAATCTGTTTCATTATTTAATTTCTATCCCCTAAAAATATAAGCTCATTTGAAAAGTTTTAATGACAAAAAAACATTATTACTTATAGGTGACCCGAACTACCCGCCAATACTCATCGGATAATCTAAAATGACTTTTCAAACAAATTTCTTTCTTTACCCATAAGATGAATTTATGTTTTAATTTTATTATTAATTAGGTTTCTCTTCATACTAACATGGGTTTTATCCTTTTATAGTATTATTTTCAACAATATCCAACTATTTATTTATATTAAAGCTTAGGTGGCATGGGCGAACACTCTCGCGCTATCGTTTAAGACTAAGGTTGAATCTTTATCGTTTAAATTTTAATAGTTTTAACAGTTAATAGTTAATAGCTAATAGTTTTAATAGTTTTTTTTTAGTTTTTTTAACTGATAGAAAAATATGAACCTCGTCTTAAATAAACCCGAGGGCGGGTCACTTCCTATCAGGGGTCCGGGGTTATTGAAAAATCCTTTAAAGACTCCTTCTCGGAGTGATTCTCTCTTGAAATTCGAGAATAACTCCGAGACGGAGTCTTTTATGTTAACCAAGAATAGCCTTTGCTCGGAGTTGGAATTTTTCCCGGGGAAAAGAATTACTCCTAAAAAAAACGCTATATTTTTTTGAAGTTGAAGTATTAAATGATCACGTAATATAATTTGTTTTTCAAAAATGTAATAAATTAGGATAAAAATACGTTTAAAGTTGACATATAATTTGAAAGACCGATTAATTCTTTGAAGGGGGTTAACAAGCATTAAATTTGAAAATTGAACAGTTTTATTTAACTTCTATGTTAATTTTATTTTTGGTTAACATTTTTTTAAGTTTATAAAACTAGCCGATTCAGGAGTACATGAATTTTGAATAACGCCATTTCTAATAGAAAAATAATAATACTTTAGCAACTTTTTAAATATCAGATAATACCCCTACCAGTAAGATCGTTGGTTTCAAATCAAACTTGAGGCAATTATTTGTGATGTTCACAAATTCATTGTGCGTAGAAGATGGAAACAGCTATACATTTTCATTTCTAGACTGTCTGTAGGTCACTTAGAACTTCTTAATGTTACACGGCCTTGACAGTACTGCCCTTTTCATGGACTTTTTCTTTACGTATTTCAAGAATATTTTTCGGTCTTCTTAAGGGTAGTGTTCTTGTAACACCTATCTATTATAGATCTATGGCATTTTTCCGACGACGGAATCTTAAGATCTGGTATGGTTTATCCTTGTCTAAACTATTGCAAGAGCCTACATCTATCTTAGTCATCCAAATTCATATCCATGGAATCGTAATGTCGAAAATATGCTACTATCGACGAAGGTAAACATTTCGACTAATGAAACGTATTTAAAATTTATTAATTTTATGCAATGTAATAAATTGCACGAGTTCGAAAAAAAACAACAAAACACATGTTATTTAAAAAAATTTGATATACTTTCCATCAGTCGAAACCATCGGAGGTTGCATTAGACCCTACTAAGATTCTGCGTTCTATTTGACCCTTTATAAATCTATTTGAAGACTATGAGTCATACGGGCGTCATCCTAAGCTATAAACCTAACCCTATTTTACGGCTTCGTAACTTCTTTCTTTGTTTTATGATGCGCACTGAGATTGGCGCGAATTTAAAGAGAAGTCTTTGATAAGCTTACGTAAGCTTTTCGATAAGCTGACGATAAGCTACGTGTGTACTATTCTATTATTAAATTCTATAACATTCTTATAGACAAGCCTTTGGATGAAAATTACAGAAGGACATATTTTTAAAAATATCTATTTTTGAAAAATCAATTTGTAAAAATATTTAACATGTTTATAATAGAATTAAAGCAAAAGTATTTTCTACTTATAGCTTTTTTATTATCGTATCTTCTCGTCGTAATCAATAGGGCATAGGGGAGAGTCACACAGTGGGCCTGGGGAAAGCGCGAAACGATCAAAATTAAACTTTCCCTCGAATATGACGTAACAAATTTTTTTCGCACTGTAATCTTCTGTTTTGCACTGGAAAATATATACCGTTTTCCTCGCAAGGTCCTATTGCATATTGAAAATCTTGTTAAAAGGACAAGACCTTTAGCCCCTAATAGAATAATTTTGTTTGTCATTCCATAAAATTTTCTTATAGTAAAACGCAAATATTCTGAAAATTTTTTCACGATAAATACATAAATATAGTATAGTTAGAATTTTTTTTCCTAATATAGTTAGAATTTTTTTTCCGTGTACACTAACATTCTCATCATAATTGAACATTTTTACAGAAGAACACCTGTCAATATATTAACAAAGTAAACTTTAATTTGACAACTCTCGATTTTTAAATGTTTTTCTATAACTTTTGCTAATGCATACAAGTTGTGTCAAGTTATTCAAACAAGTTCAAATTACTTTCTCTACTAAATTAAATGAGTTACATTGATTAATAAAGTTGTCGGAGAATCGGAAATAAGAATTGAGTAAGACGTGATTTATTCCAGTTTCATCATTTAAATGCATGTAATTTACGAAGCTGCCCCAAGGTTGGGCACTTTTGTAAAGGAAAGTTTATTACAATTTTTCTTTTTTAACCATTCGAGCCACGAATTTTTCTTCTTGATCAATTTCTATGAAACTTTGTATCCAGGAGTTTCTCGGAGCTCTGATTATGAATACGGTGTCAGATTTTTTTTTAATTCAAAATGGATGGTCCAATATGATGGACTTTTGAATTTTATGTCCACCATATTGGATCCGCTATTACGAATTAAAAAAATTTGGCAACAGATTCGTCATTAGGGATCCAAAATACTTCTAGGTACAAAGTTTTACATAAATTGACCCTGGTTAAAAAAAAACCTAATTTTTTCCAAAAAAAGGAAAAACTTAAGCATTTGTTTATTTATATGTAAATAAATAAATAAATATTAATTCTATGTTAGACACTTCTTTTTACATAGTTTATGGTATCTCAAACTTTTAAAAAGAAAAATTTTATAGGTAAGAAAATAATTAAAATAATTAAAAACTACGGGTCAATAGACCTTTTCTAGCGAGGATAAGGTGATTCCATCACCCAAGCTTAATAATGTCTTCCCTTCCTCTCCGCCGTGTTACACATCATATTTTTTTAATAAATGTATGATTCGTTCTTTCTGTATGCGTGTCAGTCGAATGGGACTGTGCATTTTGAGTCGTGCACCACACAATTAAAAAGGTATAAAGAGTGGAAATGGCTCTTTCTATCCTCTAACCAGGGCAGAAATGACTATTTCAACTTTGGAAGCACATGAGAAATCGATATTTCTAATATGTAAATAGGTTAGAAATGTATAATGAATGAATAATAATAATGAAATGAATTTATACTCTGCAAATAGGTGATAAATGGACATTTATACCTTGTAAACAGGTGATAAGTGGATATTTATACCTGCTTTACAATTCTATCCTCTAAATTCTGTAGATATGGCCATTTCTCATCACCTAAGTCAAATATGCTCGCGTATTCCTCTACCCGGTTTACAGGTATGAAAAAGAGCCAATCTCATGTATATGTTGAAAACAATTTTTTTTGCTAGGAAAAAAACCTAAACTTGATAATCATCTATTTTAATAATAATTAAAAAAAATATTTTAAGAACTAATAAGTTTGAAACAAAATTCTTACGAAGTAGCCTCGATCTTCTTTATATTTTAAAATTGTAATTTTATGATATTTTAGTACTAAGTTGTATGACAAAAAAAAAGTTGACGAATTACATATTTACTTTGTGAATATCTGTATATATATAGAGGTATTTCATGTGAATGTTAAAGTTTTGATGTAGTACGTGGCAATGTTGATAGTGAACTATTCGTTGCAGATGTTGGAGTAGTAAACCATGTGCTTTAGCACCTGCTGTAAGTTATAAAAACATACGCCCTCAACCCTTAAAGCTTGAAAATTTATAGCACATCATAAAACTGAAGATATTGATTATTTTGGGGCATTTGTTATAAAAAATAATAAATAAAAATTATTAAAATTCCAAAATTGCAGTTTCACTTCTTATACTTTTATTGGATCAAATAACCTTTTCTTCAATCTCAAAGACGAATATAAACTTATTAAGTTAAAATAAATATCTGATAATCGTATATTTATAACATATTAAAATTAATTTTCACGCTACTTCTTCAACGTGGCGTTACGTTGATATACGCGGAGAACTTTTTATCTGATTATCGAAAGCTCTCAATAATGCGATTTCCAGCCTCGCCCTCCGGCACGCTGCGCTAATTAAATTCTATCCTTTCGAGATTGCCCATTTTGTTGTCCCGCGCAATCGCCGGGCGCCCATAATATATATGCAGGTCAATTGCGCAGTTGAAAGTCTATATATAATGAGCTCGACAAGAGCGAATGCAAACGGTTTGCCGAGCTCTCAAATTCTTAGCCAATTAAACTTTTTATAACTTGTTTCGAGCCGAGAGAAGGAGAAAAATTCGCTAGAAGTTTTATGAGAGCTTTCTGCGCTTGTATATACCGATACGTAAAAGTACCTTGCAAATATACGGAGAGTGTGGTCGAGGAATCGATACGATTTTATTGAAGTACGTAGGTACCCTGCGCCCCGCGGATTGCGGCTTTTTCGCTTCTGTTTGATACGAAACTCGGCACGCAAGTGCACCCGATAGGTATAGGCAGTAGATGCATCCATGTTATAGGCGCATACTTAGTATATTGAATTAAGGGTTGAAATTGAATGGCTTTCTAGACTTCTAGCACTATGCTCTTATAGTAACACGTGATTGAATTTTGCAAACTTATCAATTTCGTAATCTAATTTTATTAATAATATTTTTATGTAAAAGTTTGTGCATGGAGAGTGGAATTTATACATTGGAGATGTTGCATTTTCGTATGTCTTTAAAAATAAGTATCAGTTTCATTTAACTTTTTATTCTCATTATAAACAAAATTATATAAGGAATTTTTTAATTTTCATGAGATATTTTTAAGAGTCTTAAAGTTTTCAAAAGTTCTTTTTTAACCTAGATAAACTAAAAAAGAACTCGTACATCTAGTTTGAAGTACCCGTCATTAAAACTGAATTAAGACAACTCGCCCGTTTGTTTTTAGAGTGGATTTAATAACTAAAATTAATATATAGATATTATATTAATATATGATCTTGAAATAATCTGCGTTCAATAAAAATATCTGCTGTTTTTTTAGTTACATATTCCATTTTAAAATAATTATTGTGAAGTCCAATTAAACTTTAAAGAAGAAGTTGTTTTGCAAAAAGCTAGATCCTTTTTATTCGTGTGTCTACACGCTTTATTAATATGTCAACGCATGAATTTGGTTATTTATTCCAAACAGGTTAATAGAACGCTGCTCGTATTTACAGTCACGAGTGTCCACATTTGGCATTCAATGTTTGTAATGGAAAAACATTGTTTATTCATTTTGCTCTAAATGAACGGCGCGCTCTGAATAAAATGCGCCACGACGACGCGGACGGCGCTTATATAGCGAAAGTTTTATCTGCGGCGGCGGCGTATATAGGCGAGTGGCACGTGGGAAATGCACTTACACACCTACTATCCGCCTCGGCTCGTAAATTACTCTACCTGTTGGGCGTGAAGCTGCAATATCGCGGACCCTTTGTCATCGACGCGCAGGCGCTGCTGTAATCATTGCCTCTTTTTTGTGTAAACTTTTTTTTTGTACTGCGGAACAAAAACTGTTTCATTTCTTATCGTCCTCGCGCTCTCGGCTAACAATGGAATATTAATTTAAGCCGTTTTTCGGGAACAAAATAAATTTTAAATAGCAAGAGAAAATGTTAATGAATCGTTTATAGTGTATCTGCACTTCACCGTTGAAGGTTAAATTAATGTTAGTTAATTATTATTATAAACAAATTATTTAAATTGAATGAATACTATAGGTAAATATATAATGATATGCAATATATAATTGTATGTAATTTATTAAGTAAAACAAAAATTTATATTAGGTAATGATAAGTATGTATGAGATTATTTATAAAAATGTTACTTGAGTTATTTAAAATTTCTTGTTATATCCGGTACGCACATAAAATTTACAGATTTAACACTTTAATTCACTTTAAAAATGTTTTCTAATAAAGTAAATGTTGAAGAATACCGTACTTGCTGGGCCCCTTATTTCAAGAAACTTAGGTTACATTAGCAAAGATTGTGTCTGCATAAAAAAACTTCTGTACAGTTTCTCATATATTATCTAGTAGAGAAACTCCTGCACAGTTTCTCATAATATATTATCCAGTCGAGTAACTCCTGTACAGTTTGTAAAGAGTCTATTTTAAATTTCGCGACTCTAATCGATAATGTATTAAGAACTCGGCTGCTATCACTAGATAGACACCTCTTATTTAAAAAACTTTCGCGAGTGGTGACATAAAATAAAAGACAAAAATTTCTTTGTCTACAAGCAAGAAACTCCTGCATAATTTCCTGTGTATATTTCCAGTAGTGAAATTCCTGCACAGGTCCCCGTACATTACCTAACCAATCCAAAAACTCATGCACAGGTCCATATATATTATCCAGTTGAGAAATTCCTACATAGTTCTTCGTACATTATCCTGTCAAGAAACTCCTGCACAGTTTCTCGTATATTAGCCAGTTGAAAAACTCCTACACAGTTTACCCTGTATATTATTCAGAAAAGAAATTCCTACAGTCTCCGGTCCCCGTGTACGTTATTCAGCCGAGAAACCCCTGGACAGTTTCTCATATAATATTTATTTGTGAAACTCCTGTACAGTTTCGTGTATATTATCCATAGTCGAGTCAGCAGATAGCGTGGACAAAAGCATAATACATATTGACGTTTATCATGGATATCTTCACTCATAAATTTGCACTCCCATGAGCTTTTCGACTGGCTCATATACTAGCTCATATTTATTAAACATCCTGATGGATAGTATAACTTCCCACTATCGGTCTCTGAGTGACAGATTATCATATATACATTAAATTTGACGTAGCTTTATAACGGCTATGGACGCGTATTTTAGTGGACATAGTTTTGCCTTTAACATAGTCATATTGTCTTTCATTTTGGTGAACTAAAAGTTAATGTGAGAACTCCAGCATTATATGTAACTATTTCTGCTTTCTTTTCTTCGTTAATTAGATGGTGTTAATTTGGCTCCCTTCGTTTTCTATTAGGAAATTCATTAGTCTTAATGACTGTCGCTTTCTACAATATATTCACGCCAACTGCGTGAAACGCTTATCATGTTCTCGATTTATGCTGCTCCTTATTAATTCCATTTGTAGTTGGTGTGTGCCTCCGTCGAAAAACTCCTGTTCTTTGGATTCTTCAATGCGTTGAAGGATAGCGGTTTAAAGAATCAAACCGGCCCCGCAAATTGTTCACGGTGATGTTAGGTACGGAAATGTCCTTTACTCGGTCCGTAAATTCCGTTACAGTATTGAATGGAGAATTCCCGATCATAACGTAGCCTTGCTCGTGGATATTATTCCTGAGAAGGCCCACTTAGTCTTTCTCTATTTCATACTTCAATTAAGGAAAGGGTTGGTGGAAATCGCTCACCTTCTATTAGGTATAGAGGTAAACCGTACAGACCTCTCACGAGTGGACACGTCACAACGCGAATTTCCACGGACTTGGACGGTTACGGACCGAGAAACCATTTCAAACTCTCCCTACACTGCCTTTCGATCTCAATCTTCGGTTGCAATCGGCTAACCTGATCTTCTAAACCTTCGAAAAGCCGACGTGACCTCGGCCTTCACACGCATAGACTCTGATGCTTTCCGCTCCTCATACTCCCGTTGGAGTCGCTCACGCTTGCGCATACTGTCAATCATCACCTGAAGTTCGTCCAATGTGCGGACTCTTCGGTTGCAGGGGCCATGACTTGTTTGAAGAAAACACAGCAAATAATTGCAACAACAAATAACATTAATAAAGCTTAAAGAGGCAGAAAAATTTCTAATAAATGCTTATTATTGTGCAAGTTTTCCACAATAAAGACCATACGTGTATCAGTCAAAGGGTTCGTCTTGTAAATACTAGATGTGTTTATCAGAGCCGAAGACCACACGTGTGTACCTTTGCGCGCGATAATAATACCGGAAATATCCAGGAGCGCACACAGAGAGAATTTTCTGATAAAAATTATCGTGAAAATCATTGTAAACGTGGGATATTCTGTCATTAGGGGGAAAATTACCCTACAGAACGGTAAAAATTAACATTATTCATTATAAATTTTACCATTCAGCACGGTAAATTTTACCGTTCAGTAGGGTATTTTTTCCATGAAGTCAGAATATCCCACGTTTACAATGATTTTTACGGTAATTTTTATCAGAAAATTCTCTCTGTGCAAGAATATTCCAATAACTATTCATGGTAGACTTTGCATACGTGTACTTCTGGGAATTTGTTAATCCTTTTTGCAACATAAAGAGTTCTTGGTAAGTCTTATTATTTAAATATATAATTATGATTAATATTATTACGATTAGCACTTTGTTCTTGTGATTCAATTATTTTTATAACTAATCAAATAGATTTATACGCGCCTGCTGGCCTAACCTTTTTCTGATCTTCAACAGCGACTGGGTCAGAGATTGTTAAGTCGTCTAAATAGACAAATAACCGACCAGAAATATGCTCCAAAATGATTCGTACGGTGAAACTTTACTACCACTGGTTTGATTCTGTGTCTCATTGACACGGCCCTTTCAATTCACGAGAAAGATCTAAGCTGACGGAGTTTTTCATTTGAAATTCTTTAAAACCTTATTGTTAAAGGCAACATCCTGGTATATTTAGAATCTTCCGTTAAACTTTTGGGCCCTAGCATGCAACCAGCCCTATCTCTACAAAATACTCTGTCTAAATCCGTTCTCGAGGCGTGCAAAAAGAATTTCACGAATACCATCGTAAAATTTGTTAAGCACAGAATATAACCGCAACTGTCACCAAATTTGTTACGTCTCGTCTACCGTGAGGAACAAACTTTTGGGACTGCGGTGTCTAATTGTTAATAAAATATTTATAAACTAGTATAGTATAGTACGTGTATACGGAGGTAACCTTGTTGGCCCTTGCTCGGGGACATTTCGGTCTAACATTCAGGCAAAGCTCATTGTACTATACCTCCTATCCGTCTTCAGACCTCGAAAATAAAGAACCTCTATTTATTCTATCTCCTGTTATAGCCTTCTAATTATCGCTTATGCCAGTTGGCAGATGAATTCTATGCTGAGCGATCTCAGCTCTGTTGGCTCTATGAATGGTACGCTTCACACTCTGTACCTCGTACAGAAGCAGGGCACCTGCACAGTAAATGTGAGGTCGTCTCTTCTTTTTAGCCACACCCTCTGCACTTGACTACCTCTTGTATCCCCATCTTTCAAAGACAATACTCCACTTTCCAATGTCCTGTCAGCCAGTCGCTTGTCTTAGTCCCGTTGTGCTTTTCCACTTTTTCCGGGCTCGAAGTTGCATGTTCACTTCTTTCTTCTGCTCTTGGCAGTTCGAAAATTGAGCCCTGAATACTCCAGAGCCTCTGGTCTATTTTCTGCCCATGCTCCTGTTTCTAATTTAACCTAATCCGCTATTGGTCCTTTTGAGGAGTTTGAGGTTAAGCATCCCAATCCGATAAAAGGAGCCCCTCCACCGGTCCTAAAAAAGGCTTGCGTCTAGGTGGTAATTCTCGGGAGAGGTCTCGCCGAACTATCTCTATTACGAAATAAACATTAAAATTCCACGTCAGTTGTCACAATTTTTGTTACGTCCCGGCTTTCCATTATGGGGTTGAAAAATGAATCTAATGCGGATTCTGCCCTTCACTATTAGACAGAGGGATTCTGGTGTTCAGACCTTTTACTTGCTAGATACGCACCCAACCTTTTTTTCTCCAAAGTCGGGAGCGTTGCTATGTGAAGAACTTCTAGCATGCGTACACTGACCCTCCTTACAGGCCGGACTCTACGGCTGGTACGGCACGAGCGGTTTTGCCAACTCCAACCTCGACCAAAGTACCCGCTGGTGACTTCTACGGGTAAGGTGCTTCTAGGTGCGAGTGGCTTCACACTGGGGCGGCTACTGGACACAGCTATTGCTAGTGTGGACAGATTCCTGCGCTGGGGCGACTATAGTAACCTGCTATGAGTTCCGGGTACGTTTATAGTACCGTGAACTGCTAAAGGAATCCGAGGTTAGCTGTGGGAACTCGTGACAAACTGTTAATACAGCTGCGTTAATAACGTTGCGGGTAACTTCGGGCAGCCTCCAGCTTCTTCGTGCTTTCAAAATGGCCTTCTCTTTTTACGCATTGAGCAGTTAGACAAATCTATACATCGATGTAAAAAAACTCGTTTAAAAAAAAAAACGTGTTTAACGTTTTACGCAGCCGCATGGCTTTGATCATGATTCACAAAGTAGGACAAAATAGCCAGATTTGCAAATTTATTTCTGAAATTTTGAGAGAACTTTCTTGAATTAACTTATTCTATGTCTGCCATCTGCGTGCGTGTAACAAGAAGGAGCTCAAGATTACCCAAAGTTGCCTGCAACATTGTGGCTATATTCACAGTTCCCCACGGGTATTCACAGCTAATCTCAGGTTCCTGCAGCAGCCCACGCTCTATGAACATACCCTCAGACTCGGTGACGACCCGTGGCACAACAAGTAGTATGTATGTCCGTGCTCCTTGCCCCGGTGACAAAGACTTCTATAAGATGGCTGCAACGAACCCCAATCCTCGTACCCCAGGCTAAATATTCAAGGGAGGACCCGTGCTATTATCCGTATTAGGATTAACGAATAAATAAGACTCAGTTTGGTTGTATTGATAGTGAGACTACTACTTATAGTCCCGTTTATTTAACTCTCAGTTTACTTGTTTAAACTTAGACGAATGGCTAACTTACCCTAGGTAGTAAGTTAGCTGTGTTAATGAATATTTTTATTATTTTTGAATTTTTATGAAATTACATAATAACAATGAAACGCAATTAATATAAATTAATGGAGTGAATTTTGTAATAAATGCAATAAAAATTTTGTAGCTGGGAAAAAGCCTTGATAGGCATAAAAACCTCAGAATTTATTCATTACAAGATGATACAGAACATAAATGTAAGAATAAATAACGTTAAATGATACGCTTTGTCACACACGCACGCTCGCCTTCGATCAACCTTTCTTTGTGAACAATGTCCGAAACGTATTTCGACCAACACCCAATGCAACTCGTTAGTTGCACCACGTGCCGGTCTGAACCAGACCTAGACGCCTGTTAACGATTTGTTCGCGCACCTTAAAATTACCGTGCACACATTCACGCACTCAAATTAACCAAATAATAGTTTTATATCAAACTAATGTGTTTGTATAAACTGTGTGCCCGAGGGTGTTAATTAAAAGATAATGCTGCAATGGCCGATTTCTTGCCCGAGGGCTTTAATTTAAACGATAATGCCACAATGGCCGATTTGTTGCACAAAGGCGTTTGTTAAATGATAATGCCGCAATGGCCGATATGTTGCCTGGAGGCGTTATTGTTGTTTGTGTTTGTATTTGCGCAATACGTTGAATTGCGTCTTGTATTTTATACCTGATTGATATTTGAGTGTAATGCGCAGTGCGTATTCTGCGTCTTGTGTGATCTCTAAGAAAACACTAACGATCCGCAAGAGCGCGAAAAATTAACGTGAGAGGTGCTGCCCTCTTTAAGTCGCGTGCATGTAAATTCGGTCAACGTCATTTTCGGCGCAATCTCGGGAAGTTTGAACTGTGACAACGGAACATTACTTTAACAATTTTAAATTTAATTTCTAGACTTTCTATCAATAACAGTTACGACGCTTGCCGCGTGACTTACAATTCAATAATTATAAACTCGAAAGAAATAGTTCTTCGGAGTGGGGCGCTCCCCATTATATGATCAGCAATCGACAGTAGGGCCTCACATGACATTCGGACCACGTCCCTTCCTTCTAAGAAGGTACTAAATATAATTTTGATGATCATATCATTGAACAACAAAATAATATTAATAATAATGCGGTTGTTTGTAAATAAACGGAAAATTCACGCAGTTTTAGAATACTAGAATTAGTTTTTGCTTCCTCATAGAGGAAGCTTTGTGATGTAAAAAAAAGTTTTGCTACAAACATGTTAGAAACACTTAGGAGTAAAAATACACTATTTTTAGAAAAAATGTATGTATGGATAAAATGTATGTGTGTATGTGTGTGCGTGCGTGTATGTGTACGCGCCAAATCCAAGAAATGCTGACGATCAGCCAAATGATTCTCCAGCCTCAAAATCAAATTCGCACCACCCGTACTCAAGAATCAAAGACTCCGTCGACTACGTCCTTATCGCTCTAAACCCATCAAGAAGCAAAAGGAAAAAAAAATAAAGGCAACCGAAGCACGAATTTCACCATCGAGGCAAGGTTTACGACGGTGCCGCAGCAAGAGAGAGCAACCCTTTATCAGCGAGTCGCTCGTAAAATCGCTGCGCAACGAAAGCACTCGCGCACTGTGTGTTTCAGACTCGGAATTGCGTTTGCAACTTAGCAGCTGCGAAAGCTCCTTTCGTCCAAGTGCCGCGTGGAGAGTGAGCAAGTATTATGTATACGGGCGGTGCATGAAGGATTTAAACGCGAGGGGCAAAACTCGGGACAACCGGGAGGTTGTAGACTCGCAATTTACCTGTGTAAGGACGATGTGAAACGTGACTGCAGGTTGTTTGGATGATTTCGGAGTTGCGTGAGTGTAATTTGATTGTTTGGTGTGTTGATACCGTGAATTATCGTTAGTTTTTCTATGAAATGTTATATTTGTATATTTAACAAATTGTTACTGTAAACTTTCAAAGGAAAATATGGGTGATTGGCAGAAAGTTGACCCTTTTTAAAAGTATGATTTTCAAAAATATAAAGTTTTTTAAACCGAAAGTAAAAAATATTATGTAATAATATTAATCATATGAATAAAGAAAATTAAAATGGGCGAGATCAAAAAACACTTTTATGTAGTTAAAAATATATTACAATGTTAAGTTTCTTATAACTAACTCCTTTAAATTGCGAATTTATAGAGTATAACTTTCATTTAATATTGTTTGATATATATTACCTTACATGAAGTATCTCTTATTTAGCACAAATTAAAAATTGAATCTCTTATTACAGAATATGAACGATTATGATCTACGCTTAAATAGTTTAAAATGTTGTTTATTTACCTATTTGTCGTATTCGATGCTACCACCTTCGATTGTTTTAGTACATTTAACGTAATCGTTGGGCGGACAAGACATTTGTGCCGTACATATTTTTTTAGTAGTTTATTTATTTAAATGCACCAGTTGTATGTGAAATTAAGAAAGAAGTAATTCCTCTGTCCTTTTAAACGACAAATTCGATTTAAAAATTTATTTTTCAAACTGAATGCTCATATAATAAAGGTACGGTAGTAGAAGTGCAACATTAACTAATTATTTGTAGAGAGCTATAGTAATAAATAAGTATATGTGAACTTTTTTTACAAAATGTATATCAGAGTTATAAGAATGAATAGGTTGTTATTTAAAAGCTATTGAATAAAGCCCTTGGGACGGACAAGCCATCAAAACTAGGGGACACATTTCGAAACGATTGTACATGAACCGAATACTCGCATAAAATGGTCGCGCATCATTTTTGGATTAACTAAGACTAACATTAACCCTCTGTGTAATTTGTTTTTGGTTAAAATTTAGTGTATGACTAAATTTCTTGGTATATTCGGATGAAATTAAGGCTTGATACATGGGACGGACAAGACATTTTGCATAGTTTTTTATTTTATACTCAAAATAGAAAATACTTGATATTTTGAAAAATTTGCAGATTCTTGCTTACGATAGTCTGGTTGTAGTAATATTTTTTTGAGATTCATATAATGCCATTTTACCTTCTGAAACAGGAGGGACAAGAATTGTTCAACTTTTTGACAAACACCCATATAAAAAATCTTTCAAGATATCGTTGTCTAACAAAATGCTTTTTTCTCACATTTTATTTTTTTTCTTAAGAATGAATAAATCTTAAGACATGCAAATTTGCAAGATTATAGTTATATTCATACGCATACGCACACACACATATACACCCACATAATACACGCATATACGCATACACGCAAGCACCCACGCACACACACACATCCATACAGCAGACATTTTTTGGAAGTAGCTTATTTGAACTCCCCAAAAAATGACAATTTATCAAAACAATGCTTTCTCTTTGAGAAAGGAATAGGATGAAATAGGCGTTTTTCATCGCGATCCATGCTCATATAACTTTTTCAAAGGCTTTTCTATTCCATTTTTCTATATTTTTGATACACAAATAAAAACATGTATAGTTTACGTTTAAATTTTTTTTATTTTGTTATCAAGCAAACAACATTTCAAAAAACGCAAAAATAGACTGCGATTGAATATTTTTTCAAATGTGAATTTTATAAAAAAAGTAAACTATACATTTTCAGAAAATAGTGTATTTTCATTCTCAATGTCTCAAAACATGTTACTATAATAATTTTAGCATAATTTATTTTACCATCATCAATATTTTGTGATTGATTACTGAAAAGCTAATAGAGAATGTGAACCGATTCATAGATTAATTTGAATCATTAAAAAGAATTAAATTTCGTATCTTATAGAAGCTCAAAGTTTATTTGTACGAGGTCATGTAATTAAACATCAAAGGATGTTGGCTCTAAAATCGATCGAGACATCACAATAACTTTGAAGTGCTATATCCCCTTTAAGTTCGAAAATATTTGAATAATTACAAAGGAGGATGCTCACGAATACGTAGTGAGTAAGGAGACGTAGGGAAACGTATACAACTAACTATATTGTCTATTGGGAAGTGAAGGGTAACTTTAAAAACGGGACAAATTTGATAAAATAAGTAAAAAAAATTAGGATTCTATTAGACACTTCATAGTAACAATTAAAAGAATTCACTTTTTTCAAGTTTTTCAGTTTGTAAAGAAGGAAGTGTTGTTTTAAATGCGTATGATTTTATAAATTCTTCGTGCTCATATCAATTTTGTAGATATATTAACGTTTTACCTGGGGCCACGTAGGTATCCATATGGGCATCCGCCTTTGTGATATTAGATAAAATGCGTTTATTTATGTTATTATTTGCTAAATAATGTACATAATGATTGACCTTACTAAATTTTAAAATACTTACAAGATACCATACTTATCTTGTTTTAAAATTTCTTAAGTGTCTAGCTACAAAATGACAAATTCTAATGAGGCTTTCAAAATGTGTGTTCATTTTCAAGATTTAACTTAAAGTAAATTCTCCACTTGATATTCGAAAGGTCAATCAATTAACTTCGCACCCATTCATTTCGCCAACATTCACTAGCCAACGCTATACATTCCGAATCGCACGCTCAAACTACCCAATTTAAAATATTTCCATAATAAATCACCGCAGCCCCGTAAATACGCGAAGCTCAATAATGTCCACTATACAGGGCGCCAGTAGCTTTTCCCGCAGATATAAGCCTACGCCCGTACATATATACCTCCAGCGAGTGCAATATATTTAGAAGCCTACGCACACCGCAGTATGCCACTGACGGTCGGCCGGTGTCCGCGGCGCGCGAGAACCACTAACTCGAGGATTAATACCTCAAAGAGCCGTGAAAACGTCCAACAACTTTCCTCATCTCTCGCGCTGCGTCGCCCGTGCGGGAAGACACATTGCGCGCGCCGAAAAGTCTATTTGTCCCGCTAGCGCGGCCGAAAAAGCATAACGCGGGGGCGCGCAAACTTTTCCGCAAGCCGTCGGCCGGAAGAACGAGGAAAAACAACGCCGCTGCGGAATAGAGGAAAAGAAGAGAGAATGAAGAGGAGAAGGTAGAGGCGGCGGCAGTGGCGGTGATGTTGCTGAAGGAATAAAGTGAAACAAATGACTGACGAAGGAAAAAAAAATCTCTCCGAGGGGACGTGTATTAGAGAGGAAGAAAAACGGGGGCTAAGAAGCAGCTATTGACTGTTGTCTCTCTTTTTCTCGGCCTTTTTGTCTTCTTTTCTTGCTGGGATAACGGATGAAGACCGGGGCGAGATGAGTTTGCTGGGTAAGATGGGTATCCCTTATATTTTCATATATTTTTAGACTTTACCTTTGTTGTTTTTAAATTTTTGTTAGTAATTAATGTAAATAAGTTATTTGATAATTGGCGAGTATGCTAAATGAAGCTAATTCATTTATTAAATGTGATATTGAAACTTGTGGTAGGTAGATGTAACTACGATTTTTACAACAAACGAGAATAAACTATAAGTAAACTATCAAAGTAAAGCTTTACTTAGTATTTTACATATAGGCTATCATGCATACTTTGTTCCCATAAAATGAATTTTTTATGTCGCTGGAAAAAAATAATGTCTTCCCTAAGCAAAGTGAAAGAGTCATTTGGGTTCGCATTTTGAGCGAATTGGATACGCTGAGTGGAGTTCAACAGGTGTATATTATTTTCTGTACAAAAACCAAAAAGTCATAATTTTCTCTACGAAATTGCTTTTTTTTACTTCTTACATTAATAATATAATTAACATTATATTTAAAATTATGGGAAGAAGGTACCCATTTTAGGCCAAAAAATCAATTAATTTTTTGTATGGTGAAACATTGTTTTAACCTTTTTTCTTTCAAACGAAAAAGGTTTTATCTGAAAATTTAATTTTTTTCGATTTATTAGAAGCTGCGGAAGATTTTTTACAGTTATTGAAACTTCAACGTTTTTGTCATATTTTTAATGATATTTTTATTTATTATATTTTAAATTATAAAAAAATTATGATGCACTTTCGACTTGTAGGGTATATTTGAAAATGAGATTTTAGGAACCACTGAACAAAAATAAATGAAATTATGGACCTTAGATTATCATATTAGTAGTACTACTCTTAATCCAAAACTACGATTTCAAAATTTCACGTGAGTATGATATCAAATCTCAGTAGCGAGTGTCGCATAGCACCATTCTTATTTTACCGACGTAGCGATATTCTCATGTTTACTCAAAAGAAGACCAGAACAATGTTTTGTTTTGACAGTATAGATAGTAGATGAACCAGTACATCATCCTATAATAAATTAATTAAGTCAGAAGATAAGTATTATAATTTTATAAGTAATTTGAGTGATAGAAAGAATTGTTATCTTTGTGTCCACTTTTATTTTGCAGCAAAACCAGCAAATAGAATGAATGGATACTAAGAGTAAACAATACCTTTTTTGGAATAAAATTACAATTGAAGACATTTTATCAGGTCTGGTTGATTGCAAAATTCTAAAAGGCAAGTCTTTAATTATAGTATATGTTAATCATTCGTATGCATATGCATTATCATTTTTTACAGCATACTTATGTATTTAATTATTATAGAATATACGAGTATAGAAAGACATATTTTATGTAAAAATAGATACATTATTAAAAAAAAAATTATAGATTTGATTTAGGCAAGCTATGCAAATATATTAATAAATTAATATATAATACACTATAAGTTTAACATGCTGTTATACTGCATGCGATACTTTGTATTTTTAGTTTAGACGCGTTGCCTCCTGGGTAGCTAAAATACATGAAATGAAAATGACATTTGGTAGAGATTATATTATCCATATCATTATGGCAGTGGTAAACATTAGCATCCTTAAGTTGCAGAAATGTAGGTAAAATTATTCTCATTTATCTTTAAACCTGGTTATCTCAAAACAAGATTATTTAAACTTTGTAATGCTTTCTGCGCTTGTGATTTTGTTTATTTATATTGAAATTTGGTATATATGTTTGTTTTCATATTTAGAATAAAAAAATAGAAAGCTTTTTTGTATTTGATGACTATGCTGAAACACAAAACCCTTTGATATATAATATAAAACAGTGTTGTTAATAAAAAATTTTAATAAAACAAATGTCAAGAACTAAAATCATTGGAAAAAATGTAAAAAAAGGCTTTCTATTTTTCGTTTATTTTTTCAATGTAGAACATATATGCAAAGTTTGGTTTTGAAAAAATCAAATGTGTTGCGCATAAAGAGTTTTAAATTATATGGTTTTTTACAGGTTATTCTAGTATATAGATCAAAGATGTAAATAAAATAGACTGAATCGTGGACAGAAAATGTTCTTTTTGTAGAAGAAAGCATATTTTTTATAGAAAAATCTTGTCTCTTTCTATACCTTCTTCCCTTAACTGGCAATATTTAAGATAAGAATTAATAACGTAACTGTATAGTATAGTTGTATTTTTATGTATCCAAATGATGAATGATTCAAATACATGAATACACATTTGTAAATACTTTTTGTATTAAACAGTTATTGCTTCAGCGCAGATGAAGACTTGTAGAGAGAAAAAAAACTTTCGAGAAAACTTGTTAGATATAAGTTTTGCGGTATTTGAAATATAGAAATTATTATTTTCGTGGTGTCTATGCAGAGAACGCCCATATATCTAATAGGTATTTTAGTCATAGAAATACTATGAATATTTTTAAATTTCAGGCCATTTTTAGAAATAATCGTTTCTTTTATTTTAAAGTAAAGGATATAAAATCATTTTCGTTTCATAAAAGAAGCTCCCACATAGACAGTAAAAGCAGAATTAATGAAGTTGGAATTGAAATTCATTAGTTTTAAAAAATGTTCGTATTTACGTCATTCTTACAATACGGTTCACTTTATTTTTTGTTGTTGTGAAAATTCTACATACCAAAAACGTTATAATTTACAATTAAATAATTTGATTTAATTCCGTGTAATCGCTTTTATCAATTTCGTGTAACATTCTTTACTGCTTCATTTATCAGAAGCTCCTTATAACTTAATTCTTCTAACCGCCTTAATTAAATATACTTCAATAACATACATACGTTATACTAATCCCGTCACGATTAACAAACATCTAGATACATAGCATTCGACTCAACTATGCCCATCTCGCTCCGATCTCTTACCCGCGCGCGCCTTCCTTCCGTAGCCCAAAATCCCTCGCGCTCTCGGGGGGCGCGCGTGGGAGTCACTACGCGTCAATTATCGCGCCGTGTTTTGAGAGTGCGCAAAAACTCTTGCCTTGATTAATTCGGGCGTGGAATTTAATTATTTTTTAACGATGCGCGTGACGACGGGTCGCCTCGTAATGAGAAGTTCGACCGCCACCGCCGCCGTTGCTCCGAAAGCTGCGTGAGAATTCGAGAGCTGGTGCGGAACGCGAGGGTGCCCAGCGAAAATGGGTGGAGTAACGCGAGATAGCGGAAGGTGTAGGGTTCCTTGTAATAACGGGATTTACTTCGCGGGATTTGCGCCGGATTGATTTTTTGTAATGCGGAGGAGTGTCGAGTGATTCGCGACGAGTTGTTCCAATAGTTTTGATGTTGAATGACGGATGAAGCATTGTGTAAATGCCTTTGTCTTTACGGAAAAACAATTAAAGTCCATTTTCGTGTTCACGAGAATTTGAAGTTTCAGCGTTTGCACTAATCTGCTATCAAATGTAATGTTAATCACTACTAAAGGAAAATGCTTAGCTTTTATTCGAGAAAATGAGTAAAATACGTAACTCGAGTGAACATTTGTAACATAAGTAGTTTCTCTGGTAATACCATGATTTCGTTTTTGTATATAATTTATTTACTAATAAGCATTAAGGGATATGGCCACAGTAGCACGCATAAAATCATGTGCATATTCAACATTTTTTTTAATATGAAAAAAAATTTATTAATAAAAGAAAACAATGATATATTAAATACATGTCTTGAAATATCAAAAAAAAATTTTTTTTAATTTTTCCAGAAAAAAAATGAGCGCTTACAGCGCGTTTCCGGCAACACCTTTTTTCTTTTCGCTATTCTGCATGCAAAATTACATGCGTAATTTTGGACCTGGAGCAAAATAAAATTTTCACGCTATAACTCGAATGATGACTTATTTCTATGATAATAAAGTATCAAACAGCCGAAAAAAAATTTTCGATTTTTTGAAAATTATACTGTGGCTATACCCCTTAAGCAATATTAGATTAGCATAAATAGACTTGATCTGTGATGTATTGTAATGTTTTCAATCATCTAGTTATGATTTGGCATTTCCTGATATTCATATTATATGATAGGAAAATTTGATATAAATTCAATTTTAAAAAATTACAAAAGTCACAAAATTATTTTCTTTTGTTCTTAAAGAATCACGTACAAATGGGTAACTATATAAATACAATTTTTTAAGATAGAGTTTACTGTTACCATACAAAATTTTTAATAATTGAACATTGGAGAAATTATTTTTTTAAATTTTTGTACCTATGTCTCAACATTAATGAATGGTGGCAACTAATAAAATACTAAAGATAAAATATTTATTTGTCGCAGGAAAATCTTCATTTTTTTCCTTTATATTTTTAAATAGTTCTCAAAGCAATAGAAATAATAGGAATAAAACTTTATTGCTTAGTCTTCTTATCCGTTTTTTAATAATTTTATTTCTATTAATGGTTATAAATTCCGTAATATTTCATTTGTAAGAGTGGAATCATTGACACGTAAAAAAAGAAAGTACTCGGAAACATGTATTTTATGGTAAACTCTGACAGTTCATTTTTTAAATTCGTAGATGTATTGATTAGATCTCAAGATATTAGCAATCAAGCAGGTGAATTTCCGGAGCTGAAACCATATAAAGCCGTGAGCTTGCGGGACGCTCTAAGCTGCTCGCGCGTGTATAATCTTAATTACTTAATGGTTAGTATTTCTATAAGATCAAGTTGAGATATTGATCAAATTTGGAAATTCGAAATAGTTTCTGATCATAGTCGACTGTATCTATTAATAATGAAAAGTATTATTAGATATTTAGTTAATTATCATGAAAAGTCCTTTTTATGAACTTATCATATAATAGGGATATTTATTCAAATTTTTACTATTAAATAGTAATTGGACGTATTATAAAAATACCTCAAAAAAAAATTTAGTTATTAGAATTTATAAAGGTCTATTTATTATATTAAATTCAAACCGTTCAAAAATTTTAGATTCATCGATGGATGGATAGATGGAGGGATATTGAAAATTAACCGAGGGAGCGTCAGCGACCGAGGTATTGTTGCTAGTAATATATTATATTTGAAGTTAAAATAGACTACGCACTTTTAGATGAACCAACAATAATGTAACAGAATATACACTGAAAAGGGTATGTTGTATCCACAAGCTTTCCTGTGTACTTATAGTCCACACTGAGTAACGTTAATTTCGCAAACGGTCGCTTGTGTAATCCCAAAAATTTTCTTGGAGAATCTACAGAAGCAATTTCTGATTTTATTAAACTAACTGTCAGCAGATATGCATCTGACTAATCTAACTTCTCACTAACTTTGTGGACAATATTAATCTATATTATTAATAAGAGAATGTACTTTTTTGTTGCTTGGAAGAAAGCAGCTCAGTTTGAGGATTCTTCAATCCAGAACTGTAAGATTCACAAGAGTTAATATGTGGATGCTTCGACAACATTTTTTCCGTGTATTTAATTCATATTATTATCAGATTTTTACTTTGGATCCAGATCTATTAGTTTACACGTTAAAATAAGTAAACAAACGACTAGTATTTTATGAATTGAAGAAAAAGTGGGATAAGTAAAATAAGATAAGTAAAAAAAAGTCTTTGATAGGCTTCAGAATTGGATGCAAACTAGTTCATATTCATTTTAAGAATTTCTTATCCAAAATACACTTCATCAAGTACTTAAATCTTTTTACTCCTGACTCAACCGTAATGACCACTTTATTGACCTGAAAAGCGGGACAAAAGTAGCATATGATTTCCGCAAATTTCCTTTTTTTCCTGCAAATGCATTTCTTTTTATTTCCCGCAAATGCTTTCTCTCTCTTTTTATTCGTTTAATTTTGGGCTATTTCTATCTCTTTCTGCGAGTCTCACTCTTCAAATCAATAAAGTGACCACAGATATGTCGGAAATAAAATTCTATATGCAATACGGGAATAAAGTTGACTATTCCCTCGGGTGTTCATTGCCCGAGCAAAGCGAGGGCAGTAATTCCACCCTCGAGAATCCTCTTCGACTTTATTCTTTTGTTGCATAATGTACTACATTATTGTAATTGTTATTTTTATTGTTATTGTTTACCTCTGGTCCTAGTTTGAGTAAACGTTGCAGAGATAATCTAATACTAATTAATTGATTAATGAATTCAAATTTGTTTAAAATTGATTTCTTTAAATAATTTATAATAGAATCAGAAAAAATGTACCATAAATGATACAAGTATCGCTAACCACTCAGATTACGTATTTATAGATGTTTACTTTTTATCTATAAAATATTAATTTTAACTTGTTAGATAAAATTATCATTATATCAATCACAGAAATATTATTTTTAATACTACAATACTTTTATATGAAACGAAAACAAAAAATGTAAAAGTATCAATGTACAAAAATTATTGAATAAAAATGCAAACAAAGTGAAACCGTAAAGTATGCATAGTGAAATATGCTGTTGTTAATCACATTAAAACTGTAAATCTCGTAGTCAGTTTCAGTGAAAAGTAGTTTAAAAGAATAAATTTACACACTTTTTAGGTAAAAATACGAGCAACCTCCATAAAGCTTGTTTGTTTTAAAAAAGAAAAATCACAATATTAAAATAATTTTATTGCAATATGTAAATTGCACATTAATTAAATGTTTCTACTTATTATTTCTAGTAACATTTAAGAGATGCCAGCGTTTTCTTACTTATAATGGTAGAATTCAATATAAAAGAGAAAAGCTGTACGCCAAATTGAAAGACGTATTAGATTTCGTGATGGTGAAAGGTGATGAGATCTTCATTTCCGACATGTAATGACGCGCGATTTCTCGACCGACCAAAGCCGTATTATATTGGCCTTTTATTATTATTTAGCGTATATGTAACTTTATTGAAAACGCAATATTTATGTATTTAGATATTAATAGTAATGAATAGAGGTATGTGTAGCATTACACATTTAACCAACCACAGTGCAAAACTACTTAAACGTATGCATACTAATACTAATCATATTTCTGATCAGTAAAATCTACTTAGTTTTTGTACAAATCAAATAATAAAACTTAATTATTATCTTTTTATAAAACCTGTTGTCTAACAGTTTACACCTTTACGTTAATGTGTAAAATAATGCCAATATAAGTTTCAAAATTCATTCTGACTTAAAATAATCTACAAAAACAAAATTATCTAATTTTATAAATGCATACCATGTCTAAACTGCAACTTTTAGTCAGCTTATATTCTTTTTGCAATAAACTGCAAAAATTTTGAAATCTCCTTTTTACCCTTTGACCATTACATTTAGTCAGACGAATAACAATTTCTTTTACTCATTATAGTGTTAGGTATACTTCAACTAATATAAAAACCAATTATGACAATTTTTCCGTCTGTAGATTTAAGTAAATTGTATTATTACGTTTTCGTAATTGGTGATGAAAGATCGAATTATACATTTTCACATTAGAAAAAAACAACTTCGATAATATGAAAAACTTATTTTACTGAACATCATTTACAAAACATTCGTATATAATTAACTATTTTTATAGCACACTAACCTCAAAATGCCAACTTTATTGTCGATTTTGAGGTTGTTGTGCTATAAAATATCGTATGAGACTGTTGTGGGAGGTGTTTTTCTACCTTGCTCGATTTTCTCACTCGCTTCGCTCGTGCGAAAACCCTCGAGCAAGGTAGAAAACCATCTCCCACAACAGTGTCATAATATACTATTATTATGAAATAAATAGAAACAATTTTTTTCTTTTGTTAAGGGTAGCACTCCATGTAAACGCTTAAAATGAAGGCAATGTGCCATGATTTTTTAATACAAAAACAATATATAATAAAGTGCTGAAACTTTTTATGTGTATCAGATACATATTTCAAAACATAAAAGATTTTTTTTTTAGTTTTTTGGAAGCATTTATATAGATATATTGGAGACGTTTGCAATGACTTCGGCGTCAGAGGTGTGAAATGGTGGGACGTATAGCATACGCTACAGGTGTCTAAAATATAAAATCCAAAAATATTTTGTTATTTTATGATAATACACAGTAACTGAACCTATTTTTACAAAAATAAATTATAAAATCTGTCAAAAAATGGAACTTCGAAAAAAAGTTACATTTTTACGAAAAGAAATTGCTTTAATTATGCCATCAGATTCAAAGAACTTGTTCTTTTTATAGGTTCAGTCGGTGAAGAATGTGATAGAGTATATGGGTGAATAAAACCGGATCGATCGCTTACGTAGTTGTTTAAAGTTCGAACTAAATAACTTCATAGGATAGATGTCGCTACTAAGCTGATGTACTCATTACAATACGATAAATTGAACTGGGATTTTATAAGTTAAAAAAAAATTCTGAATAAATTAGAACATATTCTACGTATGATGTACTTTAAAGTCTGATAGGTTAAATATAATTAAATCTTAAAGTTATTATCCAATAAATTTAAAATTATGCGAATTGTTCGATGGTGACAGGCCGCGGTAATTACTTCTAGGTTATATATATATATATATATATAACCCCTCCCCTTAAACATAATCTGTGTTTACCAATAAGGAGAAAATTATCTATTTTATCATATCTCATATCATCATTAGGTCAAATCTCTTTTCTTAGAATGAGAAAGAAAAAGCGAAAGGTAATTATCTAAAACATAACCTTAATCTTGGCTTCTGTGCAAATTAAATCTTTATAACTTTACTATAATTTATTATTAGGTTACACGAGTATTAAACGGACTGAAAGGCAAGAAAAACTGACATGACTTACTAATCAATCTTATTAGGTAAATAATAATTATACAATTAATGTTATCTTATAATTTATTAATTGAGATATAATTATATTTGTAAATAAATCAGTATTTTCGATAGCTTGAAAAAGATAACAAACAAGTCGTCGAAATAACGGTTAACAAAATTATGCGTACTCATTATATCGGTAAATTCAACAACATAATGTATATAAATATCGTTATTTTTGGAAAAGTTATTCCTGGAAGATCCAATATTTATAGAGCTATTGAAAATTCAATCATTCTACACATTAAGTACACCAAACAAATATCACATGCATTTTATTATATATCTTTTTATATACTAACTTATTACCCATTCTTCACCAATGTTACGTTTACGTAACATGCATACTTCATAGTTTAAAAACGCCAAAAAAGAATTACCGAAAAATCTCTAAATAAATTATATTTCTTCTTTATAATGAACATAAGATATCATTTTCACGATTTTTATTTTTGAACTTTGTTAACAAATCTATAAGCTAAACAATTTATTTTTTACACAATAATAATTTTGTAAATTCTGAATTATTTTTGTATATTAAGGGTAGCCTATAAGTTATCTAAGTAATTTTATTGACTAACTTCGATAAGTAGACCTAATAACCTTGTAATTGCACCGTTGTAGAATAAATAATATTGAACAAGAGGACTTGCAATTTTTTTAGCTAAGCGTGCCTCAAACGCCACACTGGTGGTCAAAGGGTTAATGATTTGAATGTTTTTGAAAGTAATTTCAATGCAAAATTTGATGCATTCAACAACTTGGCATTCATTCCGTTGTGAATAAATTTATAAAATATATATGGGCATGCAAATACATGTTCTTATGATACAATTATTATTAAAACGAAATAAAAACAAAACTTTTATACTGAAGTAATTATTAAAAGAGAGAACCAGAAAAATAAGAATAAGATTTTAAGATTAACTTTAAAACTTTTTAACTTTTTAACTTTAACTTTTTAATCGTAATTTAAATAAATACTAAAAAATGAAATTTTTACATGCAAAAAGTAAAAACTTCACAAGAATTAAAAATACATGTAAAATATTTTATGTTTTGAGTAAATTTCAAATTACTTTAAGTGACCTTTCCAGGAAGACAAAGGTAGGTCAGTAGTATAAGTACAACTTATTTTTCTTGTAACAACACTTAGTTTGAATATTATTTTTATTTTAATAATATCAATCAAAAACATTCAATTTGTGTCCTTCAATATATCCGTACATTTCTTAATAAGCTCGAAGGCACGATTAATAATATTTCATCGAATCCAACCGTAGCATGAATATAAACCAGCACTTATTTTTCATGTCTTTCATCCCTCAAAGGGTCGAAAGAGTCCCGGCGAGCAATTTATATTCCGGACGTCGAACGTCATACACGTACGAAGATAAATCGAACTCTTTTATACAAAAATCTCCAAACATTTACAATTTGGTAGTACATGCCGCTTGACCGGGTTCTCGTACATAACTCCCGGCTACAGTTTCAGGGTCCGCGTGCGTGTCGTGTTAATCTTTACGGGACAAACCGAAATTGGAGAGCTGCTAAGCAAAGTGTGAATCTAAAATTTTATTAACAAAAATAGCTGGAATAATGCAATGGATTTACATTCTTAAAATATTACACTGTGTATTTTATTGATATAATATATGAGTGATCGTCAAAAAACGGTAGTTTTACATCTAACTTTTGGACCAAACTAAAAATCATTTTTTAGGGTTAATTTGGGTTTTGATGTCCGCACGACGCGACCTTTGTAAAAACTAAATATAAATTTTCACAAATAAGACCCGCGCCGTACGACGTTTGTTTGCACCGTTTCTATTCCGAGACCTTCAGAGAGGAATTCCCAAGAAAAACACCTTTCGCCCTGTATGGGCCAGGTAATGACACGCAGCACCCAGAAGCAATAAATTTCGAAACATACAGATTTAAATCAATTTTAATTATCGAATTTCATATTCATATTTACGTTACGATTTAAGTTATGTTTCTAAAAGAGATAAATGTTTTGAATTGTCAATTTTGAATTTGAAGTATGTAGTAATTCTTAGCAATCAATCAAAATATATGTTCTTTTTATGTTGAAAAGTTAGATCTAGCTTATACAATTGTTTTATTCATTGAAATTGTAACTTGAAATTGTAAACTCATGCTGACTACGAGTAATATATATTATTATTGTATCAAATATAAATATGTGAATTAAATAAACGGACCATTGGAGAACAAAAACGAACAAGGCCCATCCCGTATAGTTATATGTAGGAAGTCGCTGTTCGGAGGGAGGTTTGACGTCCGCACGCCGCGACCTGTGTAAAAATAGAATATAAATTTTCACAAATAAGACCCGCGCCGTACGAAGTTTGTTTCTTTTTAATGACTTTCTCAATAACGCTTCTACAAGGTACGCGCAAAACCCATGCACTATCATTCCGGTTATATTTGTTTATTATCGCGCGCACGCAGAATACGCGATTCAGACCGACACCGACCAGTCCGCCCCTTCGACGGGCTAGGCACAAGCGCCCTAGTGCCTATACACGGAGAAACTGTTAAACTGCAAAAGAGCGTGCATCACCGCGCGGCAAAAGACGGTGCTGAAATGCACCACATATCGACGTGCGAAACTTGTTTTTTTTTAAGTCGCGCATGTTCATAGTCTATGCATCTGATGACCGCTGTTTTTTGTTCATTATGCACGGTGTTTTGACGTGCAAAAATACACAATCTCTGATCACCGACTATTATAGTGGTTTTGTTTGACGCTATAATACGCTAGATCAGTTTTCGTGCAATTGCTGCAGTAAATTGGACGATTTCGTAAAGAATTTATTGAATGAGTAGAATTTCCCTGATCTGACGTATTTTTTTAAAGGTAAATATATGTTTGTTTATTTATTTATTACAATTTTGAGACTACAATTTAAACATTGCATTCCTATTTATAAATATTATATTAAAATCAATGTAATTTACATACAATTTCATTTTTATATTTTATAAATATATTTTTAATGAAAATATAAAATTTGTAGTTAAATCAATTAATGAAGAAAAATTTTACAATTTGTCTGAAGAACTAATCGACAATATTATACCTATTGATTATGACTCAAGTGATCTGTTCAAGATATGTTACAAAGTATTTTTAGTGTCGTCGCTAGTGCGAACGACGAGGCGAGCGAAAGTTGATATTTGCACGTCAAATCGCCGTGCTTTAATGAACAAAAAAACAGCAGTAATAAGATGCATTGACTATGAACGTTTGCGACGTAAAAAAAACAATTTACGCACGTCGATATGTGGTGTATTTCAGCACGGTCTTTTACCGCGCGGTGATGCATGCTCTTTTGCAGTTCGACAGTCTCTCCGTGTAGACGCAATACGGGCGCACACGGGAGAAGTGTGCGCGCCTGAAACAGAGGCTAAACCGCCCGTCTTGGTCTATCGATAACCGAAATGATCGCCAGAGTAGCGTCGCTCCGTCCGCGCCATCTCGCGCCTGCCGCGGTTAACAACCTTTACAGACCGCCGTTACATCGATCTTGTGGATCATTAAATACTCAATACTCAGTTCTCGCCCAAGTTTGTGTTGTTCGAAAAGGTCCATTGAAATTTGCATATCTGAAGTTTTTTCTCATTTTCGCACACATCGTCCCTATCTTATCCTCAACCTCCCCCTCCTCTACTACACTTCCATCCATCCCTCGCTAACTCCAAAATCTACTTACACACTTTATCATTTGCCATCCCTTTTTTTCTTGTCCCCTTGACGCCATGAATTCCCTAAACTCGCGCCTCCGTCAGCTTTTAGTTGTTATTTATGGTAAAATGAGACAAACTTTTCTTGGAAAGAGCTACAGGCAGCGTTGGGCTCATTCGGATTTCAGATGACAGAATCTCTAGGTCCTAGTGATAAAATTTGACATTGTGGTCAGCTAAGTTCAGATAGGTCGGATGGGTTTAAGAACACCCCGCGGGATTTCGCACCAATAAACTGAACTTAGCTGACCACAATGTAAAATTTTGTCACTAGGACGTAGGGATTCTGTCATCTAAAATCCAAATGAGCCCAACGCGGGCTACAGGTGACAACAAATTTTTTACATGTATTTCTTATGAGTTTTGCCAGATTGGCGACTGTAATGAGGGCCACGGTAATTACTTTTTGCTGGAAACATGCCTTAATTTTCCGCATAGTATACATACGTTATTACACCAGAATACCACATAACACAATTTTTACAAATGTAACTTACCTATAATTGAGATGGCCACGGTTATTATTTATTTCTTTAGCTATCGTAATTTTAAAACAAATATCCTGAAAACTAACTATCAAAACTGCAAATAAACACCGGCGCGTGCGTTTATGTACTTTTTTCAAGCTTAAACTGAAAAATATTATCGGTTAGATAGTTCAACTAAGCTATCCTACTCATTACGGAACGGTAATTTGAACGGGAACGCTGAAACTTGAAAAGTTGGCAACAACATTTGTAACACTCATGCAGATAGAGAAGTTGAAAGAAAGTTCTAAAAGAATTGGATCATATTACATGTAATGTACTACAAAGTCTAATATGTTAGATATAGTTAAATCATAAATGTTGTGCCTAGTAAAATCAGAATTGTCTTAATTGTTCGATGGCGACAGGTCACGTTAATTACTTTTAGGCTATATATATCGCATGTACTTTAAATATATAACATATCTATCTTAAGTGTGTGTTAAAAAACTTCGAATATATTATATGGAAGAACTTTGAAAACTTTGAAAGTTATTGAAACCATAATAATTTTCTTTTTTTTTTATTTAAAGCCTTGCTTCTAGCCTCTTTAGAGGTTAATTTCGGCTAATATCATAATAATATTTCCTTTCTACTTAGTGTACTGGCGACACTAAGTAGAAAGGAAATATTATTATGGTATTAGCCGAAATTAACCTCTAAAGAGGCTAGAGGCAAGGCTTTAAATAAAAAAAATTATTATGGTTTCATAAACTTTAAATATATATATATACACACATATACAATTAATCAAACTGTGTGCAATGACTTACTTTGAAGTTAAAATTTAAACTTAACATATTAGTATAAATTATTAATGGATTTCTCAAGCAAATTTACTGTATAATATCTAACGTATCTTGTCAAATCCATTAACAAATATTGATTGACATAGATTTTATTCTATTTAAAAATTAATTGAGATAATAAATAAGTTTATAATATATAACTTAATACATCAATAACTTTGAAAACAATAAAAATAAAAATATCAAAATTCAGACACTTTTGACTCACTGAAAACATTTTCATATACTTTTTTGCCGACATATTTATTACACTATTTTACACATTATTTTACAAACTTTACTTTTTTCGGGCCAGCGTGTATCCTTGAAAATTATCGAATATAACTGATTACTATTGATTACCAATAAATTAAAAAACAATACAGAACAAGTTAAGAATATATGAAAATATAAGCGGTGTTCTCTTTAAGCAATATACCCACGCGTTAAATTTTTTGTAGTAAAAAGGCATCGTTCTCCAGTGGTTTTTTACTCTCTCAAAAAGAAAAACACAACCAAATTTTGCGATGAGTGGATTTTGCGCTAAATTGAGTAATTATTCTTTATTTGTGCCTTCTAGCCGGGTTAGACGTCACTTGCAAAAGAGTATGATGCATTTTTAGTTTCAAAAATCTAGAAATGAAGAAATTACCCTGCTGAGACTGAAATCTTCAGACGTTACTTTACTTTTCCACTTGGAAGGAGTATATATAATCTCACTCTTTAAGGGGAGGTCGGAGCTTACCAACTATTTCGTATTTTTCAGTATTCTCATTTAATTTTTAATTTTTTTTCAATTATCTCAGTTGTCCGGTGTTTCTTAGTATATTCAGAACACCGGACAACTAAAGTTTTTAACATTTATGAACAATTCAATTAGAATAACGTAAAATACAATGCAGAAATCTGTAATCGGCTCCGACCTCCCCTTAAGACACAAATTCACTTGGACAAGAGTCATATATTCACCCAGTCAACAAGAGATAACCCAACCAATCATTTTCGAAAAAAATTTACTCCACCATAATACTCTAATTCGCAACAAAACGATTCATCCACATACTTATTACACTTTCACCCAGTACCAAGTAAACACCATCAATAAACTATCTCCCTCCCACACCGAAACCATCACCGGGCAAAAAAAACTCGTCTCGCCCCGCTCACCCCTTCAGGCGCAACATTCGGCCGCAGCTCGTGCAAGCGCGTCTCCCCCCGAGCTTTGAGCTTTCGGACAGAGAGCGAGACGGAGAAACACAGCGCTATACAGCAGCCTAGAGTAGGGGGCGCAACCGAAGGGAAGGGAGGGTGAGAGGCTGCGGAGCAAAACTCCCCGCGCGCGCGCGGCCGAGGGTTCGAGAGTGAAAAGCAGCCCTCGGGCAGCTCAGTAACGCGCCGAGCGCCGAGACGAAACGAGCTCGTACGCCGCTCGCGCTCTTCCAGCTTGTGCAGTACATCTCTGAACCACCACCGTGCGCGCTCGTCTCGTTAGCGCTGGTGATTATTTTCTTTTCTCAAAATCGAGGGCGCGATCGCGACGCGCCGGTGTAAATCACGAGGACGAGCGGAGTGCAACGACTGCCGCGGGATTTTGGAAGCTTACACGAGCGAGCAGTCTGATATCAACAGGTTACACGCCGACGTGCGCGCGTACAGCTGTCGTATATAGTCGTATTTTCGTATTTTCGGGTAGTATTGGAGCTGTCGCTATGGGGATCGTGCGAGTGCAAGTGAAGTGCGTGAAACTTTAGACTAGCTCGTTTTTTGCTTTGTTCTTGCTGTCGGGTGCAGGGGGATAGTAGCGCGGCCAAAGAAACTTTGTACGCTCGAAACTTTCGCTTTCTCCGCGGAGCATTCGTGTTTCGGTTTTGTTTCCGCGGTTCCGGATTCCACCGTGCACGCGCTTGTCGAGAGTTGGAGAACAAACTCGAGGCAAGTTTGCCAGCGCGTAATTTTTCTCCAAGTGTACGATACAGAAACTATAAAACCGCGCGTCCTCGAGAGTGAAAGCGTCGAATATTCACGCGCGTCGCGCAACCGAATGACGGCGAGCTCGTCGTCGATGCAAAGAGCCCGCGATAAATTCCCCGAGAAGACGATCAGCGTCCACTTCTGCAGTACCCGGCCAATAAAAGCGTACGAGCCAGCTCCTCGAGGGGAACAATAAAAGTCGACGAGGCGCGCTTAGCATAAACGCGCGCTCTAAATGCAGGACGAAGGTGCCGGAAAGCGCAGGAACAAGCGCCCCGGTAATTAGGCACCATAACCGGCGCGCGTACATATATATATTTATATATACCATGACTTTTCGAGCGCTGAATTCGAAGTCAATGCTGCTGGCGGCGCTGCCGTCTGAAGTTAAGGAGGAAACTCCGCGAAGGGGACCGAGCGAGGCTTGAGAGATTATGACGAGGAGCAATCATCGAGAGCCCAATTAAACTGGGGCTAGGAGTTATGCAATTTGGCGAGATGACGTGGCGCCGACGATGCCGCGGCTTGCCGCTGCTGTTGCCGCTCGGTTTTCGCCTGCACGTGTCCAAGTGCGAGGAGTGAGCGGACGCGTTAATCAGGAAGGAGTACACGGGATTTTGGGCTGTGTGGGTGGGGGTGTAAGTGCGTGTGCGCGTGTGTGTGCGTGGGTTATGGGGACGACGAGAGGTTTGGAATGCGGTTGGAGGAAGTTTGGAGGCGCTGCTTTTGCTGAGGATGTCTTTGAGGCTGACGTGGACGTACGATTAGGTAAGGGCTCTTGTGTTTTATTGGATTTTTATGGTTGTGTGCTTTCGGTTAATTGCACGGTAAATCTTTCGTTGCGCACTTGGATTTACGGTTTTTGAGGGCTTCTGCTGGATCGTTGCTGCTGGACGTGCTTGACGTGAAACTTTTGAGGAACTATAAAAAAGTTCGAGCGTTGATACCTTTAGTTTGTTTTACATCTTTTTGATGTGATAATTACTTTCTGGGTTTTTCCTTCTACAGGTTGCGTAAATAAAGTAAGGAATTATTGCGCGTGAAATGGAAATGCAAGAAAACGCTAACAATTGCATTTCCTATTTCTGAAGTAAAAAAGTATTTGAATTATAATTGATTCATACTGCATATTATTAATGAATGAAGATTTAATAATAAAAATTACGCGATAGAATAATCATAGATTTAACAATAAAATTGATCATAAGTCTGAAAAATTATTTATTTTATATTTAAACAACCCTTTCATTGCATATTTTTGGTTTTCAACAAATAAATTATTTATGTGTCAAAAAATGTTAAATAAAACTGAATTTCTTTTCAATTTATAGCAAAAATATCATTGTGTTTATGTTTTAGTTTTGAATATAGTCAGTGTGAAAAGAAATTGTAATAATGATAAAATTCCTGAGAATTATATAAGCATATAAATTAATATGCCTCCATTTTAGTATCTAAACTTATATCAGTGCAAGTTTTGAAGCGTTATATAAAAAATGTTATTGTTGTACAATAAAAATTCAGTTTCTTAATATTTTTTTTTACGAAATAACAAATTTGAGGACTTCAAAATTAGTAGTACATTTATGACTAACCTTCTTCTTAACGTTATTGTCTTCGCACTTTCTACTACCGCCGTACCGTCGTTTATACTTGCATTCATAATGTGTATGCATAGTAAAAACAATTTTCAAATAAGATGCAATCACATAGTATAACGTGATGGTAATAGTGTGACATAACACTTGACGTTGCACCACCCCCTTCGTAAGCGTTACATAATATTTGAATGGCCACTTACTCATCACATTGTTTCCGATCTTAAAACGAAGAATTGCAGTAGAACTTTATTAAATTAAAAAGTAATTAAAAAGGACAACACAACAAACTTTCTTCATGTAGAAACCTTAAAAAAATAAAAAAATGTTATATATTTGAAAATTGGAAATATGACTGAAAAAGCAAAACAAACGATCAAGTTCGCTGAAGCTTTAAAGCGATTCCTAAAAATCGATAACAAATATATATGCAAAATTTGGATGGAATATCTCAATCAGTTTACAAGCTCCGATGGGATATATACCAACTTAGATATACACATATATAAACAAACACACACTTACATACGCGTGGACATTTTTCGAAACAGTGTATTCAGACTCATCAAATTAAATAATATGTTTCTATGTTTAAATCTTTAAAAAATGTAATAATAATTTATCAAAGCAATACTTTCTTCTTCTGAAAGTAAAAATACTTTCGAAATTGTAAATTTGTAATCATTAATCTTTCTAATATTCTTCAGATTTTACATACAATATATTCAACTTTATAATCAAAAAATTTCAATGATTTTCTTATAAATAGTATTTCAAGAATAACTTTATATAAATATTATATAAATAAATAAATAAATAGTTTATCGACAGAAAAGTGTAAAGTTAATCTAATTCATATTGATTAAATAAAGAAACAATACGTGGCTTTAATTTTCTTGGAAAGTATTGTTCGTGAGTTACCTTTCCTTGAGTGGCACACGTGTGACACATATGATTGCATATAGGAATGATCATATAAGGCAAAGCTTCATGACGTTCATGCGTCACCATATTCGGTGATATGTAATCATGCATAACCACACAGGAATCTATAACAGAATTGAAGAAGCAATTTTTCCAACTTATGAAATAAAGGCAATTGATACTGACGTAATCACTTTCTTTATTTTATATTACTTTCTAAATAATTTGTTCATAAATCATTTCCTTGTTTTCTATAATTTTATTTAATTATTAAAAAATATTTGTACGTTCCTAAGAAAAAGTATGAAATGTCTTTTAAGGAGGTTTATCCTTTAAATCAGCCAATTAGCAGAAAATTTGTATTACTTTTTATTAAGATTAGCGTTCAGTTTTCTCAAAGCGGCATCAGTAATGTCATATAGTATATTATATTATTATACATATGTTAATAATAATAAAATGTCAATTTTAAAGAATTCGGCAAAATAGGTTACATATTATTAAGCAAATTTGACTAAGAAGTTTATAAACATTACAAATACAACTGAAAGTGTAACTGAAAATGTTAACTGAAAATTAAGTTTTTGCAGACAGATTGATTAGATTATACCCGCTACATAGTTAAGTGTCGGAGCACAGATGAGTTACATCTATATACATAAACACAACACATGCACACGCACGTATACACACACGCATACATACATACATACATCTACGTAAAAGTACTATTTCACTCTTCGTCATATATTCTGGTTTTACGTAAAAAAATTGCAAAAAATGTTATCTAAACCATGCTAGAACGCTTATATCTCTATAACAAATTATCACTGTAACTTTCAAAAGATAATATAAAAAATCTTGTAAGATATCATTGTCCAACAAAATGCATTTGTTTAATTTTTATTTTTTCTTAGGATACAATGAGTCTTATGACTTGAAAATGTATAGGATTTTAATTATATATAAAGCAAATATCCGGTAATAATTTAATTAAATTTTATCATTTAATTTTCGAGTTATAGAGGGTAAAAAATTCCTTACCTCACGGTATAAAAGATGAAAAACGGTACATTTTGCATTGTTTCGTTTTTAAATTGAAAGATTTTATGAGCACTTAATAATGGAAAAAATCACTTCGCCAAAAACATTTCTTCATTAAAAATTTTTTAAAAAACTTAAAGTTTCAATTTATTAAATTTCGAAAAATGTAGTTTGAGAAATTTTTAAGCCCCTCCTAGGTATTAGCTCTTAATTTATTTTAAACAATCATGCAATATTATGAAATTAATGTTTTCAATTTTGTACACATATCCCAATACACTTTCAATACATTTTTAAATACAAAATGTATTCAAAACTTTTGCGCTATCCAGATAAATGTTTTGGAATATTTACGATATCGGTTTACTAATTTCAATCCAGATAACTAGTTTCCAATTTCAACTAAAGTAGTAGTATCGTGATAAACAAAATTCAATCAAAAAGTATAAAAATATTTTTTTCGCGATTTTATCCTTTTAGGTAAATTTAAATCTAAATTTTAATAAAAGGCTAACCACTATTATGCAACCGTATTTGTCATAATAATACAATGATATTTTCTTAATATAAAAATTATTTATTTTATTAAGTGAGGATACTTAAAATTAATTTTCTAGAAATCTGTAATAATTATACCTTCATACGAAAATTTGCATTTTGAATTATGAAAGAATTTACTCTTTAACCCTTTAAGGCGATGAAAGCCACCTGTCACCGACAAATACGAGGTACCACTATTCTCATTTCATTTTCAATTTTTAGAAAATATCTTTATGAAACGTTATTATCCTAATTAAAAACAACAACTTTCCAGAGAGATATTTTCTCAAAATTGAAAATTGAATGAAATAAGTGGTTCCCCGTATTTGATGATGACAGGGGATTTAGCACCACCTTAATTCACAAGGTCCTTATTTGATTGAAAAATATGGATATCGGTTTAATAAATGTACATTAAATATCACAATTTTATATTTACTTGGAAAATTGCCGGAACAAAAGATATAGATCTTCACGTGCGCGAAGAACTATTAAATGTCTAGGAGTAAGATAAGATAAATTGACACCGAGAGATAACTGCAATTGTTTGGATGTAGGAGTATGGAATGATTAAAACATTTAGATTAGTTAGATAAACATTTTTTACACAAAAATCTTTCTAGCGTAAAAACATATTATTTGAGTTGGTACATTAAAATATACTATTCCCAAAAGATGTCCGTTTGTGTTCGTGTGAGGTATAAGTGTGTATATGTATAAGTGTGTATACGTAGTACGTGTGTGCATGTGTGTATGCGTGCGTATGTATGTGCGTATCTGTGTGTGCGTGTGTGTATTCCGCGTAACCAAAAGTAACACTTGTTGCTATGTAAATACATGCATTTCATATATCACATGTTTCCAATTATTATGGGTACGTTGTGTTTGTCTAGACATGTGTGCATGTGTGCGTCCGTATGTGTGCATATCTGGGCATGCATGTAAATGTGAGTATTTGTATATCCGATCGTAAGCCAGTTCGTATAATTTAACTAAACTTTGCACATATATTTACTATCGTTATTTAGGAATCGCTTGAAAATTAGAGTGAAATTAGTCGATTCATTTTTGTTTTATAGTCACTAGTAATTGGAATTATAATACTACATAAATTTGATGTATCGAAACAGGAAGTATACTGAGGCAGTTCAAAGTTGTGATTATTAGTTATAAACCATTTCTGAATTTTTGACAACACTAATACTAGAATTCTATATATAATGCAAAACAGAAATATATGAAATCTGATGTCATTGACTACTATATATTGATATATCTTAAGGAATTGAGAAATCAGCGTGATAACTCAGTTAACAGCGTTTTATTAATATAATATTTAAAAATAGTGAATCTTGAACAGTTAAAAAAATACTGTCTTACAAAATCCTCTTATCGAACGGAAAATGAATACTCGAATAGAGAGAAAACTGTTAAATTATTTCATTAATTAAAAATAAATAACCGCTGCCAATTCATTGGCACTTAGCTTACTCAAACTAAAAAAATTGTTCCAATATCAATTTCCTTGTTCTAATACATTAATTTTAAATTGCAATATCAATTTCTAATTAATAGCGGAAAAAAGGTGTACGTTTTTATCATTGATTGTTTGTCAATTTACTAAAATTACACATTTACTTTAAATTGTAGATTTCCACACTATCTTAGAAATACTGTTATAGGCAAGTTGGTTTTTTTCTTTATTTTAAAAATTATTTAGAAATTTTGCTTTCTTAAGGAAATAGACGAATAAAAATTCATTTGATTGATAAAAAATGACTGCGACATTCTCGAAACATATAAGTAATTAAAATTTAAAATTATATATAATATCTACCACTTTCATTAATTATTACTTAATTTATTTAAAAAAATTACCATCATATGTTTTCTAGATATCGCCGTTTAAACATAAAATGACGCTATCGTGTATAACAAAAGAAGGAAGATAGCTTATCAAAAATTTCGCGTCAAAGAAGATAGATAATTTTATGTTCTTTCTAATACATTAACATTGAATCGATGATATTATTTTTAACGTACCAAAAAGAAAACGAAAATTTTACTCAAAAATCGAAAATCTCTAGAAAAACCAAAATGCATCAAATAACAAAGAAATATATTTTTGACCCCATTTCTTTAAAAAAATTCAAAAGAAATGAGCTCTGAAACATTAATTTTGACCGTGAATATTCAGAGTAATGCTGATCCCTATCCGTACACACACACACGAACACACACATACACACACGCACACACGCACACACGCATACACACGCATACACACGCACGCAGACACACGCATACACAGGCGCACACGCATACGGACACGCACACGCGCACACACGTACGTACACACACATCCATAGACATTTTCTAAAAATAGTGTTTTTTGATTCCTAATTTCTCAAAACATTTTTCTATAATGATTTAAGCATAACTTTTTTATACTATTACAAAGCTTCCTCTATGAGAAAGCAAAAATTAACTTTAACATTGGCAAGTTATGTATGTTGAACAAGTAGTGCGGCACGTGTTTAGTCAGGCCGCGCACACGTGTAATATTATTATCGTACTCTCTTTGTACTTATGCTTCAGTTATTATTCCGTTCTGATGAAGAAAGTATTTATCTACATTTTTTGAAATGATGAATTTGCTTATACGGGTTAAAATTCAAAATACATTTTATCCTTAAAATACGTGTACCTTAAAAATACTAAACTTTAATATCTTAAAACTATTGTCACTTGTATTTCGACTGTTACGATATGTGCTTTCTTCACGATGACAGCAGCATATGGTCAATATATTTTTATAATCTATAATATACGTTATCATTCCGCTACTTCTGGAGTTTAAAAAATGTAAAGATCATTTGTTTCACTTTATACAAAAAGATACTCAAGTGTGCTTCGTTAAATAATAAGGCGATACTACCTGCTTATGTACTGGCCTATAAAAGAAAAATGTCCTCATCACGTTTAGTATTAGGTGAAAACCACATGGGTTGTAGTAACTACGCAAAATAGCTTCGGACTATCATTCTTTCATTTCTTCACCTTCAAGAAAGCATTTAGAAAGTAAGGAAGTGATGATAAAGTTATATCTTTCCGAGTGACTATTTAATGAGTAAATTTCTTTCTTAATTTGTTTGAAAAATGTGAAAAAATTATTTTGTATAATATTTACTTATTTGAAAGCTTCCATTAGAAATATTTAGTTAAAATTTCAATAGGTCAATTTAATTTTTAACCGAAATTATTTCTTTGTGGTTATGGTTTTATCATTTATTCATATTTGACATTAGTAAGATTTAACCTTATTTTGATGATCCATGGTTCCAAATAATTTTTTAAAGTTTTGAAAGAACTTAAGAAATATTTTAAGAAATAAAGTGTTTAAAAAGAACTCAAATATATCCTTGCTGACTTCCTTAATTCTATATGATGGGTGGTGAAGAAATGGTAGAATGATGACCCTTGGCAATACCGCCCAGTTTCTTCGTCCCCTGCGATTTCTACCTAATACTAAAAGAAATGATGGCTATTCTTTTTACAGATGCCTCTAGTATAATATAGGGTCGTACGCATTATTTCATATATATCTAAGTTATTCTTCCCCATATGTAAAAGCAGATATTTTATGGACACAGCCTGCTATTACTGAGAAGCCTAAAAATGAAGAGAGCGCGTTTGAATTATCTAGTCCTGTTTGAAAATTACCTAAAAACCTTAATAAAAATATTAATGATTTCTCATTATTGAAACTATTAATATTAATCTGCTACTGTCCAGCGTACCCTGAGTGTCACGCGTGTTTTAAGCTCGCGTAAAATGTTGTTTAATCGTTATAATGATTTCTAAAACGTTTAGGGGAGATGCGGCTAATGTGACGCGGTGGATTGGTTGGCGCACCCATGTTTCAAGTATAGGGTGTTTGTCAAAAAGTTGAACGATTCTTGTCACTCCTGTTTTACAAGATAACAGGGCATTATATGAATCTCAAAAAAATATTACTACAACCAGACTATCGTAAGCAAGAATCTGCAAAATTTTCAAAATATCAAGTATTTTCTATTCTGAGTATAAAATAAAAAACTATGCAAAATGTCTTGTCCGTCCCATGTCCCAAGCCTTAATTTCATCCGAATATACCAAGAAATTTAGTAATACATTAAATTTTAACAAAAAAAAATTACACAGAGGGTTAATGTTAGTCTTAGTTAATCCAAAAATGATGCGCGAACATTTAATGCGTGTATTCGGTTCATGTACGGTCGTTTCGAAATGTGTCCCCTAGTTTTGATGGCTTGTCCGTCCCAAGGGCTTTATTCAAAGCAAGTTGTATTAAAATATTTACAAATTAAAATGCAACCTATTCCTTCTTGTAACTCTTATATACATTTTGCAAAAAAGTTCACCTATACTTATTTATTAGTATTGCTTTCTACAAATAATTAGTTAATGTTGCACTTCTACTACCGTACCTTTATTATATATCTTGTCTGTTCAGCGAAAAATTCTTTAACGGATCATTCAGTTTGAAAAATAAATATTTAAATCAAATTTGTTGTTTAAAAAGACAGAGGAATTACTTTTTTTCTTAATTTCACATGCATCTGGTGCATTAAAATAAATAAACTACTAAAAAAATATGTACAGCACAAATGTCTTGTCCGCCCAACGATTACGTTAAATGTACTAAAACAATCGAAGGTGGTAGCATCGAATACGACAAATAGGTAAATAAACAACATTTTAACCTATTTAAGCGTAGATCATAATCGTTCATATTCTGTAATAAGAGATTCAATTTTTAATTTGTGCTAAATAAGAGATTCTTCATGTAAGGTAATATATATCAAACAATATTAAATGAAAGTTATACTCTATAAATTCGCAATTTAAAGGAATTGGTTATAAGAAACTTTCAACATTGTAATATATTTTTAACTACATATAAGTGTTTTTTGATCTCGCCCATATTAATTATCTTTATTTATATGATTAATATTATTACATTATATTTTTTATTTTCGGTTTCAAAGACTTTTTTTTGTAAATCATACTTTTAAAAAGAGCCAACTTTTTGACAATCACCCATCTACCTTAAAATTAAACACATCAATCTAATACATCAAACTAATTTTATTGGACTCTATATAGTACCGAAATTATTTTAATACCGTCATACAAATTTTCGCAAAGATTGATCACATTTTATGAAGATTATTGTTAAATATCAATTTTAGATTACGGTACTATAAAATTTACCTAGAAAATAAATATTTAGAATTAATGTCTGGAATCCTAAATAAATATGTATAATAAGTTTTTATAATCCAAGGCATACTATTTTTCGAATAATACTTTGGTTTTTAGATTTTGATACATATATTTACTTTAAAAAGAAAATGTAGATTGCATATGCGGCTAATGTGGCGCACACTTACAAGTCTTGAAATCTGTTATTTATATTATATTATTCACTAAAAAGTCTTGTAAACCACTTAACTATTCGATTTTGATTAATTATGATTATATAACCTAGTTCTCAGCTATTATATGAAATTCTTCCAAATTAATTAAAAATACAGGTCAAAACAATGAATAACTTATAAAGTTTTATTACACTAATATTATTTTCAATAGTGATGAAGAAATACGTCGCCTGAAACAGCTTTTAAGTATAATTACAACAGCGCATCATTCTACCCGATACGGCAGGTAATGTGGCGCACAATTTTTTTATATATATTGTATTAATTCTTTATCTTAGATTTAATAAATCTATATAAAACTACTTGTATACTAAAGTAGACATGTTTAACTAACATTTAGTATCTTTTTATATTTAACTTTAACAATTATTTAGTAGATATTAGATAATTAACCTTAAGTGCGCCACATTAGCCGCATCTCCCATAATTCTTTTATTTGGGTAGACAGTAAACTAATGATACTGTTAGGATGAAAAAAAAAAATATATATATACAATTTTTCTGTAAAATTAGAAATAACCATGCCATATCGATAAAACAATGCGTGTGGAGAAAAGCAATGCATAAGGCAAATACTGATTTTTCCTTAATGATTTAAAATTAAAATTTTTTTTTGCTAATTTTATTGATTGGTACTTGTTTAAAAATACATAAAGCAACACATTGCTATGTTATTTATTAAAATTGAATTAAAAGCAGTTTTACTTAATTTGCTTATTCGAGGAAGATGATAGGAATGTTTTAAAGTTAATACTCTATTTTCTATTTTCTTTTTCTATGAAAGAAGGATCCTGAGCATTAGAGGGTCAAATAACTGTAAATAATTACGATATTTTACAATTTCCACTTACAATCGATTCAGGTAGCTCTAAAGAAAATTGTTGCTAGGAGCACACGTCATTTTAACACTGATTATTCATTCAACAAAAAAATATCTTGCACTCTAATTTTTATAAAACTATAAAATATTTCTATTAATAATTAATTAATGTGAAATCTCGCTGCCTAGCGTTCTAAATGTAGTTAAACAAAGAAAGTATCAACGAATAAAAAATAATTATCAAAAATAAAAAATATCGCAAGTACCGTATACTGACCTGAAAAGGGGCAGGCCTGATTGTACCCAAAAATAGACTTTTTTACGTGTTCAGAAAACTTTTTATGTTTAACAGCAATCATTCTGTCAAATTTTATGCTATCAATATTTAATAATATCTTAATAGAATTATCTGAAAATAATTATCTGAAAAGACCTATCTCTCGCGTTATCTCTATGCGGTTGTTTTGTAGACTCTATTCAATGCTGAAAATTTATTATAAAATGATTTGACATCTTACTTTTAATGACGTGAAGATGGTAATCTTACATCAGTAGTATTAAAAAGACAATAAAAGTTATAATTGAAAGTTTCTTATAATAATTATATGATCTCAAAGTTAGTGTAAGAAATAACCTTTAAAAAGATAGTCTGTTTTTAATCGTAATGCGCCAAATAGGTTTTCTCTAATCGTAACGCGTGAGATAGGTCTTTCCTAATCGTTAGCCGTAAGATAAGTCTTTTCCCTTATGACCCATCGATATACAGCGTAGCTAAACAATACCTCCGGCGGTCAAGTAAAAGCTCGAGGTTAAGTCTTATTTAGGTCGATTAGTCTTCTTCGTATTTTTATATAGGCCTATTGGTTATTTAATAGTTTCGGGTAAGTCCGTTTTCTAAAGAAAACAGACTCGACAGGACTCCCCTGAGAGGTAGTCTCAGGGCTGTTGATAAATAATACTCACTTATTTAACCAAATACTCCAAAATGACACCTATATGAATTGCGAGAATTGAGATATCCTATCATTTCATCTCATCTACTCCTCGGCGCTAATGCTGGATGATGCGCAAGGTGTCGAATTTCTATATTTGATTAAATTAATTTCGCGCATCACACTATTCATGCACATACCGACGTCCCTTACGAAGAGTAGCACATTTCAGACTTCTCAATAACATCTAGTTCTATTCAGAAGACTCTTATGAGAAACTAGCACTTTTTAGATTTTCTGATTGAAACTAACACTTCCTTTTATCCATTAACAAAAGTATAGGTTTTGTCTAAAATTTTGAAAATTATTCATTTTTGTAGGAGATTCCTGACAAGGACAAGTATTTATAAAGAAATCTGAAATGTGCTAGTCTTCGTAAGGGACGTCGATACACTCACACACATTTCCACTACTTTATCGGTTAAGATCATGTTAAACCCACGCGTCACAGACAATTACAAGGGCCCAGTTATTATTAAATTTTCAATTTTAAGTAAATATTTCTTTGAATCGTTGTTGTTCCAAGCAAATGCTAAACCGTCCAGAGAGATAAAAAAAATTGAAAATTAAATGAAATAATGGTTCCCCGTATTTGCTGGTAACAGGGGTGCTTAACGTGCGCGTATGTGTGTGTGTGAACATGAGTGTGTGTATGTATGTGTATGTGTGCGTGTGTGCGTGCATGCGTGTATAGGTATACGTGTGTGTATGTGTGTCTGTATGTGCGTGCGTATTTTTGTGTTTGTGTTTGTGTATGCGATTTTGTACATATGTATGTGTTTATGTATGTGTATGTGTGTGTGTGTCAGTGTGTGTCTGCGTGCGTGCGCGCGTGCGATGATTTCAATCAAATCACTTTTATTTTATAGCCATTCTTCAGAATAAGTAACCTTCTTTTAAAGAATAGTTTTAAGAATCGACACAATAAAGTATTCGTGATATCCTTTATTTTGCGAACATAGCGGTGTATTATTCACATCGTTTATATCTTATACTGTGTTACAATGAAAAATTGTCAAACCTCTACAAATCGAAAAGCACAATGCGTAACCGAATCAATCTCCCCTATCCACGACTAAAACCAGACCTCCGCTTCTCCCCTGTTCCAGCAAGCATCTCGACCAGTCTTCGCCCGGAACCGTGGCAATGTGAGGCGCGCGGCCGGGTCGCCCACGCCACGACCTCACCTCACGCCGCACGTCGCCAATAGCCCCGTCGACCCTCACCGCACCCAATAAACCCGTCGGCCATGGCGACGAGCAGCAGCGGCAGCACCGGCAGCCCGGCGAACTATCCGAAGTCGCCGAAGAGCCCGCGTCAGTTGCCCCAGCTGCCCACGCTGTCGGGCCAGCGCAGTCCCAATCAGCTGTCGACGGGCGCGAGCACGGGCACGGGCGGCCGATCGCCGAGCACACCCCGGGTCTTCGAGTTCCCGCCCGAGTTCTGCAGCGCCATGGCCCTGGTCGAGACGCCCAACGCCAACTTCGACTTCGGCGAATTCGCCAGAGTGGTCGACTCGAAGTGCCCGCAGGTGCGTGAAATTTGAGTCTGTGTGTGTGTGTGTGTGTGTGTGTTTGTGTGCGTGTGTGCGTACGTGCGTTCGTGTGTGTATGCGTGTGTGTGTGTGTATTTGTGCGTGTGTGTGTGTGAGAGAGATGTAGAGAGATAGAGGGATGGGTTGTAATTTTATTGTATGTAAATATAGGAGAGAATGTCTTAGGGCACGAGCCTGTCGTTAAACTGAAAACACAATGGAAACGTTAAAATCTTAACTAAGTTATTCCGTTATATAATCTGTATTGTAAAAACTTTTTTCACATAAAAAAGGGTTCTTTTAATATGTTTTACGTAGTATAGGGATTATTTATCTCTTCTTCTCGGTCCGTAATGAAATGAAGATGTTTAAATGAAAATTTTAGCATTAACGCCTACGCCGTGGACGATTATAGAAATCATTTTTAAGGGAAATTTTAGGAAACTTTTAGAGTACCTTCACACCATTATTCTCTTAGAAATAACCCTATAGAATATTGAAAAAGTTTGGCTTAGGTCAAAACTTTATTTATTTAGTACAAATATTTAAGCGTTATTTTTCACTAATTTTAATCTTCTGCTATCACACCTCTATAGAATTACGTAGTTGGCACATGAGGTTAGATTGATTCTAAATCATTTATCAACTGAGGCCTCAGTTGCCAAGGGGTATAAGTGACTTTAACTAACAACAAATAAGCTATGTTACACAGACTCGGATGATGATTTTGAGCACGAGTAATAGTCGAGGGCGTCCTCGACTCGCACTCGTGCTCAATCATCATCCTCGCATAGGAAAACCCGATTTTCTCCCCTTGTTGCTCAATATACTATTATATGTATAGACAGTATATTGTGACAGTATATATTCCTATATATAAATTATTAAATATTAGAAAGTGCAACACGCAACTCTCAAGTTGAAGGTATGAAAAGACGCTGAGTCTACAGTTAAGTATTATTTTTGAGTGCTTCTTTAGTGAATATTCTCAACTGGAGGATTACTTTTAATTCGAAGGTTACTTTCAACTTGAAGGTTACTCTCAACTGAAGTATCGAGAGAGAGAGAGATAGAGAGAGAGACAGAAAGAGAGAGAGAGAGAGAGGAAGACAGAGAGAGAGAGAGAGAGAGAGAGAGAGAGAGAGAGAGAGAGAGAGAGAGAGAGAGAGAGAGGGAGGTTAGTAAAGTGGGGGATAATTATACTCCTCGGATTGTGATGCGAATTTCGAGAGTTTGGCGGAGTTTTGATTATTCGCGCTCAGGTGTTTGCCAACGAGGCGTGTCGTGCAGGCAATTCTTGTCGTGCTTTATCATGCGGAGATACGTTTGACGCTTGCGTTGTGTTTTGTTTATGATGCAGAATGAGTATGGGTTTGGTTGGAAACTATATTGTGGAGTGGTTGGTTTTGGAAATACTAAGGGTTTATATAGATATAGATTTGCTTTGTGTCTAAAGGTTGATTCAAATTTTGAAGGGCCAAGTTTTATAAAATTTAACGATCATCATTAGTTGAACCGTATACTTTGGTAACGTTACACATGAATACTCGAAATAATATATTTTTTACTTGTACCGCGATGCTGAAATGATCATGTATTTTGGACGACATAAGTTGTATGTAACTATTTAGCTTTAAATTATGACAAATAAATTTAAAAAGCATAATGATTCTCCTTTCTTTGCTACTTTGTATTTAATCGGAAATAAGCCTCTTCCGATAACTCAACCATTAATTAGCAACAGTGATGCTGTTATCACAATTTCTGTGATTTCCATATATGCGATTCATTACAATATCGTCGTTGAATACAAGTACTTTAATTGTCGTTGTTTATGTAGGAGAATATAACAGAATTTCGATTCTAATTTATTCTTCATCCTCTAATTAATTTTTTTTAAGCATTTTTATTTAACTCAACTTGTTTGTCTGTCTGCTTGTCTGTTTGACTGTATATCTGTTCGGGATGAGAATAAACTAACGATTTTGTTACAATAATTTACACACCATTTATGATATAGTCTGTTATTTATTAAATACAATATTCGCCTTATTAGTATAACGCGCTTTGTAACTACCGATCTGTATAAAGACCAGAGTGCATCTGGTCTCTGCGTCTTTCTTTTTCAAGCTAGAATGAGCCTCTATTCGCGCCGCCAACAGTCGCCGCCGAAAGTCGCCGACGACGACCGCCGAAAACATACATAAGAAACTTGAGAATGTCATCGCGTTTGAACTATACAGAAAGTCTTAGAGACCTTTTACATAGGAACTTATTACACAGTTACATTTTGTTATTACTGATGGATTCTATTCGTAACAATATGTATCGTAATAAAATCTTGCCGAAATTTTTTTAACTATTTCACGATAAATTACAACGTTAGAACTTTCACGACACATAGAAAAACCCATATCGAAATGTTTCACGAAATCGAAAATTGAAAATTTCTTAACAAATTTTAATATGGCATATTCTATAATATGATGTCCAAGTTGCGATATTGCTTTATTTTTTTTTTCCTTTTGTATTATTGTCCGCGGGTCCCTTTTTTTGGACTCCAATATGCTACCACTCAGAGTGTGTGTGTCCCTATAATTATGATGCATCCACCTCTCACACGTAGAGACACTTAAGTCATTTTTCATTCGAAAAAAGTCAGAACCCTTACCAACGAGCCATCGTAGCTCTTATATTGTTTTCTCATTGTGGGTGCGAATGCGAGTATGTGCATGTGTTCCTGTGTGCGTGTGCATATGTTTGTGCGTGTGTCTCTGCGTGCGTGTGCGTGAGCGTGTGTGTGTCGGTGTGTGTGTATGTGTAGGTGGGTGGTTGCGTGCATGCGTGCATACGGGAGTACGTGTGTATGTGTATGTGCGTGTGTGTTGATGTGTATAAGCGTATGTGTTTTGGTAATTAGTATATTATAAGAATATATTTTTTGCTTCCTCAAAGAGGAAGCTTTGAGATGGTAAAAAAAGAAGTTTTGCTAAAAACCTATTAGAAACATGTTTCGAGACATAAGGAATCAAAATACACTATTTTTAGAAAATGTATGGGTGGGTGGCTGCATGCATGCGTACGGGCGTGCGTGTGTATGTGTATGCGCGAGTGTGTGTGTGTGTGTATGCGTGCATACGTGTATGTTGATTTGTATAAGAGTATGTGTTTCGGTGTGTGTTAGTGTGCATATGTGTATAAATGGTTGCACACTGAGAAAGTATTATTGTTATTAATTACATCATAATGAGTTATGTATCTACATGATTGTGTTTAGAATTGATTACAGTTTTCTACCAGAGTAAAATTAAATCGTTCAAAATAAAATAATTAAAAAAATTATAAAATGATTTTTAATAACGCTCTTATTAATATTACATTATAATATAGAAAAAATAAACTTCTCTGGACGCAAATTAAAATTTCCTTTTCATATGATTAAAGAAATCCGCGAGTGCTCTTTAATAACTTCAGTTGTAATAATAAAGGATGAGCGTAGCAAAACGTTTTGTATGATTATTCTTGATAGTCAACATAGACTAACTACTCTTAATTGCAATTGAGTTTCATTTCACAAATTGATGTATTGATAAAATTAAATGTTACACAATTATGATTTATTAATAAAAGACTAATAGTATAGTTATGACTTTTATACAAGGAGAGAGTCATGTGAAACATTAAAGAGAGGTTCCAGAAATATTAATCATTTGTTGTACATACAATATGCATTATAATTCAGTTCGAAATAATGCAATGTGATCTCAATTTAAGTAGAATAGTTCGGGTATGGTAAGACACAATCGAATTCAAACATTCTTGCCTCCCCATATCACAGTTTCCAACAAACTTTTCTTCAACCTTTTCCTCAAACATAACAATACCTCCTTATCTTCTCAGAATCTCCACGCTCGCAATAATCCACCCTCCCTCTCTCTTTTTCCAGGAATTCTCCGTACCAAAAAGCCCGAGCCTGTACGGCGACAGCTCGTCGGCCGGCAACGGGCCGAAGAGCCCGAACCCCAGCCTGTACGGTGGCAGCAGCAGCGCGCCTGCCGGCTCGAAGAGCCCCGCCAGCTCGGAGCCCAGTCGCGCCAAATCGCCGATCTTCCAGTTCTGCAGTCCGCGCCGCAGCGTCATCAGCAAGACCATGAGCTATCCGCCCAAGTCGCCACTCTCGCCGAGCGTCAGCATTCACAGTCAGGCCTCGAGCTCGGCCCTCGGAAAGTACGGCTGCCCGAAGAGTCCGAACAAGCAGAACTGCCGCAGAAACTCGAGCCTCAGCCTCGGGCCCAACGGGCCCTGCTCGCCGAGTATCGTCACGCCCACGAGTGTCGGGGGAGGTCGGATTTCGCCGAGTCCACTGGCGCAGGAGTCGGCAAGGGACTCGAGGGACTCGCCTGCCGATGAGCTTACGTTGTAAGTTTTGATGGTTTTTGTGTGTTGGGATTGAGTGAAAGCCGGTGGAAGGTATCTTTTGTATGGGCTCATTCTCAGTGAGGGAGCGAGGAGACATCTGGACGCGTCTATGTCGCATCTTCTGCTATGTAAAAGTATATCTATGTGTATCGCCGAGAGTCTATTTCATTGCTCACTAGGAATGGGGCCTGAGGAATTCATACTGAGAAAAGTAATACGCTAATACCATCATTTTAATGATCCATAAAGTTTTTACGTAAATGTAAGCAAATATTCGCCCTTTTCGGGTATAAACGACGAGATTGTTAATGGCTACTCATTTGCGGAAAAACGTCTGCCGATGATAAATAGTAGTCCTCACCGTAGTTTTCTGTGTCTAGATGTGATTATTGGTCGTACTGATGTATAAATATGCAGGGGCGCCGATGATGAGGTGATGTAGTTTTCTACGTAGTTTTCTTATGTCTAGATGTCGGTTTCGGTTGCAATGATGTCCATGTGTTAAACGTCGCCTATGACGATGTCAGATAGTTCTTAGCGTAGTATTTCGTGTCTAGGTGTCGTTCCCTATCGTACGGAAGCCCATGTGTAAAAGGGCGATAATGACAAGTTCCCGGTAGTTCCCACCATCCGTTTTTGGATCTAGATATTATGCGGTCGCGTTGGTGTACAGGTCTGAAATATTATCGATGATGAGGTTCAGGCAGTTCGATAGTAGTTTTTTGAATTTAAATATTGTAGCGTCAAAAAAATTCGGAGAACATTCTGGAACGAGATCTGGGCACGAACAACTACGGGAATCATTACCTTGACCTCGTCATCAACGATTCCATATAGCTAAACACCAGTAATACCGGCAACGGAACCTATGCATAGTAAACTACTAGGATTACTACTTGCTCTCTAAATCTGAATATGTCAGAATCGTTTAACACCTCGAATGCCGAAAAATATTTTCCACGAGAGATTTTTAGTACTTTACTTCGCGGGTTATTTCAATAGATTATATTGTGGATTAAAATATCTTCAATAAAAGTATTAGAATTCACAAAAACAAATCTTTTTCTAATTGTAATTTGTTAGCTCGGTGATAAAAATTTCAATATAGTTAGGATTAAGGACATGTTTTCCATATTTTTTGTTGCCATTCAAGGGATTCAAGTAAGTAAGAATACTTACAATGAGAGAAAAGTACTTAGAATAAATGAATATGCAATTAGAATAAATGAATATGCACTTAGAATGAGTGAATATGCAATTAGAATGAGTGAAATGCACTTAGAATAAGTGAATATGCACTTCGAATAGGTGTATATGCATTTAGAATAGGCGTATATGAACTTATAGTGAGTGAATATCTACTTAGAATAAGTGAAAAGCACTTAGGATAAGCGTATATCCACTTAGAATAAGTGAATATGCACTTAGAACGAGTGAATATGCACTTAGAATGAGTGAAAAGCACTTAGAATAAGAGAATATGCACTTAGAATAGGATTACATGCACTTAGATTAGGCGTATATGCACTTAGAATAAGTAAATATGCACTTAGAATAGGTGTATATGCACTTAGAATAAATGAATATGCACTTAGAATAAGTGAATATGCACTTAGAATAGGTGTATATGTACTTAGAATAGGCGTATATGCACTTATAATGAGTTAATATGCACTTAGAACGAGTGAATATGCACTTAGAATAGGATTACATGCACTTAGAATAGGCGTATATGCACGTAGAATGAGCGAATATGCACTTACAATGAGTGAAAAGCACTTAGAATAAGTGAATATGTACTTAGAATAAGTGAAAAGCACTTAGAATAAGCGAATACGTACTTTGAATAAGTCGATATGCACTTAGGATAAGTGAATAAGCACTTGTATTACGTGAACATGCATTTATTCTACGTTCAGATTCGCTCTTTTACTAAATACGTTAGCGGCTTTCAACTTACAAGGAGAGTATCTGACCTCCGGGTCACGAATCTTGATGTGGCCTTGGAAGATGTCTTTAGTACTGAAACATTGAGACTTTGACTAGTCAGAGCATAGTGTGTTTTATTAACATTGCTAGTATATCTATATATACGATAATTTTAGCATTATCCAGCCAAAGTCTTCATTTTTAGGTACTAAAAGACATCTCCCAAAGCTTCAAAATTCGTGTCGGAGGTGATATACTCTCCTTGTTAGAATCAGTGAATATTCACTTATTGTACGTGATTGTCTCTTATTCAAGATTAACAGAGTGGACCTAGTCATCGGTAACCTTTAACATCTAATTAATGCGACAGCTGATCCCATTTCTACTGACGCTACCGAAATATACGCTAACGGTAAGCGAAGGCCTCAATGATGCTTGGCCCGCGAGTATCTAATTTACTTATGTTATCTTATTAGCGAATTAGTTTTCTCACGCAGTTCGAATGACAAAACGTTTGTTTCTTACATTGACCAACAAAAAATATCCACGGTTGTTACACGCACGTTCTTCACCGTACACAGAGACGCCTCATCGAGTCCCGGCGGGCCCGGCAGTGCCCTCGGCAAGTTCCAGCAGCAGCAGCAGCACAGCATCAACAGCGGTAGCGCCAACGCCGCGAACTGGCAGCGCGAGAGCCTGAAGATGCACACGAGACGCGAGACGCGCGCGTTGCCGACCACGGCCCAGTCGTGCTACCTGAACAAGAGCCAGGGCTGTCTGAACGAGGCCGTGAGGAGGGATGCGAGGTCGGGCACGTCGGTCAAGAGCGAGCGGAACATGTCGAGGAAGTCGACCAGCGACCTCACGGAACTGAACGACGCGGACACGGAGGTCACCATACTGTCCAGTCCGAGGAGGCGGGGGTCCATGAAAGGTGGCTTAGGTGAGGACGATGGTTGATTTATTTTGAGATCTGGCTGAGAGTGAGAATTTGGAAAATTGTTTTTGATCAAGTTTTTGAGCAATGTTAATATAGCGATAGATATGGAAAAAAGGGATATACATTTTAGATAGTATTTGAGAGTGTATCTAGAGTTATGAAAATGCGTTGCTTACTTTTTTATAAAATATTTAAATGTAAATAAATTAAAACTTTCTCGAAATAAACTAAAAACTACTGCGTCGTGATTAAAAGTGGACTTTTTATCTACTACGTAAACCAGAAAATTTTATTCCGCATTCATCATATAAATAAAATATATAAAAAATTTAAAATATAAAAGTAATTTCTACGATTTTTTTGTGCATTTATATTTTTATTTAAAACATTATTTTACCCACATGTCTAATTTGACAACGCTAAATGAAATAAACAAGTTTATTTAGAATCCGTCATGTTTTAAAAAAGTTACAGTAATTTAAAAAGGAGTTGGATGAACATTAATTATTTTTGTTGAGATTGACTCAACTTCCTTTTTGCTGGTATTCTAGAGTAAAAATCATTGATTCAATATTAAAGCTTTTAATTTTACTTTCTTAAAAAGAAACATTATATTTTTTGTGCGATAGCGAAACCTAATAATGAATAATGCGAAATAACTAAAATCATAAAGTAAGATAATAAGTCGATCATATAACGAAATTTCCTTTATGTCAATCAAAAATACCAAAAACAACATTATGCTGTCAATTAATTGAAATACAAAACTATATAATAAAGCCTTGACTCGCTTAAAGTCCTAATACCCACGCAACCAATACCTCATTACCCCACCAATAAGAAATAATTCGCTAAAATTATTCCAATCGCCAAACATAAAACCAACCATCAAAGATCCATCCATTCTTATTTTCATTAAATCGCCTCCCAAAGAAAACACTCCCTCAAATCAATTTTCCAGCCGCGCGCACGTACGAATCGAATGATCGTTCGGTCCACGCAAAAAATTCTCATTAACCGAAAAACTGCACGAGGCAAGCGGTCGATCGTCATCGCGACCCCCTCCGAGTAAATAGAAATGTTCTCCTCGGCTTCGACGTATACGTACCTATACACGCTCCGCCAACGACCGTGGCCGCAGAAAAAATGAGCCTGGGAGAGAAATCAAAGAAGCACGGAAAAAAAGTAGCCCACCGCGCGCGCGTTAGCCGAAAAAAGGGGAAGCCAGAGCGCGCGGGTAAAAGAAAAATCTGGAACTTGGCGCGCGCTGCTCGATATCGGGATTACGGCCCCGAAGTCGCGCTTCAGCCGTGAAAGCGGAATTCCGATAATTACCCTTCATCGCGCGCGCACCGGCTGCGCGATTGGTTTCGCTTTTCTTTGGGATTCCGGACGTGCGAGGGAAAGGCGTGTGGTGTCCGCGTGGGGTTTCGTTGCAGAGGCGTCTTATCGCGCGGACGACCGCGAGAGGGTCTTTATCTCAAGATCTTTTTTGCAGATTGAATTACCTGTAATTTCGCAGAGTTTCGCGCTCGGTCACTGTATGAGGACAAAATTAGGTTAACTCGGGATCTTTGGCTCTCGCGTGGGAGAAAGAGAAAGATTTTGGTTTGAGAGAAGGATTATGTGATACGTGAAATTGATACAATGTGGTTTTACTTTGAGGGATTACATTTTTTATTACTTTGCTTTGACTGAATTAATATTAATGTTGTTTTTATTGTAAATTAATGAATAACTTTAATGTTATGTTTTTATATAAAATAAGTATGAATAATAAAACGAAATTCAAATTTAAGTTATTAAAAAATTCTGTTCTAAAACGTACCAGTTTAGTTTGTTTGTAGAATATTTAAATTCGTGCAATTAAATTAAATTTTTTGCTTTAAATTATTGCATCATGATATTAAATAAATAAACGTTAATTTCTCATAAATAATAAATTTCATTTTAAATAAAATGATTGACGTCGAGTAAATAAAGATAACAAACGTCATGGTAAATAAAATAGAATTATAACATTTATTTTAAACGTGTCTGGAAAGTGTTTCGAAATATTTAGTATTCAAAGCTGTTTATCTATAAATTAATATTACACTATCTATTTATTAATAAGATTCTTGAAAAATAATCAGTTTTCAACAAAGCATAGTATATTTTTTAAAGTTTAATCTTACAAATAATTAATTTTATTATTAATTTCTACCATATCAAATAGATAATTAAATTTAAATAAAGATTATTTATAGTATTGCAAAACGCTTTTCTACTAAAAGCATGCGTTGCATCGAGCATCATTATTTATTTTAATACGCATGCGTGAACATTCTGAATCATTGATGTTTATTATTTTAATTAATATGACTTCAATTTTAATTGTTTTAAAATGAAGTATAGTATGTAGCATCAATACCATACGCACCAACTCAGCGGTTATTTTATAAAGAATACATCCAGTATCAATTAAAATGATTGATGCCGTAAGTTTCGTAAGAATCATGTCGAGTCACCTTTAAGGAAGAGATCCTTAAATAACCCGAGACCGAAATCCGCGATAAAAGGACCTAGTTAGAACTGGTTCCACCCAGTGGTAACACGAGAGTGAGAGAGAGAAAGAGAGTGCGTGTATACACACGTTTTTCCACGCAATAGTTTACCCGACTCGGAACCTCCGTTGCGTGTGTGTTACAGCCTATCTGGCATCTCGCCGGGGCTCGCGGGACAGTCAAGCCTCGAATTTGTCAAACGTCAGCAACGAGGAAATCGGCCCGCTCAACTTCAGCGCCCACCCACGCGGCCGACAAAGGAGGACGTCGAATTTCCTCGAGTTGCCAGGTATTTATTTTCAGATTATACGGGGCTCGCGGAGGAGACGATCTCCTTGGGGGACGGCGAGAGAGAGAGAGAGAGAGAGAGTACGCCGAAATTTCAGACGTTTTTATCGATCATCAGAAGAAATGGAATATTATTTGTAAATTTGATACGAGTACTGGCACTTTTTAGTTATCGCATGGGTTTTACATTTATAGTGTTGATTCTTAAATCCTTTGAGTGCCGAAAGATCTTAAGGATATGTGAAATATCTACCCGATTTCTACCTTACTGTTTTATCGCTTTTATAAGGAACAAATCTGTGAGGATGCCCATAGATTTATAATATTTGATCTGTTAAAGGAGAATGTATAAAACCAATACAATTGTTCAGAGCTCATCAAATCATGAATTTTGAAAAAATAATTGACTCCCTAAAATGTGGGGATACTTGAGAAAAACGTGATAAAAAGACTGAAAAATAAGTAGAAATTCCCGAGTATGGTTAGATTTTATACATTGCTTTAAATGGCATTAATCCATAGATATTATTTTTTATAGCTTTCCCCGCACTTAGGAGGGAGAATTATTTTTTTTAATTCATATCTAAACAAACTTTAAACAATGGTATTGATTTCATACGTTCCCCTCAAGGGGACTGCCATTAGCATCCTCTTTATCTCTGTAGTAATCAAATATTTCGGATAAAATGCTATTCTATGTCCTTCGTATTCATATAACAGGAATTCTCAGTTAAATTTTCAAAAGGTTTTACTTTTACCTGTAGGAGAAGAATGCGCTGAAAAATATTGAACTATCTAAATATAATTGTATTCTTTCAATGCATTTTTCTCCTACAGAATAACGAAATTTAACTAAGATTCCTAGTTTAAATACAGAACGCCTATAATCGCGTTTTATTTAAATATTTATTTATTACACCGAACAAATGATAAAAGTGAAAAGCTGACAAAGAATCAGGTCTATATTTCAAACCCACCCTCTCCCCCCCATTCCTCAAAGTATAATGATGTTAATTCTTATTATACGAAATTATTAGCCCCTATAAAGGGAGTGCCGCGCGGATGTATTTTTGCTACAGCGAAAAATTGCAATAGAAAAGTGATGTATTGTTACGAGTTCTATAACTACTGTTACGATTCTCTTACCGAAAATTGATTATGTTTAAGTTACCCAAGTAAAGTACTAAAGATATTTATATTACAAAGATTCTTTGTTTTTGGCACTTATAAGTATATAGTACTTAAATGATTATAAAATAAGTCTTTAAAAAGTCTTATTATATATAGCTTTCTCATCGAAACATTTGTGTCCTTCCGCTTTAAATTTTTGAGCATGAAGATTTAACTACGGATAATTTTTACAGCAGGTAAGATTTATATTCATAAACAATTTACACTTTTCCATTCAATTTGATAACACCTAGCAAAATTATAATGAATTGTTCTTGGTTCATTTATATTGCTTAATGAATATCAATTAAAAGTATAGGTATTTTTCATGCACATTGTTGCATGTTTTTATTGAAGGGTGAAATTATTAAAACGTCGTACAGAAAACATTCTTATGACTGAAGAAGTTAATGGTTAGCGCGTTTGAAGGCTGATCTAATCTTTGAAGAAATTACTTGTTTTTTTAAGATGTTAAAGGTCCGATAAGCATAGATGCATAATAAAGGTGACCTATGAAAAATATTACTCTGACCACAATTGTACTAAAAATTTCAAATCTACTTAATTATTTGAAATTCTTATTAATAAATATTATATTTTTTGGAAAATGAATTAATTTAAAAAAATTAAACTCATCCTGGTGTTTTAAAATTTTTTCATAAATACAAAATACCTATATAATCGTCTGTAAAAGCACATTCTTTCAAACTAAAATATACGCTCCAACCATGTATAGTACCAAGTACAATTTTCAATGTTTGGAATGATTACATTTTGAGTGATTGGTATACTTTTCATCACAGAATATATTCCAAACATCGATAGATATGTAGACGCTTAATGCTATGAGTTTAACTACATAAAAAGTTAAAAATATGTTTATTAATTAAATAAATTCTACATGTGTAATTCGTACTAAAAACATCGCATGTTATCGTAATCTTATTTTAATTTGTCTTTTCACTTCTATTTATTCGCATGCATGCATTTTATAAAGACTTGCACCATAACATACAGTTGCATTAACTTTTTCATAATCTTCTCTCATTATATTCTACATACATAAGAGATAAGCTATTTTGCAGTAAAAGATTCTTTACCATGAACCAGATTTTATGACGAAACCTGTTTACTGTTATATTTACATGTATATAAGAAGAAATTACTTTACTTTTATTTAAGAATTCGTATTATCATTAAAATAAAAAAATATGTATTACGTGTACACACGGAAAAATAAACAAAGAAATTAGATAACCATTTTAGAACTGAGGTATCTGATCATACACTTTAATTACATGTGTAACCTTATGCTCCGCGAATTGTCAAGTTTCTCAATACCTGACTTATTTTCGCAATATCTCACCCAGCACAGTTCGCTGCTTGGCCTTTTGCCGCTTCCGTCATCACACACACACACACCTCTAAAAATAATACATCAATAATTGGCCCTAAAAAGTGGCCTCGAAGAAGGTCACTCCCGCCCCACCTCCCTTCGCAGAGAAAGGGAGAAGGAAAAATTTCTGCCCTTATCGCATTCGCAGTTAGAGCGAAATTGACCGCGCGCAAAGCTCGCCGATTTTCAAGACTCCAGCCCGTAATATAGCGCGCGAGCGCGGCTCGCGATGATATCTGTCCACGCGAGCAGGAAGATTGATGAATTCGCATCGAATTCTCGTTTCTACGAACGTGTACGAATACACAACTAGGTGCGCGCTTTATATAGCGAATATGTAGTCCGCGGAGTTGGCTAAAATTGTAAGCTTCGTCTGTAAGGCACGAATTCCGTGTAACGGACGAAAGCAATAATTAAGTTTTGAGTGATACCGAATCGTGCTCTACGACCTGGAATTTTTACTTTGTTTGATGGTGATTGTACACTGAAAGAAACGTATCGTTCTTATATCAATGTAAAATTTTTACACGAGTCCAAAATTCATTTAGTTTTCAAAAATTAATTTGATACAGGAGCGAAAGCAGTACACCAAGTATTTATTGGTTTTAAAAAAGCATACGACTCGATTATAAGGGCTAAAATGTACCACGCCTTAATACTACTAGGGATCCCAAAAAAACTAGTTAATTTAATAAAAATGTGTCTAGATAATAGCAGGGGTATAATTCACGCAGGAAATAGCCTATCAGAACCATTCGAAATCCACAATGGATTAAAACAAGGGGATGAGCTATCAATACTTCTGTTTAACCTAATACTAGAATACGTTGTCAGGGCCGTACAAGAATGCGGGTAAGGAGCAATACTGAACGGTTTCTTAATGCAATTGCTAGCCTATGCAGACGATATAGATGTAATAGGACAGAACAGGGAAGCCATAATAAAAAATGTTGAAATACTAATAAAAACGGCAAAAGAAGTAGGTCTAGAAATTAACGAAATGAAATCGGAATACATGGTCACTGACAGAACGACACCCGTGAATGAGTATAGCGACCTGAAGGTGTTAGATAAAACCTTCAAAATAGTAGAAGAATTTAAATACCTCGGCACTATAATTGACTCCAAAAATGAGACGCATAAAGAAATTAAGAAAATACAGCATTCCAGAAATGCATGCCTTTATTCGGTGGACAAATTACTAAAATCGCGACTACTATCACGGAAGAGAAAATTAGAGATATATAGGAAAATTATTATGCCAGTAGTCCTATACGGATGTGAGACATGGCCACTAACTAAGCTGAAGGAGGATAGGTTCACAGTATTTGAGAACAAAGTTATGAGAAGGATATTTGGAGGCAAAATTGATGAGTTAACTGGAGAATGGAGAATCGTATACAATAGGGAAATAAACGAGTTATACGGGAAAGCGGGTATTACCAGAGTTATAAAATCTCGAAGACTGGGATGGGCCGGGCATGTAGCGAGGATGGAAAGTGATAGGACAGCACTTAGAGTACTAGTAGGAAATCTAGAAGGCACAAGGCCTGCGGGTAGACCAAGACGAAGGTGGGAAGACAATGTCAGGGCCGACTTGCGAGAAACAGGACACTATGAGGAAAACTGGATTAACCTTGCAAGGAATAGAGAGAAATGGCGTGATTGTGTGAACAAGGCTATGGACGACATAGTCCCATCATCCATGAATGGTGGCTACGGTGATTATGCTAACAAGACCACAGCGGATTTAGGAACTGCGGTCTTTTAAGCCTTATCACTGCTAACCATTAATGGCTGGCCACTGTAATAATAATATAATAATAGGAGCGATACGCGTAACAGTGGCGGAATTTCACAACGTGACTTAACTACAACAAAAATTATCTATAATTACACAAATTTCATACAGATTGACTAGTGCCATGATGGATTGTTTTGCACTGTTTATGTTTAGCGCTTTTGACAGTTAATATCAGGTTAGGATTTTGATAACACTACATATTGCTGTCATAATAATATAATGAGCAATGCTCTAGTTTGTTGAAAACCGTAATCTTATGCGTACGCATCAATATTCTGGTGCCGGCAATAATTTTATCTAATTGATGAATTACCTTTCACACTGTATTCAATATTAACGAGCTTATTATATATTTATCACATCTTCAGAAGCTTATGTTGAACCTGCTTTGGTATTATAATTGTATTCTGTTATCTGTTATCGATACATAAAGAATAAGATGAATTTATTAAAATCTGTTCGACATATACTTTATAACTTATTTAGATGATATTAATAACGCATTATTATAAAATAAAGCGCTTTTAATTAGAGAAATATATAATATTTTTGATTATATAGTCTAGAGTAGAACTATTAAATATATAATAAGTTGATTATATGATTAATAATTATAATTTATAATGTGTACTCATTCATTAGATTGGCCTTCTTATATAGTTCGAAAAATTCATGCACATTTTATCATCTACCAGATATAAAGAAGGACCTTTTTCACTTGAATGTTTCAGTGCCGGACTCATGACCGTTACTAACCTCGGGATCCACTCGTATTTTTTTTGCGTTGGGGTTCTCATAGCGTATCCATTTTTCATCACCTTTTACATTTTCCTACAATAATTCTTCTTTTGGTGAGCCAACAGCAAAAGATACGTATTCAGTCGCTGTCCAATATTACGTTCCAACCATTTCATACGAGGAGCACCTTTTTTCTTTCCGTATTTTTCTCATTATACTGAAATGTTCAAAGAGTCCTTTTACATTTGAAATCGCCGCTTTTAAACATCGAAGCTGCTCAAAATAATAATTCACTCACTAAAATCGCAATACTCTTTTTTTAAGTTTGTATCCTGTACTTATAAGAAAAGGTATTTTTAAAAAGACAAATGAATAAATTGCGTTTCTCTTTTAAGCTTTTAAATGACATATTTTCTCCGTTGAAACCTCGTAAAGGAGGTATAATTCGGAATATGCTTATCCGTTGTCATGGTTACCAATCATTATTTTTCGAGTTTATGGTGTTGACCCGGCTGCATCAGTCGAGTAACTTTTTGAATGCATCACCATGACCAATGTAAATGCGCCGAAAATGTTCAACGCGTTTCAGATCCTATTTAGAACTCCAGCTCTGCTAAACAGAATTACTCGAATTTACTATTGCACATCAAATGCTTGGAAGAACAATTTTCCTCATTTGAATATATAATGTACCAGGTATACACAAATATAAATTTAAATAAATTTGGCAATTCTGTATAAAAGAAAATTTTTTTAAAATCACGGTTAAACTGCAATCTTACAAAGAACAAAATATCTTACGAGTAGAGGAACAAATATATAATAAAACCTTTTTAAAATAGTTCGATAAAATCTGCTTGAAACTTTTTTAAGCAGACCTATATCCTGTATTTCAAAGAACCGAAAACATACTATATTCTTTTGTACTCTTCAATTTCTGGATAGAAATGTTGCTTTTAAATTTTCGTATACATGTATTCATATGTAGCGTATTCGAAAAACATTGTGCATTTTCAGATTGTCCATCTTATGGCTGTATAATAGGGGAGGGTGAGGCACTACGGGCACCCGTAAATTCAAAGGCGTATAGATAATTTATTTTATACTTAATATGCAAAACACAAAATACTAACGTACTCTTATTTTAATGGAGAATAAATTCCGCTATTTATATATATTCCTTAACTGCCCGTCGTGCACGAACTGTAGTGCAAAACGGGCACAGGGTGGGGCACAATTGGCACGGGCGTGCCAATTATTTTTATTATCAATTATGAGGCAACAGGAAGCACATGAAATGCATAATATTTTGTATAAGTTTCATAAAAACACTTTTTTACAGGTTTACAAGTGTTATAACAATCAATAGTATTTGATTAAGTACATTATATTTCCTAATATTACTTTTTCTTTTTTTAATAGTGCATGCATGAATCGACTCTTTTTTATACATGGAAAGCGGATGGATAATTAGGCATTTTGAATCGTTCATCACATCAATGAAACCAAGTAAAAATCGTAAAAATGTTTAGATATTTTTAAATGTTTTGTAAATCCTAAAAATCTTTAATAATTTTTGAAAATTCTTATAAATTTTTTAAATTTTGAAAATTCTTATAAATTTTTTAAATTTTGAAATTCAAAAATTTAAAAATTTGTCAATACTGAAAATTTTTTATAAGTTTCCAAAATTTTTTAAAAGTTTTCAAAATTTTTTGAATTTGTTAAAAATTCTGAATATTTGAAAATTTTCTAAATTTTTAAAAAATTGGAAAATTTTTAAAAATTACAATTACATAGGATAATACCGTTTTTTTGTACAATTCAAATTAATTTTTGTTAAAGCAATTTTTGAAAAAAAAAATTTATTAAGGATTAGCAATGCCCGTGCTTGTTGTGTCCCACCCCTGCTGCCCGATTTGCCCCACTTTGAGCTTTTACCTTTATTGAATTTTAATTATCTCAGTAGAAAATAAAATTAAATTAGAACTTATGCAAACCTAAAGTAATATAAAGCTTTATGATATATATTTTTTCGAAGGCATTAATAAATATGTATGTATTAATAAATTATGTAAAAAATTAATTTTTTTTGCTTAAAATTTTCGATCTGATATTATATGTTACACTTATTTTTTCTTTACTTTATCGCAATGAGCAAAATATTTCTACACTTTTTCTTAAATCTATCGGGAAAAAATTTTTTAAATACTAATTTTTAATATAAAATGGAGATACTCCTTTAACCCGCCATGCCCGTCGTGCCCCACCCTCCCCTAGTACGTTTCAAACAACTACAAGTTTAATACTTTAAGAGAAGGCTTTTATAAAAGAGTTTAATGTAATGTCAATTGAAAACACAAAGAACTTCTATTTTCTATTGTAGAAACCTTACAAGCTTTTTACTACAAACGTGCTATTCATCCTTTTATATTTTTAAAGGTAGATCATTTTCGTTATTGAAAGTAATATTTCAATAATTTTTTTAACCAATAACTAACTATTTTTACTTTCCAAAATGTGTTTATTTCATATAATTCGAACTATCTAGTTTTTAATATAGATAGATAAAAATGTTTCATGCGCAACATATACAATAGCTTTGAATACACCCTTTATCATTTCAATGACATATTGAATCAATATTGCTTTTTCGATAGAAACTATTTTCGCTTTTGAATTTTAAATCATAAATAGTACTTTATACATACATACTTTTTAATGAATTAATACAATTGGTGCATATATCATTTTAACCGCGACACTTATTACTTATTTTCTTTTAATTATAAGAATTATTTTATCGATATTGCAAGACACTTAAATGCTCAATGAATGTTAACGTATAATAATAAGCACTCCTTCCGTATAAATTAAACCCGTGCACTGTATCATTATATTTCAGCGTTCGGAATTTTTATTTTATTACTTACAGGGAGTTTGGGTATGATTAAATAACACAACTTTAATGTCCAATATATTGGAAAAATGCAGTGAACGGTCTCCAGTCAGTATGTTTTTATTAATAATAAAATTATGGTAAGAAAAATAATAATTCTTACAGAAAACATTAATTCTGATTTGTTAGCATGATTATCTTAGACGCAATTGCTGTTGGGATGTATAAAAAGACTTATTTTATTGCAAAGCAGTCTTTAAGCCCGTCATACGGTAAATCTTTCATTTCCAACTCTTATCAATAACCTATTCATAATAATACTTGATTTCATTTCATACTAACAAAAACGAATTATCTAATGATTCTTTGAAGAATAATAAAACATTAGTATTATTTTTTTTTCTTTTAAAGCTTCTTATTTTGTCGCATCTATAATTATTAATAACATTTTGCATTGCTGTTGTTCACTGCATAACAACATTTGTCCAATATATTGGACTCTTTTTAAATGTTGCTTGTGAATGTTTTAATCACACAAACTGTTACTGTAAGTGTAACAATGTGTTAAATATAATGCTAAGATATAAAAAAACATTTCTTTGTAAAATATAGAACTAAACTCGTATAACAACAAATAGCATTAAAAAATGTAAAAATTTTCATTTACGAAAATCAGCTAGAAAAAATAAGCTCACACACAGTTTGTATTTTAATTTAAGCCACGTTTACGTTGTTTTTCATTTCATTAGACATCATTCAAATGCTTCACGTGATTACAGCCAATAAAATAAGGGTTAAGAAAGTTTATTGAAACTATAATAGTGTCATCATAAATAAGAATAGCTTGGTTGTTAAGGATACCGAAAAGGCCTGTGTTTAATTACTAAGATTTTTTACGACAACTGAACAAAAAGTAGCGCTGGGTCTGGACAGGGATGAGGAGTTGAATAATGACGAGTCGGCCGATTAAGAAGAAGTGTGTTTGGGACGTACTAGGGTACAAGCGTGCTCTCGGTCAGGCAGACGGTGGTATGGCACTAGAGGGCGGGCGAGAGTGCGTAGAACGCTATTTCAACATAACTCAATATTGACTAACTAATAAATATTGTCATTGATAATTAGGGGTGTACAAGGACTCGAACTCATCTAAACGATTTTTGTTAAAATTTGTTCGATACACATCGTACGCTTATATAAAGAGCTTATAATAAATCAATGTTGGTTCGATGTGTCGGGTACGGATCCCAGTTTTCGGACCCAACATACAATCATGAGATTCTTCAACTCTTTATCATGAGATTCTTCAACTCTTTATCATGAGATTCTTCAACTCTTTATCATGAGATTCTTCAACTCTTTATCATGAAATTCTTCAACTCTTTATCATGAGATTCTTCAACTCTTTATCATGAGATTCTTCAACTCTTTATCATGAGATTCTTCAACTCTTTATCATGAGATTCTTTAACTCTATCTCACTTCACAATTACGTCGTAACAGAGCCATCTCTTTACCTTGCACAAGCTGTATCGAACAGTTTAAAAACAAATCAGACGGGTCCCTGCACACCTCTATTTATAATAAAAGAAAAGAAAATGATCATAAATTGCTATGAATCGTAGAAGTAGTTACAACATACTTTTTTACAGTAAAAAGTAATACGATAGCACCTAGCATCTTTTAAGGGGATATTACTGAATGCTAGTATTCATTACGAAATTCCCAACATTTAATTTGGCAGCAAATTATAAGCTTATAAGTAAATAAATCATCGTGAGTGTGTCTATGGTCCAAACATGTTAAAGTTAACAAAAGAGTCGACAAAATGGTGTCATTTTAAAAAAATTTATTTTTAACTTAAAAATATTGCCATTTTGTCCATTTTTATTCATAAAGAATATAATATGAAATGTGACTATTGATTTTATACCTCTAGGACAGCCAATAGGAGTACGGCCAGCAGCCCTCCAATTTCGAAAGAATGTGCTTCAATCATATACATCTTTGTTTATGAGAATTAGTTTAAATAAGCTTGCATATGGATGAAAAGCGCTAGATATTAAACACTTAAAAATCATTACAAAAGAAAAAGAAGTCACGAAACTGCTTAAAAAACGAGTTTCTTAACAGCAACCTCATCATCTCAAGTTTTGATACCCCTGCATCTCAATGCTCATCGTCCGCGCATCACTCAAAGCTCCAGCTCAACCTTGAAATAAACGTCGCGTGAAATCCCGCTTTCGTTACAAAGCGTTATACACAACCCACTTCGCTCTATCCGCTTCGTTTCTCCGCGCTCGCAGATCCCCAAACTCTCCCTCCGAAGCCTCGCTTACACGCCCGCCTACCACTTTCCGCTCGTCCTCGCTCAGCGCGAAAATCTACATCACCATCCATTTCTCTCTCTCTCTCTCGCCCCCTCGCGCATCTCCTGCATTCTCCTCATCTATCTCCTCTCCCCTCATCTATTCATATTTTTCTCACGGGGGCCGCGGCCCCCGCACATCTGTGCGCGCACAGCCCGCTCCGCACATAAATATCTCCATCAACGGCAGCGCTCCGCAGCGACAACCTAAAGACAAAGACCCCGGCACCAAGGAAAAGACGAGCGCGCGAAGGATGAAGGGAGAGAAAAAAAGTGAGCAGCAGCAGCAGCAACAGCGACAGCCGCGCGTTTCGAAGATGCCGAAAGTGTCTCGAGGATTACGCGCGGCGAGTGTATCGTTAAGGCAGCCGCTAGGGCTGAGTGGAAATTATTATCTCGCGGGACGAGGAGGAAGAGGAGGAGAAGCGTGAAAATGGCCCTGGGACGAGGAAAATGCGCGAGAGAGAGAGAGTGTGCGCGCGTTTAAACCGCAGCTCGGACTGGAACGAAAATTGATTTCTCGCTCTGTCTCCGTCGCGCTCGCGCGCCTCGGCCGGTCGGAAAAACGAGGGATGTATATATATAAGGTGCGACGCGCGCCGGGTTGGGATGGTTTGTTCCGCGGCGAAATCGCGCGACGAGGTTCGCTACACCGTGTAGGATAGGAGTCCCGGGGGTTGGCAAACCGCGGTCAAGGACGAATTAAATCGCTCGTCTAGGGCTCTTTCTCCTTTTTCTTTCTCTCTCTCTTCTTAGTTGTACTCTTTTTGCTTCTTGGTCAGTGCTTTGGGTCTTCCTCTTGCCTTTGCCGGGTATAAGTTCTGCGCAGGATATAGTTCGGGATGTGGGATGAGGGCTGTTGAAATGATGATCCTTTGGCTGGTTCTTTTGGATGAAATGTCTAATGAAGATTCTTGAAAGTGATGAGACCATTTTAATGAACAGGTAGTTTTTACAATTTTTTTGAATAACTTGAATATCTTCATTTTTTTGATTGACTATAATAAATTGACTGTTAATAAATAAAATAGATTATTTTCATATATTTTCTTTTACAAAAAATATAGTCCGTTAGAAAGAACTGTGTATATAAACGAATAAAAAGATAAAAATAATAATCAATAATATATAAAGAAAATCTTTTTATAAGAATATACTTGGAATACAATACTACACTTACAAAGGTGAATTCAGTGAATGTAGATAACTGTTATTATTTCTGCATGTTATGCCTAGCAGTAACAGATGGGCAATAATCAAGATTGTTCAAGATAAGGCTTTTCTACAGTCAATATTAACACAACCACCAGTTTTTATAATTTTTTTGTGTAATAGTATTAGGTAATATAGAGCTAAAAAAAGTTTAATAAAAATTTACAATCATTATATCCAGTAACATGGAGCAATAGGAATGCTTAATCCAGGGCATAAAATATTAATATATAAAGATAAATATTTATACAGTATTGGCAAACTTTATTTAGTAAATTAATATAATTAACCCATTTAATCCTACATTTCTTTCATACAAAGTGTTAATTTCAACAGTTTATTTATTTATAACATTTAAAGTAAACGTAGAATAATCTTATAAAATAAAGTTCATATACATTTTAGAGTTTTAACTACATCTGCGATGGCAAGAGTGTGCATACTGCTTACTGTTAGTTTAATTATTATTAATATTAATTATTATCACTATACGGGTAGCCTACGAGAATAGTTTAAAAATCCTAAGATTGTAACCTTTCTAATGTATGTAGTTGTTTAAATAAGAAATAAATATGATATGATATATCGAATAATCGAATGGAAGTTAAGATAAAAATTACTTATATTGCTCTCTACTTTTATTATCAGTGTTGTCCTATCTGTATTTCTATTATATTTATTATTTAAAATAAGAATAAATATGCATAGCAATTCTAGTATTATATTATATCTTTTATACAATTTGTACTAACATGTCGGCTAAGCAAAATATTATTATTTATTATAAAAACAAAAAAAAATAATACTCTTTAAGATTTGTACACGAAGAGAAAAAAGTAGTTATGGCTATTTAAAAGAGTTTTTTACTTTACTTTGGTTATTGTATACACCGGCCAAAACATCTACCTACGTACCTTTAGGATTGCGTGAGCAACATCAACATTTTCCCGAGTTTAGTATTTAATCCCTAACCGGATAAGTAATGAGTGTCGATTTTTTCCATTGGTTCCAATTTACCTAACCGGTTAGTTACCATTACTAATGCCGTCTTTCCATATAAAGATCGTTAAGCGAATTCTACTCATCAACTTATGTATTTTGCAACAAACTAAGCAATAATATATTTATCAGCAACTTTTCTATGTTAGTTCTTATTGCTTTCTAACAAATAAAGCTTTGTATTTGTTATTATGGCAAACACTTAGATGAACATATTATATTGTACTTCGCTTTTTATTCTCATTAATTTATCGCATCTACTAAATATTTTTGTTACATTTGTATCATATTTCTTTTTCTCGTACTCAAGTTTAATCTCGCTTCATTATCATTATCCACCCTTTCACACTAATTTCCTGTGTTTCATTCATTTCTGCCATTGTTTCCCAGATTTGCGGTATGTTTATTCTTCAAAAACATAATCAAAACCGCTATCAATGGAAATCTCTCTTAGGAAGGAACGAAGCTTTTGCTCAGGTGAGTATAGCTCATCGAGCTTTACCAATTTCACATAGGAATGATGATTATTGAGATTGATGAATACATTGGTTAGCTTAATTATTGATGAAATAACATGGTGTGAAAGTATCGATTTCCGTTTTCCTTTTTGATTAATTGTGAATTGCATAATTGTTAACGGATAAGAGCATTACTATTACTAATCCTGTCTGTATCATAAGTGCATTACTATCATATTCAAAGAAGAGTGTATTGCTGATGTAAATATGAATTGTCAAATGTACTTGTAATTATTATTCAAATATTGTCAGTATCGAATACAATTAAAATAATTTAATGGATTATGTAATTAAATTATATTACAAGTCACTTTTTTAAACAGAAAATATATCGATTGATTTTAAGTAGAAATAATGGGATATGGTCGAATATTAAATATGGAGCTCAATTCGTATCTGCCGTAGCATATTTTTATACTTTGATTTTAATACAAAAGGGTAAAATTTCCTATCTACAGAGTTATAACGTATTAAGAAAGAATTAAAAATTAAAGTTAAAAATTCTTGAAAAGGTTAAAAATTCGTAAAATGCTAACTATGTACTACTGCATATATTTAGAGATTAATACAAATTAAATTAAATGAAATGTATGATTTAAAATGATAGTTGATCCTTACAAAAGTTTTAACTCTTTATGTAGGAATTTGAAGTTCCTATGATGTTGTATATACTGCTTTCTACCTAGCCAATAAGGTTCTAAATGCTAATACTAGCTGTTATAACGCACCTGCAGTTACTTTGAAGTACAGTATTTTCATAGCAATTTCTTTAGCTCTCTGAATAGTTACATAAGTTAATTATTTTTAATTGTATGCATTTCCACGATTTAAACCATTTAAAACTAGCTCGTTATTGCATAGCGTCAACGTAATTCTAATTTACATCTATGAGAAGGGATAGAATTGATTGTACAAAGACAGTTTAAACTATGCATTGGAATGTAATCAAAGCTAACTGCTTTAGTTACCATACGTTTAATTACTATTTTTTAAACGTTACATAATGCCTAATTAATTTTATTGTCTTCATTTAGAATAAAAACTGTAGATTTGTGATATAAAACGTTATTACGACACAGTTTTAAAACAAGGGTTTTTTATCATTTAGAAGAACATTTGTCTACTACATCATGTATAAAGCAGTTATGTGACGTTGAAAACAATACACCTCTGGGCTCTCTGGTGTTCGTAGAGTTTGAGACAGTGTTACACCCGATGCGACGTAAAATTCTTTATGGCATTTTAATGCCCTCACGCTCCAGAAAACATTTTCATTAGTTAACGGAACTACAGTTGTTCGACAACATGCTTCATCTATATTCAACTTTATATGCAAAGTACGGACACTTCAATCTATAAAGCGTTGATTTTATGCGCAAGGATGTTCTGAAAATTCTTGCGCATATTGAATTTTCAAGAGTATAAAAGAATTTAAATAGTACTCGCTATTTTATTACGAATTCATAGGTTATTTTGGTTTTATATATACCTTATTATGTACTAAAATTGAAGTTTCAGTAAGGTAAAAGCACCAGTACCTGGACAAATCAAAAATTGGGACCTATAGTGGGACACGGACGAAAAATGACTGTTTTCATAAAAAATACAGTCATAAATCGTTATAGTAAAATTTTGTATCTATTGTGTAGAGTATCAGCTATTCAAATAAACATGAATTATTCCAACTCTGCGGCAGAAATTATATTCAAAGCTTTTACTAAAAATGTGTTCTGAGCAGGATCCTAGAGTAACGATGGGCGCTACTGAATCGTGCAGATTTGACTTAATCCCGAGGATTGAGTTTTGCATTCAAAAGAAATATTTTAGTCTGCCAGATCAAGTTAATGTTTTTATCAATAGATGACACGCTCACGAATACGATTAAAGTTGTATTTAGTGAAAACAATAATTATTTTCTGTACAATTAGGTGTCCTAGTTCTGGTTCCATAGTTTTGCGAGGGAGCAGTAGTGGGACACTCAAAATATACAAATTATAATTAGATTCAGTGACTGAAAACTACTTTAGAGCTTACTAAACAAGATATTAAATAACAATCAGTAATGTCAACTGGAATGAATTTCGGAAATAGTGGATTTTGGAAATCTATAACTTTTGCTTGGGAGGTGTAATCCTATAACCTCAAAAAGTGGGGTTACAGGTCTCTGTTTATCAATTTTTGTGATTTTTAATTTGCCGATTCTTACCAAACTACAAAAGCATGTAAATCAATTAGTATTATCGAATAAATTGAGAAAATGAGCTTATTTCTATTTGTTTGCAGAACGGTAACGAATAAAGCTACTTAATAACTGTCCCAGTATTGGTACCAATTGCTTGTCCCAGTACTGGGTCAACTCGAAACATCGTGTCCCACTACTGCAGCCAGGAACTATTTTATTAAAACCACTATTTATTCGCATAGAAAAGGTTTAAAAAAAACATTTTTTTTTCAATCGATAGGAAATCTCCCGGGCTACACGATAATACTAATATATTTTTTTAATTTTGCTATCAGATTTCAGAATTTAAGTCTTTCTAAACGGGCATCCCAAAAGTGTCCCAGTACTGGTGCTTTTACCTTATTCAGTTTTTTAATAACTCCGTGAAAAAGATCATCTCAATTTTGCAAACGATATTTGACACATGGAACTAAAAGCGTTAATATTGCATCTCAAGAAGTTCTAACATTTTGTTTTACGTTTTATATATCAATTAGTTTAATGAGCTGGATGTTTTGGAGTTAGTTGAAAACGTTCCAACTTTGAAATTAATTTTTGAACATCTTTGTATAACTGAATTTATAAATCATCAAGTTTTAGAAACGATTATGAGTTGAAACAAGCATAGTCTAAGTTTAGTCTTTCTCCTACTCATGATAATTTTACGTGGATATACATCAAATATCCTATAGTAGCGTAACTTTTAAAACTATACTGTGGAGAATGCATACATTGTATAATTTAGGAAGTAAATTAATCCCTCTCAAAAGTTTATGCGTTAAAGAAATTGCTGTTCCACGAAACTTAAACCCCCAAAAAAGTGCATCTACGATATAGAGGAAAAAGAGCGTAGGGTAATGCACGGTACCCACACGAGCCTGACGCCTGAAGCTTCCTCGAAGACTCTCCCCAATCAATATTTCATTCCGTCGCTCAGACTCTAAAAAAACTCGGGAGAGCAGCGCGCCGCAAGCACCTTACTACGGAATTTCGGGACCCCGACATCAGCGGCTAAGACAAACAACGCCAGCACTTTCGGCTTGTGTGCGTATATATATAGCAGCGCTGGCGCAAAATCGAGCCAATCTCACCGCGACAGCCTCATCCGAAATTCATCCTCCGATGCCTGCGATGATCTTGGCCACCTGCTCTTCATCTCTCTCTCTCTCTCTCTGCTTCTCTCGTTCTTCAAGAATTCTTTATTTTCTCATACAAGACTGTACTACATGGGTATTTCTCATCAAAAATACGAATATGCGATCCTGTTCCATAACTTTGTTGGAAAGTGGACTTCAAAGATTAGACTAGGTTTATTGGATTGTAATTAGCAATTGATTACATATTATATTTATTGAGCCGACGTTTTGGATGTTTGAATTTAGGTCCCTTTTCAAGGCAAATAAATTCTTAAGATATTACATATTCGTAATGCCAAAACATGAATTGAGTGAAAAACTAACTAAATACTTAATGGAAAATTGATTTTTCTGCAACAAAAATCAGAAAATTATTGTTAAAAAAGCTCAAAATTGTCATACAATCTTTCATTCTTATCATAAATAGGATTATATAACTTCCAATTAATTGAGCAAAGTGGAAAGATTATTCTTCATCCAGAACCCGGCATTAAGTAGAAATAGCGGGGTCTATTCAGACTCAGATAACGAAAAAGTAGTTTATTTTCTAATCTAATACATTATCCATAAAATGCTAATTATTGTATCTGCTTAATAACTTTCTTATAAACTCAATTCAATCATTAAAATAGGATTATTCGATTCTAGAGTTTTTTTAATTCACGCAACATTAAAAGATTTATAAAAACTCATACTGTGAGTAAAAACAATTTTAATTTAGTCTAAAATTGTAAACTCCGGGATAGTTTCTAAATAATTATTATCTGATACAAAGTCTTATCAATACTTTTAGCCTTTTTCTACACGTAAACTAATCAGTAAAATAAACAATTTTTTGCTATGATATACATTTCCAGGCGTCACAATGAAACAGAAGATATTAGAAAACGCACTGTTCTTTACTAAAGTGTGTCTCTATTCTTGTTAGTAAATTTCGTGGTAGTGAATATTTGTCATTGTGAGACATGCCTTAAAAGTTTGACACTCTACTGTATCATAAGTGATTTATATTATTTTCATGAAATAAAAAATTATCCGATAAGAAGGAAATTAAATTTCGTCAAGGTGTCCCAGTTTCTTATCATTTCTTTACCAATAATTTCAGTACATTTATGACTACAAAACTCTTGAATGCTAAATTAAGAAATAATCATCATGCAACTAAAAATTCAAGTAATTATAAAAATTGTCATTAATATACTTTCTCGTGCAAATACAATTTCTAAAAAAATTCCTCTTAAAAGAAATCGTCTGCTTAACTGATAAGAAAAATGATCAATGACGATAGCACTAAAAATGTCAAAATTAAAATCCACGCCTTCTCCGCGAATCAGCCCGCCGTACACAAGCATCTCGCATCCTCCTTCTCTCCTTTCTTTCTCAAAGTTTCGCGTCCAACATCTCCCAGCCGTCCCGGCCACATCTTCCCGGTCCCCCTGTTTACACTCGCGCACGTGCGTTCCTATATATTTCACTGTCACGCCAGCGCGCACGCGCACACAAACACATACGCTGCCGCGATTCTTTTCTCCTCTCGGTCCAGCTCTCCGGCTCCTTTTCTCCCCTACTCTCGGTTTCTGTGTGCGCTATACGCGCGCCCCAGCAGAGGGGGAGCAGCGGCGCGCCACAGGTTATCGAATCGATTTCGCGTATAAAGGCTTTTCCTTGTATTTTGCTCGGCTTTTTCCCTCTCCCCCCCCCCCCCTCCCCCTCGGTCGCCTGCCCGTGAATCAAGGATGGCTGAGGCGTTGTGGAGATACTTATGAAGGATGTCGTTGAAAGTTTTTTTACGGTTCTTTTTTGTGGATGGGGGGTAGTTTTTTTTGGTGGAATTGCAGTCGAGATTTGATTGTGTTGAAGTTCGGATGAAACGAGTGATTTTTCACTTTGTAAGCAGAGAACATTTAATCTTATTTTTCGAAGTAGAAGTTCACTATTCAGAAGGAGATACTTGAGTTATAAGAGAGTAAATTAATTGTTGGAATGTAATGGTTTTTGGCTTTGATTGAAATAAATTTCATTTACTCGCTATATATTGATGATTATATACTATTGTACAAATACTGTCTTGCTTACTGTTTGGATAATTTTTTGAGCTTGGATGAAACGCTGTTATTATAGTTCTCTAATATTTATTAGAATGCATATTCCAACCTAGTTTATATGTATTAAATAGACAGCATAGTTAGTCATACACATATAAGGTATAAGGAAAGCTTATATAAAAATAACGCAGTGATAAATGCTAGGTACAGACTATTTATTAGGTATAGCGACAAGGTATACTTCGCTATATTTCTTTCTCTAGTTTGATCCATTAAATCTGGATAAATCTTCGACATTGTCTGTGTTTCTTAAACGTGAATTTTAACCATTTTACTTAGTTCTAAGTTTTCTAATCAATATTGTTTCTCTTATCTACCAGGGTTAATAATAATAATAATAATAATAATAATAATAATAATAATAATAATTATTATTATTATTATAATAATTATAGTAATAACCGCTGTTAAGCCATTAACACTCTAATATAAAAATACTAGTTTAACATATTAAGAGTTATGTAAAAAAAATATTTTTATAATATTCGTTATTCCTTACAATCAGAATACAAGCTATTCTGACTATAATCGATAAAATTGTGTTAAGGAGTTCGATTGTGCAAATGAAAATATATTGTAGTTGGACTAACGTAGGTACGACTGTTATAGTGTATGTTTACAGGTTAACAATGTCGAAGAGATTCTCCTTTTTGCAATAAATTTTACAGAATATAACGGAAACGTCGATGAAAAGAAATATGAAAGAAGATTTAAATGTAAGAAATATTTTTTATTGTTTAGACAATTTTTTTTATAAGGAACACAAAAAGAATAAGTACCTAATCATTCGTTAACGCAGTGAGACACCTAAAAGAAACAATAAATTTACTTTATGAAACATTGAAATTTTTAATGTATTTCTTTAAATTCACGCATTAAGAGTTGAAATATCAAAAACATAATATTTATCTCATATAAAGTTTAGTATTGGTATCACGTGTAAACCAATTATTTACAAGAATTTCCGGGCTCCGATTGCTTTAGCTTAAATCTGCCAGATGGCGAGGCGCCTGTGCCAGATCCCATATTGGTATACATACTCCTCAAAGTAGAAAGAACCCCTGTATGGTCAGCCATCACATTAATTAATATTTAACGTGTAAAAAAAGTGTTAAAAGTGTTATATATCGAAAACAATCATTAATTAATTAATTAAAGAAAATTATTGTATTATTATACTAAACGAGAATATAGAACAAATTATATCTCTGTAACTAGAAATGTACCTCTTTTATATTAGAAATGCTTTGTCGATATATATTTATAATTAAAATAGAAATAGCACATTCCTTTGCAACTCCTAAAGATAAGAATCCATGTTTTCTCTTATCTCCTTCAGAACTCACATTCTGAATGTTATAATTCGATAAACCTCAAAATCAACGATCCTCGTAAACACGGGACACGTCATCCCTGAATACCAAATTCGACTTTTAATACTACTTCATGTCAAGGATTACGGAGCGATTTAGGGTCGGCCCTCTGTCCCTCACGACCAGCACTGCGGTTTAGCCGCTATATCTGGCGATATGCGTGACTCTGCTGAGTGCCCATTGTCGCGGTGGATTTGCGGTATTGTTTTAACTGCGTGACCGTGGTACTGGGGGTTCTAAAACCGCCTAGAACGATACTTCAGAAAATATTGCCGGTCGTATTTTATATCGTACTGCACAATATTGAAGCTCTCTTTATATCCAAGTAAAGTTTATCGAACAATATAATTTTTATGCCAGTAAATTGATTTATTTGATAATTCCAATTTGCAAGTATTTATTTATTTTGATGTCCTTAAGGGGTTAAGCCACATTGATACCCAAAAAATGAATTTCGGCGATTTTTGATGAGTACACGTTGAGATAAATTGAAAATTCTGTTTATTATTATTATTATTACATAAGTCTTAAAATAAAAAATATTGCTTTTTGTTAAGACCTCAAAGTATAATTAAAAGCAATAAAAATCATACGTTTTTCTACAAGGTACCTGTAGGAATATGTTACAGAATATTCTGTAAAATTGTTTCCATTCAGGCAACACACATAGACCAATCACAATAATGTTTTTGCTTTCACATTCTATATAGAAAATAAATAAATTGATTTCTGAAAAATTGGAAGTAGTCGAGGTATGATGATATGTACATATTCACATACGCAAATACACGCACAGCACATTTTCTAAATAATATTGTATCTTGATTCCTAGGTCCTAAAAAATATTTCTATTATATTCGTAGCAAAATTGTTTGTTTATTGTAACAAACGAGGAAGCAATATGTAGGAATATAATCACGGAATTATTATGAAAAAATGTTAAGGAAAAATCGCATAAGAAAAAATCATTTTGTAAAAATGATCTACTTTCACTGTTCCACGATAATAACTGGAGGATTATTCTTCCTGAAAATTTACTAAAAGGTAGATTTCACGTATCGGCTGGATGAGTCCTGTCATCGAACAGGTATTCGATTACCCTTTAAACCACGCAACTCTGCTTTCACAAAAAAAAACAAACTTTGACAATGTCTCCTGTCAAAACAACCGATTCACAAATAAGAAACAACTCAATTAACTGTTCGGATACAGTATTGATCATACGCGCACGAGGAACCATCCACCACAGCGGCGCAGAGTAATTCAACTCTCTTTTGCTTTTCCGCAGCCCATCGACCCAGTTATCCAAGTTCCACAGGTTCAAAGTCAAAAACGGCCGTTTGATAGCCCGTACGTGCCTTCCGTCCATACGTCGAAGCCGCCCGAACAGGACTGCGCACAGACGCGCACTCCCTTTAGTTATTGCATGCGCTGCGCAAATTAAGTGATTGAAGCCGACGCAGCCACTCGTCTGTGCTTTCTCCCCGGCGCGTGACCTTACGGCCTTTGACGTATGCAGCAGTGCGAGTGTGCGACCTGGCCAGAACGACGCGATCTGCTCGACATGCGGCAAGAGACGCTCGTGTCCCTTCGCTGCAGGGCTGATTTAATCATCGGACAGCGGTTGCGAGCACTCGTTTTTCGGTATTGAACATCCGAAAGTCAAAAAGTTGTATTTAAACGTTTAATGCAAAAATATATAATTAAAAAAAAATTAATCAGAAATTTTTTACGATATGAATATTGTAAGATTTTACGATGTACAGGCACAGACATACCCATCCACATGTTTACATATACACATCTACAAACGCACATCCATACACATATGTATATATATATATATATATATATATATATATATATATATATATATATATATATATATGTGTGTGTGTGTGTGTGTAATTCCAAACAAATTTTAAAAATCCGTTACTCTTCGTTACTTGTCGCCGATTCTTATAGATGAAAGTACCTAAGAAAAGAAATTCTCAACAAAAAAATTCAGTCCCTAAGGTCCACTGTGTAATCCAGTAGAGTGTTTTGAATTTTCAAACATGGCCAAAAACGGCTATTTTAAAAGAAATTTCGGGAGCTCCCATTTTGATCAAATTGAACGCACCAAAAAAAGACTTCTTCATCTTTTTACAAATTAAAAAAAAATATTAGACCCTCTTGTCAGCTCAATAGGTCACCTCTACAGAGATGAATGTAAACCTGTAAAATTTTGTATTTATTAGGTTATATTTGTTAGTTTGCCATTTTATGTAATCAAAACGGATTTAGGTCTACTACTTCTGAAATCTTTCGTCTTGGAAATACCTTTTATTATTTTTTTGGTACGTTTAAAACCGTTTCGTATAACCTAAGTTACAGCCTCTGGAAGATAGATACTTTTTCAGATATCATCATGTTGGCACCCCGGTAACTCTGTTCTATTATAACATTTCGAGCTCTAACTTTCAAGAAACATAGTTCAAACATCCAAGAAACTAATGCACTTGGTTTGGATTTGCCTTTTAAACGTATTGCAAAACTGTGAATTTTTTTCTAACTTGCTTTTTCCACCTAATGTAAACGACATACTATTAAATTATGACGTAATTTACGTAAGGTATTATACATTACAGACAATTATACGCACGGTAAAAAGAAAGCTGACATTAAAACCTTTAATTTGAGTGGTCGGAGCATCATTAAAGATATTTGGATGAAAAGAATCGATCGTATCAATATGTATGTGTATGTATATGAATGTATGTATATATGTATTTATGTGTGTATGTATGTATGTATATATATATATATATATATACTCACATATACACATACATACTTATATATACATAAACACATACACATGCGAATACATACGCACACAAATCCTTACGTAGATGTATATCGCGTCGCGATATATAGGCCCTAGAGCATCACATGCATCTCCGCACAGCCACAGGCATATACACGCGGACGCGTTGCGCCTCGGGCAGCGGCCATCACCATGAATACTAATGCCGCGCTCTAAGGCTCTCCGAGGCTCTCTGCCACGCGTTACGTGATGCGCCCGCGCGCGCCAATGGAAATATCGCGCGCTCGTGCTCACGGCAGATTAATTATTCGCCCTGATACGCGGCAGGGTGCAGGCGCGCACAGCCTTTTGGCCCGACCAATCTCGCCCTCTCTCTCTCGTCTCTGTATGTGTGTGCATAACGACTCGTAGATATGTGTGTGTGTGTGTGTGTATAATGCGACGAGGGTGAGGGCCGCAGGGCTTGCGAACTCGAGAGCCGCGCGTTTCCAATTAAACGCCTCGTTTAGCCGTGGCGCGCGCGGACGCGACACGTAGTTTTGTGATTTTGAGAATTTTTTGCAGTATACGTGAGCAACGAGTTAGAGAAGGAGAGATTTCGGGATGATTGTCTCGTACCGTAGAGCGAAATAAGCTGCACGTGGGAATCGAGGCGAGATTTTTCGAGCTGGAATATTCAATGAGGATGTGTGATTTATGGGTGGCGTCTTCACGCAGTCGTCGAGTCCCGTGGGTATTGTTATATTATTTTTATAGAATGTAGATATAGAAAGCAGGTTCTGAATAAATAATTTTGATGGAAGACTCAGTGTTGTGATAGCATTTTTTATTGCTGAATAGGTTTAGTGTAACGCGATACTTTATAATATATGTACCGTGGAATTGTTCGCCTGTGGCGCTATATACGATGCATTACATAATGTGCCATGTTTTTTCTTATCGTATTGGTGCAGAATATTCTTGTTGTATAATTTAAATATAATAAATAAATGACAAATTGCGTTTAAATTTGATTTGATTCGAAATAATGATTTACTGTGACATGTAGAATCCAGATTTTGAGGTTTTACAACAGTAAAATTTAAGATATTATTGTGTATTGATAGCATAAATATTTTCAGTATGAAACATAAAAAGTTTTCTGGACTATAAAGATCTTTTTCGGGTTTAACCCAGGCCTGCCCCCTTAAACTATATATACATTGTTCTTACTTTAGCGATTTCTATAATTATAAAAACTATCAAATGTATTGAAACGTAAATGCTAAAAACCAATTTATTATATAAAATATTTCTGAGAAGATATTTACACCAATATACTTTAGCTACTTTTCATCTAAGAATAGAGGTTAAACCCAAAGCATTTATTAACGAGACAATAATAAGTTAATAAAAGCAACATTTCCTAAGGGTGCATACTCGGCAGCGCGAATCGCACGGATAGCCACGTGAGCGCACGGGTAGCCTTGCGAGCGCTAGACACGCTAGTACACGTGTACTGATCAAGCGCGCACGGAGTGCTTGGTACTCTGTAAAATTATCTAACAGTAAATCCAGTTTTAATGAAGAGTTTTCAAACAGAAAAAGATAATCAATGTCGTTATCGGACATATTTTAAAGTAATATGTTCGTGTGATTTTGAAAACTTTACTCACAAACTTACAATGTGATCTATGACTCAAGTTCTAATCATGTAGATATACTTATAATTCATATTCGTATCTGAAATCATACCATTACAAAGAGATTGCGTGTACAATTCTCGGAACTGTTGACATCGACTGTTGCAGATCTCGAATAACTAGAAAGGGTTTAGAAACGTTCTGAGCGTAAAATTTAGGCAAAAACAACAGATATTGAGTGCCAATTGCTTCTCGGAAAATCAAAGATTATAAGTGTAGGCATCTAATAAACCGAAAATATAATTACTGTTGTTAAAATAATATTTAAAAAAAATAATAATTGTTCAAAGGGCGCGCTTGTTCACTACACGTGTACTAGTGTGTCTAACGCTCGCAAGTATACCTGCACACTCGTAAGGCTCCTCGCACGCACGCTACTGGGATTGCACCCTAATTGACGAAACGTAATATAGTGTCTTACACATTAATACGAGTATTTTAAATAACGAGCATAAGAAATAAAGATTTAAGATACGGTAAATTTTATTTTACGTTCTCTTTTATCTGACTTCTATGGATCGAACTAGTTGGTTACTGTCGAAACAACATTTTTTTTATTTTGATTTAAAAGTGCACCTTTTTTCTCTGTCAGTAATAATTAGTAAACATTAAAAAATAATAATTTTAACTAGTCCTTAAACTTATAAATAACAACGAAATGTTAATATGTTCCGTAGTATATATTGACCTCCATGACCCCACTCATCCCAATAGATTTTTACTTCCCCTGAGTAAAAGATTTGTAAAAGTTAAAAAACAATTGTGCAGACTTCTACAGGTCATAATTACAATAACAGGTTCTTTAATATTATATAATTTCTATACAATTTTATGCATAATACTTATTTTCCGTTACAATAATGTAGATACGGTGTCTATTGAAAACTGTAACATCAAGAATCTAAAAACCATCAGACTTGAAAGCATGCTCATATACGTATTTCATGCACTTTCATTTTAATACGTTCCATATTCGCGTCACCTTGTATCAGTAAATTGTGACTCGCACTCCATCTCGGCTGCACTTTTTCCTTGCTTCCTGCAGCATAGTCATGTACAGCCATAGGATTTCCTCTTACAGTATTGCGCGCCAAGTTTGTTTTCCACCTTTCAACACAGCTCCAAGGAGAATCGAATGAGAAATAGAGATGCCGGTGCGACTTCGGGCTTTATCCGCCTAAAGGGATCCAAGGGATTGCAAAACGAAATTCAGCTTGCGCGTCCGCTAGGATTCATCTCGTGTCATTAATCTTACTGCTTAGTTCTCGGGATACCGGGGTTCGTTGGCTCGACGCAGTACAACGTCGAGTGTTTATAAATCGATTTTTCTCGAGGAATCACGTAGTAGAGAGAAAATGAAAAAAGTGCGACCTGCGAAGAAAGAACGGAGGGATGCGCTGCGACGTGTATACCCGAGAACTCGATATATTCGAGTAACGGTCTTAATATCGCGGAAAATTGATTTTTCCCAGCTACGTATAATGGCATCGGCGACGAAGGTGCGGAGTCAATCTTTTCTGAGCCAGCTCGCACTGCACGTGGTATTTTCATCGAAGAAGTTACTTTGCTAAGGGAGTTTACTTTTTAGGTCAAAGGTTTGTTTCGAGCATCGTACTATTTTTTTTAATGAATCAGTAAAGCTGGGTACAAGAGATGAAAAATATTTGCAGCCTACTTTTGAATGTAGAACACATTTATTATATTATATTGTATTATTAAAAATGACATCAATTCGTATATATTGGCTTTTTTTTAAAGAATCCATACATTTTTTAACCTTTGGAACCCAGCATTGCTTTAAAGTAATATGTTCTTCATTCATTTCATTTCTATCTTTTAAATAATACATACATTCTATAATAAAATAAATATATAATGCATCGAAAACCGTGTGAGAAACCAATCTTCAATTTTCAAAAACTCATTTGACAGTTATATATTTAATAGACACCAACTTTTTAGTTTTCAAACTCTGATGTCCTTTCTACACAAGAGGATTATTATAGTCTCTGATAAACTTTTAACACGGAATAATTTTAATATCGACGATTTTATCGGAAAATAACCTGTACTATTGAATAAAGAATATATTTCTATGTTTTTGCATACCAAATATATATTTTGTTTATATCTTTTGGATAAATGTTGTTCGTTTTTGAAAGTTAATCAGAAACGATGGTAATCCTCTGGTGTAGAAAGGGCATTCATTATGCCACAAGAAAAAAGCGCTGCCAATTCATCGGCACTTAGCTTCCTCAAATTAGATTAATTGTTCCAATATGATATTCTTTGTTGAAAATCAAAGATTTTTCCCCGCTCCTCAAAAATCGCGTAAAAAAGTAGAAGCAATTCTGCCCCTTTCAGAAAGAAACTCAGAGTAAGTATTGATTTTTTTTTAATTTTATAAGTCCATAAATTTAAAAATAAAAATGTTCAACTATGTTGTGCACGACTCAAAATGCGCAACCCTCTACCCAACTTGTTAAAAAATTATAGTGTGTAACACGGGGAGAAAAGCTATTTCAGACCCGTCTCTGTCCCGTGCGGAGTACCTCACCGTCGCTAGAAATAGATCATTTTCTCTCCTTGTAGCACAATGTAGTATTCTTCAAAATATTCATTTAAAGTAACATATTTTCAATAATGTGCAGCTAACGGAGTTTTACTTGCATGAAAAATAAAAAATTGAGTCTTAAAGAATTAAACTTACCTATTTTTAATATTTTATCTACGTATAGTCAGAACGTTACTATGTACACTGTACAAGACGTAGAAGTAACTCCAGAAATACACGCACGACCGTTCGACGAAGCTATAAAGAGAAAAGCTACGTGACTCTCTCGAACCTGCAATGTTATCCAATACGAGAGGCAAAATGAAGTGTGGGTAGAAATTGCACTGTCATGTCGTGGCCGAAAATTATTCCCAGAATTCAGCTCCCGATGCGCACAAACCAAACGGGCTGCGTAGCGAATTGCCTCAATATACCCAGGACGCATAGAAGTAAAGAAGCTAGAGAATAAAAAAAAGAGCGAAGTAGACAATGGATAGAGATAAAGACACGCAGACAATGGACGAGACTCGCGCTGGTCTGTCTCCTCGTGCTTGCACGTGTATGGAATCGAGAAGAAGAAGAAGAAGAAGAATAAGAAGAAGAAGAAGAAAAAGAAGAAGAAGAAGAAGAAGAAGAAGCTAAGTAATGTTGTGCTCGAGGGCCTTCTAGTATAGGAGCCGGAAAAATTGTCCCCTTCCCTCTCTATCTCTCTCTCTCTCTCCCCTTCTCTCTCTTTCTCTCTCTCTTTATCTCTTTCCCCCCCTCTCTCTCTCTTTTTATCTCCCTTTTATTCTCGCCGGTCTTTCTTGGCTTGCAAGTAGGGGGAAGCCAATACGGTCGCGCGCACGTAACTACACGGCAAACAATTCTGCAAATCTACGATAATGAACGGGGTGTAATTGATTGGATCACGTAGCCCATACAACTTCTGTCTTGTGGAAAATCGAGCTCCTCTTTCGGAGCGATCGATAATACATCGAGTTACGAACCCCCGAGAGCCTCAGCTCTGCTCATGCGGATCTGACGCGAGTTAATTTTTCCGGCGCGTATGAGAATCGCGCGGTTGATCGGGCCATCGATCCTGCATTGTAACTCTGGCAGCTGTCATTCTCATAGGTTGGTTGTTATTTTTTATGTAGTTAGGTTCGTATACCGACTGTTCGGAGTTTGGACTTTTATCGAGAGAAAACTAACTACATTTTGAGTTGTTCTCATTTGCTTAATCTAATTATCGTAAGATAAAGTAAAAATTTAAAGTTTGATTAAATGTTTATATTTTTACAGTCGGGGATATGTACCCAAAGATACTCTAGATGATTTAAATTTTATATTTCGTACACCTGGAATCATAGCCTGGTAAGGCTATGATAAAACAAAAGAAGATTGAAGACCTAGGTGTAATGTAATAAAATTTAAGTGGAAGCATTTTAGTTCAATAAATAAACTTCAATCTTACAAGCAGACTATCAGGGATTATCAGGACGTAACGCCGGTCATTTTTGTGAATGGGCCCTTTTTCGTTAGATATCAGCTATTCTGCTCCGAATATGCATTATTTTATTAAAAAATGGTACCTCTAGCAGTGATCATGACTCCGCATGTTTTTGCATTAAACAAAACTGCCTGAGTACATAAGTACCTAAAAGTAGTCAAAAAGAGCTTGAATTTGAGACCGGAACGTTAAGAAATATTAATCTGAGCCAAAGTTATTAATAATTGAAGATATCAACTAAAAATGTTTGTTGATATTTTCAATTGTTAATAACTTTGGCGCAGATTAATATTTTTTAACGTTCCAGGTCTCAAATGCAAGCTCCCTTTGACTACTTTTAGGAACTTTCAGGCAGTTTTCACAGTTAGAGGTATCATTTTTTAATGAAATAATTCATATTCAGAGCAGAATGACTGATATCTTACGAAAAGCGCCCATTCACAAAAACTACTGTACTAAGGTTCATTTCTAGTTAACAGTGAATGATCCTGAAACTTTCTGAAAATTTTAAGACCCGTATTCCTGATAACCTCATTGTTTGTCAGTTTTTCAATACCCTAGAATTTGTTAACTTGTCATAATCTAGTTTTAGGGTTGCAATTTATGTATATAGGTTACATAGTAAACAATTTATCAGTCAATTTACACAAACAAGTGAAGAATTAATAAAATTCCTATTTTATCCCATATGAATAAATTGAAAATATAGTATTGTTACAAAGTTATGGAAAATAAATCTGTAATAGCAGTACGTGTATAATATATTATTCACATTTTAATAAAAATCAAATGAATGTGTGCGATATCCACAAATCTATATAGAAATATCTTTCTCTCGAGAGAGTCAATCCTTCGAGTGTCTGAGCAATTTGCTAATGGAAATCGAGTATCAGATATGGAGACGTGCGAACAGTTAACTCTAAGATAAGATGCTATCATTGAAACTTTATTTCACTTAGCAATCTATGATTTTCTTTTAAACAAGATACATATTGCTTCAAATTGTAAAATATTATTTGTTGTATTGTTTTATAACAAATAAATGTGGAGTGGGCGAACAGAACCAGATAATTCCACGTATGGATAATATTTAATAAAAACTAAAAATGTATCCATTTAAAGAGTATATAATATGCGTTATTCCATTTAAGCAAATGGAAAAAGATTTAGGTATTGTGTTCGAATGTGGGTCAATATTTTTAATTCGTTTCCGAATTTACAGACAATGTTTTGTTTTTTATTTTTATATAACTCAAGTTTATTATAATATTTAAGAATATATCTAAAATTTTCAAAGACTTTGACTTTTTGGGTTACAAGATATTCCTACTTTTGTGACAATGCAATTTTTGTTTAAAATTCAATGAAGAAGCTGAATTGTGTAATTACTCTAATGGTTATAAATCCAAAATTTGTACTAATTTATATACTTTCCAACCACTTTTACGATCCTTCAATGATTTAGTTGAAAATCGACACATTCTCAGAATTGACCATTTTTTTTTCTGGATAGAGAAAATGATGAATTGTTGTAGTTTTTAATAATAGTACAATGTGCAACTAGGGGAGAAAATGAGCTATTTCTAGCGAGGGTGAGGTATTCAGCACGAATCGAAGTGGAGGGCACCGAGGCGCTCGTGACAACGACGAGTTATGAAAATACCTTATGCGAGTCTGAAATAGCTTTTCTTTCCGTGTTGTACACCGTATTTTTTCAACAAAGGCGTGATAGGGTTTTTTTTATGCATGAAAGTTGGGTAGGTGATCGCGTATTTTGAGTCTTGCACAACACAGTTGAAAATTGTTGTATTTTTAATTTTTACTTTTAAGTAATCACCCGAGCGAATATATATTGTGCAACTAGTGCGCGAAGCAGGTGATTTTCGAACGAGCGGGAAGTTGAGCGCAGCGAGTGCGACAATCACACGAGTTCAAAAATTATCTGAGCGCACGTGTTGCACATACTATTTTTTTAAACGAGTGTGAGAAGATCGATCACGTGAGGTATATAAATTGAAGAAGAATTCTTGCGACAAATTGCTTGTTTTTACACAGCGTGCGCGAAACAAAATGCTTCGCGCACGCTTCGGTGAAAATGTGTGAATCGGGCGCTTCGCGTACGATATCCACGCATGAGAAACCGAGCTTCGCACACCGAGTTTCAAAAAAATCTTCTCTCGAGGGCAGTAATCACCCGAGGGAAAAATCACCTTTCGTCCCGTGTTACATATAGTATTTTATTCCACTCTCGACCGTGGCCACTTATTGACCCTGAAAAGTAGGGCCGACGCGTTTTTCTATATTTTTCTAGGTTGATTGAGAAGAATGCGTATGCGCGCACTCAAATAGAAAATATGTAAATAATGATTTTGTTTATTTTGTAATTACAATTTCTTTATTTTTTGTAAAGAACCACTAGATGTATATCAATTTATAATAAAACGAATAGTATTGTAAAAAAAGAATTGTAAAAGAAGAAAATTTCAAGCTTCCTCTTTAACGAAACAAAAGTATTTTAATTTGAATACGTATCTTTCATATCTGCATCAAGTTAAAAAGAACTTGATATCAACCTGATGCTTGATGAGGAAAAACTAATCAATGAAGTTCTAGAATAAGTTATAGAAATTAAACTAAGAGCTTGAAAGGTGAGAAGTTGGTCAACTAGAAGGCACAGAAAGGAGAATTTCCCAAAATATATCTGTTATTTTGCTCCTTTGACATGAGAGTCTCGGCTTAAGCGTCCTCGGCCATTAGTCTCTTGTGAAACATGACCTTCATTAAAGTTGTAGCTAAAGGCTGTCGAGTCGACAGTACTCTAGACCGAAACGCTCGATTAGTAGTAAATATTGAATGGCGATTTAATAGAAGCAAATTATTGGAAGAATTTATTGGTAATCAAGATCTATAGAATTAGTTAAGCTATATGAAAATTCATTAACAAACATATCTAGATAAGTTTAGATACCAATCTACATGAAAAACATCTTTATTACAAAAGTATCTGTATACAATATACGGATACTCAGATTTAGCTAAAATAATTGTCAGAAAATAATTATAACTTGATGATAAAATGTTTATTTAGATAAAGTTTATCTTTGACTAAAAGTATTTAGGAAGATAAGTGTTAGATAATTAACATAGTTAGTGTTAGATAGTTTTATACAGTTAACACTGTCACAAGGTTATTTGGTTTTCTGAATGCCGGTATAGATCTATCGACTTGTATAGATATCTGTATAGTAATCTACACCTCGATAAAACTACATATATTTCTACCAAGGAAATTACCTTTTTTTCTCATCCCTCTAGAACACAAGGTACTTATTCAAATGAATACAAGGAAAGTGGTTTAATATCTTTAAAATGACCCCCCATGACTATATTGAATTTATAACAAATTCATTTTGTGCGAAGCGCACGCTATTTATACTTGGGTTTTTGGGTTAAACATACGCGGAGAGAAATGTCTCAATGTATTTCGGAGGAGGTTATAGGATTATTTCTTTAAAGCTTGAAATATGGACGCACCTTTAACACACCCCACAACTGGCTCTTAGTGATAATTATATATATATTATAATTACCTGTTATAATATAGGTATGTTATAATTACCTATATTATAAAATTTGAATTCACCCGCGCTCAGCCTACACTCGTATTCCTAACCTCAAATTACTTTTATTTACGATTGCTTTAGGGTATAAATAAGTACGTAAGTAATTTAGGCAAATTAGGAACTTTAATTTAAGCCCCGGATCACCGAGAAAAGTGAAGTATTCACTGAGAAAACGGCATTCCTTTCCGGGGGCTGAGGTACATATGTTTACGATTTTTTTATTAAATATCTTAGAAGGGAAAATTAGGCAAATTAAAAGAATAGTCAGAACAATTAGAGCAATTAAAAAACTATCTAAAGCAATTATGTAAATAAATCAGGGGGCCAGGTTCACGTTGGTGATTTTTTCAGTGCAAAATTATATTTCCCCGAAAAGATTCAGTGGTGCAAAGGAGCTGCGTTATTTCTCCATTTACTATATATATTTGCTTTTGTTTATTATCAAATAAAATGACAGCTCGGTCTATATCTAAATTTCAATGATTTTTATCATTGAATTTACAAAGAATTTTGACTAGAGCTCAGATGTGCGCAAACTTCGTAATATCTATCATTGTCAATTTTTTCAGCTCAAAATATTATTTCTCCGATGAGAATCAGTGGCGCAAAGGAATCCATCATTTTCCCCATTTACTATATATATTTTTCCCTGTTTACTATACATTTGAAGTGTGCTATTACTTATACTAGTCAGTTCGTGAATAGTTCAGAAATGAGCGTCGGTAATTTAGAATGACGCTTTCGTATTATACGTATAAAATATTGGGTGTATTTACTTTTCATTAAAATAATGACATATATTGCGAGATAAGAAACCTATGAGCGTCAGCAATTGTAGAAAGAGGGTTAATATTAAATTAAATAAATGCTGCTAAATTTGAATGCTAACTTGGCATCATTGTCAGCACGGAATAAGGTTTTTTCTATAAGCTTTGAAATAATATACTCAATAGTAAAATTGATTATTGATCATCTGAAACAGTCTAAAAAATTAGTGTATTTATTTTAAATATCAACATGAACATAGACAATTTTAAAATAGGACTCGAGGAGAGTCGATCATGAGGTATCTTACATGCTAAAATAAAAGTTGTAAAACGATGCACTTAGCGGTGAGTCTAGAACTAATTTCACAAGCTAGCTTTCACGCAGCAATAGTTTTCATTAAAAGCAAAGTTACGCACTACGGTTGGACGGATGCTGGCACTTTAGAGCGTTCTATGATCGGCAAATACTGGTGCATTTTACGTCCTGCGTAAACGTTCTGGTTTACTTTAAAGAAGATTAAATTTTGAAACTCTGCGGAGGAAAATTTAAAAATTACTACAGGCTCAATATTTTGATGGTTTCAGATGATTAAATTATAGTTTTGCTAATTAATGTAACTTTGATGGAGTATTTAAACTTAGTTATTAAATTGGGTAAACTTACTTGAATTTTCTTCACCTTGTTAGTTGCTACTTGTAAACATCTTGAAGGTATCACTTTCAGGCTTCTTGGGTTTATCAGTAAGTGGACAAGCTATAATATCGAAAATGCATCGTGATTAGTTTTAAGAGTTTTACAATTACAAATCACGGCAAACTTAATATACTGTTACCTATGAGGTTTCTTTTACATATGTATCTTTTTCAGTTTTCTGTACAGCAAATTAAAAAATCTTTAAGTACCTTTTTCATGCGGGAAATCATATGACCCAAGATTTATACATTCACTAAAAATCGAAATCGAAAATATGCTTATCGTAGTGCCAATTATTTAACATCATTTACGTATTATTTATTTGAATCTAATAAAAATATACTTTACATTTCAGTACCTGATCATATACGACCTCGAGTTCACAGTTTACCGGAGAAGGCGTACAATCCTCGAGCAGGAGACGACTTATATAGACTGAGAGCATTCAGCATAACTCACAAAGGAGTCGTAAATCGCGGAGATTCCATTATTTCGAGACGCAGCAAGAGCAATACGTCTGTTAATAGTAGTAGGTAAGTGCATCATATCATCATATCGTCAGTTTATTATATTACGTCGCCGTTCCACTTTCGTGCTGTGCCAGCTTAACTTTATATCTTTTATCTTTATTAATATTTACTTCAAATTAGCTATAAAATACGGCATTTAACGATATAACTCCATAGGGAGAATAGTAGAAAAATAATTGAAAAAAGTTCATTAAACTTTTGTTAGCTATAATTAAACAGAACTGATTTGACCTACTAATAAAGTCCAAGCTTACTCTGATTAGTTATTGGCTAATCTGTCTTAGAGTTTGTTAATTTTATTAAACAACTTCGGTCATAGCTTCAGTTCTATCATAAATATATACCATGGCCGTGAACTTTATCTTCAAATCTTAATCGACTATATTTTAGATTACGCTTTCATAAAAATCGTATACTCAAACATACTTATTTTTGTTACCTGGTTCGTTTTATGACATATACCTTTTTCTAAAGTAATTCCTTGTATATCATACAGCGATTTGAAGTAGGACTGTAAAGTATCTTATTATACAGAACACAAATTAAAATATGTTAATTATCAAACGTGTAAGGATAGTTATACAACGTGTATTCTATTAATGACAGACATTGAAACTCTTGATATGGGAGAATGAAAAAGTACATTTTATGTTTTGTTTATTTATACTGAAAAAAAAATGTTAAAAACAAATTGTGCTTTGAAATTTAAAAATCTTTTAATTGTTAATTAAAATTCTAATAAAAAAATAATATATGAGTAGAAAACAATGATTTTATGTATAAATAAAGGTAGACCGAACACAAAATATTTAGAACCGAAAAGTTTTTTTAAATTGTGAATCCAATTAAATTTTTTTTAAATTTATCCTTTGAAATCTACTGTAACGTGTTAGCTGCTATACATGCATCTACATTTTTAATGCCGCGGCATCATTACCTTAATGCTCTACAACCTCATTTGAATATTTGCAATATGCGACTGCGTTGGCGCGTTCAGTACTGAAGTACGCAAGCTTCAGCGATACTCACCAAAGCTGAAATAGCGAAAGTTCACTACGATCAATGGATGTCCAGTGATTAATGCTATGGATCGTAACTACACGTGTTTATCTATGTAAATCTGTGAATATTCATTGATTATGGTTTAATTTTACGGATTCGTTTTCAGAGAAGTATAATAATAAATCACAAAGGTATATGGGCAATTCTCAAGAATTTTCAACTTCAGTGTCTTTCGAGATAACCACCATTAAAATATAAATTACTTGTTTCTGAGATAATCAGAAATATATTTTGCCAAAATATAATATAAAAAGAAACTTTTTTAAGATTTAATCCTTTTGTAGGTATAAGGGTTTAGCTTTCAACTCGTCCAAAGTATATATAGTTTTAGTGGTTTTTAGGGTTGCTCATAGAAATTTTTTTGATATTATTGTTCGTTAACCATAGTAAGTAGAAAGCTCTATGACTATAAAGACCTAGGCCACAACCTGTACAATCTATGGATATGGATTACATGGTTTTTGGGACCGCTAATTACAAATTCGAAGTTGGAATTTAAAAATTCCAATTCTTTGAACAATTTTGCAATAATTTTTTAAATCTACTTTAAACAATTTTGCAATAATTTTTTAAATCTACTTTAAACAATTTTGCAATAATTTTTTAAATCTACTTTAAACAATTTTGCAATAATTTGTTAAATCTATTTTAAACAATTTTGCAATAATTTGTTTAATCTACTTTACACAATTTTGAAATAAATTGTTTAATCTACTTTAAACAATTTTTAAATAATTTTTTTAAAATACTTTAAACAATATATAGTTGTTTATATTTGGTAAAGGGTCAAAGGTCTTTAAACTCACTGAATCACCCTAAATGGAAGCTTGCATATTTCTTATTGGATGGGATTAAAAATTTTAAACTTTAAACTACATATTTTTATGTTATAAACATGGGAATATGAAAACAAATATAATTAACCAATGTTATAAACTTGTAAACCACAAAATCTTTGTTCTTTTTTAATTTTATCATGCACTATCCACGTCTAAAACGACGAATGTCTGCGTGGTGGCCGCCATCTTGAATCCTCTTTTGCCAATGGTCGATTTCGCTGTTCGTCACGAAACGCCGACCGATACTGCGTCGCAATTAACCGTTTCCGTTTACCTGTCGACACGCCGATCGATGCTGCGTTGCGATTAGCCGCTCTCGTGCAAACCGATCAAGAGCGCTGTTCATTCGGCAATTGAATCGCGACGAGCGCGTTGAGCAATATGTGATTTTGATCGCGCGTCATGGTTATGTATGCGCACGGTACACGGACTGCACAACTGTCAATAGAGACATCATTGAAAAGTTTTTTTTTTTAATTATGTTCTTGGGGTTACTGTTATTGTTATTGTTCATTCGAGGTCGAAGTTTGAGTAAAAGTAAAAAAGTACCTATTATAAAATACCGTCTTAATTGTGTCCCTTTTATAAAACATCAGTATTAGAAAAGATAAAATAAGAAATAATTATAACATGCAGAAGGGAATGTAAAAATTTGATTGATTATTATGAATATTTTTGTTTGAGAATATACACTGCAAACATGTGTATTATTCTACAATATGTAATGTTGTAAAAATTCATTAAAATGTGCGTGTCTTGAAACCTGTAAAATTCGGCGGTTCTAATGACGTTCACTGGTTAATCAATAGAATAAGAAAAATTATAGTTAGTGGTCCCCTTTCAACGATATGACTAACTATTGTTGCCTATGTTATCAGTATATCTATATTGTGGTACAGTCTACAGGAAAATTCATACCGCATTTTTCTGCCTTATGTCATAACTTTCTGGTTGCTTTTAATATTTTAATATGTATTATAATTTTACGAATTGAAGATATAAGTTAAAAATAATGCCGTATAATGATTTGAAATATAAATTAACTTTTTAACGTTATTGTCACCGGTGAAATACCTTAATAAATAATGCAGCAGATTTATACGACTTCGTTTTGAATTATATTTATAATTATAAATATTTCACAATATCTGCAATAGCTTAAATTGCAGTTTTCGATCCATAGAGTTGAATTATCTAAACACCGTTTTAATATTGATATCATTATCATATGAATAAAGTTTTTTGTCTAAACGCTTGGCTAATTGTATTTAAGTCATACGTATAACTATAGTATATTAACTCAAAATATTTAGCTTTACACATAAATAATATAGTTGTAATCTCTTGAATCACATCTATAAGTTAATTAATTTACAATTTTAATATAAATTTTACAAATTTTACAAACAAAAAGATTTATTATACGAAAAAATTTATTTTCTGAAATAACTGGTATAAAGTTGACTTGTACACTCGATATATGACTAAATTGAACATTAAAAATTATTCAATACAATAAAAATTTTAATTGAGAGAAAAAAATCACAATTATGGGTGTTCAAACTGAGCAACCATGGCAGTGTCCATACTGAGCAACAATAAATTACATTATGCCATTTTAGGTTACATTTCTTAAGAAAAATAAAATACTGACGCAATAACTCGTTTACTCCTTCATTAAGTCCTAAAAATGATGTACACCCAACGGTAAAACTATAATATATTTTTCATATAGGCGTAAGAATGAAAAAGTTGTTATTTAAAGGCACATTCGGAGAAATGGTTTTATCGTTGGGTGTACTCATTGCTATTAAGGCAAAAGCTTATTCATGAGGAGATGGGTCACCTCTGAAAATTAATTTTTGATTCTATGTATAGTGACTTGTTCATTATTTTTGCAAGAACTTACAGGGTAAGTTAAAAAGACGATCTCAGATTATACTCAATACATCAATAATATGAATCTAATTTCACACGTAAAATGCCGCCATGGCACTGGGAGTGGGTCCATCCTGGAGGACTCCCCTAAGTAAATTTTATCTCAGTTCCATAAGTAGAATGTTTAATAACAACATTTAATAGTAATATCAGGTTTGAATACGGATTTTATTCAAAGAAATAACATTTTGATATATATTGTCCAAATGAATCATTGCATACAAAAAGTATTTATTGAAACCCTAAAAATTTGTTGAATTTTGTAAGTAAAATTACAATATGGTAAATTCTAATTCATACGCGTAAAAAAATAATTCAATAATAAGGCCGGGTATTTCAATATTGACCATCAAATTTTTACATAAAAGTGCACATCGAAAAAAGTACACTCACCAAGTTTCAGCCTAAAGCATGAGGATTGTAACCTTCTAGATCTTGTTGAGTTTTTATAATTAGCGAAGACACAGCAATTTTCGAAAAATTTCACAAGGCTGCTGTTTTTAACCATTTCAAATATATTAAAAAAATTTCTTTGAGAAAAATACACTAGCATGTATCATTCCCCGATGTCTGCGATACTTGCACACTCGATGTAAAAAATATCTGGTCGAATTTGTTTGAATTCTTTAAAATCCTCTCCAACAAGGTTAATTGAATTATATGTATATCATTAAATTTAAATGATTGAAATGACTCTTCAAAGTTTTTGGAGACGTTATGATCATACGGCGATACATCTGATGTCGTTATCGTGACATTATAAAGAAACATTATATACATAGTAAACTCGTAAAATTGGTTTTTACGCATTTGCAAAGGTAATTTTTCTATACAAGAAGCAATTCTATATGTTTGCTAACCCAATAGATATAGAGGAATCTGTGAAAATATATTTAACCCCGATTTGCCCTTATGTAGGTTTAAAATAGAAAATCCTAGGGGCTATTTACTCGAAAATGACAGTGCGTGATTTCCTTAATTTCATTCGATTTCACATATTAAGGAAATCACTCAATACCTGCCAAGAAACTTTAAAGGGTTATGTGAACCTTGGGATACCAAAAATTAAAGTAATGCCAAATAAGTGGTAAAATTGTTATTACACTGAGAGAAATAGTGTAGTAAAAATTACTTGTGGTTTTGTAACTTGGGGACAGACTCATCTGTATCATAACAATTACTATAGTACCTATATAGCAAAACATATTATTTTATACTGTAAATTTTACTATTTTATATATTTATGATGTCTTAAAATATGATGTACAAAATAGTAAAATTTACAATATTTGCTATATTATATATAATAGTAATTTTTATGATAAAGACGAGTCTGTCCCCAAGTTACAAAACAAATAGTAAATTTTATTACACTATTTCTCTCAGTGTAGCAAAAGTATTAGTAGAAATCTGCATTGTAGGCCACCCCAGTCCCAGATCTTTGATTTTAATAGTTCAGTAATGAATTTACCAAAACGACTTTTTGATTGGTATAGCTTAAAAGAAACATTATTGTGAAGCTTAAACATTTATGTTCATTTTTACGATTGAATACTGTCTTGTTTTCTTAAATAATAAAATCATAAACCTTAAATTCAACGAACTCAATAACATGCTCTGTGCGATTTACCGGACATTCGGGTGCTTTAAATCGATCAATTTTTTTCCAGATATTTTGGTCGAAACTGGTCATAGATTTTTTTTAAATGTAAATGTACGGTGATCCTGTACACTAAGTATCACAAATATTATATTTATGTAAAAAGCCTCGTAGAAGACCTCTGAGATACCACCAATGGTGACCTTACACAACTGGACTTCGAAAATACCACTATTAGTGACCCTAAACACCTGGACATCGTTATAGCACAATTTATTTTAAAATTTTTATTTATTATTATTATTCTTTTATTTTATTTATTATTATTATTCTTTTATTTTATTTATTATTATTATTCTTTTATTTTATTTATTATTATTCTTTTATTTTATTTATTATTATTATTCTTTTATTTTATTTATTATTATTATTCTTTTATTTTATAAATTATAGATATAATCAAGTATTTATAGTAAAAAAAATCAGAATGGTTGCTTTTCAAGGATACATTTTTATCGGATTATGAAAAGAAATTTCGTTTTTCGAGTTTAACTCAGGCTGCCTCCCATAACGCATTTGTATAAATAAATAAATTTGAATTTCTCGCTTAAACGGCGAACCAATTAAATATATGAGAATTATGCTGACAATCATCTTTTTATGATAGAATAATTCAAACATTTTTTTAAAAAGATACAGTCATCGTTGAGATATTTGGAGTTACAGATTGCAATTTCATTATCTAAACATTTATCATTCACAATAAGTTATCTCTGTGGTAGTGGGGTTTATAGTTTATGATTATATTATTAAAACATTAATTTTTTACAAAAAACGCTGTGCATGAAATAGTTGGATTTAAAATTTAATTAATTACTATTCCTCTCGTATGGGGTATTAATATGTAAGAGACTGCAGTTGATATTTTAATATTTACGATTTTCTAAAAAATGATTTCCTTAACATGAGGAATCAAAAGAAAGAAAACCACGTATTATGCGATTTTGAAAAAAGATGCTTTTCTGTGATAGTCCTGTGATTTCCCTGCGATTTCTGGACGTGAATAGCCCCTCGAAAAATCTCTGTTTTTAAGTCGATAGTGCAACACTGCCAGCGAGAATATGTATAGGAGTATAGGGAACATTGAAGAGAGATGGGCATGGTGGACAAGGCTATATATTTTATTAAGCATAACGGGATTATGGAATTATTATAATGTATTTATGCTCTTAAACTATTTAACTATAAATTGCATTTGTTTTTATGTAAAAATGAATCATTATTTGCAGACTGAAAGAACAAAATGCAAAGAAATGACTTTTACAAATAACACCCTTTACATAAAACATAAAGACACCCTTTAATAAGTCATATGCATGTCAAAACCACAATGACAAGGCATCAATTGTATTTACAAGTATAAAATCACATAATTTAAGTATATAATAATTAAAAAAATTAATTTATCCTTATAATAATTTTACATAGCTAATTTTATATTTAACATAAAAATTTATTAAAACAAAAAATAATTTTAAAATTATTTGTGATGCTTAATTTTAATGTGTCCAATATTGAAAATGCCAACGCAGCATACACAATGCGCGCGCTCTCATTTTCTAATAGATTTAAAAGATTCTAAATATCGTTAGTTATATTTCTTTCAAAATCCCACGTTTATGACTGGAAAATATTTATTATATATTTAAAGCAGAACACAATCTCAAGAGCCCTAATCCAATAATTTTAACTTTCAAAATCTTGCGTCATAATATCTGATTCAATATGTAGTCATATAATAAAGTTCAATATGTATTCTGGTGTCTAAATACATGAATAGGAAGATTAATAGATCAAAACAAAATTTGGTTAAAAAGTAATTTAATGTATGAGATAAAATTATTTGTTTAAAGAGGTTATGTACCTTCATATTTAAGCGCGTCAAATAATGAGTGACATAAAATTAATAAATCGAAAACGAGTATGAAATTTTCATTGGAAGCTTTTTTAATTTCCATTATACATATAAATCTTTGAAAAAAAAAACCGATTTAGAAAAGAAAAATTAATTTTTCTATTTTTTCAAATTTACTTTTTCGTTTTTTTGAGATTAAATTGTTTATAACTTTTTAATTAATTAACTTTTCAACTCAAAACTTTTTTTACAATAATTGTGATGATATTTATCGAATTTACATAAAGGTAGAAAAACTAAGATTATAATAATTATACAAACAAGCCTGCAAACAAGCCTTCAAGACAAGCCTGCATACAGATCTCCAAAGTAGAGAATATGCAGTGTCTTGGCCTGTAATAAAAAAATAATTTCTGCTCGATAAGACCAACAGAGTCATTTTCTATTGAAAATTTTGAAAGAGCAATAGAGTCTTTTCTTATTCAATAATTATACAGTTATAGCTAATTAAATTTCGGGTGGGGTCTCATAGACACCTTCACGGTAGCTACTGGTTAAGTCCAAAATCAGATTAAACCTTGCACGAAAATTTTAGTTTAAACATGTACTTTAAATTTACCGAGAAACCTATACTTTATTCCAGGTATAAGAAAGTCGTAACCGAAACGGTTCAATAGTACATTGTATATAATAATATACTAATTTACAGTTTCCATGAGGGTTTCTAAGGAGCCTATTTCTAAGAAGCTCAATGCCGGGTTTGTAACTACCTGATAGACTATGTAACTCTTTCGTGTACATGGTTTTGCGTAAAGGGCTTAGCCTATACAAGCTAGCAGTTTAACCGATATAAGTCAGTTCATTCTAAATTCTTATATTGAATTTTTTATTCAAGCAGACAGTTATTATGGACTCGCAATTTGTAAAAATGTTCGAGCTGCAGGAGTCTGTATGTGCGCCTGTAACGGTGCGTATAGAGCGACTGAAGGAAAATGCCGTGCTCGCAATAAAGAAGAACGTGGAGATCATAAGAAATCGACAACGGAAACTTATAAGCCACAGGAAGAAATTGGCTGTGATGAAGCTTAGACGTGACGTGAAAGGCCGTTTTCAGCCTAAAATACCGGCCACTCCTTCCGTGAAGAAGTCGTCACCAGTTGGTATTAAAATGGAGCCCATGACGTGTGACTTTGGCACTCCAAATGTCGAGGGATCTTCTGATGTTGAATACATACACCTGCTGCCCAGATTGCCAGAGCCACTACTTTCGGAGGATAATGATACAATAATCTTATTTATCATCGCAGCGTTCACAATATTATAATAAATTGCAAATATTAAATAAATGTATTATATTTTTGTACATATTAAAATAAATGAACTGTATTTGTAATTAAAACTTTTTATATTATTTACCAAAATCAACCTTATTACTTTTTTGTCTATGTAAAAAATTATATGAATTTTCTATATTTGTTTGTTATGTACATTTTGAATATTTAGAGATCTTAATGTTTCTACAATTATTTGTATTCTAATAATTAAATCAAACCGTAAATTGAAAAATTTTATGTTTATTTAATATAGTTTAAGCAAAATATTGAAGTTACAATTGAATCATTTAGAATCATTGTATAATCATAAAAAAGTTGTATTAATATGTTGGTATATTCGTTTAGATTAGTCTTTTGTTTAAGTATTTTAACTAGGAGACTGTCAGAGGTTTCCAAAACAATATTTCATGACGCTGAAAAAATATTTGCTGACATCTAGAAATTAAGTGTAGCACTCTTAGTCTAATGGGCCCTCATTCTTGAGATATCAAAGTAAATCTATGAATATTCATTGATTGTGGTTTAATTTTACGGATTCGTTTTCAGAGAAGTATAATAATAAATCACAAAGGTATATAAGGTAATTCTCAGGAACTTTCAACTTCAGTGTCTTTCGAGATAACCACCATTAAAATATAAATTACTTGTTTCTGAGATAATTAGAAATATATTTTGCCAAAATATAACATAAAAAGAATCTGTTTTGAAATTTAACCTTTTTATTGATATAAGGGTCTTGCTTTCAACTCGTCCAAAGTATATATAGTTTTAGTGGTTTTTAGGCTTGCTGATAGAAATTTTTTGATATTATTCTTCGTTAGCCATAGTAAGTAGAAAGCTCTATGGATATAAAGACCTAGGCCACAACCTGTACAATCTACGGATATGGATCATATGGTTTTTGGGACCGCTGATGACGAATCCGAAGTCGGAATTTCAAAATTACAATTCTGTAAACAATTTTGCAATAATTTGTTTAATCTACTTTAAACAATTTTGCAATAATTTTTTAAAAATATTTTAAATAATATATAGGGTAGAGGTACTAGTAGTCGGCCACCCCCCAGTTGTCGGCCTATTGGCCTACTTTGGCTATTTTCTTTTAAAAAGTAAACCCGTAGACAAAATATCGCTAGATTAATAATTTTTTAATGATCTATGCTATTTAAACATTTAATTCTGACGTTAAAACAGTTTAAGAACCATTAAATAATAATTTTTTTTCGATATATCTTTGTCGATATGTGCTTATAGGTGGCCGACAACTAGAATTTTTTTAATTTTTGACGAATTTTAGTTGTCGGCCGGGCCTGGTCGATAACCCATGTCCAAAGCCACTTTTAATTGTAATAATTTTTACGATTAATTAATATTTAATTTAATTCATTTAATATTTATTTAATCTTCTATAGCTGAACTTAAATCATAGAACTATTAAAAATAATAAACAATGTTTTTAAAGCGGGATGTATTGCCTTAAATTATCCTGGTCGACTACTAGCGATCAAGCAGCCGAGTACTAGATTCTGGTGGTCGACTGCTAGCGCTTTCGTCATATTTTATTAAAACACATATTATAATAATCCTGTAGATATTTTAAGCAAAAATAAACATTTTATCAAAAACTACAATACATTTAAAGTGTAAGAGAACCGATAATTTATAAACAAAGATGTTTCTGAATTTTTTGAAATAGCTTGAATACAAGTTTTTCCTTAGATGTCCGAGAACTAGTGCCTCTACCCTAGTTGTTTATATTTGGTAAAGGGTCAAAGGTCGTTAAACTCACTGAATCACTCTAAATGGAAGCTTGCATATTTCTCATTGGATGGGATTAAAAATTTTAAAGTTTAAACTACAAATTTTTATGTCATAAATATGGGAATATGAAAACAAATATAATTAACCAAAGTTATAATCTTGTAAGCCAAATAATCTTGGTTTTTTTTCAATTTAATCATAAACTATAGCTGTAAAATATTCAAAATATCGTTAGTTATATTTTTTTCAAATTCCTACATTTATGACTTAAAAATATTTATTATATATTTAAAACAGAATACAATCTCAAGAGCCCTAATCCAATAATTTTCGCATAAAAAGACAAACAGATCATTAACTATTGAAGGGAACCTAATAGCTTTGCATTAAATACGTTTTTTTTTTGTTATATTTTAGCAAAATATATTCAAATTTATCTAAACAACAAATAATTTACGATGTAGAATTTATTTCTACTTTAAAATGCAAATCTCAAAGGTTTGACATATTTTAGAAAGTAAACGGAGTATTTAAGTTTTAGTATAAATATAACAGGATGCATAAACGATAAATTTGGAATGACACTAAAGTTAAAAGCCTTGAGGTTTGTTCATCCAAGATGTGTTATTTTTAGAGTAACAAGGCATAGTGGCATCGATTTCCTCCTTTTACACCGCGATTAACTCGAAATAGTCGAAATAGACAGCTACAGAAGGCGAGAAAAAGATGAATGTGGGGTGAGGGAGAAAAGAGAGTGAGAGAGTAAGAGAGAGAGAAGGGAGATAGAGCGAGAGAGGGAGAGAGAGAGAGAGAGAGAGAGAGAGAGCGACGCATCGATGGTTCAATATTGACTGAACGACGAAGTGAGGTAGCGCGCGGCTGGATTCGCCTTATCAATATTTGCCAAATTTTCTACCGTCCCACGCAATCTCTCTCTCTCTCTGTCTCTCTGTCTCTCTCTCACTCTCTCTTTGTCTCTGTCTTTGTCTCTTTCTCTCTCTCTCTCTCTCTCTCTCTCTCTCTCTCTCTCTATCTCTATATCTCTCTCTCTCTCTACATAAAAAGTATGAATGTAAAAAATGTATATATATCTCGCTCTCCCTGAAACTCCGAGTCGGAGAAGTTGATAAGAAATTAGGGGACGTCATCGTACAGCCCGAGGAATCTTTTTCTTCCCTTTTTCTCCGCGGGCTTCATTTTTTTGCGATCTCCTTGTTTTATATATGCCATCTCGTTTTTGCCGTTGGCTATATATGCGGTTGGAAATTCGAAGAGAGCGATTGGCAATAAGTGTGTATTTGCCATCCTCGTTCTCTTTTAGCGATAACCCGCGTGCGTATGTTTAGTCCGTATAGGTACGTAATACGGTTTACAGCCGATGGGGTTGCGCTCCTGATTCGTCAAGTAGCGTTGGCTCGATTTTGTCAGACGTGCACCCGCGCGAAGCTGAACGTGTATACATATATATACAGACTCTTTCGGTGCGGAAATTTTATGTCGATCATATATAGGTGGAAAGTCAGTTTATTTATTTTGTATTTCTGGAGATTTTTCTTTGGTACATTTTTTGAGGAATATAAGGTGTGATTGTCGATTTGTTTAGATTTTATTTTATCTTTCGATTTTTATGTAACTTACTTTTCTATTACAGTGAATTTTCTGCTTTTAAAATTCTATAAATCAATGGATTACATATTTAAGTTTAGAAGAACTTCAAACGTATTAAATATTTTTATACCATATACAGTATGCTCAAAGAGCAGCCTAAATCGTTTCGCTCTTTAGTATTCGATTATCAGAGCGTCGGCATTGGCCCTTAAAGTAAATGCGTAAAGTTTTATAATATACCGCATGTCAACAACTTTAAATAGTGATACTTTTCAGAACTTAGAAGCAACCTAAATCTTAGGCTGTTAGTCAAGAAAATGGATGACTCGGCATTTATTTTTTATCAAAAATTGAGCAATCACTCATATTATTAATTGATAAACTAATTAATTAACTCTCGACATAATCCCACAATACAGCACATTTTGAAACCGCTACCCGAGATTAGATGTCAGATCACAATTTTATAATAATAGAATTTAATTTTTTTTTTCATAAATGCCTTGAAACAGATTATCATATCACATTATTGTACTACTTAAAAAAATTTTCAAATTTTCCTTAAAATTCTAAGGTTTTGTGTAAAATGTTACCTCTAAACTAGAGTTAAAATTTTCTAAACCAAAAAATCCTATAGTGTACATTATAGGATTTTTTTCATACGTGCTGTGCTGCTGCAATAATAAAGATGTATTCTTAAGTACTGTTAAATTATTGTATTTTTAATTGTGCATTTTATTGTTAGAGCTTTAACTGCAGTCGTAAAGCAATTATTGCGCGTTAAATTAAACTAGAGTACCGGAAGCTTAATACAGTTTTCGCAGCGGGAAAACTAACGAGCCAGCCGAGAAGGCCGTAAAGAAGTATAAGTACATTTTTATTACGTGCAGAGTAAAGAATCGCGTTTCCCTCACCCCATATTTAATAATTATCTCGGACCCGACGAGCCCCGGCTATTTTCCTTCCTTAAGCACTACGCGCGTCCATCTTCAAGCCCGCGGGCTTTCTTCAATTCTTCACCGCGCACTATTTCACCTTCTTTTATTCTCGACTGTAATTCTCGCTCTCTATCGTTCTTTTCTCGCACCGAAAATTTCTCCTCTGTTCTTGTACGCATTCACTGCGAGTGCATTTTCTCGACCATCCAGAATAACTCGACCGCGAAATATTGTAGGATTATCGCCATTGAAAATGAAAATACCGCTGTGAACAATTCATACTTTATATATATGTATATAATAATAATATGCTTTAATATGCCAAGATTTAATTAAATAAAATGCTCGTATATAGGGCATTTATCCATTTTTTTAAATATACGGATTTACTATTATTTTATGTATTTTTATGATTTGAGTTTAATTTTGATATCTAATTAAGCATGGTTTAATGCAGCCAGTTTCATGATTGATAATTATTACCAAAGTGCTGAAGTAATAACATATCTTAAAAAAATTCTATTTTAATAACATATATTTTTAAGAATACTAATAAAATTACAAAGATTTATTTTAAATACATATACATTCAAATAGTTTACCATCAAAAACTTAAGCATTATTTTTGAATCGTAGTCTCAATTAGTAAATATTTATAATTCTATATTTCTGTATTCCTTTATTTGTTCATTTCAGGGAAAAACAGTGTTTACTAAATAATATTTGAAGAGTAAGAAAGAACGGTAAAGAAAAAGTTAAGCTTTAATGCTACTTAATCCTAAAAAATGTCCCTTCTGGAAAAATAAATAATTTATAACATGGTAACTAATAACTACCTATAATAATAATTATATATTATTAAAAATATTAATAAATTGACCAAGATTATTATAAATACATAATACATTAAAATTTTACTATTTCTCAGAGATATATTATCGATTCACTTCAGTCTCAGTTAATAGACATTCCATTTTAATTGTATATTCCGTCATTTAAATACTTACTTTATTTTCTACAATGTAGAGAAAAGCTTTTACCAAATAATACTTAGAGAGTAGCAAAAACGAGACAGAAATAAAGGAATCGCAGCGTTATGAAATCCTGAAAAATGTCTCCTCTGGAACAACAAACGACGTTTGAGACAGGGTCCCTAAAAAAATAGAAACGAAGAGCTCTGGCTACACCTAACGAAGATACACAACTGTCTTTCTTGAAGGCAAATGCGACTGGGATTTTGCGGCCCAGGGACACGTCAGTCTTTTTGTACACCAATAAGACGACTGCTGCCCGAATAAAAGGCGCGCTTCGTGCTTTAATGAAAGCATTATTTTACTCTTAATGAAATCTCCGAATGCAAAAGCGCAAATTTAAGTGATTATTAAACGTTTTAACGACGCCGATCAAGTTTGCTCGCAGCACTTTTTTTGTTTAAAAATTTTATCTTTTTTTAACAATTTACGAAATTTTGTATTTTTTGTAAACTTACATAAAATACTGTATTTCTTTGTTTAAACTCACGATACTGATATTTTTTTTGGATCTATTCTTTTCGGTATTCTAATTAAAATATTTTGAAATTAATTCATACGCTTTGAATCTCGACAGCTAAATGAAATAACTAGGTACATGGGAGTAATGGTGGAATTAAATTAACGGACTGAATTTATGAAATACCACGATACTTAACGAAATTATAAAGCTCATGAAAATTCAGAAGTGCATTTTAAATATTAGTAAATAATTTCTTGCGTATATGTGGGAGCATCAAATTATAATGAAGTGCTGAAACCTACACGAAAAGGAGTCAAGGATTCTTGTGAATGAATAAAAAAGAAAATCGTTCCACCCGGCATAAATTTTTGCTCTGCGCCGATTTGCAAAGCGAAATGTGTTCGCTGACCGAGTCAAGTGGTTTATTTGTCTTTGAGCGGGTGCGCGTACACTTTGCGCAACGCGAGAAACGAGGAAAAGCTCGCGAAAAATGAATCTGCGAGCACAGCCTCTGGCTCCGCAAGCCGTAAAAAAGTCTAATTTCTTGCTTAGTTCGCAGCATTTTGATGACGTTTAATTTCTCTCGTTTCTTGCGGTGGTGCACGTGAAGCAAAAATGGTTTTATTTGTACGCTATAATGCTCATAATTTCAGTAACGATAAAATAATTTCTTAGTTAAAATTTGCTAGCCAAATGTTGCTTAACTAGGAAATTTCGAATATTTTGCAAAGTTCAGCAAAATTTATAGCAAGGCTTGGCAAAATAAAGCAAAGTCGGGGAATGTTTAGCAAGAATAAGATTCTACAAAAAAATATCATGCTGACTCATGAGTTAATTGGACCATGTGGGATACCTTTTACAAATTTGCCGTGTCATTGTTAAATTTTGGTACACACTGCTGAAACTTGCATACTTCTTCTATAAATATCTTGTATAAATTTTAATACCTTGAAAAATCAACCTGACATATATTTATAAGAAATCATTGCTGCCAGACTCTACAAAATAATGTTTGAACTTGCTTGACCTTGTCAAATTTTATCGTACTTCTCAAACCGTCCAAAACAACCAGTTACGCAAAATTTGACAAAGTTTGTCAAGGTTTAGCAATGCTTGTCTACGCTAAGCACACTTTGATGAAGATCAGCAAAGTTCCCGAGACGAATTTTTTTTCACCACACACTTTTTTCGCGCATCACAAATAAAGGACAAGATCAATACAACAAAACCACGAACACACCCTGATTCCCTCGTTAGTTCGAAAAGATGATTTATCGCGATCCCACGGCCCCGGTACGTGCTCAATTCGAGATGACGCCTCCACGACGACAGATTAAAAAAAAATATATATATATATATATACGAAACAAGATAAAAGTTGTGTGCTCTTCCGATATCACGTATTTCGCCGGGCCGTCTTCCCTCCTCCCCGTTCGCAGACGCAGAAAACGACATTTAATCCCCCCCGAAAGATATCAAGCCCAGCCCCGCTCTCCCCGTCCGCTATCGTCGCGCACCTTTGGTTTCTCTCTTTCGTGTCTGGGAGTACGCGCGCGCGCGATTCCAACAACTGCGCCGACTTATACAGCCGCAAATCTTCCCTCGTACCGATATCTATACTCAATCTTGTCCCGATCTTCCGCGGTCTTACAAATCTTTTTTTGTTTCTGTTATTCTTTTCGTTTTTCTTTTTGCGTCTTTCTGCTTTTACTCTTCTCGTAATTCTCGGAGTGACATGCGCTTAATCCCTGTTATTCTGATTTTCTCTACTTGTGTATATCAAGTTAGTGTCTCTTCTACGTCTTCTTTAACTCTATAGTTCTGCGTTTCATCGTTTTTATCTTTATTTTTATCATTATGTTAGTAAAAAAATGGTACTTCTACTCCTGATTAAAGATCTGTATGTTTTTTACGCTAGAAAAATCTATTCGAATTAAATAAAGTAGACGAAGATGCTTCAATTTCAGCCTTTTTTCATACAAAAATATTAATCTGGGCCAAAGTTATACACTTACCAAGAAAGTTATAAAAGATATATAAATTCGAGAATTCTAACTATTTTACATACGGTAATCATTTATGCATTTTTATTAGACTAAGCGTGCTATACTTAATTTCTAGATGTCAGCAAATATTTTTTAAGCGTCATGAAATATCGTTTTCGAAACCTCTGACAGTCTCCTAGTTAAAATACTTAAACAAAAGACTAATCAAAACTAATATACCAACATATTAATACAACTGTTTTATGATTCTACAATGATTCTATATGATTCAATTGTAACTTTAATATTTTGCTTAAACTATTTTAAATAATCATTTTATTTTTCAAGTTACGATTTTTTTTTTTTTTTTTTTATTAATTTAAGCTTTATTAACCTCATACGAGGTTTTTTAGCATTACATAGATTAGATATACAGTCTGATTACAAAGTATAGCGTGTTTATGTATAACATTATAAGTTTAACTTACAGTTACAAAAGAATTTGTACAGAGTTTTGTATACAGAAGGCCGCGTATCAACAAGTATAGATGAGCTCTTATTAGGTAGGTAGATATGTAATTTACTGAGGTCGCTTACAAGGTTTTGTCGTTGTGTTTCATAAAGTGGGCATTGCCAAAGTATGTGATCGAGGTCTTGTATGTTTGTATTGCATGTACAGTTAGGATCACTAATTATGCTGATGCGAGCCAGAGATGCAGCGAGATTATAATGGTTAGCTCGACATCTGTTTATCATGACAATATTTGCCCGATTAAAATTACTTTTTTCAAACCAGGGTTTATTTTTTAGAGTGTAAAAATTTTGAAAATAGTCTACACCTTTTTTTTTGCCCATTTCAGTAATCATTTTTTCTGTATTGCATTTGGAAGTTTGTTTAAATTTCTGGCGTAAGTCAGAGAAAGGAATGTGGAAATCTTTACAATAAGGATTATTTGTAGCTGCTTTAGCAAGTTGGTCAGCCCGTTCATTTCCATTGATTCCTATATGTGCAGGGATCCAAACTAGCTTAACTTTAAAATGGTTGGTATTTTTTTTTGTAAATTCACAAATTTTTCTTTTGATTTCATAAATATAGTGATTTAATTTAATGTTAAGTTTTGAGGATTTTATTGTTTGTAATGCACTTAAGGAATCAGTGAAAACGATTACATTTGTGTTTGTGCAATTTGTAGCCAGGTCTAGTGCATCATTTAATGCAATGCATTCGGCTGTGAAAATTGACGCATTATTGTTAATACTTCTTTGAATAGAAGTGTTTAAGTCAAAAGAAAAGCAAGCTGCTCCTACTGATATACTCGTACCATTGATTGATTTGCTACCATCTGTAAAAATTGCAATCGCGTCATTTTTTTTAATGAATTTTTCAAGTAACCTATTTGGATCAGCCGTTTGTCGTAGAGTTTTTCCGAATTCAGTGTCTACTTCAAGGTTAGATATAACAATATCGTATTCTGTGAGATAGAGATTATAGTGTCGTTGAATTTTGATTTCATCTTTTAAGGTGTATATTTGATCAATACAGCATAGGAGCATTATTTTTTTCTTTCTTTTTTTAAATATGTGAAAAGAGCTATTTATAGCTTTATTTACAGGTAGACTTGAATTTGAAATTGTTTTGCATAAGTAGTTTAAGCATAAATTTTTAGTTCTTTCGTGTATAGATACAAGTTTTGATTCAGCAAGGAGGATATTGGTAGGGGTACTGATGCGATAGCCCAAAGCTAACCTTATGGCAGCATACTGTATCTTCTCAAGCGCATTAGTGAGCCTCTTTTTCACTGGTAAATATACAAAGCCGGCATAATCAATCAAAGATCTAACATACGATTTATATATAATAAGAAGCGTACTCGGGTCAGCACCCCACCAAACTCCTCTTACATATTTCATGATATTTAGTACATTTCTACATTTATTTACAGTTTTTTCTGTTTGTTGTTTAAAAGAAAGCTGATAATCGAAAAGAATTCCGAGATAACGAACAGTCTCTGCAGATTTGATACATGTATTGTCAATTTTTATTTCCATGCTGCCTGGCTTAATACCTAGATTATTGAAATGCATTAAGACTGTTTTGTGAGGGGCGAGCTCTAGTCCAATTTCTTCTAAATTTTGATTAATAATTTTAAGAGCTTTTTCCATAATTTTTTTGCATGATTTAAGAGATTTCTTTTTAATAAGCAGCTTGATGTCATCAGCGTATTTAGACACAATTATACTTTTGGGTAGATTTTTTAATATTTCTGATATGTATAAATTGAAAAGAAGGGGACTGAGAGCTCCCCCTTGTGGAACGCCTTTGTAGATGGTTCTATAAGTATTTTCGGTAAATTGTGTATATATGTGTCTTTCGTAGTTTAGAAATTTGACTAGTTTTATGATTTCAAGGGGGCAGTTAAACTTAGCTAGTATGTCGAGTAAAATCTCACACTTCACATTATCGTAAGCACTGGTAATATCTAAGAAGGACGCCAATATGTGTTGTTTTTGTTTAAAGCCTTCATTGATTTTAAGGGTTAATTGGACTAGGTTATCGACACAGGATTGACCTTTACGAAAACCTGATTGTGACGCGGGTAAAAGATTGTTTTTTTCGAGCCACCATTGTAGACGATTTTTTACGAGGATTTCAAAGAGCTTGCAGGAACATGAGGTAAGACTAATGGGGCGATAGTTTTCCCCATCAGGCTTTTTAATAAAATGCACATAAGAGTTTTTCCAATCTAGGGGGTAGTCACCTGTGCCGTACATCTCGTTAAAAATGTCTAATAGAATAAGTCTATAATTCATTGGCAGATTTTTGAGTATTTGATAATCGACACCATCAAGGCCGGGGGAAGAGCTAGTTTTTCTTGAATCTAGGGCGATATTGAGTTCGGAAAATTGAAAATGACCGCTGAGAAAATCGTTGATAGTGCACTTAGGAAGCCAATTGGGGTCTGATGGGGCCCAGGAAGGGCTAAGTTTATCAAGTGCAATATTTAGTTTAGTTTGATTTTGTTGGTTTGTAGAATTGTGAGATTTTACTTTGACATATTTATTTTTTAAAATTTTCATTGTATTCCAAACATAAGTGCTATTTGTCTTGAAGTTTATTGTTTCAGTAAAGTCTATAAAACTTTCTTTCTTTTTCTTTTTAAAAATTCTTTTTGCAGTTGCTACTTGTTTTTTGTAAATAATAAAATCATCTAGTTTTTTAGAGTACTGCCATTTTTTAAAAGCTGCTTTTCTTATACTAGAAATTTTATCGCATTCCTGATCCCACCATTTGACAGGATTTTTGTATTTAAAGTTTTTCTTGCAATTTATTTTTTTCGGAGTATTAGATATAACAGCTGATTTAACTATTTCTATGAAAAATTGATATTTAATACTAGGCCTTGAATTGCAAAAAGTGGATTCAAAAAATTGAAAATACTTGTTTTTTAACGTATTTGAAAAATTTTCCCAGTTTGTTCTTTTAGATTTGAGTTTAAAGGTTTTTTTAATATAGGAATTTCTAGTGACATTAAGTAAGATAGATATTGGAAAATGATCTGATCCGAATGTTTCATCGTACATTGATGTATCGATTTTATCTGATAAATTTATAGTTGAAAGAACTAGATCAATGTTGGATTTTTTTGCTGTTTGAGGATCAATTCTAGTGAGAGAGTTACAGTTGTGTATATGTAGATCTTTTTTTTCTATAGAGTTTAATAATCTTTTACCATTGGCGTCGCTATTTGTGCAATTCCATAGTGTATGATGTGCATTGAAGTCCCCAAGTAGAATGCTGTGTGAGTCAAGGTCAATGTGGTGAACAAGCTTGTCCCATTCTTCTTGATTTGGTGTAGTCCCCGGAGTTCTATAGCAGGCGTAGATATTGGTTTCTGGTTGTATATTGTTAATTTTGATACCGAATATTTCAAAGTTATCTATGGAGCCATCTTTTGTATTAATTACAGAAATATCTAGGTAATTTTTAACTAAAAATAGAATTCCGCCCCCTCTTGTTTCTATTCGATCTTTGCGTAACGTTTTGAAGCCCGGAAATGAAAAATCTTTGTTGTAAGGGTTGTCAGGTGATAGCCACGTTTCAACACATATAAAAATATCAATAGACTGCAGTAGTTTAGGTAGGTCGTGCTTGCGTTGTGTAATACTTCTGGCGTTCCAAAAAAGAAGCTTTAAGTCTTTCTGATATGTAGTGATTGTAGCCATTATTATTTTTGGACAGTTTATTGTTTTGTTTCTGAACTTTCTGAGTCGATCTTACTGTTGATAGTCGTCGTTGTTATCAAAATCTGTTTCCATTTCTGATACGTCAGTTGAAGAAGTTTCAATATCAGATTTTGCTAGTTTATTCTTTAGTCTTGTAAGTTTCGATTTGGCAGTTCTATTATTGACTAGAGAGTGGGCTTTGTCAATTACTTTTATTAGTATAGAGACATCGTTTACAATTTTATTGGCTTTAGCAGTAATATCACCCTTATTATGACTTTCTTTTATAAGATCTAAAAATTGGTCATATCCAAATGGCAATTTATTTGTAGCGTCTTTAAAAATATCAACTGCTGGAGACATGGATTCTTCTAAGGCTTGCATACGTTCTTTTTTAATTTTTTCACAATCGGCTTGTTTAGATGCGTCTCCATTAGTTTTGCGTTTTTTCGAACTTTTCCTTTGCTGTCCTAATCTTAATAGCAATTTCGGAGTGACAAATTCATCGGTTTTTTCGTTGGGATTATCTTGAATTTCAGGTACCATTTCAAGAGCGTTTAATTCGGAGGTAGTATCGTGCAGTGATTCACCGCTTGTGGTAGATAGCGGTCTTTTCGCACTATTATGACTAGTAATGTGCTGTTGTGTAGGTTGATTACCTATGGGCTGCTTTTGACTGGAAGTGATGCCGATATTTACATCTTGCGAAGAAGTTTCAGTGTTTATTGGACACAGCTTAGCGATGTGGCCCGATTGCTTACACAGAAAGCAGGAAGTAGACTCTGTAGTTAGATAGGTCCAATATGTCGTGTTATCGAAAGTTATTTGCAGCGTTTCAGGAAGCAACCTTTCGTCTTCCTCTTTGATATAAAATTGCCTACGTAGTGATAATATGTGAGATCGGCCAGGTTTATGGGTACTTGCGCGTAAGTCGCTTATATTAGACGTTATGTTAATGCCTTTTCGCTTTAGAATATCTGAGATAACTACATCAGGAATAGAAGGTTGTACATTTGATATTACAACTCTTTTATTGTTGTTAATGTACGGTTTTATGTTCAAAACGTAACTTTTAACTGTAATTGTTTTGTTTTTTAATTCTTGCACCAGTTCTTTATTTGCGACATATACAATGACTCTACTTCCAGAAATTTTTGATATGTACCTTACGTTGCGTACGCTAGTGATTTCCTCCAAACCATCGAGGTAGTCGTCGTTTGTTAAACCTTCGATTGAATCTATGATTATAGCATCTTCTTTGGTTGGTCGAGTTTTAGTTGCAGTGACTTTGGCGTATGATAGCTGGGTGGAGGTAGTTGGAACATCCTTTTCTTGGTTATTTTTAGGCTCTAACTGATTTCCTTTGGAGAGATACATTTTAGCAAGCTGCGGCTGTTGCAGTTTTTACAAAACTGCAGCAGCCAGTGCAGCGATAAATACTGATATAAAAGCACTATTCACAAGGCACTCGCGTTTCCGCAGTTACTACCACGTGTGGAACACAATACTGTATAATATTTGTGTTTACAAAGCTACGGAGCAAGAGTAGACACGTCTGCTCGCAACCAGTGATGGTTGACGAATGAAGTTACGATTTGATTTAATTTTTAGAATAAATATAATTGTATAAAAATTAACATTTGTAAGTATTAAAAATGTACATAACAAATAAATATGGAAAATTCATATAATTTTTTACATGAACAAAAAAAAGTAATTTAGTTGATATTGGTAAATAGTAAAAAAAGTCTCAATTACAAATACAGTTAATTTATTATAATATGTACAAAAATATAATACATTTATTTATTATTTACATTTATTATAATGTTGTAAACGCTGAGATGATAAATTAGATTATTATATCATTATCCTCAGTATTCTCAGGAGATTCCTCGAGATTTGGAGTGCCAAAGTCACATGTCATGGGCTTCATTTTAATCACGACTAGTGACGACTTCTTCATGGAGGGAGTGGCCGGTGTTTTAGGCTGAAAACGGCCTATGACGTCACGCCTACGCTTCGTCACAGCCAATTACTTCCTGTGGCTTATAAGTTTCCGTTGTCTCTTTCTTATGATTTCCATGCTCTTCCTTCAGTCGCTCTATACGCACCGTTACAGACACACATAGAGACTCCTGCAGCTCGAACATTTTTACGAATTGCGCGTCCATAGTAACTGTCTGCTTGAATAGAAAATTCAATGTAAGAATTTAGAATGAAGTGACTTTTGAACTTTTGTGAAATTGTAAGTAAGAACTTAATTTAATAATCCGTCATAATTTGCGGATTATTTTATGTACCGATTAAGGATGCCGCATGAAAAGAATGATTAGTAAATATTGTTCAACTATCAAGTAGAATCTGTTTAAAAAGTTTAGCTGGACTGGCTGAGTTGAATTTAATACAGTTGAGTAAACTTTCAATGTTACTTAACTGATTGAGTAATATAGTACATTCTAAGCAGATTTTACTCATCTATAACTCAGTAAAATTTTCTTGACTGAACTAAGTAGATTTTATTAACTCAAATTTAAAAAGAAAGTATTTTTCAAAAGTTAATATATTATCAATCTACAGGCATAGTGCGTTTCTTACACATAAGAATTGTACACGTAATTATTGTGCACAATTTAGCATTGGTCAAATATATCTATATATAATTTGACGAATGCTAAATTGTGTACAATAATTCCTTGTATAATTCTTATGTGTAAGAAACGCGTTATGCCATACTACACATAAGCGTCTTTCAGAAAATGCTTCTATGATGCCCTAAATAATTGTTTTCGAGATCCTACAACAATTTATAGAATGTAAAATAACTCTACAACGATTTCGAACGTGAATTTAGAATTACAATCACCCATATTAAAATCCAGCGCGAGATATCAAATCTAGAAAGATATATCAAATTTTCGATTTCTAATTTCGATATTTTGATATACAAAAAAATGTTGACTGTGTTGGAAGATAACCTCGACGCACGGAGCGCGCCATCAGCTTAGCTAGTCTCGAATGAAAACGGAAGATGGAACAAAGCTCCGAGGGAAATAATAGCAGATGAAATTCATTGTATATATGCATGGTTGCTACGCCATGCGAAAATTATACATTTCTTATGGCACCATTTAATAATTATTAGACTTCTTCTCTCCATGCATATATGTATCATTTTGTCATTTAGTTTATGATTGTCAAAATATTCCGTGATGCGTTTACTTTTTATTTACACAGTAAATTCTCGATTTCAGAATTACTTGCTAATCTTAAAACGTGATTCAGAATTAAATTTACGGCGGTAAAGTATTTCACTTATTTTATATTTGAATTTAAATTGCATTTTAGATTTATACTGATTGACATTTTTAGAAGTTTAAATAAGAGTGATAATAAAATCAGCTACTGCACTCGTAAATTTTCAAAATTTACTGAAATAATCCCAAATTCTCCAACTACGGTTTTCTCCATAAAAAATATCACTGTAACAGATCTCGGTACCCATATCCGACTGGAAATAAAAATACGAAAAATTTGATGGAGAATGTATATGTTCATAAATTTGCATTGCAGTCTAAAAAGATTATCCATGTTTCGCCTGTTCTTTATGATGCAATCAGTTCGATTTTCTTTTAATTCGCTTTTTCACGCATGTAAAAGAGTTATTTTCATCACACAATACTGAATTGCAGTCACTTGAATCTTTTTTATTCTCTAAATTATTGTTTCAATATCTTTCAAGTTAGCTTATTGCAAATATATAAATTATTGAAAGTCACTTTATTTTACAATCATACAGATTTTACCATTTAAGTCTAAAAGAATAAAATTATTATTATTTACGTAACGTTAAAAATTTACCTCCTCCTTTTCAATTTCAAACTTTTTTGACAGTAATTGTAATGATATTTATCGAATTTACCTAAAGGTTCAAAATCTAAGATTAGAATAATTATAAAGTTATAGCTAATTGAATTTCGGGTCGGATCTCACAGACACCTTCACGTTAGCTAAGGGTTAAGTCCAAAATCAGACCAAACCTTGCACGAAAACTCTAGTTTAAACATGTACTTTAAATTTACCGAGAAACCTATAATCGGTTCCGGGTATAAGGAAGTCGTAACCGAAATAGTTCAATACTACATTGTATATTAGTACATTACGATACGTGTGACCTAAGTAGTCCTTTACAGTACGGCGTGTATTAGCGCCCGAACGTAGTGAGGGCGCTAAACACCGTACTATGAAGGACGAATATTGACACGAGTATCGTATACTATTTTATAGCACTGCTTGACTAAATCCGCTGTCATGCAAGTGCGGATTTGGGCCACACAGTGCTATAAAATAATATAGTAATTTACTGTGTCCATAAGGGTTTTTAAGAAGCCTATTTCTAAGAAGCTCAAAGCTGGCTTTGTAGCTATCTGAAAGACTATGTAATTCTTCCGTGTACATGGTTTTGCGTAAAGGGCTTATCCTATATAAGCTAGCAGTTTAACCGATGTAAGTCAGTTCATTCTAAATTCTTACACTGAATTTTGTATTCAAGCAGACAGTTACTATGGACGCGCAATTTGTAAAAATGTTCGAGCTGCAGGAGTCTGTATGTGCGTCTGTAACGGTGCGTATAGAACGACTGAAGGAAGATACCGTGTTCGCGATAAAGAAGAACGTGGAAATCATAAGAAATCTACGACGGAAACTTATAAGCCACAGGAAGACATTGGCTGTGATGAAGCTTAGGCGTGAGGACGAAGTGGTAACCAGTTGTGATTAAAATGGAGCCCATGACGTGTGACTTTGGCACTCCGAATGTCGAGGAATCTTCTGATTTCGAATACTTACCTCTGCTGCCCAGATTGCCAGAGGCACTACTTTCGGAGGATAATGATATAATAATCTAATTTATCACATTTATTTTGACTCTATCGGTCTCTAGGAGCACATATCTCTTATAATTTTGTACTTATCTCATTCTCTCTAATGGAGAGGTGATGAAAATATCATCTCTTCCATCTCCATAGTAGATCTTTTTGAGAAGGCAAATAGTACATTTAAAATCTACGAAACTTTATTTGCGAAAATAAGGTTTCTTAAAACAAATATAAAATTAAATGTGTTTCGCCCCGTACTGCCTACTGGACTGATCAGGAAGACATGTAGGCAGCACTATCTTCGACACAATATAATAAATTTCTTGAAGAGTATATATGAAAATTAATCGTAAAATTTACTAGTGGGAACAAAATACTAGTTCCCATCTAGCGGCAAAGAGAGAACACATACAAATTGATTGGCAAATTAAGACCACAATACCATTCTATATTAAATAAAATGATGAATTTATCGCTCGTATTAAGTATATAATCATCTATTTTGACTCTATCGGTATCTACGAGCATATTTCTCTTATAATTTTGTACCTATCTCATTCTCTCTAATGGAGAGGTGATGAAAATATCATCTCTTCCATCTCCATAGTAGAAGTTTTTGAGAAGGCAAATGTAATCATTAAGAGAGAAATGTTTTACATTACAAAGTATATTTAAAATCTACGAAATTTAATTTGCGAAAATAAGGTTTCTTAAAGCAAATATAAAATTAAATGTGTTTCGCCCCGTACTGCCTACTGGGTTCGTCAGGAAGGTCTTCCTATAGAGATGATATTTTAAAGTATTTCCTTCTTATTGATTACATTTGCCTTCTCAAAAAGTTCTACTATGGAGATGGAAGAGATGATATTTTCATCACCTCTCCATTAGAAAGAATGAGATAAGTATACAATTATAAGAGAAATGTGCTCGTAGAGACCGATAGAGTCAAAATAAATGAAATCTCTACTTAATACGAGCGATAAATTCATCATTTTATTTAATCTAATTTATTATTTCAGCGTTCACAACATTTTAATAAATGTAAATAATAAATAAAGGTATTATATTTTTGTAAATATTAAAATAAATTAACTGTATTTGTAATTGAAACTTTTCTTATGATTTACCAAAATCAACTTTATTACTTTTTTGTTCATGTAAAAAATTATATGAATTTTCTGTATTTGTTTGTTATGTACAGTTTTAATACTTACAAGTGTTAATGTTTCTATAATTATTTTTATTCTAAAAATCACATCAAATCGTAACTTGAACAATAAAATGTTAATTTGAAATAGTTTAAGTAAAATATTAAAGTTACAATTGATTCAATTAAAATCATTGTATTAAAGCCAAATATCGGTTTCCAAACTTCTAATACTCTTCTAGTAAGTATAGAATAATAGATTAATAACTAATAACTGAATATAATAACTAATAACTTAATACACAATTATGGTATATTAAGTTATTTATGACAAAAATAAATAATGGAATCAAATCATTATAAAAAGTATTGTAGATATTCAACATAAACTTTTATAAAATTTAAAGCAATTACTTATTGCACTACGGTTTTGCACAACTCAATTATTACATAATTTTAAGTTCGATCTAATAATAGGCTATTAAGCAAAGTTTACTTGTTATTTATTGGTATTATATGAATCTAAATATATTCCTACTGTAAAAAAAGTAATTATCTAAACCTCCAAAGTAAGTTCTAACGTTAGAGCTTGCACATAATTTCACAAAATTAAAAGTAATAACTTTAATCTATACAAAAATTTAAAAAAGAAATTGTATAATACAAAGTTAATATTTATTTAAAATACAACTTTTGGGAGTCGGCGCTAGAGTAGTCTTGTATAGTAATTTGCAGAAAATGTTGACGTCAACTCCAAAATGTTCTTTTTATGTCTGATCAAGCACAACTCCTCAACGGATGAATCGACTTCGATAGTTCTTTATTTATTTGATAGAGTATGTTCCACTTGTAGTACTATACAAATTTCCACTCAATATGGGGACAATACTATCAATACTGACTAATTAACCCTTTAACGTGAACAACGCTCGAAATCGTATAATTGTGATCTGCGTTGATGTTAGTAAATCATGGTTTCTACTTGATTTGCTTAAACGCTGAATTAAAATATTAATAATTTCACTTTTCATGTATACACAGTAACGTATGATCAATTATTTAAGTGCTTTTTCAGCTTAGAAAATAAAAGATTAGGCGGGCAATCGAACAAAATATATTTTAAAACGTTACTACTACTACTAATGCATGATTCACGTTAAAGGGTTAAACAGTTTCTGACATAAATGTTTCCGTCACTGTTTCGTGAATATGGTTTAAATAGGCTATAATTTTGGTCACATTTTTATTTTCAAATCACCACATTGGCTGTATAATTATATGTATTATGAACACAATAAATCCTTAAAAACCCCAATTCGATCTTATTGGCTCTGAGAACCTTGCGGTAGGTAAAGGAATATAAAGACTTTCATTATAGCCAATCAAAGAGACCTGAAATTTTTTTTTTTAATTTTCCGTTTTATTTTGATAAAATATTCAAATTTACCGTTAGAAATAGATAATATATGATGGCAAAACTCACTTATACTTTAAAACGTATTAACAATTAATTTAAAATTTAAATTTGTGTCTGTCCCCTTAAATTTCGTAAAAGATTCATGTATTCTCCATCATTATTTTTAATTATTAATAACTTTACTCCAAATTAATATTTTTAAATGAACCAAAGCTTAAAATAAATCTCTTTCTGCCTATTATTAATTAATCTAGAAATGTATACTATTTTCTCTTGTAATGATGTTGCAGAGCCGTATTTTATAAAATTTTACTGATATTTATAACAATCATGTAAATAATAATAAATATTACAAAGTAGAATAGGACTTTTTCATAACCCAATAGTAATTTTAAAAATAATATTTTAGAAAAATATTATTTTGAGTAACCATAGTCTTGTTCTGGAGGTATGATATGAGTTTAACAATAACTTCCACAAAAACAACAAGAAAGACCAGAATGTAGCTCTATCCCACTCTATTCAATTACGCCCTGCGCAATATAAAGCAATACTTCCAATTCTCGCGAATCGACGTTTTCATAAGGTAGAACAAACCATAATCCGTCAATTAAAAACAACTGTTACCCATCCGACACCTCCGTCCGCTTATTATTTTCAGCTCATCACATCCCTTATCAATTTCCTCGATCTTCGCCGTGCGCTTTCTCGCCTCCTCTCCCTGTCTTCTCCACCACACATACCGATGCTCATCAATTCGCTCTCGCGCCCCGCAATTTCGTATATCACGTCTTAGCGCGGATTACCGCTCTACGCCGTGACGACTGCGGGGTCCAGTATAATAGTCGCTCGATTTCGCGCGGACAGACAGACATTCCACCGACTTGATGTAGACGATAATCTCGTCTCTCGGGGAATTTCTAGCTTTCTCTCTCTCTCTCTCTCCGAGAGGCCAGTGCTCGAATAATAGACGCGTGTGCTTCTGACTCGAAGGGACAAAGAACGCGCTGGCTGCTGCTCCTGGTCGCGTATATATACTTTTATGGTGACGGCGTAGTGGCGCGCGTGAATTATTCATGAGTCATAAATGACTGCCGATGGATATATAGTGGGGCGGGGTAGGAAAGTGTCTGGGGCTGAAACTTTCCTAATTCTTTCATGATTACTGTGGGACGCCCGTCGTATGCTTCACTCTCGGCTTTGGTTCGCTACGCCGTATTTTATCGTCGTCGTGGAATTACGCTCAAAGCGATTGGCATCTTGGACAGTTTTATTAAGGGTGGATTAATACTCGGGTGAGTTTTAGCTTTTGGATCGTGACGGTTGGGGCATTGCTTTTGGGCTTTTAAAGTTTTAGAGGTATAGAGTTCTTGGCCTTACAGTCAAGATTAAGGATTTTAACACGGTAATACGTCGATAAAATTAAGTGGAATAATATCCCACCTTCGGAACAAGACTATGACAACTCAAAATTCTATATTTTTGTAAAACCAAGCAAGTTACGTCAATTTTTCATCAAATAAAAATGTTGTATATGCATTGTATAACTGTATTATAGTTTCTCAACCTTTCTAATGCCTTTTTACACTAAAGGATTATTATCTTCTCTGATTAACGTTAGTAGAAAAATATACTTTATTCAATGATACTGGTTATTTAAATTTATAAAGAGTATGAAAGACTTTTCTTGCTCTTAAACTAAGTAAAATTTAATACTCTCGAATTAAGTAAATTTTAAAAAATAACGTGGTAAAAATTTGGTTTGAGCATTGTTGTACATATTACAATTGAAATAATTTAAAAAATAACAGTCCTTGAAAGTTTTACATGCATTGTTTCTTTCTACGCCTTGCTTTGTCGTTTCGACACGCCATATTGAATCTTATGAGAAACTATAACAATTGTGTTGTATTTAAAGTAAAACTTATTTAATAAACTCATTCATTAATTTTGAAAGAACCTTTAATTGAATGTAGCAAATATGCTATAATGGGACATACAGGGTTAAAACAATATAATATATTAATTAGGGGCCTACGGCGGCTCAGTCGATAGAGTGTCGGATTCCCACGCCGGTGACCCGGGTTCGAATCCTAGTCTCTGCCAATTGATACAAGCACCTCTGTAAAATATTACATGTGCTTTGTTTACAAACACACCGCAGACCCCCGTCGTCGATTAGCACCACATGGGAGCACAAACATGGCGACGTAAATTAAAAAAAAAAATAATATATTAATTAGATTAAATTCTGCATTTATCGAAATTGTAGTTTTCATGACCCTATCAGAATTATTGATTTTTTTTAATTTCCCCTAGAATTTTTGTTTTTAATTTTTTAATTATATGTAATCTTTAACAACTTTCTTTAATTTTAATCAAATAAATATCTTATATACTATATCGATGTTTTAACGTAATCCATGCGAGATCAACAGAATATTCATACTTTTGATAAACGCAAAATATTGTCTAATTAATAAATTATACCTTTTTTAAATATTTTATTACCTTGTTTTTTTACATAAGACTTGGAACGTCTATATCTTTTCACGATCACCTATACATATGACTTTTGAAAGGTACGCGTGAATATGAAAAGATAAATATATGAGTATGAAAAGATAAATATATGAGTATGAAAATATAAATATATTTCAATGTGCAATTTCATTATACGTAGTAAATCTGAAGATCTCTGACATATGAAACATAATATAAGTTATTGACAATTTATGATGGAGATAAAAATTCTAGCTGCAAAGACTTATTATGCATATTTGGCCATGTAATTTTGAAGCTATACATATTGTTGTGTATATTTTTTATAATGATCAACTAAATAGTATGTCTATCATTTCTTATTTATATCAATTGTATTCTGGAAATAAAATTCTAAAGCTGTATTATTTCGAATTCAACGGACGTACCAGCATTTGTATAATCTTCTCAATTTATACGTGTTTAGGCTACTACGTATATTTACTGGAGAACGTTCAAAACTATGTACTTGTAAGTTCATGAAGATAATTTATCACATGATACTTATAAAAAGATTTTAAGCTGTTAAAGTAGTTAAGCGAGAAAGTTTTAGGGATTCCTTCTAACTTCGTAAGCCAAATTGCATAATCATAGTGCTTTTCCTGTAAGAATGTCTGCAGAAGATTTTAATAAAACTTTTACTTACAAATTAGAATTTATTATTTCTAGATTTATTATAAAAATAAATATGTATAATTATAAATATAGCTATTTTATTATACATAAAAATTGATGTTTAATTAATTTACGATTGATTTGAAGATTACTCTTCTGCGCAAATAATATTGACCAATCCATTTAAAACTTCTTTGAAATCTTATTAGGATATAATATAAAAGTTATGTATTGATGTTAAAGAATAATGTTTTGAGTAATATTTAACAATTAGTTTATAGCTCTATATATAAATAGTTTTGTTCAAATTTTTATTTATATTTTAAAAAATATTTAGAAAGTTATATTTTATAGTAATATAAATGTAATTAATTAGTAACATGGGTAAAACCTATTAAATATTTAAAGTTATAAAGATAAGCATATCCTATATTAAAAATAGCCTATCTAGTGTCTAAGAACTACCTTAAATATGTTAGAACATATTACTAACATTTTGGACTAGCAGGAGTAAATCTTAAAATTTTTACTACAGACCCTCATAACAGAGTCCTATAACTTATAACTTATTATGTTTCTTATCTGTTACATAAACCAACAACTTTCATCTTCAAAATTTATTATGCATTTTACTTATTGAAACTTTTGTATCACTAGAAAAGCAAGCGAGCCTCACGGATACAGCCTGCACAAACAGCTTGAATAATGCATACTTCGCCCGAATAAGAAAATTAGAAAATAATTTCACCGCCTCGAGTCGTTATCTCAAATCAATTCCACAACCTGGCCACCATCGTCAGTTGAAAAGAAAAGACCGCGCAAAAAACTTGCTACCGCGCGCTCTCTTTTTTATTCAAAAAGTTTCAAGCATCCGCCGCGCGAGAGAAAAGAAAAAAAGTGGAGTACGAGCTGGCGCGCGTAGTTTTCGATTTTCAAGCTCGTCCGTTCTCGCGCATTATGTATGAACGAGCCGCGCGCCTGCTGCTTATCCGAGAAACGCGAGGAAAACTTTACGGAGCGGGGCGAGAACGCGCGAGAATGCCTTGCGCGTCTCGGGGGAGAGAGCGTAGTGGTATTGTGAGCCGAGAGTGGAAAAGCCGAAAGGTGTGCGACGGCGCCTAAACTTGCCTGTCCGTTCTAAGTCGACTTAGTCGTTTCTCTTCGTATGTGCGGTGCTCTGCAGCTTTTGCCGTGTTGTTTGGAGAAAAAAATCGACGCTGGAACCCTTTTTACTCCTGCATATCGATTTACTCGATGTCGTGCTCCCTGCCTCCGTCTTGTTTAATTTAACTCAATTTATGTACAATTTGATGTAGAGCGACAGGGTTTGGGACGGATAGTTTTGATTTTTAAAAAATTAGCATGACCAATAAATCCAATAGGTTTTGTTATGAAAGAAATTTGTTATTGTAATATGCATTAATTATTTATTTATGCAAGCAAATCGTATTTTTTTATGTATACAATAGTAAGAGAGTATGTAATTCAATTTCATATTACAATGCACAATATTACAATACTTGCCATTGTTTCAGCAAATTTCGTTGTGAATATGCATTTTCAATTCAAACCGTATCGTACATTTATTCTTAATGAATAATTAATAATGGTCATAAGTTATTGGTTATCTTAAACAATTTATTAATTCATGTTATTTTCATAGAGTAATTTGATCAATTAATTAAAAAATGCAGTAATATTCTCAAAGAGAAAGCTTTGTGATGATGAAAATTTTCGGATCAGACATTTTAATAAATTTCTATGTACTTGAGGTTCCTGAGTTAAAAAAAGTATAAATGGGTGCGAACAAGGATACAAAATCGCGACCTGCCATCGAAAACTCCAAAGACGAACTGCTCGGGGAAGCCTACAATCGAGCTGTGCAAAACTTACAGGTGGGAGGTGGGTTATGGAGGGGGAATGAGGATTCGGGGAGTATACGCCAAAGCACACGTTGCGAGGAATCGGCACAGTTCGCGCCAACTCGGCCTCCGGAGACTAAGTGCATATTGGGGTGTCTCAAAGTTAGTGTCAAGTGTTCTAATAAATTGTTTTATATAAATTTTGTTAATTATCAATAATTTTTTATTAAAATTCTTTTTAGATTTCGTTAGTTTATTATTCTGCTCCACTGTAACTACTGATAATGCAACGATAAGCGTCTTTATTTGGGTGAGATTCGTTCAAAGTGTGTTTAGGAAGAGGATCTAACTCTAAAAATCGACGAATACAATTAAAATAATTATTGTAAATTTTTATTGTATAATTTAGTATTTTAATTCATTTTATAGCACTTGAAAAGGGTTGTACGAACAAGATATCTGAACCATTGGGACAATAAACTATTGACTCATAGCGATCAACGGAGGTTTTATGTATTTAATAATCCTTATCACGGCAGTTTTTTCTCTGTACCTAATTTATTAAAATTATATTTAAATCAAATGTAATAAATTTTAGTATGTAGATACACTGAAATCCTAATCATTAAAATTTTTTTGAACGATTCTCCATCATAGATTTCCGTTAGAGATATAAGCGTTGGAACTAAATATGACTTTTGTCGTTTATAACAAAAGAAGCGAAAGAGCCTATTCAAAATTTGTGGTTGTAAAATATAGATAATTTTATACTCTTTGTAATGCATTATCAATCAATCGATAATATTATTTCTAAGGTATCAAAAAACCCGAAAAACTAAAATTAAAAAACCGAAAAACCGATAAAAAAAAACACATAGAAAAAAGACATTTTTGTTTGAGCCGTCATCTTTATATAAAAGAAAAACAAAAAATGCGCCCTGAAAAATTAATTCCACTACACATCCATTCATACACACACGCACGCACGCACTCACGCACTCACGCACGCGAGAAATCACGCACACACACATACATAGACATTATATAAATATAGTGTATTTTGATTAAAAATGGCTCAAAACATACATTAGCAGCGGTTTTTTTTATTGCAAATGATCAAGTAGTTCGTGTATCCGTACTACCATATTATGTACCGCATTACAGAAATTTTAGACACACCTAACTTTGTACTATCTTATCACAATTGTATTACAGCAAAACCACATTGAACAGTGTAAAACCCGTGGTCACAAATATTCACTACCATATCTTCTATACAGAAACACTCGGTGTCAATAAAAACCAGCAACCGTTCTCCCCATCTTTTTACGCCTACCTATAATAACGGTACACGAGAGAAACACCAAACGAATCTTTCAGCTGTAAGCAACCGAGACTCGAGTGCGAAAGAGATATAGACAGCGTTTCCCTTTCTGTCTGCTTTTTTTCGTATTCTGGTACGGCGAAAATATGGATGTTAAAGAAAGAGCAAGAAACTCCGCTCGCATGAAGTGTTTCGACATATAACTCGCGCGAGCTTTGTTCGCGGGCGCGGGAGCAGCGCTTGATCATTTCTCCGTTATGAGGAGTGAGCCGTTGGTGATTAATGCAACGAGGCAGCTGTAAATGAGGAGAATATTTAATTCATTACTGTGGCAAGTAGGTATATACAAATTTTTCAAAGGCACGTTTCCTACCAAGGATGGAAATTATTTTACCTGAGTTTTTAATATGGAAATGTGATTAAAAAGGAACTCCACTGGTTATTTTTCAAATAGAAATTTGTCTTATTACATAATTTTTTTTGTTTATAGGATTATGAACATTTTGCTGGATGTAAAACTCTTACGAGGAGAGTATCAGAGATGCGGGTCCTGAAATTTTCTAAATCGTTGAGGATCATTCGGAGCCGTGTAGCCGAAAGTGACTAGTAGTCGAGTAGAAATGTAGTTAAAAGTAAAATTATGAAATTGACTGTTCATTTTCGGGAATCAGGATCGTTTTACTCCGTAATATTATTTAATATTATTACAATATTGTGATTATTATGTTGCAAAAATCCAGTATAATTGGCAACATTCATTTTGCTTAGCGATACACTCAAAAACTGTTGTCTGTAGTGTCGTTAACTTCGCAAAGTTTCTTCATGTGCTATTTTCGAAATACTAAAATACATAAATTACACTTTGATAGTTAAGATAAAGCTTCTTTACAGTCGTAATTTGTTTTCACATCATTAACTATTTTTACCATACAGTCGAAAACGAGAACGGAAACCATTTATCTTGATTCTATTTCCTTTTGCTTCCTCCTAAAGGAAGCTTCGTGATGGTAAAAAGAAGTTTTGCTAAAAACATGTTAGAAACATTTCTTAAGATACTAAGAATGAAAATACACTATTTTTAGAAAATGTCTGTATGGATGTGTGTGCATGCGTGCGTGCGCGCGCGTGTGTGTGTATGTGTGTTTGTGTGTGCGTGTGTATGTATGGATGTAGATCAACTTTACTTTGTATATACACAGTTATTAAGGTTTGGGGGGTCATTTTTCTTGTATTTCTGTATGAATGACGGCTCAAAAGAAATTTTTTGTTTTTCGATGCATTTTTGTTTTTATAGTGGTTTTTCGATTTTTGAGATCTAGTCTTTTGGGATTTTTGATATCGTATAGAAATAATATCATCGATTGAGTGATAATGCATTTGAAAGATCATAAAATTATCTATTTCTTCTGACCCGAAATTATGAATAAGCTATTTCCCTTATTTTGTTATTCATGAAATCGTCATTTTTTTCAAACGATTATATCTGTGAAATATAACAAGGAAAATCTTTGAAAAGAATTGAGATGATTAGGAATATGAAGAATATTCTGCAAAAAGTTGTAGGCTTTGTTTTTATCTTTTGAAGAGAGAAAATTCTTTTTGTAAAAAAAAATTGATATTTACTCAGTAGCGAATTCTGGAGTAAATCGGCAGCATTTGATCTGAAACTTTTCAAACCGGTACTTCATTTGTATCTCTTGAACGAGTTCTAAGCTCAGATCACAACGACCTTTATATTTTGAAATATTCAAGATTATGAGTTGCAAAATTTTTTTTTTATAAAAATCATTTTTTACGCTCATTTTTTAGATTTTTAATGTAGATTCGTTTTTTTATTATAACAATTTTTGGATTTTTGGAATTTTGAGTTTTAGTTTTTCGAGTTTTTGGTTTATTAGAAATATTATGATCAATTTAGTGTAAATGCATTAATAGAGCATAAAATTATCTATCTTTTAGAACCGCAAATTTTAGATAGGCTCTTTTCCTTCTTTTGTTATACACGAAAAAAGTCATATTTAGTTTAAACGGTTATATCCCGGAAATCTATGATCACAAATCGTTCACAAAATTTTAGATGATTAGAAATTCAGTGAATCTACGTACTAATATCTGATTGCAGTTAATTTAAATATTTAAAACGTTGAACAATTCTTAAATTCGAATTTCTCATGTTTCACACCATCAAGAGCAATGCGTATAATTAGGGAAAAATATGAAAAGAATGATAAAGCAGCTTTCTTTATCATATTTAATGTGCACGGTAAACAAGAAATTTTGTTTCGGAACCAATATAATTTATAAAACATTTTGAAAGTGCTAAATAATATTACTATATGGTTTCATAGAAAAAAGTATTATAGTATATACTGAAGCATTTAATATATAAAAGTAAAGATCTAAGGATAAAAGAATTAAACGTTTTGATATATTATTTAATAATGTATATAACGTCTCCATATTAGCGCTTTTATTTGTAGACCAATATAGGATCTAAAAATAAAATCGCTAATGTGGAAAATGTACTTTGACCATCAAGGAAACTGCCAATTTAAGCTGCTGCTTAGAACGAAGCCAGACTTTAAGAAGTGCTTAGTGGTAACAAATGATGATAGTTATGACTCATATTTTGTTCTAATGGGCTTTGATTCCATACATATAAATATTTCCTTCATTTTAACAGAAGCTAATGAAAGACCTACTTGAATGTAGTATATTGGCCAAGTGCTTTAATATAATATATCAAATTTAATAATAAAAGCAAAAGATATATTAACTTATAATTTCATACGTTATTATTATTTTTATTTTCATGATGACGCTAGCCTGCTGAAAGAATTGTTATCGCAAGTACAGGAATATTAGAGCCCTTACGTTATACTTTATTATTTACAGCAATAAAAAGATGATCGAAGCAGGGTATCCACAAAACTAAATTTTCTGCCACGTTTGATAAACGAACGCAGAGCTTCCGTGAATTCAGATTTCATGAATTGACTATGGAATAAATTTGGAACGAAGAATATTTTTCAGCAGTTGAAAATAGAAGGCAATTAGTCTTTATTTCTATTAAAGATATATTTATTAAATTTTATATTTATTAAATATATATATTTTTTAGAATATATTAAGAAATATTCTAAATGATAAAATTCTAATAAATTCTAAATATTTAAAATTTTTAATTATTGATACAATTTTTGAAACATTATGTGCATACGAACATTTACTGTGTATACATATCATAAATATCATATTACAAAAATATAAAATAAATATCACTTTTATGTTAAAATAAAATAGTGTTAATCTTTCGTAGTTATTGTATTTCATTTTCAACGCATAAAATCTGTAGGTTTTAACATAAAGTAATATTTACAAGGTATTAAACATAAGTAAAAATAATAAATGTACTGCCAAATGTTTCGTAACCTACATATTGATCCCTCCGTACTTTCAATCAATTAACTTTTCACTCCGTAAAACTTATTGCGCTGTACCTAATGTACCCCAATTTATCTTGAATTTTTTTATACGTCCCTTTTTGTAATCTCTTAAGGATACATTCTCATGCAGACGTATAAAAAAACGATTTTTTCGGGTATTTTGCGCATGACAGAACAGTGAATACGTTGAGTAAGTAAACTTTTTATTTATTTGTCCACATTTCAAGATTACTTTTTTGTCTACATTTTCACAAGTTTTGTGAAACATTACTTTGTATAAAAAACCGCTGCCTATTAATCGGCTCTTAGCTTCCTCCAACTAAATTAATTGTTTCAATGTGAAATTCTTTGCTCTTATAAATTATTTTTAAATTGCTATATCTTACCGAAATATAACCGTTTAAATCATTTTATCATTTTGATTATTAGTATTATCATTATCATTATCATTATCATTATCATTATCATTATCATTATCATTATCACACACAAACACACACACACACATACACACACACACATACACACAGACACGCACGCACGCACGCACGCACGCACACATACACACACATACACACATCCATACGGACATTCTCTAAAAAAAGTATATTTTAACTTATTATGTCTCAAAACATGTTGCTAACATGTTTTAAGCAAAACTTCTTTTTTACTATTACAAAGCTTCCTTAAGGAGGAAGCAAAATAATATGTACTCACAATATGTGTATATTAAAGTACTATAATTCAACTTATCATTCCTTTCTTTGTTTACTGAAAACATGTTGAAGGTTAATCTATCATTCATCTTTGAATGATCATATTTGTGTAATATGAATACAAATATGTAATATAATATACAAATATTCTAATAAAACGATAGTTTTGTTTAATAAATTTTATTATAAACAGTTACAGCTTTAAGATAGAAAAAATGTTTGGTATTTGTTGAGTGTCTGGTTAACAAAATTGTTATACAATGTTAATCTATTTTTTTGTAACTCATTTCTTTATATCATTATTTGTTTTGGTATCTAAATACACAAATAAGGAGCTCAAAAAATAATTTACTTTTTTAAAAGAGCTTTTGATACATAGACACCCACACACATACCCACACACCGAGACCCCCGACACATACTCGCACGCACACACACGCGTACGTACGTACAAACATGTTTTAAGACTAGTAAACTAGGACTGCCCATGACATAAAACATGTTTACACGTTGAAAAAAGCACAAAAGCAATGTTTTAAAAGTTTTCTCTTTGAGAAACCAAAAACCAATAGTATATTCCAGGAATTAAAAAGTTGTGATTCAAGGATTTAACTCCTGCAAAGTAAAACAATGCGCAAAAATGAAAAGAAAAAGCTAAGCTCGCAGTTACACAGCTGTTCAGAGACACAGCGATAAGTATTCGCAGAAAAAAAATATATATATATCCCATAAGAAATATACCACATAAGAAGAACTCGAGTTCCAAGACTTTTAGCTTAAAGCTCTCCTTCTCGCAGACGGCTTGCAATGCGCGTGCAGCGGGGCTTCGGCCTCGTCGCGCCGTGCCTCGCCGCTAATTGGATCGCGACGAAGCAGCGGCAATCGCCCCGCTCCGCGAGACGGCTAACCCTTTTTTTCCATCGGGGATCATCCCGATCTCATTTCCCGCGCGGCTCTTTGTTCCACTGCCGCTGTGCGCTTTTGCACCGTCCTTTTTCTCTTTGCGCGAGGCTTCTATCTTTGCCTTTTCTTTGGCTTTCCTTTTCTTTTTATGGAGGCCTCGACGCACGTTCCATCTCTGGGCTTTATTACGCGTTATTGCCGAGGTACTCGATGATCCGCGAAATTGGAGATTCTTTTGTCGATGTGTATTATTGCGCTCGCTCAATGGAGTAAGTAACGTAGGATGGTTGATTGTGAAAAGAGTTTCGCTTGATAGTTATGGCGCTTTTATTTGCAATGCTTTGTGCGGTTATTCATCAAGTTTTTTTATTTACTTGTTGATTAAATGAAAAATCTATCAACGTGAACTGTGTTTAAATGGTACCTACTACAAATAACTATTTTCGAAATTGTTATTTATAAGGATTATAAAGGACTTAATTAACCTACCATTAATAATTGACTTTACTATATCTTTAGGTAACTAACTAAATCATTCATCATATGCTATCTAATTTTTATATAAATCGAATATATTTTATGAAAATAAAAGAAACATTTTTGTTTACAAGTTACAAATTGGCTTACTATTAAATCAAATAATTAGCTAATTTATTGTCAAATACCATATTTTTTACTTACAAATAAATATTATGAATTCAGTACAAATGTATTTTTAGAAATTGTTCATATACTTCGAAACCGTATTGTATCTAGCGCGCTGTAATGTCTCCGAATTTCAAAATATTACTCCATTTTTCTATTGACATTTACCGTGTGTAAATCTTATATTGAGTTACCGTAAAATTTTCTGCAAGTGATGTACTGCTTAGAAAGTCAGACATTCCGCGAAAACATATATTCTCATTATCCACTGTTTTTCGAAACTATAATTTATCACTTTTAAAATGACGTAAGTCAGTAGTGACTAACAATGCTTGCACATCTTTACGTTTGTGCTTTAATTACTTTGCGAAGTAGTTAACCAAAGTTATTATGCTAGGCACTATTTCAATTAGTATAAAGATAGATTATTGTTATGAATTTTGAAAATGAGTTTACTTGTTTATATACTTCTTATTAACAAATATATTTTTTGAAAAACGTGCATTAAATAGTGTAATATAAATAACATATTTTGTTTGAATAAACAAGAATATAGAAAGATTAGAAATAATACGAAAAGTATTTAAATGTTTGAATCTGCATCACATTTCACAAGTTCTAAGTGCCAGTTGGCAGCGGACCCCTGTCATCAAACATGTGTACGAGTACAATTTATTGAAATCGAACATTTCAAGTAATGAAAACTCTTCTGAAAGATTGATTATTGATTAAGAATGATCTACTAAGTTTATTTTAAAAAAGGATCGAGGTTGTAAATCATAAAATTAAATTCAATTTGTAGGTTTTCAACTTTTTTATTTTTTATAACAATATTTTTAACAAATAATACAAATAGCTATCTTAACTTATAATATAAGAAACTTACAATAAACAGTCTGTAAAAGACATTTTTTATACGCATAACTGAGTATTTTTAACTCTTTTCTAAATATTAGATTTTATTTTCGACACCTTTCGTACAAAAAAACATATAAAATTGTTTATTTCGAAAACATATTGTAACATCATGGAAAATCGCAATGTATATGTTATCTTAAGCTCAGAATGTCCGTTAACCAATTACCTAAATATTTGCCTATCGACTCGCATTGCGTTAACATTGCAAAAAAGAAAGAAACGAAAAACGAAGAAAGTAATGACCTAACAATCTAATAATAAATCAGCTTACAACAAAGATCTCAAAATACATGACTCGGTGCTTTACGCAATCGTGAAAAATAAAATGTTCGAACGTACGAGAAACAGCTGATTTAATTAAATGAGTTTTGCGACTGTGTGACAACGAAACAGAAAAAAAAAATACTGTCTCAACTGCTGCGAGGGCAATCTAACATTCGGCGAAAATAGTCGTTCGGAAATCAAACAATGTAAGCAGTGCGCTCTCTTGCTCTCTCTCACTCGCGAAGTATACACTGACAAAGAGAATTATTCGTCACTTGGAAATGGTCCAGATGGCGATCGAGCCAGAGAGATTCTCACTCGACATTCTTGCTCTCTTTTCGTACTTTTTTTGCGCCTTTTCCCTTCTTTTTGCTTTTACGGGTGGAGTCTCATGTTTCTTTGAAGCTCATGGTATTCTTTTGATTGAAAAAAAAGGACAATCGAGAGTTGAGATTTTTCCAAGCGTGAAGAAATGTTTTCGTATCGAGTGTAACTTCTATAATTCTCTATATTCTTCTTTGTGTCTATTGCCATGCTATTATTTTAGTAAACACGTGAATTAATTTTTGTTTCATTTTGTACGTTATTTATGTAAAATTGTCTATCAGTTTGATTTATGACTAAAAAGCGATGTTTGATAAGTCTAAAATGCTTTCCTCATTTTTCATGTTGACTGAATTTTGATCAAAATAATTTCATCTATTTTTAAATAAAACCTATTTTTTGGCATATGATAATTATACTATATTCTATAACTTAAATGATATGTTCATTATTGACGTAAAACTTGATTGTAGAGAAGAGAGATATATTTTACTTTCAGATTATATCAGCAATTTCATAGCACAATATTAATCGGAATTATTGTATAGAGCTTTTAATGATAATATTTCTCTACATTTCGTAAATATTCTTGCTAATATTGTCTCGCACTAAAAATAAAGATGGAAATAAATAACACTTTTGTTTGTTCTTCTTACAACGCGTTCAAGCACTAAAGCTATTCTATGCATGTTGATCGTCAATATTATTCAAATCAACAAAACAAATAAATAATATTTTAAATAGCAGCAAAAGAAATTCAGGAGCTACACGCAATCGTTTAAATACATTAAATAGATAAAAAAAAATTTAATCACAATTTTAACTTCTTTTTCTATACCGAGAAAAACATTTAATTGGTTTGTATTAAATATTAATTTAAAAAGTATTTTTTTAAATAAAATATATTTATTTTTCAATAAAATAATCAAATTGAAATAACTAATTTTTTCTCAGTGTAGATTAATTTCTTTCTCGTTCGTAAGCTAACTCCCCGAAATATTCTCACATATCTTCAAAGTATTTCGCAACGTCTCTCACAGCTCTTTACTTCACCCGAACAAGAAGATCAGCTCCCGTCTGTCCCATTTTCGTTTCTCTCGCGGGTTTCTCCCACCGATAAAAAAAGATTTTGCGGAAACACGAATCGGTGGCTCCGCGATGTCAGGTCAAGTGAATTCCTCTATTATACTCTCCAACTCCTCCTCTTTCGAGCAAAGCTCTCTCTCTCTCGTGATTTTCGCCTCTGCCCTCGCATGATGTAGATGAATCCGTAGCCGTAGCCGTAGTCTTGCGAGAGGGTGGTGATTTTCAGCGCCATACGAGCAGTCTATTCCTCGTACTCGACCGTCTCCTCGACTTCGATGGACTTGTGGGAGCGCACCGAGCTCGAGGTGACGGATTTGACGGATTGCGACGACTCGACGACCGACTTGGACTGCACGCTCTGCACGGACTTGGAGGTCTTCACCGACTGCGAGAGGGCCGTGATGTTGGCCGACTGCTCGACGAGGCTCGTCGCATTGTCGTTCACTGTTGACAGAGAAACGGAGAGGGCAAAGCGGATTTTAGTACAGTTGTTTCCTAGTTTCAATGGGACTGTGCTATGAAGCTAACTTTCGCGTTGAAGAATTAATTGTAGAGTAGTACAGATTTTTTGATCTTACTTCTTTATGAAAAGATTTTTTTTAAGTAAAAATGTTAACCTCTTCATCGTTGATAAAATTACGCTTTGTTGCATAGTGTATCAAAAGAAGTCTAAAACTAATACAATAATTTTTATAGGCTGAAAATGCTTACTTAAAAATATACTTTTCTAAATACTTTCAAAAAATTGTATTTGACGTTTCGTGTACAATTTACTTTAAAATGTCTTGATTTTATTAAAAAAATAATTTTTGCAGAAGAATCTGGTGAAAATGATGTTTGTTGAATCACGCAAAAAATATTCTATCCCACTATAGGTCTAATTCGTAATTTTTTTAAACGACTTTGATTTCATACTACCTATAGTATGATTTCATACTATAGTATAGTTTTGGAGGCAGAATATGTTTTTTTCACATATCAATTTCTTAATTATATCATAAACTATAGAACGAAACCTATAGGAAAGTTACTTTATCGATTATAAGTTTCTTATGAAGCCCTTAATATTACAGTTGTGAGCCACCGTTTCTGCGGTAAAGAATAATTAACAAAATAATTAAAATAAAAAAAGTTTTTGTCCCCATTATCGTATCTTTTTAGTTAGCCTAAAAACATATTGCTGTGTCTCTATGTTAAGTGCGCTCTACAAATACACGTTTTATACGTATATTAAATTCATTTATTTATATTGAATTAGCTACGCTAATAAATTCAAAAAACAATTGAATATTGTACTTTTAAATGCATTGCTGAATTCATGTATAAAAAGATTTTCAAAAATCAAGATAAAGTTGAATGTTAATAGTTAGAAATTCATCGAAATCGTAATGTGCATTTTTGTAATAAGCTTAACATAATTAAATAATTAAAAAAAAAGCAAAAGTAACGTTTGTAACATATAAAGTAACACTTTATTTTATTCAGATACCTTCTTCTATTTATCTGTAAAAGTTTTTTTGAGAAGACTTTTTTTAGTATAAAGGCACAATAATCGAGTTAACTATCCAATGCATGACTGAGCTATTTTAATGAATGAAATTCGGATTTGAGTGTAAAAATTCCTTTCGTTATTAGATTTTGCGTGGGTATTTTATATGTTTTTAGTAATGAAGTGAATTCCTTTAGCTTTGTTTTTTAAATGGCATTGATTTTATGTAGAACAATAAGTGTTCAATTTCTATAATGACATCATAAACTTTAATGCGTGTTGTATCGAAATTGAAGACAAATACCAGCAATCAAGTTTTTTTCAGTAAATCGATTTATGTTATTTACGAAATTCAACACCTAATTAAATTTATTGATACAATTTACCTTTTTACCACTATATACTTAATTTAGTAAATTGTTTACATTGCTTAAATATTTCTAAAGACAACAGTTTTATCAATTTGAAAGACAATTATGTGAAAAATATATTGTTAGTAATATATCTACGTTTTAGCTGCTATCTAAAATTCAATTAGTTTTCCTTTTTAATCACTTTAATATTAGTAAACTGCAGTTTTTTAACCAAACGTTGTGTATATGTTCTAAGCAAAACGTATGTAAAAAGCTTTAGTTTAGTTATCAGTTTTTATAAATCAATCATTAAATTTGATTGTTTGATTGCAATATTGATTTAATGTAGAATATTTATAATAATAATATTATAAAACAAATTCAAAACATTTTTCAGTAATTCAAGACAATACATTTTTATTTTTGTCAGAGTAAATAATTATATTATGAGTGTGAAGCGATATTTAAATGGTCTTTAGAAAATTTTAATTATTTATTTAAATATTTAAATGCTTCATTAAGGTATAAATATCCGAATTGAAAACCTTTGAATTAAATTGAAAGCAATGTGCTAAAGTACAAGAGTATTTTTAATGTTTAATTAAACAAACAAATTACGCGTAGCGTGTTTAAATGATGTACTTTACACAATTTTCATTTCGGTGAAAACCTTTCTGTGAATATTAATTCTGTATTAATGTGTTTAATTAAATAGTATCTCATTAAATAAAATCAGTACAAAAAGACGTAAAATACGTTCAACTACGATATATCTCAGTAATGTCGTAAAATTACTGTAACCTGCATCAATTACTGGACATCTCGATGATTTTATTAAAAAAAATTCTAAAATGATGTAACTAGATAAATAGTAAATTTTAGTATAAATTACACGTGCCTCGAGTAATTGAATGATTTTATAACTTTTCATAAGAAAAATATCAAGGTACATAGCAATCAACTCTTTTACCTTATTAATCAAAAGAAAATTATTGTAATAAAAAATATTGTTCTTTAATTTTAATTTCACTGCATAGTAGAATTAATCGTTGATCATTATGAACAGTAGTTCGTCTCAAAATACCTTAAAAACTAGCACTTTTCAGCATTTACCACGAAGACTAACACTTTTCATCGTTTCCCATGAAAATTAGCATCTTTCATGAGTTTTCCACGAAGACTAACACTTTTTATAATATCCCCATGAAGACTTAACTAGCACTATTCATATATAGAATGTATAAATTAAGATTGTGAGAAAATCGGGCTACCCGAGACTTTATTGTATTACATGCAGAGTAGCACTTTTATTGAGTTGCTCACGAAGACTAGAACTTTACATGAGTTTCTTTTCGCGATTGTTCGCTGCCTGACTTTTTCATGCTACTTCACTGTAGCATGATAAAGTCAGGCAGCAAATAATCACGAAGAGAAACTCGTGAAAAGTTCTAGTCTTCCTAGGCAACTCAATAAAAGTGTTGCTCTGCATGGTAAACGCAAAAAGTGTGCTAATCTTAAGAGCCGTTTTCAAATTATGCCAAAGACCGCTTCAAAAGCGTCGAAATTCCCCAGTCTCGAAGCACACCAATCCTCAAAGTTTCAAAACCCCAAAAAACCAAAATAAACGTATCACACGAAACCTCCCACGTCACTTCAACCACTCACCTTTAGCAATTTCCATTTTGAACTCCTGATCTCCCCCTCAATCACTATTCAATCTTCTAACAACGAACTCGCCACCAACAACCGACACTGTTTATACTCTCTCTCGCTCTTTCTCTCTTGACGACGAGTCTCGTGCGAATGCGTGAAACGGATGTCGCGCGTGAGAAGCCGGGCTAGACTTTGGCGCGAGAACGGCCCGAGCGCCGCTTAATAGCCTCCACTTCGCCGAGTAGTGGGGGTTGGCTCGAAAAGTTCTCCCTCTCTCTCTCTCTCTCGCGAGAAAGAACGCGTGGGCAGGCCGAGAGACGACGAGAATCTCCCCGAATTCCTCGGGGTAAGAGTCTTGGGCTTCTGTGGACCGCACGCGTGAGTCAATGATCCAGGTAGCGGTCTATCGCGTTTTTTCTCGAATCGTGATTCAGTGCGGGACGCGAAATATGCGAGAGCTTTGCCACACGGGCGCGCGCGTGCGGTTTGTTGTTGGAACGCGGGCTTGTTTTTAGTTCTTTTTTGGTAGGTTGACACATGGGGGGAGGAGGCTCATAGTGGGATTATTAAGCCTTTTACGGGAGGTGCTTATGACATGTGTGAGGTAGTCCGGTGATTTTACTGTTTTCTGTATACTGTTTCCGGGGATATAAAGAATATTAGGGTTTCGTTAGATCCGTATATGGAAATGTACTTGGAGGGTAAAATCATATTTAGTAAACGAGGAGTTTTATTGCTTTTTTTTGCAATTTTTTTGATTTTTGTTTGATTTTAATCTTCTTTGTATGTAAAAGTTAGGTATTGTTGTTATAAAAGGTTTTATGGAAAAATGTAATTTTTCGTTTTATAAAAATGTGTAGTTGAGATATTGTATAAAAAATGCAACTTATAAATTTTGCTTTTTATTAATACATTTGAACAATAACTATTACTTATCTGAAATAAGATTCATAATTTAAGATGTAAAAATGAAGTATCGTACGAAAATAGCTTTCATTGACCCTATTCCAGAGTAATTTACTGCAACGAAGAATCAAGTATTCAGCTGTTGAATATGTGTTGTCTTACTGATCACGGAAACTATCTACTTATACAAGGCAAACAGATATTTATAAGAGTTCATGAAGGTTTTATCATGTTCTAAACGTTAAAAAATGAGGTCCGATGAAAGATGACTTTCAATTTTAATTTTTTATTTTCATGAAATACTCTGATTGAATTCGTAATTGTTTTTTTATTACTTTTCTTTATTTATATGCGTACTTTTAAGTATATTACATTGAATAAAATAAAACTATAAAAGTATGTGTATTTTGTAAATACTTAATTAATGTTGTGAAAAAAATATTTCTTCCATCGATGATTTACAATGCGATCTTCATTGCAAATGTTAACGATGATCGCTATTGCTTCGTGCATGACTATAATTTAATAGACACCGCACAGGATAAAGAAAAAGTGAACATTATAATTTCAAATTTTTTCAGTGCAAGTATGGCCTATATTACATTTCCACTTAAAAGTTTATAGATCTTACTTGAGATTCGACAGGCATTAATATGATTTTACGATTGCTATATAGCTACAGTTATTAACGCGCCTTCGAAAGTTTTCGCCACATCTTAATGCAAAGGACTTATAATCTTCGATATTGCGAGTTTCGAAGAATATTCTCGGGTTTATCTGGAATAATCCGATGATAAGGGACGGGGGGTTTAATTATCGTCGGCATTAGATGCTTTAAAAACTTTGTTCAGACAAAATTTACTTAAACTGGTTGGTAATAAAGTTAGAATATAAATTACTTTTTAATCAATACTTTCAAACAAAATCGCTAATGCTATAGATTTTATTCAAAACCATCAACTGAGAAGATTAATTGCCTTTTATAACTCTTTCTTAATCATTAATTTATCACTTTTTGCACATCTTGCACTATTGGAAACTGATAAAAATTGTTGATAAAGAATATCATTTTTCTTCAAGGTTCTAAGAAAGTAGCATAAGCAATTTATACACCCGTAGAAATGTATAAATATTTTGTCTTTCAAAACTTTAATAAAAGTCAGATTATGTCATTCACAAAGTTCATAAAATTTATTAGATTGTCAAGTTGACTATAACATTTGAACATGCGGTAGTTGGCAGGTAATTTTAGGAAAATAATATTTGTGAATTCTATGTGAGCTGTTCAGGGGTAAAAGTGACATTTTCGAAATAATTGAGTTGTAAGCAGATTTCGGCAAACAAGACAGTGAAAAATGTTACAACCCAACGATAAGAGCAATTGTACTATTTTAAACCAAATTGTTCAATTAAACTTACTTTTATATATGTCATAGATGGTAATTTTTAATATTCCCCCCACTTTAACAGAATTTTTCAAGAATCCAGATAAAACATACAAATCATTAATACTTCTTGGCTTCTAAGTGCCGTATATATTATTTGGTGTATTGAAAAAAAAACCACAACTCTGGTAGAAATGCAACGGTTTTCTTATAGGCAGCTTCTAAACGCTTTTGTTAAAAATGTTATTTTTCCAACAAATATAAGTCTATGCTAATAAAAGACAAAGTTAATTAAAATAATCATAATATTCATTGCTCTAGCAATCTGAACAAATAACCAGGGAAGTTTTTATAAAAACAAACTGTCTCCGTAAATAACTAAAACCGATTACAGCAATAATACAATGTAAAAGGCTTCAAACTTGTCCATAATCTCAAATTTTTGACATATTCTTGACACCGTCTTCAGCATCCATTTCCCATACCACGGTTTTCCTTTCAAGCACCATCAACAAAATGTAATCGAATCCATATCCAAGGATCACCGTTGCACTTCGGAGTTTACGTATCCCACGCTCGCCATACCCCGATTAGCTTCCAACGCAATAAAAACTCGAAGCCGAAGAAAGAGCTCTCGAGACCTTATGGGGGGCTGGCGAGACCCATTGACTCTTCCAATTTGCGAGCGGTGGCCGACAGCTCCCGTCGAAGAAATTACTCATTACGCTTCCTCTCGACGTCAGTTCTTGGCGCCCGCGCGGCCTCTTGTTTGGTACAGGGAAGCGCAGCGGCTCAACCTCTTGGCGTTTCGACTATACACAGCCGCGCGCGCGCACATCTTCATTTCTTCGTGAGTTGACGCCTTCTATCTAGAGCGAGAGTTTTCTCGAGGACGTCAAGGTGAAAATGCTTCGTGGCCTCGGCTAATAAATTTCGTTTGATATTTAATGCACTTTGCGAGTTAATTAAGATGTCTGGTTGCTGCTTTCTCATTGGCCTCTGCGTTAATTGTGTTTAAAAGTTAACCGAAGGATAATTATCAAATTCGTCGTAATTATTTAATTGGTTGGTAATTTTATTGCGATACCTGGGAAATGGTATTACTCTTTTATCAGAATTATTTATTTATAAAGTACATGTTAATATTTAATGCGGATATTTTAAATTCATTAGTATATCTCTAATCTCGTATTCCGATTATACACCTAGATGATAAAGCGAGAGACTGTTTAAGCGAGCTGTAGTGTAGCTGGACAAAATACATTAAAGTTGGGCGTGAAGTCAGCCGGTTATTATAAAATAGCATCTCGTAAATACATTAATAACAGTCAATAAACATGCAAACAGTCGATTAATTTTAAGGCTACTAAGAGAGATTAATAGCTGTGTAGTGTATAGACGGCACTTGCTTTATCTTTCTAAAACATTGAAGATCACTTTAGTAGTCTCACGCTTTATCATTAGGTATAGAAACAATGGTGAAGCATTAATATAAATATATTTGTTAAAAACCTTTTTTAACTGTGATGCCTCGTCTTCACTGGCACTTTAATAGACTCTCGCTTTAACTTCTAATATTACATAACATTACAGTGATAATTGATAGTAAATTTTAAAGAATTCTATTGCCTAGAGAACTGTTTCTTCTATTTATTTTATACGAAAAATGTTTTGTTTTTCTAAGGAACATAAATGTTATTCAATATTGAAAGTTGGGGCCTGCGGCGGCTCAGTCGGTAGAGTGTCGGATTCCCACGCCGGTGATCCGGGTTAGAATCCTAGTCTCTGCTGATTGATACAAGCACCTCTGTAAAAATTACATGTGCTTTGTTTACAAACACACCGCAAATCCCCGTCGTCGATTAGCACCACATAAGAGCACAAACATGGCGACTTTAATTAAAAAAAAAAAATATTGAAAGTTAAAGCGACACTCTATTAAATTGCCAGTGAAGACGAGGGATAAGCTGCAGGCTTGTAAAACCTTTCATATCTCAAAATAGTCTCAATACAATACAATCGAGGTTAATTTGAGGCCTGCTAAACATGCAGCCTGATAGTATATCAATAAAGAGCGAAGCCTGATTTTTACCAAAATTCATTTAACATGAGGATTTTGAGAGAAATTTGTATAGGATAGAAATTCTTACTGTACCTTTATAATATGTTTCTATCCCGTATGAGTGGAACGAAATTAATATATTTCATTTATATGCTATATATATAGCATATTAAAGAAATATATTAATTTCGTTTATCGAGTTGACATAAAATTTCAGAGTATATTAATAATACATTTTTCTCCATGTGAGTATATACAATAAATATTTCTCTCAAAACCGCATGGTAAGTCAATATTGGTTAACAATAAGCTTTGTTTTTTATGCATGTACCACCAGACTGTATGCGAAGATAAATGAGTTTAGCAGACCTTAAATTAACTTGGTTCGTACTATTTTTAAGTAAGAAAAGTTTCGCAGTACCTATTTACATTAAAAAAAGTTATTAACCTAGATATATTATTCTGCTTTTTTTCAGATTTTAACACTAGTTTAACTCCTTAAAGGACCAATTAGCTGTGAAAAACTACAATAACTCCAAATACCACTGCACTGTTAAAATGATATCCATTTAAGTAATATATATATATAGACTTTAATTAACACTAAAAAATAATATTCATATTATAATACAAATACGCATCCACAACGTTTTGACAATGTATCTTTCAAGTATTTACGAACAAGTGCATCAAACTATATACGAGCCCTCGATCATAATTCATTCGTCGTCACTAAAAAGAAACGAAAACAAAGCATCGAGTTTTTCGCGCAAGCTGACGAGTCGCGTTCTAATAAAAGCCGCTCGACTCAGGCGGTGTATTACCCACGATGTTTGGGGGTCATCGGCGCGTCACGCGCGGCTCGTCGCAAGCTCGCAGTCATCGTCGTATTTCCGTCGTCGGTGCGAAACACACTTTTCACGTCGCGCGAGCGCGTTCTTTTTCTTTCTCCTCTCGCCGCGTCATCACCTGCGCGATGATTCACGCACGAAATTCTCGCGCCAATTTTCGGCAAAATCTCTTTTTTTTCTGGCCACCGAGTCAGCCGGTATGCGCGGGAGATTAATTTGCTCCGCGCCTGGTGTGGCTCATCCGAAGAAATCTAAATCTCTCTCTCCCGGGGAGAGATTCAGCGTTTCTGTTCTTTATAGACCGACGCGTCCTCGAGGATAAATTATGCATACGCCAGATTAATTTGTCCTTCTTCTTGAGTTTTCTCTATCTCTCTTATCTCGAGATTTCTGACATTATGACATTATGCGGATCTTTTGCTACTTTTGTTATGCAAATCTGAATTAGCTATTCGAAAACTATTCGACTGCCGTGCAATCGTAGAATTTTATTCACCTGGATGTCATTTCGCAGTTAATTATATACGTTAAATTTTTCAATAAATGGGGGCATTGATAATCGTATTTTTTATAACAGTAATAAAGTACTTTTTAAAGTTCTTTTATTGTATACGTGAATGATTGATTCTCACGAAACTGTTAGATTTTATGACCTCACATTTTACGAGTCGTATAAATGAAAAATATCTTGTTTTTGAGTACGTAAAGGGCAAAATTATTTCTAGAAAGAAGAAAAATATCAAAAACGTTTGTTCTGTAGTTCTTATTTTACATCTTTATACTTCAAATTCAGAGAACCGATACACAATACTCTTAGAAATGAACCATCAAACATAAAATGCTCTACAATTTTATTATTTTGATATGCTTTGATATCACTTTAACTTTTGTAAACGTCAACGAAACCTTATTTCATAAGAAAATTATCAGCTCCGTGACACTATCAAAGAAGAGAAAATACTAAGCACTTCAGTTTTCAATCTTTTATTTTTTCCTTTTTTCTTTACGTCACGCTTTGAACGTGATGTTCATTTCTTGCTGCAACTCATCCCACGTTAAATTTTTTCTATTTTCGCTTCATACAATTTCTCGCCTAGGCGTTTCGTACCAAATTTTCTCTCTTCTCTACGTCACCCTTCATTTTTTCTCTTCGTCAAACCATCTCTATATTTAATCTATTAAGTTGTCTCCTCCACGTCGTACTAGTCAAAACAATATTTTAAAGACAATTTGCAACACTTTAAAGATTTTGTAACAGTTTCAAGGGGGGTGGGCCAAATATCGATTTTTAACCCTACGGTGAATTAGTTTCAGCTAAATACACCCTTTGTCATAATCTACGAACAGTCACTAAGTATTCGCTGGATGGACTCAACTATACAACCTCACAAATGGTTGCATTTACTTACACTCTTCCCGCAAATTCATGCACGTGCAATTCATGGCATCGTATTACAACTACAATATAAAAACTCAACAGTAAACCCAGTAATTTCCACACTTTTACATCATCAACACCAAGCTTGCTCCTTTAACGCATCAATCGCCAAGTCTAAGATAATTCCAAGCCGAGCAAAAGCCGCCCCAAGAGAAAGAGAGGGCCCAGCCGAGCAAACGAGGAAAAGCGATTTGTGCTCTCTCGAAGACTATTGCCTCGGATAACGGATGACGGGGTGGTCTCTCTCTCATTCTCTCTCTCTTTTTCCCGGTAAATAGAACGAGGCTTACCGCACACCGACGGAAGGTATAAAGCGTAAATCTATTCCGAGCGCGTCAATGTCAGGTTCCTCTTTCTCTAGTACTCTTCGCTTCGACGTCTCGGCGGCACGCATCTCTCCGTCTGCTGCTACTGAATCTCCTTAGCGCCCGGGCGCGGCGATAGGTATATACTCGGAAAGTTATCTCGCGCGAGCGCGCCTCTAAACTTGCCAATCTTTACGAAACTCGGCGCATTCCTACCGTCTGCTATTCGGGGAGAAGTGCGATTGTTAGGCGTTCGGTTTGGTGCCTGCCCGAGTTACGGTCTATTATTTCGACGAGGGCTGTGAGCTGAATGATGTATGAACGGAAAGATTGGAAAAGTGTTTTTCTTTTGCCTAGTATTTCGTTGGTTTAGGTGTATAATGCGTGTAGAAGGGGTTTGATTGTCTGAATTATAATTCTGTGACTTCTTGGATTAAAGATTAAAGGCCTTTAGTTAAAAAAAAAAAATTTAATTCTATTTAAAAGTATATCATAAAGAACTTTTTTTAATTTTGTGAGACTTTATTTCGTTAATGTATTCTTAACACAGTACTGGTTTATGAATAATTCTACATCGCAAACTATACCAATAAAAAATAGATTAATCAAATTGAAACCATGCGTAGATTAAAAGATATATGCGCTTATACTTGATATATCTACATTACTAACAAGGAGAATCTGCACAATCCGCAGTTTCATAGGCCCTAGTTATCAACATGTAACCTGCTGTATCTCGATTATAATCCGAAATATAGGTGCTATTTTTACTAATCAAAGCCTGATCGACACCCAAAGAAAAACTATTAAATCCATTTTCGTATGCAACCTACATCTAAGCCAGTAAAAATTTCAGAAAGCGTGTATAACATGATACAAGTATTATTTTTTATTGTTCGTGCGCTTTTGGTGTTTATAGTAACACTAAATCATCCTAATACGTCTATTCGAATTATGACACATAGATATCCTTTCACTAAATAACAACACAAGTTCATATCGGTATATACTTTTACTTGGTTTCCTCATCAAAACCATAACATCTCGAAAACATATAAAATGGAATTGAACCGTTATTCCGGTATTAAAAGAAATAGTGGTTTCTTGTTTAATAGTCTAATTATATAATTAGAATTGTCGAATAATCTTTTAACAATTTAATATTCACATTTAAGTATTAACATAGCAGTTATTTTTTATTTAAATACTGGGGGTGAACGACTATTGGAGTCCCTATCTTCTCCACTTTTATCGGAAGAGCTAGTGTAATCGCTCAATGATTTATTAAAAAGGTCCAGTTTCCTTCCTAAAAAATGAATATAAAAAATGGAGATCGTCAATTATTGTCCGCGATCACGTACGGATTCATCCGCTAAGTAGTCCAAGCATGCAATATCTTTTCGCCACTTGGCCACCCGTCGTTCGCTCTCTCTCTCTCTCTCTCTCTCTCTCTCTCTCTCTCTCTCTCTCGTGTTATCTTTCACTATCTCGCAAGCCACTCGTGATACACTTTCCCTCTTCTCGTACATATCTTTCCTGTTCTTTTTCTTTTTCTGTACCATTCTCCCCGTCTCCTCTCTTTCTCTTTCACTTTCACTCTCTTCTTCTCGCAGTAGGGTCTTCTCGAAATAAACGCCGCCGCGGTCTCGCGACCCTATTCTCGGTATGCGCGCCTCCCAAGAGCGAATATTTCCGCTATGTGCATTGCTCTCTCTCTCTCTCTCTTTCTCTCTCTCTCTCCCCCTTCCTCTCTCTGGGTCTTTATAGCGATGCATTTGCATGGAGGTTGCGCAAAAGATCCTTTGAATTATCAAGAGAACAATGCGAGCATCGAAGGATATATCAGCCTCTATGCGCTCTTTCGCGCTGGTATTGCGGGATGCTGCTGCGAGCTCGTTAAGAAATATTGTGCATGGGTTTCATTTGTGCTTATAAATTGCTTATTCGTGTTAATTACTGAAGTAGTGCAGCTTCTCGTACTAATTTTTGGATTCTGGATTCTTCTGACTCAAATATTTTTGTAACTATTTGAGCCAAAAAGATGTTCTAAATCTAGACTAAATGTTCGGCTAAAATTCATTTGACAAATAATATAGATTACTTTTATAAATTGTAAGACGTTTTAAATCACTGACGAATAATAATATTCGTCCTCTTCTTTCATAATATGTTGTAATTCAGGATTTGCTAACACGAAATTTTGGTAATTCTTTCTAAAATCAATTTGTAAGGCTAGTATATTGTTATTTATGAAGAAAGCCCTAAAAGAGGTAAACACTAACCGCCCTAAAGTACTCCAGCAATTTTTCGAAATAAATAAATTAAAGCTTATAAAATGCTTTTAATTTTTTATATGAAATTCAATAATATTAATAATAATACTAATATAAAACTTAATATTAACATTAACGTTATTTATTAATAATCAATATTAATGTCTTTTAGAAACATCAGTCCATTCGTTCTTCGACAATCATTTTAATCAACGAATAATCAAAATCAAATGTACAGTATCAAAACTAGTTTATCTCATCTGCGCGGCGGATTCGATCGATACTAGTCAAAGATCCTTTGAATTATCGAGAGAACAATGCGCGGAGTACGGTGGACACCCGCGCACGTGCTTGACTGAATGTGCGGAAAGATTATATCGGCTCAATGAGCAAGAGGAGAGGCGAGCTAGTCGGTAATTATGCACGCCGCGCTCGGCTATTTGCCTTCAGTTCTATGCAAGTACGATCGCAAGTTCGATGAATGACTCCGAGGGTGGGCAATGCGACGAGGTTGATTTTTGTAATCGCATATTAATGGACTTGAAAGCTGTACATATTCGAATATTTTGATACCTGTTTGCGTGTGTCATTATATTTTAAAGGAGAAAATAATGTTCTTCATATTGTAAGAATACTTGCTTATTTATAACAGCTGAAACATTTCAGTTTCTATTTTATTTTCCTAGAATATTACGAATGGTTACGTAGATTGGACATTTTGATGAGTACCTAAAAATTTTAATTAAAAATTGTTTCTAACTTTCTTAACCTAATTTGTAAGAAGTTGAAGGAATTCTGAAGCTTATTTTTAGACATTCTTTCGCGAATAAAGTACTTTAAATAAACTGAGGTATGTAGAATACACACTTAGAAAAAGTAATTATTGAATTAAAAATTTCTGCTCGTTTGCTTTCTTTTTAACATTCAAGCGGGCATTTTCCATTAAATCACAGTCACGTTCATTTAAACCCCGGCAGTTTTAGTGTAACTACAAATGAATAGCATTAGAGAACTAAATTACGTTACTAGACCCAAGAGCTTTCCAGTATAGCCTCGATATATATAGATACACTATTACGTTAAACTTGTTACTACGATTGAAGCTATTTCTGAATATTTTATTTATTTTATTCACGTATCTTTCATTAATTAAAATAGATGCTTTTATTAGAAGAGTATCAGAGGTTTAGAAACCAACATTTGATAATACTTTGGAAAGTGTTTTCTGACATCGAAAAATTAAGTGTAGAACCCGTTGTTTGTTCCAATGGTCCCTTATTATCGAGATATAAATTCATTGACCTTAATTGTGCGTTATTTTTCTAGCAAATGGTACCTTTACTTCTGATTATAGCTATGTAAGTTTTTACGCTAGAAAAATGCTTTGAAAGTATATAAAAATAGACGAAGAAAGCTTTGATTTCAGTATTGTTTCATTCATAAAAATCTTAAAGAATTTTTTAAATTTAGTTCAGGCACATAATATTCGATATTTCACATGCAGTTTAACATATCAACTTTTGTACACGATAGGATATCCCATAATTATATGTAAGGTATCAATTGCAATCAAGTACAACTTCTTTATGTAAAATATCAATAAATTCTTACGAGATTTCATTCGTTTTAGATATATAAAAATATTTAACTACTAAGCATTAGAATTATAAATATTCATCACTTTATTCATATATACTTGAATGTAATATTAACAACAACGAGAGTTCTGAAGCATTGCATTATGCTTGACCTACATAGAAAAGTATTTAGCGTGCACGGAATCTTTTCGCCGCTTTAGAACCGGGCGACTATGAAAAGGAAATTAATTAAGCGTATAATTGATTCTTCTAATCTAACCTGTAGAGCGCAGCTCAGGCGGTGATTGATTTCGAGATGCAAGCTAAGGAAATTTTAACGACCTCGCGCAAGGCAAAGCAAAGGCTTTCACGCGGGGTGAAAAGTACAGAGTCAAGCCATATCGCAAATCACGAGATTATCCGGAAAGAGGTTGAAAATTATTATACTGTTTTATAGGTTTCCAAGGATGAAATATTAAAACGTAATTAATATTTGTTTACCAAACATATTATATATATTATTTTTATTTTGATTAATTATCAATAACATTAAATTTTAGATAAAATAAATAAATTGTATGATTTAGGTTCTCAAAGAAATATCTATACTAATATATTAACTTAATAAAGAGTGTAATAAAAAATGAAGCAGTAAAAATGCGAATAAAAATTGTAATATCTGCAGAATATTAATTTTCTTTTTGTTCTGTTGATATCACTGATGCCTTCTACTTCATTTTATTAAACAATTCAGTTTTCATGAGTTGAAGATTTTTACTATGAACTGGGATATAGAACAGACGAAGGGATTTCGAGCGGACGAAGAGAATGAATCGTTTTTTCTTCTATTCTCGACTCGACTATTTCATTCAGCGCACAGGTAGTTTTTACACTCGCGCGTTTAGTCTTTGTATGTGGCAGCCATGTTATTCAAAAGCTTTCAAGGACTGATCATTCTGCGTTTAATTGATTTTAGAATTGATCGACCGGTTCAAAATGGGTTACCTTTTAAAGAAAGGAAAAAGCTTATACAATTAATAAAAGAGCAAAAAGCAAACAGTTTTGATAAATATTCGATTTCTTGTCAACAAAAATTTTTAATTAAAAGTTTTTTCGGCACACAGGGATGACCTGTGCATAGACATACGTTTTTCTTGTTTAATTTACAGGTAAATTATCGATAAATATTAAATATCTTGATAACGTGCAATTCCTAATATATTATTCTTAACATATTACTGTTTAACTCTATAATATAATTTATTAAAAATATATTACGCATGTGATAGAATAAAAATATTCATATGAGAATGAGTTCTAGCAACATAATTGTAGATGATATATATAGAAAATAATTTTGTAACGTAACAATAAATATTGTTTTGTTTCAATCTAGAATTATGATTGTATCATTATTAAGAAATCAACACTGCTGATCCAATATAAAAAAATACTGTTTTATAAACTGCAACGGGCAATGCTAGTTATATAAATAATATACTATAATGAATTTACAATTATAACAGTTAGCTATTATAGACTTAAGAGTAAGTTACTCATAAGTTTATTTTTAAAATTCTTTATAAATAACTAGCATCCCCCGCCACGGCTTCGCCCGTGCTAATAGTGTGTGGAACTCACAAGTAAATAATATCTATTATTTGACTTGGAGACTTGAAGTTTTATAATATAATAAAGTATATATGTGTTATGGTTTAGATAAGAAAGGATTTTACCCCTTCTAGGTAACCATAAATCCATAAATTGATATTTAGGTAGTTTCATAGGCAACCTTTTGGGATAAAAATCGAATTCATAACTTTCGATATTCCGAAGATATCAATATAAACGTAAAAACACGTTTACCTCCTTTTCACCCTCTTAGAGGTGGATGGGGGTAAAATCCGTCCTTATCTCACCCCTACACCATAAGAGATATATACCACAAAAATGTCAAGTCTATAGATCCAATGGTTTGGTCTGGACGTTGATGAGTGAGTGCGTGAGAGAGTGAGTGAGTGAGCCAGTAAGTAGGTGTATCGGACATCTTCTTTTATAGATATAGATTGATTTATAAATATTTATTTTGCTTCTTAATTATATTTAATAAAAAATTCGCGAATGAATCAACTTAATCTTTTGTCTTAAATTGAAGGGGTGACATGAGTTCTAATATTTTTGTACTATATTTCTTTAATTTATCCAACGAAACAAGATTTTATTGAACACATTTCACCCTTTTTCACCCCTTAGGTCTGGAATGTCGGCAAACCCAGAAATTGGTTGTTAGATAATCGTATTTCTGATATTTTGCCGCAAGAATCAATTTAAAATTTTATTTCCTTGCAGAAATACAGTAAAAAACCATAAAAACACATTTCACCCCTTTTCACCCCTAGGGGTGAAATTTCAAAAAACGCTTTCTTAGTGAACATCTATCATTTAGTAGGAAAATACCCACAAATTTTCAAGTTGATCGGTCCAGTGGTTTTGGCTGAGCGTTGATGAATCAGTCAGTCAGTCAGTTAGGTCATGTTCTTATATGTATATAGATAGAAGATATTTCCACACTCATCGTAAAATACTCAAAAAAACAACGCAAACGATCGAAAATAATACAGGAACACAGTGATATTACTCACGATTGGCTAGGGCTCTCAGACTCCTAATGCCTTCTTAAGGCTCTATCGCCATTATATATACTCTAGACTCGATTGTTTAACTTACGGGTAAAGCTCAGCGTCGCCATCTAGCGGCACGTTATCGGTACTATATACTTAATTATGTATGTGAGACATGTATGTATCTACTTTGATTGGAGAACATAGTAAAAGAAAGAAAAGACACATCTTAAAAAATAAAAGTTAACCCTTTCCACCCCCGGGGGTGAAATTTAAAAAACCGTTCCTTAGTGAACACCTACTATGTGGGTGGAACGTACCCACAAATTTTCAAGACGATCGGTCCAGTGGTTTTGGCTGGGTGTTGATGAATCAGTCAGTCAGGACAAGTTCTTTTTCTTTGTATATAGATAAACAAAATTATACATACTTGATTTCTTTTCATTAAAAATTCTGCATCAAGCACTTCATTATTTCTGTTTTTATAAACGGTTTGCGCATAAATAACAAAAAATTGAAAGTACTATTTTTTACATACACTTTATACAGTAAACCGTTAATTGGATTTTAATTATTTCAACGCTAGAGGTACCTCATATCTCCACTAGAAACTTTTTGCGTAAAATTTTTCAACTCAGAATGTCCAAGCTCTCAAACTGCTATGCGGTTTCACTTCACTTGCTCACTACATTCTTCCTGCTGCACATCTACATAAAAAAAATTTAAAGCAGGATATTGTTGTATGCGATAAAAACTAGAACATATCAAAGTCTTGAATAAAAGTTTGTTTAACATTCTTTACTACAATCATATTTTTTTCTTTCTGTATTTAATGAATGAGTATGCAGGATCGTGTAAAAACTTGTAATTTATATAATGGCGCATGGAAATTTATAAGCACCTTGCAAGAACTATAAATTACAGTTTGTTACTTTTAAATATTTCGGAACGATATTTCACTATCTGTTTGAGAATCCTCTGAATAATTAAAATAAAAATACGATAATTTATTTTTAAAAGTTGCTAACTATAATTATGCATGCCCGTCAAAGAGAGAAAATGAAAAAAGTAGTAATATATACAAACAAATAAAATTGAAGCATAATCAGTGTTAGTTTGTTCTTTGATCGACCAACCTTTGTTGTACTTTGCTTCCATTTGAACGTGTACATCAAAAGAGCGACGTTAAAGAGGGTGCGTGTCCAATTATCAATCAGATTGCTGGTCAGTAGTGATGAAAAAGAAGCCTTTGAAAAAGATCTCACTATGTAGATTTAGGTTTTAGCAGCGTAGAACTCGACGTTTTGTAAAGCAAGCTTTTATGTCGATGAAGTTTCGTAGATAGAAATTGTCCATTTATAGTTTCTTTTTATCATATTTATTTTAAGATTATTACAATTATTAAGAACTTTAATAAAACTTTCATTAGGCTTTTATTAATTACTCAGATTTTGGAAAAAGAGAAAAAAAGAAATAAGATATAAATTCATACTTCTAATGTAAACTGTATTACTTTACAAGTTAAGTTAAGTTAATTCAACCATGTACTGCCCCGTGTGACATATACATCCATCCACTTTCAAGCAAGCGTATTTTGTTGTAATTCTGGATACTTATAAGAACACTTAAGCTAACAAATTATATTACCATGTTACTTATTAAAATTTATTAGATACACATAAGAATATTTAAGCTAACAAATTATATTACCACGTTACTTATTACAATTTAATTAATTTAAGAGCAAGACGACCAGTAATCGTTTTTAAGGTTCACCTCTACACATCTTATTTACAAGTAGTGTCCCACCTGTGGGAAATGATTTTCGATGAGGCTTTGGGAGGTGCTTTGTAGTACCCATAAATGAAGCCCTGTAGCCGTAGTTTGTTCCAATGGGGCCTGATTCTCGAGATACGAGCTATTTTACTCCGAATATGCGTTATTTTAATGAAAATTGGTACCTTTACTTCATATTACTATTATATAACTTTTAATCCTGGAAAAATGTTAAAAAAGTAAATAAAAATAGACGAAAAGAGCTTTATTTTAAGATTTCTTACGTACAAAAATATGAATCGAGTCCAAACAATCCAGTCCAGTTATTAACAATTGAAAATGGTGACTGAAAATGTATGAAAAATCAACGAATTTATAAAAGATAAATTTCCTCGAATATATATGCATTTTCAGTCACCCTGTAATTGTTAATCACTTTGGACCAGATTGATATTTTTATATGAAACGACGCTTAAATTAAAGCTTCTTGTGCCTACTTTAATTTACCTTTTAAACAATTTTTCCAGAATCAAGACTTATATAGTAATTATATGAAGTAGAGGTACAATTTTTCATTAAAATAACGCATATTTGGAGTAAAATAGCTCGTATCCCGAGAACAAGGATTCATGGGAATAAACTACGGGTACTGGGCTTCATTTTTTGGTACTAGAAAGCACCCCCCAAAGCCTTATCGAAAATCGTTTCCTACAGGTGGGACACTTTACTTGTTATGGTAAAATTTTCCTTTGATAAAGCACTCGGTGCAAAGTTTAGGACCATTTTTAAGTTATCTAAGTTGCAAAAAAAGAATGTCCCCGTAGCTGGATTAAAAGCTGGGTACTAAAGGGTTTTAATTAGTATTTAAAATAAAAAAAGCTATAAAATAAAAACATATACATTTTTATTACAGTGTTATATGACAGTGAAACATTAAATACTTAGTAAAAATTGAATTTTATGCCAAATAAATATATTTCGCGAAATAAAATAACATTTACATTTATATCAATAAAAATTATTACGCTGTAATAAAATAATAGAATATTTATTTACGTTTCATCAGGCGTGTATAATATACACATTAAAATGTTAGTCATAAAAGTGCACGCAAAAACATATATACGCTCAAAAGCGATTGCAATTTCATATAAACATTCCGCTTGCTCTTTCACTCTGGAATTAATTGCCCGCCGGCAATCCAGCAATTGGAAGCTGAAACTTGTTTCACGGGTTGCTCGGCGAATCGTCCAAAACCGACAGGAATTTCCGGATAGAACGTACAACCCCCCCCCCCCCTCCCCCCCAGTACTTTCGAATCGCCTTATTAATTTTCTGAGCGCATTACGATCTCCGATCGTGCGATAAGAGGGTGCCTCGACCCTTATAACATTAGTATTCGACACGAAGATCAGTAAAACAGTAAAAGAAAATCGAATTTCCGTTCACGTGTTTTTACGTCACAATGCTCTCACCAACCAATATGATATTTTATAAACACTTAATTGTTCAATAATATTTATTTGCTTTTACAATCTCTAATATTAAGATTTTCGAAAAGTCGAGATAAGACCAAGACAAGACCTTACTTCAAAATTTCAAGACAAGACAAAGACCTTGCCTTGGTCTTGTCTTGGCCTTGACAAGAAATGTTGTCGTTGCTTTGATTTATAAACTTTATTAGGATTTTTTTCTTTAATTATAGTGCAAAAGATTATGAGAAAGTAAAAACTAGAAATACTTTATTTATCACATTTATTTATATGTATTTATTTATTTATTTATTTATCACATAAAAACTATTTTAAGGCTGCAATATTTATATCAATTTACATTTTACATTTACGTACACATATTTTGTTAAAAATAGTATAGAATATTAAATAATTATAATTCTTTAATTTGAATATATATTAAACAATAATAAACATAATAATACAAAAACAAAAAAATAATAATACTTTATAAATTAACTTTGCAAATGTCAAATGTTACGCATTTATAAATTAACGAATTGCGAAGATATGATACGATCATCGATATGATGATAAACATACGTTCTATTGATATCAATGTTGTCGTTATACTTAACTATCCAACGCTTAAACTTCGTATTCGCAAGAAAAAAATACGGGAAGAAGTTTACTATCATTAAATTTGCAACAAACCCTTTATAATGCCTAGAATTTGCAACATATGTCATTGTGTATATATACACTGATGGAAAGTTTCCAATATTTTTACTGAATACATACTTAATGTAAACATAGTAATTTACAGCAAGTTTGATTCCATTATTGACTACGTAGATTCTAATACGCACTAATTTATCTATTACAGAAATGTTACACCGCATTTATAATGAATTTTCGTGATTTTACGTATTGCTAAAGTATCAAAATTATCTATAAAATCAAATCATACAGATATTTTTAGAAATTTTTTCCTATTTCGTATTTGTGACTGTTTCGACAACTTCACAGTGATACAGATTTAATGTCAATTGTCAATCGAGTAACATTTACTTAAATAAAAATTATTATATCACTATATTAGGTGCTGACCAACCAGAAAGCAGATAAAATCTAACAATTAGAATTCCATGGATCTTTTATCACTATTATTTTTTTAGATACTAATAAATTGATTATAATTTAACGGATTACTTTTGTATAAAGTATAACTTGGATTATATTAAACGTTTACACATTTATGAATGTTACTCTTTAAAAGTTGAGAAGTAAGTCCTAATTTTCACTTATGTTAAGTCAAAAAGTACAAAGTTCAAGGTCATAAAATAAATTAACGTTAATACTCTAATTCCTAGCGTTCTCCTGAGAAAAAATACATTTTTTCGTTTTTCTTAAATTTCCACGCGATTAATTTAAAATTCTGCAAAAAATCTATGGATCAGAACAAAGTGGACCATTCCGCATCTTACAAGGAGGACCTAAAAATAAGTTATTTTTAATCGCATAGAAGCCTAGAAAACTAAAATAATTTTAAAATATTTCTTTGCAAAAAAGCATTTAAACCGGACTGTAAGAAATTTCTAAATACTTTATAGAAGGTTTACTCAACGATTTCTATATTCTTAAGCATTAAAGGGTTAAGTTACAAGTTAATAACTTTTTAACTTTTAACCTAACTTGTAACTTTTAAACTAATTACTACCCAACGATGGTTAAAAAGTTAAAATAATTTGATCAAATGAAAATAGCCAAATTTAATTTATTTAACAAGACCAAGACAAAACCAAAACAAGATTAAAACAAGACGAGAATATAATATCTTCACTAAGACCAAGACCAGATCAAGGCAAAACGACAATATAATGATTTGACCAAGACCAAGACAAGACCAAGACAAGACCAAGACAAGACCAAGACAAGACCAAGACAAGACCAAGGCAAGACCAAGACAAGACCAAGACAAGACCAAGACAAGATCAAGACCAAGACAAGACCAAGACGAGAAGCACTATTTGAGATGTTTCTCGAGACCAAAACGAGACTTCGAGATATCTCGTCTTGTCTTGTCTTGCGGTAGTCCTAACCACATCATTTAATTTTTTAACCATAAAGCCTATACTTTATTGAAGAGGGCATTTTACTTTATTGATTTCAAAAAAATGATTTATTTATTGCCTAAATAAACAGTTATTTATTTGAAGAATATGACTACAAAGTTACACGTAGATATTTGATGTTTAAATGAACCTAGAGTCAAGTTTACTGCTACGCGAAAATGCAAGTAGAACAGCGTGAGAAAGATTTCATACGGCGCACAACTTACAATTTGATTTTTTAATCTAAATTAATAGTTATTAATAAGAAAAATATCTCATAGATTCAAAATGATTTTCGATGTAGGTATAAATTGCTCTATCAATAGGTTGGGTTCAAAACTGTAATATGTTAGTCTATATATTAGTGAATATCGTATCAATTAGGATTATGATGATTGACTACCATTTTTCCACTTTTTGAAGTCGATTAAATAAAAAAAATAAGCTATTTCGGTATCTTTCACTTTAAAAGGCCTGTTTAAAATATTTATGTTCCAAATTGCTCTTCCACGTTTACGCGATACCTATACTCATACAAATCCAAAGATTTTACTCTTTTTCTCCGTTTATATAATCTAGTCAACCGCAGTCACGTATGCCAGCAAGTCATCTATATTTAAAGGCATTATCTTCACCAATAGATATTTAGAAACATAATAAAAAAATTCGGAAATTCTTTTTTCATCTAGTTGAAGAGCTCTCAATTTTCTAGAAAAAGTTTTAAAACGTTCAGTATTTATTTAATCATAATCTTAATACTTTTCTGCTTCCGAGAAAAAAATTATTTTGTAAAAGAAATCGATTTTCTGTGTCGTACGATAATTTAAGTAAAACAGCACTATTTCTTCTGAAAGTTTCCAAAAAGGTAGCTTTTAACTATCTCATGGCTGGTTTCTTATCTAGATCATGAGACCTTTATTTTTCAAGATATTAGGGCATAGATTTTTTTTCAAAAAATTTCTGATTGCTTATTTCTTGGGTATTTGGTAATTTTTTACTAATTAAAGCTCATTTTTCTCGTTTCTCGATGAATATTGAAATAAAAAAATTGAGATTCATCGATTTGTCTTTGCTTTATAACAATTTATCATTTTTATGATTTGTTTTTCAACAAAATTTTGATCTCTAAATTCTTGGGTATTACGTGGTAACTTGTGACTAATTAAAATTATTTTTGTTTCTTTTTTGATGGAAATTTGAAATCAAAAATAATTTTACAGATTTATTGATTCGTTTTGGTTTTATAATGTTTCTCTCATTTATATGATATTCATTTTTTCCAAAAAATTTTTATCACTTTTTCTTTAGTATCACGCGGTAATTTTCGTCAATCAAAGCTCATTTTTTTATAAATATTTGAAATAAAAAAGAATTTTTAAGATTTATCGATTCATTTTTGTTTTATAGAGTTTTTTCGTTTTTACGATATTTTCGTATTAAGTGAATATATTGGTTGTTCATAAACTTATGACAAGTATATGAGGGAGGGGGGGGGTATATATTATTTTCTCTTATAATATATATAGCTACAGTGCACACTTGCGCGGTGCACTGCTCACCCCAAGCCGCTACTGTAGGAGTTCGAGCGACCTCGTGCGCCACCTGCAGCTCGCACCTCGATCGGCTTACCTGATTATATGCAGATATTTTATCTGCTTTCAGATGCTCAGCTTTTAGTCCTCACACAAAGCGGGGGGGGGGGGGGGGCGGGGTAAGTAGAAAGGAACATGAGTTAAGATTAGAAACATATAGTACAGGCAGAAGTTCAGGGAAGCGCGGTGCCGCAGAACCGCGCGAGCTGATCGGTCTATCCCCATTATCGAGTGCAGATTAATCGCGCACGAGATAACGCCCGCGCAGCACCGATGGGTTGCGCTTTATTGTCGACACTGCCGTACCGGTCGCTCACCAGTACAATTTGCATGAGCGTAGCCCCGTACTTACGGTTTCGCCGCTGATGTACGCTACGATTGAGCGCATGATATATAAGGAGGCTATTGTCTCTTGACGCACCGTCGCTCGCCACTCGTTCTCTCTCTCTCTCTCTCTCTCTCACACACACTCTACGTCTATGTTTAGCTATTCATTTATTATTTGCATTACAAAATTCAACTTATTGTATTTATTTTTAAGACAAAGTTTTCATACTGAAAAGAAAAGTGTCATTAAATAGCAATGATAACATGATACGAGTTTAATAGTTTAGATAATTTATTAAGTCAGTCATTTTAAAATGTGCATACAAACTTTAGATCGTAGACTAATGATTCTTCTCAATGTGCTTGATACTAGATGTTGTAAAGGTAATATTTATTTAAACATTAACACCTTGCTACAAAGTGGGCAGTAATCAGCTGAAAAATGTTGACAAACAACTATTACAATCTTATTTGTTATTATATTGCGTTGCTCAAAGCTAACAAGTTCACCTAATTTTAAAACCTTCAACAATGTATCTTTTAACAAGTTAAACATTTAAAACCATTTTATTTAAGCGAATGAAAATGTCACGCAAGTAACTACTTTACGCCCGCTGGTTGGAAAACGGTTACTTTAGGCCCGATTTTGAGGGCGTAAAAACATGAAAAACTAGCATGTATTAAAAAATAATATTTTGTGTACCCAGGACGTAAAGTGAGCTTTTTTAAGACCGAGTGTGGAGTTTGCAGTACCACTTTTCGCCCGCTTTATACATGTTTATAAGTTCGTAAATGTATTTTATAAACAATCGGACGTAACTTTGCAGGTTATTCGATGATATACAATTTTTATATGGATAAGTCCCCCTGAATTTTTTCTAGGAACAAAATGAGACTTTAAAAATTCTAATCGGACAACAAATAAAAAAGTCTCACTGTTTTGTCGAATCTGTCTTTAATTGCCAATAACTACTTTTGCAATAACGGAATTTCAATAATAACATTTTTTTTAGGTCGACGAGGATATCTTGATTTATTATATATTGACTTAAATGTCATTATAATTAGTTTCTAATATATATTTTAAAATGTTTTTATTTTAAGGTTAATGCCTATAGAACCTCCTTAAGGTTTCAGAAAGTACCAACAAAAAATTTGGTATCCTACCATCAGTTTCAGGGCTCGGGACAAAACGTAACGACGCTCTTGCGTTAACTTGGTCCTATGCAAGAGACGTTCATAAAACTTGATTTAAAAAAATATGCCGATTTTTCATGTTAATTAATGCTAAACTTACCCCAAGGTTTTGATTTATACATATAGTCTCCATTTATGCATGTTTGTACTGGTGATCCACCTGCTTGACAATTACTCGAACAATCAGCTTCATCTGCTCCGGTGCAGCCCACTGCCAAGTCGCCTTAGAGAAAAGTATATTCAAATTGTTTATTTAAGGGGACCTAACCACCTGAAAATTATAATTAAATTTGTTATATATTTTTAGGTAAGAATGAATTAGTCATCATATATTACATTTTATTTTCGGTAAATTTAAATATTTTATCGAAATATATCAGAATTTTTATTTCGGTCGTTACATCACCTTAAATAGCTACCGAAGAGAAACTGCTCTTTTTTCATCGTCCACATGATTTTGAGAGTTCTAAGCATCAGTTGATCTTTTCCATGGCTTATTTTGTTCAAAATACAATTAATTCTGACAATAGCGAATGAATTTGTATTAGTAATTCACAGACATAAGTTGTAGTCTCTCGGTCACATTTTTTTGATTTTTTAAGTTTTTCTCATAAAATTTTAATTTCAAAGGCTATAACTTATGTCTGTGAATTTTCAATACAAAATATTTGCTCATTTCAGAATTAATTGTATTTTAAACAAAATAAGCTTTGGAAAAGTTCATTCCGATGCTTAGAACTCTCAAAATCATGTGGACGATAAGAAAAGAGCAGTTTCTCTTCGGTAGCCATTTAAAGTAACCTGACGGCCAAAAAAAAAGTTTCTGATATATTTCGATAAAATATTTAAATTTATCGAAAATAAAATGTAATATATGAAGAATAATTAATTCTGGCCTAAAAATATATAAAAAATTTAATTAAAATTTTAAGGTGGTTAGGTTCCCTTAAAAGAATTTTGGGAGAATTATTATTATTATTATTATAAAGGCCAGGTAGTATTGGTAAGCAGCAATGGTACCTGCAGGGCAACAGCTATCGCATAGTATATATGTCGGCTGTAGACGTGCTTGCATCGTCACCATAGTTATCATAACTACTTGTTGGGACTAGCTATCCGTATCTGCGTAATCCATAGCCTTGTTCACATAGTCACGCCATCTTTCTCTATTGTTTGTTTTGAGAGAATTGGACATCAAAATTATTATCATTATTAAAATAACTATTATTATACATTTTTATTATTATTATGGTCAATATTATCCACAACAAATTTTTGTTATTTTTTTTCACTAGTAACTTATTAAAAAGTAAAATTTATAAATATGAAAAAAAGGGTTATTATCTCGAAATTCATATAAAATAAAAAATGTATTGCTATTATTATGGCCTACTTATCTGAGCCATCAAGACGAAAAGCGAAAAGAAAATCAAACGTTTCATTTTAGCTCTAGAAAAATTCCTTCCTTAATGTCAAATGCTTACTAATTTCTAATCAATAATCATCACTTTTATACATTAGGCTAAAATTGCTTCAAATGTAGCGTATCGAAATTGGTAGTTAAGATAAAAAATGTAATAGCTAAATAACATTCGTCAAGATTTACATTAGAATCTACGAAAATAAATTTATATCCATATAATAAAAATTCATGTCCCTATATTTTTCCGTATTCTTATTGTTTTCTCAAAGAGAAAGCTTTAAGCTCTAAACACTCGATATAGCACTCCATTTATAAAGTAAATGGAGTAAATGATCGGTTCCTTTGCGCTACTGATTTTCATCAGAGAAATAATATATTCAGTTTAAAAAATTGTCAATGATAGTTATTCATACGTAAATTACGCGGATCTGAGCTATAATCATAATTATTTGAGAATTCAATGATAAAAATCATTGAAATTTGGATATTGACCGAACTGTTAAACCAAAATTGGCCATCGACAAAAAATGCGCGCGTGCGAGGATTCCACATACCATCAGATAAATCACAAATATTAATCGGCGAAGTCTTAAATTTTCGCCGAATATTTCGAATGAAAAATAATAAATACAAAGAGAAATACTAGTCTAATTTTTGGTAATAATTATCTAACTTATTTCTAAAGGAAAACAACGATTATTACTCTGTAAATATTCTTTATTTCTTCGTCATTCGTTGACAATTTCGCTACTGCTGTTTGATGCATAGCACATATTTTGTCGATAATCAATTTTAGTTTGACAACTCGGCCAACGTCCAAATTGCAATGATTTTCTGATTGAATTCGCAAAGAATTGTGACTTGAGCTCAGATCCGTGCAAACCATGTATCCAAATGCATTGTGTCGGGTGGAACTTGGTGAGTGTTTTTTATGTTGAGCGATCTCTTCCATTTTCTATATCTAGCGGCGTCATCTCCGAACGCATTGTGTCATGATGAGAATGTCCGCCCTAGATCCATATTAAAATCATGATGGAGATGTCGATTCGATGCCGCATTGCGCAGTAAGATTCTGTACGCTCATCACAATGTTCCATCCTAAAATCTTTATCCTTAAATTTCAATATAAAATGCAATAAAATCATAAGTAATCTACGTGCATCGTCAAGTGTGCATGTTACAACCTTTTCGGCAACCATTTTTTAAAGTTAGAAAAATAAGTGTTGAGAAAAATGCGTTTATAGTTTCAATTTTGTATGCTATCGAATGTAAATTATTTTACTTGACCGATTGTAACTTTATTAAAACATCGAGTTTTTACGCTTAACAGATCTTGAAATATTTTTACAGTTACAAAAATTATGAAAATATAATGGATTAAAATTTTCTTGTATTTTTATTAGATAATTATAAGAAAAAATTTGCTTTGTTTGATAAGAATGTGAGATAGCCAAGCTCAAGCACCTATATATTCGTCAAAAAGATAAAACATATATGTGCGTGCTATTCATGTCTCGGAGCACTGCGTTGCGATGCAAAGAGACCGTGAAGTACGCGCACACACGATGCACTTGTCTTGGTTTTTCATAAAGGCACGTACGCGCACACGACCGCTAATTGCTGCTGTAATTGTAGCAATCTGCCGCTTGTTAGATATTTTGACTTTTTTCCCTCCTCGCGGGACAAAGATAAATAGAATAACGCACTTTTCTTCTGCCTCTCTTTATTCTACCGTTTCCTCTCTATATCCACTCATTTAGTCTTTTAGATAGCTCTCCATCTCTTTGTGCATGCTTTAGTAGAATGCTACCAGATGTGTAGACTTATCCTTTAATTTATCATTATTATTGTAAAGCTAAATACGGTTATTTTTCAACCAGGCTTTTTCTATTATTAAGCAACTTTTATGGACACAATTGGGAAAGAAAACTACCACCTCGGCAGCGGTAGCGCTAGTGACAAAGTACACCCGTCTGCGCCATGTTTTGTATTTTAACATGGAAAACTACTATATATATATATATATATATATATATATATGAAAAATGGCCGACCTCTGTGTTACCCGCCAGAGGTCACATGATACATTTAAACTCCCAATAAAATACTAGAACTGCAAGCAAAATGTTGCTTTACTGTAAGGTATTTCCATACTATAAGCTAAACTACAGTAAAAAGTGTAAATGGAACGCTGCCAACTGATTTGGCACTCAGCTTTCTCAAAGAGGCATCAGTCATGTCATATAGTATATTATATAATTATATTATTATGCATAGGTCAATATCTGTTGATGGATTTGACAAAATAGGTTATATTATAAAGCAAATTTGACTGAGAAGCTCATTCGTAGGGTAAAATACCCAATAGATAGACACTTAAGGATTTTCTCATTTTATATATCAGATTTTTGTATGATAATATCGTTTGTTTAAAACAATTTGACACTTATCGAATATGAGAAACTTCAATTTATCAGTAAAAAAACATTAGAAGTGTTAGAAGTTTTTGTTTAATTAGAGATTACAAAAATAGTGCAAAGAGTACATATATCCCAGTAGATTGTCAATGTCCATTTACTTTGTTAGTCTATGTATTGGGATTTTAGGTTATACATAGCGAAGATTATACGAAAATAGATAGACGATATTTTTGAAGATACTTTATTGCATATAAAAAGAACATGTTCATAAATCTCATATTTAATCTAATCGTAACAAGCTTTTATATAATTAGAATTCAAAATTTTGCTTGAAAAATCATTAGTTCCGTAGATATAATAATATTTATAAACCGTCTATCTACTGGTCAGTGTCTATCTACTGGACAGACTACCCTATTACAAATACTGTAAGTTTAAATGTTAACGGAAAATTCAGTTTTTACTTACAGATTAATTAGATTATAACCCCTGGTGCTTGAGTCCAGATAAGTTACACATATAAATAAAAGCAGCATATATACATAGATACATACATACATTATATACATAGATACATACATACATTATATATACATAGATACATACATACATTATATATACATAGATACATACATACATTATATATACATAGATACATACATACATTATATATACATAGATACATACATACATTATATATACATAGATACATACATACATTATATATACATAGATACATACATACATTATATATACATAGATACATACATACATTATATATACATAGATACATACATACATTATATATACATAGATACATACATACATGATATATACATAGATACATACATACATTATATATGCATACATACATACATACGTACATATATACATAGATACATACATACATTATATATACATAGATACATACATACATTATATATACATAGATACATACATACATTATATATACATACATACATACATTATATATACATACATACATACATTATATATACATACATACATACATTATATATACATACATACATACATTATATATACATACATACATACATTATATATACATACATACATACATTATATATACATACATACATACATTATATATACATACATACATACATTATATATACATACATACATACATTATATATACATACATACATTATATATACATACATACATACATACGTACATATATACATGAACGTACACGTACGCACGCACACACAGACACACCCACCCACCCACCCTTTCACCCACACACACCCACACATACACATACACACTTACACACACTCACACTCACAAAGACTTAATCATACACCCATACACACACATCCATACAGCGGACAATTTTTAAGAGTAGCTTATTCGAACCCTCCAAGTCATATAGTATGTTTCTACGTTGAAAAATAACAAAAAATATTTTATCAAAACAATGCTTCTACTTTGAGAAAGCAATACTTCACAGCATCTCACTACTAGGCAAACTATAGTACAAAGTATATAGAATATTCTACATTAACTTATTACAGGAAATACCGCACTAGTTTCGAAGTAATCAACATGCTGGTAATATATAATGAAAGTTGTTAAAAAAATAAGATTCCCCTATGAAAAAGCAAAAAAAACATCGCTATATTTATTCAATATATTTTAGCACTTTATCGGTGGTTTTTTTGTATATTATACTTTTTAATCTGTTACCAATATTTCTCATAGGTATTTTATTGATATTTTTACGATATTCTGCATTTCTATTGCTTCTCAGTGAGAAGGCTATGTAGCGATGAAAATTACAACAATCGAGTGTTTGATGAATTGCGATGCTTTCGGGAAATCTGTGAAGTAGAATGTGTAGGGTTTCCAAAAATATTATATATATATATATATATATATATATATATATATATATATATATATATATATATATATATATATATATATATATATATATATATATATATATATATATTATATGTGTGTGTATGCGTGTGTATGCCTGTACTTGATTAAATTTTGTGTCCATCATAAATCTTCAATGCTTCCATATTTTTTTGTTGTTTAGCAAATGTTGCTCTAAAAATCATTACTAAAAATAAAAAATGCGTATTTCTTAATTTATGTATGACTTTTCATTTACGTTGTACGATTTTAGTATATTTGATTACTCAAATGCTCATAAAGCTTTCTCAATCATTTCCTGCTGATTTTTGTGTATACCAGCTCTTCTGTTCATTTTATCACGACCCAGTTTTCCGAACTTTGTGAAGTAAATAAAAAAATGAAATAGCAAAAACATCGATATTCAATGTTTAACGTTCTAATTTCAGAACGGTTAATAATTATAGTTTTATAATAGTTTAATAGGTTGGAATTATGATTTTTTATATTATGATAATAAAAATATTGCTGATAAAACAAAAATTATTATAGATCATTTTATCAATGAGTAGTGCAAATTAAATTTTAGTTATAAACAATGTTTTGAATATCAGAAAAAGTTATATTCAATATTTTTTCCTTATAATCACCACGTGTATTTTCTGGGGGCAGTTGTTAATAGTTCTCTCTGTCAACAAGTGTGAAAATACAGTGATTTTTGAAAATTCTATCTCGTAGAATAATTGGCAATTACAGAATTGAACGATGTAACTCGAAAAATGTTTCAATTTTAATTATTTTTTCTCTATTCAAACTTCTGCGTATCTTACAAAAGTTGTATCAGACAAGTTAGAGTAACATTTACCTCATATGAGGCGGGGATTGTTTCTCTTCTAGTAAAAATTGCTTTTATTTGTTTTTTCATCATTATATTACATTGTTGTCATTACATTTATACCTAGTGTTGTTTTTTTATCTAAACTCAAAATTGAGCCGTTAATGAAGTATCTAAATTACGCTATTCCATTTAAACTAATACAAAAAGAATGCCTACAGTTTTTCTTATTTTTTTCACAAATAAGAAAAGTGAAATTATTTAGTTTTTTTTATCCACTCCTCATATATTACACACTCTACAATCACTCTACTTAGCATAAATACGAAATTCCAACTCAGCTAAAAAATCAAAATCTCGCGGGACAAAAAGCACGCAATATCCCTGCGCATCGCCAATACTCGTACGTCTCATTTAACGAGCATTACCGAATTCATTTGTTCACATACGATGTTAAGCTTACCTGAAACGCGCATCGCGCGTTACGCAAGCCCCTTCATTAGCAGGCGTCGACGCGCGCGCGCAAATCCCGGGGGCATAAAATCCATATAGGCCCTTGATAATGAGGAGAGAGAGAGATTTCGCCTTTTTTCCTTTGCAGCCGTTACGCGGACACAATCGCCCGAGTAATTATATAACGCGAGCGCGAGCGCTGCAATATCTGAAACGCGCAAAATGACCGTCGCGTTCATAAATATTCATTCGTGCGCGTGCAGCTCGTCGTCGCCTGTGCGTAAATACTGGGCGACGCCGAGGAAAGGCAAAATGACGAAATATTCAATTGCCAATGGGCGTGTGCGAGGATGCGAATGCAGTTATAGCGGGGTGTCGCGTGTGTCGTTGCGCGAATTATAGCAATTGTTTTAATTCAGGGGGGGGGGGGGGCTGTTCCTTTATCGGATGTGAATATTTTTTTAAGCCGCGAACTGGAATAAATGATAATTATTAGGATGTAAATTATCCAGTTCTGTTTTAATGTATACGTTTGGAGTGCATGTGTAAGAGCTGAAAATCGCTTAAGGGGAGCATTTCATATGGATTGTTCGAATGAAGGTAATTTTTTGAATTTTTAATACGCATTAATGCTAATTGTTTGCTTATATTAACGTATAATAAGATAAACAACTCTTTTAAATAGAAATCATAAATATATTGGATTCTAATTTTTTTTACATAAAATATCAATGTGTAACTTTGAGAACATATTCCCATAACATATATTCTAACATATACTTTGCCCATAATAATTATTGATTTAAGATTCAAATAAAATCAATGTTGTTAGGTAATGTCCCCTTTACATAATAAGTAACCGTTCAATAATTTGTATTATTGAAAATAAAGTAATTCTACTAGCATCTAAATTGTACTGATAAATTGTGTTCTTTCCTTTGTTTTTGGTGGAGTACAGAAGTGGTTGGTCAAAGAAGGGCGGCTTAAATAAAGTTATGTTACCCCACATTCATATCTACAAAATTTGCAATCACAACTTCAAAAGCTTGATAATGTCAATATTCGCTTGTAGGCTTCAGCATAAGCCATTAAGAGGAAACATCAAACACTTTTTAGCGTAACAGTATTGGTACTTGGTAACCGAACCCCTCAAAACATCGACTGTAATATCATGCTGAAATTTAATGCTTGCAGCAATTTGTAATAAACAACTTTAGTAATCGATGTATAAAGCGTTAGTTGTTAACCCAATTACAAACTAGATTGGCCATCATGAGTATAATATACATTTAATGAATATAGTTCTCCAGAATTTAAGTATTCTCAAAATGTCATTTCTTATTGCTATTGTTAGTGTTTATCCGTGGTCGAAGTTTAAGTGAACGTTGGAGAGGTATTGCCTTTTTACCTGTGTTCATTAGAGCTGTAGTAGGACTGTATATATATTTGGAGAATATAGTAGGTGAATTGCGTATGAATCATAACTGACCTTGTAGTTTTAAGTAGAGTTTGAACCACTGGAGTCGCGGTAAGATAAATATGAAAAATCATTTCTGAAAATTTTACATGCCCGGGATTTTAACCCAGACCTCTTGGTTAGAAGTTCAAGTTACAAAGCACACAGCTGTCACAGTTTAATTTTTTTGTCAATTTGTTTGCCATACTATTTTCTTCGATATTACTTAAGGGAAAAAGCTACCGATTTTTGGTCAATAATAATTTTTTTTTCGACTTATTTGAAGCTGTAGATAAATGGTTGATCATGCTATTTTTATTGATATTTATGTTTAAACTCATTTTTCTCAAAACTTAATTTTCATAACTTACTTTGTAAGCCTGCGCAACAATTCTTTGTGAATCACGCTGAAAACTTTTGTACTTTTTTTAACATATTTTGAACAAATTTAAAGAGAGTTCTTTTTTTATTACCTAAAATATCATTTTTAAAAATATAAGTTAATATTAAAATACTACTTATATCGCAAACAATAAATTGTTCATATAAAATATAACCTCAGAATAGTTAAAAAATATTATTTGAAAATATTGCTCTTTAAATGTCTTAATTTTAGTACCCCTTGCGCATAGTGATTATCAAATATATGTCTGTTTTTACAGGTTTTTTCAAAATGGCTACTTCAAAGGGTGGTGATTTTGAATAAAACCAGTCTAAAATGTCATCTTTTTCTATATTATAACATATTTTGTGGAAAAGATATTTATCTCTTAAATTAAAAAATTGTAGTATTTGCTGTATCTTCTAACCTTAAGGGCGTTCACAGGATAATTGAATTTCTTTAAAATCTCTTGAAACTTTTATCATGTATTAATATAGGTGTGTTTTATACGTGTTTGAAATTTCAACCCCCCTTGCAGTATCCAAAATCGAGAAATGTAACTTCAAAGTTTCAGTTTTAATATGAGAGCCCTATCTTGAGCTCTCACAAAACGGACAATTTTATTTATTATAAACCAGATTTTTTTACATCGTTTAGAGAAACTAGTATGTAATGTAAAATAAGCATAGAAGTATACATAAAATGCTGGATATAGCAAGCGGTTCCTTTTTTTTAAAGATATAGCTATCTAAAGTTGTGCTTCAATGCTATTATTATATCTATAGCATGGTACAGCATATTCATAAGTTAATGCCGTACTTCGGTTTTAGGTACTTTTTTATAAATTTTATATTCTTTACTAATATATTAATACTTTATATTATAAACTGAATTGTCTTCATTAGAAATATTACCATTTAATAATGATCCATTCGAAAATTAACTTTCTAACCTTACTGTCAACCGGTGAACGTCCTTAAACTGTAATTTTTAATACTGTGTATACTAATGGTACAAAATAAAAGTTGCATTTAAAAAAATTTTAATGACATAATTTTCGAAGATTGTTTATTTATTCCTTATATAACGTACATCTCCTGCAACAACTCATAATATAAGTATAAGTTTACTCGACATGCATTCTTACATTAGCATATTACATAACTAGATTTCGTAGAAATGAAACCTAAAAACTAAAACTATCTCTCTGGATAGAACCATCCATATATTTATAAGTACGTACCAGTGATAAATGACAATAAAAAAGCAAGCTTGCGATCATGTATGATATAACTGAATTATCAATAAATTATGTTTAATTCAATCATAACGTCTATTTAATATTATAATGGTTGTAAGATCTCAGCCAAAAGTTTATATATTTAGAAGCTGTGACTCGCTATATAAACAATATAGCGTATATTATATTTACTTGCCATCGAACACTATTCCGTCCCTTGAGTAATAATATTTTACAATAAGAAGGTTGAAACCTGTACAACGTATATCAAGGCCACAGTAAAACTTTTACGTATTATTTTTTATTTTCGAACATGCTAACGTTTATTTTTAGCCCCTTTCTTACTTTTAATTTTTACAATTTCTACTTCACAACTCATATAATATTCTCGAAGTAGCTATTATTTCAGATGTTACATGTTATTAAAGTATTTCTGAACAAATACATTGAAATTTAAGATATTGTTAATTTAAAATTTATATTGATTTCTTCAATTCAGTTGATCACCTACGAAAAGAGGATGCCCATGGGAGTCTCGTCCTCAGGTATAACCTGTCAAGCCAGCACCACTATTTAGAGCTCATCAAAACACGATTTAAAAAGAAACAGGAAAAAAATTGATTCCTAAAGTGCAGGGAGAATTATAAAAGTCTAACTATATTTAGAATTTTCTACTTATTTTAGCAATTTGCAATCGCGTTATTTTCAACTTCCCCTGCATGCGATGTAATTAATTTTTCTTTTTAAGTTCATGTTTCGACGAGCTCTAAACAATAGTATAAGTTTTGTGCGTTCTACCTTAAAGCCTTAAATACGTATATAAATTCATGGGTATCCTCCTTTGGATGATTTAATAATTAGCTTGCTTTATTATCAATACAACCTTAAAACAGAGCAATGACTGCGTCTAATATTCTACACACTTCATTTAATATCGCATCAAATCTAATATTATCTCACGCCTAAAGAAAACTATCGATTACCTCTCCTGCACTCACCCCCAGACTTCCAAAAGAACCTGAATTCTTCCCGGATCCCACTTCCTAGACATCGCAGCCCGAATATCCCTCAAACTTTCAACGTCTGCAAACTTTTCGACCGCACATCGAAATTCCCTCGGCGTGCGTCTCCTATACCTTCTCTCTCTCTCTCTTCTTTTTTTCCGGTCGAACTATAACGAGTCGGCGTATCTCGTCTGTCCGCAGGAACAGCAACGTGTCGGGCGAGCGCTCGCCGTTCGAGGGCAGCTGCTGCAGCGGCCAGGGCGTCGCGGCCGACAGCACCGAGAGCGAGGGCGAGGAGGTGACCAAGTACCGGGTCGTGCTGCTGGGCGACTCGGGCGTCGGCAAGACCGCTCTCGTCTCGCAGTTCATGACCAGCGAGTACATGAACACGTACGACGCCAGTCTCGGTGAGTTGGATTCTTTGATTGTTTTTACTTTGTGATAAGGGAGAAAGGGTGGGAACATGTATCTGCTGGCTTATCGGGCGGAGAAGTTACGAGATTTTCCAGGGCGAAATCGCTACAATGAGATTCTTATAGTAATAGTTGATAAGATGATTCGGGTATTGTATAAGTTTGGTTTATTTTCAAATATTTCCGATTCAAAATTTAAAGTTGATATAATAAGTAGTTTCTTTTACTAAAAGTCTTTACTCAATAATGAAATAGTAAATTTCACTTAATAATATGGTGACTCTAAATATTTTGTGTTTTAATAAAGTATTTAGAAAGTATCACATCGCATGTTTTTTTCATAGAGTTGTTAGTAAAAGAGAAAGAAAACATATTTATCATACTTTTGTGCTACATGAAAAGTAATGCTTTTTATTACGTATAAAGCTTGCATGTGTTCTCGTTATCTCTCATCTTGATTACTGCTCTCTCGTGTATCTTGACGTAGCAGGTGAGCTCCAGGCCCGACTACTAACATTGCAATACTCATATATATATATGTGGTGCTAGAAAAGACGAGCACATAACTCCCTACAGGAGGAAACTCGGTTGGTTGAATATGGAGGGTAGAAAGGCGTATTTTGGTGCTATTATACAAAGCAATACCCTTGAAACAACCGCCATATTTTTCGTCCCTTCTTCCAAAATACCAGTCGAGGACCTCCAGTAAGGTTTCTAGGGAGCTCTCAGTGGGTCTAGAATTGTTCACTGCTCAAAGTTTACAAGCATTTTCGCTAAATTCACGGTGACCGATTAGATTAATCACTTAAACTCGATATCGCAAAATTTTATGTCAGTTACACAGTACAGCTACACCACTAGTTATATACTGTCAATACTATTTATTTATAATAAAATGAATTTTTCATTATTATATGAAGGTCCCAGTTATAAGGAGAGAATCATGAACCTCGATAATGAATTAGGTCACATTAACGGAGAATATTTGAATATATTTTCTTGATCGATTATATCTCGTAAAGGGTGTGGTAATTTTTTCTCAGACATGGCTAATCTTTTTTTCATTTTTTGATGAAGATTATAAATCAAAAACAATTTTAAAGATTCGTCGATTCGTTTTTCATTTATAAGAGTTAGAGGGTCAATATATCTGATTTACGGGATTGTAATGTTGATAATCTACTTAGATGGGTGAGATATAAATTTGAGTAAATTAAATTTCTATTTATTTAGTCAATGCTCATATTTATAAATTCGAAGTCGGAAAAGTGGTGAATATATTTTTAAAAACCTGTTGCATTAATAATATGGTCCAGCGCCATTATGGAAATGTGCCAGAAGCTTCGGGAATCTACAAATTAAGCCAATGGGGAGAGTTGCAAACTTGCTATGAAATAATACTTTTATTTTTTATTATAATATTGTACCTCCAAAAATAGGAGATACTTTGAATATAAAAGTTACATATTTATGTATAATTTTCAGCTCATTGGAAAAATTCTTATCGGTCATTATTGTTATTTTAGCTAATTTTATTGTAACACTATCCTTTTTTCCTCCAATCCAGCAATACCATTTGCCACTCGGTGCAAACATTTTTGCTGCAACAGCGAAATATTGTATGTGTGAACGGTACTTGTATATATACTGTCTTGTAATGGGTGGGAGCCATAAGATTGGGTCGAATGCTTTCACTCGATTAGGTTTGATCGTTATCAGTGCCCCTTTCGCCTAGTCCTGTCGGTTAACAGTGCTCAACTTTAACTCTATCAATAAAATAGTAAAGTTTACTGGCAGTTAAAAAGTCTTGCGATACTTACAAGAAAATTTTTGTTTTAAAGTCAAAACTTTTTACTTTGAAACTTTTGTCTAGAGTATGTAAAAGTGAAAAAAGTAGTTTTCACCGAAAGAATAAAAATTCTTTTTAAGATTCATGTTTTAGACGCTGTATATACGTAAACAACAAAAAGGAGTGTTTGAAATGTAAAGCAAACGATATTCATTTCCATAGGCACCCTTCTCTTACAGCAGACAATTTATTTCAACCCAAAAGTCAACGGTGTTAGAGACCGTGTTGCATTTTATTCTGCATTTTATATTAGTCATTTTCATAACTATACAGCACGAAAATCTTACAAAAAAAAGGTAAATTCACTACAAAAATATATAATTATTCTAAAAACTATTCTTTCACTACTTATTATATCAATTTCTCATTTTTAAACAACAAAGACATTAATAATAAACCGTATCAGCAATCACAGTCAAACGCGATATCTATTCACTGTGATATCCATATCCATCAACTTATTGCTTCGCATCAACGCAATTACCTTATCGCAAAGCAATGATTTTCCTTCAACTCTCGCTCCCTCTTGCGTCGGGGCTTCGGTCTCTCCACCCCTTTCGTTTTCCCTTGCTACACAGCCTGCCTAAGTAGCTGGCTGTTTATATTTACATTAGACTCCGTCGCTCGTTACCGAAGTTTCGAGCGAGTGACTTTATCTTGGCTTCCAAGCGCGCGGCGCCTACAGTCGAAAGAGCTCCTTTGCGTATTATACGCGGAAGCAGAAGGTCGATAGGTCGACCTTATCTCGGGATGCTGAATTTGTTTTTTCTTTTCAGATGTGATTTATGGGATGACTGTATTGCGTGGAGGTAATCTTAATATCATCTTCGTAGATATATTAGGAATGCAATTTTTGATTTGCTTTTATGCATTAATTGATAAAATGAATATTTGATTGTAATATTACTTCTTTGATGAGTAGTGTTAATAATAAGTGACAGCTGATCAATTTCATTTATTTTAGTGTAATTTTTTACACGATAATACCTTTTAAAGTTTATTACCTGATCATAAAGAACTTAAACTAATTTTAATCAATTTAATTTATTCATTAATTAGTTGATATGGAGCAAAAATGAAAATGTTAATGTAATTCATTAGTAGTCTAGGAATATTTAATTAAAGCTATAGATAGTATAAAATGAACAATTGCGTTTTGAAAGAAAATAGTGTTAGTTTTATATATTTTTTGTTCTACAGAACAAGTTAGAATCATTTTAACAATAAATTTGATATAGGCACTATATTGGAGTTTTGATGTGCGTTCGATGTGTGCCCATGAATAGGGAGTATATACGATATCAAAACTTCAATAGAAACGAAAATGTAACTTTAGTTTCATGCTTCATACCGATATTTTATCATATATTGATTGATTGTGTACTTCGTATCTATATCGATAAACTATATTATACAACTTGTTCTATACTGGACATATATGACAATATTAGCTGCGTATTGTACTATATATACACTTTTATTATGAGTCTCTAAAAGCATGTAAATTTTAAACATGCGTATCAGCTATATTTCAAAAGAAATTAAACGTCATAGAATTTCATAGTTTCATTTTATGAATAAGCATTTAATTTTACTTAATAATCATGTGCTATCCAAATGCAGCTTAAAATATACAGTTGTAAAAGTTCATCAATTGCATGCAAGAAAGCCTCTCGACCGATCTAACGAGTAAACTTTTTACAGCGCTCTCAATTTTGCTTTCTCAAAGAGAAAGCTCTTTTTCCCTTGTAAAACAGCATTATCCAACGCTGTGTGCGGCATTAAATAGAAAAAAAATGCGGCGTCATCGCCGACAATGCTCATTCGACTTCCGGGATCCGAACAAGCGAGCTCATTGCTGGGTTCTTGGGATTTCCGCTCGACGTTCGAAAGTATTCACGGTCGCATTGAATTCGCGGCGGCGTAGCAGCGCCGAGGGGTGGAATGGAAGGGAAAATGAGGGTCTGAGAGAGGGAAAATAAAGCAAAAGCCGAGTGCGCGCCGATGAGGGCGCGGTTGTAGTAGTGGCGCAAAATGGCTTAGCCGCTGAATTGTACGTTCGTAAAATTCAAGAGATCAGATTTTGCCCAATACTTTTGCGTTTACTCGGAAAAGCTTTGCTAAATGGAGGGAAGTATTTACGATAAAAAGAAACATTGGAAAGCAGTCGTTAGATATTTCAGTAGCACATATGTTTTAGCGAGTTATTGAATGTAAGCTCAGTGAGCTGAATAAATATTTATTTCAAAATGGATGTATAAACAATCAACTATAAGTAATTTTATTAAAAAATTCAATAATTTATTATTTGAATTATACTTAGTAATTAATTCACTTTTATATTTGAAGTTAATTTGTTAAATTTAATATTATTATCCAACAGAACTCCATCATAATTTTAATGTTAATGAGTTAAAATAATTTTAGATCACTTTAATACAATAATTATGATAGTGTAGGTAGCAGTTCACGTTGAACCCTACTAATGAATCAGATGATTTATCACTTGATGTTTTGACGTGATATATCACCTAATTGAAATTATTACATGATTTATCGCCTAAGAATATCGTTACAAAAATAATTTTTTAATGATTGTTTAAAATGTTAAAACACTTAGATCTTAGGTCCTATAAGTAGAAAGTACAATCCATATTTGAAACTTCCAATAAGAAGCTTGGTATCTACATGTCTGCATATTTCTAGCATTTTTTAAACTTCTTTTGTAACGACATTTCCGAGAAATAAATCAGGTAATATATCATCTCAAAGCATAATTGTTTCTCCAGAGAAATTATAGTTGCACTTTGATACCCAGTTTATCAAAGACCGCAGTATCATTCGATCATAAGTAATATATATTACAAACGATATATTTCTTGTGATTATATTTTTAAGAAAAAACTATATTGCAGAAAAGTACCCTTAGAGAGGTCCCAAAGTCAATTCAAAATCCAAATTATACTCTTTGAATGTTACCAACCAAAAAGTGAATAACTACTTATAATTATAAAAATACTTATATCCAGACAAAACCCAAACTCACTTGCCCATCATCGAGCACCAATAATACCTCCGCATAAAATCACAGCCGTCAAACTCGACGTCACCCTAAAAACGTTCTGCAATTAAATTTCGCCAGCACTCAACAGCCGACGATAACAAACAACGATAATAATTGCCCACCGCCGTAAACACAACGCAGCCCATATCTTCCCGATTGATTTACGCAATCTACCCCGGTATTCTACCAACATACGCGCGCACACCGTACACACGTCCTCGTAAAAGCGTCAATTTCAAGAGCCACCACTGCTCGTCGCCTCTCGCGCGCTTGGCGCACAGAATCGGCGAGAAAAGTCAAGCCGGTAATATCCGCCGGCGCGAAGTCGAACGAATTTCCTCCCGACGGATAAGCGCACTTCCACGCGGCGAATGGCAAACTCCATCGCTCATGTGTCCCTCTGCTCTCGCACTCTTACGTTCGGCAAAGCTAATACGGCGCAGCCGTCGGGACAGGATATCGAGCGGAAAACGCTTCGAGCGCCGATGTGCGCCTGCATGCGCTGCGGTTCACGGTCGCGCGCGGAGTATAATGCGATGCCGCGCGTGTGCGCGTCGTAGTGGGAGTGTGACGGTCGCACAGGTGGTCAAGCCGATGAGTACCTTTGAGGATTTAAAATGAGGGCGACGGAGTTTGGAGAGACGAATTTTGGGAGTGGTTGGGGAAGATTGAAGGTGTGAGAATGTATAAAAGTGATTTGAAAATTCAAATTACTTCTGCAGTACGGAGTGGAGAGTAGCCAAACTTAAATCGAGATAATAAGCAATAACTATTTATATCAAGCTTTAATGATTTGAGAGTATTTAGAATAGTTTAGTAATTTTTTAATATCATTTTGAGTGAATTTGTATGTGCTTTTTCAGTTGATATAATTATTTACCTCAATTTTTTAGTCTTGGTATAGAATAAAGAGACTTCGACTGTAAAAATATTTAATTTTTCATGTGGATAAATGGCACTTGTGTGACCAATCGCCCTGAAAATTATGTACATATGACTGATATTTCACACTTACGCTTTTCAATGCTGGTATCTCGGATGGATTTCAAATAGGATCGTAAACCATCGTGAATCAGCATGAACGTAGATTCATGATCATGCGAGATCACGTTCAAAATTTGTTGAAAGTTGTCCGGCGATATAGATGATAGATAACATTTTTTTTCCATGTTAAGCTGGTTAAGTAAATTCGTATTTTCAAAACGAATCGAGCGATATACAAAACTGATTTTTAACCAAAATTGTAGATAAGTACTGAATTCATCACAACAGCAGACTCAAGATTGCTATATATCCCTTATGGAAGTAATCTGTAGAAATTTCTACAAGAGTTTCTGCAAGTTTTTCTGTAGTTTTTTTAGGCACTCGCCATATTCTCACACAGAGGCCATATGAAATACATATGAAATATAGAGCCTATGTATGCCATATACTCTATGATATGCAGAATAATAGCTACAGTGAGCTTATGGATTTCACCAAAAATTCATTTACCGTAAAATTTGATATGTTATTTCACATTACTCAAAACACTTTACTACGACGGTTAGAGACAAAAGTACGTCGGTGCACGGTAGCTAAATTCAATGAAAATCCGACATAATACTCTTCCTTCTGACATAACCCACTGAAGTTCGGAATGACTTGAAAATTATTTTGAGTATATTAAAAGTATTCTTTTTATGCAATAAACCTCATTATAAACCCCTGAAAATTTCCAGTTTTGAGAAACAAATCAATAAAACAGCTTTTTACTTTAAAATATGCGTTTTTTCGCAATTCCTCGACATTATTATGTTAAATAGGTTCAGCTCAGAAAGAAGAGTATTATGAAAACCTTAAGATCTCAAACGTTCTATTTGGACGATCAAAACAAATATATCACTGCAAGAAAAAGTAAAATACGAGGAAGCAAAAGAAAAATTCGTACGCTCGCTGCAAAGCAATTTTGCAATACAAATATTATTTTTTATATACTCTAAGTTACTTGAACATCCCCGCAAAACTACAGTTACTTGAATGTGAATTTATCAAACTAGAAAATCATTTTACAAGTATATTCCAGTGGAGGCAACAGAAGTTACCTTACAATGGTAGCTTACAAGTAACACTATAGAGGTAAATAAAAATTACCTGTACATATACTGGCACTTATAACCTAGAATCGAAAGACTTAAAAGCTAACTTAAAAAACTAATTCAAAGACTAACTTAAAAATAAAGAAACATTTGGTTACACCAATATACTTCGCGCAAAAAGTAATTTAAGCTGATAGTTATGCCTACTTATAGCATCAATATAAATCGTTATAGCCTTTTCTTTGTATTAGCTTTATTGGTAGTTAATAATTTGAGATAATTTGAACACTTTTATAGCTACTATGAAGCTGTTTCTTTACCTACTATTTTAGTAATACTCGGTAATTGAATACTTTTGTTTGTAGTATTGCTTATTTTAGACTTACATAATTTCCTCAGTGTTTCATAATGAAATGGTACAGATTCTAAAATAAATAGTTGGCTTACAGTAAGAGGCCGATATTGCTCGGAGAAACAATATTTATTTATGATTTTTAATATTTTGTTTTGAATTCTTTGTATTAGGTTTTTGAACGGGACAACAACGTTCCATAGAGATATTTACTAAAAACTGAAAATGTAATGACTTGATTTTAGCATTACTTAATTTAAAGCAAATTTCCGTTATAAATTTTTTAAATCGATTTTTCAGGACCTCTTGTTCAACAAACATCCTGCTAAAGCAGTTAGCAGCGGTGTTTTTTTTTAAACTTCCCTCCACTTCTCCGGATTCCATTTTTTTTAAATTTTCATGTTTTTACACTATTAAGATAATTAAGATAGTTTTATACGTTCCTCTGCATTCCATTACTACACTGTAAAAAATAAAATGTTAAATTACTACATTGAATGCTGGAAATAATAGTACCACCATCTAATGTCGTAATTTTACAGTATTTAATGCTGTTAATACGCTGTTAATTTGCACCATTTAGTATTGTATTATTACCTGTAAGTGTATATTGACTGTTGCCTGTAAGTTTACAGCATTGGTAGGTGGTACTATTATTTCCAGCATTCAATGCAGTGATTTTACTTGAGACGGTAATATTACGATATACAACGAGGTTAATTAACATCAGCACTACTCAGCCCAGTAAATTTACTACACAGAACGTAGTAATATAACTACATTTAATGATGTAATGTACCGGAGACTATTTTACTTGCGCGTGTAAAGTAACATGGGCTTTTTTACAGTGTAACTACGTACCGATGAGTATCCTTCTTTGTAGGTGGAAACTTTATAGAACAACCTGCAGAGAATTCTGCGCACAACCTCGCAAAGATACCGCAACAAAAAAGAAAAACAGCAGAAACTCTTGCAGACATTTCTACAGGTATTTTCCATTAGAGATTCATATTGAAAATTGAAATGTTATAATATTGCACATATTGAAAATCATATCAAATGTGCGTGAATCAGACATATAGAACTAGTGTTAATATTTATGTCATGCGTTATGAAACAGTATAGAGATAGAAGTATAAATTATATAACATTGTAATACTCCAAGTTATATAGCACCATTATTACGTATCTATAATATCCTACAGTGATAAACTTTGAGTGGTTCTATCAATCAATACGTGAATAAAATGTAGTGCCTATGAAGTACTCATAAAATTGTAGCATCAAACACGTAATATTAAATATTTTTTCGTAAACTATGAGCTTGTACATATTAAACAATTCATCAGATTATGGATGGCTACAATAAATATCTATTAAAAAAGTTAACCTGTTGTTATTTTTAGAAGTTGTATTTCAGTTTATTTACATCACCTGCAATAATAATAACATGCTTTTATTTTTCAACATTTTTAAAATCCTTCCGTTAAGTGATTTCTAATGTATTTTTAAATTAGAATTTTTATGCTCTTTTAAGAACAGACATAAAAAAAATATAAGAACCCGTCAGAACTCTAAAGCCTATAACGTTATTTATAGTTGTAACACTTGTCTCCCTCACTCCCATGTTTAAGCTACCTTTTTTACAATCGCTTGCAAACACTATAAAACGCATATTACTTCCCCATGCGCATACAGCGCAAGCACATTATATTCAATAAATTCTCCTCTAAATTACGACCCATTCCATACATCCCCCTCATAAAACACGACAACGTTTAAGAAAAAAGAATCACCATAAAACCACTAAACCGCTCCGCACAAAGAAGAAGAAGAATCTTGCATACTTTGCATGTATATGCATCACGGAAAATATCGAGGATTACAAACATTCACTTTATCGCAGAATCTCCCCTTCGGAAACTTTTCCATACCTACACCAAAGGAGGGTGAATATCTACCTAGTAAAAAAAAGAGAGAAGGGTCTGGAGCCTTCTTTCTTCGAATCTTCATTCCGATATGAATCTCGTCGTGCTCCGCGGGCGTACAAATGCAAGAGCGCGTCCAGTTGACGTTTTTCCACGCATGCGCGCGCTTGTACGGAAAAACGCGTGAGCAATTTATCGCTTTTGCGCGGATACGAATCTCGCGAATGTCCGCTTGTATACATCGGGGTGAGAGAGGGAGTGCGGCGCGGCGCGCAATTTATCGAAGAATTCACCGGATGAGCGAGCGCGACTCGCGCGCGCCGACGCAGAACAGGCTGGAATTCCCGGTGTTTCAGGGCTAAAGAAAATTTTCCACGTTTTTTGTAGTTTCGTTTTTTTTGCAGTTGTAAGAAGTGTTGTTTTGTGGACAGCGTGACAAGTCGCATTTGCGGACTTTAGGCTTTTCTTTCTCGTCTGGAACTGATACTTTTGCGTGCATGCGGCTGCGTGCGTGTGTGCGTGCGTGTGTGTGTGTGCGTGCGTGCGTGTGTACGTGTTTGTGTGTATGCGTCTGTGTGTGTATGTACGGATGCGGATCAACCTTTTTTGTTTTCGGATGCGTTTTTGTTTTTTTGCGGTTTTTTGATTTTTGTGTTTTAGTTTTTTGGGTTTTTTGATACCGTAGAAATAATATCATCGATTGAGTGATAATGCATTTTAAACAGCATAAATTGCCTATATTTTCCCACTTTTCCCACAAATTTTGAATAAGCTATTTCCCTTGTTTTGTTATTCACGAAATCGTAATTTTTTTAATTGTTATATCTGTGAAATATAACAAGGAAAAGTTTTGCAAAAAATTGAGACGATTAGAAATATGGAGGAGAATATTGTGTAAAATATTTTAGGCTTTATCTTTTTCTTGTGAAGAGAGAAAAATCTTTTTGTAAAACAAATTGATTCTTAATCAGTAGCGTATTACGGAGTAAATCGGCAACATTTGATCGGAAACTTTTCAAAACGGTAGCTTTTTAGTATCCCTTGAACGAGTTCTAAGCCCAGATCACAACAACCTTTATATTTCCTGCTACTTGAGTTTGTGTTTTATAAAATTTTTTTTTGATCGAGTTCCTATATCTCGAGAATGGCACGGGCATTTTTTACAAATAGGGCTCATATTTTCAATTATTAATGAAGTTTAAAAATTAGAAAGAAAGTTAAAGATTCATCGACTTGTCTTTTTAAAATAAATTTTTTTTCTATTTTTGAGTTTTAGTTTTTTGAGTTTTTTGGTATGTTACAAATATTATGATCAATTTAGTGAAATTGATTAAATAGAGCATAAAATTAACTATCTTTTACAACCACAAATTTTAGATTGGCTCTTTTCCTTTTTTTATTATACACGAAAAAAGTCATATTTAGTTTAAACAGTTATATCTCGAAAATCTATAATGGAAAATCGTTCACAAAATTTTACATGAATAGGAATTCAGTGAATCTACGTACTAATATCTAATTACAGTTAATTTAAATATTTAAATAATTTTAATAAATTACGTACAGAGAAGAAATTGATCTTTTGCTAAACCATTAATGATAAAAAAGCACACCCTTTTTGAGGTATTATTTAGAAAGAGATATAGCAATTTAAAATTTATTAGAACAAAAAATTTTATATTCGAGTAATTAATTTAGTTTGAGGAAGCTAAGTGTTAATGAATTGGCAGCGATTTTTTTTTCTTCGGCTGTATCGATGATTTCGATAGAGAACTTAAGCCGATTCATCAATCTGTTTGAATTTTACAAAATGAACGTGATTTACAAGAGTTACAGCTATCAAAAGTTTCTTTTTGACGTCACGAGGATTTTCGAAGCGCTGTATCTTCTTCAATTTTGCTCGTAATGCAAAAATTTCAAAAGTTTACAAAGTTTACAAACCATGCTATAATCTATCAGAATATGATATAAAAAAATATTGCTTTGATTCAAGTTATTAAAGCGTAATGTTAGTAGTCTCGAATGCAGTTTTTGCGACGTAGTATACTACTAAATTATAAATAAATATCACCTATCAAGTAATCGCCTACTGAAACAGAAAATAAAAATATATATTATACATCAGGCGACTGTACCTAATATGACCCACCATGTCTATCATATCTATTACGCGATTTAGCCGGTAAATAGCTGATGCATTATGTATATATTATGATGTTAGTAGCAGATATTTTGTAGGAAATTTTCGTATGGAAGCAAAAGGACTATCTGCAGTGTATATTGTCTTACGGCCGCTGAAGTGAATTTGTCACTATAATTTTGAAGAACTGATTATACTTCCTATGATACTAAACGATCTACTATCCTCTGCTTTTAAGTAACATAGTTTATTTTATTATCCTAGTATATAGTGTTTTAGTAAAAGAGGATATGTGTCTACACACTCATGTTAAGTAATATGGCCCACGTAACCAAATACATACAAGATTTGTGTCTAATAACAACCCTCTGAATTATTTTAAGCTTTTCAAGGATTAGAAATATATATTTGTTATGAAAGATACTTACACTGTTGATTAATTTGTGGAAAATATATGTGTTTAAGTGAGTTTGCATTTTATACATTTATATATATGATGTCCTCAAAAATACGCTTAGATTTTACTATGACTGACAAAGATGATTGTATATATGTCCAGAATGCCTAAACATTATTTAAATTAATAAAATGTATTACTTTTAACAATTATCTATATTATTTAATTATTTACCACCCCTTTCGATATATATTAGTACTTTTCGACACTGGTGGGTACGTTGGCTTTTTAGCGCATAGGACGTTTTTCGCCCGAGCGAAGCGAGGGAGAAAAGTCACATGCGCTAAAAATTAACTTACCCAACAGTGTCGAACAATATTTTATACTACGAGAGCCTAAAAATCATGTCAAAGTTGCGATTTTCAGGTTAGAGTGGTATAAATTTGCTTTTTATTAGTGATTTATTTTCTGCTAGCTGTTAATTTTCAAAACTCTATAGGATTGCCCTACATGCATATTTTCAAATAAAAAATATTTCTTATGTCAGTTCTTATGCTATAGTTCCAACTATATCCAACCGACCTAAATAAAATTTAAGAATGTTTTATAACAAAAAAAATCCATTCGAACTACCTAATACTCATAAAAACGACACAAAAGTGCAGCGCGTTTAAAGCTCTTTAATATGCTACCATAAAACTCTAAAAAATCCATATCGACAAGCTTCGAACCCTTTTACCATAACTTTTTCACGCGCGAACAAAACTAAAACTCTCGGGTATTCTACATTTGTCATTGAAATTTTAACAGTCTAATCTGTGTGAAGAGTACCCTTCTAAAGACTAAATGAGTAAAGCACGCTCTGGTAATTTAAAAACTACAATTATTAACTTCATTAAAACAACTTCGTTAAAGTAGATCAAATAATTTCAACTTGATATATATATATATATATACACACATCATTTGAAGACATGTCTGACTATATTTGGTTATATTCTACTGAAAAAATAAATACATAATCGTGGACATGTAAACAGAGTTAAATTTGTATACATATTGTATACATTATACTTTTTTAGAGTATGATATTTGAGTAGATAACGAGTAAGTTAAAACGCTCTCACTTTTGACATACTTCCTGAAGTTTTTAATTATTCAAACTTCGTAAGTGGTAATCACATAATCTTAAGGTACTTAACTTACTAGAACTACTTTACCATAAAAGGAACCCGGAATTAATCGAATAATTCTTGCGTCACACGAAGGATGATGCAAATTTCATTGAAGCGAGTAGAGCAGAGCATCTATGAAACCCAAGATGTTACTATCATTTTGCTCTCTCACATAGAAAGCCGTGTATTTTAACCAATAACAACTAGACTCTTTTCACTCTTGGAGCTTCAAATTTTCATTTCTCACATAAAAAGCTATCTGTTCCGTATTGTTAGAAATATGTCTTAATCAATAAATATCGCAAAAAAAAAAGTTTTTGACTCTTTTATCAGCAGAGAAATAAAGCGATATTTTTTTAAAACATGACAAATTAAAATTTATTTTTTAGGAAAATTTTCTAAAATTATGAAATAAATTAATATCATACATATTATGTGAAGCCAGCACTATCAGTTCACTATAAAAACCCGATAAATAATCTCATACTATACTTTTTGCTTATAGTCGAATAGTTTGAAAAATTTAAAAATTAGTGTCAAATGCTTAGATATATTGATTTTATTAAACATATACATATCTAAGGAATTTTTAATGAAGAACATATTGGTTTAAAGCTGCGCCAGGTTTCAATGGATCGTAACCATATCGCAGCATATTCATTTACAAGGAGATGGTCAAGGATGAGGGTCCCGAATTTTCATAAAACTTTTCATAAAATTTTCATAAAGTCCTACGTCGCGAGATATAGCTAAATAAATTAATATTAGCAATATATCTATATATACGACTTTTTTCAACATTATGTAGACGAGTACGAATGTTAATGTTTTCAGCTATATATTATGATATAGGGTATATTAAAAAATACAGGTGCTGATGTGCTTTATTTTAAGGTACTAGGGAAAGATCCTTAAAGTTTCATGATAATCCAGGACCCACATCCCAGAGATTCTCCTTGTTAGTCGTTCATTTTATAAATTAAATATTTTAACCATAATTGATATAGATATTATTAGTCTTACCTTTACACATACAAGCATTCATAGTAAAAGAATGTAAAATTTATAAGCTCAACAATGAAATAAATGTTAAATAAATGGATAGGAAAAGGTAATATTTTTAATAAAATGTATACATGTAATAACCGTATTATCCGAACTAGTACATATCGCTTGTATGTACTTCCCCCCACACTCATTTGATCAATTATTTCGCACTTTATTTTTAAGTGCACATGGACATATCCCCATACACGTGCACGCGTTAGCGCATACGTTACACGGCTGAACGAACCTGATCTCCGCAAGGACGCGCGTATACAACACACAAACGCGGACACAAAAAGCATGTACAACACCTTGAACCTGAATCCATAATCTAATAAGAAGAGAGATAAAAATAGAGAGAGGGAGAGAGACGCACACGTTCGCAAGCTCACCCCTTGACAAGCTTTGTGTGTATACGCGTGTCGATAAACTCAGACGCAGCGGGAGCATTCTTTCGCGCGAACCCTTATCCCCTGGTGTTTTGTCCTTTTTTTTCGCCCTGCTTTCTTGTTCTCCTCCTGGGTGTATACGCACACACGCACCGCGATAATGGAAATTTCGTGTCCGCACTTTTCGCGCAAGAGTGGAAAGAGCAATTCATTATCGGCAAGGATGCGGGAGTAGTTCGGAGTTGTCAATACAGGACACCCGAACTAAAGCGCGTTTTGTTTTTTCTTTTTGTTTGTTTAATTAACAACAGGGGAGCGTCTGGCTAATCAGTCTTTTTCCGCTGTCTAGCTTCGTTGTTGTACGCTAGTTTCCTGGATGGTTTCTCTTGTTGCGTATATGGAATAAAATGTAGTACTGAGAATGCCAAATGCGCGATGAATGATTTACAGCTCGTCGGGCTTTGGCCTTTTTTTGCTTCGTTAGCTGTCGCTGTTGTTATTCGTGGATTTTTTATTTTGCGCTCCAGGAAATGCAGACGCGGTGATAAATTTTTCTTCTGCGCGTAACAAGATTTGACAGGTTTTTTTTTTAATTAGAATTACAAGTGAAGAAGATAGATATTGTTGATTGTAATGTTAAATGTGTATTTTTATCATTTAGGGTATACTATTTATCTAAATCTAAAAAGTTAATACTAATATTTGTATATATTATTATCCCGTCAGATATTGAGCAGATTGGATTTTTTTGAACGTGTCTTTAGTACTCGAATAATAAAGAAGATGGTATATAAAACAAATTGATGGATCGATATAATAGATTTTCTAAAAATAAACTAAATATAGTGTGATCGTTAACGTATCAAGCATATATTTATGATTACAATTATATCGAGTTTTATATCTTAAAACATAAAATTCATAACGTAAAACATAATTATCAATTCATGCTATTCGATTTTTTGATAAATATCTACTTTTTGCTTTTTAGATGATGAGTTCGGCGAAAAAACTGTTTCTATTCTACTTGACGGTGAGGAGTCGGAAATGATCTTTATCGATCATCCCCACGTCGAAATGAGCGTAAGTACAAAATTTGTCACATTAAATTACTTTTTTTCTAATTCATTTTACTTTCACTCACGTTTATGCCACATAATTAGATAATTACTCTAAATCTTTGATCAATTAATGAGAAATAGGTGACAGGCAGGATTTAATCGAATATATGGGTAGGTGGTTTAAGTTATCACAATCATTATAATAGATTCATTGTTATTAAAATTAAATGCACGTAAACCATTACGGATTGTTAAAATTAGAATGAACCTATTGAACGTGTATATGCGAGATTATTTTACGAATTAAGTAATAAAAACAACAAATTTAACGTTGACGTTAAGGTGGCTTCATTTCTTTTTTTAATTTTTATCAGTTATCTCATCTTAATTTCATCGAAAAACATTGTAAACTACTTCTGAATGTCTATAATAAAAAATTATTCTGCTAATACTCACAAAAACCGCTAATTTGTTGACTTAGTTTTCGGTGCGCATGCACAGAAGCACGCCTTTGCCGTTTATCTTCAATATCTTTTATATTTGATTGTTAGAATATAATTAAGATGACGTTAGTACATTCTACATACAAAAATCTTTAATTACATATTCTGTTTGTTAAGAAATATGTTTTTATAATTTAATAAGAAGTGATGAACGGCCTCATCCCATAAGGTTATGTGTTAAATGTGACTTTTTATAAGTTTAGTTTTTTCAATAATTTGGTCGTGACCCTAGATTTTCTTTACACAGATCACTAGTATAATATTCAAACAACATTTTTGGATAGTTTCAAAGACATATATGTTTTTATAAATTAACTAATTTATTATTTAAATAAATAATTGAGGCAGAAAAACAGTTCATGTTCACATTATTTAACATTTAATCAATAGTGCGAATATTTTTATAATCACTTGCAATACTGATAATTATTCCTATATCAATAATACTTGTGTTGATAAAAGATCGTCTCTATTCTTCCTTTAGTGTGGAAATCAATCCAATCCGCACCTGGCTGCTAAGTCTAAAAGGTCCATCGCAACATTGCTCGTTCCCTCCCCTCCACCCATATACGGCTTACCTTGTCCAGTGGTTTTCCCCAAAGACTATACGAAATAAAAGATCACACGCCATTATAATCTTCTTTCTCTTTCACGCAACGCATTTCGTCTCTCGTTGAGATTCAATTATGCCAGTATAAATTATAAATAAAAAATTAATTAAGTAATTCCTCATTGCATATTCCTGTTTGCTTGGATACTACATTGTTTCTGTATAAATGTTATTTTTTGAAAGAATGTAGCAATGACATTATAACTTTTGTTTTCACTTGAAATTATAATTTTTATCTTTTACCAAATATTTTGCTTATTACTTCACATACATAGTTAATATATAAATTTAATTTTAAATAATATTTTAATAATCATTTCTTTTTTATTACTTTCTCTATCCAAGTAACAACTTTCTGGTTGTGTATAATATTATGCTAGTACGTGAATACGAACTGAAGAATGGGTCACGTGATATCAAAGGTGGTGATTCCCGACCTGTAAAATATGCTTCGAGAGTCATCGTATTCATACATAGACATACACTTGTCGACTCTTTGATGCTCTTTGCTTCTTTGTATCTTCTGTTCGGACAACGTACATGAACAAATACTTTGGTGTGCGCAACAAAGAAACCTCTAACTAGTTGACATGAGAATGCAAGTGAAATAGGAAATCGTTGTCTTCAAACGGATGCCGCAATCACACTTTCAGTGTGTCAGTACTGCGAAAAAAGAAACGTATACATACACTCAAAAGATAGATATGCTATATCAATTAAAAATTATTAGTAGAGCTTTATTAAACTGAGCTTTATTAAACTGAGAGTTTGCTAGTTTAAAATTTTAATTTTAAGTTATTTTAAATACGTATATTTTGAAACGAGGCTCGATTTCAACTGCACGGCAAGATTTTTAATCTCAAACTAGGTGAGAAATCTCGAGATACTTTTTTTCTATTATGCAGATTCTTAACTCTTAGCTGGCACTATGGGGTCTGAAACATCCGAACCTAATTCAGTTTTAAATTAAACGCACACATAATACCCATTTTGTCATATACATATAAAACATTTATAAAGAAAAAAACCTATAACATGTAATAAAACATATTTCGAAGACTATCATGGACTTTCTTAAAAAATCAATAGCTTCTCCACAGGAAGCATTGTAGGGGTTGATCGAAAAAGACCCCAATTATGCCAGTTATCTGATTCTGGTGAAGTGTGCCAAGCAAAAAATTAAATATCTAAAGAGTACTGTAATTTCTGCATCACATTAAAGTTTAAAATCTCCATCAACTTGCTTACGCAATTCTGTCGCCAGACCAAAAAATGCCCGACAATCCCCAGCTGCAAAGCGACCGCGTGTCCTTGTCCCTTAAGAGCTCGTTACAGTGTCGAGCGTCGATGAACATCGGTAGGTATATTATATATACAACAGAAGCGCTCAGTGCTTTTGGATGCGCGCACCTGGTGTCGTCTTGTGCACGCGCGGGCAAAGCTGTACCTACCCTTCGGCTTCGCAGCGTGCCGTAATTGCTTGTTATATTGAGCCTAGAATACAAAGAGAGTAAGAGAGAGAGAGAGAGAGAGAGAGAGAGAGAGAGAGAGAGAGAGAGAGAGAGAAAGAGAGAGAGAGTCATAGTTGGCATCGTATATAATTTGGAAATGTAATTAATTTACACGTTGCCACGCGCATCCGTGCTGCGTATAGTCGTTTAGCGATCATTTGTTATGGTATTTCGGCCAAATTAGTTTTCGGTGTCGAAACTGTATAATTAATAGAGGCAAGTTTACGGGAATGCGATACCTATGGTGTGCAGCTGCGTGTATATTATATACCGATCTGTGTATTTCTCTGCCTAATTCTCAACTCTCAAGTAGGATGGTATTAGATTTAATCGAAATTTATAGATCATGTTCAAATGGTTAGACGAGGAAATCAGACGTGTATAACGTCTAATAATGTGCAGAGTTTGTATATGGTAATAGAGTCGATCGTATATCATCATAGGGTATGAAATAATCTGTGATGTTTATAAACCTGATATCTGGTACAGAAATCTGATATATTAAAGACACACGTAATCGTTACCCAAGCAAGAAAAAACTTATAAAAAATCATATATAATTATATTTTATAAAATATGATTACGTATAATTATATATAGTTATATTTGGATTTGGTCTCTATATAATTATATATCATTGTATATAAATTTTTTACTCGGGAATAATAAGCAAAAGAGCTAGACAAAACTAGTTTTTTTTTACCAGACATTTTTAATATTCAATAAAGGATGAATCATATATTATCAGAACATGATAGATAATTGATCTACTCAAATTGAATACCATAAAATAAATTTTAATATCGACAGGATATATATATATATATATATATATATATATATATATATATATATATATATATATATATATATATATATTGCATAGATTCGTAATTATTTTCTAAAACAATAATAAAAGCATTAATATGTGAAAGTTAAGGAGAAAATCAGAGTAAACTTTTAATACAAGCGTTAAAAAAAATTTGCACAATTTATCCCACTGTGCTCGCTTAGCCCCATTTCATGGTATATCAACGTAATGATGGAATCTAATAAATAGCAAAATCGATTTACCGGAGAGCGAACTGAGCAGTTCTTTTCGTGCATGCTCTGAGTGTGTGGTACAAAACTGCAGGGAGTTACAAGGAACACAGAAAATCCATTATAATTTATTGATTAAAATGACACGCTTAATAGATTTATATTAAAAGCATTATTTTTTATGGTTTTTATAAAATTATTCTTTATAATAAAAGTAATCTTTGAAGTTTATCGTGTTATATTTATTAATTTTATTATTTTATTATTGCAAAATTAAAATTTCTATTTCAAAAATCAAAATTAATGACTGAGATAATAAAATTGTGTTTAAATGAAATCCGACTTATATTTCTTATGCTAAAAGAAGTCTTTTGAGTTCACTTTTAATAAGATTCATAAATGTGTTATGCATAAACCTCATTTTAAACGAAAATGAGGTCTTCGGAGAAATCATCCATCGAAGAGCAGTTTAGGTATTTTTAGCATACAGAGTACTTCCATCTGTACATAGTCTTTACATACCCCACAAGTAAACCAAATCTGCCAAAAAACTTTATTTTAAACAAATTCCTAAAAACTAGCCAAACCACTGGAGGACCCCCTTAACCATTTCTTACTCTTCCGAAAACGGAATTTACTTCCACCGGAAAACCTAGAAACCCCGTGCAACGTCATAAATCAAATTACAACCACGAACGATTCTCTTCCAGTTGGAGAACTCGCTGTCGACGTACGAGCCGCACGCCTGCGTGGTCGTCTACTCGATAGTGTCGCGCGCCAGCTTCCAAGTCGCCGAGGAAATGCTCAACTACCTCTGGCGCGAGCATTACACGCAAGAGCGCTCCGTCATCGTGGTTGGCAACAAGTCCGACCTCGCCCGAAGTCGCACCATCTCCGCGAACGGTGAGTTCGCGCAAGAGTCTCCGTGTCTCGTGTGGAAAGTATATCGCCGTCAAAAGTCCCGGCAATAAACGCCCGGGACGATTTTCCGGCTGTTCGCTGAATTATAAGCTGAACTTGAATTATTGCCGCGCGGAGAATCGGCGATATTTGCGCGAACTATAAATACTGCGCGGTTGGCGAGGCATACCGATAATTAGCGGATAATGCATTAATTACTTGTAATTTATAGGGGTAGTTTGAGCTTTTGATTTTAAATTTATTTGATTGTTTAATTTTCAATATATTATTATTTTAATATCTTTTATAATAGGAACTTAGTTTTTCCGCGTTTAAAATAAAGGACAATGATAGCTGTAGCCCCGCAGGCACTCTTACTGCTTATCACGACTACTTGACCGTTATAATAATAATAATAATAATTAGTACTAATATATATAAATAGTTGGATAAAGAAATACATTATTTTCAAATTTTTTAAATTTTCAAGAAATTCCTAAATATTTTTACAATTAATATCTACGTTAATTTAACTTATATTATCTTAAGCGGTTTACGAGCTTCGATGGAATACATATAATTCACTCACACGCACATAGGTTAAGATATTCTATAGTAATAATACATTTGGTCTCGCCTGGGTCTGATAATATAACTACGTTAAAAACTTAAAAAATGTATAGAAACGATGCTTTTTAGCTTTAGAGCAAAAATTTTAAATTTATAAAATTTGTATATTCCATTTTAGTATCATGGAAATTGCATTGGATATTTTCTTTATTATATAGAACAATTTTCATCATATTTTGTTAATACATTTTAAATTATTCAGGATAATGTGTTATTTTTATAGTAAAAATATTGATATATCTGTTAAATATTTATTGTGCATATCACGTTGACCGAAAGTTCTAAGTAATTTCTACCATGTTCTCCTAGCTTAAAACAATATTAAGCCTTTCACTTAATAATTTATCATGTAGTTCAGAAAATATTTATTCTAATATTGCTAAAAAGTACCATATTTTTATTCATAAATGTTATTATACAAATAATCTTTAAATTATTAAATAAGAAAACCAGCGAGTTGTTGTTGCAAATAAACAAAGAATATATTCCCGAAGTTTCATTCAGATTTCTCAATTTTGTTTGCGTAAAGATCACATTTATGTAAAAAGTCTAGATTTCTATAAAATCATTCATCGAATAATGTCTATGACTTTCAAAAACACTTTCACGATGATCTTTAATCTAATATTCTAATTCAACCTAAATGTGCTTGCACTGTACATTTTTTTTCTGGATTTGAATCTGTATTGTTTCTAGATTATTTATTAAAACATTATTAAAATTGGCTGAACCATTTTTGAGATATGCCATTCTGATCACCATTTGCCAAAATGCTGACTGCATATGTAACAACAAAAAAGCAACAACTTCTCTTGTTTAGCTCATTGAAGCACAATAGCTTAGTGACAATCGGTTTATCATGAAAATGGCAATTAAAAATTTTTGTGGTTGTAGATTACGGATCTGCTTTTGGATTATCAAAAATTCAAAATGGCGCATCCATTATGGCGAATAATGTAAAGTCATTACATTATTATTATTATTATTATTATAAGCAGCAACGGTGCCTACAGGAAACAGTTATCACATAGTTTTGATGTCGACTATAGACGTGCTTGCATCATCACCATAGCTCTCATAACTACTTGTTGGGACTAGCTATTCGTAGCTGTGTACTCTATAGCCTTGTTTACAGTCACGCCATCTTTCTCTATTGTTTGCGAGTTGCATCCAATCCTCCTCATAACATCCTATTTCTCATATTACATAAAGAACGGCTCCACCATTCTTTTTTTAATTGTTGCTCTTAAATAATCCAGAAACAATGCAATTTAATCCCAGAAAAAAATTTACAGTGCAAGGACCTTTAAGGTAGTTGTAGTGTTACCAACTTGTTCAAAAGTTAATTTTATTCTAATAAATCAGATTAAGGATCACTTCTCACAGTGTATATATCATATTAAATATTTTCTTTAGTTTATATAATAGTAGTATCGAATAACTGCAATTACTTTTAACGTAAGAAACGAATATTGAAAATGCTTAATTACAAAATAAACTGTAAAAGAAAAAAATTGAAAAACACAAAAAATTACAAATGAGCCACCTCAAAATCCTGCATCTAGATGCTCATATCTCAATGCAACCTATCTCTAAAAAATCTACTATTCTCACCTAAACCCCCACGATTTCTACCAACCAAATCACTAACCACCACTGTCTTCTCCCTCTCTCTCTCTCTCTCTCTTCTCCACAGAGGGCAAGCAGCTGGCGACGTCGCGCGAATGCAAGTTCATCGAGACGTCCTCGGGCATCCAGCACAACGTGGACGAGCTCCTCGTCGGCGTCCTCAAGCAGATCCGACTGCGCGAGTCGCGCGACCGCAAGCTTCGCCGACAGGGCAGCAAGGGCAAGATGCTGTCGAAGCTGCACGGCAGTAAGACCGCCCTCAGCCTCAATCTGGCGCGCGAGATACTCAACAAGATGTGCTTGAACGACAGCAAGAGCAAGAGCTGCGAGAATCTGCACGTCTTGTAAATGAAAAACGTGTTTAAAAGGAGATGCGGGATGCGTTCCGATGAAGTATGATGGTTTGTTTTCTGTCTTCTGTACGTGCATCGAGTTCGAGATTTTACGTTTTTCCGATGTGAATGGCGTGTGATGGGTGTGTTGTGTGAGAGACAGGTGAACGTTTGACGAGCGGAATTTGCGGGAAAAATAATGGTTTTGGGGTTGTATGGATGGTTTTTATTGATATTTAGTTTTGTAAGGTGACGACCAATTTTTTGTTGTTATTAATAAGTGAATTTTTTCTGGTAAACAGGCACATGCGATTTTATATTATAGTTTGTACTATGTACAAATTGTAAGGTTATATTGATAGATATTTATTTAGTTGCTGAATAATTTTATGAAAAGTAGAATAATATTTTTTACTTTTGTTCATGAATCTGTACAACATTTATAAGAAATCAGAAAATTTCTTTGCTCTAATAATTTTTAAGATGATACTGAACTGAATAAGAATCATTTTTATTGTAATACAGTTCTGTATCAATAGTTTCTATCGTTTCATAGATTTTCTATGAACTACCTTTATATGAATATCTAACAAAAAAATCGCATGTTATAACTCTTTTTCGAATGCACTTTTTTTTACAAAAGTGAACATACATTGCAAACAATATTTTAATTTTTTATCGTTTGCAATATTACAACCGATTTAAATTTTGCGGCATAAAAATATAAAAGTCAATCCTTTTTATTTTATCTTTTATTTCAACTTGATGTAAAACATCATAAGCCTATGTTATGCTTTTTTCGGTACGCGTTTAATAGTGGCCATATGTACGCCAGATTTCGGGAGTGGCTAAAATAACTTTTTCCATTCACTTTTTTTTCTTTTCGAGAAATCAGAATTGGCAAACATTCAAGTTTCGTTGCCATCTACACGATTTTCATTCTACACGTGCAGTTAATTTCTAATAATTTTGGCATAAGCGTATTCGAGAAAATTTATGTATAGGAAATTAATAACACAAATGAATATAATTTACATTACCGAACATTAAATTAAATACATATTCATATTATTTTTTATTACAATATTAAACTTGGTGTTAGTCATAATATTTCTCCAAGTTTAATAATATTATACAATAAAATAAAAATTTTAATTTGATCAAAATTTGATTTGCGTATACGAAAACTATTTTGATTAGTTTATGAAAGACTGATATGACACCCTGTGAAGACAGGGCAAGATATACTCCAAGCAATACTGCACACACTGCTACAGAACCCCTGTAGTGTCGCATGAAGTATTCTATGTAGTATATGCTGTAATAAATTTGCGTAAGAGAATATGCAAAGTACGAGTATACTTGACTTATGTAATTATCATAACTCTATTGAACACACAATATCACCACTCAATGATAATATTTACTTGAAATTAAATTATAAAATCTGATATAACATGACACAGATACAAGATTTTTGAGCATGCAGAACTTTGTTTCATGTTGTGTAAACTAAAATACAACAAGTAAAGTAAATTGAAATATGAGTTATAACTTAAAAGTAAAACCAGTTACTTAATATTATTATGTTGAAGAACTCTATAAATTGTAAAAATTAAATATTCTAAAGAATCGTTTGAAACTGTTGTATGGCTTTTCTCGAAAATCGATTTCCGTTGTGTATAGGGACTAAGTACGGCTTGTGCAACGGGCGGCCGTTAGTCTGCAATGCAGTGATTTGACTATTCATTAGTTATGAGACGTATGCTAATCACCAATTGATAATGTGTCGATGTAGCGTATAATTGAAATAAAAAATGAAACACACATTGCGAACAGTGTACACGTTAATGTCACTCGATTTAAAATAAAAGAAAAAGATATTTCAAAGCATTGAGAGGAAAAGCATAAATGCGCTCAAAGTACATAAGTTTAAGTAAAGGAAAAGATAAACAAAACACTAAAAATAGTAAAAAAAAATACAATGGACGCTGGTTTCGTTCTCTCCGACGCTGGTCGTCTCTTCACTTTATATACTGTACATTAAAATACCATATGCGATATGTATTAAGGGGAACGGAGTACTGAATTTTAAGATGCTTTCGAAACCTGAGCTTACTTTATGATGCTGGGATGCTGTAGTGATGTATTCCGAAGATGCTTTATTTATTTTAATATTGCATTAAAACATTTCTTATATCCTAAAATGTTTTTATTCATAATTGTTGATATAAAAGTATATTAAATTTGTAAATTATATAACTATAATAATTATTATTTACATTTTGATTACTTATATTAATTGAATTTTACATTTAACCTTCTCAATGAAGTCTTTATACGAATTATTACTAGCATTTCTATATCAGAAGATCCCTGATGAAATTGTTATAAAAAAAGCGTAATAGTACAATAATACAATAAAAATAACGTTCATTGAATTAATCTTTATTTTAAGCAATTCATATGAACAAGACAAATACGAAACATTTTCATTGCCTTCGTTGTTCATTAAAATTCTATAACCACCAACAGTTCGTAAGAAAGATTAATTTTCACTCGTAAATTGAGGCAATCGATAAGCATTCCTTTGAAGGGGAAAACCTGAAATATTGAAGAAGACCATTATCTTCACGCCCTATTTTGTACTTACTCTTCATTATAGACTCTGTTAAAGCTTTTTAAAATAATACGACTTTAAAAGACGATTTTATTATATCTATTTACTTTTTAAATATTTTATACATTATATTTGTTTTAAAAAACCTCGAAGCATAAGTGTTAAAGTTAATGAATGCAAATTAAAAATGAATCATTTTAACGTATTCAGACAAAATAATATTGTTATAGGAGGTCCGAAAGTCAATTCCCTGAATTACCGACCGAACCATACATTATTTACTTTATAAATGAAATTGTGTATAGTTAGCTAAAACCCAAACTCGCTAGCCCTTCATTGAGTAGTAATATACCTCTCTACAAAGTTTCAGACATTAAATTCAACGGCACCCTAAAAAATTATTGGAATTAAATGTTTACGAACTTTCATTCCAATAATTTTGTAGGGTGCCATTGTTTTTAACATCTAAAACTTTGTAGATAGGTGTATTACTACTCGATGAAAGGCTAGCGAGTTTGGGTTTTAGCTAAATATACGTAATATTATAATTATAAATAATTATTCACCACTAAGTCGGTAAAAATCAAGGCGGGAAATTTGAATTCTAAATTGACTTTCGGATCCCCTTAACCTTTAATTTTTATTGATACTTAGTAACTATCGATAATTAATAATTAATATAATAGCTTATGGTAATTAATTTCAGAAATATAGCACATCATTTAAGAGAATAATAATTCCAATTTATATTTTAATATATTAATTATGGTACTTTTAAAACGTCTATGATTTCGATATAATAAAAATAAATCGACTCTATTTATACATTGACATTTGTCATATAATCTCCATTTTTAATTAAGTATTGCTGACCTAGTTTTTAGAAATAGCGGCATCGGCATCCTGAAGACCTATGAAGAGAAAATTCCATACAAATCAAATATTTACAATTGATTTAAAATCGTCTGCAGTTAATTATTTTGTTTATTGTTTCGTCTTTATTATATTGTTAGTCGCATCTAATAAGTTCAAATAAAAACAAGGAATGATTTTTTGCTCAATTTTCAGTACGTCCTTTATTGAAATGTAAATTCGTTGGCAATAGTAGTTAAGGGGGGCAGGCTTGGTTTAAACCCAAAAAACGATTTTTTTATGAGACCCGAAAACTTTTTATGTTTAAAAGCAATCATTCTGAAAATCTTTATGCTATTAATACTTAATAATATCTTGAATTTCAGCCTTGTAAAACCTCAAAGTCTTGATCCTACGCGTCACAATAAATCAATATTTTCAATACCATATGTATTAAAAGAACTTTGTTCCTCACCCGATTCTAGATGACGTGATGATCGAAAAATTCTTTTCAACGGTTATTAAACTCCTTTTGACATGTATCACAGAATGAACAAAACACTTTTTCGTTAACATTTTTTTTATTATTTTCTGTAGTGATCCAATCGATCTTTAAAAGAATTTTTTAAGGTTTTTTAAAAAATTGATTAGATATACAAAAAAGAATAATAAAAAAAATTTTAATGAAAAAGTTTTTCACTCTATTAGTAATACATGTCAAATGGAGTTGAATACCATCAAAAGAAGAATTTTCGTTCATCATTTCACCCAGAATCGTTTGAGAAACAAAGTTCTTTTAATAAATATGGTATTGAAAATAATGATTTATCGTGACGTGTAGGATCAAGATTTTGAGGTTTTATAACGGCAAAATTTAAGATATTATTAAATATTGATAGCATTCAAATTTTCAGAATGATTGCTTTTAAACATAAAAAGTTTTCTGGACTCATAAAAAAGAAATCTTTTTTGGGGTTTGACCCACGCCTGCCCCATTAATTGAAATATTTTTGAAAGATTTATTATATTTTGTACATTAAGAAAAGACTTTTATAACCGTTCATGTAAAAAACATAAAAAGTTCAAATAATGTTTAAGGTATAATAATTCAGAAAATTTCAGCGACCTATCATTTCCCTACGAAATTAACACTTCATTAAGGCAAGCTGATAAGAGCAAGTGTCAATCTACGTATAACTCGGCGCATTAACATTTTAATTAAATACCATGCAAAGAACGAGAGACTGCGACCTAAAAAGCCAAGAAGAAAAAAGGCACTTAAAATCAGTACTACGTTTCCACTTTAATCGTAAGATTAAAAGACTCTCGTACCCGAGCATTCTATATATACATATATATATATATATATATATATATATATATATATATATATATATATATATATATATATATATATATAGAATATATAAGTCTCCTCCATCGGTTCGTCGTTATACACACCCACACATATATACGCCGATCCTTCAATTTTTCAAAAGTGTATCCGCTCGCGCCCCTTTCTACATCTCCACGATACAATTATATATGCGCGGGAGAAAGAGACATTTGGCAAGGCGGCATGCTGCCCCTTAGCCACCCTGAGGCGGCACTGTACTAAGTACCCATCGTTAAAATGCAAACATTCCGCGCCTGTTTTGCATCCGTCTCAGTAGAAGGAGATTGCTCCCCCTCTAGCTGGCTTTTAGCGATTTATACGACTATACGCTCTCTCTCTCTCTCTCTCTCTCTCTCTCTCTCTCTCTCTCTCTCTCTCTCTCTCTCTCTCTTTCTCTTTCTTCTCTTCTCTCGATTAGTTATGGGCGATCGTTAAGGTGGTCCTTGTAAGCGTCTGCGTACGGCTTCTTTTTATGAACTTTGAAGTGCTAATTTGAGAATCTTTTTGAGAGTGTCGAGATAAATGTTGCTTGGCATAATTTATTGGTTGAGATGGGCAACGTGTTTCTTGATTCATAGGGGAACAGCAAGTACGCGATTGTCAGTACATACTATGACTAATATAAGTATTATGATGCAGATGCTAGCAGTCGTAAACAAAATGCTTATCTTTTAAAATAGATTAAGATACAAGATAATTGATCAATTTGATAATATGATATATTTGATAACAATATATCAACTAAAAAAAGTATTGTCTTTGTTACAAAAGTATCTAAAAATTTTCAATGATGACCTTAAAAATTAAACTCTTTTTGAATGTTGTTAAAAAAGTTTTTTTATTTAGATACCGCCATATCTAGATAAAACCTTGTTTACATAAATGCGTATCTCCTTTTTCGACATGTTAATTAAATAATTTATGCGTAAGTATTGAATTATCTTAATAAACAGGGATTTAGAGAAAAACATTTATCTAGATAAATTGTTTATCTTTCAGTTTTTTATTGTTTCATAACCTTAATTTTATTTAAATGTCAACGTCCTTCTTCTATAAAGATATTTTTGTAATAAAGGTATTTTTATTAAGATAAAAGAATATCTAGATTCTTGTCCATGACTGGATATAAGTCAGCAGATTTCCTATAAAAACTTTCATTTTTTAAGATAAATCTAAATATTTTATTATTGCTTGTGTTGATATTTCTATAACAAAAACAAGTTCTAAAATACAATTTATAAGTAACGTTTGACCTTTGTTTTTAAATAAAAATCGAATTTAGTTTAATTCTAACTTTATCTTTTCTAACTTTTATTTTAAAAAATGTATATTTCATCTCCGCAAAGGTGTCACTTTATATGGGCTTATACATATTTATTAGCTTGCAAGGACGGCCTTATAATTTTCTAGCTCTAGCTAAAAAAGTTCAAATTTCGAGAGCTTGAGGAATTGAAAGGCAAAAATATTTAATTAATAAATAGGACCACAAAAATGAGTAGACGAGGCCTAATCGCGTATGCAACGAGAGAAATTCGCGTCTTAGGAACTACTGTCGAACCAAAAGGCGTAATAATAAAACATTTATTTCAATTTATACAAAATTATTTTTAAAAAATTGTCATTTTATGCATTTTTTACATTTAAACAAACGATATATAAATCTATTTTAGTTTTTATAATTCAATATCATTTTATGCTTGAGTAATTTTAATTTTTTTAATGCAACCTTTAAAGTGGCATTAAAATAATCAATACTTATTTCCGCGTGCATGTCTTTATTTTTTAACCAATTTCATTAAGTTCAATATTTATAATTTGAGTTCCGAAACACAATCGATTAAACAATAAGCTGCTTAAATATAAGTCTTTTTATTTTGTTTGTTCTAATAAAACAAAGTCATTAAATGAAAGTCGAATTTTATTATACAAATAAGTTTATACGTTTGCTATCTCTTTAAAAGGCAAAATACCTATTGCTTCAATTGTATTTTTATTATTCTCATAAAATGTTAAATAGATACTAAAGTATATCGATATGTACGCTTTTAAGTTCGATGGTAAATGTGACCTGAATGACCGTTCTCGTTGTTATCTCTTTCATTCAATTCGCAGCTAATCTTAGTAATAAAGAGCGTTTAATTACTGACTGTAGAAAAAGGACACCGTGAAACTTAACGTAAACGTCATCCAATGTAACGGCGTTCAACTTTATGAAACTAAGTACCATAGTCGATAAAGGTTACATGAAATGAAAATAACGTTAAAGTTTTAAGTATGCTATAAGAAATGAGGAATAGCGCGATAAAGAAGGATTAAATATGTCATAAGTGTAAGTGAATTTTTTCACGCCACGCACATATCTAATTATTTCATGAATGTGCCAACGGTGTCAATGTGCAGACACAACTGTCTCTATACTGCCTAGATCTGTATTTTTTAAATTAAAGAAATTTCCGATGATCATTTCGTACTAATACGCTATTTACTAGTTTATTACTCATATATTATAAGTATTCTGTAAAAAAAATCTTAAATCAAATGATTATATTTCAATTTAATTGCATAAAATAATATGGAAAAAATGAGGAATTATTAATATTGTTATATTATATAAGATGTAAAAAGTAATTTGATTACTATAATAATAATTATCTTAATGTGCCTAATTAATCAAGAATTAATTTTATGTCGAAACTTGCACTAAATGTAAATAATTTGTATTAAATTAAGTATAATATTTCTTATACTTATTATTTATACGGAAAAATTTATACAAATTAAATCTAATGTTTAAATTAAATTTAAAATTATATGGAATACTAAAACATTAATTTTATTTAAGATTTTCTATGTTTTTTTTCCAAATTAACGTGTAACCTGCCATGTTAAAGAGAAACACAAAATTTCACAGAAGTAGATCGTAAATTTAGAAATAAATTATGGTGGCTTTCTTTTTAATCCTAAAAGTATATTTCGATGGAAATATTTGTTTTTTAAGTTGCACGCAATGTTTTTATAAAAAAAAATAATTTTCAATGAGGAAAGCATTTTCATTAAAGTAGAGAATTATGTAATAAACAAGTTGAACAATCGCGAATAGCGTATATTATATCATGCAAAACGTGCACACTAAAATCTTTTTAAAACTAGTCAGTAATCAGTAAAAAACACGATAGCGTAACATAGCTTCTTTCATTGAGCAAAGTTTCTATGTATTATGCGCCAAGGCTGATGAAAGAAGTTCGAATAATAAAAAAAAAGGAAAAAATGGCAAATGACCATTGTTGTATAATTAAGTTGGATATATTTGTCATACAGCTCTGTATCCATCTAAGGTTGTACTTCCAAAATCTAAATGCGTAATCTTATGTGAATCGATGAAAAAAAAATATATCATTAAGATATACATAATTATCGACTTAAGCGGCTTATATCGCACGTATAATATAATATCTCGACGCATATCTGTCCAGGGTGATCTATTTTTATAACGATTCGTTGACGTCTCACGTGACTCTTCGTTAGCGATCGTATATTGAGCTTTTCTACAAGCTGTATGTATAACCGAAAAACAATTATCAAATCTTTATAATAGACTTAAGTTTTATTGAATTTTTAAGGCGAATAACACTGTGTAAATTAAAAAGAGGACATGCGTGAGAAATTTTAATTGAAACGACTTCAAAGAAAGAAACAAATAAAGGATATTGAAAATACATATGAATAGTTGTTCTTCGGCCGTATTATATATTATAAATTATGATAAAACCGCGAATGTTTTGTGCAGTTCTAAGAGTTACACATCAACATGACAATCAAAATATTTTTTTATTGTCTTTAATGTATAAGACGTAATTATTGTAGTATTACAATACTCGAGTGTTTGTGCAAGGATCAAAAGCAATAATCAAAGGAAAGGTTAAACTAAATGGATTAAATGTTTGCGATAATGTTTTTGACTTTTTCGAACAGTGGATTAAGTGAGTACTTTCTGTTTGTCATTCGTTTTTATTTTATCATTTACAAAAGAAAAAACCTACAAAAAAATAATAATGAACATATAGCCCACTTCAATTATAAGCAGTAAAGCCTAATTTTAACATCAATTGTATTTTCGTGTTTCTGTATAATGAATAAAGTAAATTCTAACAATAAATAAGAATAATTTTTTCGATAAAAATTATAATTCTATCCTACTGTTTATAATAGTTTTAAAAGACTACAATTTTCTACATATGTTAACGACAAATTACTTTTAAAAACCCACATTTTAATTTTAGATCTAAGGCGATTTTCGAGCTCAACGAAAAACTAGAGAGTTGTCTAAAATTAAATTATTTTATTGATAACATCAATATTAATGCCTATAACGGTAGCATTATAACAACATGCTATTTTATTTTATAATTTTTAATGATAAAAATATTTCTGATCATGAGAATTTGCCTAAAACTATATTTATACTTCAAGGTTTTGTGAAATTATTTTATTTTTAAATCGAAAAAGTAGGCAATAACGTCGAGATTTTAAGTATTTGAACAATATTGGAGGTTTGAACTTTGTAGTAATTAAAAAGATTTTCTATGATTTTATTTTTAAATTTATTAGTAAAGTATTTATTTGACGTATGGTTTAATTTAAAAGGCGAATCTTGTTGAAAATTTTGCGGGTTCTCCTAGGCACCTTCACAACCCGCTTCTCAGTTTAAGTACTACCATATGCTTCTTTCATGAAGAAGCGGAATGTGTTGGGGCTCATTAAAGAAATTTGACTAAGGTAAGATTAACTAATTTAAGCTAAAAATTGAATGGAAAACTTATTTGTACTGCTGTATTTGTAGTTTAAATTTCAATACACATTTTGTATACCTTCTATTTTCAAGTGCATATATTATACGTTATCTTTTATTAACGTTCGTTAACTTATCTTTTTTACATAATTATTTTATTTATAACTTTTCACTTTTTTATCCACTGTGTAAATTATACGATAGGCATAATTCGTGGAGGTTCGGGTTGATCGGTGGCCCCTTTCGAGGATGTGCCAATCCAAGACTCAGGCTTAAAATAAAAGCATAAAGTTAAAAGCACTTGTATATTTTTGTTATTATTACAAAATAAAAGCATATATCTATGTATCTACCTAAAATTTCAAATCAAAAGTTGGTTAACAATAAAAAAACCACTTTAATGCATCTAATCATATATGTATATATACATATATGTATAATATTCATAATTATGTTGTGGGAGCGGTTTCGTGACCTGGGAACAGGATTTTCGTGCAAAAAGTATGTAACACAAATGAAAAACTCAGTCAATTGTCTACGGAAAAATAAAAAAAGAACAATCACTTTATTTTTAAAATAATTACGCTTTCGACAACAGATATCTTTAAATAATTATCACACGCAAACAACACGACTTTGCGAATTAGAGATGATCGCGCGTCTCACTATTGTTGACTCTCGCGAGCGCGCGTCGCGCAAGGAAGTGAGTCCGGGAACAGCTCTAAATCCTGCTCCAGCCTCATCGAACCGATTGTACAATCACTACGCTACTCAAATACGCAATTTAAAAAGCGGTAAAATTAAAAGGTTTTAACATATATAAATTTCAAACTAAATACATGTCTGACCAATCGGTCTTATTCTACTTATCGCACACAGAACCTATCAACTATAAAAGGACTTTACTCAAAATTATTTTTGTACAAAAAATAGTATTCAATAATTTAATTTGGATTTTCCCGCATATTACAGAAATCTAACTTACCGTTGGATGGTGCTAGTTATTGTGTCCGTCAAGTGCTGCCTCTCGGTGTCAGCAACGCGGAACTCGCATATACTGCAAGTCGTTTCTGTGCCAGCAATCGATAATACATTTATCTTATCTCCTTCTAATATACAATTCATATCAATGTATGCCACTCTATATAGCTATACAAACAATTACATACGAATACACTACGTAAGTGTAAAGTCAACAAACAGCGCCATATTATGTGGCGAAAACGTGGAGTTCTAGCATTGCTCCGAAAATTTTATCCTGAAATACATTGTGTAACAAACAATTTATAAATACAAAGTTATTAAAATTAAATTTTGCAAAAACGCAATCGCGTAAAAACAGTAAAAACCATCCCAACTTGTCTCTCTTCGAGAAATTGCCAAGATCTTGCTTACCTCTAGCGCGTACAAGTACACTTCCGCTCAATCCTCATACGAAAACCGTACATATCAAGCTATAGCCAGGCGTCGATCTAGCCCCGTCGATAAGCAACGTCTAAATACGTCGGCCGGTCGGCCCAAGGCCGCGAACAGCTGCGCACACACACACACACACACACACCAGCCGCATTCAGCCATCACATCACAGCATTCAACAGGGTATTCTATTCGCACAGTACTTACGAGTCTAACCCAGCGCGCGAACCGCCAGTGATGGCCGCCGCACGGTCCGCGCGTTTCGCCTCCACCTCGTCGATCGAGCGTCGCGACGACTTTTTGCGCGAGCTGTCGTGATCGACGCGCGGACTTTGTGCCGCCCTGGCCGTTGATACACAGCGCGCACAGAGGCAGTGAGACGAGCGCGAGCCGCCGGCAGAGACGCGAAAAATGGCGATGATGAGATCGGGAGGACGGAGCCTGTCCAGCGGCGATCTGCGCGGCGCCGAGGACGCGGAAAAAGTGAGTGTGATTCGGGCGGTTGTGCGCTCTTGTTGTTATTGTTGTATGGACGCCGGCTGCCTCGAGGAGGTGTGGAGGGTCTGTTTTTTTTCTACTGTGGGTTTTCGGCTGATTTTTTGTTTGTTTGGTTTTAGGAGACACTTTTGGATCACGACAGCGAGCCCGACGAGGATATGCTTTTCAAGTGAGTTTTTCATTGCGATTTTGGAGGAGGGTATATTTTTTATTTGGATGGTGTAAGGTTACGCACGAATTTCGTGTGTTTTGTTGGAGGGTTAAGATACTTGTTGGCAGAGGGAGCCTTTTTGGCGCTTTCGATTTCGTTTGCTCCGAAACGTCGAAGTTGTGGACTTTGGTGCAAAAAACATGACGCTTACGTGTGTTCTTTTTGTATACACTTTGCGGAGTGTTTGGCTAACATTTGCATTTTTTTCTTTGTTTTTTTTTCATTGCATTAGCACTTTTGAGAAAGTTTTTGTGTGACTATTATTAATTTACTTTTTCACGTTTTAGTCGTACGAGTTCCGCTGATGGACAATTACACATCGATGGCAAGATATCAAGGTGAGTAATCCTCGATATTGATTGGTATTGGTGCATGGCATTTATCGCCGTTATAATCCACGTACAAAAGAATGAAAGAATTTATAACATTAAACACAAATGTAAAAGAAATATCTATAGTTGAAAATATTTTAAACAATCTTAAAATTCTAATGTTTTAACAATTGAAATATTTTCTAAATTAGTCATATTTGTTTATGTATAATTCTCGGAATTAATATTCATTTTCTTTTGCATTTATAAACTGTAAGAATTCGTGAAAGATAAACGTATTGTAAGTAAAAGATATTACATATTTGCATTGAAATACAAAATATGAAGAAGCTTAATATTATAATACATGTATTTTATTAATTTTAAAGACTAGAATAAAACATTTCTTTCATTACTAACTTTATTTTTTTAAAAAACGTTTTGAATTCGTTTAAATTTTTACCATTCAACAGAACTTGGAGAGTTTTAAAAACGGGTTTACAACGGCTTATGTGGAACGAATCTCCGATCATTGAAACATTTTACCAACGTTTTTCAGACCTATCTGTAACTTTTCTTTTTAACGTTTGAAGGTTTGAATTCTAACGTTTTAAAAGCGTTCGAAAAACGTTATGTGTTATCAGGGATTTTACTTATATTTAATAAAAGGTTTTAATACACAAATACAATTCAAAGAAAAAAAATATATTTTCTACCTACAATGTTATAAAAGAAAGAATAATTCAATATATTGTTATGCTCTCAAATTGAATAATTTATATTTGAAAATAGGAAACCGGGAATTATTTGGCAAGTAACAAAGATAAGAATTTAAAAACAAATGAAAATATATAAAGTGTTTATCAGAAATTAAACTTCAATTAATTTTCAAAATTTTTTCGTCAAGGGTCATCGTTGTTCATTCAATATTCTTATGGTAATACAAGAATCTCTGTGCAAAAACTTGTCTTCTCCTAATAATTTATTCTTCTAAAAATAAAATTCGCTTGCGTAACCACCTCGTTCATCTTTCCACTAAGGTTTATTTTGACTGTGTTATTACCATATTTTTTCCCCGTTCATTCTCGCACGCACCTAATGACCGAATCAATGTACCAGAAAAACAAGTTCATCGCAAAAAGTCACTTATATTACTCTATCACCAGCTTAAAATTAACTTCAATAACACTCCATCCACACAAACAAAAAGATCATACGAAGAGAAATGATATACAAATCTATTATATCAATCCGTATGCCCGTATCTAAAAGTATAAAATATATTTTCCGACGATAAAAATAACGAGCTGAAAGATATATCTGTAACGAAGAAGTTTACTCGAATAAGCAGTTCCATAAAAAATACATATACTTTTATTACTAAAAGTATTTAGATACTGAAATATCCATATACATACAAATCGAGCATTCAGAAATGCAAGAGAACAAATCTATTTTAGAAATTATGGAATCTACCGCGGTTTTAATATTAGTGTTGGTGAACTTTATCACTATAATTAAAACTCAAATGTGAGATTCATCGAATGCACAATTTGAATGAGATTAATAACGATATAATTCTAGATTTCAATGCATTTACTAGCTAAATTAAGAAAATACTGAACGCCCCAAATGTATCTAGATACCAAAGTACCTAGATGCAGTATTTTTTCAAAACTTACAAGACCTTAAGTATTTTTTACAATCGACCGTTTTCGGCGCTAATAACTTTTGTTTAAAAAATTCGATAACTTGCATACTCTGCAGTGCCAAAAAATAAGTTGCATAAGTCGCAATATTTACGAGAATCCTCCTCCGACTCCTAAGAAAATACTGCATTTGAATGCGGTACTAAAAATTGATTAATGTCTATGGTTATAAATAATCATAACTGCCGGAGTTCTCAGATTGAAGGCCCATGGACTTATCAAAATTTTTATTCGGCACTTAATGTAGTTCTCCGGTTTATAGCTAAGTCAGAAAGTTAATTTTCTAAACAGCTTATTATTTAATGGCGTTTCTGTCGAGAAAACCATTTAAATACCGAAATGAAACAAAACATTAAAATACTAATAAGAAATCTAAAAATACTAAAATATGCCAAAAACGGCGACATTGCATAAACGTTTGTACATATTGTACATATTGTAGAGTATAATTTCAAATAATCATATCTTTAAAACAAGCGTAGGTTGGAATACTTAACTTTACGCGTAATTTCTTATATTACTCTACTTTATATCTTAGGTTTTTAAAACCAGTCTAAGAATTTTTTTTTCTAATTTCATAAAAATGTCCGTTTTTTATATCTCAGTATAAAGTTCCCCTGTTAACAATTGTTATTGTCGCAAGGCGTATTAAAATTCTAACCACGCATAAAGTACACGTAACAAGGTCAGTGTTAACACGACTTAAACCAAACATACTTGCACTGTAAATGTGCTTTCTGGTCTCGAATTTACATTGTTTCTAGATTATTTACAAACCAAAATAAAAATAGTCGGTAGAACCGTTTTTGAAAAATGGGACTTTTGTTCACAATATTTAAATCACCATTTTGAATTTTTAAAATCAAACAATGGAAAAACCGATGGATAGAAGAATTTGCTATTTAACTCTTTAATGCCCAGACGCGGCCAATGCCCGTGGCCCCGACGCAGAAAGCGGCCCCTAAATCTTGAAATTTTAAATATATAAGAGTGCTGTTCACTTTACCGTAAGAAAAAAAAATACTGAAAAGCATAATATCGAAGGTCATTTTATTGAAAGTCCAAGATATCGAAAACCATTTAATACATAACATTTTTTTAAATAGAAACCATAGACAATAATAAAAAGTTAAATTTGAGACTCCACCAATAATTATTATCGATAAAAGAAGGTTTCTGAAACATATGAATATTTTGTTTGGATGATGAGTAATCCGAGGATATCGATAGAATAACAGACTAACTCATTTAGCTGCTGCAAAATTCAAAATGGTGATGGCATAAGAACAAATCAATGCGTATGAGGAAAAAACAATACCTAAGAACAATTTTTGGTCATTCTTTCGGTGGATACTTGTATAAGGACACTCAAACTCATGATGTACCATGTTTGTTATTCAAATTTAATTAATTTAAGATCAGGCGGACTTATAGTTGTTTTTAACGTCTACCTCTAAAAATCATATTTAGAGCTTAGCTTTATTTTAATAAACTGTTGTAATCTAAATTTGAGACCATTCAAAGTATAACTAAAGACAAAAAGAACTTTTTTTCGCTTTTAAGATACTTTGGACCGTGAAGTGCCATTATAGTCCATTTCTGGATGACCAAACGCATTTGTAATCAGCGACCTCAAAAACTTTTATATATTAATTTTCATGAAAAATCGATGGATATAAAAACTAAAATAAAAATAATCTGTTATGCCATTTTTTAGTTTGCATATAACCTAGGAACATTTCAAATTCGAAACCAGAAATAATATTTATCGTTCAAGCGCATTTTGGCTTAATCATGTTAAGGTAGTTATCCGAATGTTTCGATTTCTTTAAAAATTCTTGAAAATTGGTATATATGTTGAATAAAAGTATCCTTTATACGTGGTTAAAATCTTGAACCCCCAAGCCACATGAACTTTGGAGATATTGAGCCTAGAAATTTCATATTTTTACATAGGAAGCCTGTACTGAGTCCAACATTGAGAGAGGTTTCTTTTAATTGTAAAAAAGTTGTCTTTAAATTTTGTTTGTAAAACTAGCATATAATGTAAAATATCAATACGAATCATGGACAAAAAGTTTGATAGGGCAAGTGATGCATTTTTTTTAAATACAACAGTCCAAACTTTTAATCCCCCGGTACAATATATCTATATATGTGCACAGTGTTTCATTCTTTTTCAACTTTTGGGAATGTTTGATACTGTAGACTCTATCTATCGAAATTCTAATATTTTAAATTATTAATTGTTAGGTATTCATATTAGACACCTACTAATAATATCTTAGAAAATTTATTTTCTAATTTACCTCCGAGTTGAGCACCACTGCCACCTTATAAGTCTCACCGTAGTAAATTACAAGTTACACAAACAAATCTAAATAAACTTGAATTTGAACACCTCGTGTCGCACCCTCATTCAAACTTTAATGACACCCACGACGCGCCTTCCAGCGTGCGGATCCAGATCAAGGAGGTGACGGACGTGATGCGCGACAACGTGCACAAGGTGATGGAGCGGGGCGATCGTCTGGAGGACCTGCAGGTGGCGAGCGACCGGCTCAGCTCGGCGGGCAACGAGTTTCGCGAGGCCGCGAGGAAGGCCCAGCGACGCGCCTGGATGCAGAACGTGCGCAGCCGCGTCATCATCGTCGTCATCGCGATAACTGCCATCCTCTGCATCGTAGGTGAGAGAATGCCGCGAGCTTTGTGTGTGTTTTTTTTTTTCATTCTTATACTTTCGCTTTGGAGGTGGTGCGAGCCTGGGACTTTGGTTGGTTGGCGATAATGTATATAGCTGACGAGGTGATGTTGATTGTGATTTGAGCATTTTTTTGTTTGTTAATCGGTAGACGTTTCTTTAGGCAGGTGATTCGAGAATCTGTTTTTCACACTTGATTTGGTAGGATGTTACAGAATATATGTTTAGTAAACGTATGAGAATATTAATTTTTTCAACAACGAATATTATTTTAAATTTTAGTTTTGACTATTTTTTATAATTTAATGTATAATTTTAATTACACTAATAATTCAATTACTCAATGCTATTCAAAATTTCGATTCGTTAAAAAAATTTATTATAAAATGCTATATCTTTAAACTAGAGAACAAGTCTATGGTTACAACAAAAATTCTCGGGAATTTAAAATCTTTTTATTTCAATTTTTATTTGATTTATTATTTTGGTGTCTAAATACGTGAATTAGAAGCTCTAAAAGTATAATACTTGCTCAAAACAGTAAACAGTACTTTTTGCTTCTTAACAATTGAAAAAATGAAGAAAATTCGTAACTCTGCAATAAAACTGAATGTAGAAGCAATAATAACGGTTTTACGAAAAAAAAAGAGTTTTTTTCTTAATAATTAGTATATATATATATATATATATATATATATATATATATATATATATATATATATATATATATATATATATATATATATATATATATATATATATCTACGTAAAAGATACTCAATATTCATAAAAATCAGTACTAAATTAAGCAAATTAAAAAGTCGTAACTGAAAGAGTTAATAACGCATTTTCAAAAATTGGAAATAGTTTTTAATACTTATTATAATATTTTATAAATTTCGAATATGTACTACCAATGTAAAGTGTTTATTTTGAATTTTTCGTTACGACAATAAATCTTAAAACCATATTATAATAGATGTAACCTTACATTAAATACAATACTAAGTATAGAATTATTCACTCAACGAAGTCTGGTTAAACCAAATGTGAAATAATTATACGTGACTAACCATAAACATTAATCATTTGGATTCAAGGAGTCATAAATACAAAGGGTGTATTTTTCATTTTATTTCATTTATCTATATATTCAAAACTAATAGTATACATATAAAGAAAGTAATATCAAAAACAAGTTCATGAATATACACATATTCGTTAAAACTACATTACGCTATTATCAACAATGAATTATTTATTTCCACAGCTAATAATCGACCTCATGCTCGCATCACCTATTATGGTCTGCACTTGACCCTTCTTTCTTTCTTTCTTTTTTTCCGAGTTAGACATCGGCGTATGTGTATATATATACTTTTCAGTTCTGGATGTCTTGGCGCTTTACCTGGTTCTCAGGTAGCCAATCGCGCTAGCCAGAGCTCCGGCTTAGGTAATTACGTCGCACTTGGACGATATTTTCTTTTATTTTTTCTATAATAATTGAGCTTTAATATTTCTTCTGAGGCTTGAAAATGCTTATGAAGAAATGTGAAAGATGCGCAGTTATAATAGTACAAAGGCATTGTAAATTTACCCAGCACTAAATATCAGAAATGTGTAAAAAATAATACATACATAATAGTATATGATTCATTGTATTGAATAATTAATAATATATAATATATTATTTTGTCATTATATATAATCTTATCATTTTCCTTTAATTTATATTCCCAATTTTCCTGTAAATATTTACAAAATGTGGGGGAAAATAGTTACGAAAAAATGTACTAACATTACTATAAAAAATAAATGTCATATTTTATGTTCACTATCTCTTTACATACTTTCAATCACACGAATAAGATGCAACATATTTAAAAATAAAGTCCTACTCAAACATAATAAATATAATATAATATAATATAATATGATATAATATAGTATAGTATAATATAATGAAGATCATTTTATCATATTATTTTTACGGACTCTTTCTATTTACGGATATACATAAATGATGAGTAAATAAATTTAAAGATATTAAAAATAAAGCTACCACAATAAAATTTTGAAGTTATTGTAATACATTTATTGTATTTCTTGCAATTACTTAATATTTCTTGATAAATTTATCACATAAGATTAAGATTTATGAATAATTTATCTATATCCTTAGTTTTTTCTTATATTCTTTGCAGTATTATATCGGAAACCTCGATTTCTGAAGTTAATTATGTTGCACATTTGATCAATGATATCTATCATCATTACACGTATAATCAGTTGTTAACTTCGATATACTTATAAACTTTTTGAAACATTTAATTATTCCATCTGAAAAGATTGAGTTGGACTTTATTTTAAGTAAAAGTAAAGAAAATCAATTTTCGATGAAGGAATTTTTAACAATCATTAATTACGTTGTAATACTTGCTTTTGTTGCTTTTCTGCCTCATAACTCTTTTACATTATCAAAATTTGCATTGATTAACGCTGCGAAAATCTCGAATTTATTTGAACTATTGTCTGTCTTGCAGTGCCCATCATCGTCAAATACTCTTGACCTATACGAGCAACAAATGTGTCAACAAGAGGGTCGTAATCAAGTGGTGTTGCGTCTTTTTACTAGTCGCAGTGCCTCTTCTTTATATCAGGCTGTTTATTACTTGTAAGATACGTATATCTATAAGCGTTTTTGAAAATATATAGATGGTTTGTTATTTTTCATAGATCATAAATAATTTATTATTCCGTTTACTAATGTAAACTTTTTTCTTGCTTCTTTTAACTATCGTATATGAATTTCCTGTGTGCAATTAATGTATTCTTATTTGTGAGCTTGTTCTAATTGCGGTATAGTTTTTATTTTTCTACAAATTCAGAGTAAAAAAAGCATTTGTCAGTTATCACTTATACATATTCTAAACATACAATACTTTATTAAAATACTTGAATGTTGATAATAACTTGTTCACGAAAAAAATGAATATAAATCATTGATCTTTATATTGAAATGTCATTATAATAGTTTGTTATCACAAATATTTGTTTAAGCACACGTACGATTATTGATTTTCAATTCCTTCTACAAATTTGATTGCGTTAAATAGATTACCTAATAGCGTTTATGTAGCTTAATCAACAAATTTTTATTTTAATTTTATACTTGGAAATATTGTGCATCACTATACATTACAACTCTATAATTTTTGTGCATTTTTTTGTATAATGATAGTTGATGCAATTACGTCTGCTTTGAACGATAGACCATTTAGAGGAATCCGATAAAACTAATGTGCTTTTCCTATGTACAACAATATGTACAGTTTTGTAAACATTGTATAAAGTTAGCTGGTTGCGCATATTGACTGAAAATTATACAAAATGTAAATAATATTTTTCTATTACAAGTTAATAAAACGTTATTTTTCAACATTTTAGATTCAGTATAAATCATTCATTAAATGTTTATATATTAGTTCCTAATTATTATGTATTTAATAATAGGTATAATAAGATTGTTGCGATTTCACTACAATTTTCATGTATTTTTCGAATCTTATTATATCAAAACTAATGTAATATTTAGCTAATCAAATTTTAATAAAAAAATTAAAGTTTAAAGAATATATTTCATGTTTTTATACTTGTTTTAATAGTTAGGGGTAACGTTGTAGGGGGGGGGGGTCCTTGTCCATATTCGTTCGTTATGCTGTGGGTTAAAGACATGCGAAAATCAGTGAAAATACATTACACGGGAGGTGGGGGGTTTAAAATTTGCAATAAATAGAGTTACGTAATATGTAATGGATACATTGCTTCCATTTGAACAAATATATTCAATAATTTATTCGCCTGGTTAAGGTAGTGCCAGTTTGGGAAGTTTAGGTAGTGGGTCAAGAACATAAGAATACATAGTGAAAGTGAAAAATAATGCAAAAAATATATCTAAGGTAATCTTGTTTTTTTCTTTGTACTTATGTAGTTGAAATCCTTAAATAACTTAAATAATAGTTCATTGTATGAATTTTATGTTTGAAACATCTTTCTTTTGGCATTATTTTCAATTTTGACTATGTATTCTCATACTTTTGTCATTTTTGACCCACTACCTAAGTTTTCTAAAGTGGCTGCAAGGCCAACGCCACCGGTAGGTCTTATCCAGGCCAATTGATCGTCGAAAATTTCAGTTGACTGCCAAGAATTTTTGCACTTATAATAAAAATTTAAATGTAAAAGAAAGTATAGTTATTAAAACCCGACTATACATTTTTATGAAAACTGGACATTTCTAACAATTAGTGATAAAATATAGTATAGCTAGATGTAAAATGTCACGGAAATGACAAATTGACCATTACACTGGATTTATTCAGATTAACCGAATATTTAAACTTTCAAAACTAAAGGAATGCCTTTTAAATGATGTATTATAACACTAGAAATTTGTTTTAGCTCTGTCATATGTTCTGAAGTACATTTAAAGGGATAGTTAAAAGCAAATCACCAACAGCTCCTTTTTTTGACAATACCCATATACATAAAAAATACTGCTTCTTTTTTAGTTTTATAATCCGTAAGGAAAATCATTTTCTGGCAACGTTTAAATAGATTAAAAATTATTAAGAAATATGTTTGACTTAAAACATATGTTTGACTTAAAACATATGTTTGACTTAAAACATATGTTTGACTTAAAACATATGTTTGACTTAAAACATATGTTTGACTTAAAACATATGTTTTACCTCTTACAGTATGAACACCCATAGCTATTTTGGCTGTAAATTTTGATTAGAGCAGCGATAATTGATTTTACAAAAAAGGATTTATTCTTTGCAGCGTCATTTTTAAAAAAAAATTTATTGATGTCAAACATAATTTGCAAAATTATATTTACATTTTCATCTATAACTCATGTAAAATTTTCTTAGGATTCCTTTAAAAAACTAATATGTTACGCAGAAACTATATGTATATTACACATAACAAGAAAAAAATAATAGGTAGCATTCTAGTGTAAAAATACAGCCATCATAAATTCGTGTCTAATGTTATTTGTATATGTATATAGTTAGACAGTCTTATTCAAAAGTTTATATCATGCTTTGATTTAGGAAACTTTTTTGAGGCTTACTCATTATTTATATAGAGTTTATGATGTAATCAAGGGGCGCAGTAGCATGTAACATAATTTGCAATTGGAAGCATAAATAACCTTATATTTAAATGGTGATAAGAATAAAATTAATTTCTGAACTGGTTTGTAACGTCAGAACGGACGTTCACCAGATAATTTAATTTCTGTAAAATCTCTTAAAACTATATTTTCGACTCCCATGCATAAAAGTATTAAAAATTGAGTAATTTGACTTCAAAGTTTCAATTTTTAACATAAGAGCCCTATCTTTAGCTCTCACAAAACGGACATGTTTATTTCTTGTAAACTAAATTTTCTTTTAATTGTTCTGTAAAACTACTGTATGTTATGTAAAACAAGCATAGAAGTAATACATACGTTGGCACAGTAAGTTGTACTTTTTTTAAATATATAGTTATTTAAAGTTGTGCTTTAATGTTATTAGTATATCTGTATTTTGCTACAGTATATGAAAAAGTTAATATCGTCGTTCGTACTTTGGTTTTTGGTGCAATTTAATTACTTTTATATTTTTTACTAATATGTTCATGCTTTAAATTACAGACTAACGGGTTATCATTATACATATTACCCGCTATCTGGCTAAGGGCTGTAATGTCTGCATATTTAATTAAAAAGAAAAATATTGCCTTTAATAATGATGATTTTTTCAAAAATTAACTTTTTAACCTTATTGTCAGTCGGTGAACGTCCTATAGTCCGATAACAGCTTTTGTAGATAGTAGAGTTCGTTAAATGCTTTTTTTGTCTTATATTAGATGTAGTTATAATATATTACATTTTGAGATACTATTTCTATTACGGCAACAAAGATTTGAATGACACCTAATATTTTGTAGTGCTTGCATAATTTACCCATGAATGTATTTTAGTTGTTTCATTTCGTTTGAAAGTGAAAGTTACATCAATATGCCTAGTTACTTACATATTTAATCGCTGTAATATTTGGAACTTCATTATTCAGCCACGTTTATTTTAATTTGCAAAGGCTATTCATGAATTTATATATTTATTAATAAAAATCTAGTTAAAATTATAAATTATCAAGACAGTTCCAGTAAATGTATCAATTTATTTGTGTTCTAAAGACGAATATAAAACTATATACAAAGTTTATACAGACGTTCCCTATGAAGCCCAGCATCATTCAGGTTTCACGAGAAATCACTACTTTTTCAGGAGACTTCTGTAAAAACTAGCACTTTTTAAATGATCTAATAAAGAATAATTTTTTTAGAATATTTGAACAAGTGACAGTGTTTGTCAGAGAATCTAAAAAGAACTAGTTTTTGCAGGAGGCTCCTGAACAAAGTAGTATTTCTCTAGAAACCGGAATGATGCGAGTATTTGTAAGGAACGTCAATACAAACACCAACAAATATATTTAAAGAAAAAAATAGATTTTGATTTGTAAAAGCCAATAATTTATAAATAAGCTATCAGCTAATTAAACAAAATATTTTGTAGTCAGAATAATCTTGATGGGTTAGCATAGTAAAATATAGCAGAGAAAATTCGGCATTCTTTTATTTATTATTTTTAAAGAGTTTTAATGGTTTTTATGATAATGATAATATTATAAAATAAATTATATATTTTTATACACTTTTATAAAAACTTAGAAGAATATTGCTTCTCCATAGACCAAATTTTGTGATGGTAAAAAAAGAGTTGTACTAAAATCTTTATAGAAACATGCTTTGAGACATTAGGAATCAAAATACACTATTTTTAGAAAATGCCTGTATGGGTGTGTGTGGGTGTGTGCGTGTGCGTGTGCATGTGTGTGTATTGAGCGTGGATCAGCAGTAGTCTGCATATACACGGTGAAACTTAATGTTTGAGGTCTCATTTTTTTTGTTTTTCTTAAAAGAAAACGGCACAATAAAAAAAAATTATTTTGATTTGTTTTTGTTTTATTAGCGGTTTTCCGATTTTTGAGTTTTAGTCTTTCGGGCTTTTTAATACCTTAGAAATAATATCATCGATCCAGCAAAAAGGCATTTGAAAGAGCATAAAATTACTTAACTTTTCCGACCTAAAAGTTTGGGTAAGTTTATTCTCTTGTTTTGTTATACACGAAAACGTAATTTCTTTAAATGATTATATTTCGGAAATATATAAGATGGAAATTTTTTAAAACATTTAAGATGATTAGAAATATGGAGAAAAATATTCAGTAAAATTGTTGAGTTTTGACCTTTTTTTTTGTCGATATAAAAATAATTTTGTAAAAAAATCGATTTACTTTCTCCGACGATAACTTAAGTAAAACGACAGCATTTTATCTGTAACTTTATAAACCGGTAACTTTTTACTATCTCATTACCTGCATGTTTTTTCAGTGGATTAGATAATTTATTTTACGAGATATTGAATTCAGTGTTTCTTGAATTACTTTTTTGATCGCTTATATCTGGAGAATGGTGCGGTCATTTTTTCCCAATCAAGTCTCATTTTTTTCGTTTTAAAATGAAGCTTCAGAATTCAAAAGAAATCTCAAGATTAATCAACTTGTTTTTGTTTTATAATAATTTTTTGAATTTTGAGTTATAGATTTTCTGTTTTTTGGTATGTTAAAAAGATTGTGATTTATATAGTGTAAATGTATTAAAAAATGCATAAAATTACCTTATCTTGAACAAGCGCAAATTTTGGATAGGCTCCTTCCCTTCGTGTGTGTGCGTGCATGCGTGCGTACGTACGTGTGTGTGCGTGTGAGTGTGTGTGTGTTTGGATGTGGATCAGCATTAATTTAAATACGCAAGCTGAAAATTATTGTTTCAATACTCATTTTTTTGTTTCTTTTTTTAAGGAAGAAGGCTCAAAAATATGTTTCTTGTTTTTTGGTGCGTTTTTTGTTTTTTAGCGTTTTTCTCGATTTTTGAGATTTAGTTTTTCGTTCTTTTTGGTATTTTAAAAATAATATCATTAATTCAGTGAAAATGCATTTAAAAGAGCATACAATTACATGCATTTTTTGACCCAAAATCTTTCATAAGTTGTTTCATTTATTTTGATATATACGAAAACGTAATATTTTGTTTAAACGGTGATATCTGAAAAATATAGTATGGAAAATTTTTTAAATAATTTGAGTAGATTAAAAATATGGAGAAGTATATTCAGTATATTTTTTGAATCTTGATCTTTTTCCTTTAATGAAAAGAAAAATCATTTTGTAAAAAAGATCAATTATCTTTGACCACGATAACTGAAATAAATCGGCAGCATTTGATCTGGAACTTTTCAAAAAGGTAGATTTGTACTATCCTATTTATTTCGGTATGTAAGAAGTGATATTATTGTTTCGGTGTAAATGCATTGCAAAGAGCATAAAATTACCTCATAAGTCTCCTCTGACCCAAATATTTTGATAAGCCATTTCCCTTTTTTATTTTACACGAAAACGACATTTTTTGTTAAAATGTAATATCTCGGGAATCTATGATGGCAATTCTTTGAGAAATCTAATTATTGAAACCAGTAGCTATTTACCATCTCTTGGCTGACTTATTTGTTCAGAATATGCGACGTCTTTCATTTTTTAAGATATTTGAGGTTATATATTCCTTTTTTTAGTTTAGATCGCTTATATTTCGAGACCGGCGCGATCATTTTTTATTAAACAGAGATAATTTTTTTACTTTTTTTTATGAAGATTCATAATTAAAAAGAATTTTGATCCTTTGGGCTTTATAACGATTTTTGTATTTCATGATACTCTGATATTGATAACACAACTTATGAAACATAATCTTATAATTTTTGTAGGCATCGTAGACATAGAAAAATACTTTTCTATGTCTATGGTAGATATAAAGCTATAGGTTTATTTACTAAAAAATCATTCATATAAAGCACACCTCTTTAAGCTGTTGATTAGAAAGAGATGCAGCATTTGAAAATCAATTTTTTAGAACAAAGATAAAATAAATTGGAAAAATCTTTTTAGTTTGAGAAAGCTAAGTGCCGATGAATCAGCAGCGGTTTTTTACTTATTTAAGTACGATTCTTATATTGAGAAAAATTGAATTAATGGTATTAAGTATTAAATGACGGAATTAATTAACCATGGAAATGACTCGCCCACATTGGAAAAACTAGCCTAGAAACACAACAAAATTAGTATTAAAAATTCCAGCTATTTATTTTATTTTTAATTTTACATGAGTACCCATTGAAACTATTTCACAAAAATGTGAAAACAATTTTTAAATTAATCCTCTTTAATTAAAATAATGTTGTCGTATATACTCTTTAAAGGATAGAATTGCCTAAAAAATAGCATTTTTTAAATTAAACCCACTGTGCGTTAAGTCGAATATATTTGCCTAAACAGAGTTGTACCCGTAGTCAGGACGAATATATTCGTCCTGATATAGGGACTATTCGTCCTAGCAATTTTGTTCATAATTAATGAACTTTTAATCTTCCTAACTTTAGAAGATCTGTGACCATGCAAATTAAAGCTTAAGTTCTACCCTACATTATTACAATGTTTTAAATTCCAGATTTTTATGAAAAATATTGTAAATTTAAGTAAAATTAAGAAAGAAAGACTACTCTCCGGAATATAAAATTCCTGCATTTGGAAACGACTTTGTGGATAGAAACTCTAACGTAAGGTTCCAAAACCATTCCATCAGTCAAATACGCACACGCCGCATGTTCTTTAACAAAATCCCAGCATAATCACTCCCCATCCCTTCAACGAAAAATTATGTAAATATTTCCCCGGTCCTAAATACACTTCGCGAACCGTCACGTGTTACGCGCGCGAACTCCCATCCGCGTCCCGTGTTCTTGCGTTTCCCGCGCCGGACACCTGTTGCGTTGCTCGCCGGCGACTCGACGCACTTAACGTAAGCGCCTATCGCCGGTCTTTTTCTCGCCGCTGACGCCGTCGCGTCTCGACTAATCGCATACATTTGGAGATGTATTTGAGGATTAAATTTGAATGTATTTTACAGCAGGTCGGCGGTATAAGTTTGGTTGGAAATTATTACGGAGGTGGTTTAGAATAATTAATGATTGTGGTTAGTTTCTTTATAACAATCGACACTTATTAAACGAACCCAAGAAAAATTAAATATCGCATCCATAGAAAAAGACTATGATAACTTAAAATAATTTAACTTGATTTTTATACATAAATTGGTTCATAATAAAATAAAGGTCATTATTGCAATTTGAAAATTGATTAAAAAAAGTTGAGTACCTAAGTGTAAAAGAACTAGGCACCTAGCGTGCTATATGCGCCACAGTTTCAAACATCAACAATGTCTATAGCAATATAGTTCGTGGATTTTAGTACGTATGTATATATATTATTTATAATATGAAAAAGATGATTGTTAACGATATTATAAAGTTTTAACAAAAGTACTAAATCATATACTTACAAATTTTAAACATTTTCTCACTTGATTTCTTACCGGATGTATTTTTAACAAATTAACGTAGACCTCGTTTACCTATTTGAAATCATATATATATACTTACAAATTTTAAACATTTTCTCACTTGATTTCTTACCGGATGTATTTTTAACAAATTAACGTAGACCTCGTTTACCTATTTGAAATCATATATATATATATGATTTCAAATAGGTAAACGAGGTCTACGTTAATTTGTTAAAAATACATCCGGTAAGAAATCAAGTGAGAAAATGTTTAAAATTTGTAAGTATATGATTTAGTACTTTATATATATATATATATATATATATATATATATATATATATATATATATATATATATATATATATATATATATATATATATATATAAACGAAGTGTGTCATATTGGTACTGCCAGATTATTACAGCATTAATATAGCATACCCCAAATCTACGAGAGTTACAAATAATATCATTTAGAAATCCTATGATTTTTAATGTCAAAACATGATATTGATTAAACTCAATTATTTATTTTTATCTGATTCTGTATTTGAGATAACACATTTTTTTAAAGGTTTTCATTTGTTTATTTGTTTTACTGTTTTGTTAAGATACTTTTTATAGTTCTATAACTCGAAAATTATATGCTATAATTCTATCAAAATTTCACTAAATATTATTTACATATACAACTGTATTGTTGTATATCTTAAAGTAAAATTAAAGTAATAAAATAATCAGCTTTTTTAAGAAAAAAAAAGAAAAAAATGTCAGAAAGTAGAGTTTTATTTGTACAACGATGATAACTCAAGTAATTATATCTCTCATCACCCCTTACTGACGCTATAGCGTTACGCGCGCAAACCTAGGCATGCGCGCGCAGCTCATAGGATGCGTGCGCAACTCAAGGTATGCGCGCGCATTTCTTCTGTATCTCAAAATCAGTCTTCTATAGAGGGATAGAGAGATTTGAGTTACTTGCTTGGTTTAAGGTTTAACAAAAACATAGAATTTTGAGTTGTTATAGTCTTGTTCTGGGGTATGTAGTTATAAAACTTCTTCAAATGTTCAATTCATATTGTAAAATACACTGAATTATATTCTTGAAATATTCTTCTTTGTTATTTTTTAGAAGAGCTTATTCAAAAATAAGGTAATGATTATAAGAATTTGCATAACAATTTTCAGATTTTTTAGCCTATATATTCAAAGTCATTCAGCATAATGTGTTATTTTTTAGTAAAAATGGGCTATATTAAAAATAGCCCTCGCGCACACTACATTATCATATACTTCTAAGAAAATTCTATCATATTTTTATAGCTAGAAATAACTAATATTCGCTTTTAACTTGACTTGGTTATTTATTATATAGCTCTGAAAAATATATATGTGATTTTGTTTCAAAATTGCTATACAAATACCGTTATTTTATTAAAAATTGTATTATAAATAAATTTCAAAGTATCAGTTAATAAAAAAACGAGCAAAATTTTGTTGTAATTACCTTAAAGAATATATTCTCAAAGTTTCAATAATTTCTAAAATTTTTGTGTGCGGGAGGAAAATCTTACTTTTAATTCAAAAAAGTTATTTTAAAATTATGTTCTCATAACATTATATTTTTAAGTTGTTGTTGACTGTCTAATTATTTTATTTTTGAATTCTTCGTCGGCTAATGAATATGAAAATTATTCTGTGTATCGTATATGAGGGAATTCAAATTTTTCAAATTACATTACTCTAGACAATTAAGCTTTCAAAGAATGGAAAAGAATGAGTTTTAAATTAAACCGTATGTCATATTGAATAATTATTACGAAAAAACGTTCTGAAAATGTTCTTTCACTGGCACTTAACTTGCTCCAACTTCATTAATCGTTCTAATATGAAATAAATTGTTCTAATATAATATTCTAATATACTGCACTCAGTTCTCGATGGCTTAGACGATCGTAATACCGACTTTTTCCTTTTCATATTTTACCATTTTAAAGTTAAATAAAAGTCTAATATGAATATATGAAAGATGCAGCATAAATAAATGTAATGATCTAGGACAGCCTCCGTAAATTTGTGTTCTCTTCAAACAAAATTCACACCATTACATTGCAGTTCATTTACTGCAGCGTTAAAGTCAATGGAACTATCTGAAATGAAAAAAATTTAAAGAATTTTATATTAACTTGAAGAATGGCCAGAATATGTTCATCGTTACCTACTTTTTTTAACTTTCTCATCGCATCAGAGTAGTCAAAAGTTTTGTTTTAACTTTGAATAATAATATGCATTTAGTTTTATGTCTTTATAGTTAGTTTTAGTATAGCATGAATTTTTAAAAATCTATTTTCATTTTAAATTTATGTTCTCATAACATTACATATTTCGTATAATTCTATTGTATCGTACAATATAGACTTTTATTAAAAATATTTGTTTTCTGCCTTGATACCATGAAGAATAAAATTATATAAAATACAATAAAGGTATAGTAGAAATTCCCCTATCTGAATACGTGGTTATAGAAAAATTATAATGAGTCTTGACTTCTCTTGAGTCTTGGCGTACCTTGGCACGTCTGACCCATGTAGACTGTATCTACTGCAACATAGACCAACCTTCTGTCTTTGTTTTGGCACTCGTTTTATATTAAATGAAAGAGTGTTATTATATGCACCTTCAAGTAACATATACTAAAAATAAGTAGTACTCATAATATATTTTTCAACAACTTATTTTAACATACAAGCTACAACTTCCTATACACATAATTCTCGAATCTACTTTTAAACAATCCAAGATCAAACTTATACAAACTACATCGTTCGATACCATCATACCCTTTTACATATAATTAACGAATCAACCGATCACAACAACTAACGCGACACCAGCAACACAATACATTCATCAGTATCTCTAAACTACACCCAAACCCTCTCGAAAACCTCGGAATCCTCCATCAACCAACAGCCAGCCAGCGCAATCTGCTTAGCCACACTCTCCACGCACCAAGCCTACACCTATCCCCAACTCACACCCACCCACCCACACTCACTCACTCACTCGTATCTCCGTCTTTGTCCGCGTGCGGGCCTCTCGCGAGGAGAGCTCCGGCGCAACTCACGCTGGAAGGGGCGCCCCCGCGGCCCGAGCTCGCTCTCCTCGCGCTGCCATTTAACTCCGGTCAGTCGCGCTCGCGCATCTCGCCACGGCACGACGCTCGCACTGTTAATAGCCTCCGCTCTACCGCGCGTCCGCGGCCGCTCGCACTCTATATATATATACATTTGCATCCGTCCGCGAATGTCGCACCGGCGGCGAAGCAGCACGCAGCAGCGGAGATAAGCATCATTCGATTCTCGAGCGTTGATGTATATGTATATGTATATGTATATGTGTATGTGTGTCTGAGAAGTATCGTAGATATACGAAGGGAGACGCTCGCGGAGCTGGAGCTGGAGAGCGAATTTCGCGACAGAGGAGGAGGAAGAAGAAGAGATAGACAGAGAGAGAGGAGACGTTGGAGAACGGTGGTATAGTACGTTGGTGGTAATAATGACGGCGATGCACCAGGTCCTCGGCTCGCTCGTGGCGCTGCTGCTGCTCGCGGCGTTCCTGCTGTCCGAGAGGCGACGCAAGTTCCTCGTCATACTCTACAAGACTCTGCCCAGGGATATACTGTGAGTTTTGGCATTTTTTTAGAGGTTTTTCGCGATGATGCTCGTTGGGGGGATGAGCGAGCGCGGAGTGACGAGGTCGTGGGTGTCGGATAACGACCATTTTTTTATATCGAGTCTGAATTAATAAGTGTTATTTATTGGTACTTCTTTTTCTTTTTGTTTAATCTTCATACATAGCTATGCATTTTAATTGTGTATATTTATCTGATTTATTACTTTTTCTTGATTTTAGAATCATACTTTTGCATTAACAAATTGAAGAAGACATATTCATTTTAATTAATGATCAAGAATGTAATTCCTGTAGTTGGTTTAAATTCTCTTTAGTTGTGAGTTTATACAAACTTAATGGAAATATTTTAAAAAGTTTAATTATAGTTTATATTTCATATTTTATAAAAATTATACATTATCCAATATATAAACTTTATATAAAAATTTTACAAAGTTTTTTATCTAAATAGCTCGTTACATTTTATTATTATTTTCGATTGAGTATAAATGTAATAAACTGTTGACTGTAATTTTAATAGCATCGGCAATCATACAAATAATAAATGAACCATCATTTTATTAATTTAATTGATAATAACAGATCACTTATGTACTAGATGTTATCCAAGATCTAATCTAGATTATTTGTTGCATGCAAAGTATTATGTTCATTAATGTTACATATTCTACTGTATAAATTATCCTAAATTCAAATCAAAAGATAACACATAAAAAATTGAACAAAAACATTAATTGATGAATATTCCAATTTACGTCATTAATTAAAAAAAAGGGTTTTGTTCTTAAGAGCATTTCTAGTAAATACTACAATTCTGATTCATTGAAAATGTAAGGAATTTAAAGTTAAAACTTGTGTAAGGTGATTAAGTTAATCAGAATTGATAAATATTTCTCTATATGTACGATTATAAGGTAAATAAACCCAGATAAATTTAATCGTTCAAAGTCACAATTTCTTTTATATCAATAAACCATATAATTTCGTGAGTCAATGACAGAAACGGAACAAATTGATAATTTATCACTTACAGTGCAATATACAAAGTATACAAAAATGATTAAATCATTAATTAAAGTCTCTAAAAATAGGTAAAATACACAATATCATTCAGTCACATTTTGATCATATTAGCCACTTCTATTATATTACCCTAAACACGAAAAATTATCAAATACACGTACACATACACACTTCAATACCCTCCATCGCCTGAAAAACACCAAAACGAAAATTGCAGAATTTCTCGTGCAGATGCCCCATTCGAAGCTGGCCGTTTCTCGTTCGTAACACCGAGGCTGCACGGGAGCGCCTCGTGCGTCGAAACGAGGGCTTAATAGTTAAATATCGCGTGGTGCGTCGTGGACGTCGTCTCGCTTTTGACAGAGTCTGCTGCGCGCGAGCAATTTGCTGACGGGCGTTGAAAAAGGAGGAAATAAAAAAGAAAGAGAGAGAGAGAGGGACGCGCGCGCGCGTCGTTTCTTCGCGGCTATCATGTGCGGGTGTACTACACGCGGGAGCTCGATTGTTGGTAACGAATTGTTTACGTTTCCGAAACTCATCGATTTGACAATACGTGAACGCGTATCTGAATGAACGAGTGTAAATCCGTAAAAAAATGTTATTAAACTTTGTAAGCAAATGGTTTCTTTTATGAAATCTTGTTTAGAATGTTCTTATGAATAATATGAATAACAAACTAGTATGGATAAAGTGGAATATATTTTTAATTTTACCAGTGTTTGTAAAAAAAAAAGAAAGCTAAAGGATTTTGTATGGTGTCTTAGATACTCAAGAACGAAACTTTCATTTGGCTTCTTTGATATGTTCTTATACAATTTTTAAAATAGTTCTGCCAGTTGTGAAAGCTTTATTATAGTGGCGTGGAAATATGGTTTTATTGGAGAAACAGTTTCCGTCTTAATTTTATAGCGGTTTGTTTAAAAAAAATATACGCTTTTTCGATCAGAAACTTTCCCACATCGTCTTTTGTTACTTTCTAACATTTATCTTTGCGCTCTGATTTGAAAATTGCATATTTTGAATATAATAAAATTAGTGAAAGGATGTCTATTGTTTTGAAAAGCAAAATACAAGAGTTTCAACAATTTTTCTACTAAAATTTAACGAATAAATTAAACCACGTTTCTCTAATATTACGTATTCAAAACATTTAACATTAAAAGTTTTATTTTTATATTACATTGGACTGCATTCATAAAACGTTACCTCCAACTGCTGCATAATAATCATCGTCCTATCTGATTATTTCATCACTCATCATAACACCCATCACATTAAACATTCCAGAGCACATAATTCACAATACATAACCCATAAGTAATATCACTGCATAACGCCAATAAAGAAGTGCGTTTAAATTAATTTCGTTACACGAGATGTACATACGAGCCGACTGCATACACTAGACGAAAAACACACAGTATTCCGTGATTGACGCTCCATTAGACCAATTTTAGGGGGCTTCTTAAGTGTAGTGTTATTTATCGCACACGGAACTGTCCTCCCCCCCCCCTCTCCCTATAGCGGATGATTACAAATAATAACGCGCGCGTTACGCATCAGTGACTTGGGATGTGGAACTTTCGCCTCGTCCGGTGCTCGAAGAGGCCAGGGTATACACGTGTGCGTCTGTGGTGTGTGGTTGTGTGTTTGTACGTCGAAAGACGCGGCTCGGCGGAGCAACAAGTGCTCTCCCACCCCGTGATAACTGACATTTTCTGCTCCTCGGCGACGTATCACGGAATATTTACCTTGTGAACCGAGAAGCTCTTCTCGGAAAAATACGATAGCGCACCCATCGAAGTTGTGTTGACCGTTCAATTTACTTTATTTTTGGATTCTTCGTTGGGTAATGAATATGAAAATCGTGCTGTGTGTCGTGTATAAGGGAGTTTGAATTTTTCAAATTACATTGATTGAGATAAGTGGGCTTCAAGAGAATGGAATAGAATGAGTTTTAAATTAAAAGGTATTTCAAATTGTCATTTTAAATAATTGGATGATTTATTGGTAGATAATTAATCAATGATTACTAATAATGTCAGATTTTTTTTTCAATTAATGTAGACGTAAAACAAAAGTCAGCACTTAACATAATCGATCATGACAATTAAATTATTTTGTTACATCAATTATTAGTTATTTACAAATCATTCTTCTATTATTAATAGATGCTATCTTTAAAAAAAATGCCGTTTAAATAATTATTACGGAAAAAACTATTGCAGATTCACTATCACTTTGCACTTAGCTTTTTCCAACTTAGTTAATCGTTCCAATATGAAATAAATTGTTTTAATATAAGATAGTAGACCCACTTGTCGATAGCTTAACAATAGACTCAACATATTTCGCTATAAGAAATGCTTGAATTATTTTTATACTAAAACAATATAGACATTTTCTCGTCTATATTTTACCGTTTCAAAGTCAAATGAAAGTCTAGTACAGATAGATACAAGATGCAGCATAAATACATGATGTTTCTAGGTCAACCTCCGTAAAATTTTGTTCTCTTAAAACATAATTCACACCATTACATATAACAGTTCATTTACTGTAACGGTAAAGTCAGTGGCACTAATACAAAAGATACAAAGAGAAAACTCGCTATTATTCTATTTTTATATATCTTACAAAAATTCAACCGGTTTCGAAATCGTTATTTATATCAATATTATATATTCAATAATTTTAATTTTTTAATATTACTTCATGCAATAATTCATTTGTATAAATATTTGAACTATCAACTCTAGAAAGTACTGACAATGTTTCTCAACTTAGATATCTGAAATTATCGTCTCTTTTGTTTAGTCGTGGTTATATATTTTCAGAATCATTTTGATTAAGTAATACTTTACATTGAAGAAAAGTGCAAAGTGAGCAATTATGCTTCTAAATCATTTTTTTATATTGATAACTAACCTTGCTTATCTAATAACCTTACTTGTGATTTTATATTTTAAAATTTTTTTAAATGTTTTTAATCTTTATGACTGAAGATTTTATATATAGATTTCTGGGTAAAATTATTGAAACAGTTATGTAACATAACGTTCAAAAATACTTATATCGGTGAACAGGGTTTATTTACAAATCATTTGAATTTCCAATTAGCATTACTCATCTAATTTAGCTAGTGTAATATTCTAAATTGAAGAATAAATAGATATAGTTTTAAACTTAAGGTGATGCTAAAGCCACCTGTCACCGAAAAATACGAGGATCCACTTTTCTCATTTCATTTTCAATTTTGAGTAAATATCTCTATGGAAAGTTGTTATTCCAATCAAAAAGAACAACTTTTCAGAGAGATATTTTCTTAAAATTTTAAAGTGAATGAAAAAAGTGGATCCCTGTATTTACCAGTAACACAGGGTTTAACATCACCTTAAGTTTTTGATCTTTATGAGTCTACTACTCGGAGAGAGTAGTAAAATTACCTAAATTTGTACTAATAATAAGTAACTAGTGGGAATTTAATATAATTACTTTTTATTCTTAGAATGTTGATGTTCTCCTTATTAGCTAAAATAGTCATTTTACTCCAATACTTTTGTCGGTGTATCGTGTCTGAAAAATTAAAATAAGACCAGAAGAAGTATACTTACTTTGTATTCTTGATGACATCAGAATTGCATACCAAATATAAATAGTACAATCAGTTCATTTAAGGGGATGTAAAAAAGAAGGAAAGATCTTACGTTACTAACTTTTATTTTTAAAATAATTTGGAAATATCTATATGGAAAATTATGATACATCAAGCTCTTTCATTGTCAAAAAACAATAATCAAAAAAATGTTTTCAAGCAACTGCATTAATTTTATAATAAAATTATAAAGTTTGGGTTTCCCTTATAAATAACTCCATCAGGTAGTAAAAATAGTACATTGTATAACAAGGGAATAACGTGGAAGATTATTCCCGGGTTGCATATAGAACTTTAGTCCCGATTTAACTGTGGCCACTTTATTGTCTTAAAATGAGAGACTTCTGGTAAGAACTAGAATTTATTGAAAATGTATATTAATATAGAAAAAAATTATTCAAAAAAAATGCATTTGCAGGACAAAAAACTTGCGGACAAAATGTAAATTTTCGGGAAAAAGTAGATATGCGGGAATCATATGCTACTTGTCCCACTTTAAAGGTTAATAAAGTGGCCATTACGGTTGAATCGGGAATAAAAATCTTTTCATGAACTCTTTACGTACTCTTCAAGAATTCATTAGACGCGTAAATTAAAAAATAATTCTAAAGAAACCTAAGAATTATTTTTCATAAAATTATCCAGTCTGGAACTTAAAGCTTCGCAATGATAAAATTAATCAATTCGCTTGTGACTGTATTCGTTACTGTCTACTGATAATGAAAGAGCCTGACGCATCTTTTATCCTCCACAAAAGTATTCACAAATGATTTTAAAACTACAAAACGCATCTTCCCAAAATCATCCAAACCCGCATCTATCTTCAAAATTCCCTCACTCGTATCCCTCTGGATACCAATACTCCACCTGTGCTCCAAGCACTCTGCCTCTCATTCGTTACGTAACGCACCGGCGTGCAGTGGCGCGTGCACACGCACACACGACCGCAGCTGATCATGCGTGTGCGTACCGGCGTACACACCTCTGATATCGCAAACTCTCCTGCCGCAGCACCGACCCTGGGACGAGTCGAGGCTATAATACGTATATATAAATATATACCTATTCTCGCGTTCGAGTAGGAGAGAGCTCGAGCGCGCGCGCCGCTGGTCGTCGAACCTATTGCGCCGCCGTACCGATATCGGTTAATAAATATTGCCACGAGCATCGGCACGGGTCGCTGCAGCGGCGATTGAGCGATATGGCGTATAACGAGTTAATTAGTATTGCCGTGCTTGGAGCGCGGCTTATTTTTTGTAAGTTATTGGGTACTCGGTTTTGGCGTGAATTTGAGGTGCGTTCGGGTTGCTTTTGCTTAGTTGACAGTGGTGGGGTGGAGTCCGATAATTCGACTGCCAAATGGATGTTTAACCCAATGAGTCGAATATTAATGTTTCGACTGAACAATTCCACAGATTCGAAATTTAAAATAAGGAAAATCGTGTATTCGAAAGTATCAAAGCAACTATTGTCTTTATAAACAAAATATATTGATTAGACTTTCATATAATCGAAATAAAATATTCTGATATTATTTTAATTTCTTTTTATACTATTTTGAACGCTATGGTTGACCATTTTCGAACCTATAGAGTTTCGATTTTATGATATATATAGTTTTGCAATACAATAAAATAATAAATTGTTCGAAAGTTTGTATTGTTCATTCTGTTGTGTGAATAGCTTGACTAGCAAGGAGAGTGTCAAACCTCCAGGTCACGGTTTGTGAATTGTGATGACAATTTGGGTATCGTTTTCTGATATCTAGAAATAAAGCTAAGTATACATATTTTTTATCGAATGGGCCTCTGTATAGTAGATACAGCATATTTTATTAACATATTTAGTTTAGTATATAATGCTAACGTTTTTTGCTGTATCTGAGTTTCTATGACCTATTAAATCAATCTACGGGTGCTGGGTTTCATTTTGAGGCATCAGAAAACTATTATTTTGAAAGTTTCAGCAAAATTCGTTTCTGACACTCCCCTTGTAAATTTATATTTTAATTTTCGAAAGAATTGATATAGTTAAAATAAATAAGTTCAAATATTCAAATTAGGACTTATGAAAGTCGAATATTTAAGTCAAATGTACAGTTGAAAGTCGAAATATCGGACCCCACCCTTAGATCTGTCAAAAGTGTGCGCATCTAGTTTGGTTCATATTTTTGTCGATATTAGTTGATATCGGTATAAAATAGAACTGCCGTAAAGAACAAATGCGTGCCTTGACATGTAATTGAATACATACAATAAATTCAAATATTACCAAAAATTATATTAAGAAATGTCGATTTTGAGGATTTTCTCGTATAGATGCGCATTGTTATTTTGCATTTATTATAACAGTTAATTTGATCAATAAATATATCAATTGAAATTGAATAGTTTTTATTAGGGACCCGGCGTAGATACGAAACCTTGAACGAAGCTATGCGACGCAACCACCATAAAATATATTTGACACACTTTATTTAATGGCTGCAGCGACATGCTAAAAATCATAAATTTAGTTAAATCTTTAATAGAATATTATTCAAACCCATACAAATTAGGCTTTGCGGACTTGCATTACGTAGTGAATGATTTATTGTTTTGTATTCTGTAATGGACAATAAGATTTTTATAAAAAATTACGAGATTATAAATTTTTGTAGGAAGATTTAATTATGTTAACGATTCAATAAATGTAAAAATAAGAACAAAGTATGTAAACTTGGGGTTCAGTTCATTCTGCGCATGCACGTGTAGATCTTTGGCTTATAAAAGGAGAAATTAAGCAAAAAATATTTGATTTTTACTTATTTATAAGTATAAGGCCTCTATTGAGCCCTAGCTTGATATGGCATCAAATATATTTAAATGTGTAATTCTGAAAACTAGCTTTGATACCGCCATTTCTAGATTAAACGAATTTAATTATTTTCTCATCATATTGCTGAACCAGGGCTTTGCATCGTATTTCTATTTCGTTTTCAAGAGGATTTAATAAAGCGGAAAGTTCTTCAGACTTAATTCAAGCATTTCTATAAGTCCGTTTTTGCATCCGAGAGCAATTTACAATTTGCTAGAGAAAGTCAATCAACATGAGCAAATTATGTTAGGTCTGATTGTTGCTTGATTTGATTCTTCTTTTCATCGTATTGGAATAGAGAGATGTTAAATAAATGCACATAATACTGGGGTAAGAAAATGACTTGATCTTATTCACGAAAATTATTTTCAAATTTGGTATGAAACTTCTGCAAGCTATAGTTTAACTCAAAACTAAAATTATCGTCACGATTAGACAAACGTTCATTTCCTATTTCGTAACAGTTTCTATGAAAGTTAATTTTAAATGACTCTAAGTTTATAATTAATTTTGGAAGTCACAATTGATTCAAATTAGTGTAGCATAATATTTTGTAGAACAAATAAGGAGTTGCGTGCAAATAGCAACTTAAATCGATTTCTTTTGTTTTGAGATATTTGCGTTTGAAGTTTAAAAACTGACGATTTGTTTATTATGTAACGAAAATATAATGATCGAAAAGCTCATTTTATTGATAAAATATTGTAGGATATGCCTGCAAAGTTTTTTTTAATTTTACAAAGAAATTTCTTTTAGAACGATTATAATATCAAGGAAACTAATGCCTCGTCTTAACGGGCACTTCAAAAGAGTCTCGCTTTAACTTTTAATATTAAATAACATCACAGTGATAATTGCTAGTAAATTTTAAAGAGTTCTGTTGTATAGAGAATTATTTATTCTACTTTATCATATTGTAAAAATTTTGCTTTTCTAAACAACATAAATGTTATTCAATATTCAAAGGTAAAGCGAGACGCTATTAAGCTGCCAGAGAAGACAAGGAATAAGTGGTTTTTAGATAAATCATAACTTGCACAAAAATTTTGTTATTTATTTGTCTGAAAAATTATTTTAAGATATAAAAATGATGTAACAATGATACGCAGAACATTTTTGTGTTGCTTTAAATCATTTTTTTAATATTATAATCTTGAAATTTAATATACTGATATCAGTGTAAATAAGTATTTAAAATTAAAGTAATAAATCACAATTTATTAAAATATATTATTTATCTATATTATAAAACACACATTAAATAACATTAAAATTAAGATTAGAATTATAATAAACGCTTTTTAACAATAATCATTTTAAAACATCCAATGCTCAGAGGTGTCATTTTTGTCATTGATAATAGTAGTCTTACAAAAAATATTTTGGTACTAAGATATTTTAGTATATGTATTGACTTTCTGACGATAGAAATCGCAATAATGTTAGTTTACTGTTTTATTTTTTATTTTTATTATTATAGAAGAAGCAACACGCTTATTACGTAGTTAGAACTTGCATTTGTGACAATAATGTTTAAAGATTAGTTTATTTACAATGCTTTCGTTAATAGTTTGCGAACTTTCGGAGCTACCCATGTTTGTAGTTTTTCAATATTAGATGACATTTGGTTTAAAGGAAATGAAAAACAATTGAACGCGACCGTTTACTTCTTGCTCGAAGGATCGCAGTGGATTTGAGTAAAGACAATTATGTAGTAGTGATTGTAACTTTAGGATAAAACCTATATACATCTGATATTTACAGAAGATCTCATATTTTTACCTATTATTGAAGGAAATTTTTTTTTTATAGAGTATCCAAGAGTGTACGAGTATCGGTGAAAATGTATGTTACGAACTATACAAAAATATTTCATATTGATTTATGTTTGTTGAGCCTAGATATTGTTAAGTTAAAAAAGACACTAACTTCGCTACTGTAAAAATCTCCAATTTAGATTTAATAAAAAATTTTCCAGGCTTATATTTCTCTTTTAACACACATCTTTACATCAATACAATAAATTTTTTCGATAATCCCCGTTTCTGACTATGCAACTACCTAAAGTGGTTTTTGCGCCCAACTTCTGAAATTATGAGTGGTATTATTGAAGATTTAGAAGATTAGATAGCTTATGATTACGTATATGAAAGGGAAGAGATTGTTAATAAAGATATTTCTAGCCCACAGAAAGTCGTTGCATCTAAATGTGTCGGTTGTCATGTTTCTCCCACTATACTTCTATACTGCGTCGACAGTGATTCTCGTCTTTCGTCAAAGACGCTTCCCAGCCCTAAGCTGACCGGAAGATGTAATTATAGGGAGAGATCCATTGTTGATGATAAACCATAAGAATAGTATTTAAATTATTGTAATAGAAAAAAAGTTCTATTGAAGTGTCTCGTGTGACATTCTACAGTTCTATCGTCTTACATTAACTTTTTATTACGTTAGATAATACATTACAGAGTATTGTGTTTCATAATTATCAAAAGTTATGAATCATTTAAAAAGAATGAATTATTTTAATACTCTGAAAAAATCGATAACGAATAGAATGACGGTAAAAACTTTTTAGACTTTTATAATAAATTTTTTTCAATGAAATAAATAGGAATGATCAAATAGAATATTATCTAGTATTGTCGAGTTTCTAGGCTAATTATCATGGAAATGGTATTACATATTAGAAAAGTAGATAAATCTAGATACTTATACTTAAAACTTATCCGATGACACAGCTTTCATACGTGATTTTTATAGGCATCTTCCTATCTTACATTTTTTAGACCAAACAATGAATTGTCTCGTAATGCTAAAGATGTATTTCAATATTCCCGAATAAAGTCACGTTCGAGCTATCAAAAGAAAAGAGTATAATATCAACTTACACTAATTCGGACAACTATTTTAAATAATAATTTTGAAAATATCGAAAGTATTTGATTGCCATGAAAATTAGAATCCGTAATAACAAAACCTATAACTGACAACTCAAATATATCGAGAATTCTGAAATATGTACATCTTTTATATCATTTACAAGTCCTCTATTTGCTTCAGACGAAATTCAAACTGAAAATCAACCAGGAAACGCTAACCATCAATCTCCCGCCCAATCGGCCAAAAAATCCTACACCCGCGCACCCGTTAGCAACTGGCATCATCGGGAGCATTCCGCCGGCTGATCTTTGTCCTTACCTTGTTCCATCGCCGCTCGCGGTGCATACAGCCGACGCGCTGATCGTGACACACTTACACAAGTCCAAGTACGACGGTGTGCGCGCCGCGCGTATATGTGCACGTGCATTCAAATGAGAGCGCGCGTAGAGAGCAAATTGAAACACACGCGTCGTCGCCGCCGGGCTGAGCTCGACGGCGAACTTCCATGTCCAATCGAGAGTGCGCGAGTGTGCTTTGCCGAGAGAAATATTACGCCCGCGTCACTCGAGGTGATCCAGGATATTTTAGAAGGATTTTTTTGGGATGGGGGGGGGGGGGGGTCATAGAGTGGTAGAGGTCGCGCGCGTGTTTTTGGCGAAGAAGATTGATGGGTGCGTGAATTGGGAGATAGTTGATTTAGAGAGAACGAAGTGGCTTGGAATCTTCCACAGGAAGCACTTGCATTTGTATAGCGGGTTATGCAATCTTGAAAGTAGCCGAGCGAGCAAATGTTTACATCACGAAACACTGTTTTTATTAGTCTTTGGTGTAATAGAATTCGTTATTATTATTTTAGCGGACTTATCAATTGTTATTAAACGTACAATTAATTGCGTATCTTTAATTTATAAATCATCCTTGTAGCAATTGATGTATCTTAACGGTCAGGAAAAAAGTCTTTTTTGATTCAGTTATTCTTAGTCGTATGCGATCCCAATACAATGCATATGTTCAATAGTTTATAGCAGAACAAGCAAGCTGTAATTGCAACGTTTGAAAATTGATCTTTCAAACGATTAATCGTACCGCAATTAAATGAATAAAATTTTAATCACTAATATATTCATCACTTAGTTAGTGTTCCTAAAAAAGTAATCATCAATAGAAATAAAAAAGTGAATTTCTAAATAAAGTAATTGAATTTTTAAAGAAATTAATTGCGTATCTTTAATTTATAAATCATCCTTGTAGCAATTGATGTATCTTAACGGTCAGGAAAAAAGGCTTTTTTGATTCAGTTATTCTTAGTCGTATGCGATCCCAATACAATGCATATGTTCAATAGTTTATAGCAGAACAAGCAAGCTGTAATTGCAACGTTTGAAAATTGATCTTTCAAACGATTAATCGTACCGCAATTAAATGAATAAAATTTTAATCACTAATATATTCATCACTTAGTTAGTGTTCCTAAACAAGTAATCATCAATAGAAATAAAAAAGTGAATTTCTAAATAAAGTAATTGAATTTTTAAAGAAAAATTCACAGAGTTATAAGCATTCATGAGTTTTGATGGCATCAATATTTAAAAGTTTATATCAATTTCTTTTATCTAACAGAACCTTGGTTTCGCTCTTCATTCAAACAACAGATCTACATATTCCATAACCTTTCTTTATTATTGATTAAAATACCTATAATAATTACATATGACAGTACACCTATGTGAATAACTGAATGTTCAATGAGACATCCTGACTTCACTGGAAAAAATAACCCGACTCATGGTAAAGTTAGGGTACCCCATCGTTTACAATACGTTTACTAACTTCTTACTCTTTTAGTAATTTATCGACCTATACTTATCGAAGAATCTGCGGCTTTTCCAGGCGTGTAAAAGACGCTCATGCGTGCTGTTATCCAGCGTGAATTACATTCGATCACCGTGGACGAGTGCGCAGAGTCCAACCGCGAGGTGTCGAGTGTCGACCGCGGGCTCATGCTAATACGAATGATTTACGGAAAAAAATTGCGGATGCTTTTTGAGCCTGCAACTATAACTTTCGTTTTCTTTCCTTTGCCTCATCCGTGCGTACAGAATATATAGATAGATAGGTATACATTTTATATGCGTATATACGTATGCCTATACGCATATACGTGACGTCTGAGGTAATATAATATTACGAGAAGTATAAAGAGGGCGGGAGTTAATGTTTTATCAATTTTATTATTGGGTTTTGAATAAAGAACATTCGATTCAAGAAATCAGTTTATATATTGTATTTTGTTTGCGCTCTAGAGCCGATTGAATGCTGTATTTTTAAAGTTTAAGGCACAAAGTAAAATATGTGTTATAATAAGATAGTTTAACCGATATGTAAAATAGATTGAATGATTCTTCAGTTCCTGTTAAACTTTTTCCAAAAGGAGAACTTATAACTAGTTATTAGATTGGTCTTACCACACCTGCCTGGTTCTACTTGATGCATTGAAGTATGCTTTCTATTTTATACGTAACTATATTCATTTTTAACTGTTTTAAGGAAGAAGGAGATTAACTTTTATTGTTAAAATGTTTTTTTTAATTTTTTTAATTCCAATTTGAGTTGGTAATTTAATGTTAATTTTAATTTCATGTAAAACAAATAAATCAAATAAAACAAATAAGGTAGGGTAAGATGGGCACTTTTTCGGGAGAAAATTGTCACTTTATTTTGTATTCGATTCTGGTTTATTTTAATTTAATTTTCACGTTACCAGCATAAACTTCATATATTTTTGCGTTAAATATTATTAAAATGTCAGTTTAGCCTCTTGTCTATTTTTCCTCTCTCCTATCGTGTTCTCGACTTTTTCGATAAAATTAATTTGCATGCTTGATGTTTAGACTACCAGTGATCTGATAGTTGCGGTTGACTGGAAGATTAATTTTTCATTACACAAACTAACAGTGCTCGGAGTATTCAATTTCATTTGGTTACATTGGAGGATTTAAAAAAACTTCAAATGCATTCGACCAGATGTTTTCCACGTCGAGTGTACATTTAGATAAGTATATTTTTTATACTCCAAGCTCATAGCTTGAATTATGTAGAAAAAAAAATTTACGCTTTTAAAAGTTTTACTTATTACTTTCAATAATCTACAAATCATAAGTAATTTAAAATTTTTAGGATTTATTTTGTTCACTATCAAAACGGTAAAAGATTTACCCTCCTAAAATGGTTAAACCATTTTTTCATAATTAAAATGGTCTACGTGAACACTTTACTAAAACAAAATTTATTCAACTCACTAAACGTACACTTTCATAAAGTACTTTAACTTTAAAAATACTTATATATCAAAGATAGTCAGTCTAAAACCCTTTTAAAACCCAATCATCAGAAGTATTCCCTTGATTCTCCATCCCTGTCGCTTCGTTGTTCCTCATTATCGACGCCGACGACTACTCGCTCTCCGCTCGCGCTCTACCGCGGCCGGTCCGCGCGCATGCAGGCAGAGTCGAGTGCGACGTGCACTGCACGCGTGCACCGACGCAGCCGCCACGAGTAAAAAAGGTTCCGAGTCGCATGTGGCACAAGTCACGCGTCTACGGCAGAGCGCGCGGCGCATTAACCAATTTAACGCGAACGCGCGCGCGAGAGAGAGGAGAGGATGTCACATGCGCGGGGGGGTCGTTCGCGCTGAAGCACAGCAGGACGATATTATCGGGATGGAAAACATTTGTCCTCTGGTTTTCGGTCGCGAGGAAAAGGCTGTTTCTTCAAAGCGTTGCAGATTTGCTTACTTTTTCGTTGTATTTGGATGACGAAATGGTATTAAGGCGAGTTGAGTTTTGTTATGCAAGTAGGCACATAGTGTGATAATAATTGTTGTTGAAATGATAGTGAAAGTGAGACATCTAGACTTGTTAGCGGAAATTCCCGGATTATTCGTTATAATTTTCTGTGGAGTATGATATATTTTAATGTGAACGAGTATTTTTTATTGTGTATCTGGAGTGAGGGTTTCCCAATTTTACTATTATTTCCATTTCATACTTTTTATCAATCAAATCTTTCTGTGTATGATATATTGATAACATTCACGTTTACTATATTCAATCACTTTTTTTCATTAATGTTTATTATTTAATTTGCAATAATAATTATACAATGTTAAAAATAGATACACTAATAATACAATAATACTTGCTAGCGTTGTGAATTATTGCGGATTTGATATAATTGAACGTGTCATTTCAAATGTAATTTTAAATGTGGATAGCAGCGATTGAAATTAAAATAAAGGGGACGGTGAAATATTACGTATGCATATTTAGAGGAAGGAGGGATGGAAAAGTATTACGTTTGTTTACAACGTAATAATCAGGAAGGACGGGTCATGACCGTTATAGGAATTCAAACTTTGTACCGCACTGAACGCGGAAGCTACATATAAAACTGTAATAAAATTCTCTGCCTTTTTTTGTAATAGTAGAAAATAACTTTTTTTTAAATATTTTATAGTATATAGAATATCTTATTATTGCAAAAACACTTTTAGAATTAAAAATTTTATGTTTCAGAGGTGCCTTCAGATTTTTAAAAGTTAATGCACTTCTATGGTGGTGGGAAACGAAAGGCTACACAGTAGCTGGGATTTTCACGAGGCTTGCTACGGCTCATCCAGAGAAGATAGCTTACATTTTCGAAGATAAAGAATGGACTTATCAACAGGTAACAAGTATTTCTCGCTATCTGGCCTAATATATTTTAATACTTGTAACGCGAACGAAATTCGTTAAATTCAATTTCCAATAAATGTTTACTGTAATTATTCAATATACGTAATTACCTTATTTTCTTTAATATTTGTTTTTTTTTATCTATACACAAATTTGAAGTATGCAAATGGTGTGAAATATATTACTACAAGTCATACCACCGATGACTCGCAGAAATATATTGAGAGATCTTCTTTCTTGATGTAATAAAGCTCAATTGGCCTGATCGTAATCAATTTGATTTATTTTCAAATGAGAGTAATCGTTAAATTTCGAAGAGTTTTGTGTGCTCTCTTACCACTTTTAAGATAATTTGTTATTTTCTTGGAAATGCAACACATGCCTCTTGAAAGATTATTAAAAATAAATTATATAAGCATTGATGACAATCTAATTATCCTCAATTAACTTAGTTTCTGTTAATACATACAATCTACTGCATGTACATAGTATATGCCATTTTCTTGCTATGACTCAATTCATTTTAAAATGATTTATAGTATTTTAGACTAACAAGACTTTGCTATACAAGAATTACATTTTATTAACTTATAGCGTAGACTTTTTAAATTACAATTTTCCCAATAAAAACACCGGATTCATACCTGCAAGTCTTACAAGTATTTTTATTCATTTTCTATAAAAAGAGCTAAAATTTTCCATGCTTCAAAAAAATCGAACCCGTGATACAGGAAAGCATACGTAAGTCATCAATATAAATCAAGCTTCCGACACTATGCAATAGAAAGTTACATAAAATGACAGGTGCAACAAGTTCGTTACATTCTACGCGGTACGTTTCTTCAATCACACTCTCCGTACAATAACATTTTGATGCATGTAAAATTGAGGGAAATAATAGTAGTATAAAACACAAAAAACTAGTTTAATTAATAAAATTTAACTTGTTTAAATTACAACCGAGGGAGCGTATATACATGTAGATAGTAATATATCTAAACCGTTTGAAACTACCGTTGATCTACGATAGATTGAAATATGGAGACGGTACATTACCGTAGATTCATACAAGAGAATAAAGAAGGGGTATATTTAAATGGAATATATATAAATTTGGCAGGAGATTGTAAAGAAATCGTTATATAAAAGTCAGAATTGTTACTATAAAAGCAGATAAATAAGTAGGCTTAGGTATCAGTAAAGGAAAAACAAAACATCTCATTTTTGATAGATTAGGACTAGACTAGTTGATTAATTTAAATATCTTGGTACAATAATAAACAGCAGAAATGGTGTAGTACAGAAAACAAGAAAAATATTACTTTCGGAAAATGCTCGTTTTACTTCGTTAACATAGTTTTAATACCTCATTTATTATCACTTAATTTCCAAATAAAATTTATAAAACAATATTAATATCGGTGGTTTCGCTCAAATCCAAATCATGATCTCTAACAGATAGCGAAAAAAATATATATATTTAGAGTATTTGAAAAAATATACTTAGGAAGACATTTAGAGCAATATAAGACAAAGAAAGTGAGATGTGATAGCGGCAAAGAATAAAAGAACTATACAAGTCATATAATATTATCAGAATAATTAAATCGCGCAAGTGGGGGTCAAGTAGTTAAAATGGAAAACTAAAGAACACTACGTAGATTGTAAGTAGAAAATCAGAGGGTAACATACTATTTGAGGAAAGAAGGACAAATTAATTTGCATAATCGTGCTTGTCTTTAAAACTAAAAATAAATATATCAAATAAAAGAGTGTTGAACATATTTAAATAACTATTCATGACCTTATATTTAATGACTATACACCAATGTCTAGAATACAACTTTCTACAGACCAGTAAAACATAAAAGTTTCAAAAAGTACCGCGAACGTATTATCCCCACTATTCCGTGTGTAGGTCAAACCCAAATAAATAGTATGACAATATTGAGTTAGACTCAAACGAGATGAACATGAACACACACCACGAATAAAATTACTCCCAAACAACAACAAAATGTCACCCCTCGATCGATAACCCACTGAACTATCGACCATCCCAATAGCAAAACACAATAAACCTACAAAACAACAACCCAAACATAAAACACCAAAGGACGACGATTAACGATCATCTGAAAATCCGCATTGCAGGTGGAGGACTTCAGCAATCGTATCGGCCGCTACTTCCGTCCGAAGCCCATGTCCCGGGGCGACAGCATCGCCCTGGTGATGGAGAGCCGGGTCGAGTACGTCGGCACCTGGCTGGGACTCAGCAAGGCCGGCTACGTCACCGCCCTCGTCAACACGAATCTCCGCGGGGACGTGCTCGTGCACAGCATCAACGTCGCCGGCTGCAAGGCCGTCGTCTTCAGCGATGCATACAAGGATGGTACGAATTTTATGTCTTTACGGGGGGCATGGGATCTTGAAAGTGTGTGTTTAGGAAAGGAGCAGTGATTTTTGTACGTCGTTCTTTTGCTGTGGTCATAGGGTTTTTGTTTGGAAGGTGGTTTTCAAGGGAAAGAAATTCTCTGATTTTGATTTTCACAAAGTTGTATTCCGATGACTTATGTGCAATGGTACCGTGAAATGGGGTGACTACAACATTCATTCTTAAATGCTCAAATATCTGTGTATTAGTGTAAAATATTAATGGATTACCTATGAGCCTTAAAAGAACTGGATCTGTCGAAGTCACCACATTTTACGGTAATACGAGATTATGCAGTCACTTTCAACAGTATCTAATCTGTACTTTGAAACAGAATAATGTGTTTCTTTTAACTAATTTGAGAAGTATAGAAAATTATGTTAGCGCATACCAATTCGGTGCTTATATATTTTGTTATATTATACTCTGGGAGATCATCGATCATATTTTTGTTTGTGAATTTTAATAATCTTTTATTGTTTAATAATCACAGAATATAAATTAGGATGAGATAAAATAAAATTTCCGAACTTTTTAGTTAAAAATCGCTATAAATCTACCATATCCATGCGTGGTCACACCTCCAAATAATAGCAAAATAATTGCTTTGCAGTCTTAAGACAGTATACACTATGAATTGAATGTTTCCTTTTCTCAAAGTGTTAGCTTTTTAAATATGAAAAATCTAAAAAACTTATTATTCCTTTAAGTGAAACTAGTCAATATTTTACGAAGCTATGGCTTTATGGTCTTTTACTATATTCAGACTAAAACTTAAATCAAACATTTCTATTCATGTTCTACATTGCTCTCTGAATGTTCAATAATTCTTTTACTTAAAAAAATTACTTGATTTCGACATGGCAGCCATCTACAGCTACCGTGGTTCCCTACACCCCGTATAACTACAAAGAGCTAATTGTGTAAAATATATCATTCTTACGTCAATTCCGTATTTTATTAAAAATTTGAAAAGCACACATAAAAACTGTCACGCGACCCCCCTAATACAACGCCGCTTACAAAAATATATTCCAGCCATCAGCGAGATAAAGGACAGGATTCCGGACCTGGCGCTGTACCAGTGGTCGGAGCACAGCGACACGCCGCTGCTTGAGGGCGCCGCCGACCTGAGCGCCGGCCTGGCCGCGACCGAGCCCGAGCCCCTTCTCGTCGACCTGTCGCTCGGCTGTCCGCGCGACAAGCTCATCTACATCTACACGTCCGGCACGACGGGCCTGCCCAAGGCCGCCGTTATCAACAATTTGAGGTATACATTGTTTATCCTGCTATCCGTTTGCAACGACTCGAGTAGCGTGATGTAACGTGGCTCGTGGGGGATTATGTCATTTGAGAGAATTTTTAGCTGAACGAGGAATCTTTTGATTTGGTCGGGTTCGATTGTCCGCTGAGATATTTTTCGATCGAAGTGTTTTATATCTTTTTTTTTTATCAATTTTCGGTTCGTGTTGGTTGAATAAACGTATGCCAACAAATGTAGATTGTTTAAAATGTATATTGAATATATTGGCTTTTGGAAGTAGTTTAAAGATTCTAATTGCTTAAACAATTTTAAACTCTTTTTTCATTTTTATCTATTTGAATTGTATTTTGAATATGTAGTACGGTTGAAAATAATATGTTTTCCTAAAAAATAGAGGTCCCTGTTTGAATATAAAGGGTTAAACGATATTCTTTACTATATATTCTTATTATAAATTAAATATTTTAACGATTAATTTATGTACAATAATGCATTTATCAATTTAATGATATATGCCACTTCGATCAAGATAATAAATTACATAATCATCCTTTATCAGGTCGACTTAAATATAAACGTTATTATTTTAAATATTGCAATCTAAAAATGATCATAATCAATTTTAATTCAATCGTCCCGCTTAAAACTTTCTTTTATTACTTAGAAAATGCTTCCACAGTCATCTAGTATAGTATGATAAGCTTGAACTACTTTTCAAAACTAAAGAAAATCAACGCATCGAAGGAAAAATAATTCTAAATTATTAATGGAAAGCAGTACATCTGAATATAGTTCAATTCCTCAAAAATTACACACAATTAATCTTTAATCAGTCGTATAATAGTTTCTCTCAGCGAAATACAGAAGCAACAAACTTTATACTGCATTTACCCCACATGAAATCACTAATCCGAGACCAATAACATTGACAGATACATGTTGATGTCGTGCGGCGTGTACTCGATGCTGGGTCTCAGATCGACCGATCGCATTTACGACTCTCTCCCGCTTTATCACACGGCCGGTGGCATCGTCGGCGCCGGACAGGCACTTCTGCGCGGCATCACCGTGGTGCTTCGCCGACGATTCAGCGCCTCGAAATTCTGGCCTGACTGCGTACACTACGAGTGCACGGTAAGACCATGATACTAGATTGCACGCTGTGCAATCGTTACGTAACGGCTCTAGCTTGATAGACGAGCTGGGTGCTCTTTAAAGATCGTTGAATGTTATTTTGAAGGATTGATACAATTATAGACAATGGTTTTTATAGCGTGTAACATTTTAACAGCTATTTCTTGGTAGGATGATTTTAATGAAACTGTCATATTTGCATTCATTGAGGTATACATAATCTCTCTGATATATGAGCCAGAACAAAACTGAAAAAGGTTTCAATAAAGATACATGAATTTCTTAATAGGTATGTAAAATATGAATAATAAAAAAGAGTTATTTAATTTAATGGAATTAAATGAATAAAATTAGCAATGTAAGTAAATAATATGAGCTTTATACTCATCATGTAGCTTGAAAATATTTTACAAATCTATGTATCTGCATATATTACATTTTATTGCTCTGGTAGTAAATAAAACATTGTAAGATAAAATATAACAGTTTCGAAAAAATTATACCTATTACTATAGATATTCAGAGTTTATCTAAATTCATAAAAAATGTGGTATTACAAAAAAATGACAAATTTCTAATATTTAATGAGGAACTTTGTACATATTTTGTCTATTACGATTTACATAAAAAATATTTGTTGTATTATGTTATTACCTGCTTGGGACTAATTTTAACATTACTGATAATTTAAATAGTTTCTAATACTGTAAATTATTGTTACTTAGTTGTGTAGAAAGCGACCTATAATTATCTGCTAAACTATATACTATATACTCTTGAAAAACGTTTATTATCATTTAAACGATTTCATGAATACTAATATTTAAACACTCATTAAAATATAAGATATCGAATTATTATAAATACAAAATGCATTGACATCATAAATATATGTAACAGGTTGCACAATACATCGGAGAAATATGCCGTTATCTTCTTGCTGTGTCTCCTAGCTCGGCTGATACTTCTCACAAAGTGAGGATGATGTACGGAAATGGACTTCGACCTCAGATCTGGAAGCCGTTTGTGGAAAGATTCCGCATCAAGCAGATTGGTGAATTCTACGGAGCCACGGAAGGCAACTCGAATCTCGGTAACTATTTCACTTAGCATACTTATGTAGCTCGTTCTAGATGTTATTTACAAGATTTTCTAGTTTGTGTCTGAACTAGAATTATACTCGATTTTTATTAAACCTTGAATTCTTTAATTATTTCCGTAAAAAGAACTTTCTTAATAAAAAGATACATTCGAGGTCAAATCGGAGCTTCCGTGACTTGTATAGGACTTTACAGCTTTTAAGACTTGTAAACAGCATAAACATTATTAAATATAATTTAAAAAGACAAATATAAATATTCTAAGAAAACTAGAAACTTATGTCACTCCGACATTTTTTAACTAAATTTTTTAATTTTTTTAAATTCTATCTAAACTATTTTTTTAATGATCTTGAATTCTGTATTTATTTCCGTAAAAAGAACTTTCATATTAAAAAAATACATTCGAGGTCAAATCGGAGCTTCCGTGACTTGTATAGCACTTTACAGCTTCTAAAACTTGTAAACAGCATAAACATTATTAAATATAATAAAAAAAAAGAAATATAAATATAGTAAGAAAACTAGAAACTTATGTCACTCCAACATTTTTTACATAAGTTATTTAATTTTTTTAAATTCTACCTAAACTATTTTTTTTTGTAATGATCAGGATCTTAAATTTATTATTTTAATATAATATAAGCTTCATTTGCACGCTTACATAGTATATAGTAATTTTCTTTATCGTTTGTTAACGTAATATTATTAGATGTACATATTGACAGGATTTCTTATAATGCCTGGCATAAATACCTAGTACTTTCGCACAATAAATATATATAAGTGATTACAAAATATTCATAAGTTACTTCTTTGACTTAAGAACCCACATTATATTATTCAATTACGCGGATGTTTTTTCTTTAAGTTACTAAATATATATGTAACATATCAGTAGATACATTACGTGGATATCAATACACTGTCATCTTCTAAACTTTCCCAATTTTAATAGTCTCTTTCTGCTACAATCAATGCCACATATACTTCATCATTTACCCACCTATTCGTAGATCCTCCATTCCCCAGCATCGCCCTTCACAGCATACAAATCAGTTAACTAACGCTATCTTCCTCTCCCCTCCCCAGTCAACATCGACAACCGAATCGGCGCTGTGGGCTTCGTGCCTCGCTACGCCGGCTCCCTGTATCCGGTCGCCCTGCTCCGGGTCGACGAGTCGACGGGCGAGCCGGTGCGCGGTCCCGACGGCCTCTGCATCACCTGCCAGCCCGGCGAGCCCGGCGTCTTCGTCGGCAAGATCAACCCGAAGAAGGCCGTCAACGACTTCAGCGGCTACGTCGACAAGAAGGCCTCCGAGAAGAAGATCATACGGGACGTCTTCAAGAACGGCGACAAGGTCTTCAACTCTGGTTGGTGCTAGTTGGGATTTCGGGGCGACAGTTGAGATTTCATCTGTTTGGGATGGCTGTATGGAGTTTCTTTTTTTCTTGAGAAAGTTGGGCTTGGTTGGCTGGGAGAGGTCGCAATCGAAGGGTCAGTGATTGTGATGAAACTTTGGGGGTTGTTCTCGGGGATCTGAGAGTGAATTGTATGGCAGCAGTGGTTTGGTTGGATTGAACCTTGTTCTTGAGATGCGAGATGTTTATCCCAAAACGTGCGATTTTTTGGGAGAAAATGGTATTTTTACTTCTTATCGTAACGTTGCAATAATTGTCGCTAGGAAAATGATCGAAAAGTAAATAAATGTAGATGGAAAGAGGTCTTATGTTGCAGCTTTGTTTTGTATAGAAATTCTAACTTGCTCCAGAATTCATTAACTATCAGAAAAAGTGATATAAAATGAATGAAAAATAACCGAATTTAACAGAGTTAAAGTATTTGAATATTCTTTTTATTTCATCACTGTCTTTGATAGTTAATACCTCTGGAACAGACTAATATTTTTATACGAAACAAGGCTGAACTAAAAACTTTTTTATACTGTTTCTTTTCTTTTGGATAATTTATCTAGCATAAAAAGCTGATAATTTTATAAAAAGAAGGAAGACTTCATTTCTATAATATACATCACTAAACGCATCTCAAATTTTCATCAAAATCGAAAACTCGATGTTGTGACGTCTCCTAGTGAATATAAATCTTGTTCAATTTTAATCTAATGAATCTAGAAGTTATTTCTTCTATATACGTCTAATTTTAAAATTGAGCCATTTTGTAACATTTACCCTGAATTGAACTCGATGTAAGTCACAGCATCTTAGGATGGTTATTTGTATGAAGTTTATTTTTAATGCCATTCAAAAGATGTTTAAGTAGTGTTTATTTTGCTATTTTTTTACTTATCACCCATGATATTATTAATTTCTTGTTAACATATCATTTGTTGCATTATTTAAAAATTTGAAGGGTATTTAATGCTCTAGTATTTAAGTAACAATAAATTGATTAATTTATGTTTTACAGGAGATATTTTGGTAATGGACGAGTATGGATATTTCTACTTTAAGGATAGAACTGGAGACACTTTCAGGTAATAACAAAGTTTAAAAATATTAATATTGTTCTACACATTCAACTCGAATAAAATCAAATTTAATTAGTTATTTATTTTAAATTGTGTATGTAAATATAAACTTTATGTAATAATGAAATTACATATGTTGTATCAAATACTCCATAAAAGATTTTAATGCTTTTTTTATTAGTGTAAAAAATATATCATTACTGAATATTGTTGTGTGAAAATAAAATTATGTTATGAGTGTAGTTTGGCTCCAATGCCAACAACGCATTGGGCGAATGCAAAATTCAGGGACGTTAGCATATTTGGCTCATTTCTCTTTATTAAAAGGAATTGCTTATACTGAAGTTTACAATTTACAGATGGCGAGGAGAAAATGTTGCCACCTCAGAAGTCGAAGCGGTTATCAGCAACGTGATTGGACTAAAGGATGCCGTAGTGTACGGTGTTGAGGTAAAAATATACCTACTTTTTAAATATCAATAGGGAAAGTTTTTTTATATCCATAAATAGTAATTCAATGAATAATATATATTAAAATTAATAAGAAAACTCGTACATTGAAAAAACAATACCTATGAGATTAAAAATTACTCAGGCATAATATTAATATTTCATTATTTTTTAAATCTTAGGTTCCCGGGAATGAAGGAAAAGCTGGGATGGCTGCTATATATGACCGCGATGAAAATGTAAATTTAAGCGAGTTATCTGAGGGAGTTAAAAAAGATTTGCCGACTTATGCAAGGCCTTTATTCGTTCGAGTCCTAGCTACGCTTCCAATGACAGGTATAATTTTAAAAAAGTATTTAAATAATTGGTTTGAATTAATATAATGATATGTGACTGTTTTTACAGGAACCTTCAAATTAAAAAAGAAAGACCTTCAACAAGATGGAATCGACATTCACAAGGTTTAATGAATTTATATTACTACTCCATCCGATTATATCAACAATGTGAAGATAATTACAGAATTTTTGTTTTTAATTTTTACAGGTCAAAGATCCAATATATGTTTTGGAAAAATCTGGAAAGTACGTAAAACTCACGGAAGAACTTTACAACAACATTCTGCAAGAAAAAGTTCGATTATAAAAAGTGTTGTGTATATCTAAAATAGTAAATGAATCGCGATAAATGAAATTCATTGAAAATTTTAACGATTGTTCAAGACATGAGCAAAGTTTCAAATTGTACATTTTCGAATGTTTATATTTCAGAGCGCGGTATCGCTCTCTAAGTCATGTCTCGAGACTGTTAAAGACTTTGTGTTGTAATAATTTTTATATGAAAAATGAAGGAATCACGAGTGATATCCTAGTTTAAGTAATTTATAGCTGAGCTAAAAGCAATCTTAGGATATAAGACATCGAATGAAGCGTGTACTGTAAATTAGCGATCGAATCAGTGTATAATTATAGATATTTTTCTCTAAAGTAAAATAATTGTTTTAGTACAGAAAGTACATAAGTGATTGTTAAGAATTCGATATCATATAATAAAGTTATAAAAACTTTGTAAATTATATTCAAGCTATTAAATTTTTATATGATTATTACTCTATTCAATTTCTTTAAACAATATTCAATCTACAAATATATGCATAATTACTCTAAGTAGTATATTATTAAATTAAGAAATGTTTTTACTTTTACTTTTATGTATAGTATTTTTTATTTCTATCAAAAATGTAAATTTTGAAACCTATGAAAATATGAATTAGAATCATAATATATATTTTTTAATTTAGAAACAATTACGGCTGTAGTTTCTTCATTTTAAATATATGTAAAAAACTTTCAAAAGCAACTAACATGCTGTAAAATTCATGCTTTATGCACACTCACGAACGATAAACATTTACTGCAACTACATTTTGTTATTGGCTTATTTTTAAATATGTCAATAATATGTATCTTATTACGAGATTAGTCAAACTAGTTACTATTTAAATATAAATACTAATCATTTTGAAAATATTGTAGATATTTTCAATTTACTTAGTTACTATTTAACAATAAATGATTAACACCGAGTTTACAACACATTGAGTAAACAAACTCGTAATTCGGTTAATAAATAGAAGAATTATTTTTCACTTTCTCAGGTGCTGAAATTCAAAGCCTGCGAAAGCTTAAGAATTGACTGCTCAATGCAAACAATCATAGTACAAGTAACGTCTTCAAAGCCTAAATTTTATTTCGGTTCAATAAAAGCAGACCATATTATTAAACGGCTTTCAGTTTCATAACAATTTCTCTTATTAAATACATAATAAAAATTATATTACTTTTTGCACATAACGTAGTAATCATTCATTGTATATATTACAATAATAAAGGAGAATGGCGTATTTAGTCATTCGTTCTCAAATAAATCATTTCTATACAATTACATTTCAGATTTATCTGACAGCACAAATATAAGTTCTGAGAAAAAATAACTTAAAAAATTTATTTTAACTTTAAACGCGAATCTATTCATACCGACGTACACGCTTACGCGTTTACGTCGGTATGTCACTTGTTTACGCGTTTTCAGCCAAACTTTCTTAATAACAAGTTGGTTTAAATTCCTCATAAATTCCACTATAAAACGTTATCTATCTCGATCTGATTACGCAACTTAGCATTATTTGTTACGATTACGCTATTTTCTCTTTCATTTATTTCGTAGATAAATTTAAAAATTGTATAATCTTAAAAGTATAAGAATAAAAGAATTTGTAAAAGAATTGTATAATCTATAAAAGTATAAGAAAAAATATACGCGAAAATAATAATAACTATCTATTACAAGAATTTATAAATATAAATGTATATTTCTTAAACATTTTGTATTACCTATCTATATTGGTTTTATCATTTTTTACTTTAGTTTTCAATAACTATTAAATACTTTGAAAATTGAAGTATAACGTATATTTTAAATAGCAAAAAACAACAATTTTCTAAAATTTACATTTCACTTATAATATATTTATATAATTATTATAAATAATCAAGATTCTCTACACTTTTGTATTTTCTACTTGCATGCGCTAAGTTCAATTAATTTGAACACATCTTCTCAATTATTAGGCAACTGCTCCCAGCATGGTTCTCAACTAATACAGTAATGCAGAATATGAGTACCACTGATCGTGTGCTGACAGCAAAAACCCTGTACGCATGATCCATGAAATTTTATCTGTTCATCAGCATGATAATACTAGTCACAACGCGGCGCTTGAGCCACTGGAAATATTGTCAGTAGCGAGTGTAGTAGTCGGTAAGTCGACCAAAGAGTAACCGCTCGTGCCGACACCACTGGACGATCAGCTGATTTCAACTCCAAAATTGTATTTGGTTCTACGCTAATATACGTGATACCGGTACGTGATACTGAAAGTATTTTCAGTGCATTTTATGTTTTATTGATTAGAATTTCAATAATGATAATCAAAATAATTATAAACTTATCCTTGAAACTTCAGGACTTAAATATTTGTATGGTTAATTATCGAAATTTTAAAAGATTATTTCTAGGATACGTATATATTAGTGAAACAATAATTAGTATATGTCATAAATTATTTTTCTATAATGTGATAAATCTGCGAACATTTATGACAATTAATAATATATTATATATTAAAATATATTAAAATGTAACCTGAAAAAATTGTTGAATTGTTTATCAACATTTTTGCTGAGTAGGAATAATTATTTTAGTATTCACCCTTTACAATTACAAAACTCATAATAGTCTATCCAATTTAATACAAATAAACATATCATAACCAACAAATTTTCTTTTGATCTCGAAATAAACTCGGCAATTAATAAAATCGTATTTTGCATGCATCAAAATGCATAAGTCTAACATTTAACATTAATATTATTATTATATTAACTTCTTTAGCTTGCTAAATTATAGTGATTTAAGTAAAGATTCAATTTAAATTTTACACTAAAACTAATAGTTCAGAGATTATATTCCAACTAATCACTCTTATTTTCCAAATTACCTGTTTTATGTAACAAGTAATTCCCTCTAAAACTGTAATGTATCAGCATTATTTCTTAATTTTGAACAAGTTATGTATGTAGTAATTGATAATGAAAATGAACGTTTGCAATAATATTCTTTTTATTATTGCCATTTTAAAAAATTCTGGTAACAATGGAGAAATTTACTTGGTTGAAAACTAAAATCATTTAATTGCGGCCCAACGCGTTATTATTACCGAAAAGATGTAATACATGTTTTGATAAAACGAGATTCGTTTTACTATCTTTTTGATGTATTTACTTACATATCTAGTCATTATCAAATTATATGCTTATTTACTTCAACACCTGATCAAGACTACAGGGATTAATAACATTAGAGGAAACTTTATGATATTTAAAAAAAAGTTATGCTAAATTATAGAAACATGTTTTGAGATATTAGGAATCAAAGCGTGTGTGTATGTGCGTGCGTGCATGCGTGCGTGTGCATGTATGTGTGTATGTGCGTGCGTGCGTGCGTGCGTGCGTGTGTGTGTGTGTGTGTGTGTGTGTGTGTCGACGAGTATTACTCTGAATATTCACGGTATGTGTGTATGTGTATGTGTGGACGAGTATTACTCTGAATATTCACGGTCAAAATTATTGTTTCAGGGCTCATTTTTTTGTAAGGAAGTCAGGTCTAAAATACTTTTTTTGGACAGGTTTTAGTTTTTTAGCGGTTTTTCAATTTTTGTGTTTCATTTTTTCGTTTCTCTTTTGGTATGTTTGAAATAATATTATCCATTCAGTTTAAATGCATTTGAAACAGTACAAAATTACCTATCATTTCTGACCCGAAATTTTAAATGTTTTTTTTATGAGATATAAGACGGAAAATTTTTTTAAAAATTTGAGATGATTAAGAATATTGAGAAAAATATTCTGTAAAATTTGAGAGTCTTCATCCTCTTCATTTTTCGAGAAGAAAATCATTTTAGACAAAAATCGATTTTCTATGTCCCACGATCGATAACATCAGTAAAACTGCACCATTCCCTCTGACCATTTCCAGAAATATAGCTTTTTACTATTTCGTAGCTGAGTTATTTGCCCAGATCATAACGACCTTTATATTCTAAGTTATTTGACGTTATTTTTTATTTAAAATTTTTTTTGGTCGCTTATATCTTGAGAACCGCGCGGTAATTTTTTGACGACCGGAGCTCACTTTTTTAGTTTATTAATGAAAATTCGAAATCAAAAAGAAATTTTAGGATCCATTGACCCGTTTTTGTTTTACAAAGATTTCTCTATTATACAACATTCTGAAATCTATAAGGTAAATTATTTTGGTATTTTAGAAATAATATGATCGCTTCAGTATAAGTGAATTTGTAAGAACATAAAATTATCTATCTTCTCCGACACGTTTAAACTCCAATATCTCAGAAAGATATGATGGAAAATCTTTAAAATAAATTGAGCTGAAAAAGGTAGTTTTCCACTATCTCTTGGCTGAGCTCTTTGCCAAGACTATGACGACCATAACCTTTCAAGATATTTGAGGTTATATTTCTTTTTAATTTGATTGCTTATATCTCGAAAATGTCGCAATCATTTTTTTCTACACAAACGATTTTTTATTTGTATTTTGATGAACATACGAAATCAGAAATAAATTCAAGATTCCTTGATTCGTTGTTGTTATATAACGATTTTTCTATATTATGATATTTTGGGCATAGTGCGTTTCTTACACATAAGAATTGTACACGTAATTATTGTGCACAATTTAGCATTGGTCAAATATATCTATATATAATTTGACAAATGCTAAATTGTGTACAATAATTACGTGTATAATTCTTATGTGTAAGAAACGCGCTATGCCATATTTTGAAATCGACAACGCAATTTATGATCATAAACTTATAATTTTTTGTAATTTATGTTTTAACAAACAATTAATGATAAAAAACACACATTTTTAACCATTAATTTGAAATAAATATAGTAATTTGAAATTAATGTATAAGAATAAAGAAATTCATATTGGAACAGTTTATTTAGTTTGAGGAAGCTAAGTGCCAGTGAATTGGCAGTGTTTTTTTCGTTTGTAACATAATATTTACGACAATAAGCCAAGAAACTTGACAACATTAGATATTTGTCTACCAGATAATAATCTCATATACCTAATATCATTATCAAGATTTTGTAGATATTAATGTTAACAAAGTTTTGAAAGTTTCCTGTTACGTAAATGAAATTTATCAAGGGGAAGCACCGCTAAATTTTTAGCCTAGTAATATTTAATGGTCGAAGGGAGAATGACATTTTTTTAAATCTAATTTTTGATGAGAAATCCGATGGCGCAATAAAAAAAATAGAAAAAATCATTTTCTGCCATTTTAAAATTTTTTTGTTGGCTATTGATTTTTAATTTTTGATCTATAGCACGCCCAGCTAAATCCCTCAGAAGAAATTTAAGCTCAAAAAATAAAAATCTATCGAAGTAGTTCAATTTTTAGTGCGTCGCGCTCGCCCGCGTAATCTGCCCGCCCAGTCGTTCATACAAGGCGCGTGGCGCAGCGGCTCTCGCGCTAATTATGGCGACCACGACGCACTAGAAATGGAACTACTTCCACAGGTTTTTATATCTTAAGCCGAAATTTTTTTCTGCGGGTTCTTGAGATGATTTCCAGCAATTTTATGTATTGATTTAGCTGAGTATGCTATAGGTCAAAAATTAAAAATCAATAACCAAAAAGAATTTTTTTAAAATGGCGTAAAATGATTCTTTTTATTTTTTTCTGAGTAAGCCATCGGATTTCACATAAAAAATTAGGTTTAAAAAAATTTCATTCTCTCTTCTACCATTTAAATATCACTAGGCTGAAAATTCATCAGTGCCTCCCTTTAAACATTATTTTACAGATAATTATTATGTTATACATGCAAATATATCTTCAGCACATACACTTCTCAAGTTTAATTCTTACATTGTATCACAAATTACGATACGCATTTCACAAATACATTCTGATACTTAAATGATAATGTATCAGAGATTCTTGATTACCAATATTTGGGTTTCTTTTATTTGAAGACTGATAACATTTATAATTAGCTTCTTTTATGAAAAATATTTTGCGCTATGTTCTGCAGCTAGAAATTGTAACTACTTATTCTGTTAAACTTTTTTTTGTTAATTAAATAACAACAATAAATAAATATAGATTTGAATAAATTTATATAGGAATTTTACTTTTCTTTTAAAATTGTATAAATCAGATAAAGTAGTTGTATTTATGTTCTTTTTTTGAGCCATAAACAAGCAATAATTTTCCATGTATTACGATATTGCAATTCAGCTATAAAACGATAAGTGGTAAAAAAGAAAATATGTTTGGCAATGATTCCAAAAATTCCAGATAGTCTAGAAATGTATCAATATTAAAAATAACGTGAATGCCGATAAAACAGTAATTCAGCGGTATACGACTTCATCTTAGAAATATGTACTTTTAGTATTTTTTAATAAATTACTTCAACATGTTTTTGATTTCATACTCGAGAGAATTGAAATTTTTTTACTTCACTTCACAAATTCATTGCCTTTTGGCCATTCTAGTCTGGCTATGCAGACAATTACAAATTTCGAAACACTTTGTCACTCTTAAACAGTGTTTTTAATTACTATCTTATACTTTATTCAACAGCCTATAGACTGTATCTAACTTTAATTTCTGTTTTGTCATACAAAATACTTCGGAAGCTAACTGACAGTTTCTCCTGCGTCCAAGATGGCGTCAGCGCAAACGTTCCGTATGCGGTATTTTTACAATGCATGTGTGAATTTTATTACTACTGTTTCGGAATTATTACACCGTTTCCGTTGGTAAAATCGCCATATCCAAATTAGGTAACAAACCGACAGTCGTAAAATTACGAAACGAGTAGTAAAATTCCACAATGATTTTTTACAGTCCAGTGGACCAAGCATTTCTAGACCGGTGGGTACCAGACACCCGCCGCGAGAAATGCGATCTCCACTATTCGCCTGGTTAAGACCATAGACGTACTACGTCCCTGGTTAACAGGAGTCCGTATCTTCTGTCCTTGTCTAATCACGTTTTTGGTATTTATTCAAATTGTAGTTTGTTAATTGAAAAACTAAACGTTGGCCCCAATTGGTATTAAAATAAGGAATATTTTGAGACCTTAAAAGTATCTGACATTATTTCCTTTTCGAGAAAACTTCGGAACGGAAAAGCTAACCTCATTTTTCGCGTTCCAAGTTTTCTCGAAAAGTAAATAATGTTAGATACTTTTTAAGGTCTCAAAATATTCCTTATTTTAATACCAATTGGGGCCAACGTTTACTTTTTCAATTAACAAACTACAATTTTAATAAATAGCAAAAACGTGATTAGAGAAGGACAGTAGATACGGACTCCTCTTAAGACCTATGGGTGGCACCACTCTGGCGGCCACTTTTCGAAGCTTAGGTAGTGGGTCAGAAGCATGAGAAATGAGAATACATGGTAAAATTTGAGAATAATGCCAAAAAACGAGATTTCAGATATTTAAGTCATTGAACTACTATTTAAGTTATTTAAGGATTTTGGATACACAAATATATAAAAAAAGATAAAAATTAATTAATATTTCTTCGTAAATTATGTAATAAATAGTACATTTGTCGCTTCGCTCGAGCGAAAAACGTCACACGAGGCAAATAATCTACTTCCGCACTCGCTTCGAACCGTATTTTATACCACGAGTGTGGTAAATCTATTTTTTTGCGTTATTCTTCACTTTCACTATATGTATTCGTATGCTCTTGACACACTACCTAAGCTTCCCAAACTGTCCCCATGGGCGGCGCCACCGGTAGGTCTTAACCAAGCGAATCGCGGTGTTCAAACGATGCAACTTCAGAGTGCGCTAATCACCGTCGCGGCATAAAACAATCGACGAATGGTCCGAGCTGGTCGGAGCTGCGCTAACCTCATGTGATGACGCTGACAGATCTCCAATCATTTTTCAGAACAAAAAATGAACTTATTCCTTTTTTAGGCAATTTTAGGATAATGGCGGATAATCGTTTTCGTTTTGCCATTGATCGAGGCGGCACTTTTACTGACGTTTATGCTAGATGTCCGAATGGGAAAATTCGAGTAATGAAACTTTTGTCAGTGGATCCAGCAAATTATGAGGATGCACCACGGGAGGGAATTCGCCGAATTTTAGAGCAGGTAATAGAAACTTAATTATATTATTAACTTTTAATGTTTACTCTATTAATTAACGGACCGGAGAGGACAGACCATATTTTTGTCCTCCATCTGGACACACCCTTAAGCAGCTCACGCCATAAACTAAGCTCCATTTGACGGTCATTAACCGGCACATTCGGAAAAATAGTTTAGCCCTCGGATGTCCAAACATTCGAAGAAAATATTTAGAGTCCTTAATGAGACCACTTTTGGAATAAGATTGATAATAAGTAGAATAATTATAAGTTAAACAAATTAAAGGAATACTGCTTGATAATTTGAAGAAAGATGTTATTTTTACACTCGCACATCATGTTTCTAATAGTTACACGTTTTCATTGACGTATATCTATGTATTCTAATGAATTATTTTTCGACGTTTATGAGATAATATTAATACAATTTCCCTTCGTTTATTTAGCCGTTGAATTATTTGCATATGTTCATTTTAGTATTACTTATATTTAGTGTCGAAACTATGAGCATTCTTCTTTATCTATTTGTTTGTAATGAAAATTCTAATGTGCTAGCAGATCTATAAAAAACAGTCTAACAAATGCCCCCCCCCTCCCCGTTGACTGGGGAACCATTAACCAGAAACTGCCAAGAAAACCCATTTCATTATCTTATAAGGATTTTATTTACAAATAGTTTTAATTGTTTTACAAATTGTATTTTAGACGTGATGTTAATCATACAAACAATTTTTATTACTTTATAAATATATAACATTTTTTGTAAGTAAAAAACTGAAGCAGAAAATTGTTTTCATTCTAAAAAATAATATTCTTTAATTGATTTAATTAGGAATCTGGAGTACCGATTAAAGGCGAAATCGATACCTCACAAATTGCATGGATTCGAATGGGAACGACCGTGGCAACGAATGCTTTGCTTGAACGCAAGGGCGCGAAAATGGCATTGTTAATAAATGAAGGCTTCAAAGACTTATTGTATATAGGCAATCAAGCTCGACCCAACATTTTTGATCTTGTAAGGATACTATTAATTTACACTATTTAAGTTGAAATATTTTCCAACAAATATATCGCAATTCCAGAACAAAAGTATATTACTCAGAATTCTATGTTTTGTAATATATAAAATCAAGCAAGTAACGCAAATTATTCACGAAATTAATTTTTTTTACTTGAATTCTATTATTGTACTATAATTTCTTAAACTTTTTTAATCAATTTTCGAAATGTATGAAGGGTTTTTATTTTTGTACAAGCTACTTTATGTTACAAAAAAAGTATAAAAATTTTAGTTTGCTGTATTTATGAGGGTCGTTCAATAAGTCCTTAGAAAATCCAAGAGATGGCGCTCGTAGTATCGAAAACGAATTTTTTTTAGTGAGCAGCACTACTAACTAGACAGCTGTTAAAGTTTCAACTCTATCCATCACATAGTTTCATTTTTATTGCCGATTGAAGTAAACAACTTTCGTTTATTAATAACAATGGAAAAAAGTGAGTTTCGAGCGGTGATTAAACATCTATATGTAAAAAGCTTAAGACCGAAAAAAATCAAAGCTTAGTTGGATGAAATTCATGGCACATCTGCTCCTGTGTTTGCAACTGTTTACAATTGGGTGAACGAGTTTAAACGTGGCCGCATATCCACAAAAGATAAGCATCGTTCGGGACGCCCAGTGGAAGTAACTACCCCCGAAATAATTGACAAAATGCACGATATAATGTTAAATGATCGACGAATGAAAGTTCGCGAAATAGTTGAGGCCACAGACATATCACAAGATACATTCACAAATGGGTGCCGCGTTTGCTCACAGTGGAGAATAATCGCAATCGTGTGGTCGACTCAGATGCTGTTTTGGCACTTTTCCGTCGCAATCCTGAGGAGTTTCTGCATCGATACATAACTGTGGATGAATCATGGATATACTACTACACTCCAGAGACAAAGGAACAGTCAGAACAGTGGATTTTTGAAGGTGAACGGGCTCTGAAGAAGGCGAAGACGGTGAAATCGGCCGGCAATGTGTTGGCCACGGTCTTTTAGGATGCACGTGGCATCATCTACATCGATTACTTGGACAAAGAAAAGACGATAACAGGGGAGTATTATGCGTCGTTATTGCATGGGTTGAGTGAAGAAATCAAGGAAAAACCTCCTCATTTGAAAAAGAAAAAGATTCTCTTTCATCAAGACAATGCACGGGTGCACACCTGCGCAATTTTGATGACCAAAATGATGGAATTAAAATTCGAATTATTACAACATCTACCGTATTCACCAGACTTGACCTTCAGTGAATTTTTCTTATTTCCAAACTTGAAAAAGTGGCTTGGCGGATGACGGATTACGTCGAACGAGGTGGTTATCGCCCAAACAAATGCCTATTTTGAGGAGCTTCCGAAATCCTACTTTTTGGACGGTTTAAAAAATTTGTAAAAATGCTTGGAAAAATCTACAGAGCTAAAAGGAGATTATGTTGAAAAATAAAAAGAAATTTACCCAAAAAAATTTTTTTTCTATCTTTTTCTAAGAACTTACTGAACAACCCTCGTATCTTCAGAAAGTGCATTATATTACCGTTTAATTGACATAATCTGATATTAATATTGTTTCTAATTAATGCGAAAAACATTATTTAATCGAGTAATACTTCAGATTATTTTTTAATGCTTCTTTTTTATTAAGCTTACTCAACTCTCTTATAGAGAGTTATACAGCTGTATTTTTGTTTTTTAATGCTTTTTACTTCGCAACTGTTCTAAATTTTTAGTCCTGTGAAACAATTTTAAAATTTTAACTTACGTAAGCTTTGTTATTCTTTGTTATTGTCGATAACAAATTAATGGATAAGCTCTATTACGAGAGTTTGGTGTACAAAAGAACATCCTATTAAGGTGGTATAACTGCCTGCAGTATTCCCAAGGGTATCGTCATAATAAATAACATTCCGTAGGAAGTTGTAACGCCGGAAGTTCTTTATTCTGAAGTGGTAGAAGTGAAGGCTCGAGTTATACCGGCATTGCCAGGAAAATGTGAAATGTCGAAAAATTCATGGAAGAAAGTCAAAGGCTCCACTGGAGAGGACCTTTTCATAACAGAAGAGTTGAACGAAGAGAAATTGAAACAGGATCTAAAGAAACTCAAAGAGAAGGGAATAGAGAGCTTAGCCGTGGTTTTAATGCATAGTTACACGTAAGTACTTGCATTTTTATTGCGTTGTTGTTTTCAGTTCATTTAACTCCATAAAGATTATTTTCTTTTCATAAGTAAGCTGTTTCTTTGAAATATTCATAGAATGGTATTGTACGTATATAGCATATTCTAAAGCCTCGAAAAGGTACTTCAAACAGTATACGTGCTTTAAAACTAAATGCATAAGGGATTACCTTTATGTAATACTACATCAAAGTAAAAAATATAAAGTTTATTTAATAATTACATTTATTTACAGTCTAACTTTTATCCATAGATAATTGTGCTGTGCATGATTACAGGGATTAAAATTTGTTCTTAAATGTTTTTATCCAAACCTTTTTAAAATTTAAATGAAAAACATTAACTGCTTTTAATATTAACATCAAAATAATAATTTAAAAAAATGCATTTTAACAGTTATGCCGATCATGAAATTCGCGTTGGTGAGTTGGCAAAAAAAATCGGATTTCTACAAGTTTCCCTTTCGCACGAAGTAATGCCGATGACAAGAATTGTTCCTCGAGGATTTACCGCGTCTGCTGATGCCTACTTGACGCCACACATTAAAAGCTATTTACAAGTAATATATCATACTTAAATTATCATGTGCATCAAACTTATTAAATCGCGTAAATTTCATAACGTATGGCTTATTCTGTCCAGGGCTTCTCCAAAGGATTTAAAGATAATCTCCGAGGTGTTAATGTACTCTTCATGCAAAGTGATGGTGGTCTTACGCCTATGAACTCGTAAGTTTTTATTATAAATCCATACAATTACAATTTAATGTTTGAATATAAATTTATTATTAAAATATCAGAGGGAAGCATTTGATAGATTTATTAACGTTTAGCTGAAATGAACCTTTTTATATATGACACAACACAAACGATACGCATGAAATACACTTTTAAAAGTGGTATTAATTTCTCTTTCGAATTTAAAATTAAATTTTCAATATAAAAAGCAAATAAGCCTTGTGTGTATGAATATCATAGGCCTTTGTAAAACTTTATTTCCCCAAAAAGACAGCTCTCTCGTTTTATTAAAATTTTTGTCCAACGATTCAAATGACCGAACCGGTGAATAAACGGATTAGCTCGGTTAAAACCAAAAGAGATTAAATAATTTCTTTTCGCGGAAAAGAGGATAACCACATTTAACAAAAGCTCCTGCATTGAATCTTTGTAGAACGCCTATGAATCAATTAATCGCAATACTTTTAATCATCGACAAATTGCACATTGATTCAGTACCGGACTGTCACTACTATATAAGGCTTTAAAATAGACTGCCCGAAAATTTATTGCTAATGTGTCATACGCATATACGAACTCTAACAAAGCCGTATTATGGACCAATCATACATGTGTACACACGACTGTGCTTTCCGCGCGAATTTCGCGACAGGTTTAACGGCTCGCGAGCTATACTGTCGGGGCCGGCGGGTGGCGTGGTTGGCTACGCGATGACCACTTATCAGAAGGAAACTGACCTGCCCGTGATCGGCTTCGACATGGGCGGCACTTCGACCGACGTCAGTCGTTTCGGCGGCAGTTACGAACACGTTTACGAGAGCACGACCGCCGGCGTTACGATCCAGGCTCCGCAGGTAACATTTAACGAAATTTTTGTTTGTCCTTGTTTTGCTGTTTTTTTTCGTTAGCTTGTTTGTATTCCATTTGGTTTGGGATGGAGTTGTGCTTTTTTCAAATTTTTATCGCGCACGCTCTGTCCAGTGAGATGGACGTGCGGATGAACGTTTGGATGATTCATTCGTAAACGGTTATTCGAATTTTTTGATGGTACAATAGCTTATGGTTCAATTTGTTAAGAGGCCAATTTATAGATTCAAATTTGTCATTTTTGAACCCCGAAAGACAGTTTATTGGTTAATAAGAGAGTTGCACTGGTTAAAAATTATTATTTTATTAATTTAAAAAATTGACGTTCTGACAATTTATACTATAAACAAGTGTAAATCTGTTTATAATCATCGAAAATACTAATATAGTTGTTATAATAAAAATGGTTTATATAATCAATAACGAAAAAGTACAGAAACTATGTAAATCTGCGAAGCACTGAAAATATTTAATGCATTTAGCTAATAAGGAAGAAGCCGGTACGTATGTTAAAAACAGCAAGAGTAATTATAATAAACTTGTTCATATTTAATAGTTTACGCACTTTTTATTTCATTTCATTCTTTTTTTTGTAATCTATCCACTTAAAAAACACTCCATAATGAATTATAATTTACCACCGCAAATGAATCGTAGATTGGTTAATAAACTAGTATAAATACAAAATAGCAATTTTAAAAATAAAATTATACCATAAAACCATACTTTCCGAAGTTATACCTGTTTAAAGGTCTTTTTAGAGATTTCGCATCTATTTGTCAGACTTCTTGTCAAAACAGCAACACTTGGCAGACGACAGAATGTCAAGTTGTACAGTTGATGAAATAGATAATGCGCGACATCTGTTGGAGTAAAAGCAGCTGCAGGCTACAGTTCACATTCAACCATGAAGTATACATTATATACATATATACAATAATATACATTAATTGTAGATTTTTACGCGTTAATGTTGAACACGCCCCGATTACACTTCGAAAACGCAAAATAATAGGCACGATGTAACTTGTATTGTATGTACTTGGGATTTTTGTATTTAACGTTTATTTCAATAATTTAAATACTTTGCACTTTGTATTTTTTATTATTCTACATTTTTCTAAGTATTTATATATTTTATTTTTCACTTTATTTTTATACACAAAATCTCATGAAAATTCATAGAACATATATTTCATATTTTATGTACGAAGTCACGTTATATCTTACTCCAAGATCTTATACTCCACTCCCTGCGTTGCCGCCGGATTTCACCATGTAAGATGTCATGTGAATTTTTTAAAAAAATATTAAATAGATTTCGTAAGATATTAAATAAATTTTCCTGCTAATTTACACACTTCATCTTTTCCACTGTGAGTTTCCATCAGAAAAATATGTCGATCATTCTAGCAGAATATCTTTTGTCTTTACGACATTGATATTCAATCATTTTTTTATGTTAGACATGTTTATTCCGTCCATTTTATGCGAAGCACGATCGAATATTTGGACGGGAAAATAAAATATACATTTTCGGTATTTTGGTCTTTCGGCATTTTACATTTCAGTAACTTGATCCCTTTGGCTTTTTGATAAATCGGAATTTTTAATTTCGGTACTCTGGACTGTTAAACGGTTAAATGTTTTTCGATATTTTGGACTTTCGGCTAAATAACTTTCGGTATTATGGTTTTCGGCGACTTGACCCGTCGGTTAATTGATCCGCACCCAATATAGTAGACTGCAACTCCTAAATAATAAGCTTAAAAACTGTCAACATTTTTTTTATTAATTACAATCCCTTGTTCGATTAAGACCATTTTTTGTTCGTACTTTAAATTTATAACAGCAAATTTATTTTCCATGCGTTAGCTTCCTTTTTCCTTTCCTATTCGCTTTTATACTTTTCTCTTTTTATAATTATTATTCCGCCTTCCGCCCTTTTTCATTTTTGCTTTGTCACCTTTTCTATTCCTTGTTCTTTCCTTAAGTTATTTTTTTTTAATGTTGTATCAAATTAAAATCTTTTTTCACTTACACATTTTTCTTCGTCTTTTATCGTTTTTGATTTAACATTTATTATCAAATTTTAGAATATTTTTCTCATTTTCTTTTCTTAATGTATATAAAATTTACTTTTTTTTATATTAATAATTTAAAAGCTGAAATTTGATAGAGTATTAAAATGGAAAACTAAATAATTAAAATTGAATATGAACATATAATAACTTTCTTTTATTTACAATTCTTATTCTCACATTTTCATCCTTTTAACTTCTTACTTCTTCGTGCTCTCTTCAAAAAGTATGAAAAAGAACATTTTTTATTAGGATAACAAGAAAGCTTGTGCTGAGGTATGTGTGCATCAATGTAGGTGGATAACCTCAAGTGCACCATACACGTCTTTCCTCCGTTGTACATGTCTATAGCAACGAATTTATTGCCCAGTGAAATCTAATAACGAAAGGAGCAACTTAATTTACGTATAGTGGCGTGATCGAAAATTTGTTCAGTGAGAGAAGCATGAAACATAAAGTGTTTCTGAAATAGATTGTTTTTTAGTAAATAGCTGCTTTCAAAAAATGTAATATTTCCTCCAATCTCATTTTATTCAAACAAATGAAAATACAAACGTCGTTAAACAAATAAATAAATAAATAAAAAATATTTATATTTATTATATAAACAGTAAACATCCACAAAATTATCATCCACGCTAATAAATTAAATAATAGTCATTTTAAGATGACCTATCGGTTAAATCGTGCAAAAATAAGGCTAACTTTAGGATTTTTCTCAAAATTACTATACAATGTAGAGTAATAAAAGTTTATTTCTTCCGTAAAAATATTTCTCTTGGTATGTAGAATGTATGTGATTTTTTTCGGATTTTTTGAAACCCTTAGGTTTAAAGTTGATCAAGGCTACATATGAGCACGTAGGTAGTTATTTTTTACATTTTTTAGAAAATTTCAACCTCTATTTATTCAACAGAATTAAATCTCTTTAAAAATAGCAACAAACGATTTTTTAGAAAATTTCAAACTCTATTTATTCAACAAAATTAAATCTCTTTAAAAATAGCAACAAACGATTTTTTTAGAAAATTTCCTGAATTTTTCATAAAAAATGTTTCTAAAACCTTTTAATGCCCCTTTCGATTAATTAAACTCATTTTAAAACATAAAATTTTGAAAAATCTGGGTTTGATCACTCGACTATTACACCAAACATCATGAAGACAGCTTTTTTCAGTACAAAAGTGACTGCCACTATCGCAAAATGGCAGAAGTGCAATATTTATATAGAAAAAAGTAAAATAACATGAAATATTGTTAAAAAAATTATTAAAATGCACATTTTAGCAATAAAGTCATATTTAGCTTTAAACAACTTTAAATATATGAACTTAAAAAAATCTGAAAAAATTCAGGACTATTTTACATATTAAAAGGAACGTTTTTGCCGAAATAAATTTTTTTTTCTTTTTTGGTCCCGAGATATTATTAAATGAACATAAGTAAAATAAGATTTAGAGTTTTTAATAATGTTTGACCGAGAAACGTGCTTGTCTGGGTTACTTATATAACCATAGTATCTACATCGTTGGAATTTTTGTTCTGAAATTCTATCTAAGTATTCTTCAGATGTTGATTCATGAGAATACGCCAACAAAATTTCAGTCAGACGCCTACTTCCCTCCCAAAGCAATGCAACTACAAGAGCAAAACCACAACCTGAATAAAAAAAGCTCCCCTAAACCCGTTTCTTCTTCCCTCTCGACAGCTCGACGTGAACACGGTGGCGGCGGGCGGTGGCTCGATGCTCTTCTTCAGGTCGGGCCTGTTCGAGGTGGGCCCGGAGAGCGCGGGCGCCCATCCTGGCCCGGCCTGCTACAAGAAGTCCGGACCCCTGGCCGTGACCGACGCGAACCTGGCCCTCGGCCGACTGCTGCCCGAGTACTTTCCCAGGATCTTCGGGCCCAAGGAGAACGAGCCACTCGACAAGTCGCGCACGCTCGAAGGCTTCGCCAGATTAACGCAGGAGGTATCATGATGTTTGTATAAAAATGTAGCTGAGGAAGTAGTGAGGATTGTAACGGGACAGGGTAGTAATTTTTTTAAGGGGCGGTCGATGGCTCGAGTGGTACACGCGTACTTTTTAAGACAAAGGCCGCTCAAGGGGCGTGGATTCAAATCCCTGTCAGTCCGAATTTTTCGGGGACATTTGAAGAGAATGTTTTTCTGGATTTTACTTGTTGTGCAAAATATTAGAATCAGCTAGTTATATTAAATAATTCCTATCTCTTTTTGTTTGTCAAGGGTACTTCATGACAGATTCTAGTGAACGTAAAATTTAATGTTTATACCCGGTCTCATAACTTTTAAAATCTTGTTAATATGAAAACCTAATATATATTTATTTAATAAACTTAAAAATAATTAAAGAAATTTATTAAATACTATTAGTAATATTTATGAACCTCTGATTTGTAGATAAATGAATTTCTCATCGCGGAAGGTAAATCAGAAAATGAAAAGATGTCTATTGAAGAAGTAGCGATGGGATTCATAAAAGTAGCAAACGAAGCTATGTGTCGTCCAATTCGTGCACTGACTCAGGTATGTTAAATTTATACCCCTTTCTTGTATTCATTAGTAAAAAATAAACATGTAAGGTGGAGTACCCGAGTACAGGTTAAAAGTTTAAGAATTCATTAAGATTTTACAGTTAATTTCTTTTTGAACTTCCATACGGCTTAAGTTTACTAAACACACTGTATAAGCACTTAAATGTGTATTATTCAATTTTGGATGGGTCCCGAAAGTATTCATTTAATTAGTTTTGCTACTTTATTAGTGTTGAATCAATTTTTTACTAATTTATATACTCATTAACTACTCGCACAATGGTCATTAGCAATTCATTAATCCCAGTTTTATAAGGGTACATTTATTTTAAAAAATCACAAATGGGTAAAGGCGATTTTACGTATTCGGCTAAGAAAATGCTATTGGCTTACGAGGAATTTCTTAAAAAATCTACACTTCGACGGTTCAAAAAGTAATAAAAAAAAGTTGGGGCACACCTCTGCAACCATATAATATATGTGGAAAATGTTCAACACGCAAAACGGACAATGCAAATAATTTTTAATTTGACATGTACCGCGTTTAAAAAGATTAAGAATATCAAAAGTTACGAGTGATCAAAGATAGTGAATAAACGCGAAAAATCGGGTAAACAATGGTCAAAAATGAAAAATCTTGAAATTTAGCGATATTTTCCTGTTCATTTACTACCTTTAATCGTTTATAACTTTTGATATTGTTAATCTTTTTAAACGCGGTACGTCTCAAGTTAAAGCTATTTTTCTCTACCTTATATTCTATTGCATGAAAAAATTGTTTGCACTCCCAAAAGCCAAGTAACTGTTTATCAATAATTACCATTTTTAGTCCATAATTCCCATGATAAATCCCCATAAGAGAAATTAATATACGTTTTATATTATATGGTCTGTAGAACGAGAAAAGAATGGTTGCAGATGTGTGCCTCAACTTTTTTTTTATTATTTTTTGAACCGACCAAGTGCAGATTTCTTGTGGAATTCCTCATATATCTTATGTTTAAAAGACGTTTTACCATTTGCACAATTAAAATATATATTCACACTTCATTTCAAAGATTAAATCATATCAAATTGAAAACCGGAAATAAGAGTATTTCATAATGTAAGCCGTATATTTTGAATTTCCAATATAAACAATAGGCAAAGGGTCATGATACATCGCTTCATGTTTTGGCATGCTTTGGTGGTGCCGGGGGACAACATGCTTGTGCAATAGCTCGCTCCTTGGGCATGGGAACGGTTTTCGTTCACAAATATGCCGGTATTTTATCGGCTTACGGCATGGCGCTGGCGGATGTCGTTGAAGAAGCTCAAGAGCCTAGCGCTGAAACTTATAATGAAGGTATTATTATATTAATAAAAACTCTAAGTACTGTTCTGAACATACTATTAAGTTATAATTACAGAGGATATTAGAGTGGTTCGATATAGAGATGCATAATATGAGTGTTATTTACTAAAGGTTTATTCCAACAAGTTCATATTTTAAATTATATTACTATGTGATTACGCTTGCAATACGAAATAATATGTTTAATGAAATAATGAAATATGCATATAGATGCTCCAAACACTATAATAGTGTAATTAAGTAAATAATATTGTTGAATAATATTATTAATTTAGTACAAGCTCTGAAAGTAAAATTATAAGGACAAACAAATATTACGTATAATAAAATATTAATACAAGTTCCAATAATGGCTACAATTAATGTTGATATGTCGTAAATTATACTAGATAGGTACGTCAATTTATATACATATTATTAAAATATAGTCTTGACTTAATTATTACAGAATCATTTAGCCGCTTAGATGAAAGATTCAACGTATTAAAAGAAAAGGTGAAAGCGAAACTTATCACTCAAGGATTTTTAGACGACCGAATTCATACAGAATGCTTTTTGCATTTAAGATACGAAGGGACTGATTGCGCATTAATGTGCACTCGTAGTCTTAAAAAAAATCTTAGTGTACCTTGTACTAGACACGGAGATTTTGAATCCTCATTCGTAGAAAGGTAATTGCTGAAATAATTGTATAACGCTTCTTAGATATGTATCTTTTTATATTGCATATTTTCTGAAAATGATCAATAACATATAAGTAAGTAAAATTATTATGAATCCAGTCCATGCTTCCTTATTCATATAATAAACAAAAATATAAGTACATATGAAAATGTATAAAAATGTAAACATTTATCAAAAACATAAATTATAAATTTGTCTTTAAGATACCAAAAAGAATTCGGATTCACCATGCCGGATAGGAAAATCCTAGTCAACGACATTAGAGTTCGAGGGGTTGGTAAAACCGAAGTTCTGGATGAACCCACAATTCAGTCGTCTACTGTACCTGCTAAATCAGAAAAGGTACAGAAATAATTATTTTAGATCCTAAAATAAACTAATCCTTTAAAATATTTAACATCTAATTATTTTATAATGTACGCGGTAAGCAGAAACCTGGTATACTTTAATTTACATTCCAAAGATATTTTGGAAAAATAAGATTTATATACAAAATTTACTGCGACATTGGAACAATGAGGTGTATGTATGTACACTTGACGTAAAACATTCTGGTCGATTGCGTTTGAAATTTTTTAAAAAGCATCAAGTGAGGATATGTGCGTTCGATCCGATGAGATCCAATGAAATTGCAGTATTTCAAAAAAATTCAAACGCATTCAATCAAGTATCTATCACGTCGAGTGTACTTGCTGCTTTTTAAACAGCGTTTTTATTAATTCCGCTAGATATTAATGTTCAAAAATGTTATTTTTTGGTTAGTAATGTTACTAGTAATAAAACATATTCTTTAAGGTATTTTTTAGCCACTAAATAGGCCTTATAGAAAAAAAATTGTATATAGTATAAAAGAGTACTTTGTATAATCTGTGAAAGTACATGACAATAAAACACGGTATACACTAGAAAAAATGTTTCATATAGATATATGTTTGTTAAAAAAATATATTGTTAATAAAAATGAAAAGTTACTTAACGTTTCAAGAATTTTTCATTTCTTTTTTACTTTATATGTTTCAGGGCTTATCTTTTTCTTTGAACAAGTATCTTCAAATCCATCCGGTTAAAATTATAAAACAATTTATGCAGAAAGAATAAAAGCTAATTATTTATAAATAAATAATTCTTTTTATTGTTAAAACATATTTTGCAGTTATAGTATTAAGAAAACTAAATTTCTTCGTGGTCAATTTAAAGATATATGCTCAACGAAAAAAATAAGCTCTGAAACATTAAAAACTAATGAGAAATGTAAAATTCTTCAAACGTTAAGTAATTTTTTTTTATATTGACAATATCTTGGTTCAAAAAACATAAATTAACATGAAAATGTTTTTGTTAATCATATAATACTGTGTTTTATTACCGTGTTCATTCACTGGTTATACCAAACTCTTTTATACTATAATAGAATTTTTTTATAGAGCCTTCTTAGCTGCTAAGAACAACCTTAATAATAAGCTCAATATGATCAAAAATATTTGTGAAGGTTAAATATTTTATCTTTAAACGTGTTTAAAACAAAACATTAAGAATAAAGTTTAAGGGACAAACCACCTGCAAACGCTTATATGAAAAGAACAAATTATCCGTTCATACAAAATTTTTCTTTCAAAAGCATTCATTCTGAAAAATTTTTCTCTATAAATACTTGAAAATATCGTTATGTTCACTGATATAAAACCTCAAAATCTTGATCCTACGCGTCACAATAAATTACTCTTTTTAACACCATATTTATTAAAAGAACTTAACGGCGTGCACGATTTTAGGTGACATGATGAACGAAAATTATTTTTTCGACGGTAGATCGATTGCTTTTGACATGGACTAAAACTTAAGCGGGCCACTTTTTCGTTGAAAATTTTGTTCATAATTTGTTTTCTTAAGTCAATCAAACTTTTAACAAAGTCTTATTAATCATTTTCAAAAACTTAATTTTATTTCTAAAAAAATAATAAAAAAAAAATTAACGAAAACCTGCTCCACTAAAGCGTTAGTATGTATCAAAAGAAGTCGAACTACTGTCAAAAAAATAATTTTTGTTACTCACGCACGATTTTCGTGTTTTTCTTACCTATAAAGCGGGCCTATAGTGACCGTTTTCCGATCGGCAAAAAAAGCGGGCGCAAAAGGTCTTTTACGCGTACACGTACATAAACAACACGTACACGATAATATAAATATCTAATAGCTTTCTATATTGCAGTTAAATATTTGATATATGTTATGTTTGTGTACAAAATAAATATTTGTTTTATATGTAATGCGCATAAATTTGCACATTAATATACGAGAGATGATTGATACACGAAGTATACATATAACAATGAAGTAAAGCTTTTTGTTAAATCAATCAATATAAGAGGTGATTGATACAAGAAGTGCACATATAACAATAAAGTAAAGCTTTTCATTAAATTAATAAATTAAAAATTTATAGTTTTGAGAAGTTGATTTCAGTTGATTATTATCGTTATTAACATAATATAATTTATGCAATTGAATCTACCTAGCATGAAGAGAAACTAATAAATATGTAGAAAATGTCACAGTAATTTATTATTTGTTACCGGTGTTTACAGAAAACAAAGGTCTATTTCGAGGGCGGCTATCGCGAAACAGATGTATATCAACTGGCATGCCTATCTTCCGGCCACGTAATCGATGGCCCTGCGATTATAATGGACAGTTTGAGCACAATTTTAATTGAACCTGGATGTACCGCATTAATCACTTCACGGGGCAATATTAAAATCAAGATTGGAGCTAGTCTCAAATCAAAAGTCAGTACGGATCTTGACATGATCCAACTTAGCATATTTTCCCATCGATTTATGAGTATTGCTGAACAAATGGGCAGGTTTGTTTATCATTTAGTTTTGTCTATTAATATCGAAATTAGAAAATATTTCAAATTTTTTTTATATGTAAATAAAATGCATAAAGAGGAGAAGCATACAGGTAAAATAACGCAGCGATAAAAGCAGCGTCTCTTATTTTAGAAGAATTAGTTGCATTTATAATAGTCAAACCTCTTATGAACTCTTTATTAACGTATAACGGTATACCTAATATCTAAAAATATACAAAGAAATTGCGATATAAAGTTACTTTCTTATTTATTCTACTCTTATTATTAGTAACTTTTGAATACAATTTTATCTGCAAACTAAAGTGCTGAACGCTTTTAAAATTAAACTATATTTATCATATATTATACCATTACATATGTACATTATATGTACTTTTGTCGCTTATTTAACACCCTAGTAGAAAATTATCTACAACTATGAAGATCTATCTAGTTTGCCATGGTAAATAATCGCGGATTAATATAGTATATTGTGTACCAAGGGTGAAAATTAGGCCTTTATTACCCGCGTGTGTGCTCTACACTCGGTAAAAAAAGTCCCACTTTTCACCCATGATACACAATATACTATTTTTGCCCATTCATAACTTTTTGCCCGCCATTCAGAATATATATCTATTTTCATTTAAATATTGAAGTCTTTATTTTCTTCAGCTCTCAACAAATTTTGATTGTAGTTGCATATTCCTATTATGTTTCTCGATACAATACTTCTTTTAAATTCCCCATTAAATCTTTTTCCTTGCAATTTATATACCACTTGTCTATCTTCTCTATCCATTTATTTGTTCTCTAGCTACTTCGCATAACCAGATGTGCTCTAGTGTATCTATTTTATTCTTGCATATTCTACAGCTGGTATCCCTGTACCTCTTATTTTCTGCTTTTTCTAAGCTCCCACACTTTATTTTAGCCTAGTGTTCTTTTATTCTATCTCTAAAATTATTATTTTCCTAATATATTTTCTTTCCTACAAAAAAT